>CM060905.1:871209209-876009209 GCA_030737815.1 Allium fistulosum | reverse complement strand
AAATCTCATTCCCCTTATCACTCTAATTATTTACATTATTCTATTTAATTTATCTAATTAAATCTCCTGAATATTGTTATCAAAAATTCGGGGTGTTATAACACATCACAGTGGAAATAAAAACATAATAACTCCTAAATAGCTAACATGAGCCTCCTGCTTGTCTTCGAAAGCTTTGTTCGTCCACCTACTAAAACCTATAAACCTTAAGTCTCAACCTACTCAAATCAATTTTGAGCACACGAGTTTAAGGAGAAAACATAAACTTCGAGTCAGACATAAAACCTGGTGTGAATAATACTATACATCTCGGTTATATGATATTAAGTGAGACCACGCCGCTCTGCGGAACGGGTTTCCCCTCACTAATACCCTTTTTAAAACATCTGTTTTGCAAATCTGAATCCTGCAACCAAACTGGTTAAAACAATAACAGCAATATAATGCATGCATACAAATCAGGTAATAAATGGACTATCTGTCCGAACACTATAGTTTTTTTTGGCTAACTACTAACCTTTGGCTGACTCAGGCCTACCAGACAAAATAAACAAATAGTCTAACTTCTGTTACATACTCTTCTGGACGGTTTGTCCCTTACTCACTTCTCCCAGGGTCAACTGATCCTAATGGTTTTGCGGGCTCACCAATAACCTATCCTCACTCTATATATTCCTTCTGAGTGTAACATCATTTTAGTCTTACCTGTGATAAAGCCCTACACACTGGAATTTTGGACTTATATTAGCTAGGGGCTACTAGCTAAAGTACAAGGTGCGACCCCATACCTGTCCCATCTGGTATTCTAATATCTGAGTCATTTTACTTAGGGTCATCTACCCTTAAAATTTTCCTTGAAGACCTTTCTTTCAAAATGATTTAACTCTTTTTAAATCATACTTAAATAAGGAAAATATTCTATGCTTTACTCAAATCACTTTTCCATGTTATATATATATACTTTACAGAAAACATTGTTGATGAAAACATTCAAAACCTTTGAAAGTACCCATTTCGAAACCATTGAAAGTCCCTCTTTCGAAATCATTGAAAGTACCCCTTTTGATATAAGTAAACTATTTTGCTTTATAGCCTAGGCCGAAGGCCAAAACATACCTTTCGAAACCATTTACATTAAACCTTTTGAAAACATTGAAATCATCTCTTTCGAAAGCTTTGTAAAATCATACACATCCTCCTTCCAAAACACTTTAACATGACTTTCGAAACCATTGGAAATCATTCATTTAAAACCTTTCGAAAATATTGGGGAACCACCCCTTCGAAACCTTTATCTTAAACCTTTCGAAAAATTAAGTTCTTTACATAAATCAAACCTTTCGAAAGCATTTGGGTTCAAGTAAAACATGTGGAACAACCTTTCGAAACCAATCAAAACTATTCCTTTCGAAAACTTTGGGTTTAACTTTCAATAGAACAAAGGGTCTTAAAACAACTAAGTCGAAAGCAATTTCCTAAGTAAAGAAGTGGATGGTGTCAAAACCAATCCCTTTGAAAGCATTGGAGAAGCGGCTTAGGTTTTAAAACAAAGAAACCCTTTCGAAAGCATTGCTTCGAAAGATAGGATGTGGCAGCTAGGGGTTTCAACCCCTTCCAAAGCTTCTTATTAAAAATAAGGTGCAACCTCTTTTGAAACCATTATTTAAAACCATTTGACCAAACCGAAAGCTATCTAAGTCAGAAGCATTCTTTTCGAAAGTAAGGCAGGCGCATTTCCTTTTAAAAGCAAAGCAAGGTTTCGACCCCTTCGAAACACCTTGTTTCGACTATATACCTTTCGCCTATGTCAAATTCACTATGTACCAAGTCTTTGATACCATGCACATTGGTTTCGATGGAGATGGAGGCGGAAGTACTTAGTCGAAAGGTAGGTGCCGAAAGTGGCAAAACAACAAAGTCTTATAAAAACTGATTTTTAACTTGAAAAAATAATTCCTTTTCAACTAACCTGCTTTGTTTGTCAGCATATGATTGATTGCTAATTTCTTTTCCAAATCCTTTTCTAAAAGTGCTACCGAAATTTTAGAAGTAAATAATTTAAAATGTTTACAAAATGCCCCTTCTCCTTTTATAAATATATAAAACATTTAAGTCTCATACCTTAAATAATTTTATATACTTACGAAAACACTTAGAAAAGCTCTACAAAAATTTCCATAAATCATTTTTAATATGTTTTCTAACATATATTAATTTCTGACCCAAAAACAATATAAATCAACCATAATTAATTTTATACCCAGTTAACCATTTTCTTCACTAAAAAATTAATAATAAATCCACGTTAATTCAGAAAATTATGAAATTTGAAACCCATCTCCAAAATATTATTTCTGGCCTTATATAAAAATCGCAAGGCGTTAGGATGTCACTTAATAAGGTTTTCGCATTAAAACTTATCATAAAATCCATATGAAATAGGATAAATCATCAACAAGCATATATATTCATTTTAACAATAAAAAACATGGCAATATACTTTGCAAAAATATTCAGATCTGATCTAGAAACCAAAAACCTCAAAAATATGAGATGTAACCTATTATGCACTTTAGCTTTGTGATTAAGGAGTTGAGATTTGATCTTGGATTAAGTTGCTTAAGCTACTTCCTCTTATCTTCTTCTTGTTTTCCCTTAATGGTGGTCGGCCTCTCTTTTGTTTTGTTTTTGTTTTGAATGTGATAATAAATGTGGCTTAAGGGTTTAGGGTATAAGAATATACTTATTCCTACTTTGCCCTTACCTATTACCCTTATATATTTCATTTTAAATCCCCCTTTAGTTCATTAGTTTAAGTTGGCACGGTTACCTCTATTAACACAAATCTCTATCCCTTAACCATTTCATTATTTCATTTAATTTAACTAATTAAATGTCCTAAATAATGTTAACCAAAATTAGGGTCGTTACAATTGCCCTCCGTTCAAATTTGAACACATCATCACCTTACCCTCTTCCCTTTGATCCATACGCCAAACCTTTGGTAACCCCCTTTTACCCAACGTGCAATAGCCTTCCTTTGTATCATGATGTGAAATAGGAATGTGACTTAACATCTTTAACATCTTTTCACTTATTTTCATTTTTAATAATTCATAAAAGGTCACATCTACTTATTAACTTAAGTAAACATATATTTATACTTTTAACATACTTAATTGAGTTCATTATTTATATAAGTGCGCCTAAATATATTAAGGTGTTTCACAACCTTTTAAACAACTTTTAGATGATCAAAAATCAGAATTTTTGAAAACGCTTTTCGGTCATATTTTCTAATTTCCTTTGAACTATTTATTTTTGTAACAAAATTTAAAAATCTTTTCACCATCACTAGTTATGATTTAAGGCGGGTTTTTGATTTTTAAAATTCATATATTAATTATTTAAGAGTATATTAAATACCCATATTTAAATTGATTAAATTTTGGGTCGTTACAAGATCTCTTACTAATTCTCCCTCCCTTATCCATACAAACCTAGCTCACTTAGTTGCCATCAAATGACCGCATCGACTTATCTCCATCATGGCCAAAACAAACTAGCCCCATATGGGCTTCAAACTCATTTAGAGCCTGCATAAAATATTATGCATTTAAGTCCAATTAGACGCGTATCGATATCGTATATCAATTAATATATTTATAACTATTATAAATACATTTAATAACATTTGTTCATCAAATCAAAAATAAAATTTTATAACTAATATTTCATAAATATTAGTCAATTTAACTAATTTATAATAATTATAACTAATAAATTTGGTCAACGATTAATATCAAACTATTCAAATAACATTCACCGTTACGTACCAGGTGGTTTGACAATTTGGCCATATTTATCGCTTACTTGGTTTCGATAAAATCCAACTTTACTTTGTTAAACATTACCCAATTACGACTATTATTTACACAAATTCTCTTCGTCAAAACTATATTACTTTGGACTTACAGAATTTGGTAATGGTCAAAATTTTAATATCATCCACATTTAACTCTATAGTCCAAACACAAAGTCCTTGGTATACTAATAAAAATTATTTTCAACCGAAATGCTCCAGTCAGAGACTTTGACTTTGGGTTGACTTCAGTTGACCATGATACTAATCTCATATAGTCAAGGAAACAATCGCCTCTTGAATAGTGTTTCACTTTCAATGATTCCACTCGACCTAACTATAGTCGTTCAATGGACGTCATTCCATGATTTAACTATAATCAAAGCGGAGCTTCCATATGGAAGAACAATAGTATTCTCAATTCAAGAGAATTGTGTAATTTTGGCACATTGATATTTTCTGTTTGACCTTAGTTATATTAACCAACAGAAAACTATTGAGCGAGTCATTTCATAGTTATTCAATAACTATTAGTACGTAACTCCTTGGTGCCCCCAGTAGCCATGAGTAATACACTGCCCAATACTTGGAGAGTGTTACGTTCTCCAGTTTTAATGGATGTATCGATATCCTGTCTCGATACATCTTGACTAGGAATATTTTAAATGGTATATTTAATTTTATCGTGATAAATTACTCACTGTTACAACACTTTGTAACTACTATCACAAAACATATCATTTATGGATTTTCTATTAAATACACTTTTAATTAAATTAATTAGTTAATATAACACATTATATCAAGTATATAATAGAAAGAAAACACCTTTTATTTTGAACAAGATTGATTATCGAGTTAGATATATGTAACAAATTATATAATTACACCTAGGGCATACCCCTAAATATATCAATCTCCCACTTGGACTTGGGGTCATTTATGGAATCTTATTCCAACTTCTCCAATCTGTTTTTTCAAAAACCAATTGGGTCCGTCCCTAGGTGAATGGATATACTATTATGTTTCAATCATCCACTACGTCAATCAATTCTCTCTTTGATAAACTACCTTTATCATGTGGAACAATTCGGGGTATGTCTCTTGACTTCCAATGAGCTGTAAGTTCTGTTACGAACTATATCGCAACATTTTTATCATATAACAATTTTACGAGATTCCCAACATTTGGAATCACCCTCGGCTCAGTTATAAATTTGTTCATTTATTATATATACATTGCTTTTATTACGACGCTGTTCAAGGCGATGTACTTAGCCTTTTTCATTGAATTGGCCACAATCTTTCATTAGGAACATTTCCAACAACTTAAAGACTCTTAACTTGAATTTTTTATTGACACATGATACTCAATATCACTTATGAAGTTTGAGTCCGACTACTCCTTAATAAGGAGTTCACTATTTCCGTAAACAATTATCCAGTATTTTGTAAATACATGAGAATGCTCGAAACTACCATTTAGTGATATCAATTTGGATTTGATATTTGCTTCATGTATCAAATATATAAACAAATCATGATATCGTAGATAATGTAACATGTATGATAATTCCTATTCCCAATGCTAAGGAATTCATCTTATATGTTCTGTATTAAACATTTTAATAAGGGATCCTTGCATATGGTTTTGGCACATTCCCAATATCTTTTATACTTACTATAAAAGATATCATTTAAAAATCTATTGTCGAGTATTAAAATAACTAAAACTGATTCTAACATAAGTACATCGTTAACTGTTCGTAGGGTGTTGCTTATTTATGGTTTAGAAATATCTATGTACCTTTTAACATTCTTTTTTATGAACACACGCTTCCTTTGCATTTTGACTGGTAATCAAACTATTTGATATTTCTATCAAAACACTTATTCAATTTTGATGCTTTTTTGAATGTTACTTTCGTATCCATTCTAGGACCGTGTTCGAAAACCCACAAACTCAATATTGCTTCCAATGACTTCAAAGCACTTTGGTTGTTATGTGCAAATAATGTAGTCTAAACCTATATTTAAAACTTTCCGCTTCAACACATATATATACTAAAACATAAAGTCATACTAGGTGATAACTATGTGAATAAAATTCGAACCAACTTGAGCATATCGAATGGTGAATCTATTATGTTAATTTCAACAATTGAAATACATGATATTATTCTTATCGATGTTGCTCGCTATATTCCAACTGCATTTGTCTTTATCTTAAAGACACATTTGTGGCCAATGGATCATATCCTTTCGGGTAAACTATCAAAATCATATTTTCATAATGTAATTGAAATCTATTTCAGACTTGCGCATCGTATCATATCATAGAGTTAATACTCTTGATTGTTTATTTAAACAACCGAGGATTATTTATTCTTGACATTGACAAGAATACTCATTAGATGTTCTAATGTATTTGTGTTCATTTAGGTTCGGTCAATTTCATTTCATACTTTATAATCAGTTTTATTATTAGATCATATCCAAATTCATTTTATACCAATAATTCCTTAATGAAATTCCTTCACTACGAAGTTGGTATTTCTTGAAACAATAGTTGTTTCTTAGTGCAATGGGATGGGCATTCATAGGCATTTTGTGAATTACCTTATATAAAACAATTTTTTCATTAGTTTTTAATATATTTTTGTTTACAACATAAATTAGTCATCTAATGACCGTAGTTCTCAAAATTTTCTTGGGAAGATTCATACAAGACCCCTTACGTACAGTTATTACGTGCAGTCTTTCAAGTCACACAACTTACTAACTTCTTGGCCTAGAATATGTAAGGGTTTCTTATAAACCCTTATCTTTTATGGTTTTGTAAACTATTCTTTGGATGATATTAATTTTATCCTTGTATACTACCCTTAAGTACACACCTTATCGAAAGAATTTAAGTTAACTTCACTCATCATTAATCAAGCTTTGTCCAACAAGATTCTATTACTCTTTATCAATACATCATTATGTATTATAGGAATGAGTGACCTTTAAGATTGAAACTTTATTTATATTAGGTACATACGGAACTCTTCCCAATATACTCATCCATTCAATCAAATCAAATCATGTCTATCACATGTTATATTATTTACTTCCATTTATATTCTACGAGCTTATCATAAACTTATACATGCGTATCAACTACACATATCCATGTCTATGAGAACTCATCGATGAATATGACAAATTACATGTAACCATTTTGATATTAATAGACTTATGATTGTATACATCTATGTGCATCAATCCAAAGAGTTCATCAATTCTTATGACGCTCCCACTAAATGAGTGCATATCCCTTAATTATTTGAGACATAATTAACCATTATCATAGGGTTCATAATCATATAATAAAAATTATTTCTCAAAACTATGGCTTGGTTTATAATTCCCAAATAATTGTAAATAATTTTAGATACTTTAGCACTCTCCATTGCATCACTTTTGTTATGAAAACAAATAACACATTATAGTTTTATTTCATAACAAATATTCACATAAAGATATAACTATATCTATTTTTCAATCAACATCGAAAAATAGTCATTATTTCATAAATAAGTTGTGGTACATTTTATGAAAACAATTTTCGTAACTTGGTGCAATCAATAAGTGTTACATGGAACTCTCCTATTATTTCTGCATTACTGAATTCGGTGGTCCATCATTCACTTAATATAGATTATTTATTCCATATACTGCAACTAGTTTATAGTGGAGAGTTCTTCGATCAAATATCTTAAACATGGTGAAATAAATCTCATAGAAAAAAATTTTCTATATGAAAATACATTTCAGAATGGAAATCATATTTCTTATTCCAATATAGAGTATCAATTATTATTATTACAATTCTCATTTCCAAAGTTTTTTATGAAGCAGAAGTGACTATCCACTCTCTTCATCCCAACTGTACCTTAAATCACATCTACTCTTGTGCATCTTTATTCTTTCTAAATAGTCGAACAATTCAAGAAAATTCCCTTACAAAAATATCATAATGAACTCTTTAAAAAATGCATTTGATTATCCTTAACATTTAAGAACATTAAATATGATGCACCTTATGTAAACTGATCAAACTGACATTTCAGAGATCGAGTTCTTAGATCTATGTTTTGGTCTTGTGTTACAATTAACACATTATGATCATTTATTGTGATCAATCAAATTGAATACTCGGTCTCGCACTATGGTGTATTTTCTTATTTCGATGTATAAATTTCATCGAAATATTGTACATTAAGAAATGTTACCGTTGACCATATAACATTACATTTGTGATTGTATATGGATCAAATATCCATAGTATCGTATTGCTTTTCGAGTTCAAAACTCATAGAATGCAATACGCGGTCTCGATCAAATAAATACATAAACGATCAAATTACGAACGTATTTAGTAGTTGTAGAATCAGGCGCTTGCATGCGTGTTGAAACGTTAAGATGGAATAAGCATTTATTAGTAAGTATATGTTATATTTCTATTTATCAATCTTCAATTCAGTTCATTTTTATATCTTAATTTATAAACATTTTATCAATCATACTAAATGCACAAATTTATCAATGTAGATTATAATAACATTATATAGCTCATATTCTTACAATATTAGAAAGGTTAAATGTTATCATTTCATTTTTCTAATAAGGCTCCCACTAGTCTTTTATGTTTCAGTAAATGCTAAGTAGAAACATAGAAGTCTTTTGACTGCACTATTGAATGTTAGGACTCGTCCGTCTTGGATTTCTGACCTTAAGTTTGCGAAACAAGTCATAGCTCTATGGACGATGGATAACTCCTTATTAGTTGTATCTTATACAACTCCTAATCCTTGGTACCTTGTCTTAATTTCACTTCAACCTTGAGTTTTCTCAACAAATCAAAATGAAATTTTCACTCATACCTATCGTATCGCACGGCCTAAGTATAGTATATGTACCTTGGGTTTGCTCAACAAATACATATAGTTATCTTACATCGTCTGTTCAATATATTAATAATACTACGCATAACATCTCTTGCTTGAGTTTGCTCGGTTATGGGCTACACATCGAAAGTCATGGTATACGTACATTTACATATGTATTTATTTCTTAAGTCTATTTAGGGTTTCTTAATGTTCCACCTTTAATTTATACATCCATATTATATAAGTTTTATTATTATATAACTTTTATATTTTAATTAACTAATATAACAGTTTAATGTATAACATTATTTTAATTAAATCTTATTTACTTAATTTTAATTAATTAACTCTTTAATTAATTTTTTATTACTCCAATATATAACATTGGTATTGAATATTTATATATTTAAACCTTTATAGTATAACACATGTATCTCATATATGTGTATTTTCATTTAATTAATTAGCCTTTAATTAATTTATTTAATTAAAAAATGTTAATTAAATTATATTAATTTCAAAATCCATTTATATACATAAATATATACTTATGTTATTTTAAACAGTTTAAAAAAACATAACGTATATCAAAATATATAATACATGTATACACCTTTCATTGATTAACTCATTTAATTAATTTATCTATTTTATTAATCTTATTAATAAATTTATAATTTTCGACAATAATTTGTATTAATTTTCAAACATTTCGAAAATTTTTATTATATTATAACTTTATAATATATGTTTATCTTATTTTAAATATAACTTTTAAATTTAAAATATTATATTTTTAATTTTCAAAAAATTTTCAAAATTAGCCCAATGCCCAATTTAAATTGGTCTCTTCTATTAGGGGCAACCATTTGAGCTCACATATCTGTTCGGGCCAAGCCGTAGCCAGGTAAGGTAGAGTACTTGATTGCCCAAACCCAATCCTTTGACACTACCTTTCTTAGACACCTCACAAACGGGGTTGTGTGCTTAATTGGTTAACCCTAGCATGACTAGTTTAAACCGTATAGGCTATTGGACTCTGATACCATTGTTGAAGCTGGACCAGCCTACAGCGGAAACAATGGATGGATTTCAAATTTTTTTACCATTTTGGATCTTTATTGGTCTATGAAGTCTAATTTATTTAGTACATTTCTAAATTTCTTTTAAATAAAATCATTATTTTATTTAAATTTATAATAAAGTTTTATATTATGTAATTAATGTTATTATATATATATATCATATGTACATATGTATGCATGTGCATGTGTAACATAGCAATCCGTGCAAGGTATAACATGTCCATGTATAAGTGTTGGGATTTACACAACAACGGGTATGGTAGCTCATCTATTATATAAATATATTATCCAAATATATGTTTATATACTTTAACTTATGTATATAAAATATTATATATGTATATGCACATATATATGTATAAACCTGTGTAGTTAATGCCCCGCTATAACCCCGCTATATCTCATAGCGGATTTCCACCGCTACGATATTTCCATATAGCCCCAAAATATAGCCTTTCCGCTTTAAGCCCCGCTATTTTCGATATATCCCGTTATTCCCGCTATATTCCGCTATTTCCGCTATATCTTCTTTAATAAAATGAATTGAAAAATTGCATTTATACATTATAAAAATTATGAAACTAATTTTTTTGATTTAATTTTTAATATATTTTCAGAAATGAAAATACTCTAATATTCTACTAAATTCAATTATGTTATATAACAGTTTTACGTTTATTTAAAGTATATTCGCACATGTTTTTATTGAAAATTATTTATGTATTAATTATAATTCAATTGAATAATAATTTTTCATTTAATTACCATTTATATATTTGTAAAAACATTAAGTACTAGTTTTATATGCTATTTTAGAGCCATCCGCTATATCCCGCTATATCCTCGCTGTATCCCCGCTATGACTTTTTGCACCTCCACCGCTTTGAATCTGCCGAGCGCTTTAACTGCACAGGTATAAACTATATTTTATTTTATATAATTAAATATATATACATGGAATTTTAACATTAAATATATATGTATACATAATTATATGTATATGTTTAAATTATTTATATGATAAAATTAATTTTTTTAAACGTATATGGATGTTAAATATATATACACATACATACATATAAAATATAATAATAAATATAAGTACGTCGATGCTAAAAGTGGCACAACAACCAAAAACCTGTACAAATATCGAGATCTAGCAAAAAATAAATGTAAGGTAGTAAGAGCACTAAGATTTTTATAGTGGTTCGGCAATCTCCGGCCTACGTCCATGTTATATTTTATTTATTAGAGATTTGAGAGAGACTAAAATCACAATTACAAGGAATTAACAGGTTCATAAGTCTAGAACTACCAACAATGTCTACTTTGATGGCTATTGTGAAGAGAGATAGGGGATGAAGAAGGAGAAGTGCCAAAAGTCCATTCCTAGTTGCCATAGGGTCTCTATTTATAGGGGAATTTGCCAGTAGAATCAAAGACTTATGAAATGCAAGATCCAGATCCAATCCTAAAGGTATAGGAGATCAGTAGTCGGCCCAATCACCAATTGAAACCACTCGATACAGATAGGTTCCTCTAGGCACCGAGAGGTTTGTGTTGGTTGAAGTTTCCATCTTCTTTTTCCATTCTGATTCCTATCCCCGACCCCCACTACATTCCAAACACTTTTCCTTAAAGATTGAGTTGTTTCTAATAACTTCTTTAATATTGCTTCTCTTTTCCTGCTTTCTTCTAGAAAATCGTTAGAGATGTTCGTCTATTCTTTGAGAAAAGCACTCCATGGAAATTACTTGAGGTAGTGCGCTAAGTACAAGTTGTTTAGAAGGTCCAAAGTGGAGTAAAAACATCTCGGTACCGAGCGGTTCCTCTCGATATCGAGTGGTCCACTTTACTCCTTTTCCCTTGAAAAGTGTTGAGTATGATTTTCCTTATTTTCTAAACGTGTTCCCAAGTCCGTGAATCATTTCGTCTTCACCTTGTTGTTCCAATTCTAGTTGAAAATCCACTTGGTCGAAAAGCTAGTTTACACTTGCCCTCAAAGTACGCCTTATGAATGTAAGATGTGCTTTGCTTAAGAACAAGTTTCAGCAGCAGTCGACTTCTGCCGATCAAGCTTTCCAGCTATCCATCGATTCAAGTTGTGATGAATCATCTAGTTCCTTTGGATTCTCCTACAAACCAAAAGTCATTCCAGACCCCTAATAGCTAAGGACTTCAACCCTTCCTTAAGTGTCAGCCACAAATCATGATCAGCCTGTCTTTATCAGAAGGTATCATATTGTATATCAAAGTAATCCCGTCTTTGCTTGGGATATATCTATTTTACTATGATTATAGGCATTCAAATCCTAATATTAGGTCAACGTCCATTCTAGGGTTCATTCTCGTTTGATCGTTTATCATCCAAAATGGGGTTCGATCTCTCCGGACCGTTAAATCATGCAATCTACGATTCGATCTCTCCAAATCGTTTAATCATGCAATTTATAGTTTGATCTCTCCGGATCGATTATCATCAAATCTCGGGTTTGATCTCTTCGGATCCTTTCTGAGTCTAACCCGCTTGCTCTCCAACAAGGGAACTCAACGTCCAAGCAAGTCCATCCGCTCACTCTCTAATGAGGGTCTTACATTTGATCTCTTCGGATCCTTGCTAAGCCTAATTCATTCACCCTTCGGCTAGAGGGCCCAACGTCCAAGTAAGCCCATCCGCTCACTCTCCGGTAAGGGGACTTACTTTTGATCTCTCCGGATCCTTGTTAAGCCCAATCCACTCACTTTCCAACGAGGGAACTTAATATTCAAGCTAGTACATCCACTCACTCTCCGGTGAAGGGACTTACTTTTCTGTACAAGTCCATCCACCCACTCTCCGACAAGGGAACTTGCACCTTGTGGTCACCGGCCCGTCTCTCCGGACGGGACTACCACGATCGATATCATTCATCATGTTCAATTGCTTTTCAAAAATCAAATATTCAAATCAAAGCAAGCAAGAAAACATCCTAAATATTCATCTCATTCATCTGACTCAGAGCGTGCCCAAAGACTAATGGAGGTCTCGTACACGTATAAGAAGTCTAAGGTTATTATTATCTTAATTATTCAAAACGAAAACCAAAACATAGGAATGAACCCGACTCCTGTCCATCACGATCATGGGATTACCAATCTTGACCGAAACCCATAGTCTTGTCTTGATGCATTCGCTTGAGAAGGTGGCTGCTTCAGTCGCACCATTGTAGTTTGGTTCCGTACATACTGTTGTATTTGGTTACTCTAACCAGCTATTCTTCTAGATCACGAAGGTGTTGACACTCGTTCGTCTCATATCCATCTAGCTCATGGAACAGGCAAAACATCCCAGACCTTCTCTCTCGATCCATGGGTTCTCTCCTAGTAGGCCTTCGATAGGGGATCTGCCCCCTTGTGTCTAGATATATACTTTTTAGGGTTTTGGTTAGATCAATGTAGGAAGAGCACTTCGATTCTGTCCTTTGCCGCTTCGGTCCTCCAAAGTCATTATCAGCTTTTCACTTTCCTTTATCTTTACAATATCCTACTCCGGTCGATCCTCCATCATCCACAGCATTAACATCAGCATTATCAAATTCAGCATTCTCTTAGTGCAGATATATCTCAGCTTCATAATAAAACTCCACGAGATCCCTCGGTGGATCTCTTTCCAATGCAATTTTAAAGTCAGTTTTACTTACTACTCCAGACACTGCTACCATAAGGACTATCGGTGGATCCGACTTATTGAATGCGGCAGCTTCCATGTTAAATCTTATCAAATAACTTCTCAAGGTCTTTTCGGTCCTTTGCTTTACGCTTGAAAGCATCATCACATTCTTTGGCTAAGAGATATGAACTCTGAACTGCCTTAAGAATCTATCTACTAATCCGGACCATGTGCTTATGGACCAATTCTCTAACTGCCTGAACCATATAGCAGCCAACTCCATCAAGTATAACGGGAAGCAATGCCCCCATTACCTCTTCAGATGCACCCAATACCTCCATATGCCTGACGTATCTCATCAAATGAATGATCAGATCTATCCTTCCATCATATAGCACAAATGTCTGTAGCTTGAAATCATGAGGATTCCTTGCATAGTGGATGTTAGGGTGAATGGATTTCTATTTATATCCTCCAATCTTTGGTCTAGAGGTCCGCTTCTTTCTATTCTTTCGATCAACTCTGCGATTTGCTCATTGTCATCTAATGGTAGTCTTCGATCTATAGTTGTTTTTGCCCCTTGCTCCTACGGGGAAACACCGGTACATATTCCTCTAGTTGCACATTCACATTCCAATCTACACCTCCAGCTTCACTTTGTCCCCTAGTTCCTACGGAAAGCTTTGGCAAATACTCCTCTAGTTGTTATGCATTCACATTCCTATTTGAATTTCTAGCTTTTGTATCGTTCGATCCTGGTGTCCTAACTTGTCCGAAGTTCAATTCAACATTTCCCCCAAGTAAATTCCTCTCGATACCGATAGGATTGAGGTCGGTACCGAATGGTTCTGATAATGGAGGCATTGTTCCTGTTTGCTACGCTCTAATTCTAGATGTTCCTACGTTGGCTTCCGGCCTTTGGTTCTAAATTCAGGTAGCTCCAGTTGTTCCTTGTTGTCCTATCCTTTGGAAAAACCTATAACGATTTGCCATTTCGACCCTCGAATGTCGACACTAATACATCCATGGTATTCGTGTGCCGAGCATCCAAGTGCCGGAAGGACGAATTGTTTGGGTGAAATAAAAAGAAAAATAAAAGGAACAAGGAAGAAGAGAACACAATATCAGAATCTCATAGCGGAATGATAATATATAATATCAAAGGAACAGTACAAGGTTTACTCCGATACAGAAATCTCAGAGTTACAAAATCTAAGTACCATCATCAGCCTGGACAATTATAACAACCTGTCCTCACAAATGCTGATATGTACAATATGGTAATGCATTGGAAATAAGAATACTACGGTAGGTGAAACATGCAGCTCGTCTTCTCAAGCTCTAAAGAACACCAACGAAAACCTACCTTTCTCAGACTACTCGAAAAAGCACGCAAGGAATTTAGGGAAAACAAAAACCAAGTGTCGGACATAAGTCTTGTATGAAAAACTCAAGAAATATGCGATTAACATACAATAGTACTTTTGACACCGCATGGAATGCCATAACAGATATCGCCTCAAAAGAACCAACATCTAATAGGTACATATGGTGATATAATAGATATGTCTAGGGTGTAGAATATAAATATTATAACATAGCTGGAATGGTTACATTGGTTACATTCAACAACATATTACAGGGTACAATCAAAACCGATAAGGAATGTTCGCATAAGGGATTTTCCACGGGGATCTCTTTCGAGAAACCGAATCCGAACTCCATGCACAAGGACCAGAAAACACCTTCCGAGCGTCGTATATCTCTAGATAAAATATGCCATAAGGTAAACATAAAGGCCCTTGCCCAAACATAAACATGAACAATGTTAAAAAAATACCATCAACTCCCGCGTGCAACATCGATAAGCATACTCTGGATCTGGAGTTGACAATATCCTGTCGTAGGACTGCAAAACCCAAGATTGTGCATCCTACTCTGTGTTTAGCCATTTCCAATGTTGAGGTTATGTTTGGCATCTTTCACATGAATCTTCATCACTCGAACAGAACACGAATCCAAAATTTGATCCCACATCTCGAATAGAACTCGAAACCACACATGGATTCCCATATCTCAACAGATCTCGGAATCATACATGAATTCCCACATCCTAAATAGATCAAGAAAAACTACATATGTTCGAGCATGTTAAACAGATCTCGAATCTTCATATAGATTCCTGCATCTAGAACCAATCCACTTCCAAGAGATAGAACATGTATCTCAGCCTTGAAGTGGTTTTCGGTAAGTAAAACACTTACCGATCTCGGTCTCTCCAAGAATGAATCGATGAATTTGGACATTCGACGATAATGAGAACAATCGCATATGGAAACCAAGTTTCTTATACTTATCACATTTCCGATATTTTCATCTCACACTATTCCTCAATCAAGAGTGAAGCTGGTAGGTTATAGCTCTATTGCTCATATCCCTACACGAACATCAGTCTTAATTCCAATAGATAGACAACCCAACTTCATCGGCATTTAGTGCTAAGTATATGACTAAATGTTTTCCATAAACGAGTAAAGATACCAAGCATGACCAAATGATACAAAGTATGATCAAGCCACATAAGCGACTTCTTATCCCTTTTTTTCTTTAATTAATCTTTTATTAATTAAAATCTCTTTTATTAGTAAAACTTCTTTTATCTAATGAAACTTTGTTTATGAATTCCTACTAAGTATTTGTACTCTTACAATACTTCAAAAAGTATTTATATACTTATCTCAAATGGTATAAATATATTAACAAATTATTAACAAGATTTCTTACTTTAAACCTTTACTCTTTTTATACTTCAAAAAGTATTCATATATTTACCCCAATTTGAATAAGTATATTCACAAATTATTAACAAGATTTCTTACTTTAAACCTTTACCTTTTCTATCTTCAAAATATCCATTTTAAGGATCGAAGTACTTTCACAAATCCATTCAAAAAGGTTTAAGGCTAATGTTATCTAAACATTGTCACTACAAACCCAAAACCATTTCACTTATGCTTATCTTTAAAACATTCTTTTAAAGATCTATTTACATCCCTAAGTATAATTGAAAAGGGTTAAAGACGAATGTGATTAAGACACTGTCACAATAAACCTAAATCATTTTCCTATTTGTTACTATCTTTAAAACATCCTTTTAAATATCTAAGTTTAATAATAAGTTAAGTTTGATAGTCGATTAATAGATTATTTAGTTAAAACAATTGCTTATATAAATCAATGTTTGTATACTTAACTCGTTTTCAACATTTTCGACTTAACTATTCCTCGTTCAAGAGGGAAGCTCGGTAGGTTAGAGCTCTATTGCTCCATCCCTAGTTGACATCAATCTTTAACTCTCAGAAATAGATGAACCTACTTCATCGGCTTTTAGCATTAAGCAAAGTTTATTTACCTTTTTAAACAAGTAAGTAAACAACAAGATTAACACGTTTTCGACATTTCAACTTAACATGTTCCTTGTTCAAGAGTAAAGCCAGGTAAGTTTGGGCCCTGCTTCATCCAAGCCCTACCTAGACACCTCATTCTTGAATCTCACTAGTAGACAAGTTTACTCGTGGCTCATTAGTATTAAGCATAGTCAATCACCTTTGTCAATACTTTTATATATATATAATATAATACTTTCAAATACTTGTAAATAGGTTTTAAATATCTATGTAAAATATTACTTGAAAATAACTAATTTAGAAGTTTGATTAAAAACTTGTTTTACAATTTGCAGCACTTTATTCTCAAAATTCGTAAATAATCATTAAGACTTTATTTAAACTTCTACTCTTTTTTTCATACTCAAATACATTTTAAAGAACTTCCATCAAAATATTTTATAAAGAAAAGAATTTAGAAACCATTTAGATCACGAAAAACTAGCCAAAACGTCGCATTTTAAACACTTAAAACAATAAGTGACTTACTATAGCATTTATAAGTGCAATTAAAAGTCCTTGTTAAAACAATATTGAAAAGCACAATCTTTGCGACTAGTTTTAACCAGTTAAACAAATGATTTAAGACTTAAAATTTTTATACTAAGTACTACCATTAGGGTACTTAAAAATCATGAAAATAAATCCCTAAGAATATCTTTCAATTTATTTTTAAAAATTCCCAAAAACAAAGGATTAGAAAGTACACTTATAATAACTATTCTCGTTCCATACAGTTTCTTACTTACTTCAATTTAACATACAAGTTAAACAAATATTTAAACATCAGGTCAAAGCCATGCCTCATGTTTAAGAGGATAATAGAAGTGATGTGATACAATATAAAGTCATCATTTGCTTTTAAAAGCAAGAGGGGTCCAAAGTTTATAACTTTACTTAGTTAATGTCACTTTAACTTAATATTTTGCACACAACATATATATACACAATATATACTTAAGAGATACTGAGATAACTCACTTAGATCTATGCTTAACCTAAGCACAAAGCTACAAGAACCAAAGAACCACCTCTGTAACATCCCGCCATTTTAGACCATTCAAATCGACAATAAAACCACACATGTCAGACTTGAATAATTCAAAACAACAGATTGTTAATAAAATTTAGGGCAAATAAAATCAATCACAGAATCACAGACACAGAATATCAGAATAACTTCACAGCGGAATAAATAAACATAGGAGTTCATTAAGCTCCTAGATACAAAGTTTCAAAACTAATACATAATACCAAGTCTGGAAACAAATATACTTGTAAAGTTAGATACATAAGTTGCTACTACAAAAGCAAAAGTGGCATGGAAATAACTGGAATAAAATATCAAGTAGACGACTGAATCTACAGCGGATCTCTAGCTTCGAAAAAGGATGAAACCAAAGCTGTGGAACTCAGGCCGACCCGAGCATGAAGCAAAACACAAAACACTCAAGTTAGGACATACATACTTATAAAATGTAAATCAACTCAAGTGAACTGTAAAGGAATGCATCAATAACTCAAAGGATGCTTGGGATCGCCCATCCTCTAAGGATTCATTAAACTATCTACTATGTAGTAATATACGCTATTATAATAATGTCTAAAGTAAAGTAAACTATTAAAATAGCATTAAGGCGTTACCCATATCCTCCTTAACACATTTTATATATTCTCATAGTCTATACAGTACCGTAATCTCCCCCGTACTGGGTGTCGTCAGAGGGCACTCCATAGGTATGCTAAAAAACAAACTCGTAGAAGGCGCGCTAGGGTAGGTGACAGCATGACTAGGCAATGCCAGCGTAGATATACCAATTACGCATCCGGGCTATTGGTAACGCATAGTCGCAACTACCGCCCAACTCGATCCACACTCCTGAATCAAAGGTGCGCATGATGCAGGCCAAGTACTAAGTCGTGACCGACTTAAGGAAATTGAAGGTCTAAGTCGTGACCGACTTAACAAAAATGGCATGAGTCGTCCACGACTTAACCAAGGCAAAGGCATGAGTCGCCCACGACTTATCGGAGTTGAAGACATAAGTCGTCCACGACTTAACTTGAGCGGGTTACGACCTAAAACTACATGAGGAGCAACACAAGTTGAAGGCTTAAGTCGGCAACGACTTAAGGGAAGTGTTTTGGGTAGTGTACGACTTAACAGAACAGGTGATAAGTCGTTACCGAGTTACGACTTAGTTAAGTCGTCAGAAATCTTAAGTCGTGTTGATATGATGAGTCGAAGACAACCTAACCTATTATTGAGTCGCTCACGACCTAACAAAAGCGGCACACGAGTTACTGGGTTCAGGGTGATGGAAGGCAGACGAGTTAAAGGGTTACGACCTACTTTAGGTCGCAGAGATATGTTACGACCTAAGATAGGTCGCTGGGTGATTTGGAGAGATAAGTCGCGAGGTCTTAAGTCGCGAGGACTTAGGTCGCAAGACTTAGGTCGCACAGTTTATGAAGCAGCTCTTTAAAGTCGCTGAAGCTTGATGCCATTGATTCTTATGCCACGTTAATCTCTGCCGTTGATTCTTTAAGTCGCCGATGGAGGCTGGAGCATTGAAGTTAGGTCGCATACGACCTAAGTTGAGTCGTGAGAAGTTGATAGGTCGGCAATGACCTAAGTGATGTATTTTCTGTTTGTATTTTTTGCTTGTTAAGTCGTAGGTCGCATTTGTTTAAACTGTCTGTTTTTGAGTCGCTATGGTTTTAAGTCGTAAGTCGGAGTCTTGTTAAGTCGGAAACGACTCATGAGTTGTACAGATTTGTGTTGAGATTTGTAACTTCTATAAATAGGCCGGTGGTGCCATTTGTAGTAGTTTAGTTGATTTGAAATAAAACTCTTATTTTGTTAGCTTTGTGCTTTCACCAAATTGGTAGTTGAGTGTAATCTACTATCTCCTCTTTCGGTTAATCGAGTGCGCTCAATTCAACGACTGCAGAAGCCGATTCACGGAATCTAGTGCGCTAGATCAACGTGCGAAGAATCGTAGATCTTTGAACCCGGTATCGTGCGCGATCAACGTGTTCGGGATAGCTAGAATTCGGTATCTTCGGATCAACGAATTTGGGCATTTCAGTATTCTTCAATCCATCGATCGCTACTTTCACAGAATCATCATTTTGTTATTTCCACTGCTCCACCAGTTTTGGTATCAGAGCTTGTTTTAGCCAATCATAGCTAAATCGAGTCCTTGGAGCCAATTCTTTTGAAGACAAAGTGTAGATCTAGTCAAGCCGAGTCAAAATCCTTCGAGGCAAATTGAAATTGAAAGGTTTGGAGATCGGATCTTATTATTTGAAGTAGTTGGTGTTCATCGTGTTCATCGCAAATTTGCAACAAAGTGGGAGTTTTCGATCCATTTCATTTTGGATCCAAGTTCGAATTGTGTTTGAATTTTGAAGTGTGAAGAGTAGATCCATCATTTGGTATCATTTTGAATCATGCCGCCAAGGAGAGCTAATCGTCATCAAAATGTTGAAGATTTGTATAAGCGGGAAGATGCCGAGCAAATGGAGCAACGTATAAGTGACAAATTCAATGAGAAGTTGGATGAAGGCATTGGGAGGTTAGAGAAGCTTATGACGGAGAAGAATCAAAACCGAAGAAGGGTTTCACCCGAATCTAACCACGAGAGAAGTAGAGTTTCACCACATTCCAATCAAGGGAGAAGTAATGATGATGATCATAGAAGTGTGAGCCGAGACCATTATAGAAATGTTGATGACCGAGATCGTGTTCGGAGGAATGTAGATAGAAGGGATGGTGGTAGACGTGATGGTAGTAGAGATGTTGGTGGTCAGGATCGACATCGATATGCATCTGATTTTGAAGAGGAGTATGATGGTGGTAGTATTCAAGGAAGAGGTCAAGGAAGAAATTATTCATAGTATGATCACAAGTGGGAATCGGGAATGAAAACTGAAATTCCTGAATTCAAGGGTGGTATGCAAACTGAAGAGTTTTTGGATTTGGTGGCTAATGTTGAAGAAATTTTTGATTTCAAGGAAGTTCCAGAACATCGTAGAGTGAAGTTGGTTGCTACAAGGTTGAGGGGTAGAGCTTTGGCATGGTGGCAGCAAACCAAACTTACACGTGAACGAATGGGGAAGTCAAAAGTTGAATCTTGGGAGAAGATGAAGAAATTGATGAAAGCAACGTTCTTACCTTACAATTATCAATCTTTGATGTATCAACGTTTGCAGAATTTGAGGCAGGGCACGAAAACTATTAATGATTATGCGGATGAGTTTTATCAGCTTATTGCGAGAAATGATATTGTGGAAACGGAAGAGCAGCTGACATCTAGATTCATTGGGGGATTGAGAATGCAGATTCAGGATATGGTTAATATGTTCGATCCAAGATCTGTGGCAGAAGCACATCAAAAGGCGTTGGCTTGGGAGAAACAGGGACGACGAGGAGGTGGTGTGTTTACTAATTCCAACAATCAAGTGAAGGGTGTAAGTGGGAGTTCTAATGTTTCTAAACCTATCAGTAGACCAGTGGTGAAGGAGGCTGAGAAGGCGAAGGTTAACAATGGTTTCAAATGTTACAATTGTCAAGAGATGGGTCATAAAAGCAATGAGTGTCCAAAGCCAAAGAAGAGAACCATGATTGCAGAAGTTGAGGATGAGGATGTTGATGGAGGTTATTCAAGTCCAATTGAGGAGGATGAACAGGATATTGCGTCAGGAGATGAAGGTTGTAATATAATGCTGAGGAGATCGTGTTTGACACCAAAGTAGGAAGAAGCTAGTTGGTTGAGGAGTAATATCTTTCAGTCGACATGCACCATACTGGGGAAGGTGTGTAAATTTGTAATTGACGCAGGAAGCTGTGACAATATCGTTTCAACCGAGGTTGTAACAAAATTGAAGTTGAAGACAGAGAAACATCTAAATCCATACAAGTTAGCATGGTTGAGAAAAGGAGGAGAGGTGAAAGTGGATAGACGGGTTCGTGTTCCATTCTCTATTGGGAAGAAATACAAAGACGAGATCTGGTGTGATGTAGTAGAGATGGATGTTTGCCACTTACTTTTGGGAAGACCATGGCAGTATGATCGAGCAGTCCAGCATGATGGTCGGACCAATAGTTACAGTTTTATGTTTGAAGGTACGAAGATTATCTTAGTCCCAAAGAAGAGACAACAAGGAGAAAGTAAGTCAGAAGAGATTGAAGAGCTGAAAACTTTATTATCTTTGAAGGAGTTTGTTAAGGAGGTTGAGGAAGACCCGGAAGTATTCTTGTTAATTGGGCGTGAGAACAGTGAAGAGGTTGAAATTCCAGAAGAAGCAAAGCCAGTGTTGAAAGAATTTGAGGATGTATTTCCAGATGAGTTACCGAAGGAGTTACCGCCACTAAGAGACATTCAACATCAAATCGATCTTGTTCCGGGAGCAATGTTGCCACATAGACCACATTATCGAATGAGTCCGAAGGAACATGAAGAGTTGCGGAGGCAGGTAGAGGAATTGCTTGAACAGGGGCGTGTGCAGGAGAGTTTAAGTCCTTGTGCTGTACCAGCTTTATTGGTACCCAAAAAGGATGGAACGTGGAGGATGTGCACAGATAGTAGAGCATTGAATAAGATCACAGTCAGATACAGATTTCCGATGCCGAGGCTTGATGATTTATTGGATCAAATCAGTGGGTCCGTAATCTTTTCTAAGATTGACTTGAAGAGCGGTTATCATCAGATTCGCATTAGACCAGGGGATGAATGAAAGACAACATTCAAGACGAGGGAAGGATTGTATGAATGGCTGGTAATGCCGTTTGGTCTATCGAATGCACCAAGTACATTCATGAGGGTGATGAACCAGATTTTCAGGCCATACACTGGGAAATTTGTGGTGGTTTACTTTGATGATATTCTGATCTACAGTGCTAGTACAGAAGAGCATGTTCAGCACTTGAAGAAAGTGTTAATTATTCTTCGAGAAGAACAATTCTATGCTGCTACAAAGAAGTGTGTTTTTATGGCGAGGAGTGTTTTATTTCTGGGGTATGTTGTGTCGGAAGAAGGAATACAGGTTGACCAAAGTAAAGTCGAAGCTATCAAAGATTGGCCACAACCCAAGACGATAACGGAAGTTCATAGTTTTCACGGGTTGGCTTCATTCTATCGAAGGTTCATTCCACACTTTAGTAGTGTGATGGCGTCTGTGACTGATTGTATAAAGGATAAACAGTTTGCATGGTCAGAGGAAGCAGGAGATGCTTTTGGGAGAATCAAGGAGTTGCTGACGTCTGCACCAATTCTAGTATTACCAGACTTTCAGTTGTTGTTTGAGCTACATACTGATGCATCCAAGGTGGGAATTGGAGGGGTGTTGAGTCAGAGGGGGCGTCCTATTGCATATTTTAGTGAGAAACTATCAGGAGCGAAGATGAGATACAGTACATATGATGTGGAATTTTATGCTGTTGTACAGTCTATTAAACACTAGAGACACTATCTATTTCAGAAAGAGTTTGTTCTGTATACTGATCATGAGGCATTGAAGCATTTACAAGGGCAAGACAAGATTTTAGCGAGACATGCATCATGGATTGCATATCTGCAATAATTTACTTTTGTTGTTAAACACAAGTCAGGAGTGACGAATCGTGTGGCTGATGCGTTGAGTAGAAGAAATCACTTGTTAACAACATTGAAGGTTGAAGTGATGGGGTTTGATATGTTGCCAGAATTATTTGTCGACGATCCTTACTTTGCAAAGTTTGTTGATAAAGTCAAGGAGGGGAAGACGGAAGAGTTTATGATGGTAGACGGTTTTCTGTTCAAAGGAAATCGATTGTGCATACGTGATTGTAGTTTGAGAATGAAGATTGTAAAAGAGCTACATGAAGAAGGACATGTTGGGAGAGACCGTACATTACAGTTGATTTCACAGTCGTACTTTTGGCCATCGATGAGGAAAGAGGTGGAGAGGTTTGTGGAGCGTTGTCATATTTGTCAGGTTTCGAAAGGAACTACGACTAATGCTGGTTTATATATGCCATTACCTGTACCAACTAAGCCTTGGGTTGATGTGAGTATGGACTTCGTATTGGGATTGCCGAGGACACAGCGTGGTAATGATTCCATTTATGTGGTGGTTGACCGATTTTCGAAAATGGCACATTTTATTGCTTGTAAGAAGACGGCGGATGTTGTTCATGTTGCTCAGTTATTTTTCAAAGAGATATATCGACTTCATGGATTGCCAGAATCTATTGTGTCGGATAGACATACTCATTTTCTAAGTCATTTTTGGCTAAGTTTGTGGAAGATGGTGGGAACGAAGTTGAACTTTAGCAGCGCTTATCATCCGCAAACGGATGGACAGACCGAGGTCGTGAACAGATCATTGGGAAACTTGTTGAGATGTCTAGTGCAAGACAATCTGAAGAGTTGGGATGTGAAGTTATGCCAGGCAGAGTTTGCTCATAATCATGCAGTGAACCGTAGTACGGGTTTCAGTCCGTTTCAGATTGTATATTCTAGTTTGCCAAAAGGTCCATTGGAGTTAACGGTCATACCACAACCAAAGAAGACAGTTAAGAAAGCTGCTGATTTTGTTGATGGATTGGCGGAATGTCATAAAATCGTTCAGAAACGATTGGAGAAAGCAATGAGAAGTATAAACGATCTGCAGACTTGAAGCGAAGAAATGTTGAATTTAATGAAGGAGATATGGTATATGCTGTGTTGACAAGAGATCGTTTTCCAATAAGCGCTTATAACAAATTGAAAGCCAGAAAAATTGGTCCTATAGAAATCGTCAAACGGATTAATGAAAATGCTTATAAATTGAAGCTGCCGGAGGGTGTGTACACGTCGGACATATTCAATGTTAAGCATCTCGTACCTTATCACGGGGATGAGCGTATTGCGGGGGAGGAAAGTGCAAATTCGAGGACGAATTTCTTTCAACCAGGGGAGGATGATGCAGGACAAGTACTAAGTCGTGACCGACTTAAGGAAATTGAAGGTCTAAGTCGTGACCGACTTAACAAAAATGGCATGAGTCGTCCACGACTTAACCAAGGCAAAGGCATGAGTCGCCCACGACTTATCGGAGTTGAAGACATAAGTCGTCCACGACTTAACTTGAGCGGGTTACGACCTAAAACTACAGGAGGAGCAACACAAGTTGAAGGCTTAAGTCGGCAATGACTTAAGGGAAGTGTTTTGGGTAGTGTATGACTTAACAGAACAGGTGATAAGTCGTTACCGAGTTACGACGTAGTTAAGTCGTCAGAAATCTTAAGTCGTGTTGATATGATGAGTCGAAGACAACCTAACCTATTATTGAGTCGCTCACGATCTAACAAAAGCGGCACACGAGTTACTGGGTTCAGGGTGATGGAAGGCAGACGAGTTAAAGGGTTACGACCTACTTTAGGTCGCAAAGATATGTTACGACCTAAGATAGGTCGCTGGGTGATCTGGAGAGATAAGTCGCGAGGTATTAAGTCGCGAGGACTTAGGTCGCAAGACTTAGGTCGCACAGTTTATGAAGCCGCTCTTTAAAGTCGCTGAAGCTTGATGCCGTTGATTCTTATGCCGCGTTAATCTCTGCCGTTGATTCTTTAAGTCGCCGATGGAAGCTGGAGCATTGAAGTTAGGTCGCATACGACCTAAGTTGAGTCGTGAGAAGTTGATAGGTCGGCAACGACCTAAGTGATGTATTTTCTGTTTGTTAAGTCGTAGGTCGCATTTGTTTAAACCGTCTGTTTTTGAGTCGCTATGGTTTTAAGTCGTAAGTCGGAGTCTTGTTAAGTCGGAAACGACTCATGAGTTGTACAGATTTGTGTTGAAATTTGTAACTTCTATAAATAGGCCGGTGGTGCCATTTGTAATAGTTTAGTTGATTTGAAATAAAACTCTTGTTTTGTTAGCTTTGTGCTTTCACCAAATTGGTAGTTGAGTGTAATCTCCTATCTCCTCTTTTGGTTAATCGAGTGCGCTCGATTCAACAACTGCAGAAGCCGATTCACGGAATCTAGTGCGCTAGATCAACGTGCGAAGAATCGCAGATCTTTGAACCCGGTATCGTGCGCGATCAACGTGTTCGGGATAGCTAGAATTCGGTATCTTCGGATCAACGAATTTGGGCATTTCAGTATTCTTCAATCCATCGATCGCTACTTTCACAGAATCATCATTTTGTTATTTCCGCTGCTGCACCAGCGCACCAAACCAATCACAAAGTAATAGAATGGCTAACGATGAAGTGTGTCCGATTAGAGGAGCTACCTCCTTGGCCCGAGAATCGCTCCTGTTTTAGCCACCTTATGCTAACTCACGGGAGTTAGGTCCACGTAAATATATCTTAGGATCGTCACCACCATCCTACTTCATTCTGGAATCTCCACCGCATACACAGTTGTTAA
Source organism: Allium fistulosum (assembly GCA_030737815.1). Lineage (NCBI taxonomy): Eukaryota > Viridiplantae > Streptophyta > Magnoliopsida > Asparagales > Amaryllidaceae > Allium > Allium fistulosum. The sequence goes on along the minus strand of CM060905.1, from coordinate 875,982,833 downwards.
AGTGGTTTTCGATATCGACAGAGAGTATGCCCATATCCGATCCCGGTCTCTTTAACAACCAATCTTTACTATAACCCGTGGTTATATAAATTTCAAATGGTTTATATTTCATATCAAACATATTCCTTTTAAACCATATAAATTCCATATCATTATTCTTTTAAAATAATATTCATTTTCCCAAAGTAGTAATACTTCCAAATTCATTTAATTATAACCCTTTTTAAACATAAACGTTTAGAGATCATAGCACTTTAAGAATGTAACTTTTAGAACCATACATGTAACCTTTAAGAAAATTGTAGCATTCAGAAAATGTCACCTTTAAGAAAATGCAGCAGTACAAAAGTGCTACTGTAAGAATTCACAGTAGTGCAGAACTATTATGGTAAGAATTCACAGCAGTGCAGAAGTGTTACTGTAAGAATCCGCAGAAGTGCAGAATTGTTACAGTAAGAAACTACATCAGTTTTGAATTCCTACCATAAGAAATCGCAGCAGTTTTGAATTGCTACTTTAGTACTTCCTACTACAATAGTCTATAAAATCAAATAGTATATATATTTACAGTTTTTATCAAAGTCATTCTATTCTTCCTATTATATTACTCAAATTTAATCTATTTAGCCATTTAAAGAAATCACACCTTTGATTTAATAACTTTATCACTAACACATCAAATTTTAAAGCATAAATCTTTATACCAAGTTAAAAGTATTTTTACTTACCTTTTTATTTCTTTTCAGTAAATGAAATTTATCATTTTATCTCCCAAATCATACCATTTGCATTTGTTAAAACTTACATGTCGAATGTATGTTTTAACTTACATTTCTTTTCACAAAACATTTATTTTAATCACTATTACATGAATTAAAACTTACAATTTATAGATTAGAATAAAATACTATTATTAAGTCAAATCGGCTTATAAAATTTCAATTAACCTTCATACTGTAAATTAGATTCCAAAATTTACATTTCCAACTATTTATTTCTTATTTAATTTTAACACATGTAAACAAATTCACAGAAATTATTACAATAAATTTTAGTCGAGATTCATATATAAAAATTCAAAATACTAAATAATTTTTAGAAAAATCATTTTAAATCAACCACGGAGTCTGTATAAAATTCTCTACCAAAGGGTCAAGTAAATACGAACATATATCATTTCAATCCGCAATTTATTAATTTTTCGGGTTTTATATCATTTCAAACCCGCAATCCCAAGTCAAATAAAATTGCTCAAGCCTATCATTTCAGCCTATAACAATTTTTCCTTACTCTAAAGATCGTTTGGGTATGTATCATTTCAACCCATAGTGAAGGAACTTGTAGTGTGATTTCAGAATATGAAATAAACATAAAAATATTCAACATATCATGACATATGATCAAACAGACATAATATGATATGAAATAACAAAATAAAATCATATAAATGACATAATATAAGCATATGAAATAACATGATATAAACATATGAAATAACATGATATAACACATGAAATAACATGATAAAATCATAGGTGAAATATCAAACTTGCATATACATATCCTCACAATTCAATTTCCATCAATTCATTAAATAAATAAGTACGTATGTCAAGTGTGATTTCTCACCTTTCTTTGGTTGGAAAAGTGATTCAAAGCGCAACACAGAAATCAACAAACTACGGACCAGTTTGAGTGAGAGGAGAATCCAAATCCGACAATTGAAAAAAAATTCCATACGTAAACAAATAATTTTACGTAGAAAAATAAAATAGAAAAATATTTATTTGCAAAATACATAAGAGGGCTTGTCTAGGGTTTGCATAGGCTTGGTCTAGAGGTGGTTTTGGTTTGGTCTAGGCTAGGTTTGGATTAGGTGGTTTCGGCCATAGCTAGGTGTAGGGTTAGGCTAGGGTTTTGGTTTGGTGTGTTCAGCCTTAGGGTAGGGTTTGGTGATGGAGGCTCGGCCTAGGGGTTTTTGTGATGGAGGAGATGGTCACGGCCAAGGCAAGGCAAGGGGAAGGGGTTGTGGAGGTTCGGTCATGGTGTTTTTGGTTGGAGGAGAAGGGGTAGAGGCTGAAAATTGTGAAGAAGAAGAAGGGAAAAGGAAGAGGAAAAAGGGGTTTTGGTTGGAGTTTGGTGATTGGGGAAGGTGGAGATAGGTGTGGTCGAAATTTGTGGAGAGGAGGAGGAGGAAAATTGGAGGGGAAGAGGGGAAGAAGTCTAGGGTTTTGGAGAAGGAAGATAAAGGAGAAGAAGACTTACACTTTTCTGTGGAGGCACAAATGAATGGATGTGGAGGCTAGCCAAAACCCTAGGAGATTATATATAGGCTATTCATCTAACTAAAGGTTTTCTAGCCCAAATGGTCTAAGCCTAAACAAATCATAATAAAAATAAAATAGAAGTTGCAGGGAAAATAACTGCGTGTAATACGCCAAAAGTTGCAAAATTTGAGACATAAACATCAAAATTTAACGAAACGAAAAACTGGGAAAAATGTAAAAATTAAATTTATCTTCATAAAAAAAAGTTAAAAATTCAAAATTTAAAAATTTTCACAGAAAGTCAAACTTTGACCAAAGTTGACCAAAATTTGCAATTTAAGAAAAATCTTTATTTTATTAAATTTGGAAAAACATTTCACATCAAAACTCAAAATTATCCTTTAAATTTTCCAAATTTCTCAAATTTAAAATAGTTAAATTCAAAGTTTCAAATAAATTTTCATTTAAAATATTTTCAAAATTTGCGGATTGTTACACTCTCCCCCACTTAAAACATTTCGTCCTCGAAAAGGAACGAGACCAGAAAATAAAGAAGGATAAGGTAGGACAACAAATAGTACCTGGAATAAACAATTTTGGATTTGAAGCACGAATGCACTCTTCCGTTTCCCAAGTACAATCCCGATCATCAGTGCTCCATTGCACTTTGACTAGGTTGACAGATTTTATCCGAAGCTGCTTCGTACCTCTATCGATAATAAAAAGTGGCTTCCTCTCGACAGTAAGGTTTGTCTCAATACCCAAACTCTCGAGAGCAGAAGGCTGAATAATCAAGGATGGGTCATGGAGATACTGACAAAGATGTGAGACATGGAACACATTATGCACTCCAGAAAGTTTCTCAGGCAATTCCAAACGATAAGCTAAGGAACCAACTCTCTCTAAGATGCGAAAAGGACCAATAAACCTAGGAGCAAGCTTCCCTCTCCGACCAAAACGAATCACATTTCTTAATGTGGAGACCTTAAGGAAAACCTGATCACCAACCGAAAACTCCAAACTCCTCCTACACCTGTCAGCATACTTCTTTTGTCTATCCTGCGCAATCTTCATCTTCCTTCTAATCTCCTCAACCTTCTCATAAGCCTCTAGAATCATATCCGGACCAAGAACCAAACGATTACCGAATTCAATCTAGCAAGATGGAGATTTGCAAGGTCGTCCATAAAGAGCAGCAAAAGGAGCCATTTCGATACTAGCCTGAATTCAAAAGATGGAATAAGATAGATAAATGTTTAAGACAACCTTAAACAGATATTCGAGATTATACCTGATAACTATTGTTATAGGTGAACTCAATGAGATGGAGATGATCTTCCCAAGATCTTCCATAATGAAGGACACAGGTACGAAGAAGATCTTCTAAAATCTGATTTACCCTTTCTATTTGACCGTTGGTCCACGGATGGTAAGTAGTGCTCAGATTCAGACGAGTACCTAAAGATTCCTGAAAAGCTTTCCAAAACTGACTGGTAAAGACGGTATCTCTATCACAGACAATACTAATAGGAACACCATGAAGACGAACTATCTCTCTCATATAAATCTCAGCCAAACTAGAAGCAGAACGGTTGGACCTAACCGGAATGAAATGAGCTGACTTGGTCAATCTATCCACAACTACCCAAATACTTTCATTACCTCTCCTAGTCCTCGGTAATCCATCAATAAAATCCATAGAAACTTGTTCCCATTTCCAATTGGGGACTTCAAGAGGTTTCAATAATCCAGCGTTTTCTAATGATCAGCCTTAACCTGCTGACAAGTCGCACATCTACTAACAAAAAGGGAGATATCACGCTTCATACCACTCCACCAATACAGCTTCTTCATATCATGGTACATCTTCATCACACCTGGATGAATAGAAAGTCTAGACCGATGATTTTCCCGAAGTAATTCTTGCCTCAATCCATCGACATTCGGGACACAAATCCGATTATTAATCCTCAAAATCCCTCTATCATCGATCTGAGCTCCACTACCATTTTGGCTACTACCACTAACCCTGCTACAAACATTTTCCTTAATAAGCCTAAGCATCTCATCCTCATCTTGCTTAACAATAATACAATCCATAAGAGGAGAAGAAACAACAAGTTGACATAATATTGCCTTCTTCCTACTCAAAGCATCGGCTACAGCATTAGCTTTCCCTGGGGTATAATTGATGTCGAGGTCATAAGAAACTAGAAACTCAAGCCACCTAACTTGCCTCAAATTCAAGTCCTTCTGGGTGAAAATATATTTCAAAGACTTATGATCCGCAAAGAGCTCAAACTTAGTTCCCAATAGATGATGTCTCCAAAGCTTCAAAGAAAAAACTACGGCAAGAAATTCCAAATCATGGGATGCATAATTGGCTTCATGAGTCTTCAATAGACGACTGGCATAAGCGATAACCTTCCCATCCTGCATCAGAACGGCTCCCAAACCTTCACGACTAGCATCCGTGTATACCGTTAATCCCTCATTTCCATTTGGAACGGTAAGAACTGGTGCGGAAGTAAGCTTGCGCTTCAACTCATTAAATGCAGCTTCACACTTATCATTCCATCTGAACTTAGCATTCTTATGAGTTAGAGCGGTGAGAGGTGTAGCAATCCGAGCAAAATTCTCAATGAATCTCCGATAATAACCGGTAAGGCCCAGAAAACTACGGATATCAGATGGAGTCCTAGGAGTTTCCCAATTCTAAAATAGAACAGGGAGAATAAGAATCGATAAAGAGAGAGAATAATTAACGTACAAAGGAAAGAAGAGAAGATAGACTTACATTGATCGCAACGATCTTAACTGGATCAACAGAAACTCCATCACCAGAAACATTATGTCCAAGAAATCGGACTTCATCTTTCCAGAAATGGCATTTCAAGAATTTGGCTTTCAACCGATGATTTCTAAGAGTCCCCAGAACAAAGCTCAAATGAGATTCATGCTCCTCCTCTGTCTTAGAGGAAAAAAGGATATCGTCGATGAAAACTAGAACAAACTTATTGAGAACATCATGGAAGACACGGTTCATAAGGTCAACAAGGAAAGCTGGGGCATTAGTCAAACCAAAAAGAATAACTAGCCATTCAAAGAAACCATCCTCAGAACGGAAAGCAGTTTTGGGAATACTTTCCTCAGCAATTCTAAGCTGGTGGAAACCGGTGGTAAGATCAAGCTGAGAGAATACAGTAGTGCCATGCAGCTGATCAAACATATCATTAATGTGAGGCATTGGATATTTGTTTTTCATAGTGAGCTTGTTCAGCTCCCTATAATCAACACACGTCCTCAAAGAACCATCAAACTTAGTGACAGAAAACCATGGATGCTCCCCATTCGGAATGATTGGGTCTGATCAAACCTTTGGAGAACAAGTCTTCGATTTGCTTCCTCAACTCAACCTTCTCACGGGGTGCCATTTTTCTGGGAGGAAGAACTACAGGTCGAGCACCAGGAATGAGATCAATACGAAATTCGATTTCCCATTTAGGAGGTAAAGAAGTGACTTCACCAAATACGTCGAGATAGAGTTTGACTACAGGAGTTGAATCAAAGTCACTAGGAGAGGAATCAAGAGAATAGATAAAATTCCCTACAAGATCTTGAGGCTTTCGACACTGAATCACCAAACTGTTTCCAAAATCATCAACAAGAGAAATAGTTTGGGTATTGCAAGAGATAACAACTTCATGCATCTTCAGCCAATCTCCTCCAAGCAATAGATCAAAAGCATCAAAACCAAGGACATAGAAATTTCCAGAAAAGCGATGGTCAGAATGGTAGAGTTTCACATTTTTACAAATCCTACTAAGGTTTGCGGGGCCACCAATAGGATTAGTAACACATAAAGGTTCGTATACAAACTTAGGTGAAAGGATATGCTCAAACTTATCATAAAGATCCATAGAAATGAAACTATGCGAAGCTCCAGTGTGAAATAAAACACGAACAGGAAGATTAAACAAGGTAAAGGTACTCTGGAGAGTACCTTGGGTATCACTAGGGGCAGGTGGAGTAGGCGGAGCATGATTGGAAGAAGTCATGGCAAAGACTCCATATGTCTTGCCCTTCTGATACAAGGGACAATCCTACTTGAAGTGGCCAGGCTACAAACAGACATGGCAAAGATCACGCCTAGTCATCTGAGCTAGAGGAACAGCAGCTCCGACTACAGTAGAACAACTATTGGCATAGTGCCCTTTCTGATCACACCTAAAGCAAGTGATGGAAGAAAGATCAATAGGCTGCTTCCGGGAAGAAGAAGATCCTAAACCTGGATTCTTGAGCCAATTCTGCTTCTGACGCTGGAAATTTGACTTTCTCTTCTTAGAGTTGCCAAAAGATGGCTGAGATGAAGGCGCACGAGCAACAGATTATTCCTTACAAGTGGGGTTCTCATATCTAATGGCTATATCCATCAACGCTGTAAATGGGCTGTGCACATGAGAAATTAGTCGATCATAAAACTCCGGGCGAGCTCCAACTATAAACTTCTCATTCTTCTTAAGAGGGGTATCAATCAAACTAGGACCAAACTTGGAAAGCTCATAAAACTTCCTCTCATACTCAGAAAATGACATATCCCCCTGCTTAAGGTCCATAAACTCCCTGTATAGCTGAGACTTCCCAGCCTCTGGCATCCACTTCGTCACAAAAGCCTCCCTAAACAAGATATCCAAACTTAAGAAAGATTCCACAGGGATAACATAAACCAAATTCAAAAGGACTAACTTAGGACAATACCTAAACTGATCCCAAGAAATATCTTCCTCAACAGTGTTGGCTATAACAGACTCCCACCAATCTAGTGCTGCCTCCTTGAACTGCCATGCTGCTAACTGGCGCTTCTGAGCATTAGTGATCTCCAAACCAGCAAAAATCCATTACAAACCTCTCAGCCACTGCTGAGCCTCAATGATGGTCTCTGATTCTGAAAACTTAGTACTACCTAACAGGGTGAACTCCTTACAGAGAGTAGTAAACCTAACTGGTGGAACTGGTGCTGGAACTGGGGCAACACCACGACCTCTGGCATTCCTACGATTCATCCTGGAAATTCAAGAATGAATTTTAGGACAAAGATAAAGGAATAGAAGAAAAGATCCAACTACATTGGAAATCCTAATCAAAGAATTCTATAAAACAAGGTGGATTCGAAAGGAAGGAAAAATTCTAAGAAAAGGAATTTTAAAACAAGAAAAATTTTATATCCAAAATAATCTTTTAAAAATCATTTAAAATCATTTTATACTTGAAAATACGTTCTCTCACAAAGAATGATTCTAAGATTGATTTTACTCATTCTATGGTATTTCTTCCCTATCTCTAATGAGTTTTTGCCTCTTAGGCTAAGGTTTGCCTAACACCAAAGCTCTGATACCAACTGTAACATCCTGCCATTTTGGACCATTCAAATCGACAATAAAACCACACATGTCAAACTTGAATAATTCAAAACAAAAGATTGTTAATAAAATTTGGGGCAAATAAAATCATTCACAGACACGGAATATCAGAATAACTTCGCAGTGGAATAAATAAACATAGGAGTTCATGAAGCTCCTAGATACAAAGTTTCAAAACTAATACATAATACCAAGTCTGGAAACAAATATACTTGTAAAGTTAGATACATAAGTTGCTACTACAAAAGCAAAAGTGGCATGGAAATAACTGGAATAAAATATCAAGTAGACGACTGAATCTACAGCGGATCTCTAGCTTCGAAAGAGGATGAAACCAAAGCCGTGGAACTCAGGCTGACCCGAGCGTGAAGCAAAACACAAAACACTCGAGTCAGGACATACATACTTATAAAATGTAAATCAACTCAAGTGAACTGTAAAGGAATGCATCAGTAACTCAAAGGATGCTTGGGATCGCCCATCCTCTAAGGATCCGTTAAACTATCTACTATGTAGTAATATACGTTATTATAATAATGTCTAAAGTAAAGTAAACTATTAAAATAGCGTTAAGGCGTTACCCATATCCCCCTTAACACATTTTATATTCCCATAGTCTATACAGTACCGTAATCTTCCCCGTAATGGGCGTCGTCAGAGGGCACTCCATAGGTATGGTACAAAACAAACTCGTAGAAGGAGCGCTAGGGTAGGTGATAAGGCACGACTAGGCAATGCCAGGGTAGATATACCAATTATGCATCCGGGCTATTGGTAACGCATAGCCGTAACTACCGCCCAACTCAATCCACACTCCCGGATCAAAGGTGCGCGCCAAATCAATCACAAAGTAATAGAATGGCTAACAATGAAGTGTGTCCGATTAGAGGAGCTACCTCCTTGGCCCGAGAATCTCTCCTGTTTTAGCCACCTATGCTAACTCACGGGAGTTAGGTCCATATAAATATATCTTTAGGATCGTCACCACCATCCTACTTCATTCTGGAATCTCCACTGCATACACAGTTGTTAAAGAGGTTTTCGGTATCGACAGAGAGTATGCCCATATCTGATCCCGGTCTCTTTAACAACCAATCGTTATTATAACCCGTGGTTATATAATTTTCAAATGGTTTATATTTCATATCAAACATATTCCTTTTAAACCATATAAATTCCATATCGTTATTCTTTTAAAATAATATTCATTTTCCCAAAGTAGTAATACTTCCAAATTCATTTAATTATAACCCTTTTTAAACATAAAAGTTTAGAGATCATAGCACTTTAAGAATGTAACTTTTAGAACCATACATGTAACCTTTAAGAAAATTATGCATTCAGAAAATGTCACCTTTAAGAAAACGCGGCTGTACAGAAGTGTTATTGTAAGAATTCACAGCGGTGCATAACTGTTACGGTAAGAATTCGCAGCGGTGCAGAAGTGTTACTGTAAGAATCCGCAGAAGTGCAGAATTGTTACAGTAAGAAACTGCAGCAGTTTTGAATTACTACCGTAAGAAATCGTAGCAACTTTGAATTGTTACTTTAATACTTCCTACAACAATTGTCTATAAAATCAAATAGTATATATATATATTTTTTTTATCAAAGTCATTCTATTCTTTCTATTATATTACTCAAATTTAAGCTATTTAGCCATTTAAAGAAATCACACCTTTGATTTAATAACTTTGTCACTAAAACATCAAATTTTAAAGCATAAATCTTTATACCAAGTTAAAAGTATTTTTACTTACCTTTTTATTTCTTTTTAGTATATGACATTTATCATTTTTATTTCCCAAATCATACCATTTGCATTTGTTAAAACATACATGTCAAATGTACGTTTTAACCTACATTTCTTTTCACAAAACATTTATTTTAATCAGTATTACATGAATTAAAACTTACAATTTATAGGTTAGAATAAAATACTATTATTAAGTTAAATCGGCTTATAAAATTTCAATTAACCTTCATACTGTAAATTAGATTCCAAAATTTACATTTCCAACTATTTATTTCTTATAAAATTTTAACACATGTAAACAAATTCACAGAAATTATTACAATAAATTTTATATGAGATTCATATATAAAAATCCAAAATACTAAATAATTTTTAGAAAAATCATTTTAAATCAACCACGGAGTCTGTATAAAACTCTCTACCCTAGGTCAAGTAAATACGGACATATATAATTTCAATCCGCAATTTATTAATTTTCCGGGTTTTATATCATTTCAAACCCGCAATCCCAAGTCAAATAAAATTGCTCAAGCCAATCATTTCAGCCCATAACAATTTTTTCTTACTCTAAAGATCGTTTGGGTATGTATCATTTCAACCCATAGTGAAGGAACTTGTAGTGTGATTTCAGAATATGAAATAAACATAAAAATATTCAACATATCATGACATATGATCAAACAGACATAATATGATATGAAATAACAAAATAAAATCATATAAATGACATAATATAAGCATATGAAATAACATGATATAAACATATGAAATAACATGATATAACACATGAAATAACATGATAAAATCATAGGTGAAACGTCAAACTTGCATATACATATCCTCATAATTCAATTGTCATCAATTCATCAAATAAATTAGTACGTATGCCAAGTGTGATTTCTCACCTTTCTTTGGTTGGAAAAGTGATTTCAAGCGCAACACAAAAATCAACAAACTACGTACCAGTTTGAGTGAGAGGAGAATCCAAATCCGACGCTTGAAAAAATAAAAAAAATAAATTCCATACGTAAACAAATAATTTTACACAGAAAAATAAAATAGAAAAATATATATTTGCAAAATACATAAGTGAGCTTGTCTAGGGTTTGCATAGGCTTAGTCTAGAGGTGCTTTTGGTTTGGTCTAGGCTAGGTTTGGATTAGGTGGGTTCAGCCATAGCTAGGTTTAGGGTTAGGCTAGGGTTTTGGTTTGGTGTGTTTAGCGTTAGGGTAGGGTTTGGCGATGGAGGCTCGGCCTTGGGGTTTTTGTGATGTAGGAGATGGTCACGGCCAAGGCAATGCAAGGGGAAGGGGTTGTGAAGGTTCGGCCATGGTGTTTTTGGATGGAGGAGAAGGGGTAGAGGCTGAAAATTGTGAAGAAGAAGAAGGGAAAAGGAAGAGGAGAAAGGGGTTTTGGTTGGAGTTTGGTGATTGGGAAGCGGGAGATAGGTGTGGACGAAATTTGTGGGGAGGAGGAGGAGGAAAATTGGAGAGGAAGAGTGGAAGAAGTCTATGGTTTTGGAGAAGGAAGATGAAGGAGAAGAAGAGTTACACTTTTCTGTGGAAGCACAAATGAATGGATATGGAGGCTAGCCAAAACCTTAGGAGATTATATATAGGCTACTCATCTAACTAAAGGTTTTCTAGCCCAAATGGTCTAAGCCCAAACAAATCACAATAAAAATAAAATAGAAGTTGTAAGGAAAATAACTGCGTGTAATACGCCAAAAGTTGCAAAATTTGAGAAGTAAACATCAAAATTTAACAAAACGAAAAACTGGGAAAATGTAAAAATTAAATTCATCTTCATAAAAAAAAGTTAAAAATTCAAATTTTAAAAATTTTCACAGAAAGTCAAACTTTGACCAAAGTTGACCAAAATTTGCATTTTAAGAAAAATCTTTATTTTATTAAATTTGGAATAACATTTCACATCAAAACTCAATATTATCCTTTAAATTTTCCAAATTTCTCAAATTTAAAATAGTTAAATTCAAAGTTTCAAATAAATTTTCAATTAAAATATTCTCAAAATTTGCGGATTGTTACGACCTCCTTCCATCGACACAAGCCTAAAGGTCCAACCTTTAGCACTTCCAAACCAATGCCACCTTCCTCCTCCTCCTCCATGCTCACGGCCCATCCAAGAACCCCTTCTTCCTCTCACCTCCTCCTACTTCTTACTTACTAATCATCCTTCCCATGATGTTTTAGGCCCAAAGCCAAAGTTTAAAAGAGATTATAGAAGATTTGGTTAACTTTTGAAAAAGTTAGAGAGTAATTAGTGGATTAGTACTTAAGTACTTCCACCATTTTCAACCCTCCTACTTCATCTCAAGCTTAGGAATTTATTTGTGATTATTAAGTGAACCTCTCCCATCTATTTATAGGCTTCAAAATGGTGAAGCATAAGCTTACTATCACCCCTCTTGGAAGGCTTACCTCCCATCCTATCTACTTTATCATTTGCTTAACACTTAAGCATTTCCATTTATGCTTACTTTTAATTTATGTTACTTCTCCTTTAGCCTAATTACTATTATACCCTTACCATACTACCTCTTATCCTATAGGAAGCTTCTACAAACTTCCAAGATTGTATGAAGAGTAGAATGTTTAATTAGTGGTTAATGTGTTCATTAGATATTAGCTTAAGAGTTAATTATTTCCATTTTTGCTCATTTTCCTTTTTTGCTCATTTTTCTATTTAGTTAGCCATAAACATGAAAATATTTTTAGTCGCTAATTACCTCCATAATGATTACTTAGACACGTGTGAAAAGTTTGAACAACTTTCGTTGAGAAATAACTGTTTATTAATAAAACGATTTTCGGTTATATTATCGATATTTTTCCAGTATTTATTTTTGTAAACATTTTTCGAAACAAGTTTACCATCATTAGTTATAATTTAAAAGGGGATTATAATGCTTATTAAATCATTTTAATAATATTAAATCAAAGATTAAAATATTTAAATAATTCAGGTATTTAAATATGATGTGTCCGAAATTCCGGGTCATTACAAAACCCCTCTAACATTTTCTATTATGGAGCAATCATTCCATCTCGCATCTCCTTCATCATTCCCTCCATCTCCTTTCTGGTCACGTAGATAAATTGATCGAAATTTGAGGACACCGCCTGGTTGCACCCACGCTCTTGTTGACTCCCTCCAATCATAGCTCTAGTGTTAGGCCTCTTCATCTTCTCCAAACTTTCGGTCCAAGCTTTAGGTTGTGAAATCTAGCTCTTTCTCAGTGAAAGCATCAAAATGTTGATCCAAAAGTGGCACACACCTAAAAACCTATACGATATCAAGATCTAGCATAAAATAAATGTAAAGCAGCAAGAAGACCGAGACTTTTATAATGGTTCGGCAATCTTCGACCCACGTCCACTTTATATTTTATTTATTAGAGATTTAAGAGAGATTGAAATCACAAGTACAAGGAATTGATAGGTTCTTAAGCCTAGAATTGCCAACAATGTCTGCGTTGGTGACTATTGTGAAGAGAGATAGGGTTGAAGAAGGAGAAGTGCCAAAAGTCCATTCCTAGTTGCCATAGGGTCTATATTTATAGGGGAATTCGCCAGTAGAATCGAGGGCCCACGAAGTGCAAGACCTAGATCTAATGTAATAGCCCTACTTTCAATGCCATATAATAATAAATAAATTTAATTAAAATAAAATTGTTCGAGTCCGATTTAAATAATTATTATTTTTGAAAGTAAATTTCTACACAATTAGAACTTATTTAATAAAATATTTTGTTCTAATAAATTGAATTGAATTAATAAATTCCTTTTTAGATAATATATTGAAACCGAATAAAATATTTTAATAAATATGAGATATTTTATATAGTAAATAATTTTCAAATAATTAAAATGGTTAAAAATAAATTTATTTTACGTTAATATAATGAATAATTAAATAAAAATAAACAAGTGTTGAAATGGAAGAAATTGTTTAGTTATCGAAACATATTGCGTAAAAGAAAATATAAATCAATTGAAATTAAAATGAAATCTAGTTATAAATAAATAAAATGAATATAAAAGAAAAGAAAATCCTTAACTCCTCATGATAATACATATAAGCCCAAACAATCCAAGCCCATATAATTTTGTTTATCCTAAGCCAAATCTCATGTTTTCATATTCAACCTATGTACTGTAAGCCCTAATCTCCAGAATTTTCGAATTCAATTCGAGAAAAAAGATCATTCATGATATCGTGCTTGATTAGGAAGGTTCAAAGCAGGAGATGGTGGCTCGACTTGGCAAACACGATCATCGCTCATGTGCATTTGGGTTCGACACAGGCAAGGGGGAGAAGTTAGTCGACCTGGCAGTGACATACATGGATGGAGGTCATGACTCAAGTGACGATGGTGATGTAGGCGAGCATTGTCAGCAAAGGGAAGGAGTGTGATGATGGGTTGGGGTTGCGATAAAGTGATGGCGTGTTTGTGGCTGTAGTAGGCTCGGGGTTTTGGGGTGGAAATTGATTGCAAGTATGTGTGCTAGCAGCAATGAAGAAGGCGAGTGAGGCGGGTTGTTGGCCATAAATTGGTTGTTTCATTGTGAAGGCTGTGTTGTTGTAAACAAGTGACTCGAGCCCCGTATCGGTGAGTTTTCTCGCTCACAACTGTGTCTACATCGTTTACTTATGCGTAATCACCCATATATCTACCTGTTTTGATTGGATGGATGGATTATTGGTTGATATTGATTGCTTGTTGCAATATTAAATGAAATTGAATTGTTTGGCTGAAATTAATTTGTGTATCACGGATTATTGATTGTTGGATTGAATTAATTAGTTGAATTGATAGTTTGGTATATTGAATTAATTGCGTGGAAATATGCAAATATAATTATATTTAAAAATAAACTAAATCAAATATACTCATACCTAAACCCTAATATGTACTCATTAAATATTATAAATATATAAGAAAATGAATATAAGATAAATAAATTAATGAAGTAAAACTCACTGTATTATTTAAATGGTCTTTAATTATTGTTTTATAAATGGATAAAATTTTAATATATATATAATACAAGTTCTGAAAATATACTTATATGATTACGAATAAATTAAATTAATTTGAATGTATATAATTATTTAAAATAGTATTTAATTATAGTAAATTATGAAATAATTCCTATATATAATATTTAGCTTACAAACTATTTTGTGAATTTAAAATGGAAGAATTGAATTTCCAATGTTATTAGTGAAGGTTCAGTTATTGATTATTTATATAAAAGATAGGGAAATTGTTTATTTATTGTAATAATAAATTTATAATAAAATTGTTATCTCCGATCAATATGCGTATCGTTTGTTCCACTAGCCTTCGTATTAGATTGTCTGAATATATATATTTTGTTTAATAGAAGGAAGACCCTCCATTCAATACCGATAATGTTTTGCCTGATATAAAATTACAAATCCATGCTGCAGTATACCTTTTCCAGCTCTTTTTAAGTGCAAATTTAAATGTTTCACTTAATTTTTCTCATGAACTTATTCTTGTTCATTGAAAGATCTATGTAAAATATTAGGAGCAAGGATTTTGAAAATTGATAATACCACTTGTAAAACGGAAGAAACATATAAAGCAAACCATAAGGAGGAAAAGGAAGCGATGGATAGGAAGTTGATATTTAGCCAGCGCACATCATGATTTTTAGGTTACCACCAAACACAAAATACATCAGATATAAAATAAAATAGATATATGTAGAGCCACAGATAGTAAGTATTCAAAAACCAAAATTTGCACTGAAGTCCCACATATCTTCAAAAACTGTTGCAATTGCAGAGATAGAATACAGCAATTACAATTGTACCGTGAATGTATTATTTTTAAACTACAAATGAAATTCATAATGATTTATAACTTCTGTTTATCTTTATTATATTCTACTCAGACAGTCAGCATCTTTTATCATATCGAATGCCTTGTTTATATCCTCCAAACCAACTTCATGCGTCAGCATATCAAATGCCTTGTTTTGTCCTCCAAACCAACTTCATGCATCAATATTTCATCCAGTTCGACCTCCTAAAACTAATAAAATTCTTGGTTAGGTTTCCCAACCTTTATTCCATATAAAAATAAAGATTCAAATTCATAATTTCGCATACCTAATGTGCGCATTTGGATACAATGGATGGAAAATGAGAGTATAGCTTAATTCCACCAAATATGGTGCCTTAATTGTCCTTCCAAGCATAAGTGATATGCGATCAACCTAAACGTATATTTCTACCGCTACTCCGAGTACATCACTTATACCTCTTCCCTGTATTGCATAATGTTGAGAAATTAGAAAAACAAAATGTAATTGTAATTTTGTATGTTGAGTTAATTAACATGACAGTAGACTCAAATGGTTGATTAAAACCATATCATACTCCAGAGCATTAAAAACTAAATCAATACCAAGACCATCAGTCATTTACCTGATCAACTCGATAGTTGTTTTGTTTTTATGTTTTTTCGAAATTATTAAGTCTGTCATTCCAAACAACATTGCTTTTTCTTTCTTGTTATTGTTCACATCCATGCCAATAATCTTGCTTGCACCTAGCAACTTAGCTCGAACTATGGCCTGAATATAGTACAGATATGACAAGTCATTTTGGAATAAATACCATAGCTGAGGAGTCTATTCTAAAAGTTTACTAAAAATAACATAATAGAGAAGGAAATGACACTGGGTAAAAATGTTATCTGCATAATATGCCTTTAGAAATTGTATAAACCAATCTAAATTATACTAACTAAGAAGAATTCAATCATTAGCACGTCACTTAAAAATAAAGTCTTATATCTGTCAACTAATAATAAAATGAAATAAGAGAAGATAAATAATTAACACTAATTAAAAAACAAACGAAAACTAATTCACATACCTAAAGTGAAATTTATGGTTTCTTTTGCTTTTTATGTAAAGAGAGTTTTAGACTATTCATTTTTTAAAAGCAAGCACTATATCTTTGTAATATAATATGCACGTTCAAAAAAATATCTTAGTAATATGAATTCATTTACAAAGAAAGCATTAATGGATAAATATATTTCCTCTTTAGGACTCATTTCAATATTAATCACTTATTAAGTATTATTTCTTGATTATGTTAGAATATTCCTAGTTGGTACTTCAATTAATGAACTTAAAGGCATATTCCCTGGCCAGGTGATTATGCTAATATACTCACCAATTTCATCTAATGTTGTAAGTTTACTATCCACATCATTGCATTCAAATAGTCTACGAAAACATGATGCCTACGAAATATATAAAAAATAGTATGAATTCTTACCTTGAATCAGTAAGCAAACAATCTATACAAATTTTAAAGCACGTAAACTTACATGTATTGAAGATATCAACCAAGTTGTCCCTTAACTATTTAAAATCATTTATGCAATGCACATTGAACAGTTGATTTAAATTTATATTAACTCTACAATCATTCAAACCCATGTTGGAGTAGAACAGATCAGCAAGGCAGTAGATTAAATAACTTGACTAAATTACAAAACATAATGTTATGACTTAGTTCAATAAAAATGATATTCCTAATGCATACAATGGTATTAAGTTGTAAATAAACAACTACCTTCATAGATTTTACAGGCTAATCGATGAACATGACAACCTTGTTGATAAGAATGCTTTTGTTTCTTTCATCAATGGTGCCTCTGTTTAAATTAGTCCAAAATCTGAAGTAATATATTCCTGCATATTAAAACAAAGTAAGCAGAAGAGTTACCAATCATGCATGACAAACTATAATAAAAAGTAAAATCTAGTTTATGGTGTTAAGCTAGCAAATATGTGTGTAATCTTACTATTTTATGAATAAATTATCTCGTAGTCGGAAATCATATTGTTTAAAGTTTTAAAGAAAAAAAGGATGTAGGCTGATTATCTTATTACAAATAAAAAGCATTCAGTTATAATATATTCATTTCATTTGTTAGTACTACCTAAATCATCCAATCATTATTCATATTACAGTGACTATTGTTAATTGCTATTAATATTTTCATTAAACAGTTGAAGTGGAAAGCATACAGTTACATATCTTAAGGCTTGAACAATGGAGCGACTTATAAAAACCAATACCAAAAAAATTTAAAGAAAAAAGGGAGAAAAGGAATATTATAATAGCTTACGATACTCAACTAGTACCAATATAATTTATTCACCTCAATCAAAGCATGATAAAGCTCAAATGTTTATCCGAAGCAGTCCATATATTCTTTAATTATGGACTGTAATGTCAAAATGTTGATATAAGAGGGAACAAATGTACTCTCATGCCTGTTACATTGAATTTCATTCCATACTATATTATCCTTATCTTCGGTAGTTAGATAAGTCATAAAATTTAAGCAATCCATTTTACACAGATTTCTCAAAGCAACGACGAATTGCAAAAAACTGTAAAAACATTAAACATAAACAAATATTTCTATTTCCATTACAAATTGATAGAAGTATTCATTATCATCCTTTTTAATATAAATGGAACTAAGTTGAAGTATGCTGGATTGAATCTCCTACAAAAGTAGCAAAGAGAAAAAATACAGTGCACTAAAATATTGACACATACATAGAATATGTTTAAGTTATTTAAATAGATAACTCTAAGATCTCACTGATATAGAAGGGAAAATATCTGTTAGATGCTAACTTTCACTGTCGGATGTAGTTGTTCTCATCTTCATCATAAACTTTTTAAAAGTTCCAACCTGAAACTATTATCCTAAAATTAATACTAATTAAAAATGGGTATAAACTAATATAAGTCACTAAAAATATAATGAAAAGAAGACATGGGATGTCACTGATAAGAAACAAAAATTGCATACAAAAATCAAAGGTAGATAAGTTACTTGATATTTAAGATAGATCGATGAAGATTGATTGTCTTCTACTTTTCAATTAGGGCTTCTTGTCTTGACATGCAATTTCTAAATCTCGTATTATAGAACCATTTTCAATCTCCTCACTTAATTTCTGCGAACATCTTCATTGCTGAAACTAAGATCACATAATTATCGATTTCAAAAAAATAAGAAATAATGCCCAAAAAGTACCTTGCCTAGAGGATGCTTAGACGAAAGGCGAACATTGAGGCAGTCAATCTTCCTACAAGCTAACTAAATATCGGTTGCCAGAATTTGGAAAGTTATCTGATTCTCATGACTAATTAAAAGAGCGGAGAGCATAAGAGTAGTTGCTCGGAGTACAGAGTAGTTGAATAAAGTGGGATGAGAAAAATGAGGAGAGAACGAAGATAGTGGAACACGAAAAACAAAGATGAATGTCTGTTATATCCTTACCCATATTACGAAGTTGGTTTCTAAATGGGGTCATTTTTGGAATAGCCAAAAAGGCTTCACTTTGACTTGTTGACTGAAGGTTTTGCTTTATAGTACAAGATATATATATTCCTGGCATACATTTCTATATTTATATGTATCTGTTGACATGTTTTTTGATGATTTGATTATTGATGCTAAAGTTATCATATTACTATTCTATGTTTATATTGCGTTACTATTATTATATACCATTGATTAAACATAGTTTGACTCGTGTGTTATTTTATAATACTCGGGTCAGTACGAGAAATTTCAGGTACAGGGACGACACGACCATCATTTACTTTATTGGACTTAGAAGATATATATATATATATATATATATATATATATATTAGGACTTTTATTGTATATATTTGATTCAGAGTTGTATATTGTCTACTTATCACTTTGTAATGAGATAGACATCATCTGAGATGTATTGACCTTTATAGTACGCTATATTATATGTTATTACATTGTAATGAGATAGACATCATCTGAGATGTTCTGTCCTAGAGGCATATTTGTCTATTACTTTGTACCATACTATTTACGTATAGGTGAGATATTTATTTAATGTTTTAATACATACTAGTGTTAGTCCAAAAGAATATTCATGTGTGTACCTCATATAGCCTTGTTCACCGTATTATCTAATAGTATTACCTTGTAATACTCTTGGATAGTATGAGTATAGAGGTGGGGTTGTTTACATTTAGCATCAGAGAAAGGTTCAGAATAATGCACTATACATAAGAGACATGAGTCTTGACCTTTGATGAGACTTAGAGTTCCTGTCCCCTTGGATGTGTTGGATAGTTATCCTATATTAAAGGGATAGTAGGAGTATACAATGATTACTGGGGTAATCAACTGGGAACATACTTATTATTTTTCCTACTATATATATATATATATATCTTATCTCTATCCCTTCCATATGTATGTGTTTTTGAGTGAAGTGGAAGTTGTTGAAGGAGGTAGTGAACTAGGGAATGGTTAGCCTGATGAGTATTGTTAGCATTAGTGATGGTGAGTAAACCTCTATGTGGCTTTGGATAGAGTAGCCCGATCCAGTAGTGATCAGAGTTGTAGAGGGAAAATGAATTAATAGCTTTCCGCTGAAGACGTTTGTTTGTTTGTGTATACACAAACACACACACACGTGTGTGTGTGTGTGTATTGTTGTGATTGTTTGATGGATGGATGACGTGTGATGATTTTCATTATTGTTAATGGTCGATGAATCAGATGTACATAAAAAATTTGAAATAAATATTTTGATTCAAACAAACATATAATTTAATAAATATGAATTAGATTTTTGCAAAGTGATTTAAAATGTTCTAATATTTCATTTTTATGTTTTGTGATAATTTTTCTGTTGAGTGCTTTAAGAATTTTGGTCGATGCATCTGGGCAATGTTATCGATAGGGGTTCTTGAATACTAGAATGAGATAAATTGACATAGGATTTTGAAGAGTAATGTTCTTATCAGAGCAAAATAGTTTGAACTTTTCTTAATTTTTTGTTGTAAATTTATCTTCTTAAACGGTCAAGATCAATTTAATATCTAAGCAGAAATTTATTTCATTAACAAAAATAAATAAATAAATAACTTTTTGTTTGTTCATTATTTATCAAATAACACAATCTTTGGTTCACAAAAATTTTCTATCAAATTTTCCATGCTTTCTAAAATGCTAGAGACAAAATTAAGTGAACACTGATACCTTCTTATCAAATTATTTAGTCATTCTTATTTTGTGGAACTTTGTTGTACACTATGGACCAGCAAAAGTCTAATTGCATGGTACTATGCGATTATTTAATGCATATGTCCTATTATATACTAGTATAAATCGCACGTGTGTGCATTTAATAGCTAGAGATATTTAATTTTTATTTAATAAAAAATCAATGTATGGATATTTGATATAAGTATAAATCTTTGGTGGTCACAACGCTTTTATTTCAAGTAGTTGTTGATGGTATTGGTTACAAATTATTAGTGAAATCCGTTGGTAGGTGATTGAAAAGAGAATGGTGATGAAGATTGTAAACCAATAGTGAGATTCCGTTGATAGGAGAGGGTATTTTTGGAATTTCAGAAAGTCACCGTGTAAATTTTATTCATTGAATTCTCTTTATTAATAGTAGAGAAGAGATGGATATAATCTTCTCCATGGATGTTAATTGTTCGGTAAGTATATAATAATTTATTGATAGATATATAGTTTTTGAGTGAAGATACATCTCAAGGAATAAAAGCAATGATAATTCGGATATACTTGTTGTTAGAATTCTCAAAAATAGTGAATGAGATATATCCCACATCGCCAAAAATAAGTCCATTTTCTTGTTTATATAGTGTACTCTCAATCCCTATATTGGCCTTTAGGGTCAGGTAATTTTGTGCGAGGGGGAGGACCTATATGGCCATGGACTAACACACGCGCGTGCCACCGCCCGCCCGTCCGACCGATCGAACCAGGCCAGGTCAGTGCGAGTGCGGGTGTGGGTGTGGGTGAAATAAGATTGGGATGTGCATATATTTTTGCTACCTAAAAAATGGACTGATTTTAAAACAGAAGTGTGTTTAAATAGATACGGATTTTCCAATGGTTGTGACTGTTGCAAACTGATGAAGAGACGCGATGACCGTTACAACGAACAACAACAGTTCTAAACCGTTGCAAACGAACGGACACGGCTGTTGCATACAGCAACAATTCTAAACCGTTGCAAACGAACGGAAGCAGCTGTTGCAAACAGCAACAGTTTTTGGCGTTGCAAATGAAAGGAAGTGCCTGTTGCGAACAGTAACACTTTTTTGCGTTGCAAATGAAGGGATGCTACTTTTCTCAACGGGTGTAGCCATTGGAAATTCAGCTATAAATAAGGAGGAAACCTGATCACTTTCTTCACTCAATTTTAAAACCGAATTATCTCTTCTTTATCTTCATTTCTTAAAATCATAATCAGTCCTATCACCCAGAAGATCATACACATCACTATCTCGAGCAGCTTACGTCTGTTGTATCTTGGGAGACATTGAATATAGTCTTAAGGAAATTGTTACGACAAGCCTCAGACGAAATTTCCTTCTTCAACCGCTAATACAGAATTCCAAAGTAGTGGAAATCTGATTTGTAAACTTGTGAGACGAGTTTATTATTGATTAGTCTCTGTTTTGGTATACTAGACGTATAACATCTTAAGAATTTCCTGTTTTCACTAAAACCGAGATGGAAACAGTTGAACTATCAACAAAGGCTACTACTCACAACAGGCCTGATCCATTCAAAGGAGATGGTGATGACTTCGTAACATGGAAAAATCAAATGATGTTTTATCTCACCACACTAGGGCTGCAGAAGTGCATTGAGGAGGATGAACCAAAGCCTAAAGATGGACAAACTAGAGAAAAAGATGCAGCTGTTTTTCTCAGAATTGACACATGGAAGCATTCAGACTTCCTGTGCCGAAACTACATTCTGAATTATCTGGATAAATTACTATATAAAGTATATCAGCCGCACCAGACAGCAAAATCCTTATGGACTGCACTTGCACATAAATACAAAACGCAGAATGTCAGTTTGAAGAAGTTCATCGTAGATAAGTTTATGGAATACAAAATGGTTGACTCCAAATCCGTAACTAGTCAAGTGTAAGAACTCCAACTCATAATTCATGAACTTGAAGCAGAAGGACATAAAGTTGGAGAATCCTTCCTTGTTGAAGTGATAACAGGGAAATTACCACCATCCTGGAAAGACTACCGCAATTATCTGAAACATTAGAAAAAGGAGATTTCCTTAGAAGATCTTATTGTCAGACTAAAAATTGAGGCTGATAACCGCAGAGTGAGAAAACAAAGCGAAGAAGCATTTGTGGCAGAAGAGTCAAAGAACAAAGGGCATTTCAAGAAAAACAATAAGACGAAATTCACACAGAAGAGAAAAACGCCTGAAAACAAACTCAAAGACAACAAATGAACCAAGAAGTTTAATGGCGAGTGTTGGGTTTGTGGAAAACCAGGACACGCCGCTAGAGATTGCAGACACAAGAAGGAATGCAACTCAGAGGCAAATATGGTGGATAACATGGAAGTAGACGAGTCTAATTTTTCAGCAGTTATATCTGAATGAAATTTGGTTCAGAACCCTAACCAATGGTGGGTGGGCACAGGCGCTGCTCGTCATGTTTGCTCTGACAAATCCATGTTTTCTACATACCAGAAATTCGATCAGGAAGAAAAACTCTAAATGGGTAATTCTGCAGTTTCCACGATTGAAGGCAGTGGCACAGTAATCCTCAAGTTTACTTCTAGAAAAACTGTCAAGTTGAATGACGTGCTCCACGTTCCAGACATACGCAAGAATCTCATCTCTGGTCTAGTGCTATCAAAGAAATGATTCAAAATGGTCTTCGAGTCAGACAAGATGATTCTGTCCAAAGCTGGAATGTATATAGGAAGGGGATATTTATGTGATGGCCTATTTAAGGCAAAGGTAGCCGTTGTCGGCAATAAAACTATGTATTCTGATTATGCTATTAATAAAATTGAAGTTTCTTATTTGCTTGAGCATGAAATTTTACTATGGCATGATAGATTAGGACACATAAAATTCCGAAAAATGAAAAAACTATCAAACTTGGGATTAATTCCGAAATTCCAAGTAGATAAAAACTACAAATGTGAGACTTGCGTAGAAGCAAAAATGGTCAAAAAACCATTTCATACAGTTGATAGAAGTACTGAACCACTAGGTTTGGTTCATACTGATTTATGTGATTTCAAATCATTACCTACAAGAGGTGGGAAAAGGTACTTTATTACCTTTATTGATGATTATATACGATATTGCTATGTATATCTTTTAAATAGCAAGGATAAAGCAATTACATCGTTTATGAAGTACAAAGATGAGGTAGAAAATCAGTTAAATAAAAAGATGAAGATATTGAGATCTGATCGAGGTGGAGAATATGAATCACCATTTGAACAATTCTATGCCGAAAATGGTATAATTCATCAAACAATAGCACCATATTCACCACAACAAAATGGTATAGCCGAGAGAAAGAATAGAGCATTAAAAGATATGATTAATGTGATGCTCTTAACTTCTGGCCTACCGACGAACTTGTGGGGGGGAAGCCTTAAATATGTCTAATCATATATTAAACAAGGTTCCTCATAATAAAACAAGAACAATTCCATATGAGTTATGGAAAGGACACATACCAAGTTTTAAATACCTCAAAGTGTGGGGGTGCTTGGCAAAAGTTCCAGTTCCGCCTCCCAAGAAAGTCAAACTTGGACCAAAAACAGTAGATTGCTACTATTTAGGGCCAGCCCAAAATAGTAGTGCCTACAGATTTTTGGTATTCAAGTATGATATAACAGATATTCATGTAAATACAATCATGGAATCAAGAGATGCCTCATTCTTTGAAGATGTGTTTTTGCACAAAATAAATGAAGGAAATAATGTCCCCAAAAGGACAAGAGAAGAATTGAGTAAATCACATGAAGATGAAACTCATCGTGAAACTGAGGAAGTTAAACCAAGAAGAAGCATAAGGGCAAGAACTTCCAAGACATTTGGATCGGAATTTTTAACATATATGTTAGAACATGAACCTCAAACGTACAAGGAAGCAATGTCATCTTCTGAATCCTCATGTTGGAAAGAAGCAATTCAAAGTGAAACTGATTCAATTCTGAGTAATAAAACTTGGAAAATAGTTGATCTTCCACCTGGAATAAAACCAATTAGTTGTAAATGGATCTTCAAAAGGAAGATGAAACAAGATGACTCCATCAACAAATACAAAGTAAGATTGGTAGCCAAAGGATATCGTCAAAAAGAAGGTGTAGACTTCTTCGAAACCTATTCACCAGTAACATGAATAACCTCTATAAGAATGTTAATAGGAATTGCATTCATCTATAATCTACAGATTCATCAAATGGATGTAAATACGGCTATCTTAAATGGAAATCTCGATGAGGAGATTTACATGGAGCAAGCTGAGGGTTTTATGTCCAAAGGGAATGAAAACAAAGTATGTAGATTAGTCAAATCATTATACGGACTAAAACAAGCTCCAAAACAATGGCACACAAAATTTGATAGTGTCATGATGAAAAATAGTTTTCGTATAAATGAATGTGATAAATGTGTTTACTACAAACAAATTAGACAATCATACGTGATGATTTGTCAATACGTAGACAATATGCTAATCTTCGGTCCAAATACTAAGGTAATAGAGACCACTAAGCAGATGTTAATCAACAATTTCGATATGAAAGACTTAGGAGTTGCAGATGTTATTTTGGGAATCAAAATAATAAGAACACCTAATGGAATTGAATTATCTCAGTCATATTATGTAGAAAAAGTGATTGAAAAATTTCAAAATTTTGAATTAAAGGAGTACGAACGCCGTATAATCCATTGGAAGTACCGCATAAAAACACTAATGAGAGTGTAATGCAACTGAAATACTCTCGTGTAATAGGATGTCTCATGTATCTCATGAATTGCACAAGACCAGATATAGCTTATGCAGTAAGTCAATTAAGAGGTATACGAGCAACCCAATGAAGGAACACTGGAAAGCACTAATGAGAGTGCTTGGATATTTAAAAAATACCACAAACTATTCCTTACATTATGACAAATATCCTGCTGTCTTAGAAGGATATAGTGATGCAAACTAGATTGTTGATTCAGAGGAATCAAAATCAACGGGTGGTTATGTCTTTACCTTAGCAGGGGCAGCAATGTCATGGAAATCTACTAAACAAACATGCATAGCTCGATCCACTATGGAATCGGAATTCATCGCTTTAGATAAAGCAGGCCAAGAAGCAAAATGGCTTTGTCACTTTTTAGAAGATATTCCATTTTGGCCTAAACCTGTACCGGCCATATGCATACACTGTGATAACCAAGCAGCATTAAGCAGAGCGCAAAACTTTGTGTATAATGGAAAGTCATGACACATCCGTCGATGCCATAACACAGTTAGGCAGTTACTCTCAAATGGAACTATTTCCATAGATTATGTGCGAACAAATGATAACCTAGCGGATCCATTTACTAAAGGTTTATCAAGAGAGAAAATTAACTACGCATCGAGGGGAATGAGTTTAAAAGCCTAAACCAACAAGAGTTATCTTATACGGAAACCTATCCTAGCGATTGAAGAACCCACGGACTAGGATCAATAGGCAAACCAATTATGAATAACTCAAGACGTAATGCATTTGTTTGGACTTATTTCTACTCCATTCCTATGATGCACAATATAAATGCATGCCTACAGAAGTATTAAAAGGATAAAACTATGTTTTTATAATGATGACCATATCTAGAAAATAACAAATGGGGTATATGTAGGATACTTTTAATGGTTGTGATCACCTATGTTAGTGTGAGCTGGGTCGGCTCTATGAGAATATTAAAGGCTTTTATTCTCTATAAACACTCGCAGAACCAAAAATTGTTCAGGACCAAAATGAACACAACCAAGAGATTGGATGTGAAGGGAAATAATGCTTTGTAAAGCTTATTGTCTGGTTATACAATAACGGCTGACGGTTCAAGATGAAATAAATCACCGATTAGCCAAGTATATCCGATAAGTTTTAACTAGGGAAAGTTCAAAGTGAAATATCTACTTATCCTCGATATAGCATTATTTTCATATGAACTGTGTGATATTACACTTTGTGCGGGGGAGACATATATCGTCATTCATGTGGGGGATTGTTAGAATTCTCAAAAATAGTGAATGAGATATATCCCACATCGCCAAAAATAAGTCCATTTTCTTGTTTATATAGTGTACTCTCAATCCCTATATTGGCCCTTAGGGTCAGGTAATTTTGTAAGAGGGGGAGGACCTATATGGCCATGGACTAACACACACGCACGCCGCCGCCCGCCCAACCGACCGAACCGGGACGGGTCGGGTGCAGGTGCGGGTCCAATAAGATTGGGCTGTGTCATATATTTTTGCTACCTAAAAAATGGACTGATTTTAAAATAGAAGTGTGTGTTTAAATAGATACGGATTTTCCAACTGATGAAGAGACGCGTAGACCGTTACAATGAACAGCAACAGTTCTGAACCGTTGCAAACGAACGGACGCGGCTGTTGCAAACAGCAACAGTTCTGAACCGTTGCAAACGAACGGACGCAACTGTTGCAAACAACAACAGTTTTTGGCGTTGCAAATGAAAGGAAGTGCCTGTTGCGAACAGTAACACTTTTTGGCGTTGCAAATGAAGGGATGCTACTTTTCTCAACGGGTGTAGCCATTGGGAATTTGGCTATAAATAAGGAGGAAACCTAATCACTTTCTTCACTCAATTTTAAAACCGAATTATCTCTTCTTTATCTTCATTTCTTAAAATCATAATCAGTCCTATCACATAGAAGATCATCCACATCATGATCTCGAGCAGCTTACGTTTGTTGTATCTTGGGAGACTTTGAATAAAGTCTTAAGGAAATTGTTACGACAAGCCTTAGACAAAATTTCCTTCTTCAACCGCTAATACAGAATTCCAAAGTAGTGGAAATCTGATTTGTAAACTTGTGAGACGAGTTTATTATTGATTAGTCTCTGTTTTGTTATACTAGACGTATAACACTTGTTTGATCAAACATGTAATTTTCTAATGTATTCTTAGATCATTGTAAAGGCTCTCATATTTTAAATCCTGTTATGTCCCCTTGCCCGTTCTGATGTAAGTTTTCTTTCAAAATATCTAGCAACTGGCAATCAAATGAAACAGTTAGCATAAACATAAGAACTGTAATTTATTATCATTTTACATGATAAAAATAATTAAAATGATTGAAATATATCACTGTCCTTCAATCGCATATCATGGAAAATAAATGAAGTGGCTAAACTAAAATAGTTAAACTATGCATCTTTTACATTGTTATAAAGTAATAACAATAAATGGTAATTCCTAAAAAGCTTCGTTCATAAGTTTTACTTTGCTTGTTTCCTTAGAGTAGAAATAACAATTCTTCAGTTAACTTGATCAAATGTTACTTGATAGTTGGTACATAAAAGATAAGGGATA
The DNA here is from genome assembly GCA_030737815.1 of Allium fistulosum. Classification (NCBI taxonomy): domain Eukaryota; kingdom Viridiplantae; phylum Streptophyta; class Magnoliopsida; order Asparagales; family Amaryllidaceae; genus Allium; species Allium fistulosum. The sequence goes on along the minus strand of CM060905.1, from coordinate 875,954,861 downwards.
ATATTTACCCAATTAACATGATGTGAAATGTTAAAGCCTATAAAACAGCTAATCAAGCTTTTACCTTTACCGAGTATAATAATATTTAAGGAAAAAATGCCTGGTGTGCACTTTCTTGCTATTTGTGCACTTGTACCCTATTGTGGCGTAGGTTTGTACATCCAGGTCTATGAGTGTGAGTGTAGGTCTGTGTGTGTATTTGTACTGCTATGATGTGCGTGTAGTGCTATGAGAATGTGTGTGCAGTTATGTGTGTAAGTGTATGCACGTGTGAGTGTGCTTCTGCGTCTATGTGCACGCGCGCGTGCAGTTTTGTGTGTTACCTGAGCTGGGTGTATGTGTGCGTGCACTTAAGTTGTTTAATGGTTTGATTAAATCTTGTTAACAAAATTCCATTTTTTATGAAAATTAGTTATGCAAATTCAATGACTTAGTGATCAAGCTTGCTCGTCTTTTGTAAACACTTCAATGCAAGTTGATGAACTAACAAATATTCTTAGCATCGAAAATCTGAAATACATTTGAAATAAGGTTGATCTAAACTACTTAAACTGGAAACTAATAGCTACATCTTATCAAACCTATATTTACACATGGGTAAATCTTAAACTGGAAATACATTGGATTGCTGGCTCCAATCATGACAAGAGGTGTCTTTTTCAAGGTCCAACTTTTGGGCTAGACTATACTTGACTTGTTTATTTTAAACTTGGTTGTAAGCTAGAATTCAAATTATATCCTAGCAAGGTTTCTTCTTTCGGTACTACATTGCATATTTATTTATTGAGCTTATCATATCCTTATTGCTAATGTGAAAATTGAGTTAAGAACATGTGTTCTAGAGAACTATTGAGACAAATGGGAGGCAGTAGCTCTCTTATGCACACTTAATAGCATGGTAAACTGCTTAAACACTAATCATAAAGGTATGTTTTTACAAAATAATGGTGTATTTGTGATATTATATTGTTTCCCCATGTTTCGGGATTTCCCTTGTTGGGATGCCTCTTCAAAGATGCATATCTTGTAATTATATTGTTTTGATTTTCAGAATGCTCTTCGTACAAAGGAGACTCTACAAAAAATTTCGAAAAAATATGACAGTTAGAAAATTTTCATAAAACTTTTATCGTATGCGAAAATAAAAAGTTGTTGAATTGAATCTATTTAAATTGTAGCATACGATAAGAGAATTGGAGTAAGAGCCACCTAGAGAAATGATGTAAGTTTGTAGAATATGAAGAAAGTTAGGGTATGAGTTATATATGATGTCTCCCTATAAGAAATTGTGAGGACATAATTTTGTTAAAGGGAAATCTATAACAACCCTGCTACACCGTATAATAATAAGTAAGTTTAATCAGAATTAACTTGTTTGAGTCTGATTTTGATCATTATTATTTTTGAAAGTAAATTTCTACTTAATTAAAACTTATTTAACAAAAAAATTTTGCTCTAATAAATTGAATTAAATCAATAAATTGCTTTTTAGATAATATATTGAAATTAAATAAAATATTTTAATAAATATGAGATATTTTTATATAATACATAATTTTCAAATAATTAAAATAGTTGAAAATAAATTTATGTTAATATAATGAATAATTAAATAAAAATAAACAGGTGTTGAAATAACATAGTCTGATCCGTGTGTTATTTTATAATACTCGGGTCAGTATGAGACATTTTAGGTACATGGACTATACGACCATCATTTACTTTATTGGACTTAGAGGATATATATATATACTAGGATTTTTATTTTATACATTTGATTCAGAGTTGTATATTGACTACTTATCACATTGTAATGAGATGGACATCATCTGTGATGTACCGACCAATATAGTATGTTATATTATATATTATATGTTATCACTGCGATTCTAACTCTGTGTCCGCTGTGATTTATTGAATATTATGTATTGTTCTGTCTTGGAGGCACATGTGTTTATTGCTTGTACCGATACTGTGTATGTATGGGTGAGATATTTATTTGATGTTTCATTACGTACCAGTGTTATTCAAGGGAATATTCACGTATGTACCCCATATAGCCTCATTCTCCGTACTATTTGACAATATTACCTTTTAATACTCGTGGATAGTATGGATATAGAGGTGGGTATTTTTTACATTCAAGCCTAAAGGTGTCGGAGTGTAGTAGCCGGCCCAGTCATCAATTGAAACCACTCGGTACTGAGAGGTTCCTCTCGGTACCGAGAGGTTTGTGTTCGTAGAAGTTTCCATCTTCTTCCATTCTACTTCCTATCCCCAATCTCCCCTACGTTCCAAACACTTTTCCTTGAAGATTGAGTTATTTCTGATAACTTCTTTAATATTGCTTGTTTTTTCTGCTTCTTTTGCTTTCTTCCAGAAAATCCATAGAGTTGCACATCTATTCTTCAACAAAAGCACTCTATGATAATTAATTGAGGTAGTGTTCTAAGTACAAGTGGTTTAGGAGGTTCAAAGTGGAGTAAAAACCTCTCGGTACCAAGTGGTTCCTCTCGATACCGAGTGGTTCACTTTACTTCTTCCTCTTGAAACTTGTTGAGTATGATTTTCTCACTTTTCCAAACATGTTCCCAAGTCCATGAATCGTTTTGTCTTCATCTTAACGTTCCCATTCCAGTTGAACATCCATTTGGTCAAAAAGCCAGTTAAAAAGGTATATTAATACTTTTACAATATTGAGTGTGTATATGTATATATATACACACACACACAAATACCTGATAATACGCATGGCATAATTATTTTATATAATTTAAATATATTTATTCTAAATAAATATCCATGCGGATAAATATTAAATATTAAATAAAATATATTTCAAAACAAAATTTTAAATTTTAGTTGAAATCTAAGTAATATTTTGTTGTTTGAATATTTCATATATAATTTTTATAATTTAAATATAATTTTAAAGATATTTTTAATTTTTGGCTAATTTTAAAATATTTAAATAATATAAACAACATTTTTTTTTCTTTTTTTCGAATACGTATAAGGTGCTATTTAATTTTATAAAATGTAAAACATATTTTATAATACATATGTATGTAGATATAGTTAATTTACATAATTAATTGGATTAAATAATATATAAAAACAATTTATTTATGCCAAAAATGATTTATATATGAAACAGTTAATAAAAAACAATAAAAACATATTTTGATTAGAATAGAATATTGAATTTAAATTATGAAGCTTATATATAATTAAATAATGTATATTAAATAAATTAAATAAAAAGATGTTTTTTTTTTAATTTTGGGTCGTGCATATTATAGGTTGATACATGACAAAAATGATGTTTTTTATTTATAAATATATAAGTGTATATAAACATATAACCAATCTTATTGTGATAATATATATTAATATAATAGAATCGTCACCTAACTAATATAACAGAATAGGATATATAAATAATAATTCAATAGATTATAAATGTAGATCAGATCATTACCTTATACCAATGCCAAAAACTCATAACTTGAAGCATTGACTTAAACTCTTGAATCGAATTCTAATCCTGCAGGCGCTTTCTCCCAAATTGTAGACTACTCGCCATCGAGTAGTATTTAATTTGATTTGATTTAAGCTTGTAATAGTGGAGAAGAGGAGATTTGGGTTCGGCTAGAAATAGGAGGGTTTGGAGGCTTTCTATAAAGTCACCAAATAGGCATGGGTTGAGATGCTTATATAGGGGAGGAATAGTGACAAGCTAGGATCTAGATCTCTTACTAATTCTCCTTCCTATATCCATACAAACCTAGCTCATTTAGTTGCCATCAAATGACTGCACCTACTTAGCTCCACCATGGCCGAAACTAATCGGCCCTATATGGGCTTCAAACCCATTTAAAGACAAAAAAATCTTTATATTTAAACGCATATCGATATTGTATATCGATTAGTATATTTACAACTTGTATGAATACATTTAATAATATTTGTTCATCAAATTAAAAATATATTATTATAACTAATATTTCATAAATATTAATTAATTTTATTACTTTATAAAAAATTTAAACTAATTAAATCATGTGGTCAAGGAGTATTCAATGATTTGGTTGTGAGACTCTTTAAGTGTAAAAATTTGGCCAACGATTAATATCGAGCTATGCGAATATTAACGTTCACGGTCACTTAGCAAGTTGTTTGATATTTTTACCCAATTTAACACTTGGTTTTTGTAAAATCCAAATTTACTTTGTTAAGTGTTACCCAATTGTGACTATTATTTACACCAATTCTCTTTGTCAAAACTGTATCATTTTGGACTTATGGAATTTGGTAATGGTCAAAATTCCAATATTGTCCACATTTAACTCTATAGTCCAAACATAAAGTCTTTGGTTCAATAAGAATAGTTATTATTAGCTGAAATGCTCTAGCCAGAGACTTTACTTTAAGTTGACTTTAGTTGACCATGATACTAGCCTCATGCAAATAAGGAGACGAATCCTCTCTTAAATAATGTTTAACTTCCAATGCTTCCACTCGACCCAACAATAGTCATTCGATGGGCACTGTGCCACGAATTAACTATAATCAAAGCGAAGCTTCCACATTGAAGATCAATAGTATTCTCAAGTCAAGGGAACTATGTAATTTTGTCATACTGATATTTTTGCTTGACCTTAGTTATATTAACCAATAGAAAACTATCGACTGAGTCATTCTCTGGTTATCCAATAACTATTTGTATGTAACCCCTTGTTGCCCCCAACAACCATGAGTAATACACTGCCCAATATTTAAAGAGCGTTACGTACTTCAGTCTCAACAGACGTATCAATATCCAATCTTGATACATCTTGACTGGGAATATTTAAAATTGTATATTTAATTTTATTGTGATAAATTTTTCATGGTTATAACACTTTGTAACTACTATCACAAAACATACCTGTTATCCGGTATTTTGACCCGGCTATATCCGAACTGACTGGACAAGTTAGACTCGATTGCCATCAAGGCCAGTAGCCTAGAGTGATGATTATGGGGTTCAAAAATCAATCATAGATGATAATATGAAGTAGAAGCACGAAAGCTCACTACTCCTCGAAGATGGATCAGGTACGATCCATATTCAACACTATGGATCATACCATATCGATTCCACAACTCAATTTTACAGTGATAATCGGTCAGTAACTCAAAGTCTACACATGCTATAAACATGAAACTTGGAGTACAAGCTTACTGCAACATGTGGAACACCCTCTATGGATCTCTTTCCAATTAGAGGAAGTTGAAGGGATTGGCATAACTCCCTTTGGAGGGATCGGCAGGAATCAGAATTCAAGCAACACTACTTCATGGAAAATGCGATATCTCACAAACCGTACTTCGAAATTGCACGAAATTTGGGGAGCAAGTAGTTAACATCATGTAACGACCCGTATTTTTACGGATCGAAAATTTCGTTCAAATCTGGAATTTTCAGCATTTTTAGTCGTTTCAGATTTTAGGCGAAATATGGCTAAGTCCTAAGTCGTTCACGACTTAGTATAGGTCGTAATTCGTATACGACTTAGGGAATAGGAGCGACTTAAGGAATCAGCGAGTTAGTGAGTTAAGTGTTAAGTCGGCTGACCGAGTTAACGACTTAGGGTGGAGATAGGATGTGAGCGACCTAAGTCTAGAAGTTAAGTTGTAACTCAGTTGAGTCGTGACCGAGTTAAGGTAGTGGTCGACTTAAGACATGGACGACTTAGGAGTTGAGTCTTATCCTGATAGATCGGCAAAGCTGCTATGTTAAGTCGTAGGTAGGCTACTGTGTTAAGTCGTGACCGAGTTAGAAGTTAGACAAGTGAGTTTTTGAGTCGGCTGTTGTTTAAGTCGTATGGGGTTAAGTCGTAACCCAGTTACGTGTTAAGTCGTAAGTTTGTTAGGTCGCTGGGTTAGGCCAAAGTGTTAGGTCGTAGATGACTTAAAGAGTTAAGTCGTAAGTCGTATTCCTTCGTAAGTCGTAGGTCGGAGACCCAGTTAAGTCGTAGCCTAGTTGAGTCGTGGCCGTCTTAAGGAGATAGCGTTAAGTCTTAAGTCGTAGGGACTTGGATCTATTAAGTCGTATGTCGGCTGAGTGTTGAGTCGAGGATAGGGATAAGTCGGAGACGACTTATGGAGTTAGCCGAGTTACGACTTAGCGAATTTTCTGCCTATATATAGAAGGGGGTTGGCTTCATTTTTGGGATCCGGATTTCGAAGCGACGAAGTGCTGCCATTTTGAGAGCTCGACTTCTACACTTCTTCACTTCTTTTCTCCACTCTAATCTAGTGCTTCCATCCATCCAAATCGAAGATCAAGATCGAAGATCCAAGAGCTAAAGTTGAAGATCTTCATCCTTTGAAGCGAGATTTCTTCGTTCGAAGCGGATTCGTGATAGATCAAGCTTGATCCTTCGCTGTCCAGATCTGAAGCGTGTTGATTTGAGGTTGTTTAGGTGATTTGGTGAGTGGTGATTATCTCTCACACGGATCCAAAGGAGTATATCGGATTGTTGGCTCGATTTGGTGTTAAAATAGTGATTTCCATGCATTTTCTTCATCCTAAGTGTAGATCCATATAGATCCATTGTTCATAATGATGTTACATCCATTTTATCATATGTTAACCTATGCAAGTTCATTCCTCAGGTTTGTAGGGATATAATTCATGTTTTCATGCTTATTGGACTTTCAACTCTTTAATTACGAAAATGCCATTATTGTGATAATTGTCTACTTAGATCTTATTTGAATGCTTGATTGTTTGGATTAATGTTTGGTTTGATTGATTGTTATGAATTAGATGATTGATGGTTTGATTTAGACCAAAGGTGATTCAAAAGCTAAGGGAAAGGCTCTTGAATTGGGGAAGCTGCTCGTGGCATATGTAGCGGGATGATGAAGCTCTTATGCATAGATTTGATAATGTGATGTTGAGATGAGGCTTTACGAGGATGTAATGAAGCGAGGCATCATGTGATGAAGACTTGGTCTAATCCAGACGGGATCATTCCAAGCATGTTGATAACTCGGTGATATGATTCGAGTTGAGGATAATGAATGGATATGAGAATAGTCGTCGAGGAGGATGACTAGGAGGTTTGGATAGCATCGTTGTTGAAGGTTCTAGCATGCTCTAAGCAAGAGTACGTTTGGGCAGATTCGATAGTCCCAATGACTAACTGTTGATGGTCGAGTACTCTAGGCAGATTCGATAGTCCTAGGCACGGGTTGCGACGACGTGCGGGAGTTATGTCTAGAACCGGGGTTTCCATTAGCCCTTGACGGACGGCTGAAAGAATGTGCTGGTCATTCAATTAACGGTGATATCGAAGCAATGATAACAGTGATAGCCAGAGTCATGGATGTTTGGTTGTATCGTCATTCGGACTCAAGAGCGGTATTTTCTGAGTGCTTATCTGATTTAGGCCTTGGTACTTGGAAAACATCGCCCTTGGCTCGAATGATTATTACTCTACTTTAAATTGCATGCTCTGCTATGTCTGCTTCTATTTAGTGTGTGTCTGGGGGCTATCACTGTAGAAAGAGGTGGAGTGGGAGGGTTGTATTCCTATTCCTTTTCCTTTATGCTCTTTTGGTATGTTGTTAGTTAATTTACTGCTCACTAAGACTGTTGTCTGACTCAAGGCTTTATGTTTTAATTCTTATTGCCTTGGGCTGTTCGTCCATTTTTGGGACGGGCAGACTAGGTAGCAGGTGACAGGTGCCGTTCTCTTCTCACGATGCTGATATCGAAGACGAGCTGGAGGGTTGCATATTATCTTCTTATTATATGTACTGGATATTCCGCTGTTTTGTTTTCTCTGAGTGTCATGTAGTGAGGCTTGATGTATTGGCTATTTGGATGCTTGTATTCAACTATTATGGAGTTTTATATGATGTCATTTTGTTCTGTAAAGCTTCACTATACATATGTTCTATTGTATTTTGTCCATGCGCTGTGAGTAATACGATAGATTCTGTTGTTTAAATCTACCCTGACAATCGTCCATGGTCGCCTGGCACACTTTACAGCGCACTATTTCTTGATTCGGTGCAGGGGTCATGGGCGGTCGTCACATTTGGTATCAGAGCATTGGTTAATCGATTTTACCCAACGCTCGCTGTCGTAACTACGTATGAGAGACGTAATTGTATTTTGATGGATGAATACTATATATAATATAGTAGTTTAGTTGAGTTTGAGTCCTTTATGCAGTTGTTTCTCTAGATGTTCTGATCATTCCTTTTTGTAGATATTGAGAATGAGTCGAAGAGGGAGACCAGCTGCTAGGGAAGGCCGTGCTACTGAAGATACTGCTGATTATGCAGCCATGTTCGAAGCTATGATGACTTCGATCATGAGAAGGATACCAGTTCCGGGGGCAGCAGTTGATGTTGGAGTTCAAGTCCAAACTCCGAAACCAGTGGATTTTGCTAAGTTGTGCAAGGATTATACTGCTCTTGGAGGAAAGATTTTCTTGGGAACAGAATCAACTATTGAGGTCCAGAGGTGGATAGATGCTTGTAGAAAGATCTTTGGTGATTTGGGAATTGATGATGCAACTAAGAGGAAGTTGGCATCAAGGCAGCTTCAGGGGAGAGCTTCTGATTGGTGGAACTCTATTACCATCAATACTCCGGAGGAAGAGATTACTTAGGAACAATTCCAAGTCAGGTTTGAAGCTATGTTCATTTCTACAGCTTAGAAGTCTGTTCTGTTCAAGAAGTTTGTGGAGCTCAAGCAAGGAGGGAGATCAGTTCTTGAGTATGTTTCTGAGTTTGAAGCGTTGTCCAAGTATGCCCGGTCATATATTGAGTCTGCATACCAGAAGAATGAGAAGTTTGTGACAGGCTTGGACAGTTATCTTGGGAGACAGTTGGTGGATCATTTGGACGATTCATTTGAGAAGCTTGTGGAGAAAGCTCTTAGGCATGAGAGTCTGTTTCCTAAGGAAGGATATGTTGTTGCTGTGACCAGGGAAGAGTCTAAACCCCAGCAGGGTGGAAACAAGAAGAGGAAGCAGCAGCAGCAGAAGGGTAAGGATGGCCATAAGAAGTCGAAAGGCGAGGTGACTTGCTACAACTGTCAGCAGAAAGGCCATCTCTCCAGGGATTGCAAGAATCCGAAGGTACCGATGAAGTGTCACAACTGTGACAAGCCGGGGCATTTCAGGAAGAATTGTCCAGAACCGAGAAGGGACAAGCAGATTGTGCAGGCTTATGCTTTGGGAGCTGTACCGTCGTCTTCAAAAGCTCCTACCGCAGAAGAGAAGGGAAAGAGTGTGGTGGTTCAAGGTACTCTTTTCCTATGTGGTGTTCCAGTTAGAGTTTTGTTTGATACTGGAGCGTCGCATTCGTTTGTTTGTAATGAACTCGTAGGCCGGTTAGATTTGAGGCCGGATATTGTTGATAGGCCATTGGTTGTGACTAATCCAATTGGGGGTTCGTCTTGTTTGTGTATGTTATGCCGTGGTCTAGTTGTATCGAGTCATGGTTGCTCTTTTGTTTGTGATTGCTTTGTTCTGAACTTTGCGGGGTTCGGAATTATTTTGGGTATGGACTGGCTTAGGAAGTATGCAGCTAAGGTTGATTGCGAGAGGTTGGAAGTGACAGTCGAGAATGTGGAGGGGCGAAAGGTTGTAATACGATGTAAGCATGAGGAAGGCGTCTTCATGAGCTTCATGTATTCGCTGGTTGTTCCACGGGATGGACTGTCATCAGTGCCGATCGCTAATGGATTCGAGGATGTCTTTGACGAAGTCAAAGGGTTGCCGCCGCATAGAGAGATCGAGTTTCGTATAGATCTAGTTGAAGGAGCCAGACCTGTTGTGATGCCTCTTAGGCGGATGGCGCCTAGGGAACAGCATGAGTTGAAGGTGCAAGTTGATGACCTTTTACAGAAAGGATTCATTCGGCGTAGTGTGTCCGAGTGGGGTGCACCAGTTGTGTTCGCAACCAAGGCAGATGGATCGTTGAGATTGTGTGTGGATTATCGTGAGCTGAATAAGGTGACTAAGAAGAACAAGTATCCATTGCCGAGAATAGATGACTTGTTTGATCAGCTTCACGAAGCTAAGGTGTTTTCTCAGATGGATTTGGCAATGGGATTTCACCAGTTGAGAGTAGCTAAGGATAGTGTGCCGAAGACTGCTTTTCGAACACCATCTGGTTTCTTTGAGTGGCTGGTAATGCCGTTTGGATTGACTAACGCGCCAGCATATTTTGTGGATCTTATGAATAGAGTGTTCAGAGATCAGTTGAACAAGTTCGTACTTGTGTTCGTGGATGATATTCTGATTTATTCCAGAACGGAAGAGGAGCACAAGACGCACTTGCGTATTGTTTTGGAAATCTTGCGGAAACATCAGCTGAAGGCTAAGTTTTCGAAGTGTCACTTCTGGAAGAGTGAAGTGAGGTTCTTAGGCCATGTGATTTCTGGAAATGGAATAGCGGTTGATCCCGCTAAGGTGGCAGCAATCCAAGATTGGGTTAGACCTAAGAATGCATCTGATGTGAGAAGTTTTCTTGGATTAGCAGGATATTATCGACGGTTTATCAAAGACTTCTCCAAGGTAGCTGCACCATTAACAGGATTGACGAAAAAGAACCAAGTGTTCAGTTGGGATGCTAAGTGTGAGCAAGTTTTCGGAATCCTGAAAGAGAGATTGACGAGTGCTCCTGTTTTGACTATTCCAAGTGGGAATGATGAGATGGTGGTTTACACCGACGCATGTGGTACTGGACTTGGAGCAGTGCTGATGCAGAGGGATAAAGTTGTTGTGTATGCAAGTCGACAACTGAAGCTGCATGAAAGGAATTACCCAACTCATGATTTGGAGTTAGCGGCGATTGTATTTGCTCTGAAGATGTGGAGACATTATCTGTTGGGAGTTCGATTCGAGTTGTTTACAGATCATAAGTCGTTGAAGTATCTTTTCTCCCAAAAGGATTTGAATCTTCGGCAGCAACGTTGGCTGGAGCTTTTGGCATCATATGATTTTGGTATAGCTTATACTCCGGGAAAAGGTAACGCAGTGGCAGATGCGTTAAGTCGAAGACATGCAGGATTGGGAGCCATGTTTTCAGAATGGAAGAATCTCGAGTATATAGCTGGATTTGACTTCAGGCCCAGATGCGAATTGGAACCTGAGATGTTGGCAAACTTATCAATAAGACCCACTCTTGTGGAAAGGATTGGCGAGGGCCAAAAGCGAGATGATAAGCTTGTCAAGATTATCTGTGAATTGGAATCTGGATTGGATCCAGAGAAGGATAAAGGATTCGAGGTCGATCGAGAGGGTTGGCTTCGGAAGCAAGGACGACTAGTTGTTCCCGATATAGATGAATTGAGGAGTGAAGTTCTGAAGGAAAATCATCACTCGAAGTTGACAATTCATCCAGGTGGAAATAAGATGTATCGGGATATGAAGAGAACCTACTACTGGGAAGGTATGAAGAAGGATGTTGGAAATTTTATTTCCAAATGTATGAACTGCCAGTTGGTAAAAGCCGAACAGAAGAAGCCAAGTGGATTGCTTCAGCCATTAGAAGTTCCTACATGGAAGTGGGAACAAGTGTCGATGGATTTTATCGATGGATTGCCTAGAACCAGAACGGGAAATGAAGGGATTTGGGTCATTGTGGATCGTCTGACTAAGAGTGCACGATTCATTCCTGTTCGATCGACTAGGACTGCATCAAAGTTGGCTGAGTTGTATGTTAAGTGGATAGTTCGATTCCATGGTATTCCGAAGAGTATAGTGAGCGATCGAGATCCATTGTTCACTAGTGGATTTTGGAAGAGCTTCCAGGAAGTTTTGGGAACCAAGTTGTGTTTGAGTACAGCTTATCACCCTCAAACAGATGGTCAGACCGAGAGAGTCAACCGAGTTTTGGAAGATCTCCTCAGAGCTTGTGTTTTGGATTTCGGAGAATCATGGGAAGATCACCTTCATTTGGTGGAGTTTGCGTACAACAACAGTTACCAGTCAAGCATTGGTATGGCACCGTATGAGGCATTGTATGGAAGACTGTGTAACTCTCCGACATGTTGGTTGGAAACTGGAGAAAAGCTGATACTTGGGCCAGAGATGATTCGGCAGACTTCAGATTGTATAGAGATCATTCGGCAACGAATGAAGGCAGCCCAAGACCATCAGAAGAGTTATGCTGATAAGCGTCGAAAGGATTTGGAATTCGACGTAGGAGATATGGTTTTTGTAAAGATTTCTCCACTGAAGAATGTTATTCGATTCGGGAAGAAAGGAAAATTGACTCCGAGATTTGTTGGACCATTCCCGATCATCGAGCGAATTGGAAAGCTCGCCTATAGGTTGGAGTTACCTGAGAAGATGTCGGGTGTGCACAATGTTTTTCATGTATCATATCTACGGAAGTATGTGCACGACTCGAATACAGTGGTTTCTGCTGATAGCTGTGAAGATTTCGAAGTTGATCCTGTTGGTAGAAGACCTCGTAAGCCGCTTCGTGTTGTTGAAACTGACACGAAACAGCTCAGGAGGAAGGTAGTTAAGTTGCTCAAGATACAATGGAGTGATGATGATAACGACTGTACGTGGGAGGTGGAAGAGAGGATGAAGGCAACTCATCCTGAACTCTTCAAGGTATGGCCCTAAGGTGTCGTGTCATCTCGCGATATTGTAACTTGTTCTAGTTTTAGAATTCTGTACGCTAAGCTAGAATTGGATGCATGGTTTGTTGATTGCTATGGATGGTAGGCGTACAGAATATTTTTTGATTGCTATGATTGTTTGGAATTTCGGGGGCGAAATTCCTAAGGGGGAGAGAATGTAACGACCCGTATTTTTACAGATCGAAAAGTTCGTTCAAATCTGGAATTTTCAGCATTTTTAGTCGTTTCAGATTTTAGGCGAAATATGGCTAAGTCCTAAGTCGTTCACGACTTAGTATAGGTCGTAATTCGTATACGACTTAGGGAATAGGCGCGACTTAAGGAATCAGCGAGTTAGTGAGTTAAGTGTTAAGTCGGCTGACCGAGTTAACGACTTAGGGTGGAGATAGGATGTGAGCGACCTAAGTCTAGAAGTTAAGTTGTAACTCAGTTGAGTCATGACCGAGTTAAGGTAGTGGTCGACTTAAGACATGGACGACTTAGGAGTTGAGTCTTATCCTGATAGATCGGCAAAGCTGCTATGTTAAGTCGTAGGTAGGCTGCTGTGTTAAGTCGTGACCGAGTTAGAAGTTAGACAAGTGAGTTTTTGAGTCGGCTGTTGTTTAAGTCGTATGGGGTTAAGTCGTAACCCAGTTACGTGTTAAGTCGTAAGTTTGTTAGGTCGCTGGGTTAGGCCAAAGTGTTAGGTCGTAGATGACTTAAAGAGTTAAATCGTAAGTCATATTCCTTCGTAAGTCGTAGGTCGGAGACCCAGTTAGGTCGTAGCCTAGTTGAGTCGTGGCTGTGTTAAGGAGATAGCGTTAAGTCTTAAGTCGTAGGGACTTGGAACTGTTAAGTCGTATGTCGGCTGAGTGTTGAGTCGAGGATAGGGATAAGTCGGAGATGACTTATGGAGTTAGCCGAGTTACGACTTAGCGAATTTTCTGCCTATATATAGAAGGGGGTTGGCTTCATTTTTGGGATCCGGATTTCGAAGCGACGAAGTGCTGCCATTTTGAGAGCTCGACTTCTACACTTCTTCACTTCTTTTCTCCACTCTAATCTAGTGCTTCCATCCATCCAAATCGAAGATCAAGATCGAAGATCCAAGAGCTAAAGTTGAAGATCTTCATCCTTTGAAGCGAGATTTCTTCGTTCGAAGTGGATTCGTGATAGATCAAGCTTGATCCTTCGCTGTCCAGATCTGAAGCGTGTTGATTTGAGGTTGTTTAGGTGATTTGGTGAGTGGTGATTATCTCTCACACGGATCCAAAGGAGTATATCGGATTGTTGGCTCGATTTGGTGTTAAAATAGTGATTTCCATGCATTTTCTTCATCCTAAGTGTAGATCCATATAGATCCATTGTTCATAATGATGTTACATCCATTTTATCATATGTTAACCTATGCAAGTTCATTCCTCAGGTTTGTAGGGATATAATTCATGTTTTCATGCTTATTGGACTTTCAACTCTTTAATTACGAAAATGCCATTATTGTGATAATTGTCTACTTAGATCTTATTTGAATGCTTGATTGTTTGGATTAATGTTTGATTTGATTGATTGTTATGAATTAGATGATTGATGGTTTGATTTAGACCAAAGGTGATTCAAAAGCTAAGGGAAAGGCTCTTGAATTGGGGAAGCTGCTCGTGGCATATGTAGCGGGATGATGAAGCTCTTATGCATAGATTTGATGATGTGATGTTGAGATGAGGCTTTGCGAGGATGTAATGAAGCGAGGCATCATGTGATGAAGACTTGGTCTAATCCAGACGGGATCATTCCAAGCATGTTGATAACTCGGTGATATGATTCGAGTTGAGGATAATGAATGGATATGAGAATAGTCGTCGAGGAGGATGACTAGGAGGTTTGGATAGCATCGTTGTTGAAGGTTCTAGCATGCTCTAAGCAAGAGTACGTTTGGGCAGATTCGATAGTCCCAACGATTAACTGTTGATGGTCGAGTACTCTGGGCAGATTCGATAGTCCTAGGCACGGGTTGCGACGACGTGCGGGAGTTATGTCTAGAACCGGGGTTTCCATTAGCCCTTGACGGACGGCTGAAAGAATGTGCTGGTCATTCAATTAACGGTGATATCGAAGCAATGATAACAGTGATAGCCAGAGTCATGGATGTTTGGTTGTATCGTCATTCGGACTCAAGAGCGGTATTTTCTGGGTGCTTATCTGATTTAGGCCTTGGTACTTGGAAAACATCGCCCTTGGCTCGAATGATTATTACTCTACTTTAAATTGCATGCTCTACTATGTCTGCTTCTATTTAGTGTGTTTCTGGGGGCTATCACTGTAGAAAGAGGTGGAGTGGGAGGGTTGTATTCCTATTCCTTTTCCTTTATGCTCTTTTGGTATGTTGTTAGTTAATTTACTGCTCACTAAGACTGTTGTCTGACTCAAGGCTTTATGTTTTAATTCTTATTGCCTTGGGCTGTTCGTCCATTTTTGGGACGGGCAGACTAGGTAGCAGGTGACAGGGGCCGTTCTCTTCTCACGATGCTGATATCGAAGACGAGCTGGAGGGTTGCATATTATCTTCTTATTATATGTACTGGATATTCCGCTGTTTTGTTTTCTCTGAGTGTCATGTAGTGAGGCTTGATGTATTGGCTATTTGGATGCTTGTATTCAACTATTATGGAGTTTTATATGATGTCATTTTGTTCTGTAAAGCTTCACTATACATATGTTCTATTGTATTTTGTCCATGCGCTGTGAGTAATACGATAGATTCTGTTGTTTAAATCTACCCTGACAATCGTCCATGGTCGCCCGGCACACTTTACAGCGCACTATTTCTTGATTCGGTGCAGGGGTCATGGGCGGTCGTCACACATCATGTGGCTTCCCTTATAGGGATCGCAATCCATTTGGATGCATTAATAGGGATCGGTACCGATCCTTATTGTGGGCCCCGATGGGCTTGTAAATTTTTGGGTAGCCTCGTCTTGGTCTCCCGAACCTTCTGCCAAAATTTCAGTATGATCCATACACGTCTTCCCCTATAAATACAGCTGACATGGCGTTAGAAAAGGGATCCTGTTTTCTCTACCGAGGCTCTGCCATGATTATCCTTCACTTTTGTACTAATGGATCCCAACTGATCCAAACATTCTTGTAATCATAATCAAGTTGAAGATCAATAAAAATATAAAGTGGACGTAGGCCAAGATTGTCGAACCACTATAAAAATCTATGTGTTCATTTATGATTTTTGTTATGTTTTAATTTCATTCTTCATTTAATTTCTACTAGATTCTATCAGGTGTTGATGCCCATTTTTGGCATCAATAATACCATTCATGGATTTTCTATTAAATATACTTTTAGTTAAATTAATTAGTTAATATAACATGTTATATCAAGTATATAATAAAAAGTAAACACTTTTTATTTTGAACAAGATTGGTTATCGAGTTAGATATATGTAACAAATAACATAATTGCCCCTAGGACATACCCTAACTCTATCATAAAAGTGGCAATTAATTTTCTTTAATCACTCTTCGAAATCTATAAAAGTGAAAATATATTTGAGTCACAGTTCCACTTGACTTAAAATATCTTCAAAATCTACTTCAACTTGAAAATAACGTATCACCAAAATCTAACAATCTCCACCTTAACACTATATTTCCATACAAATCAACTAACTTCACTTACATTCTCATACTCTAAACAATCTCCAATACAATCATGTAAACAAATGTCTTCATCCAAAAAAACTTAACCAACCACCAAACCACCTAATCATGCATGCTCGCCAATTGAACATGCTCATCGTCAATGAATTCGAAATGTTTGTAATACCACAAAAGCCTCTATGTGGACTTTACAACATTCGGTTGTTGGCTCCACTTGATTCAGACAAATTTGCCTCCCCAACACCACTTTGAGAACTTCCTTCATTCTCCACCATTTTTCAAGCAATTTGTATGCAACGACCCGTAAATTTCAACTGTTTTAATAACGTAATTAGTTGAAATTTTGTGAAATTTTAAACGACAAAATTTTGAAATATAAATTTAATATTTGAAATGCGTCTAGTTAAACATAGCAACTGGTAAATTTTCGTCCGAAAATATGAAAGTTTATTTCGCGCGTAAATTCACTTCAATTTAATCAGTTAAAAAGCAATGGAAATAAAATGTTTCCGAAACTCGAATATTTTTCTATAGAAAATTTCTAAATCATCTTCTGAGAGAAATGTCATGTTTCGTTTCTTCGAATTTGGAATGTTGTTGCTTCGTTTATCTTATTTTTGCCAGATCTACAGCATTTTCAGTACCGATTATTGACTTTTGACCGGATGGTCGTATCACCAATATCTGTATACCGTTTTGATCATCTCGTCATGCTGATCTCTATGGTATATTCGCTTCTGTGTTCGGTGTTTGGTACGTGGCGGAACCTGCAAACGGATAACCGCATGGATACCCGTTATTTTGAACCTTTGTTCTTTCTTTTGTCACTTTTCAAAGCCAACCTAGGAGATCGAATCAACATTTGTTTTATATTCCCAAAATTTTAATCACTTTTGCCTCTTCAATTCCTAACCGGTTGAAGTTATAATAATATTAGCATATATTTCCTTCCAGCTGTTCATTCACTTTACTTCTTCTGATAAGCAACTTGTCACCAACCACATTTCTCTTCTTCTTCAAATAAAAAAAAAATTCCTTTTCTCTGTGCTCCTTGTTCTTTGCCGTGCTACCTTCTCTCCCTTCACCAGTGAGCTACCCGCCATCAACCCCTCAGTCGAGCGCAACGCCCAGTCCCATGCCCCACGACAACCTCTCGACCTTCCTCGAACCGCCCAGCGCAGCCAAACTGGCCTCTGCCCCATCTTGCTCGACCCAAACACCCTAGCCTCGTTCTCTCTCTTGACCCGACGACAGCTACTTCATTGCCTACTTCCCTCCTGAGCTGCTGCCCTCACTCCTGTTCATTCTTGGTATATATAAGCATAAGTATTATATTTTGTAAGTGAGTAATATATATATATATATATATTATTTTGCTAAGTTTTGGGTAGGCGGTATATATTAGCTCATATATTGGTTTCGGCTGTACCAATTTCTTTAAGTTTATAAAATATTAGTTATATTTAAGCTAGTATTTATATATATATATATAATATTATATGTGTTGAGTATTTATATTTTCTGGGTGTTATTGTTAGTTATATATTACTTCAAAGTATGGATATCATTGGTGAAATAATGATTGTGAGTTCTATATATATAAGTCTATATAAGTTAAAATCGAAAGTTAGATATATTAGTTTCCCATGTTACTGTTTTCAGTCTGCTCCTTGTATATATATTTGTTTATATATAAATCTACTTATATATATAAATCCACTTATATATATAAATTTTAGCTGAGTTTACTTGTTTCGATATATATATATAGTATTTTGTTGGTTTTGGATTGGTAGTTTATATAAGAAAATCTGTTATAGAGAAAATTCCTTACATATATACTATTGAACAGTTTTTTTTTGTAAAAGTAGATAAGTTTGTATACATATATATATTTATTAAATATATAATAGTTTACTATAGTTATATATATGTTATATACATTTGTATATGTTCGGTCTCTGTTATAATATTTCGTCCTCCCAAAAAAAATTAAACGTATGCAAAATCTTAAAGTACATACTGCATTGTTGTGAAAGTTTTGTATATGTGTTATAAGTTACAGTATTTATAAAAAGTTGTATATTTTAGTATATATGTGGTTAAGAATAGTATATTGTATATATTTGTTTGTATATATATAGTCTATGGCTTTGAGAAGTTTATTAGTTGCTTATATACGTATGGTCTACATCAGTGTTGTCAATACATCTTCAGTCTGCGTGTATTTTGTTATGCATTTTTGGGTCTACATCTATACCGTATAAGTAATATAAATATATAATTCTTAGATTGCACTATTTAAAGGGTTATGTATTTCTGTGTTCATCTATG
The DNA here is from genome assembly GCA_030737815.1 of Allium fistulosum. NCBI lineage: Eukaryota > Viridiplantae > Streptophyta > Magnoliopsida > Asparagales > Amaryllidaceae > Allium > Allium fistulosum. Next base: position 875,936,210 of record CM060905.1, on the reverse strand, counting down.
ATTTAAAATGTATGTTGATTTTAATATATGTGTCCAATTTAAACAGCGATGTTTGAAATACATATATACAAAAAAAAATTATTTGTGTTAAATATCAATTCGAAAATATACGTTTAAATCGATTTTTGAAAATTTATATATTTGTAATGTATCTTGTTCATCGATCTCATGCCATTTTAATTTACCATCTCAAATCGATTTATCACAGAAATTCCTAGCTTGTCGCTGTTCCATGTGCTTGTCCATATCCATTCGCCTTCATTTCATCGTCCATTTCTCTAACCTCGGAAGGTGAGCAATCACTTACGATTAATGTTATTTTATTTATTAAATTTGATTTCTATTGAAACGACAATTGAAATATGTGACTATTGCTTATTTACACTGTTATATATGTTATTACTTGTATCAGTTCACCTGTGACATCTGACACTATTATCTGTTAATTATACGATGATAATCCCATTTGGTTGATAATTGATTGACTATTTGTTGTTTATATTGGATGTTAAATTGTAATGTATAAAGTGATAAATATTATGCAATCAAATTTGACGTAGGACAGTTAAAATTTTGAATCGACATATGTGTTGAATTTGATTAGTTAATTTGAATAATATGACCCCTTAAATGTTTAATTATTTGACACGTTAATTACCCTTGAACCATTGAATTTATGTTGTATGAAATCGAATAATACATGTCAAGTGTAGAACCGCATAAAAAATAGTGTAAAAAAATCTTTAATCTACATGAAATGATAGTGTAGATTCTAGAAATAATTATATTAATTTGCATAAACAACAATGTGAATTAATACGATTATTTCGAGATTATTTGAATTGATTATTGGATTGTTGTTATTGCTTGTTTATTTACTTTGACACCATCCCAGTTATCACACTGCAAGTTCCCTTTGTTATGCTTTGATTTTTGAATTGGAATGGAGTCGGGTTGAAATGATAAATACCCGAATTGAACTTTGACCTAGGATAGAGAATTAAATAAAAACCCGATTGGTCAATAATTTGATTTAAAAATAAAATGAAGATTTTATTTGAATAAATAATATGGTTTTGAAACGAAGTTGGAAATTGAATTTTAATGAAATTTAAATGTGAATATTTAATAATCTGAAATGAAATATTATAAAAGAAATTGATGAAAGAATGTTATTTAATTTAAGAAATGATTGAATTAAGTTTTGAAATTATTTAATAATTTAATGAGATTGAATTATTTAATAATTAAATAAAATTGAATCCTTTGATAATTAAAATTGAACTTTTTAATAAGTGAAATTAAGTTTCTTTATTAATTGAGTTTTGAAATTGTAACTAGTAGATTAATAAGTGAAATTGAATTTTCTTTAACAAGAAATAAAATGTGATTTATTGAAATTAATGTAAGACTTGAAATTTAAAGAATTTGATTTGATGAATTTAATTTAATTAAATTTGTAAGTTTTGATATAATGAAGTTTAAATTAAGTAATTGATTTAATGGATTCGAATTTAAATATAAATTGTTTTGAATGATAAATTAATTTAACGATATTGAATGAAATCGATAAATGAATTTAAATTGATTTGAATGTTAAATTAAATTAATTTAAATGATTTCAAAATGAAACTTATATACGAAATTGAATCAATATTTGAATTGTTTTAAATAGTAATTGGAATTGAATTATAAGATTTTGAAATTATGAATTTGGAAGTTTTAAAGCGTAAATTTTGGAAATTGTTTTGGAAAGAGAAATGAAATGTTGATTTATGAATTCTAATTGAAATTGAAATTGATTTGGTTTTGAAATTTATTAAATGACCAATCGGGGTAATAATTACGAAAGTTATTAAAGAGACCGGAATCGGTTATGGACATACTCTCTGTCTAAACCAAAAACCACTTTAATAACTATACGCGGAGTGATGATCCAGAATGAAGTGGTTGGATTGGCGAACGTTGATTACTGAAGAAAGAGAACGATAATGGATAGCCTTGACACTTGTGTCAAATTGGAAATGACTAAAACAGGAGCCGTGCCGGGCTAATGGAGGTCAGCTACCTCAAGCGAACACACTTCTTCGAACTACTTATACTTGTTGTCGATTGGTGCACCCTTGATTTGGGAGTGTTGTTTCACGGTGTTGCGGTCGCTGCGGCGATGCATTCTCACTAGTCCGGATCAGGCAAACGGTAGTTTCACTACCTTGGGTATTGCCTCATGTGCCTTGTCATACTTGGATCCCTATATACGCGACCACTACGAATTTGTTTTGTGTTATACCTATGGAGTACTCCCTGATATCCCACTAGTTTACGGTGGAGTTTACAGTGTTGTATAGACTATAACGCTTGTATAAAATGTGTTAAGGGGGATAATGGTAACGCCTTAACACTATTTTGATACTTTATATTACTGATAGGCATTATCTACTTATCGTACACTACTACATAGTAGATAGTTTAACGGATCCTTAAAGGATGGTTATTCCAAACATCCTTTGAGTTACCTGTATTTCAATTGCTATTTCACTTGGGTTGGATTTATTGATATAAGAATGTTAATCCTGACTCGAGTGTTTTGTGTTTTGCTTTACGCTCGGGTCAGACTGAGTGTACTAGTATTCGAGACTCACCTTTGAAGTTGGAGCTTTGCTTGAAGATCCAGCCATCTATTCTGCTTTCAGTATTCGATGATTCCAGTGATGTATTCTGATTTGTATCTGATGTATCGTATTACTCTTCCGTTGTATCTGGTTTAACTCTGATGTAATTTATATATTTATATAGTAGCTTCATGAACTACTATCTCTTTTATTTCCGCTGCAATTATTACTCTGTGTCTGTGATCTATGATTATTTTATTTACTGTATATGTTCAGTTTTGCCAATTTAAATTAACAACGCGGTATTTTGAGCAATTCAACTCCGGCATGAGTGTCTACCTATACACTTATAATGGATGCGAATGGTCCAAAATAGCGGGTCGTTACAGTTGGTATCAGAGCTTTGGTAGCTCTAGGCAAAACTTAACATATAGGGTAAATGTATTTACAGAATCACTTTCATTCGAGTTTCAATCTCTTCCTTTTGACTCGATTCCTTTGAATTTTGGAATGTTCCCTACGGTTCCAAATTTCATTCGTGTCCCTCACTATTCGTCTTCTTTCAATTTTGGAGTATCACATAACTCCACTTTGAATGATCTTTATAATGAGTTGGCGGTCTCGCCAATCTTCGAAATTTTGTAAATGGGTGAAATCCTTTTACAATTGGCATCGATTCACCGGAGATTTCTATATCCTCGGTTTAGATGCTACTATCTCTTGTATGCCCTGATTATATCTTTGGTGATCGAATGTCGATTTACCTCGGAATTCCACATCGATCTTATTCTTTAAGTCACGGTCGACCCGGTTATGGTTGCCCGCGATTTATATAAGATTATCTATTTCCTTATTCGGTTAAATAATCATCTTATCTTTCGTTCCAACTTATTTTCAAATCTAAAATTTCTTTGATATAATTAATCAAATTTGAATCCCTATCCTTGTTTTGAAATCCGCTACTATATCGTTGAGCGAAGAAGTGTATTTGTAAATTAATATTTTAAAATGTTTTAATATACATTGTGTTGTTTGAGTTGTTGATGTTGATTTGGGTTTTCGATCGATTCGTCTGATCAACGCTATCGATAGAATTCTCAAAACACTTGAGCAGAACAAACTGACACAATATTGTTCTCAAATTTAGTAAATAAAATAATTTTGGATGATTATATTATAAAGTTTTCAGAAATTAAATTGTTAACCAATTTGTTGTCAGAAATGATAATATTTGATTTTCATTTATTGTTTTGTAAACCATTGATTATTGGATAACATAAATAAATGAATTTATGAAACTTGGTTATAATTTGATTTGGGATTTGAAAGGAATTTAAATAAAGAATCTGAGAATTTAATTTCTGGTGATTTCAAACATTGATTTGAAAGTTTTAAAGTGTATAGTATTTAAAATATTTTCGAATATAAATCATTTTCAAAGAATTTTAGAATGTTGAAATCAGTGCTCTTCTCTTTGTCGCTGGAAAATAATTTCGGTGATGGCGGCCACATCATCGACATTCATTTTCGAGTTTCGAAGTGGAGAAACCATTCTGTAGCTTTGCTACGATTTTGTTTTGGAAAAAAAATATTTTGATTTGAATTTCTTCAGTATATTTTGATTTACATATATATAGGTATCTTATTTTAAAATTTAATTTGATTTGATATAAATATATTATATATATCTCTAAATTGTTTAAAGTTAATCGGAAATCTAATTCCTAAATTTTGTTAAAGGATGATTTTAATTATAAATAAAACCAAAATTTGGAATAAATATTTAAACTTGAATAATTGAATTGGGAAAATTTTATTTGTATATTGTTCAACTGCATTCTAATACAACTTACCTAAATCATTCAGAAGTTGAATATGTAATTGGATAATATATAATATAAATTGAATTTATAAATAAAATTTGAGTGGTTATAATAAATGTTATACACTTAAATTTTAATTATAAAATGTTAATAGAGATAAATAGAATAATAAGATAATTGAAAAATAAATTTTGTTTTGAAGGTTAATTAATAAATTGAAATTTGATCAACTTATGAAAATACCTTGAATTTAAAAGCAATTAGTAAATATATTAATTTAAATCGAAACTTTTATGGTTTAAATTAATTTATATGGGTTAAATATATGTGATTAGATATATTAAGTAGAATAAATTTAACAGTAATTTGGAATAAAGAAGAATTTAAAATTGTTGAAGAAAATATGATTATAATAAAAGACTATTCAAAATTTATGGTTTTAGAAATTGTAAATTGAAGAAAATGGGATAATAAGATAATGAATTTAGAAATAGTTGAGATTGATTTTAGTAAAATCAAATGGATTAAATCAATTATTGAATATCAATTAATTTAAATTTGAATTTATATGGTTTAAATTAATTGTTATTTGTATTTCAAATCTGTTTTTCTTTCTGGTTATTTCTATTCTCCTACCTCGTTCCTTTTCGGGAACGAAAAGTTTTGAGTGGGGGAGAGTGTAACGACCCGTAAATTTCAACTGTTTTAATAACGTAATTAGTTGAAATTTTGTGAAATTTTAAACGACAAAATTCTGAAATATAAATTTAATATTTGAAATGCGTCTAGTTAAACATAGCAACTGGTAAATTTTCGTCCGAAAATATGAAAGTTTATTTCGCGCGTAAATTCACTTCAATTTAATCAGTTAAAAAGCAATGGAAATAAAATGTTTCCGAAACTCAAATATTTTTCTATAGAAAATTTCTAAATCATCTTTTGAGAGAGACGTCATGTTTCGTTTCTTCGAATTTGGAATGCTGTTGCTTCGTTTATCTTATTTCTGCCAGATCTACAGCATTTTCAGTACCGATTATTGACTTTTTACCGGATGGTCGTATCACCAATATCTGTATACCGTTTTGATCGTCTCGTCATGCTGATCTCTATGGTATATTCGCTTTTGTGTTCGGTGTTCAGTACGTGGCGGAACCCGCAAACGGATAACCGCATGGATACCCGTTATTTTGAACCTTTGTTCATTCTTTTGTCCCTTTTCAAAGCCAACCTAGGAGATCGAATCAACATCTGTTTTATATTCCCAAAATTTTAATCACTTTTGCCTCTTCAATTCCTAACCGGTTGAAGTTATAATAATATTAGCATATATTGCCTTCCAGCTGTTCATTCACTTTACTTCTTCTGATAAGCAACTTGTCACCAACCACATTTCTCTTCTTCTTCAAATAAAAAAAAATTCCTTTTCTCTGTGCTCCTTGTTCTTTGCCGTGCTACCTTCTCTCCCTTCACCAGTGAGCTACCCGCCATCAACCCCTCAGTCGAGCGCAACGCCCAGTCCCATGCCCCACGACAACCTCTCGACCTTCCTCGAACCGCCCAGCGCAGCCAAACTGGCCTCTGCCCCATCTCGCTCGACCCAAACACCCTAGCCTCGTTCTCTCTCTTGACCCGACGGCAGCTACTTCATCGCCTACTTCCCTCCTGAGCTGCTGCCCTCACTCCTGTTCATTCTTGGTATATATAAGCATAAGTATTATATTTTGTAAGTTAGTAATATATATATATATATATATATATATTTTATTTTGCGTAGTTTTGGGTAGACGGTATATATTAGCTCATATATTGGTTTCGGCTGTACCAATTTCTTTAAGTTTATAAAATATTAGTTATATTTAAGCTAGTATATATATATATAATATTATATGTGTTGAGTATATATATTTTCTGGGTGTTATTGTTAGTTATATATTACTTCAAAGTATGGATATCATTGGTGAAATAATGATTGTGAGTTCTATATATATAAGTCTATATAAGTTAAAATCAAAAGTTAGATATATTAGTTTCCCATGTTACTGTTTTCAGTCTGCTCCTTGTATATATATTTGTTTATATATAAATCTACTTATATATATAAATCCACTTATATATATAAATTTTAGCTGAGTCTACTTGTTTCGATATATATATATATATATATATATATATATATTATTTTATTGGTTTTGGATTGGTAGTTTATATAAGAAAATCTGTTATAGAGAAAATTCCTTACATATATACTATTGAACAGTTTTTTTTGTAAAAGTAGATAAGTTTGTATACATATATATATTTATTAAATATATAATAGTTTACTGTAGTTATATATATGTTATATACATTTGTATATGTTCGGTCTCTGTTATAATATTTCGTCCTCCCAAAAAAAATTTAAACGTATGCAAAATCTTAAAGTACATACTGCATTGTTGTGAAAGTTATGTATATGTGTTATAAGTTACAGTATTTATAAAAAGTTGTATATTTTAGTATATATGTGGTTAAGAATAGTATATTGTATATATTTGTTTGTATATATATAGTCTATATATGGCTTTGAGAAGTTTATTAGTTGCTTATATACGTATGGTCTACATCAGTGTTGTCCATACATCTTCAGTCTGCATGTATTTTGTTATGCATTTTTGGGTCTACATCTATACCGTATAAGTAGTATAAATATATAATTCTTAGATTGCACTATTTAAAGGGTTATGTATTTCTGTGTTCATCTATGATTTAAAATGTATGTTGATTTTAATATATGTGTCCAATTTAAACAGCGATGTTTGAAATACATATATACAAAAAAATATTATTTGTGTTAAATATCAATTTGAAAATATACGTTTAAATCGATTTTTGAAAATTTATATATTTGTAATGTATCTTGTTCATCGATCTCATGCCATTTTAACTTACCATCTCAAATCGATTTATCACAGAAATTCCTAGCTTGTCGCTGTTCCATGTGCTTGTCTGTATCCATTCACCTTCATTTCATCGTCCATTTCTCTAACCTCGGAAGGTGAGCAATCACTCACGATTAATGTTCTTTTATTTATTAAATTTTATTTCAATTGAAACGACAATTGAAATATGTGACCGTTACTTATTTACACTGTTATATATGTTATTACCTGTATCAGTTCACCTGTGACATCTGACACCATTATCTGTTAATTATACGATGATAATCCCGTTTGGTTGATAATTGATTGACTGTTTGTTGTTTATATTGGATGTTAAATTGTAATGTATAAAGTGATAAATATTATGCAATCGAATTTGACGTAGGACAGTTAAAATTTTGAATCGACATATGTGTTGAATTTGATTAGTTAATTTGAATAATATGACCCCTTAAATGTTTAATTATTTGACACGTTAATTACCCTTGAACCATTGAATTTATGTTGTATGAAATCGAATAATAAATGTCAAGTGTAGAACCACATAAAAAATAGTGTAAAAAAATCTTTAATCTACATGAAATGATAGTGTAGATTCTAGAAATAATTATATTAATTTGCACAAACAACAATGTGAATTAATACGATTATTTCGAGATTATTTGAATTGATTATTGGATTGTTGTTATTGCTTGTTTATTTACTTTGACACCATGTAACGACCCGTATTTTTCACGGATCGAAAAGTTTGTCAAATCTGGAATTTTAGCATTTTTTAAGTCATTTCAGATTTTTAGGGAAATTTGTCTAAGTCCTAGGTCGTGAACGACCTAAGAGCTAAGTCGTGACCGAGTTAAGGAATTCGGTGAGTTAGTGTTAGGTCGTGGGTTAGTTGGAGCGACCTATAGAGTTATGCGACCTAGGGTTTGATTAAGTATTAGGTCGGCAGGGCGAGTTAGCGACCTAGTGGTTATTAGGTGTGTGGTTAGGTCGGCAATGACTTAAGGTTAGAGTTAGGTCGTAGTAACCGAGTTAAGGGATAGGTCGCTATGTGTTAGGTCGTCTGGTAGCTTGGGTGGTAAGGTCGTAAGCGACCTAAGGGGTTAACTTGTTAGCGACCTAAGGAGTTGCCGTGTTAGCGACCTAAGGGGTTAGCTTGTTAGCGACCTAAGGAGTTGCCGTGTTAGCGACCTAAGGGGTTAGCTTGTTAGCGACCTAAGGAGTTGGGGTGTTAGCGACCTAAGGGGATAGGTCGCATAAGTATAAGGTCGTAGCACTGTTAGGTCGCGTGGGTGCTAAGTTGTTAGGTCGCAGGGTTTTGTAAGTCTTAGGTCGTAGCTTAGTAAGTTGTTAGGTCGTTGAAGGGTTGAGTCGTAGCCTGTGTTAGGTCGCGTAGAAGCCTAAGTTGTTAGGTCGCAACCCAACTGAGTCGTAGGTAGTTAAGTCGTTAGGTTGTTAGGTCGCTGTGTTTCCTAAGTGTTAGGTCGCTGAGGAGTTAAGTAGTACATCTGTTAGGTCGGAGAGGCTTAGGTCGGAGAGGCTTAGGTCGGAAGCGACTTAGGGAGATAGCCAGATTTCGACTTAAGGACAGATTTCAGCTATAAATAGGAGGGGTTGTTCTCACTTTTTGGGATCCGGATTTTTGAAGCGACGAAGTGCTGCCATTTTGAGAGCTCGACTTCTACACTTCTTCACTTCTTTTCTCCACTCTAATCTAGTGCTTCCATCCATCCAAATCGAAGGTCAAGATTGAAGATTCAAGAGCTTAGATTGAAGATCTTCATCTTTTCAAGAGAGATTTCTTCATTTGAAGCGGATTTGTGATAGATCAAGCTTGATCCTTTGCTGTCCAGATCTGAAGCGTGTTGATTTGGGTTTGTTTAGGAGATTTGGTGAGTGGTGATTATCTCTCACACGGATCCAAAGGAGTATATCGGATTGTTGGCTCGTTATGGTGTTAAAATAGTGATTTCCATGCATTTTCTTCATCCTATGTGTAGATCCATATAGATCCATTGTTCATGATGATGTTACATCCATTTTATCATATGTTAACCTATGCAAGTTCATTCATCAAGTTTGTAGAGATATAATCCATGTTTTCATGCTTATTGGACTTTCAACTCTTTAATTACGAAAATGCCATTATTGTTATAATTGTCTACTTAGATCATTTTTGAATGCTTGATTGCTTGGATTGATGTTTGATTTGATTGATTGTTATGAACTAGATGATTGATGATTAGATTTAGATCGAAGGTGATTCAAAAGCTAAGGGAAAGGCTCTTGAATTGGAAAAGCTGCTCGTGGCATATGTAGCGGGATGATGAAGCTCCTATGCATAGATTTGATGATGTGAAGTTGAGATGAAGCTTTGCGAGGATGTAATGAAGCGAGGCATCATATGATGAAGACTTGGTCTAATCCAGGCGGGATCATTCCAAGCATGTTGATAACTCGGTGATATGATTCGAGTTGAGGATAATGGATGCTCGAGAGGCGCTTGAGCTAGTATGGCAATAGTCGTCGAGGAGGATGACTAGGAGGTTGAGATCTCATCGTTGTTGAAGGTTCTAGCATGCTCTAAGCAAGAGTACATGGGGACGCCCAAAAGACTAAGTTGATGGTCAAGTACTCTGGGTAGATTCGATAATCCTAGGCACGGGTCACGATGACGTGCGGGAGTTATGTCTAGAACCGGGGTTACCATTAGCCCTTGACGGACGGCTGAAAGAATGTGCCGGTCATTCAATTAACGGTGATATCGCAACAATGATAACAGTGATAGCCGAGTCATGGATGTTTGGTTGTATCGTCATTCGGTCTCAAGAGCGGTATTTCCTGGGTGCTTATCTGACCTTGGTTTTAGACCTTGGGATTTGTACTTGGAAAACATCGCTCTTGACTCGAGTGACAATTGCTTTACTTTAAATTGTATGCTCTGCTATGTTTGCTTCTGCTTAGTGTGTGTCTGGAGGCTATCACTGTAGAATGAGGTTGGAGTGGGAGGGTTGTATTCCTATTCCTTTTCCTTTATGCTCCTTTGGTATGTTGTTAGTTAATTTACTGCTCACTAAGACTGTTGTCTGACTCAAGGCTTTATGTTTTTAATTCTTATTGCCTTGGGCTGTTCGTCCATTTTGGGACGGGCAGACTAGGTAGCAGGTGACAGGTGCTGTTCTCTTCTCACGATGCTGATATCGAAGACGAGCTGGAGGATTGCATATTATCTTCTTATTATATGTACTGGATATTCCGCTGTTTTGTATTCTCTGAGAGATATGTAGTGAGGCTGGATGTATTGACTATGTGGATGCTTGTATTCAACTATTATGGAGTTTTATATGATGTCATTTTGTTCTGTAAAGCTTCACTATACATATGTTCTATTGTATTTTGTCCATGCGCTGTGAGTAATACGATAGATTCTTTCGTTTTAAATCTTACCTTGACAATCGTCCATGGTCGCCTGGCACACTTTACAGCGCACTATCTCTAGATTCGGTGTAGGGGTCATGGGCGGTCGTCACATTTGGTATCAGAGCTTTGGTTAATCGATTTTACCCAACGCTCGCTGTCATAACTACGTAAGAGAGACGTAATTGTATTTTGATGGATGATTACTATATATAATATAGTAGCTTAGTAGAGTTTGAGTCCTTTATGCAGTTGTTTCTCTCGGTATGCTAATCATTCCTTTTTGTAGATATTGAGAATGAGTCAAAAAGGGAGACCAGCTGCTAGGGAAGGCCGTGCTACTGAAGGGGCTGCTGATTATGTTGCTATGTTCGAAACCATGATGACTTCGATCAGGAGAAGGATGTCAGCCCCGGGGCCATCAGTAGATGTTGGAGATCAAGTACAGGCTCCAAGATTGATGGATCACTTGGACGATTCATTTAGGAAGCTTGTGGAGGAAGCTCTCAGACACGAGAATCTGTTTCCTAAGGAAGGATCTGTTGTTGCTGTAACCAGGGAAGAGTCTAAACCCCAGCAGGGTAGAAACAAGAAAAGGAAGCAGCAGCAGCAGAAGGATAAGGATGGTCAGAAGAGGCCGAAAGGCGAAGTGACTTGCTACAACTGTCAACAGAAAGGCCATCTCTCCAAGGATTGCAAGAATCCGAAGGCGCCGGCGAAGTGCCACAACTGTGACAAGCCAGGGCATTTCAGGAAGAATTGTCCAGAACCGAGTAGGGACAAGCAGATTGTGCAGGCTTATACTTTGGGAGCTGTTCCGTCATCTTCAAAAGCTCCTACTGCAGAAGAGAAGGGAAAGAGTGTGGTGGTTCAAGGTACTCTTTTCCTATGTGGTGTTCCAGTTAGAGTTTTGTTGGATATCGGAGCGTCGCACTCGTTTGTTTGTAGTGAACTCATAGGCCGGTTAGGTTTGGAACCGGGTATTGTTGATAGGCCATTGGTTGTGACTAATCCAGTTGGGGGTTCGTCTTGTTTGTGTATGTTATGCCGTGGTCTAGTTGTATCGAGTCATGGTTGCTCTTTTGTTTGTGATTGCTTTGTTCTGAACTTTGCGGGGTTCGGAATTATCTTGGGTATGGACTGGCTTAGGAAGTATGCGGCTAAGGTTGATTGTGAGAGGCTAGAGGTGGCAGTCGAGAATGTGGAAGGGCGAAAGATTGTGATACGATGTAAGCATGAGGAAGGCGTCTTCATGAGCTTCATGTATTCGCTAGTTGTTCCACGGGATGGACTGTCTTTAGTGCCAATCGCAAATGGATTCGAGGATGTCTTTGACGAAGTCAAAGGGTTGCCACCGCATAGAGAGATCGAGTTTCGTATAGATCTAGTTGAAGGAGCCAGACCTGTTGTGATGCCTCTTAGGCGGATGGCGCCTAGGGAACAGCAGGAGTTGAGGGTGCAAGTTGATGACCTTTTGCAGAAAGGATTCATTCGGCGTAGTGTGTCCGAGTGGGGTGCACCAGTTGTGTTTGCAACCAAGGCAGATGGGTCGTTGAGATTGTGTGTGGATTATCGTGAGCTGAATAAGGTGACTAAGAAGAACAAGTATCCATTGCCAAGAATAGATGACTTGTTTGATCAGCTTCACGAAGCTAAGGTGTTTTCTCAGATGGATTTGGCAACGGGATTTCACCAGTTGAGAGTAGCAAAGGATAGTGTGCCGAAGACTGCTTTTCGGACACCATCTGGTTTCTTTGAGTGGCTGGTAATGCCGTTTGGATTGACTAACGCGCCAGCATATTTTGTGGATCTTATGAATAGAGTGTTCAGAGATCAGTTGAACAAGTTCGTACTTGTGTTCGTGGATGATATTTTGATTTATTCCAGAACGGAAGAAGAGCACAAGACGCACTTGCGTATTGTTTTGGAAATCTTGCGGAAACATCAGCTGAAGGCTAAGTTTTCAAAGTGTCACTTCTGGAAGAGTGAAGTGAGGTTCTTAGGCCATGTGATTTCTGGAAATGGAATAGCGGTTGATCCCGCTAAGGTGGCAGCAATCCAGGATTGGGTTAGACCTAAGAATGCATCAGATGTGAGGAGTTTTCTTGGATTAGCAGGATATTATCGACGGTTTATCAAAGACTTCTCCAAGATAGCTGCACCATTAACAGGATTGACGAAGAAGAACCAAGTGTTCAGTTGGGATGCTAAGTGTGAGCAAGCTTTCGGAATCCTGAAAGAGAGATTGACGAGTGCTCCTGTTTTGACTATTCCAAGTGGGAATGATGAGATGGTGGTTTACACCGACGCATGTGGTACTGGACTTGGAGCAGTGCTAATGCAGAAGGATAAAGTTGTTGCGTATGCCAGTCGACAACTGAAGCCGCATGAAAGGAATTACCCAACTCATGATTTGGAATTAGCGGCGATTGTATTTGCTCTGAAGATGTGGAGACATTATCTGTTGGGAGTTCGATTCGAGTTGTTTACGGATCACAAGTCGTTGAAGTATCTTTTCTCCCAAAAGGATTTGAATCTTCGGCAGCAACGTTGGCTAGAGTTTTTGGCATCATATGATTTTGGTATAGCTTATACTCCGGGAAAAGGTAACGCAGTGGCAGATGCGTTAAGTCGAAGACATGCAGGATTAGGAGCCATGTTTTCTGAATGGAAGAGTCTCGAGTATTTAGCTGGATTTGACTTCAGGCCTAGATGTGAATTGGAACCTGAGATGTTGGCAAACTTATCGATAAGACCTTCCCTTGTGGAAAGGATTGGCGAGAGCCAAAAGCGAGATGATAAGCTTGTCAAGATTATCCGCGAATTGGAATCTGGATTGGATCCAGAAAAGGATAAAGGATTCGAGGTCGATCGAGAGGGTTGGCTTCGGAAGCAAGGACGACTAGTTGTTCCCGATATAGATGAATTGAGGAGTGAAGTCCTGAAGGAAAGTCATCACTCGAAGCTGACCATTCATCCAGGAGGAAATAAGATGTATCGGGATATGAAGAGAACCTACTACTGGGAAGGTATGAAGAAGGATGTTGGAAATTTTATTTCCAAATGTATGAATTGCCAGTTGGTAAAAGCCGAACAGAAGAAGCCAAGCGGATTGCTTCAGCCCTTAGAAGTTCCTACATGGAAGTGGGAACAAGTGTCGATGGATTTTATTGATGGATTGCCTAGAACCAGAACGGGAAATGAAGGGATTTGGGTCATTGTGGATCGTTTGACTAAGAGTGCACGATTCATTCCTGTTCGATCGACTAGGACTGCATCAAAGTTGGCTGAGTTGTATGTTAAGTGGATAGTTCGATTCCATGGTGTTCCGAAGAGTATAGTGAGCGATCGAGACCCATTGTTCACTAGTGGATTTTGGAAGAGCTTCCAGGAAGTCTTGGGAACCGAGTTGTGTTTGAGTACAGCCTATCATCCCCAAACAGATGGTCAGACCGAGAGAGTCAACCGAGTTTTGGAAGATCTTCTCAGAGCATGTGTTTTGGACTTCGGAGGATCATGGGAAGATCACCTTCATTTGGTGGAGTTTGCGTACAACAACAGTTACCAGTCAAGCATTGGTATGGCACCGTATGAGGCATTGTATGGAAGACCGTGTAACTCTCCAACATGTTGGTTGGAAACTGGAGAGAAGCTGATGCTTGGGCCAGAGATGATTCGTCAGACTTCGGATTGTATAGAGATCATTCGGCAACGAATGAAGGCAGCCCAAGACCGTCAGAAGAGTTATGCCGATAAGCGTCGAAAGGATTTGAAATTCGACGTAGGAGATATGGTTTTTGTGAAGATTTCTCCACTAAAGAATGTTATTCGATTCGGGAAGAAAGGAAAATTGACTCCGAGATTTGTTGGACCATTCCCGATTATCGAGCGAATTGGAAAGCTCACCTATAGGTTGGAGTTACCTGAGAAGATGTCGGGTGTGCACAATGTTTTTCATGTATCTTATCTACGGAAGTATGTGCACGACTCGAATACAGTGGTTCCTGCTGATAGCTGTGAAGACTTAGAAGTTGATCCAGTCGATAGAAGACCTCGTAGGCCGCTTCGTGTTGTTGAAACTGACACGAAATAGCTTAAGAGGAAGGTGGTTAAGTTGCTCAAGATACAATGGAGTGATGATGATAACGACGGTACGTGGGAGGTGGAAGAGAGGATGAAGGCAGCTCATCCTGAACTCTTCGAGGTATGGCCCTAAGGTGTCGTGTCATCTCGCGATATTGTAACTTGTTCTGAGTCTTAGAATTCTGTACGCTAAGTTAGAATTGGATGCATGCATTGATTATTGCTATGGATGGTAGGCGTACAGAATAGTTTTGATTGCTATGATTGTTTGGAATTTCGGGGGCGAAATTCCTAAGGGGGAGAGAATGTAACGACCCGTATTTTTCACGGATCGAAAAGTTTGTCAAATCTGGAATTTTAGCATTTTTTAAGTCATTTCAGATTTTTAGGGAAATTTGTCTAAGTCCTAGGTCGTGAACGACCTAAGAGCTAAGTCGTGACCGAGTTAAGGAATTCGGTGAGTTAGTGTTAGGTCGTGGGTTAGTTGGAGCGACCTATAGAGTTATGCGACCTAGGGTTTGATTAAGTATTAGGTCGGCAGGGCGAGTTAGCGACCTAGTGGTTATTAGGTGTGTGGTTAGGTCGGCAATGACTTAAGGTTAGAGTTAGGTCGTAGTAACCGAGTTAAGGGATAGGTCGCTATGTGTTAGGTCGTCTGGTAGCTTGGGTGGTAAGGTCGTAAGCGACCTAAGGGGTTAACTTGTTAGCGACCTAAGGAGTTGCCGTGTTAGCGACCTAAGGGGTTAGCTTGTTAGCGACCTAAGGAGTTGCCGTGTTAGCGACCTAAGGGGTTAGCTTGTTAGCGACCTAAGGAGTTGGGGTGTTAGCGACCTAAGGGGATAGGTCGCATAAGTATAAGGTCGTAGCACTGTTAGGTCGCGTGGGTGCTAAGTTGTTAGGTCGCAGGGTTTTGTAAGTCTTAGGTCGTAGCTTAGTAAGTTGTTAGGTCGTTGAAGGGTTGAGTCGTAGCCTGTGTTAGGTCGCGTAGAAGCCTAAGTTGTTAGGTCGCAACCCAACTGAGTCGTAGGTAGTTAAGTCGTTAGGTTGTTAGGTCGCTGTGTTTCCTAAGTGTTAGGTCGCTGAGGAGTTAAGTAGTACATCTGTTAGGTCGGAGAGGCTTAGGTCGGAGAGGCTTAGGTCGGAAGCGACTTAGGGAGATAGCCAGATTTCGACTTAAGGACAGATTTCAGCTATAAATAGGAGGGGTTGTTCTCACTTTTTGGGATCCGGATTTTTGAAGCGACGAAGTGCTGCCATTTTGAGAGCTCGACTTCTACACTTCTTCACTTCTTTTCTCCACTCTAATCTAGTGCTTCCATCCATCCAAATCGAAGGTCAAGATTGAAGATTCAAGAGCTTAGATTGAAGATCTTCATCTTTTCAAGAGAGATTTCTTCATTTGAAGCGGATTTGTGATAGATCAAGCTTGATCCTTTGCTGTCCAGATCTGAAGCGTGTTGATTTGGGTTTGTTTAGGAGATTTGGTGAGTGGTGATTATCTCTCACACGGATCCAAAGGAGTATATCGGATTGTTGGCTCGTTATGGTGTTAAAATAGTGATTTCCATGCATTTTCTTCATCCTATGTGTAGATCCATATAGATCCATTGTTCATGATGATGTTACATCCATTTTATCATATGTTAACCTATGCAAGTTCATTCATCAAGTTTGTAGAGATATAATCCATGTTTTCATGCTTATTGGACTTTCAACTCTTTAATTACGAAAATGCCATTATTGTTATAATTGTCTACTTAGATCATTTTTGAATGCTTGATTGCTTGGATTGATGTTTGATTTGATTGATTGTTATGAACTAGATGATTGATGATTAGATTTAGATCGAAGGTGATTCAAAAGCTAAGGGAAAGGCTCTTGAATTGGAAAAGCTGCTCGTGGCATATGTAGCGGGATGATGAAGCTCCTATGCATAGATTTGATGATGTGAAGTTGAGATGAAGCTTTGCGAGGATGTAATGAAGCGAGGCATCATATGATGAAGACTTGGTCTAATCCAGGCGGGATCATTCCAAGCATGTTGATAACTCGGTGATATGATTCGAGTTGAGGATAATGGATGCTCGAGAGGCGCTTGAGCTAGTATGGCAATAGTCGTCGAGGAGGATGACTAGGAGGTTGAGATCTCATCGTTGTTGAAGGTTCTAGCATGCTCTAAGCAAGAGTACATGGGGACGCCCAAAAGACTAAGTTGATGGTCAAGTACTCTGGGTAGATTCGATAATCCTAGGCACGGGTCACGATGACGTGCGGGAGTTATGTCTAGAACCGGGGTTACCATTAGCCCTTGACGGACGGCTGAAAGAATGTGCCGGTCATTCAATTAACGGTGATATCGCAACAATGATAACAGTGATAGCCGAGTCATGGATGTTTGGTTGTATCGTCATTCGGTCTCAAGAGCGGTATTTCCTGGGTGCTTATCTGACCTTGGTTTTAGACCTTGGGATTTGTACTTGGAAAACATCGCTCTTGACTCGAGTGACAATTGCTTTACTTTAAATTGTATGCTCTGCTATGTTTGCTTCTGCTTAGTGTGTGTCTGGAGGCTATCACTGTAGAATGAGGTTGGAGTGGGAGGGTTGTATTCCTATTCCTTTTCCTTTATGCTCCTTTGGTATGTTGTTAGTTAATTTACTGCTCACTAAGACTGTTGTCTGACTCAAGGCTTTATGTTTTTAATTCTTATTGCCTTGGGCTGTTCGTCCATTTTGGGACGGGCAGACTAGGTAGCAGGTGACAGGTGCTGTTCTCTTCTCACGATGCTGATATCGAAGACGAGCTGGAGGATTGCATATTATCTTCTTATTATATGTACTGGATATTCCGCTGTTTTGTATTCTCTGAGAGATATGTAGTGAGGCTGGATGTATTGACTATGTGGATGCTTGTATTCAACTATTATGGAGTTTTATATGATGTCATTTTGTTCTGTAAAGCTTCACTATACATATGTTCTATTGTATTTTGTCCATGCGCTGTGAGTAATACGATAGATTCTTTCGTTTTAAATCTTACCTTGACAATCGTCCATGGTCGCCTGGCACACTTTACAGCGCACTATCTCTAGATTCGGTGTAGGGGTCATGGGCGGTCGTCACACACCATCCCAGTTATCACACTGCAAGTTCCCTTTGTTATGCTTTGATTTTTGAATTGGAATGGAATCGGGTTGAAATGATAAATACCCGAATTGAACTTTGACCTAGGATAGAGAATTAAATAAAAACCCGATTGGTCAATAATTTGATTTAAAAATAAAATAAAGATTTTATTTGAATAAATAATATGGTTTTGAAACGAAGTTGGAAATTGAATTTTAATGAAATTTAAATGTGAATATTTAATAATCTGAAATGAAATATTATAAAAGAAATTGATGAAAGAATGTTATTTAATTTAAGAAATGATTGAATTAAGTTTTGAAATTATTTAATAATTTAATGAGATTGAATTATTTAATAATTAAATAAAATTGAATCCTTTGATAATTAAAATTGAACTTTTTAATAAGTGAAATTAAGTTTCTTTATTAATTGAGTTTTGAAATTGTAACTAAGTAGATTAATAAGTGAAATTGAATTTTCTTTAACAAGAAATAAAATGTGATTTATTGAAATTAATGTAAGACTTGAAATTTAAAGAATTTGATTTGATGAATTTAATTTAATTAAATTTGTAAGTTTTGATATAATGAAGTTGAAATTAAGTAATTGATTTAATGGATTGGAATTTAAATATAAATTGTTTTGAATGATAAATTAATTTAACGATATTGAATGAAATCGATAAATGAATTTAAATTGATTTGAATGTTAAATTAAATTAATTTAAATGATTTCAAAATGAAACTTATATACGAAATTGAATCAATATTTGAATTGTTTTAAATAGTAATTGGAATTGAATTATAAGATTTTGAAATTATGAATTTGGAAGTTTTGAAACGTAAATTTTGGAAATTGTTTTGGAAAGAGAAATGAAATGTTGATTTATGAATTCTAATTGAAATTGAAATTGATTTGGTTTTGAAATTTATTAAACGACCAATCGGGGTAATAATTACGAAAGTTATTAAAGAGACCGGAATCGGTTATGGACATACTCTCTGTCTAAACCGAAAACCACTTTAATAACTATACGCGGAGTGATGATCCAGAATGAAGTGGTTGGATTGGCGAACGTTGATGACTGAAGAAAGAGAACGATAATGGATAGCCTTGACACTTGTGTCAAATTGGAAATGACTAAAACAGGAGCCGTGCCGGGCCAATGGAGGTCAGCTACCTCAAGCGAACACACTTCTTCGAACTACTTATACTTGTTGTCGATTGGTGCACCCTTGATTTGGGAGTGTTGTTTCGCGGTGTTGCGGTCGCTGCGACGATGCATTCTCACCAGTCCGGATCAGGCAAACGGTAGTTTCACTACCTTGGGTATTGCCTCATGTGCCTTGTCATACTTGGATCCCTATATACGCGACCACTACGAATTTGTTTTGTGTTATATCTATGGAGTACTCCTTGATATCCCACTAGTTTACGGTGGAGTTTACAGTGCTGTATAGACTATAACGCTTGTATAAAATGTGTTAAGGGGGATAATGGTAACGCCTTAACACTATTTTGATACTTTATATTACTGATAGGCATTATCTACTTATCGTACACTACTACATAGTAGATAGTTTAACGGATCCTTAAAGGATGGTTATTCCAAACATCCTTTGAGTTACCTGTATTTCAATTGCTATTTCACTTGGGTTGGATTTATTGATATAAGAATGTTAATCCTGACTCGAGTGTTTTGTGTTTTGCTTTACGCTCGGGTCAGACTGAGTGTACCAGTATTCGAGACTCACCTTTGAAGTTGGAGCTTTGCTTGAAGATCCAGCCATCTATTCTGCTTTCAGTATTCGATGATTCCAGTGATGTATTCTGATTTGTATCTGATGTATCGTATTACTCTTCCATTGTATCTGGTTTAACTCTGATGTAATTTATATATTTATATAGTAGCTTCATGAACTACTATCTCTTTTATTTCCGCTGCAATTATTACTCTGTGTCTGTGATCTGTGATTATTTTATTTACTGTATATGTTCAGTTTTGCTAATTTAATTTAACAACGTGGTATTTTGAGCAATTCAACTCCGGCATGAGTGTCTACCTATACACTTATAATGGATGCGAACGGTCCAAAATAGCGGCATGAGTGTCTACCTATACACTTATAATGGATGCGAATGATATAATGGATGCGAATCTCCAATATCATCATGTAAACAAATGTCTTCATCCAAAAAAACTTAACCAACCACCAATCCACCTAATCATGCATGCTCGCCAATTGAACATGCTCATCGTCAATGAATTCGAAATGTTTGTAATACCACAAAAGCCTCTATGTGGACTTTACAACATTCGGTTGTTGGCTCCACTTGATTCAGACAAATTTGCCTCCCCAACACCACTTTGAGAACTTCCTTCATTCTCCACCATTTTTCAAGCAATTTGTATATGTTATTGTTCCCCCGTTTTACATGCAACATCTCCCTATTACCCCTCCAAACCTTTGTGACTCCACCACGAGTCTAAAAGTTGAAACTTTTTTCTTCAAATTGTCCTTCTAAAATAAGATTCTTCGTATCTCTAGGGTATGCATATTTCTCATAAGCTCAATCTCCCTTCCATCATATATTTTCAGCCTAACTAAACATATGCCTTTAACATGCAAATCTCCACCATTAGCAGACTCCACCTTGCTTTCTTGCTCCTCATAGTCAATGAATGCTCCCTTTTTGTTTCATATATGGAAACATTCACCTGAATCAAGCAGCCACTCATTTCTTTTTTTCCATCAATATGGAGCATATCATTGCTAGTACTAAAATTCACCTCATCATCAGTGTCTTCCTCAAGCTTGCCTTCTCCTTCCTCAAATGCTTTCATCTTCACTTGATCCCTTTTTAGTTTTTTATAAAATCTCAGTAGATAACCTGTTTTTTCACAGTAATAGCATATGAAATTTCTTTCGATGTTTTATCTATTTGATCATCTTTCCATATTTGGACGGTTACCCTTCCTTGCAAGATACACCACTTCAATTAGATTCATTGTTTTCCTTTCTTCATTCACCTTTTTTTATCAGGTTCATCCTCCACATCCCCTCAGTAAGAAGTCTACTAACCATCAATCCCCTTAAACAACTCCATCAGAATTTGAATTGTTTAATGCAACCATAGGTGTTTTCCAACTTTCTGGTAGTGAACTCATTAAAATCAAGGCTTGTGTCTCATCATCATCCTTGTAATTATCGACCTTCAATTGATTCACAATCGCTTGAAAGTCATTAAGACGTTATATAATTGACTCACCTTCCATATGCTTTAAATTTACTAATCATCTAATAAGAGTCATATTTGTTGTAGAGTTCTTTGCTAGTTTCATTCCAATTTGTAACAACCTAGAATTTTAGTCATTTGATTTTGAAATATTTAATTAATTTTAAATATTGAAGTATTAGTTTTATAAGTCAAATAAATTAAAATTCAAATATAGGGATTTATTTGAATATGTGAATTATGATCTTAATATTGTATTAGTGATTTAAATATCAGAGTTGTTCAAATAATTTAATCTTGAATTTAATTTGAATAAATTTATTTTGAAAGTTTATTAAATTCTGTTTAAGTAAGAATGATAATAGCAAACTTTTAATTTAGAATCAAAAGTGATTGAATTTGTTTTGAAAATGATTCGTTTTAATTAACATGTGAAATTATCATTTCGGGGCATTATCTTGGATTTTGACAAAACTAGTGCCATTAGATTCAGAATAATGAATTGTTGTATGCCGACGAGTTTCGTGGCGATCGGACGTACTGTGTGGTAGTGTGAGCTCGAAATGCGTAGCGATTAATTTAGAGAACTGAAAATATTATAATGTGATTTTAAAAGCTAACTTCTGTATATGATAGAATTAGGTCTCGATAATAGTTCCATTGAGTTCGGAATAGGGGTATCTAGCTAGGAACGCCAGTGAGCATGCCTCGACTGGAGTTTGTGTGTTTAGGAGCGTGAATAGTGCTAGATATTTGCCTATATATAGGACCACTACCCTTATTCTTTTGCTAAAACCCAAGCCGTCGTTCTTTTTCCTCCAACCACAACAAAATCCTATGGCCCTCATTAATTGAGGCCACTAGAGGCCTTATCGGCCATCGACACCTACTACAAAGTTGTTCAGCTAGGAGAGGGGAACCTAGTGGATGGTGGGATTGAGCTAGATCATTGTCGAGTGGTTGAAAATCGCAAGGAACGACATTCATCATTTTTTGGTTTTCGAGGCGGAGGGAGACAAATTGGAGGGTAGAGCCAGGTTCGATGGAGGTGCTGTGGATGGGGCTAGCTTCAGCGAGCTTGCATCGACATCCAGTGGCCTCTGGTGATGGTGCAAGGTGATGTAAACAAAGGTGTCGTGTCCGAATTCGGTGTGGCCTAGAGTGTATATGAGAGCGGGTTAGGTAGAGGATTAATAACTAATGTTTGTAATTTATGAAATAATTTTATTATTTAATTACTAAATCTTATAAAATCAATAACTTGCTCATACAATGTCCAAATTGAACATGGTCTGTCATATTGAACCCGTAGGAATGTTAACTACATCTTGGAATTGGATTGGTGAAGTTTGGAGCTTGTAGAATTTCAAGTTAAAATAGATGGAACCAGAACGCTTCAGCAATAACTGGAACTCTAGTGAGTTTAACTCACCTTTTTTGTTAAATCTGTATGTTATATAGAAGATAAAATTTACTATTTGTGTTTGGTTAAAATTATTGGATGTTTGGTTAAATATTCGCTTTTATAAGCGATTGTCATTTAAAATTAAAATATATAGGAAATTTGTTGAGGAATCTGGATTTCTCACCATAGTAGTTTAAATTTCCAGTTATATATTCCTGTTGATTTTATTTCGGTTATAACACTGTTATATCGATTGGTAATTTGCTGAATCTTGATTGTTTACACTATTAGCTAAGACATGGTTATATATTCAAACTTAACCTTTGTAGTGATAAAAATCAATAACAACATTGATTAAGTCTTTGGGTGGCTAATGGTCTTAATTTGGTATTTTGAAATACTATTAGTTTCCGTTGGGCTTGGAATTGGTTTTGATTCGGAGAATGACTTTAAATCAGACTGTTGGGGTTTTCTATGATATTTTATTGGAAATGGATTTTAAACTCCTTTTACTCCAACATTTTTGTTAGTCTTCCATTATTTTTTAAAAATGTTAAAGTTGTTTAAATATTGATTAAAAATGTTTCAAAGGTTGTTAATTTATATTAATAGTGTCTAAAAGTTATTTATCAATATTTTATATTGTGAAAGGTTATTCATTAAATAATTAATAATGTTTTGTTGTTAATAATTATTATGATATAATAATGTTTTGAAGTAAACAGTAATAATTATCTATTTATGATGTTTAAAATTAATTAATTTATTAAATTAATTGTATTTATAAATAATAAATGAATTTATAGAGGACTTTCGTTTAATAAATAGTTTATAAATGAGAATGTAGTTTTGGATTTGTAAGGTATTTTTATAAAGGCTTTATAATGGATTTTATAAAGGGATTTTTAGAAAGATTTTTATAAACTAATTTTTATAAAGAATGTTTATAAAAGATATTTTTAACAGACTTTTATAAAAGAATAAGTTTTA
Source organism: Allium fistulosum (assembly GCA_030737815.1). Lineage (NCBI taxonomy): Eukaryota > Viridiplantae > Streptophyta > Magnoliopsida > Asparagales > Amaryllidaceae > Allium > Allium fistulosum. The sequence continues at coordinate 875,912,597 of CM060905.1, read as the reverse complement.
TAAATGGGTTTATAAATTTATAAAATAAGTTTTATAAATGATTTTATGGATTTATAAAAGAGCTTTATAAATGGTTTTAGAAATTTATGAAAAGAGTTTTATCAATGGTTTTAGAAGTTAATAAAAAGAGTTTTATAAATTATTTTGAAGATTTAGAAAAGAGTTTTATAATTGGTTTTAGAGATATAAAAAAGAAGTTTTATAAATGATTTTAGAGTTGTATAAATACATTTTCAAAGTAGTGAAAGGGCAGTGTTTTTGTGAATATACTTATACGTTGAGATAAGTATATAGATATTTTTCCAAGTATAAAAAGGAGTATAAAAGGTTCGTGAATATATCTTTGTAAAAGTATTTTGATACAAGTATTTACAAAGCAATTTTAATTCAAGAAAGGATTCATTAAAGAGGTTAGTGGCTGCTAATATGCTTAACCAATGATTGCTTTCCCTACAGAACTAAATCCTTAAGCATGTTGTTCTTATTTGATAGTTAAATAATCGACTATCTAACTTGGCCAGTTTCAAACTAACGTTGTCCGTTCGGGGAGATCGGGACCAGATATGTTATCCGAAAACCACTTCGAACCAACATTATCGTTTCAAATTGGAATATCTAGAAGATAATTGAAGACAGAGCTCTTTAAAGTGCATGGATTATTTACTACTAATACTGAGGTGATTCCAAAATGGATGTAGTGGAGGTAGTGCCTTCAGTTTCGTTCAGACCCAGAACGAACTTGTATGGAAGAATGCTAGCACTGCATTTCTGCCTCGAGGGCAATATTAGCATTAAAAGATGGTCTGGTAAGAGAAAAGGTAAAAGCATTGTCTCAAGTCTCATAACCCGGGAAATGGCTAAAACATGGTAGATGCTGCAGGGCTATGTAAGTAGCTCCCATTAATGTACGTCATCACCTTTCTAGATTATCAGATTATGGATTTGGTTGTGCTTGAGAGCTTTCTATATGGGTTGGGAACAATCGGGGTGATGGCATATTCGATACTATCAGGGTTTAGAGGTAGGCTAAATCTATGTTTGTAGGGGTGAACCAAGTTCAGGGTCTGACCCCATGTACATTTTATCTAGAGGTGTACTGTACGGAAGGTAGTCTCTTACCTTACCATTATTTGAATCCATTCTCTAATACAAGCCTTTAGACTTGATTATATATCTATTATGCTAGAATTTAATAATGTAATAATTTCGGCTATGATTCCATATTTACTTTAAACCCTAGAAAAAATTATAATATCACTAGATTTTCTATAGAAATGTTTTGGTTATCATAAGGTAAAAACCTATACGTGTTTTTGTGCGGCGTAATCTTACGAGATACCTTTATTTTGAAGGTTTTTCATAACATTAAAATCGAATTGAGGTGTGTTTCTCACGCTGGTTTACCAGACTGATCCAGATGTTATTTTATCATAATGCTCGGATTAGATCGAGCATATTTGCAAATTCAGTTTGGATACTTGAAACTTCAGAAGACAAGGTAGATGCCACCAAGACGTATTCACATATATGTTTATTTTCCACTGCATTGGTTGTTTATATTGATCAGCAGTAGTAAGGATAGGTTGCTATAACTGTCCAGGCTGATTACTTATTTTAGTGTACTCTGATTAATATATGTATATTATATTTTTTCTTTGGTAAAGATCTGTTGTATATTATATATTACTCAGCACGATGTGAGATTCTATTGTGTCAACTTCTGAGAATCAAAAAAGGCGGGTCATTAAAACGTGGTATCAGAGCTTAGGCTGAGCGAACACCTAGGCTTTGGTGGGGAAGACTAATTTGAGATAGGGTAAGTGAGACCTTAGGATGAGTTTGAGTGTATTATATATATATATATATGAGTGCGTATTTGTTAATGTTATAAAAAATGTTTTATATTGTGTTGTTTATCAGTTGAGTGGTTTATGAGTTTTGGTCGGTACAGAAGGAACAAGTGTATCAATGGGAGTTCCTAAACTCTTGAACGAGGTAGAACGTCATAGTATTGTTTTGAAATTGGGTAAATGAAATAATTTTACCCAAATTTTATTTTATATATGAAAAGAATAATTTTCAGAAATTAACATAGTTATATTTGGTTGTTAGAGGATGATAATATTTGATTATTATCATTTATTGTTGATTAGTTGCGCTCAGATAGTTTATGAGGCTTTATTGTTGTACGAACACCTTGTGAATTCAATTTCACAGTTTGACTGTAAGGTTTTCGATGATAATATTGCGTTTAATTTTAATTATAATAAAAGTTATTTATTATAATCTATACAAAGGATAACAATTATGAAATGATCTTATATAAGAAGTGGAATTACATAAGTAGGATTTATAAATACAGTTTGTAAATAAGGATTTAAAGCTGAGAACTTGAGAACTTAAATCCTGGAGATTTGAAACTATTTTTCAAAGTGTTGTGACAAATAATAATAGTATTATTGGAGAGTGTTTTGGAATAGAAATTTTCTTAAAATATTTTTTATAAATAAAAATGGATTTAAACTGAAAAATTTAGAACTCAAAGCCCGGTGTTTGGAATTTTCTTAAAAAAAAAATTTCTAAATTTTTTAGTTAAGTGATATTGTAGATTCATATATCCTATCCATTAGGATAGTTTGGTTTGTGTATCTTATTTTGGGATATTGTTTGGTAATTTTCCTTTTTTGAAATCAAAAGAAATTTTCATCTATTTGGGATAGTCAAAAATTATGAGTTATATTGGAAAAATTAAGCTAAGTATTTTGTGAAAACAAATAGAACAAGTTTTTATAACTTATAAATTTGAGAAATAAGCAAGTTAAAATAAATTTTAATTTGTTGGACATGTAGGTTAAGTAAAAAAAATATTTGAAATTTGTATATATACCCTTAGATTGTGGCAGAGTGTTATACAAATATAAATTTAAATTTTAAAGTGGAATATAAACATAAGTGGAGTTTATAAAATGTTTATAATAAACTTAAGTATGGGAGAGCTTTAAAATGAAGTTGTGGCTGTTTGAAATGTGTATAGACTCAAGTTTTGATAAACCTAAGTTATGTTTTAAAAATGTTTATAAACTTAAGTAAGGTTTTATGAAATAGCTCATAAATAATTTTTGTATTGAGGGAAATATTACTGAAAAATTAAGTGTAATTTAAAATTAAACATGAATAAAAAGAAATTGGTATAATTTAAGAACTAGTGGAATAAATACGTAAGTTGTATATAGCTTATTTTATTTGGATAACTAATTTTGATCCAATTTCAAGTACATGATTTCGAGGTAATTTACACCAGTCCGAACAAGGATTTTTCACTTGATTCTTAACGGCGGACAATCGATATGGATTTTTGATTTGATTCCAAAGTTTTCTATCATAGTATATTCTTAAGTAAGGAGAATAGATGTTTATAATCAAGGAACCCGATCGGAATCTGCACTAGGGAAGTCGAGTAAGCGATATTAGTTCGAAAGTGAACTTGTGTGATCGAGTAGGTGATCGGATTTGACATTGCGTACGAATAGCATATGTACACCGTACATGCTTAAATGTAATGGTATGCTTTTGTCACTAAAAATGCAAGTTTCATGATTTGTTATGGCTGATTAGTTGAGATGATTGTTATTTATGTTTTAGCATGCTTAGATTCATGTATATGATGATTAAGTTGTAGTATTGTTTCATTTTTATGTTTAACTCTCTTTTGGGTTATCTAAGTGAGATTCAGGTAAATGGAAGCAAAGGCTAGCGTGTTGCATTTGGTTTCATAAGTAAAGTTTAGTTGCCTAACTAATATACATGTTTATTTTTGGTATGGTTTGATGATTTCATGCTCCAGATATGGGAGGCCACTTGGCTTTGGTTTTATTTTGTTGGTTTAGGCCCATTGTAGCAATTTGTAGTTTTTCCGATCGAGCCGTGCATAAGAGACACTACCGAACTTTTCCGTAATATAGGACTTAGATAATTTGATAACAAGTTTCAACTAATTGATTTCGAAAAGTTTATGGGTTTGGAGGCATTTTTCTTACTTTGGAAATTTCGAGGACGAAATTCTTTTAAGGGAGAGAATGTAATGGTCTAGAATTTTATTCATTTGATTTTGAAATATTTAATTAATTTTAGATATTGAAAAATTAGTTTTATAAGTCAAATAACTTAAAATTCAAATATAAGGATTTATTTGAATATGTAAATTGTGATCTTCATATTGGAATAGCGATTTAAATATCAAAATTGTTTAAATAATTGAATCTTGAATTTAATTTGAATAAACTTATTTTGAAAGCTTATTTAAATTCTGTTTAAGTAAGAATGATAATGGTAAAATTTTAATTTAGAATTAAAAATAATTGAATTTGTTTTAAAAATAACTCATTTTAATTAATATGTGAAATTATCATTCCGAGGCACTGTCTCGGATTTTGACGACACTAGTGCCATTAGATCCGGAATAATGAATTGTTGTACGCCCACTAGTTTTGTGATGATCGGACGTACTATGTGGCAGTGCGAGCTCGAAATGCGTAGCGATTAATTATAGAGAATTGAAAATATTATAATTTGATTTTAAAAGCTAACTTCCGTATATGATAGACTTAAGTTCCGATAATAGTTCCATTATGTTCGAAATAGGGGTATTTTCCTAGGAAGGCCAGTAAGCATGCCTCTATTGGAGTTCGTGTGCTTAGGAATGTGAATGGTGCCAATATATAAGACCCCTACCCTTATTCTTTTGCTAAAACCCTGGACGTCGTTCTTTTTCTTCTAACTCCTTCTAAATTCTATGGCACTTGTTTATCAAGGCTACTAGAGGCCGTATCGGCTATCGACCTCCACTATAATGTTGTTCAACTAGGAGAGGGGAACCTAGTGGACAGTGGGATTGAGCTAGATCGTCGTCGAGTGGCTGAAAATTGCGATGAACGATGTTCGTCATTTTTGGCTTTTCGAGGCAGTGGGGGACAAATTGGAGGGCGGTGCTAGGTTCGATGGAGGTGATGTGGATGGGGCTAGCTTTGGTGAGCTAGCGGCGGTGGCCTCCAGTGGCGGTGCAAGGTGATGTAAACAAAGGCGTCGTGTTCGAACTCGATGTGGTCTGGAGTGTATACAAGAGTGGATTCGGTAGAGGATTAATAACCAATGATTGTAATTAGCGAAATAATTTTATTATGTAATTAGTAAATCTTATAAAATCAATAACTTGCTCATACAAGGTCCAAGTGAAACGTGGTATGTCATGTTGAACTCGTAGGACTGTTAACTACATCTTGAAATTGGATTGGTGCAGTTTGGAGCTTGTAGAATTTGAAGCTATAGACGAAACCAGAACGTTTCAACGATAACTCGAACTTTAGTGAGTTTAACTCACCTTTTTGGTCAAATCGGTATGTTACATAGTAGATAAAATTTACTATTTGTGTTTAGTTGAAATTATTGGCTGTTTGGTTAAATACACATTTTTACAAGCGATTGTTATTTAAAATTGAAATATAGAAAATTTGTTAAGGAATCCGGATTTCTCACCATAGTAGTTTGAATTTCTAGTTATATGTTCATATTGATTTTATTTCGGTTATAACACTGTTATATAGATTGTTAATTTGCTGAATCTTGATTTTTTTAGCACTATTAGCTATAATATGGCTATATATTCAAACTTAGCCTTTGTAGTGATAAAAATTAATAACAACATTCGTTAAGTGCTTTGGTAGGTTAATGGCCTCAATTTAGTATTTTGAAATACTATTAATTTCCGTTTGACTTGGAGTTGGTTTTGATTTGGAGAATGATTTTAAATCAGACTGTTGGGGTTTTCTGTGATATTCTATTGGAAATGGATTTTGAACTCCTTTTACTTCAACATTTTTGTTAGTCTTCCATTATTATTTAAAAATGTTAAAGTTATTTAACCGTCGATTAAAACTTTTTCAAAGGTTGTTTATTTATATTTAATAGCGTCTAAAAGTTATTTATCAATATTTTATATTGTGAAAGGTTATTCATTAAATAATTAATAATGTTTTGTTGTTAATAATTATTATGATATAATAATGTTTTGAAGTAAAAAATAATAATTATTTATTTATGATGTTTACAATTAATTAATTTATTAAATTAATTATATTTGTTAATAAAAATTGATTTATAGAGGAATTTCATTTAATAAAGGGTTTATAAATAAGAATGGAGTTTTGAATTTGTAAAGGATTTTTATAAAGTCCTTCCAAAGGATTTTATAAAGGGATTTTTGGAAAGATTTTTATAGAGTAATTTTATAAATGATCCTTATAAAAGACTTTTATAAAAGATTAAGTTTTATAAATGGGTTTATAGTCTTATAAAAGAAGCTTTATAAATAGTTCTATGGATTTATAAAAGAGCTTTATAAATAGTTTTAGAAATTTATAAAAAGAGTTTTGTCAATGGTTTTAGAAGTTAATAAAAAGAGTTTTATAAATTGTTTTGAAGATTTATAAAAGATTTTTGTAAATGATTTTAGAGATTTAAAAAAAGATTTTTATAAATGATTGTAGAGTTAAATAAATACATTTTCTAAGTAGTGAAAGGGCAGTATTTTTGTGAATATACTTATCCGTTGAGATAAATATATGGATACTTTTTTGAGCATAAAAAGGAGCATGAAGGGTTTGTGAATGTATGTTTCTAAAATTATTTTAATACAAGTATTTACAAAGCGATTTTAATTCACGAAAGGATTTATTAAAGATGTTAGTCGCTACTTATATGCTTAACCAATGAACGCTTTCCATGTTATCCCGCCTTTTGGCAAGGACTTGACTAGAAACTAAAGACAATCCGTCTTGGAGATCAGCTATCTACAGGTCCACGATGGATACAGGGAAACTTTGTCCGAGCCTGGATCGAGCTACAATTAGCATGGTATGACAAGCAAAGCTATGAAAGGTAAAATTCCAATTTCAGGTTAATCGGAGTTCGTATGCTCAAGTTATGGATCGATCAAAATCCATGAAGAACACATCCATTTTGTATCCATCAACCCACATCCATCATTTCATATCCTTCCAGATCGATATGAAATGAGCATAAGTCCATCACTCAGCATCCATCCACTTCGTATCCACCAGGCAATAGCGCTTCTCGGATCGGTCATAGTTCATTTGCTCAACAACTACCCATTTCGTATCGATCACACTTCTGCATATTTCATATCGATCAACTAATTGATCGATACGAAGCAAGGGGCCAAGCATCGATATGAAACCACAGACAAGCATCGATACGAAGAGCGTGGACTCGGATGGATACGAAGGAATAAGTCAAACCAAAGGAAACGGTCTATAAGCATGAAATATGGATCTCCAGCGCCACGTCATCGACACACAATTGATCGATACACATTGTATCGATACAAAGACCATCGATACGCATGTATCGATATGAATCCTTCAGTATGCTTAGCAACTTCAATCTTGGATCGATCATATCTCTCAAACTACAAGTCCAAATGCTATGAAATTTTCACAAAAGCTTGCATATCAACTAATGAACGTCCACGATCGATCGCAGCTCAATTGGAGCCAATCTTGATCAATACGAAGACAACAGGGGTCGATCCCAAACAACCCCAGATCGATCTGGTGGACCCACCTACGCATGAGAAAGGGTATTCTGAGTTTTGGGGTAGATATTTCCTGATCTACTCCTATAAATAGCACTCCTACGCCAACTAAAAACGAACTTTTGGGACTTCTAGGCCGTTACTCTGCTGAAACTCCATTGTAACTTGAGTGTTGCTATCATATTGTTGTAACTCAGTTGAGAATCATCAATAAACAGCAAACTATTCAAAGTGGACGTAGGCTACAACGCCGAACCACTATAAATTCTTGTCCTTTTCTATTACTGCTTACTTTTCTTGGTGTGATTGTTAGATTAGCCTCTTCTTCCATTTAATTTCTTCATTCTAATATCTTTAATTACATCCGAAGAGCATTGTGCCCAATTTTGATAACTTTGGTACTTTCACTGAGAAAACTCGGTTTTTCTCTGATTCAGTGGACCCCCTGCCATTGTTGGATTACTAAAATCTAAAGAGGAGATCCAGATTTGTCTTCCTATGGTTCCTTCCATTCTATTCAGATTGCTCCAGATCTAGGAAGAACTAACGTCAACATGGTGCACACTACCAGAACTACTTCCAATGCTGCAGATCCAGAAGGAAGGGATAGGCAAAATCCCACGCAGCTGACCACAACAGGCCAAACCTTGACTGGAGCTCCAGATCCACTTGGTCCAGTGACTAGAGAGGAGTTCTAGACCCTTATGCAAGAGCTAACTCAGAGCCGTCAGGAGCTCAATCAGCAGATCTGTGCCAACACGGAACTCACGAACTAGCTGAATGAAGCAAGGCGACGGAGTCTAGAAGGGAGCATGCCTCTTATTCCTTGACTGAAAGCTCAACATCATCTGACTTCGATCATAGATCTACACGCCATCGGTTGGATGGAAACTAAGTAGAGGCCTCCGGGCATTCGCATGCTATGAATCTCGGATAGGCCAGGATTGGTCCTTCTACAGGGCATCAAGCTGGACCCTCCTCCTAAAGAAGGATGCTTCCTTATCACACCACTCATGACCACGCAGCTGCTGCTACTATAGATCTGGAAACCGAGATCCAAAACCAACAGGATCCAGCACCTCGTCACCGCATTCATGCTAAAGATCCTCACTTCCATGAAGACCGGGAGCCAAGGAGGCATGGAATGGACCATAAACAGCGACCAGACCATCCTTGTAACATGGAACTCGACCATGCCTTGGCCTCTAATATCCAGATGCCTGACATTCCAACCATGATACGCTAGATGATTAGAGAGAGTCAAGGCCTCACAAATGATGATTGGGAATTTCTAAAAGTCACACCCCATTCACTAATGATATTCTCCATGCGAAGCCGCCACATCGATTCAGGATGCCGACCTTGCTAATGTATGAAGGAAATTCAGATCCTAATCAACATATTTTGAAATATGAATGGCTTATGAACGTCGCTCGAGCTGATGATGCGGTTAAGTGTAGAAGCTTCCCTATCTCCTTGGGAGTCATTGCAACTATGTGGTTCACCCGTTTACCACCCAGATCCATTTCATGTTTTAACCGGTTAGCTACTAAGTTTGTTGAGCAGCTCCGTATGCATGCTACAAGGCCAAAGAATGTCAATACCTTATCCAGTGTTACTCAAGTTCTAGGAGAGACTTTAAGGCATTATCTAGAAAGGTTCCACGCTGCTTGTGCCGAAGTCAATAATCCCAATGACAACTATATTCTAATGGCATTGACTAAAGGGATCGATCCTGATTTCGAATTTGGTGATTGGTTGGCTGGGAAACCCCCCGCTTCGTTGGACCATTTCTATGCAAAGATAGCCCAATTTTTGAGGAGAGAGGATGCTAGAAGGTCTAGGAAGTAGTACCTCCGGGGGCTCGGTAATGAATTTATCTAGAGTAATGTTGCAGTGAAGCAAACCGGGGAGAGTTCTAGTAAAGTACATTTGAATATTCAGAATAAGCAAAGTCAGCAAAAGGGTGATGAAGGTCAAGGAAAGAAGAAAGACCCTCATCGTGGGAGACCCAGAGCTCCTATGTTCGATCGATATACCCCTTTGAACACATCGCTAGAAAATGTTTATCTTCAAACTTGTAATACCGGGCGGTACAAGAAGCCAGCTCCGAAACCGTCATCCGAGAAACAGATTCAGACCGAGAAGTTTTGTAGGTTCCACGATTATTACGGCCATAACACTAATCAATGTCGTCATCTATAGGACATTATTGAAAAGTTGATTAGAGAAAGGAAGTTGGAATAGTTTATCTAGGCTCCGCAGGATGGTAGAGCGGGACCATCTAATCCCAATCAGGGCCAAGGCCTGGCTAGCTTGAAGATCCCACACGTACTGGTAGGAGACTGGTGATTAATACTGTGAGCGGTGGTCCTCATCTGGCTGATCAGAGCTAGAAGGAAATGGAGTCATATGCTAGTTCAATTAGGCATGTGCACTTTGAATGTTATAGTGGTACTAATGAAGGGGCCCCGGCAAAGCAACAGAGGATGATGACAGACGACATCGTTTTTAGAAACCATGATGCCAACAGAGTCGAGGCCCCCACTATCGATCCATTAGTTATTTCTACCCAGATATGTCCTGCTTGGATGATGAGGATCTTAGTCGATAGTGGAAGTTCTGTGAACATACTTTTTAATCGTGCTTACAACGAAATGCTGATGGAAGCAAAGGATTTGAAACCGCATCAGTCACGCATACATGGTTTCAATGGAAGTGCAACCATACCATTTGGGATGGTGGAGTTACCTATTGAATTGGGTATTGGTGATCACCGGAGAGTCCGGATGTTACAGTTTGTTGTGTTGGATATTCGTTCTCCTTATAATGCTTTCCTGAGCCTACCGGCCCTTGCGGAATTCAGGGCAGTGATTGCCCCTTGGTGTTTGACTCTAAAATTCCCCACTGATAGTTGAGTCGGGGTAGTACATGGCGATCAGGCGGCTGGACGTGCCTGTTATGTTGCGGAGCTACGGGGTGCACAGCAAAAGGAGAAAGGTAAGGGCGTGGAGGAATCTCTCTGCGTCCGCTCTATGGAGAATTGACAACTAACACCTGAGCCAAGGCTCGAGCGCCACAACCAGTTTCCTAAAGATCTTGATCCTAGAGACAATGATGTTGACGGGGAAGTCAAAGAGTACCAGGCCTCCTCGATAGAATTAATAATTGATGTCCCAGTCAATGATGATGATGATGCTAGAGTGGTAAAGATCGGATCGCAACTCAGCCCTCAGATAGGACATGAATTGGTTGATTTTCTCCGAGAAAACCTCAATGTGTTTGCCTGGATTCATTCATACATGTGTGGGATCTCACCGAATATCGCGAGCCATGCATTAAATATCGACCCACGACACATCCCGGTGAAACAAAAAAGGCACGGTGTAGATCCCGAGAGATCTGCTGTCCTGAAGGAAGAAGTGGATAAACTCAAGGCTAATGGGTTTATTCGTGATGCTTTATACCCGAAATGGGTATAGAATCCAGTGCTTGTTAGAAAGTTGAATGGAAAGTGGCGGACATGTGTAGACTACTCAGATCTAAACAAAGCCTGCTCCAAAGACAGTTCCCCACTTCTTAGGATCGAACTGGTGGATTCAACAGCTGGACATGAGCTCTTGTCTTTCATGGACGCATACTCCGGCTATAATCATATTCCGATGCACCTTCCTGACCAGGAGCATACTAGCTTTCACTGATCTAGGACTTTATTGTTACAAGGTGATGTCGTTTCGACTCAGAAACGCTAGAGCAACTTATCAAAGGCTTGTAAACCGAATGTTTGCAAACCAGATCGGGAAGACTATGGAGGTGTACGTAGACGATATGCTTGTGAACTCGCGGTTATCCAACGACCACGTCAGAGGTTTGGGAACAATATTCAACTTACTCCTACAATACAGGATGAAGCTCAATCCATTGAAATGTCATTTCTGAGTTGCATCAGGAAGGTTCCTTGGATTCATCGTCAACGCCAGAGGAATTGAAGCCAATCCTTAAAAAATATGGGCGATTCGGAATCTCTAAACTCCCAAAACCATAAAACAGGTGCAAAGCCTTAATGGGAAGGTGGCAGCCTGAAGCAGATTCATTTCCAGGTCTAAGGACAAGTGCATTCCCTTCTTCGTTCTGATCAAAAAAGGAAAACGGAATTTCGAGTGGACAAAAGAGTGCGAGGGTGCATTCTGGGCACTAGTACAACATCTGGCATCACCTCCTATCTTGTCAAAGCCGGTTGATCACGAGAAGTTGTATGTCTATCTGGCAGTTTCAGCAAACGCAATTAGTGCCGCGCTATTTTGAGAAGAGGATCGGATCCAACGACCGGTCTATTATATCAGCAAAAGATTAACATGGGTAGAAAGAAACTACCCAAAGGTGGAAAAGCTAGCTTACTGTCTCTAATATAGGAAATGGTCCAACGTATCTCGGTGTTAGCTTCTCGGTCTTCTCGAACCGAACCACACCTTTCATCGGAGATACCTTGATGTAAACTCTATCTCCAACTGAGAACTCTAGGTCCTTACGCCTTTTGTCTGCGTAACTCTTCTGCCTAGACTAAGCTTCCTTCACTCTTTCCCATATCAACTCGATCTATTCCGTCGCCTCTCTCACCATATCTGGACTAAGGACCAATCTGTCTCCGGTCTCTAACCAATATGTTGGTGATTTGCATAGCCTTTCATACAAAGCTTCAAAAGGCGCCATTCCTATAGAAGTCTGATAACTATTATTATAGAAAAACTCCACTAAGTGCAAGTGATCCCGAGAACCACTAAAATCCAACACACAAGCTCTCAACAGATCTTTCATTTGCTTGTTTACTCTCTCTGTCTGTCCATCTGTCTGAGAATGATATGCGATACTCATCTTGAGCTTAGTGCCTAACACACTCTGCAGGCTCTTCCAGAACTTGCTAGTAAACAAAGCATCTCTATCACTAACGATACTACTAGGAATTTCATGCAATCTAACGATGTTCTTCATGAACAACTTAGCCAAAACAGGTGCCGTCCTGGTTGACCTTACTAGAATGAAATGGGCACTCCTTGTCAATCTATCCACTTTGACCCATACACTCTCATTACCCCAGTTTGACCTTGGCAACCCGTCAATAAAATCCATGGATATTGAGTCCCATTTCCAAACTGGAATATCCAAAGGCTGAAGCAAACCACTTGGCTTCTGATGTTCAGCTTTTACTTGCTGACAGTTCAAACACTGTTTTACCCATAAGCCAACATCCCTCTTCATTCCTTTCTAGAAGAAACTTCTCTTCAGATCCAGATACATCTTGGTTCCCCCAGGATGAATCGTAAAATTCGATCGATGACATTCCATAAGAACTTCCTTCTTAAGGTCTCCAACATCCAAAACACATAACTGTTCCTTCTTTCTCAACCAACCCATGTAGTCAAGAATAAAATCCTTCAAATCATCAATCTCGGTTCCAGCTTTTAACCTTCTAATCCTCTTGGCTAACACTAGATTCTCTTTCTGCCTAGAAGCAATCCGTTCGATCAAAATTGGTCGAACTTCCAAACAAAACATCCTGGCGATATTCCGACTAGATCCAGCAGTCGACCTCAACTACACACTGCAAGCAGCCAGTGCTTCCAAGTCTTTCCATTCCGCCAACATAGGTAACACCATATATTAATGTTTCCTGCTAAGCGCATCCACTACCTTATTTCCTTTTCCCGGCGTATGCTCGATGCTAAAATCATAAGCTGCAACAAACTCCAGCCATCTCTACTGTCTCATATTCAGCTCCTTCTGAGAGTATAAATACCGTAGAGACTTCTAATCCGTAAATAGCTCAAACATTTCTCCCAAAAGATAATGTCTCCACACCTTCAATGCGAAGATTACCACTGCCAACTCCAAATCATGAGTAGGGTATCTCACTTCATGTGGTCTAAGCTGTCTAGAAGCATAGGCAATAACCTTTCCATTCTGCATTAGCACAACACCTAACCCAGCACCACATGCATCGGTGTAAACTACCAACCCCTGATTCCCATCAAGAACTACTAACACAGGCGCATTGGTTAACAAATGTTTCAATCTAAGGAACGCCTCTGCACATTTGTCAGACCAAATAAACTTCACGTCCTTCTTGGTTAGCATTGTCAAGGATGTCACTATCCACGAGAAATCATTAATGAACCTTCGTTAGTATCCTGCAAGTCCAAGAAAGCTTCTAATCTCATTTACCGTCTCTGTACTTTTCCAATTGTTAACAGCTTCGATCTTATCCGGATCAACTGCTAAACCTTCCTCGGAAACTACATGACCAAGGAACTTCACTTCCTTCTTCCAGAAATGACACTTTGAGAACTTCGCTTTCTGCTGATGTTGCCTTAGCGTCTCCAACACTATTCTAAGATGATCCACATGATCCTTCTCATTCTTAGAATATACCAAAATGTCATCAATAAAAACCAACACGAACCTATCTAAGTGCTCTCGGAAAACCCGGTTCATCAAATGCATGAAGAAAGCTGGCGCATTAGTAAGTCTGAATGGCATAACCAACCATTCGTAAGACCCATATCTAGTCCTAAACGCCATCAAAGGAATAATGTCCTCTGCCACTCTTAGCTGATGGAAACCTGTCGCCAAATCTAGCTGGGAAAACACTCTGGCTCTACTCAAATGATCAAATAAGTCGTTGATTCTCGGCAAAGGATACATATTCTTGATCGTCCTCTCATTCAACATACAATAGTCGATACACATCTTTAACGACCCATCTAGCTTCTTCACGAATACCACGGCCGTTCCCCAAGGTGAAGTGGTTGACCGGATGAAATTTTTTCTTTCCAATTCCACTACCTGCACTTTCAATTCCTTCATCTCGGTTGGTGACATCCTGCTAGGTGGTCTACTTACAGATTCAGCTCCCGGTACGAGATCTATTTGGAACTCGATTGCTCTCTTTGGCGGCAAGCCCGAAACTGGTTCAAACACATCCGCAAACTCTCTTGCAACATAAACCTGCTTCAACTCTGCTTCCGTTCCCAGGCACCCAATAACGCATAAGCATTTCCATCCGAACTCCTTACTGAGTAAATAACTCGGTTACGGCTATTAGGGTGCTTCAATGATATTTCCCCCTACTGGCAAAATATTCTAGCATCATATCTATCTAACCAATCCATACCTAATATGATCCCGAAACCCACGAAATCAAAAACATATAAACTACATGCAAACATATGACCTAACAAATCAAGTTCTAGCTGGTCATATCTCATTCCTAGAGTTGCATAGCCTCCTATAGGATTCACAACCCTTAAAGCAGTAATAAGGTATAAAGGTTCTAGACATAAGCAACCTACCAAATACTGATATATAAATAAGTGTGATGCACCGGTATCAAATAGTATCCTAACCGGAGTACTATAAATCTTAAGCATACCTTCCATCACAACGTTTCCTTTCTCAGCAGCCGTTGGTCTAGAGGATGATGGTTCCAATGCAAAGACCTTTCCCTTTCTAGCCTTAGCAGCCTCGGGACACTTGTCCTTGTAATGGCCCATCTAGCCACAGTTGTAGCACTTCACATTCAGCCTCACTGCAGCTGCTCTTCCAGCATCCGAGCGACACTCATTAGCATAGTGCCCCTTCTTGTCACACTTGTAATAGATAATATCAGCCTTGCTCTTCTTATCTGCTACCCTTGACTGGGCACCTTTCTTCTTGAAGAACTTTCGCTTCTTACCCTGAAAATTCTGAACCTCGGCTAGTTTCCCCTTTCCAAAAGTAAAAAGCATCTCTTCATTCCGAATAGCCATCTCAAAAACAATATGACACTGATCCCAGAGGTTTGGCATGGCTGCTCTGGCGATCTCAGGATTCAACCCCCTGATAAACTTATCATTCCTCCGAATGACTATATCCACAGTAGCATATCCGTAACGGGATAGCTCATCAAACTCCGTAGCATACTCAATCACTAGTCTATACCCTGGACTAAATCTACAAATTTCCTGAGCAATGCTGACTTGGAAACCTTAGATACAAATATTTCTTCGAACTTCCTTCGAAATTCAGCCCAAGTCAGGTCTTCCTCTGGCTCTCCCGCGGTAACTCCATTCCACCAAAACAACGCTGCTCCCTGCAATTGCCTTGAAGCAAGTCTTCTCTTCTGCATATCCGCCAAGCCGAGATCTGCAAATATCCTTTCATAATTCAATAGCCAGTTCTCCACTCCTACTGCATCCCGGATTCCCAGAAAAGGGTTCCCTCCAAGACTAGCGTAATCCCTGCTCAACTTGGCATAATTATTGCCAACTTGGGCCACCGGATTAGCTCCTCCAGCATTCCCTACAGCCACTCACAACTGCTCCAACTTGCATCATATTCATGAAGAACTGATACATTATCCCCGTTTTAACCGGCGAAATCTCAGCACCAACATTGGCATTTGCATTTGGGTTTGCATTTGTCTATCGACCCTGGTTGCTCCTAGTATTGGGTCAAACATTTCCAGTTGTTACGGTGCGTCTTCCTCCTTGATTCACTCTTCCGTTTCCTGCCTCCATAACTTACTTTCCTACTACTTGAAATCCAATCTTGGTAAGATACATAAGAACGGTCTAAGAGAGTGGGGAATACATACTTAGATATTTATAGCAAAGTACGCATACATTACTATAATGCTTACCCAAGCCCAACTATATTTTAGGTTCATTAGATTATGCTTTTAAAAATATTTTAAGGTTTAAATTCCTTTTAAGTACATAAACCGTGCTCTGATACCAACTTGTAACATCCCGCTTCCTACAGTCATCCATAGGTGTTATTTCTGAGTGACCGAAATCGGAATCTTGAAACTATTGGCAACATAGAAACACAAGAATATGAAAAAATTTAAACTTCGGCAAAATAGAATTTCTCATTTCTTATGAATTTCAAAGGATTTTTATAAAGGCCTTCCAAAGGATTTTATAAATGGATTTTTGGAAAGATTTTTATAAAGTAATTTTTATAAATGATCTTTATAAAAGACTTTTATAAAAGATTAAGTTTTATAAATGGGTTTATAGTCTTATAAAAGAAGTTTTATAAATGATTTTATGGATTTATAAAAGAGCTTTATAAATGGTTTTAGAAATTTATAAAAAGTGTATTGTCAATGGTTTTAGAAGTTAATCAAAAGAGTTTTATAAATTGTTTGAAGATTTATAAAAGAGTTTTGTAAATGATTTTAGAGATTTAAAAAAGGAGTTTTATAAATGATTGTAGAGTTAAATAAATACATTTTCTAAGTACTGAAAGGGCAGTATTTTTGTGAATATACTTATCCATTGAGATAAATATATGGATACTTTTTGAGTATAAAAAGGAGTATGAAGGGTTTGTGAATATATGTTTGTAAAAGTATTTTGATACAAGTATTTACAAAGCGATTTTAATTCATGAAAGGATTTATTAAAGATGTTAGTGGCTGCTTATATGCTTAACCAATGATGGCTTTCCCTATTATCTCGCCTTTTGGCAAGGCCGTGACACCAAAGACTTGACTAGAAACTAAAGACAATCCGTCCTGGAGATCAGTTATATATAGGTCCCGATGGATACAGGCAAACTTGGTCCGAGCCGGGATCGAGCTACAATTAGCATGGTATGACGAGCAAAGCTATGAAAGGCAACATTCCAAATTTCAGGTCAATCGAAGTTCGTATGCTCAAGTTATGGATCGATCAAGATCCATGAAGAACACATCCATTTCGTATCCATCAGCCCACATCCATCATTTCGTATCAATCCAGATCGATATGAAATAAGCACAAGTCCATCACTCCGCATCCATCCACTTCGTATCTACCAAGCAATAGCGCCTCTCGGATCGATCATAGTTCATTTGCTCAACAACTACCCATTTCATATCGATCACACTTATGCATATTTCGTATCGATCAACCAATCGATCGATACGAAGAAAGGGGCCAAGCATCGATATGAAACCACAAACAAGCATCGATACGAAGAGCGTGGACTCGGATGGATACGAAGGAATAAGCCAAACCAAAGGAAACGGTCTATAAGCATGAAATGTGGATCTCCAGCGCCACATCATCGACACACAATTGATCGATACGCATTGTATCGATACGAAGACCATCGATACATACGTATCGATATGAATCCTTTAGCCTCCTTAGCGACTTCAATCTTGGATCGATCATATCTCTCAAACTACAAGTCCAAATGCTATAAAATTTTCACAAGAGCTTGCATATCAACAAAAGAACATCCACGATCGATCGCAGCTCAATTGGAGCCAATTTGGATCCATACGAAGACAACAGGGATTGATCCCAAACAACCCCAGATCGATTTGGTGGGCCCACCTACGCATGAGAGAGGGTATTTCGAGTTTTGGGGCAGACATTTCATGATCTACTCCTATAAATAGCACTCCTACGCCAACTAAAAAAGGACTTTTGGGACTTCTAGGTCGTTACTCTGTTGAAACTCCATTGTAACTTGAGTGTTTGCTATCATACTATTGTAACTCAGTTGAGAATCATCAATAAATAGCAAACTATTCAAAGTGGACGTAGGCTACAACGCTGAACCACTTTAAATTCTTGTCCTTTTCTATTACTGCTTACTTTTCTTTGTGTGATGTTAGATTAGCCTCTTTTTCCATTTAATTTCTTCATTCTAATATCTTTAATTACATCCGAAGAGTGTTATGCCCAATTTGGTACAAACACTTTGGTACTTTCACTGAGAAAACTCTGTTTTTCTCTAATTTAGTAGATTCCCTACTATTGTTGGATTGCTAAAATCTAGGGAGGAGATCCAGATCTATCTTCCTGTGGTTTCTTCCATTCTATTCAGATTGCTCCATATCTAGGAAGAACTACCGTCAACATGGTGCACACTAATAGAACTGCTTCCAATGTTGCAAATCCAAAAGGAAGGGATAGGCAAAATCCCATGCAGCTGACCACAGCATGCCAAACCTCGGTTGGAGCTCCAAATCCACTTGGTCCAATGACCAGAGAGGAGTTCCAGACCCTTATGCAAGAGCTAACTCAGAGCCGTTAGGAGCTCACTCAATAGATCCGTGCGAACACGGAACTCACGAACCAGCTGAATGAAGCAAGGCGACGGAGATCTAGAAGGGAGCATGCCTCTTATTCCTTGACTGAAAGCTCGGCGTAACTTCGATCACAGATCTACTCCCCATTGGTTGGATGGAAACTATGCAGAGGCCTCCGGGCATCTGCCTGTTATGAATCTCGGACAGGCCATGAAATGTCCTTCTACAGGGCATCAAGCTGGACCCACCTCCAAAGGAAGGACTTTTCCTTATCACACCACTCATGACCACGCAGCTGCTACTGCTATAGATCTGGAAGTCGAGATCCAGAACCAACATGATCCTGCCCCTCGTTACCCCATTCATGCTCAGGATCCTCACTTCCATGAAGACCGGGAGCCAAGGAGGCGTGGAACAGACCATAGACAGCGACCGGACCATCCTCGTAACATGGAACCCGACAATTCCTTGGCCTCGAATATCCAGATGCCTGACATTCCAACCATGATACGCTAGATGATTAGAGAGAGTCAAGGCCTCACAAATGATGATTGGGAATTTCTAAAAGTCACACCCTATTCACTAATGATATTCTCCATGCAGAGTCACCGCGTCGATTCAGGATGTCGACCTTGCCAATGTATAAAGGAAATTTAGATCCCAATCAACATATTCTGAAATATGAATGGCTTATGAATGCCGCTCGAGCTGACGATGCGGTTAAGTGTAGAAGGTTCCCTATCTCCTTGGGAGGCATTGCAACTATGTGGTTCACCCGTTTACCACCCAGATCCATTTCATTTTTTAACCAGTTAGCTACTAAGTTTGTTGGGCAGTTCCATACGCATACTACAAGGTTGAAGGATGTCAATACCTTGTCTAGTGTTACTCAAGCTCCAGGAGAGACTGTAAGGCATTATCTGGAAAGGTTCCATGCTACTTGTGCTGAAGTCAGCAATACCAATGACAACTCTATTCTGATGGCATTTACTAAAGGGTTCGATCCCGATTCTGAATTTGGTGATTGGTTGGCTGGGAAACCCCCTGCTTCGTTGGACCATCTCTATGCAAAGACCGCCTAATTTTTGAGGAGAGAGGATGCTAGACGGTCTAGGAAGTAGGATGTCCGGGGGCCTAGTAATGAAGGTATCCAAAGTAATGTTGTAGTGAAGTAGACCGGGGAGAGTTCCAGTAAAGTACATTTGAATATTCAGAATAAGCAAAGTCAACAGAAGGGTGATGGAGGTCAAGGAAAGATGAGAGACCCTCATCGTGGGAGACCCAGAAGACCTATGTTCGATCGATATACCCCTTTGAACACGTCGCTGGAAAATGTTTATCTTCAGACTTGCAATACCGGGCAGTACAAGAGGCCATCTCCGAAACCATCATCCGAGAAACAGATTCAGACAGGGAAGTTCTGTATCCGCAGTAGCATATCCATAACGGGACAGCTCATCAAACTGTAGCATACTCAATCACCAGTCTATCCCCTTGGACTAAATCTGCAAATTTCTTGAGCAATGCTAACTTGGAAACCTCAGATAGAAATATTTCTTCGAACCTCCTTCAAAATTCAGCCCAAGTTAGATCTTCCTCTGGCTCTCCCACGGGAACTCCATTCCACCAAAACAACGCTGCTCCCTGCAATTGCCTTGAAGCAAGTCTTCTCTTCTGCATATCCGCCAAGTCGAGATCTACAAATTTCCTTTCACAATGCAATAGCTAATTCTCCACTCCTACTGCATCCTCGGTTCCCGGAAAAGGCTTACCTCTAAGACTAGCGTAATCCCTGCTAAGCTTGGCATACTTATTGCCAACTGGGTACAACGGATTAGCTCCTCTAGCATTCCCTATAGCCACTCCCACAGCTTCTCCAGCTTGCATCATATTCACGAAGAATTGATACATTATCCTCGTATAAACCGGCAGAATCTCAGTACCCACATTGGCATTTGCATCTGGGTTTGCATTTGCTTGTCAACCCTGGTTGCTCCTAGTATTAGGTCGAGCATTTCAACTTGTTACGGTGCGTCTTCCATATTGATTCACTCTTCCATTTCCTACCTCTATATCTTACTTTCCTACTACCTGAAATCCAATCTTGGTAAGATACAGAAGAACGGTCTAAGAGAGTGGGGAATACATACTTAGGTATTTATAGCAAAGTACACATACATTACTATAACGCTTACCCAAGCCCAACTATATTTTAGATTCATTAGATTATGCTTTAAAAAAAATTTAAGATTTAAATTCCTTTTAAGTACATAAACCATGCTCTGATACCAACTTGTAACATCCCGCTTTCGAAGGCTCAAAACTAACTACTACGGATGTTGTAGTCATCCATAGGTGTTATTTCTGAGTGACTGAAATCGGAACCTTAAAACTATTGGCAACATAGAAACACAAGAATATGAAAAATTTTAAACTTCAACAAAATAGAATTTCTCATTTCTTGTGAATTTCAGTTTAAGATTTAATTACATAATCCTACACGTTAACCACGTTCAGATCACATATACATGTACAATATATGATAAGAGCGACATATGAATTTGTCCCCTTATAATGATCAGAGAACTAATAAATATGAACTTTACAGTTCTTAGTACATCACAGTGGAAAACACAAAATAGTTCCTATATAGCTAACACTGCCTCCTGCACGTCTTCAAAGGCTTATTCGTCCAAAAACCTAAAAGTCTCTCACTATTAGACTACTTGAATTAATTTTGAGTACCCAAGAGTTTGTGGAGAAACACAAACTTCGAGTCAGGTAATAAGTCTGGTATGAATAATCCCCTATCATCCCTTACATAAATAGATAGCTAGTGAGACCACGCCGCTTAGCGGAATGGGTTTTCCCCTCACTAGTATCCTAAACAAAACATGCAAATCATTTACTATGCCCCTGCACCCAAGATGATTAGTCTTAACATAATATGAAATAAAGCCATAAATCATATATATTGGATATCTCATCCACCCATTCATTATATTTCCATCTAAAAGCAATTTATTAGATTTCCCATCTAAAATCAATTTATTAGAGTTCCCCTCTAAAACCTTTAAAATGACTATCCATCATAATTTAATAGGACTATCCGTCCCAAATCCATTTAAAATAAAAGCAGATTATCCATCGTACATTGTTTTATAAAAGTTGTTGTGGGCTATCCAACGCACACTCCATAGTTTTCCTAGGATAATCATGAAACCTTGGGTGCAAAATCCCAACACTACAAGGGGGAACAACGATTTCCGACGGCTGAAAACCGTCGGCGGCCGTCGGAAACCGTCGACGGCCGTCGGAAAAAGCCGTCGGAAGAGTCGTCGTCGGGGAGTAGTACTTCCGACGGCTTTCGATGAAAGTCGTCGTACATATTCCCGACGGATTCCGACGGCTTCCGACACGTGTCGGGACCCGTCGGAAAAAATGTCCTACAGGCCGTCGTTAGCCGTCGGAAGCCGTCGGAAATTTGCTACCTGTAAGCTGTCGGAAGCCGTCGGAAACCGTTGGAAATCTGCTGTTTTTTTATACCGCTGCAAATATAGCCTTCCATCCACATTTCTTTTCAAAAAACTATTAAACCAATACTGCACAATCCAATACACAATATACCAACCACATATCAAAACTCAAAGTACACAAAATTAATCAAACACACAAATTTATCAAATAACATCAAAATAAAATACATAATGTACATAACCATTCCAACAACCCCAACAATAAGTGTTATAACATGTTATACATACACAAAATCATCAACATCCAAATCATTACACAACCAAGTGTATCAAAAATAATCATACAAAACTAAAAAATAATACTTGAAAACGGAAGAATGCAATGAATCAATCTCCTCCAGATCCAGAACCAGCCGAGGAAGGGAAGCGGCCACCAAACTGCTGCATGTACTCTAACAACTGTGTGGTCTGCATGGCCTGTTGGCAGTTCTGATCCTCCAGTTGGGACACTCTAGTCCGCAATTCTTCTATATCGGCTAGATCGCTCTGACCTCTATTCCGCCGACCCCGTCTCTGACTGCTGGCCTGCAATAAATATTAAATTTAACTGTGTGATCTCTATAAGTGTATGTGCATATCTCTGTAAATGAATAAAATTCAAGTTTATTGTTTTGAAAAGTTCCAAATAGCATATTTTAGGTATTCAAGATTAAATTATATATTCCAACAAAGAATTTTGACTTAAATATCAAATTAGCAGTAAAATAAATTATTTACCACTTGATTGCAAAATCCGTATCGTCTGCCATGTTCTGCTGGATCCATAACGGACTCAAAAATAGCATCCTCCTCATCAGTCGTCAGCTGTTCTCGACCCGTATCAGCAAGGAGTTTCTGACGCTGCTCCATAAACTTTTTTTGCATAAACAAATAAATAACATCATATCTTATTTCATTATAGTTTAACAAGCAGAACAATTACTAATACTGCATAAAATGAAATACGCTTACATGGCTCTTGTTGGATTTATCGTCCTGCCATGTATACGAAACAGTTCCGTCCGGATTTACATGGTCGACAGCATGCGTACGAGTGAACACGTCCATATAGCCCACGGGACCCTGCGCCTCAGCTTCCTGAAGTTGATTTTTACATACAATTTTTATACATTTAAAATTATATAGCTTAAACTATTTACAATTATCATTCGGTAAATTTACCAACTCCTGCCGATATTGCTGAAATGACTTCGACCCTCCACGATGAGTGACGGGATTTTTATTTCTGTTTGTAGAGTTTCTATCCGACTCTGCCTGTACATTCAAAATTTGATACATTATTTTTCAATCACGTCAAATTAATAATTCAAAATAATTTAGTATACTTACCTTCGCCTCGTCCGTTTCCCAGTATCCCAACCATGCTTGTCATATGCTCTCCCCCATCCATTGTGGTTTCTTACCGAATTTTTTAATTTCGGATATTGTGTCCCTATAGTTCTTCCGCATCTTCTTCATCCAGTATCCTCGTGCCAGCAGCATATCGTCTGTCTGGATGTCTATCTCAGCCTGTGTTTCACGATAAAAAGTAAAAAAAAAGATTACACTATAAACGATAAACAGTAGAAAAACGACAAAAATGGATTAAAAATGGAAAATAGAAAAATATACATACTAGGACATCCTGCCATTTGCACTCTATGATGTGAGGAGGGATGTTATCCCACTTCGGCCAGCAAGCACTCATCCTACTGCGATAAGAAGCTCTAGAGACATCCAGCACAACCTTCGAGGGAAGTAGGTCGAACCCCCTGTTTTTAAATACGATACAGATAAGTACGTGCGTATATCATAAAAAAATAAGATGCTGAAGAAAATTTAATTCTTACCCCTCTGCTCTAGGGACTAACGAAACTGCTGGACGTTGTGACTCTTGCGAGGGGCCACTGCCATCGCCTCCTGATGAACGTGAAGAGCTCCTACCTCTATATGACATTGTGATAAACCTGTGACATATATACACATCATTATATAAGAGAATAATAACATGATAATGAAATATATTTCATATGTAAATGACATCAACGGTATAAATTGCTTAATTAATGACTGAAATGGAAATAGAAATGGAAGTGTGTTATACCTGATTCATAATGGGTGTACTGTTCCGACGATAAGCCGATTTCATCGCATTTTTAATTAAAATTAATAAATAAATGACAAATGGAAATGACATAAAACATGTAAACAATGGTAAACGTACAGATTTAGTTTCATAGTCACATTAATTTCATAATACATCAAGAATTCAACTTAGTTACATCAATTGCAAATAAAACAGATTCAGATTTATATCAGTCATCATCGTCTTCTGATTCGGATTCGGTCTCGTTTTCTACGATATTTTCCTTTGCACTGTCAAACGCTTCTACCAAAACATTTGATTCATCGATCAAAGGACCAAAATCTGTATGATCGTCTGTAATTATTATTTCGTTATTTTTCTCAAGATCTGCCTGATAAGCTTGTTCGTCCGGAATATTCTTCCTATCGAATGTGAATCTGGCCTTTGTTTTAAAAACTGCAGACCACTCTGCTTTATCTCTTTTTAGAGACGGATAAGGAGCGTAATAAACTTGCAATGCTTGTTTGGCTAGTATAAAAGGATCATACTTGTGATAGTGCGATGTATGATTTATTTCGATAAGATTATAATCCTTGTGCACATTAATTCCAGAACCTGGAACATTGCTAAACCAATTGCATCTAAATAGAAACACCTCCTCCGCGGGTCGTGAGAAATATGTCAGTTGCAAAATTTGTGTTAGAACGCCATAAAAATCATTTAAGTGATTTCTAGATTGTCACTACCTTTAACAAATACACCAGTATTATTTGTTAATTTTTCTGCACCGTATTCTTTGGTGTTAAATTTATATCCATTGACGAAATATATTGGATATGTCTTGACCACTCTTTTTGGTCCCATCGCAAGATGTTTCAACCCTTCATCAACAACACAATTTCTCGGCTCATAAACGTAATTTGAAAACCAACCGGAAAATTCTTTACTGAGGTCTCCGTTCGGATGTTCACGTTCATAAACATTGTTTATATAAACAAATTATTACATTAGGTTATACACGTGCATGCATTATAGAAAAGAATAAAACACAAATTATTATTTGAGATTACCTAACAAACGGTGCAACCTCGGCACAATTTAGAAGAATATACGTGTATGCTACATGAAGATCTCTATCGTCTACCCATATTTCTACACATTTTCCAGAAGGCCGACCATGTTGTCTAAAAATAGATAACATTGCTTGAGAGGACTCTTGTTCGTCGCCTTCGTCATTACGAGGAACACTTTCAAATGAAATATTCACGTGGTCACTGAAATAGTGAGAGAAATAGAACGAAGCTTCTTCTTCGATGTAAGATTTATATATCGAACCTTCAACTCGTGCTTTTTGCCTCACTTTTTTCTTCAGATGATTCAAATATCTATGCAGAATTAATTTATATTAACTTCATCTTTCAAATGCAATTAAATTACGTGATAACATATTACATACCTCTCAAATGGATACATCCATCCATATTGGACAGGACCTCTAAGTCGTGCTTTAGATGGGAGATGAACAGGTAAATGTTTCATTACATTAAAAAAACCTGGCGGAAATATTTTCTCTAATTTGCAAAGCAATATAGGAATATCCACTTCAAGTTTACGTAAACGTTGCACTTTTAAAGTAGTCGAAGAAAGCTCTTTGTAAAACATACTAAGCTCCGTTACTACCTTCCAAACTTTTAACGGCAGTAGTTCTTTGAACATAACAGGAAATAATTTTTCCATCATTATGTGACAGTCGGGACTTTTCATTCCGCTCAATCTACCATTTTTAAAGTCAACACATCTATGAAGATTTGATGATATCCCATCAGGAAATCTTAACCCTTCCACCCATTTTAACACAGCTTTAACTTGATTATTATCTAATTCATAACATGCTTTGGGTTTTTTTACTGTCATTTGGTTTCATATGAAGCTCAGGACGTTTGCATAATTCTTCTATATCACGTCTTGATTTCAAATCATCCTTCGTCTTCCCTTTCACATTCAAAATTGTGTTAAAAACATTATCAAATACATTTTTCTCATTGTGCATAACATCTATATTATGACGAAGCAGAAGATGTTTCCAATACGGCAACTCCCAAAAAATAGTTTGTTTGCACCAGTTATGACTTTGCTCTCCAGTTTCATATATCTTTGGACAGTCCCTAACAAGTTCATATATGTCTTCGCTTGACCATATCGTCGGTGGTTGTCTGGTTTCTACTCTATTAGCTAAAAAGTTTTTCTTGTCTCCTCTGAAGGGATGATTTAAATGGAGAAAATATCGATGACAGTCAAACCATGAAATTTTCTTACCATGAGATAAAGAAAACGCTCGTGTTTCATCCATGCAATATGGACATGCTAGACGAACGACAATACTCCATCCTGAAAGCATTGCATATGCAGGAAAATCACTTATAGTCCACAACAAAGAAGCAAACATACGAAAAATTTTCTTCTTGGACACATCGTATGTTTCTACTCCTTCGTTCCACAGTATTTTTAACTCCTCAATCAACGGTTGTAAGTATACATCGATTCCTTATGTCGGATCGTCAGGGCCAGGAACGACACCAGTAAGAAACATATATTGCGTTTTCATACACATCCATGGAGGTAAATTATACGGTGTGACGATAATGGGCCAGGATGAATATTTCGAACCAAATTGAGAAAATGGAGAAAAACCATCCGTACATAATCCTAATCTAACATTTCGACTCTCCGCTGCAAAATTTGGATACGTATTATCGAAATGCTTCCATGCTTCTCTATCGGCCAGATGTGTCAACGTACCCTCTTCCTTCGTTCTCACACTATGCCATCTCATATTAGATGCGGTTACAGAAGATGCATATACTCTTTGAAGTCTTGGAGTTATGGGTAATTAATGCATACGCCTGTACGGAACTTCCTTCCCCTTCTTTTTTCTTGGTTTGTATCTCTCTTGGTTACAAATTTTACAATTTCTAAGGTTTGCGTCTTCTTTTCAAAACAACATGCAGCCTTTTAAACATGTATCTATTTTCTGATAAGGTAAACCAAAAGCCGACATAAGTTTTTTAACTTCATAGTGATTTTCACACATTAAATTATCGGGCGGCATATGTCTTTTTGCAGCTTGTACAACAGCCATAAACCCAGCTTCAATGATGTTGTATTTTGACTTCATCGCAATGTATTATGCAATTACTGACAGCTGAGTGCCGCTTTTACAGCCATCCCAAATAGGTTTCTTAGCAGCATCTAGTAAATCATAAAAAAATTTTGCTTCAATATTTGGTTCTTCAACATTTCCATCATCGTCGTCAACTTCAACCATAGGAAACATTGATCGTGCTGCATCTTCGACCATATTTTCTATACGGGTCGTCCTAACTATTTCGTTAACGACACTTTCAGACTCTACAGAAGTATTTGCTACAACTTCTCCATGCCGATCCCAAACATAATACTCGGGTACGAAACCGTTTTTGCACAAATAAACTTTCACAATATCTGGTAACAAATACTTCAAATGTCTACACCTACTACACGGACAACGAATTTCTGGATCGTTTCCGTTATTACTTAAAGCGAATTCAACAAACACGTTTATACCATTATAAAAATCTTCTTTTATTGAGCCCCTCAGTCCTTTTCTTTGGTACATCCATCTCCTCCGATCAACAAAATAATCAATCATTTTTCCTATTTGAGAAAATTAGAAGTTCAAAATTTAATATTTATTTTCAAGAATACAAATTCGAAAAAGATTATTTTGATGGTCGTATAATATTTGAATTTAAAGAACAACTTTAGAAATTTAAAAATATTTTCAAATAGGGCACATTTTATT
Organism: Allium fistulosum; assembly: GCA_030737815.1. Taxonomy (NCBI): domain Eukaryota; kingdom Viridiplantae; phylum Streptophyta; class Magnoliopsida; order Asparagales; family Amaryllidaceae; genus Allium; species Allium fistulosum. The sequence goes on along the minus strand of CM060905.1, from coordinate 875,884,481 downwards.
TTTTAACGTATCGATATAAAAAATTGTATAATTTTTTTTTCCATGGTCAGGCATCCTACTTCCAATTACAAACACAGTAAGCATTTACATTTCGTATATTACTTCGTCTCAAACGATTCAACAAAATTTCGACAGCATTTCCCTTTTGTTCCCTGCATTGTACACAAATGAGTGTACGCAGGAAACAAAAAAGAAAAGTTATGCCGAAATTTTATGAACCGTTTGAGACGAAGTAGTATACAAAATGTAAATGCTTACTGTGTTCATAACTTGTCCAATACAGGGATAAATCCAACAAACATTGTACCAGATGAATATAAATGGTCGTTTTTTGAAAAAAAACGACTATTTATATAACGATCATGTACAACACTCGTCAGACGGGGCCAAAAACTGTCTAAGGGACATTAGTTAATTAAATGTGCGCATTTTACAAAAAAAATACAGTTTTACTAACTGTTCACATTTACAAAAAAAATATTTTAATTTAACACATTTATTCGACGTATTCCATCAACTTAAGGCTCGTTTGACGCAATTTTTTTATTGCATAAGTCAATACGTGCACAATATAATATCCTAGCTCGTGCATTCATTTTATCTTAGTCCAACTAACATAATACAATGATAGCAGCGCTACACACATATACAATGGTACAACTAAGGCATATACAACGATTTCCATATATACGAACAAGCCCAAATTATACATGTTTTTCACAATTTCACGATAAAAGATGAAATAGATATATCATGGAATGCTAGAAACTATTATAACACAATTGGAAACAATTTCAATCACCAATTCGCCCTAATTTATCAATTTATGCAAATCTAGAATTAGGGTAAAAACTCAATTTTTCTCGAAAATAAGAGATTATACCTTAGCTGGAGAGCAATAGACGTTGATTATGCAGCCGGGGAGGATCCGAAAGCTTGAAATTGATGATTGGAAGCTTGGGGAAGAGATTTGGGGATTTAGGGATTAATATTTTCGTATGAAAAGTGAGGAGAAGGAAGGCTCGGTTGAGCCTGATGTTTGATAATTTCCGACGGCTTCCGACGGCCGCCGACGGCCCGTCGGAAGCTATCGGAAATAGGCCGTCGGAAGTCGTCGCCCCCTCCATCGGTATTTAGCTTTTTATAGTAGTGCAAGGCTAACCACCTCTAGCAAAACATTCTTTTCTTTAGAAATTTGATGTGGGCTATCCACCTCACATTCCATGGTTTTCCTAGGTTAACAAAGAACCCATCACTTGGCCAATTAAAACATCATGATCCCAATGATTATTTATAAAAATCATGATCCCCATGATTAGTTATTTTCCCAGGTATACCACCTGTTTAACCTATTCCCATTGGTAGCCCTATTTAGGTTACCCTAATGTATATTTTCGAAAGCATATTTCTGTTTGTAATCCGAAACTATGTATCGAAAACATTAAACCCACCCCAGTGTCCCCAAGGTTTTATAAAATTCAATTTAAATAAGGATCCCCTTACATATTCAAACAAAGATAAGTATTTTATGCTATAACCCTTCGAAGTAGCCCCTTCGAATTAGCAAAACTTTACTCAAGAAAATGGCTAAAAACAGCCCTTTACAACCCTTCGAATGAAGTCCCATTCGAAAGCAAATAACCCTATGAAGTTAGCCCCTTTGGAAGCCTTCCTTTTAAAAGCATCACTAAATCATACCTTTCGACCTTGTCAGAAGGTTTCTTTTCAACCTAGTCGAAAGGTTCCACCTTTCAACTTTGTCGAAAGCCTGGGGTATTCCCCTTATAAAACCATTCATAAACTTTTCGAAAGCAATGAAACTCAAAACCTTTCGAAATCTTTGAAGGTAACCCCTTCGAAAGCATTAAAACATCCAAAGATAGCCCCTTCAGAAGCCTTCTGCCGTTTTTAAAACATCCTTACCCTTCGACTTAGTCGGAAGGGTTAGGGCTCACCTTTCGACTTTGTCGAAAGGTATAAGATGGCGGCTTAACCCTTCCTTCGAATATCTCATTCGAAGGCATATAAAACATAAAGCGGAATGAAGTCGGAAGCTTCCCTTCGACTTCGTTTCTTTTGAAGTTCTGAATCGAAAGCATACATCTCCTTCGAAAGCATGGCTTTCGAAGGCATTAAAAACTTAACTTTTAAAACAATGGGAAGGTTCAGAAGTAACCCCTTCCTTTTCCTCTCCTACCTTTCGACTTAGTCGAAAGTTTCTAAAACATATTTTTGGAAAACATTTAAAACAATTCTCTTGAAGGTTTAAACTTTCGAAGATCCCCTTCGAGACCCCTTCTTGAGTATAAAAATTTTGTCTTTAAAAAATGATGGAGTCGAGGATCCTCCTTCGAAACCTATTAACTCGAAAGCATTTATATATCCATTCGAAAGCCAATTATGTTTCTATTCAAAAGAAAAGGAAGCAGCCTCCCTATCCCTTCACCCCTCTTCCCTTCGACACCGTCCCTACCTTTCGACTTAGGCGGAGGGTAATTGTTTACCTTCTGTCTCAGACGAAAGGGTAAAAGCGGGCTTGTTGGAGTCGAAGGCAGAACTGGGCCTACTGAAGTGATATTTTATCTTACTTGTCTAATTTTGATTTCTTGAGGAGCCTTCTCCTTCCAAATAGTAAAAAGTATACAAAAGTTATCCTTTTTCTTAAAACACTATTCTACTTCCCCAATTAAATTTTCGAATTGCAGCCGTCCCTCTGAATTGACTAATTCGAAGGCAATTTTGCAGTTTAGCCCTTAGGCTTAAATAATTTAATTACCTTATTAAATCACTAAGGAAAATCCCCAAAAATACCAAAAAACTGATAAATCATATACTTCAACATATTAAAATTTCAAAGCATATGAAGATCACAACAACTCGGAATTTAACCAAAACCGAATAAAAACGTGTTAATTAGGCCATTAACATTTAAAAACACCTATGTCTTATCCAAATAAAGGTTTTAAATGGTTATATCCTAACCAAAATCACAAACATGAATCGGGTATAACCCACAACCGATCCAAACACAGAAAAACGAGGTGATAAACATGATTATTCACATTGATTAGTTAATTAGAGAAAAAGATAATTTCCTAGCTTTAATTCCTTAGCTTTATCTTCAATTAATGCTCTTCCTTGATCTTTTAATGGCCAACCGAAATATAGTTGAGGAGTTATGAATGAGAAAGTGAAAGTTTATTAAAGTGGAGGAAGAGATATATGCTAAGAAATGTAGCCCCATTTCCAAGTTTACCCCTTAGGAAAATTCCTCCTTTTAAATTTAGTTAAGTCTTATTTTAGTTCATTTATTAAGATACAACCATTGGATTTATTAATCTCATCTCGCTAATTATTCATATTATTCTATTTAATTTATCCAATTTAATATCTCGAATAATGTTAATTAAAATTCAGGGGCATCACAGGAAGGCTTCGCGGTTTATTATCCAGAATGGAGTCCTGTACAGGAGGGGATATTCCGTTCCTTTACTCCAGTGTATCACCCATGACGAGTTCAAACGAGTGTTACATGATGTGCACAAGGGAGAGTGTGGCGACCATACTGGAAGGCTAACCCTTACGAAGAAGATACTCAGATATGGATATTACTAGCCAACTGTGAATCGAGACGCGTCAGATAATGCCAAGAGATGTGACAGGTGCCAAAAACATGCCAGAATTCCAAGAGCGCCACCAACCAAAATTACTCAAATGGTTAGCCCATGGCCGTTCGCCACATGGGGCATTGATATAATAGGGTCTTTACCTCTAGCAAAAGGTGGCGCGAAGTACGCCATCGTTGCGGTTGACTACTTTACCAAATGGGCGGAAGCTGAGCCCCTTGACACTATCACGATGAAGAAAGTAATCAAGTTTGTTGTGTGCAACATCATTTGTCGCTTTGGCCTCCCATAAACAATTGTAACTGATAACGAAGCCCAATTCGATGGCGACGAGTTTAAGAACTTCTGCCAATGTTATCGCATCCAGAAGAAATTCTCGGCAGTAGCTCGCCCTCAAGCAAATGGACAAGTCGAAGCTATTAACAAAGTTATCAAGTCCATTCTGAAGAAATGACTGGAGAAGGCTGGAGGTAATTGGGTCGATGAGCTTCTCATGGCCTTATAAGCATATCGAACTACCCACAAGTCCGCGACCGGCCATACTCCGTTTGCACTTTCCTACGGTTCCGAAGCCATTATTCAAGTTAAGCTAGAAGTACCTTCTCACCATGTGACCTGTTATGATCCAAAGACTAATGCTATCTTACTCGCAAAATCACTGGAGTTACTCGGTGAGAAGCGTGAAGAGGCTGATTTGAGGGCAGCCGCACATCGCAGTCGAGTCGCTTGATTATACAATGCTAGGGTTCGACCCAGAACCTTTGAAATTGGCAATCTTGTACTTAAGCGAATCTATCCGGTCTCTTCACACATGAAACTGACATGGGATGGATCGTATGTCATCGAGCGGAAGCTTGGAGATGGCACATTTAAGTTGTCGACCGTTGATGGTCTTACTCTACTGAGAGCATGGAACAGCGAATGTCTCCGTCGCTATTACACATAACTGGCTTTCATTCATTTAGTCTGCTTTCCTTTTTTCAAGTTTGTTTATGCAATTTGAGAATTTGTATTTGTAATAAGGAAACTGATTTTGCCATGATTCTTATTTTAGCAATAAAGCGTAGACTCATCAAGCCAGACTAGCGATCCTTGAAGTGCATCGTGCGACTGTCACGATGTATGAAGAACTAAGTTGCATCTTACAGTGGGACTTATTCAAATAGAGAGTGATTGTGATCCGACCGGTCACTCGCTAAGTGAAACCCTAAGCCCGAGAGCAAGAAACGATAAAATAAAGAAGGATTGAAACACAACGATCCTCCAATGAACTCCAACTCCCAAAGTGTGAGCTGAAGTACAAACCCTAAATCCAGGCTCGAGGAGGATGGATCCGTCCATCCACGACCTCGCCTCAACCCAGGCTCGAGGAGGATGGATCCGTCCATCCACGACCTCGCCTCAACCCAGGCTCGAGGAGGATGGATCCGTCCATCCACGACCTCACCTCAACCCAGGCTCGAGGAGGATGGATCTGTCCATCCACGACCTCGCCTCAACCCAGGCTCGAGGAGGATGGATCCGTCCATCCACGACCTCGCCTCAACCCAAGCTCGAGGAGGGTGGATCTATCCATCCACGACCTCGCCTCAATCCAGGCTCGAGGAGGGTGGATCTATCCATCCACGACCTCGCCTCAATCCAGGCTCGAGGAGGATGGATCCATCCATCCACGACCTCGCTTCTTTTCAAGCTCGCAGACCATCTACGACTTCGCTTGCCGGATCAACGCGGATATGATCCGACCATCCACAATCTTGCCCAACTCCTTGTTCCCAGAGTGCAAACTAAATCCTAATACTTAAACAGATGTGATTAATCATCCATCAACTCACTCTAGATTCCCGGAGCGTGAACTAGAGTATAAACATTAAACGAGTGTGACCGACCGCTCGTAAAATCACTTATGTCCCCAGAGTACGGATGTAATTCTAAACATTAAATGGGTGTGACCAACTGCCCATAAAATAACTTATGTCCTCGGAGTGCGGATATGATTGTAAAAATTAAGCAGGCGTGACCGACCACCAGCATACAGGTCTAATCCCCATAGTGTGGATCCAAATATCAGCAAGTGAGCGAGTGTGATCCCACCACTCAAACTCGTGTCACTTAAACTTTGTTCCGACCAAGTTAAGTTAAAGCTAGTGAAGGCGGAGGACGACTGCCAACTAACTACCTCAATTCTACCCAGAACTAGGGGCATAACTCAAGTACCTACCACTGACCAAGATAGTGCAATGTTGGGACTCGACTCGACGTTTGATTACGACCCGAAGCCATGACTTCAAGATCTAAAGACCGGATTCAAGTTTGACTCAGAGACTGAAACTTCACAAGTACATTGAATGGAAGTGTGAGTGCTGAGGTACTTAGACAAATGAACATAGAGTTATGCTGAAAAAAAAGAAATTTGTATTCACACTATTCTTTGCAAAAGTAAGTACAAAATATGTTCAAAGAATTCCTATAACCAAGGGCCAAACCCACATCTATACATGGCCTACAAACAGCAAAAGAGAAGCTTATTCTAGCCATCTACAAAAGAGGAAGCAAAAATGCAAATCTACGCCTTTGGTTTCTTCTTGACTTTCTTTGGCGTAAATCCACCCGAGCTACCGCCCGAACCTCACTTTGAACCTTTACGTCCCCGGCCTGCTCCAGCTGGCTTGTCTCCGGTCGGGCGAATCGACATAATCTCTTCTTGAGAACTCACAGGGACTGAAGTATCCTCTGCGTGGGGAACCGGCGGAATGGTGGCACTCTCAACACCAAAGAATGAGGTACTCCAGTTTCAATTATGGTGCCACCCAAAGAAAGCACGAAGATCGGGACTGGACGAGGACCCGTCATACCTCCGTCGGCTCTACGAGCCTCCTCAGCTTGCTCGATCTCAGCCTTGATTTCCACCATTATCTACTCTGCTCGGTCCATACGTATACCCATCGGAATGCTACTGGTCGGACTCGAGGTGCCCGTTATGATTACCTCTTCATCTACATTGAAAGGCACTTCAATACTCGGATCGCTTTGATGGCCGAGTAGCGCTTCCATTAGTTGATCATTAAGCACGTAGCTGCCATCAAGTGTCTCCCCAACCGAAGAAGTAATTGTTATTGTTATCGCCTCCGTTGTTAACACCTCCTGCTTATGATGAACTTCTTGAGTTGCAGGAGGGTCGGCCGGTGTAGAATCTAAGACTGAATGAGGATAAAAGAATATATGAGTAATATCATTTGATAGTGCTCCTACATTTTGAGGAATAGGAGAAGTGTCTAAAAGACCTTCCTCAAGTTGGCTCCCAGGTTGGGCCGACGGGCTTTCCGAGCTGCGCTAGGTGATCGGAGAGAGATGCGGCCTATCAGGATCGTACATTGGGACGACCGGAGGATCAACAGAGGAAGTAGGCTCAGTTTGAGACGCTGAAGGCACTTCGTAACCAACTCAACGATGTTCACTTCCGGATCCTTCTCTGGCCTCCGAATACTTAGCCGCCAGGTCTTCTCTCTGAAGCATGATAACTGTGTCGTGAAGGACTTTAGGCTCATCTCCGATTAGCACTTGAGTTTCTAGTTCAAACTCATCAACGTTTGCAACATTACGGATCGCCTTTTCATCCTCAAGCAAGCGGTTCTAGGCCTTATATAATTGAAAAGGGTAATCTTTGCCAAGCCAATTAAGGTTGCGGTTTTTCAAGACATTAACATTGTAAGTGACCAGAAGATCTTCAAATTCGCTTTCCATCCTGGCCTCTACAGCTTTTATTTCCCTTTCCACCCTGGCATTGGCTTCCTTGGTCTTTTTATTCACAGCATCCCTCTCTTCACTAAGTCTAACCGCCTCCTCACACGCCTCCTGGGCCACTTTGTTAGCTTCGTCTTTCTCTTTAAGGGCCTCAGTTAGCTTAGCCTTCAGCTCGTTGACTTCTTTTCATGTAGAGTCCCTTTCCCGAATAATGATGGTGTTACGGTGACCCATCTCCTGCACTAAGTCCATGTTAGTCTTTCTCATCTTTTCTATGGACTTTCTGGCCTCCTCGGCTAGCCAGCCTCCATCTCGATCTTCCTTGAAGATTCAAGCTCGTTGGTGAGCACCGTTATTATTCTGCCTTTTTGAGAAAGGTCGCCCTCCAGTTTTTCAATCGTTTTAGCCCGCTCAAAAGACACAGCCGAAACCCGTTCTGCCGTCTTAACCCATTCACGATATTGGCTATACGCATCATGCACATAGTCCTGCACTAATTTCTCTATGTCACTTGGGATTCTTTTCAAGTTAGGGGGAAAGTGGAAGCCATCAAAACAAATGTTCAGAAAATATTTCTTCAACATAACGATACAGATGGCTCCCTCCCCCGTGGGCTCTATGGCTGTTTGTTCTGTGATGACAGGAGCTTCTGTTTCAGTTCTACGGCACCGATCGTTAGATTTCGAAGTGTGAGACGGTGCTATTTGATGTGCAGTTTCGGAAGATGGCTTACCAAAGCCAGATGGTTTTGAAGGTCCTTTTGATGGTGCAGATCGCGCCCGAGAGCGGTGCCTGCTTTGATATGGCCTTTCCTTCTCCCTATCACGGCGCTCGCGCTCTTGGCTAGAGTGATAGCTATGACCATAGTCTCTCTTACTTTCACACCAATGTGATTCAGAGTGTGAACTGGAAGAATGGCGTGAAGAGCAAAGCTTGTTGAGCATGGACCCTTGTTTCACCATCGTGTTTGTAAAATGAAAAGAGAAGCAGAATTAGTTATCTCCAGAAATTAAGAAGCATGTAATTAGAAGTCGGGTGGTGCCATGAAGTGTATGTATGCATGTGCAAACCCCCCAACCGACCGATTGTGGTAGCCTTTCTTATTGGAGTTGGCTCCCCTATGTCTAAAGAAGTTAGGCCTGCGTCGGTTCATGACAGGGAATAAAGCCCCTCTAACCCGAGATCATGGTACGTAGATATGTCGTTTGGGATAGGCACATCAGACAACCCTTTCAATGAACCTTCCGTCTGTGGAGAAGTGGTCTCCAGACCTGTAGAAGTTGCAGCAAGCTAAGATGCTTCAATAGTCTTTTGCCACTTAGCTTTGTGGACAAAAGTTTTGCCTTTTCTTTTTGACCCTAACGGTCGAAGGCCCTACGGAGGCATGACCATGGGCTCATGTCTAGCTGTCGTACCCTCTTCATCGCCAAGTTCGATGATTGTTACTAAAGGTGCACTCTGAGCTCCCCCAATTGGGGGCACGATAGGAGCCCATCTCCCACTTTGTCTTACTGGAGCCACTCTGGGGACCCCTGTTAGACCTATACTCTGGCCTCTTTCTATGAGCCCAAAGGCAATCAGGTTATTGTTAGTAAGAACTTCATCTATTTCCCTAAGTTCAGAGGGCACCGCCTGGAGTATCCTGACTATCTCTTTGAACTGTGCTCCTTTGGGCCATGGAATGGAAGCTGTAAAAGAAATGCAGGAATGGATTAGCATCGATTTATATTACCCAGTTAATTAACGAAGAAGTTAAAGCACTTACGTCTTACCAACCATCGCCTAGGGAACCTCAGTGGGCATCTCACAAAGAACCACTCTGTCTTAAAGTAGCTCAACTTACCCCAAGCACCTGCCACCACTTGGAAGTTCCTGACCGCTTCTAGAAAAGTGAACGACGAATTATCCCTTCGACTCTTGACATTGAACAAGTATCTAATCTCATCGACGATCGGGGGTCAAAAGAGAAGCTCAATAAATATGATATATAGGCTATTGAGAAGTGCATATCCGTTAGGATGTAGTTGAGAAGGCGCAATCCTAAAAAAAATAGCACGTCCCGAATGAATTGGTTAAACGGGGGCAATGTTCCAGCTATGCACATGAATCTATTACAGGCAGTGAACCCTTCCAGAGGTTTATGCGCTCTATCTTCTGGCCCCGGTAATAGAACTTCTTCTAAAGATAGCCCATGCCTAAGAAAAATTCTTCCTAGCTTATCTTCTGAAATCTTGGACCGGACGGAGTCCTCCGGGTTCATAACCAACACTGCATTCGGCAGTTCATCTGGAGCAGGGTGTACTGTGTCAGCCATGATGACTGGCCTTTCAATTCTAGGAAATGGAGGACCCAGAACTTCTTGTTGCTCTAAACTTCCAAGATCCATATCTATTGAACTTGGTAAAAACCGTTATTGGATTGTAAGAAACTCGTGCCCCCCAGTGCAGAGTGAGTGATCGTGTTGTGTGTGAAGTGTTACATTATACTCTAGATTTCTATAAGTTTGAAAGATGGTAAAGAGACAAGACTTCAAGATTCGACCGAAGTGACCTTCATCGCTGACCGTCTCAACCGTGCCATCCTGACTTCAAAGAACGATCCATATTTAAATCAGTTATGTTTGTCAAGTTACAATTCCATCGACGAGCTTTGAAGGGTAGTCATATATGCAGTTTTACAGTCAAGTCCAAGTATGCAAGACTAAAGCTCGTTGGAGTTAAGTGTTCGAGTATGCCAAAGGCAATTAGTTTCGTATCCATCATGGTTCGAATTGGATCGTTCCCCTGAAGCCTGAGTTCGTAAAGATCCAACAATAATCTATTCGTATCGATACGTTTCGTATCGATACCTCATTCGTATCGATCATCTTTGTGTCGATCGATTTATATCGATCCAATGCAATTAGTTCTGTATCCATCAATCTGTATTGATATGAATTTCCACGATTCTCAGATCGATCATGGAGGCAGCCTTCCACCATCTCATATCAATACGAATTTGAGGAAAATTTGGAGCCACTGACTCCATCGTATCCTTCTAGTACCTTCCTCCTCCTTCTTCTCCAAGATGCCATTAACTACTCCCTCGACCTCACCCTAACCACGCTCCGGCACCAACGGCGTCGGAGATGGCCATCACCATGAATAGAGTGGCGTGAAGCTCGAATCTCATCGCTTTAAGAATGGTATTCGCTGATCGATTACCTAGTTTGACGAATTTGGATTAAGGATTGATGATTGGCTATTTGGAAGACGAGAGTTCAATGGTTCTTTTCTCCAATCGATACAAAGTAATAGCAGATGCAAGTGAAAAAAATTTCTAAGTCCAGAAACTATTTATACGCCTTCCTATCCAAAGAGAAACGTTTTGTATCCCAGTCACTAAACCGAGAGAAGTGGTGAACAACCATCGATATGAAGATTGACTTTCGTATCCATCAACACAGAATAATAAAGAGCCAATGAATTTCATATCCATCGATACGAAGTTCTCAACTTGAACACCTATCTCATATCGATCGCCATCGATACAAAGCTTATCTCCATACATCCCAGATCGATCTAGGAGAGGAGCGATATGAAGAAATGGATCAAAACAACCATCGATCGTTGTTGCTACTTGAATTTCACGTCGATCCAAGAGAGGATCGATACGAAACTCGATAAAAAAATAACTTGACAATGCCCCATGAACGTGCAAACAAGAATGGGAGTCAGATTAACATACATGCATGTATGCCAAACTAACGTTTGATTTTCAAAGTTAATAGGAATTGAATGCTTACATGGTGACGACTAGAACAATGAACAACAAATTGCTAGCACTCGACCTTCAGTTACAACAATAAACTACATGATCATTGGTGGTCTACAATCAACATTTATACTACTGGAAATTAATCGAAGGTTACATCTCTTGATGAAAAGACAACAACTGTTCAACGAATCAGACAGAACTTTTTCAGAATAAAGATTGTAACTTTTCAAAGCACGTCATGTACACACAGGACATATTTTAGGGGGCAAATGTTATCCCGCCTTTTGGCAAGGCTGTGACACCAAGGATTTGACTAGACACTAAAGACAATCCGCCCCGGAGATCAGTTATCTACAGGTCCACGATGGATACAGGCAAACTTGGTCTAAGCCCGGATCAAGCTACAATTAGCATGGTATGACAAGCAAAGTTATTAAAGGCAACACTCTAAATTTCAGGTCAATCAAATTTCGTATGCTCAAGTTATGGATCAATCAAGATCCATGAAGAACACATCCATTTCGTATCCATCAGCCCACATCCATCATTTCGTATCCATCCAGGTCGATACGAAATGAGCACAAGTCCATCACTCAACATCCATCCACTTCGTATCCATCAGGCAATAGCGCCTCTCGGATCGATCATAGTTCATTTACTCAACAACTAAACATTTCGTATCGATCACACTTCTGCATATTTCATATCGATCAACCAATCGATCGATACGAAGCAAGGGGAAAAGCAACGATGCGAAACCACAGACAAGCATCGATGCAAAGAGTGTGGACTCGAATGGATACGAAGGAATAAGTCAAACCAAAGGAAACGGTTTATAAGCATGAATTGTGGATCTCCAGCGCCTCATCATCGACACGCAATTGACCGATACGCATTGTATCGATACGAAGACCATCGATACGCACGTATCGATACGAATCCTTCAGCCTCCTTAACACTTGGATCGATCATATCTCTCAAACAACAAGTCCAAATGCTATGAAATTTTCATAGGAGCTTGCATATCAATTAAAGAACATCCACAATCTATCGTAGCTCAATTGGAGCCAATCTTGATCGATACGAAGACAACAAGGACCGATCCCAAATAACCCCAGATCGATCTGGTGGGCCCACCTACGCATGAGAAAGGGTATTCCGAGTTTTGGGGTAGATATTTCCAGATCTACTCCTATAAATAGCACTCCTACGCCAACTAAAAAGGACTTTTGGGACTTCTAGGCTGTTACTCTGCTGAAACTCCATTGTAACTTGAGTGTTAGCTATCATACTATTGTAACTCAGCTGAGAATCATCAATACACAACAAACTATTCAAAGTGGACGTAGGCTACAACGCCGAACCACTTTAAATTCTTGTATTTTTCTATTACTGCTTAATTTTCTTGGTGTGATTGTTAGATTAGCCTCTTTTTCTATTTAATTTCTTCATTCTAATCTCTTCAATTACATCCGAAGAGTGTTGTGCCCAATTTTGGTACAAACATTCCCTATAGAATTAAGTCCTTGATTTGAGTGTTGTTTTTATTATATAGTTAAATAACCGACTATCAAACTTGACCAGTTTAAAATCATTGTCGGTTAGGGGAGACCAGGATTGGATATGTTATCTGAAAACGACTTCAAACTGACATTAGCATTTCGAATTGGAATATCTGAAAGATAATTGGAGATGGAGCTCTTTAAAGTGCAAGGGCTACTTGCTACTAATCCTGAGGGTAATTCCCAAATGGATGTAGTAGAGGTAGTGCCTTCGGTTTTATTCAGTCCCAGAATGATTTTATATGTTGAATGCTTGTACTGCATTTCTGCCTTGAAGGCAATATTAGTATTCCAAGATGGTTTGCTAAGAGAAAAGGTAAAAGCATTGCCTCAAGCCTCACAACCTAGGAAATGCTAAAACATGGTAGATGCAGTAGGGTATGTAGGTTGCTCCCATTAGGGTGTGTCATCACTGTTCTAGATTGTCATATTATGGATTTGGTTGTGCATGAGAGCTGTCTATAAAGGTTCGAAACAATCAGGGTGACGACATATTCGGTACTATCCAAGTTCAGGGGTAGGTCGGTTTTTCTTTGCAGGGTTGGACCAAGTTTAGGGTCTAACTCCAGGTACATTTTATCTAGAGGTGTACTATATGGAAGTAGTCCATTACCTTGCCATTGTTCGAATCCATTCTCCAATATGAGCCTTCGGACTTGATTGTATACCTATTATGCTGGAATTTAATAATGTAATAAATTCGGCTATGATTTCATACTTACTTTATACCCTAGACATTATTATAATATCACTGGATTTTCTATAGAATTGTTTTGGTTATCGTAAGGTAAAAACCCGTCTGTGTTTATGTGCGATGTGGTTTTATAAGATACCATTATTTAAAGGGTTTTTATAACATTAAATTCCTATTAAGATGTGTTTCTCACGCTGGTTTTCCAAACTAATCCAGGTGTGATTTTATTATAATGCTCGGGTCAGACCGATCATATTTGTTGCTTGAGTTTGGATACTTGGAGTTTCAGGAGACGAGTTGGATGCCTCCATTCATGTATATGTTTATTTTCCATTGCATTGGTTATTTATATTGATCAGCAATGGTAAGGACATGTTGTTATAATTGTTCAAGCTGATCACTTATTTTAGTGTACTCTGATTGATGTATGTATATTACAGTTTTTCTTTTGTAAAGATCTATTGTATATTATATATTACTCGGCACATGTGAGATTCTGTTCTGTATTTTCTTTCTTTCACCCCAACAATATATCTTTCCTGCACTTCGATGCTCGACACGTGAATAATGTAGACATATTAGTGTCGACTTCTGAGGATCGAAAAGGGTGGGTCGTTACACATTTTTTTCGAAAATGCATAAGCAGATGTTTAATTAGCAACAACATGAAACCTTGTATTATCTGAAAAAACACCAAATAGCCGCCTCAGCCTTCTTATCCATAATTTCCCACTTTGCTTCAATTATCGCTATGTTTCTCCTATTTGTTCTCTAATGGTTGGTGAAGATCGCTGAGCTTAGAATATTCTCCATCTTTGCCTTCCACAATCCCCATATCTCCCATTAAGTTTTCCAATAATTTTCTTTTTCACTACCAAACTCTCTTCTAATTTTCGTAGTAGGCTCTGATACCAACTGTTATGGTTATTCCAATGATCCTTACACAATTAGATTTAAAAAGAGATAAGAAATGAAGAAAAAATAATACTAAGATAATTTCCTCTAAACAAACTTTATAAATTCTTCCAAAAGACTATAAGAGTAAACCTTAAAATTGAAATGAAATCTCATTCTCCAATACCTTAATACAATGATTCCACTTTTCTCTAGTTATAATGAATCCTATATAAGCTTATTTTTGATAAAATATCATCCTTAATCGGCTAATTAAGAAACTGATTAATTACTTCCATCTTTCAGAATAATTCCTTTCCATGTAGATATTGCTTGCATTTTCTTTAATCTAATAAAAAACGCAATTAATATTCTTTAATCACTCTCGAAAATATAAAAAATCTATAAAATAGGTAACACGTTTGACTCATGATTCCACTTGACTCAAAATATCTCCAAAATCTACTTCAATTTGGAAATATTATAACACCGAAATCTAACGGGAAGAAAAGGAGATGGGGTATTAAGTCCCGCATCATAGAAATTGTGATTCTATATTTGTTTATATATAGGATTCTCATGAGAATGTTTAGCCTTTTGGCCATACAAATGTTTTCCCTTGGGTTGAAAAGAGAGACCATGCATATTAACACATGTGTATGCCACTAACCGGGCTAGGTCTGGGTTATATTTTTAACAAATTTTATTAAATGGAACATATTAGCCTGTTCACAAGCCCATATAAAATTTGAATTCTAAAATTAGTGGCGGATACGACTGTTGCAAACCAATAGACACAACTTTTGAAAGCATGTGGAAGTCAAGGGTCACGATAGATTGGAAGGTGGAAAAATCGACCGTTATAATCAATGGACGTGGCCGATGATGATTATATGCGTCATTTCACTACCTATATAAAGTCAAGTCCGAAATCATTTCAAGAAAATATATGATCGTTGTAACGATACAGATTTTCGCGTTCGAAAATCAACATCCATACTTTACATCGTATTCGAATGCCGTAGATTCGACCGTTCAAATCCGAGTCGCTGGAGCTTATAACAACATTAAGTAATCAACACAGCGGAAAAGCAAATGAATATAGATATACAACATCTGATACAATATCCAGATACAATGATGATACAATGAATATCTATATACATCAGAGATATGATACAACAAATAGCAGCGGAAAAGAAAATGATAACATCAGCAGCGGATAATCTCCATCTTCAAAGCAGCAAATCCAAATATAGCTCGAACTCCCAATAACGATGCACAAAGATAAGCAAGTGCAGACCGATCCAAAGACTGAACTAGCTCCAGAAAATCTACTAATCTGACTATCGGAAAAACCCAACTCTAGACTGCTCGTGTAGAAAAATTTTGAGCATCCAGAGTTTAGGAAAGAAACAATAAACTCCAGATCAGTCATGGGACTGGTGTGAGCAACAAAAACAGTTTATCTTAAAAACAAATAGCAGAGAATTTTAAAGTCAATTCGCAATGCTTTTGGAAAATGAAACTACCATAAGACCTCCCGCCACACACACAATGCAAACGCAGAATTGGAGGAGATTTCTTCTTATGATAGTCAAAGATGCTTACTACGCAAAATCAAATCATTTTTGATATTATTATTAGTGCATAGTGTAGAAAACATTTCGAAAGTAGAATATAAATCTTAGCCAGCATAGGTACCATTATATTATGCCTACTATAGCTACCATATTAGATGGCAGGTTCTACAACTAATACCGTACAAAGTTCGTATTGGAAGATGGATTTCCAACAAATGGTCAGGCTAAGGAACTTCCTATGCCACGAAAGAACGCCTCTGGAATGACGTCCCGAGAACCTAACCGGATCTCTGCCAACACAAGGCCGGGTTACCTCTGCAAAAATAGGTAACTACTGACACGCGTATGCCATCCCCCGATCGTAACCGATCTTCCCGAGGATCCTCGATTTCCAACAACCACAAAGTAATAAACTCGCAGCATCAACATAGGTTAAATATCTGGGCTCCATACCATGATACCACCTCTATCCAGAAGGAATGACATACACTAAGGGGCGCTACTCCCTAGAACCTTGCCGCATCCTTCCTGTTTTGACCATTTCCGGGGTGTGAGGTTTGACGAAGTCTCGTCCACAAAGCTACGCTTTGTCACAAAGCCATGCTTCGGGTCAAACAAATGATCAAAGAAATGATCACAAAGATATAAGATCAAACAAATGATCATATCGCAAATGATCAAACAATGATCATCACACAGCAACACTCAGCATGTCACATTACCAAATTGGGATATATCGCTGATAAATTTCAACTACATAACCTCTGAGCTCGTACGTCTCAGAGAAGGGTGTTAAGCTAAGAGAATAAATTCTCCGCCACCAAACAGAAATTTATTTGAAAGAAATCTGCTTTATATCTCAAAGTGTAATGTTAGACATGTAACCATACAAGTCTATTCTGGGTTCGAACAGAACCGAAGGTACTTCTTACGAAGCCCTTGCAAATCCGGGTATTCACAATCCCGATCGGACTTCCCATCACTTAGGGGATCTCTATACCGGGAGCTACCCAGTGCAGAAACAATCGACGAGTTATCTTTTCGTTCTCGTGAATATCCGGTCTTCAACACCGATCTTCAAATGCTATCCATATACGACGTATCACTATTCGGAATGGGTTATATGACACAAAGGTCTTTTCCCGGCTAACCCGAATAGTGAGCGCAATATTCAAAAACAAAGGGATAATGGGATTTCAATTAAGTCACAATTTAAACCCAAACTTTCTTTTCAAATGGTTTAACAAATTACCATTTTAATCTTTTTAAACAAAAAGATTCAATTCACCAAAATTCACGTAATTTCACAAAGATTCATTCACAGATTTTCCAAATCGATTTCCATTTCAATTTAATTAATTCGTTGAATCTTTAAATCAAAGATTTAACAAATAGCTTTCAAAACAATTTCATTTCGAATGGGTTAAACAAAACATCATTTTAAATCTGTTAAAAATAAATAGATTTAATTCATAGCTTTCAAAAAGAATTCATTCATAACTTGGAAAACCATTTTTCAATTCAATCTTGAAATTCCTTTAATTAAACTGGAATTTCATTTCTTATCTGAAAGCTTTTATCATTTGAAAACAAACATTTTTCATTTTGGAAATCTGATTCATTTATACGAGTTAAGGTTCTTGGGTTAAATCCAAATTCTCAAAATTTTACTTTTAAAATGGTTTAAACAAACACATTTATATCATCTTTAATTCCTAGTTTCAAATCATAGGGTTCAATTTCAAATTTGAATTCAAATTTAAATCAAATTATTTAAATTTCAAAACTTAATCAAGTTATTCAAAATAACTTTTATCTTTGAAATTCTATTTCAAAAGCTTTTCACTTTAAATCCAAATTTCCAATTTTAAAATCAATTGAAATTAAAATTTCGATTTCAAAAATATTAAATTTACATCATCTGTGACTTAACCAATTTCCTCATGGAATCCATATTGGTGTATGTAAAAGTGTAGCCCAGGGGTTTCACACACAATAGTGCACATCATACAATCATCACAGATTAGAATACAGAATATAATTGATAAGCGACATAAACTATAACGCCTATCATATAGATCATAGATATATATCATAGATAAGTAAATTACAGATCACAACATAAATCAGGATGTATCACAAAGCATCATATATCAGGGATATCAAACAATTCAATCATTCAGTCAAGTCCAAACATTCACAAGTGAATTTATTAATCAACTGACTCTTTTAAATCAGATGTATCGATTATTAATCCGGTTTAATTATCATAAGTTAATTACAAATTATTTGAAATAATTCCCCTTTCTTCATTTATTAGTTAATTTTTAATTATTAACTAATCATCCTTAATTAATGAATCAATTTATTTTAATTATTTAATAAATCTTAATTAATCACATTCATTAATTAATCCTTTGATTATTAACAAATAATCATACTCAAGTTACTAATCATCATTCAGTTAATTACGAATTGATTTATCTTTAATAACCAATTTATTAATCTCTAATTATTAAATTAATCAATTATAATCATTAATTAATTAAATTAATTTACTATATTTAATTTCCTAATCAACTTAATAAATTTCCAAGATAATAAAACTTCTTTTAACTTAAGATACATTATCTTATAAATACATTAATTACCATTTACATTTTTAAACCCTTTATCTTATAATTAACTTAAACAAAATTTAGATTAAATAAATTTTAAAACTCTTTAACAAATGTTAAGAAACCATTTGATATTTATAAACAAATATTATAAAAGGAAATTTTAACAAAATTTGTTTAGGTTCCAAAATTCTATTTTTTTTATCTTTTATAAAAACCGGCTACGGCTGCTTCGGGTCATACCCGAAAGCTACTCGGGTCCATCCCCGAGTTTTCTCCCTTTTTCCCCTTATCACCAAAACTTAGATTAATCTACAGTTTTAAAAACTGAAGCGTACCATTCCCCAAACACTCGAGCACGAACTCGAGTCGAAACCCCAAAACCCCGAGCCCATCTTCGCGTAAACTCCACGAAATCTCGAGCAACCTCATGCGAAACTCTTTCTTCCCCAAACCATCAATTACCTCAGATATCATCACCCACGCGTGCACATGCACCCCCGCGGCATTCAACTCCGGCCCCTCGCGATCATCCTCGCAAGTCAACGACCCTCCCCTAACACCATTTCGATCATCACTTCGGTAGCAGGAACCCCGATTCAAAATCGAGCATCGTGCTCGAAACTGGAACCAATGTCGAGTTTGGAAAACGCCTCGTACTTGCCGCCTCTACCACCAGAGATCACGAATCTTCGGCCATGTCTTCGCCTACGCTTCAGCAACCATCACCCAAAAGCATATGACACTCGATTAAACATTTAAGCCGTGTCGATCAATTTGCTAAACCCTCCAAAAACTAGGGCTACAGGTAAGAAAACATCATCACTGCTTTCATGGTGATTTGCATCACCATCACTTATTTTTCCCAGCTTCATTGATTACTCCTCTACCCACAAGAAGAAACCCGATATCCCAAAATCGATAGATCAACAAAAATCACCAAATTTCCCTTTCTGTTGAACCTAGAACTGCTTTCTAGTCCCTTAACTAGAAATCCTAATTTTCATTCCAAAAATCATGTTTTGATCTTAGTATCTAATTCATAATACTGAATTTATAAATTATTCAGTTTGAATTTTCACATATTTTAACATGCATTGATGTTTTTATAGTTCCAGTGAGCTTTAATTTAACTTAAACAAAACTTTAAACCCTTCTCTATGACATAACAACAAATTTTCTTTGAATTCTAAGTTCTAACATCAATGGATTTAAGAGAATGTGAATTTTGAATCAAGTCTTGAACTTGAAAACTGGAAACAGAGATGACAATGGGACATATACACATATCTTCACATCCATATATATATATAGAAATTCATCACATATAAATATTTATTTAACACACGTTCATACCAGATCTAAGCATGCAACCATAACCAATTTAAGATTTTGAAAATGTGATGTTACTCACTTAGTAGGAAAGAACAGAGTTTGCTCACCTGTCATTTTTTCCAGAAAACAGAACTACTATGTTGAATTTTAGTTAAGTGCATTGCTTTTGATTTCCAGGTTGATGAGTCAGTAAGAAACAAAATGTTATCTTCCCTGTTTTGAAACCAGCCTGAGACACTGCTTGCTAAAGCCTTCTTGATCTCAGGTTTGAGTTGTTTTTGAATTGAAGTTTTGTTTCAGTTTGTAGATGATATTACTTCAGTTTTATTTACTTTTGTTTGAATGGAAGAAACTGAGATGAAGTAAATATAGACAAGAGAAGTTTACAGAGGAGAGTTATGTGCTGGTGATTCTTGCATTGGGTTGATGAGTATTATACTGTGTACTAAGGTGAAAGCATTAAATGCAAGCATGCTTCCTTGTCTTCAGCTGATAACATTGCTTTGGTGTACTAGAGATGTCTTGCATTAATTGTTCAAGTCCTCTATGTCTTGTTTATAGACATTTGAATATTTTTCTTTCGGCTGCCTATACTTTGTTTTACTATTTTTTTGTAGTATATTTATTATCTTGTATTTCTAGTTTAAATTTCAAATTATTATCGGTTATATATTTACATTAATTACTTATTTACAATTTGATTTCAAATCCAATATATACATATATTTTCTATTTGAATCGAGGAAACTCGCTTAAATTAACAATTAATTTTAAAATTTTAATCCAAAAATTTATTTAATTATCAATTTAAATTAAATTAAAATCTAGGGTCGTTACAAACTTCCCCCCTTAAAAGAATTTCGTCCTCGAAATTCACAGGCACGAAAACAACATGGAGATAGATAGATTCGATCTCCTATAGTCCTCAACTTACGATATGAATTCCAAACTCAAGTTGGAATATCTTAGAATACATAATAATTTGTCCCTCTTCGGACTTTGGTATTCCCAGAAATTACAATAGAATTTCAAATTTAGTTTTAAACGAAATTGTTTTATTAATTTAATTCAATTTATCCTCATATTCTATTAATCAATTTAATTCAATTTCAAATTTCCAATTTCAAATTCATTAAGGTTTAAATCAAAAAGCTGATAAGAAACTGATGAAGATACGAAGTAAGAATTTTCTACAACGATTCGTTAGAGCCATCATCACACCGAAACCCCTTCTTGTAGCTGGTACGAAAAGAAATCAAAAGAATTTTGGAAATGAATCAAAGAAAATTGATAAGAAAGTTGTTTCCACTGTTGTAGGGTATTGACCATTGATAGTGGTATTCCCTTGTCCCCTATCTCGTCTTATTCTTGCACTCATACTTACTATCAGTGGATAGTAAGAGAATTTACTGAGGCGTTCAAACGGATATCTTAGGATATACTTATTCTAGAGTTTACTTCACTCTATCTTTAATGAGCTACTTAACGTGTTATACTCCTGAGCTAAAGTTCAACCTTAGCTCTGATACCAAATGTAACGATACGGATTTCCGCGTTCGAAAATCAACATCCATACTTTACATCGTATTCAAATGTCGTAGATTCGACCGTTCAAATCCGAGTCGCCGGAGCTTATAACAACATTAAGTAATCAACACAGCGGAAAAGCAAATGAATATAAATATACAACATCTAATACAATATCCAGATACAATGATGATACAATGAATATCTATATATATCAGAGATATGATACAACAAATAGCAGTGGAAAAGAAAATGATAACATCAGCAGCGGATAATCTCCATCTTCAAAGCAGCAAATCCAAATATAGCTCGAACTCCCAATAACGATGCACAAAGATAAGCAAGTGCAGACCGATCCAAAGACTGAACTAGCTCCAGAAAATCTACTAATCTGACTATCGGAAAAACCCAACTCTAGACTGCTCGTGTAGAAAAATTTTGAGCATCCAGAGTTTAGGAAAGAAACAATAAACTCCGGATCAGTCATGGGACTGGTGTGAGCAACAAAAACAGTTTATCTTAAAAACAAATAAAAGAGAATTTTAAAGTCAATTCGCAATGCTTTTGGAAAATGAAACTACCATAAGACCTCCCGCCACACACACAATGCAAATGCAGAATTGGAGGAGATTTCTTCTTATGATAGTCAAAGATGCTTACTACGCAAAATCAAATCATTTTTGATATTATTATTAGTGCATAGTGTAGAAAACATTTCGAAAGTAGAATATAAATCTTAGCCAGCATAGGTACCATTATATTATGCCTACTATAGCTACCATATTAGATGGCAGGTTCTACAACTAATACCGTACAAAGTTCGTATTGGAAGATGGATTTCCAACAAATGGTCAGGCTAAGGAACTTCCTATGCCACGAAAGAACGCCTCTGGAATGACGTCCCGAGAACCTAACCGGATCTCTGCCAACACAAGGCCGGGTTACCTCTGCAAAAATAGGTAACTACTGACACGCGTATGCCATCCCCCGATCGTAACCGATCTTCCCGAGGATCCTCGATTTCCAACAACCACAAAGTAATAAACTCGCAGCATCAACATAGGTTAAATATCTGGGCTCCATACCATGATACCACCTCTATCCAGAAGGAATGACATACACTAAGGGGCTCTACTCCCTAGAACCTTGCCGCATCCTTCCTGTTTTGACCATTTCCGGGGTGTGAGGTTTGACGAAGTCTCGTCCACAAAGCTACGCTTTGTCACAAAGCCATGCTTCGGGTCAAACAAATGATCAAAGAAATGATCACAAAGATATAAGATCAAACAAATGATCATATCGCAAATGATCAAACAATGATCATCACACAGCAACACTCAGCATGTCACATTACCAAATTGGGATATATCGCTGATAAATTTCAACTACATAACCTCTGAGCTCGTACGTCTCAGAGAAGGGTGTTAAGCTAAGAGAATAAATTCTCCGCCACCAAACAGAAATGTATTTGAAAGAAATCTGCTTTATATCTCAAAGTGTAATGTCAGACATGTAACCATACAAGTCTGTTCCGGCTTCGAACAGAACCGAAGGTACTTCTTACGAAGCCCTTGCAAATCCGGGTATTCACAATCCCGATCAGACTTCCCATCACTTAGTGTATCTCTATACCGGGAGCTACCCGGTGCAGAAACAATCGACGAGTTATCTTTTCGTTCTCGTGAATATCCGATCTTCAAATGCTATCCATATACGACGTATCACTATTCGAAATGGGTTATATGACACAAAGGTCTTTTCCCGGCTAACCCGAATAGTGAGCGCAATATTCAAAAACAAAGGGATAATGGGATTTCAATTAAGTCACAATTTAAACCCAAACTTTCTTTTCAAATGGTTTAACAAATTACCATTTTAAATCTTTTTAAACAAAAAGATTCGATTCACCAAAATTCACTTAATTTCACAAAGATTCATTCACAGATTTTCCAAATCGATTTCCATTTCAATTTAATTAATTCGTTGAATCTTTAAATCAAAGATTTAACAAATAGCTTTCAAAACAATTTCATTTCGAATGGGTTAAACAAAACATCATTTTAAATCTGTTAAAAATAAACAGATTTAATTCATAGCTTTCAAAAAGAATTCATTCATAACTTGGAAAACCATTTTTCAATTCAATCTTGAAATTCCTTTAATTAAACTAGAATTTCATTTCTTATCTGAAAGCTTTTATCATTTGAAAACAAACAGTTTTCATTTTAGAAATCTGATTCATTTATACGAGTTAAGGTTCTTTGGTTAAATCCAAATTCTCAAAATTTTACTTTTAAAATGGTTTAAACAAACACATTTATATCATCTTTAATCCCTAGTTTCAAATCATAGGGTTCAATTTCAAATTTGAATTCAAATTTAAATCAAATTATTTAAATTTCAAAACTTAATCAAGTTATTCAAAATAACTTTTATCTTTAAAATTCTATTTCAAAAGCTTTTCACTTTAAATCCAAATTTCCAATTTTAAAATCAATTGAAATTAAAATTTAAATTTCAAAAATATTAAATTTACATCATTTGTGACTTAACCAATTTCCTCGTGGAATCCATATTGGTGTATGTAAAAGTGTAGCCCAGGGGTTTCACACACAATAGTGCACATCATACAATCATCACAGATCAGAATACAGAATATAATTGATAAGCGATATAAACTATAACGCCTATCATATAGATCATAGATATATATCACAGATAAGTAAATTACAGATCACAACATAAATCAGGATGTATCACAAAGCATCATATATCAGGGATATCAAACAATTCAATCATTCAGTCAAGTCCAAACATTCACAAGTGAATTTATTAATCAACTGACTCTTTTAAATCAGATGTATCGATTATTAATCCGGTTTAATTATCATAAGTTAATTACAAATTATTTGAAATAATTCCCCTTTCTTCATTTATTAGTTAATTTTTAATTATTAACTAATCATCCTTAATTAATGAATCAATTTATTTTAATTATTTAATAAATCTTAATTAATCACATTCATTAATTAATCCTCTGATTATTAACAAATAATCATACTCAAGTTACTAATCATCATTCAGTTAATTACGAATTGATTTATCTTTAATAACCAATTTATTAATCTCTAATTATTAAATTAATCAATTATAATCATTAATTAATTAAATTAATTAACTATATTTAATTTCCTAATCAACTTAATAAATTTCCAAGATAATAAAACTCCTTTTAACTTAAGATACATTATCTTATAAATACATTAATTACCATTTACATTTTTAAACCCTTTATCTTATAATTAACTTAAACAAAATTTAGATTAAATAAATTTTAAAACTCTTTAACAAATGTTAAGAAACCATTTGATATTTATAAACAAATATTATAAAAGGAAATTTTAACAAAATTTGTTTAGGTTCCAAAATTTTATTTTTTTAAACTTTTATAAAAACCGGCTACGGCTGCTTCGGGTCATACCCGAAAGCTACTCGGGTCCATCCCCGAGTTTTCTCCCTTTTTCCCCTTATCAATAAAACTTAGTTTAATCTACAGTTTTAAAAACTGAAGCGTACCATTCCCCAAACACTCGAGCACGAACTCCAGTCGAAACCCCAAAACCCCGAGCCCATCTTCGCGTAAACTCCACGAAATCTCGAGCAACCTCACGCGAAACTCTTTCTTCCCCAAACCATCAACTACCTCAGATATCATCACCCACGCGTGCACATGCACCCCCGCGGCAATCAACTTCGGCCCCTCGCGATCATCCTCGCAAGTCAACGACCCTCCCCTAACACCATTCCGATCATCACTTCGGTAGCAGGAACCCCGATTCAAAATCGAGCATCGCGCTCGAAACTGGAACCAATGTCGAGTCTGGAAAACGCCTCGTACTTGCTGCCTCTACCACCAGAGATCACGAATCTTCGGCCACGTCTTCGCCTACGCTTCAGCAACCATCACCCAAAAGCATATGACACTCGATCAAACATTTAAGCCGTGTCGATCAATTTGCTAAACCCTCCAAAAACTAGGGCTACAGGTAAGAAAACATCATCACTGCTTTCATGGTGATTTGCATCACCATCACTTATTTTTCCCAGCTTCATTGATTACTCCTCTACCCACAAGAAGAAACCCGATATCCCAAAATCGATAGATCATCAGAAATCACCAAATTTCCCTTTCTGTTGAACCTAGAACTGCTTTCCAGTCCCTTAACTAAAAATCCTAATTTTCATTCTAAAAATCATGTTTTGATCTTAGTATCTAATTCATAATACTGAATTTATAAATTATTCAGTTTGAATTTTCACATATTTTAACATGCACTGATGTTTTTATAGTTCCAGTGAGCTTTAATTTAACTTAAACAAAACTTTAAACCCTTCTCTATGACATAACAACAAATTTTCTTTGAATTCTAAGTTCTAACATCAATGGATTTAAGAGAATGTGAATTTTGAATCAAGTCTTGAACTTGAAAACTGGAAACAGAGATGACAATGGGACATATACACATATCTTCACATCCATATATATATATATATATAGAAATTCATCACATATAAATATTTATTTAACACACGTTCATACCAGATCTAAGCATGCAACCATAACCAATTTAAGATTTTGAAAATGTGATGTTACTCACTTAGTAGGAAAGAACAGAGTTTGCTCACCTGTCATTTTTTCCAGAAAACAGAACTACTATGTTGAATTTTAGTTGAGTGCATTGCTTTTGATTTCCAGGTTGATGAGTCAGTAAGAAACAAAATGTTATCTTCCCTGTTTTGAAACCAGCCTGAGACACTACTTGCTAAAGCCTTCTTGATCTCAGGTTTGAGTTGTTTTTGAATTGAAGTTTTGTTTCAGTTTGTAGATGATATTACTTCAGTTTTATTTACTTTTGTTTGAATGGAAGAAACTGAGATGAAGTAAATATAGACAAGAGAAGTTTACAGAGGAGAGTTATGTGCTGGTGATTCTTGCATTGGGTTGATGAGTATTATACTGTGTACTAAGGTGAAAGCATTAAATGCAAGCATGCTTCCTTGTCTTCAGCTGATAACATTGCTTTGGTGTACTAGAGATGTCTTGCATTAATTGTTCAAGTCCTCTATGTCTTGTTTATAGACATTTGAATATTTTTCTTTCGGCTGCCTATACTTTGTTTTACTATTTTTTTTGTAGTATATTTATTATCTTGTATTTCTAGTTTAAATTTCAAATTATTATCGGTTATAAAATTTACATTAATTATTTATTTACAATTTGATTTCAAATCCAATATATACATATATTTTCTATTTGAATCGGGGAAACTCGCTTAAATTAACAATTAATTTTACAATTTTAATCCAAAAATTTATTTAATTATCAATTTAAATTAAATTAAAATCTACGGTCATTACAATCGTTGAATGCGATCATTGATGATCAAATGTGCCCTTTCACCGCCTATATAAAGGCACAACCGAAATCATTTTCAAAAGATATACTAAATATTTTCTTCTTCTTCTTTGTTACTAAACTCCTCTATTGCATCATCAACCTCTAAATAAAAGAATGCTTTTAGTTAGATCAAAATAGTACAAGTTTTGAATCTGATTACATTATTAAAAGACTTTATTGAATTTTGAAGTCTATAAATAATCCATTTGTACTGGAGGCTTGAATTATCATTTAAAAGAACATTATATAATATCCTTGCAGTCAAATGTCCAGTACGCATCATGTTCATGCTCAAACCATTAAACATTTCCAATAATCCTTGTGAACTAGTGCTTCTAATTAGGTGCTAATTAAAAGCAAAAAAATGATTAAAGACTTCTTGATTCTTGTATTATTGTTTTATTATGAGTTGAAAATAATTAAGCGGGTTTCAAAACGATGGTAAAGTGAGAATTAGTAGTGAATTTAGATCTAAGTAGCACTTTAGGATTTGATTCAAAAGTAATAATAGGTTATAACAATAAAATAATGCAAGACATGGATTTATTCTTATTTCTACATTTTTAATACTCATTATGTTTGTTGTTTTTATTTTAAGAAACCGTAGATGATGAATAAGAAGAAGCGCAAAACAATTTGTTAGTTAATCCACTAATGGATTAACCAAAGAGAAATTGTTAAGCATTAACCTATTAAACTGGTAATTTGGATTAACTAATAAAAACTATGTATGAATATAAGTTTCCTATTCAAAATTTGTGCTTCACATCATAAATATTTTTACAAATATTAGGAAACAACGGAATTCATCAAAATATATAACAAAGGACAAATTTTCATTATAGGTCTAAGAAAAAAAACTTATTTCAACTTTAGAGCTCGGTCAAAACTTATTACAAAAATATGCATCCTTTTACATATAACAACATTTTATACTTGCGCATTCCAAATATGCGCAAGCACAATTTAAAAAATAAAAAATTATACTTGTGCATTCCAAATATGTACAACTACAATAAAATAGAAATCCAAGGTTTTCTTCCTGCCACGGGGGAAATCAAAATCAATCTGAATTTTCCTCAAAATTTCCCCAAACATCAAACTTAGTTATACCACCTGATCCTTAATCAGTAAACCATCAGGTGTGTCATCATAGATGATGAAGGTTTTCAATTATTCCAAAGAAAAGTTAGAAAGAAGAGGGATATCAAGAAATGAAATCAGGAGGTTCTGATGACTCAGTTCAGCAAAAATTTCTCAGAATTCAGAAACAACCCTTCATGCAGTGCTGAAATGCAAAAGAATGAAAACATCACCAAAAAGAGTGCACTGCCATTTTACTAAATCATACACAGGGTAAGAAAACATTGACTAACATTGTTGTAGAGGAGCCAATTTAAGATGATTGAAATCTTGAATACATTGCAGCAATCAAGATAAATAGCATGAAGTATGGCATTGTTAAAGAGGAAGTTTGTAAATGAACGAAAAAGTATTGGGACAATTCAGTTCTGGCTTATGTTTTGGGTGCAAAGCCATACTTTGTGTAGTTCAAAACATATATCCAAAAAGTATGGAAACCAGTCGGTGAATTTGAAATGTATTCAAGAGAAAACAGTTTCATTGTTATTAATTTCAAAGAATCCAAAGATATCAATAACATTATCAAAAATGGACCATACTTTTATGACGGTAAGCTCATCATCTTGAGGAGGTGGTCTAGTTCTTTAAAGTTGGACAGGGACTTACTAACAACAGTGCCGATATGGGTAAGATTACCCAATGTAAATCTGATGTTCTGGGACAAAGAGGCATTCAACGTCATGGCTAGTATCATCAATAAACCCATAAAATTTGACGCAGCCACAACCTCGAAAACGAGATTGAATTATGCTCGCATTCTAGTGGAGGTGACTGTAGAATCAGAATTTCCAAATGAAATATTCTTTACAATGTACAATGTTGAAAGCATAAGACTAAGGGTGGAGTACGAATGGTTCCCTCTAAAATGTGATGTTTGTGTGTGTTTTGGACATAGAAAGGAGCAATACACCAAAAAGAAAGCTTGGGTACCAAAAAGTGGTAACCAAAACAATAAAGAAACTACAAAGAAAAAATCCGTTGAAGAGGATCCACCCATACTACAAAGTAATTAAGAAACAAATGAAAGTGGTCAGTTCATTAAGAAGATGCCATCATCGATAACACAATCTATCAGAAGGGTAATGATAAAAATGAAGGCAATTCTGAAAACCAACTCCCTGAAACTAATGTTCAGATTATTGTTGAAGAAAGAATGAAAGATGTTGAGGAAAACAATCAAGAAAACCATCAAGAAGCACAACAGACAGTAAATTTGGGTAGAGAAAAATGGATTAAAAAATAATATGGGTCTTTGAATTGGTAAAACCCCAAATTCCAGATCCATGTTTAGATATAGATTATATGAATGCTGATGTTGCAAATGTAAATGGTAGTGCTAATGAAGTAATCATAGAGGTTGTTCCTCGATTTGAAAATGCTGTAAGATCCAAGGACAGGTCAAGTATCAGCTCAGAATTGCCCTGCCCTTCAGATCAAAGAGCAGATAGTGCTAATGAAGCAGAAACCATGGACATTGTGCCTCAAACTGAAAATGGTGCAAGGTCTGTGAACAGGTCAGGCATCAACTCATGACTGCCTCGCAATTAGATCAAAGGGTGAATAATCCACTATAGAACACAAGAAGTAGAGGTTGTAGAGCAAAAGAGAAAGCAAACTTTAAGCAGAAATATATTGCAGTAAACCCAGAGTGGGATAATCTCACAAGTAAGCTTAACACTAAAAGGGTGGCATGCAAAAGGAGAGGGAAGAATACTTCTGGGTCAGGTATGAGTAAAAGGTCATCTTTCTAATTCATCATTATTAGATTATGTCTATTATTGTATGGAATGTAAGGCGAATGAATTTCCATCTAGACAATCTAATATTTTAGATTTATTAAGAGAATATAAACCAACTATGGTAGCTCTAATTGAAAATAAGATGAATGATTTAAATACTGAAAGGTTTTGTTATAAGTTACCTAAGAATTGGAAATATGTACATAATAACGAGTGTGGGGGCAAGGAAAGAATATTGTTGTTATGGGATTCATATATTTGGACAGTTAATTATATAAATAAAAATATCCAGTTTATTGATAGTAATAATTTCAATAATGTAGGTGGGTTGTCAATACAAATAACTAGTATATATGGTAGTAATTTTGAAAAGGAGAGAGAAGGGTTGTGGAATAAACTTAAAAATATGAACAGAAAATACAATATACCATGGTTACTAATGGGGGATTTCAACACTGTAGTGCATTTCAATGAAAAATATGGGGATAAGAGTTTTCCACAAAGTAAATTAGATAAGGTTAATAAAATTTTACTTGAATATGGTCTAATAGAACCAACTATTAATGGAAACAAATACACTTGGAGATCAGGATTGGGTAAAAATATACATTGTAAATTAGACAGGTACTAATAAAAACATAATTTAATAATAAATTTCCTAACTTTATCTGTAAAACTTTAGAACTGAATACCAGTGATCATACCCCTATTTTGATAAAACTATTTCAAAATGAAGAGATAGAAAATGAAAATATCGGTATATCTTTCAAATTCAAAAATGGTTGGGTTGGTCATGAAGAATATAAAGAAATTTTTGAAAACTGTTTAAAATTTTCATGTAAAGGAACTGAACAGTTTCAATTTAATAAATTTCTAAAAATCACAAAACAGCGTCTCAAAAACTAGAATAAGGATAAAAGAGAAAACAAGGAGTGTATAGATGAATTAAGAAAAGAAGGAAATTTTTTACAAGACTTAATAGATAGTAGTCCAAATGATATAGATAATATCAAAAAAATTATTAGTAATTAAAATGAATTATCAAAAGAATTGTACATAAATGTAATAAATTTAAAACAAAAAGCAAAAGTAGATTGTTTAACGCAGGGGATGATTATACAAAAAATTTCTATGCGAGAGTGAATAGTAGAAAGCATATTAATAATATTGGAATTATTTTTGATAAAGACGGTAAATCTACTAATTATTATAAAGAAATAGCTACAGAAGCAAGAAATTACTTTACAGAGCTATATAATGTTAAAGTGGATGATATCCAAATGTGTAAAGTAACATGCAAAGAAAAATTAAAGCTTAATGTGGAAGAAGTATTATTAGCACCTATAGAAGAGAATTAAATTAGTTGTTTTCAATTCTAGGGTTAATAAAAGCCCAGGACTGGATGGTTTTAATGACAAATTTTATAAAACACACTGGGAGAAAATTAAAGATAGAATTTTAAATGTAGTAAATGAATTCATTAGGGAAGGGAAAATCCTTAAATGTATAAATCATATATTCATTACTTTAATACCAAAGAAAAGGAATCCTTCAAATTTAGGAGATTATAGACCTATCTCATGTTGTAATTTTATTTATAAAATCATTGCAGCGATTTTGAGTAATAGAAAAAAAATATTTTTTTTTACCATTTTTAATTTCTGAAAACCAAAGTGCCTTTATACCTAGAAGGTTAATATACGAAAATTCATTACTAGCTCATGAAATGGTGAGAAATTTTAATATCAAATCAGGGAATAATGTATGTTTAAAAATAGATATGCAAAAAGCATATGATAGGGTGAATATAAAATTTATACATCATATGATGATTAGCATGGATTTTCCAAAAAAAATTTGTGATCTTATATACGAACGCATTAATACACCAACTTTCTCGATATTAATACAATGGAAACCGATGGGGTTCATTCAAAGCAATAGGGGCATAAGGCAAGGCGATCCATTATCACCTTATTTATTTACAATGGTAGTGGAGTATTTTATTATCTTATTTGACATAGAGATGCTAAAAGGCAATATAAATCCAATAAGTAAAATACAACTAATTATTACTCACTTAATCTATACTAATGACTTGATGTTATTTATTAAGTCAGATTATTTTAATGCCTATGCTACTCAAAGTGTTTTTGAGCGTTTAAATAAGTACGCAGGCTTTTATGTAGATGAATTCAAAAGCAAATTATATTTTAGTAAGCAAAGCAGGGATAGAGAAGTAATACAACAAATATTAAGCATATTAGAAGGAACATTACGAATCAAATATCTTGGGCTGCCACTATCAGAAAATCAGATAAAATACAATGAATGTGTAGTGCTGATAGTAAATAACAAGATAAAATGGAAACATGGTCTAGCAAATTACTCTCTATAGCACGAAGAGCAGAGTTATTAAAGACTGCCATATTTGCAATTATTATGTACCGGCTTCAGACTTATCATATTCAAGTAGCATCAGTAAAAAGGATAGAGAGTAGGTGCACAAAAATTTTATGGAGGGGAAATTATCATAAGATGTCATAGGAAAAATATGCAGACCCAAAAAAGAAGAAGGAATTGGATTAAGAAAATTGCAGATCTAAGCCAGGCGTGCCATTTTAAACTTTTCTAGAGATTTTTGGATAGTGAGTCTATGTGGGCGAGATGGATGAAAAATGAAAACCTTAAAAGACTAAGGCTATGTTTGGTTTACCGTTTTTAGTTTTGAGTTTTTGTCCGTACAAAAATACGCACGACGCATGTATATTATGAAAAATGACCATTTTAGAAAACGAATTTAACACACAAAATAGAAAACAACTTTTTTTCATTTTTCGTGTTTTGAGAAAAACGAAAGCACGAGCAACAATTCATCCTTCCGTCGTTCCTCCATCCACCTCGTGGTCCCCTCCAATCTTCCGTTCATTCCTTTCGACCTCCCTTCATTCTTCTCCTATTTTATAATTAATGTTGAAAACTCAAAACATAAAATACAAAATAAACCAAACGACCCCTAACTTTTGGAATTCTATGTTAAAAAGAAATCAGTCCAATGCTTGGCAGCAAATTTTGAATTGTAGAAATATGGGTAAACGGTTTTCTGAAAGATATATCAAAAATGGAAGAGAAACATGTTTATGGCTTAACCCGTGGTATAATTATCAATCTTTTAAAATGGAGTGGGTTGGAATAGTTTAATAATTTTAGGAAACACTGATGCTACAGTTTCAACAATTATCAACAATGAAGAATGACAACCATGGCTATGTCCAATTACCAATCCACATAAAGATGAAATCAGTAATATACCTTTAGAAGTTAATGCAGATAAGAATTATTGGGAGTGATTAGCTAGTAGTGATGGTAGGTTCTCTTTTAAAAAAACATGGTAGATTATTAGAGACAAGCATTAAATAGTAGAGTAACATGAATGTATTTGGAATAAATCACATCAAGAAAAGAGTCACAGGTCCCTGTTTTTAATGTTGTTATACAAAAAGTCCCTTCAGAAATGAATATGTAAATTTGGTCCCTATTTTTCAAAAATAAAAAAACGCAAAGTGTCTTCCACTTTTCTGATAGAAAATGCAAGATAACTTGCAGTTTTCTATTTTTGAAATATTTTTTGAAATTTTCGAAAATTTTGAAAATTTTGAAAAGCGCAAGTTAACTTGCATTTTCTATCAAGAAAGCGCAAGCAAATTTGCGCTTTCTAATTTTGAATTTTTTTTTAAATTTTAAAAATTTTAAAATTTTTGAAAAGCGCAAGGTAACTTGTGCTTTCTATCAAAAAAGCGCAAGCTAGTTTGCGCTTTCTGATTTTGAAAATTTTAAAATTTTAAAAAGCGCAAGCTAACTTGCGTTTTCTGATTTAGAAAAAACAGGGACTTAATTTACATACTTATTTCTACATGGACTTTTCTTGTAACACCATCAGAAATAGGGACCTTTCGTGCAAAACCCCAAATCACATTGTCCTAAGACGACATTCTGCACTTTCTTTGCAGTTAACAACAAACTGCCAATAAGGGACAAAACAAGTAAATAGGGTAAAATAGATATTACTACTTGCACTCTACATGAAGTTCCTCCAGAATCTAGTGAACATCTATTTTTCGAATGTTTATATTCTCTGTATATATGGAATGCAACAAAGATTAAGTTGGGGTTACAGCAAAGCAACATCATGTCATTAAAGGAAGCATCAAACCACGTCATTAAAGCTATTAGTTCAAAATCAGATGGAATAGAATATGCAAGCAATATCATAGCCATATATGGGAAGAGCGCAATAGTAGAGTTCATAACAGTAAAGCAACTGCTAAAGAGCAGAAGTGGATACTGGTTGAAACAGAAAGCAACATTATATTTAGCAGATCGAAAAAGAGGATGAAAGAGCAAAACCAGGGCCATTCACTTATCTGAACAATGGTCTATTGAAGTCAGCAACAAGTGTATTGAAATATACCTTCATCAGCCGAGAGCCTCTTATCATACAACAAATAACGTTAGCAGCGTGATTGTTGATGAATTTGAAGCAGACAGTAATTGTAGTGACTTGGGTTGATCTGCAACAACTGAAAGTTTTGGAACTCCAATGACAACGAATAATCATCTTGTAGAAGGCTAGTATGAGCTAAGATTACCAGATCTAGGTCATACTGACTCTAGATCTGATAATATTCTTAGATCTGGAAAAACAGTGGAAAGGGGCGTAAACTCTAATCCTCAACTTAAGGGTTTAGGTATATGATTCAATGATTGCCTATCATACTGGGAAAGAGGGAAGACGGGCATAAGTCAAAGTGAGATGAATTGAATATCGGTAGAAATATCGCATGCCATTTTTGTTTTTTCTTAGAAGAAGAAGTTAGTGGCGGTAGAATTAAAGATACCCTAGGGTTGAATGAGTTTTTGTTGTAATAAAAAGCGGGTATGTTAAGTATACCCATTTGTTTAGAGATAGATGGGTTTGGTCTTGTAATTTTCAACTATTTTTAAAAAAAAGCACAATCACATTTTTTTTAAAAACACTTGCGCAATCCATATTTGAGCCAGTACAACTTTCAAAAAAAATACACTTGAACAAATTTGAATTGCGCAAAACCGGGCATTTTTTGTAAATAGTTTTGAACGAGTGCTAAAGTTGAAATAAGTTTTTTTGTCGAGCCTAATCTGAAAATTGGTCCTATAACAAAAGGATAATATTGTAAAAGGCTTGCATAAAAAAAGGTTGGTATCCACTAATTTGATTCTAGTCATTTCCAAACCTCATCGTTTCAACTTAACAATTTAAAAAGTTAACAAATAGTTTCATTCATTAAAGAATCTAACAAAAGTTTACATATAAATTCAAGTAACATTAACTGTACACTTACATCCAAGTGGACCAAGTCTTTCGCGGATTATGGCCGTGCTTTCCACTAGAATAATATCATGATATTTGGTTAATTATACCTTCCTCGCAAACTTGGCTGAAGATCTTGAGCTACTACTTTTCTTGGTAAGGATACTGTTTACACGCTCATCTACAACTACTTGAGGTGTAGTCGGTTTTGATAGGGAAACCATTTTGGGTACAGATATGGTTCTAGAATATGATACGGATACGAGTCTGGATGTGGGTTTGGGCTAGGCCTGATCTGCTTTCTGTACCTGCTCAGGATATGCCGTTTTCAATGATGTTTTGTTAATCATTACAAGCACCATACTTCCATGCATGTTGTTTCTGAAATCACCTTCGTTGCACATGATTTTGTTGTATCAAACTTCTGTAAACAGATCCCTAAAATGGTAAGAAAAAGAAGAAAAAGAATGAACATGTTTCTACCTTACCGAGAATCAAAGCTGGTTGAATAACATAATTTCCAAACCTATTGCTGGAGATTTCAAAAATCTTCATCATCTCTTGAATTATATGTTCAAATACACGTTAATTGTCTTGTGTAGCATGCAACATCTTTTCCACTATGTGGCTACCGAACTCATGTCTGGAAAGATATGGGTAATGTCCACTATTATGAAGAACTATCTTCCACTGAACACTTTGTCAATGACCTTTTGCACCACATAGTTCCTTCATGCACATGTATTGTACATAGTTTTATTCATGCAACCAAGAAAAAAAAGGAAAGAAAGAAAAAAAAAGGCTCATCAATTTTACTAATCTTATGTTTGCATGTGAATACTGTTGGAAAAATTATCGACGATTCGAGTATTGTGATGAGCAGATTGATGTACTTCCGACTCTAAGGATTTACTATATAGATTCTTTTAGACAATAGTTCAACTCAACAGGTACAAATGGGTTGTAGAACTATTGACTATAGCATTCAATGAAGCCTTGAAATAGCATAATTAGATTCAAAGTTTGCACAACTTTGATCCAACCAAGAACACTCTTTTGTTAATCTTTGATAATGCAATTTAGAAAAGAAAATGGAGAAGAAGAAGAGAAGTTTCCGATTTGCAACAACTTTCAGGCGTTTCTGATTTGCAACACCTTTCAGGCATTTCTAATTTGCAACATCTTTCAAGGGTTACTGATTTTCAGAAAGAAGAAGAATTCTGCAACAATTTTTGGGCATTGCAATTTCAGGAAGAAGAAACTTCCAAGTGCAACAGTTTCTCGGTGTTGCTATTTATAGTTGCAGAGAGGTGCCGTTTCGTTGAGAAGACGCGTCCATTCGTTTGCAATAGTCACATTCACATTTATTCATTTGAATACAAATGTCCTGCCATATTTTAACTGTCACGTCTTCCACCAATTCTGCCCGTTTAAACTCAAATTTCTGGTTTTGTTAACAGCTTTAAATCTGGCCTATTTTAACAAAATAATTATGTCCAAAATATTATTTGGACCTAAACCCGGCCCGATTTGGTCGGTCGGACGGGCGGTGGCGGCGGGGCGCGCGTGTGTTGTGGTTATGCATGGCTTCCCTCCTCAAATAGAGCAAACATTTTGGTGCTCAAAGTGCCCAACCTATTCTTGAGGAACCTATATTTAAACAAATACAGTTTCTATAATTTCTAGGATGTGGGACTATTACCAATCCCACTTCCTCCTCTAATTCTTTAAAATAAACCCCAATGCCCAATTTATTTTGAAAATTTACAACAATTTCCCCCCTATTTTCAAAATAAGTAAAATAAATAAAATAGACGGCTGCATCACTATGGTGACTGCCTACGTACCCAAGTGGATCAAGCCAACGTAGTTCCAAGATCAAAGTATTGCATCATCATGGAAACCAATACATAAATGATAAGTATCTTTTGGATTTGAACCTTCACTTAGTGTAAACCGTTTAAAGTTCTATCGAGGTCTATGGTGAACGTATTTAGAATCAAGTACCTCTTGTGATAGTACCGGAACAGTCACACATACTGATTTCCATATATAGAGTGTTCTGTATGTTCAACACATTAATAGCCATGTGCTCAAATCCCGAGTTTATATCCTGAGTTCATGAGTCTACTTCAGAAAGCAGTCTTACACTCTTAGGAAACGACCTGATTTCCATACTCATGTAGGTAAGTCCCTTAAGGTGTTTCTGCGGTATATCTTGTGATTTTAACTAGACTTATTAAGGATCTTCATCCATTCTCTTTCATGCAGAATCCAACACTAATGATGGGCAATTAATTTTAGTGTTCCATAATCATTCTCTTAACTCGATGGTACCCACTGAAATTTGTCTATCCTTTTTAAGAGGCAAGTTGGATTTCTGTTAAGGATGATCAACCTTCATTCATAGACCTTGGCCCCATTTCTGTTAATTTTATAGTAACCTAGCTTTTGGAAGACTCTTAGTAAATGGGTCAGCAGAGTTTTCCATTGTTTCTATGTAATCAACATTGATTACTCCTCTTTTGAGTAATTGTCTTATCATCTGATGTCTAAGACTTACATGTCTAGACTTTCCATTATATGTTTTATTGGAAATATTATATATCGTAGCCTGATTGTCACTGTTAATCAAGATTGCTAGTGTGGCTTCTTCCACAAAGGAATTTCTATTAACAAAATTCCTAAGCCATTCTGCCTCCTTACTTGCATAAGCTAAAGCAATCAATTCTGACAGCATAGTTGAGTCAGAAACACAGGTCTGCTTCTTGGAACACCAAGACATAGCAGCTCCTCATAATATAAATATTCATCCAGTCGTAGACTTGGATTTGGATTCTACATTGTTCCAAGTAGCGACACTGTATCTTTCTAATACAGCAGGATATCCTTTATAAGAAAGACCATAGTCTATGGTACCTTTCAAATAAGCTAGAACTCTTGAAATTGCTTTCCAATGTTTCGTACCTAGATTATTCATAAAACGACATAATACGCTAATAGCGTGTGCTATGTCAGGTCTTATGCAATGCATAACATACATAAGGCTCCCAGTAATACTGGAATATTCTAGTTGAGAAATAGTATGTCCAGTATTCTTCTCCAATTTAAAACTGGGATCTAAAGGAGTCGGTGCTGGTTTGCCATTATAACGACCATATTTATTGAGGAATTTCTCAATATAGTGAGATTGAGTTAGTACCATCTCTTCCTCTTTTCTTAGGATTTTAATCCCTTAAATTCCATCAGCCTCTCCTAGATCTTTCATATAAAATTTAGAGGATAGAAAATTCTTAGTTTCTTTCACACAAGATATATTAGTCCCAAATAATAACATGTCATCAACATATATACTTATTATAATACAAATGGTTTCATCCAATTTGCTATAAATACATTTATCAGCATCATAAACAATGAAGCCTTGTGACAATGCTACTTTATCAAACTTCTCATGACATTGTATGGGTGCCTGCTTTAGACCATAAAGAGATTTTATCAGTCTACAAACTTTCTTTTCTTGGCTTGGATTTATAAAACCCTCCGGTTGTTCCATATATATCTCTTCTTCTAAATCACCATTTTAGAAAAGCGATTTTCACATCCATTTAGTGTATTGCAAGTTTATGAATGGATGCAAGTGCTATCAAATAACAGATTGAGGACATGCGAGCAACATGAGCGTATGTTTCAAAATATTCCACTCCATCTCGTTGCTTATAACCCTTAGCTACTAATCTGGCTTTAAATTTATCAATGGATCCATCAGTATTCAACTTTTTCTTGAATATCCATTTACATCCTATCGGTTTAGTATCAAGAGGTAAAGCAGTCAAAATCCAAGTTTGGTTTACCAAAATTGAATTCATTTCATCATTGATAGCTTCTTTCTAGAAAATAGCACCTTTGGAACTCATAACTTCAGAATAAGTTTTCGGGTCATCATTAACATTCCTTACATATCTAGTGAGGTTAAGAATTTCATTATTACTTCCATCTACAAGATAAGTAATGAAGTCAAGACCATAGTCCTTTTCTATTCTTGCTCCTTTTCTTTTCCTTCGTTCGCTATCATCTTTAGGTACTAAAACATTCTCGTTGTTTTGAGAAGAGGTATAATCTTCATCATTGTTATCATTAGTTTCATCATGTTTTGAACTAGATGATGACAATGGATTTTCGCTAGTTTGATATTGAGCTATATACTTGATTTCAAAAAATTCTACATCTACAGACTCAATTACTTCAGAACTATCAAGGATAACAAAACAATAAGTTATACTATTAAGAGAATAACCTATGAAAGCACACTTAAATGTTCTATTTCCTAATTTTGGTCTTTTGGGATCTACTTTTCTAGCATACGCTAAACATCCCCAAACTTTAAGTCTTGATAAGTTAAGTTTTCGTTTAAACCATAGTTTATAAGGAAATATATCCTTCTTTTTCAAAGGAACTCTATTTAAAATATAACATGTAGATAAAATGGTATCGCTCTATAAGGTGTTAGGTAAATTCGAACTAATTAGCATAACATTAACCATTTCTATTAATGTCCTATTTTTTCTTTCAGCAACTCCATTTTGTTGAGGGGTATAAGGAGCAGTAAACTAATGAATTAATCCTTGTTGTTTACAGAATAAAGTAAAATCATTTGAAAAATATTCACCACCATGATCAGAATGTAATAATTTTATTTTAAGTCCAGATTGCATTTCAGCTTCAACATTATTAATTTTAAATTTATCAAAGACTTTATCTTTTGATTTCATTAGATAAACGTAATAATATCTAGAGTATGATCAATAAATGTAACATAGAATTTATTTCCACCATATGTTGTGTGAACTTTTAAATCACCAACATCGTTATATACAAGATCAAGTAGACTAATCTTCCTTTATATGGATTTAAAGGATTTTCTATGTATCTTTGCTTGAACACAAATATCACATTTAGACATGGAGTCAAAATTGCAATCAGAAATTAATCATAACTTATTTATATTTTTAAGTGAACCATAATCAACATGTCCTAATCCAGCATGCCATAAATCTACAGATTCAACGATATAAGTAGAAGTTTCTTTATTAAATTCAACTTAATCAAGCTGTTACAAGAATATCCCTGTCCAATGAACTTTCCATTCTTGGATAACACTAATTTGTCAATTTAATATTATTTGCCTTAGAATGAGACTTGGTTTGTGGATTATCATTTAGTTCTCTTTTACAAGAGTCCTCTTCTCTGCGAAGATGACGCTGTAAATTCTCTAAATCATAATCCGTCTTTACATGTCTCAATTTCTTTTTATAATCCTTCCAAGAGTGAGGGAGCTTAGAAATTATAACTCCAACAATAAAGGATTTAGGGAGTTCGATCTTGGCATCTTTTGAGTTGATTTACTATATATAAAGTTTCACCAATTTGTCCAAGAATGGACTTATTATCATTCATTTTAAAATCCATAAAATTGCATATCAGGAATTTCTTGTTGCTTGCCTTAGATATTTGATATTTACTTTCCAATGCAGTCCAGAGTGCTTTGGCTGTTTCCAGACTTCTATGTGCATTGTACATAGAAGTGGACGGTGCGTTGAGTATGTGTCCTCTACACAGGAAATCATCTTCTTTGTGCTTCGCACATTTCGCTTTCAACTCATCTGTATCTGTCGAATTTTCTTTGGGTATAGTCTCCAAATCATCTTCAAGAATGTAAAGGAGTTTGACAGTGATCAAAAAGAACTTCATATTTTCTTGCCAATGTGTGAAGTTTTCATTGTCAAAACGCTCCAAATGCGTCAAGTGTTGATTCATGACTTGTAAGGCATTGCTATTGCTTGAACTCGAACCATCTATTTTTAATATATTGTCTAAAAATAGTTGGAAAAATTATCGATGACTTGAGTATTATGATGAAGAGATTGATGTACTTCTAACCTCAAGGATCTACTATGTAGATTCATTTAGACAATAGTTCAACCCGATAGGTACAAATAGGTTGTAGAACTATTGACTTCAGGATTCAATGAAGCGTTGAAACATCGTAATCTGATTCAAAGTTTGCACAACTATGATCCGACCAAGAACACTCTTTTGTTAATCTCCGATGATGCAATTTAAAAAAGAGAATGAAGAAGAAGAAGAGAAGTTTCTGATTTGCACCACCTTTCAAGAGTTTCTGATTTGCAACACCTTCAGGCGTTACTGATTTTCAGAACGAAGAAGAATTCCGAAACAGTTTTCTTGCAATTTCAGGAAGAAGAAAGTTTCAAGTGCAAAAGTTTTTTGGTGTCGCTATTTATAGTTGTAGAGAGGTGCCTTTTGGTTGAGAAGAGAAAGTTCCAAGTGCAACAGTCACATTTGC
Source organism: Allium fistulosum (assembly GCA_030737815.1). NCBI lineage: Eukaryota > Viridiplantae > Streptophyta > Magnoliopsida > Asparagales > Amaryllidaceae > Allium > Allium fistulosum. The sequence continues at coordinate 875,843,085 of CM060905.1, read as the reverse complement.
CTCTATTCATTTGAATACTTAACTGTCTCGTTTCCCGCCAATTATGCTCGTTTAAATTTGAATTTCTGGTTTTTGTTAACGGTTTTAAATCTAGTCCACTTTAACAAAATAATTATGTCCAAAATATTATTTGGACCCAAAATCGACCCAGCGCGGTCAGTCGGGCAGCGGCAGTTATGCATGGCTTCCCTTCTCACAATAGAGTAAACATTTGGATGCCCAAAGGCCCAACCTTCTCTTAAGGAACCTATATTTAAACAAATATAGTTCCTATAATTTCTGGGATGCAGGACTATTCCCAATCTCACTTCCTCCTCTACTCCTTTAAAATAAACCCCAATGCCCATTTTATTTTGAAAATTTACAACAAATATAACATACCCATATTTATCCAATGAGAGAGAGAATTCTTTTGATATTATCTCCCCTATCAACTCTTCCATATCATATCTATTAGTATAATCGAAAAAGTTATGAAGCAGAATGCAGCCTCAGATATCCATCCATTAGCTCATTGCAATTTTCAGATACTGTACGAATAACAGACTGAAAAATAGGGAAACAAAAAAATGTTCATTCATACATACAACGGGATTTTTTAAAAAAGATTTTTAAGAAAAAAGATAAAAGAAGGGAATAAATATGAATACCTCGGCAAATGAAGGAGAAAGACAATCAACAAAGCATTTGAGAAACATTCACCCATTCATTAAATATTAGTTGAATTTCATGGAGAACCATGTTCAACTATGCAGGGTAAACTATATGCATAAACCTATAACACGTTGAGGAATCCGAGGTTATGTGAAGAAAAGTGGACAAGCCTTTTCACTTGATGAATTTTGAGCATCGTACTCCCCTATATTGCGATGTTGACTACTTAAATATTGGATCATCAGTTGATTTTGGCTGTGGGTACTCATCAACTGGAAAATCACTCGAAATATGATTTATATCAAGGTTGTCTTCCATCATGAAACCACATAGAGGTAAATTTTTGGTGCGTTTGCGACAAACAAAAATAGGGTATTTGAACGGGACAAATTGATGAACGAGGAATGCATTTTCGGCTACGAACTGGGTATTTGAGTGAGACATTTAATTTATGATTTAATGTAATTGATTTATAGTTAATTAATCGTTTGTTTTTTATGTAATATTTCATTAACCAAACTAATACATTTTAACTTCAAATACAAGCAAATAAAACAAACTAGAAAATTTAATCAAACAAACCAGAAAATTTAACCAAACAAACTAGGAAATTTAATCAAACAAACTAGGAAATTTAATCAAACATACTAACGATGACTACGGAACAAATCCAACTAGTACGTCATAAATCCAACTATCTCATTATCAGGCAATGTTTTCAGCATATCTAAAGTTTGTGGGATCTTGATGAAAAATCATCATTATCTCCCACCGCTCCAAATATATAGCAGTAGACAATATAAAATAACAACGCTGCACGACGTTGGTGAAACGGTCACTTTGAACAAACGATCATCTCGACACATGAATGCTCGAGCTGCCATGCTCGATCTGTCTACTACATTTGGGCTGAACGAGTGTGATGTCTCCGGCCACCCAAGTGTCATACAAAATTATATCGGCAGTAGTGAAACACTGCCGGTGGAGTTGGAGGTATCTGATACTTGCAAGTACCCTTTTCTAAGAAAAATCCAAAAAGCTGATCCAACTATCTAAATTTGAGCGGGACATTTCTTCTAAATCTCTTGTATTTGCACCAACGGTGTTCCACCATTCCTCGGAACCGCCGAACTAATCATTCTCTACATCCCACACCCTTCCTTCTAGCTGTAAAAGTTTGTCCCAATCACCCCAGTAATGCTTCAGGTTGTCCCATTTGTTCTTCATTTGTTTATGGAATCAGTCGAGGTTCAGTCTCTTGTTGAATACTGCCACCAAGGACGTATAGAATCCCTTGACTGAATTCCTTCTGTTCGATAGGAAATCAATGCATAGATCTATTAAAAGCTCCTCCCTTTCGGTTGTCCATAAAGCTATGGGCTAGGAAGAAGGAGAAGCACCAGTAGAAGCAGAAGAATGCGCCATAATACTGAAAAATGAAAATTTCAAAACGTAAAAAAAATTCCATAAAAATATATGTTGTAGATATTATAAAAATGAACAGAATAGCAGAGAAAATTACCTTAAAATAAGCTCGAAGAAATTGGAAAAAATTTAAAAAGGAAGAAAATAGGTTTTTTGGACCGCTGTGAGGAGGAGAAGGAGGAGGTGGGTGGCTTCGTTTATATAAGAGGATTGGGAGTTGAAAGACACAGCGGTTGGAGTGAAATGATTCGACACGTCGGACGCGTCCGATGTCAAGGTATCAATTTCCTCCAACCGGCTAAACAGTCCAGATTTTGGATTTGGAATGTTGGAGCGTCCGACGCATAGGACGTGTGAGCATAGCTAAAAATGACTGCAAACGACACCTTAGTAGATTACTACCATCCCTCAGTTAATACATGATATAGAATGAGCTCACTACCTAGAAACAATTATAGGATATTTATAGACTATAGAGTGTGATGTGATTTAATAGTACTATAATATAGTGGCAAAATTTTAGGAAGAGAAATAGTCAGACTTGGTATCGGTTCAATTGGTAAAACAAGTTATTCCTTGGGCAAAAGTTTCTCTTTAGTTCCAAAAATGCCCATGCATTTAATTTAGTATAAATGTTTATATACTCTATTGACACCTGAAAACGAATATTAATACGTAAAAGTTAAAAAAAAATCATTAGTGATAAATAAAATAGCATTTATATTCTTTAATTTCAAAAATACAAGTAGATGACTTCAATAGCTGCTTCACAACGTGTTTACAGAAAATTTGGTCATCGGCATTCAAGCTGAAGGATTTGAGCATATGATTAACTAATCATCTATTTTAACTTCAACTATATGTATTATTATTTATCTTACGATTATTTTTTCTATAGGAAATTAGGTTTGGTTTGCCTACATAGTTTAGTTGATCAAATTGTTATTTCTACAAATCTCTTACTACTTGTGTAAGTGTAACATATTAGCCAAAGCCATTGTATTTTCTTTTCATCAATTAAATATGATTGTGAAAGTTGGGAAAAAGAAATAAGAAAACAATAAATAGTGTTATAATGATAAATTTGGACTTTAATCAAATTATGCATTAGAAACAAAAGTTTAGAAAGGAGCACGAATTGAATTAGCAAAATGTCATCCTAATTCCTTCAATCACATTTTTGTACATTTTGACGATTTTCTATCATACGAGCAAAGTTCTTTGAATGAATGCGAATGTGCCAAATGAGAATGAAAGAATATTGAATAAAAGATGAGAAATTTGATGTCAAATAGGATCTAGTCAATGTTTTCAAATAAAATGAATTTAATCATTATAATATTTTAATTTAGGGTAATTTGGATATTGCAGAAAAGTTTCATCAACATCGAAGTATTTGCATTATTAACAACAATATATATGTTGTAACCAACGAAGTGGGTTAAATAGATGAATTTCAATTTTTTTTTTACCATTTTAGAGCTTATCGGACCTATGTAGTCTAAATTGATTTAGGTCCAATTTAAACAATTTTAAATAAAATCTTTATTTTATTTAATTGATTTATATAAAAATATGGTTTTGTATAAATATGTACTATCACTACAAGGAGCAATAGAAATTCCGATGGAAGCTTCTGACGGTTCCGTCGTATAGGTTTCAATGGCTAGCAATGTTAATTAATTGCCCAAAGTGGAAGTTATGGTGGACGCAGTAGGTGTAGAGCTTGTAGGTGCATTAGTGACAATAGTCTTAGAAGGAGCCAAAGTAGAAGTGATGAGTCCTACACTAGACCCCTTTTGAGTAAGAGCAATGTCATATGTGCGATCTAAAGAGTTTGGATTGGCGGGAGTCTCGATAGACATTTGTTTGGATATTGAAGCTTCAAGCACCTTGATTGCCAAGGTTTTCCTAGAGCCACCAGATCATCTTCATCGAGAAATTCAGTCTTTTATTCCTCCTCATCGATCTCTTGGCCTTGCTCCTTTACTCTTCTAAGAATCTCTTCCCAGGCCTTGGACAGAGTAAGTGGATAGCCCGCTCCAAGACACTTAAGGTCTTTCATCTCTACGATGTTAGTGGAGAATCCAAGGAGAGTGGCGTTAATGTCTTTAGACCTCTTGTCAAACATTTCCTCGGCCTGGGTAAGAGAGGCTTGCAAGTCAACTATTTTTTCCTAGACTCAATTGGCTTGATTCTTAAGTTTATAGTATCTTCTATGTTGTTCTGGGCGATCTCCTAAGCCTCCTCTCTGAGCTTCTTTTCTTCCACAAGATCTTCCTTTAGCTTATTGTTCTTAGCTTAAAGTGCCACTTTCCAAGTTTCTATAAGTTTGACCTCACCAAGCTGTCATTCATGATGTGCGCTAATTTTATGTGTCCATTAAACATGTCATGTTGAATCATGTAGCGACAATCTCATCTTGAATCATTTTCTTGACCTATTTGATGGCCTGTCTTTCGCTTCTAGTTCTTTTCTAACTTGGCTAGCTCACTCTTTTAATATTTACACATTCTCATATAGTCGTTCCTCTCTATCAAATCTTTTTATGGTAAGCTAATTGTCCCGTTTGACATCAAAGAGTCCGTTTGCCAGCTTTCTCCATTGAACATATTGTTCCCGTGCCTTATTGCATCAGGATACACCCTCCATCAGATAGCTTTTGGGGACGTCTTTAGTAGAATAGTCAAATTTGATGCCCTCCAAGCAAAGGTTTGGATATGCAGCTTGCATCCTTGAAGCGAGGATAAGAGATAGACCGATAGACCTTGAGAGGGAGGGGATAAAATGTCTGGCTAGTAGATGTGTCTTTCCTGGCTCAATAAGCTTGGTGGGAAGTCGAGGATCTAGGATCTTGGGATTGGTTGGAGAAGTGAAAGGAGACTTGGAGAGCTCAATGGTAGAGGTCACTAAAGCTTGTAAAGATGGGGAAATGTCTAGTTGAGAAGGTTAGCTGTCTAGAGAGTGCTATGTAGGGGAGCATCCATGACAAGGGGAGTCAGAGTTTTTCCAAGACCTAGAATGGTCATGGGAATCCCTATAATTGTCAAAGCATGGGTGCCTGTCTTTAGCTTCCTGCCTCTCTCTTTCCTCCATTATTGCTTTTTCATTCTCGGACTCCTAGTAAGGGTCTCGATAATAGTATTAATGCCTTTTGGATGAGAGCAGTAATGGCCAACTTCTTGGCAGGTCCTATCAAAGTGGCTCTGTCTACCCATAGTATTTGAAAAGAAGAAAGATTTGGATAAGAATCGATGATTTGGATTAATAACAAGTGCAAAGTGGTTGTGCTCATGATCCTAAGAAGTGTATGAACTGCTAACATGTCCTAAGTGATCTTTGGACCATTCTCTTAGGGTTGAAGGGACGTAGTAGCCTCCCCTTTGGATTTAAGGGTATGCTGGAAGGAGTTAGGTTGAAAACGGGAGGATTTTGAGTAAGAAGCTCGTCGAAGTTTAGATCTCCAGGATGAAGTCTGGAAATCTGCCAATGTCACCTACTATACAGAAAATAGCATCGACTATGTTTGTAGGAGTTAGCTCCTTAGTTGGATCCTGATGTGGCTCAATTGTAGGGAGCAAAGTATTAGTTTTGAGTTGAGTGCCTTTAAGGGATGTTTCCCCAGTCGACCTTGGTTCATCGTCTTCTTTCTTCCTCTCTAACATCTTCCCCCTCATCCTCTTCCTCTTCTTCTTCTACCTTTTTTTCATTATCTTCTTCTTCCTCCTCTTGCTTCCATCCTCAGAGCTTGGAACTTATTTAACTTCTACAATGACCCCCTAAGGAATCAGAGGATCGTTCATAGCTTAGGCGGCTCTTGGTAGAGTTGGTTCAGGTTGCATTCTCCTACCATTATAGAGTAATCAGTTTTGGTGCATCCTGGAACTGACAAGAAAAAATGAACCATGTCATTGCTCTATATCGATTTGTTTGAGAGATTACCAGGCATCTTCGTAGATAGGAGTACGGTCCTTGGAGGAATATCTATAAGAAGTGTGAAGGAAAGTTAGAGACTTAGGCAAAGGAAGCTTAAGTAAGATGAAGCTGTTGGATGAAAACCTACGTCTTGAAAGACATTTTTGGTAGAAGCCACTGGGGAATCGAATGAAGAAACATTCATCTTTGAAGTAGCTTCTTTTGTTGTGCAACCTTTCTACGACTTTGCATCTATTGAAAGACTTAAGAAATAAGAGTAAAGGGTGGTCGGATCTCTTCTTAATGTAGAATATGAAACATATCTCTCTGAAGGTTGTTGGCTTTCCAAAATGCAACGAAAATATTATGAAGATAGAGTTTAGAGAGTAGTGAAGCCATTTGGATGGAGTTGAGGTAGAGTGACTCTCAACATCCGTAGAATGCATCTCATGAAGTTGTTGAAAGGAGGGACAGCCTTGATAAGTGCATGTACAAGTTACTAGCAATGTAATCTTCCGGAGGGTTGAGAGCTCTTTGATTGGATAATGGAAGAAGCACTTCGTCTTCAAAAATTTATGATTTCATAGTCCCTCTTTATGTCCATGGTAGTTAACCTAGATGTTGAGGAATCTAGAGGATTATCAAGGATCATTACGCTGGGCCGATCCATATATGGAGCGATTGGGCCTTGAGGTATCATAAGAGGAGAAATATGTTGTTGTTGTCAAGTGATAGAATGCCTAACTCTTACTGGAGTTATAGAAGTCATCGGTGCATAAGACGAGTCTGCTTCCGGAGGAGTGGATTGAGAAGTGAAAGGGCTGGCACTGGTAGAAAAGATGAAGAGATTGTCTATGGTTTTCCATCCTAAAACTAAAAGGTTAAAAGCTAAGCTTGGTTGGTTATGATTTACTTCAATGTTTTACTTTAATTAAAACCCATTTAGCCGACGTAAGGACCCAATAGATGTATGCATGTGTTGACTAATTGAATGTTATGCATCGACTGTGGCATTGTGTTAATCTATGAAGTGTGTGTCCTATGTCCTTGACACGGTGTACAGAAGTACTCTATGTAGATAGCCCAATCATGCTGCCAAACAAGCTCTAGCACTGGAACCATGTGTCGAATTTTACCTTTTATTGTAGAGCCTACGATATTGAAACCATTGTCCGAAGCGACATGGATCTTTGCTTTGTAGAACTATAGGATAGTCATATATGATTCCAAGTGTCGATGGGATGAAAATCTCATGATGCAATGACATTCGAATTCAATGAAATTCCAAAGTGCGTTTAATAAGATGGTTTCTTGAAACGTCCCGATTAAAGGACAAAATGCTGATCCCTATACAAAATTGACCTAAAGGAAATCAAATAAGTCCTTACCCTTAACCACCTCCACCTAGGTTTGTTCTAAGGCATAAGATTGATTCATGGGTGATAGGGATGGTGACGATGAAGGACGATGATGAGATAGGTATGGATCGGCGGTGGCATGGTGTTCAAGGTCAACGAAGTGGTTGCACAAACCATGGATATTTGGATCTAAAAGGTCGACATAAAGTCAAGGAAATAAAGATGAGTTGACTTTAAGTTTGAATCGATTATTTCTTGATTTCTTAGATATCAGCGATGGTTGATTTGGTTAAGATTTAAATGGAGACGAGGAGGCTTGAAGCGATAATGGAAAAGCGTTGGATGTGGTCGCAAAAAAAAGTCACATAGGAAAGAACGGGAAAGTTCAGGAAATGAAAGTTAAAATAAAAAAATCCTAAATGTTATTTTTGAACAACACGTAGAAAACCAATTGGTACCGATCAATAAGAACATCCATTTTCGAAAAAATAGGAAAGAAGAAATCCACCTAACCAAAAAATTTGGTAGCTTCCAGAAAATTCTCAACGACGATTGAAGACTTCAGATAGAAGACTTCAACAATTATATCTGCAGAAACAATGTGATTGACAACTATATTAAGTAGTGTATCGATATTCTCAAAGTAGATGTAGTGCTTTATGACAATAGTTCAGATGATGAAAGCGCCACTGCTGGTTGAAATTGATCACTCGTTTCAATTAGAAGCATGTATTTTTGTCACAAAAACTTATTTTAAGTGGAAAATGTTATCTGATTTTAAATCAAGCGACATCTCGATGGATCTAGATTTTGAAATGATGAAGAAATGGATCAAGAAGCTTAGAATATGTCAAGGTTAAAGAACGAATGGGACTCAAGAAATTTGTCTAAGTATTAGACAAACAAAAACATTTGGCGTTGCCAAGGGGTCAGTGCCGAATAGTACAAATCCAAGAGGGACCAACTCTAGATTATGGACAATTCTACATACAAGTTTGAAAAACAATAAGATTTGGAGGGGAAATACCATTTGATGGCAAACGGTCCTTGATGGGAAATTTTGACAATTAAGATCTGAAGCTTAAAGACTTAAGAAAATACAAAGAAAAATCGAAGGGATGAGAAAGTAAAACTGTCTATCACTGATTAAAACCGATCGGTACCCCACAATTTGACTATTCAAAATTATTGATTTTGATGACTTCTTCGTGACTAAAATCTCGGATCGGGAAGTTTATTTGTGTAAACTCATTCAAACAACTATGGTGGACAAATTCGCCTATAAATGGTCATCTCTTTCACCTAGAAATGGAATTTTTGGATTTTATCAGATTTTGCACTAAATTGCTGCCAATTTTGAAATCAACTTTTTTTAGACTGAAAATCATTGTAAAATCGTTTGTAATAGCAAAGGTAGTCCAAAATACAATTCATGGTGGGCGTAGGCTTAAGATTAAAGCCGAACTACTTTAAAAACCTTGTGTATTCTCTTTCTATTTTTGAATTTTAGATCTATAATCTTTTTTTCATTTTGAAATGGAGTTGTTTGAACATTTTATAAGAAAACAGACATATAGTTTAATAAATTATTTATATATGGTACTAATATATAGTTAAATAATTTATAATTCATTTTTATTTGAATGTGAAATTCTTAAACAACAGATGATTTTTTAATTAACAATGTTATATGAAAGTATTTGATATACAACTAAATAATACCATAATGTTCATAATTTTAACATGAACGTAGAATTAAAATTGCACATAAAATGAGCTTGTATGCAAAAGTTATGATGATTGCAAGTTATAGGGGTGAAACCATAAATAATAAAATGCAAGGGACAAAATCATAAATAGCACTTACCTATTTCTCCTTATTCCTTCAACTCAAGATACCATAGCCACATATGTGAGACATCGACCAATCACCATCACCTCCTCATGGACGTCGTTCGTGGAACCGTCACTGTAGATGAACTCCGCTCTTCGAGATCGACGCCCCGTACCACCATCCTAATGTTCGACACTTGAATTCGAAAACCCTAATCCCATTTATACATCTTGTGGATGACCCACTATTTTTAACATCTAAAAATAATTATAAACATCAACAAAATACGCTTACAACTAATTTCAAATGTTAAAGACAGTAGACCGTGGGTATATAAAATTAAAGATTCTAAAACAAAAACAAAAAGGGAAAACTTCACAGTAGAATTTAAACAGAAATATCATTTCAACAATTAAACATTACACAAATTTTACCATCGAATATTATTTATATCAATACATCAAACCATTTAATTTACAACAACAACTATACAATTATGATGCAAGTGATATACCAAATCACGCTGTGGGTGTGGCCTATTCCAGATTCTTTGTTCCCTTCTTTTCTTCTACCTGCAAACTTACAAATTAACTGTAACATCTCCTATCTTGAGGCCCGAAGCTAAGCGCTACAGATGCTGCAGTCATCCATTGTATTGACTTCCGATGACAAAATACGGTAATGTTAATGGTATATATAATATTAGAAGCACATGAATATGAAATAAAATCACAGATTTCAAAAACAACATTTCTGATTACATTGCAAAACAATATTTCACATTCAATTACATAATCCCAAAATGGTTTCCAGGTTTTGATCAAATATAATTATTACAAATTATGCCACGAGCGACATATGAAGATGCTACCTTGGATTATCAAAATTCTAGATAGACATATTAGTCATAAATACATCACAGCGGAATAATACTAAATAACTCCTACATAGCTCACTTTGCCTCCTGCACGTCTTCGAAAGCTTATTCGTCCAACCTACTAAACCTAAAAAGTCCCTAACTCTCAATCTACTCAAATTAAATTTTGAGCATCCGAGAGTTTAAGGGAAAGTATAAACTTTGAGTCAGATATAAAGACTGGTGTGAATAATACTATTACATCTTGATTTACCGATATTAAGTGAGACCACGCCGCTTAGCGAAACGGGTTTTCCCTTACTAATATCCTTTTAAGAGCATATCTTGTGCAAATCATAATCCTGCAATCAAACTGATTATAATAGCAAGAGTAATAACATATATGCATATAAATCAGGTAATCAATGGACTATCTATCCAACATTATAGTTTTATCTGGCTAACTATTAAGCATTGGCTGACTCGGGCCTACCAGACATAATAAATAATCTAACTTCTTTTAGACAAAATACTTGATGATCTGTCCTTAACTTACTTCTCCTAGGGTCAACTAATCCTAATGGTTTTGCAGGCTCACCAATAACCTATCTTTTCTCTGTATATTCCTTTCTGTATGTAACATCATTTTTGTCTTACCTATGACAAAGCCCTACACACTGGAATTTTGGACTAATTTTAGCTAGGGGCTAATTGCTTAGGGTTGACTACACATCAATCTCATCTGGTCTTCTAATATCTGAGTCATAAACTTAGGGTTGACTACACATCCACTTTTCCTTGAAAACGTTTTTTTCAAATTGATTTAACCCTTTTAAATCATACTTAAACAAGGAAAATATGCCCTTTTCTTTACTCATACTACCTTTGCCATGATATATGCTTTACACAAAACAATATTGATGAAAACCTAAATCAATTGGGTTATCTATCCCTTTAAAACAATTTAAAGCCTTTTTTAACTTAGAAAATATTAGGTTTTAAAGCTAAGACGTCACCTTCGAAACCCTTGTTTAAAACCTTAAACAATACCTTTCGAAGTCATTGAAAACAACCCTTTCGAAAGCATAACTTAAAACATTAGACATCCATTTTTAGAACCATTTAAACTAATCTTTCGAAAGCATAAGAACTTCCCTTTCGAAACACTTAAACATATCTTTCAAAACTCTTTTAATATACCTTTCGAAAGCATTGGGTTCAAATAAAGGTTTGTGGAAACGTTGCTTCAAAACCATTTACAATTATCCATTTTGAAACCATTGGGCTTAATATCTAATATAACTAAGGGTCATAAAAGAACAGAGGCTAAAGCATTACTTTCGAAAGCATTAATCCCAAGTAAAAGAAAGAGGATGGTTTCGAAACCCCCTTTCGAAACCATTGCCTCCGAAACCATTTTGAAAACGGCTATAGGACCCTTTCGAAAGCATTGAGGAGGCGGCTTCAAAGTACAAAGGCGAAAGCACCCTTTCGAATATACTGTTTAATGGCTATAAAGAAAAGCAGCCTTAACTAGTTTGAAAGGTATGAATGCGGTAGCATGAGTTTTGAATAGGTTCAAAGCGACCATCCTTTCGAAAGCCTCTTTTAAAACAAAAGGGCGGCAATTCTTTCAAAATCTCTTTTCTAAAACAAAGGCAATCTGATTGATTCGAAAGCTAATACAACCCCTTCGAAAGCATCCTTTATAAATAGAAGTAATTTAAAGTTAATAAGAGTAGCTTCTACCCCTTCGAAAGCAAGGTTTCTATCATGTCCCTTCCGCCTTTCTACAATGCACTACATATAAATTGCTTGATATCATGTGCATTGGTTTCGAATGGGTTCTTTGATAGAGGTATGGTGTTGAAAGCTAACAGATGGAAGTGGTGAAGTAGTAAATCCAAGCAAAACTGATTTTTAGCCTTTAAAAGAAAATTATTTTCACATAACTTGCCTTATTTGTCAAAATGTAATTGGTCGCCATTTCTTTATCAAAAATCATTTTCTAAAAGTGCTGCCCATTCAAAATTATTAATTAAAAATATTTTAACAAATAAGCCCTTCTCCTTGATAAAACATATAAAACTTGTAAGTCCCTTAACTTAAATAATTTTATATCTATAATAAAAGACTTAGGAAAATTCTCCAAAATTCACCATAATTCACTTTCAATATGTTTTCTAACATATATAAATTTTTGACCCAAAATCATTACATAGTTGCTTTAAATAATTTAAACCTAACATTAAATATTTTCTTCCACAGAAAATTCATAATAAATCCATAACAACTTAGAAAATTATGAAACTTGAAACCCATAAAATAATGTTTTTGACCATATCTCAAAAATGCAAGTCATTTGGATGTTATTTAATTGTTTTTTTTTCAATCTAAACTTATCATAAAATCTATATGAAACTATAAATCATCAACAAGCATATATATATATATTTAAACAAATATAACATGGCATATTGTTTGCAAAATTATTAGGTCATAATCATAAAACCGAAATCATGGTCAAAAGGAGATGTAAATCAATTATTCACCTTGGTTTGGTGCTAAGAAGGTTGAGTTTTGCTCTTTGATTAACCTCTTCAAGCTTCCTACTTGATTCCTAGCTTATCTTCTTTTGATTCTTCTTAATGGTGGCCAGTCGAGCTCTTTGGGGATTTTAGTTTTGTTGGTAATTGTTGAAATGAATAAGAAATGAAGGTAAGAAGGGTTTAGGGTATAAGAATATATCCTATTCCTATTTTTCCCTTATCATATTCCTCTTACTTACTTATTTTCTATTTCCTTTTGTTTGCACATTCATTAAGGCACGACCCCTTTTTAATTAATAAATCTCAATCCCTTAACTATCTACATTATTATATTTAATTTACCCAACTAAATATATTAAATAATGTTACTCAAAATTAGGGTCATTACATTAATAAATATACATATGATAAAGGGGAAAAGGGTTTCAACTATGTTTGGGCTACGCCATATCCTATACACTATGGTCATAGGCTCGATGGCTATTGAATAGGGAAAAGCTGCCTACATACCTCATTTGGGCAATCAAGCCCACGCAGTTCTATTTCCTTCTCTTCTCCTACATCCAAATACTTGTTAGTACATAACAAAAATAACATCCATGCAACCAATGCAACCAATACAAGTAGAAAACAGTATTCCTACTTATTCATGACAACAAATCATCATAGAAGGAAACAACAAAAATATCTCACTTAACGATTAAACATCAACAACACACAATTTCACCCCGATCATCAAATGAACAAACAACAACATAAATATACTTACATACATTATTAATTATCAATTATAATAATGCATTATCAATGTAAGTATAAATCATCCTATGTATACTAATCACTACACAATGGTAACATAACATCAATATCATCAAATGTGTACTAGTCCAATCAATATTGGTAACCTAACACCCATCATCAAATCACTGTAATTAACTACCCATCATCTAGTATAAATAATGGTAAAATATCTCTCACTCATCAAAATGCGATACCATCATCAAATATCAAATATATTAATAATTAATAACATGTTCAACAACGATCTAAATAATATATCTGCATCCATTATTCTCGTAAATATAAAATCTTTTTATTATTGTTTAGTATAAAGACACCTTTATTTATTTATCCCAAAAACAATAATAATTCTTCCAAAATAGTAGCATGCTTCAAATTCCCTTTATATTTCTCAAAATACTTGAAAACATCGTATTTTTATGTCAATAATAATGATTTACACCAAATTACTTTCCAAAGTGATAATGTTATAGTTTTACGTCAAACTGATAATAATATATTTTAAAGCCACTGCAATAGTTCACAAACCAATAATTACTATTTATCTCAGACCAGTAATTATCCTATCCAAAACATTTTTGAAAAATATTTATTATTATTATTATTATTATTAAGAAAATTCCTTCTCTTTTATCATTCAAATAATAAAATATCATACTATAAATACCGTAAAATCAATCTTTTTATCATTTACACAAAACAACACTATTTTTACTATAATTCAATTATTATTATTTAAAATCTCATTTTATTTATAAATAATAAACCTCCTAATTATTAACTTAAAATATAATTTTAATTGTTATTTATGAATTTCCCTCGAAATTCCTAAGTAATAATCTTATTTAATTCCATCATTAATTTCAATAAGGTCTATTGAATCATCATTATTTACAGATACCATTAAATTTCTAAATAACTTTATTATCATTTATTTATCTATTCTTCTCATTATTGTTCATTTTATTAAAATCAATTATTTTCCAATTCAAGTCAAATATCTATTTTAATTAAACGGCTAAAAGTACTACAATTAATAATAATTTTCCAATTAATGCATACTACATCCAAAATACAATGATAACCAAATAGTTATCCATAGAATATAACACATTTCAATAAATGTAGTTTTTTCATCAATAGATTTGGACTTTATAATTTAAAGTTCAATTAATTAATTTAATTAGTTCATACCAACATGATTTTGCTAACAGCATCCAAATTTAGCGAACACTATAACAGATCATCCGGAATTCCACCACGAGTCTAATAAAAGAAACTGCATGTGAATTGGAGTTTGTATGCAAAAGTTACTAATGTTATAAGATTCAATGGCAATATCGTACATTGTCCATATTAAAATATTAACTAATATCATTCAACTTACCTTTGGTTCAAAATAATCCATCGTGCATGGTCGTCCGGCACACACAGAACCCATTATGCACCTTAACAACCCGCGTTGATCAACGCTAACGCCACTACGTGTCATCTCTGCCCGACCCAACCTATCAATGCCTTCCCTATCATTGCCACTACCTATGACCAAGTTTCAGCCACCTTTGGCACCTCCTGGCACTACCACCATGGCCACCTCCTCGTATACTCTATTGAATCAATCTGGAAAATCTTAGTCGATTTGAAACTAACGATCATCGTGGATGCACTCCATTCATCATCCTCTATGCAACAACACCTTTCGATTGTCGATTGGTTGTTGTTTCACCGTTTAATCAAAAACCATAAAATGAACGGTTAAAGCTTTTTCGTAGATTTCTAATCAATTGGAGGTTCCATTGGAAAAACGAATCTCAAATGCCACTTCTCTTTGTCGATAGCTTCAAATCCATATATAACTCGATAGGGTTTGGACACTTTGAATTTTTAATCACTTTTTTATTAATTTTCTAATCACCATTAGAGAGGAATTATGGTAATTTTGGGAATTAGATAGAAAAATAAAGATAGAGGCAAGGTCTATTGTTTCATAGCCTCATTTATATAGACATTACGCTGGGTTATCGATTGTGTATCTAGTTCAGTCCGAAACAACAACATATGCTATTAAAACAATATATCACCTACATTTCACAAACCGCGATTCCAAATCCATCAAAGTTATATATCAAACAGATCGGTTTGGAAAGACCTTCATAATGGCTATAAACACGATACCTAATTCACCTTTTAATTAAAACTCCATTTAATTAATTTAATATTAACAACGTCAAATTTTTAAGGCCGTTGGCCATCCCGTGCCCCTTGTCATCACCTTAGTTCCATCCTCCAGTTGCTATACAAACCCATGCCAAGCCAACTCATCTTGCCATCTCGACGGCGATGGCATGAACGATGGTGGTGGACTCATGCATGGGTAAACAGTTCAATGTGCATATCATCATGTAAATTTTTTAAGAAAAAAATGTAATTTTTGTTTATGTGAATGATTCTAAATTCAAATGATTAATTTTCATTTTTATGTTAAGTATACACACACATACATGAGATTTACTCGATGATGCAACCGGTTGATAATGCCTTGAACCATCAACTTAGCCTTATAGAGATCCTATCTCTAACTTAATGGTGGAGTTGCAAAGTTCACCATTAAGATATAAACTATTTCTATGGTGAGAATGGTTTTATATACCTGAAAATGGAGATAGCAAGGTCTATTTATGGCAGTGCTACCAGGTTATGAAAATACCTTATCCAGAACAACTATTTTGGGTATGGCCCCATTATAAATGAAATTTTGTCTCACTTGATTTATTAAACTCATTTAATTAGTTCATACCCACATATATATTGGCCCTCCTTATTTTATAAAATATTTAAAATTCTCAACTACCATATATATATATATTATTTATTATATTTTATTTATTATATTAGCCCAAAACGTAATTAAATACATATAAAACAATTACATATTTCATTAATTTATTTTATGCACTGTAATAATAATAATAATAATTAATGGAACCATTATATTAATTTCTCCATAATAATAATTTATAACATTTATAAATTATATTAATAAATTATTTTCGATCGAAAATTGAGAATTGCGGTTATGGGCTCTCAGGTGAGAACTCAACCATTGATAATATTTAAAAATAATAATATTACAACTTGTATGGACTTTGCTAAAGCATAATAGTTTAACATCAGTTTAGTTGCTTACAGGTTATTTCAGTGAATTCGAATTTCTTATCCATTAAAGCGACACCCTTAAGCAATGATATATTATGCATAAATTCTCTTTGCCATTACCATATCGCTTAGATATTAAGAGCACAGTCAATAATCAAAACTCTATTAATATTCGTAGATAATTGTGAAGTTTAACATTAAAGTCTATGGTTCATAATGATAACAATAATTGATTAATCGATTTGCTTTAGCTAAAGACTTTGATTTGACTACCAATTACGATGATACTAACTTTCTGTTCAAAGAAGTCCAACTCTTGCTTGAATAATGTTTCACTTTAAGTGGTTTACCTTATACCCAACTACAACCTTAACACGATCAACATTGTCGTGTGATTGACCATAATCGAAGTATAGTTTATGTACTTAAGATTTATAGTATTCTCAAATCAAAAGACTAATGCACATCATCATGATATCTTCTATTTGACTTTTAACCTATAAAATATTCTTGGTGAGTTGTTCTGTAATTGTTCCAAACAACTACACATATGTAACCTCTTGGTGCCCTAATGAACATGAGCAATTCACCGTCCATCATATAAAGAGTGTTGCGTACACTAGTCTCAACAGATATATCGATACCTTGTCTGTTATCTTGCATTTTGACAAGGCAATATTCAGAGAGATTGGACGAGTAAAACTCGGAGTTATCAAGGTAGGAAGCTAGGAGAGATTGCCCCAAAACCCAGAAATCAAACACAAACAGAGTCACAGGGCAAGTACACGGCCAACCCAAAACAAAAGGACCAAGTATCCACTTAAGTTATGGGTCGGTACCGACCCCACTCTAAGGGTCAATACCGATCTGTTTTTTCACCTCTATGATCACTCATCTTCTGCCTACATGTTCTATTTGATGCTAAAAGCCCACTTCGAGTGTTGTTTTGTTGATCCAATGCAATTCTCTATCGATCTCTACGAACTCTTGAGTCATAAACTGTATTCTTCCACCACTCTGTCATTTGGACTCTAAAATAAGCTAATATTGATGCAAACAACTATTAAATCAAGAAGTTAATCACAAGACGAGCCAAAGTGAAGAGTTCTAGATGTCAACACCTATGCAAATTTCAACCCGTCATGTGGAACAAGTCGGCAAGTCAAGGAAAAAGCTCTCCATCAATAATCAAGCTACAGGATGCCTATAAATAGGCACAGATCTAATGCATCAACAATCTTTTTGGGCACTTGCATGATTCAAATACCAAAACGATTGTACTTTTCTATATTAGAGCTCTAAGTGAAAACTCATTAATGGTGGACTAGGCCAATTCAGCATTGTAACAGCCTTTCGATTGTAGTATTAAAGAAGGAAAGAACAAAGTAGACGTAAGGATTCATCCGTAACCACTATAAATCTCGGTGTCTTTATTTTTGCACTTTTACTTCCGGCTCTATTTAACGTACATGCTCTTGGTCTATTCATCATTTATTCCTTTAGGTGATAACCTAAGAGACTCAACTAAACTTCCAATGATCACCTTAAACCTTTAGTAATCAGCCTAACAAAGTACTTATAAGATAGACTAATTGAAGCTTGCTCTTCAATTTTTAGAGTGTTGGTGCTTGACAAAAAATCTAACTAACATTTTTTAAGCTAGAAGGAGGGCCCGAACCTCCATTTCTTCACTTTGTTATCTCAAAAATAAACAATCTTCATCAACTGACAATGTCTAACTCTAGCAACTAAAATGACAATGAAGACTTTAGCTCAGGAATATCTCTTAACTTCATATTCAATTCACGAATGAAGAAAACAATAAATGCTTAGCAACTCTTATCTCGACAAAGGAGAAGGCTGAAGAATATGAACCTACCTATGAACTTCATGTTTCTCAGATAAGATAAATTTCAGGATATCTTCAAGAATCACTTTATGTATCCGTCCAACTTAGAAAAATGGTCAAGGCTATAAATGATGAAATACGAGACTTAAGTGTTCTGTAATGGCCTATAAAGACCAAGCTCAACCATCTAAGGATACCAAAAGGCCTCTTCCTGAAACCTCAAACAATGAAACCCAAAAAATAAAAAGAGAGAGAATCCTCACTCTGCTAAATGGTACCTTGTCCTAGATATTCTAGGAAACTCATGACAAGTTCCCTTACCCATACTATCCCTCACCAAGAAGAGAAAGTTAGAAAAGTGAGAAGTACTACATTTACCATCTTGCAAATGGACATAAACCGACGAATCTTGAAAGCTACCTTATGCTATAGAAAATATCAAAAGGGAGAATTCTTCGAATTTGTTAAAAAATAATTAGTACTTTTACTATAATTCCTCCCTTGACTTTATTTTGATTTACTTTTTAGGAAATACCTTATATTGCACTCATCTCTTCTAGTGAAAACATGTGATATATATCTATATTTCATCAAATGCAAGACTTACTTCTAGCATTCTATATTAAGCACAAAGCAAAGGTAAATTAATGAGTTCTCTCAGAAATCTCTATACTTTTGAATGATGTTAATTAGTTTAGATGTTCTCAATCTTCTTCAGATTTCATAATAATTCTCTCAGAGGCCTTAATTTCTCTATATGTATGGTCTTCGACTATTGCTCTTTCGTCCAGGCTTATACCTGGGGAAACTTATTGGACTTATTATTCAGCCTATGGTATTCTTAGATTTCTTTATACATATGAACTTTGATTACTACCCTTTCGGCCTGGCTTATACCCTAGGGGCACTTATTAGACTTCTTATTCAGTTTTTAATATTCATGGATTTCTTTTTACATACATACATACATACACACATACATACATACATACATACATACATACATATATATATATATACACATATATATATGGTCTTCAACTATTGCCCTTTAGTCCAGGCTTATACCAGCATGGGGCACTTATTGGACTTCTTATTCAGTCATGTATTTTTGGATTTCTCTATACATATTGCCTTCGACTATTGCCCTTACGACTAGGCTTATACCTAGGGAGCACTTATTGAACTTCTTATTTAATGTTTGACGTTCTTGGATTTCTCCATATACATGATCTTCGACTATGTCCCTTTCGTCCAAGCTTATACCTGAGGGCACTTATTGGACTTTGAATTTAGTCTTTGGTGTTCTTTGATTTCTATATATATGCCATTTGACTATTGTCCTCTCTACCGGGCTTATTCTTGGGGGACATTTATTGGACTTATTGTTCAGCCTTTTGTATTCTTGGATTTCTTTATCTGTCATTCGGTAGTTTCTCTTTCTACTAGGTTTATACATAGGTGCACTTATTTGATTTTCTTCATGAAACCTTTGGGTTTCTTAAATTTATTATTTTGCACTAAATGAACTTTGCCCACCTAACACATATTCTTTTCTGTTTTTGGTTAGCCATGGGCTTTGTTTCATGCAACTATACAAAACTGCTTGTAAAATGAGATGTTGGGTCTTCAATACAAGTCATACGCAAAAATGGCCCAACCTAAATGGCTTTCAAAAGATAAAATGGTTTCGAAAAAACAACACCGTCCAAAAATATTAACTTGTAGAACCTTTTAAAAAAACCAAAATATGAATTCTCCAACGGAGGTATATTTCTTCAAAAGACAAAAGCCCTTCTCATTTCGGCACCTCTTTGTAGCAAAATGTGTGTTACTACAATGGAACCTACTACATAGTAAATATGAATTAGTTCGAAGGTTAATTCCCATCGTAAGTGGATGTCTTTCACTAGTATTAATATTTTCATAAGCATTTCTTTGTCCTAACCTTTTTTATCTATGATAAATTCTGTTGTGTGTCCTTGGGAAGAAAGGGTCGACCTCTCAAGGGATATGTTTTCAACATGCCCCCACTGTGAAGCGCTCTCAGAAAAACTCTTACCAAACCGCTTGTAAGAGAAAGCTATATCACCCGACGGATTCATAAACGACTAACAAATGTATGCAAGAGTGAGCCATGGTCAAGTCGTATCATGCACTTAGAAAAGTCTTAGGGAGAAGTCCCAAGCAATATTGGGTAGATTCCCAACAAAAGTGTGAGCCATGGTCAAGTAGAACAATGAAATTAAGAAAAACCTTAGGGAACTGACCCAAGTGCCTAGTGAGTGGATTTCCAATCAAACCCCTGGGTAACTGACCTAAGTACCTAGCAGATAGCTTCTAAATCAAACCCTTGAAAAACAAACTCCAATATCTAGTTAGTAGATTCCCATCAAATTAGAAAAGCCTTAGGTAGCGGCCCTAAGCCCCTAAAAGTATTGGGTAGAGTGCCAATTTAAGTCATAAGACCTAGTTCGATAGGTATGAAAATACCTGAGACCTTATCAGGTTATAAGATCATAAATGGCTCGATGTCAGGGGCAAAAACACCCCAAAAATAGCATAGCGATCTCAATCAGACAAAGAATATTGGCTATAATGCCTTTGAAACAAATTAATAAAAATTTGAGATACGAGTTTTCATTACAATAACTAAGGGAAATTTCATGGAAAAGTTCCCTTAACATCTCCAATCAAATCCAAAAGAAAAAACACAAAAAACGACACGCCATCGAAAGGACAAAAGCTCCACGATATTATACGACTCAACTATACCTATATTAAGCATACAAAATATTAAAATAGTAAGATAATATCGATATATTTCAGAAATATTACATTAAAGGGAAAAGGAAGATGCTTTGACGAATATTACAAAACTATAAACCAAACTTATTACTAGATACATGCTTACAATAAAAAACAAAAGAGTATAATAAGAGCTTATTCTTCTATAGCGACCTTTCCTCGTCCTAATACTTCTTCAGGTACATCCTGGGGAGAACATCCTAAAACCTGGGCATCCCTTAGTTCTCATATAATTATATTTTGGCTCACCCTTCGAGGACTCTACATATTTGAATAAGAGGTAGGAAATGTAGCAACTCGTAAACTTGTATACCATACTATTCTCATAACAAGGTCAAGCTCCCCCTCATCCAAAACTAAAGATAAATCTAACGAGACCCATAAGCTATTAAAGACTCAAGTACACACTCATAATAACCTTCAAGCCTAAGAAAACAATCGAGCAACTGATTTGCTTGGGTTTCTGCTTCAGCAATTGCCTCATTTGAAAGCTTTTTGAAACGCTTCTATAAACGATCATACATACTCTTAAACCATGTTTTCTATATTGTTTAAAAGGGACAACTTTCCCATTTTTAAGTTGAACCATAACATCTGCTGAATTCTTAGAAGGAGCCAAAAGTGAACTCCCTTCTAGTTGCTTTGACCTCCATGCAGTGCCATTATATCATCCCCTACTTTGAGACTCGAAAATTAACGTATGGTGTAGTCATCATCGAAATTATTTTCAAGTGATAAAATTACATCAGTATAAAATTTTCGTAATATTAAGTAATAGAGCAGCTAAATAATTTCATTACATCAAAATGATTTACAAAAGTTGTTACATAATCATTAACCCATTTTGTTCCCATGTTGAGGTAAATATAAATAAAAACACAAGTATACTGACATGCCTGACATATGAGGATGCCGACATGCACATTTGCCAGTTATAAATCCAGGTTTTTACACAGCGGAATTTCACATTAACTTTTATTTGTAAAATAAGCTTCCTGCTTCATCTTTAAAGTGTTTATTCGACTTTTCCAAAAGTTACCTGTCTAATCCATAAACTCAGCCTACTCGAATTTGGATGATTGCTACTTTCTCATCTTTGTTTTATTCTAGGTTGATTGAAAGCTTTATTTTCTCTTTTAGATGAATGCTCCTTTCTCTTCTTTTGTTTTTCTTCTTTTCCTCCTTGAAAGTACAACCGACCTTAAATTTTTTTGCTTTGCTCTTTGAGTAAGTGGAGAATGAATGAAATATGGGAGAGTTAGGGGGCTAATAACTTGGGCTTTAGGTTCTAACTTTATTCTAGCCTATTCTTATTAGTTCCCCTAACTTTTCATCTTAAATTCATTCCCTTTTAAAAAACTTCTCTTTATTTTTATTTCATACATTAATTTGACTAATTAATTATTTAATTAATTCCCTATATTATGGCACTCTAAAATATACAGTGTTATAGTTTCCCCTCCTTATATGAATTTCATCCTCGAAATTCCGACAAGGCAGGTTAAAGACAAAAGTAATCAAAACAATGTACACATTGTACAATATTACACTAGTTCCCTACTAATGTAAATCATAAATCATAGTGTATTAGTGTCACCACTAACACATAATCATATCATATCACAAAATCATACTAGTGTCACTACAAATCTATACATAAAAACATACATGCCTAATTATACATGTCAAAACATATCAGGATAGATATTCCTAATCTTATCCTCTACCTTCTAGGTACAATCATCCACACCGTCACTCCACTGGACGTGTACAATTTTGATAACCTCCTTCCTTAACTCTTTCATATCATGGTCTACTATTCCCTTTGGTCATCTAACATATGTCAAATCTAGCTCTACAGATAAGTTTTCAACTACCCTTGGTTCCATTATAAAATTCGGGTCGTGCACACATTTCCTCAAATGTGATATGTGAAATACATTATGCACACTTGTCAAACTACTTGGTATCTTGACTCGATAAGCGAGTTTTCTAATCCTCTCGATCACTCAAAATGATCCTACATATCAAGGTGCAAATATCTCTACTTTCCGAAAGTGCATAACTTCTTGCATCAGAGAAACCATTAAAAGCATAAAATCTCTTATCGCGAACTCATGATCCTTTCTCCTTTTGTCGACATAACACTTCTGCCATATTTGCACAGCCTTCATTCTAGCGTGAATCAATTCGATCTCAGTAGCATTACTTACCAAATCGAGTCCTAACATGAGTCTGTCTCTTGTACCCAACCAACAAATATGTGACTTACACGGTCAACCATAAAGTGCCTCAAACGGGGTCATCCCTATACTTGACTAGTAATTGTTATTGTAGGCAAACTCTACCAGATGTAAATGATCTTCCCAAGTTCCCCAAAATCCAAAACACATGCTCTTAGCAAATCTTTGAGCACATAGTTTACCCTTTCACTTTGACAATCAGTCTATGGGTGGTAAGCCGTACTCACGCTCAACTTTGTTCCCAATGCATTTTGTAAACTTCTATAGAACTCATTGGTAAATAATGGGTCTCTATCGTTGACAATACTGAAAGTGACTGTGTTATAGGATCGAGTAATATGGAATATAATATAATAAATAACTAGTGCGGAAAATAATAAAGTAAAGTAAAATGACACTGGAGATTTTCATACTCGTTTGAATTCCCATTCTACGTCCAGTCCCAAACTCCTTCAGGAATTATAGCTAGCAACCCTCACTTAACCCGGAGGAATATGTATTACACTGCCTGAGCAACCGAACTGGACTTTGACCGCCTAAGCAACAGAACATGACTTTACCGCTTGAGCAACCGAACAGGACTTTCTTATAGACTGATTTTAACTTGACTTCGTGTGTTCTGATTAACACGGATTTGTCATTTGTAGTATACCATTCCTATAGTCTTATCCTCAAAGTGGATGTGTATATTTGTGTGTGTATGAAGAATAGGAAGTTTAATATTGCTTGAAGAATATGGAAACGAATACATAAGCAATGATTGTATGAAAGCTTGTAAATATTGAACTCAAGAATGCGAAGTGTTATAGATCAAAAGAGAATAGAAAATTAGGTGATTTGAATCTATAAATCTTGAGTGTATATATAGTGTGTGAGGAGATATGACTGCTGAAAATAGATCTCTATCAAAATCTAAGAGATGCAACCTTCCATAAAGAAGAAACCTTTTGGTGAAAACAAGTGCCTCTTGGAAAATATGACAGTTGCAGTATTCAATCGACTGAACTTGTTTAGTCAGTCGACTGAATTTGAACATGCACAAAAAAATTGGATAGTGTCAGTCGACTGACCTAAGCAGTTCATTCGACTGTCTACTGCATATTAAATTTTTTTTTCAAACAGAATCAGTCGATTGACATACAGTATTCAGTCGACTGAATACTGTTTTTCCAGTGCACTTAAAACCTTGTGTGTGTATATGAAAGTTTTATAAAACGTATGCAAGTTTCATAAATGAATTTGTGAGTGATGAGCTTTGAGGATAGATTTTAACAAATTTCTATACTAGACTCTATACTTATTGACTGTAGTTACATTAATATCAATACGAACCATATTTGAGTCGACGAGTCCCGATTTTCCGTAGTCGTAGATTCGTGAACTTTTGTCTCTTGTCAACATTCAAAACCTTATGATCCAACATTCTCCCCCTTTTTAATGATGACAACTCCATTTTCTATGAGTGAATCTTCGACAAAATTTGTTAAAGTATCTCTCCCCCTGAGTATATGCTTGCAACTTTGATATTGTATTCTCCCCTTGAATCTATGCTATATTTCCTGTAAATAATTTATGTATTTCTCCCCCTTTGTCATCGACACAAAAGAGAGTACTCAAGGTAAAGGATAGTTAAAGTACGAGTAATATGACACAGTAACACACACATATATAAAACTAAGACTTAGAACATAACATAGAACAGTCACATCATCCTAGAACAATAGCACAACATGATATACATTGAAAACATAGAGTTTTAGACAATTACACAATACTACAAGACACAAATACCAAATTTTCTGAAAATAAGTTTTAACAAAAGCATAAAAAATTTGAAAGATGGAAGATATTCTTACTGATCACCTTGACCTCCTCCTTTTGAGCTTTCTTCATTATCTTCAATTTCTTCATCATTATCGGAGTCGTCACCCACTTCCTCACCTTCTTCTTCCTCTTGTTCTTCATTTGATGTAGACCAAGTGAAATGTTCCGCTGGTCATTTCCCGTGAGATGTAGGTATGTGAACAGAGGTAGAAGATGGTTGGGAGCATGTGATTGCTTCCCAGATATTGTTGAGGAAGGACTTAATATGGTTAAGCTTCTTATTGAATTTGGTGACATTTTTATCGACTCTAGAAACAATTGATTCAACCCGAGATAGACGATTATCGAGAAGTCTTTGATTACGAGCAATGATAGTCATGGCTTCGTGGGGCCGAGCTTGAGGGTCTATTTCTTGAATCTTGTAGACTTCTCGAGTAAGTTGAGGAGGTTGAGATGATGAAGAGGCTTGCATATGTGGAGTTTGTTGATGAGCTTGTTGGGAGGATGGTTGAACTTAACCCACGGCTTGGTTTTCAAGCCAATGTTCATAAGTAATTATGATGTGGTCAAGATATTGCTTTGGTAGGTTCATGAGGCTAAGAGTTTTAGTATTCAAGGAACCTATGGTCGAACATTTGGAATCGACAAAAGGAACCTCAAAATGCTTGAGAATGTGCATGATGTAAGCGCCATAGTAGATCATCCTCATTCGACCTTGGTTAAAAGTTTGGAACTCATCTAGAATGATCTTCGCCCAATTAACTCGTTTATTTCCCTAAATGGCATATAAGGATTGGAAATCTCGTTGGTGGACCTTCTTATAGCTTCCGGTGCGAGGATTGATGTTGTGGGTAAGCACCCTATGCATTATGCGAGCTTTTGGCCTTAGTGCTACCGCTTTTAACTCCGTTAAGTCATCTGAGAGAAACAAATGACTAACATGATCATGAGTGTCCATATTAACGGCAATTTCAGCTAACTCGTCACCTTCATCTAGACATTGTAGAATCCATGCAAGTCGTTCTAGTGGAAGAAAAATCTTTTTACCACATACCACCGTCCAAATGAAGTCATCCGGATTTGTAATTGTGTGGTGATCTAGTTTAAGTTGGCGTAGAAAAGTTTAACAAGAAGGTGATTAATCTTGTTGTTATTTTCTGCAAAATCAATGAGGTACTCCAATCTGCTACGGTGAGCTAAGTCTTGAATGGCATATGAAGAAAAATCAGAGAATTTGATAAAAGAACCTTCAAAAATCCTAGAGCTTTGCATCTTTTCAAAGCGTTGCACCGCCTTGTCATTGTGTAGCCATGCTCTTATTTGTGAATCCGAAGAACTTGCTTTGGCTTGAGAATGTCGATGTCTTTTAGGAGCCATTTGTAGAACTAGGGTTTTGGTGATGAAGTGGGAGGTTGTGAATTGGAAAAGTATGGACTAATAGATGAAAGAATTATAGAATTTCTGAGCGAATTTGAAGTGGAGAAAAGTTTTAACGGCAGAAGGTTAAAAAATTTAAAGGTAAAAAGTGAATTTGGTAAAGGTAAATAGTATATTTGAAGAGGCTGGAAGAGGGCAAAAGTCGGGTACCCAATATCAATCGACTGAATATGCATAGGCAGTCGACTGATTTTGAATATTGAAACCAAATTTAAAGGAGTCAGTCGACTGATTACAGGGGTTCAGTCAACTGAACTCATCCCGAGTTTTTTATGTTCAAATAAGACATATTCACTCAACTGACTACAGAGGATAAACTTTTGAAAATTTCAATGGTCAGTTGACCGAATACAGGTGTTTAGTCGACTGATCCTATCCTAAAAGTTTTCCATGTAAATTATGCCAATTCAGTCGATTGTCTGGGT
Source organism: Allium fistulosum (assembly GCA_030737815.1). NCBI lineage: Eukaryota > Viridiplantae > Streptophyta > Magnoliopsida > Asparagales > Amaryllidaceae > Allium > Allium fistulosum. Next base: position 875,815,951 of record CM060905.1, on the reverse strand, counting down.
GTGTCAGTCGACTGACTTCAGGTTCGAAATTATACTGGAATGTTGTTTCAGTCGACTGAGTTCCGTGGTTTAGTCGACTGAATTTGAGGAATTTTCAGATAGACAGTTCTCTAGGCAAATGCAACAAGTTTTGTTTTGAGCATAGAAGTTTTGGTTTATAACAAAGTTTAAAACAAGGAATATATTATTTAAAACAAAATATAAATATAGTAGTACAATAAATTCAAAAACATAAGAACACAAATTAAGTAGATTTTGAGGAAGAGGAAGGAGTGTGGTAGTCTTTCGGTTCCACCTTCGCATTCTCTTGCAGAGGTCGTAGTGGTGACCAGCCTTGTCCACGTTCCCAAGAATTCGGAGAAACCCGTGGACGTTGAGGTGATGGTTCCCATGGATTACGATGTGAATGAGTCATTGGTTGATGAACCGTGTTGTGTGAGGACGAAGAAAATGATGACGTATGTCGATATGTTTAGTTCGTGAATGATTGACAAGATTTTTTGATAAGTTTATAGCACTTGTATTATCACATTAAATAGTAGATTTAGATAAGTTCATACCAATATCTTTAAGTGTTTGTTGCATGTAAATAACTTGAGCACATGCTAAAGTAGCAGAAATATATTCTGCTTCACAAGTCAAAAGTGAAACACAATTTTGTTTCTTGCTAAACCAGGAGACTAAGGATTGTCCAATGAAGTGACAAGTCTCGCTTGTACTCTTACGATCCGTCCGACATCCTCTAAAGTCAGCGTCACTATATGAAACTAACTCGAAAGGACATTCTTTTTGATAGAAGAGTCCAAAATCTCTGGTTTTGCTTAGATAACGCAATATTCGTTTCATTGCTCACATATGTGTTTCTTTAGGATTTGCTTGAAATCGAGCACATAAACAAACACTCATCATTATGTCAGGTCCACTAGCAGTAAGATAAAATAACGATCCAATTATGCTTCGATATAATTTTTGGTCGACACTTTTACCATCTTCATCTCTATCGAGATGTATTATTGTACTCATTGGAGTTGGTTTGGCAGAAGTATTTTCCATACCAAAGCGTTTATTAGATTATTACAATATTTTTATTGATTAATAAAAATACTATTTTCTAATTGTTTAATTTGTAAACCAAGAAAATAAGATAATTCTCCCATATGTGACATTTCAAATTCTTTGGTCATTATTGTAGAAAATTCCTGAGATAATTTTTCATTTGTAGAACCAAAAATAATATCATCTACATAAATTTGAATAATTAAAATATAATTTTTAGTTCGTTTAATAAAAAGAGTTTGATCAACCTTCCCAATTTCAAAACTAGAGTCTATTAAATAGCTCTTAAGACGTCCATACCAAGCACAGGGTGCTTGTTTTAGACCGTATAAGGCTTTCTTAAGTTTATAGACGTGGTCGGGAAATTTTTCATGTGTGAATAGAGGTGGTTGTTTAACATAAACATTCTCTTTTATATAACCATTTAAAAAGCACTTTTAACATCCATTTGATAAAGTTTGAAATTATGAAAACATGCAAAGGCCAATAAGATTTGTATTGCTTCAAGTCGTGCGACTAGAGCAAATGTTTCTTCGTAGTCAATTCCTTCTTCTTGATTATATCCTTGTGCAACTAATCTAGCTTTATTCCTAGTTATATTACCTTGTTCATTTGCTTTATTTTTGAAGACCCATTTAGTACCAATGACTGATTGATCACTTGGTCTAGGAACTAGTTCCCAAACTTCGTTTCGTTCGAATTGGTTTAGCTCTTCTTGCATAGCTATAATCCAATAGTCATCAGTAGAGGCTTCTTTTACATTTTTAGGTTCAATATTCGAAAGAAATGCTACATGGCCAATTTGATTGAGTTGATTTCTAGTTCTAACATGTGAATCAATTTCTCCTATGACATTTTCTACTGGGTGATCTCGTAAAATCCTAGGAGGAGATCTTAATTCATTTTCGTTATGAACAATGTTTTCATCTTCTTCAAAATTATAAATAATGTTTTCATCTTCTTCAAAACAATTTTGAGAAACCGTTTTTGTGATTGTGTTAGGTATTATTTCATCATCCTCAAAGTTTTTATTAAGTTTGAAATTTTCATCGAATGAAACATGAAGAGTCTCTTCGATTGATTTTGTTCTTTTACTGAAGATTCGATAAGCTTCGCTTCCTTCTGAATATCCTATGAAGATTCCTTCATCAGATTTTAGATCGAATTTTCCAAGCTGTTCTTTTGTGTTTAAAATAAAACATTTTGAACCAAAAGTTTTAAACTAAGAAATATTTGGTTTTCTTTGATGAAAAAGTTCATATGGAGTATGTTTTGTTAGAGGTCGAATGGAAACACGATGTAGAACATAGCAAGCAGTTGCTACTGCTTCTGCCCAGAAATGTTTTGGTAATGTGCTTTCATTTAATAAAGTTCTTGCACATTCTTGTAATGTTCTATTTTTCCTTTCTACAACTCCATTTTGTTGTGGTGTTCTAGGAAAAGAAAAATTATGGTAAATTCCCTTTTTATTACAAAAATTTTCAAAAGCTTCATTTTCAAATTCACCTCCATGATTACTTCTAATATTTTTGTTTTTAAAATTTTTGAGATTTTGAATTCTTTTTGCAAAAATTTTGAAATTTTCAAAAGTATCACTTTTATTTTTAAGAAAAATAGTCCAAGTATATCTTGAAAAATCATCTACTATAACAAACACATATTAATATGGTTTATAAATTGAACTTGAGTTGGACCAAAGAGATCAAAATGCAATATTTCAAGTGGTTGTTCAGTAGAAATATTTTCCTTTGATTTGAAGGATGATTTTGATAATTTTCCTAATTGACATGCATCACAGATATTATTTACTTTAAAATTCATTTTTGGTAAACCTTTATCTAAATAATTTTTAGACAATTTATTTAAAGTTTTGAAATTAATTTGACAAAATCTTTTGTGCCATAACCAAGGATCATTTCTTTGGCTATTAAACACATATTTGTGTTGTAATTTATATGTCATCAATGAAGATCGTCATAAATTTATCTAACCGATAGCGAAAGATTTAGTTCATAAGGTCTATAAAGAACACTGGTGCATTAGTCAGACCAAATGACATCACTAACCACTCATAGGAACCATATTTAGTTCTAAATGTGGTCAATGGAACATTATCATCAGCTACCCTTAGTTGATGGAATCATGTTCCCACTAGCTATGAGAATACTCTTGCTCTAATCGACTAATCAAACAAGTCATCTACCCTAGGAAATGGATAACGATTCTTCGCTGTTATTTCATGCATCTTTCGGTAATCAATATATATTTGTAAAGATCCATCCGATTTTTTAATGAATACTATGAATGCTCCCCACGGCAAACTACTCAGCCTAATGAAACGTTGATGCTCCATTTCCACCAATTGCTTATTTAATTCCTCCATCGCCTTGGGTGGCATTCTACTATGTGGTATGCTAATAAGTTGTTCACCCAGCAACAAGTCCATTAAAAATTCAATCGATCTTCTTGGTGATAATCCTGTTACTGGTTTAAAAACATTTGTAAAATTTTGAACTACCATAACCCTACTAATCTCATCCTCCTATTCCTTCATCGCACACAACGTCAATCCTAACTTTTTGTCCATTACATCTAATGCCACCTTGATCCTCTTCCCGTCCCTTGGATTTCTCAAAACAATGACTCTTACAACATGAAAGATCCTAGTCTTATTATGCACTAACCTATACATTCCTAAAATTACCCCGTATCCCATGAAGTCGAGCACATGTTGTTATAAGAAATAGATGACCACATAAATCAAACAAAAGGTCGGTGCACCTTAATCTAAGAGTAAAATACCCACTGATTGGATTAACTACATATAAAGACATGACTAAGTAGGTCGTATCAAACTCTAACCTATCTACTACATCTTTTAAATTTTAAGAATAGATAGCACCTGTATCAAAAAGAACTCTAACTGAAGTACTTGAGATTAAAATCATACCTCCTAGCATAACTTTCTTCCCCTTCTCTTTAGCCGTCGGTCCAGTTGATGGTCCTTCCAAAGCAAAAACCTTCAGCTTCTTTAACTTGGGATAATCTTTTTTCTTATGCCTAGATTTATCATAGACAAAACACTTAACCTTTACCGATCCAACCGGCTCTAGACACTTGTTTGCATAATAACCCTCTGGTTACAATTATAACAGGCCATATAGGCAACGTTTTTTCGCTCTCCACTACCTTGAGAATTTCCTTTCTGTTGCTGGCCTTTCTCACTTTTTTGATATGGAGAAAATTTCATTTTCTTCTCAGTCTGAGCCTTTGCCCCACACTCTGCCTTTTAACATACATTAATTCATACCTCCTCCCCATATCTACCACTTTGTTGAATGGAAGTAATGAGCCATCATTTGTCACTTAATCCCAGCCTCAATCCTTGAATAATTTCTCCTTTTTTCTCAGAGTCCTAATCAATCAGCTCCATGCTTGGACCATGCATTAAACATCTACACATACTCCGACATAGTCAAACTTCTTTGCTACAACTCCACAAACTCTTGGAACATCGCTGACAGCTCCGATCTAGGAAAATATTGTTATTCAAATATCTCCTTAAACCTATCCCTGGTAATTTCTTGCTTAAGACTCTCTGCTCTAACTGTCCTCCACTAAATACTTACTAGTCCCTTGAACTACCTAGACATCAATTTCATGCTTTGGGGATCTATTAGTTCCAAGTCCTCGCAAATTCTTCCATGCATTAACAGCCAATTACTGGCCCCAACATCGGTTTTGTGCCAACAAACATTTCTCCTCCCAAGCTTTTGAAATCCTTGTTTATCTTAGCAAAGTCTTTCCTGACTAACTGCACCTGGCCTCTAAGTTCATTTTGGGCCAACGGTGATACTTGCTACTATACCAAATTTTCTAAGAACTATTGAAAAAGTGCATTCATATCTGTTGGGAGTGTTTCCACCTACTACCGGACCAACTTCCTTCCTATGCATAGCCGAATCAAACCTCTTCCTATGCATAGCCGAACCAACCTCTGCTCCACTGCCTACCGAACCAACCTCTGCTCCACTGCCTACCGAACCAACCTCTGCTCCACTGCCTACCGAACCAACCTCTGCTCCACCTACCACCGAACCAACTCGCTTCCCAACGCACTACCGGACCAGGGAGTACCGAACCAACCTTGCCAGGCCAGATTGCATCAGCCCATGCCCACCAGCAGCTATACACATCCAAGACCCCTACCCCCAACCTCACTCTATAAATAGAGGGGCAGGGGTACAACAATGACAGAGAGTTTTTGAGAGCTCAAGCACAGATAGAACTTTCAAACAACTTTCATATACTTGTATCAAAGCTTTGTAATTGTAATCTGAACAGTAAAAGAGAATAACATATAAAGTGGACGTAGGCACGTTCTGGCCGAACCACTATAAATCTACGTGTCTTTTATAGTTTAGTCCCTGCTTTTCATATATTTGCATTAATCACCCAGATCACTAAAAACAACATAAAATCAACTAAATCATACGACTTGGAGGTGTTTGCCCACTTTTTGTGCAAACATTTTTGGTGCTTTCACTGAGAACGAGAAGCTCGAAGCTTCAGCTTCTCCCACTTAACCTTCTTCCTAATAGCGTCGTTCATTGCTTGGAAAACATGCCTCCGAGGCAGAAAAAAGACGTTAACAAAGGAAAGAACATTGCAACTAACAGTGTTCCAGATCCAGTAGTCGCAGATCAAGTAAATCGTCCCACTCCAGCAGCAGTATTAAATGAAGGTCAGGCAAATCTGACAACCCCTGCCACAGAACAGCCGGCAGCAATTACTAGGGCGGATCTAGACAAGGTTGTGGCTAAAGTTACTAACCGCTTCACATCCCAGTAGGAAGCCTTGGTGGACCGACTCATGTCACGCTTAAGGGATGCTGAAGAGTCCAACCGCAACACTGAATCATGGGGTGAGTCCCAGTTTGGAGGATCTCAGAGACAACAAAGATCTTCCTTCTTCGAAGGAGCTAACGACAGAAGCAGCCATGGTAGGAGCCGAGACCGAGCTCAGCCCGGAGTTAGACCTGAGGAAACGCTTGGAACCGAACCCAACGGGGGAGGTACCGGGCGGAGGTCAACTGTAGCCGAGCCTGTCGTACTGCCTAATCACGGAAACACCGGTGAACGGGGCCGAGCTAGAGTCCAGCCCGAAGTTGGACCCGAGGAAGTGCTTAGATCAGAACCCAGCAGGGGAAAATCAAAGCAAGGGCCAACTGTAGCTGACCGTAGCATGCTCCCAGAAGACCAAAGACAGCCACTGGAAAATATTAGGAATGATAGACGATACCATCCCTACAGGTCATCTGGACGGAATCAATCCCACAGGGCAGAACCGAACTCATTTCTATCTGCTCCAAATTCTGATGAAAGGATGGCACGCTTGTTCAGAGAGTGCGTCCAACGGGATCAAAGAGACCGAGGAATAGGCGCTAGGGTAACCAGCCCTTTCGCCCGCAATATCGAAATTGCCATCACCCCCCGAGAATGGAAAATGTCAACTATGGAACCTTACAAAGGAACCGCTGACCCCGTTGTACACTTACAGAGATACACGCAGCATATGCTCATGAGTGGAGCAACAGAAGGAGTGCTGTGCAAATGTTTTCCGCTATTCTTAGCAGATCTAGCTACCTCCTGGTTCTGCCATCTGCCCCAAGGAACCATCAGCTCATGGGAGATGTTGAAAGAAAAGTTCATCAGCCAGTTCCGCATTCATGTGGAGCAGCCCAAGGACGCTTATTCCTTATCCAATATCAAACAGAAACTTGGAGAGAAAGTGCAGCAATATTTAACCCGATTCAATGCCGCAGCGGCCGCAGTCCAAGATGCCGATGAGAAGCTTATCTTAATGGCCCTCTGTAGTGGCGTGCATCCGGATACCAAATTTGCTAGAAGATTGACCAAAGAAAAACCAGCTACTTTACCCGATTTCTTCCATGAAGCTGGGAAATATATGAGACTTGAAGATGCCGCCACTGAGAGGCAGACAGGGCAAAAAAATAAGGCGGCTCACGGCAACACGCCCGCTATAGCAAGGGACGTTCGAAGAAATGATTCTAGAGACAACGCTGGAGGCAAGAAGGGAGAAAAGCGCCTATATCGGCCAGGACCGAGATTTGACACTTACACCCCGTTGAATGAAACGATCGAAAACATCTTCCTGGCCACTCAAGACGAGGTTAGATACAAACACCCCCCGCACAAGAAGGAATCAGATAACGCAATTAAGTCTGGAAAATTCTGCCGCTTCCACGAATCCCATGGGCATGATACCAACGAATGCCATCACCTCCGAGACTTGATTGAAGAACATATTAGAAGAAGGAAACTAGAATGCTATGTAAAAAGTCAGAACAGGACTCCAGCTCCTGCCAATGAAAACCCAAGGCTACCCTCTCCAGAGACAGGCAAAGGAAATTGCAACACTAGCGGGCTTAGTCAAGAGAAGATAGTGGTAAATACCATCTCGGGAGGGCCACACATCGCCGACAGAAGCTGGGCAGAGATGGAAAGATATGGAAAGTCACTTAGAAACAATGAAGATTGCGTTAATTCTGTTATAGAAGGACGCCACCCGAAGAGGAAAGAGAGTGATGACATCACATTCAGTAGGCGTGACCTAGAGGGGAGGCAATACCCTCACGTGGATCCCATGGTTATCTCCGCCCGGCTCGGTCCAACCGAAGTTTTCTGAATTCTAGTAGACACTAGAAGCTCAGTAAATATCCTATTCAAGCATGCATTCGACAAAATGAAACTGTCAATAAAGGATGTTTCCCCCTGCAATAAACCACTACACGGTTTCACTAGAGTTGCAAAGATGCCCCTCGGGCAACTGGACCTCTTTGTTAAAATTGGAAGTCATCCCCGCTCCGCTGTGCGGAAGCAGACATTTGTGCTGATAGAAAACCACTCGGCCTACAACGCCTTCTTAGGAAGGCCAGCCTTGTCTTACTTCCAAATTGTCCTGGCCCCATGGTGTCTAAAGATGAAATTTCCAACGGACAATGGAGTAGGGAAAGTAGAGGGAGACCAGGACATCGCTTGAGACTGCTATGTAACTGAACTTCGCAACAACCACAGGAAGGATAAAGGGAAAAGTGTAGAGATTTCCCTCTGCACAAAAAGTTTGGAAGCATAGCAACTAAAGAAAGCCCCTCCTCTTCGATATACTAGCGATCCTTTCAATGAATTAGACCCCAGGGACAAAGAGGAGGAGGTCACCGCCGAGCCTGCAGAGGCTATGGAATTTGTATCTGTAGACCGACATGACTCGAGTAGACTATTGAAAGTCGGGTCCCAACTAAAAGCAGAATTGAAGGAACAACTCATTGATTTTCTTCGCCACAACTTGGATGTATTTGCATGGTCACACGCTGACATGACCGGAATCTCCCCTGACATAGCATGCCACGTACTAAACATTGATCCTACCAAGGCGCCAGTAAAACAGAAAAAGAGAAGTATGGGGGCAGAACGATCAGCAGCCCTCGATGAAGAAGTAAAAAACCTACTTGCCAATGACTTCATACGAGAAGCCATCTACCCAGAGTGGATCGCCAATCCGGTGCTGGTAAAGAAGGCTAATGGGAAGTGGAGAACATGCATTGACTTCTCCAACTTAAACGACGCCTGCCCGAAGGATTGCTTCCCACTTCCCCGAATCGATCAGCTTGTAGACAGCACAGCCGGGCACGAACTCTTATCTTTTATGGACGCCTACTTAGGATATAACCAAATTCCTATGCATGCTCCCGATCAAGACCACACTAGTTTTATCACTGACCGGGGATTGTACTACTACAAGGTAATGCCTTTCGGACTTAAAAACGCAGGAGCCACCTATCAGCGCCTCGTCAACAAGATGTTTGCAGGGCTAATAGGACAAACCATGGAAGCTTATGTGGATGACATGCTGGTAAAGTCAAAGGAAGCCGACGATCACGTAAGCCACCTGGATGAAATGTTTCAAGTACTTCGCCAATATGGAATGAAGCTTAATCCTCTAAAGTGCTCCTTTGGAGTATCATCAGGAAAGTTCCTAGGATTCATCGTCCATGCCAGAGGAATTGAAGCAACCCCTGAACAAGTCCGAGCTTTGAAAGAGATCAGGATACCTTCTACCCGAAAGGAAATGCAAAGCCTAAATGGGAAGGTGGCCGCATTGAGCAGATTCATCTCTAAAGCGACTGACAAATGCATCCCCTTCTTCGAAGCTCTAAAGAAAGAGAAAGGAAAATTCGAATGGACTAACGAATGCTTAACAGCTTTCCTTAACCTAATTGAACACCTCCAGAAACCGCCGGTACTCACGACTCCAAACGAAGGCGAAGAGTTATACCTATACCTTGCTATATCATCTCATGCTTTAAGCGCTGCTTTGGTAAGAGAAGACAACCGCACGCAGCGGCCAGTATACTTTGTAAGTAAGAGGTTTACGGGGGCAGAAGTCAGATATCCTAAACTTGAGAAGCTAGCATACTGTCTACTAATCGCATCATGAAAACTGCGACACTATTTTCAATCCCATTCCATCAGAGTTCTAACCGATCAACCACTGAGGCAGGTACTCCATCGTCCCGACACTTCTGGGCGACTACTTAAATGGTGCATTGAACTAAGTCAATATGATATTACCTACCATCCTCGCACCGCCATCAAGGGGCAACCATGGCCGATTTCATTGCCGAATTCACCACCAACGAAGGTAAGGAGCAATCGGAAATAGCAGAAGACATCAAGTGGAATCTCTTTGTGGATGGTGCGTCAAACGAACAAGGCTCGGGGGCAGGCGTGGTGATAATCACTCCCAGGGGAAATAAGCTGCACTATGCTATAAGGTTGGAATTCGTCTCCACCAACAATGATGCAGAGTATGAAGCAGTGATAGCTGGATTAGAACTTGCCTTAGAAATCGGAGCCAATTCTTTGTGTCTTCATAGCGATTCCCAACTTATTGTAAATCAAATACTAGGAGAATTCCAGGCTTGAGAAGAACGACTCATGGCATATTTAAAGAAGACCAAGTTACTTCTCAATCGATTGGACCACTATTTAGTCAAACACATCCCTCGAGAAGAGAACTAAGAGGCCAACGAATTGGCGAAGAAAGCTAGCATGAGAGGCGGCGGTATTTCCGGAGCAGTAGCCATCTCAAAGCAACTGACCCTAAGTTTTGAGCAAGTAAATCTGATAGCTGCAACCGAAGAAGCAACTTGGATGACTCCCATCCGAAACTACTTACAAAGTGGCACACTGCCCAACGAGCGTAACGAGGTCAAGAAAATCTTGAGGAAAGCTTCCCGCTACACAATGCAAGAGGGCACCCTCTATCGGCGCGGCTTCTCTAACCCCTTATTAAGGTGTGTCACTGGAAGGGAAGCCAAGGAAATCTTATTCAACATTCATAAAGGAAGCTGCGGAGATCACACTGGAGGGCAGACTTTGGCAAAAAAGATACTCCGATATGGATATTTCTGGCCCACCTTAAGCAAGGACGCCTTAGATTTTGTCAGAAAATGTGACAGATGCCAGAAGTTTGCTAAGATTCCACGGCTACCAACAACTGAGATTACTCAAATGACCAGCCCTTGGCCCTTTGCATTATGGGGAATTGACTTGATCGGCGAACTGCCAATGGGCCGAGGCGGGGCCAAATATGCTATAGTGGCAGTCGACTATTTCACCAAATGGGTGGAAGCAGAACCCCTGAATAAAGTATCTTCAGCGAAAGTTATTAACTTCTTGATCAAAAATGTTCTATGTAGCTACGAAGTCCCATTCAAAATTATATCGGACAATGGACTTCAGTTTGACAGCGAGGAGTTCGCCAACTGGTGCCAAGAGCACGGAATTCACAAAAGCTTCTCATCCGTAGCTTATCCCCAAGCAAACGGACAAGTCAAAGCCGTCAACAAAATTCTGAAAACTCTAATCAAAAAGAAACTCGAAAAGTCAAAGGGCGCTTGGGTGGATGAACTCCCTACGGAACTGTGGGCATATCGCACATCTTTCAGAACATCAACGGGGCATACTCCTTTCTCTTTGGCATACGGATCGAAGGCTATGCTCCTAGTTGAAACCATCGTGCCTTCCCACCGTAGGATCCACTATAACCCAGAAGAGAATGAAGAACTCCTTCACATGTCTTTGGATCTAATTGAGGAGAGAAGAAATAATGCAGCCCTCAAAGCAGCAGCCCACAAGCAAAAAGTGGCAGCACAATACAACTCCAAGATCAAGCATCGTATCTTACAAGAAGGAAATCTTGTCCTCAAGCGAATCTTCCCTCGCCCCAGAGCACTAGATCCAATCTGGGATGGACCGTATGTAATTCATAAAGATCTCCACAATGGAGCTTATATTTTGTCAACAATGGACGGAGAGGTGTTCCAGAGGGCATGGAACATCCAACACCTCCGTCGATACTTTTCTTAACTTGTACTGCCCATATGAAGTGAATTAACAAAGAGAATCAGTGGATGTAGGCATTTTCATGCCGAACCACTTTAAAAAACCTTGTCTCTTTTTTAACTTGTTCCTTTATATCTTGGCTGCTTGTTAACTTTATCCTTTTCTGTTGAACAAAACCCTGTGCAAATAGCATTTTCACTCAAGGCGCTCCACGGCGTGACTTCTCCTGGACAAGACCTAACAGGTACTATACGAATCTATGCCTTCGCCAATGAGTCACTTTTGCTCCGGCATCCCTCTGCTGTGGGTTAACTCATTGCTCGCAACGGCCCTCAAAGCCAACTGTAATGAGCCGATTATAAGCCACCGAGAAGGCCGACTATAGCCGAGGCAGCTCATTACGGCATTCGGCTCGCCGGTAGCCGTGAACCTACTTTAAGCCCCAACATAAGGTATGGCCAGCCAGGGGTAGTTCACGGTTGACGATCGGCACCCACGCTAGCCGGCCACAGTAAATAAAATAATACCCACGATTACGGATAATGGCCCGAGTAGTTACTGTGCGCGATCTCGGCTCCGGTGTGTCTTAAGTACGGCTGTGGTAAAAAAGATTAACTCCCCGCAGAGGCGTAAGATGGGTGACAAATGTCTCCAAGACCCACAGCTAGGGAAAGTGACTACAAAGCCCGTTTGCCACAAACTTAAGCCCATCGAAGGCCTTCCGTGATTGGAAGTTTTACTTTTTCTCATATTTCAATTTTATTTAAAAAACTTTTCTCCTATCCTGTATAACGATCCCTAAAGTATAGGACACAGAATAGGAGACATTCGCTAATGGAAGTGGGAACTCACAACGGGACACTAGGCCGCTTTCCATACTCGGTCATACAAGATATTCAAAAACTGCCGTCTACAATTAGAACATGAAAGGCGGTATTTTCTTCTTTTGTGTACAAATACATGGCTATAATTTATTCATACATCACACTAGCATTGCAAGGCATGAAATTATGTTTTCAGCGAGAACTTGTCATCAAACATAATTGAATTACAAGCACACGCACAGCTATATTTCTCACACAACGTGTCAAAATAGCAAAAACATTCAAAAAACGACAAAATCAGCTTAAGTTAAAAAATTACACGTCAAGAATATTGTTGCTTATTACAAGTAGCATAATTACAACCTAAAAGTTACATTACTGTTTTGGGACTAACATATACAACAATATCAAGTCCACAAAAAGATATCCAGGTCAAGTCAAGGAGCCGGCTGCATCGGATCTTTACCCGTGTCCTGTTGCCCACCTGTCCGGTCAAAGAAAGAATTCATTAGTGATAAGCAACCAAGTTAACGGAAAGACTAGGAGGGAAGACTTACCAGCGCCTGCTTCCTGACCATCCTGATCATCATCCTCTACTTGCACACCTGCCTCCTCAGCGGCAAGTAGCCGCATACCCTCCTTCACCGCCACCTTCTCCTCCTTGGTAAACTGGGCAGTGACCACATCCATTCTGAAGACCACGCCACCCTCTTTATCCACATCAGCCCTAGCCTCCTCCAGAGCCCTGAGATAAATTCTGGCCATAACTCGGGGGTAATCATCCATCCAGGACAAGTTACCCTGTTTCCAAGTGCAGAAATACATATCCTGGAGCATCTCATCCATCATCCCCTCGTTTTCCTCAAGCTCCCTCATTCGGGCCTCAGAAGCACGCAGCTTTGCAACGGCAGCATCCCTCTCCGATCAATATCGTGAGCGATCAGCCTGAAGGGATATCCACATCGCCTCCATCTCCTCCTTCAACTTGGACTGAGCAAGCTCCGCGGCCCCGAGTCTCCCCGATAATTCCTATACCCGCTCGAGGTCCGCTTGTCGAACCTCATCCACCGTCACAATGGCCATATCAATCCGCTCCTTGCAGGCGGCCTCCATTTTTCGCAACTCTGCCCTGCTGGCCTCTTCCATAGTCTTCTTCAGTTGCCTGGATGCGGGCTCGTGCTGAGAAATTTGAATGGCTTGATCGGCAAGTTGCTTAGCCTGGTCGGAAACCATTAACCGTAACCGAATGTTCGCACTCCCAATTTCCTCCCCGGCCTTGACTAGTCGAGCATGATGCCATATCAATTTCCTGGTCTCCTCGGCAACCCGGTCGATGTTCACCTTAGCTTCATTCCCCAGAGTTACAACCTGGGTGGTAAGCAAATCAAGATCCAGGGACTTATCTTCGTCAAGCACCCGTACCATAGGATTACGAGGGAGAAGGTGCTCACCAGTAGCCTCATCGAAGGAGATGTCATGAGAGGCCGGGTCTAGGTCTGGATGACCCGCAAACGGATTACGAACCAAGCCAGGGTGATCTATCGGGGTGACGGTTGGATTCTTAGACGGATGTGGAGAAGGCATAAACTCAGTATCCTCCTCCGTAATATCATGAATAGGCTGGAGTGGGGCCGGAGGGCCAGAAGGAGATCCAAACGAAGATCAACTCCTCTTCCTCTTCTGTATATCTTCTTCAATAACCTCAAGAAGAGGACGGTAGCCGATTACGTCTCCAGGGCGGTTAGTAGGGAGCTTCGGTTTGGCAGAAGCTTTGAGAAGTCTGTATTGTTCAAGCCTGTGCCGAAGATCTGAGATCTTGGCCGCTTTGCCCGCTCCTGGAATGAAAACCAAGTGTCACCAGCATGCATTGAGCCATCATTCATGAATTAAAAAGAATAAAGAGAAATTCACCTTGAATTGCAAAAGCTGCCTCAGTAGAAGCGCCGGTCCCGGCCTTATCAGCTTTCTTGGGCTTCTCCGCCAAGGCCGGTCCTTCCTCCAACTCTTCAAAGGCTTGGCGGAGAGCGTCATCTGTCCACTCTTGAATCACGCCTGCCTGCCCAGGAGGCAAAGCCCCGGTACCATCACCACCCTGTCCTTCGCCACCATCATCGCCGTGACAATCAGTGTCACCTTCTCTACCACTTCCGCTCTCCGCCTCACCTCCTTCATCCTCGCCCTTTTCCCCCTCCACTTCCTCCTCCTCCTGAACATCTGGATGTGTGCTAGGAGATGGTCCATCGGACTTTTTGAGTTTCTTCCCCCCGGCAACTGGATGCATCGAGAAGGGTCTCCTTTTACTGCTCTTCGCCGTGACCCCTCTTGTAGCTTTGGCAGCCCTCTCCTCCGCCGTGTCTCTCTACTTAACCACGGACTGATGTGGTAGAATCAGGTTGTGCCCCAGAAGTGTAGCGTTCCTGATCAAGTAAGAAGCCGACATATCCCATCCCGTAATGGCTTCTATTTCCACAACCATCTGAACCAGGCGATCGTTTTCCACGACCACAAAGCCACATGTCGCTAGCAAGAAATAAAAGCACATGAGAAGAAGCATTGCAATCAGAACGAAAATCATAAATAAGCTCCAACTTACAGCTAGAGGTGAAGCGACGGATGGAAACAGAGTCATCCTTGATGAAAAACCATTCTTTCTTGAACATGCTGAACTTCGAATATAAGTCCAGGACCGGCTTGAAAGATACGGCTGATTCCAAGCTAATGTATGGAGACCCCTTCTTATAGCCTCTCAGATTGTACAAATCCCGGATCTCCCGGTTGGAGGGAGGACGCCCGTATCTCCTCTGAAAAATGACAAACAGGCTCACCAGGATGGCGTAGGAGTTAGGCTGAAGCTGAAATGGAGCCACCTTCAAGTAGGTGATGAAGCTGAGTATCCAAGCATTGATCGGGGGGATGGCCCCACACATACAATGGTACCTACTGTAAGCTAAATATCCTTCGGGGGGATTATATGGCATCACCCCTTCCCTCGGCAACAGCGTACGCGCTCTGTCAATCCTAAAAGAGCGAGAAATGACATCAAGCTGCTCGTCTTTGAGGGAGCTAGGGAAGCAATCAGGAGGTGATTTCAGAAGCTCTTGAGGACCGTACCCATCCACTAGCGATCTCGGGGTGGGTCCATGTCGTTTTGGATTCGGCTGGACTGGGGGCACGATGGGGGACTCTCTTCTGTCCGTAGATTTCTTCTTGTCGGAATGAGTTTCCACTTTATGAGACATTTATCTGCAAACACAAAGAAATGCGTCATTAGAATGAAGGAAGTGAACAAGCAACTGTATGAAGACTAGAATTTCATTTATAAGTTAAAACATAAAATCTCATTCGGCATTCAAACTCCCAATCTCATTCGGCAATCATACTCCTCATGGTCATTCGGTATTTTAAGCACGAAGTTCATTCAGCAAAAGAATGTCTCACCTGGTTCGGCAATCATAAACGATTCGGCACTATAATCGATTCGGCAGTCAAGAATTTGGTCCGGCTATCTCAAAAGGTAAGGAATAACGAAAGCCCCAAGCCCATACTTATAGGCAAGCACAAAATAGCCGGACCAGATAATTCGGCATTTAGAACCGGATGAGGGCGTCCAGATAAACAAAGCGTGCCATACGCAAGCATATGCCCCACTTTGGGGGACAAATGTTGGGAGTGTTTCCACCTACTACCGGACCAACTTCCTTCCTATGCATAGTCGAATCAAACCTCTTCCTATGCATAGTCGAACCAACCTCTGCTCCACTGCCTACCGAACCAACCTCTGCTCCACTGCCTACCAAACCAACCTCTGCTCCACTGCCTACCGAACCAACCTATGCTCCTACCGAACCAACCTGCTCCACCTACCACCGAACCAACTCGCTTCCCAACACACTACCGGACCAGGGAGTACCGAACCAACCTTGCCAGGCCAGATTGCATCAGCCCAGGCCCACCAGCAGCTATACACATCCAAGACCCCTACCCCCAACCTCACTCTATAAATAGAGGGGCAGGGGTACAACACTGACAGAGAGTTTTTGAGAGCTCAAGCACGGATAGAACTTTCAAACAACTTTCATATACTTGTATCAAAGCTTTGTACTTGTAATCTGAACAGTAAAGGAGAATAACATATAAAGTGGACGTAGGCACGTTCTGGCCGAACCACTATAAATCTGCGTGTCTTTTACAGTTTAGTCCCTACTTTTCATATATTTGCATTAACCACCCAGAATACTAAAAACAACATAAAATCAACTAAATCATACGACTTGGAGGTGTTTGCCCACTTTTTGTGCAAACAATATCCATATTTCTGAAAGTCGGGGTAGGCATTTCATTACCAACTTCAGTGTGAAATTTTGGGGTAACTTCCTCTCTTTGGCTGTTAATTTGAGTATTAGTGGTTCCTCTAGTATCATATGTTCTTCCTCCCCCTAAATTCAAATGTCTACTATGAAGATCCATATTTTCTCTTTATCTAAGCAAGCGTTCGTAAGAAATGGAAGCAAAAAATGTGGAAACCATAGTAGAGGGATAGACTTATCCACATATATACATCTATATCAAAATACAAGTACATAATATACATATATATGGCATATACTCTTCCCAAGGTGTTCACTTTATAGTTATCCAACATATTCTTAGCTCTATTTCTTAAATGTCCCCCAACCCATGATCTCACTTCAAGACCCAAAAATGAATACCGATGATGCTACAATCATCACCAAAATTATTTTCAAGAAACAAAATGAGATTGATAAAAAAATTAAACAACATTAAGTAAACAGTGTAGTTAAATAATTCCATTATATCAAAATGTTTTACAAAAGTTGTTACATCATCATTAACCAATTCCGTTCCTATGTAAGGGTTAATATAAATAAAAACATAAATATAGTGTTACTCGGCATTCTAGCCCGGCTATATTGAACTGATTACATGAGTTAGATCTAACCACCATCAAGGCCGATGATTTCAGAATGATGATTGTGGGACCCGAAAGTCAAGTACAGATGGCTATATAAAGTTCGAATTAAACGGATTTGATGGATGTACAAAGTAGTATGCTCAAAGCATGGAATATGGCTCAAAGAATGGAAGAGTTTGGCATAGCATGGCATATTGGAAAGGATCGGCATATTCAATCAAAAGGGGTCGGTAGGCACGTTGAAGAGGGATCGGCGTATATCGAAGCTTAAGTGCAGCATACATTTAACAATCAATATCTCGAGATCTATAGGTTTAAAGCATATAAAATTTGAAGAGTAAGGTATATGGACCCTAGGGGGCCTACCCTAGGGATGGCATATCAATAGGGTAAAATGAGAGGGACTGGAAAGTATCCCATGGAAGGGATCGGTAGAGAGCAGTGCGCAAGCTATATTAAACCAAAGATCAAGCAATATCTCGAGTTCCAGTGGTCCAAATGACATGAAAATTAAAGTACAAACATATTTTAACATGAAGAAGCCACTATAGGGATCGCTCCCCAAAGATCGACCAATGAAAGGATCAATACCGATCCCTCCTCATTGGGAATTGAGCCTAGTGATCCCTCTAGTGGGCCCATTTGGATTAGAAGGTCCTTCAACCGAAGTTTCAAAGAGATTAGTGGTCGTCTTCACCTATAAATACTGGCCTAATGGGTCATTCTGAAGCTCTTTTACACTGCTTGTTACTCTAGACTTTATTGTAATCAAGTGTTCTCTATTCCCTACTACTGTAATCAGATTTATAAGTGATCAATAAAGATAATCTTCAAAGTTCACGTAGGCATACAATGCCGAACCACTATAAATCTTTGTGTTTCTGATTACTGCTTTTTATTTATTGCTAGCTAAATCATTTCCTCAGTTTAATTTAATTTTTCTTCACTTACTTCTCAATATAAGTCTGTTCTTGGGTGTTTGTGACTAATTTGGTTGCAAACATTTTGGTGCTTTCACTGAGAAAGCTTGATTCTCAACTTGTTAAGATCCCTTTGTTACTACAGGATTGGATAAATCCGCTAAAGGAGATCTGCAGTTATCTTCAAGAAGTTGCTAATACTACTCAGATTTGTAGAAATCTAAGCAAGGCTATTAATAATGGTGAGACATACTAGATCTACTTCTCAGAATGTGGAAGGAAATGAGACTGCTAGCATTCAGCAAGAAGACCCAAGCAATCAACCAACAAATGTGAATGTTGGTCCAGTTGAAGTTCAGAATCCCACTGACTCTATTACAAGAGCTGAATTCCATAATTTAATGAGAGAGTTAATGGAGAGCCATCGGCAACTAAACCAACAAATTCAGACCAATATCAACTTAATGAACCAAATTAATCAGCAGCAGCGAGGGAAAGCAAGAAAGGACCCACTCCTTACTCAGCATCGGAGAGTTCTAGCTCATTAGGCGAGTATCACAGGCATAGGCATCGCAGAACGGAAGAATATCACATAGAAATTTCAGGGCGTCAACTGGCAGACCATCATGGTCTACTAGGATCGATCAGTGCCAACCAATCCATAGGGATCGGTACCGATCCCTCCACTAGAAGGGGAGATTCTTCCATGCCTTATGGAAATCAAGTTGGAGCTGCTACAGTTGGTTTGGATGCTGGAGTTCAATTAAATATTGACCAAGCTCTTCCCAGAATGACCATGACGTAAATTTACAAGATACTCATTGGGAAGATGGTGAACCAAGAAGGCGTGAAACAGCCTGCAGACATCGACCGGACCATTCACGTGAGGTGGAGCGCAACCACTGCTTGGCACCAACCATTTAAACGCCGGATTTATCAGCAATGGTCAAATAGTTAGTGAGGGAGAGCCAAGGCTTAACCAACGATGACTGGGGAATCTCAAGTAGTCAAACCTCATTCACTAATAGTGTATTACATGCACGGTATTCGAGGAAGTTCAACATGCCGTCGATGCCTGTCTAAGAGGGAAAAACCGACCCTATGCAGCACATCATGAAATATGAATGGCTGATGGATTCCACACGAGAAGATGATGCAACAAAGTGTATATGCTTTCCCATAACTCTTTTTGGAATAGCGATGATGTGGTTCACAAGAGTACCCTCGTGATCAATTTCTAGATTTGATGATTTGGCAACCAAGTTTGTGGAGCAGTTTCGAATGCACGTGAGTCATCCCAAAGATGTGATGTCCCTTTTTAGTGTGATTCAGGCTCCAGGAGAGACATTGAAAGATTATTTGGAGAGATTTCATACATCCATTATGGATGTCAGTAATCTGAATGACCATGCAATACTCATGGCCATGACGAGATGGATTAATCCAGAATTTGAGTTTGGCGATTGGTTAGCTGGTAAGCTACCCGCAACGTTAGAGCACTTTTACGCAAAGGCGGCATTGTATTTAAGAAAGGAGGAAGCTAGGTCCTCCAGAAAAAAGAATGTTGCAGTACCAAGTGGAGAAGGAGTACAGAGTAACATTGCAATAAAACAATCTGATGACAGTTCTGGAAAAATCCAAGTGAATGTCCATAATAAATCAAATCAGCAGAAGATAGGCGAAAATAGGAATCAAGAATGAAAGAGGGATTCTAGAAGATTGAAGCCTAGGGTTCTGATGTATAATAATTACACGCCATTGAATACGTCCTTAGAGATTATCTATCTATCTACTTGCAATACCATGTAGTATAGGAAGCCGCCTCCAAAAGAATCAATGGAGAAGCAGAAACAAACTGGGAAATATTATCGGTTTCACGAGTGCTATGGGTACAATACAAATGAATGCAGGCATCTCTAGGATGTTATAGAAAAGCTGATTCGAGAAAGGAAATTACAAAAGTTTGTGAAAGCCCCACAGGATGGCGGGCAGGGGACTTCTGACCCCAACTGAGGACAAGCGCCGTGTAGGACTGAGGAGCCTGCGTGGACTGGTGGAAGACTAGTGATAAATACGATAGTCAGAGAACTGCACCTAGCAAATAAGAGTTGGAAAGAGATGGAGCGCTATGCTAGCGCGATTAGGCATGTGGATTTTGAATGCTGTTCGAATACCGAAGATGGAGCTTCGGCAAAATAGCAACGTACAATGGCGGATGATATTGTGTTTAGGAACAGAGATGCAGACAAGGTAGAGGCTCCAACAATCGACCCAATGGTCATTTCGTCCATGAATGGCCCTGCTTTGGTGAGAAGGATATTGATTGATTGTGGAAGTTCAATAACATAATCTTTAAAAAAGCTTATAATCAGATGAGGATGGAAGCCAAAGATTTAAAACCGTCTAAAGCTCATATACACGGTTTTAACGGCGTTGCAACCGGAGCTGTTAGTTATGTAGAATTACCTATAGAGTTAGGAGAAGGTGAACGAAGGAGAGTGCGGATCTTGCCGTTTATTGTTTTGGATGTTGATTCTCCATACAATGTATTCTAGGACGACCGGCCCTAGTCGCATTATGGGCAGCTCTTACCCAATGGTGTTTGACTTTGAACATTCCGATAAATAATGGTGTTGGAGTTGTTCATGACGATCGGGCGACTAAATGTGCCTGTTATGTAGCTAAGTTGAGGGATGCTCTATGCAAAGAAAAAGGGAAGGGTGTGGACAAGACTGTCCTCATCCAAGCTACCAAAGATTGACAACTAGCGCCTGAGCCTTGGCTCGGGCACCACAATTGGTTCTATAGAGATATAGATCCGATAGATGATAAAGAGGAGTCCAAAGAGACCAAGGCTGCAACGGTTGAGCTGACAATTGATATCACGGTCAGCCACGATGACCTATCACGATTCCTAAAGATCGGATCACGGCTCAGTCCCATGATGATGAAAGAACTTGCTGGTTTTATCCAAGTGAATCTAAACATGTTTACATGGACTCACTCTGACATGTATGGAATCTTGTCTACCATTATGGGCCATGCATTGAATATCGACTCGAGGCATGTCCCGGTTAAGAAAAAAAGACGTGACATGGATCCGGAGAGATCTGCCGCTCTTAAAGAGGAGGTGGATAGACTAAAAGACAACGGGTTTATCCGCAACACCCTCTACCCTAAATGGGTATCTAATCCTGTACTTGTGAGAAAAGTTAATGGGAAATGGAGAACATGCATTGGACTTGAACAAGGCATGTCCAAAAGATAGTTTTCCCCTTCCAAGGATCGACCGACTGGTGGATTCAACCACAGGACACGAATTGTTATCTTTCATGGATGCATACTCGGGATATAACCAACTCCCAATGCATGTTCCCAATGAGGAGCACACTAGTTTCATTATCGATGTTGGATGGTACTACTATGTTGTTAGCACCAAAATTGGTCACTAACCTCGTTCAGAAAGATTGTGTAGAGATATAAGTGATGAAAGCAAATTAAACAGAGAAGACAATCCTATTTCAAGTGCAGAAAATAAGAAGACCAAATTTATAGTGGTTCGGCGTAATTGCCTACGTCCACTTTGCTCAACTTTATTGATTTCCTTTATGATTGATTACAAATACAATTCGTGAATCAAATGCTTGAATGAAGGTGTTTAAGTAGAGAAGATGAGTCTTGAAAATGGCAGAGTCTCCCCGTATTTTCTCTCCAAAAAAGGATCTCTTTCACTGTGACCCTGCCCCTCTATTTATAGGCAAAGATGGGCTGGACTTCCCAAGTGGGCTGATTGCCGAACGTCCCAGCCCGAGTACAGTGGTCGCCGTATGCCGAGCAAGGTTCGCCGAACGATCTCCGCCGAACCATTCCTTCTATGCCGAACGGTGTGCTGGTTAGTTGTGTTGAATGTCTCCTGGATGACGAGTATTACGCCGAACACCATGGGATGCCGAGTACTCTTGTATGCCGAGCATTCTGGATGCCGAACAGCCTTGATGCCGAGTACTCTGGTATGCCGAGCGACCTACTCTGGTATGCCGAGCGACCTTGTATGCCGAACGGTCTTGATGCCGAACAGCCTTGATGCCGAGTACTCTGGTATGCCGAGCAGTCTTGCATGCCGAGTGGTCTCGATGCCGAACACTAGTTGATGCTGAGCATAGGTTGTTCTCTGACGCCGAGTTCCACTGGATGCCGAATGCTAGCGCCGAGCATTTGTTGTCGCCGAACACTAACTGACGCCGAGCACTACGGATGCCGAACGCTATGGATGCCGAGTCCCACTGGATGTCGCGCACTTCGCCGAGTCCTCCTGGATGCCGAACAGTCCTTCATGCCGAGTAGTGGCCAATGCCGAGCACTCAGTTGCCTGGTCAAATCTCCAGGAAACATATGTAGTAATACCTTTTGGATTAAAGAATGCAGGGGCGACTTATCAGAGCTTAGTCAATAGGATGTTTAAAGAACATATCAGGAAAACAATGGAAGTGATATGGATGATATGCTCGTAAAGTCACGATGATCAAGCGACCACATTAGAGACTTGGCAGAAATGTTTGACATCCTCCAATATTATAAGATGAAAAGTAATTCTTTAAAGTGTTCTTTTGGTGTTGCATCAGGGAAATTCTTGGGTTTTATTGTTAATGCCCATGGAATTGAAGCTAATCCCGAGAAGATTCCGACCATCCGCGATATCTAAGTGCCAAGAACTATTAAACAAGTGCAGAGTATTAATGGAAAAGTTGCTGCCTTAAGCCGATTTATCTCCAGAGCTACTGACAAATGCATTTCTTTCTTTGATTTGATTAGGAAAGGGAAAAGAAAATTCAAATGGATGTAGGTTTGTAAAGACGCATTTCAAGCTTTGGTGAATCATTTGGAGAGACCCCCCGTCTTGTCAAAGCCAGTAGATCATGAAGATTTGTACATTTATTTGGCTACATCGGCACACGCTATAAGTGCCACATTGCTTCGCGAGGAAGATCGAATCCAGAGGCCGGTGTATTATGTCAGCAAACGATTGATGGGAGCTGAAAGGAACTATACGAAAATAGAGAAACTGGCATACTACTTATTAATTGCATCATGAAAGCTTCGTCCATACTTTCAGGTACATCTGATCAATGTTTACACTGACCAGCCTTTACGACAGGTCCTACAGCGACCTGAGACGTCAGGAAGGTTACTCAAGTGGAATATCGAGCTCAGTCAATTTGATATTGCTTATCTCCCTCGAAGGGCTATCCAGGGATAGGCATTGGAAAATTCTATAGCAGAGTTTACTGTGCAAGATGATCTTCCAGAAAGCAGCGGAATCCCTACTATATGGTGGAAATTGTATACCGATGGAGCATATAATGGTCATTGTTCTAGAGCTGGAATTGTGCTTGTCACTCCTGAAAACCGGTCAATCTGTTAGCTCGATTTCCAAGTAACAAACAATGAAGCTGAGTATGAAGCTCTAATCGCTGGACTCTAACTCGTTAGAGAACTTGGAATAAAATCTCTTGAAATCTTTTGCGATTTGCAGTTGGCAGTGTATCAAGTCAGGTAGGGGTGGGCATTTAACCGACTTAACCGACTAAATCGACCTTAACCGAACCAATTTAACCGACAAAATCGATTAAACTAACTTTCGGTTAACCGACCATTTTCGATTCGGTTAACGGTTAACAATATCCGGTCGGTCGGTTAACCATTAATCGACCAAAAAATTATGATATTTTAATCATAGCCCATTCAGCCCATCTGTAAAGAACCCATCCCCTAACAAAATCCAATAGCCGTGTGCCATTATATACTCTTGAATAGTCCAGTCTCTCCAGTTTTCAGATCTAGATAAAATATAAAAAAACGAGAGAAGTCGAAACCTAGTGCTTGCTCGTCTCGTCTGCTAATTGTCGGCGTCACTATTCTATTCTCCGCGTTACTCTCGATGCTTCACGATAGTGACGACCACCACCAGAAAATTGTAGAAATCAACGGTTTCAAGAAGGAAGAGAAAGCATGTGAGTAAATTACTAATTACTCCATTGATCTACTATACATATTTAAATTTAGTTCTAGTCTAATTAGTTAACCAAATTCAGTTGTATGTTTATGTAAATAATTTATAAATTAGTGATTTAACAAATGAAGCAGCTATCGTTTGTTAAATATTGGATTTATAGCTTTTTATTTAAAACTGTGTTCATTTTCTTTCTATTTTCTTAGAAAATCAAGACACATATATGATATATATGTGGTATAGTCATTTTCACATCAGTCCGCTTTAATTTACCAAATTTAAATTAGTTGTAAATTTCATATACTGTTTATTGGATTTGGTTCACTGTTAATCATTATGTTTTCGGTATACTAAAATATTAATATTTGAACAGGAGTAAGAAAAATCATTTTCATCTGTTAATATACTATAAAATAATGACTAGCATGTTAAATGTACTTTAAAATACTAAATAGACCATATATATTGAATTGTTGGAGGTACATCCTTAATATGTAATAGTAGTAGTTGTGTTTTAGACTAAAAGAGAACACATTCCATGACTAACAAGTGAAAGCTGAAACAAATTTTCTTGTTCGTATAGTGATATATATATAATATGTGTGTGTTTTATGTTTTGTTCTAGCTGTATGAAAATCTATGGCCTCATCCTATTCTCGCATGCCCTGTTATTTATAAGCACATATATCAACAGTCGCAGTAGGACAATTTTTCAAATTAGACTTGGATATTTTTAGCCTTTAATAAAAAAATCTTTGTGTTTATGTGATAATGGGTGTGTATTAGTTGGGTATGCATGTGATTTGTGTGTTAATGTACATTTGTATGTGCATGTGCAATTGTTGAGCAACATAAGGCGTGTGTGTACAAAGTACAGGCGTGAGATAGAGTATAATTTTAGTGTGAATATGTGTTATATATATAGTGCATATGGGTTTAAATATGTGAATGAAAGTTTGGGGGAATGTTATGTTTACATATTTATGAACTGTTGCTTACAAGTTTTGTTCATGCCTGGGGTCTTGGTAGATAAAAGTGCAGCACGTGTCTGGGTTTTCTAGCAACAGTTTCTTTTGTTTGTCCTGAGCATCATTATATTACTACCTCTATGTGCCTAATATAATTATAAGAATAGCTTTTGTGTATCCATCTTATATTTATATTTGTCCAACCTGATGCCTTTTCGATTTATGCGTGAGTTTTATAAAAAGGTCAGTGTGTGTATATAGGTTGCATGTATTGTTGTGGCCATGCGTATATGGTGTAGACTGATATAGACTATTACAATTATAAGGTTTAGACTGTACTCTATACATATATATTATATAAGGTATATACCATATATCAGTTTATACCATATATATGAACTGTTATATATATCACTCTATACCATATATATAACAGTTCACATATGGTATATATTCCATATATATAACAGTTCATATATTGCAAACTGATTAATATTTATGTATTGCAAACTGAGAATATATGTTAATATGGGAAGAATATTTATATAAGGTATATAACAAATAGAGATTTTAGAGAGTGCCATTGTTGTGTAGTAAAGCTGTATGATTTTAGAGAGTGCCATTATTGTGTAGTAAAGCTGTGTGTCTTGATATATATTACAATTGTTAATATATATGTGTGTGTGCGCGCGCGCGCGCACATGCGCTCACAAACTAACGTTGACTTTGTGTAGCAGTATATATATAAATTAAAACATATTTGCCTTTAAGTTCATCCTTCAGTTCTCTATAGTTATACATGTTTCCACTTTACACTTACATGCTTCAGTTAATTGCTCAATTATTGTGTTTACCTTTGTTTGACAGAGTTGGGAAATGGTAACAGAAGTTGGAGAGTGGAGACTTTGTAGTTGTATCAATGTACTCCAAATATCTAGTTGGACTTTGGATTGAATTACTAATGTAATGTAATCACTGTAATTATGCCTGATTGCTTGTAATGTATGAACTGAGAGAGTGAGGTGTAAGATCTGTACTGAAGTATGAATTAATGTGAAGTGAAGTATGAACTATGGAACTAAATGTATGAATTAACTGAATGTAGTTGCAATTATCTCACTGTAATGATGCTTGTAATGTATGAACTAAACTGTAGTTGCAATTAGTTCACTGCAATGATGCTTGTAACGTAATAACTGGAATATAAAATTGTGATTATTTGCATGCGTTGTGTGTTTTTAATGCTGGTAAGTGTATATATGTTGTTGTTTGATTGGTTAATTGGTTAATTTAGTTGGTTAACCGATTATCAATTAACTGTTTATATTAATCGTTAGCCGGTTAAATTAACCAGTTAACCGCGGTTAATTTTAACTGGTTCGGTTGGCAGACCAGAAGCATATTAATCGAAAGCTGGTTAACCGAACCGTCGACGTTTTTGTGGTTAACCGAAAAATTTAACCGATTGAATCGGTTAACCGATCGCGCCCACCCCTAAAGTCAAGGGAGATTATCAAGCTAAGAGGCAACGGTTGCTCCAAATTTTACCCAAGTCCAAGAGTTGTTGGCATAATTTGAGTACTATGACATTTCGCATATTCCACGATATCAAAACAGAGATGCTGATTCATTGGCGAAGTTCGCTAGCACCGGCGACGCATAATAGATGGGCTTGGTTCCGGTCGAAGTATTAAATGCCCTAAGTATAAACATGATAGAAATTGACCAGACAGTGGAAGTAGAACCTGAAAGGGAATCGAGGATGACTCCGATAAAAGACTATTTGCTACATGGAGTCCTACCAGATAAAATAAATGAAAAGCGACAAGTCCTTCGTCAAGCTTCGCGGTATGTCATGCAGGTAGGAATTATGTACAGGAAAGGTTTCTCTATTCCTCTACTCTAGTGTGTCGCTCACAATGAGATCAAACGTGTTCTGAGAGAAGCTCATGAAGGGGAACGTGGCGATCACACCGAAGGGCAAACTCTGGCAAAGAAAATACTCTGTTACGGGTATCATTGGCCAACTGTAAATCGAGACGCTGCTGATTATGTAAGACGGTATGATAAATGCTATGCAAAAGTTCCAAGTGCTCTGCCAACGGAAATCACGCAAATGGTCAGCCCATGGCCGTTTGTCATGTGGGGTATAGACATTATCGGTTCCTTATCGATCTCTAAAGGTGGCGCAAAGTATGCTATCGTTGTAGTTGATTACTACACCAAATGGGCCGAAGCAGAACCTTTAGGCATGATCACAACCAAGAAAGTAATCAACTTTATTGTCTGAAACATCATATGTCGCTTCGGTCTCCCACGAACTATTGTAATAGATAATGGAACTCGGTTCGACAATGTTAAATTCAAAGACTTTTGTCGGAGATATCGTATTGAAAAGAGATTTGCAGTGGCCACTCACCCTTAGGCAAATGGACAGGTTGAAGCTGTAAATAAAATCATAAAGTTCATTCTGTAGAAGCGTTTGGAGAAGGCTAGAGGCAGGTGGGTGAATGAACTCCCTACAGCACTGTGTGCTTACAGGACCACCCACAAGTCTGCGATTGGCCATACTCCATTTGCCCTTACTTACAGTTTCGAAGCCATTATTCCTGTTGAGCTTGAAGTTCCTTCTCATTGAGTGACTTACTACGATCCTAAAATGAATAAAGATCTCCTCTTGGACTCTTGACTTTATAGATGAGAAGCGCGAGGAAGCCGATTTGCGGGCAGCTGCGCATCGACACCGAGTCGCCCGGTATTACAACATTAAAGTCCGACCAAGAACCTTTGAAATCGACGATCTCATCCTGAAACGGGTTATTCCTACCCATCGCACATGAATTCAATCTGGGAAGGATCCTATGTCATTGAACAAAGGCTTGGAGAGGGAACTTTCAAGCTAGCGAGGCATCACACTTCCAAGGGCGTGGAATAGCGAGCATCTACAACGCTATATCACTTAGTCTATTTCTTTTTCATTTCAGTTTCATTTACTTTCAGAATTTGCTTTAGCATTTGGTTTTCATGATATATAATAAAACAGTTTATATTATTCCTTTCCATTTAATGAATAAGTTTTGGATTCCCTTTATATTTATGTTTGTTGTAGGATGATGTATTAGTTACATGATGAAGCTGATTGATATCAATATGAGTGAACAGGTACTCGAAGTTTGTAATCAGTTACGCTAGTTCCTAATGGGACTAAACTAGATGAGCATGGTCCACTGTTCATTTGATAACCCTCATTTATAATCCAACGGACGGGGTATAGAACGAGGAATGAATGTGGTCGACCATCTGATGATCAAATAAATCCTGCTAAACTGTGAGATTTATATAAAATGAAAGCGAATGTGACACGATCGATCACTCGCTAGATCAAACTACAAACCCTGGGGGGCAAATCAATCAGCTAAGGGGAGTGCGATCCGACTACTCTCCGAAATAACTCTAAGTCCCTAGAGTGTGGACTGGAGTATAAACATAAATCGGGTGTGAATCGACCACCCATGAAATAACTCTAAGTTCCCAGAGTGTGGATTGGAGTATAAACATAAATCAGGTGTGAATCGACCACCCATGAAATAACTCTAGGTCCCCAGAGCACGGACTAGAGTATAAACATAGATTGGGTGTGATTTGACCACCCATCAACTAACTTTTATCCCCAAAGTGCGGATATGAGCATAAATGAATATATGAGTGAAGCTCGACCATTCACTATTCCATGAACTCTGGCCTGAAACTGATAGGAGGAGTATAACTCGCTAAGGATGGAGTTTGACCATCCAACATCTAACCCCGCTAACCTAAGACTGGGGTCAGGAGTATAGTTGCTCAAAAACCGCTGAATTCGATGGCGTAATGCTAAGGCATGAGCCTAATGTTTGATACGACTCAAGGCCATGACCACATAAAGGCCTTGGGATAGAGCTGGTGGATTGTTACCAGAATTAATGAACAATGAATTACAAGTACATTAAATGGAAAGTAATAGTTCAACTACTTAATTAGCAGTTCACAAGAAAGCTCAACTGAAAATAAAAACTTTTATTCACATGACAAGTTTTAAGATTATAGTACAGGTTATTTCAAAAAACTGGGACTCACACCCGTACAATCACAGCTAATGAAAGAAACAACGAACAAATGATTATGCAAACTATATACACACTAAGCCGAAGTGACGGCTATTTCTTTGACCTCCTCTCTTTTATGGATTTTTTGGGAATGGTGCCACTTGAGCCTTCGATGCTTCTCTTCCTAGAACCTTTGCCACTTTTTGTAGGAGAGCTTACAGAGGTAGGAGGGAGTTCACTGGGAATCGACCCGCCAGGTGGAATAACTTGTAGTAGCACAAGGTGTGGATCGTCGATGTCCACCTCAACAGGCTCATCTTTAGCCTTTTTCTTCAGTAACTCCTCCTTTTCAATACACTCTTTCAAGCTGATCTCTTCGGTGCGTTTGGAAGCATCGATAATCACAACATTGTCAGACTCATCCGTTGGGAGCAGATCTTCGACCTTATCATCATCAAGAGCTCCGATGACTTAAGCATTGGGCCCCGGTACATCAGCAGCTATCGAAACCTCTGTTGGTTTCTCTGTTGTTCCACCGCAACATCGCTTTTAGGAGTTTGACCGGGACCTGGAAGACCTGCAAAATTTGTTAAAACAGGGAGATAAGCTTAAAACCATTGGGCACGAAGAAAAAAACCTTTCATAAATTGGAAAGCAAAGTGCAATACCCGTATCCAATTGGCTCTCGGTGGTTACTGGGGAACCTCCTTCCAAAATAAGGGACAACACTTTGGATTGATAGCCGGGCTTATCTGGATCATAGTCCAAGTCCTGCTTCGTGTCGAAGGAGACCGATGCTCCAGCTACTTGGGAAGAAGAGGGATCCTTAGGATCGACCTTTGAGGATCCAGCAATATGTTCCCCTTTCTCAGTAAGAACAGAAAGCGTTAAAGTATCGGGTTCTCGCGGCAACCAGATCTAGGGGTTCATTTCCACGGAGGATCTCCCGTGCTAATTTTTATTCATCAAGTTCAGCTTTACCCAATTCTCTCTTTTTCATCTCAATGACATGCTCCCAAGCTTCAGCAAGTGATTCAAGATAACCTTCGCCAAGAAAACTCAAGTCGCGGTGGATGAGAACTTTGGCGTTATATTTGATGATCAATGGATCAAACAAGTCCTTGATTTCATTCCTACCAAACTCTTTAGCGTCTTCCACTTGGGATTCAATTTGTTCAATCATTTCTTTGCGGCCTTCCTCTCGGGCCTCCTCTTTAAGAGCTTCTATTTTAGCGAACTGCTCATCAAGTTTAATTTTCAGGCTCCTGGCTTCGACAGCCTCTTCGTAGTACTTTTGCGATTCTTCTCGAGTCTCAATTTTCTCTTCCCTTTCTTTTTTGAGAAGCTTATCAAGTTCCTCGAAGCAGAGGACCAAGACATCTTTTTCCTTTTGCAAGGAATCTTTTTTCGAAGCAAGTGCCCCACTGCGATTGAGGACAACATCGAGTTCTTTTTTATGAGAAGCTATTAAACGGCTCATCGCCTCTATCGTTTCCTTAGCACTTTTCTCCACTTCGGCAAGTTTCATTGTCAATTCTGATAGTTCAACATCATGATGTTTGATTATGTATTTATCATGTACTGCCTGTAGCTTGAGATGGTCTATTTCATATTGTCGCTCAGTTGACACTTCAGTGTTTTTTCTGCAAAGTGTAAAAATGATTCATGCTGCACGAATACGTCATTGAAACATGAAATAGAACTCGCTTTAGTGTGCCCAGGAATCATATGTACTGTAGGAAGGAATTTAAGCCCATCGAAGCAGATTTTTGGGAAAGTGGCCTTAAGCTCGGCTAATTTCCCCACTGTAGAAATGTCAGAAGCAGCGGCCGGTAAGGATGGATCAGAAGCGACAAATGTATGGTTGCTTGATTTATGGTCGCGAGACTACTTAGAGCTCGAAGAGCCAGAGTGTTTCTCATGTGATATGGCAATTTGAGGGCCACGGTAGGGAGGCTGGTTTCCGCTGTAAGTAGGAAAATTAAGCTGATCTCCCTGGCAAGATGTCTGGGACTTACGCTTAAAAGAGGAGGATTCCCTTAAATGATAGCTTTTATCCCGTCCATCGTCTTTCTCCCTACACAGGCCAGACTCCAAGTCGTGGTTAGATCGATGATATGTTGAAGAACCACTTAAGCGATCAAAGGCTCGGGACTGAGTCATTGCACCTGCAAAGACCAAATGAGAACACATGAGTAACTATTATGTGAAATATTAATGAAGAGCATGTAGTGAAGTGCACGTGGTCGTGAGTTTCCTAGTGTTCCCCCCGATAGGCCGGTGGCTATAGCTTTGCTTATGGGTGTTCTCTCCCCTTTATTAGTAGGAAGAATGCCTTCATCGCTCCTAGTAGGAGAATTGAGCCTTCTGATGTTGATATTTAGAAAGTCGTAGGTCATGATATCATCGGGAATTTGGAGATCTGAAAATCCCTTCAGAGGACTTTCCAAGTGTTGGGAAGACGATTCCTCTTCAACAAAAGTAATGATGAATTCTCGATCTCCAACAGCTTTTCTTCTGCAAAGTTTGTATGCCAGCTTTTTCTTTCTCTTGGTAGATGTTTGAGATTAGGCGCCTTGAGGCGGTTCGACGAAAGGTGCCTTGCCTGGGCCCACGTCAGCATCTCCGGGTTTACTAGCCTAAGAACCCCTAATCTCACCTTCTTTAGTATTATCCAGAGTCCATTCGGCTGGGGGCACGACATGATTGATGGCATCTCTTTCTTGCTCTTTGATGTTTCTTGGCAATGCTGCACTTCCGAGGAGCCTGATGCTACGACCCTTCTCCAACAACCCGAACAAAGATAGTAACTCATCGGTTACAAGAAGTTTCATATCCCTATCTTCAATAGGGGTAGCGCGAATGGTGGCGACTGCTCTTGAAAAATTAACGCCTTCAGGACGTGGACGGACACCTGAAAAGGTCCCGGATGTTAGCAGATTCAAATAAAAAAAGTATGACTTGAATTAACGAACTTAAGAATGAGATGAAAGTAACACTTACGTCCTTCCAACCATCGCCTCGCGAAGCCGGGCGGACATCAAACATAGAACTACTCTGGCTTAAATAGAGAGAGTTTATTCCAAGCGCCTGTTAAGACTTGGCAGTTTGGTGAAGGTTCAAGAAAAACATAAGAAGGACATCCTGACCACCATTTGAAGTTGTAAATGAATCTTATGTCTTCGGGAGTTAGTGAACAAAATAAAACGCTCATGAATAGTAGGAAGGTTCCATGTAAGAAGGCATAACTGTTTGGATGGAGTTGAGTGGGAGCTATTCCAAGATATCTCAGCATCTCTCAAATAAACGAATTAAAGGGTGGTATGCATCCGGTCCAACACATAAATTTGTTGCATGCCATGTACTCCACCGGAGGCAAGTGAGGCCTGTCGTTTATTGAAGGAACCAAGATGTCTACAAATGGAATTCCATGTATAGAACACAGCCGACGAATGGCAGCCTCACCAATTCGGGAGGCTTGAGAATCTATTGGGTTATTTAAAAGAATGGTACCCTTTATTGCATTGGGAGAAGGGCTTATATCCTTCGCCGGGAGGACCGGAACATCTGAGAAAAGGTCGACCAACGGGCCGAATACTTCTATCTATCTGCTTGATGGCTAGGAGAAAGCCTGCCGGATATAGTCACAGAACTTGATTTTGCTTCAAGGTCGATGTGTTGCATGGCCGGTTTGGAAGACATACCAACTAAATGCTCTGAGCGTCTGGAGTCCATATTAGCTATACTCAGTAGATAATCGAGGTTAGAAAAAGTTTACCTGTTCCCTCCATGTTAAGTGTAAGCTAGTGCGGTGTAGTGAAGTGTATGGCAGATATAAACAGTTTTAAAAAAAAGTAAGACGACGAGACTTTGGATTTCGGCCAAAGTAACCGTCACCGCTGACCATCACAACTGGCAAGAAAATTGACCGGTTGCGAAAGCTTTAGGATCAGCATGTCAAAGTGTAAAGTTTGACGTTCAAGTCCATATTCAAGTTTTTAGTATATGTTGAAAGATCCATAGATTTGATTGTTCAATCTCGAATTTAATAATGAGTATGCAAGTTTTATTGTTCATCATCATTGTATATCCAAGTTCGCTAAGGTGAGTTAGTGATGATTGTCCAAGCAAACAAGGTTGGATTAGATTGCAAGTTTAAAAGTTTCCTTATGCCGACCCCTACCGATCCTTAAGTCCGTGGCAATCCCTATGTCCAGCCGATCCCTATGTTTAGGCCGATCCCTATGGATAGGCCGATCACTTTTCCAAAGCCTCATACTTGAACCCTCTCTTCAACCTAAGTACACTAATCCCTTCTACTTCATCCTCAACTCGTCTAACCTCTACACCGAGGGATCGACATAGAATCAAGTATCCAACATCGATCCCTCCTTCATTCCATCTTCCTCCTTCTATTTGTCCTCTCATCTTCCTTCACTTACATATTATGTCGATCCCTATCCACCAATAATCCACTTCCTCTAGGCCGCTTCAATCGCCATGTCGTCATAGCCTCAAACGCCATCGTAATCACTAGTAACATGAAATCCACTACCTCATCGTATAATTGAAGGTTATAGCTCACAATCTTACCTATGTAAATGTTTGAGTTAAGATAGAGATGAGTGTCTGGGGATGTTTGAATTGGAAGGGAAGAAGAAGCAAATTTATGGGATAGGATGGATCGCAGGCGGATTTAAGGCTCGAGGTAGGAAAGTTTGGGTTCGTGAATTAAAAGCAAGGGTTTGGTGCAAAGGCAAATGACAAGAAAATGGGAGAAGTGAGAACGGAAGGGATGGAAGATTGATATATATATATATATATGGGCTAGGGTTCTGCCCAAAACATTGAACACTTAGTGTGGAGAAAGGGATCGGCATGGAAGCTCGCTGATCCCTGCTAGCATGGACTCGGCACACATATATGTCGATCCCTACAAAGCCTTAATAAAAAAGAAAAAGAAAGGAGAGAAAGGGGCCGGTTAAATGTATGTCGATCCCTATACAAAAAGGGAGAGAAGAAAAGAATGAGAGGGGTCAACTAAGCATGCCGATCCCTATATACAAAAAAAGGAGGGAAAAAATGAAATGAATGGAAAAAAATGGTTATAAGGGCTCGACTACGAACATGAACATACAAAATACTATGAAAATTGGCAACGACCCATAAATATTCGAAAACGTCCGGGAGCCAACAACGAAAATGTGTATATGATTGTGCACGTGAATGACCTAAAAGTTCAATTTTTGAAATCGGTAGAAATTGAATTCAAACCTGAAACCTTCGAGCTCGAGGCTGGACTAGATAACAAAAGCTTGCTAGTCTCATAGAACTGGATTTATATATATCAGTTGACGGGATATGGCACTAGATTTATATTACTAAAAATTGACAAAGTCTCAGGACAATCAATGAGGAATTCGATGCCTTGGAAAAACGATTCGATAAAAGAATAGCAAATGTTTAGAAAGCTAAATGGATCTCATTCTCAAGATTCAAAGCACGTCATGTTAATCCTAAGACGTACTTTGGAGGGCAAGTATTACCCGATATCTAGCCTAACTATATTGAACTGATTGCATGAGTTAGATCCAACTGCCATCAAGGTCGATGATTCCAGAATGATGATTGTGGGGCTTGGAAGTCAAGTACAGACGGTTATATGAAGTCAGAATTGAATGGATTTGATGGATGTACAAAGTAGGATGCTCAAAGCATGGAATATGGCTCAACGAATGGAAGGTTTCGGCATAGCTTGGCATATTGGAAGGGATCGGCATATTCAATCAAAAGGGGTCGCCAGGCTGCATTGAAGAGGGATCGGCGTATATCCAAGCTCAAGTGCATTCATACATTTAACAATCAATATCTCGAGATCTACAGAGCAGGAAAACTCTATGGAAAAATGGTGGTTAAATTCGATGTTGTTTCAGGGGAAGTTAAAACATAAGTGTGAGCTAACTAAATCAATGATATATCCGTTTCTTCAAATGGGTATTATTCCTGGTGCTTGGCATCCCGGTGGAAGTGAAGAAAAAGATACGGAAAAAAACATTTCTAGGTGGAGTGATAGTAATAGGTATAGTTTCAATGATATTGATATAAGGAATATTTGGAGTTTGATCTTTGATAACACTTTTTTGGTTAGGGACAGCAATGGTGATAGTTATTTTGTATATTTTGACATTGAAAATCATATTTTTGAGATTGACAATAATAGTTTTTTTCTGAGCGAATTCAAAACTTTTTTTTTCAGTTATTTGAATAGTAGGTCTAAGAGTAACAATCACGACTATTATCATTACATGTATGATACTAAATCTGGTTGGAGTAATCACATTAATAGTTGTATTGATAGTTATCTTCGTTTTGAAATCAGTATTCATAGTTACATTTTAGGTGATACCGAAAATTACAGTAACAGTTACATTTCTAGTTTCATTTGTAGTGAAGGCGTAAGCAATAGTGAAAATGGAAATTCTAGTATACGAACTGATGGTAACAGCCGCGATTTCAATATAAGAGGAAGATCTAATGATTTTGATATAAATAAAAAATACAAAAATTTATGGGTTCAGTCCGAAAATTGTTATGGATTAAATTATAAAAAAAAATTAGATCAAAAATGAATATTTGTGAGCAGTGTGGATATCATTTGAAAATGAGCAGTTCAGATAGAATCGAACTTTTGATTGACCCGGGCACTTTGGATCCTATGGACGAAGATATGGTCTCCATGGACGCATATAATATTTGGAGAGCAAGGTATATGGACCCTAGGGGGCCTACCCTAGGGATCGCATAACAATAGGGTAAAATGAGAGGGATCGGCAAGTATCCCTTGGAATGGATCAGCAAAGAGCAGTGCGCAAGCTATATTAAACCAAAGATCAAGCAATATCTTGAGTTCCAGTGGTCCAAATGAAATGAAAATTGGAGTACAAACGTATTTTAACATGTAGAAGCCACTATAGGGGTCGCTCCCCGAAAATCGACCAATGAAGGGATCAGTACCGATCCCTCCTCATTGGGAGTTGGGCCAAGCGATCCCACTGGTGGGCCTATGTGGATTAGAAGGTCCTTCAGCCGAAGTTTCAGAGAGATTGGTGGTCGTCTTCACCTATAAATACTGGCCTAATGAGTCAGTCTAAGGATCTTTTACGCTGCTTGTTACTCTAAACTCTATTGTAATTAAGTGTTCTCTATTTCCTACAGCTGTAATCATATTTATAGGTGAACAATAAAGATAATCTTCGAAGTGGACGTAGGCAGACAACGCTGAACCACTATAAATCTCTGTGTTTCTGATTTCTGCATTTTATTTATTGATAGCTTAATCATTTCCTCAGTTTAATTTAATTTTTCTTCACTTACTTCTCTACATAAATCTGTTCTTGGGTGTTTGTGACCAATTTAGTTGCAAACATATAGTGACATGCCAACATATGAGGATGTTGATATGCACACTTAACCAGTTATAAATCTTGTTTCTTACATAGCAGAACTTCAAATTAACTTTTATTTGCAAAATAAGGCTACTGCTTCGTCTTTAGAGTCTTTATTCATCTTTTCTAAAAGCTATATGTCTAATCCATAAACTCAGCTTACTTAAATGAGTACTCTTGTGTTTATGGGAAATAATAAAGCACGAGTCAGATATAAAACTTGGTATGAGTAATACTTTACCCTAAGCAAACAACATCTAGTGAGACCATGCCAACAAAGCATGCATAGAAAGGATTTTCCCCTCACTATTCCAATCGTTATCCATTACATCATACTATCTTGTAACATGATATCATAATCGAATATGGGTCATCTATTCATCATAAGTGTGAGATTTCCTTTACACCATTTATGACTAGCTCCTATAGTCGGTTTATTTTAAATTGCCACACATGCCTCATTCCTACCCATTTATAATGGTACAATACAATTAAGGTTAAGACTTAGGTGTTTTATCCTTTTCCTTCAATTTTATCATCAATATATAACTAGGTTGTCATAAAGGCCTCATGCTCTCGTCCTCATATATTATCATGAATAGACGTTGGGATGCTACAAAAGCGTTATGCCCTCATTCTCGTAAACTATCATGAATATACACTTGAATGCTATGAAAGTCTTATACCATCGCTATCGTATATTATCTTGAATAGACATTTGGATGCTATACAAGACTTATACCATCGTTCCCATATATTGTCATGAATAGGCATGGGTTTGCTACCAAGGTCTTCCATCAACATTACCAAATATAATGTCGTGCTTACACATTTGGCAGCCACTTAGGCCTTCCATCAACATTACAAAATGTAACATCATGCTTAGACATTTGGTAGCCACTAAAGCCGCATACTTTGTGATGCCCCACCCCGAGACCCACATTAACAAAGAGTATTACTGGGTAATACCGTCTGCTAATGCGGAGAATAGGGCTGTTTAGGAGCGATCATCTATAGCCTTGTCTTAAATATCTATTGAATACGTCGATAAATGCTCTATATTTTTTCCTCTCAAGTGGATTGACATACCCAATAAATACTTAATACAAACCATAGGTGTCTATAGGATCTAGCAGAACAAAATACAACAACTCAAATGCAAAACACATCATAGAACAGCAGATAATCCCATATACACACACATATACAGATACATCACAGAGTATACAAAATGATACATCACATATGTGGTTTGACGACCACAATACAAACACGAGTCAAACAGAGTAGCAACAAAAAGGACTGCACAAAAGCTGCAAACAAAAAGAGCTGGCAGAAAAGTCCATGCGGAAGCAGAATAGGCTAATCCAAAGGGTACCTAACCTGAAACACCTCGGTCTGACCCGAGTATAAAATACACAGGCCAGTTTAGTTAAACAAATCAGTTTAAGAGGATAATCGATAACCTAAGCATAAGGCAAGGTGATAATCTCCTCAAGTGAGAAGGAATAATTTAAGGGTATATGGTTACTTCACAAGGCATAATTAAGTAGGTATAGTAATTTCAAGTGATATAAGGATATCACTAAATATGAATGCAACTCAAAGGCGATAAAACTCTATAACAAATCTCACAATAAAAGCACGCCTCATCTCATTGGCGTATCATAAAACATCAAATATGGTTTAGGAGAAAAATATAACTCCAAAGAGGAGAAATCTCAAACCCGCCATATCGGCAACTCAAAACAACCTCAAAGAAATCACCATCTCACAATACGCCATAAGGCAATCAAATATAAATCTCCAACATAGGAAACTATAATCCCAAATAAACGCCAAAAGGCAAATCTCATATAATACGCCAAAAAGGCAAATCTCATATAATACACCAAAAAGGCAAATCTCAAATAACGCCAGTGTTGGCAAACCCAAATCTCAAATATAGAACTCGATAAGGAGTTTAATTTCCAAAGATATAACCGCCATATATAATATATCGAACGGCTCAAATGGACAATAATGTAAAAAGGCGATACACTTGGGAAATCACAAGGAAATCGATGAAATCATCTCAAAGATATAGCATGTGCTTATGGCCGAAGCCCGCCAAGTACTGTTCTCCCAAAATAAGGCGCCACGTCTCTTAGACAAACATCCCGAAAGACAAATAAATACGTCTCTTAGACAAACATCCCCAAGGACAACATCTCAAAGGACAAATACATCACAATGACAAACGTCTCTTAGACAAACATCCCGAAGGACAAATGACCCGAAGGTCCAGTACTGGCAAATACGTCTCTTAGACAAATGTGTCACAAACTCTCGAATAGGAACCCGAACAGTGTTAATGTGTGTCCCATACCACACGTTCGCACCAAACGATTTACAAACCGCTAGTAAATTTCACACTCAAAGCAGTAAAAAGTTTACCCCATCTCATCGGTAAACTCGACTCGAAGGTCAAAACGATCAAACGGACAAGTCGGGAACTAACCGATAAGATAAACGCACGTGTCCCATACCACGTGTTTTACCAAACCGTTTAATTCTCCTTCTCATTCGCTCGAAATGTGCAAAAATGTGTAATTTATATATAAAATAATTTACTTTGGAAAACAAGCTTTGAAAATCAATTCTCACAATCAATTTGAAAACCCTATTTGAAAATCTCCCTTATTATAGAGAATAAATAGATTTTACACTTGAAAATACTTTAAAAAATTATATAATAATTATTTTGAAATGCCCATAAATTTTAAAAATTATTTCAAAATCGTTTGGAAAAATCCATGCTCGAAATCAAAGAAATTACTCAAAACCGTCATTCAAATTCAATTCAAATTCAATTCAAATTTGAATTTCAAATTCATCAAAACTGGGTTAGCCTATTGATAGGCATCATAGCCCTTAAAACAATTCAGAAATATCACAAAATCATGAAGTAAAAGTCAAAAGTCGGACGGAAAAAGAACATAAAAATGAATAGACAATAATACCCAGGTCTGAAATCTTCTCTAGGTTCAAATTTCGAACATGAAACAGGTGGCCAAACGACCTCTGATTGAACTAAAAATTGGTGCACAAATAGTAGAAAACTTCAGATTTCAAACAAAAAAATAATCGATGAATCCCGATTGGAAATGAAAAAGTTACGCTGTCTCAAACATGGACTTGGACCATGTTTGTAACAGTTCAAAAACAAAGGTGCCCAGACCTGAAAACCATCTTAGGTTCAACTTATAGGCCTGAAAAAGAAGACCTTAGTCAACATCCATTTGGTTGATTGTCAAAACCGATAAAACTTTGACTAGAACCAATCGCATCAGTTGTGCATCTCCAAGTTGGCTAGCTTGACTGGTGAATCCACCTTCGTGTTTTCCTCTATAGGAATGTGCATTATTGTATAGTGTTCAATATCACTCAACGATTCCAGCGTCTTCATCAGGTAAGGGGAAAGTCTTGCTCGCATAGCTTGAAATTACTTCTTTACTTGACTAACCACAAACTGAGAGTCATTATACACATGCAATGTCTTGGCTCTCAATTCCCTTGCTATCTTGAGCCTGGCTATCAATGCTTCGTACTCGAATTCATTGTTCTTTGCCAAAAACTCTAGCATCGATGCATAGATTATCATTTGTCCCTTAGGGTTTACAAGAACCACTCCTGCCCTTGCAATAATAATCGTTGGAAGCTTCATCGACGTATAACTTCCATTAAATGGGTTGGACCATATCATATTCCTCTTCTCCATCAAGGATAGTAAACTCAGCAATGAAATCTTCCAACGCATGTCTCCTTATCGCCCTTCTAGGATGATAGGTTATGTTATATTGGCTCAACTCCATACTTCATTTCAATAATCATCCTATGGTCTAGGGTCGATGCAGTACTTTTCTTTAAGGGTAGATCTATCAACAACCTTATCGAGTGAGCCTCAAAATATGGTCGTAATTACCTTGAAACAATCACCAGGCAGTATGCCAGCTTTTTCAATCTTGGATAGTTCTTTTCTACTCAAGTAAATTGATGTAGTATACTGGCCTTTTGAAATTTAACTCCTCGCGTACTAGGGCTACACTTAGTGCATGAGTAGATATTGCTAAGTATATAAAAAATCTTCATATTCCAAAGGCTTATATAGAATCGGTGGTCTTTCCATGTGCTTCAGTAATTCCTGGAAAGCAGCTGGCATTCCTTCGTCTAGGCAAACTTTCCCTTTTCCTTTTTGATGGCATCGAAGAAAGGTATAAACTTATTGGTCACTTTCAAAATGAATCGACTTAGCCAAGTGACTTTCCTATTAAATCTTTGCATTTCTTCATGGTCCTTGGGGCAGCGACATGATTAATCTTCTTCGGATTAGCCTCAATGCCCCTTGAATTTACAATAAAACTCAAGAATTTCCCCGATGTGACTTTAAAAGAACATTTCAATGGATTCAACTTCATTTTGTACCATTACAGCACATCAAACATCTCTGAAAGATCATATACATGCTTCATCGATAGATGTGACTTCATAAGCATATCATCCAAATACACTTCTATAGTCCACTCGATTTGATTTTCAAACATTATGTTTACCAATCGCTATTAGCTAGATCTAGTGTTCTTCAAACCAAATGGCATGACTCGATAGCAGCACAAGCCTAAATCACCGATGAAACTTGTATGCTTCTAATTCGAAACATACATTGCTATTTGGTTGTAGCCAAAATATGCATCCATAAAGGATAACAGTTCATGTTCGGACATTGAGTCCACAAACTGTTCTATCTTTAATAGTGGAAAGCTTTCTTTTGGGCATGACTTATTCAACTCTAAATAGTCAATGCATATCCATCATTTTCCATTCACCTTCTTAACCAACACAGGATTCGATATCCATTCAGGGTATAAGGCATTGCAGATAAAGCCATTTGCCTATAACTTATCCACTTCTTTTTTCAATGTAGTAGATCATTCCGACCCAGAATGCATCTCTTCTGCTTCTAGAAGGACACTCTGGATTTACATTCAATGCGTGACATGCTATCTCCAATGATATTCTACACTTGTCAGAAAGTGTCTAGAAAAACACTTCTATATTTGCTTGGAGAAAACCAACAAACTTCTTTTCAATTTGGTGCTACGATGAGATCCAATCTTAAGGATCTGAGTCGTATCGTCCATATCAATCAGGATATTGACCATCAGCTCTACCGACGCTGCCCGTGCATCCTCTAGCTCCTTCCAAGGATCCATAGACTTGAACAGTTTGTTATAGCTCTCGAGCCAAGGCTTGCGCCTTGATTGCTATGTATCCACAGTCTTGATGCATAGAGTTTTCCCTACACCCTTCCCATTCCCTTGTCACTTTGCCTCTCTGAGCTTGGCGACATAGCACTCACGGCCTGCACTTTGGTCTCCTTGCATAGCGCCAACTCCATTCACCTTTGGAAATTTCTTCATCAAGCACCAAGGAGCCAGTGCTATTCTAAAACTGGCAAGGTTTCGTCAGCCCAAAAAGGGTTGTAAGCCAAGCATTCATCAACAATAACAAATGTGTGCATTCACACAATCTTGCAGTCTCCTTCACCTAACTCCATCGATAGGTCAATAGAGCCGATAGGCTCCTTTGTCTCTTCGATAAATTCTTGAATCCTAGGTTTACTTAGCACAATATCCTTTGGACTAATATTCAATTGATCAAAGGTCTTCGTGAACATAATGTTAACTGAGCTTCATTATCAATCAACGCTCGACGTACAATAGCTGGCCCAACAATAGTCATAATTACCATAGAATCAAGCATCGGGGCTTTGATCCCCTCGGACTCCCTATCATGAAACACATTGTCATCCTTCATTATCCTCGGCCTTTTTGCCGAAGCTCCATCTTCAATGGCAAAACAACTGTCATGTGGTACATGCTTCAATGAAGTTCTATAGCATTCCATCTCATTCCAGCTTTTCTCCACTAGTTGAGATCCTTCATTTATTGTATTGATCACAATCATACCATCCGATCACCTAGGCCCTTCTCCACTAGACTCAGGTTGATCCCACTGGGCGTTCTGCCATTGAGGTCTAGCATTTTTTCTGACATCCGATGGATCTCTCACATATTGCTATAATTTGTTCTTTCATATTAATTCCTCAATCACACCCCTCAAATGATGATACTCATTGGTATTGTGTCCATGAGTGTCATGGAAGCGACATTACCTCCCAGAGCATTGTTCATCTTTTGTTGCCTCCCTCCGAAGTGGCTTCTTATACCATTCTATTCCTTGCTTAGCTAGGTATATGTTCTCCATAGTGTCAGGAGTATACTAATCTCGTCTCGGATGTATAAGGTGCTTCCGGGTATCAGTTCTTCTACCTCATGTGCCATGAATTCTTTTCTTCTGACTATTATTATTATTTCACACATTTATCGCAACATTGCCAGCACTCTCACCGATTATCTTAATAGTTATGTCACTTTGCACGATTACCTTCGCTGGTCCACCACCGACCTTTCCAGTAAGAATATCCGCCTCATCCAAGCATAGATATAGGTCCGCCTTCCAATAAAACTCTTCCATGTTAGATGGTTGTTTCATCTTTAACTACTTATCAAAGTCTATGTCCGGATATATCTCCCAGACCAACGCCATAAGTTCAATATCCTCCTTTAGGTTATTCACTTCCACCACAGTATTCAATCTACATGAAAATCCCTTCAAAGTCTCTCTAGGACCTTGATTGATTTTAACAAGGACATTATATCCTTTAGTCGGGCAATGTGGGTCCTGAACTACTCCATAAACTTCTTCACTAGTTCATCAAACGTTGATATTGATTTCGGCGTGAGCCAGATGAACCACATCGAAGCCACTCCATCTAAAATGATGGGAAAGCATCTATACCTTACTACGTATGTTGCTTTGACACCATCTATATGTCACTGATACTTTAACGGATGTTTTCAAGAATCTGTTATTCGATTATATGATGACTTCGTGTGCATTGCGAACTTCCTAGGTTATTCCTCCCACAAGATATTCTCGGAAATGGAGTTCTACTAGGTGAAAAACCCCACTCTTCATTCTTTCTCCATCGGTTTCCTTCCATCAATCGCTTTATCATATCAGCAATATGTACTTCACTGGCCTGGTGATCTGGAAAAACAACGGTCAGGAGATGCCCTGCGTGTTTGACTCCACAAAAGTTTTGGTTCGCTCGATGATGTGTAGGCTCTCCTGTCTTTGGAAGAGCCACTTCTCTAAATCCTTTATGATGCCTAGCTGGTTCCATGGTTGTCATTTGAGCACCAGCATTTTATAATCCAAACTTCTTCCCATTGTTGTTTCTAGTGTCCTACAAATCATCTTTAATGTCTGACAAGTCGATAACATCATTTAACACAACTTTAGGGCCACCCATTTATCTCGGTACTGACCTGATTCATGTTGGTACTGAGTTTTCTAGTGTTGGCCAACACTTGGCCACTTCCTCCAGTAGTCTTACTTGAGGCTCCAATAGTCTTTTCCTTCATTTTTTGCTTTCTATCCCTTATATTCTGATCAGATGCTACTGAATTCTCTTCTTTGAAACCAAAAGGTGATGCACCTTTACTGTGATTTCTAAGCCTTTGGAATGCTAGGCCAATAAGGCAATATTTGCATCCATCTTATCAAGAAGATCTTTCTAGCTGTCCATCATCCTCTGGGTCAACTCAGCCATCACCATGTTATACTCCACTTTTGTCACCATCTCTTGAAGGGCAGATGGTTCTGGAAAAGCACTTATCAGTTGTTAGTATCTTCATTGTGTGGAGAAGCTTCAACT
This sequence comes from Allium fistulosum, assembly GCA_030737815.1. NCBI lineage: Eukaryota > Viridiplantae > Streptophyta > Magnoliopsida > Asparagales > Amaryllidaceae > Allium > Allium fistulosum. Next base: position 875,771,464 of record CM060905.1, on the reverse strand, counting down.
TCTCTGTCGGCTACAACTCAGGATCTTTCGAATCTCCTAAGGGTCATTTCTTCATATCTGCAACAACAAGTTCTTAAACTAACTTTTAGATGCACCAATCCATAATACTAAGCTAGATCTACTACTAAGAAGCTATGTTCTCAGCAAAAGCACCAAAAATGTGGAACTAGAAATCGGCATAACACCCCAAGTGGAATAATAACGAGTAGATTTAAGTAAAATCTAAAAGAAAACTATAAATGACATAGAGATTTCTATAATGGTTTGGGAAATTATATGGCTTACTTTACTTTTATCTTATTATTGTTTGATTGTCACAAGTACCAGAGCATTGTAACTTAACTTTTAGTCTAGAATAGCAAAAGTAAACTCTCAAATGACAATGGTGGGTAAAGGAAAGAAGATGAAGAAAATAAGGACCGGAAGTCCTATCATTATTGCTCTAGGCTTGCTATTTATAGGAGAATTGTCCATAAGAGTCACCAAATCGCATAAGACCAAGTAAGGATCTAGTTCCATGAGAATATAAAGGAAGAAAAACTCCTTGCATCCCTCAAATCATGTCGATACCGACATGAATCATGTAGGTACCAAGATTATTTGCCTTGTGCAAATTGATAGCTCTTCCTTTACTTCAGTTATATCCTTAAATCTTTAAGCTTTGAGTATATTTCTCTTGTATATTCTTCTCATTATCGACGGCCTATCTGGTACTTGCCCTTCTCAACATCGCTTTGTAATTACTAACCTCCTTCTTTGGAGATGGACCCTGAAATAACCACTTGAACGCTTTTATCACTCGACCATAGAAAAATTGGCTAAAATAGTGTAAGGAAAGCCACTCGGTACTGAGTTCTTTCCTTAGCCACTTTAGGACTTCAAATTTATGGTGTTCCCTTCCATTGTCATTTTATGTTTGCCTTCGAGTTTCTGAACCATTTTGTTTTTATCTTGACATCCAGATTCACTTGAAGGCTGCTTGGTTTAAACATTAGATAAACGTATACATTATTTCTTCTCATTTTTAGGCATTCTGTAAGAAACATATTTCTCAACTTATAATATTCAAGGGTAAAATAGTAATCAACATCCATCTTTGCCAATGGCCTTGGAAGAGGAGGATTAAGAAAACTCGAACAAGAAGCTTTCTTATGGCTGAATCTACCACAGTTGAATCATCTGATAAGATCTCCACATTCTCTTGCAATATGATGATTATCCCCACATCTAAAACAAAATATGCGATATTTCTTTCTAGCAATCCACAATTTTGAGTTATGTGATGTAAATGAAACTGAACGAAAGGATCCCCAATTTTTGACAACATTCACAAACGCACGACCATAATTAGGAAGCTCGTGCGATACTAAAGGAGAGTAAGGAAAAAATGCGTAGGACCTTTGATTTGGATGTGAGCATAAGGAGAAGGGATTTGTTTTAGCACTGAGGGAATTGTTCTTGGTACATCTTGAATAGGAACATTTAAGAATAGTATTTATTTTTATCGATTTAATACTCATGGTTACGAACACATTCGTAACTACTAAGATTAAATACTTTACTGAGGATTTTCTACTTATATATATTAATGTATTTACAATATTATTAACCCAATATAAATATATATATATATATATATTAAAAAATAAAACCAATAGCTTGTTTTATATCAAACAAGATTTTCTATAAGAGTTAAGTTATATAATTAAATCACATAATTGCCCTTAGGGCACACCCTTAACTTTATCAACACCTTCTCTACATCTATAAATTTCTCGATGCCATTGCGTTGTCCAGTACAAAGGAGTTGATAATTTGATTACCTTTTTTAATTATTCATTATATTAAATTTTATGATTATATATTTTCATTCTTGATATTTTATTAAATTATTGTTAGAGATTATTGGTTCTCATTTACCTAGCAAAGTTATAAATGGGTGCGTCAGGTCAAAGCCAGTAACATAGCCTACATAACATGGTTCGACTAGCATTATCTCCAGCCCAATGGAATATCCATCTTCAATATCCTAACCTACAAGGCATGGTTGGCCTGCTTTACTTAAATCCAGAACCTTGCCCGTTACATCCTAGAATTCATGGAAAGCTTCAAGCCTAACGGACAGCCTGTCCCCTCCCTATCACACGACAAACAAGTTGCAGCAAGATAACATCACCTTATAAACCCCTTGACCACCTATAGGTCCAAACCCTATCTTTCCCAAATTATGACATATTTTTCGATGATCGACCTCACTATATGATCCATTTTGTCATGAGTAGGAAATTTTTTAACAAAACCTTACAATTGCCTCTACAAAAAGAGGTGGAGACCCATACCATTCCCCTACCAAAAGCGGCATAATGACACTATTCATTTGACAAAAGTGTCATTGTACAACAACTACTCTCTATACTTTGCTGATTGCTTTGCAAAAGCGCCAATGTACAACAACCACTTTTTACTCTATGTTGTTCTTTTGACAAAAGCATTCCATGGTAGAGCTTGCCAACTAGCATGCATCTAAGCAGTTCTCTTCACATAGCATATGAGTTGGTTATCTTCTAGATTGTAGGTCTTAATTAATGACCATGAAGAATATTAGCACTCAAGGCACTAATCTAAGCCCATCACGACATGATCTCTTCAGCTATAAATAAGGTTTCTCATGCACTTCTATAAGGATCGAGTTTCTACTCTCAAAACCTATACATTTCTAGCTCAAAACTCTTATAATAGTCATTAATATTTATCTTGTAACTAAAAGCTCTAAGCAATAAAAATATCAACCACAATGAAAGTAGATCATTACTAAGGTTGTGTCATTCTACATCTTGTGTTATATGCTTTGTCGTATTAGTTATAAGTCTTTATATCATTTCTCATTCTACATTTTTAACCATGAATTTAGTGAGTTACCATTGCTAAAATCCACATCTAATCATGATTCTAAGGTTGGATAGAAATATAGTCAACATTTTAGCACTAGAAGGAGGGTCTCTTTTGAAAGCTCTCAATTTTCATCATTTTCTTCTATTCAAAATAGTTATTCTAGTTGTAAAATGCATTCATCATGCAAACTAACAATGGTGAAACTAAGGCCAACAATTTTAACAGTCATAACACTAATGATAGCACTTGGGTCAATGCCACATCCCCACTCTCGGCATAAGTAATGATATGTGGTTCGGACTAGTGAATGGGATCAAAAGAATTAAGCTGATAGCCTATGATCAAACTGATCACCATGCTTAGGTAGAAGCCGAAGAAATTTCAACTATTATTTAACAGTCTCGGATGGTATGAACAGTGATAGAGTTAAGGGTGTACCATAGGGAAAACTATATAACTTAATTCTTAATGAGAATCTTATTCGAAATGAAGTATGCTTCTGGTTTTTCTTTCCTATTATATTTATTATTATATTTGAAAGTAATGTTTTATATACGTTAAATATACATAAGTAGAAAATCCTTAGAAAAATTATATAATCGATTGCTGTTCTGAATGGTTCACGACCATGAGTATTGAATCATGTTTATTGAATAATTATCCTTAAATTATTCCTAGTCAAGATGTATCCAGAAAATGATACAGATACATCCGATGAGTCAAGTGTACATAATGCTCTCTATACGATAGGCTGTGAATTACTCATGACCATTAGGAATACGATCATGTACTTGTGGATGTTTGGAACAATTACTAAACAACTCAAAGAGAGTATTATATCAGTTAGTAAAACTAAGTGAAAATAGAAGATCTCATATAGTGATGTGCAATAGCCTTCAGACTTGAGAGTACCGTTGACCTTAGGTAACTATACTGCACTTTGATTATGATCTATCACATGACATCACGATCATGTTACGACCACAGTTGGGTACATGCTGAAATACTTGAAGTGAAATACTACTCAAGAGAGGGTTCTTCTCATTCATTATAAAAGGTTAGCATTACTGTGATAGTCAACTTAGGGTAAAAATCTCGGGCCAATAAAAATGTTAATCGATAATTGTTATCAAATTGAACCAAGGACTTTCAAGTGGTTTATGTAATTAACTACATATATTATTAGAGCATTTTACCATTGAAAAATCCTTAGATATTTTAGTGATATGGTGATGAAGAAAATAAAACATGCACGAAATATCGTTACAAGGTGTAGCTTTATAAAGATTAGAAATTGAATTTAGCCTAAATGATCTATAAACAACTGAACTTGTACCCAATACAGTACTTCGGCAAAGTTTGTACAAGCTTCAATATTTAAATTTTTAAATATTGATCGAGGACTGAGTTCACACCAATTAGTCAACAAAACAGTATTTTAAGTTGATTTTCGAGTTCAACCAATTCGAAATTAATATATAAAAATTAATAATAAATTAATACAAATGTTGTATTGAATTTTTATACCATTTTAGATATTTATTTGGGGCTTTAAAATTGATTAAAATAATATAAATATTATATATTGATTTAATTAATATATAGGCTTAAATAATTAAATAAATAATATGCTGCTTATTAATTAGACCCGATAATATGCTTGCCCATCCTAGGGGTATCGATAACTATATCATGGAGCCAGAGAGGGCAATTGACTTGGACTTTGGATCTATAGAGACAGGTGTTAGATATTTGATACCATGATGGCTATATATAGCCACACTCTATTTTGTTCTAATAACATAGAAAAATCTAAACCCTGGCCTCCACTAAAAAATTGTGAAAGCCTAGAATCTTGGATTTACACACTACACTAGACGATAAGTAACAAGGGATCTGGAGAGGAAATAGTTAAAAATAGATGTGTCAATAACCGGTATGATTAGAAAAAGGTACATATTTTATTTTTTATATGCCATAATTATTTTGACCGTGATACTAAAAAAAATAGAAACTAAAAATAAATAATTTTTAGTGATTAAAATAATTATGTATGTACAATTATTTATCTAACTACACACACATAATCCAATTTTTTATTTTAAAATTTTCTCACGAGTTCACACACATTATTACACACAGGTATATAAGATAACTTCGGTTTTAAACTAAAATTATATATGTATGTATGTATATGTATATCTGTATGTGTGTGTATTACATGGATTTAAAAAAAGATTATTTTGTTTCATGGTTTCAAAAATACACTTTTTGATTTTTGAATTTAAATTAAATATATATTTATAAATTATGATTTGAAATTTAAATAAAAAACATTATACATGTATATTTTACTTTCAAATTTGTTTTGAAAAACCATTCTGATAAAAGTTTTAATAAATCAAAAAAATTATGTGTGTATATATTAAATAGAGTTTAATATTTATAATTGTTAAATTATTATTTTATTTACGTAATTTTTTTAAAAATTATGGTTGTATTATATAGAATGATAACAAGCATACATATGTTCATAATTATATATACGAATATATATGTATCTCTATATGGTCCTGCATTTAATCGATGTACCATATGTTTCTCCTTTTGTTTGTAACATAGTGGTTTTTCTTTTTATTTGTAATATGCAGGTTTTCCATTGTAGTTTCTTTTATGACCAAAGAACCAAGCCACATTTACGAATAATGAAATTAGCCGTACAATTAAAAAGACCTCAGTAGGTTTTAGTTAATAACTATGTATTAAACATGTATTGTAAATTGATTGAACCATAATAATCTACTGTGCCAAAAACTTAAGGTAGTGTTTGGTTTAAAAACGAATTTTGTGTTTTCGGTTTTCAATATGTATGTCAAATATGAGAAGAATGGAGGGACGATGGAGGGGATGAAAAAAGATGGATGAGAGGACGAAGGAGATAGAGGGACGATGGAAGAATGGATTGGTTAACGTGCTTGTGTTATTTTCCAAAACACGAAAAATAAAAAAAATTGTTTTTTATTTTTTATGTTAACTTCGTTTTCAGCAATATACATGCACTATATACATTTTTGTATGGACAAAAACTCAAAACAACAAACCAAACACTACCTTAGTTTTTCCTACTAATTAGCTTAGCAGCACACATCAAATGTGCATACTACAGTAATCAATATGAGCTTTCTTAGAATCAATGGATATCACTCATGTTTCGTCACGTCATTAGATGTGATTTCTTCTTTTAAAGATTTTAGGTTTGGTTAGAATATAACTATACTATTTAAATATGTGTCATTAGTTAATGCATGTCTACTATCCTGTGGATACATAAGTGAGTTCAGTTGTCATATTTTTTCTTCACATTCTTATCACTAACAAGATACGAAAGTTCACGAATATACGACTACGACAAATCCGGACTCATCAACTCAAATATGATTCATTTTGATATTGGTCTTAACTAGAGTCAATAAGTGTATATATGTATATATATAGAAAGTTTAGTTTAGAGCTTTGTTAAAATCTATCCTCAAGGTTCATCACTCACAAATTCTTTTACAAACTTGCATTCGTTTTATAATCTTCATATACACACACAAATGATTTAGTGCACTAAAATAACAGCACTCAACCGACTGACCCCTGTAAACAGTAGACTGAGGCAATGCAAAAACTTTTTAAAAAAACCAGAAACCAGTCGACTGAACACACTAGGTCAGTCGACTGACTCTGTGCAAATTTTTGTGCATGTTTTGAATTTAGTCGACTGGCCAAGCATGTTCAGTCGATTGAAAACTGCAACAGTCATTTTTTCCAAAAGCCACTTCTTTTCATCAGAAGGTATCTTCCTCCTAGATGGTTACATCTCTTAGTTTCTAACAGATACCTATCTCTAGAAGTCACATCTGATCACACACTATATAAACACTCAAGGTTCATAGATCTAATCACCAAATTTTCTAATCTCGTTTTGATCTATAGCACTTTGCAATCTTGAGTTCATTATTTACAATCTCTTATACAATCATTGGTTAAATATTCACTTCTATATTTTTTAGGCAATATTGGTCTTCCTATTCTTCATACACACACAAATATACACATCTATCTTGAGAAAAAGATTATATGAAGGGTGTACTACAAGTGACAAATCCATGTTATTCAGAACACACAAAGTCAAGTTAAATCCAGTCTGTAAGAAAGTCATGTTCGGTTGCTCAGGCGGTCAAGTTCTGTTTGGTTGCTCAGGCGGTCAAATTCTGTTTGGTTGCTTGGGCAGTGTAATATCTATTCATCCGGGTTAAGTGAGGGTTGTTAGCTATAATTCCAGAAGAAGTCTGGGACTGGACGTAGAACGGGAGTTCGAACCAGTAAAATTTCCTGGTGTCATTTTTAATTTATTGCTATTATTTTCCGCACTAGTTATTTATTATATTCCATATTACTTGATCCTACAGCATAATCACGTTCATTTGGTATCAGAGCAAGGTCATCATATAACCGTAACATAGTTATCTAATGTTGTTTTAATATGGAACACAACACCAGCACTGTTGCTAACACTACCTTTCTAGAAGGTCAATCTACTGCATGGCCACCTCTTTTTAGTGTAATGAACTATAACTATTGGGCTACTAGAATGAGAATCTATATATAAGCAAGTAGTTATAAAACCTGGAACATTATGCAATCTGAATATACTATTCCTACTACTGAATATTCAACATGGTCTAACACACAAAAATTAGATGCTACTGCAAATGCTAAAGCTATGAATATGTTATATTGTGCATTAGACAAAAATGAATTTAATAGAATAAGCATGTGTAAAACTGCTTATGAAATTTGGTGTACACTTAAAATTACACATGAAGGTACTAACAAAGTAAAACAGAGTAAAATTTCTATGCTCAAAAATCAATTCCAGAATTTTAAAATGAAGCAAGATGAGACGATAAATGAAATGTACTCTAGATTTCAAGATATATATATCATTCTTTGATAGCATTAGGAGAAACTTATACAGATTTTGATATTGTTTCAAAAATCCTCGACTCACTAACGGATGAATGGGAACGAAAAGTCTTAGCAATCGAAGAAGCTAACGACATTTCGACCATAAAACTGGAGGAGTTAATAGGAAATCTAATGTCTGATGAAGTTAATCTCCAAGAAAAACGAGTACACGCTCAAGATAAGAAGAATATAGCATTCCAAGCAGAAAAAGATGAATCAGATTCAGATGAAGAAGATATGGCGTTCATTGCTAAAAATTTCAAAAAGATTTTGAAATTTAAAAAGAGAAACAAATTTAGAAATGACAAGAACAGCTCCAGCAACAATAACAACACCAACAAACCATCATCATCTACTCTAGAATGTTATGAATGCCACAAGAAAGGCCACATCAAGAAAGACTGTCTTGAGAAAAAGAAAGACAAACATAAGCACAAGAAATATAGATTCAAGAAGAAAGCTTTCTCTGTCACTTGGGACAACTCAGAATCATCTTCATCATAAGATAGTGACTCAGACAATGATGCAGAACAAGCAAATGTATGTTTTATAGCCACAAAAGATGAGATAAGTGATCTAACATTTGATGATCTATTGGAAATAAACTCAGAATTAATTAATAAGCTAAAAGACATCAAAAGAAAATTCAAAGAATCTCTTGAAAAACTGAATAGAACTGAAATTGAAGTAGATATGCTAAGAGATGAGAAACAAATCTTAGAAGAAGAACTCGAAGTTACTCAAGAATCTTGTTCTAATATGACATCTCAACTCTCTATGTTAAGTCAAGAAATAGAAACTCAAAAAGAAAAGAATGGTGCTCTACTAATTGAAAATCATGATCTTAAAGCTAATGTCAAGATTTTAGAATTAGGTAACTCTAGCCTTAAAACAAGTTAGATGATATTACAGAAAATGCCTCTAATTTTAATAAAGGCAGGGAAAATCTTTCCAAAATTATAGAAAATTCTCAAAATGTTTCAAATAAAAGAGGACTAGGATATAAGCAATCTTCTAAAGTTATTCCAAATAAAAAGAATTTTTCATATAAAAGAATAATAATAAAGTTGAAAAACCTAGTTCAAAAGTTTCAAATTTTTCTAAATCAATTAAAATTTAGGTTCCTAAAACAAATAATTCTTTGATCAGAGATAAGTATATAAATCTTTTATAAAAAGTGTTCATAAAAACAAAGATTTTATTTTCAAAAGGAATTCTAAACCCTCTTGGGTTTGGCTTCCTAAGACCTAACTCTTAGGACCCAAATAAAATGGTGGGTACTAATGTTAATTCTATATTTTGCAGGTACCACCGAAAAAGAGAGAAAAATGGATACTATAGAGTGGTTGCTCAAAACACATGACAGGAAACAAAGGGATGCTAACTAATATTATCTACTCAAATGGAGGTTCTGTCACATTTGGAGATAATTCCAATGGAAATGTCAACGGCAAAGGCGATGTGGGCAATAACGATATATCTAATTTACCTCTTATTACAGATGTTTTGTTAGTTAAAAATTTAAAACCTAATTTACTTAGTATCAGCCAATTGTGTGACAAAGGATTTAATATTTCATTTTCTAAAAATAAGTGTAGCATTTTTTATCAAAATAAAAATCTTATTTTTGAAGGTTTTAGAGATAAAAATATTTATGTTTTAAATATGAATGTAAATTACAATACAAATATGTGTTTAATAGCCAAAGAAAATGATCCTTGGTTATGGCACAAAAAATTTTGTCATATTAATTTCAAAGCTATAAATAAATTATCAAAAAATGATTTAGTTAAAGGTTTACCAAAAATGAATTTTAAAGTAAACAATATTTGTGATGCTTGTCAATTAGGAAAATTATCAAAATCATCCTTTAAATCAAAGAAAAATATTTCTACTATACAACCACTAGAACTATTGCATTTGGATCTCTTTGGTCCAACTCAAGTTCAATCCATAAACCATAGTAAATATGTGTTTGTTATAATAGATGATTTCTCAAGATATACTTGGACTATTTTTCTGAAAAATAAAAGTGATACTTTTGAAAATTTCAAAATCTTTGCAAAAAGAATTCAAAATCTCAAAAATTTAAAAATTAAAATTATTAGAAGTGATCATGGAGGTGAATTTGAAAATGAAGCTTTTGAACATTTCTGTAATAAAAAGGGAATTTACCATAATTTTTCTTTTCCTAGAACACCACAACAAAATGGAGTGGTTGAAAGGAAAAATAGAAATTTACAAGAATATGCAAGAACTTTATTAAATGGAAGCACATTACCAAAACATTTCTAGGCAGAAGCTGTAGCAACTGCTTGCTATGTTCTAAATCGTGTTTCCGTTTGACCCCTAACAAAACATACGCCATATGAACTTTTTCACCAAAGAAAACCAAATATTTCTTATTTTAAAACTTTTGGTTCAAAATTTTTTATTTTAAACATAAAATATCTGCTTGGAAAATTCGATCCAAAATATGATGAAGGAATCTTCGTAAGATATTCGGAACGAAGCAAAGCTTATCGAATTTTCAATAAAAGAACAAAAACAATCGAAGAGACTCTTCATGTTTCATTCGATGAAAATTTCAAATTTAATAAAAACTTTGAGGATGTTGAAATAATACCTAAGATGATTACAAATACGGTTTCTCAAAATAGTTTTGAAGAAGATGAAAACATTGTTTATAATTTTGAAGAAGATAAAAACATTGTTTATAATATTAAAGAAGATGAAAACATTATTCATAATGAAAATGAATTAAGATCTCCTCCTAGGATTTTACGAGATCACCCAGTAGAAAATGTCATAGGAGAAATTGATTCACATGTTAGAACTAGAAATCAACTCAATCAAATGGGCCATATAGCATTTCTTTCGAATATTGAACCTAAAAATGTAAAAGAAGCCTCTACTGATGACTATTGGATTATAGTTATGCAAGAAGAGCTATACCAATTCGAACGAAACAAAGTTTGGGTACTAATTCCTAGACCAAGTGATCAATCAGTCATTGGTACTAAATGGGTCTTCAAAAATAAAGCAGATGAACAAGGTAATATAACTAGGAATAAAGCTAGATTAGTTGCACAAGGATATAATCAAGAAGAAGGAATTGACTACGAAGAAACATTTGCTCCAGTCGCACGACTTGAAGCAATACGTATCTTATTGGTCTTTGCATGTTTTCATAATTTCAAACTTTATCAAATGGATGTTAAAAGTGCTTTTTTAAATGTTTATGTTGAACAACCTCCTCTATTCACACATGAAAAATTTCCTGACCATGTCTATAAACTTAAGAAAGCCTTATACGGTCTAAAATAAGCACCCCGTGCTTGGTATGAACGTCTTATGAGCTATCTTATAGACTCTGGTTTTGAATTGGGAAGGTTGATCAAACTCTTTTTATTAAAAGAACTAAAAAGGATATTTTAATTATTCAAATTTATGCAGATTATATTATTTTTGGTTCTACAAATGAAAAATTATGTCAGGAATTTTCTAAAATAATGACCAAAGAATTTGAAATGTCATATATGGGAGGATTATCTTATTTTCTTGGTTTACAAATTAAAAAATTAGAAAATGGTATTTTTATTAATCAAGAAAAATACTGTAATAATCTAATTAAACGCTTCGGTGTGGAAAATACTTCTACCAAACCAACTCCAATGAGTACAACAATACATCTCGATAGAGATGAAGATGGTAAAAGTGTCGACCAAAAATTATACTGAAGTATAATTGGATCATTACTTTATCTTTTTGCTAGTAGACCTAACATAATGATGAGTGTTTGTTTATGTGCTCGATTTCAAGTAAATCCTAAAAATTCTCATATGTGAGCAGTGAAACGAATATTGCGTTATCTAAGCAAAACCAAAGATTTTGGACTTTTCTATCCGAAAGAATTTCCTTTCGAGTTAGTTTCATGTATCAACGCTGACTTTGGAGGAGGTCGGACGGATCGTAAGAGTACAAGCGGGACTTGTCACTTCATTGGACAATCCTCAATCTTATGGTTTAGCAAGAAACAAAATTGTGTTTCACTTTCGACTTGTGAAGCAGAATACATCTCTGCTGCTTTAACATGTGCTCAAATCATTTACATGTAACAAACACTTCAAGATTTTGGTATGAATTTATCTAAATCTACTATTTTTTGTGATAATACAAGTGCTATAAACTTATCAAAAAAATCCTATCAATCACTCACGAACTAAACATATAGACATACATCATCATTTTCTTTGTGATAATATTGAAAAGGATTTAGTCAGATTGGAATTTATTTCCTCTGAAAATCAACTGGCTGATATATTTACCAAACCGTTGAATGAAAATTCTTTTATTAAACTTAGAAGAGAATTATGAATTATTTCATTAAAAGATTTATAATTTTAGTATTTTTTTAAAAAATTGTGTATGTGATACACTTCAATTTCTTTACTCTAAGCATGATATTCTGATTTGTTCATTACTCTATTTTTTTTCTTAAAATAGATTCAATTTTTTTTAACTATGTTGGGTTTTTTTGTTTTTATTCTGACCACTCATTTCCAACCACTCACTTCTTAGGAGTTATAACTTATTGCTTTCCTTAAATAAATGGTTTACATTTCTAAAAGATAGAAAACACTCATTTATTTACCTATTTTTAAATTTGTCTCATTATAAATTCCTGGCTTCTACCAAAACTTCTTACCATCTTTTAATTTAAAAGAAAAGTAAAATCGTTATCTCTTTTCATCATGTCTTCTGAAAACAATTCTGTTTCATCCTCACTATCTTATACTTCCATTAGCTCAGAATCAGTAAATCTTCCAACACCTACTCCAATTTATGAACCCGTCCCTATTGTTCCACCTTCCACTCACACCGATTATACCCCTCATGTTAAAAGAGCTAAACACTCTCTATTTTTTGGATCGTCGTCTACCAAAATAAAGATAGATGACATTCATCATTATCAACGAGAGAAACTCGTATTACAATGAGAACTATATTACGAGCAGAAGGTGAATGCGAAGTGCCTAAACTTTCTTGAACCAGTGGCTCTAAAATTCTGTGGTTCGTCATCGCACAACACGGTTCACCAACCTACCTCTCCTTCACGTCATAATCCGTGGGAACCTTCACTTCAACGTCCCCCGGTTTCTCCAAATGCATGGGAGCGTGGACATGGTTGGTCACCACTACGACCTCTTTAGGAGAATACGAAAGTAGAACCAAATGACTACCACACACCGTCCTCCTCATCAAAATCCACTTAATTTTTTTTATATATTGTACTTTTATTTTTGTATTTTTGTTTGCATTGAATAATATATCCTACCTTTTATTCTGTTATAAAATTATTGTTCAAAAATACATTGCATATTCTTAAAAAAATTACCCTGCATATTCACCAGAAACAATCGACTGAAGGAGTTCATTCAGTTGACTGAACCAATTTTTTAACTATAATTTTACCGACAGTCAGTCGACTGACTTACCAAGATAGTCGACTGAATATGGCTATTTTACACTAAAAACTCTCGGGAAGAGTTCAGTCGACTGATCCCTTAAAATTAAACTTTTAAATACCGGTCAGTCGACTTATGTAACGACCTGGTATTTCGTGCCATTCGCATCCACACATGTCGGAATTGAATTGCTCAAAATATCATATTGTTAATTTATATTTGGCAAAACTCAGCATATGCAGTAAATAAACCAATCATAGAATCACAGACACAGAGTATTACAACAATAAGCAGCGGAATAGATAAATAGTAGTTCATGAAGCTACTATATATACATCAGAGTTTGAAATAAAATACAACAGAAAATCTCAAATACAATGTAGTCTCGAATATAAACAGATGACAAGTCTGAACAAAACCACTGGACAGCTGAAAGCTGAATCGATACAGATGGACCTCTAAGTGAAGCTCCAACTCCAAAGGTGAGTCTCAAATGCTGTGACACTCGGTCTGACCCGAGCGTAAAGCAAAACACAAAACACTCGAGTCAGGATTAACATTATTATATTAATAAATTCAACTCAAGTGAAATGTCAACTGAAATACAAGTAACTTAAATCCATGGAACTATCTACTATGTAGTAATATACGCTATTATAATATGTCTATAGTAAAGTAAAAGTATCAAAATAGCGTTAAGGCGTTACCCATATCCCCCTTAACACATTTTATATATTCCCATAGTCTATACAATACCGTACGCTCCTCCGAGAGGTTTACAAAGAGGGCACTCCATAAGTATGGTACAAAACAAACTCGTAGAAGGCGCGCTAGGGCATGCGAACATGGCACACGAGGAAATGCCAGGGTAGATATACCATTTGCGGATTCGGACTAGTGGTAACGCATAACAGCTACTACCGCCCACCTCGGAACACACTCCCAAATCAAAATCAAGGGTGGCCACCAAATCAAATCACAAAGTCAGAATATAGTATCAAAGAAGTGTGCCTGGTCGGGGGAATGACCTGACTTGGCCCGGCGTGGCTCCTGATTTTAGTCACATTTAAGCTGACTCACGGGAGTCAGGGTCACGTCATACCTATACAGAAATCGTTCACCAAACCATCCTACTTCATTTCTGGAATCTCCACCACGTACACGGTTGTTAAAGTGGTTTCGGTATTGGTAGAGAGTATGACAATATCCGGTCCCGGTCTCTTTAACAACCAAACGTTATTATAACACCGTGGTCATTTCATTTTAAACAGTTCATGGTTCATATCAAAATAGCATATCATTTCAAACCATATCAATTTGGTATCATTATACACTTTAAATCATATTCATTTCCAAAATCGTAAAACTTCCAAAATTATAACACTGTCGAAATCGTAACACTTTTGAAATCATAACATTTGGAAATCATAACACTTTGGAAATCATAGCACATTTGAAATCATAACATTTTGGGAATCATAACACTTTTGACTTAAATAGTTTAGATATTGAAAATAGTATATGTATTTTGAAGTAGTTATAAATTAAATTGATATATTAAAATAAGGGGCATTTCACTAGAAGGACAAACTTTGCAGTCTAATTAGTTTCTAGGACACACATCCACAGAAATTAATTTCAAGGCCAAAGTCAGCAGAATAATTACTTTTAAGGACAAAGGTAGCAGTCCAATTACTTTCAAGGACATAATTTCATAAGTTTTTAGACCTTAGAAACTAATTATTTTACATTTTGTCCTTAAAAGTAATTATTTCAGTTGTGTGTCCTAGAAACTAATTGCACTTGCTAAAGAGGCCCTTGTGGCTAATTTCCACTTAAAATAATTTATATATTAAAATTTGTTCCCTCCAATTTCGCAAATCGATTTAAATCATCTTGAATTCCAAAATTCAATTTAAATCAATTCCAGTTTAACCATTTAAATTTAAAGTTCAAAGATTCAAGTTTAAATATTCAAACATTTACAATATAAATTTCATTTATATTTCAACATTTAACTTTAAATTTATCCAAATTGGAAATTATTCCCTTAACCATTTTTATAACAATTTATTTAAATCCCAATTTATATATTCAAATCAATATTAAATATTCAATCTCAATTTTATTCAAAATTGAGAATATTCATTTAATCACATTTTATCAAATAAAGTTATAAACCAAGTTATAATCATATCTTTTCAAAAATCCACAATTAATTAGTTTAAATCAATTCTTTCTTAAACTCAATTATTAACCAATTCAAATTCCAAGTCAACATTAATTTATCTTCCCAACCATTATTATTAAAGTTATAAATCAATTTTAAATTATTGATATAAATTTTTAAATAAATATTTTAAAACATATTATATACTAATTAAATTAAATTTTATTAAATTAAATCTTATTATTAAATTTATTTTTATGTTAAATCTATTTTTATATATTTTTAAAATAAATAAAATATAAGTAAAATCTTGAAATTTACATTTTCAAAACTAACTTATAAGTTAAAATTTCCAAAACATATTATTTTAAAATCTAAAATTTAAATCTTTATAAAAATAACATTTATATATATAATATCTAAAAATCAATATTTATTAAACCATATATTTCCTTTCAAAACCTTGGAAATCATTTTCAAAATATATATAGACCAATGGTGTCTACATATAATTTTCTATCCTATGGTCAAGTGATACAGATATTTATCATTTAAATCCGCAATTTAAACATTTATGGGTATATATCATTTCAACCCGCAATCCCAAAATTCACAATCAATGAAAATCGCTAGGGTTTATCCTTTCAACCCATAACGATTTTCTCCTATTCTACAAGATCGTTCGGGTATGTATCATTTCAACCCATAGGGAATTCTATACTAATAGGGAACTTGCAAAGTGAGGACATATATGATAATAATATAACATATCAACAACAGGCATATATCATCAATGATAAATAAAATATAAACAACAAGATATGGTGTCATTCTCACAGGTGAACAATTATAGATAATAGCATATCATATATAGCAATTATATAATTAACAGTTAAATCTAGCAGCATATTTCAATTGTCATTTTAAATAAAATCAAATTAAATACATATAAGAACGTTAATTGTGAGTGATTGCTCACCTTTCGAGGCTAGAGAGATTTGATATACAACAAGCTACAATTTGAATCCTGATCTAGACTATTGACCGATCCAACAACAATCTCAAAGCGAAGTAAGCTGAACACGGGTTTGACGGACAAAGCTGATGGATAAGGAATTGATGAAATAAATCAGAGTCCACTTGATATAGACTGAAATGAAATATATATTATTTTATTATATTATTAATTTCCTTAAAACAAATATTCAATTTTAAATACATATTCAAAATGACATATTTACATATTACATTTAAATTTAAGTCAAAGCATATACTTTTCTCACCAAAAATTTCAAAAATGAAGAAAACATATACCCAAAATCTCTATATTATATATATAATAAACTAACATCCTTTTTAGATATGTACTATAAACAATAGTAGTACAGCTACTATATAATTATATATAATACTTATATTATTTTCCCTTTCGGCTGAAAGTAGACAGCAAGGTAAATTTACACTCTTCAAATATTTAAGTGTTCAAAATCCAAACAAAAAGTGTTATACATATCTTTTATATACTACATGCTCTAACACATACCTACTTCTGCAAACGACTATACGATGGTAAATATATATACACAACTGTAAAGATATGCGTGTGTGTATATTAAAAATCGTTTTATTGTAAACTTGTAATAATATATACATTAATGCTTATACTTTATACATTGATCAACATAGCAAAAATCAATACAACAACTATATGTGTATATATTAAAAATATTTTTACCTTTTTATATACATAAACTATAAACATGTATTTATAGGTATATACATATAAATTATAACAAACAGCAACCCAAAGTATACTTCTAAGCAGATATGTATACATCTCTTTATATAATACATATATGTATATTCTGGAAACCCAGCACATGTATACTTATATATATATATATAGATTAATATATAAACACATATACACTTACACATATATGTTAAACTATGCAGACTAAAATATAATACAACCGAACATATATAACTAATATATATTATATATTACAGACAACTTTATATATATAGTTTTCTCAAAACATAAATAAACAAATACTAAAACAAAATAATATGTACCATTTCACATAAAAGCAGGGAGAAGGCTTGAAGTGATGGGTTGGCGAGCACTGATGAGGACAGAAGGAAGGGAATGGTGGTGGTTGGTGGTGCTCTTCGGCAAGGCAGGTGGATACTTGAGGTGGGTGAGTTCCTGTGGCTAAGGGTAACATGGCAGTGGGTTATTTGATGCTAGAGGAGAGGGTGGTTCGAAGCTGTGGTGGGAAGGTGGGTAGCTTGGCCGAGCTATGGTGGAAGAAGAGGGTGTGTGAAGGCAAATGGAAGGGTGGGTTTGGTCTTCGGTAGGGGATTGGCTGGCAGTGAGGAGGGGGAGGATCGGCATTCGGCAAGGTGGAGGGGTAGGGAAGGAAGTGACTGCTGCAAAGTGGGGGTAAGGCTTTAGGAAAAAAAATTGAACGTAAATCAAAATATGACCTGCTTTATAAATTTCGAATGAAAAAAATGCAAAAGGGATAGAGAAACGGACCACTGTATAATAACTTGAAATGATGGATTGGTAACAGCTGTCCATTGATTCAGCAAAAGTTATTAAAGCAATTTATTATATTGCTTGGGTTGCACGTTCGAATTTGAAAAGGCATGGGAAGAAAAGGTTGCAATTTGTGGTGTCGATACGACTGACTGTTTCACGGTTTCCGCGACGTACCAGACTCCGAAACACACAAATGAGTATACTACGAAGATCAGCATGACGAGACCATCAAAACAGTATACAGATACTGGTGGTACGATAATCCTATCAAAAGTCGATAATCGGTACCGAAATGCTGCTAATACGCCGAAAAATAAGATAAACGGAGCAATAGCAGTCCAAATTTGACGAAACGAAATGCGACGTCTCACTCAGAAGATGATTTACAAATTTAATATATAAATATATTCAAGTTTGGAAAACATTTTACTATCATCTAATGTTAACTGATTTAAATTAAATAATTTTACATATAAAATAAACTTTCATATTATCAATTAAAAATTTACTATTTGCTATGCTTGAATAGACGTATTCCAAATATCAAATTTTTTTATTTCAAAATTTTATTATTTAAAATATCACAAAAATTCGGTTAATTATGTTATTAAAACTAATAAAATTTACGGGTCGTTACACTCTCTCCCACTCAAAACTTTTCGTCCCCGAAAAGGAAGGAGGTAGGAGAATAGAAACAAACAGAAAGAAAAATAGATTTGAAATATAAAATAAAAAAATTAATTTAAAACCATATAAACTACATTTATTTTAAAATTGGTTTATATTCAATTAGTTGATTCTAATTTATTTTATTTAATCAATCAAGTTTTATTGTGTGCATATTTGATTGGTTTCATTTCGATATATTTTTATTCAATTGACTTGTTTCCCATTTATTAACATTTATTACAAAAAATTTCACAACAAAATTTGTTTTATTTTTCTCATTTATTATATATATTTGAACAACCATAGTTAATTCCACCTCAACATTCAACTTCAACTATTCAAAACCCTATAGATTTCAATTTTAGATAAATTAATATTCAACGATATGGTTTAATCCATTTTATTCAACTAATAGATAGTCATTCAATTTAAAATTGATTTTCTTTCATTTTATCAACATTTCTTTCAAACAAATTCATTTTTTTTAAAATTAACTCATTTATTTTATCCATTTATCTTCAGCTAAGTTGATTCCACTAAAATTCAAGTTCACTATTCTTAAGTTCATATTTATCTGCTTAAATAGTATTTTTCTTTTATTTATTTAATTTATTTCACTTAACATATTTTACAACATATATTGACTGTATAAACCTTACTATAACCATTTATTATTCAACCAATTAATTCCCTTTTTATTCATTATTCAATTTATTATTTATATATTTCCTTAACAAAATATCATTTTGGACATCCTATTTCTCACATTTGTTTTGTATATTATTCAATTACCTATTCTTAATAACATTTCTATTTCTAGGTAAGTTATATTAAGGTTCTGAGTGAAATTAAATACTATACAAATTTTCCTGTTATTTACAACATTTTCTATTAAACATATATAGTATGAACAATTTTATTACTAAAATTTCACTTGTATAACCTTCATTATATCATAACATTTTAACTTTTTGAATATTTTAGGTAAGTTATATATATATTAGAATGCAATTGATTATTATACAAATAATTTTTTATTTTTTTTTCAAATTCAACCATTTCAAGTTGGTTAAATTTCATTTATCATTTTAGATATTCCAATTATTCAAAAATTTCACTTTATTTCAATAATTGAAACCATATCTTAATATAAAACTTAAGATTCAAATTTCCGGTTTCACTTCAAACTATTTTGAAATAATCATATACACATATATTTTATAATTCAAATATACACAAGAAATTTAAATCAAATCTATTTTTCCAAAACAAAAGTTTAGCAAACCTACTAAGTGGTCTCTCCACTTTGAGACTCGAAAATGAATGTCGAAGATGCTGCAGTCATCACCAAAATTACTTTCCAATGATAAAAGAGGAGAGTACTTATTCAATTCTTTTGAAACAATTTCCATTCGAAGATAATTTCAAATAATATATATTCCAAAACTTTAAAACAAAATTTTGAAAAGTCCCAAAAATTTAATTCTCAAATTCTTTAATTTAAATTCAATTCATTTGTAAATTAGATTTATAAACCATGTTTATAAAATTTTATCTCCTTATAACATACGATAATGGTTAATATTTAGGAATGTTAACAACAATAAATGATAATCTAATATTATCGTTTCTAACAACCAATTCCTTTAACTATTTAATTTTAGAAAATTATACTTTTACACGTATATAAAATATGATTATACAAAATTTGCAAATTTTGGAAACAATATTGTGTCAAATTTGCTCTATTCAAGTGTTTTGGAATTCCTATCGATAGCGTTGGCCAAACAAAACGATCGAAATCCAAAATTCAAACTTAACAACTCAAACAACACTATAGAAAAATTTTTATATTAATTACAAATACACTCCCTCACACGATGATTCAAGACTGGATTTCAAAGCAAGGATAGAGATTTAAATTTAGATGAATCCTAATCAAGAATAATTCTACCTAGAAGATAAGCTCAAAACGAAGATAAGATGATTAAATAAAAAAAAGAGAAAGATGGATAGACGTAATTAATCGCGGGTGACCTGTTCGACGATGGATTTCCTATTGGTTTAGAAAACCGTCGAACGAATTTCGAAATAAAATATAACCGCAAGCGCACGGCGTACACTTGTAGTACGTGGCGAATACGGGTCGATCCGTAGGGAATTGATGATTTTAAAAATCTATTCAATCAAATTAAACCAAAGTCGAGTGAAAGTTAAGCTAGAGAATTAGAAAATTAGCTAACTAACTAAAAGAAAAGAGATGCAAATATAAGAGTTAAATGACAATTTAGAGAATAAATCCACTCTCTAGATCATGTAGTTCAACACATATGAAATCATAATCTCTCTTTTTTGGTCATTAATGCTTTAATTGATGTGTTTATCATAAGTATGGCATATTTGTGCTATTGATTAGCCAACATAAGCCATCAAACTATAACACACCCCTTAAACCACTTACTAACTTTCATGAAATTTGACAATGAAAATGAAATCTATTTTAAGTATGGCCTATTAACTATTGATTAGAAATATAGACCATCAAATTTTAATTTCACATCACTTTCTTTTGCCATAATCATATTTTGATGAAGAGGCAATTAATGTTAGTGATTGTTTAAGCATAGCCTATTTGATGTAAACAATATAGGCTATCAAATTCAAAGCAAAAACAACTAGTAAACCATTTCTATCATCATCATTAAGCGCAAAAAGAGAGCATGAATTAACAAATAGTTGAAGCTACATAATTAGAGAGCCTCATTACCCCTAAATTGAAGGGCTTTAGCCTCTCATATTTGTCATTTGATTAACAAATGTAGCTAGCAACATGAAAGCAAAATGAAAGGAAACTGAAAGCTTAATGAAAAAGAGAGCTAATTAACAAGAATTAGAACTATTCTACTTGCATTAAAGTAAATCTACACTACAACATGAAAGGAAATAAACAAGAAAGGGAAAAGATCATATATTAAATTGCATAAAAAAAGAAAAGAAAATTACATGAAAATAAAATTAGCTAAGTAGCCATGAAAAAGAGAAAGAGAAGAGCTTGTTTATTTGTGAGCCTAAACTAAACTAAAGAGAGACTAAGGGGAGAAGAGGGTTACACGAAACATAAGGGGTCTTTATACATGTATGAAACCCTAATTCATATTTTTAGGGAATGCCCAAAATACCCTTTAGAAAGTGTGGAGGCCAAGTAATCATTAGCTTCTACTAATCATCATTTAAGTGTACATGAAGCCATTAATTCCATAAGCATGTGCATTAGCCTCTAATTTGTACATTAGGTAGGTGGGTAGGTGGGATCCTCCATTATCATGCCTTTGAATTATTTCCATCTTCATTTCTTTATCTTCACTCTTGTGCATGCATACATCTTCATGAAACCACTTGTATATGAAGCCAAATTCCTATAAAATAATATAGAAATTTCCAATTAAATTTTCTCAAATTAATATATGCACAAAAATGACCATTTTGCCATTGGATGAAGATGAATATGTGACGATTTGAAAATAATATGAATTTTGGTTTAAACAAGTTAAAATACCCGATATGATCATTTATTTAATTTAAATAGATTAAATATGGTGGTAAAAATATACACATTTACGTGCACATCAAATACCCCCACACTTATCTTTTTATTCGTCCTCGAATAAAGGAAAACTAAGATAAATCCGATTTCGTAGGGAGCACGATTGCATTGAGCGTATGCAACAAGCCGTTAAACCTTTGGGTGTCCCCAGTAGGACGAGTGTTGTCTCGTGAGGGT
Source organism: Allium fistulosum (assembly GCA_030737815.1). Classification (NCBI taxonomy): domain Eukaryota; kingdom Viridiplantae; phylum Streptophyta; class Magnoliopsida; order Asparagales; family Amaryllidaceae; genus Allium; species Allium fistulosum. The sequence continues at coordinate 875,748,920 of CM060905.1, read as the reverse complement.
TTTCAGCGGATACTACCCACAAAATCCAAATGCAGGATGAAAATATTTACACAATGCAGGATTTATTTACAAAGAGATGAATGCAAGTTTTTGGAAATATTTACAGATGAAAGATTTACATTTAAATAGACACAAATAAGTTAAATATAAGTTTTGGTCATTATCTTGAAAATTTAAGTCATTTACTCGTCAAAATTTCGAACAAAAATCAAGTTATCATAACAAATAGACAATAGTTTAACTCGTTGTTTCAGTTGATAACAAAGTGTAACCACGAAATAGGTCCTTAGTTGATTATCAAAGTTTATTAAAGTGGTATTTCATTTCATCCCAATAACAAATCAAATCAAATAAGTTAAAATAGTGCTTGGATTTCATTTGCTTACTCTCTCCATTTTTTGAAAATTTTATTAATATTTACAATATTTACATATGCCTAACTCAGATAAACTAAGGCCAGATATATTACCCATGCATTGCCTTGCGGACTGATGTGAGGGGAATACAGAGCGTGGCGAGTGAACACACGAGTGTGAACACCTATTGACTGTAGGCGTTATTAAAAAGAATTTATATATATATATATACACACCTAACTCAGATAAACTGAGGCTAGATATACCGATCGTGCACTGCCTTTCGGGCTTACGTGAGAAGGGTACAGAGCATGGCGAGTGAACACACGAGTGTGAACACCTGACTCTAGGTGTTAAAAATATATACATATATACAAATGTTTTTTTTCTTTTTTTTAAAAAGAGTTTTGCAAAATCATCTTAGCACCATTTAACTTAGAAGACAAAAAAAATGTTATATCCTTTTATTTGAATTCACCACTTTTTAAAACAAAGATTTTCAATTAGGATGTATTTCATAATTAACACATATGAATCTTCCTATATACTAGTTAAACCATTGTTATTTGTAATCAAACTTCATTTTTATTTTTGTAAAGACAAATAAATTTTCAAAAATTTCAATTTTATAAACCAAAACCATATATTTATTTTATAGTGTTTCTTTAAAAATAAATCAAAAAATGCTATAAAAAAATTTGTTTTTTTTGTTTTTGAGATTTTTTTTAAATTTTGGAAAGAAAATAAAAATAAATAAACCATGAAAAATCAAAAATGATGATGAGTCTCCCCCCATACTTGATTTTGACTGTGTCCCCACAGTCAACCCGAGTGGAAGGAGAAAAATAAAAATAAAACATGACCTTTATTTAAATGAAAATTAACGGTATTTACACGAGATCAGAAAGTATATCGTCAAAAAGTAAATGAAACGGTCTTCCAAAGACCGATTCATTTGTCTCGTCAAGTATGCGAGACACAACTTAAGCTTGAAAAACCAAACCGTAAAGGATTTCAAAATTGAAAGTTGATTTGGAAAAACGAATGTCGTTTTATCAAAAATCGTATGAGTTGTTTTATTTTGGATGGTTTTCGAGGTTGATAAAACAATTGGTTGAAATTCAAGTTTATTATCACCAAATTGAAATTCAAGCTCTTCATTGAAAAATTCTTCAGAATTATTGATTTCAAAATCAAAGTGATGATTTAAATCTTCCCCGTCAGAATTTAACAACTCGTCATCGAAAAGTCCAAAAAATTCATGTTCATTAAATTCGTCTTCCTTTGTTGGATTATTGTGACGCCCCACTTCGAGACCCACATTAGCAAAGAGTATTACTAAGTAACACCGTTTGCTAATGCGGAGAATAGAGCTGGTTAGGAGCGACCATCTATAGCCTTGCCTTAATTATCTACTAAATACGTCGACAAGGTAGCATATATCTGTATTTCTCTCAAGTGAATCGACATATCCAATAAATACTTAACACGAAGCCATAGGTGGCTGTAGGATCTATCAGAACAAATATGACAACTCAAATGTAATACACATCACATAACAGTTAATCATCACATACATTTACACATATACAGATACATTACAGAGTTTACAAAATGATACATGTCAAGTGGTAAAGCAAACCACAATATACAGACGTGTCAATAGAGTATATATCAGAGTTACAGACAAAAAGGACTACACAATAGCTATAACAAAAGGAGCTAGCGGGATAGTCCATGCGGAAGGAAAAGAGGATAAGTCCAAAGTACCTATCCTGAAACATCTCGGTCTGACCCGAGTATTAAAATACACGGGTCAGTCTAGCTAAACAAATCAGTTAGATAAAGCTAGATAATAATAATGCGGTATAAGATAATGATATAATACTCCTTTAAAGAGAAGTACAACAATAACCACATTACCAACATAGTGAAAACGTAGTCACTTAGCAAATAAATAAATCCTCCAAAGAGGAATCGACATCACATAATGTCGAATAATAAGACTCATCTCATCGGCAATATGCAATAGTAATAAAGATGATTGGTAGAATATTACTCCCACTTAGGAGATATTCCAAAACCTGCCATATCGGCAATCACAATAAACAAAGGATATCATATCCCCAAAACAAGCCAAAAGGCAAATAACAAATTCCAACAAAGGTACACAAGTCTCCACAAGGTAATCGCTATTTATATCGTGTGGTTCAACGAACCTACTCCGTAAGGCGATACTCTAGGGAAATATAATTGTTAAAGAAACAAAAGGTGCTCGAGCTCAGTACTGTAACAAGGATCCATACGCCCGAAGGCAACGCCCGAAGGCAACGCCCGAAGGCAACGCCCGAAGTCAACGCCCGAAGGCAACAAACCGTAGTGGCAGTATTGGACACCATTGTCCGACGGAATGTGTCACAACTCTCAGAGAGGAACCCGGAAAATGTTAACGTGAGTCCCATCCCCACATTCGCACTAAACAGTTTACTAACCGGTAGTCAATTTCTCACTCAAAGCAATACAAAGTTCACCTCATCTCATCGGTAAACCAGACCCAAAGGTCGAAACGGTCAAATGAATAGATTTGGAATTAACTGAAAAGATAAACGCATGTGTTCATAGCACGCGTTTTATTTAATCATTTAATTCTCCTCCCTCTTCGCTCGAAGTGCAAAATTGTGTGTGTGTTTTAAATAGAAATTATAAATTGGAGAAACGAGCTTTTAATACACTTTAAAAAGATCATTTTATAAAACCCGTGCACGAAATCAAAAAGGAATTATCAAAGTCAAATATGCAATAACAACTAATTGGAATCGACACGAATTGATTATAATTGGAAACCAAGCAAAATAGGCAAATCTGGCCAAAACAAGAAGGTCAGTCGACTGACTATAGGGGGCCAGTCGACTGATCCAGAAACCCAAAAATTTCCTTTCCTGTAGTCAGTCGACTGACTGCAGAGGGCCAGTCGACTGATTGCAGGAAATAGAGACTCACTGTTTCTGCAGACAGCCCCAGAATCATTGATTTGCTACAGCCAGTCGACTGACTGCAGAGGGTCAGTCGACTGACTAGCACTGGGGTTGTTTTTCAGCCTATCAAATGAAGAGCAATTCTTCCAATTTTCGATCGAACAAGCAATGGGTGCTAGGGGTTTATGCCAATCGATAACCCAGCCCTATTGGCTCATCAATACACCTCCAAAAACATGTTCACAAATCAAAGCTAGGATTTTTAGAGTTTTTGACTTCAAACCAAAAATCGAAATGTTCACCAAATAAATTCAAACCAAAAGCAAATGAACATGAATGAGTGTTAGGAATTCATACCTAACATCAATGATATCAAGAGAAGTAGATGTGAGTTCAAACTCACCTTTTTAACACAAAAACAAAGATGAGAAGCTCAAATGCAAAGAAAAGAAAAGATCAACCACTCTTCGCTTCAACGCTACAAGCTTCAATCTAAGATCAAAAAAAGTATTTTCTAAATTAGGGTTTAGGAATTTTCTGAAATTGAAGAGGAAATGAGATGGAGAAGATGAAGATGGAGCTTACCTAAGCTTTACCTTGATTTTGGAGCAAGAAATGGAGTTTGCTAATGAATCTAGGGTTTTGAATTTCTAATTCGTTTTCTCTTCCCCCATTTTCAACTGAGCTAAAGTGTTTGGAGAGTGAATGGATGAAAGAGTTAGAGTAATAAGTAGGGTTAGTGGGCTGAAACCCAAACGCAAAAAGCCCAACAGAAAATAGCAAAATTCAACTCACTCCAAACATATCGAAGTTTATACTCAAAAAAGTTGCAAACGCCATTTTGGACTCAATGGAAGTGGTCTCGAGTCCCGATTCGACCGTTTGCAAAAAGTAACCTTTTGGACCTTAATCCGATTAACGATATTATATTTAAATGAAATATTTAAATATAAAATCGTAAAATATGCGGGTTGTTACAGACTCCCCTCCTTAAAGAAATTGCGTCCTCGCAATTCCTAGAGAAGAATTTGTAACAACTACATACATGCCTCACCTAAAAAGGAAAGAAAATAAGCTCGAGATAAAAAGATATACTCACCATTGCTAAGCAAAGATAGAAAACTCGGATAGGATCGCTCGATAAACTCTCTGGTTTCCCAAGTACAATCATTGGGATCAGCGGACCATTGAACTTTAATGAGCCGCACGTCCTTGTTTCGAAGGTCTCTCACCTCCGTGGCAAGTACGTGAATAGGCTGCTGTACAATAGATAAGTCTGGTGAGATCTCAAGCTCTTGCAAGTCAGGTGAGTTAATAACAGAATCCGATTCTCGAAGACACTTCCGAAGCTGAGAGACGTGAAACACGTTGTGAACTCCGGATAGATGAGCTGGAAGTGAAACTCTATAAGCCACAGGGCCAATACGTTCAGTAATAGGAAATGGTCCTACAAAGCGAGGAGCCAGTTTCCCAGTCACACTGAAGCGTATAACCCCTTTCAAAGGAGAAACACGAATAAAGACGAGATCACCAACCGAGAACTCGAGAGGCTTCCTACCGTTATCCGTGTAGGATTTCTGGCGGCTCTGTGCCTCTTTCATTCTCTGACGAATAAGAACAATCTTCTCAGAAGAATCATGAACAAAATCTGGGCCAAGAATAAGGTTCTCCCCAAATTCCAACCAACATGAAGGTGATCGACACGGCCTTCCGTATAAGGCTTCGAAAGGAGCCATACCGATACTGGACTGAAAACTATTGTTGTAGGAGAACTCTACAAGGGATAGATGATCCTCCCAACCACCTCCAAAATCAAGAATACAAATACGAAGGAGATCCTCTAAGATACGATTCACCCGTTCAGTCTGTCCATCAGACTGTGGATGATAAGTTGTGCTGAAATTATGCTTTGTTCCCAAAGCTTGCTGAAGACTCTTCCAGAAATGATTGGTGAATAAAGGATCATGGTCACTCACAATCGAACTAGGAACACCGTGAAGTCTCACGATTTCCTTGATAAATAACTTAGCCAAAAGAGAAGCAGTCCTATTAGATTTAACAGGAATAAAATGAGCAGATTTGGTGAGGCGATCCACAATAACCCAAATGCTAGAATGGCCCGATCTCGTACGATGCAGTCCATCAATGAAATCCATCGAAATCTGATCCCATTTCCACAATGGAATCTCTAGAGGCTGAAGGAGACCAGAAGGGCGCCGATGTTCAGCTTTAATACGTTGACAAGTCATGCAATTACTCACATAACTCGCCACATCGCACTTCATGCCTTCCCAATAATAAAGGCGATGCATATCGGCATACATCTTACTACTGCCAGGATGAATGGTATACTTAGAACGATGGCAGTCATCAAGAATGTCATGCCTAAGGGCAGAATCAAAAGGCACCACAAGACGGTTCTTCTTGCGAAGACACCCATGAAAATCAATGCTGAAATCCCGCAACGCCTCATCACGGGATTCAGCCCCACAAAGCTGAATATGATGCACAAGATTAGGATCACGCCGCTGAGCTTCGGCAATACGATCCAATAGAGAGGGTCGAGCTTCCAAACTGAATAATACTATCGGAGAATCAAAGGATGGAGCTCGATCACGAATATCACAAAAAGATATAGTCTCAAGAATATCCCATTCGGCAAGCATCATAGAAACGACAGCCGAATGTCTATGACTAAGCGCATCAGTAACACGATTACCCTTACTAGGGGTATACTGGATATCAAAGTCATAGGAGGCAAGAAACTCGAGCCAACGCTGTTGACTCATATTGAATTCCTTCTGAGTGAACAAATACTTCAAGGATTTATGATCAGTACAGAGAATGAAGCGCTCGCCTAATAAATAGTGTCGCCAAATCTTCAAGGTGAAGACAATGGCGGCTAACTCAAGATCATGAGTGGCATAGCGAACTTCATTCGGACGTAGTTGCCTAGAAGCATAAGCAACTACCTGATCCTTCTGCATAAGCATGGCACCGAGACCACTACGACAAGCATCGGTGTAGACAACAAGATCATGATTCCCCTCGGGAACCGCAAGAATAGGAGCATTAGTGAGAAGTTTCTTTAATGTCTGAAAGGAAGCTTCACACTTATCGGACCAAATATAACGAATGCCTTTCCGAGTAAGGCTGGTGAGAGGAAGCACAACACGGGAAAAATCTTTAATGAACCGACGGTAATAACCCGCCAATCCAAGGAAACTACGAATCTCATGAACATTCTCAGGCCTCTTCCAATTTTGGATAGCTTCGATCTTTGAGGGATCGACAAAAATGTCGTCTGAAGATACAACATGGCCTAAGAACTTAACCTTATTCTCCCAAAAATGGCACTTGGAGAATTTGGCTTTAAGCTGAAGGTGACGAAGAGTACTTAAGACAATTCTCAAGTGATTAGCATGCTCGGCTTCAGACTTAGAATAAACAAGAATGTCGTCAATGAACACAACGACGAACTTATCGAGATATTCCCGGAATACTCGATTCATAAGATCAACAAAGAAAGCAGGAGCGTTCGTCAAACCGAACGGCATAACGAGCCATTCGAAAGAACCATATCGAGTGCGGAAAGCTGTAAGGGGTATGCTATCTTCCGCGACTCGGGGCTGATGAAAACCAGTGGCAAGTTCGAGCTGAGAGAAGACCTTAGCGCTACTCAATAGATCGAACATATCATCGATTCTAAGCAATGGATACCTATTCTTGATGGTCAACTCGTTAAGCTTTCGATAGTCGATGCAGAGCCTAAGAGTTCCATCAGACTTCTTCACGAAGACGACCGCGGTACCCCACGGTGAAAAACTGGACTGAATCAACTGCTTGGACTCAAGCTTGAAAAGCTGCTTCTTGAGTTCCTTATTTTTTTTGGTAGACATCCTCGTGGGAGGACGGCCAACTGGCTGCGCGCCTAGAATGAGATCAATGCGGAACTCGATCGCCCGCTTGGGTGGCAAACCCAAAACCGGCTCAAAAACATCAGAGAAGTCACAAACAATAGGAATACGAGATATATCATCATCATCTCATGAGTCAAGAGAACATAAAGCCATTTCAGAATTATCCACACTCCGAAGAACAAGTGATAGCTGAGTAGACGAATCCGGATGTCGAAGATATAAAATTCTTTTAGAACAAATAATCCTAGCATCGTATCTCACTAGCCAGTCCATACCCAAAATCATATCAAATCCCAAATAAGAAATAACGTGCAAATTTGCATGAAAATAAAAGCCACACAGAATAATCTCAACATCATCACAAAGCATGCTAAGGGTTGCGGATACTCCAATAGGATTTTCAATCCTCAACGACGTAACCATACAAGAAACATTCAAAGACAAATCATCGACGAGCATCTTTGGTACGAATGAATGCGAAGCACCCGTATCGAAAAGAACTCGAATACTATGGTCATGAAATAAAATAGAACCTTCCAAAATAGATGGAGATATACCTCTGGACTGAGAAGAATCTCCAGAAGCCTTAGCAACAAAAAGCTTGCCAGACCTGGCACTAGCAGGAGCAGTAGGGCAGGTGGAAACACGGTGACCTTCCTTCTTGCAATAATGGCAGAAGAGAGGCTTAGGACAAGCTCGAATCATATGATCAGGAGAACCACAGTTGAAACACTTCCGAATGGAAGGTGTTCCAGCAGATTGAGAGTTTCAACCAGATTCAATAGGCTTTTTCTTCTTGGAAGGGAGAAATTCCTGCTTATGGAATGGAAACTTCTTCTTATTGGGGTTCTTGCGAACCTCAACATCATCACCACTATCACACTCCTTCTCGATGGCCTCGAGATGAAGTGCCGAATCAACCAACTCCTCAAAAGAAAGCTTACGCTGAAGCATTAAAGACTTCTTAAGATATTTCTTAAGACCAAAGACAAACTTCATATTCTTCTTATAAGAAGTGATAATGAATTCAAGACCATACTTAGATAAGGCCTCGAATGATGCAACATAATCGAAAACGGAGGACTTCCCTTGCTTCAAGTCAAGGAAGCGACGGGCTAATAAAACTTTTTCAGATTCAGGAACGAATTTGAGTTCAAATCGTTCCCGATACTGAGTCCAAGAAATAACAGACTCATCAAGTTCGGCAATAAGAAGCTCGTACCAATCAAGGGCACGCTCTTGCAATAAGCTAGAAGTTACAAGAACTTGATCATGGTCAGAAAGATCCATACGAGAGAAGATACACTCGCATGTGCGAATCCAAGCTTGGACCTCAAGAACGGACTCGGAGCCTTTGAACGGCTTTCCACCAAGATGAGAAAAATCGCTGCATGACCTGCAAAGGCAGACTTGCGAGGAGGAGATGCTCGAATAGGAGCTGGAGGCTGAGTGCTCCTAAATAACTCCAAGAACTGATCGACAGACATATATACACCGTTTGGATGCGAGCCGCTGGACTGTCCAGCATCCGAGCGTCGTCCTTTGCCTCTTCCAGCCATTAGCTGAAAGTTAAGATAAGATGAAGATTGATCACAAGGTAGATATCATTAATTCAAATATGGAATACTACGGAATAAAATGCATTCCTAGACGTATTCCCAAAATTCTATCTACCCCAAAGCATGGAAAGAATAAAGGCACTATGATTCAAGGATTCGTAACATCCGTACTACCCTTTGATGTACCGTAATATGTGTCTATGTTCTATGTTTATCATATTTTGTTCTGAACCCTGCTCTGATACCAATCTGTGACGCCCCACTCCGAGACCAACATTTGCAAAGAGTATTACTAAGTAACACCGTCTGCTAATGCGGAGAATAGAGCTGGTTAGGAGCGACCATCTATAGCCTTGCCTTAGTTATCTACTGAAAACGTCGACAAGGTAGCATATATCTATATTTCTCTCAAGTGAATCGACATATCCAATAAATACTTAACACAAAGCCATAGGTGGCTGAAGAATCTATCAGAACAAATATGACAACTCAAATGTAATACACATCACAGAATAGTTAATCATCACATACATTTACACATATACAGATACATTACAGAGTTTACAAAATGATACATGTCAAGTGGTAAAGAAAACCACAATATACAGATGCGTCAATAGAGTGTATATCAGAGTTACAGACAAAAAGGACTACACAAAAGCTATAACAAAAAGGAACTAGCGGGATAGTCCATGCGGAAGCAAAAGAGGATAAGTCCAAAGTACCTATCCTGAAACATCTCGGTCTGACCCGAGTATTAAAATACACGGGTCAGTCTAGCTAAACAAATCAGTTAGATAAAGCTAGATAATAATAATGCGGTATAAGATAATGATATAATACTCCTCCAAAGAGAAGTACAACAATAACCACATTACCAACATAGTGAAAACGTAGTCACTTAGCAAATAAATAAATCCTCCAAAGAGGAATCGACATCACATAATGTCGAATAATAAGCCTCATCTCATCGCCAATATGCAATAGTAATAAAGATGATTGGTAGAATATTACTCCCACTTAGGAGATATTCCAAAACCCTCCATATCGGCAATCACAATAAACAAAGGATATCATATCCCCAAAACAAGCCAAAATGCAAATAACAAATACCAACAAAGGTACACAAGTCTCCACAAGGTAATCGCTATTTATGTCGTGTGGTTCAACGAACCTACTCCGAAAGGCGATACTCTAGGGAAATATAATTGTTAAAGAAACAAAAGGTGCTCGAGCTCAGTACTGTAACATGGATCCATACGCCCGAAGGCAATGCCCGAAGGCAATGCCCGAAGGCAATGCCAAATGCAATGCCCGAAGGCAACAAACCGTAGTGGCGGTACTATACACCACTGTCCGGCGGAATGTGTCACAACTCTCAGAGAGGAACCCGGAAAATGTTAACGTGAGTCCCACACCCCACGTTTGCACTAAACGGTTTACTAACCGTTAATCAATTTCACACTCAAAGAAGTACAAAGTTCACCTCATCTCATCGGTAAACCAGACCCAAAGATCAAAATAGTCAAACGAATAGATTAGGAATTAACTGAAAAGATAAACGCACGTGTTCATAGCATGTGTTTTATTTAATCATTTAATTCTCCTCCCTCTTCGCTCGAAGTGCAAAATTGTGTGTGTGTTTTAAATAGAAATTATAAATTGGAGAAACGAGCTTTTAATACACTTTTAAAAGATCATTTTATAAAACCCGTGCACGAAATCAAAAAGGAATTATCAAAGTCAAATATGCAATAACAACTAATTGGAATCGACACGAATTGATTAAAATTGGAAACCAAGCAAAATAGGCAAATCTGGCCAAAACAAGCTGGTCAGTCGACTGACTACAGGGGGCCAGTCGACTGGTCCAGAAACCCGAAAATTTCATTTCCTGTAGTCAGTCGACTGACTGCAGGAAACAGAGACTCCCTGTTTCTGCAGACAGCCCCAGAATCATTGATTTGCTACAGCCAGTCGACTGACTGCAGAGGGTCAGTCGACTGATTGGCACTGGGGCTATTTTTCAGCCTATCAAATGAAGAGCAATTCTTCCAATTTTCGATCGAACGAGCAATGGGTGCTAGGGTTTTATGCCAATCGATAACCCAGCCCTATTGGCTCTTCAATACACCTCCAAAAACATATTCACAAATCAAAGCTAGGATTTTTAGAGTTTTTGACTTCAAAATGCCAAAAATCGAAATGTTCACCAAATCAATTCAAACCAAAAGCAAATGAACATGAATGAGTGTTAGGAATTCATACCTTACATCAATGATATCAAGAGAAGTAGATGTGAGTTCAAAACTCACCATTTTAACACAATAACAAAGATGAGAAGCTCAAATGCAAAGAAAAGATCAACCACTCTTTGCTTCAACACTACAAGCTTCAATCTAAGATCAAAACAAGTATTTCCTAAATTAGGGTTTAGGAATTTTCTGAAATTGAAGAGGAAATGAGATGGAGAAGATGAAGATGGAGCTTACCTAAGCTTTACCTTGATTTTGGAGCAAGAAATGGAGTTTGCTAATGAATCTAGGGTTTTGAATTTCTAATTCTTTTTCTCATCCCCCATTTTCAACTAAGCTAAAGTGTTTGGAGAGTGAATGGATGAAGGGTTAAAGAGTTAGAGTAATAAGTAGGGTTAGTGGGCTGAAACCCAAACCCAAAAGGTCCAACAGAAAATAGCAAAATTCAACTCACTCCAAACATATCGAAGCTTATACTCAAAAGAGTCGCAAACGCCATTTTGGACTCAATGGAAGTGGTCTCGAGTCCCAATTCGATCGTTTGCAAAAAGTAACCTTTTGGACCTTAATCCGATTAATGATATTAAATTTAAACGAAACATTTAAATATAAAATCATAAAATATGTGGGTTGTTACAATTATCAACAACTTCATTGTGTATCTCAAGTTCAAAATCCAAAGTTGTTGTATTCAAATTTTCAAAATCGAGAAAAGTATGATCAAATTTTAAATTTGGTTCCACACCCTCAAAAGAATTGAAATCCAACTCAATTACCGTGTTTTCAACAACTTCATTAAGATTATTATTTTCAATTTCAAAAGTTGTTATTTGAAAATCGTCGATTTGGGTAAAAGATGGATTATTACTTAACTCGTCACATGTTGGGATTTGGTTTTGTTGTTCACGTTGTTTCATATAAGTTTCAAACAACGAATCTGTGTGATCATCATAAATTTCGTTCATTTGTTCAACAAAATCCAATTTATAATTATTAGCTTGAGGATTTTCAATTTGGATTTGTTGAGAACCAAAATTTTCACTTGCATCATAGTCGAGATTATTCCCATTGCCAAAATTATTTGAAAAGTGGATCACATTTTCGTTTTGAAATTCATTTTTGAGTTCAAAATTGAATTGGCATGGGTTATACTCGAAATCGTTTGAATTTTGAAGTGAATTCAAATTTTGATTATTTTGAAAACTTTGATTTGAATCATTTCCCAAATATGAATTATACAAATCATTTATCATTTGATTTTGTTGTGTAGAGATTTCAAGTAAAGACGAAATGCTCTTTTCAAGACTTGGGTGTTGGTCATCGTTCTGAAAATTTTGTGGTTCAAAATTTGAATCATTTAAGCAATAGTTGTTGTTAAAATATTTATACGAATTTGGAGTGAAATCATATGGATTATATTGATTTTCACAACTATTGTAAAATTCACGTAAGTGGGGAAACTCGGACATTTTCAAGAATGTTTTTGTTTTTTTTGTAAAGGAAAAATATTTACAAATAAAATTTATTTTTCAAAAGGAAAATTGATTTTTGTTTTGTTTTTGATTAGTTTTTCAAATTTTTCTTTGTTTTTGAAAAGGTTTTATATTTTTTTTTTGAATTTTGGTTTTTCTATATTTTTTTGGATTTTTGAAATTTCAAAGAAAAAGGATTTAAAAATTTCAAAGGAAAAGGAATATTTACAAATAAAATTAGTTTTGGATTCTAATTTTTTTTTAAATATGCATGAACTAATACAACTAAATGAATGCAAGGGCTAATTACAAATGACTTATCCTAAGTTAACCCAAAATTGTATAATCACACTTTGTCTTAGATCAACAAGATAGTTCTCAGCCAGGTAACGGGCAGGGGTTATCGGTGCACCATGAATCACCGTAGCAATGCAGCCGAAGGTTTAAGTACTTTCAGAGAAACAATTCAGTATAATATTTACGAATCACCGTAATATTTATAACTGATTATTATTCTGCCATAGCCTAGACACCAAGAAATTAAATTTTTGAAAAAGGACAAATTGTCAATATACAATTAAGAGTTATCGATATCTAATCGTTGTTATTAATCAAAATCTAGGATGAAATGCAAAGCAGAAAATAAATGTGTATTAACAATGCAACTAGAATGGATTTTGTTTTTGTTTTTTTTGTATTTAATTTTGAATTTTTTTTATATATACAAATGCAAATGCAAGCAACCAACAGTGCAAGGCAAATAAAAACAACATATATGGGATAAATGCAGCAAATTATTTTTTGGCAGGCAAGTAGTTATTTTGGCAGGCGGTTCTTCTTTTAATCTGCTTTGGCAACCTGGAAATAAAAACAAGATATATATACAAGTTTTTTTTACAAGGAAGAACTAAGAAAAATATGAAATCAAAACAACCTCTTTTTTTTGAGCAAGGATGTAACTAAAAGCAAATGCAATCAAAATAAACTAAAAAACAAATTAAAAGAAAAATTATTTTAGGCAAATGATTTTTTTTTGATTTTTTTTACATATATATGTTTATCAAAGAAGAAAACAAAAGCAAGTAAAGAAAAACCAAAAAAAAATGATAACGAAAACAAGTGGAAAATGAAACAAAAATTGTTAAAAACAAATGAAGCTAAAAGAAAATCCTGCATAGAAGGAAGACTAAAACAAACTACTTGTTATATATATATATATATATATATATATATATATATATATATATATATATATATATATTTAATATATGAGTAAAATCAAATGAAAGTGAAAGCGAATATTTTTTTTAAAATGAGAACAGAAAGAAGGAACAAAACATAATTAAGTCAATAAAATAATTAAGCTAACCGTACAAAAGAGTAAGCCCATACTAAAATAGGCCCAAAGTAGAAGAAATAAAAAAATTATTCAAAGATTCGTAAGCTAAATCGTTCGAACACAAACAAGAAAAAAAAATTATTACTCAGAGATGCGCAGAAGAAATTATCAATCCCCAATTTCTCAAACCCAATTCTCATGGCAATTTTCTGAATCAAAAATTTCCCCTTCAAAACAAGATTCTCTTCTCATCCCACTTCTTTTTTGTGTCCATGGTTCGTTGATTGCAGAATTTGTCTGGAAATGTTCGGATTGTGATTATGGTTGGAAGTTGTTCAGAGGTGTTTCGAGTCTGGGTTTGAGGAGTGTCGGTTGTTGGTGATTGGTTTGGGTGTGGCTCGTGTTGAACAGAGATGAGGAAGCGGTCGCGACTTGTTTAATGGTGGTTCGGAATCGTGGAGTGAGGTGATTGGTTGTGCGATGGAATTGTAGGGGAGTTCGGTGTAGTGGTAGTGGTACTGGAGTTCGTCGTTGTGGTGATCGACTTGGTTGGCAGGCAGTGGTATAACAGAGTGAATGGTTGATGTTCGGCTGTTGATAGGTTGTATCAGTGGTGTGTTCGATGGTCTGGAGGGTTGGATTTGAGAGGCGGTTTCAGGTGAAATGCAGGCTTGGTGGCTGAATGATGATGGTTTATGCAAGTGTGGGTGGATTTTGGTGAGTTGTTAAGGCAAGTTGTGTGTTGTATATGATTCACTGGTTTGGGTGGTCGGTTTTGATTGTGGAAGGGGATGACTGCAATGGTTTGAGTGTCGGTGGGGATAGTGTTACTAAAAGATGGTCAGAAGTTGTTAATATGATGTTGATATGTAGTGGTATGTAGTGGACAGAGAGAAGTGGAGTAGGCAGTAGGATGTAGGAGATGGTAGTTGGTCGAACAGAGCTGGAGTGTACTGCAGTTTTGTATAGACAATGAAGTGTTTTGTTGAGTCTGGTGGCAGCTGTTATAGGCAATGCAACTGTGTTATGTTGGCCGAGGAGAGGAGACTGCAGTTTTTTGATGGGGCAGTGATGACAGGTAGTGTGTATGAGGTGAAGTGTGCAGGGGCTTGGTGAAGAAATGGATGGCAGTGAGATGTTCAACTGTTTAACAGTGATGGTGGAAGTTATAGATGGATTGTCGTGGATGATGTTTGTGTGAGTTTGAGGAGTTTGTATGTAGATTGTAATGGTTGAAGTCTGATGGTTTGGTTGGGGTTTGGATAGCAGTGTAGTTAGTGCACAATAAGGCAGTGGTCTGGTGATATGTTTGTGATATGCACTGTTCACTAGTAATGGTGGTAGGTATGGAAATGTGGTGGTTGGGGTGATAGTTGCTTGTGAGATGTGGTGGTTGAGCAAGATGTAAGACAAGTTGGTCAATGCGATGGCAGTTGCTATACAGCAATTTCTCTGGTGTGGTTGCTGTAGTGGTTGTTCTCTGGTGGGAACTGCGAAAAGGGTGGTTTGTGAAGGGAGGATGCTTGATGGAAGAAAGTTGATGATGATGAACAGTGTAGAACTATGATGGATGAAGTAAGGGAAGAAGTTTGGTAACAATGGGATAGTTGTTGAATTGTGAAGGTGGTTGATGAACTATTGAGAAGTTGAGAAGTGGAAGGGGGTGGAGCAGCAATTGAAAACAGAACAACAATTGAAAACAAAAGATATGCAATGCATAGTGCACAGAGATATGCACAATGTGTTTTGTTTTTTGTTTTTTATGAAGCAATGTAAATAAAAATTTAAAATGAAAATGAAAAATGCAAATGAAAAATGAAGTAAGGTATTTTTTTGTTTTGAAATTGTGTTTGCTCTTTTTTTATATAGAATGCAAACGCAAAATAGAAAAGCAACAAACACACAAACAAATGCAAACACAACAAACACACAAATAAAAAAATAATTCGAAGAATAAAAAATCAAAATCAAGACAATTCTCCAGTAACGGTGCCAATAACTTGTTCGACGACGAATTTCCTATCGGTTTAGAAAACCGTCGAACGAATTTCGAAATAAAATATAACCGCAAGCGCACGGCGTACATGTGTAGTACGTGGCGAATACGGGTCGATCCGTAGGGAATTGATGATTTTAAAAATCTATTCAATCAAATTAAACCAAAGTCGAGTGAAAGTTAAGCTAGAGAATTAGAAAATTAGCTAACTAACTAAAAGAAATGCAAATATAAGAGCTAAATGACAATTTAGAGAATAAATCCACTCTCTAGATCATGTAGTACAACACATATGAAATCATAATCTCTCTTTTTTGGTCAATAGTGCTTTAATTGATGTGTTTATCATAAGTATGGCATATTTGTGCTACTGATTAGCCAACATAAGTCATCAAACTATAACACACCCCTTAAACCACTTAATAACTTTCATGAAATTTGACAATGAAAATGAAATCTATTTTAAGTATGCATATTAGCTATTGATTAGAAATATAGACCATCAAATTTTCATTTCAAATCACTTTCTTTTGCCATAATCATATTTTGATGAAGAGGCAATTAGTGTTAGTGATTGTTTAAGCATAGCCTATTTGATGTAAACAATATACGCTATCAAATTCAAAGGAAAAACAACTAGTAAACCATTTCTATCATCATCATTAAGCACAAAAAGAGAGCATGAATTAACAAATAGTTGAAGCTACATAATTAGAGAGCTTCATTACCCCTAAATTGAAGGGGTTTAGCCTCTCATATTTGTCATTTAATTAACAAATGTAGCTAGCAACATGAAAGAAAAATGAAAGGAAAATGAAAGCTTAATGAAAACGAGAGCTAATTAACAAGAATTAGAACTATTCTACTTGCATGAAAGTAAATATACACCACAACATGAAAGGAAATAAACAAGAAAGGGAAAAGATCATATATTAAATTGCATAAAAAATTACATGAAAATAAAAACGACTAAGTAGCCATGAAAAAGAGAAAGAGAAGAGCTTGTTTATTTGTGAGCCTAAAATAAACTAAAGAGAGACTAAGGGGAGAAGAGGTTTACATGAAACATAAGGGGTCTTTATACATGTATGAAACCCTAATTCATATTTTTGGGGAATGCCCAAAATACCCTTGAGAAAGTGTGGAGGCCAAGTAATCATTAGCTTCTATTAATCATCATTTAAGTGTACATAAAGCCATTAATCCCATAAGCATGTGCATTAGCCTCTAATTTGTACATTAGGTAGGTTGGTAGGTGGGGTCCTCCATTATCATGCCTTTGAATTATTTCCATCTTCATTTCTTTATCTTCACTCTTGTGCATGCATACATCTTCATGAAACCACTTGTATATGAAGCCAAATTCCTATAAAATAATATAGAAATTTCCAATTAAATTTTCTCAAATTAATATATGCACAAAAATGACCATTTTGCCCTTGGATGAAGATGAATATGTGACGATTTGAAAATAATATGAATTTTGGTTTAAACAAGTTAAAATATCTGATATGATCATTTACTTAATTTAAATAGATTAAATGTTGTGGTAAAAATATACACATTTACGTGCACATAACGACCTTAACCGGGTCAATCAAGATTCTAGGAATAAGATCGATGCGGAAATTAAATTTCCTACTGAGAGGGAGATGAATGACTTCACCCAATATCAGGATAATCTCTGATTATCGAAGTGGAGTCAAAATTTACAAGGGATTTACCCAGATCATTTGCTAAGAAACGGTTCGGACCTAACAGAAAAATAACAGCATCGTAAACCGAGGACGTAGAAATCTTCGGTGAATCGATGCCTGTTGTAAAGGAGTTTCACCCCTTTACAAATCATACAGATGTTGGTGGGACTGCCGATGGGATGAGCCACCCAAAAGAATGAAGCTATAGGATGCTTTAGTATCAAAAGAACACGAATAGGGAAAGACAAGTATGAGTTTTAGAACAGAGGGGAAGCACCAAAATTCAAAGGAAATTTGAATCAAAGAGGAAGAAATTTGAGCTCGAACGAAGGTGATTCTGTAATTAAATTTACTCTATATACTAAGTTTTGCCTAAAACCAGAGCTCTGATACCAACTGTAACGACCTGGTATTTCGTGTCATTTGCATCTACACATGTCGGACTTGAATTGCTCAAAATATCAGATTGTTAATTTATATTTGGCAAAACTCAGCATATACAGTAAATAAACCAATCACAGAATCACAGACATAGAGTATTAGAACAATAAGTAGTAGAATAGATAAATAGTAGTTCATGAAGCTACTATATATACATCAGAGTTTGAAATAAAATACAACAGAATATCTCAAATACAATGTAGTCTCGAATATAAACAGATGACAGGTCTGAATGTGACGCCCCACCTCTATACTCACACTAACCAAGGACACTACTGGGTAATGCCGTCAATTAGTATGAAGAATAAGGCTGTTGAGGAGCGACCATCTGTGTAATTGCTTTGTGCGAGTACCGATATGCCAGATAATATGACTTGCATTTCATTTCAAGAGGAAATCCGACATATCAAATACAAACTCAAAGCTACTACACAATGGCTATGTGGGCTTCGAAAACAAATATAGAAATAAGCATAACACAAATCAGTCATAGATATTCATATCATAAAGGCGGAAACAAATATGAATATAACACATAAAAGTGTACATCAAAATAGTGGTCATACAAAGTCCACTACATCACAAAAGAATAGGTACAAGTGCTAAACAAAAGAATATGTATACATCAAGGAGTCTCTAACTCAAATGTATAAAAGCAAAAAATACTAAGCTAAAGTAGTTAAGCAAAAGTCAGAAGCTAGCCCCTGCTAAGAAGTCAAGTGGAAGCACCTATAACACCTCGGTCTGACCCGAGTATTATTTAAGAAGAAAAATAATAAACGGATCAGTCTAGCTATAAATATCATATAAGATGAGAAAGGATAAGAGATACCACAAAAATGTATGATAATAATAATACCATACTGTGACAAGTATACATTCGATAACAATAAAAATCATACAATATCTCAAATCTTGTCAAATATCCAAAAAGAATATCACATTCTTTAGCTTATTCACCAAACTCAAAATATTGATGAAACATATCAATGTCAATCGCAAAAATTGGTGAAACACAAATTCCGGAAATCAACAATTAGAAATCCAGAAAACACAAAGGGGGAGGCCTGTCACAAACGGGAGCATGTAAACTCACCAACACGTGTATCACAAACGGACGCTATCCCATAGTCACTAACCATAGAGCCGGTGCAACGGCGTAGTACAATAACGGTACGCCCGAGGAACCTGAAACTCAAATGAGTCGGAAAAATGACGTAGTATAATAACGGTACGCCCGATGAACCTGAAACTCAGATAATTCGGATAAATGACGTAGTACAATAACGGTTCGCCTGATGAACCTGAAGCTCAGATAATTCGGAACAACGATGTAGTACAATAACGGTATGCCCGATGAACCTGAAACTCAGATAATTCAGAACAACGACGTAGTACAATAACGGTACCCCCGATGAACCGAACTCCATAAAACCCATAGGTCGCTAGCCTATAAAAATGAGATGAAGCTCCACAAAACGGGGTACAGTCCCCCACGCGGACAAAGAGACATTGCACATCGCAAGTCTAAATCACAAAGTATCATCATAGAACAATAAGAAGTGTAAATTACACTAAGCTAGTAAAAAAATGAGTTTAGCTTCATGTCCCATAACCACTGGCTTAACTTAAATGTTTACAAACAAATTGTAGATCTCCACTCGAAAATTGTCACAAGATTTCAATCGAACAAGTCTACGAATTAACCGACGAAGTAAACGCAAGCGTTTCATACCACTTATTTTGCTAAGTCATTTAATTGGATTTCTCGTATGAATGAGGTAAAGTTTTGTATATACTAATAGATTGAAAAACGGTTTTAAAATCGAGCTTTGTATTAAAATAGTGTTGAAATCGTTTTTGTGAAGAAGTTTGAGTATTTACTACTAGTATAAAAACCTTTGTATTTTAAAGTGACAAATCACAGAAATGATTGTAAAAATATTCTTTCACCAAAAATCCACATTCGTCGAAGTGAATTAAATCCATAAAAAGATCGATATCAAATCCAATCAAATGGATATTCCCAAAAATCCAGAAAAGAAGTCATCAAAGTCGATAATAAATGAAAACAACTAATTGGATCAACAAAAATCGATAAGAAAATGGAAATTCATACAGAAATGGAAAAATGGTCAAAATCCTACAGGACCAGACGTCTGGTTTGATTGGCCAGACGTTTGACCTAGGGCTCTGCCGTTTTTATTTTATTTTTCCTTTTTTATAATTTTTCTAGAACCCCTACCAGACGTCTGGTTGGGTTGGCTAGACGTATGGTCCTAGGCTTTGGAATTCTGTTTTCTGCCATTTCTATTTCATTTTCTCCTGGTGCACTCACCAGATGTCTGAGTTCTTCAACCAGACGTCTGGTTGCCTGTACTGGGCAATAGTTTGCCTAGGCCATTAATGACCAGATCGGTTCGAAAGCGATCGGACAAGCGATGGAGGCTAGGGAATTATGCCAAGCGACAACCCAGCCGTATAGGCTCTTCGATACACCCCAAACAACATGTCCAAACATCCAAGATAGGATTTTTAAAGATTTTGACTTCAAAACACCAAAATTTGGAAAATTCACCAAATCAATTCAATTAAAAAGAAAATGAACACGAAATAGATGTTAGGAATTCATACCTAACAACAATGAAAGCTATAGACATAGATGTGAGTTAAAGAACTCACCTTTAAACTCAAAACAACAAGTGACAAGCTTTAAAACAAAGGAAAGATCAACCACTCTTAAACTTCAACTCAAGAAGCTCCAATCTAAGATCATAAGCAAATATTTCCTAAGTTAGGGTTTAGGAATTTCTGAAAATTGAAGAGAGATTGAGATGGAGAAGATGAAGAAGATGCTTACCTAAGCTTCTCTTTGATTTCTAAACCTTGAATTTGAATTTCCTAGTAAATTAGGGCTTAGGAATTTTGATTTCTTTTCTCTTCCCCCATTTTACTTTAACTTGAGTGTTAGGAAATAATAAAATGAATGAAGAGGAGTTGGAGGAGGAGTTAGGGTATTAGATGAGTTGGTGGGCTAAAACCCAAACCCAAAGCCCAATAAAAAAATAGAAAAATTCTAAACAACTCCAAACATATCGATGTTTATACTCAAAAAGGTCGTAAACACCGTTTTGGACTCAATGGAAGTGGTCTCGAGTCCGAATTCGACCGTTTATAGAAAGTCACATTTCGGACTTTAAATTCAAATAACGATACTATATTTAAATAAAACATTTAAATATATAATCGTAAAATATGCAGGTTGTTACAGACTCCCCTCCTTAAAAAATTGCATCCTCGCAATACTTAAGAGGAAAATAAGAGAAACAACCATACTAAGGCATAATAACACAAAAGAAAATTTTGAAATGAGAAGTTCACCTTAAGGAGCATAAGAGAGTAAGTCCAGATGTGTTCGCTCGATGAATTCTCTAGATTCCCAAGAACGATCCTTAGGATTTGACGACCATCGAACTTTCACAAGCGGAACATCTTTATTTCGAAGGTGTTTAACCTCCATGGCAATGATACGAATATGATGCTGCTCATAAGTCAAATTAGGCGAAACTTTAATTTCTTCAATAACACCAGGCTCAAGAATAGAATCGGAATCTCTAAGGCATTTCCATAGTTGAGAGACGTGGAGTACGTCGTGAATAGCAGAAAATTGAGCCGGTAATAAAAGGCGATAAGCCACGGTACCAATGCGTTCGGTGATGGGAAATGGGCCAATGTATCGAGGTGCTAATTTTCTCGATCGACTGAAACACACAACACACTTCATTGGTGAAACACGAATAAGCACTAAATCTCCCACAGAAAATTCCAATTTCCTTCTTTGGTTATCGGCATAGGATTTTTGTCTACTTTAAGATTCTTTCATCCTATGACGAATAAGGTCAATCTTTTCTGTGGCATCATGAATAAAATCTGGACCTAAAACCAGCTTCTCACCGGCTTCAAGCCAACACGAAGGAGATTGGCATGGCCTTCCGTAGAGTGCCTCGAAAGGTGCCATACCAATACTAGATTGGAAGCAATTATTATAAGAAAACTCAATAAGAGAAATATGATCTTCCCAACTTTCACCAAAATCAAGAACACATGCACGAAGGAGATCTTCAAGAGTTTGATTCACACGCTACATTTGTCCATCGGACTGAGGATGATAAGCGCTGCTAAAATTAAGCTTTGTTCCCAAAGCTTTTTGAAGACCCTTCCAAAATCCACTAGTAAACAATGGATCACGATCACTAACAATAGAAGTTGGAAATCCAT
Organism: Allium fistulosum; assembly: GCA_030737815.1. NCBI lineage: Eukaryota > Viridiplantae > Streptophyta > Magnoliopsida > Asparagales > Amaryllidaceae > Allium > Allium fistulosum. The sequence continues at coordinate 875,726,632 of CM060905.1, read as the reverse complement.
GCAATTTAACAATTTCTTTAACATAGAGTTTAACCAAAAGAGGTACGGTCCGGTTGGACCGAACGGAAAGAAAAAGGGCGGATTTTGTAAGTCTATCAACTATCACCCACAAACTGTCATGACCCGAATGAGAATGGGGAAGACCGTCAATAAATTCTATAGAGACTTGATCCCATTTCCAAACAGGAATGTCTAAAGGTTGCAATAACCCATCGGGCCTTTGATGCTCGGCCTTTATGAGTTGGAAAGTTATGCAATGCTTAATAAAGTTAGCAATATCAGATTTCATTCCATCCCAATAATAAAGTCTCTTCATGTCCGCGTACATTTCACTACTACCGGGATGAATGGTAAATTTAGAACGATGAGAATCTTCTAAAATGTCTTTATAAAGATCCACTAATACTTGGCACAATAAGTCTACCAAATTTTCGAATGCCCCCATGAGCATCAATATCAAAGTCTTTCAAACCATCAACCTTATTTTGATCCCTACAACTTTGGCTAAGAAGAGCCAATTCAGGATCATGCTTTTGAGCTTTAAGGATGCGGTCTAAAAGAGATGGATGAGCCTTAGGGCTACATAAAACAAGAGATGAACATGAATCAGATTCACGATCTCGAATCTCACAAGTGGACAAAGTCTCGAGATCATTCCATTCGGATATCATCATGGAAACAATCGCTTGTTGCTTACGACTAAGGGCATCGACAACACGATTTCCCTTTCCGGAAGTATAGAGAATATCAAGATCATAAGATGCAAGGAATTTGAGCCAACGTTGTTGACGAAAATTAAGTTCCTTTTGAGAAAATAAATACTTCAAAGATTTATGATCGGTGTAGAGAACAATTTTCTCTCCCAAAAGATAATGATGCCAAATTCTAAAGGCGAAAACAATAGCTGCTTGCTCTAAATCATGAGTGGCATATCTAGTCTTGGCAGGCTTTAATTGTCTAGAAGCATAAGCAATAACACGTTCCCTTTGCATGAGAATGGCTCCTAAACCAATACAACTTGTATCGGTATAAACAATAAAGTCTTGTTTCCCTTCGGGAATCACAAGAATAGGAGCATCGGAAAGGAGTTCTTTTAATTTCTTAAAAGCAGCTTCACATTTGTCTGACCAAATGTACTTAACTCCCTTCTTTGTCAAACTAGTAAGAGGTACGGAAATTTTAGAAAAGTCTTTTATGAAACAACGGTAATAGCCCGCCAATCCAAGAAAACTATGGATTTTCGTCACACTCTCCAGTCTCTTCCAATTTTGAATCGCTTCAAAGGATCCACGGAAATTCCAGATTCAGAAATAATATGTCCTAAAAATTTCACACGAGATTGCCAAAAGTGGCATTTAGAAAATTTTGCTTTCAATTGATTGCTCCTACGAGTTTCCAACACAATCCGAAGAAGTTTTTCATGCTCTTCCTCGGTTTTAGAATAAACAAGAATATCATCGATAAAGATGAGAATAAATTGATCGAGGAAGTCTTTGAAAACTCGATTCATAAGGTCAACGAAATAAGCTGGAGCATTCGTTAAACCAAATGGCATGACAAGCCATTCATAAGATCCATAACGAGTACGGAACGACATCAAAGGAATACTATCCTCTGCAATTCGAAGCTGATGAAAACCGGTTGCTAAGTCTAACTGTGAAAAGACTCTAGCACTGCTAAGTTGATCGAATAGATCATCAATCCAAGGCAAGGGATATTTATTCTTGATGGTGAGATCATTAAGCTTGCGGTAGTCAACGCAAAGCCTAAGTGTACCATCGGATTTCTTCACAAAGATAGCTGAAGCTCCCCATGGAGAGGAACTAGAACGAATAAACTGTTTTACTTCCAATTCAGATAATTATTTACGCATCTCCTCATTTTCCTTACTGGACATACGATATGGAGGACGAGTAATAGGTAGAGCTCCAGGGATTAGATTAATTTTGAACTCAATTGCTTGCTTAGGTGGTAATCCTAAAACTGGCTCAAATAAATCGGGAAATTCACGAATAATGTGAATGAGGGAAATGACATCTTCCTCATCATCATTACCGTCATCATGTGGATTTAGAGAATATAAGGATGCCGCCGAATTGGAATCTGAAACTTTAAGAACAATAGAAACCTGCTTAACTGATTGGGGATGTCGAAGATGAATAGTCCTTTCGGGACATAGGATGTGGGCTTCATAACGATTAAGCCAATCCATTCCCAAAATCATTCTGAAACCTAAGTAACGTATAACATGCAAATCGGCTTGGAAAGCATAATCACATAAAATAATCTCGACATCTTTACAAAGTAAACTGAGTGTTGCGGATCCACCAACTAGATTCGCAATTCTCAATGAAGTCATCAAGCCCATAACATTTAAAGACAAAGTATCAACAAGTTCCTTTGATATAAAAGAGTGAGAAGCACCCGTATCAAAAAGAACTCGAATAGGATGATCACAAAACATAATAATACTATCAAGGACAGAATGAGAAATACCTTGACCAAGGGAAGTGTTACTAGGGGATTGCACAACATTTAGCTTTCCCTCTTTCTTGTTTGGAAGTTTGGGGCATGAAGATAAAAGATGACCCGAACTTTTGCAGTAACAACAAAAAAGAGGTTTTGGGCACCTATTTGCATAATGGTCCTTAGAACGACAATTGTAGCATTGCCCACGACTAGAGGTAGGAGTCTTTGCTACCGAAGTTGCTTGTTTGCCTTTCTTGTTAGAATTAGGTTTGAACTTAATAGACCTCTTCTTTTTGTTGTTGAAGTTCTGTTTGGCACCCACAACTTCAACATCACTTTCTTTATCGGCTTCTTCAAGTCGAAGAGCGATATCAACAAGCTGATCAAAAGAAACTTCTAGTTTCAGGAGTAAGGGCTTTTTGAGGTTCTTATTCAACCCATAGACAAACCTCTGATTTTTCTACAATGGGGTATTAATATACTCGACCCCATATTTAGAGAGAGATTCAAAATATGCGACGTAATCCGTCACAGAAGATTCACCTTGAACAAGGTCAATAAAGCGTCGGGCCAAAGTTACTTTTTCATCTTCCGGCACAAACTTTAACTCGAACCTTTCCCGGAATTGCTCCCAAGTAAGATCTGCTTCAATAATTTCAGAAACAAAAAGCTCATACCAATCTAATGCTCTCTCTTGGAGCATGCTAGAAGCCACTTGAACTCGATGTAGATCAACAAGATTCATGCGAGAAAAGATGCGATCGCATGTTCTAATCCAAGCCTGGACTTCTATAACGCTTTCGGAACCCTTGAATGGCCTTCCACCCAAATTGGTATAGTCACTGCACAAGCGTGCAAACCCAGATTTAGGATGAGTAGGCTTAAGAATGGGACCGGCAGCTTGGGCATTCTTTACAAGATACAAAAGCTATTGAGCAGACATGAATACTCCATCCTTAGGAGTAGCACTGGATTGACCGACGCTGGGACGGCCATGTCTAACCATTTCTCTTCTTTAAGAAAGAACGAAAGAAGAGGAAAAAGGTTATTCTCAGAATGAATATCAAACAAACTTGATTGATAAATCAAGGCATCATAAAAGAGAATAGGATAGAACGGGTCTTAAGACTCAAATTAAATCCTAAAGCATGATTCCAAAGAGAGACTTAGGACAATGATCCTTGCTAGATTATTCTACATTGTTCCGAAGTTTGGCTATGATACCAAGTTGTGACACACCACCTCTATACTCACACTAACCAAGGACACTACTGGGTAATGCCATCAATTAGTAGAAAGAATAAGGCTGTTGAGGAGCGACCATCTGTGTAATTGCTTTGTGCGAGTACCGATATATTAGATAATATGACTTGCATTTCATTTCAAGAGGAAATCCGACATATCAAATACAAACTCAAAGCTACTACACAGTGGCTATATGGGCTTCGGAAAAAAATATAGAAATAAGCATAACACATATCAGCCATAGATATTCATATCACAAAGGCGAAAACAGATATGAATATAACAAATAAAAGTGTACATCAAAATAGTGGTCATACAAGATCCACTACATCATAAAAGAATAGGTACAAGTGCTATGCAAAAGAATATGTATACATCAAGGAGTCTCTAACTCAAATGTATAAAAGCAAAAACTACTAAGCTAAAGTAGTTAGCCAAAAGTCAGAAGCTAGCCCCTGCTAAGAAGTCAAGTAGAAGCACCTGTAACACCTCGGTCTGACTCGGGTATTATTTTAGAAGAAAAATAATAAACGGATCTAGTCTAGCTATAAATATCATATGAGATGAGAAAGGATAAGAGATACCACAAAAATGTATGATAACAATAATGTCATACGGTGACAAGTATACATTCGATAACAATAAAAATCATACAATATCTCAAACCTCGTCAAATATCCCAAGAGAATATCACGTTCTTTAGCTTATTCACCAAACCCCAAATATTGACAAAACATATCAATGTCAATCGCAAAAATTGGTGAAACACAAATTCCAGAATTCAACAATTAGAAATCCAGAAAACACAAAGGGGGAGGCCTATCACAAACGGGAGCATGAAAACTCACCAACACGTGTATCACAAATGGGTTGCTATCCCATGGTCACTAACCATAGAGTCGGTGCAACAGCGTAGTAAAATAATGGTACGCCCGAGGAACCTGAAACTCAAATGAGCCAGAACAACGACGTAGTACAATAACGGTACACCCAATGAACCTGAAACTCAGATAATTCGGAACGACGACGTAGTACAATAACGGTAAGCCTGATGAACCTGAAACTTAGATAATTCGGAACAATGACGTAGTATAATAACGGTACGCCCGATTAACTCGAAACTCAGATAATTCGGAACAACGACGTAGTATAATAATGATAAGCCCGATGAACCGAACTCCATAAAACCCATAGGTCGCTAACCTATAAAAATGAGACGAAGCTCCACAAAACGGGGTATAGTCCCACGCGGACAAAGAGACACTGCACATCGCAAGTCTAAATCATAAAGTGATCATCATAGCTCAATAAGAAGTGTAAATTACACTAAGCTAGTAAATAAATGAGTTTAGCTTCATTTCCCATAACCACTGGCTTAACTTAAATGTTTACAAACAAATTGTAGATCTCCACTCGAAAATTGTCACAAGATTTCAATCGAACAAGTCTAAGAATTAAACGACGAAGTAAACGCAAGCGTTTCATACCACTTGTTTTGCTAAGTCGTTTAATTGGATTTCTCGTACGAATGAGGTAAAGGTTTGTATATACTAATAGATTGGAAAACGGTGTTAAAATCGAGCTTTGTATTAAAATAGTGTTGAAATTGTTTTTGTGAAAGAGTTTGAGTATTTACTACTAGTATAAAAACCTTTGTATTTTAAAGTGACAAATCACAGAAATGATTGTAAAAACAATCTATCACCAAAAATCCACATTCGACGAAGTGAATTAAATCCATAAAAAAATCAATATCAAATCCAATCAAATGGATATTCCCATAAATCCAGAAAAGAAGTCATCAAAGTCGATAATAAATGACAACAACTAATTGGATCAACAAAAATCGATTAGAAAATGGAAATTCGCATAAAAATAGGCAAAATGGGCAAAAACCAACAAGACCAAACCTCTGACCTGGGACTCTGCCGTTTTTATTTTATTTTTCCTTTCTATAATTTTTCTAGAACCCCTACTAGACGTCTGGTCCTAGGCTTTGGAATTCTATTTTCTGTCGTTTCTTCTTTTTTCTTCTGGTGCCCTAACCAGACGTCTGAGTTCTTCAACCAGACGTCTGGTTGCCTATACTGGGCAACAGTTTGCCTAGGCCATTGATGGCCAAATCGGTTTGGAAGTGATCAGACGAGCGACGGAGGCTAGGGAATTATGCCAAGCGACAACCCAGCCTTATAGGCTCTTCGATACACCCCAAACAACATGTCCAAACATCCAAGATAGGATTTTTAAAGATTTTGACTTCAAAACACCAAAATTTGGAAAATTCACCAAATCAATTCAATTAAAAAGCAAACGAACATGAAATAGATGTTAGGAATTCATACCTAACAACAATGAAAGCTATAGACAAAGATGTGAGTTAAAGAACTCACCTTTAACAAAACAACAAATGAGAAACTTTAAAACAAAGGAAAGATCAACCACTCTTCAACTTCAACTCAAGAAGCTCCAATCTAAGCTCATAAGCAAATATTTCCTAAGTTAGGGTTTAGGAATTTCTGAAAATTAAAGAGAGATTGAGATGGAGAAGATGAAGAAGATGCTTACCTAAGCTTCTCTTCGATTTCTAGAACTTGAATTTGAATTTCTTAGTAAACTAGGGCTTAAGAATTTTGATTTCTTTTCTCTTCCCCCATTTTCCTTTAACTTGAGTGTTAGGAAATAATAAAATGAATGAAGAGGAGTTGGAGGAGGAGTTAGGGTATTAGATGAGTTGGTGGGCCGAAACCCAAACCCAAAGCCTAATAGAAAAATAGCAAAATTCTAAACAACTCCAAACATATCAATGTTTATACTCATAAAGATCGCAAATGCCGTTTTGGACTCAATGGAAGTGGTCTCGAGTCTGGATTCGACCGTTTACAGAAAGTCACATTTCGGAATTTAAATTCAAATAACGATACTATATTTAAATAAAACATTTAAATATATAATCGTAAAATATGCGGGTTTTTACACTGAACAAAACCACTGGATAGCTAAAAGCTGAATCGATATAGATGGACCTCCAAGTGAAGCTCCAACTCCAAAGGTGAGTCTCAAATGCTGTGACACTCAGTCTGACCCGAGCGTAAAGCAAAACGTAAAACACTCGAGTCAGGATTAACATTCTTATATTAGTAAATTCAACTCAAGTGAAATGTCAACTGAAATACAAGTAACTTAAAGGATGTTTGGGATTTCCATCCTCTAAGGATCCGTGAAACAATCTACTATGTAGTAATATACGCTATTATAATATGTCAATAGTAAAGTAAAAGTATCAAAATAGCGTTAAGGCGTTACCCATATCCCCCTTAACACATTTTCATTATTCCCATAGTCTATACAGTACCGTACGCTCCTCCGAGAGGTTTACACAGAGGGCACTCCATATGTATGGTACAAAACAAACTCATAGAAGGCGCGCTAGGGCATGTGAACACGACACACGAGGAAATGCCAGGGTAGATATACCATTTGCGGATCTGGACTGGTGGTAACGCATAGCAGCTACTACCGCCCACCTCGGAACACACTCCCAAATCAAAATCAAGGGTGGCCACCAAATCAAATCACAAAGTCAGAATATAGTATCGAAGAAGTGTGCCCCGGTCGGAGGAATGACCTCAATTGGCCCGGCATAGCTCCTGATTTTAGTCACATCTAAGCTGACTCACGGGAGTCAGGGTCACGTCATACCTATACAGAAATCGCTCACCAAACCATCCTACTTCATTTCTGGAATCTTCACCACGTACACAGTTGTTAAAGTGGTTTCGGTATAGGCAGAGAGTATGACAATATCTGATCCCGGTCTCTTTAACAACCAAACGTTATTATAACACCGTGGTCATTTCATTTCAAACAGTTCATGATTCATATCAAAATATCATATCATTTCAAACCATATCAATTTGGTATCATTATACACTTTAAATCATACTCATTTCCAAAATCATAACAGTTCCAAAATTATAACACTTTCGAAATCGTAACACTTCTGAAATCATAACATTTGGAAATCATAACACTTTGGAAATCATAGCACTTTTGAAATCATAACATTTTAGGAATCATAACACTTTTGACTTAACCAGTTTAGATATTGAAAATAGTATATGTATTTTAAAGTAGTTATAAATTAAAATGGTTTATATATTAAAATAATTTATATATTAAAATATGTTCCCTCCAATTTCGCAAATCGATTTAAATCATTTTAAATTCCAAAATTCAATTTAAATCAATTCCAGTTTAACCATTTAAATTTAAAGTTCAAAGATTCAAGTTTAAATATTCAAACATTTACAATATAAATTTCATTTATATTTCAACATTTAACTTTAAATTTATCCAAATTGAAAATTATTCCCTTAACCATTTTTATAACAATTTATTTAAATCCCAATTTATATACTCAAATCAATATTAAATATTCAATCTTAATTTTATTCAAAATTGAGAATATTTATTTAATCACTTTTTATCAAATCAAGTTATAAACCAAGTTATAATCATATCTTTTCAAAATTCCACAATTAATAAGTTTAAATCAATTCTTTCTTAAACTCAATTATTAACCAATTTAAATTCCAAGTCAACATTAATTTATCTTCCCAACCTTTATTATTAAAGTTATAAATCAATTTTAAATTATTGATATAAATTTTTAAATAAATATTTTAAAACATATTATACACTAATTAAATTAAATTTTATTAAATTAAATCTAATTATTAAATTTATTTTTATATTAAATCTATTTTTATATATTTTAAAAATAAATAAAATATAAGTAAAATCTTGAAATTCACATTTTCAAAACTAACTTATAAGTTAAAATTTCCAAAACATATTATTTTAAAATCTAAAATTTAAATCTTTACAAAAATAACATATATATATATATATAATATCTAAAAATCAATATTTATTAAACCATATATTTCCTTTCAAAACCTTGGAAATCATTTTCAAAATATATATAGACCAACGGTGTCTGTATATAATTTTCTATCCTATGGTCAAGGGATATAGATATTTATCATTTCAATCCGCAATTTAAACATTTACGGGTATATATCATTTCAACCCGCAATCCCAAAATTCACAATCAATGAAAATCGCTTGGGTTTATCATTTCAACCCATAACGATTTTCTCCTATTCTACAAGATCGTTCGGGTATGTATCATTTCAACCCATGGGGAATCTTACTAACAGGGAACTTGCAAAGTGAGGACATATATGATAATAATATAACATATCAACAACAGACATATATCATCAGTGATAAAAATATAAACAACAAGATATGGTGGCATATCTCACAGGTGAACAATTACAGATAATAGCATATCATATATAGCAATTATATAATTAACAGTTAAATCTAGCAGCATATTTCAATTGTCGTTTTAAATAAAATAAAATTTAATACATATAAGAACGTTAATCGTGAGTGATTGCTCACCTTTCGAGGCTAGAGAGATTTGATACACAACAAGCTACGATTTGAATCTCGATCTACACTATTGACCGATCCAACAACAATCTCAAAGCGAAGTAAGCTGAACACGGGTTTGACGGACAAAGCTGATGGATAAGGAATTGATGAAATAAATCAAAGTTCGCTTGATATAGACAGAAACGAAATATATATTATTTTATTATATTATTAATTTCCTTAAAACAAATATTCAGTTTTAAATACATATTCAAAATGACATATTTACATATTACATTTAAATTTAAGTCAAAGCATATACTTTTCTCACCAAAAATTTCAAAAATGAAGAAAACATATACCCAAAATCTCTATATTATATATATAATAAACTAACATCCTTTTTAGATATGTACTATAAACAATAGTAGTACAGCTACTATATAATTATATATAATACTTATATTATTTTCCCTTTCGACTGAAAGTAGACAGCAAGGTAAATTTATACTCTTCATATATTTAAGTGTTCAAAATCCAAACATAAAGTGTTATACGTATCTTTTATATACTACATGCTCTAACACATACCTACTTCTGCAAACGAATATACGATGGTAAATATATATACACAACTGTAAAGATATGCGTGTGTGTATATTAAAAATCGTTTTATTGTAAACTTGTAATAATACATATAGTAATGCTTATACTTTATACATTGATCAACATAGCAAAAATCAATACAACAACTATATGTGTATATATTAAAAATATTCTTACCTTTTTATATATATAAACTGTAAACATGTATTTATAGGTATATACATATAAATTATAACAGACAGCAACCCAAAGTATACTTCTAAGCAGATATGTATACATCTCTTTATATAATACATATATGTATATTTTGGAAACCCAGCACATGTATACTTATATATATAGATTAATATATAAACACATATACACTTGCATATATATGTTAAACTATGCAGACTAAAATATAATACAACCGAACATATATAACTAATATATATATTATATATTACAGACAACTTTATATATATAGTATTCTCAAAACATAAATAAACAAATACTAACACAAAATAATATATACCATTTCACATAAAAGCAGGGAGAAGGCTTGAAGTGATCGGTCGCTGAGCACTGATGAGGACGGTAGGAAGGGAATGGTGGTGTACGGGTTGGTGGTGCTATTCGGCAAGGCAGGTGAAGACTTATGGCGGGTGAGCTGTTGTGGCTAAGGGTAACATGGTAGTGGGTTATTGGATGCTAGAGGAGAAGGTGGTTCGAAGCTGTGGTGGGAAGTTGGGTAGCTTGGCCGAGCTATAGTGGAAGAAGAGGGTGTGTGAAGGCAAATGGAAGGGTGAGTTTGGGCTTCGGTAGGGGATCGGCTGGCAGTGAGGAGGGGGAGGATCGACATTCGGTAAGGTGGAGGGGTAGGGAAGGAAGTGACTGCTGTGAAGTGGGGGTAAGGCTTCAGGAAAAAAATGAACGTAAATCAAAATATGATCTGCTTTATAAATTTCGAATGAACAGAATGCAAAAGGGGCAGAGAAACGGACCACTGTATAATAAATTGAAATGATGGATTGGTAACAGCTGTCCATTGATTCAGCAAAAGTTATTAAAGCAATTTATTATATTGCTTGGGTGAATGTTCGAATTTGAAAAGGCATTGGAAGAAAAGGTCGCAATTTGTGGTACCGATACAACTGACTGTTTCACGGTTTTCGCGACGTACCGGACTCCGAAACACACAATTGAGTATACTACGAAGATCATCACGAAGAGACCATCAAAACGGTATACATATATCGGTGGTACGATCATCCTATCAAAAGTCGATAATCGGTACCGAAATGCTGCTAATACGCCAAAAATAAGATAAACCGAGCAATAGCAGTCCAAATTTGATGAAAGAAATGTGACGTCTCACTCAGAAGATGATTTACAAATTTATTATATAAATATATTTAGGTTTGGAAAAAATTTATTATCATCTAATATTAACTGATTTAAATGAAATAAATTTACACAATAAAATAAACTTCCATATTACCAATTGAAAATTTACTATTTGCTATGCTTGAACAAACGTATTCCAAATATCAAATTTTTTATTTCAAAATTTTATTATTTAAAATTTCACAAAAATTCAGTTAATTACGTTATTAAAACTAATAAAATTTACGGGTCATTACAACTGACTATGAAGCTTTAGTCGACTGATACTGGGTAACCCGGTCTTCCCTTCCACCAGCCACTTCAAAAACACTTTTCAACTTTTACCCATTTCACTTTTACTTCAAATCTTTCGACTCTCTACCATTAACTCCTCCATCTACTTCAAAATCATTCGAAAAGACCTCAAAATTTTCAACTTTTACACCATCCTCTTCAAATTTTCAACCTACTACATCCTCTCCAAACCCTAGTTCATCCAATGGCTCCCAAACGCGCTCGACAATCTCAAGCCTCAGCAGGTCCTTCCGACTCTCAAATAAGAGGGTGGCTACACAATGAGAAAGCGGCGCAACGTTTTGATAAAATTAAAAACTCCCGAATTTTTTAAGGATCCTTTGTTGAATTCCCGGATTTCTCTTCGTATGTGATTCAAGACTTGGCTTGTCGTAGTGGGTTAGAGCATCTCATTAACTCTGCTGCAAATAACAACAAGATTAATCATCTTCCTGTCAAACTCTTCTACGCAAACTTGAATGTTGACCACCACGTCATCTCAAACCCCGCTATTTGGATTGTTGTATGTGGTGTGCGAATTTTCCTTCCACTTAGACGACTAGCAATGATTCTACAATGTCCGAATGAAGGTGAAGAGTTAGGGGAAATAGTCGTAAACATGGAAATAAGAGATCGTGTCAGCTATATGTTCCTTTCCGACGACTTGACGGAGTTGAAGGCGGTAGCGTTGCGACCCAAAGCTTGCATAATGCATCGTGCGCTTACCCACACCTCAACCCTCGCACCTGAAGTTATGAGAAGGTATATCGTAGAGATTTTCAATCCTTATATGCCATTTGGGGAAATCGACGAGTTAATTGGGCTAAAGTCATCTTGGATGAATTCCAAACTTTTAACCAAGGTCGGATGTGAATGATATACTATGGCGCATACATTATGCGCATTCTTAAGCATTTCAGTGTTCCTTTTGCCGAATCTGACTACTCGACCATAGGTTCTTTGAATACCAAGACTCTTAGTCTCATGAATCTACCAAAACAATACCTTGACCACACCATCATCACTTACGAACATTGGCTTGAAAACCAAGTCTTGGGTTGAGCTCAACCATCCACTCGTCAACAAACTCCCTATCTTCAAGCCTCATCATCATCCCAACCTCCTCCACCTAAAACGGAAGTCTATGAAATTCAAGAAGTGGATCCTCAAGCAAGGCCATAATAAGCCGTAACTATCATCGCTCGTAACCAAAGACTTCTTGATCAACGGCTAACTCGGGTGGCATCAAGTGTTTCTAGAGTTGATAAAAACATCACCAAGGTCAACAAAAAGCTGAATCATATTAAGAGTTTTTTCAACAATATTTGGGAAGAAATCACATGCTCTCAACCTTCTTCAGCCTCTGTTCAAGTGACTACATCTCATGGAAAACGACCAGCGGAGCACTTTACATTGTCAACCTCAAATGAAGAACAAGAAGAGGAAGAAGGCGAAGAAGTTGGCGACCAATCCGGTGATGAAGAAACTGAAGGCGATGAAGAGAGCTCGAATGAAGGTAGTGCCGAAGATGAGTAAGGATCTTTTTAATTGCTCTTGCTATCTTATACTTCTATGTTATTATTAAAATTTTATCTTGCTGTCGAACAGTTTGGTATTTTGTTTCATGTGGTAATGTACTAAGTCTGTCTATGAAACTCTATGTCTCTATAATTATGTCATTGTCTATGTAATGGGCTTCATATTATATATGTTATGTGTTTAATCATATAGTTGTGCTTCTATGTTATATTACTCGTATTTTAATATTCTATACTTTGAGTACTCTCCTTTTTGTCGATGACAAAGGGGGAGAAAATATGAATTATTGATAGGAAATATAGCTTAGATTCAGGGGGAGAATACTATATCAAAGTTGCAGGCATATATTCAGGGGGAAAGATAATTCAACAAAGCTTGTCGAAGATTCACTCTTAGCAAATGGAGTTGTCATCATCAAAAAGGTGGAGAATGTTGGATCATAAGGTTTTGAATGCTGACAAGATACGAAAGTACACGAATCTACGACTACGACAAATCCGAACTCATCGACTCAAATATGGTTCGTTTTGATATTGGTCTTAACTAGAGCCAATAAGTGTGTATATATATAGAAAGTCTAGTTTAGAGCTTTGTTAAAATATATCCTCAAGGTTCATCACTCACAAATTCTTTTAAAAACTTGCATTCGTTTTATAATCTTCATATACACACACACACACACAAATGTCTAACTGCACTGAAATAATAGTACTTAATCGACTGACCCCTATGAACAATCGACTGAGGCTATGTAAAAACTTTTTAAAGAAACCAGAAACCAGTCGACTGAACACACTAGGTCAGTCGACTGACTCTGTGCAAATTTTTGTGCATGTTTTGAATTCAGTCGACTGACCATGCATGTTTAGTTGACTGAAAATTGCAACTGTCAATTTTTCCAAAAGCCACTTCTTTTCATCAGAAGGTATCTTCCTCCTGGATGGTTACATCTCTTAGTTTCTAACAGATACCTATCTCCAGAAGTCACATCTCATCACACACTATATAAACACTCAAGATTCATAGATCTAATCACCTAATTCAGAAGTCACATCTCATCACACACTATATAAACACTCAAGATTCATAGATCTAATCACCTAATTTTCTAATCTCTTTTTGATCTATAGCACTTTGCAATCTTGAGTTCATTATTTACAACCTCTTATACAATCATTGCTTACATATTCACTTCTATATTTTTCAAGAAATATTTATCTTCCTATTCTTAATACACACACAAATTTACACATCTATCTTGAGGAAAAGATTATAGAAAGGGTGTACTGCAAGTGACAAATCTGTGTTATTCAGAACACACAAAGTCAAGTTAAATCCAGTCTATAAGAAAGTCTTGTTTGGTTGCTCAAGCGGTCAAGTCATGTTCTGTTGCTCAGGCAGTCAAGTCCTGTTCGGTTGCTCAGGCGATGTAATACATATTCCTCCGGGTTAAGTGAGGATTGCTAGCTATAATTCCAGAAGGAGTCTGGGACTGGACGTAGAACGGGAGTTCAAACTAGTATAGAAATTCCTGGTGTCATTTTTACTTTACTGCTATTATTTTCCGCACTAGTTATTTATTATATTCTATATTGCTCGATCCTACAGCACAGTCACTTTCATCACTTTCTAGTCACCAATAACAAAACAAAAATGCATAACCAATACAAATTTTCTTAAACTAAGATTATTGGAAAAGAGAAGGGAATATTTTATGGTTTCTTGAACAAATTTGAAGGGAAGAGACAACAATGTTGCATATAGCTTCTTCAAACTTCGAATTTAGTAGTCTCCATTTGATGTTTTTCATAAAATTGTCTAAATTGATTGCAACTACGAATGGGTGGTCAAGGGTGGCAACCCTCTAGGTGAAGGTGCGAGAGCAATGCTGTCGTTGACGATGGTCGATATATCTCGTTTACTGTTTGAATTTGAATTCAAATAGCAAACAGATGTGACTATTTCAGTTTCTTTCTGAATTAATTTCTTTGTTGCTTCATCGTCTAGATATAACTTCTTTGTTGATTTCTGAATCAACAAAATCATATACGCATCATCTGTCTATTTCAAGTGTTCTTTTGATTTGTGCAAGTGATCATAACTTTTACAGAACTACTCCAATTAATTCTGAAAGAACATTTTGTGGAAAAACTCTATGCTTTGAGATAGGCGAAAACATTCTTAAAAGACAGCGATTCAATCACACCTTGGAGTTATATATCTGCATGATTTACGACAGCCAAATCATTTACATCTAGTTGTAAATTGGCTGTAATACATAAAAGTATCAAAACTTATAAAGTTTAAACTTAATCAGTAAACATAAAATAAGAAAATAAGAAAATTGATATATCCGCATCCGAAAGTATCAGTTGACATGCCTACCTGAAAATAATGCATTCATCATTTTACTATTTCAAACATTCCGGTGGACTTGTTCCAAACTTAATTTGCTTGACTTCATGCTTATTATTTTGAATTTCTATAAACGGTAGAGAACATACATGAATTAGAAGCTGGCTACATGAGCAGGTAGCATAAAGCGGATATGAATATCATGACACAGGCAAATAGCTGAAAGTAGTGAACAAAAAGTGCTGCAAAAATGGAATTGAGACTTACTAAGGAGCATTAGTGAAGAACGGTTAACATATTTCATTCTTTGCAGTGGACCGTGTTTTTGGCACACTTTATCATTCCTCATGTAGAGTGCGTTCAGCTTGTTGAAGTGGTATTTACCTAATACACTACACCCTCCGTTTGAAATCATTCCAAATCATTTTTTAACGTGATACATTACCATCTTAAGGGGCAGTTTAAACTCAATTAGCCCTTAATAGTGGATCTAACAAAATTTCAGTATAATACCTGATGCAGCGCGCAATCGCGAACGACATACCAGTAGGTCGCGAGCAGCTCCAGTAGATCGCGAACGAAGCCGCTCCTCCTTAGGTCGCTTCTAGCCTAAATCGCAAGCTCCAAAATGCCTAGGTCGCGAACGAGCTGGTGCTTATGTCGCGAACAACCTTCCAGTAGGTCGTTGTTGCTTAAGTTGCGAAGTTCTTAGGTCGCCGCCTCTTTAAGTCGCTCATGGATGTCGAACTCCTTAGGTCGCTGCCGTGCTTCTTCCTTAAGTTGCGTACGACATTTCTTATGTCACTCCAGTTAGGTCGATGCCATTTCTTATGTCATGAATTTTAGGTCGCTAAAGCTTTCCTGATGATGTCTTATGTCGCGATGAAGCTTAAGTCGCTGCTTGGTTTTGTTAAGTCGTATGATGTGTAACTCGTTTGTTTTTATGTTGTTTGTATTTCTTAAGTCGTTTGTTTGTATTTCTTAAGTCGTTTGTTTGTTTTTCTTAATTTGTTTCTTTTAAGTTGCATTGTTTTGTTAAGTCGTATGTGTTGTAATCTCCTATAAATAGGGATGTGTTGTCATTTGTAAGAGAGTTGATTTTTGAATAAAATTTGGTTTGTGCTTTGTGCCACCATTGAAATTGGAAGTTGAGTGTTATCTCCTTTCTCCATCTTCGGATATTCGAGTGCGCTCGAATCAACGAACTTGAAGCCGATTCATGGAATCCCGTGCGCGAGATCAACGTCGAAGAATAATAGATCTTCTAACGCGGTATCGTGCGCGATCAACGTGTTGAAGATAGCTAGAATCCGGTATCTCGAGAGATCAACGGATTTAGGCACTTGGGTATCTTCAATTCATCGATTCATCTTGTTTCATCGATTCATTTTCCACGAATTCATCAATTCGTGAGTTGTGTGATCCTGTAGGCTGCGTCATTTGGTATCGGAGCTTAGAGACGAACTTTTCCAAGTTCGTTGGATTTCAAGTTTGCGTGATTTGAAGTTTGTGTTTGAATTTGTTGAAGATTTGACAATGCCTCCAAGAAGAGTTAATCGTCATTAGAATGTTGCAGATGTGTATCTAAGAGAAGATGCTGAACAAATGGAGCAACGAATTAGTGATAAATTCAATGAGAAGTTTGATGAGGGAATTGATAGATTGGAAAGGCTCATGATGGATATGAATCAAACTCGACAAAGAGCATCGCCAGGTTCAAATCAAGGTGGACATAGAATTTCGCCGTCAAATTTCGAGAGGAGAAGAATGTCACCAATATCGGATCGGGAAAGAAGAGAACCATCAGTTTCGAGAGAAAGAGGCATGCGTGGTAGCAGAAATGTTGATGGTCAGAATCGACATCGACATACGTCATATTTGGAGGAATCCAGTGATAGTGGTAGTAGCTATGATCGAAACCGTGGCCAAGGGCAAAATCGAAATAGAGATTCCGAAGATGATCATCGATGGGAGTCGAGAATGAAAACAGAGATTCCAGAATTCAAAGGGGGAATGCTAGCGGAAGATTTTCTGGATTGGTTATCAAATGTTGAAGAAATTTTTCACTTCAAGGAAGTACCCAAGCATCATAGAGTTAAGTTGGTTGCTACACGATTGAGGGGAAGAGCTATGGCATGGTGGCAACCAACTAAACTTACACGGGAAAGAATGGGAAAGTCGAAGATTGTTTCATGGGAAAAGATGAAGAAGTTGATGAAGGCTACTTTCTTACCTTATAATTATCAGTCTCTTATGTATCAGTGCTTACAGAATTTGAGACAAGGGACAAAGTCGGTAAATGATTATGCAGATGAGTTTTATCAACTGATTGCTAGAAACGATATCATGGAAATGGAGGAACAGTTGACATCCAGATTTGTTGGAGGATTGAGAATGCAAATTCAGGATATGGTGAATATGTTTGATCCGAGATCCGTTGCAGAAGCACGCCAGAAGGCTCTAGCTTGGGAGAAGCAAGGTAGGAGAGGAGGTGGTGCGTTTACAAGTTCGAGCAATCAGATGAAGGGAGCTAGTAGCAATACTAATGTTTCCAAGGCTGTTAGTAAACCGGTTGTCAATGAAGCTGCTAAGACCAAGGTCAACAACAATTTCAAGTGTTATAACTGTTAGGAGTTTGGTCATAAGAGCAATGAATGCCCGAAGCCTAAGAAGCGAGCGATGGTTGCTGAGGTTGAGGTTGAGGATGCAGAAGTAGAATGTTCCAATTCACCAGAGGTTGAGGAGGAAGAAGAATTATTGACGGGAGACGAGGGATATTCTTTAATGATGAGGAGATCTTGCTTGACACCAAAGCAGGAAGAGGAGACTAGTTGGTTGAGGAGTAATATTTTTCAGTCGACATGCACTATTTTGGGAAAAGTTTGTAAGTTTGTTATCGATGCAGGGAGTTGTGATAACATCATCTCTACAGAAGCCGTAAAGAAGTTGGCGTTAAAGACAGAGAAGCATCCCAAACCCTACAAATTGGCTTGGCTGAGGAAAGGTGGGGAAGTGAAGGTTGGTCGAAGAGCTTGTGTAACTTTTTCCATCGGAAAGAAGTATAGGGATGAAATTTGGTGTGACGTGGTGGATATGGATGTATGTCATTTGTTATTGGGAAGACCGTGGCAGTTCGATAGAGCCGTGCAACATGATGGTCGGGCGAACTGTTATAGTTTCATGTTCGATGGCACTAGAATCACTTTAGTTCCTAAAAGGCGACAACAAAGTGAAAGCAAGTTGGAGGAAATCGAGGAACTAAAGACTCTGTTATCTTTGAAGGAATTTGTCAAAGAAGTAGAGGATAGCCCTGAAGTATTTCTGTTGATTGGACGTGAAAGTAGTGAAGCGGTTGAAATTCCTGAGGAAGTTAAGCCAGTGTTGAAGGAATTTGAAGATGTGTTTCCTAAAGAATTACCAAAGGAGTTACCACCGTTGAGAGACATACAACACCAGATTGATCTTGTTCCGGGAGTTGTGTTACCACATAGACCACATCATAGAATGAGTCCAAAGGAGCACGAAGAGTTGAGAAGGCAGGTGGAAGAGTTACTTGAACAAGGGCGTGTACAAGAAAGTTTAAGTCCTTGTGCAGTACCAGCATTGTTAGTGCCAAAGAAGGATGGAACTTGGAGAATGTGTACAGATAGTCGAGCACTAAACAAGATTATGGTGAGGTACAAATTCCCGATGCCAAGATTGGATGACTTGTTAGATCAGTTGAGTGGATCTGCTATCTTTTCAAAGATTGATCTGAAGAGTGGGTATTATCAGATTCGAATTCGACCAGGGGATGAATGGAAGACAGCCTTCAAGACACGAGAGGGGTTGTATGAATGGCTGGTCATGCCATTTGGTCTTTCGAATGCACCTAGTACTTTTATGCGAGTGATGAATCAGATCTTTCGACCGTTTATTGGAAAGTTCATGGTGGTATACTTTGATGATATATTGATATACAGTGGAAGCACAGAAGAGCATCTACAACACTTGCGGGAAGTGTTGATGATACTTCGTCAGGAGCAATTTTACGCGGCAACAAAGAAGTGCATGTTCATGACGCACGGTGTTTTGTTCTTGGGGTATGTATTGTCCAAGGAAGGTATCCAGGTGGATCAAAGTAAAGTTGAAGCAATCAAGGATTGGCCACAACCCAGGACTGTAACTGAAGTGAGAAGTTTCCATGGTTTGGCATCATTCTACCGAAGGTTTATTCCACATTTCAGTAGCGTGATGGCGCAAGTGACAGATTGTATGAAAGGAAAGCAGTTTGTGTGGACTGAAGAGGCTGATTCTGCTTTCCAACAGATCATGACACTCTTGAATACAACACTGATTCTTAGATACCCAGACTTTCAGTTACTATTTGAGTTACATACATATGCGTCCAAAGTTGGAATTGGAGGAGTGTTGAGTCAGAAGGGTCGTCCAATTGCCTATTTCAGTGAAAAGCTTTCTGAAGCAAAGATGAGATACAGTACTTATGATATGGAGTTCTATGCTATTGTCCAAGCCATAAAGCATTGGAGACACTATTTGTTTCATAAAGAGTTTGTGTTGTATACTGACCATGAAGCATTGAAACATTTGCAGGGACAGGATAAGATTGCAGCCAGGCATGCTTCATGGATCGCATACTTGCAACAGTTTACATTTGTTGTAAAGCATAAGTCGGGAGTTACAAATCGTGTGGCAGATGCATTGAGTAGAAGAAATCATTTGTTGACTACGATGAGAATTGAAGTGACAGGGTTTGATGTATTTCCAGATTTGTTTGTTGAGAATCCTTACTTTGCCAAGATTGTAGATGAAGTCGAGAAAGGGAGGACGGATGAGTATGTGTTGGTAGAAGGTTTTCTATTTAAGGGAAATCGGTTGTGTATACCAGAGTGCAGCTTGAGAATGAAGATTGTGAAGGAATTGCATGAAGAAGGTCATGTGGGAAGAGATCGTACCTTGCAGTTGATTTCTCAATCATATTTTTGGCCTTCCATGAGGAAAGAAGTTGAAAGATTTGTGCAGAGATGTCACATATGTCAAGTTTCCAAAGGGACAGCTACGAATGCAGGATTGTATATGCCATTGCCCATGCCTACTAGACCATGGGTTGATGTTAGCATGGATTTCGTTTTGGGTTTGCCAAGAACTCAACGAGGGAATGATTCTATATATGTTGTGGTGGATAGATTTTCGAAGATGGCACATTTTATAGCTTGTAAGAAGACCGCCGATGCAGTCCGTGTGGCTCAATTGTTCTTTAAAGAGGTTTATCGACTACATGGACTACCTGAGTCTATTGTTTCTGACCGGGATACTCGATTTCTAAGTCATTTTTGGTTGAGTCTGTGGAGGATGGTTGGGACTAAGCTGAATTTTAGTAGCGCCTATCATCCACAAACGGATGGGCAAACGGAAGTGGTGAACAGATCTTTGGGAAACTTGTTGAGATGTCTTGTGAAGGATAATTTGAAGAGCTGGGATGAGAAATTGTGTCAGGCAGAATTCGCACATAATCACGCCGTTAATCGAAGTACTGTATTCAGTCCATTTCAAGTGGTATATTCAGCAATTCCGAAGGGACCATTAGATTTGTCGACAGTTCCACTTCAGAAAGGGGTTGTTAAACGAGCGTGTGATTTCGTGAATGAGTTGCAGGAGTGTCATAGGATTGTTCATGAACGATTGCTTAAGTCAAATGAGAAGTATAAGCAATTGGCAGATAAGAAGCGAAGGAGTGTGGACTTCAAAGAGGGTGATTTTGTTTATGCAGTATTGACGAAAGATCTTTTTCCAGTTGGAACTTACAACAAGTTGAAAGCTCGAAAGATTAGTCCAGTGGAAATCTTGAAGAAGATCAATGATAATGCATATCAGTTAATGTTGTCGGAAAATGTTCATACTTCTGATGTTTTCAATGTCAAACACTTAATTCTGTATTATGGGGAAACGCTTGTCGAAGAAGAGGAAAGCGTGAATTCGGGGTCGAATTCTTTTCAACTAGGGGAGGATGATGCAGCGCGCAATCGCGAATGACATACCAGTAGGTCGCAAGCAGCTCCAGTAGATCGCGAACGAAGCCGCTCCTCCTTAGGTCACTTCCAGCTTAAATCGCGAGCTCCAGAATGCCTAGGTCGCGAACGAGCTGGTGCTTATGTCACGAACGACCTTCCAGTAGGTCGTTGTTGCTTAAGTTGCGAAGTTCTTAGGTCACCGCCACTTTAAGTCGCTCATGGATGCCGAACTCCTTAGGTCACTGCCGTGCTTCTTCCTTAGGTCGCGTACGACATTTCTTATGTTGCTCCAGTTAGGTCACTGCCATTTCTTATGTCGTGAATTTTAGGTCGCTAAAGCTTTCCTGATGATGTCTTATGTCGCGATGAAGCTTAAGTCGCTGCTTGGTTTTGTTAAGTCGTATGATGTGTAACTCGTTTGTTGTTATGTTGTTTGTATTTCTTAAGTCGTTTGTTTGTATTTCTTAAGTCGTTTGTTTGTTTTTCTTAAGTTGTTTCTTTTAAGTTGCATTGTTTTGTTAAGTCGTATGTGTTGTAATCTCCTATAAATAGGGATGTGTTGTCATTTGTAAGAGAGTTGATTTTTGAATAAAATTTGGTTTATGCTTTGTGCCACCATTGAAATTGGAAGTTGAGTGTTATCTCCTTTCTCCATCTTCGGATATTCGAGTGCGCTCGAATCAACGAACTTGAAGCCGATTCACGGAATATCATGCGCGAGATCAACGTCGAAGAATCGTAGATCTTCTAACGCGGTATCGTGTGCGATCAACGTGTTGAAGATAGCTAGAATCCAGTATCTCGAGAGATCAATGGATTTGGGCACTTGGGTATCTTCAGTTCATCGATTCATCTTGTTTCATCGATTCATTTTCTGCGAATTCATCAATTCGTGAGTTGTGTGATCCTGTAGGTTGCGTCAATACCAAACGATAGTAGTAGACAACTTGAATGCGATTCTTTAAGTTCAATAGTTCAAAATCCACTACAAAGACTTTATCAGCAGGACCAATGTAAAATCTTTGTCATCACTATAACCAAAAGAGTTATTTCTTCCTCTAATTCTTACATCTTCTCATTTTGCATAAAATGCAGAGAATAAAAATGAAGGTCAAACACATGCTAACACTCTATGCAATAGTTGTAGTATTACAGAGTGAAGTAGACTTTTGGCAATAATAATACAGATAAACATAATTCAGGAAGATCACCACAGACATGCATCTCAAATACAACTAGTGGAGGATGATCAACATTGATTCTCAATAAGCATTTTCATTAAGGTTGATTCTTGTTAAACTTAAGGGTTCCAAATATAAAATAGACGGCACATCTCCAATTATACTTAAAAGGATTAGTGCATAACTTATGCATAAAACCTATGACTTATCTATAGTTATTTGTAGGCGACAATTCCTACGAAATAAGTAGGTGTGAAACTAATTTTAGGTGTAAAATTCATGACAATTTTTGAAATTATATATATATATATATATTCATACATACTTACTATGCAAGTATCCTTCTTTTATTTGAAAATAGATTGTTTTTCGGCTTCTCTCTTGTTTTCTTTATCTTTCCATAGTTAACTGTCAATTATTCTATATACAAATTAACCGTTTGTGGTGTACATCAACGTACTATTTTCCAATATGGTTTATAAATATGTGCTATAAAAGCTCCATTTCCAAATTTGTTGTCTTTCTAGTGTGAATTGTCCCCTGATTGGTGATCATATAATTTTTGACCATAAAATATATAATTGAAAACTACATACAATATATAAATAAAAAATTAGTTTCATTACAATATCTCACTTAATTTTAGTCCATAACTATATAATTAAAACCTTCATTTCATTACAATATTTCTTCAGTTTTGTGAATGACAAAGTTTGAAAAAGGTGCATCTCTAAATGAGGCACTAACTATTGGACTCTATCATCTAATGATGGCCACAGGTGAAGCATAGCTTAGAAAGAGCCTGAATCAACTAATGCAATTAAACCCTCAAAATTACCGAAGGCAACAACATTAAACCCTCAAAATTACCCAAGGCAACAACAAATGCAAATGGCCAAGGTGTAGGTGATGCCCTTGCTTTCGCGACGGAGAAGGAAGGGGATATGGAGCAGTGGAAGAGGTAGAGGTTTCAGCCTAATAGGAAGTGGTCGAGGCATCAATTTATCACCTCTTGCGAGTTGGGTTAGTCTCCACATACTGAAAATAGGGTTGTTGTGTTCGATGGAGAAGAGATGAGGAAACTGTCTAGGAATGTTCTAGTCCTTGTTTCTTGGAACGCTCCTCGAGTGAAGTGAATCACCATGCCATCTCCTACGTATATTCCTGAAGATGATCTTGTTTTGATTTCGGTGTAATATTAGACAAAATGATCATGCAACGTTAATAATAATAGCTTTTAATGTTATTTAAATAATTTACTTTCAAATAATAATAACATGACAGTTTTGGTACCAGTAACAACAGTATCTTAGTACAATATATCATATTTTCATCCAATTTTCATACCAAATTCAAATATGAATCAACCCATCCCAAGCATTAATCTCATTTACCATTCCAGTCTCATTTGGAGACTTTGTTGTTCCATGCTACATCCCAAGAAACAATTGTTATACGTCTAGTATACTAAAACAGAGACTAATCAATAATAAACTTATCTCACAAGTTTACAACTCAGATTTTCACTACTTTGGAATCTGTATAAGTTATTGTAATAATAAGTATGTTGTAATTAATTACAACAACAAACTAACAACTATAGCAATAATAACTATAGTGCTAAATCAACCGTTATACTATTTAATGAAATAATATACTGCAGAAAGAAAACGAAATATATATATATATATATATAAATATATAAATCTAACCGGTTAAAGAAGGAAATTACTTCTGAGGCTTGTCGTAACAATTTCCTTAAGACTTTATTCAAAGTCTCCCAAGATACAATAGACATGATCTGCTCGAGATTATAATGTATATGATCTTCTGTGTGATATGCAAAAGCACATGGATTGAAGATATTAAGAAATGAAGAGGAAGAAGAGAATATTCGGAATTAAAATTGAGTAAGGAAAGTGATCAAGTTTCCTCCTTATTTATAGCCGAATTCCCAATGGCTACACCCATTGAGAAAAGAAGCATCCCTTCATTTGCAATGCCAAAAAGCATTACTGTTCACAACAGCGCGCATCTTCGTTTTGCAACGGTCGAAAACTGTTGCTGTTTGCAACAGTCGTGCCTCTTTGTTTGCAACGGCCGAAAACTATTGTTGTTTGCAACAATCGCACCTCTTCGTTTGCAACGGCCGAAAACTGTTGCGGTTTGCAACAGTTGCGTCACTTCGTTTGCAATGGCTGAAAAAATGTTGTGGTTTGCAATAGTCGCGTCCAATCCAGTAGTCGCTTCATTTTGAATTTAAACAATAGAAAACTGTTCACTTGTGTACAGCAAAAATATAACACGGTCCACTCTTATTAGAGCCGCACCCGATCCGGTCGGTCGGACGGGCGGGCGGCGCGCGCGTGTTAGTCCATGACCATATAGGTCCTCCCTCTCGCACAAAATTACCTGACCCTAAGGGTCAATATAGGGATTGAGAGTATACTATATAAACCAAAAAATGAACATATTTTTGGCGATGTGGGTCATATCTCATTCACCATTTTTTGAGAATTCTAACAATCCTCCACATGAATGACAATATCTGTCTCCCCCACACAAAGTGTAATATCACACAGTTCATATGAAAATAATGCTATACCGAGGATAAGTAGATATTTCACTTTGAACTTTCCCTAGTTAAAACTTATCGGATATACTTGACTAATCGGTGAATTATTTCATCTTGAACCGTCATCCGTTATTTTATAACCAGACAATAAGCTTTACAGAGCATTATTTCTCTTCACATTCAATCTCTTGGTTGTGTTCATTTTGGTCCTGAATAGTTTTTGGTTTTGCGAGTGTTTTTAGAGAATAAAAGCCTTTAATATTCTCATAGAGCCGACCCAGCTCACACTAACATAGGTGATCGCAACCATTAAGAGTATCCTACATATACCCCACTTGTTATATTCAAGATATGGTCATCATTAAAAAACATAGTTTTAACCTTTAAATACTTCTGTACTGTAACGACCCGGAATTTTGGACCATTCGCGTCCATTATAAGTGAATAGGTAGACACTCATGCCGGAGTTGAATTGCTCAAAATACCGCGTTGTTAATTTAAATTGGCAAAACTGAACATATACAGTAAATAAAATATCACAGATCACAGACACAGAGTAATAAATGCAGCGGAAATAAAAGAAATAGTAGTTCATGAAGCTACTATATGAATATATAAAATACATCAGAGTTTACAACAGAAGAGTAATACGATACATCAGATACAAATCAGAATACATAACTGGAATCATCGAATATATAAAGCAGAATAGATGGCTGGATCTTCAAGCAAAGCTCCAACTCCAAAGGTGAGTCTCGAAAGCTGGACCACTCAGTCTGACCCGAGCGTAAAGCAAAAACATAAGACACTCGAGTCAGGATTAACATTCTTATATTAATAAATCCAACTCAAGTGAAATAGCAATTGAAATACAAGTAACTCAAAGGATGTTTGGAATAACCATCCTTTAAGGATCCGTTAAACTATCTACTAGGTAGTAATGTACGCTAAGTAGATAATGTCTATCAGTAATATAAAGATATCAAAATAGCGTTAAGTCATGGCCCATTCCACCCTTAACACATTTTTATTCCCAAAAGCATATACAAGACCGTAGTTTCCCCAAAACCGGAAGTCACCAGAGGGCAATCCATATACTAAAGGTACAAAACAAAATCGTAGTTGTCGCGAATAGGATAATCAGTATGACAAGGTACATGAGGCGATACCAACTAGGATACTAGTAGTTGCCTGATCCGGACTGATGTTGGGCATAGCAGCTACTACCCCAACACCGCGAAACAACACTCTCAAATCGAGGGGTGCACCCAAATCGAATCACAAAAGTAATAGATATGGTATCGAAGAAGTGTGTCCGCTAGAGATGGCGATCCTTAATGGCCCGGCGCGGCTCCTGTTTTAGTCATGTCAGGGGTCATCCAAAATCGTTCTCTTTCTTCAGTCAACGCGTTCACCAAAACCATCCACTTCGTTCTGGATCAACACTCCGCGTATAGTTATTAAAGTGGTTTCGGTTCAGATAGAGAGTATATCCATTACCGATCCTGGTCTCTTTAATAACTTTCGTAATTATTACACCGATTGGTCGTTTATATATTTCAAAAACCAAATCAATTTCAATTTCAAATAGAATTCGTAAATCAACATTTCATTTGTCTTTCTAAAACAATTTCCAAATTTTCGTTTCAAAACTTCCAATTTTCCGTTTCAAAATCTTATAATTCAATTTCAATTTCTATTTAAAACAATTCAAATATTGATTCAAGTTCGTATATAAGTTTCATTCCGAAATCATTTAAATAAATTCTATTTAACATTCAAATCAATTTAAACTCATTTATCGATTTCATTCAATATTCGTTAAGTTACTTTATCATTCAAAACAATTTCTATTAAATTTCCAATTCATTTAATCAATTCTTAAGTTCAACTTCATTAAAACAAAACTTACAATTTTGAATTAAACTAAATTCGTCAAATCAATTCTCCAATTACAAGTCTTACATTAATTCCAAAAATATCACATTTCATTTTTGTTAAAGAAATCCAATTTCACTTATTTACTTACTTAAATGATTTTCCAAACTTTATTAATAAAGAAACTCAATTTCAAGTATTACGAAGTAAAATTCACTTATTCAAAATTCAATTTAATTTAATCATTAAATAATTCAATCTTATTTAATTATTAAATAATTCAAAACTTAATTATTAAATAATTTCAAAGTTTAATAATTTAAAACTTAATTATAATTTCAAACTTGATTATTAAATCATTTCAAAGTTTAATAATTTAAAACTTAATTCAATCATTTCTCAAATTAAACAACATTCTTTCATCGATTGCATTGTAAATATTTTGTTTCAGATTTATTAAATATTACAATTTCCTTTCATTAAAATTTAGATTTCAACTTCATTTCAAAACCATAATATTTATTCAAATAAAATCCTTATTTTATTTTTAAACCAAAACATTGACCAATCGGGTTTTATTTAATTTTCTATATCCAAGGTCAAAGTTCAATTTGGGTATTTATCATTTCAACCCGATTCCAATTCAATTCAAAATCAAAACATAATAAAGGGAACTTGCAGTGTGATAACTGGGATGGTGTCAAAGTAAATAAACAAGCAATAACATCAAACAATAACGATCCAATAATCAATTCAAATAATCCCGAAATAACCGTATTAATTCGCATTGTTATTTGTACGAATTAATATAATTATTTCTAGAATCTACACTATCATTTCATGTAGATTAAAGATTATTACATTACGGTTTTCACTTGTCACTCGATTACAATTTCATACCTCATCAGTTTAAACAACATACAATTCAATGGTTCAAGGTATAGTTAAACAAATCCTACGTGTCAATAAATTTAACAGTTTTAAAGGGGTCATATTATACAAATGTCAGTTAATCAAATTTAACATTTAACTATCCTATATCAAGTTCAATTGCATACTATTTATCATTTTAACATTAACAGTTTTACGTCCAATATAAACATCAACAATCAATCAATTATCAGCCAAACTGTATTATCATCGCATAAATAATTAACAGATAATGGTGTCAGATGTCACAGGTGAACTGATACAGGCAATAGCATATAAAACAGTGTAATTAACTAATGCAGCATATTTCAATTGTCGTTTCAATTGAAATCAAATTTAATAAATAAAAGAACGTTAATCGTGAGTGAGTGCTCACCTTCTGTGGTTAAAGAGAAACAAGAGATGACCCAGATTCGCACACCGATACGAACACTGAAATTGAATTACGAATCCAAAGCAATGCTAGATGACACGATTTGATGAAGAAATCAGTCACGATGGACAAAGCTGGTAAAGAGGGATTTGATGAAATCAAAACGAATTAGCTGGATAGATGGATAATATATTTGAAAAAGAAAGATACATATATCTACACAATTTAAAACAAAATTTATTATAATACATGTACTTATATACTTATAAACCCTTATTTACTTTACCTATATCTTTGTAAATTAACGAAAATCCAAATATAGATTATATATTAGAAAACCAAATTAGAATATACTGCCTATATGAACTAACAGATAATCATAAATAGGTGAACTTACAAAACACATAAATGTAAGCTAACGAAACCTATAGCTATTCATATATAATATCATTTGTACCATCCGATATAACATTATATATATATCGATTGAAAATCTGTACTGCCTATTCTATAAATATATATAAGCTTATACTTTGAATAATTTATGAATTAAAACTGTAAAATCTTTCATACCCATATAAATATTATAACAAAATGCAACAGGCTAAATCCTAGTCTATATACCAAGCGTGTCCACCAACCCTTTATAACAGATTGAATATATATGCAGACACTAGCTCCTGGATGCAGGCAAAATATATGCGAACAACTTTAATATGTAAATAGATATGCAGACTTAGTTTTAAATTTTCGAATATATATACGTTGTTATCATAACAAAATTTTATTATAAAGCAACATAGATTACAAACCAATATACAGCTTTACGTGAAGATGGAGTTTGATGAACTGGCCTCTGGCGTGGGCAGCTCGAGTGGTAGGTGGCCGGACAGTGACTAGGCTGCTATTAGACGGAGAAGGTGTAGGATGGGTATGGTGGCGAGCTGTTGAGGTGGTGGGAACGGCGCGCGTAGGCGATGTTGCCGAGGCTGGAGGTTTGGAACTCGGGAATGGATTTGGGCGTGAAGAGGAAGGGCGAGGCGTCATGTGGTGGTGGGGTGTCGTGTGGCGCTGCGGCGGGGTTGTACGGCAGTGGTGGAAGGTGGAAGAAGACGAAGGCGGGGATGAAGACGGGTCTGGGTGCGGTTGTCGGTGAGTCACTGGTCTGGCCGGAGGGGGAAGAAGGAAGGTCGATGGGGTGGTTTTTTTGCCGGACGGTGGAGGATGGCAGCAATGAACGGAGGGTGATATGCTGGAAATGGAAGCTAATGGGTTGGGGAGGGACGTTATTGAATAGCAGCCGAAAAGGAAAAGAGGAAGAGGCATTTGCAAGTTGGAAAATATGAACAGAAAGTTTAGTTAGCTATAAAATATAAAGTTTTGATTTTTTTTTCTCGTGCAAAAGAATGAACAAGGAGAAAAGGAGCAAGTGGAGGCCAGTTTATTGGTAAACGAGATGTAGAAGAAATGTTACGTTGGAAATCAAAATAAACGAACTCGAAGCAGGAAAATCAAGAGCCTGGGAACTCAAAAGTTATTGAAACAACAGTCGACATAAATTTGAATATAAAACGTAGTGGCCATTCAGTTTATACGTTGGTTAAATGAAAGGTCGCGGGGCTCAAAAGTTCCCAAACGGTTACCGATACGCTAGACGTTACGCAAAGTGCAACGTACACC
The DNA here is from genome assembly GCA_030737815.1 of Allium fistulosum. NCBI lineage: Eukaryota > Viridiplantae > Streptophyta > Magnoliopsida > Asparagales > Amaryllidaceae > Allium > Allium fistulosum. The sequence goes on along the minus strand of CM060905.1, from coordinate 875,696,686 downwards.
GGAACACCGAATTTTTACAATCGAATATACCATAGAGATCAGCACGATGAGACGATCAAAATGGTATATAGAAATCAGTGGTACGATCATCCGATAAAAATCGGTAATGGTGCTAGAAAACTGCTATTTTGCAGAAAATAAGAACGACGGAGCCAAAGATGTCCGAATTTGGAAAAACGACAAACTGACATCTTGCTCAGAAGATGGTTTAGAATTTTTCTATATAAAAATATTTAGGTTTCGGAAACATTTTATTTTCAACGCTTTTTAACTGATTAAATTGAAGTGAATTTACGCGCGAAATAAACTTTCATATTTTCGGACGAAAATTTACCAGTCGCTATGTTTAACTAGACGTATTCCAAATATTAAATTTTCATTTCAAAATTTTATCGTTTAAAATTTCACAAAATTTCAACTAATTACGTTATTAAAACAGGTTAAATTTACGGGTCGTTACATTCTCCCCCACTCAAAACTTTTCGTCTCCGAAAAGGAACGAGGTAGGAGAATAGAAACAACCAGAAAGAAAACAGATTTGAAATACAAAATAACAATTAATTTAAACCATATAAATTCAAATTTAAATTAATTGATATTCAATAATTGATTTAATCCATTTGCTTCACTAAGATCAATCTCAACTATTTCTAAATTCATTATCTTATTATCCAATTATCTTCAATTTACAATTTTTTTTAAAAAAAAACCATAAATTTGAATAGTCTTTTATTATAATCTTATTTTCTTTTCAACAGATTAAATTCTTTAATTCCAAATTATTATAAATTTTATTTCACTTAATATATCTTATCACATATATTTAACCCATATAAATTGATTTAAAACATAAAAGTTTCGATTTAAATTAATTTACATCTATTAATTTCTTTTAAATTCAAGGTATTTTCGTATGTTGATCAAATTTCAATTTATTAATTCTTTCAAAACAAATTTATTTCATTATTAACTGAATTTACTTATTATCTTATCTAACTCTATTAACATCTTTAATCGAAATTTTAGTGTATAACATTTATTATAAACACTCAAATTTTATTTATAACATTCAATTTATCTTATATATTATCCAATTACATATTCAACTTCTGAATGATTTAGGTAAGTTGTATTAGAATGCAGTTGAACAATATACAGACAAAATTTTCCCAATTCAATTATTCAAGTTTAAATATTTATTCCAAATTTTGGTTTTATTTATAATTAAAATCATCCTTTAACAAAATTTAAGAATTAGATTTCCGATTAACTTTAAACAATTTAGAGATATATATAATATATTTATATCAAATCAAATTAAATTTTAAAATAAGATACTTATATATATAACTCAAATTATACTGAAGAAATTCAAATCAAAATATTTTTCAAAACAAAACCGTGGCAAAACTACAGAATAGTATCTCCACTTCGAAACTCGAAAATGAATGTCGATGATGCGGCCGCCATCACCGAAACTATTTTCCAGCGACAAAGAGAAGAGCACTGATTTCAACATTTTAAAATTCTTTGAAAACGGTTTCTATTCGAAAATACTTCAATAATATATACTTTAAAATTTTAAAACCAAAGTTCCAAATCACCGGAAACTAAATTCTCAAATTTCTGAATTAAATTCATTTCAAATTCCAAATCAATTTATAAACCGTATTTATAAATTTATTTAGAACAATAAATGATAATCAAATATTATCATTTCAAACAAACAATTTAATTAACCTATTAAATTCTAGAAAATTTTACTTATATTTCACAATATAATCAAACAATTTATTTCCCAATTTTGAAAATAATATGGTGTCAGTTTGCTCTGTTCAAGTGTTTTGGAAATCCTATCGATAGCGTTGATCAGACGAATCGATCGAAAACCCAAACCAGCATCAACAACTCAAACAACACAATATATTTTATTAAAACATTTTCAATATCATTTTACAAATACAATTCCTCGCTCGACGATACAAGAATAGATTTCAAAATAAGGATAGGGATTCAAATTTTTGTTGACTAGTGTAAAGAGAATTTTGATTCGAAAATAAATTTGAAACAGAAGACAAGATAATTCGATTACCACAATCGGGAGATGGATGATTTTATTTAATTCACGGGCAACCTTAACCGAGTCGTCCGTAACTTCAAGAATAAGATCGATGCTGAATTCCGAGGTAAATCAACACTCGATCTCAAGAGATGGAATTCAGGTATAGTAAGGAATAGATAGCATCGTAAACCAAGGATACAGAAATCTCCGGTAAATCGATGCCTATTAAAAAAAATTAATTTACTCCTTTACGAATCATTCTAAGATTGGCGAGACCGCCGATCTATTATAGATAACATTCAGAATGGAGTTATAGGGTGCTCCAGGATTGAAATTTCGGAACGAATAGTGAAGGACACGAATGAATTTCGAAACCGAGGGAACGTTCTAAAATTCAAAGGAATCGAGTCAAAGGAATAGATTGAAACTCGAATGAGAGTGATTCTGTAAATACATTTACTCTATATGTTAAGTTTTGCCTAGAGCTACCAAAGCTCTGATACCAACTGTAACGACCCGGAATTTTGGACCATTCGCGTCCATTATAAGTGAATAGGTAGACACTCATGCCGGAGTTGAATTGCTCAAAATACCGCGTTGTTAATTTAAATTGGCAAAACTGAACATATACAGTAAATAAAATATCACAGATCACAGACACAGAGTAATAAATGCAGCGGAAATAAAAGAAATAGTAGTTCATGAAGCTACTATATGAATATATAAAATACATCAGAGTTTACAACAGAAGAGTAATACGATACATCAGATACAAATCAGAATACATAACTGGAATCATCGAATATATAAAGCAGAATAGATGGCTGGATCTTCAAGCAAAGCTCCAACTCCAAAGGTGAGTCTCGAAAGCTGGACCACTCAGTCTGACCCGAGCGTAAAGCAAAAACACAAGACACTCGAGTCAGGATTAACATTCTTATATTAATAAATCCAACTCAAGTGAAATAGCAATTGAAAGACAAGTAACTCAAAGGATGTTTGGAATAACCATCCTTTAAGGATCCGTTAAACTATCTACTAGGTAGTAATGTACGCTAAGTAGATAATGTCTATCAGTAATATAAAGATATCAAAATAGCGTTAAGTCATGGCCCATTCCACCCTTAACACATTTTTATTCCCAAAAGCATATACAAGACCGTAGTTTCCCCAAAACCGGAAGTCACCAGAGGGCAATCCATATACTAAAGGTACAAAACAAAATCGTAGTTGTCGCGAATAGGATAATCAGTATGACAAGGTACATGAGGCAATACCAACTAGGATACTAGTAGTTGCCTGATCCGGACTGATGTTGGGCATAGCAGCTACTACCCCAACACCGCGAAACAACACTCCCAAATCGAGGGGTGCACCCAAATCGAATCACAAAAGTAATAGATATGGTATCGAAGAAGTGTGTCCGCTAGAGATGGCGATCCTCAATGGCCCGGCGCGGCTCCTGTTTTAGTCATGTCAGGGGTCATCCAAAATCGTTCTCTTTCTTCAGTCAACGCGTTCACCAAAACCATCCACTTCGTTCTGGATCAACACTCCGCGTATAGTTATTAAAGTGGTTTCGGTTCAGATAGAGAGTATATCCATTACCGATCCCGGTCTCTTTAATAACTTTCGTAATTATTACACCGATTGGTCGTTTATATATTTCAAAAACCAAATCAATTTCAATTTCAAATAGAATTCGTAAATCAACATTTCATTTGTCTTTCTAAAACAATTTCCAAATTTTCGTTTCAAAACTTCCAATTTTCCGTTTCAAAATCTTATAATTCAATTTCAATTTCTATTTAAAACAATTCAAATATTGATTCAAGTTCGTATATAAGTTTCATTCCGAAATCATTTAAATAAATTCTATTTAACATTCAAATCAATTTAAACTCATTTATCGATTTCATTCAATATTCGTTAAGTTACTTTATCATTCAAAACAATTTCTATTAAATTTCCAATTCATTTAATCAATTCTTAAGTTCAACTTCATTAAAACAAAACTTACAATTTTGAATTAAACTAAATTCGTCAAATCAATTCTCCAATTACAAGTCTTACATTAATTCCAAAAATATCACATTTCATTTTTGTTAAAGAAATCCAATTTCACTTATTTACTTACTTAAATGATTTTCCAAACTTTATTAATAAAGAAACTCAATTTCAAGTATTACGAAGTAAAATTCACTTATTCAAAATTCAATTTAATTTAATCATTAAATAATTCAATCTTATTTAATTATTAAATAATTCAAAACTTAATTATTAAATAATTTCAAAGTTTAATAATTTCAAACTTAATTATAATTTCAAACTTGATTATTAAATCATTTCAAAGTTTAATAATTTAAAACTTAATTCAATCATTTCTCAAATTAAACAACATTCTTTCATCGATTGCATTGTAAATATTTTGTTTCAGATTTATTAAATATTACAATTTCCTTTCATTAAAATTTAGATTTCAACTTCATTTCAAAACCATAATATTTATTCAAATAAAATCCTTATTTTATTTTTAAACCAAAACATTGACCAATCGGGTTTTATTTAATTTTCTATATCCAAGGTCAAAGTTCAATTTGGGTATTTATCATTTCAACCCGATTCCAATTCAATTCAAAATCAAAACATAATAAAGGGAACTTGCAGTGTGATAACTGGGATGGTGTCAAAGTAAATAAACAAGCAATAACATCAAACAATAACGATCCAATAATCAATTCAAATAATCCCGAAATAACCGTATTAATTCGCATTGTTATTTGTACGAATTAATATAATTATTTCTAGAATCTACACTATCATTTCATGTAGATTAAAGATTATTACATTACGGTTTTCACTTGTCACTCGATTACAATTTCATACCTCATCAGTTTAAACAACATACAATTCAATGGTTCAAGGTATAGTTAAACAAATCCTACGTGTCAATAAATTTAACAGTTTTAAAGGGGTCATATTATACAAATGTCAGTTAATCAAATTTAACATTTAACTATCCTATATCAAGTTCAATTGCATACTATTTATCATTTTAACATTAACAGTTTTACGTCCAATATAAACATCAACAATCAATCAATTATCAGCCAAACTGTATTATCATCGCATAAATAATTAACAGATAATGGTGTCAGATGTCACAGGTGAACTGATACAGACAATAGCATATAAAACAGTGTAATTAACTAAAGCAGCATATTTCAATTGTCGTTTCAATTGAAATCAAATTTAATAAATAAAAGAACGTTAATCGTGAGTGAGTGCTCACCTTCTGTGGTTAAAGAGAAACAAGAGATGACCCAGATTCGCACACCGATACGAACACTGAAATTGAATTACGAATCCAAAGCAATGCTAGATGACACGATTTGATGAAGAAATCGGTCACGATGGACAAAGCTGGTAAAGAGGGATTTGACGAAATCAAAACGAATTAGCTGGATAGATGGATAATATATTTGAAAAAGAAAGATACATATATCTACACAATTTAAAACAAAATTTATTATAATACATGTACCTATATACTTATAAACCCTTATTTACTTTACCTATATCTTTGTAAATTAACGAAAATCCAAATATAGATTATATATTAGAAAACCAAATTAGAATATACTGCCTATATGAACTAACAGATAATCATAAATAGGTGAACTTACAAAACACATAAATGTAAGCTAACGAAACCTATAGCTATTCATATATAATATCATTTGTACCATCCGATATAACATTATATATATATCGATTGAAAATCTGTACTGCCTATTCTATAAATATATATAAGCTTATACTTTGAATAATTTATGAATTAAAACTGTAAAATCTTTCGTACCCATATAAATATTATAACAAAATGCAACAGGCTAAATCCTAGTCTATATACCAAGCGTGTCCACCAACCCTTTATAACAGATTGAATATATATGCAGACACTAGCTCCTGAATGCAGGCAAAATATATGCGAACAACTTTAATATGTAAATAGATATGCAGACTTAGTTTTAAATTTTCGAATATATATACGTTGTTATCATAACAAAATTTTATTATAAAGCAACATAGATTACAAACCAATATACAACTTTACGTGAAGATGGAGTTTGATGAACTGGCCTCTGGCGTGGGCAGCTCGAGTGGTAGGTGGCCGGACAGTGACTAGGCTGCTATTAGACGGAGAAGGTGTAGGATGGGTATGGTGGCGAGCTGTTGAGGTGGTGGGAACGGCGCGCGTAGGCGATGTTGCCGAGGCTGGAGGTTTGGAACTCGGGAATGGATTTGGGCGTGAAGAGGAAGGGCGAGGCGTCACGTGGTGGTGGGGTGTCGTGTGGCGCTGCGGCGGGGTTGTACGGCAGTGGTGGAAGGTGGAAGAAGACGAAGGCGGGGATGAAGACGGGTCTGGGTGCGGTTGTCGGTGAGTCACTGGTCTGGCCGGAGGGGGAAGAAGGAAGGTCGATGGGGTGGTTGTTTTGCCGGACGGTGGAGGATGGCAGCAATGAACGGAGGGTGATATGCTGGAAATGGAAGCTAATGGGTTGGGGAGGGACGTTATTGAATAGCAGCCGAAAAGGAAAAGAGGAAGAGGCATTTGCAAGTTGGAAAATATGAACAGAAAGTTTAGTTAGCTATAAAATATAAAGTTTTGATTTTTTTTTTCTCGTGCAAAAGAATGAACAAGGAGAAAAGGAGCAAGTGGAGGCCAGTTTATTGGTAAACGAGATGTAGAAGAAATGTTACGTTGGAAATCAAAATAAACGAACTCGAAGCAGGAAAATCAAGAGCCTGGGAACTCAAAAGTTATTGAAACAACAGTCGACATAAATTTGAATATAAAACGTAGTGGCCATTCAGTTTATACGTTGGTTAAATGAAAGGTCGCGGGGCTCAAAAGTTCCCAAACGGTTACCGATACGCTAGACGTTACGCAAAGTGCAACGTACACCGGAACACCGAATTTTTACAATCGAATATACCGTAGAGATCAGCACGACGAGACGATCAAAATGGTATATAGAAATCAGTGGTACGATCATCCGATAAAAATCGGTAATGGTGCCAGAAAACTGCTATTTTGCAGAAAATAAGAACGACGGAGCCAAAGATGTCCGAATTTGGAAAAACGACAAACTGACATCTTGCTCAGAAGATGGTTTAGAATTTTTCTATGTAAAAATATTTAGGTTTCGGAAACATTTTATTTTCAATGCTTTTTAACTGATTAAATTGAAGTGAATTTACGCGCGAAATAAACTTTCGTACTTTCGGACGAAAATTTACCAGTCGCTATGTTTAACTAGACGTATTCCAAATATTAAATTTTCATTTCAAAATTTTATCATTTAAAATTTCACAAAATTTCAACTAATTACGTTATTAAAACAGGTTAAATTTACGGGTCGTTACAGTAGGCATGCATTTATATTGTGCACCATAGGAATGGAGTTGGACTATGTCCAAGCAAATGCATTACGTCTTAAGTTACTCAGAACTGGTTTGCCTATTGATCCTAGTCCATGGGATCTCCAGTCGCTAGGATAGGTTTCCGTATAAGATAACTCTTGGTGGTTTAGGCTTTTAAACCCATTCCCCTCGATGCGCAGTCAATTTTCTCTCTTGATAAAGCTTTAGTAAATGGATCCGCTAGGTTATCATTTGTTCTCACATAATCTATGGAAATAGTTCCATTTGAGATTAATTGTCTAACTATGTTATGGCGTCGACGAATGTGTTGTGACTTTCCATTATACACAAAGTTGTGCGCTCTGCTTAGCGCTGCTTGGTTATCACAGTGTATGCATATGGCCGTTACAGGTTTAGGCCAAAATGGAATATCTTCTAAGAATTGACGAAGCCATTCTACTTCTTCGCCTGCTTTATCTAATGCGATGAACTCTAATTCCATAGTGGATCGAGCTATGCATGTTTGTTTAGTAGATTTCCATGACACTGATGCCCCTACTAAGGTAAAGACATAACCACTCGTTGATTTTGATTCCTCTGAATCAGCAATCCAGTTTGCATCACTATATCCTTCTAAAACGGCAGGATATTTTCCATAATGTAAGGAAAAATTAGTGGTATTCTTTAAATATCCCAACACTCTCATTAGTGCTTTCCAGTGTTTCTTCCCTGGATTGCTTGTATATCTGCTTAGTCGACTTACCACGTAAGCGATATCTGGTCTAGTGCAATTCATGAGATACATTAAGCATCCTATTACACGAGAGTATTCCAGTTGCATTACACTCTCATTATTGTTTTTATGCAGTACTTCTGATGGATTAAAAGGTGTTCTTACTCCTTTAATTCCAAAATTTTGAAATTTTTCAATCACTTTGTCTACATAGTGTGACTGAGATAATTCAATTCCATTACGTGTTCTTATTATTTTGATTCCCAAAATAACATCTGCAACTCCTAAGTCTTTCATATCAAAATTGCTAATTAACATCTTCTTTATGGTCTCTATTACCTGAGTATTTGGACCAAATATTAACATATCGTCTACATATAAACAAATCATCACATATGATTGTCCAATTTGTTTATAATAAACACATTTATCACATTCATTTATACGAAAACCATTTCTCATCATGACACTATCAAATTTTGCGTGCCATTGTATTGGAGCTTGTTTTAGTCCGTATAATGATTTTACTAATCTACAGACTTTGTTTTCATTTCCTTTGGAAACAAAACCTTCAGGTTGCTCCATGTAGATCTCCTCATCGAGATCTTCATTTAAGAACGCCGTCTTTACATCCATTTGATGAATTTCTAGATTATAGATCGATGCAATTGCTATTAGCATTCTTATAGAGGTTATTCGTGTTACTGGCGAATATGTATCAAAGAGGTCTACTCCTTCTTTTTGACGATATCCTTTGGCTACTAATCTGGCTTTATACTTGTCGATAGAGCCATCTGCTTTCATTTTCTTTTTGAAAATCCATTTGCAGCCAATAGGTTTTATTCCAGGTGGAATATCAACAATTTCTCAAGTTTTATTACTTAGAATTGAATCAATTTCACTTTGGATTGCTTCTTTCAAACATGAAGATTCAGAAGATGACATTGCTTCCTTGTACGTTTGAGGTTCATGTTCTAACACATATGTGAAAAAATCCGAACCAAATGTCTTGGAAGTCCTAGCCCTTATGCTTCTTCTTGGTTCAACTTCCTCAATCTCATGATGAGTTTCATCTTCATGTGAATTGCTTGATTCTTCTCTTGTCCTTTTAGGGACATTGTTCCCTTCATTCCTTTTGTGCGGAAATACGTCTTCAAAGAATGAGGCATCTCTAGATTCCATGATTGTATTTACATGAATATCAGCTATATCAGACTTGAATACCAAAAATCTATAGGCACTACTATTTTGGGCTGGCCCTAAATAGTAACAATCTACTGTTTTTGGTCCAAGTTTGACTTTCTTGGGAGGTGGAACTGGAATTTTGCCAAGCAACCCCACACTTTGAGGTATTTAAAACTTGGTTTGTGTCCTTTCCATAACTCATATGGAATTGTTACTGTTTTATTGTGAGGGACTTTGTTTAATATGTGATTAGACATATTTAAGGCTTCCCCCCATAAGTTCATCGGTAGACCAGAGTTAAAAGCATGGCATTAATCATGTCTTTTAACGTTCTATTCTTCCTCTCGGCTACACCATTTTGTTGTGGTAAATATGGGGCAGTTGTTTGATGAATTATACCATTTTCGGCACAGAACTGTTCAAATGGTGATTCATATTCTCCACCTCGATCAGATCTCAATATCTTGATCTTTTTGTTTAATTGATTTTCTACCTCAGCCTTGTACTTTATAAAAGATGTAATTGCTTCATCTTTACTATTCAAAAGTTATACATAGCAATATCGCGTATAATCGTCAATAAACATGATAAAGTATTTTTTCCCACCTCTTGTAGGTAACGATTTAAAATCACATAAATCTGTAAGAACCAAACCTAGTGGTTCGGTGCTTCTATCAACAAATTGAAATGGTTTTTTTAACCATTTTTGCTTCTACACATGTCTCACATTTTTAGTTCTTATCTACTTGGAATTTCGGAATTAATCCCAAGTTTGATAATGTTTTCATTTTTCGAAAATTTATGTGTCCCAATCTATCATGCCATAGTAAAATTTCATGCTCAAGTAAGTAAGAAACTTCAATTTTATTAATAGCACAATCAGAATACATAGTTTTATTGCCGATAACGGCTACATTTGCCTTAAATAGACCATCACATAAATATCCCCTTCCGATATACATTCCAGCTTTGGACAGAACCATCTTGCCTGACTCGAACACCATTTTGAATCCTTTCTTTGATAGTACTGAACCAGAGATCAGATTCTTGCGTATGTCTGGAATGTGGAGCACGTCATTTAACTTGACAGTTTTTCCAGAAGTAAACTTGAGGACTACTGTGCCAGTGCCTTCGATCATGGAAACAGCAGAATTACCCATGTAGAGTTTTTCTTTCTGATCGAATTTCTGATATGTTGAAAACATGGATTTATTAGAGCAGACAAGACGAGTAGCTCCTGTGTCCACCCACCGTTGGTTAGGATTCTGAACCAAATTGCATTCAGATATAACTGTTGAAAAATTGGACTCGTCCACTTTCATATTGTCAACTATATTTGCCTTTGAGTTGCGTTCCTTCTTGTGTCTGCAATCTCTAGCGGCGTGTCCCATTTTTCCACAAACCCAACATTCACCATTAAACTTCTTGGTTTTATTATCTTTGGGTTTTTTTTCAGGAGCTTTCCTCTTCTTTGAGAAGTTCTTCTTGTTGTTGAAGTGGCCTTTATTCTTGTTCTTCAACTCTTCTGTTACCAACGCCTCCTTGCTTTGTTTGGTAATTCCACGCTTATCTGCCTCAATCTTTAATCGTACGATGAGGTCCTACAAAGAAATCTCTTTCTTTTTATTCTTTAGATAGTTGCGGTAGTCTCTCCATGACGACGGCAGTTTTCCCGTGATGGCTTTAACCAAAAACGATTCTCCAACCTTATGACCTTTCGCTTTGAGTTCATGAATGATGATTTGCAGTTCATGCAATTGAGCAGTCACCGGTTGGGAGTCAACCATCTTGTAGTCCATGAATTTGTCTACAATGAATTTCTTAAGACTGATATTCTGCATCTTGTACTTTGTGGCAAGTGCATTCTAGAGTGCTTTTGCTGTCTTTAGAGGTTGATAAACTTTGTATAGTACCTTGTCGAGATAATTCAGAATATAGTTTCTACATAGGAAATCGGAATTCAGAATATAGTACCTTGTTGATAAACGTATCAGCATTTGATTCCATGCCTAGTGCAGGAATCAGTTCCTCCTCCTCGAGATACCATTGCAGACCGAGTGTGGTGAGATAAAATAACATCTGATTCTTCCATGTTAAAAAGTCATCACCATCTCCTTTAAAAGGATCAGGCCTATTGTGTGTAGTAGCCTTTGTTGATAGTTCAACTGTTGCCATTTCTGTTTTAGTTAAAATAGGAAAGTCTTAAGATGTTATACGTCTAGTATACCAAAACAGAGACTAACAAATAATAAACTTGTCTCACAAGTTTACAACTCAGATTTCCACTACTTTGGAATCTGTATAAGTTATTGTAACAATAAGTATGTTGTAATTAATTACAACAACAAACTAACAACTATAGCAATAATAACTATAGTGCTAAATCAACCGTTATATATTATTTAATGAAATAGTATACTACAGAAAGAAAATGAAATATATATATATATAGATCTAACAGGTTGAAGAAGGAAATTACTTCTGAGGCTTGTCGGAACAATTTCCTTAAGACTTTATTCAAAGTCTCCCAAGATACAACAGACGTGATCTGCTCGAGATTATAATGTGTATGATCTTCTGTGTGATATGCAAAAGCACATGGATTGAAGATATTAAGAAACGAAGAGGAAGAAGAGAATATTCAGAATTAAAATTGAGTAAGGAAAGTGATCAGGTTTCCTCCTTATTTATGGCCGAATTCCCAATGGCTACACCTGTTGAGAAAAGTAGCATCCCTTCATTTGCAACGCCAAAAAGCATTACTGTTCACAATAGTCGCGCCTCTTCGTTTTGCAACGGTCGAAAACTGTTGCTGTTTGCAACAGTCGCGCCCCTTTGTTTGCAAAGGCCGAAAACTATTGTTGTTTGCAATAGTCGCACCTCTTCGTTTGCAATGGATGAAAACTGTAGCGGTCGCGTCTAATCCAGTAGTCGCTTCATTTTGAATTTAAACAGTAGAAAACTGTTCACTTGTGTACAGCAAAAATATAACACGGTCCACTCTTATTGGACCCGCACCCACACCCGACCCAGTCCGGTCGGTCAGACGGGCGGGCGGCGGTGGCGCGTGCGTGTTTTAGTCCATGGCCATATAGGTCCTCCCCCTCGTACAAAATTACCTGACCCTAAGGGCCAATATAGGGATTGAGCGTATACTATATAAACCAGAAAATGAACATATTTTTGGCGATGTGGGACATACCTCATTCACCATTTTTTGAGAATTCTAACAACAATTTCCAATAAGTTTAGCCTCATAACCAAGTTTGAAATTGTGCAAGTTTTACTTGTGTCTACTTCAAGGTTATGCTTCATTTTGAGTTGGTGCATCATAAGGAAGATTGACCTTGGCATGTCTTCCGAAAATGTTACACTATTGCTGCTTCTACCATACTATATGTTTCAGGACAGAGAAAAATATCCCAGTTGCGGATCACAAATCTTTGCGGATCACAAATCTTAGTTACCCATTTCCCATGGACCATGTATGGTTTCATTGTGAATGTTAACAATCAATATATTAATGAATGATGATTTTAAGCAGTAACAATGAGTAAAATGAAACTAATAATTAATGTACACTTCTGGATGGCCAGAATGATGTCTAGAAAGGTTCCATTAATGTATAAAACTATGTGGTATTGGTAGGTACATATTTTTCAGTTAAAAATCTATAATTTGTGAATGTATCGAACACTTGTGTTCTTTTTTTCAAAGACATATAAACGTGAGTGGGATAAGATCATGAAACACTAATCAAATAGTCAATTAGACATATTAACAAAATAACAATGTATAACTCATATAAATCTACCCATGTGTAGTTCCCAGCAAGCCAGCCATATCCTTCAAAAATAGTATGATAATGTAGCTTAAAATTTTGCTAATGAACATCATGACGATTAAAAAAATCACTTTGATATAATCAAAGGCGGCTTTAGAACTCTTAAAGCAAAGTCAATCGCATTTTATTCATATCTTACGATAAAGATGAACATTTATTGGTCCAAACCAAATAAACTAACTAAACCAAATAAGTTTGATTGATTCAGTTTAGATTTGTTGGCTAATTGGTTAGAATAATTGGTTTTAAATATTCGTATTTATTTGGTTTTTTTGCGTAGTTATGACTTTCAATGTTTGAAAACCAAACCAACCAATGAAACCGAATATAAAACTTAAATCTTTAAAAAAACAAAATTATCAATTTCAAAATTGTTATTTACATTATAATGTTAATGATATTATTTTTCTTTCAATTCATATTAAAAGAGTTTGTTGGTAAAAATCACAGCATAATTACATCTTCATGGACTTAATTAACTATTTCAATCTCATATTATGTTAACAATTCGATGTAGCTCAATTAATAATGAACTAATTAAACTAACCATACCAAACCAATTATTCAATCCATTTGGTTTCAATTTTGAAAAATATTGATTTGGTTTGATTCGGTTAATTTTAGTTATTCGATTCGATTGGTTCCAATTTTGAAAAAATATTGATCTAGTTTGATTCAGTTAACTTTAGTTCTTTTTTCTCGGTTTCAAACCGAACCGACCATGCTCACCTCTAGCGTTACTAATGTTAAATTTTGGCGACACTATATGGAGAATTGTAGAGGTCGGAAGTAGCTTTGTAACGGAGAAAACGGTTCGCAAATCGGAGTTCGGAGGTAGAAGTTATAAGGGAAAAAGGTGAAGTGGGCTGAATTGACAGCGTCAGATGTCGGAGGAAAAATTCAGACGTCTGACGCTTCAGCAAATCTGCACCAGACCTGTTCTAGAGAGTTAGGTCAGACGTCTGACCAAATGGGTCAGATGTATGAGTCTGTGCAGAATTCTTCCAGAGGCTTAAATCAGACATCTGACCAAAATAGTCAGACGTCTGAGCCTGTAGAAAACTTTTTCCAAAGGCTTAAGTCAAACGTCTGACCATTTTGGATAGACGTCTGAAGCAACCACTGCCTGTTTTTTACGCGTGGGCTTGGCGTGAAGATTTGTGATATCTATAGAGGCAATTTCGGAACATTAATGCCTAGGATTTCTATTCTCCTATATAAGCTAGCTTCAGGTTCCAGATCTAAGGTGTGCAAGCGACTGCAAGAGATTAGCCTCCACTAATTAGGGTTTATCAAAACCTAATTTTCTTTAATTCTTTTCTCCACAAATCAATTTCTAATTAGAATTTTGATCATTGTATTCAATCTCTTGTACTCTTCTCATCAATATTAATAAAAGCTCTCTCTTAAAGTGGATGTACACTAACACAACGTTAGTGGAACCACTATAAATCGCTGTATGATTTATTTTTCATTATTGCTTTGATTTCTGAATTGCTTGTTTGGGATTGTGATTGTTTTTGGATTGGTTGAGATTGGAATTGAGTTATTGGTTGGTTGTTTTTACACTTCTTACCACGATCCCGTCTTCCACTGTGCTTGTGGGGTTTTGATTTGAGTGGTCTCCAGTTGGAATCCCGTCCCAACATTTGGTATCGGAGCATTGGTGTTGGTAGGTGGTTGTAGAAATGTTGGAATCGGATAATACCTCAAGTAGTTCCTTATGTACGTGGTTCGTACGCAGCTTTAGGATCACAATTAGTTATAGACAAGTGGAATGGCGATAATGATTTTGAAAAATGGTAATGGAAGATGAAAGCGGTTCTAAGGAGGAATCGGGTCCATCGGGTAGTGTTTGATACACATTTATTGCCAGCAGACATCTCAGATGTTGAGAGAGAGGAGATGGAAGAGTGAGCATTCACTACACTTCAACTTGCTATGGGGGAGAATGTTATCTCTGAAATTAGTGGTGAGACCACCGCTAAGGGTATTTGGGACAAGTTGGAGGAGTTATATATGAAGAAGCCACTGACAAATCATTTGATCTTATTGCGAACGTTCTTCACCTATAAGATGAAGGAAGGTACTTCGCTAAAGGTGCACTTGAAATTTTTTGATGATTTGCTAATGAAGACGAAGGCGGTAGATTTGAAGATTGAGGAAGAGCAAAAGGCGATGATATTGTTGTGTTCATTGCTAGACCACTATATAGGTTTCTCAAACAGTTTAATTTGTAGCCGGGATACATTAACTTTTGATGATGTCAAGACGGGTCTTCTTAGCAAGAAGTTGTCGGATCAAATGAAGGAGTTAGGTGATGGAAGTAGTGGTGCTAGTAATGGTCATGGTTTATTTGTGGATAAGGAGAGGTATGTGAAGAAGGAGAACCGGGGGCTTTCTAAATTAAGGAACCCTGGTTGGAGAGGAAAGTCGAAGGAAAGAAAATGTAAGTGCTATATTTGCAAGAAGCTCGGTCATTGGAAGAATGAGTGTCCGGAAAAGGAGAAGGCAAAGAAGGAAGTAGCATCTTTATCAGTAGTGGTGGAAAGTGGAGTTGGTAAGGGATATGTAGATGTTTTGTCCGTGGTAGCATCGGATGCTTCGGGTAGCGAATGGGTGCTTGATTCGGGAGAGTCTTATCATATGACGCCAAATAGGAATTGTTTTTCTTCTTACATTGACAAAGAAGGAAGTTCAATTGTTATGGGAAATGGTGCTATTAGCAAGTCGAAATGCATTGGTTCCATGCAAATTCGGATGTTTGACGGAGTGGTTCATACTCTCTAATGTGCGCTATGTTCCGGGACTTAGGAAGTCTCTTATCTCTTCGAGGTAGCTGGATTCTTTAGGTTGTAAGATCACTATTGAGAGTGATAGCTTGCAGGTTTCGAAGGGGGCACTTGTAGTGATGAAGGGTGCCAGGACTCTTGGTATTTATTTGCTTCAAGGAGTGACTATAGAAGGTGAAACTTGTATAGGAGTTGATAGTTCTCGTGGCTTGGATGCGACTAGGTTGTGGCATTTGAGGTTAGGTCATGTCTCAGAGAGGAGTTTGGATGTTCTTCGGAAGAGGGAGATGATCGATGGAGAAAGTTTCAACAAGTTAGAGTTTTGCGAAGAATGCGTCATGGGGAAGCAAACTAAAGTTACATTCGGTGAGGGAAAACATGATTCAAGAAGAGTTCTTGAGTATGTTCACATGGATGTTTGGGGACCGACACCTGTAGCTTCTTTAGGTAGAGCTCGCTATTATATTTCTTTTATAGATTACTTTTCTCAGAAGTTTGGGTGTATGTAATGAAGGCCAAGTCGGAGGCATTTTCAAAGTTCAAAGCATGGAAGGCTCTTGTTGAGAATGAGAGTTGCAAGTCTTTGAAGGTTCTAAGGTCCGACAATGGCGGAGAGTATGTTTCCGAAGATTTTTTAGAGTTTTGCAAGTATCATTGTATTTTGGGGCATTTTAATACACCTGGAGATCCACAATCAAATGGTGTTGCGGAAAGGATGAATCGTACTCTACTTGGTAAAGCTCGATGCTTGAGATTGACATCGGGTTTGGCGACGGGATTTTGGGCTGAATCTTTGTCAACCGCAGTGCATACTATTAATCGAATTCCGTGCTCAACTATTGGTAAAAAAATTCCGGAGGAAGTATGGAAGGGAAAGAGCATTGACTTGAGTTATCTTCGTGTCTTTGGTTGTCCGGTTTATGTGCATGATCCGGGAAATGATAAGCTTGAACCTAGAGCTTTCAAAGGGATTTTTCTTGGTTATACGGATGGAGTAAAAGGCTATCGGATTTGGAATCCGAAAACGAAGAAGGTAGTAAATTCTTGTCATGTTATTTTTGATGAGTCGGCATTGTTCAAGGAGAATAGAAGCTCATCGGATGTTCCAGATTTAGTTCATGGTGAATCAAAGGAGAAGGAAATTATTTTCACATTTTGTCCAAGGAGTAGAGAGAGTAGAGTGGTTGGAGATGCTTGCGAGGAGGCAGCGGTTGATGTTACATCACATAGTCCATAGGATTCCTCTAGTAGTGTTGGTGATGTGCATGATTCTAGAGAAGCTTTGGTTCATGGTGGAGCTGAAGGGAATTTGGGTGATGGTATTGCTACTCGGGTTAGTCGTCGTACTATAAGGCCACCCGAAAGATATGGTGACTGGAATTATCTTAGCTTTTGTGATAATTTGAACTATGCTCTTCATGTAGTCCAAGATGAGCCGATGGACCTTGAAGATGTCATGGAGTCGAGTGATAGCTTGAAATGGATTTGTGCCATGGAGGAAGAGATGCAATCATTGTTGAAGAATCAAACTTGGGATTTGGTTCCACTTCCTAAAGGAAACCGTGCTATTGGGTGCTAATGGATATACATGGTGAAGGACGATGAGAGATACAAAGCTAGACTAGTGGCTAAGGGGTTTGCACAAAGGAAGGGAAAGGAGTATAATGAGATATTCGCATCGGTTGTGCGCCATACTTCTATCCAGGTATTACTTGCTATAGTTGCTTTTCACGACTTGGAGTTGGAGCAACTTGATGTGAAAACCGCCTTCTTGCGTGGTGACTTGGATGAAGACATCTACATGGAGCAACCGGAAGGTTTTGTTGTGGATGGTAAGTCAAATTTGGTTTGTAAGTTGAAGAAATCACTATATGGATTAAAGCAATCACCTAAACAATGGTACAAGAGATTTGATCATTTTATGCTTGAAAATGATTTTGATAGAAGCATCAAAGATGCTTGTGTTTATTTTAAGAAGTTGAGAAATGATTGTTGGGTGTATTTACTCTTGTATGTGGACAACATGCTCATTGCTTCTAAGGATAAGAATGAAATCAACAAGCTAAAACTGAGTTTGAAATCGGAGTTCGAAATGAAGGATCTTGGAGAAGCAAGAGGGATATTGGGCATGGAAATTGTAAGGGATCAAAAGCATTTTGAGTTGAAACTAACTCAAAAGGAGTACATTGAGAAAGTGTTTTGCCGGTTTAGCATGGAGAATGCAAAGGCGTCAAATACACCTTTACCTTTGCATATGAAGCTTTCGAGTAAAGGATCACCTATCTTGGAGGAAGACAAGGCTTATATGGCAAAGGTGCCATATGTAAAGGCGTCAAAATGGTTAGATGTTTGACTTAAGCCTCTGGAAAAAGTTTTCTACAGGCTCAAACATTTGACCATTTTGGATAGACGTTTGAAGCGACCATTGCCTGTTTTTCACGCGTGGGCTTGGCGTGAAGATTTGTGATATCTACAGAGGCAATTTTGGAACATTGCCTAGGGTTTCTATTCTCCTATATAAGCTAGCTTCAGGTTCCAGATCTAGGGTGTGCAAGCGACTACAAGAGATTAGCCTCCACCAATTAGGGTTTATCACAACCTAATTTTCTTCAATTCTCTTCTCCACAAATCAATTTCTAATTAGAATTTTGATCATTGTATTCTATCTCTTGTACTCTTTTCATCAATATTAATAAAAGCCCTCTATTAAAGTGGATGTACACTAACACAACGTTAGTGGAACCACTATAAATCGCTGTGTGATTTATTTTTCATTATTGCTTTGATTTCTGAATTACTTGTTTGGGATTGTGATTGTTTTTGGATTGGTTGAGATTGGAATTGAGTTATTGATTGGTTGTTTTTACACTTCTTACCACGATCCCGTCTTCCGCTGTACTTGTGGGGTTTCGATTTGAGTGGTCTCCAGTTGGAAT
Organism: Allium fistulosum; assembly: GCA_030737815.1. Classification (NCBI taxonomy): domain Eukaryota; kingdom Viridiplantae; phylum Streptophyta; class Magnoliopsida; order Asparagales; family Amaryllidaceae; genus Allium; species Allium fistulosum. The sequence goes on along the minus strand of CM060905.1, from coordinate 875,677,707 downwards.
CCCGACCCAACAGCTAATAAACTGAAAACTTTGCTCATATTTAGTACTAACAGTAGTTAGCAAACTGAAAATATTTGAGCTGAGCAATACACAACAATGGAAAATATTAAAGGCCGACTAAAATAATGATTTAGTGCAAAAAATAATCCAACAAAATAGTTCAAAATTAGATTTAATTAAAGACCTGTACACGTTTGAGCAAATCAAACAGTGCACAACATTTAAGAACAACAAAACCTTAGGAATATATCGAGTGAACAATGTTAAACTTTTAACACTTTAATCATTTTTGGAATAGTAAATTTCAATTGAATGGAAGGAAAGTAAACAACATGAAAGTGAATGCTTACCATTCGGATTCATGGCAAAGATCATATCATTTCTATCCATATAAACCAAAGTTTCAAAATGACAAATCTCCTTCCAAAGTCATCACTGTTCCTGTGTTCTTCCCCAAAAGTACATATTGGATCACAACCTCGGCAATTTTCTTTTCCTATAAAGTAAAATGGACGGCTCATCTAAATATTAATAAATAAAATTTCAATGTGCAGTTTGTCAAATGTACCTTTATTACTTTCGTAGCAGTCATACATAGAAAAATGCACTAATCAAAGAACTAACCTATATTTTGTTCTAGTTACATAAGAATCTGAAAGATGATACTACGGATGAAATGCCTCACATTCAATAATGAAAACACACACTTAGTATAAGCAACTAAGAGCTATAACACTCCATTAGACTCTTTTTATTATAGCTTGGATTCATTAAATGCAAATATTTTTTGATGCTCTGAACGTAAATGCCCATATTTTTAAGGCTGCAATATTTAGTTGAAGACTGATCAAAAGTAAAATAAAAGGAGTTTTACTGCTTCCAAATGAAGACATGGAATCCATTTCTCTATGATACCGCTTAAAAATGTCTTGATTTAAAAATTCAAACATTGTTCATGACATCGTATTTTGTTTAGAAATCTGACGTCCCTATAATATTTTTATTTATAGTAGTCTTGTATTAATAAGTATGACAGCATGAGGTGACAATTTATAATGCAGATGGCAGACCATCATGTACAATTTATGACCATACTCTTATATTTTAGAAAGTGCACTTACGTGTATAATCATAGTGCTCATGTAAGAAAGAAAATATGCAACAATAACTGTAACGACCCAATTTTTCGACGCCCGTTAATCGACATCAATACGTCCACTATATTAAATGCCGAACAATCTAATGTCGGAAAATCGAACCGTTAGGGTTAAAGAAGAAAGAGGTAGAAGAAGAAATAGAAACAATATCAGAATCTCATAATCGCAGTGGAACAATATATAATAGATAAATGACTAATCTTTAAAACAAAAGAACTATATCTGTTTATACATTACATCATCAGAGTACAACAGTTTCACAATAAATCAGACAGTTATAATAACTTGTCCCCATAACTGAATACACAGCGGAATAATAATCAAATACGGAAATATGTCTCGCAATCCAGCTCGTCTCCTGATCTCCACAGCAATCCATCCAGAATCTACTGATAACCTGACTCTAGGCTGCTCGTGTGGAAAATTATGGGCATCCATAGTTTAGAAAAGGGAATAATAAACTCCAAGTCAGTCATAGGACTGGTGTGAGAACTAAAAACAGTTATTTGTACAAAAAGAAATCCGTTTATGCTTTTGGAAAATGAAACTATCATAAGGACTCCCGGCACACACACAATGCAATCGCACACTTAGGGGAGATTTCTCCTTATAGTAGTCAAACATGCTTGATAAGCGAAAATCCTTTTGATATTATTATTAGTGCATAGTGTGGAAAACATTTTGAAAGTATAATATTAATCTTAGCCGGCATAGGTACCATTATATTATGCCTACTATAGCTACCATTTAAGAATGGCAGGTTATACAACTGAAAAATCGTAAAGGGCTCATATTTGATTGATTGGATTTCCAACAAATGGTCAAGGCTAAGGAACTTCCTTTCCGAATGGGTATGCCTCTAGAGGGACGCCCCGAGAACCTAACCGGATCTCTGCCAACACAAGGCCGGGTTACCTCTATAACTAGGTAGCTAACTGTCACGAGTATGCCATTCCCCGGTCGTAACCAACCTTTACCGAGGCGCCTCGAATTCCAACAACCACATAAGTAAATATCTGGGCTCCATACCAGAATACCATTTTTTATTTTATCCATATAAGTAAATATCTGGGCTCCATACCAGAATACCACTTTTTATTTAGAAGGAAATGTACATACCCTGAGGGGCGCGACCCCCATAACCTTGCTACATCCTTCCTGTTTTGACCATTTCCGGGGTGTGAGGTTCGATGAAGTCTCTTCCCACAAAGCTACGCTTTTCACAAAAGCCATGCTTCGATCAACCAATGATCAACACTTAGCATGCCACATTACCAAATTGGGAATATATCACTAGTAATAATCAACTACATAACCTCTGAGCTCGTACGTCTCAGAGAAGGGTATTAAGCTAAGAGAATAAATTCTACGCCACCAACAGAAATATATTTGATAGAAACCAGCTTTATATCTCAAAGTGTAATGTCAGACATACATCCATACAAGTCCATCCTGGGTCTGAGTGGAACCGAAGGCACTTCATCCAATTAAGGAAAAAGTCCTTGCAAATCCGGATATCCCCTAATCACGTACGGACTCCCCATCACATAGGGTAATCAAAATCTCTATACCGGAGCAACTCGATATAGAGACATTCAATAGGCAATCCTTTCGTTTTCGAAAATACCCGGTCTTCAACCACCGTCTTCAAATGAAATCCCATTTTGTCATATCATTATTCGGAATGGGTTTTATGACTGAATGTCCTCTCCCGGTTAACCGAATAATGAGCGCTTATTTTAAAAATAAGTGTAAACATTGAGATCATAGTTAAGTCACAACAAATTTTCCATTTTTAATCTTTTAAACAAAAGATCCACCCTTAAGATTCGATGTGGTTTTCGGATAATCATTTGGAATCCGACCCCCGGTCGCATCGAAATTCAAATGTCGTCTTAAAGGCCAATATTAATAGTCGGTTATTTAACTATCTTACAACATCCACAAACAACCATCAGATTTAAATAATTTCCCAAATTATTTATTTCAAAATATCTTCGCAAGATATAAATTTTTCTACACTTCAACCCTTTTGAAACAATTTTCAATCACTTTCCTCTCACGGAATAAATTCCAAATATTGTTTATTTCCACTGAAAATCACCAAGACTAAATGCTTTAGATTTTAAAATAATTTAAATCACTTTATCTAAAAATATATATGCTTTAAAATACTTAGAATAAAACTATTTTAAACACTTTATTCAAAACCAGTTATGAAATTTAATAATAATTTTTCATGTAAAACGTAAGCCAAAACAAATTTAAAAATAAAGGGTATTGAATTCTATACAAGTTTTCCAAATAATAACTCTAGCCAAACTATATTTAAAATAAAACTACTTTATAAAATTATAAATATTAATAATTATCTTTTTAAATCATAATTACCAATTAACCCTTTTTAAAATTATTACTACTATAACTAATTTAATAATATTTAACTTTAAAATTCTAAAAAACTTAAATAAATAATTTCTTAAAAACATCCTTTTAAAACAACTTTAAAACTTCCAACTTATACTTAAAAATCTTTTTTGGAAACGTACTTGGCTTTTAAGGAAAATACGTTTTTCTCTCACTCCTTTAAAAAATAAACCACTATTTATTTTAAAAACAAATTACCCATTCCATTATAAATTCCCACCGTGAATTTATACTTCCAAATATCCACTGATATATTATTTCTCTTTATAAACCCATTTTATAAATTCCATAGTCTCATCCTTTTTTCAAAACACAGTTTCAAACACTAAATCAATTTCCAAATCGATTTCCAAAATTTATCCCATTTTAAAATTACTCTTTTACTTATCCAAATTTATTTCAAAACCCATCAATCCAATATTCACCCATATATTTATGATTTAAATTCCATTTAAATCAGAAAAACCAATTTCATACTTGATTCCAAAATTCTCCCTTTATTTCTCCCAAACCATTTAAATTCCGAATTTTAAATAAATTCTTCAACTTTTAAACAATACTACTTTAAGTTCTCAAAATCCCTTTATTTCCATTTATAAAAATCTTTTCCCCATACTTGGAATTTATTTAATAGGATTTCAAAAATCAACTTTTATCCTTTTCCAAATTCCTGCTTTTAATTTATCCAATTCTCTAAAATTAATTTACTTAAAATTTTCTACTTTACCAAAAATCCAATTTTATATTTCTGGTATCTTAAAATACCAGAATATATTCGGCCAACCCATAGCCTTTAAAATTTTCAATTATCAGTATAATCAATCACAGTTCATCAACAAATCATATCATAGCATATGAAATAAATTCAAACAATTTAAGGAATCCAGTTGGATCCCTCTAACCTGTTTCCCTGCAGCCACAGATGTTAGCACAAAATAAAATACCAATTCCACTTCGAGGTGGAATATCGCGGTATATGGAGTCATATCATCTCATCTGCTATTATGCGGCGCATAGGGTCTCATCCGCTATATAATGCGGGAAATCAATCACTCCAATATATATATATACTATTATATATAACATACCAATCCAACTGATAACAATTATCAATCCAAGCAAACAACCAATAATTTTAATTTAACTATTTAAATTAAATCGGGTAGTCCGATTGAGTGAGAAGTAATCACCTTTGTTTTTGTTTTGCAATCCATTTCCCTTCCAGCTTGTTTTCACGATTTTTTAAACCTTACTGAAGTTAATCTCTACCGAACACGACTTCGAGCCTCCCTTGTACTCAACACCTGACCCACACAATTGCCGAGCCACCCATTCACATGTGCAAAGCCCTTCCCTCTCCAAACCGAGTTGAGTCGACGATGACAACCAACCAAGCTCGAGTTCGAGTTACCTCGTATGCCGCCACTCGCATGAGATCCACATCGCGACTCCCACCTCCAGTTGCATATGCAAACTCGCGCCTTCCACCAGTGAACGCCAGCATCCTTCTCGAGCTCTGCTTCCTCATGCTCAATCGCGATAGAGGCCTAGGCCGCCGCCACTCCTTGCCATGCCGTAGACGAACTTCGGCTGATTCGAACGCGATTTCGAATCGCATAATTGCCTTCGATGTTTAGACGAAATCAATTTCGAATTGATCTGGAATGTGGGTAACGCCATTTTTAAACTGAGAGAGGGGAGTTTGATTTCGTTAATTTACTGAGAGAAAAGGAAAGGGTAATCGAGTCTGAACGGAGATAATAAGGGGAACGAGATTTTGGTTTCCATTTAGAGAAGACGCGTGTGGAATTAAACAGAAAAAAAACACTTGTACGCAAATTTGAAAAGGCAATGGACACGTGCTTTAGATTTCTCAACGTGTCTATGCTAGCTACAGCGTACGATGAAATTATATTATTTATATCTAAATTTAAATTTAAATTTTAAATCGTCTCGATTTTCGCAATTCAAAATCTCGACATCCTATCGAGGTGTGCCGCCAGGCGTTTATAATGTTATATCCCTACTTCGAACGCACCAAAAAAGGTTTCGAGGCCTAATTCGATCGTATGGAGAAGATAGCTTTTTGGACCCAATTTTATATTGAATTTTCGATAAAAATTTCAGCACGTTTACTTATCGTACGATCACACGACAACTCCAAATGCTACGAAAATTAAAATCCGATAATAATACACTATTACGGATCCAATGGAACTGGTTTCGTTGAATTCCGAGACAGTGCCTTGGAAGGCTATTTTTAAATATCGATTTAAACAATATAAATTCAAAACTGTTTCAAATTCAATTTTAAAAGTTCTATTACCTTCGGTATTATCAATATAAATTTACTAAGCCTTTAAAATATTTTTAACAAGCATAAAACTGAAGATTCAATATTTTACCCAACTTCAATAATTTAATTTAATAATTTAATTGCCAAATTCACAGTGATATTTGAAATTCAAGTTAAACTAACATTCAAATATTTAAAATCAATTAAATATTCCAATTTCAAATATCCAAAAATTCTGGGTCGTCACATTCTTCCCCACTTAAAAGAATTTCGTCTCGAAATTACTAGTTAAGAAGAATGATCCATAACCCGTTTATCATTTTCCCAAAACCAAACAGTTTTATCAACTTGCCAAAACAATTTTTTTATTAAAGATCCATTATCACTTCAACTAACTTTCCAAAATCATCCATAAGTTCCAACCAATATCATTTTCTCAACAATTCAAATTTAAATTTAAATTCAAAATTTTAAATTATCCCAAATTTCTCAAAAAAATTATAACTCTCTAAATTTCCGAAAAATTTCGCTAGCTTCTCCTTTGTGCGGCTAGCTCGGTACGACTACAAAATACCCCTATGGGCCCCAGATTTCAAAAGAAAACAAAAGGCCAAGTGGCTAGACCATAAAATCATCAAATTTCATACAGAAATTTAAATACATACCTTTTTGTCGAGTAATTCAAATTTTTATCTTCGAAAACAAAAATCCCAATTCCCTTTTGCTTTTTAAACACATGTATATCCTACTTAGCAATAATGTCCAATTACAACATTCAAAATCATTTTGCGCATTTCTTTACAAAAGTTTCAATATCTATTTCATTCAACTCCGTACGATACACATATATCATCCGTACGCAATACCAACTCTGATCACTCACTCGATCACACAATTTCACTTCCTGACTAGTATCGTTCACCCGATTTCCTAGAGCGGACTCAGATCTGGTTTCTTGATCAGAAACCGTTATTCTCCTTGCATAGCCACAAACTATGATAGAGAATTTCCAGAATCAACCAAAAATCCAAATCCAGGGTTCGTCGTCGAAAATCGAGTGAAAAATCCTAACTCGGATCGATATAACTATCTCGACATTCTGTGCTCGAATATGGATCAAATTGCTATGCGAATAAAGTAATATACGTACATCCTACGTATTATCTCAATTGATTACTTTTCTTTTATTCACATTTTATTTTGGTTTCCATTCAAATATTAACTTAGAATATTTTCCCAATTCCAGATTTTACTTAAGAATTTCACCATTTATTTCTTAAGTTCAACATAAGTATTTATATACTTCTTATATTTATTTTCACTTCACTACTGAAGTTATATATTCATTTCCATTCAACTTTGCATTTTTCAATTCCATTTGAATTCAGTTTACCCTTCATTTTAAATATTGAATTCTATTCATCTTATCTCAATCCATTTTTAACTAACCATTTTAATTAGTTCCACTTACTAATTTATTCATATCTCAACCACTTTTATTTCCAACCCATTATTATCTTTAGTCCACTCCACTAATTTTCCATTTACTTATAAATTCAAGATGAATTTCAACATTTAGTTTTCAATTTCATTTACTTGCAATTTAAATTCAATTATTCATTCAGAAATTTATTTCCACCTTAAATTTTATTTGAGTAATCATTTCACTTAGTCTCCTTAGACTTTTCTTTAAATTCACTTTTATTTGTCTATATTTAATTATACTCCAATTCAATTTAAATTTTAAACTTCTATAAGTTTCCCAAATTTAATTGCATTTGCTAATTTCTTTTGATTCACCTTAATAATTAGCTTACCTTCCCACTTATTTGGGTTTTACACTTACTTTTATTTATCCCTTTTCAAGTTGAATCTTATTCCAACAAATTTCAAATTTTTATAAATTATCAAACTTATTTATATTCCATAATATTTTTAAATTCCAAATCCCACCAGATTTTTTTTAAATCCAATTCAAAAATATTTCCCAAATAATTTCACCATTATTTTTCCAAAACTTTTGAAGACCATTTTCAAATCAAAGGAATTTAATCTTTTGAAATTTCAATCCCAAATCTTTTAATCCGTATTCCAAAAATTACTCTGGCATCTTATTTCAATTTATAAAACTCATTTATAAACTCACACTACAAATTTCATTCTATTAATGAATTTATTTCCTTATCCTTTGGTTATTACCTTAATTTCTTATTCAATTTCCATACAACAATGATAAAAATTCAATATTATCACTTCCTAACAACCAAGCAACCATATACTATAATAATTTATGGAAAATTATTTCTTTTATATACAAAAATAATTTGGGTAAAATTATATCATTTACCCTATTTTAAAATAATACTGTGTCGGTTTATCTTGTTTAAGAGTTTAGAAACCCCTATCGATACAGTTGGCCAGACTGCACCGACCAGAATCTATAAACACTCAACCGATAAGTCAACACAATATAAAAACAATTTTTATATTCACTAACAAATACGCGCTCATATCTATTAATACACTCAAACTCATTCTAGAGTACTACTGACTTTATCTCTAATGAGTAATCCCCACCAGAGCCAAGGTTATCGCCAACCTAAGCTCTGATACCACTCTATAACGACCCAATTTTTCGATGCCCGAAAATTGACATTAATACGTCCATTGTATTAAATGTCGAACAATCGAATGCCGGAAAACCGAACCGTTAGGGTTAAAGAAGAAAGAGGTAGAAGAAGAAATAGAAACAATATCAGAATCTCACAATCGCAGCGGAACAATATATAATAGATAAATGACTAATCTTTAAAACAAAAGAACTATATCTGTTTATACATTACATCATCAGAGTACAACAGTTTCATAATAAATCGGACAGTTCTAATAACTTGTCCCCATAACTGAATACACAGCGGAATAATAATCAAATATGGAAATACGTCTCGCAATCCAGCTCGTCTCCTGAGCTCCACAGCAATCCATCCAGAATCTACTGATAACCTGACTCTAGGCTGCCCATGTGGAAAATTATGGTCACCCAGAGTTTCGAAAAGGGAACAATAAACTCCAGGTCAGTCATGGGACTGGTGTGAGAACTAAAAACAGTTATTTGTACAAAAAGAAATCCGTTTATGCTTTTGGAAAATGAAACTACCATAAGGCCTCCCGACACACACACACAATGCAATCGCACACTTGGGAGAGATTTCTCCTTATATTAGTCAAACATGCTTGATACGCGAAAATCCTTTTGATATTATTATAAGTGCATAGTGTGGAAAACATTTCGAAAGTATAATATTAATCTTAGCCGGCATAGGTACCATTATATTATGCCTACTATAGCTACCATTTAAGAATGGTAGGTTATACAACTGAAATCGTAAAGGGATCGTATTTGATTGATTGGATTTCCAACAAATGGTCAAGGCTAAGGAACTTCCTTTCTGAATGGGTACGCTTCTGGAAGGACGCCCCGAGAACCTAACCGGATCTCTGCCAACACAAGGCCGGGTTACCTCTGTAACTAGGTAACTAACTGTCACGAGTATGCCATTCCCCGGTCGTAACCAACCTTTACCGAGGCGCCTCGAATTCCAATAACCACATAAGTAAATATCTGGGCTCTATGCCAAAATACCACTTTTTATTTTATCCACATAAGTAAATATCTGGGCTCCATACCATAATACAACTTTTTATCCAGAAGGAAATGTACATTCCCTGAGGGGCGCGACCCCCATAACCTTGTGCATCCTTCATGTTTCGACCATTTCCGGGGTGTGAGGTTCGATGAAGTCTCGTCCCACAAAGCTACGCTTTTCACAAAAGCCATGCTTCGATCAACTAATGATTAACACTTAGCATGCCACATTACCAAATTGGGAATATATCACTAGTAACAATCAACTACATAACCTCTGAGCTCGTACGTCTCAGAGAAGGGTGTTAAGCTAAGAGAATAAATTCTCCACCACCAATAGAAATATATTTGATAGAAACCAGCTTTATATCTCAAAGTGTAATGTCAAACATACATCCATACAAGTCCATCCTGGGTCTGAATGGAACCGAAGGCACTTCGTCCAATTAAGGAAAAAGTCCTTGTAAATCCGGATATCCCCAAATCACGTCCGGACTCCCCATCACATAGGGTAATCAAAATCACTATACCGGAGCAACTCGGTGCAGAGACATTCAACAGGAAATCCTTTTATTTTCGAAAATACCCGGTCTTTAACCACCGTTGTAACGACTCGATTTTTCAACGCTCGAAAGTCGACATTAATACGTCCACTGTATCGAATGCCGTGCAATCAAATGCCGGAAAACCGAACCATTAGGGTTAAAAAGAAGAGGTAGAAGAAGACAAAAGAAAAGAAAGAAGAAACAACAGAAACAATATCAGAATCTCACATATCGCAGCGGAACAACATATAATAGATAAATGAATAATCTTTAAATCAAGAACTATATCATTTTATACATCACATCATCATCAGAGTTTACAACAACAATACATCAATGGACAGTTATACAAACTTGTCCACATACAGAATACATAGTGGAATAAATAATATCATATACAAGTGATACGCCTCTCCATCCAGCTTGCCACTGAGCTCCAAAGCATCTCCTGAATCCAGAATGACCTGATAACCTGACTCTAGGCTGCCCGTGTGGAAAATGATGGGCACCTAGAGTTTAGGAAGGAAACAATAAACTCCAGGTCAGTCATGGTGACTGGTGTGAGAACTTAAAACAGTTATTTTCACAAAGAAAATAAAACAGATTCGCAATGCTTTTGGAAAATGAAACTACCATAAGACCTCCCGCCACACACACAATGCAAACGCAGAATTGGAGGAGATTTCTTCTTATGATAGTCAAAAATGCTTACTACGCAAAATCATTCGATATTATTATCATTAGTGCATAGTGTCAAAAACCATTTCGAAAATATAATATTAATCTTAGCCAGCATACAACCATTATTGTATGCCTACTATAGCTACCATCTAAACAGTGGTGACCACCATAAGTAAATGGCAGGTTCTACAACTAAAACCGTATAGGGTTCGTATTGTTTCTTTGGATTTCCAACAAATGGTCAGGCAAAGGAACTTCCTTACACCGAAATGGAAACGCCTCTGGAAAGACGCCCCGAGAACCTAACCGGATCTCTGCAAACACAAGGCCGACGCTACCTCACGCTTTAACCAAGATGTAACTAGGTAACTAACACAAGAGCTATGTCATCCCCCGGTCGTCACCGACCTTTATTCGAGGATCCTCAACCACAAAGCAACAACCACAAAGTATAATAAATTTGCAGCATCAACATAGGTAAAATATCTGGGCTCCATACCATGATATCACCTTTTATCCAGAAGGAAATGACATACCCTAGGGGCGCTACCCCTACAAACCTTGCCGCAACATTCCTGTTTCGACCATTACCGGGTTGTGAGGCTCGACGAAGTGTCGTCCACAAAGCTACGCTTTTTCACAAAGCCACGCTTTTTCACAAAGTCACGCTTTTTCACAAAGCCACGCTTTGATCAACAAATGATCAACATCACTTCGTATGCCACATTACCAAATTGGGAATGTATCACTAGTAACCATCAACTACATAACCTCTGAGCTCGTACGTCTCAGAGAAGGGTGTTAAGCTAAGAGAATAAATTCTCCGCCACCAACAGAAATGTATTTGATAGAAACTAGCTTTACATCTCAAAGTGTAACGTCAGACACACATCCATACAAGTCTGTTCCGGGATTGAACGGAACCGAAGGCACTTCCAAAGAAGCCCTTCCAATCCGAATATTCACTAATCACGTCCAAACATCCCATCACAAGAAGAGTGATATAAATCTCTATACCGGAGCAACTCGGTGCAGAGACATTCGACAGGTTGTCCTTTCACTTTCGAAAATATCCGGTCTTCACACCGGTCTTCAAATAATGTCCATTCACGACGTATCACTATTCGGAATGGGTTATATGACACAAAGGTCTTTTCCCGGCTAAACTGAATAATGAGCGTTTGTTTTAAAAACAAATCAAATGCCATTTCAAAGGCAAATATTGATAGTCGGTTATTTGACTATCAACAACATCCACAACATTCAACCAATTTAAATAATTTTTCCCAAATTAATAAATTTCAAAATATCTTCGCAAGATATAAAATTTCCACACTTCAACATTTGAAAACCAATTTCAAATCACATTTTCACACTTCATCACTTTGAAAAAAAAATTCAAATCAATTTCCCTACACGGGATATATTTCCAAATATTTATTTATTCTCACGGGAAATCTGCCGAGTTCAAATATTTTTAAATGATTTATATCACTATCCAAAAATATATTTTTTGGAAAACATTTTCTCCGAAATATTCCTTTCAAAAACCCAACTTTAGAACCTTAAATTTATATTTTAAAAGCTATTTTGGAAATATACTCGGCTTTATAGTGAGAATACACTTTCACTTCAAAATGGTCCATTTAAACCAATTAAATAAATTCTTATCGATTTATTTCAAATTTACTTTCCAAATTATAAATTTATTTCCATACTTTAAAAATAAGTCAGTGTTTATTTTTAAAATAAATTTCCCTTTCCTTTATAAACTCCATTTGAATTTACATTCCCAAATATTCACCTTTATCCGATTTTTAAATCGATTTCTCAAATATACACTTTCAATTCCAAATCAATTTTTCAATTGATTTCCAAATTTATTTCAAAACCCAAATTGATTTCCAAACCTTTATTTCAAACACCAAATCAAATTCCAAATTGATTTCAAAATTTACATGAACACCAAATCAATTACAAATTGATTTCAAAATTCATTTCAACACAAATCAATATTTCCATTCAACATCAAATAAATTTTCATATCGATTTCCCAAAGATCTATTTTCAAATACCAAATCAATTATAAATTGATTTCTAGAAATTAATCACCTTTTTAAAATAAATTCATCTATCTCTTCCAAACCATTTAAAATTCCATTTTGAATAATTTTCCAACTTTTAAATAATACTGTTCAAAATCCATTTATAAAAATCTTTACCATATTTTGGAAATAATTCGATAAGTTTTCAAAAATCAACTTTATACTTTAAAATCCTTTCTTTTAAATTCAACCAATTTTTTCAAAAGAAATTTACTTAAAATTCCCAACTTTAATTTTCAAAAATCCAATTTTATTTATTTCTGGTATCCAACGATACCAAAAATACATTCGGCTAAATTATAGCCTTCAACGAATTCAATCACAGATATAATCATACACAGATTATAAAGAATTCATCACACAACATATGAAACAAATTCATACAACATATGAAACAAATTCATATAATTTGAGGAATCCAGTTGGATCCCTCCAACCTGTTTCCCTGCATCCATAGATGTTAGCACAATACCAATTCCACATCAATATGGAATATCGCGGTATATGGGATTTATAAAATACTATCCGCTATTATGCGGCGCAATAGGGTCTCATCCGCTATATAATGCGGGAAATCAACTCCAAATACATATATAATACCAATTCCACTTCACAATGGAATTAACGCGGTATATGTTTTTAATAAATAACCTCCGCTTAATATACGGCATATAGGGTCTATTTAACACAATATATAACAATTTATCATCCAATTCACACAATCAACATTATCAATAATTTTAAATCTAACAATTTAAAATTTAAATCGAAACACAATATTCGATTGAGTGAGGAGTTCTCACCTCGCTTTCAAAATGTCGAGCGTTCAATTTTTTATACATTAAATCGAACACGTTCGATTTAACGCAAAATTTTCACTTGCTCGAAATGATTCCACGTCTGCACCACAGCGAGCTGCTCGTCGCTGCGATTCCGGCGTTGCTACTTTCATCGAATTCTGACCATGTATGTATGAGATATGTTATTTTAAACATTCGAATATAAATTTTAAAACAAATTCCCTTTTAAATTTAATTCTTAATACCATAGCCGTTCATCACCAGTTTGAAATCAAGGCCATTGCTACTTGCTTCTTCCTCCCTCCAGATATTCACGCGCGTGACATAACCCAAACGCCGCCCTTAAACCCTAAATGACGCATCACCAACAATCGACGAGAAATCGATCGAACAACTTCAGATGAACGGCCACAGCGCGCTCCACCTTCGGCCGAAGCTAGGACCAACTCGGTCATGCCATCTCCTAGATAAACGTGCTCGAACGACACCACTTTGAACGCTTAATGCCGTTGATTCGCTCGACTTTATTCCGTCATCTCCGTATGGATTTCAAGATCTCATCGAGCCTGACATCTTTGTAGTTTAAAACTTTTCCTAATTGTTGATGGATTTTAAGATATTGGAGGAAGAACGAAAATGATTTCTGGCCATTGAAAATCTAGGGCCGACTGAAACAAGCTTTTTTAGGGTTTGAGTGAAAATGTTGAGATAATGGGTCCTTTTATAGAAAATGGCAAAACACTGTTCATTTCGAAAATTTTCGAACACGAAATCAAACGTGCCGGTTGGCGTTTCTAAGGTTTACCCCGCGTTTCGAACACAATGGAATGTATTTCGGGAGCTAATTCGATCGTATGTGAGAGTTTCGGAAATAAACGATCAAATTTAAATCAAATCGATTTAAACCGATTTCGATGTGTTTTGGCCTACCTCGGACAAACGGTACATCCGATTGACACGAAATTTGAAACCTTACAATAATTTCACATTACGGATCCGATGAAACTAGTTTCGTCGAAATCCGAGACTGTTTGAAAAATGACTATTTTTATTAGCCAATTAAATATTAAAATATTCAATTTTCACAAATTAATATTTAATTCGATTTTAAAAGTTCTATAACATCATTATAACTCCAATATGATTTATTATAACTTTATAAATCATTTTAAATCACATTTAATTCAGATTTCAATTATTTACCCAATTTCAAGTATCAAATTAATAATTTAATCGCCCAATTAAATCACTATATCGAAATTAAATTAATTCGACTTCCAAATATTACTTATTAATATTTAAAATTAATTAAATATACGAATTTCAAATGGCGGAAATTCTGGGTCGTTACAAACTTCCCCCTTTAAAAGAATTTCGTCCTCGAAATTGCAAAGTAGGAAAAAGTCACAAAATTCATTAACTTTTCAAAAATCCACGTAGTGAAAATTTTATATTCACTTTTCCAAAACCTTTAACTTCAACCAAAATAATGGTTTTCATTTTCTAGTTCAATTCCTACTCTTTCATTTCAATTTAGAAATTGACTTTCTTTTAACAAAAATTTTCTAACGCCTTAAATTTTCAGAAAAATTCGTCAGCGTCTCCTTTGCACGGTTCGATCGTAGTAGGATCGCAATAGACATAAATATATATACATCGACCCACACGGTCGGAAAAGCAGAAAAACAGTTCATATTTCCTATTTTTATTGCGTAGGCGTACCTTTTTAGCATTTTTAAGCAAAGCAGTTATTTATTTAGCATTTTAGCAACCAAATCAGCCGAACGGCAGCCACAGCACCTGTACTTACTCAGTTTAAATATGTAAGTGACACATATATAAAATTATTAACATTTTACTCTTTTAAACAACTACAACACATGCATATTAAAAGAAATGCATACTAAACAAGGTTTATAAGCAACTTATATGATCTCGACATCACTTGTAATTGTTTACAACCAATTCATATACAATGACATTCATTTCTTCATTTTCAATTAGTTTACATCCACTAATTTACATTCACATTAGTTCACTTCCAATTCAATTACTCAACTTTCGATTTCTTATCAATTTAATTCGATATGAATTTATATGCAATCAACTAACAATCATATAATAACCAATGTATAACCAACACAACCAAATTTATTCAATTTACTTTACTTCACATTCAATTTGGTTCAACATTTTTAATTCCAATTGGTTTAATATTCCATTGATTTTCATTCAATTCATTCAATTTCCAATCACATTAGCTTTAATGAATTAACACTTACATCCATTATTCCATATCAATTTATTCACATTCGATTGATTAACATTCAATCCATTTATTAATTCAATTGCTAATTCATTTTACAAATAAAGTTGAATCTCCTTTATATAACTCAAGTTCACATTTATTTAATAAATTCACTTTATTATTTTACTTCGATACCAAAATCAACTTCATTCAACATCACTTAAGTTATATATTCCAATTAAACATCATTTGTATAACTTAACTTAAATTTCCACTTATAAATCCAATTCAGATTTTGTTTTCCTTAACAAAATTGTTTAACCATTTTATCATTTGGTTTCACTTACATTTTCTCACTCTATAAGTTATACAACTTATTTATTTAACTTCCAAATCATATTATAAGTATAAAACTCATTTCACTTATAATCATCAATTTCAACTTGGATTTTTAATTTAAATTTTGTTTATCACAACAAAACTTCAATTTTCAATTTACTATGGTAGCAAATCAATCACACAGAAACTCGAAAATGATACTGATGATGCTGCAGTCATCACCCTTATTATTTCCCAGCAACACTAGTGAATTCAGTGCTTTAAATTCTTTCAAAATTTCCTTTTATTTATAAATCACATTTATAAATCTTTTTCTCATATAATTTCACTATTTTACTTTACTTATACAAGATTATTTCACAATTGTAAATCATCTTAATTATAATTCTATACTTATACAATAGTTGCTTTTATTTAGATTATTCAACAACCAAATAATTCAATTTATATACACTTTAATAATTTTTGAAAAATTATTTCTTTATATACAAAATATAATCGAGGTAAAATTATTTCATTTACCCAATTTAAAATGATATTGTGTCGGTTCATCTTGTTTAAGAGTTTAGAAACCCCTATCAATACAGTTAGCTAGACTGCACCGACCAGAATCTATTAACAATCAACCGATAAGTCAACACAATACAAAGCAATTTCATATTCACTAACAAATATGCGCTCATATCTATTATTACACTCACACTCATTCTAGAGTACTACTGACTCTATCTCTAATGAGTAACACCCAACAGAGCCAGGGTTGTCGCTTAACCAACAGCTCTGATACCACATGTAACGACTTGATTTTTCGACGCTCGAAAGTCGACATTAATACGTCCACTGTATCGAATGCCGCGCAATCGAATGCCGAAAAACCGAACCATTAGGTTAAAAAGAAGAGGTAGAAGAAGACAGAAGAAAAGAAAGAAGAAACAACAGAAACAATATCAGAATCTCACATATCGCAGCGGAACAATATATAATAGATAAAAGAATAATCTTTAAATCAAGAACTATATCATTTTATACATTACATCATCATCAGAGTTTACAACAACAATACATCAATGGACAGTTATACAAACTTGTCCTCATACAGAATACACAGAGGAATAAATAATATCATATACAAGTGATACGCCTCGCCATCCAGCTCGCCACTGAGCTCCAAAGCATCTCCTGAATCTAGAATGACCTGATAACCTGACTTTAGGCTGTCCGTGTGGAAAATGATGGGCACCCAGAGTTTAGGAAGTGAACAATAAACTCCAGTTCAGTCATGGTGACTGGTGTGAGAACTTAAAACAGTTATTTTCACAAAGAAAATAAAACAGATTCGCAATGCTTTTGGAAAATGAAACTACCATAAGACCTCCCGCCACACACACAATGCAAACACAGAATTGGAGGAGATTTCTTCTTATGATAGTCAAAAATGCTTACTACGCAAAATCATTCGATATAATTATCATTAGTGCATAGTGTCAAAAACCATTTTGAAAATATAATATTAATCTTAGCCAGCATACAACCATTATTGTATGCCTACTATAGCTACCATCTAAACAGTGGTGACCACCATAAGTAAATGGTAGGTTCTACAACTAAAACCGTACAAGGTTCGTATTGTTTCTTTGGATTTCCAACAAATGGTCAGGCAAAGGAACTTCCTTACACCGAAATGGAAACGCCTCTGGAAAGACGCCCCGAGAACCTAACCGGATCTCTGCAAACACAAGGCCGACGCTACCTCATGCTTTAACCAAGCTGTAACTAGGTAACTAACACACGAGCTATGTCATCCCCCGGTCGTCACCGACCTTTATCCGAGGATCCTCAACCACAAAGAAACAACCACAAAGTATAATAAATTTGCAGCATCAACATAGGTAAAATATCTGGGCTCCATACCATGATATCACCTTTTATCCAGAAGGAAATGACATACCCTAGGGCGCTACCCCTACAAACCTTGCCGCAACATTCCTGTTTCGACCATTACCGGGTTTTGAGGCTCGACGAAGTCTCGTCCACAAAGCTACGCTTTTTCACAAGGCCACGCTTTTTCACAAAGCCACGCTTTTCCACAAAGCCACGCTTTGATCAACAAATGATCAACAGCACTTCGTATGCCACATTACCAAATTGGGAATGTATCACTAGTAACCATCAACTACATAACCTCTAAGCTCGTACGTCTCAGAGAAGGGTGTTAAGCTAAGAGACTAAATTCTCCGCCACCAATAGAAATGTATTTGATAGAAACCAGCTTTACATATCAAAGTGTAACGTCAGACACACATCCATACAAGTCTATTCCGGGATCGAACGGAATCGAAGGCACTTCCAAAGAAGCCCTTACAATCCGGATATTCACTAATCACGTCCGGACTTCCCATCACAAGAAGAGTGATATAAATCTCTATACCGGAGCAACTCAGTGCAGATACATTCGACAGGTTGTCCTTTCATTTTCGTAAATATCAGGTCTTCACACCGGTCTTCAAATAATGTTCATTCATGACGTATCACTATTCGGAATGGGTTATATGACACAAAGGTCTTTTCCCGGCTAAACCGAATAATGAGTGTTTGTTTTAAAAACAAATCAAATGCCATTTCAAAGGCAAATATTGATAGTCGGTTATTTGACTATCCACAACATCCACAACAATCAACCAATTTAAATAATTTTTCCCAAATTATTAAATTTCAAAATATCTTCGCAAGATATAAAATTTCCACACTTCAACATTTGAAAACCAATTTCAAATCACATTTTCACACTTCATCACTTTGAAAATAAATTTCAAATCAATTTCCCTACATGGGATATATTTCCAGATATTTATTTATTCTCACAGGAAATCTGCTGAGTTCAAATATTTTAAAATGATTTATATCACTATCAAAAAATATATTTTTTGGAAAACATTTTCTCCAAAATATTCCTTTCAAAAACCCAACTTTAGAACCTTAAATTTATATTTTAAAAGCTATTTTGGAAATATACTCGGCTTTATAGTGAGAATACACTTTCACTTCAAAATGGTCCATTTAAACCAATTTAATAAATCCTTATCGATTTATTTCAAATTTACTTTCCAAATTGTAAATTTATTTCCATACTTTAAAAATAAGTTAGTGTTTATTTTTAAAACAAATTTCCCTTTCCTTTATAAATTCCATTTGAATTTACATTCCCAAATATTCACCTTTATCCGATTTTTAAATCGATTTCTCAAATATACACTTTCAATTCCAAATCAATTTTTCAATTGATTTCCAAATTTATTTCAAAACCCAAATTGATTTTCCAAACCTTTATTTCAAACACCAAATCAAATTCCAAATTGATTTCAAAATTTACTTCAACACCAAATCAATTTACAAATTGATTTCAAAATTCATTTCAACACAAATCAATCTTTCCATTCAACATCAAATAAATTTTCATATTGATTTCCCAAAGATCTATTTTCAAATACCAAATCAATTATAAATTGATTTCTAGAAATTAATCACCTTTTTAAAATAAATTCATTTATCTCTTCCAAACCATTTAAAATTCCATTTTGAATAATTTTCCAACTTTCAAATAATACTATTCAAAATCCATTTATAAAAATCTTTACCATATTTTGGAAATAATTTGGTAAGATTTCAGAAATCAACTTTATACTTTAAAATCCTTTCTTTTAAATTCAACCAATTCTTTCAAAAGAAATTTACTTAAAATTCCCAACTTTAATTTTCGAAAATCCAATTTTATTTATTTCTGGTATCCAACGACACCAAAAATACATTCGGCTAAATTATAGCCTTCAACAAATACAATCACAGATATAATCATACACAGATTATAAATAATTCATCACACAACATATGAAACAAATTTATACAACATATGAAACAAATTCATATAATTTGAGGAATCCAGTTGGATCCCTCCAACCTATTTCCCTGCATCCACAGATGTTAGCACAATACCAATTCCACATCAATATGGAATATCGCGGTATATGGGATTTATAAAATACTATCCGCTATTATGCGGCGCAATAGGGTCTCATCCGCTATATAATGCGGGAAATCAACTCCAAATACATATATAATACCAATTCCACTTCACGATGGAATTATCGCGGTATATGTTTTTAATAAATAACCTCCACTTAATATACGGCATATAGGGTCTATTTAACACAATAGATAACAATTTATCATCCAATTCACACAATCAACACTATCAATAATTTTAAATCTAACAATTTAAAATTTAAATCGAAACACAATATTCGATTGAGTGAGGTGTTCTCGCCTCGCTTTCAAAATGTCGAGCGTTCAATTTTTTATACATTAAATCGAACACGTTCGATTTAACGCAAAATTTTCACTTGCTCGAAATGATTCCACGTCTGCACCACAGCAAGCTACTCGTCGTTGCGATTCCGGCATCGCCAGTTTCATCGAATTCTGACCACGTATGTATGAGATATGTTATTTTAAACATTCGAATATAAATTTTAAAACAAATTCCCTTTTAAATTTAATTCATAATACCATAGCCGTTCATCACCTGTTTGAAATCAAGGCCATTGCTACTTGCTTCTTCCTCCCTCCAGATATTCACGCGCGCGACATAACCCAAACGCCGCCCTTAAACCCTAAATGACGCATCACCTACAATCGACGAGGAGTCAATCGAACAACTTCAGATGAACGGCCACAGCGCGCTCCACCTTCAGCCAAAGCTAGGACCAACTCGGTCATGCCATCTCCTAGATAAACGTGCTCGAACGACACCGCTTTGAACGCTTACTGCCGTTGATTCGCTCGACTTTATTCCATCATCTCCGTATGGATTTCAAGATCTCATCGAGCCTGACATCTTTGTAGTTGAAAACTTTTCCTAATTGTTGATGGATTTGAAGATATTGGAGGAAGAAAAAAAATGATTTCTGGCCATTGAAAATCTAGGGCCGGCTGAAACAAGCTTTTTTAGGGTTTGAGTGAAAATGTTGAGATAATGGGTCCTTTTATAGAAAATGGCGAAGCACTATTCATTTCGAAAATTTTCGAACTCGAAATCAAACGTGCCGGTTGGCGTTTCTAAGGTTTACCCCGCATTCCGAACACAATGGAACGTGTTTTGGGAGCTAATTCGATCGTATGTGAGAGTTACGGAAATAAACGATCAAATTTAATTCAAATCGATTTAAACCGATTTCGATGCGTTTTGGCTTGCCCTGGACAAACGGTACATCTGATTGACATGAAATTTGAAACCTTACAATAATTTCACATTACGGATCCGATGAAATAGATTTCATCAAAATCCGAGACTGTTTGAAAAATGACTATTTTTACTAGCCAATTAAATATTAAAATATTCAGTTTTCACAAATTAATATTTAATTCGATTTTAAAAGTTCTATAACATCATTATAACTCCAATAAGATTTATTATAACTTTATAAATCATTTTTAATCACATTTAATTCAGATTTCAATTATTTACCCAATTTCAAGTATTAAATTAATAATTTAATCGCCCAATTAAATCATTATATCGAAATTAAATTAATTCGACTTCCAAATCTTACTTATTAATATTTAAAATTAATTAAATATACGAATTTCAAATGATGGAAATTCTGGGTCGTTACAACCGTCTTCAAATGCAATCTCGTTTCGTCGTATCATTATTCGGAATGGGTTTTAGGACTTAATGTCCTCTCCCGGCTTAACCGAATAATGAGCGCTTATTTTAAAAACAAGTGTAAACATTCAGATCATAGTTAAGTCACAACAAATTTTCCATTTTTAATCTTTTAAACAAAAGATCCACCCTTAAGATTCGATGTGGTTTTCGGATAACCATTTGGAATCCGACCCTCGGTCGCATCGAAATTCAAATGTCATCTTAAAGGCCAATATTGATAGTCGATTATTTAACTATCATACAACATCCACAAACAACCATCAGATTTAAATAATTTCCCAAATTATTTATTTCAAAATATCTTCGCAAGATATAAATTTTTCTACACTTTAACCCTTTTGAAAACAGTTTTCAATCACTTTCCTCTCGCGGAATAAATTCCAAATATTGTTTATTTCCACTGAAAATGACCAAGACTAAATGCTTTAGATTTTAAAATAATTTAAATCACTTTATCTAAAAATATATATGCTTTAAAATACTTAGAATAAAACTATTTAAAACACTTTATTCAAAATACCAGTTATGAAATTTAATAATAATTTTTCATGTAAAACTTAAGTCAAAACAAATTTAAAAATAAAGGTTATTGAATTCTATACAAGTTTTCCAAATAAAAACTCTAGCCAAACTATATTTAAAATAAAACTACTTTATAAAAATATAAATATTAATAATTATCTTTTTAAATCATAATTACCAATTAACCCTTTTTAAAATTATTACTACTATAACTAATTTAATAATTTTTAACTTTAAAATTCTAAACAACTTAAATAAATAATTTCTCAAAAACATCCTTTTAAAACAACTTTAAAACTTCCAACTTATACTTAAAAATCTTTTTTGGAAACGTACTTGGCTTTTAAGGAAAAACGCTTTTCTCTCACTCCTTTAAAAAATAAACCACTATTTATTTTTAAAAAAATTACCCATTCCATTATAAATTCCCACCGTGAATTTATACTTCCAAATATCCACTGATATATTATTTCTCTTTATAAACCCATTTTATAAATTCCATAGTCTCATCCTTTTTTTCAAAACACAGTTTCAAACACTAAATCGATTTCCAAATCGATTTCCAAAATTTACCCCATTTTAAAATTACTCTTTTACTTATCCAAATTTATTTCAAAACCCATCAATCCAATATTCACCTATATATTTATGATTTAAATTCCATTTAAATCAGAAAAATCAATTTCATACTTGATTCCAAAATTCTCCGTTTATTTCTCCCAAACCATTTAAAATCCGAATTTTAAATAAATTCTTCAACTTTTAAACAATACTACTTTAAGTTCTCAAAATCCCTTTATTTCTATTTATAAAAATCTTTCCCACATACTTGGAATTTATTCGATAAGATTTCAAAAATCAACTTTTATCCTTTTCCAAATTCCTTCTTTTAATTTATCCAATTCTCTAAAATTAATTTACTTCAAATATTCTACTTTAATTTCCAAAAATCCAATTTTATATTTCTGGTATCTTAAAATACCAGAATATATTTGGCCAACCCATAGCCTTCAAAAATTTCAATTATCAATATAATCAATCACAGTTCAGCAACAAATCGTATCACAGCATATGAAATAAATTCAAACAATTTAAGGAATCCAGTTGGATCCCTCCAACCTGTTTCCCTGCAGCCATAGATGTTAGCACAAAATAAAATACCAATTCCACTTCGAGGTGGAATATCGCGGTATATGGAGTCATATCATCTCATCCGCTATTATGCGACGCATAGGGTCTCATCCGCTATATAATGCGGGAAATCAATCACTCCAATATATATATATATATATACACTATTATATATAACATACCAATCCAACTGATAACAATTATCAATCCAAGCAAACAACCAATAATTTTAATTTAACTATTTAAATTAATCGCGTAGTCTGATTGAGTGAGAAGTTATCACCTTTGTTTTTGTTTTGCAATCCATTTCCCTTCCAGCTTGTTTTCATGATTTTTTAAACCTTACTGAAGTTAATCTCTACCGAACACGACTTCGAGCCTCCCCTGTACTCGATGCCTGACCCACACAATTGCCGAGCCACCCATTCACATGCGCGAAGCCCTTCCCCCTCCAGACCGAGTTGCCGAAGTCGACGATGACAGCCAACCAAGCTCAAGTTCGAGTTACCTCGTACGCTGCCACTCGCATGAGATCCACATCGCGACTCCCACCTCCAGTTGCACAGGCGAACTCGCGCCATCCACCAGTGAACGCCAGCATCCTTCTCGAGCTTCGCTTCCTCATGCTCGATCGTGACAAAGGCCTAGGCCGCCGCCACTCCTTGCCATGCCATAGACGAACTTCGGCTGATTCGAATGCGATTTCGAATCACATAATTGCCTTCGATGATTAAATGAAATCAATTTTGAATTGATCTGGAATGTGGGTAACGCCATTTTTAAACTGAGAGAGGGGAGTTTGATTCCATGAATTTACTAAGAGAAAAGGAAGGGTAATCGAGTCTGAACGGAGATAATAAGGGGAACGAGATTTTGGTTTTCATTTAGAGAAGACGCGTGTGGAATTAAACAGAAAAAAAAACACTTGTACGCAAATTTGAAAAGGCAATGGACACGTGCTTTAGATTTCTCAACGTGTCTGTGCTAGCTATAGCGTACGATGAAATTATATTATTTATATCTAAATTTAAATTCCAATTTTAAATCGTCTCGATTTTCGCAATTCAAAATCTCGACATCCTATCGAGGCGTGCCGCCAGGCGTTTATAATGTTATATCCCTATTTCAAACGCACCGAAAAAGATTTCGAGGCCTAATTCGATCGTATGGAGAAGATAGCTTTTTGGACCCAATTTTATATTGAATTTTCGATAAAAATTTCAACGCGTTTACTTATCGTACATTCACACGACAACTCCAAATGCTACGAAAATTGAAATCCGGTAATAATAATACACTATTACGGATCCAATGGAACTGGTTTCGTCAAATTCCGAGACTGTGCCTCGGAAGGCTATTTTTAAATATCGATTTAAACGATATAAATTCAAAACTGAACAATCACTTTCAAATTCAATTTTAAAAGTTCTATTACCTTCAGTATTATCAATATAAATTTCCTAAGCCTTTAAAATATTTTTAACAAGCATAAAACTAAAGATTCAATATTTTACCCAACTTCAATAATTAAATTTAATAATTTAATTGCCAAATTCATAGTGATATTTGAAATTCAAGTTAAACTAACATTCAAATATTTAAAATCAATTAAATATTCCAATTTCAAATATCCAAAAATTCTGGGTCGTCACAATAACTATAAATCGTATGGGAAATTTAATATCTACAAAGCTATTTATAATCTTTTTCTCTGTAAAATAGATCATGTCCGTGAGTTCCAAACACGCAAGTTAAACTATACATTTCCACTAGGAATCTCACCTAACTAACAATGCGGCAATAATATATAATAGATGTACATGAGCAATAACAGTTATACAATAATCATTTATTAGTAAATGAATGTAAATTAGAGAGTTACCTTTTCCAAAGCCTATTAAGACACGTTGAAACGAAGTTGAGTGCTCCTTGAATCAGATTCACAACTTGGAAGATGTCGGCTTCAAATTATCTACCACCGTTGTTTGGATTGAACTATTTTTGATATGTATTTGAACTTAGATTTTTTATTGTGCTTGAAATGGATGGATTTTGGCCAGGAATAGCGGCAAGGAGATGCGAATTTTTTTTTCCAAAAGTGAGGCACATGTTGCTTTAATAAAGGAAGATCAAAGGAGTGAGAGAAGGATCATGGACCTAGTTTTTCTATCTACTATTTCCTACTTTTAACAAATAAAAAATCCTCCACTTCTACCCATCATATGACCAGACATCCTAGCCTTTCCTAGCCGATATTTATGTCCCAAATGGGCCTTAAGCCCATTTCAAGCCAGAACATTAACTATTGCAATTTGAATCAAATTCAAACGCATACCGATATCGTATGCCGATTAGCATATTTATAACCATTATAAGTGCTCTATATAATTTTGTTCAACACATCAAATAAAATTCTATAATTATTATTTCATAAATAATAATTAATTTATAACAATTATAATTAAACTAAATTAGGTAGTCAAAGGAGTATACAACGTTCCTGTTGTATGACTCTTTAGGTGTAAATTTGGTCAGCGATTAATGTTGAATAATTCAAACATCAATGTTCACACGTCACTTGGCATGTGGTGTGACATTATGGCTAAATCCATCACTTACTTGGTTTCTGTAAAATCCAATTTTACTTTGTTAATACCCGGTTGTGACTATTATTAACACAAATTCTCTTCGCCAAAACTATATCACTTTGGGCTTATGGAATTTGGTAATGGTCAAAATTCCAGTATCATCTGTATTCAACTCTATAGTCCAAATATAAAGTCATTGGTTCAATAATAACAATTATTATTAATCGTAATGCTCTGACTAGAGACTTTGACTTTGAGTTGACTTGAGTTGACAATGATACTAACCTCATATAACTGAGAAGACGAATCCTCTTTTGCATAGTGTTTCACTTCCAATACTTCCACTCGACCCAACTATAGTCACTCGATGGAACATCATGCCATGATTTAACTATAATCAAAGCAGAGCTTTCATATTGAAGATCCATATTATTCTCAAGTCAAGAGAACAATGTAAATCAGTCACATTGGTATTTTCTGTTTGACCTAAGTTATATTAACCAAAAAAAAACTATCGAGTGAGTCGTTCCATAGATTCCAATAACTATCAGTACGTAACCTCTCGGTGCCCTCAACAGCCATGATAATATACCGTCTAGTGTTTGGAGAGCGTTATGTACTCTAGTCTCGACAGATACATCGATATCCAGTCTCGATGCATCTTGACTAGGAACATTTAAAATGGTATATTTATTCTTATTATAATAAATTACTCACAGTTATAACACTTTATAACTACTATCACAAAACATACAATTTATGGATTTTCTATTAAATATACTTTTCATTAAATTAATTAATTAATATAACCACATTATATCAAGTATATAAAAGAAAGAAAGTACCTTTGATTTCAAACAAGATTGGTTAACGAGTTAGATATATGTTTACAATTACATAATTGCCTTTAGGGCATACCCTTAACTCAATCAATAATTAACCATTATGATTTATGGTCAATGAATAGGTATTATTGTCATAGGTTAATAACGATGTCACATTCATGTACGCACACATATATGCATTATTATAAATAAATAATAATTTTTTAAAATTCAACCATTAATTTTATTATTTAATATTTGCACATTTATATTTTAATATTACATATATATAAATTATATTTTTTAGGCATACATATATATATATCTAAAATATATTTCAGACGTAAAATACTCTTCATATATATATTAATAATTTATATATACATATATGATAACTTAAAATTAGACTTTGAAAACAATTTGACCTTTTCAAAAATCTACAAAATGCCTTTTATTCCCATGAGCTAATTTTTTTACTATATATTATAATTCGGTCGTATAAATACATACATACATACATATATAATTTTTTTTAATTTTGAAACCAAAAATAAAATATTGGTTTCTATTTAGATTATAAAATCATGTAAAATAATTTAAAATTTAGAGCATATATAGATTACTGTAGAATGAAATATTTTATTTTTTTAAACCAAATTGAATAATAATTAATATATTATACATATGTTTGAAAATACCATTGTGTTTCTCGGGTTTGAAAAAACTTCATTGTGTTTCTCAGTTTCAAAAAACTTTTTTATAATTTTCGAATTTACCATATCAATATACATTAAAAATTCATGATTTAAAATTTAAATAAGAAAAATATTAGACAAATATATTTTACTTTCGATTTTAGTTTGAAAACACCATTTTCTTTTTTTAGAAAAGTTTGAATAAGCCAATATAATTTAAATTTCAAATTTTAAAACAAAAAATTATGCTATATATATTAAATATTTATTTATAATAATGTAAACTGAAGAAAAAAATTATATTAAAGCCATACACTTAAACATATAAATATAGATACACACACATACATATTATAATATTAAATATAAATAATATTCAAATATATTTATATATTATTTATTGGCTGATAAAAAAATATTTTATAATTATATGTATATATTTGCATTTATATATGTGATATTACTTATGTTAAAATCATTAACACTTGACGTTATTCCCTTAATCGTAACCATAGATCCCAATGTTATTTACACAAATTTGACACACACACAGACGTGCGTGTGTGCGCATTTGTGTGTGCATGCGCGCCTTAGGTTAGTTTACAACATTTCCTTATTAAATTTATAATGTTTTCGTTGTGAATGCGAACATTTAATAAATCAAACATAAAAATTAAATTAAATTAAATTAAATTAATACAATAACATACATGATATTTAATAGATTTAAATCAAAATATATAAAATGTGCGTACATAAAGTTTTAATGTAAATTAATTAAATTAAGATTAGAAACAACAAACTCTTTTATTAATGAATACTAAATACACTTAGTGTAAACAAATTGTTCATGTACGGTGCAAATTAATAAAAGGATTTTTTTAAATTTCCTAGTTTTACCTCGTTATCAATGCACCTGATCCAACATACATGAGTCTATCATGTCCATGGTCTATAGCGCTTTCGACACCCATGTGAGGGTCGTGCTCGGGATCTTTGTCAGAGTTTTTCCCATTGTAATAGGGTGGCGCAATCTGTATGTGCCCATAGCTTTGCTCATGATGCTCTAGTTCCAAAACTAGTCCCACCGCCCAGAATCATGTAACTCATAGCTCCTCACCTAAGAGATTAACCGCCTTTGAACGATCTAGAGTAGTAGACGGAGGGCATCATTTATGCTTTGACCACCTAAGTGGTGAAGGAGGAGGAAGAAATAATGAAACTAGAGAATGCTTAGTTTTCTCCCAACCCCATCAAGGAGTTTTAAGACCTCACTTTCGTGAGAGACAAGGCTATTACTCCAGGTCTCCTTATGTCAACAGAATAAGAGGCCACAAACACCTACTAGCCGTCACCGCTCACCGTCTCCTTATCATCATCATGAACGCCTATTTTAATTATTTTTGATTTAAATATAAAAATATTAATGAGCCGTATGTAGAAAAAGCATTATATGTGTTGAATATATTATTGTAGAAAATTCTCTATATAATATTAGTTTATCCCAAATTTCAATGGAAGCCTGTGTAACAGACTATGGGTGGGATAAAACAAGCAAGTCGAATAATCGAACTTAATCCAACAAATCACAATCAAACATAGGAAAAACTAAAATAAACAAAAATGAAAGTAGGAAATAGAGATTTACAGTTGTTCCAATATTGATGTGAATGTACATCCACTTTGGAAGAGATGAATTTTGTTAATAATTTTATGGAGGATTACAAGGGATTGATATGTCTATTTTAATGGAGGTTTAATCCAAAAATAGAGAAGAAGTAGAACTTGAGAGGATGTTTATCTTTAACGAATAACTGCATTTATATAGAGAGTGATACTTGGGGTGGAATGAACTAATTTATGTTAATAAATAAATGCCTTAGTTCAAATGGAAATACATATATTTTCCAATTTTTATATTCTTCCATCAATTGAATATGGAATTGCTTAATCACCTTCATCTTCAACATTCATTTCTTTTCATGTTGATAATTACTTCCTTTTCGTAAATGTAATAAATTTGCATTTGATTAATCAAATCATGACTAAAGAGGTAATATATGTTCTCTAACATACATCTAAGCCACAATTTTCAACATATATGACTTTGTATCTGTAGGAACCATGCCTGATCTGCAGCGGGTGTAATGTGTAAATTTAAAAAAAATCCAATTTGGATAATAGTGGGCTAATGAAGTATAATGTGTTTAGATCCAATCTAGTTGTTATTAATAAAATCATATTTTATTAATATTTTCTTACTCTTATTTATTAAATCGATGTTAATTAAGTGTGAAATTTAAAATGATATGAATATATCAAATATATTTATATTTTAAAAGGTGTGACGAACATGTGAAATATATAGTGAGTGTGATTATTTGTTGTGTAAGGATGAGAATAAACATGAAATTAGACCTAGATATAATCACATCAAGATCTAAAAGGAAAGAGGTAAAAGGGGCATCATCAATTGGTTCCACCATTCCTCTATTGCAAATATTTAATTGATACTATAGATAATCAATTTGCGAGGGATGATATATTACAACAGTATGAAACAACAAACAATAACATGGTCAATATATACATGTGTACAATCAATATATATATATATATATTATTGCCTCAATTTTAAAATTTTCAATGGAAAATAAATTTATATATATAAGATGTTACTAAAGTACAAATCTCAATTATGTGTGCATTCAAATAATTACAAACAACTCCAAGGACATTAAATAAATTAATAATAATTAATATTTCTAAAATATTGGTTAACTTACAACATTTTATAAACTAATTAATTGTGTGGTTTTTTTAGAGAATTCACAAATATGGTTGTGAGACTAAGATGTGTGAATTCAATCGGCGATTAATTTTAACAATTCAAATATTAACGTTCACACATCACCTTCGTTAGTGGTGTGATAATTTTTTCATATTCATTGTTTATAGATCCTTTTTAAGCGGTATCTTTTAGTAATGATAATATATACATGTTCTCTTCATTAAAACTATATCACTTTAGGATATATGGAATTTGGTGTAAGTCAAAATTTCAATTTATCCATATTCAGTTCGGTTAGTCCAAAATCAAAATCCTTGGTTTAATAATAACATTTATTACAAATGTACTACTCTGCCCTAAGATTTTGACTTTGAGTTGAATATAGTTAATCGTGATACTGACCCAATATAACTAAAGAGATGAATTTTCTATTTAATAGTGCTTCACTTCCAAAGCTTCAACTCAAACTCAAGTATAGTCGCTCGATGGATTATCCTGTCATGATTTAACTATAACCAATGAAGAGTATTCACATTGAAGTTCCACGTTATTCCCAAATTGAAGGAATATTGTAACATCAACACAACGAGATTTCCAGTTTGACCTAGTTGTTATTAACTAATAGGAAACTCTCGAACGAGTCATTCCACGGTTATCCAATAACTACAAGCACGTAACCCCTTGGTGCCACTAGCAGTCATGAGTAATACACTACCCAACATTTGGAGAGTGCTACACACTCCGGTACCAATAGATAAATCGATATCCTTTTCTTGAAACATCTTGACCAGGAATATTCAAAATAAAATATCATTTTATTTTGTGGCTAATTACTCATGATTGAAACTATATGCAACTACAATGCCATAACATTTTATTTAAGGATTTTCTTATCAATATATTTTAAATTAATTACTTAATTTATTATATCATAATATAACAAAGTAATAAAAATCAAACACATTTATTACGAACAAGATTGATTACAGAATCAGACATATATAACAAATTACATAATTGCTTCTAGGGCATATCAATTATCTTTCAATCTCCCACTTGCACTTGGGGTCAATTATGGAGCCTTGATCCTATTTTGGACCAGTTCTAAACTAATCGAGCTAGTCTCTTAGTAAACGGGTCTGTTATATTGTATTTCTATTTACTTTGTTAGCCAACATCTCTCCATCGTTGATAAACTTCTTTTATCATGTGGAACTTTTGAAGCTTGTGTTTAAACATTTTGTGGGCCCTAGTTTTTTGCATAATTTTCATCGCTGTATCTTGTTCACAAAACAAAATAAAGGGATTCTCAACATTCGGAATAATCCCTAGCTTAGTTATAAATCTGTGCAATTATATTTGTATCGCGTTCATTTGCGGTGCTATTCAAGGCAATGTGCTTAGCCTTTTGGTTAAATTAGCCACCACTGCCCTTTTGGAACATTTCCAACTCAAAGCTCCTTAACTAAGGTTCTACGTGAATTCAGGATCGATGCACCATATTTGATATCACTTATGAAGTTTGAGTCTGAACACTTCTTCATAAGGAGTTCGTTGTTTTCGTAAATAATTCTTTAGTATTTCATAAATTCTCAACAACACTCTTAACTACCATCTAGTGGTCGTATTTAGGATTTGGTACTCGCTCATTGTATTAATTACATAAGATAATTATGATATAGTAGACAGCGCAACACATATGATAATTCATGTTGCTGATGCATAAGGAATTTACCTCATATGCTCCATGTTAAACATTTTAACATGGTGTTGTCCATCTGTATCGTTTGGGACAATCCAAACATCCTTACTTATAGTTTTAGAAATATTTTATAACCCGTTAATATTCTTTCTTACAGATACATGCTTCCTCTGCATTTTGACTAATAATCAAACTATTTAATTTTTCTATCAAAATATTTGCTTAATTTTAATGTTTGTCGAACTATACTGTCGTATTAGTTCTTGGATCTTATCCAACACTTACGAACTCAATCACCCCTCCCATTGCCATCATAACATTTTGGTCATCATGTGTAAACAATCTATTTTAAATTATTATTCAAAATTTCTATTCTAACCAAGATTTACCAAAATTCAAGGTCATATTGGACGATAGTTTTGTGAGTAGAATACGAATTAACTTAAGTACGTTAAATTACGAATCTATTACACTAATTTCAATAATTGAAATTTACAACGTTATTCTCATCAATGTTGCTTATTGTATTTCAATTGCATATGTCATCCTTTCGAAGACACACCCGCCATCGATGGATCATCACTCTTTCGGTTACAACTATCAAAATCATATTTTGATAATGTACTTGGAATCGCTTTCGGATTTAAGCATCATGCCATATGGTAGAGTCTATACTCTTTATAGCATATTGACAATTTGAGATATTGCTAATAATTCTTTTCCTCGACATTGATAAAAAAACTCATGGTTTCTCTTTAAAGTGCTAGAATTCTTATTAGACATTCTAATGAGTTGTGTTCGTTTTAGGATCGATTAATTTCATTTCATCTTATATAATCGGTTTCTATATTAGATTTTTTGGATCTTATCCATACTTAAACTGATTCAATCACAAAACTTATGTACGTAGTATAAATTAACCAACCATTATTGGGTGGTTCCAAACTCCTAGGGTGGTTTACACAAGACCCCTTATGATCGAATTTTAAGTGATGCCTCTCAACTCATGCAACCTATCAACTCTTTGACCCAGGACATGTTGGGGTTTCAAGTTAATTTATATCTCATATGATGTCCTAAAAAGTGCTTTAGATGAAATTAAATTTAACATATGTACTTACTTTCAAGTACATATTTTTATAGAAAGAAGTTAATCAACATCACTCAACATCGTTATGTATCATGGAGAGTAGTGGATTTGGAATTGAATTCTATTCATTCCTAGGTACTTTTAGAACTCCTTCGAATATTGTCACTTACTCGATCAAATCGAATTATTATTCCTTTTGCATTTTATGTTTTCTACTTCTATTTCAAATTCCATGAACTTATAAGATATATACTACTTGTGTACCAAATACACATATTCATGTTTGTGGCGGTTCCATGGTGAATTTAACAAAGTAAGTGGACTCATTTTGGTAATTATTGGATCTTCGATTCTATACATCTATATGTATTAATCTGAAGAGTACATTAACTATTTTGTCGCTCCACTAAATGAGTGATTAACACTTAATACTTGAGTAGAGTTCACCAGTATCACGTGATCTACAATCATATGATTTAAAGAAGTATCCCAC
The DNA here is from genome assembly GCA_030737815.1 of Allium fistulosum. Taxonomy (NCBI): domain Eukaryota; kingdom Viridiplantae; phylum Streptophyta; class Magnoliopsida; order Asparagales; family Amaryllidaceae; genus Allium; species Allium fistulosum. The sequence continues at coordinate 875,643,902 of CM060905.1, read as the reverse complement.
CATGATACAACTTAGTCTATAATCCTAAAAATATTTGTTAAATTTTTAGATATTTTCATATTATGTAACTAATGCGATAAACATAATTATTCTAGATTTATTTTACACTGAACATTCATAATATTCATAACATATATATTCGGTCAATACTGAAAATATTTATTATTTTGTAAATAATATTTGGTATATAAATGAAAACAATCTTTCATATCTCAATGCATCCATTTGTAAGTGACATATGTTATATTCCTACTATTTCTACCATAACTATAATAGCACATTACAAAGCTCCATTCAACTATTTATTGTAGGCTCTTTTTTTATAACTAATTTACAGTCGAGAGTTTTAGATCACATATCCTAAACTATAGGAAATATATTTTGTAGAATAGTAAAATATGTTTGGAACGGAAACCACATTTCTCATTCCATATTAAGTATCTTACTAAATTTTATACAATTCTCGCCCTCGATGTCTCTTTATGAAGTATGATAATTCACTCTCTTCATCTCAACCGTGCTTATTTTACATCCACTTTCGAACATTCGCTTTCTTTTCAAATGGTCAAACCATTCAAAAGATAACTATATTGTAAGGCTGCATAATTTTTTTTACTAAAGTGGATTTGAATATTCTTATCATTTTAAGAATATTGAACGGGTTGGACTTAAGTAAGTTGGCCGAAATTGACGTTTCAATTTTCAAATTCCTGTGTCCGTCTTTATTCCTTAGTCTTTTATTGTTTTCTATGCAACAAATATAATCATATTTAATCATATTAAAAATATTTTTTATTTGCTCATCTCAAGCGTACCAAATTAATTGAGATTTATATAGTACAAGCATGATGATTTACCATACAACTTTTGTATGTGATCAAATATGGATCAACTATCCATATCTTTGTATTTCTTTAGAGTTCAAAACTCATAGAAGACAATGCATAATTTTTAGAAAATAAATAATTAAATGACCAAATTACAAATACATTCAATAGTTGTATCATTATTGGCACTTGCAACGGTCTAAAGATGATGGCATGCTAAAATATATTACTTAGTATATTTTTAGTTTTTCTTTGTCAATCTTAATTCAGTTCTTTAGTATATTCTTATTGATAAACAAATTTATCAATTTGGTTGCCAAAATTTACCAATGTAGATAATTTTAGTATGTATAGCATGCATTCTTTCAATATTAGAAAGGTTAAATTTCAACATTGCATTTTTCTTAATAAGGCTCCCACTAGATTTTTATATTCTTAAAACCCTAAGAGAAACATAGAAATCTTTTAATTCATCTAATGGTGTTAGGATTCTATTGCCTTAGGATTCTGACCTTAAGTTTGCTAAACAAATCATAGGCCTGCAATGATGGATAATTAAGGGTGTAAATTTTGTACGATTGTTTGACGTCTGGCTCGGTCCGAGGCTACAAGGCATCCGGTCCATGTCTGTACGATTAGCATTTAGGACACAAATTAGGATAAGAAAAAATGTATGAATATATATCTATCCGAATAGGTTCGATGTTTTTCTATTGTTCGAACATTGTCTATCCGTTATCCGGCTCGTACGAACAACATTCGAACTTAAAACCTTGTATGATCCATGTCTGTTCAAATCTCTTATAGGACAGGACATGGCACATCTCTGTCCAGTCTGGTCCGACCTATTTACACTCCTATGGATAATCCTTTATCAGTTATATCATATACAAATCTTAACCATGATCTTTGTCCTTATCTCAATCTTGACTTTAAGTTTGATCAACAAATCGAAAGAGATTATTCACTTGCATCCATGATTTTGTGGTGTCCTAAGTATAATATACATACCTTGAGTTTGTTCAACAAATACATACATGTATCTTACCTCATCTAATAATATATTGATAGTACTACACATTACATCCCTAATGTGAGTTTGCTTAACAACTATTGTGTATGCAAGTTCTATCAATAAATAAATGGTAGAGAACATATTTATATATTTGAGATTCATAATCTTTAATATATATATTAGATTAATATCAATTTAAGTGATTAATGTATTTTTTATGAAATACTCTTTGATTTAAGTGTCTAGCACATTTGAAATCACAGTACACGTACTTCACATATGTACTTATTTTAGAAATCTGTTTTGAGTTTAATTTAGTTCCGCTTTCGTTATATTTATACATATGTTGCTATATAAGTTTAATTTATTTATATTTTCTTACATATTATATATGTATCTTTATTAATTAAACCATATTTAATTAATTTTAATTTTTATTAATTAAATCATATATAATTTATTCCCAACTTTATTTATTTAACCAGCCTAACTAAATTTTATATTATTCATCTTAAATTATTTAAAATAAATAGCCCACTATAACATTTATAATTTGTTTATATATATACATAAATAGAAACATATATATTAATTAATTAGCTTTTAATAATTAATTTATTTAATAAATAATTTATTTAACTAAAAAAAAAAAATATTTTTCAAATTAATTGAAATTTAATATTATTGATCTTAAATATATTTAAGACAAATATATGGCAATAACAATTATTGTTACATATTTATATCATTATATATGTTTACATTTACAATAATTAACATTTAATTAATTAGCTTATCAAGCAAATTATTTATTTAATTAAAATATTTGATTATTCCAAATCTAGATGCTACTATATTATACACCCATCGGGTAACTGTTAGAAATCTACTATTAGGAACTACAATTGGCTCATTTACTTTTAACGTTATGAAGTTTCTAATCTTAATGTGACCCTATTAATTAGGTCATAAATAGAACGTTTCATTTACCTTTAACGTTATGCAGTTTCTAATCTTAATGTGACCCGATTAATTAAGTCATAAATAGACCGTTTTATAATTAGAACATTAGGTCTGTGATTAATCTTAAGCGTTGAATTAGTATTGATGGACGTACCAGATTTAGAGTTAAATGTTATATAAAGGATTGGGTCCTCTCTCTCCCAGCTAACAGATGTATTCTTCTCCATCAAGAAACACATAAAGAAATAGGGTTAGAGAGAGAAACCGAATTCTGAGAAGAAGAGTAATTATTAGAAGTCAGAAGAAGAAGATGACAGCCATTACAACTTCCGCTGTTAATCGAGGTACGTCATCTTAAACAATAAATCATATTAAGTTTTGTTTGTGAAATATTCGGTATTGGTGATCCTTGGGCTATTACTTGAATTGTTCATTATTAATCATGAAAGATCGAACAGTAAAGAATTTCTGACATTTGGTATCAGAGCCACCAATCAATAATTGAATATTTCCTATGATTGCAATTGATCTGTTCTATGCTTTACTCATGATGTTTAATCAAGTATGTGTTATAAGTCATTTATGCACATGAGATTTATGATTTTGTTAATCCCCAAAGTGGTCAAAATCAGAATAATCATTTAGTGCATAGGTGACAATGATTATTGATAGAAATTGCCAGTTATAATAATACCAATTAAACACTGGCGTCACTAATGATAGAACCTGAGAACTTACCCAAAGGAAAGTCTTGTTCTATAACTAGTTGACATGATGAGGTTTAATAGATATCTTGATTAAATAAATATTGATCATCCAAAGATGTCAGTTCTATTTAATTGAATATATTTATTACTTACTTATGTTTTGATATTTAATTATGTTAAGTATAAGATAGTATCTACCCAAAGGAGTGCTATATTATACTATTATGTACATATCTGAATCGCGTTAGCTATGAGCTTATAGTTATTTCAATTTTTTTTATATTTAATTTGCAGTAGTTCCCATGAATACACATGCTTCATCGGTTACATTGTTCGCTGGTGTTAATTAATCTGAATGGAGAGAACAAGTTAATTTCCATTTAGGTGTTCAGGATCTTGACTTGGCACTCCTTGAGGATAAACCTGTTGCTCTTATAACAGCTAGTACTGAGACATAAAAATCACACCATAAAGCATGGGAACGCAGTAACAGATTGAGCCTTATATTTCTTAAGATGACTGTTGCTAACAACATCAAGTCAGCAATTCCGCAAACAGAAAGTTCTAAGGAATATATGCAGTTTGTGGAAGAGCGTTTTCGTTCAGCTGATAAGTCACTCGCTAGTACTCTTATGGCAGAACTCACGACCATGAAGTTTGATGGGTCGCGAACTATGCAAGAGCACATTATAGAGATGACTAACCTTGCAGCAAGGTTAAACTCCCTTGGACTTACAGTAGAGGATTCTTTTCTTGTCCAGTTTATCCTAAACTCGCTACCTTCTGAATATGGACCTTTTCAAATTAACTTTAACACTATAAAGGATAAGTGGAATGTTAATGAATTGGCCAGTAGACTTGTTCAGGAAGAAGGACGTTTGAAAAATCAAGCGAGTCACTCAGTAAGTTTTGTGACTAATAAAGCTGGTAAAGAAAAGAATGGAAAATCAAGTCATTTCAAGAAGAAAAAGGCACCTGCTAAGAATGGGCAGGATAAGGAAAAGAAGGAACTAAAGGATGTTCGATGTCATTTCTGTAAAAGGAAAGGACATTATCAAAATGACTGTCCGAAAAGGATAGCTTGGTTTGAAAAGAAAGGTAATCATCTATCTTTCGTATGTTTTGAATCAAATTTAGTTGAAGTTCCTATTAATACATGGTGGCTTGATACTGGTACTACAACTTATGTCTCCAATAATATGCAGGGATTTCTTATGATCCGAACCATAAATCCAAATGAAGACCGTTTTCTCTTTATGGGAAACGGAATGAAATCCACAATAGAAGGCATTGGGACTTATCGTCTAATTCTAGAAAGTGGATATGTATTAGACTTATATAGTACCCTTTATGTACCTTCATTATCTAGAAACCTTATTTCCGTAAGTAAGTTGGATATTTCTGGTTTTAGATGTACGTTTGGATCTAGTTGTTTTGATTTATATAAGAATACTGATAATGTTGGTTCTGGTATTCTAATTGATGGTTTATATAAATTGAAAATGAATGACACTTATGCGAATTCCTTGCTGAATGTAATAAATAATGTTGGATGCAAACGTAGCATGTTGAAGGAAAATTCTACTTTCTTATGGCATAAAAGACTATGTCACATATCCAAAGAAAGAATGATGAGATTAGTAAGTAATGAAATTTTGTCAAATTTGAACTTTAGTGATCTAGAATTATGTGTGGATTGTATTAAAGGTAAAAAACCAAACATAATAAGAAAGGAGCCACTAGAAGCAGCCAGCTTCTTGAAATAATACACACTGATATTTGCGGACCTATGGACACTCCAGCCTTTAATTGAGAAAAGTATTTCATCACTTTTATTGACGATTTTTCCCGCTATAGTTATGTCTATTTGCTTCATGAAAAATCTCAATCTGTGAATGTCCTTGAGATGTTTGTAAAGGAAGTTGAGAGGCAATTAGATAAAAAGGTGAAAATCATAAGGTCTGATAGAGGTGGTGAATATTATGGCAAATATAATGAGTTAGGCCAGTGTCCAGGTCCATTTGCAAAATTCCTCGAAAGTCATGGCATATGTGCGCAATACACAATGCCAGGTACACCACAGCAAAATGGTGTAGCAGAAAGGCGCAATAGGACGTTAATAGATATGATTAGGAGTATGATGTCAGATTCTACACTACCTAAGAATTTGTGGTCGTATGCTCTCAAAACCGCTAATTATTTGTTGAATAGGGTTCCTAGTAAAGCTGTTCAAAAGACTCCTTTTGAATTATGGACTAACAGGAAACCTAGCTTAAGACACCTGCATGTTTAGGGTTGTCCAGCGGAAGCGAGAATTTATAATCCAGATGAAAAGAAATTAGATTCTCGAACGATTAGTGGGTATGTTTTAGGTTACCCTGAAAAATCTAAAGGATATGTGTTTTACTGTCCTAATCATAGTCCAAGAATTGTAGAAACTGGTAATGCAAGATTCATTGAGATTGGTGAAGTCAGTGGGAGTACTAGAAGAGAAATAGTGGAAATAAAGGAAACAAGGGTAAATGTTACATTGCCTAGAATAGTTCCTGCATCTACTATTACTCCAAATGTTGTTCCAACTGTTGGAGAATAGCATGATGATGAACAACATATAAATGAAGAAGTACTTCCTGAAGGAAATGACTTACATAATGCTGATATGCATGAACCACAACAAGTAGCATTAAGAAAATCTCAAAGAGATCGTAGGTCAGCTATTTCTAATGATTATATGGTTTATATGCAAGAATCAGATTATGATATAGGATTCAATAAGGACCTAGTTTCGTTTTCACATGCTGTAGAAAGTAAAGAGTCAAAGGAATGGATTAATGCCATGAAAGAAGAACTAAAATCCATGCAACAGAATGAAGTTTGGGATCTCGTTGAGTTACCACATGGCTGTAAAAGAGTCGGATGCAAATGGGTTTTTAAAACCAAACACGACTCTAGTGGTAATATCGAACGGTATAAAGCTAGACTTGTTGCTAAGGGTTACACTCAGAAAGATGGTGTTGATTACAAGGAGACATTTTCTCCTGTTTCGAAAAAGGACTCACTAAGAATAATAATGGCATTAGTAGCACATTATGATTTGGAATTGCATCAAATGGATGTGAAAATAGCCTTTCTGAATGGAGATCTTGATGTGGATGTTTATATGGATCAACCTGAGGGTTTTTCTGTAAAAGGTAAAGAACAATTGGTGTGTAAACTTAAGAAGTCAATGTATGGACTTAAACAAGCATCCCGGCAATGGTATATTAAGTTCAATACAATTATTACATCTTTGGTTTTAAGGAAAATACGGTTGATCACTGTTTATACCAAAAGATCAGTGAGAACAAGTTTATTTATCTAGTCCTTTATGTTGATGACATCTTGCTTGCTGCAAATAATTTAAGCATATTGCATGAGACTAAGGAATTTCTCTCAACGAACTTTGAAATGAAAGATATAGGAGAGGCATCCTATGTGATTGGAATAGAAATATTTCGTGATCGATCACAAGGAATATTGGGATTGTCTAAGAAAGGATATATCGAAAGGATTCTAGAGAGATTTGGAATGAGTAAGTGTTCACCTGGGAAAGTTCCTGTACAGAAAGGTGACAAATTCAATCTCATGCAATGTCCTAAGAATGATGTTGAACGAATGGAAATGGAATCAATTCCATATGCATCTGTATTTGGTAGCCTAATGTATGCTCAAACCTGTACTAGACCAGATATTAGTTTTGCGGTCGGTATGTTAGGGAGATATCATAGTAATCCAGGAAGGGAACATTGGCAAGCTGCAAAGAAAGTGTTGAGGTACTTACAAGGCACGAAAGATTACATACTCATGTATAGTAGATCCAATGAATTGGAGGTGATTGGATATAGCGATTCAGATTTTGCTGGATGCATCGATACTAGAAAATCGACTTTTGGTTACCTGTTTTGTTTGCTCAAGGAGCCATATCATGGAAAAGTGCAAAACAAACTATCGTTGCTTCATCTACTATGGAGGCAGAATTTGTGGCATGTTATGAAGCCACAATTCATGCATTATGGTTGCGGAACTTTATTTCAAGACTTGCGGTTATCGACACCATTAGCAAGCCGCTGAAAATTTATTGTGATAACTCTACAGCAGTGTTTTTCTCAAAAAACGACAAGTACTCTAAAGGTGCCAAACATATGGAACTGAAGTATCTTGTTGTGAAAGATGAGGTTCAGAAACAAAGAGTGTCAATCATGCACGTCAGGACAGAACTTATGATTGCGGACCCTTTGACGAAAGGGTTACAGCCAAGACAATTTAAGGAACATGTTCAAAGAATGGGTCTTGGTTGTATTAATAATAATTGATGTGTGACATTCCGAGCTCCTTTGTGTGTTTCTGATATACAATTATGTGTCTCTTGTTTTAATGTGGTAGTACGTACTTTATGTAATTTTAAACAAGAAAGAGTCTTATAAAGATATTAGGTTTAATCATTATAATATAAGACATTATGTGGACCATTATGCTGTTTTATATAAATTATGAGTATAAAATGATGGATTGCTGGTATTGTAGTATATGGAAGGGAATGCATTGAATTAATAATGCACAACCGCCATAACTCTCAGCAATTTATCATAGTATGATGTTCAACACTTGATATTATGAATAATCGGGTTAAGTGGGAGAATGTTAGAAATCTGCTATTAGGAACTGCAATTGGCTCATTTACTTTTAACGTTATGTAGTTTCTAATCTTAATGTGACCCGATTAATTAAGTCATAAATAGACCGTTTTATAATTAGAACATTAGGTCTATTATTAATCTTAAGCGTTGAATTGGTATATAATGGACGTACCAGATTTAGAGTTAAATGTTATATAAAGGATTGGGTCCTCTCTCTCCTAGCTAATAGATGTATTCTTCTCCATCAAGAAACACATAAAGAAATAGGGTTAGAGAGAAACCGAATTCTGAGAAGAAGAGTAATTATTAGAAGTCAGAAGAAGAAGATGACAACCATTACATCTTCCGCTATTAATCAAGGTACGTCATCTTAAACAATAAATCATATTAAGTTTTGTTTGTGAAATATTCGGTTTGGTGATCCTTGGGCTATTACTTGAATTGTTCATCATTAATCATGAAAGATCGAATAGTAAAGAATTTCTGACATCTAGTTATATTTGTTGGCCTTAAATACTAACTAATTATACAACAAAGACTATTTGGGCTCTGATACCATTATAAAAACCAGACCCGAACTAAAATGGGTGAAATGGATAGATTTAAAAAATCCTATTTGGATGCTATCGGGACTGTGAAGTTTTATGGGTTTCACTAGATCCAATACTGTTATTATTAATAAATCATATTTTATTAATATTGTCCTTTTCTTATTTATTAAATCTATGTTAATTAAGTGCGAAATTTGAAATTGTACGAATATATCAAATATATTAATGTTTTAAAATTAATGGTGTGACAAATATATGAACATATAGTGAGTGTAACTTTTTAGTGTCCAAGGATGAGAATAAACATGAAATTAGATCTAGATATAATTACGTAAAGGTCTAAAAGGAAAGAGATAATGTGCATCATTGATTGATTTCACCTTTCCTTTTTTGAAAACATTTAATTGTTACTACATCAAATCAATATACAGGGGATGATATATTGCAACAATATGTCTAAAATGACAAAACAACAAACAACAACATGGTCAATATATACGTGTAGATATTGGGATTTATATCTACCTTGTATATATTCTCCATTTATTTGTATATATTATTAACTTAATTTTGAATTATTCAATGAAAAATAAATTTATACATGTATAAAAGAAATGTTTCTAATTACAAATCTTAATAGTAAAATATAAATATAGAATTTTATATTTGTGCACACACAAACGCACACACACACATACATACATACATACATATATATATATATGTATGTATGTATGTATGTATGTATGTGTGTGTGTGTGTATATGTATGTGTGTATTTATGTGTGTGTGTATGTATGTGTGTGTGTATGTATGTACATATGTATAATTTCTACCCAAAAACACTTTTGTTTTTTACAATCAGAATATTATAAGATAAAAACTGCATACATCAAATCAATGAAGATATTCACAGTTTCTATGTTTTAGGATTAATAAAAAAACTCAAATCATTTTTTTATGCATACATAAATTTTGGTTTAATTTATCAGTTAAAAAATCAAATCATTTAAAAGTTGTATAAAGTGATCTACTAATTCTAGATCAAGATAATGCAATGATATGTACATATAAAATTATGATAAATATATCAAGTTAAATTTAGAGTATACCTTTTAGATCAAGCCAATAAGTGACACTTTGATTTGTAATTCCCTTAGATTCTTGAATTTACACCCTACTTTCCAGGAAAAGGATGAACCACAAAGCCTTTATATTTATTTGATGTTTTTATCAGTTTTGGAGTTGATTTTGTTTTGAAGAGGAGGAGATGATTTCGGCAATGGAAGGAAGAGGAAAGGAGAAAAACAAAACAAATAAAGAAAATAAAATTAGTGAATTTGCTTTAACTGATAGATTGGATCCTTTTACATTCTTCTACTTAAAACTTCCCTAATTAGTCCCTTAATTTTCTCTCACTCAACACTTCTCTCTTCATATACCGACGACCATTATTTTCCACTTATATGTATAAAATTTTCAAATGCCCTTCAAGCAATTATCTCTTATCCATACCCGTTTAAAAATATGCTGAAATCGTATATCGATGGATGCAAATATAGCCTTTATATATACATTCAAATAACTAAAAACAACTCGAAAAACATTAAACAAAATAATAATAATTAGTATTTCCCAAATACCGATTAATTTAATTCATTTACAATATTTTACAAACTAACTAAATCATGTGGTTTTTTGGAGAATGCACAAATACAGTTATGAGACTAAGAGGTATGAATTCTGTTAGCGATTAATATTGAACAATTCAAATATTAAAGTTCACACATCACCCAAGCTAGTAGTGTGACAGTTTGGCTGAATTCAATGTTCATAGATCCTTTTGGTAAAATTCCAATTTATAGTATTATTTTCAATATTAGTGTTCAACTTTAGGATATATGGAATTTGGTATTGGTTAAAATTCCAATATTATCCACATTCTACTAGGTTAGCCTAAAAACATGATCCTTGGTTCAATATTAACATTTATTATTAACTATACTACTTTGACTTTGCGATGGCTATAGTTGACAGTGATACCAACCCCATTTAACTGAGGAGACAAATTCTCTATTAAATAGTGCTTCACTTCCAATACTTCAACCCAAACCGAATTATTGTCCTTTGATGGATCGCCAAGCCATGATTTAACTATAATCAAAGTGGAGTATTCACATTCCACGGTATTCTTAAGTTGAGGATATTGCATAACATCATCGCACTAAGATTTTCTATTTGATCGAGTTATTATCAACCAACATGAAACTCTCGGACGAGTCATTCCATATTTATCCAATAACTACAAGTACGAAACCCCTTGGTACCATCAGAAACCATAAGTAATACACTGCTCAACATTTGAAAAGCGTTATGCATTCTTCTCTCAACGAATGAATCAATATCCTTTTCTTGGAACATCATGACCAAGAATATCTAAAACAAAATGTCATTTTATTTTTTGATTAATTACTCATGATTGCAACTATTTGCAACTATAATCACTTAACATTTTATTTCATAATGTTCCTATTAATATACTTTAACTTAATTACTTAACTAATTATAACACAATATAACAAAGTATATAATATAACTTAGCACTTTTATTACGAACACAAGATTGACTACAGAGTTAGATATGTAATAAATTACATAATTGTTTCTATAGCATATCACTAACTTTTTGAGTATCAATCTCAAATTTATAGTATTATTTTATGCACATCCATTAAAGTATTTTCATACTGTTAATAGATCTTTTCTACACAAGATAGAAAAGCATCTCAAGGTCATAGTAAAATGAGTTATAAATAATGGATATTAAGGTCTATAGAAGAAACCTGAAAACTTCAAGTTTAACTTAGAAAATAATAAAGTAACACAAAGCTTGGTATGTCATACTCTAGTGGTCTATAAAATACAAATTCCATGTCAATAAATTAAGTTGACTAAGAAGATAACATAACCAATTTGAAGATCGTCGTTAAAGGCTGTTAACCTCTCTCACAATACATTACATTTATGCCAACACATTGAAATGTTGAATCATTGCCTAGGCAAGTAGATTCATCCTCATCATCATGTTAAAGAGAATTGTTGTGTTTATAATGACTTATTATCCAAGTGCCTAAGCATAAAACTAGTTAACATCCTATGAAATATGTATATTTTATAGATTTAATATGTATAGTATTGTGTGTTTTTAATTGAAATGAAACGTTCACTAACTAGAGATACATGTATATTCCTTCATATTTGGGGATGTATATGTATATCATCATTGCTCATTTTTAAACTAGTTGTGAAAGCAATAAACCATTATATGTAAACAAACAAATGGAGGCGGGTTCTGATGTGGAAAAGGACAATGGTTCTCTAATAGTATAAAAAAATAATTTTAACTAATGAGGACTCATAATAGTAATAATAATAATAGAAGAAGAATATGTGATTACACAAATTAGGAGAAGTGGTTAGTTTTATTGATAGAAGATTACAATGATTGATTACAATAATTGATTGATTTCTTAAATTGGATAAAAAATACTTAGGCTTCCATCTTATTTATATTAGTTGATGGAACTTTCCGGAACCATATTAGTTACACACTTATTATTCTCAGCTACCACTTACTAAAATTATCTATATGTATATTCTAAACAAGGAATGTCTAGATATTCTTACAAAGAATTCTATAGAAATATAATAAGAGATATTCCTATAATAATTTAAGAATACATTAGAACATCAATAGGAAAATGTAGAAAAACACTTTAATATGTTAACAGTGGGTTCTTTTCTTATTTTCCCTTAAATTCTTTCTTATTTGACACACTTAAAGGTTGTAAAATGAGTCAGAACTTTATAGATATAATCTTGATTATCATTCGTATAAAATGTGAAGACAATTCAAAACTTTTTCCTCATTCAAATAATAACTTAATATGAGCCATACAAAATATTGGTTTTAATCATATATTTACAATATAATTGGTTTTTTATGTTACTATTCATCTTTAAAGCCGTTGTTTAGAAAAACCTAGAGGATTTAAATATTATTTATTGCTTGTTCACTAATTTTTAACAACCATATAATCTCATTTCAACCAAAAAACCATCTTAAACCAACAGCCATAACAAAGTCCTATTTTCAAGTGAATATTTCCCTTTTCATTTAACTAAAGAACCAAGTACTACATCCTATCCTTTATTAATAATTCAAGCACAAATTCTATGGTTACATTTTAGATGTCCTAATGTGCTAAGTTAGTCTGAACCACTCATTTATAATAGTTTAATTGTGTAAATAAAATAATAAAATAGAAAATAGGTGGTGAATATTAAGTGGGCACATGGGACATAGAAATTTGGGATCGGGTGATTATTCCCATATTAATTGAAATAGAAACAAAATTTGTAGGTTTGCAAAATTCCAAAATACTTTCATATACAAACAAACGATCATAAGTTCAAATAACTATCAAAAGATAACACATATTTTGAAATGGAAATTTTGATATGTAAAATACATCACAAATTTGAATACCATTTTCAGTAGACAGGTATAATTTTTTATCTTATATATTATATATTTTGTAAAAATTATATATAAACTAGAAGTAAATAATTAAAGATCATTTACATGCACATGCTAGAAAATCTTGTTTATCGATCTACGGTTCTTTGTTGATTAAAAATTATTAGTTATAGCTAAGAATAATAACGGCTAGTTATGCTCATATTTTTGTAAAGATGTTTTGATTGTGGACTTTAGTGTCAAAATGTACAAGTAAACTTCTATACCTTATACTATAATGCAAAACCTTTGGTCAACAGGTCAAACTGAAGCCTTTTATCCAATACCCATATTTCCCCTAGCACAATTTAAAACCAAAACAGACCACCGGGACACTTCAGTCTTTCCCCCAACCCACTCCCACGTTCCCGAACAGTCCTCTACTTTCCTCTATCCACTTCGTTTTCCACTTTCCTTCCAATCCACTTTCCCCTCATCCACAAAAAAATGGCAACTCCCCTATTCCCCTTTCCTCACTGGCAACCGCATACTGCCCTTAATTTGCTTCCCCCTATCCTTCTACTGTCGCCTCAACATCCGATGTCGCCACCCGTACTGCCAGCCATAACGATCCTCCTTCACCGTACCCTCCACTTTCCAGCTACAACGAACGCCGACACCATCTCCGTGGCTGATTATTGTTCACCCCTTCCGCCATCGGCCGTCTTTAGTTCGAAGGTATAATCTCCACCTCTCTCCCTCTTTTCACTTTTTAATTTTCGCAAATTTTACGTCTCCTTCCTAATTGTACGTGCCTCCGCCTCCAATTCCATTTCCTACCGCCTCTACGTCCGACTTCACCTCCGTCCATAAACTTCCTCCTCCTATGTCGAGTTGTCTTTCTGCGACCTTTACTCAATTTCAGCAACTTCTGCATTAGTTTCTCTCCCAAACGATAATAACATCAACAAAAAATCAATGTCGAAAAAGTTTGGAAAATTTTCAATAGAGGCCAATATATTTCTCAAAGTAAGATCTAAAACATACTTTACTGATTTGGTTTCTAGGGTTTTGTCTTCCCTTTATTAGGCTATCATTCAATTTTATGATTTCTAATTTGGCGATTTATGTCCAACTCATTTTGTTTATTGTCTTTCTTTTCAATTTTTGTTACTCATTCTCTCCTTCGTTCTACTAAAATGTAAGAAAGAAAATCCAAAACCCCAGCTAAAGTATTAAGGTTTAAGTAGTGATTTTTATTTCTCATCCTCCTCTGTTGGTTAATTATCTTGATTGTAAATATCAAATCTTTCATTTGCACTCTAATCATTAACTAATTTTATTATATTGGTTGCAATTTTTTCTAATTATTTTTTTTACTTTGCATAATGGGAAGCGGTCAGCTCCGTTTTCTGAGATCGGTAAGAAAGCAAGAGGCAAGCAAGCATTAAATTTACCTTTTCACTGTGTCTTTTCCCCGCAACCTACTGATTGTATATTTGTCCCTGACTGACAGGCGTTGTACCTCACTTTGGATTTATACGTACCAACCGTTATATATGTGATATCACATAAAGTTTTGTCACAGTAGTTGGTTAACATAATTAGGCAGACTCAATTAAATTCATATTATAGTTTACATAGTTTTCTGATGTAGCAGCTCTATGTTGGTTATAATATGTCATGAAAGTTGCCTAGAACGTGTAATAAAATAGTTTATTGGGGAAAACATGAGCTGGAAGTTGAGTTATATCATTGAGGCAAAGATTTATTCAAAAACCGTTGAATCATAGAAAAGGATATTCAAGCGTGCAAGATCATGGTCAATAATTGCTGGACATGCTTTTATGAAACGGCCTATCACTGATTCCTTATATCTGTTTGCTTCAGTTTCGTAACCCAGTACACAAGATATTTTGTATTGTAACATCCCGTATATTTGGACCATTTAAATTGACAAAAATCCACACTTGTCAACTTAAATAATACAAAATACAGAACATTATGGGATTATAAATACATAAATGTAAATGAGAATCAATACAACATCACAGACTCAGAACAGTCACAGAATAATGCAGCGGAAAATACATTGTCATAATAGTAGTTCATGAAGCTACTACAGAGAATACAACAACGTCTCAACATAAAGCGACTGAAAGAGATACAAGATGTCCAATACAAAAGTACATCAAATACTGAAATGAAATGATATAGATAAAAGCTAAGCCTTCAGCATCTTCGACCAACCTTGACCAGCAACGGAATATCTTCAGACTGACCCGAGCATATGCAAAAGAAACACTCGAGTCAGGACTCAAAATCTTATACAGGATAATCAATGCATATAATAAAGTCCCTAACTCAAAGGTGAATATAAACATCATTAAGGGATCGATAAACTACCTACAGAATACGCTAAATAGATAATGTCTAATCCATAAAGTAAGATATCAAAATAGGGTTAAGCAGGGCCCATACACCTCTTAACCTGTTTATTCCCAAAAGCATATACAAGACCGTAGTTTCCCCAAAACCGGAAGTCACCAGAGGGCAATCCATATACTAAAGGTACAAATCAAAATCGTAGTGGTCGCGAATAGGATAATCAGTATGACAAGGTACATGAGGCAATACCAACTAGGATACTAGTAGTTGCGTGATCCGGACTGATGTTGGGCATAGCAGCTACTATCCCAACACCGCGAAACAACACTCCCAAATCAAGGGGTGCACCCAAATCGAATCACATAAGTAATAGATAAGGTATCGAAGAAGTGTGTCCGCTAGAGGTAGCGAACCTCAATGGCCCGGCGCGGCTCCTGTTTTAGTCATGTCAGGGGTCATCCAAAATCGTTCTCTTTCTTCAGTCAACGCGTTCATCAAAACCATCCACTTCGTTCTGGATCAACACTTCGCGTATATTAGTTATTAAAGTGGTTTTCGGTATCGACAGAGAGTATGTCCATAATCCGATCCCGGACTCTTTAATAACTACGTATTAATTACCCAACAGTCAACTTTTTATTAAAGTTAAAACAAATCAAATCCAAAGGTCAAGTTGCAAATTTGACTTCCAAATTTGATATTTCACAATTCGATTTGTTTCAATTACTAAAATCCATATTTCGAAAAGAAATTCTATTTCAAGCCCTTTAGTTATCAAAATTTTAAGTATTCACGTTAAATCAACATTTCACTTATTAAATCAAGTAGTCACTCTCAGTTCAATTAATTTAAATCAAGTTTTATTCTTAAATCCGTATTTACATTCCTAGGTTCATTACTATATCAATTCCATTTACTTCATTCACTTTGTCAAAACTTCGTTTATTCATTTATCAAAACTCGGAATTTAATCACTTTATCTTCTAACCTATTTACTTCTTAAATCTCATTTCGATTAACTTTATCAAAACACTTTGTTTAACCAAATAAATTCACAAATCCGTTTCAATTCATTACATTAATTTGTTCTCATTTATTTCAATTAAATTCATTTCTTTGTTCCAACAAATCTAATTTATTTAATTCGATAAAATCCATTTTATTTATTTCAACAAGCTCATTTATTTCATTCAATAAAATCATTTTAATTATTTCAAAACAAATTCGTTTATTTCATTCAATTTAATAAAATCAATTTTATTTATTTTAAAACAAATTCATTTATATTTACGTTACCAAATTACCATATAGTTTCCTAAGTTCATTCCATGATTCCAAATAAGTCTCAATTTCAAAACGTTCTTTGTTGACCGTTCGGTTTCTTATTTTAATTATCTATCCTAGGCCAATTCATTCAATTTGGGTATTTATCATTTCAACCCAATTCTATTTAAATTCAAAATCAAACATACAAAGGGAACTTGCAGTGTGATAGCTGGGATGGTGTCAAAGTAAATAAACAAGCAATAGCATCCATTTGTAACACTTCAACAATTTCAAATAATCCCGAAATAATCGTATTAATTCGCGTTTGTTATTTACGCCAATTAATATAACTATTTCTAGAATCTACACTATCATTTCATGTAGATTAAAGATTATAACATTTCAGTTTCACTTGGTCGTTCAATTTCAATTACAACGGTTAATTCAATACGTTCAGTAGTCTAAAGTGACACTTATCAATTCCACAAGTCAAGCAATTTAAGGTCAATTTAACTATTCAATATTCATCATATAAGAGGTCAAGTTTAACATATGTCATTCGGAATTTTATATCTATTCTATATCAAATTCAGTTTCAACTTTATTATTAATTACAATAACAACAAATTTAATATCACATAGTAAATTGGTGTCATAACTATTTAACATACTAACTTCAATTCAAATTTTTACATCAATCAATTTAACGTTCAAATTACATTCATAACATCCAACATCTAATTATCCTAGTATAATAGATTTTTGAGTCGTGAATAGAAAATATTCACCTTGCGTGGTTAGAGATTTGACGACGAAGCACGAAGACGAATAGATAGTAGGTACGAACAAGCACGATGCAAAGCGACACAACTGCAATTCAACAATCAAATAATTCAGCCAATTGTTCGTTATGATATATCTCAATTGAATATATATAAACCATACCGAACAATAAAGCAGAATAGATTTCGACAAGCTGGATGGAAACCTATGCCTCCGACGTTTATGTATTTATAATCCCATAATGTTCTGGGAAGGATAAGAAAAATCTTTACAATATTTTTATTTTGCATTTTCATTTAGGAATAGTTAAAAAGTTAAATATCAATTAGTTTATCCCTAAGAAAGTTTGATTTAATATGAACATGTTTAAAAACATGTCAATGATAGATATAATTATTGACATATCTTGAATATGTTGTTCAGTATTTACTATGTGAGTAAATGTGCATCTAGCATAACTTCTGATGTTAAATGCTTTTATTGTTATGCCAAAACGGTACTACTATTCTAATAATAAGCGTAGGCTATAACAACGCTTTATACCTATAACTATATTACCAATAAGTATATTTATACTGTTGTGCTTATAACATGTAGCCATTGTATGCAATGTGCAAAATGCATATCTAATAGCAAAGTAATCTTTTACTTGGTAATTCATTTGTTTGTTTCTCAGCTAACCGATGTTTTTTGTCCATTAGTTAGTAAAATGAAAGATACATATGGTCATTAATTTCTCTTACAGTTCACACTTTATTTACACTTACCATAACTATGTCTGACCTATAATTTTATCTTTTCTCACTCCATCTCACCTATAAACCCCTTTGTTCCAAATTAAATTATTTGTTGTGGCATAAATTCACTTCTCATGATACAATTGGATGAGTCCATAAATAAGCCTTATATTATAACCACAATTATATGCTTTATTGTGAAAGAACTTTGGAGACAAAAATGAAATTTTGAATATGGAACCAAACAAGATGAATTTCTTCTATTTTGTTAGTAATTTTTTATTCTGTCCTGTTTCATTCTACAGTTTTCTATTGAAAATCAATGAAAAACACATGGCAACAACAATTTATGACTGTTAGGCAAAAACTCAAGCCTTTTTATATTGAGTTTATGTTGATTTTTAGTTCAAATGAAATGGCAAATTGATCGGTTTAGTACATTGTGAACTCCATACAAAAGTTTAAGTTTCACTAACTTTTATGAAATATATAATTGAACAAAAGCCACTTTATAATAATACAACATGATCATGGAACCTTTGGGTAAACAAAGTCAAATTTGATGTCACAGCTAATACCAAATTGAAACTTAATCATCTAACATTAGTTAAAAGGTTAAATTAAAAGTACCGACTAATGGGGCTTCACTATTATTTATATGCACTTTAGATGTTTAACTGCAAAAAAATATTAAGTTATTGGTAATGTATAGACACATTTTCTCATATCCTTTCTGACTATCATGGTTTACCAGATAATTTCAAAATTGTAATAAATCTAAGATTTTTGACTTCTAATTAATATTTTTTTTTATGCATGCAAAATCATAAGTTAGCTATATTCAGTGATCTAACTATCATATTGATAATCTGTTATCAATGTTATAGATATGTGATGTGATACCTTATTTCCAGTACATGAACGGTTGAAGCTACTGTAACCATTAGTAATAAGCAAGGAAAGCTTTGCTTGAAACAGCATGCCTAATTTTTTTATATATACCTTTGTATATATGTGAATTCTATAAAATTTGATGCTATATTTGTAGACCTATAGCTAATTGGTGTATGTGAAATTACTTTGAGTTGGCTCCTTTCAGGTTTTTTTTGTTAAGTTATCGTTTCTTTCTATCCAACGGTTTGTGCCATATGAATCGGATCAGTTGAGCCAAAAATACCCCTTCGGCCTGTTACGTTTGCCTCAATGGGTTTCTGGCCGTTGATCCCCGTATTTTAGCCGCACTTACACACTTCTGACTCCTTCACCCTCTTCAGTTTCCACATACGGCCATTGCTAAAATATCTGCTCCAACAATGTATATAAATATTTACATAGCATCACTATCTCAATGCACTTCCTACCTTCAACCGAACTCATTTCATTTTAAGTTTTACAGCCATATTTCTAAACATTACTACAACTGCCTTCTGCTGTCTCTAAATTCCTATAAGTTTACTGATTTTTGCACAACTTTATGGACCACCACCAGCAGCAGAGGGAGCGACGACGAGTTACTCAACGTGCACGGCGCCAACAAGCTAGAGTCTACCATTGCAAGTAGAAGGACAGGCACGACTGACAACCACCATCTGGAAAATTCATCCCGGTAATTTTCTACTCCCCTCATCGTTTTATTCTATCTTTTTGACATTTTCAATAATATGTTTTACTTCACATCAGTATAATTCACATGTTTAAGTTGGTTGATATTAGTTTAATGGCTGCCATACCTATACAATCACTATGCACCATTATCTTCCACGTTTGTAACACACAATTTTGAGGAGAGTTTAAAATTTCAAAAAATTGTAAATTTAGTAAGAGTCCACAATGGATAATGTATTCCTTTAAACATAAGCTCTTTTATTTGATATTTCACTTAAAATTACAGTTGTAAAAAATAAATTAATTTCCTAATTTTTAACCTTTAGACTTTTACAGATGAATCATTATTTAATTTTCCTGTCAAATATGTTGACTTCTTATTACTGGAATTTGTGTGCTCTAATAGCTTTTCTGACTTTTAAATTCCAACAAAAAAGTAAACTTACTACAAGTCCGCAATGGATAATGTACTCCTTTAAACACAACATCTTCTATTTGATATTTTACTCAAAAAGTACATTTTTAACAAAGAAATTAATTTGCTATTTTTAATTTTTTAAAATTTTATACATCATTCAGATTTAATTTTTATTTCTCAGTATTATTGTAAGACGAATGTTTGAGCTGCTTATGTTGTTAGCA
The DNA here is from genome assembly GCA_030737815.1 of Allium fistulosum. Classification (NCBI taxonomy): domain Eukaryota; kingdom Viridiplantae; phylum Streptophyta; class Magnoliopsida; order Asparagales; family Amaryllidaceae; genus Allium; species Allium fistulosum. Next base: position 875,623,224 of record CM060905.1, on the reverse strand, counting down.
AATCCCATTGGACTGTTAAACAAACGTTTAGTTCATTTCATCATATTTTAACAATCCAATTTATGTTTCACAACGTATTTGATATAAAAAAAACATAGTACACACATGTAAAACTGCAACTTATAGCTTATTAGGTACCGGAGTTAGGTCCGCTTAAACATATCTTCCTTCAATTGCTGTCGTCAAAAATAACATTTTTTTTCCTTTCATAATGTAAAAAGAATGCTGAAATTTAAATATATTATAACCGTTTTACTGTGCAGAAATTTTGTAATTGTTTAGTCCCGAAAAAAAAAATTGAATTCGGTAAGAGTCCGAGATGGATAACGTAAAAAATTATGTTGATTTCTCTTTTTGTCATAATTAGCTTTTTTCATACAAATGGCTAGAATATTCGTATGTGAAAATTATAGGCGTTATCAACAAATCACTTGCAAAACAATAACACACAAACATAAATCTTCTATTTGAAATTTTACTCAAAAATTACATTTTCAAAAAAGAAATTAATTTGCTACTTTTTAATTTTTAAAACTTTTATACATCATTCATCACTTAATTTTACCTTCGAAAATGTTAATGTTAATGAACGCTATATTCATTTCAACAGTATTTGCCCAGTTGTACATGTTATTTGTGGATATCAAAGCACAAATTGGATGGTTAATAAGAGAAAGTTACAAGATCAATAAATAATCTCATAAATGGAGTATAAGAGTCATTCTATTTTGTGTCAATTAATTACCATCAATTAATTACTGGAATTTGTGTGCTGAACACCTTTTCTGACTTTTAAATTCCAAAAAAAAGTAAACTTACTACAAGTACGCAATGGATAATGTACTCCTTTAAACATAACATCTTCTATTTGATATTTTACTCAAAAAAGTACATTTTTAAAAAAGAAATTAATTTGCTATTTTTTTATTTTTTAAACTTTTATACATCATTCAATACTTAATTTTAGCTTCGAAAATGTTAATGTCGTTATATATTACTAATTTAATTCTTATTTGTCAGTATTATTGTAAGCTAAATGTTTGAGCTGCTTATGTTGTTAGCAAATTCAATTGGACAGTTAAACAAACTTTTAGTTCAATTCATCATATTTTAACAATCCAATTTATGTTTCACAACATATTTGATATAAAAAAACACAGTACACACATGTAAAACTGGAACTTATTGCTTATTAGGTACCGGAGTTAGGTCCGCTTAAACATATCTTCGTTCAATTGCTGTCATCAAAAATAACATTTTTTTCCCTTTCATGATGTAAAAAGAATGCTGAAATTTAAACTTATTATAACCATTTTACTGTGTGCAGAAATTTTGTAATTGTTTAGTCCCAAAAAAAATTGAATTCGGTAAGAGTCCGAGATGGATAACGATAAAAAATTATGTTGATTTCTCTTTTTGTCATAATTAGCTTTTTTTCATACAAATGGCTAGAATATTCGTATGCGAAAATATAGGCGTTCATCAACAAACCACTTACAAAACAATAACACACAAACATAACATCTTCCTATTGATGGTATTGTTTCTTAATAATTATTAATTAATTAATTGTAGTTTTCGTTCATGATATAATCTCCCATCGATATAGCCTTCAACTATCACACTACTTCTTTTTCTAACATGAAACCTACTACGAACTTTCAGATAATCTATTTGGACATACCAACTGCTATAAAACATATAGTAGTTTCACTTTTGTTAAGCTCTTTGAAAAGAGATGTTCTAGGCTCTTTAAGATTTTTAATTATGATATTTCCTCAAATGATTTTTACAGTTGATTTCATTTTAGCTTTCTTTACTGTACAATAATGTACTTGCTGTATTAATATGTTTGTTATAAAATGACATACCAGCATATATAATCCATTGAAATGTTTTCCATACATGTGGTGTGCATGCATTCATATTGAATGTTTTCTCATTGTTCAATGAACATAGGGATATAACATCTATTGATAATATCTGATTACTTATCAACTATCGTCTATCATTTTTTCTAAGATAAATAAATGAATCAATGTATTTTTTCACATGCGGACAGATCAGTTTTTTAGTATTTATTATTACGATTGACGATACATAACAAATTTCCAAACAGAATTAGGTTTTATTTTCATTGATTTGTACAACCTGAAATGTAAGCACAATTTGTACACATCCAATTTGTCTTGATTTAAGGACTACTAAACTTAATTATTACCTTATGATCGATACATTTTAGACTATACAGCTGCATATGTGGAAGTTCGCAGAATGCAAGATTCGAACAACTTACCTTTACTAGATTACTTCAACTTCATTTCAGAAATAATGAATTAAAGAGATGAGAATTTCAATCAGCTGAAAATCTCTCCTTCGGATGTGTTATTTCTTTTTCAACCTTTACTGATATATTGTACTCTCTTTTTTTCATTGTTATGGTTATCAAATACATGTTACTTCTTTTCAATTACCACTTGAGGTTGCATTTATATGTCAAGGAGTAAGATAAATAAGTGGCTTTGACATCATGTTTCTGGAGAATAAAGAATTGGATGGTTCAAAAATTCCTAAATTTACCCAACTGTACCACTTATGTTCTTGCTTGGCTGATGGGAGACTGTATTGATGCAGACTAATCTTATTTATTTTCTAATCTCAGGTGACATGGTTGAAGGCTGAGTTATGCAGGTTACTGGAGGAGAAAAGATCAGCCCTGCTTAGCTGAATGTTGATTCCTATTTTTGTTGCACTTATGAGTGAATGTTCTAACTCCTTAAGGGCTTGTTGTGCCTTGCCAATAATTGTGCATAAAGAGTGCAAATCCTACAGCTATGCAGCGTCCTTGAATCTATCATAAAGCATTTTTATCACAGTAAGTGAATGTTCTAACATTTATTTTGCACCACAACTTTTTTAATTACTCTTACATTAGTTTGGTTTTTGTTTCCCAGATCTGAAGAGCTAGAGTCTGCACTAATGGAGATGGTCAAGCAGGACAATAGACGCCTTTTGAGCGCAAAGGTTGAATGTAATGGTGTGCTCCACCAGTGCAGTGGTCAACGAAAGTGTTTCTCTCATGAGCAAAGATATTTTAATTTGTGTACATGTTCCTAGAAGCTTTTTAATTTTGTATTCTTTCCCTATCATGTTAATGCAAAAAATATTATATTATGTTGTTATATTATTCATAAACGTTGTAAGATGAGATATAGGAAGAATTATCACAGTTTTTGTTTGTAGTTGTATGGTTAAACCTTTTAGAGTTCTACAATTAAATTAATGAAAATTTTAAGTAAGCTCAAACCAAGTTACTTGGTGTTCTCTTTATATTCGTTTGAGTTACATGAACAATGTTTTGCAGTACCGTTAAACCAATATACATGTGTTGAATCTATATTTTGCTTTGTTGTCAAACCATATAACATATGTATGAATCAAATGTAGCATACTGGGGTTACTCACCTGACACAAATAGTTTGTATATCATCCGTGAAATGCTTAGCTGCTGAAACAACATATCAATGATAAGGCAACCATCGTCCAATCAAACACTCATTTTCAGTTTCGAATACATTTTTTTTATCATAATTGTAACAAACAAAATATGGTTACTTTCATCTTTGCATACGTCCAACGGACGTGCCACCATACTTGTATATATATACACACACACACATATCATTCCATAACATGTAATGTAAGGAATCAGATAATAAACATTTTCATGGTTTCATAGCTTTTCAAAGCCTAATGGCAAAATCAAGATTCATAAACTACCTCAAACAAGAATCCACTCTCTGAAATAACAAATCATACCAAGAACATGAGTCAAGATTTAACGACCCGTATTTTTCGAAAAAGAAGAAAATTCAAATTTTAGAATATAATACAGTAAGAAATTAGAAATTTATGATTTTAAATAAAATTTAATTTGAATTATAACATCTGATTTTGATTTAATAAAGTGATAACTATTTTGTGTGATTTCAAACGTATGGTTTAATAAAAGTTTAATTGGATAGATTTAATATTGTGTAAAGCATGAAATAAATTTATGATTAACTGGAATTGGGTTTTAATTGTAAATTAACTTCTAATCTATTTGTAAACAATAAATGTATAATTATGTATTCAAACTTATTTAAACTTTAGTCTTGGGTTTTGCTCATCTTACATATCAACCTATTGAAATTAATTTGTTAATAAAATTTAGTATAATTGGATTTTACATAAAAGGAAAGAAATATAAATTTAATTTAATAAGACTTAATTAGTTAAATGATTCAGAAATTGAGAAAATTGATAATTTAATACTGCATTAGGTAATATTAGCATTTTAATTTAGGAGCTAGAAATTATAAACCAATAAATATTCAATTATATTAATTTGAAATATAGTTTATTATGAAATTAAATAGAGGTGAATTTTATTGAATATAATAAACTGAAATCTACCATTTGAAACAAACAATAGAATTTTATGACGGAAATTTGATATTTGCTATGCGTCCATCTAGACATAGCAAATGGTAAATTTTTGTCGAATAATATAGAAGTTCTATCAGTCGCTAGAAATTCAGTTTAAATCAGTTAATAACAGTTGAATTTTAAAGTGTTCTGAAACCTAATATGTCAACATGAGAAAATTTATTTAGAACACTCTGAATAAGACTGTGTAATCCGTTTCGTGAAATTCGAACGTTTCTAGCTCCATTTGGATTTTTCCGTACGGGATAGCAACGTATATCAGTGTCAGTGTAACAACCCAGAAATATTGATAGTTTTATAATGTAATTAAATAAAAATTTGATTTTTAGAATACGCCTATTTAAACATAGCAAATGGTAAATTTTCATCTAAAAATATGGAAGTTTATTTTTGTGTAACTTTATTTCAATTTAAATCAGTTAATATTTGAAGATAATAATATGTTTTCCAAACCTGGATATTTTTATATAATAAATTTGTAAATCATCTTCTGAGTGAGATGTCCTATTTCGTTTTTTCAAATTTGGACTGCTCCAGCTCCGTTTATCTTATTTTCTGTAATTTTGCAGCATTTACGGTAACGGAAATTCGAATTTCTATAATTCGATCGTATCACTGATATCTGTGTACCGTTCTGTTCGTCTCGTCGTGCTGACTTTCATAAAATATTTATTTCTGTATATTGAGATCCGGTACGTGATGGAAGCGATAAAACAGGTCGTTGTAATGGTACCATTGAGTGTGAATTTACCGTTTTCTTCAGTTTCAAAACTGAAACTTGCTGCTCAGATGAATCATAGCTTGTGACCCTTGCTCTTACTTTCACTTGTATATAGTTACTTGTCATCTTCCACTCTGCGAACCTGTTCATTTTATAAAAGGTACGCTCATTTTTTCTCTTTTTCTTCTTCTTCTGCTCTATTTTCTTCCCTGTAACTTTTCTCCTTCTATTCTATTTTATTTTGTCTCCTTCCTTCGGCCTCGTGTTCTACACCGAAACAAATTCTTTTCTTCGGTCCTAGACTATGTATATGGTTTGATTCTTTTGCATGCTGCCTGCGTTTTTTTTTCCTTTCCTTTTCTTTTCTTCACAATTGTTTAATTAAAATTTTCGTACCATGAATATGTTCACACTTCCTCTGGGTGGTTCAAACTCTATGTTGTACCCATGTATATGCGTCGAACATATATATTTTACGAAGATGCACCTGTTTGTAAAGCATCACAACGTGTATGCTTGTGGCTGAGTGAATGCATGTGTACCTATGTCTTGTGCCGTGCATGTATCAGATATGTTTTGTTCTCAGGAGAAATCCACTTATATATATAACACGTGTCATCCACATAATAGGCCATGTGTTGTCTAGCTTTCTTGTATAAAATAGGATTGTTAATAGCTGTCACTTGTATAATCTTTATATATTAAGTAGTTCATACTATTAAGGCTTGTCCATTTGAACTTATTTATGTTATGCATATTTTGGACCTGTGCTTTCAAATTGGAAACAGTACACGAGAGAAAAAAAATATAATAATAAATAAATAGTATAATACATAGTAGTGCACCGTGCATATAAAAAAACAATTAATATAACAGAAATGTATATACGTATATATTTCACTTCTTAAAAAAAACAAATGTGTATGCATATACCGTATGTGTATATATATACATTTGTTTATTTCCATCGATTCATCGTGCTAAATCTTCCGTGTTTGTCACAGGAAATTGATTTATTGTGCCAATTCGTGCCAATCTTAACTTGCTTTGGAATTCGTGCTTGGATACGTAACGCATCTCAATTGTTCATCTCTCTAGCCTCGAAAGATGAGCAATCACTCACGACTAACGTTCTTGTATTTATTAAATTTGATTTCAATTGAAACGACAATTGAAATATGTTGCTGTAGTTATTTAAATTGTTATATATGATATGCATTTATATGTAAATTGTTCACCTGTGGGATATGACACAATATCCTATTGTTTATATTTTATTGTTATAAATGTTATATGCCTGTTGTTGATATGTTAAATTATTATTATACTTGTTTCTCACTCTGCAAGTTCCCTGTTAGTATGGAATTCTCTATGGGTTAAAATGATACATACCCGAACGATCTGTAAAATATGAAAAAATCGTTATGGGTTGAAATGATAAACCCAAACGATTTTCAAATTGAATTGAAATTGAGATTGCGGGTTGAAACACTACAAGGGAAAAGGCATTTTTCGACGGTTGAAAACCGTCGGCGGTCGTCGAAAAATAAGGTGTCGGGGTGCAGACGGCTTTCGACACAGTTCACCGTTTAGAATTCCGACGACTTCCGACGGCTTCCGACACCATCGGAAAAAATGATCTAAAAGCTGTCGGAAGCCGTCAGAAAAATATAACCTGAAAGCTATCGGAAGCCGTCGGAAATCTGCTGTATTTTTTCTGTATTTCTGCTGCAATATAGCCTTCCATCCATATTCTCATACAAACACTATTCCACCAATACTGCAGAATTCAATATACACAATTCAATATATAATATTCCAACCAAATATCAAAAACCAAACTATACACAATTCATCGAACAAAAAATACATAAAATTAAGTCAAAACACATAACCATTACCCAAACTAATGTACAATACATAATAATATCCACAACGCCAAATGTTCTATCAATTCCTACATCCCCAACATCCACATAATTATGCAACAAAACAGTTAAGTGTATCATAACATTGTACATAAATCATACAAAACAAAAAAAAACATACCGACCAAAGCAATCAATCAATCTTCTCCCGAACCTGAGCCAGCAGAGGAAGGGAAGCGGCCAACATACTGCTGCATGTACTCGGTGATACGCTGGTCTAGCAACTATGTGGTCTCTATGGCATGCCGCTCCTCCAGCTGCGCCACTCTAGCCCGCAAATCTTCGATCTCTACTAGATCGATTTGAGCTCTAGTCTGCCTATCCCGTCTCTGACTACTGGCCTGTAATAAATATTAAATTTAGCTTGTAATCTCTGTAAGTGTATGTACTGAATTAAAAATAAGCATATAACTGGCAAACTAAATTAAATAACATGTCTTTTTCGTTATTTTTATTTTTGAAATGACATTCAAGTAACGAATTAATATATTTTGGTAATGCATAATATTTTCATAATGAAGTGACTCAAAACCAATGTACTGAATTCCAAAATTATATGATACCCAGTATATTATTTACTTACCAATTGATTGCCAAATCCGTATCATCTATCATGCTCTGATGGATCCATAACTGACTCAAAAATAGCATCCTCCACATCCGTCGTCAGCTGATCTCGATCCGTATCAGCAAGGAGTTTCTGGCGCTGCTCCATAAACTTTTCCTACATTAACAAATTAATATCATCATGTCTACTTTCATTATATTTTAACAAGTAGAACAATTACTAATACTGCATAAAATGAAATATGCTTACATGGCTCTTGGTGGATTTATCGTCGTGCCATGTATACGAAACTGTTCCGTCCGGATTTACATGCTCGACAGCATGCGTACGAGTAAACACGTCCATATAGCCCACGGGACCATGTGCCTCAGCTTCCTGAGATTGATTTTTACATACAATTATTGTACATTTGAAATTATATAGCACAAACTATTTACAACTTTCATTCGGTAAATTTACTAACTCCTGCCGATACTGCTGATATGACTTCGACCCTCCGCGATGAGTGACGGGATTTTTATTTCTATTTGTAGAGTTTCTTTCCAACTCTGCCTTTACATTCAAAATTTGATACATTATTTATCGATCATGTATTTTTTGATATTTACTACCAGTCAAATAATTTAAAAAAAAATTAGTATACTTGCCTTCGCCTCGTCGGTTTCCCAGTATCCCAACCATGCTTGCCTTACGCTCTCCCCCATCCAACGTGGTTTCTTACCTGATTTCTTGATTTCGGATATCGAGTCCCTATAGTTTTTACACATCTTCTTCATCCAATACCCTCGTGCCAACTGCATATCGTCTGTCTGAATGTCTATCTCAGCCTGTGTTTCACGATAAAAAGCAAAAAGAATAATAAAAAGCAAAAAGAATATTAAACTGTAAACGATAAAAAGTAAATATACTTACTAGAACATCCTGCCAAATACACTCTACGATGTGGGGAGGGATGTTATCCCACTTCGGCCAACACGCACTCATCCTACTCCGGTAAGAAGCTCTAGAACGTCCAACTCAACCTTCGAGGGAAGTAGGTCGAACCCCCTGTTTTTAAATATGATACAGATAAGTATGTATGTATATCAAAAAAATAAAATAAGATGCTGAATAAAATTTAATTCTTACCCCTCTTCTCTAGGTACTAATGAAACTATAGGACGATGTGATGCTTGCGATGGACCACTGCCATCACCTCCTGAAGATCGGGAAGAGCTCCTACCTTTAGATGACATTACGGTAATCCTATGACATATATACACATCATTTGAAAAGAGAATAATAACATGATAATGAAGTATATTTCATACGTAAATGACATCGACGGTATAAATTGCTAAATTAATGACTGAAATGGAAATAGAAATGGAAGTGTGTTATACCTGATTCATAATGGGTCTCATGTTCCGACGATAAGCAGATTACATTGCATTTTTAATAAAAATGCTAAATAGATGACCAATGGAAATGACATAAAACATGTAAACAATGGTAAACGTATAGATTTGGTTTCATAGTTACATCAATTTCATAATACATCAAGAATTCAACATAGTTACATCAATTGAAAAAAAATCAAATTCGAATTTTAATCAATCATCATCGTCTTCTGATTCTGATTCGGTCTCGTTTTCTACGATATTTTCCTCTGCACTGTCAAACGCTTCTACCAAAACATTTGATTCATCGATCAAAGGACCAAAATCTGTATGATTGTCTGTAATTATTATTTCGTTATTTTCCTCAAGATCTGCCTAATAAGCTTGTTCGTTTGGAATATTCTTCCCATCGAATGTAAACCTGGCCTTTGTTTTAAAAACTGCAGACCAATCTGCTTTATCTCTTTTTAGAGATGGATAAGGAGTGTAATAAACTTGTAATGCTTGTTTGGCTAGTACAAAAGGATCGTACTTGTGATAGTGCGATGTATGCTTTATTTCGATAAGATTATAATCCTTGTGCACATTAATTCCAGAACCTGGAACATTGCAAAACCAATTGCATCTAAATAGAATCACCCCCTCCACGGGTCGTGAGAAATATGTCAGCTGCAAAATTTGTGTTAGAACGCCATAAAAATCATTTATGTGATTTTCTGGATCGTCACTACCTTTTACAAATACACCAGTATTATTCGTTAATTTTTCTGCACCGTATTCTTTGGTGTTAAATTTATATCCATTGACGAAATATATTGGATATGTCTTGACCACTCTTTTTGGTCCCATCGCAAGATGTTTCAACCCTTTATCAACAACATAATTTCGAGGCTCATAAACATAATTTGAAAACCAACCGAAAAATTCTTTACTGAGATCTCCGTTCGGATGTTCACGTTCATAAACATTGTATATATAAACAAATTATTACATTAGGTTATGCACGCGCATGAATTATAGAAAAGAATAAAACACAAATTATTACTTCAGATTACCTAACAAACGGTGCAACCTCGGCACAAATTAGAAGAATATAAGTGTGTGCTACATGAAGATCTCTATCGTCTAGCCATATTTCTACACATTTTCCAGAAGGCCGACCATGTTGTCTAAAAATAGATAACATTGCTTGAGAGGACTCTTGTTCGTCGTCTTCATCATTACGAGGAACACTTTCAAATGATATATTCACATGGTCACTGAAATAGTGAGAGAAAAAGAACAAAGCTTCTTATTTGATGTAAGATTTACATATCGAACCTTCAACTCGTGATTTTTGCCTCGCTTTTTTCTTCAGATGATTTAGATATCTATGGAAAATTAATTTACATTAACTTCATGGTCGAAAATGCAATTAAATTACAGGATAACATATTACATACCTCTCAAATGGATTTATCCATCCATATTGGACAGGACCTCGAAGTCGTGCTTTAGATGGGAGATGAACAGGTAAATGTTCCATTACATTAAAAAAACCTGGCGGAAATATTTTCTCTAATTTGCAGAGCAATATAGGAATATCTACTTCAAGTTTACGTAAACGTTGCACTTTTAAAGTAGTCGAACAAAGCTCTTTGTAAAACATACTAAGCTCCATTACTACCTTCCAAACTTTTAACGGCAGTACTTCTTTGAACATAACAGGAAATAAATTTTCCATCATTATGTGACAGTCGTGGCTTTTCATTCCGCTCAATCTACCGTTTTTAAAGTCAACACATCTACGAAGGTTTGATGATAGTCCATCATGAAATCTTAACCCTTCCACCCATTTTAACACAATTTTAACTTGATTATTATCTAATTCGTAACATGCTTTGGGTTTTTTACTGTCATTTGGTTTCATATGAAGCTCAGGACGTTTGCATAATTCTTCTATATCGCGTCTTGATTTCAAATCATCCTTCATCTTCCCTTTCACATTTAAAATTGTGTTAAAAACATTATCAAATACATTTTTCTCATTGTGCATCATGTCTATACTATGACGAAGCAGAAGATGTTTCCAATACGGCAACTCCTAAAAAATAATTTGTTTGCACCAGTTATGAACAATCGATTTGCCTTCAATTTCTGTTTGCACTCCAGTTTCATATATCTTTGGATAGTCCCTAACAAGTTCATATATGTCTTCGCTTGACCATATTGTCGGTGGTTGTCTGGTTTCTACTCTATTAACTAAAAAGTTTTTCTTGTCTCCTCTAAAGCGATGATTTACATGGAGAAAATATCGATGACAGTCAAACCATGAAATTTTCTTACCATGAGGTAAAGAAAACGCTCGTGTTTCATCCATGCAATATGGACATGCTAGACGACCGACAGTACTCCATCCTGAAAGCATTGCATAGGCAAGAAAATCACTTATAGTCCACAACAAAGAAGAAAACATACGAAAATTTTTCTTCTTGGACACATCGTATGTTTCTACTCCTTCGTTCCACAGTATTTTTAACTCATCAATCAACGGTTGTAGATATACATCGATTCCTTGTGTCGGATCGTCGGGGCCAGGAACGACAACAGTAAGAAACATATATTGCGTTTTCATACACATCCATGGAGGTAAATTATATGGTGTGACGATAATGGGCCAGGATGAATATTTAGAACCAAATTGAGAAAATGGTGAAAAACCATCCGTACATAATCCTAATCTAACATTTCGACTCTCCACTGCAAAATTTGGATATGTTTTATCGAAATGCTTCCATGCTTCTCCATCGGCCGGATGTGTCAACGTACCATTGTGAAGACCCAAATTATTGAGATGAAAATAATTTTGAAAAAAAAATGAAAATCAGTTAATAGGAGATATTTAAAGGATAAACAGTTTGAAAAATAAATATCAAGGATGAGTGGAAATAAATAAGTAAGAGGATAATTGTTTTTCAAATAAATAAAAATGAAAAGAAGATAACTAAGTATGAATGAATTTTAAATTCACATACCTCATAAATATTATATATGTGTAGCCAGAGAAATATAGAGTGATAAAATAAATTCTTCTGATAATTAAAATGCATAAAACCAGTTTAGTATTATTTATGCATAAATACATTTTTAAATAAACCTAGGGAAAAACAAATGGTTAGAAATAATAGCTAGGAATTAAATTTATAAAGAGAGATATGAGTGAACAATTCAGGTTTAAGGAAATACACAATGAAGCTAAGTCACATGAAAATAATGTGCATAAGAAACATGCAAATGGCATGTACCCAGAAAAGAAGAAAGGCAACTATTTTACCTGAAATAGAAATCAAAAAGAAAATGGCACATTTAGCCATAAACATATATATACATAATTCTCTAAATTGTATGAGGTTAAAATGGGCTTTTCTCTCCACTAAACCCTAGCTAAATGTTTTAAAGATGAGAGGATAGTAGCACTTTGTTTCTGAGAGAAAACAGAGAAATATATTTAAAAAAAAAGCAAAACTCACACTATCTTCAAGCTTAAGCATTCTCGAGGAAAAGAGGAAGGAAGGTGAGTGATTAATCACCTATGAGATTTAAGGCATTAAGACCCATGTTAAGGGCAGCCATATCGTTTTTATAAAATCTTAATATGCTTTTGTTTAATTTTTATTCTCTGAATAAATGAATGTTGAATATGGTTGATACTTTGGTTGAGTATTTGATTGCTGTTTTGGTTTGTTATGATTGTTTCAATTTTTGCTTTGAAATATAAATAATTAAACAAATACTCTGATCACATAAATGGATTTTATAATCCAGCTTTATATGAAGATGAACTAAATGTTTTACTGAGAAATAGGGTATCAATGAAGAAAAATGAAGTAGGCAGTATGAATAATGAGATTCATGCTTATGTCTAATTCATTCTAAAACTGATATGAACAATGCAATATCATAAATATGTGCTGATTTGTTCAGATCACAAGCCAATATGTTTTTATGGGTTTTCTCAAAAACCATGCCCTATGTTCACAGTAAAACTAAATGTAATATTTTGTATGATTTCACCAGATTTATGTAAGGCATGAGAATATTTATGGAAATAAATATTTATGCAAGATTTAGAAAATATGATTGAATAAAAATGACCTTAAAATGGGATGTGATGCTTTGCAAAAATACTTTGTATGTTTGGCTGAAACCACTGAGTATATTTTATTTGATATATGGAAGGAAGAAAAGAAAATAAAGCATTTCTTTAATTAATAACATTTTTCCAGAACGAAAAATAAGCATGGTCTCTAAATTACAAGCTAATTTAGGAGTAGTGCCTTGATCTATTTAACATCAGGTGGATGATGAATATGTGTATGACTTGCTAAAGTCCTGTAGGCCTCTGTGTAAAGGGTTAACAGAACTGAGCCCCTTTGCAATGCACACATGGTGTTCAATGGCAAGAGTTTCAGACCAAATAAAATGAAAAATGAGGTTGAGAAATTATGCTATGAAATTTAGGATGTTATTCCATAGGAGCTTGTGCATGTACAACTAAATGAAGTAAGATGGATGAATGCTTGGATGTATGATTGTTAGATAAGTTTAAATATACATATACTCAGGTTTTAATATGAAAATGAATAGCATCAAATATATGAGCTCTCTAACCAGTCAGGGTAATTTACAAGTTATTGCAATCTTTGATTTCACTCACACCAGAATTTATTTCTAACCCTATTTGTTGCCTTTGCAATATTTGGGGTGTCTCATTTTTATTGAGGCAGCTCAAAGTATTGCTGCAGGGAAAGATGCATGAGTAGCTTGCTTGCATGGATATTTGGAGATCTTGATGAATTTATAGTGTTTAAGAAAAGCAGCAGTGTTATTGTAATAAATAAGTTAGGCAAACTCTTTTATGTCTTGTGTATTTCCAGGAATTGTCTTTTGCTTTGTTATCTTGAAAAGAACATGTAAGAAGAAAAAGAAACTTAAGTGTTATATGTGTTTGTGAGTTGTGGATTTAAGTAATAGGTTCTGAAATGATTTTAGTAGCTTATGGTGAAGGAGAAGATGCCATATAATCTGATATGTGGACATATTCTCCTTGACTAGCTTGATGCACCTCAGTTATGAAGTTAGAACTGTTTTGAATGAATATGTGCTAAAATAATAAGTATCTGGGTTGAACATAATCTTGGCTAACCAGCAAGGCTTATGCATGTCCTATAAGTTGATAAGAGTACATGTGAAGGTTTAAAGTTTTAGTCACCAGATTTTTGAAAAGAAAAACCATAGAGTAAGCTAAGTTGAATTGCAACAAAAATCTTGTAATATAGCTAGAACAAAAATAGAATTAAGATACCATGAAACCTGAAAATTATAAGTGTGTAAGACTTGAAAGATTGGAATTGGGAAAATCTGATACCATGACTTCAAAACTGATACTAAGTGGCAAGACAAGGTTAAGGGTAGACAATATGTATTCAAACAAGTATGCAGAGTAATGGTGTTAAGTGTTTAAAGGTTCATAACACCATTTTTACATGTTTTTAGCCTAGAAGAATGCAAAAATCTTTCTAAAATCAGATTCAACACTTTTTCCAGTTCCAAATATCAGAAGTTGTATAACCTATAGATTAGATCATAACACTATCACTCATATGATCATTATTTGCTCTATTAATCTGGATTTGTGCATTTTTGTTTGTCATGATTGGTTTGTGCATGTTTGTGTTTGAATTCAGAACCTAGGCTAGACTAACTAGAGAACCATAGGTCAGGCCAAGGTTTGATATGTTTTATCATTTTAAGAATAACATGTATAAATTTCTGAATCCCAAAGATCAAATACATGGGATTATAAATCCACCTAAAATTAATTAGTCAGGTTTATAAAATAATCTGAAAAAAAAATAGAAATAGCTATGGGACACAACACCTTTCAATTATGAAAAATATTGTGTGAGTAAATTTCTTTGCTACTTTAGCACTCTGATAGGCAAAGAAACGTTTATATATCTTCATATATATAAATGATTGAGATTGATTTAAATACTGATATTTTTATATTGGTAAATTCTGGATCTTGGGAAATTAATTAAGAGAAGTGAACCATTGTTTTATATATATAAAAAAAAACTCAACTGAAAATCACTAAAATAGATATTGAGAGAAGTGGGTCACTTCAGTTGGTATCAGAGCTATGTTATCAAAAACATAGCATATATATATATATAAATATCTAATTTTCTCATATGGATAAAATCCTAAGGAACAAACCACATAAAAATATTTTCAGTAGGAATAAATTACTGAAACCATTAAATCAAAAACAAGACTAACTAGCTATGTAAATTATATAGCAAATCATGGTAGGAAGACCACCAAACTCTAGAGCAGGATCCTCTAATGCAACACCATTGGTCAATTTGCAAGATTTGGTGAGGGCATTTAGGGAAGGAGCAGTGCAGAGGGAAGAAAATCCTCATGAGGAGTTAGCTAAGCTACTGAAAACATTTTCAAATTTAGGAGGCAAGGATTTTGAAGGCACTGAAGGAGTTATAGGTGTGCAAACATGGCTGAGAACCTTAGAAAGGATATTTGCAGACATGCAAATCAATGATCAAAGGAAGAGGCAAATAGCTTCTAGAAGGCTCAAGGGAGCAGCACTAGATTGGTAGGAGGTAATCATCACAAGAAGACCAGAAAATGAGATAACATGGGATCAATTCAAGGAGATGCTTGAGGCTAGATTTGTCCCAGCAACAGCTAAGGCAACACTTCTTGAGGAGTTTATAAGATTGAGACAAGGATCAATGAGTGTGACTAAATACACTCAAAAGTTTGAGAGCTTTTCTAAGTATGGAACCATGCTCATAGGGAATGAGGAATCAAAGAATTCAAGATTTATTCAAGGACTTAATGCTGGTTTAAGTAGAGCAATGCTACAATACAAAGACAAAACATTTGATCAAGTCATAAATCTCACTCTTTCTTTTGAACAACATGATAATGCAAGGGAGAAATTCAGGAACATGAGAGCTAATAACAACAACAAGAAGGGGAAAAATAGAGCACATCCTTATGACAAGAAGAATTCAGACAAGAAGGTTGAAGGAGCTACTAGTGGGGAGGCTAAGAAGAAAGTTATTTGCTACAACTGTGGCAAGGAAGGACACATGAGTAATAGGTGTCAAGCAGCTAAGAAAGCCCCATTCAGTTGCTATAATTATGGGAAAGAAGGTCATATCAAAAGGAATTGCCCAGAGTTCAAGAATGGAGCAAAGGTAGGAGCATGGGAAGGCAAAGCAAAAGCAAATGCAGTGGGAAATTCTGGACAATTGGAAGGTATACTCCTAATTAAAGATTATCCAATCTCAGTTATATATGACACTGGGGCTACACATTCCTTAATATCACAAGAAATAGTAAATAAATTGGCTCTCACATGCAATTTAGTTGATGAACCTTTGTTTATTCAGAGTCCCTTAGGTAGCTCTTGCCTACTAGAATTAAGATGTTTGGGAGTAGAATTAAACATAGGTGGAAATATGTTTAAATCTGATTTGTTTGTGCTAAAATATCCTGGAATAGGAATTATTCTAGGAGTAGATTGGTTGAGTAAATTCAAAGCAATTTTGAACTTGGAAAATTTTACTATTTCTTTGAAAACAGAAAATGGTAAAAACATTGTAGTCATGAGTGAAATATCCAAAACAAATTGCCTTAATCAAATGTAGAGCATAACTGAAAAAGAATTAACTCTAGAAGACATAAAAGTAATAAATGAATACCCAGATGTATTTGGAGAGGTTGTAGGAGTTCCAGAAAATAAGCAAGTTGAATTTCAAATAAGATTAATTCCAAGATCAAGTCCTATCATCAAGAAGCCTACAAGAATGGGCCCAAAGGAATTAGTGGAATTAAAACAACAGTTGGAGGAATTGGAACAGAAAGGTTTCATAAGGCCTAGTAGTTCAAACTGGGGTTCTCCAGTGGTATTTGTAAAGAAGCATGATGGTACAATGAGAACGTGTATTGATTACAAGGAATTAAACAAAGTTACCATCAAGAATAAATACCCCCTCCCCAGAATTGATGATTTATTTGACCAACTAAATGGACCAAAAATCTTTTCAAGGCTAGATTTAGCCTCTGGTTTCCATCAAATGAAGGTAAAGGAAGAAAGTATTAAGTACACTGCATTCAACACAAGATATGGGCTATATGAATTTTTAGTAATGCCTTTTGGATTGACAAATGCACCATCCTATTTTGTAGATTTAATGAATAGGACATTCAGAGATTTTCTAGATAAATTTATAGTTGTTTTCATTGATGATATATTGGTGTATTCAAAATCAGAAGAGGAGCATGCAAGGCATTTGCATCTGGTTTTGTCAAGATTAAGAGCACATGATTTAAAGGAAAAATTTACTAGGTGTACATTTTGGCAGAATGAAGTTAAATTTTTGGGACACATTATATCTCAACATGGGATTAGTGTAGACCCAAATAAGGTCATTGCAGTGCAATCATGGAACAGACCCAAATCAGTGACTGAGGTGAATTCATTTTTAGGAATGGCAGGCTACTATAGAAGGTTTATAAAAGACTTTGCAAGGATAGCCATTCCACTAACCAAGCTAACTAGAAAGGACCAACCATATGTGTGGACAGAGAAGTGTGAACAAGCCTTTGAATCCTTGAAGAAAGCATTGATGGAAGCCCCGGTCCTGCAAGTTCCAGAGGGAAATGAAGGATTAGTGGTTTACACGAATGCTAGTGGGTATGGGTTAGGGGCAGTACTCATGCAACATGGTAGAGTCATAGCATATGCATCAAGGCAACTCAAGCCAAATGAAACTAGATATGCTACACATGACTTAGAGCTTGCTGCTGTTGTTTATGCATTGAAGCTATGGAGACACTACTTGTTAGGTACTAAATTTGAATTGTTTACTGACCATAAATCACTTAAGTATTTGTTTTCCCAGAAAGACTTGAACAAGAGGCAACATAGGTGGGTAGAATTTCTAGCTGCCTATGATCTTCATATATTATATACTCCTGGAAAAGCTAACAAAGTAGCAGATGCATTGAGTAGGCATCAAGCAAGATTGGCAAGCCTAATGATGACTGAATTCAAGGATTTAACAATCCTCAGTGAAGTAGACATAAGAGAAGAGATTAGTGCATCAGACAATGCATACAGTGACATGATTGAATGTGGAAGATTAAGTCTTATCTCCTTGAGATCAACTCTGGTTGATAAAATAGGAAGAATTCAGAGTCAAGATGCTAATTTGAAAGAAAAGAAGGACATGATATCACAAGGTATATCAGTGGAAAATTATGAAGTTGATGATAAAGGCTACTTAAGGAAGAAAGGGAAGCTCTGCATACCCAATGTGGAAGAACTGAAGCAAGAGGTTATGGATGAGCATCATAAAACAAAATACACTATACATCCAGGTGGTACAAAAATGTACCATGATCTTAAAAGAAATTATTGGTGGCCAGGTATGAAAGGGGCAGTGGCAAGATATGTGGCAAAGTGCTTAACATGTTAACAAGTCAAGGCAGATTATCAAAGACCCTCAGGCCTACTGCAACCACTAGAAGTACCTACCTGGAAATGGGAAAGTATTTCAATGGATTTTGTGGATGGTTTGCCAAGAACAAGAAGAGGTAATGATAGTATATGGGTTGTGGTTGATAGGCTCACAAAAACAGCACACTTTATCCCAGTGAACTCAAATAGAAATGCTCACAAATTAGCTCAATTATTTGTAAAGGAGATAGTGAGATTACATGGCATTCCCAAGACTATCATCAGTGATAGAGATACCTTGTTTACCTCAAGGTTCTGGGGTAGTTTTCAAGAGGCCATGGGGACAGAATTAAGCTTGAGCACAGCCTACCACCCACAAACAGATGGGCAAACTGAGATTGTTAACAAGATTTTGGAGGATTTGCTTAGAGCATGTATACTTGATTTTGGAGGCAACTGGGAAGATCATCTCTACTTAGCTGAATTTTCTTATAACAATAGTTACCAGTCCACTATAGGCATGGCTCCATTTGAGGATTTGTATGGGAAGCCTTGTCTATCTCCTGCATGTTGGATGGAGGCAGGTGAAAGAGTGTTGCTTGGACCAGAACATGTGAAAGAAACCTCTACAAGAATTGAACTTGTAAGGCAGAGAATGAGAGCAGCACAAGAGAGACAGAAAGCCTATGCAGATAAAGGGAGAAGGCCAGTGGAATTTGAAGTGGGAAATTATGTATTTCTCAAAGTTTCCCCAATGAGAAAAATATTGAGGTTTGGCAAGGCAGGAAAATTGTCACCAAGATATATAGGGCCATAAGAAATTATTCAAAGAGTAGGAACTTTGGCTTATAAGTTGAAATTGCCAAAGGAATTGAGTAATATACATGATGTATTTCATGTATCTCAATTAAGAAGATGGGTGCATGATAAGGAGACCATTCTGAAATCCCCTACACAAGTTGAAATTCAAGAAAATCTGGTTTATAAGAAGGAACCAGTGGGTATTGTGGCTAGAGAAGAAAAGAAATTGAGAAATAAAAAAATTAAATTGGTTAAAATCCAGTGGAGTTTAGATGAAAATGATTGTACATGGGAGGCTGAAGATAGGATGAAGGATAAATATCCTAATCTATTTTCTGCTTAAAGGTATGCCTAAAATTATAATAAATTTAAATATTACTTATGTGTATTTGATTGGTTTTGAATGCATGAGTTTTTGAAATTTCTGAAATGAAATTATGCTCTGTATGCAACTGAATGGAAATGTATGAAGAAAAAAAATATAATAATTGTGGGACACAATTCCTTTTAGGAGGAGAGTATGTGAAGACCCAAATTATTGAGATGAAAATAATTTTGAAAAAAAATGAAAATCAGTTAATAGGAAATATTTAAAGGATAAATAGTTTGAAAAATAAATATCAAGGATGAGTGGAAATAAATAAGTAAGAGGATAATTGTTTTTCAAATAAATAAAAATGAAAAGAAGATAACTAAGTATGAATGAATTTTAAATTCACATACCTCATAAATATTATATATGTGTAGCCAGAGAAATATAGAGTGATAAAATAAATTCTTCTGATAATTAAAATGCATAAAACCAGTTTAGTATTATTTATGCATAAATACATTTTTAAATAAATCTAGGGAAAAACAAATGGTTAGAAATAATAGCTAGGAATTAAATTTATAAAGAGAGATATGAGTGAACAATTCAGGTTTAAGGAAATACACAATGAAGCTAAGTCACATGAAAATAATGTGCATAAGAAACATGCAAATGGCATGTACCCAGAAAAGAAGAAAGGCAACTGTTTTACCTAAAATAGAAATCAAAAAGAAAATGGCACATTTAGCCATAAACATATATATACATAATTCTCTAAATTGTATGAGGATAAAATGGGCTTTTCTCTCCACTAAACCCTAGCTAAATGTTTTAAAGATGAGAGGATAGTAGCAATTTGTTTCTGAGAGAAAACAGAGAAATGTTAAAAAAAAAAAAGCAAAACTCACACTATCTTCAAGCTTAAGCATTCTCGAGGAAAAGAGGAAGGAAGGTGAGTGATTAATCACCTATGAGATTTAAGGCATTAAGACCCATGTTAAGGGCAGCCATATCATTTTTATAAAATCTTAATATGCTTTTGTTTAATTTTTATTCTCTGAATAAATGAATGTTGAATATGGTTGATACTTTGGTTGATTATTTGATTGCTGTTTTGGTTTGTTATGATTGTTTCAATTTTTGCTTTGAAATAAAAATGATTAAACAAATACTCTGATCATAGAAATGGATTTTATAATCCAGCTTTATATGAAGATGAACTAAATGTTTTACTGAGAAATAGGGTATCAATGAAGGAAAATGAAGTAGGCAGTATGAATAATGAGATTCATGCTTATGTCTAATTCATTCTAAAAGTGATATGAACAATGCAATATCATAAATATGTGCTGATTTGTTCAGATCACAAGCCAATATGTTTCTATGGGTTTTCTCAAAAACCATGCCCTATGTTCACAGTAAAACTAAATGTAATATTTTGTATGATTTCACCAGATTTATGTAAGGCATGAGAATATTTATGGAAATAAATATTTATGCAAGATTTAGAAAATATGATTGAATAAAAATGACCTTAAAATGGGATGTGATGCTTTGCAAAAATACTTTGTATGTCTGGCTGAAACCACTGAGTATATTTTATTTGATATATGGAAGGAAGAAAAGAAAATAAAGCATTTCTTTAATTAATAACATTTTTCTAGAAAGAAACATAAGCATGGTCTCTAAATTACAAGCTAATTTAGGAGTAGTGCCTTGATCTATTTATCATCAGGTGGATGATGAATATGTACATGACTTGCTAAAGTCCTGTAGGCCTCTGTGTAAAGGGTTAACAGAACTGAGCCCCTTTGCAATGCACACATGGTGTTCAATGGCAAGAGTTTCAGACCAAATAAAATGAAAAATGAGGTTGAGAAATTATGCTATGGAATTTAGGATGTTATTCCATAGGAGCTTGTGCATGTACAACTGAATGAAGTAAGATGGATGAATGCTTGGATGTATGATTGTTATATAAGTTTAAATATACATATACTCAGGTTTTAATATGAAAATGAATAGCATCAAATATATGAGCTCTCTACCCAATCAGGGTAATTTACAAGTTATTGCAATCTTTGATTTCACTCACACCAGAATTTATTTCTGACCCTATTTGTTGCCTTTGCAATATTTGGGGTGTCTCATTTTTACTGAGGCAGTTCAAAGTATTGCTGCAGGGAAAGATGCATGAGTAGCTTGCTTGCATGGATATTTGGAGATCTTGATGAATTTATAGTGTTTAAGAAAAGCAGCAGTGTTATTGTAATAAATAAGTTAGGCAAACTCTTTTATGTCTTGTGTATTTCCAGGAATTGTCTTTTGCTTTGTTATCTTGAAAAGAACATGTAAGAAGAAAAAGAAACTTAAGTGTTATATGTGTTTGTGAGTTGTGGATTTAAGTAATAGGTTTTGAAATGATTTTAGTAGCTTATGGTGAAGGAGAAGATGCCATATAATCTGATATGTGGACATATTCTCCTTGACTAGCTTGATGCACCTCAGTTATGAAGTTAGAACTGTTTTGAATGAATATGTGCTAAAATAATAAGTATCTGGGTTGAACATAATCTTGGCTAACCAGCAAGGCTTATGCATGTCCTATAAGTTGATATAAGTACATGTGAAGGCTTAAAGTTTTAGTCACCAGATTTTTGAAAAGAAAAACCATAGGGTAAGCTAAGTTGAATTGCAACAAAAATCTTGTAATATAGCTAGAACAAAAATTGAATTAAGATACCATGAAACCTGAAAATTATAAGTGTGTAAGACTTGAAAGATTGGAATTGGAAAAATCTGATACCATGACTTCAAAACTGATACTAAGTGGCAAGACAAGGTTAAGGGTAGACAATATGTATTCAAACAAGTATGCAGAGTAATAGTGTTAAGTGTTTAAAGGTTCAGAACACCATTTTTACATGTTTTTAGCCCAGAAGAATGCAAAAATCTTTCTAAAATCAGATTCAACACTTTTTCCAGTTCCAAATATCAGAAGTTGTATGACCTATAGATTAGATCACAACACTATCACTCATATGATCATTATTTGCTCTATTAATCTGGATCTGTGCATTTTTGTTTGTCATGATTGGTTTGTGCATGTTTGTGTTTGAATTCAGAACCTAGGCTAGACTAACTAGAGAACCATAGGTCAGGCCAAGGTTTGATATGTTTTATTATTTTAAGAATAACATGTATAAATTTCTGAATCCCAAAGATCAAATACATGGGATTATAAATCCACCTAAAATTAATTAGTCAGGTTTATAAAATAATCTGAAAAAAATAGAAATAGCTATGGGACACAAAACCTTTCAATTATGAAAAATATTGTGTGAGTAAATTTCTTTGCTACTTTAGCACTCTGATAGGCAAAGAAACATTTATATATCTTCATATATATAAATGATTGAGATTGATTTAAATACTGATATTTTTATATTGGTAAATTCTGGATCTTGGGAAATTAATTAAGAGAAGTGAACCATTGTTTTATATATATATATATATAACTCAACTGAAAATCACTAAAATAGATATTGAGAGAAGTGGGTCACTTCAACCATCTTCCTCCGTTCTCACACTATGCCATCTCATATTAGATGCAGTAACAGAAGATGCATATAATCTTTGAAGCCTTGGAGTGATGGGTAAGTAACGTATACGCTTGTACGGAACTTCCTTCCCCTTCTTTTTTCTTGGTTTGTATCTCTCCTGATTACAAATTTTACAATTTCTAAGGTTTGCGTCTTCTTTCCAAAACAACATGCAGCCTTTTAAACATGTATCTATTTTCTGATAAGGTAAACCAAAAGCCGACATAAGTTTTTTAACTTCATAGTGATTTTCACATATTAGATTATCGGGCGGCATATGTTTTTTTGCAGCTTGTACAACAGCCGTAAACCCAGCTTCAGTGATGTTGTATTTTGACTTCATCGCAATGTATTCTGCGATTACTGACAGTTGAGTGCCGCTTTTACAACCATCCCAAATAGGTTTCTTAGCAGCATCTAGTAAATCATAAAAAAAAATTCTTCAATATTTGGTTCTTCAACATTTTCATCGTCGTCGTCAACTTCACCCATAGGAAACATTGATCGTGATGCATCTTCAACCATATTTTCTAAACGGGTCGTCGTAACTACTTCGTTAACGACACTCTCAGACTCTACAGAAGTATTTGCTATGACTTCTCCATGCCAATCCCAAACATAATACTCGGGTACGAAACCGTTTTGGCACAAATGAACTTTCACAATATCTGGTAACAAATACTTCAAATGTCTACACCTACTACACGGACAACGAATTTCTGGATCGTTTCCGTTATTACTTAAAGTGAATTCAACAAATACGTTTATACCATTATAAAAATTTTCTTTTATTGAGCCTCTCATTCCTTTTCTTTGGTACATCCATCTCCTCCGATCAACAAAAAATCAATCATTTTTCCTATTTGAGAAAATGAGTCACAAAATTAAAAAACAAAATAATCAATCATTTCATGGTCGTATAATATTTGAATTTAAAGAACTATTTCACAAATTAAAAAATATTTTCAAATATGACACATTTTATTTTTTAACGTATCGATACAAAATTTTGTACAAAAAGATTTTTTTTTCCATGGTCAGGCATCCTACTTCCCATTACAAACACAGTAAGCATTTACATTTCGTATATTACTTCGTCTCAAACGATTCAACAAAATTTCGGCAGCATTTCCCTTTTGTTCTCTGTATTGTACACAAAAGCGTGTAAGCAGGAAACAAAAAAAAAAGTTAGGCCGAAATTTTATGAACCGTTTGAGACGAAGTAGTATAAAAAATGTAAATGCTTACTGTGTTCATAACTTGTCCAATACAGGGACAAATCCAACAAACATTGTACCAGATGAATATAAATGGTCGTTTTTTGAAAAAAACGACTATTTATATAATGATCATGTACAACACCCGTCAGACGGGGCCAAAAACTCTCTAAGAGACATTAGTTAATTAAATGTGCGCATTTTACGAAAAAATACAGTTTTACTAACTGTTCACATTTACAAAACTATATTTTAATTTAACGCGTTTATTCGATGTATTACATCAACTTAAGGCTGGTTTAACATTTTTGTCACTTTTCAATACGCACAATTATAATTTAGACTCATGCTTTTTTTGCATAAGTCAATACGTGCACGTACAATATAATACTCCTAGCTCGTGCATTCATTTTATCTTATTCCAACTAACACAATACAATGATAGCAGCGCTATAAACATATACAATCGTAGAATCAAGGCATACACAACGATTTACATATACACGAACAACCACAAATTATACATATTTTTCACAATTTCACGATAAAAGATGAAATAGGTATACCATTGAATGCAAGAAACTATTATAACACTATTGGAAACAATTTCAATCACCAATTAGCCCTAATTTATCAACTTATGCAAATCTAAAAATAGGGTAAAAATTGAATTTTTCGCGAAAATAAGAGGTTATACCTGAGCTCGAAAGCAAGAGAGGTTGAATACGTAGCTGGGGAGGATGCAAAAATACGAAATTAGTGATTGGAGGCTTGGGGGAGTGAATTTGGGAATTTAGAAAATTTATTTTCGTATGCTGAAATGAGGAAGAAGAGGCTCGACTGGAGCCTGATGTTCGTGATTTTCCGACGGCTTCCGACGGCCCGTCGGAAGCCGTCGGAAAATCACCGTCGGAAGACGTCGCCCCACCCTGTCGCTATTTAACCCTTTTCTAGTAGTGAAATGAATATATACCCGTATATATTTAAATTACGGATTGAAATGATAAATATCTGTATCAATTGACCATAGGATAAAAATTTTATACAGACACCGTTGGTCTATATATAAATATTTTGAAAATGATTTCTATGGTTTTGAAGGGAAATATATATGGTTTTATTTAAATTTGAAAAAATTATGTATATGAATAAGTTTTAATACAAAATAGATTTAATAATAAGCTTTAAATTTAGTCAAGTTTGATTCAAGTAAAATACAATATGGTTGAGTATTTGTTTTTAAAAAAATTAAAAAAAATATAGATTGTTATAATGATTCTATAAGTTAAGGTTGGAAAGATAAATTTGAATTTATTCGGAATTGTATTTAATTAAGAATTTTGTTTAATTAAATCGATTTGAAACTTATTGAATTTGAGGGTTTTAAGATATGATTTTATAACTTGATTTTGATTTAAAGTGATTAAATGGATATTTCAAGTTTTAAATAAATCGAAGGAAATATTTATTTTAATGTAATTTAAGGTTATTTAAATGATAATGGATTTATTAAGTGGGTATTTCAAAACTAAATAATAATGAAGTTAAAATAATATATATATGAAATTATCAATTTAGTTTTGAAAGTGCTATAATTTGGAAATATATATTTGAAATGGAAATGATATTTTGGTTTTGAGGTATAAATTAATTTGAAATGACCACGGTGGTATAATGACATTTGGTTGTTAATAGCGTATATTTTTTACATAGTAGATAGTTCCACGGATCCTTAGAGGATGGTTATCCCAACATCCTTTAAGTTACTTGTATTTCAGTTGATATTTCACTTGAGTTAGATTTATTGATATAAGAATGTTAATCCTGACTCGAGTGTTTTGTGTTTTGCTTTACGCTTGGGTCAGACTGAGTGATACAGCATTTGAGTCTCACCTTTGGAGTTTGGAGCTTCGCTTGGAGATCCAACTATCGATTCAGCTTTCAGCTTCTCCAGTTGATTTGTTCAGAGATGTCATCGGTCTGTATTTGAGATATTCTATTGTATTTTATTTCAAACTCTGTTGTTTATATAGTAGCTTCATGAACTACTATTTATCTATTCCGCTGCATTCTATTATAATACCCTGTATCTGTGATTCTGTGATTATCCTATTACTGTATATGCTGAGTTTTGCCAAATATAAATTAACAATCTGATATTTTGAGCAATTCAAGTCTGACATGTGCGGATGCGAATGGTTGAAAATATCGGGTCATTACAAAGAAAGTAAAGATGCTGGCAACCACTATTCTTTCAATCCAAATGAAACCAACATCACTACCACCCTTCATCAAATCATCGAAAACTCCTTCAAAACCATTATCAACCCACAGAGCTAACACATCGCCATTAAACTCGAAGAAAACAATTACGTGCTCCGGAAATTCCAGATTGAGACTGCCATAAATAGATATGGATTTGAAGCTTTCATTCTGGGAACTTCAATAATCCTATCAAAATTCATTTCTGATGCTAAAGGCAAGCTAATTAACAATCAAAAATTCACCACCTATCAATGAAAAGATCGTCTCCTCGGTTCTTGGCTCCTTGCATCCATCGGCACTGATCTCTTACCATGGATCATTGGACGCAAATAATCTCAAGAAATCTGGACAACAGTTTAACAAATATTCAACTCACAATCAGCAGAAAAAGTAATGCACTATAAGAGATAGCTATAGAACTTAGGAAATAATGGAAACCTTAATGAGAGAGTATATAGTCAAGATCAAATCACTCTGTGATCTTCTAGAGGCGGCAGGACATAAAATATCAAACACTAAGCAAATCTTGACAATCTTGAATGGCCTTGATGAAGAATACGAGGCAGTTATGGCTGTAATATCTTCGAGAGTAATCACTCCTTCTCTACAACATGTTTATTCAACACTTTTTGCACATGAAGGAAGACTGGAATAGAAAACTACAACAAACTCTGATTTAGTAATCAACTACACCACTAACTTCAAAAACAAGAACCAAGAACGCTTTCAAAATAAAAAAACTGAAATAGGAAACCCATATCCAGGAGGCAACTCATAATTCAAGGCAAGAGGAAGAGGAGGAAGGTTCAATAATGGAAATAGACTTTTCAATAATGAAAACAAACCCAAATGTGAAATTTGTGAAAAATATGGACATATAGCAGCCAAGTGTTACTTCAAATATAGCTCAAATTATACAAACAACTTTGCACTCCCAAGACAAAGAAACCACATCATGAATGCCAATTTGTCTCACATGGACTATGAAGAAGTCATTGAACAACAAGATAACCCAAAACAAAGTTTCATTCATCAGCAAGAAACGTGTAAAGGCTGAAGATATACAAAACGAATTCTGGTATCCAGATTCAGGAGCCACCAATCATGTTACAAGCAACTTGCAGAACCTAAATCTTGGAGCTGTTGAATATAGAGGTAATAAACTTATTTATGTAGGAAATGAAACTCCGCATAACATAACACAGATTGGAGATACTAGTATTCATCAATCCACACATAAATGAGTACTATACCTATCAAATATGTTAAGAGTGCCTCAAATAAAGAAAAATTTAATGAGTGTCTTACAATTTGCTTGAGACAATAATGTTTTCTTTGAATTTCACCCAAACCACTGCCTAGTGAAGGACAAACTTAGCCAAGAAATTTTGTTACAGGGTAGAGTATGGAAGGACTATACAGATTTGATGTATCAAAAATTCAAAGCATGGAAAAAGATAATGGATATTGCAATGTTTCAGAGAGCAAAGTGGAGCATGAAATTGGTAAAAATGTTTTTAATCTATGGCAAGCTAGATTGGGACATCTAGGAGTAAATATTGTAAAGCAAGGCTTGATTGATAATAAAGTATCATTTAAAGATGTGAATCTACCTTACATATGTACTTTCTATCAAATGGGCAAAACTCATAAATTAACTTTTCCTATTTCTACTAAAACATATATAAAACCACTTGAATTAATGGAGATTGATTTATGGGGTCTACCACCAATTAATTCTGACTATCGCTATAGATATTGTATATCATTTATTGATGCTTTTTCAAGACACACATGGATATACTTTCTAAAGACAAAATCAGACACATATGGTTCGATTCATCAAACAAGCAGAAAGGCAATCAAACATATAAGCAAAAATCATGCAAAGTGATGGTAAATCAGAGTATAAAATATGAACAAGTATTTTCAAGAAAAAGGTATCATTCATAGAATTATTTGTCCGTATACCTCAGATAAAAACGACGTAGTAGAGAGGAAACACAAGCATATAGTAGAATCAAGGTTGACGTTGTTGGCTCCATCACTACCCTTGAAATTCTGGTGTGAAGCTTTTGATACAGTAGTGTATCTTAGCAGTAAACTTCCAACTAAAAGTATAAAAATGAAGAGTCCATTAGAAGTACTATATAATATATTAACCTTGATTATATAGGCTTAAAAAATTTAAATGTCTATGTTTTCCATATCTTAGACCTTAAAATACAAACAAGCTTGATTTTAAGTCTTCCTCGTGCACATTTTTAGGTTACTACACAAGACAGAAAGGTTTTAGATGTTTGGACAGTAAGGGAAATCTATTCATATCTAGGCATGTAATATTCAATGAGGAAAATTTTCCTTTTGCTGAATCACAAATAATGACTACAAAGAAAGTTCACAAATATAACATAATCAACCTACCAATTCCCTTGTGTAGTAATTATCATAGGAAGAAGCAAAAACAAGATACATGCATGACAACTATGTAGCCACGTGACCATTAAACTCAAGAAATGAAAGTGATGTTCACTCATATCATAATACCCATGGTGAAAGGTAAGACGGCCAACAAGTACTTGACTTTTAACCAAAACAACAGAATGATCAACCAGAACAATAGGATGATTTAACTACCACTGACACTTCAACATCTATAAAAAACAATCCCACTGGTCATCACATGGTCACCAAAGCCAAGGATGGTATATTCAAACTAAAAGTATATTTAGTTACCACTATAATAAAGGAACCAGACTCCTTTGCTAAAGCAATAGAAAGTAGTAAGTGGAAGAATGTAATGAAAGAAGAATACGAAGCATTAGTTAGAAATGATACTTGGAAGCCTATTGAACCTCCATCAGACAAGAAAATCATTGAGTCAAAATGGTCATACAAACTCAAGAGAAATACATATGGCACTATATCCAAATATAAAATAAGACTGGTTGCAAGGGGCTTCACACAACAACATCGATTCAACTTCACCGAAACTTTCTCACCGTAATAAAATAAGCACCTATTAGAGTTTTACTCACTATTGCTTTACATAAAAATTTGAAAATTAAGCAACTGGATATAAACAATGCATTCCTAAATAGTGAGCTGCAAGAAGAAGTGTATACACAACAACCACAAAGGTTTAAAGTACTCGGCAAAGGTTAGTTGGTGTGCAAGCATAATAAAGCTATTTATGGGCTTAAGCAATCCCCCATAACCTAGTTTGAAAAATTAAAGGGTACCCTAAACAGACTAGGGTATCTACCCACTAAATATGATAATTCATTATTTACCAAAATAACATCTACAACAACCACATACATACTAATCTACGTTGATGACTTCATTATTACTGGAAGCAATGAGGTAAAGATAATCAGACTCACAAACTACATAGACAAAAAAATTTCTTTGAAAGATTTAGGTAAGTTAAATTATTTCCTAGGTATAAAAGTAAGAAGGCTTTCTAACAGTGAAATGCACTTGAGTCAAAAGAAGTATATATCAAAAATACTAAGCAAAGTAAGGATGGACAAAGCTAAATATCTACCTACTCCAATGATAAGCAATCTGCACTTATCAAAACAAAAAGGAGACCCAGTAGAAAATGTGTAACAATATAGAAGTACGGTAGGAGCATTATAGTATGAAATAATTACAAGACAAAAAATATCCTTTGTAGTAAATACAATGTGCCAATTTATGCAAGCTCCACTAGATGAATATTAAAAAGTAGCGAAGAGAATATTAAGATTGTTAAATTTTGGCGACACTATATGTAGAATTAAAGAGGATGGAAATAGCTTGATGTTGGTGAAGACAGTTCGCGAATCGGAGCACGAGAACTTGACATATCGTAGATTGAAGAAGCAAAACATAGCTATAGGAATTTAGATGTCTAAATTAGAAGTTAGGCGTCTAGTTGACTCAGGGTTTTATCCTGCTAGTTTCATGTGTATTTTAGACGTCTAAAATTTGGGTTAGACTTCTGGATTACTTAAATTAGACGTCTGAGCTTGAGTTTAGACGTCTGGTTGCCTGGGATGTGGTCGTTTATGCCCGTGCTGATGTGTTTTGATTGTGAGGGGCAAATTTGGAATGTGCCAAACAAGAATTCTTCATATAAAAGTTATTTTTCATACCTCAAAAGAGTAATGGTTCATTCAACACAAAAGAGAATTCTTCATCAAGGTTTCTTCAATTCTTAATCTCCATAAAATCAAATTCAATAGAATTTTAAGTGATCGTTATGAAATCTCTTGTACTCTTTCATTGTGATAATAAAAAGGCTCTCTTCAAAGTGGATGTATACTAACACGATATTGGTGGAAGCACTATAAATCTTGTGTGTGATTTATTTTCATTATTTCTCTTATTTTCTTGCTTGTGATTGAGATTGGTTTATTTGGATTGGTTTGGAGTTTTGGTGTTGTGATATTGATTGATTGTCTTTGCACTTCTTTCAACGATCTCCTGCTTATTCCACTGTGTTTTTGAGTTTGGATTAGAGTGGCCTTGAGTTCAAATTTTATAACTTTTGGTACCAGAGCGTTGGTGTTTGTTAGGTGTTTTTAGAAATGTCGGAATCGGATAATATCTTGGAAAGCCCCTCAATGGTTGGTCCAAGTAATGTAGCACCATATGTACATGGATCGTATGCGGTATCGGTTATCAATTGGTTATTGAGAAGTGGAATGGTGATAATGATTTTGAAAAAATGGCGATGAAAGATGAAAGCAGTTCTTAGGCGGAATCATGTGCATCGGGTTGTGTTTGATACACATTTGTTACCGACGGACATCTTAGATGTTGAAAGAGAGGAAATGAAAGAGTGGGCGTTCACTACACTTCACCTTGCTATGGGTAAGAACATAATCTCTGAAATTAGTGGTGAGACGCTAAAGGTATTTTGGATAAGTTGGAGGAATTGTATATGAAGAAATCACTAACTAATTGTTTGATCTTGTTACAAATATTCTTCGCCTATAAGATGAAGGAGGGAACTTCTCTAAAGGTGCACTTGAATACCTTTGGTAGTTTGCTAATGAAGATGAAGGAGATAGACTTGAAGATTGAGGAAGTGCCAAAGGCGATGATCTTGCTATATTCGTTGCCATACTGTTGTACGGGTTTATCAAATAGCTTGATCTATAGTCGGGATATTTGGCTCTTAGTGATGTTAAAGCGGGTCTTCTTAGTGAGGAGTTGTGGGTTCATGTTAATTGATAGTAGTAGTGGTGCTAGTAGTGGTCACAGTTTGTTTGTGGAGAAGGAGAGAAATGAGGAAAAGGGGAATCGTGGGCGTTCTAAATCAAGAAATCTCGGTTGGAGAGGAATGTTGAAGGAAAGAAATAACAAGTGCTTTATTTGTAAGAAGCCCGATCATTGGAAGAACAAGCGTTCGAACAAGGATAAGAAGAAGAAGGATGTAGAATCTTCGTTGGTGGTGGTGAAGAATTATGTCGGTGAGGTAGATGAAAATTTATTGACGGCGGTAGCATCGGATGTTTTGAGTGGCGAATGGGTACTCGATTCGGATGCATCTTATCATATGATGCCGACTATGAATTTTTTTTCATCTTGTTTTGACAAGGAAGGAAATTCAATTATTATCGGTAATGGTGCTATTTGTACATCAATGGGCATTGTTTCCATGCGAATTCAGATGTTTGATGGTGTAATCTGTACACTCACTAACATATGTTATGTTCTGGGTCTTCGTAAATCTTTTTTTTCCTTGGGACAATTGGATTATTTAGGATGTTAAATCACTATTGAGAGTGTGAGCTTGCGGGTTTCAAAGTGTGCACTTGTGGTGATAAAAGGTGCTAGAGCTTATGGAGTTTATTTTCTTGAAGGTGTGACTATTGAAGGTGAAACTTATGTGGATTTTGATAGTTCTCGTGGCTTGGATGTGACAAGGTTATGGCATTTAAGGTTGGGTCATGTCTCGGAGAGAAGTTTGGCTATTCTTTGGAAGAGGAAGACGATCAATGGAGAGTTTCAACAAACATGAGTTTTGCGAGGAATGTGTCATGTGGAAGCAAACTAAATTATCATTCGGTGAAGAAAAACATGATTCGAGAGATGTTCTTGATTATGTTCACATGGATGTTTGAGGGCCAACAGTGGTAGCTTCTTTGGGTGAAGCTCGTTATTATATTTCTTTTATTGATGATTTTTCTTGGAAAGTATGAGCGTATGTAATGAAGGCCAAGTCAAAGGCATTTTCAAAGTTCAAAGTTTGGAAGGCTCTTGTTGAGAATGAGAGTGATAAGTCTTTGAAGGTGTTGAGGTTCGACAATAGCGGGGAGTATTTTTCCAGAGAATTTATGGATTTTTGCAAGCATCATGGTATTCGGAGGCATTTTACTA
This sequence comes from Allium fistulosum, assembly GCA_030737815.1. NCBI lineage: Eukaryota > Viridiplantae > Streptophyta > Magnoliopsida > Asparagales > Amaryllidaceae > Allium > Allium fistulosum. The sequence goes on along the minus strand of CM060905.1, from coordinate 875,590,032 downwards.
CACTGGGGGATCCGAAATTGAATGGGGTTGAGGAGAGAATGAACCATATTCTACTTGAGAAAGCTCGATGTTTGGGATTGACATCGGGTTTGTCAAAAGGGATTTTGGCCTGAAGTGTTGTCAACTACAGTGCATTTTGTAAATCGAGTTTCGTGCTCGGCCATTGATAAAATAATTCCAAAAGAAGTATGGAAAGGGAGGAGCATTGACTTGAGCTATCTTCGTGTGTTTGGTAATCATGTTTACGTGCATTATTCAGGAAATGATAAGCTTGAGCCTAGAGCTTTCAAAAAGGTCTTGCTTGGTTATACAGATGGTGTCAAAGGCTACCGGATTTAGAATCCGAAAACGAAGAAAGTTGTGAATTGTCATCATGTTACTTTTGATGAGTTAGCTTTTTCAAGGAGAATGAGAGCTCATCAGATGTTCTGGATTTGGTTCGTGATGAATCAAAGGAGAAGGAAGTTGTTCCCATCTTTCATCTAAGGAGTCGAGTTATAGGAGATGCTTGTGTTGAGGATGTTGATGTTACATCACATAATCCACATGTTTCCTCTAGTAGTATTAGTGATGTGCACGACTCTAGAGATGATTAGGTTCAAGGGAGAGCAAGAATGAGTTTGGATGATAGTATTGCAACTTGGGTTGGTCGTCGTATTATATTTTGAACTATGCTCTTCATATAGTCTAAGATGAACCGATGGACCTTGATGACGTCATAGATTCGAATGATAGCTCAAAATGGATTTGTGTCATGGAGAAAGAGATGCAATCTTTGTTGAAGAATCAAACTTGGGATTTGATTCCACTTTCTAAAGAAAACCGTGTTATTGGGTGCCAATGGGTATATAAGGTGAAGGACAATGGGAGATACGAAACTGGATTAGTGGCTAAGAGGTTTGCATAAAGAAAGGGAAGGAGTATGCTGAGATTATTGTACCAGTTGTGCGCCATATTTCAATCTGAGTATTACTTGTTATTGTTGTTATTCATGATTTGAAATTAGAGAAACTTGATGTGAAAACCACCGTCTTGCATGGTAACTTGGATGAATACATCTACATGTAGCAACTGAAAGGTTTTGTCGTAGATGGTACGTCAAATTTAGTTTTCAAGTTAAAAAAATCACTATATGGTTTAAAGTAATCACTTTGACAATGGTACAAGAGATTTGATCATTTTATGATTGAAAATGGTTTTGATAGAAACATCAAAGATGCTTATGTATATTTCAAGAGGTTAAAAAATAATTATTGGTGTTTTTGTTCTTATATGTGGATGACATGCTCATTTATTCTAAAAATAAAAATGAAATCAACAAGTTAAAAATGCATTTAAAATCAGAATTTGACATGAAGGATCTTAGAGAGGCAAAAAAAGAAATCGAAAGTGTTTTGAGTTAAAATGGACTCAAAGGAGTATATGGAGTAAGTGCTTTGCTGGTTTAGCATGGAGAACGCAAATGCGTCAAATACGCATTTATCTTTGCATATGAAGCTTTTGTTTAAGGCCTATCTTGGAGAAAAACAAGGCTTATATGGAAAAAGTGACATATGCAAGTGCGATTGGGAGTTTAATGTATGCCATGGTATGTACAAGGTCTGATATTGCAAATGCTGTCGGGATGGTTAGTTGGTATATGGCTAATCCAGGAAAATCGCATTGGAAAGCCATGAAGGTTATTTTGAGTTACCTCAGAGGTACTAAATCTCATGGTCTTGTATTTGGCGGTGTTGATGGGATGAGTTGCAAGTTGGTAAGTTGTTTTGATTCGGACTACGCCAGTGATATGGATCAGAGGAAATCAACTTCCGGATATTTTTGTACTCATGGTGGTACGACCATAAGTTAGAGATCGAGATTGCAAACTGTAGTTGTTTTATCCTCTATGGAGGTGGAGTTGATAGCCAAGGTGGAGGCGGAAAAGGAAACACTATACTTGAAGCGATTATTGTGTGACTTGGGTTTTGAATATGATAGTATCGATGTTCAATGTGATAGGCAAAGTGCAATACACCTAGTGGAGAATTTCTCTTTAGCCCTCAGACTAAGCACATAGAGGTGAGAGAGTCATTTTTGGTAACCATGGATGAAGATAAACTTGTTCATCTTCGAAAAGCTTACACAAAGGATAATGTGGCGGATATGTTTACAAAAGCATTGCCAGTTGCCAAGTTCGAGCACTTGTTAAAGTGTTAGGTGCCACAAGGTGGTACGGTGGAGAGAGTGACACAGTGGAGGGAGTAGTCTGTTTATTGATGATGAAGAGTATCGGTGAGAGATTGTAGTTCAATCTTCTTGGTAAGTACTTGCTTGCACTCCTAAGTACTTTTGTCTTTTGGTAAGATGCTTTTAGATTAAGATACTTTCAACACTTCGCTAGCGAGTGGTGGCTTTGCCGGAGCTTGTTGGCGAAGTGTAATGGACGGTGGCTTTGCGGGAGCTCAATGGAAAAGTATTCAAGTGTATTGGTTGAAGGTAAAGGTGGTGATGGTTTAATACCATTGGTTCTTAGTGTATGGAGATGGATATAGTGTCGAGGTGGAGTGTTAAATTTTGATGACACTGTATGTGGAATTGAAGATGATGGAAATAGCTTGATATTGGTGAAGACGGTTCGCGAATCGAAGCTCAGAAGCTTGAGATATCGCAGATTGAAGAAGCAAAACATAGCTACATGAATTTAGACGTCTAAATTGGAAGTTAGACGTCTAGTTGACTCGGGTTTTTTATTCCAACGGTTTCATGTGTATTTTAGATGTCTTTAGACGTCTAAAATTTGGGTTAGACGTCTGTATTAATTAAGTTAGACGTCTGAGCTCGAGTTTAGATATCTGGTTTCTTGGGACCTGGTCTTTTATGCCCATGATGTTGTGTTTTGATTGTGAAGGCTTCAAAGGGCAAATTTGGCATTTGCAAACGAAAATTCTTCATTTAAAAGCTATTTTTCAGATCTCAAAAGAGTAATGGTTCATTCAAACACAAAAGAGAATTCTCCATTAAGGTTTCTTCAATTTTTAATCTCCACAAAATCAAATCCAATAGAATTTTGAGTGATAATTGTAAATTCTCTTGTACTCTTTCATTGTGATAATAAAAAGACTCTCATCAAAGTAGATGTACACTAACACAGCGTTAGTAGAACCACCATAAATCTTGTGTATGATTTACTTTCGTTATTGCTCTTATCTGCTTGTCTGTGATTGAGATTGGTTTATTTGGATTGATTTGGGTTTTGGTGTTAAGATATTGATTAACTGGTTTTGCACATCTTTCAAAGATCTCGCTTATTCCACTGCATTTTAGAGTTCGGATTAGAGTAGTCTCGAGTTCGAATTTCTAACAAAGGTATCTCGTTGGAACTCTAGACTATGGTATAAAGCTACAAACAACAACAACTCTAAAAATACAGGCATTTGCTCATGCAGACTGAGCCATAGATATTGATGATCGAAGATCCACCAGCAGATATTGTGTCTTTCTAGGCAAAAGCATCATCTCATGGAGTTCAAGAAAACAACCGTCTCAAGATCAAGTATTGAAGCTGGATATAGAGTTGTAGCTAGTGTAACCGTAGAAATAATGTGGTTAAGCTCATTGCTCTCGGGAGTTAAATATACAAACATATAGCAGACCTACAATTTGGTATGATAATAAGAGCACTGTTGCACCCTCTACCAATCCAGTCCTTCACTTTTGAATAAAGCATATAGAGATAGATCTATACTTTGTAAGAGAACAAGTAGCACAAAGAAAACTGAAAGTGAACCATCTTCCTTTTTTATACCAAAGAGCAGATATACTTACAAAATCATTGTCCATTGTCCGCCAAATAATTTATTCGGTTGAGAATGAAACTAACTGTGTGAGAATAAATGGATTAAGCGGAGAAGGAATGAAGAGCAAGGCAGGAGACAACATAGTAAGGATAGCTGAAATTGAGGGGGAAAGTTAAGAATAATAACGGCTAGTTATGTTCATATTTCTTTAAAGATGTTTTGATTATGGACTTAGAGTGTTGAAACGTACGAGCAAACTTCTAGTCATTTTGTAACATGTAATGTAAGAAATCAGATAATAAACATTTTCCTGCAAACATTTTTCAGTTATAGCAACATGCCATGGCAAAGGAGCAATTTTCTTTAAAGAAGGCATTGAGCCAAAATAGTGAAATACCACATCAAAACAACACATATGAAGAAGGTGCACAAGAAATGCATGTTTTTAGCATCAAATTATCAAACACAAATTCAAACTACTCAAAAACTCCTCCGAACTCTGACTTTAGGCGATAACCTTAGCTCATTTTCTCCTTTTCCATCTCTCACATTGGTTCAATATTTTCCTTGCCCAAATTTACCTAACAACAAAACCAAAATTAGATTGTTGCTCAAATAATCATGGACTATTCTGTGGACCTCTTGTCCGAAACAAGGACACATTACCTAAGGTGCATTACCTCCTTATGTTTCGAGACTAGCCTTGCAGTGTCGCGCCACCAAAATGCTTCTGTCTCCTTCTCTTCTATCTTTCTCTCAGCGCATTCCAATGCATACTCCAGCTCTGCTATTCTCTCCTGCTGCCTTTTCTCTAGTACTTCATGCAATTTCCTCTCTAGCTCTCGTGGGCAAACTCCATTTATCTCTTTTGTTTCTTCTTGCTTTAGTTCATTGGTTGCCTCACTGAAACTTGCACTGATGCTTTCAAAATGGTTCATGTTCTCACTCTCCACCTAACATTTCAGTGCATATACAATGTTTTGTTTACCTGACTATTAAACTAAATAATCTTTTAACAAAATGTCGGTTACCTCTATGCTATGTTCTTCAGTAATTACAGATGAATCTTCCTTGGTTTTCACTTGCAAGCGTTCTAGCTCTGCTTCCAACTCTTCTTCCAGTAAGTTTATTTTCATGCATCGTTTTTTCTCAAAACTTGTTTCGCATTTGCATAGTGTATCGAGTGCTATGGCATTTTTCAAAGAAACAGGTTTGATTGGACTGTTATCTCCTAAACAACATGATGATGAGATAACAGTGCAATTGTTCGAATTCGAAGAACTAGATGCTGCATTTTTCATTTGCATCTCGTTCTTGATGTCTTTGATTAGAATTTCCATTTCTTTTCTTAGTTCTGTCATTTTGTTGAACTCAGATGCGCTCTTTACAAGTAGAACTATCAAGCCTGCTCCAATTCCTAAGTTGGAAGAGACCAATTCATGTTTTGTCCCTGTAACAATATTTTGTATGCTAACACATAGAATTCCTTATGTCGTTTAAAAAGCACATTCTCGAGTAGATAAAATGATATTCACCTGAAGAAATCATAACCTCCTCCTCTCTAGTTCTTCGATTGGTACTAGTTTTTTCTTCTTCCAATTTAGTCATAGAAATCGCGGTGTTATGACCTGAAAAATCATCTTCGGTTTCATAGCCTTCTCTCCTTTTTTGCCTAATGCAGTACTTTGGAAACCTAACTAAGTTTCTAAGCAGAGCTCTAGGAGTGTTTGAATTGGAATTAGGTGTGGAAGGTGGTAATGATACTACTAACTCCCTGATTTTTCTCCTATTTCTATTTGCTTCCATTTTATCTGTTATAACTAGTTTTACTTTTTATTTTTGATTATAATCCTAAGATGACTCCTGCATATATATAGTGTGTGAAGTTATACCCCACATACAACAACTTCTCTGCTATTTAAAGGAAAACAATCATATTTATCTTATTACAAACCCATTCTTAGTAAGTTTACCATATTTTATTCTTATTTGGTCATATGGTAAAAATCAGTGGCTCAAACCTATATAGATTTGACAATGTAAACATCAAGATAATTGGTTTTGTGCCAAAAAGGTAGCCGTTGTGTTTCTCAGATGAACATCAAACCAAAATGAGAATTCAATAATCACCCAATCAAGCACTCCCATATTGGTCAACAATATGTATATGTCAGAATTTTGAGACCCATATATCTGCCATAAAGTAAATCCTTTTTGTGATAGAGTAATTCTCCAACATGGTATCAAATGTGGTTTTGGCACAATGAGCTTAACCAACACACATACTCAACTAATAATAATAATAATAATAATAATAATAATAATAATAATAATAAACATGAGATTGTGTGTTAAAAATAATCTCGCACCGTGAAAATGATAAAATAAAATCTGAATAAATACTTCACATTGTTTAATTGGTTTTATGATAGATGAATAGTTCTCGAAATTCTAATAGTTTATGCTGTTCTGTTCAAATATTATATACAGTTTCGTCTTCAGAAAGAAAATACCAAAATAAATAACTTGGTGAAAATGAAATGCGTTATTAACATTTAAAGTGACAAAAAATATTTCCAGGTGAATTGGAAGGTAAAAAATCTTGAATTAATAAATGGCATGCATTTATGCTGCAATAAATATATAGTGCCCATATATACCATGTGGGTGCAACTACAAATGTGTTGCATATTGCAAAATTCAACCAAGACACCACAAATGATTTGAAAAAACTAAAAATATATGACTTCAAAGTAGAATTAATGTAAATTCCTCATATTGTAATGTAAAAAACAACACAAAATTCCCATAACAATTTGAACTATGTGGGAACAGTGAGCTGTACTCTGTAATGAAGTAATGTGCTAAAGCTAGAATCACAAGTGAGGCGTGATTCATTCAATGATAGCATTTAGTGAGAGCAACGTTCTTCTTGTATTATTTGTGTTGTACTTGAATTTATTTTCTATTATTACAAGTATTGAATGATATGTTATTGAATAGGTTACCAATGATTGTTGGTAACAAGTAGAAAGGTTAAACAAGAAAAAAGTCTTATGTCCCTATTTTTTACGTTGTTATACAAAAAGTCTTTGCGGAAATGAATTTGTAAATTTAGTCCTTATTTTTCAAAAATAAAAAAAACGCAAAGCGACTTACACTTTTCTGACAGAAAATGCAAGATAACTTGCACTTTTCTAATTTTGAAATATTTTTCAAAATTTTCTAAAATTTTGAAAAGGGCAAGCTAGTTTGCGCTTTCTAATTTTGAAATTTTTAAAAAGCGCAAGGTAATTTGCGCTATCTAATTTTGAAATATTTTTGAAAATTTTAAAAATTTTGAAATTTTTGAAAAGTGCAAAGTAACTTGCGCTTTCTATCAGGAAAACGCAAGTTAGTTTGCGCTTTCTGATTTTGAAATTTTAAAAAAGGCAAGCTAACTTGCGTTTTCTGACTAGAAAAAATAGGGACTAAATTTACATACTTATTTCTACAGGGACTTTTTTTGTAACACCATCAGAAATATGGATCTTTCGTGCAAAGCCCCATTATTAAATCTAATGGTTAGACATATAGCTACTGGTTTCAGTTCCAGGCTAGCTTTTGAATTTGAAAACAGCTTCTAAATGCACTGGAGCTTAAATGAAGCGTTTAGCATGGATTCTGTGTATGAGAAACCGATTCGTTTGCTCAACCGGTAGAATCGTCAAAACATGAAAAGAAAAAAAAATTTACACATATAAATACAAATTATAGCAAAAATATTAAAAGAAAAATTCTAGAAATGTGAACCGCAAAAGGTCTTCAATATCTATAACAGAAGTTGTACAATTGAAATTATATTCGTTAAAGTGCGCAGCTACAATGATTGTGCACAGCTGCAGTTGAACAACTACCGTTGTTCAGTAGCGGCGAACTTTATGAAGCTTATAGTGCTCTCAGGGGTGCTTGCAATATCTAATAACAAAGTGGTGAAGTTTGTTTAAATTTTGAAACAGTGATTTTTTTTAATTGTAGGTTTTTGTTTTTCTTTTAAATAGCGGAAAGAATGAAAATGGTATACCATGAAAAAGTAACAAAAAAAAAAACTATGTTTCAACAAGGTAAAATGGACGTTGAACCATTGCTTTATAACTACCTATGAGTCTGATCATATCGCGATTGGGTCCGATCATAATAACACTGTCTATGAGTCTGAGTGGTTTGCATCAAAATATACAATAGCGTTGAACAGTCGTTAGATTATAACTACCTTTTGAACTACTAAATGCATTTAAATGCATCAATTGATTTGAATTTGTTAGCTTATTGATATATAGATGTTCAGGTCTACACATGAAACTGTGGTTGGGTTTTCAATTAAAGTTGGTGATCTTTGTTTAAATATTCACATTCAGGGCTGACCCTAAGCATCGATAGGCTGGGTTAAAGTTCAAAGCCCAATTTACAGAGGATTGCATGATCTTATGAGCCGTATGTAAAACACGCAGTATTAAACTAATTAAATATTTTCTCCGCTTAGTTGGTAGCTTGTTCGTTTATGACATGTTAAATAAACCTGGGTTCAATACTTATTTCTCCATTTTTACCATTTGGTAGTATCGTCTAAGTTATCAATCCAATGGGTTGAGAAATTTGTCATCTGGAAGCTTGCAAAACCAAATTGCATTAGGTAAACATGCCCCTTTACATATTTAATCCTAATTACTTTGTTCTTTACACAAATATCTTCTTAGATCTTTTCAGTTTTAAAATTTTTTCAATCTATTATCATTTGATATTTAACTAAAATTATTAAGAATGACAATTTTTTTTTTAAAACACTATGGAATCGAACAGTCGGTTCTTTATCGTTATACGGTTGTAATAGTAGTTTAATAAAGGTTAAACGTGAAAGAAAATACGAGAAATAACCTAAAAGTATGGAATTTGGTGGGTTGAAGATGCAACCAATCGTATACTTAACCAATATTTTGGAAAACTCGCAAGCATTGGTTTTTATAATAACACGTAAACGCTAATGTCAAGGAACGATCAAAATCAATGGAAAAATACTCGCCAACTGAGCCGCAAGTAAATCGGTATAGTGTAGTTTGTTGAACACTATGATTCTTTTGATGAACATTGCCTGCCTAGTATGATTTTATAGTAAAATTTATTATGGGTTTATAGTAAAATTTTAAAATCTAACCTTTTAGTTTTGAAAGCTTAATATCTAATGATTATTTTTTGTTTAAATATATTATTGTTTTGGATATATCCGTATTCGGACAATTTTAAAATGGCATACGCAACCCATGATAACAAGACTTCAAAGCGAGTTCAAACTGGCTCGACTGAAAAGGAGAGGAAGAAGTCCCAAAAGTCCATGAAAGCACAGAAGTCAATGTGCTCTAGTTTCCAATCGAGATGCAAGGCTTTCGTAATGAAAGAACCGTAGATAGAAAAACGAATCGGATAAGGAATTCTTTCTCTTCGAGAAAGAATCAGACGTGATCAAGAAAGGTGTAAAATAGAAGGGTTGATTATTCACGCTCTGCTTATTGAGATCTTGGGTTTCTTCCCCAGTATATGTCCCCCTTCTCCCCGGATCTGGCTAGCTTGAAGCTGACCAAACGCTTTCTTCATTTTCAATGAGCTTTCGCTTTCCTTGAGGCGTCAAAGTGGTAGAATTCGCTCCTAAGGAAAGCGCTTTCGAAGAGGGAAATCTTATCAAAAAACGCGGGTTGGCATCAATGAAAGTAGCCTATGCACCTAGCCTCTAAGTTAGGTAGGGAGTCGACCTGAAGCCTACTTTCTCGGTTCTGATCCAGCCCTAGGTGGGAAATGTTTTATATTTTACAAAAATGATTTTAAAACCCTCTTAAAATCGAACCCCTCAGTAACGGTCAAAATGGGTATGTCCGAAGCCCCTCGTAATGATGAAATAAAAATCATAAACTGAGCCTACATGTTTGAGAGCAAGCTGATATAGTCTAAATCAAATCAACAAAACTCTTAAATCATAAAAACTGATAAGTTTTTAGGCTCTCTTGCCTAGACATGGCGGAGTCTCCTTCCTAGTAATCTCCTTTCCTCTCCCAAAAAAAATTTCCAATCTCGATAGACCTCTTGATAATTCTCAAACCCTCACATCAGTTCTGTACCTTGGGCAAATTGATCATTGGTGAAGATGGATTTCAGTTAGTTATGAACCAGAAACTAAAGCGTTATTTCCAGAATCAAGATATATGAATGTACAATATAGGATCATCAGTAAGTAACATAGTCAGAGATAATCATAAATTCGTCAATTTCTCAAAGCCTTATTTCAGAAAATACACAAAAGCAAGACATCGGGAAATTTTTCTGGCATCCAACCGATAACATTTAGCAAGAATCGAGGCATCAAATCTTGGAAAGAAATCGTCTCGGGTGAAAAAGAAAAGGAAGATTTTGATCTAAAGTATTTATCCCACCAATTTCTATCAATAAAAAAGATTATTGTCATCGAAGAGAGTATCTGTTTAAGTGTGGAAAAAGGATAAGATAATACCATTATCGCTTATGTAATCGGATCAAAACTTTATTTCGTTCATTTTAATGCATTGTTTCAAGAATATGGAAGCCATAACGGTGAATTCAAAACCATTTCTAAAGAAAACGGATTTTTTTGGATAAAGTTTAATGATCCTAATGATTGTACAAATATCTTGAAGAATGACTCATATTTTTTGATGACAAACTCATCAATATGAGGAGATGGTCTCCCTCTGTCCAAAATAGACAAAGATCCTTTTGCAACACTGTCCATTTGGGTCATATTTTCTAGTGTAAGTTTAAATATATGGGATGAAGAAGCGGTTAGTGTCATGATTAGTGTTATTGGAAATCCTCTAGAATTTGATGTGGCCACTGCTATGAAAGTAATATTAAATTATGCTCATGTTTTCATTGAGATAGCTGTAGATTTAGAATTCCCTGTAGAAATCAACATATCTTGTATAATGGGGAAACCATAAAACAAAATGTAAAATATTAATGACACCCACCAAAATATGATACATGATAGAGTTAAGGGTGTACCTTAGGGACAATTATGTAAATATTATATAACTTAGCTCTATAAATAATCTTATTCGAAATAAAGTATGGTTTGGTGAAAAAGAAAATAATGATTTTGATCTAAAGTTTGTCCCACCAATTTAAAAAAAAAATTGTTATCATCGAAGAGAGTATCTTTTTAAGTGCTAAAAAAGGATAGGATAATACCATTATCGTTTATGTAATCGGATTAAAACTTTATTTCGTTCATTTTAATGCATATGTTTCAAGAATATGGAAGCCAAACGGTGAATTCAAAACCATTTCTAAAGAAAATGGATTTTTTTGGATAAAGTTTAATGATCCTAATGATTGTAAAAATACCTTGAAGAATGACTCATATATTTTGATGACAAACTCATCAATATGAGGAGATGGTCTCCCTCTGTCCAAAATAGACAAAGATCCTCTTGCAACACTATCCATTTGGGTCATATTTTCTAGTGTAAGTTTAAATATATGGGATGAAGAAGCATTTAGTGTCATGACTAGTGTTACTGGAAATCCTCTAGAATTTGATGTGGCCACTACTATGAAAACGATAATAAATTATGCTCATGTTTTTATTGAGATAGCTGTAGATTTAGAATTCCCCATAGAAATCAACATATCTTGTATAATGGGGAAATCATAAAAAAAAGTAAAATATGAATGACACCCACCAAAATATGATACATGATAGAGTTAAGGGTGTACCTTAGGAACAATTATGTAAATATTTTATAACTTGGCTCTATGAATAATCTTATTTGAAATAAAGTATGGTATTGCTTTTATTTTCTTTATATGTGTTGTTATATAGAAATATAAATAAGGAAATAAATATAATAAACATATATATAAGTAGAAAATCATTAAAGGAATATTTTGTTGACTGTAGTTATGACTGTTCGTAACCATGAGTACTAAATCGATATCTAAATCATTGTTCTTAAATATTCCTTGTCAAGATGAATTGAGAAAAGGATATCGATATATTTGTTGATATTATCATACATAACTGCTGACTAAATTACTAGCTAACATTGGAAGTGCAATTAGAAGTAGGTATTAGCAAAGGTAATAGAGCTTAATAAATGGAAACGAAGAGTTTATGAGCTATAACACAAGTAAAGTAAAATGACATAAGATTTAGGGTGGTTCGATCTTGATAAAGATCTATGTCAACTATAGCTACTAAATTTATTGCTTATATTTGGTTATAAAAGTCGTTACAAGAGCAATATTGCATGTAATAAATTAAATTCGGTCCTTGTAATGTGCATGTAGAACTATGTTTACAGAAACTAAAATCTAGTTTAAAGGTCTTAGATTGAAGTGTCAAGCATTGGAAATCCTCGTAGTCGCTATTGAAGTTGTATGTTTCAAATGCGTGGGAGGTAGGATGCCAGATGGAGAGAACGACTCAAATTAGAGCCAGCTGGCAGGACGTACCAAGTCGTTCTTTTATCAAAAAAGGAAGCATGGGGAAAAATGTTATTGGTGAATTGTGATGTCATTGCCATGTGAATTGTGAAGGATAGAGGGTGGTTGTTGCATAGTAATGCTTTTTTCATATGAACAGTGTTATTTTATGCCGATCTTGTCAGGAAAAACAATACGGAGTCTTCGTCTCTTTATGCAGGGGTAAACATATGCTTTTGCCTGATGCTTTCCTAGCCAAGACAAACTAGGACTGACAGAATGGTTTCGGGCGACCTAGGGAAAGACATGTGGAGAGAGCTAGGAGACTAAGAAAGGCGATCAAAGGCAAGGTTCTCATGTCATGAATCGGTTGTATGATGACAAGGTAGGCCAAAGTTGCAGGTGAGATTTCGGGCTTCCTATTGGCATTGATGATCCAGCGAGACATTGTCTAGACCCAACAAGCAATGGGATGCCAATAATTACATGGGCCAAAATGCTTGAGATATTTATGCATATGGTACACTGGGCTGGTTGTTTACGAGGCAAGGTGATGTTGGCATGTGATGTCGGGCGCTTAACTGGTGGGTCCAATATCTATTACAAGAAAAACGAGCAACATTTTCCCCCCAAAGTTCGCTTTTGCAAGTAGATACAAACTTGTCTTTATGTGCATTTAATGTTAATGACACACGTCGCTTGCCCAGTTGTTGTGACTCTTTATAATTCGAGACGGTTTCAAAGACGTAACCTTTGATGCGATGAGGTAAAATGGTTGAGATAGATTCTCACTCATTCCATCCTATAGCTCAAATCAAAAGCCAGGTCTATATAAACCATTCCTTTTACTTCTTCTTCTCTTTATTGAGCTCTTGTGAATCCTCAATTAAGAAAACTCTTCAAGCTTTCAAAATCTTCCAGCTTTTTCGAAAGCTCTTTACAACTTCAATCGGTAAGTTTCTTCCACATTTCTTCTATTTTTATGTTGCATTATGTTTATACATTTTCTTGAAAACTGCTTGTGTTTTATCTATTTTTATTGCTTCTTTTATTTTGCTTTGATAGCCATCATGACTTTGAGTAACCCAAAAAAGACACGTTGATTGGTTATCGTTGAGAAGTCGACGTTAATTGATCAATGTTGAACTATTCTAACCACGTGAAAACTTAAAAATGTAAGTTATTAAATTACTGAACTAACCCCTTTCATTAGAAAGGAGATGCCTAGGTAGTGTACGGGTCACGGCCAGCGAACATTATTGAATAGGGAAAGCCTATTTTAAGTTAGGCGAGCCACACGACCTTTCTAAGGTGATAGGTCGCACAAGTAAGTGCCTTAATGTGCCGGTCGACCTTACCCTTGGGAGGCATGGCGCATCGTAGTTTGGGTCACTCGAGCTTTAGTAAGGGAAGCTTGTCCCCGAGCCTGGTATACTCCTTAGCTTTCAACTTGGGCGGTTCAGTAAGTAGGTTGTTATTACTATTTATAAATGGCCAAGGGATAGAATAATTCTAAAAGCATACCTGGAAGTGGCCAGCCATTTGAGAGTGGTGTGTCTATGGTTATGGAAGATAGGGATAAGCTCTTAGAGGCGCTCGCCCAACATAGAGTGCTGGGGGTAGAGCGCTATACCCTCTTATTGGAGATAGGCCAAACTTACATCCCACCGGTTAATTCACCTTGTGAATGTCGTACGTGAAGTGTAGGCTGACTCTATAGATACCCATTCCTACTTCATCCACTTATTAAATGCGCACTGGATGGCTCCTGCCCAGCTTGTTCATAACGGTTATAGTCTTCTGACGGGTCTTTACATCGTTTGTCATGACCTGGGCCTCTCAAAGCGCACCCCACTTTTCATCTATTTTATGTTTTAGTTGTCGAGGCAAGCTAATTCCCTAGTAGGATGGCATTATTTGTTGGAACTGGGCTAACCTGCAGTGGAAGATATGGGTGAATATAAATTTTTTTTTTACCCTATTGGATCAACTGGGTATATGAAGTCTAAAGGTATATTAGTTCCCATCTAATAAAACTTTAAATAAAATCTTATTTTATTTAAAATTGGTTAAAAGGAAGTTTAAAATTAATTTAAATTAAATGTATAGTGTATCAAATACACCTAACAATAATTTATAAGAGTTAATTTAGAAAAGAAAACCTTTCGTTTCTTTACCTAAAACAAGTAATTAGTTAAGAGCATAAATTGCATTACATGGAGAGAGAAACATTTCATTCTCACTTTAATTTAATTGATTAATTCATTAAATGTCATTAACTAGCAATTTATTCAAGACATGAAATGTAACTATGTCCAAATGTATTCTACTATAAGTTATGTAAGTGCAACATATCAGATTGTGTACAAAGATAATGTTTCCTTCATATGTGTTTTTATTGTCCATGGTATTATTTAAAACACACATATATACATATATATACATTTATATATAATAGACTTATACATATAAATCTGTTAAAATTAAGTTTCACTATTTTATAAGTTTAAAATTAAAGACAACAATTTTGAACCTAGTTTCAAAACTAAAAGGGTTTAAAATTAAAAATTATGATTTTACATAAAAGTCCATCTTATAAATCCCAAGTCAAATTAACACACACACACACACATGTGTATATACAAATCATTGTAAATAATGTTTTAAACTTAAAGCAACATTTTTATATTAAAATTTGTAACTTAGTATATGGTGTAACATAAAGTAACAAAATTAAAGTCTAACTTTAATTTAAAAGGGTTTGCGATATTTTGCAATAAAGTACAGTTATGTTTATAATGAAACCTTTTTTTAAGCTTTAAACAGAAGTATGCAAACCAGAAGATTGGATTTAAAATAATGAACAGAAAACATACAAACATTAATAAACTACGTATGTTTTCTATTTGAATCGGTAATAGAAATATTTCATTAAGTAAAACTTAGATTTCAATCAAAAAGATTTTTCATTTTAAACAACAAATTTGAAACAACAACAACAAAATAGATAGGAAAAAATAGACACGTATGTATATGTTGTAAAGGTTTCAGATCTAAACTATATAAGCGATATGAACAATTAATTAAATATGGAATCAATCCACAAAGAAGATAAAGGGAGATTCGTTTTAAAGGAATGATAGAAACCTTTCATATTCCTTCCTTAAAACATTTCCCTCTTAATTCCTTTTTTGAAATGTTAATCAAATCCTCTCTCTCTCTTCGATATGCATGACCAGTCATAGATGGTGCCACATGGGCCCTCAAAAAATATCCAAAATCCCATCAGTATCAATCCCATTTAAATCCAATTTAAATGTGTGTGCATTTATAACTTTTATATACGCACTTTATTTAATGCTAATGTTATTCGAATAAATTCAAATAAAATTTTAATAATTAATATTTCAAAATTATTAATTGATTTAATTTATTTAAAGCCCTCTTTTTTAGTATTTATTCTGTTTAAACCAAATTTAAGCACTCTAAAGATATCGTATATCGATACGTGTGTTTATAACTTTTATATACGCACTTTGCTAAATACTAATGGCATTCAAACAAATTAAATAAAATTTAGTAACCAATATTTCATAAATATTAATTAATTTAATTAATTTACAATGATTATAAATTAATTAAATCATGTGGTTCATTTAGAGCATTCATCATTTCGGTTGTGCGCCTCAAAGGTGTAAATTCAATCAACGATTAATATCGAACTATTCAAATATTAACGTTCACACGTCACTTAGCAGGTGGTGTGACATTCTGGCTGAATTTATCGTTTACACATCCTTTGGTAAAATCCAATTTTACTTATTATAAGCAGTACCCGATAGTGATAATTACTTACATCAATTCTCTCGTCAAAACTATATCACGTTAGGATTATGAAATTTGGTAATTGTCAAAATTCTAATATCATCCATATTCGACTTTATAGTTAAAACACAAAATCTTTGGTTCAATAATAATAATTATTATTAACCGAACTACTCTAGCCAGAGACTTTGATTTTGAGTTGACATCAGTTGACCGTGATAATAAACTCATATAACTGAGGAGACAAATCCTTTCTTGAATAGTGTTTAACTTCAAATGCTTCCACTCGACTCAACTACAATCGTTCGATGGACGCCATGCCACGATTTAACTATAATCAAAGCGGAGCTTCCACATTGAAGATCAACTGTATTCTTAAGTCGAGAGAACTGTGTAAATTAGTCACATCAATATTCTTTGCTTGACCTTAGTTATATTAATCAACAGAAAACTATCGAGTGAGTCATTCCATAGTTATCCAATAACTATCAGTACGTAACCCCTTCGTGCCCCCAGTGGTCATGAGTATCCAACATTTGGAGAGCGTTACGTACACTAGTCTCAAAGGATGTATTGATATCCAGTCTCGATACATCTTGATTATGAATATTTAAAATGGTATATTTAATTTTATTGTGATAAATCACCCACAGTTACAACACTTTGTAACTACTATCACAAAACATACCATTTATGGATTTTCTATTGAATATATTTCTAATTAAATCAACTAAGTAATATAACCACATTATATAAAGTATATAATAGAAATAAAACACCTTTATTTCGAACAAGATTGGTCAATAGTTGGATATATGTAACAAACTACATAATAACCCCTAGGGCATACCTCTAACTCTGTCATTATTATCTTCAGAACTGCTTCATTCCGGCTTCCCTCTTCGGCTTCTTGGAGTAAAGAAGTCGAATGGTTGAGGAATTTGCTATTAGAAATTACTATATGGCCAAACCAATGCCTTTGATATCTATGCATTGTGATAGTCAAGCAAAACTATCATGAGCGTATAATCAGGTGTATAATGGCTAATCTGGGCATATTGGCGAAAGACATGGTGCAGTAAGGCAAATGCTTAATGACGGGGTAATTGCCACAGGTTTCATGAGATTTAGAACTTGGTAGATCATTACAAAAGAACTTGTAAGGGACTTTGTTGAAAACAGCATAGGAAAAGGGTTTAAAATCAATACAAATCAATCACCTATGATGAAAACTCAACTCAACATGATGAAATTCATTATATTGAGGTAAATGACAAAAGTACATCATACGATGTGACTGGAAGCACTATAATATTAGTCTAACAACTAATATTATTTTTCATTTCAAGAAAAATGTTTGGTACCTATAATGATATGGTGGAGGTTGTACTGCTTAGTACTTAATAGGTTTACAACAGAGATATTATTGAAGTGTATAATCATACTGCACTTCTAATAAACCTATCTACATAAATGCATGAAGGTGGTATCGCCTCCTGTGAGAGTGTGGTTTAATCTCTAAGGTTATTTAATGAAATTGAGATACAAACACAAGGATAATCCACATGTTGGATTCTAAACTATCCGAAGGAAATAAAATAAGTATGTGAAACACATCTCGTACGTCGCATAGGATCGATGGTTTAATGTTTAGTTAACCCGACATCCTGACGTGCTTTGATAGTTTATCACTATGTATAGATTCAAGTTCACAATACATCTATACATATGCACTAGTTTTTCTACAACACATAGCAAGAGAAAATTTTACGAAAATTTGGTGGAGCATTGTTAGTTAAATTTTATCAAAATTTTGTATGAGTGTTTTTTTAGAAGAGAGAAAGAGAAGAGGAAGAATGTGGGAAAATGAATAGTTCCTTGTTGTAGAATAACCATATCTATATTTATTTAAATATAGGTTTCACAAGAGAAAAGTTGGATCCTTTAGTCACATAAAAGTTTTCTCTTGGGTGGAAGACGAAAGTCATTTATGTTAATACACGTGCACACGTCGTCGCCGTCCGACCGACCGAGTCGGGTCGGGTTAGTGTCCAAATTATATTTTTGGGCAGAACTTTTATTTAAATGGTGCGGTTTTAAGCTAATTTACAAGCCCCAAATCAATTATAATTCGAATTACGAACAAGTGAATTAGTGGAAAAAAGAATGGTCGAAAATAGACCGATGTGGTTAACAGACTTTTCTTTTTACAAACAGACATTTTCTTTGACGAATGGACACTTCTTTTGGCAAACAGATGCGACTTTTGGTGCTTATATAAAGGCAATCTTCCTCTATAAAATTATTCAATTTTTTTCCTAACTCTCTTCTTTCTCACTTGAATCTGTTTTAAAATTCTGATAAACTATATCGGGTGTGTGATATTGTAGATTGCAAATTCAAAGCTCTTGTTCACTACATGCATCCATACGATAGTTTGAATTAATTTCGACAGTGCCACTGCAGTCGTTTGAGAGAACAATTCTTGACTCTATTGTATCCTGAAAGACGATTTGTTGTGACTTTGAGCACTTATTTGTCTATTTAAACAAGTGAGAGAGAAAATAACATCCTACTAATAGTGTCATTGACGTGCCACGAAGCGACCTCTACTTGTTTGATCACTACTGTTATTGTCTCAGTTCTCAAAATCCAAATTTTCATCCTACAATCTGAAGGTGAAAATGTTAGGAATATGGGTTTCGATATAGTAAGATGCTTTCATTTTCTTAAAGTAAAGAACAATTCACATCACTAGAATCCTACCAAAAGGAAGTTCTTTGATATTGTGATCAAATGACCAATCAAAATTGATATGTCTTGTTGTAATGAATGTAGTTTCAAAATTGATCATGTCCCTAAGAACAACAATGGATCGAAGTTGGTGTACTTGAGTTAGAAATTTAATTTCATTGTTCTTAACTATATCAGTAACTCCCATGCTAAGTAATTAACATCGGCTAATATCGTCGATATATCGTCGATATATCTTATATCACTACTTAGCTGATAATTTTTTTCAAAATATCACTTAAAATATGGTTACCGATATATTGTTGGATATTTGTCAATATATCACTCTGATATTTAGTGTAGAATATCTGATATTTTTAATGACTATCGTTTCTTATTATAAGTGTTGGTGAAAATAAAATGATAAATAAATAACTTCAACTCTTAAAGTCTATTTTTAGCATATGGTGAATGATAATATATAGACCATATTTGAAATCCAAATGCATCAATTTTTCAATTTTATCTGTATTTTTTAGTCCTGGTGTTCCAGTAAAGAAAAAATACTCTACTTATCCAATTATTTCAAATGTTTTATTTTGTATGCACAATTATCATTAAAAACAAGATCTTATAAGAACTACTTCATTTGTCGATTTCTTTATTTATTATTTCTTATTGGTAAGTTAGCTTATGAAATTTCATTTTTTTTGTTTTTTTACTATCATGCATGCAGAACTAAAATTGAAGAGTGGTAAAGTCGTATATTTACATCGAAAAAGATGGGGATAGAAATAGTAATTAGTGTCAAACCAATATTACATGTTTAATAGTATGAGTGAAAAAGAAAATGAAGGAACTATGTAATGCCCCTGAATTTTAATTAACATTATTTGAGATATTTAATTAGATGAATTAAATAGAATAATGTGAATAATTAGGGAGATGAGATTAATAAATCCAATGGTCGTGTCTTAATGAATGAACTAAAATAAGAGTAAACTAAATTTAGGAGGAGGAATTTTCCTAAGGGGTAAACTTGGAAATGGGGCTACATTTCTTAGTATATATCTCATCCTCCACCTCAACAAACTTTCACTTTCTCATTCATAACTCCTCACCAACTTTCGGTCGGCCATTAAAAGCTCTAGGAAGAATATAAATTGATGATAAAAGCTAAGGAATTAAAGCTATGAAATTATATCATTCTCCAATCAACTAATCAAGGTGAATGATCATGTTTATCATCTCATCTCTATTTGGATCGGCTATGGGTTATACCCGATTCATGTTTGTGTTTTGGTTAGGAAATAACCAGTTAAACCTTTGTTTGGATAAGACATAGGTGTTTTAAATGTTAATGAATTAATTAACACGTTTTTATTCATTTTTGGTTAAATTCCGAGTTGTTTTGGTCTTTATATGCTTTGAAATTTTAATATGTTGAAGAGAACATATTAATTGATTTTTTGGAATTTTTCCAGAAGTTATCATGATGTTTTAATAGTTATATAATTTTTTTTAAGGAATGAGACTTAAATGTTTTGTATAATTATAAAGGAGAAATGAGCTTTTTCAAATTTATTCAAATATCCAAATAAGGAATGTCAACAGCAATTTTTGAATATAAAATTCTGGCAACCAATCGGATTTAGACAAACAAGGCAGGTAGGGTACAAAAGAACTATTTAAAGTATAATTTTCACTATTTCAACTCTTTCGACAAGGACTTCCACCTTCATTCCAAAACTTCCGACAAGATCGAAAGGTATCAAACCTTTCGACTAGGTCAAAATTCAATGCACATGGTATCAGGCTACTAGTACGTAGTGAATTGAAAGGGGTTGAAAGGTTTGGGGACGAATGGTTAGAACTTTCGAAAGAGATGAAGCTTTGTTTTGGTTTTAAGGAAAATACGCCTGCTAGCTTTCACCAAAAAGCTTTAGACATTGTCAAATGGTTTAAAAGAAAAAAGTTTCGATTGGTTTTCTTTCCTGTTTTAAATGAAACCTTTTGACAATGTCAAAAGGTATAGCTTTCGACAGGGTCGGAAGCATAGATGCCGCTTCCAAACCTTTCGACCCAGATGGATCAAAGGTTATCTTTTGTTTTCTAAAACTTGTCGCCTCTCTCCATTGTCTTCGAAGGGTTGGTTCAAACACTAACACTTCAATGATTTCGAAAGGTTTTGGTTTCGAAGGGTTTTGTCTTCGAAAGGTTTTGATTTCGAATGGTTTGTCTTCGAAAGGTTTTGGTTTCGAAAGGTTTTGATTTCGAACGGTTTGTCTACGAAAGGTTTTGGTTTCGAAAGGTTTTGAAGGGGTTACCTTCAATGATTGTGAAATGTTTTGAATTTCATTTCTTTCAAAAGGTTTATAAATAGTTTTATAAAAGGGGGATACCCCAAGCTTTCGACAAAGTCGAAAGGTGAAACCTTTCGACTAGGTCGAAAAGAAACCTTCCAACAAGGTCGAAGGGTAAGACCTTTCGACAAGATCGAAAGGTATGGTTTTGTGATGCTTTCAAAAGGAAAGCTTTTGAAGGGGCTAACTTCATATGTTTATTTGCTTTCGAATGGAACTTCATTCGAAGGGGTTTAAAGGGCTATTTTTAGCTATTTTTCCCTAAGTAAAAGTTTGCTAACTTGAAGGGGTTACTTCGAAGGGTTATAGCATAAAATGCTTATTTTGTTTGAATATGTAAGGGGGGTCCTTATATAAATTTGATGTTATTAAACCTTGGGGACACCAGGGTGGGTTTTATGTTTTTGATACATAGTTTGGGGTTACAAACAGAGATATGCTTTCGAAAATATACATTGAGGCTATCAATGTGTTTTTATTTAACCTAATTGGGGTTACCAATGGGAATAGGTTAAACAGGTGGTATACTTGGGGAAAATAAGTGATCATGGGGATCATGAATTTTTATAAATAATCACGGGAATCATGATGTTTTAATTGACCAAGTGTTGGGTTCTTGGTTAACCTAGGAAAACCGTGCAATGTGCGGTGGATAGCCCACATCAAATTTCTAAAGTAAAGAATGTTTTGCCAGAGGTGGTTAGCCTCAAGATTTGGCACACAAGGGTTCATAATCATCCTAGGAAAACTATGGAGTGTGCGGTGGATAGCCCACATCAACTTTTATAAAACAATGTACGATGGATAATCTGCATTTATTTTGATGAATTTGTAATGGATAGTCATTTTAAAGATTTTAGAGGGAAACTCTAATAAATGGATTTTAGAGGGGAACTCTAATAAATGGATTTTAGATGAGAAATTTAATAAATTGCTTTTAGATGGGATATCTAATGAATAGGTGGTTGGGATATCCAATATATATATATATGATTTATGGCTTTATTTCATATTATGTTAAGACTAATCATTTTGGGTGCAGGAGCATAGTAAATGATTTGCATGTTTTGTTTTGGATACTAGTGAGGAGAAAATCCGTTCCGCTAAGCGGTGTGGTCTCACTAAATATCTATTTATGATAAGAGATGAAAGGGGATAATTCATACCAAACTTATTATCTGACTCGAAGTTTGTGTTTCTCCACAAACTGTCGGGTACTCAAAATTAATTTAAGTAGTCTAAGAGTGGGAGACTTTCAGGTTTTTGGACGAATAAGCTTCCGGGGACGTGCATGAGGCAGTGTTAGCTATATCGGAGCTATTTTGTGTTTTCCGCTGTGATGTACTAAGAACTGTAAAGTTCATATTTATTAGTTCTCTGGTCATCATAAGGGGACATCTTTATATGTTGCTCTTATCGTATTGTGTATATGTATATGTGATCTGAACGTGGTTAACGTCTGGGATTATGTAATTAAATCTTAAATTGAAATTCATAAGAAATGAGAAATTCTGTTTTGTTGATGTTTAAAAATTTTCATATTCTTGTGTTTCTGTTTTGCCAATAGTTTCAAAATTCCAATTTCGGTCACTCAGAAGTAACACCTATGGATGACTGCAGCATTCATAGCAGTTAGTTTTGAGCCTCCGGAAGTGGGATGCGACAAGTTGGTATCAAAGCATGGTTTATGTACTTGAAAAGGAATTTTGAACCTTAAAAGATTTTTTGCATAATCTAATGAATCTAAAATATAGTTGGGCTTGGGTAAGCATTATAGTATCGTATGTGTACTTTGCTTTAAATACCCAAGTATGTATTCCCCACTCTCTTAAACCGTTCTTTTGTATCTTACAAAGATTGGATTTTAGGTAGTAGGGAAGTAAGATATGGAGGCAAGAAACGGAAGAGTTAATCAAGGTGGAAGACGCACCGCAACAAGTGGAAATGTTCGTCCCAATACTAGGAGCAACCAGGGTCGACAGGCAAATGCAAACCCATATCCAAATGCTATTGTTGGTGCTGAGATTCCGTCGGTTGATATGGGGATAATCCGGTGGCCCCAGTTTGCAAATAATTATGCCTAGCTGAGCAGGGATTACACTAGTCTTGGAGGGAAGCCTTTTCTGGGAACCGAGGATGCGGTAGGAGTGGAGAACTGGCTATTGCATTGTGGAAGCATATTTGCAGATCTCGGCTTGACGGATATGCAGAAGAGAAGACTTGCTTCAAGGAAATTGCAGGGAGCAGCATTGTTTTGGTGGAACGGAGTTACCGTGGGAGAGCCAGAGGAAGACCTGACTTGGGCTCAATTTCGAAGGAGGTTCGAAGAAATATTTCTATTAGTAGTTGCTCAGGAAATTTGCAGGTTTAGTACAGGGGGATAGATCGGTGATTGAGTATGCTACGGAGTTTGATGAGCTGTCCCGTTATAGGTATGTTACTGTGGATACATTCCTTCGGAGGAATAATAAGTTTATCAGGGGGTTGAATCCTGAGATCGCCAAAGCAACTATGCCAAACCTCCGGGATCCGTGTCATATTATTGTTGAGATGGCTATTCGGAATAAAGAGATGCTTTCTACTTTTGAAAAAGGGAAACCAGCTGAAGTTCAGAATTTTCAGGGTAAGAAGCGGAAGTTCTTCAAGAAGAAAGGAACCCGGTCGGGGGCAGCAACCAAGAAGAGCAAGGTTGATATTGTCTATTACAAGTGTGACAAAAAGGGGCACTATGCTAATGAGTGTCGCTTGGGTGATGGAAGAGCAGTTACAGTGATGCCGAATGTGAAGTGTTATAACTGTGGCTAGAT
This sequence comes from Allium fistulosum, assembly GCA_030737815.1. Taxonomy (NCBI): domain Eukaryota; kingdom Viridiplantae; phylum Streptophyta; class Magnoliopsida; order Asparagales; family Amaryllidaceae; genus Allium; species Allium fistulosum. The sequence goes on along the minus strand of CM060905.1, from coordinate 875,566,038 downwards.
GGGACATTACAAGGACAAGTGTCCCGAGCCTACTAAGGCTGGAAAGGGAAAGGTCTTTGCGTTGGAACCATCATCCTCTAGACCAACGGCCGCCGAGAAGGAAAAATCTGTGATGGAAGGTATGCTTATGATTCATAGTACTCCAGTTAGGATACTATTTGATACCGGTGCATCGCACTCGTTTATATCTCAGTATTTGGTAGATTGCTTATGTCTGGAACCTTTATACCTTATTACTCCTTTAAGGGTTTCGAATCCTATAGAAGGGTATGCAACTCTGGGAATGAGATATGACCAGTTAGAACTTGATTTGTTAGGTCATATGTTTGCATGAAGTTTATATGTTTTTGATTTCGTGGGTTTAGAGATCATATTGGGTATGGATTGGTTAGATAGATATGATGCTAGGATATTTTGCGAGGAGAGGAAAATATCATTGAAGCACCCTAATAGCTGTAACTGAGTTATTTACTCAGTAAGGAGTTCGAATGGAAATGCTTATGTGTTGTTGGGCGTCATGGGAACAGAAGCAGAGTTAAAGCAGGTTTATGTTGCAAGAGAGTTTGCGGATGTGTTTAAACCAGTTTCAGGCTTGCCGCCGAAAAGAGCGATTGAGTTTCAGATAGATCTCGTACCAGGAGTTGAACCCGTAAGTAGACCACCTAGCAGGATGTCACCAACCGAGATGAAGGAACTGAAGGTGCGGCTAGTGGAATTGGAAGGAAATAATTTCATCCGGCAAGCAGTTCGCATTGGGAAACGGTCGCGGTATTCGTGAAGAAGCAGATGGGTCGTTAAGGATGTGTATCGACTATCGTATGTTGAACGAGAGGACGATCAAGAATAGGTATCCTTTGTCGAGAATCAATGACTTATTCGATCAGTTGAGTGGAGCCAGAGTGTTTTCCATACTGGATTTGGCAACAGGTTTCCATCAGCTTAGAGTGGCAGAGTACAGTATTCCTGTGACGGCGTTTAGAACCAGATATGGGTCTTATGAATGGTTGGTTATGCCATTCGGGCTTACTAATGCGCCAGCTTTCTTCGTGGATTTGATGAACCGGGTTTTCCGAGAGCATTTGGATAGGTTCATGTTGGTTTTTATTGATGACATTTTGGTGTATTCTAAGAATGAGAAGAATCATGCAAATCATTTTAGCATAGTGTTGGAGACGCTAAAGCAACATCAGCTGAAAGCGAAGTTCTCTAAGTGTCATTTCTGGAAGAAGGAAGTGAAGTTCCTTGGTCGTGTAGTTTCCAAGGAAAGTTTAGCAGTTGATCCGGATAAGATCAAAGCTGTTAACAATTGGAGGATACCAGAGTTGGTAAGTAAGATTAGAAGTTTTCTTGGACTTGCAGGGTACTATCGAAGATTCATTAAGGATTTCTCGCGAATAGCGGCATCCTTGACCATGCTAACTAGGAAGGACGTGAAGTTTGTTTGGTCTGACAAATGTGAGGAGGCATTCCTTAAGTTGAAACATTTGTTAACCAATGCACCCGTGTTAGTAGTTCTAGATGGGAATCGGGGGTTTGTAGTTTACATCGATGCATGTGGTACTGGGTTAGGTGTTGTGCTAATGCAGAATGGAAAGGTTATTGCCTATGCTTCTAGACAGCTTAAACCGCATGAAGTGAGATACCCTACTCATGATTTGGAGTTGGCAGCGGTAATCTTTGCATTGAAGGTATAGAGGCATTATCTTTTGGAGAGAGATTTGAGCTATTCACGGATCATAAGTCTCTACGGTATTATTCTCTTAGAAGGAGCTGAATATGAGACAGCGAAGATGGCTGAAGTTTGTTGTAGCTTATGATTTTGGCATCGAGTATACACCGGGAAAAGGAAATAAGTTGGCAGATGCGCTTAGTAGGAAGCATCAGAATGTGGTGTTAAGTATGTTGGCGAAATGGAAAGACTTGGAAGCACTGGCTTCTTGCAGTTGAGGTTGACTGCTAGATCTAGTCGGAATATCGCTATGATGTTTTGTTTGGAAGTTCGACCAGTTCTAATCGAATGGATTGCTTCTATGAAGAAAGTGGATCCAGTGTTAGCCAAGAGGATTAGAAGGTTAGAAGCTGGTACCGAGATGGATGATTTGAAGGATTTTATTCTTGACCACAGGGGTTGGTTGAAAAAGAAGGAACGGTTAGGTGTTTCGGATGTTGGAGACCTTAGGAAGAAAGTTCTTAGGGAATGTCATCGATCAAAGTTTATGATTCATCCTGGGGGAACCAAGATGTATCGGGATATGAAGAGAAGTTTCTTCTGGGAAGGAATGAAGAGGGATGTTGGCTTATGGGTAAAATAGTGTTTGAACTGTCAGCAAGTAAAAGCCGAACATCAAAAGCCAAGTGGTTTGCCTCAGCCTTCGGATATTCCAGTTCGGAAGTGGGACTCGATATCCATGGATTTTATTGACGGGTTGCCAAGGTCAAACCGGGGTAACGAAAGTATATGGGTCATAGTGGACAAGTTGACCAAGAGTGCCCATTTCATTTCGGTAAAATCAACCTGGACGGCATTTGTTTTGGTTAAGTTGGTCATGAAGAATATCGTTAGACTACATGGAATTCCTATTAGTATCATCAGTGATAGAGATGCTTTGTTTACTAGCGAGTTCTGGAAGAGCCTGTAGAGTGTGTTAGGCACTAGCTCAAGATGAGTACCGCATATCATCCTCGGACGGATGGGCAGACAAAGAGAGTCAACAAGGTACTGGAAGATCCGTTGAGAGCTTGTGTGATAGATTTTAGTGGTTCTTGGGAATATCACTTGCACTTAGTGGAGTTTTCCTATAATAATAGTTATCAGACTACTATAGGAATGGTGCCTTTTGAAGCTTTTTATGGAAGGCCATGCAAATCACCAGTATGTTGGTTAGAGACCGGAGACAGATTGGTCCGTAGTCCAGATTTGATGAGAGAGGCGACGGAAAAGATCGAGTTGATACGAGAAAGAATGAAGGAAGCTCAGTCTAGGCAGAAGAGTTACCCAGACAAAAGGCGTAAGGACCTAGAGTTCTCAGTTAAAGATAGAGTTTCCATCAGGGTATCGCCGATGAAAGGTTTGGTTCAGTTCGGGAAGACCGGGAAGCAAGCACCGAGATATGTTGGACCATTTCCTATATCAGAGGGGATTAGGAGACTCGCATACCGAGTAGATTTACCAAGAAGTTTGGCCAAGGTCCACAATGTGTTTCATGTTTCTCATCTTAGGAAGTATGTTCATGATGCAGAAACTACTATCGCTTCGGCGGCACTGGAGGACTTAGTGGTGGAACCGGATATGACTTTTGTGAGGTAACCAGTTCGTGTTGTGGCAAAAGATGAGAAGAGGCAAAGGAACAAGACAATCAAATTGGTGAAAGTTCAGTGGAGCGACAAAGTGAAGGACTATACTTGGGAGACAGAAGACAAGATTAGGGCTACTTTTTCTGAGCAGTTTTAGATGGTATGTTCTATATAGGGTTTATATAGAATTTGGCTGGTAGGTTATACTAGCTTTGCTTGCATGGGCTATATGCTTGTTGTTGTGTCCTTACTGAAATTTCGTGGATGAAATTCTTTAAGGAAGGGGGTCTGTAATGCCCCTGAATTTTAATTAACATTATTCGTAATATTTAATTGGATAAACTAAATAGAATAATGTGAATAATTAGGAAGATGAGATTAATAAATCCAATGGTTGTGTCTTAATGAATGAACTAAAATAAGATTTAACTAAATTTAGAAGGAGGAATTTTCCTAAGAGGTAAACTTGGAAATGAGACTACATTTCTTAGTATATATCTCTTCCTCCACCTCAATAAACTTTCACTTTCTCATTCATAACTCCTCACCAACTTTCGACCGGCCATTAAAAGCTCCAGGAAGAATATAAATTGAAGATAAAAGCTAAGGAATTAAAGCTAGGATATTATCCCATTCTCCAATCAACTAATCAAGGTGAATAATCATGTTTATCATCTCATTTTTCTCTGTTTGGATCGGCTATGGGTTATACCCGATTCATGTTTGTGTTTTGGTTAGGAAATAACCGGTTAAACCTTTGTTTAGATAAGACATTGGTGTTTAAAATGTTAATGAATTAATTAACATGTTTTTATTCGGTTTTGGTTAAATTCAGAATTTTTTTGGTCTTCATATGCTTTGAAATTTTAATATGTTAAAGAGAACATATTAATTGATTTTCTGGAGTTTTTCCAGAATTTTTCATGTTGTTTTAATAGTTATATAAAATTGTTTAAGAAATGAGACTTAAATGTTTTGTATAATTATAAAGGAGAAAGGGGTTTTTTCAAATTTCCAAACAAGGAAAGTCGGCAGCAATTTTTGAATATATAATTTTGGCAACCAATCAAATTTAGACAAACAAGGCAGGTGGGGTACAAAAGAACTGTTTAAAGTACAATTTTCACTATGTCAACTCTTTGGGCAAGGGCTTCCACCTTCATTCCAAACCTTCCGACAAGGTCGACAGGTATCAAACCTTTCGACTAGGTCAAAATTCAGTGCGCATGGTATCAGGCGACTGATACGTAGTGAATTGGAAGGGTTCGAATGGTTTGGGGACGAAAGGTTAGAGCTTTCGAAAGAGATGAAGCTTTGTTTTGGTTTTAAGGAAAATACGCCAGCTAGCTTTCGACAAAGAGCTTTCAACATTGTCAAATGGTTTAAAGAAAAAGGTTTCGATTGGTTTGCTTTCTTGTTTTAAATGAAACTTTTCGACAAAGTCGAAAGGTATAGCTTTCGACAGGGTTGGAAGCATAGTTGCCGCTTCCAAACCTTTCGACCCAGATGGAGTCAAAAGTTATCTTTTGTTTTCTAAAACTTGCCACCTCTCTCCATTGTTTTCGAAGGGTTGGTTCAAACACTAACACTTCAATGGTTTCGAGAGGTTTTGGTTTTGATGGGTTTTGTCTTCGAAAGGTTTTGATTTTGAACGGTTTGTCTTTGAAAGGTTTTGGTTTCGAAAGGTTTTGATTTCGAATGGTTTGTCTTCGAAAGGTTTTGGTTTCGAAAGGTTTTGAAGGGGTTACCTTCAATTTTTGCAAAAGGTTTTGAGTTTCATTGCTTTCGAAAGGTTTATTAATAGTTTTATAAAAGGAGGGGAAACCCCAAGCTTTCGATAAACTTGAAAGGTGAAACCTTTCGACTAGGTCGAAAAGAAACCTTTCGACAAGGTCGAAAGGTATGGTTTTATGATGCTTTCAAAAGGAAGGCTCCGGAAGGGGCTAACTTCGGATGTTTATTTGCTTTCGAATGAGACTTCATATAAAGGGGTTTAAAGGGCTATTTTTAGCTAATTTTCTTTAAGTAAAATTTTGCTAACTTGAAGGGGTTAAAAGGTTATAACATAAAATACTTATTTTGTTTGAATATGTAAGGGGGATCATTATATAAATTTGATGTTATTAAATCTTGGGGACACCGAGGTGAGTTTTATGTTTTCGATACATAGTTTGGGGTTATAAACAAAGATATGCTTTCGAAAATATACATTGGGGCTATCAATGTGTTTTTATTTAACCTAATTGGGGTTACCAATGGGAATAGGTTAAACAGGTGGTATACCTAGGGAAAATAAGTAATCATGGGGATCATGAATTTTTATAAATAATTACGGGGATCGTGATGTTTTAATTGGCCAAGTGTTGGGTTCTTGTTTAACCTAGGAAAACCATGGAATGTGCGGTGGATAGCGCACATCAAATTTCTAAATTAAAGAATGTTTTGCCAGAGGTGGTTAGCTTCGGGATTTGGCACCCAAGGGTTCATAGTCGTCCTAGAAAAACTATGGAGTGTGCGGTGGATAGCCCACACCAACTTTTATAAAACAAAGTACGATGGATAATCTGCATTTATTTTGATGAATTTGGAACGGATAGTCCTATTTCAGTTTTGACGGATAGTCATTTTAAAGATTTTAGAGGGGGACTCTAATACATGGATTTTAGATGGGAAATCTAATAAATTGCTTTTAGATGGGATATCTAATGAATAGGTGGATGAGATATCCAATATATATATGATTTATGGCTTTATTTCATATTATGTTAAGACTAATCATTTTGGGTGCAGGAGCATAGTAAATGATTTGCATGTTTTGTTTTGGATACTAGTGAGAGGAAAACCCATTCCGCTAAGCGGCGTGGTCTCACTAGATATCTATTTATGATAAGAGATGAAAGGGGATTATTCATACTAGACTTATTGTCTGACTCAAAGTTTGTGTTTCTCCACAAACTCTCGGGTACTCAAAATTAATTTGAGTAGTCTGAGTGTGGGAGACTTTCAAGTTTTTGAACGAATAAGCTTCCGGGGATGTCCAAGAGGCAGTGTTAGCTATATAGGAGCTATTTTGTGTTTTCCGCTGTAATGTACTAAGAACTGTAATGTTCATATTTGTTAGTTCTCTGATCATCGTAAGGGGACATCTTCATATGTCGCTCTTATCATATTTTGTACATGTATATGTGAGCTGAACGTGGTTAACGTCTGGAATTATGTAATTCAATCTTAAATTGAAATTCATAAGAAATGAGAAATTTTGTTTTGTTGAAGTTTAAAATTTTTCATATTCTTGTGTTTTTATGTTGCCAATAATTTCAAGATTCCGATTTCGATCACTCAGAAATAACACCTATGGATGACTGCAGCATCGGTAGCAGTTAGTTTTGAGCCTCCGGAAGCGGGATGCGACAAACTATGAATATGGAATTTGAAAAATTAGATAGGTGATTAGATAACTGATGAAACAAACATACCTATACCATTATAACATCACATTATCTTTTATAACTTGTTACAAAAATTTTTGATATATTATCAATATTTTTCGATATTAGTGCAATATTTTGAAATATCTTATATCAGTATTTGATCGATACATACCTGATGCCGATACTAACTGCTTTGCTCCCATGGTATTTCATTAATCTTAACTATACTTGAGGCATAAGGAAAAGAGCAGAGGTTATGGAACAAGAGAATGCAAATGTTGTTCAATTTTAAGTAGGATACTTTACCCGAGGATGGCGGATGAGGTCATTGTCTTGGATAGTAATTAGCAAACTGAACTAGAAGTAGTATTAGCAAGATTTGGATTAGAAGAGGTTGTAGAAGTTGTAGGATTTGGATCTGCTAACATAGCGCTTTTTTATTTTTTTGGTCTTGTTTATTGATTTGAACGATTGGATGGTTAGTTTAATAGATTGATGAATTATCATTTTTTTTGAAACTTAGCAAACAAAGTACAAAAGCCCATCCCATTATGAACTTGGACCAGGTATACACTCGACTATATATCTCAACTAGTTTTCGAATCCTAACCCTAATGCCTCATCTCATATTACAGTCTCGACCAGAGACGAAAAAAATGGCAATAAAACAAAGAGAAAAATCAATCGATTTCATCTTAATAGCTTTAAGTTTCTTATTCTACTTTGTTGTTCTGCTTGATTCTCCACTTTCTCAGTATGATAAAGCATGATTATGTTCTTTTCTCGTTGCCTAATCTATGTTAGCTGGTGCTTTTCCTTTGGCTTAAGCGATTTCCTTTTGTCGAACTTCATTATGTTGAATATACTCTAGATCTGAACTTGGATCTAAAGCTTTATCAACATCCAAGTTCAGATTTTCAATGATGAAAAATCTGTTGCAAGGCTTGGAAATAGCAGCTCCTAGGTTTGAATCTCGACGAGACTTTGATAGACAAAGTTGATTATACACTAGGTCTAAACTTGGATCTGAAGCGACATCCAAGTTCATATCTTCAATAATGACAGATCCGTTGCAAGGCTTAGAAGTAGCAGCTCCTGGGTCTGAATCTCGGCGAGGCTTTGAAGAAGAAGTCGTAGTTTTGTTAAACTTTGAAGTTGGTTGTTGATTTGGAAATTTCAAATATTCTTTAACCACTTGGAATCCGCTGCATGGAGATGGGTATACTCTTTTCCCCTTCTTCTTAGACATTGATAGAATAATTATACTGTCTTTATTTATACAAGTCTATCTTTGATTTTTCGTTAACTCCTTGTTGTTATGAAGTCTGCTGTTGTGCTCTTTCCAAATGTGATAGATTGTTGTAGTATTAAAATATGAGTTATGTCTCTATCTTTAGATCTACTGCCGAAATGTTTCCTAATCAATTCAATTTCAGCTCATAATTCCATAGAGCTTACTTGATTAATACCTAACTGAGACTGTGCATTCATCCATAAGTAACTGGAATATCTGCATTGAAAGAACAAATGTTTGCTGGTCTCTACATCATCATGGAATAATAAACAAGTCAAATCCTCTACATTACCTCACTTGTTTATTACAGCTTTAGTTGGAAGCCTATCTGTAATAGCAAAAAAAGAGCAATAAGACATTATACGACAGTTAATTTTGTCCCAAATTATGTCTACCCATTCCATTTCTAACTGTTTTCCTCCGATGAACTCCCATGTCTTTTTGAAAGAGAATTTATCATTTTTAGATAACATCCATTCTCAGTCATCTTGAGCTGCATATTTATTAATAGGGAATTTTCTGATATTACTACTGTACCCACTTGTTGCTGCATGTTTTTTTTGGATACCATTGAATAATTTTTGCGACTGTTGCTTTAGCATGTCCCATAATGACCAGATTGTTCCATCCCCTGATATTTATGAGTGACTCATTGTTGTACTATGGTTCGAACCATAAACTAGTATTTGAACCATCTTTAAATTTCTTTTGATAACCTTCTTTGTTGTATCTCTATGCTTTAGCATCTGCTTCATACAACTTGAATGATCTGGCTTAATTATTATATTCCAAAACGATCATGTTCTAATGTATTTATTACTTATCCATCTTGCCCACATAGAATCACTGTTAGTGAATCTCCAAATAAGTTTTAAGCCACATATTAAGTTGAGATCATTTAGATTTCTAAGGCCAATGCCTCCCTCCTTCTTTGGCCTGCATAATTATTCCCAAGCCATTTTATGATATCCCCTTCTTCGTATGAAGTTACCACATAACTTCTCTATTTTAATTATAGTTGCTACTGGAATTTGATATGTTTGCATCCAATATAGAATGATTGCATAAACTACTGTCTTTATTAACTTTACTCTGCCTACTATTGATAGAAGTTTGCATGACCATGTTTCCATTTTTTCCTTGATTTTATCCAAAAGAATGGCACATTTAGTATCTTTGATCTGATAAACAATCTCAAATATTCCATAGGCAAGTTTCCTTCTGTGATGTGTAAACATTCTAGTATATCCCCTTTGTTGCTGCAGTGGTTATTGAAGTAGGTTTTACTCTTAAACTTGTTTACTTGTAAACCTTCATACTTATACAATAAATGAAAGATCTCTTTAGTAGCATTGGCTTTAGTTTTATTAGCTTAATAGATAACATAAGACCATCTGCATATATAAGATGAGTAATGCTTGGTTTATTTCTACTTAAAGGGCTAATATTCTTTTTGAATTCTTCCATTTCCATTAAAATTGTAAAATATTCCATTACAATTGTAAATAAATATAGGGAGAGAGGATCCCCCCATCTAATGCCTTTGTTGCTCTTAATGAATCCTACTGGTTGACCTTGAATCAGAATAGAAAAGGTAGCTGTATTTATACATTCATATGTAAGGTCACAAAATTTTCTATCAAATCCTATTTCTATCATCATTCTATAATTAAACTTTATATTTACTTTATCATATGCATTTTGTAAGTCTATCTTGACACATATACTATTACCAATTTTGCTGCTAAAATTTCTTACTATTTCATATGCTAGTAAAGAATTCTCATATATATATAAATATATATATATATCTTCTAGGCACAAAAGCACTTTGATTTTCAGAGATAATATATGGTAGAATTTTTTAATCCTATTGCTTAAAAATGTAGTGATTATTTTATATATATAGTTACAACAGGAAATTGGCCTAAAATCTCTTTTGTTGTCTGGGTTTTTAGATTTTGGAACTAAAATTATAAAAGTATGATTAAAACTTTTAAGTAATTTACCATTTTCCAAGAATTCATTAACCATGTTTAAAATTTCATCTTTAATGTTGTCGCACTGATTCTTATAAAATTTGAATTAAAACATCAGGACCAGGAATTTTGTTGTCATTAGAGTTAAAAATAATTTGCTTTGTTTCTGTTTCATTAACACTTTCTAGTAGAATTTCAGAAGCTATGAAATTTACTTTCTTTTTACATATTATATGAGTAAAATCGGTTAATTCATTATAACCATCAAACAATTCTTCAAAATATTCAATTGCTTCTTGAGCTATTTTGTAAAAGTTATGAACCGATTTTTCTGTATTATCATAAATATTGTCTATATTATTTATATGCCTTCTACTAGACATTCTAGTGTACAAAAATTTAGTTGCTTCGTCTCCTTACGTTAACCAATCAATTTTTTCTTTTTGTTTAAGATTACTAAAATCATTTATTTGCATCTCTTTTGACATGTTAATTTGATTAGTGAAAAAACTTGAGGCTATATTTCCATCTCTGGGGTTACTATCTAGCTGGTCCTGTAATTTCTTACCCTCTCTCTTTATTTCATTTATTACTTCTAAATGCTTAGGATTAAGCTTGTTTCATTGTTTCAATTGATATTTAGTATTCTTCAAAAACATACTGAATTGAAATTGATTTGTACCCTTACTTTTAAAATTTAAACATTTATTAATTGTTTCCTTATATTTTTCATTTTGAATCCACCCATTTATAAATCTAAAAGTAATATTTATTGTCTTGTTTATAGTTTCTTTTAGATTAATTAAAATAGGGGTATGATCGCTTGTGTTTTGTTCAACTGTTGAATAAGAAAAGTTGGGAAATATTCTCATAAAATTCTCATTAACTAGAACTCAATCTAATTTACATTGAATGTTTCTAAACTCATCTAATCTCCAAGTAAGTTTATTACCATTCATTAAAGGTTCGATTAAACCGGTTTCAAATAAGAATTTCTCTATTTTCTCTATAAAAAAATTAAAGGAATAGGATAGCCTCCACTTTTTTTTGAAATTCGTAACAGTGTTAAAATCCTTTGCTAATAGCCATGACACATTACTATTATTATTTATATTTATTATTATTTTTCCATAAAATATCTCTTTCATTTTCAAAGTTACTTGCATATACTGCAGTAACTTAAAAATTAAACCAGTAGTATTTTGTATAATATTATTTATAAATTGGTAATCAGAATTATATCACTAATATTCCTAAAATTAGTACACCATAATAACATTATTCTGCCTTTGCATCCACAAATATTATTGTTTATACTTTTCCAACTATTTGGAATTTTTAAACAGAATTGATCATAATTATTATCGTTTAATTTTTTTCTACTATAGCAGCAACTGCTACCTTATATTCCAAATCATACTTAGCACATCTACTTGTTTGAAAGGGGCATTCATTCCCCTAATATTCCATACTAAGAGTGACATCATAAAGTAAGTTGCAAAGAGTTTCTGGTTCACATACCTAAACCTGATGCTTTACCTCTTTTTTTGCATTCATATCCTCTATTTTTTAGCCTTTTAGGAGATCATCCCATTTCGGATTGTCTGAAATATACTTTTTCTTGAAACTATCTCGCTCTTTTCTTTTTCCTCTAATCCCTTTATCATTATTTGCAGTGTATAATACTATTGCATGTTGATTTGTGTTGGGAGTTGTATCATCATTAGGATTAATTTCCACTCCTGATATTGCTACTACCTTTGGGTTTGTAGTTGCTGCAGACATCCTCTGATCTAATTGAAGATCTAAGCTTGAATGAAGCCGCAATTACTTTCTTGTCCTTTGTTTGTATGTAAACTTGGATCTGGTGCCGAAGGGATATTAGATTCGATGAACTATGTATTGTTTAGTTCCCCCTTTCTTCCATGCTTATTATTTTGCTAGGTAATGTAGGTTGCTGACATTGATGATATTTTTCAATTATGATATGAGCATCCTACACATTGAGTTACTGGGAACAATGGGATTCATCAGCGATGTCTGTAACAACCCGGGGTTTGCTGTTAATTGGTAATCGTCACTAAACGATTAATCTGTTGAGTTATCGTAGTTGGGAAATATTTAATCAAGCTGAAATTCTTTTGAGAATTCGTCAAAGAAGTTATGCGGGCTTTCGATTCAATCTTGGCCCCGGAAGCCTCACTCCTTTATTTTATCTTTGTGTGGCCGTTCCCTTCTTATTCAATTCGACCCGATCCCCTTTATGGATGGCTCGTTCTTTTTTTTTAAACCCTAAACCTAAAAATCAAAGCACGAAGGAGATTAAAAATGGCTTCCTAGAATTTTCGTCCTCGTCCCCAAATTCATAAATAAGGGTTTTCGATATTGAAGATGTCGATTACAGATACTAGATTCAACCCGATTTCTTGCTTTGTGGTCGATCGACTTGCGAGATGCCTTTGGCAGCGACGTCGAATTCGTGCTCTCCAAAAAACAAAGGTGAGTGATTCTCTCACTCACATCTACATCTCAAACTCATGTATTCGAGTCCCGTTGTTTGATTTTTGTGGTCACTGCTTAGAAGTTTGGTGGTTTCGTATATATTGGGCTTCAGCCATTTGTTTTGTTTGAATGCCTGTGACGATTTTCGACTTTGTCCATTTCGTTTATCTTGTGATATTGATAAATTGCTTTGATTTAGTATCGATTCCCTTTTGACTTCGGTCACTTGGTTGTGTGAATGAAATTGCATAACTTTGATTTTTGGTTTGGAATTGCTATGACGTTATCTGATTTTTGATTTGTTTCACGGCCTTGATTTCGTTGATGACGTTGGTTATTTTAACTCGATCATGGTTGAGCTCGCTATTGTTTCGAACTGCTGTTGACTTGTTCATCTTACCCTTGACCGGCTTTCACTTGTTAATTACTGCTTTGAGGCATGGTTACATTTGTTTGGTACAACTGCTGTTAATTGCAAAATTAATATGCAGATACACCTGAGCATTTTTGTAGTTTCACTACAACTTTTGTTTGCATATTTTAAATGCAGATACACATGAGCATTTTTGTAATTTCACTGCAACTTTTGTTTGCATATTTTAAATGCAGATACACCTGAGCATTTTTGTAGTTTCACTGCAACTTTTGTTTGCATATTTTAAATACAGATATTTCATTTGATATTGACATGTATGTGTGTACATATATATATGCATACATGTATAATTGTAATGGCTCGGCTGTGGAATCATTTGAACTTGTTTGGCAGTAGTCTTTTGTCACTGCTGTTTACATGTTGACTTTGGTATCACCCTGTTTCACTGGAACATGTACCTTTGTGTCTGCACTTTTGTATAGCCTGCACATGTTACTTATATCACTAGTTCTGCCTTCACATATATGTTCCTTTGGTACATTTATCCTTGTTAGAACCTTGGTCTTTGATGGTTCATCTTGTTGGTTGGTTTAGTGTCTTTCTTTCTGTTCACTGCTTCATGCAATTGGGTTACTTCTTTGATGTCGAGGCTGCTCCTTTGCTTCACTTGAATGTGGACTTGTTGTTTGGCCTCACATGCATATAGTCACTGCCTTGTTCATGATTTGGTTTCTGTCGTATTGTTATTGCTTGGCAATTATTGTTCCTGTCCATTGCTTCACTTGAAATCTAATACTTCATCCCCACTCCATCACTGTATGTTGCACTGTTTTCAGTTGCTTCTATGTTGTCTCTTCGACGGTCTTGAGTTATGGTGGCATCTGCTTGTTGCCCAGACTTTTCAGTTGTCTCTATTTATTTACAGCAGTAGCAAGTTGTTGATCTGATTTGTACATTTTGTGATTACTCTTGCTTGAGTTTCACTGAGATTTGGCAGTTCGTTTGTTCATTTGGTTGTGCACCGTTATGGTTTGATTCACGTTGGCTATTTAGTCGTCTGCACCTCTGTAAGTTTGAGTTTGCATGTTATTGTGGTTCATGTATTTGTGTAGCCTAGGTCTGCATTCCTTTGATCTTCATTGCTGGTATGTATACATACATTTATGTAGTATGTTATAGCATTGTTGTGCACTTCATATTGTTTAACCTTTTGGTCATATATGTTGAGGCTGCTGTTGTAATTTGACATCACTGCTCCTTCTATTAGTGCTCGGCCTATAATGTTTACTTGAGTGTTGCTTCATTATGCCCTGGTCTGGAGTAGCTCTGTTGCACTGCCTGTATTCATTGTTTCGACCTGTCACTGTTGTGTTCATTGGTGGGTTGCATTGTTCCATGTATTTGTGTAGTCTGGTCTGTTACACTTTTCAGTTTCATCACTGTTTTACTTCCACACTGTTGCACTTGTATACTTCATATGCATACTGTTGATCTTTTGTAGCATTGAGTTGAGCCATGATTCCAGTGACTTGACCTTTGCAGTTTCGACGTACGGTAGTGGCGAGGCAGTGCACGCGTGCGTCCACTGCAGCCACCCAAAATCGACAGTTTTGAATTGATATTTCTTTTGTGTCGTGATGCATTGATCTTTTATGCTGTATTGGCGAGGCCGTACACGCGTGCGTGTACGGCAGCCAATCGAACTTTGATGGTTTTTAAAGTGACAATTTCAATGGCTTTAAATTGATTTAGTCGATTTGATAAATTGTTTATTTATCTCTGTAGATGATTTAAATCTGCTGATTTTTGTTAAACACTGTTAAGTGTTATATTGACCGTTATCCGGTTTCTTTGTTTAAAGAATCGGATAGACGGGAATTATTGTGACTGTCGTCTATTTAAATTATTACTGCCTATATGCACTAATAAACTGGTTTGAATTAGACTGACCTGGGTATTATTTTCTTTTGAATGTAATACTCGGGTCAGACCCGAGTTATTTCAGGTTGTAGATTTTTCTTTGAGTTGCTGTTCAGGATATGAAGACTTTTCACATCTTCTGAAGTTGTCAGTGTCATTTTGTAGTAGTCGTGTCATTGTATAGAACGATATGTATTCATGTATATTAGTCGATAATGTACTTGTATATATAACTTCTAGAATCGACAGTTGTAGTTGTATCATATGTATCGTGTCAACTATATTGTAACTGACATCGGTTATATATATATGAGATTTTTGTTAATCTGTGTTCCGCATTTATATTATCTGTGTTATTGTTATATCTAATGTCCTAAACTATTATGAACTATCGTAGTTTGTTTTATACTGATAATTGGATATGTCGATGGGAGTAAATAAATAATAGATGAAATAAAAAGTATATACCACTCCTATCGAGATAACCAATATTAGTGTAAGGCCAATTACGGATGGTCGCTCCTATCCAGCCTTATTCTTCGTAATAATAGACAGTATTTCTTTTAATACTCTTTGTTATTATGAGTATAGAGGTGGGGCGTCACAGTTGACATGGGCTTCCTGCTCATTGAGTTATGAATATTTCCCTCCTTAATTATTTCTTTCTATTTCTTTTGGATTCCTTTTAATAATTTCTGCATTTGTGTAATTCTGAGATACCCCTTTACTACTTTTTTGATTCATTAACTGATACACTGGAGAATTTTGATTCAGATTTTGGGCTTCCGTCTCCTTGTGATTTTCTTGCACTGCTTTCTCCTTTGGAACTCAGGCTTTCTTTGAATTGCATTAGTTCCTATTATGACCAAAGCAGATGCATATGTCACATTTAAGAGGCATCCATCCATATTCTACTTTTTGTATAATTCTTTCACCATTGTATAATGTCAGATTGATTTCATCTAGTAATTCATCATTTGCCGCTACCTATACAAGAATTCGAGCAAAGTTTAATTTCATTTTCTTTGTTGTGGCTGCATCGCATTTAATTGGTTTTCCTATAATGCTGGCCATTACACTGAAAGCCTCTTTGTCCCAAAGTTTTAGAGTTACATTTGGAAATTTTACCCAAATTGGCATTGTAGTTAAAAGATCTCTATCTAATTTTATATTAACTGACCATCTTCTCATTATGATGAGTCTTCTGTCATAGAAATATGGGTTTCTTTTGCGGATTCTAACACAATCCGATGACTCTTTAAAGTTGATCAAGAAGAATCCATTCTCTCTGTAATACACCTCAAAATCGGCTTTGGTTTCCATACTCTTTGTATATATGCTTTAAAGTATAGAAAATAAAGCTTTGTACCAACAACAAACGCCAAAATGGTGTTTTTCGACTCATTTTCTATTCTTTTACAGACTGGTTCTTATATGATGCCAATCTGTTTATCATTGATTTTAAAAGAGGGGATGTATTCTAGATTGCATTCTTCAGATTCTTGATCTTCTTGATCATCTTTTTCCTCTGAAACAATTTCAACCCATGATTTCATCTCTTGATTTCTGTTCAGTGAGAAGGTGGCTGGATTTTGGACATTTTCAATTGCATATATTATTCAATTTGTTTTGGGCACTACAAGGAATACAATGATTTTCGATGGCTCCTAGCCGTCGGGAGCCGTCGGAAATCCCGTCGGTATATAGAATACGGCTTTTGTCTTTTTCCGATGGAAATGACGTTTTTCGACGGCTGTTTCGACGACATTTCTGACATCCTTTCTGACTGTTAAGACGTCCACGTGGCTTGAAAAATCATCGAAAAACCGTCGAAAGTCGTCGAGAGCCGTCGCTGATTTTCGGTCGATAGGCCGTCGGGAGTCGTCGGGAGTCGTCATTGATTATCGGTCAATAAGCCGTCGAAAACCGTTGGGAGCCATCGGAAATCTGGTTGATTTTTTTATATTACAGCAGCCATTCGAATTCCAAACAACACAGTATCAATATATATCAAAACACATCAAAATCAATATATATCATATATATAAGCTAAAATCAATATCAATAACAATATAAAACTCAAACATTACCATCTCAATCTCAAACTCAAACATTACCACCAATACAAAACAAACTGTCCATCACCAATCTCACACACCCAACTGCAATATATACATCCAACATCAATGTACAACATATACAACGTCTAAAATGCCAACCAAACACATCCGTCCAACAAATCAACATCAAACACCACATTAAACACCACATGTCCACAAATCAACCTCACCATCTCTCATTGTATATATACACATGTTTCAAAAACAAACACTGCAAAACATACCTCATGACTCGTCGTCGGCTCCGGAACCACCACACGAAAGGAATACTCCATGCTGCTCCAACTCGGCCAAACGCTGGTTCAGTTGCTCCATTTGCGTTGCTCGGAGACGGTCATGCTCCTGCAACTGTGCAATCTATTGTCGAAGCTCATTAATCTCAGCTTTGTCCTAAGAATTTTGATAAGCCTTTTGTGAGGCCCGAGCCTACAAAACAAGTCGAAATATGTTTAAGTTATTACTTAACTTTTATAAAAATTAAGCAATTTTTACAACTTAGTTAATTTTTATAAATTACTGCTTGATTGCCGTAGCCATAGCGCCTACTTCGTTGTGCCGAGTCCATAACAGAGTCGAAGATAGCATCCTCCTCATCGGTGGTCAATTGCTTCCGTCCCGATCGCTCGAGCATCTGTGCACGTGCTTGCATAAATCTTTCCTGCAACGCAAAATTAAATACAATTAAATATTACGTGACATTATTATAATATTTTATAACTAATTAATTATAATGATCATTATTAATAACTTATAACTTTAAATATACTTACATGTGCGGCGTATGCTTTATCATCCTCATGTCGGGCATACGTCACTGATTCATCATCGTCGGTCTGCCTGACGGCATGGGTATGTGCAAATACGTCCATATACGAGACAGGAGCCACACGTGCTCTTTCCTGCAATAATTGGTGTATATTATTATTGTTCATATATATTTATACAAAAAATATAATAACCATTCGTAATTGCAATTAATCAATTTACCAGGTCCTCGTGATGATGCTGAAATGATTTCAAGCCACCACGGTGTGTGACTGGATTTTTCTGCCTGTTCGCCGAATTTCTGTCTGACTCCGCCTGCAAATTAAAAATTAAGATTATATTTTGTAGGTATAAATTATGTATTCTCTACTGAACAAATTAACGTGATATCTGATAGACTTGCCCTGAATTCATCGCTTCTCCATCATGCGACCTAAGCATCCCATACGCTGGCGCACATCCAGCTTGGCTTCTTCCCAGATTTTTAGATGGTAGACATTGTATTTTGGTAATTCTTTTCATCGAAGTTCATACTAGACCTTAGCTTCGCTACCTTGGCTAACTAATACTCTTTCAAGGTCGAGGACCAATACTGCTACCCAAAACAAAGAATTCCTTAGTGTTTGGACCGGGGTTGCATCCCCAGTAGTTGCCGCCTTATCCCTTCGTCCTTCCCGTAGTGATGCTTCCCTCGTTCTGGTAGGAAGAACACTCCTGTCAGTCCACTCTTCCAGTTGTTTAGCTTAACCTTAGAGTTCCAGTGGCGCTGGCAAAGAGAAACGTCCTCTTCTTGTAAATCTACCGCTTCCTCTATGTAACAACCCGTAATTTTCGATAATTAAGATATTAAATTAAATAAGATTTTGAAATTTAATGTTGTAAGAAATAAAATATATGATTTATTAATAAGAAAAATAATTTGAATATGATTTAATAACGTTGTTTGAATGTTATTGACAATTATTTTAATGTAATTTCAATCAATTGAATTAATTGTAAAGTTAATGTTGTAATAATTGTAAATAAAAAAATAAATTCAATGTTGTATTGATAATGAAATTGTATGTTATTTTATTTAATTGTTTTAGTATATAATGTGAAATCAATTACTTGTACGTAAATGTATAACATTGTTGTAAACAATAAACTTATAAATGTGATTAAACTACGTACAAGTAACAATTGCTTATTTATCGTCTTATTATTTAATCCGTTGAAATTGATATGGAAACCAACGAAAATTAATGTAATTAATTATTGCAGTTAATATGGTAAAAGATGATAAATGTAAATATGAATGTAATAAAATGTAAACTAACGTTAATTATATTCATAAGGTAATAATTGATTGAATAAGAGTGAAATCAAAATAAATGAATTTATTGGAATTCTAAAATTATAATTAATGAATTTATTACCGTTATAATTGAACGCTGTAATTAGTGTAATATTTAAATCTTAGGTTTAATAAGGATAATTTATTTTAAAAAGATTATTAAATTTCTCTGTAATCAAGAATGATAAAATGGTTAACTTGTAAATTTGAATTTAAAAGTGATTAAACCAATTTAATAATAATTTATTTAATTAACGTGAAAATTATCCATTTTGGCCACTCTCTCGTATTTCGACGAAACCAGTTTCATTAAATCCGTAACATTGAATTATTGTAAGATTTCAAGTTTCGTAGCGATCGGACTTACCGTTTGATCGTGCGGGCTCGAAACGCGTAGAAATCAGTTAAAAGGATTTAATTGAATATAATCTGATTTTAAAAGCTAACTTCTGTATACAATGGAATTAGGGTTTGAAACTAGTTTCATTGAGTTTAAAAATATCGAAAACATATCTTTGATATATTGGATGACCCATTTTCGTTTCGGGAACGAAACAGGTTTTTCGGGTCGTTGTTATCGTTTCTACCCAACCCTACATATATATAGGCTGTTATAGACCCTAATTGTTTCTCATTCATTATTTCTATACGTACATTTTCTTCTCATCTCCTATTTCTTTCCGATGGCTGAAAACCCTAATTTCAATTTCAAAAAAAAACAAAACAAAACAAAAAAGAAATTGCGGATCTAGGGCGACTTCGGGTCGCGCTTCGGGTTCCAGAGGCGAAAACCCTACAGCGACTTCTCATCAGAAACCAAATGACTGGGGTCTGGGGTCGTTTTTGCAAAAATGAAGAGCAAGCACCGGGGATTTGAGGCGGCGGACCGAAGTAGGACTCGAAGTCGACACAGGGCCTAAATTTTCCAATCTTCTAACGTTAATAACTTTTGCATGCGAGCTCGGATTCACGCGCGGTTTTCTCAGTTGCGATCGTATTGAAATTCTGGACATTTTGGAACTAGTTTGCCTGCATTATGAGACAGTTAAATTTTTGGGCTAATTTTGGATTTTAAATCGACGACAAATCAAAGGTGGGTGTTTTAACCCACTCACAACTACTAAATTGTCTTATGTTAGTTAAATTAAATTTATAATATGACTAGAAGTTGATTGATTTCCGTTTGATATATTTTAATTATCATTCCAGTTAAATCTGACTTTTATTGAATTTAATCACCATTTAATTTAATATTGAAGTTTAAATTGCCTGTTAAAGACCGGTTAATAATAATCAGTTAATTGTTGTTGTTTATTGGTTGATTTGAATGATGATTATGATGGATGTTCAACTGTTGATATTGGATGACTATATGTTATGTTATATATCACACTACAAGTTCCCTTAGTTTACTGTTAGTAAATCACTATGGGTTGAAATGATACATACCTGAATGATCTATAGATTAGAGAAAAATCGTTATGAGTCGAAATGATAGACTCGAGCGATTTTATGGATCTTGAATTTTAAATCGGGGTTGCAGGTTGAAATGATATATACCCGTAAATTTTAAATTATTACGGATAGAAATGATATATATCTGTATCACTTGACCATAGGGTAGAAAATTATATACGGATACCGGGTTGGATAAATTAAATGATTTTTAAATCCTTAAATGTTTGAATTCTGTTAAATGATATTTTGAAATAAAATTTGACTTATATAAACTGAATTATTTTCAAAATATAAGCTTTAAATGTTAAAATGGAAATTTGTTTAAAGGAATTGTTAAAGGAATTTAAATTGAAATTTCAAAGTTGAATTTTGAAATATAAATGAAATTTATCGAAATAGAGTTATCGAAATGTTTGAATATTTAAACTTTGAATCTATGAATTTGAAGTGCTTTAAAATGTAGTTGAAACATGAATTTGAAATCGATATAAATTGAAATGATTTTTTGGGAATTTGTATTGAAAGAAAAATTAGTTTTGTTGAAATCTGAATATGGTCCAAATTTGTTGAAATGGAAGAAATAGTTAAATTTGATATTAATTTCAAATTAATTATTTTAATGTAAACTGTTTAAAGATATATTATTTTAAATTTAGATTTATTTAGTTTTTTCAAACTATTTACTATATAAATCATTTCCAATAATCAAACTATTTTATATTAAACTATTAAAACTGTATTAAATCTATTTTTAAACTAATTTAACCTATTTTAAACTATTTAACTATTTTAATCTATATTTAAACTAATTAAATCTATTTTAAACTATTTAAACTATTTTGAAATATTTTAAACTATTTTAACTATTTAAACTAATTTAATCTATTTTAAGCTATTTTAAAATATTTTAAACTATTTTAACTATTTAAAACCATCTTAATCTATTTTAAACTATTTTAAACCATTTAAAATATTTTAAAGTATTTTAACTATTTTAAAACTACTTCAACTATTTATGACTATCTAAACTATTTTCTAAATTTCAGACCGTGTAAAGTTGAAGTGTTATATTTAAATCCTTGATTTAAAAGCGAATATGGTTAAAAGATGTTATAACCTACGTTGGAATTTGAAATGATATTTTCTAGTGAAATGACATATTTTAGGTCAATATGATGATTATGAAATGAGAGTTTAACCTATTTGTGAATATGATTTCGAAAGTGAATATGATTTCGAAAGTGAATATGATTTCGAAAGTGATATGGTATTGAGAATATGATATTTTGATATCAATTATGGATTGATTTTTTTTGAAATGTAAAAGAACCATCCGGTGTGAAATAAGCGTTTGGTTGTTAAAGAGACTGGGATCATATATTGTCATACTCTCTGCCAATACCGAAAACCACTTTAACAACTGTGCACGTGGTGGAGATTCCAGAATGAAGTATGATGGTTTGGCGAGAATCTGTATAAGGTATTTACGTAGCCCTGACTCCCTCGAGCCAGCTTGATGTGGCTAAAACAGGAGCCATGTCGGGCCAAGTGAGGTCGCACCTCTGATCAGACACATTTCTTCGATACCATATTTATTACGTTATGATTGATTTGGTGGCCACCCCTCGATTTGATTTTGGGAGTGTGTTCCGAGGTGGGCGGTAGTAGCTGCTATGCATTACCACCAGTCCGGATCTGTAAAATGGTAGAATCCTACCCTGGGCATTGCCTCTGTGCCTTGTCTAATGCCTTATCGCTCCCATTACGAGTTTGGTTTGTATCGTACCTATGGAGTGCTCCCTGATAACCCACCGATTTGGTGGAGTTTACAGTATCTGTATAGACTGCGGCATTTATATAAAAATATGTTAAGGGGGATATAGGTAACGCCTTAACGCTATTTTAATACTTTACTTTACTGATAGACATATTATAATAGCGTATATTACTACATAGTAGATAGTTTAATGGATCCTTAGGAGATGGAATCCTGAACATCTCTTAAGTTATTGCACGCACGTTTGATAGTGGATAGGAGATGTAAAATTCCGTAAACATCTCTGAAGCCGTTACACTCATATTTATTTACTGTTGATTTAACTTACATAAGATCTTTTAGTTCTGACTCGAGTGTTTTGTCTTTTCATTACGCTTGGGTCAGTCTGAGCTTTTCAGTGTATTGACGACTCTATTTCTGGAGGACGAAGATGGAAATTTGTATACTATTTATTATATTTATTCCACTTCATCATGTTGTTCCGCTACATTATTTATTCATGTTGTATGTAACTTTGATCTGTATTGTAAAAGTGTAATCAAATGTTATTTCATAAATTGTTATTTGATTATTATATTTTGTCATTCCGCTGTGAGATTCCGTGTTTGTTTTATTTCTTTCTCTTCTTTTTTCTTATTTACCCCATAACAATCCTCCCTTTTGAATGGTTTGAGTTTGACATGTGTGGTATATTTTCAATTTAAAATGTCCAAAAAGGTGGGTCGTTGCGCTATATATATGTTGAAAAAATATAAGTTATGCATTTATACTTAGTCAGCAAATTGTGAAGTGATTATATATAATGATATATAAATTTACACTTACTAGGAAGTCCTGCCAGATTCTCTCCCGTACGTGCTCTGGGATCCTACTCCATTTAGGCCAGCACGCAGTCATACGGCTCATGTATGCCTGCTTAGAAATGCTGAAAACTATATTCGAAGGCTCAAGCTCAAAACCCCTGCATTAAATATGATACAGACAAATCATAACTAATGTATCATATAAAATATTTATAATGCTGAAATATTTATACGGTGGTAGTAGTTTGACCACCGTACGCAACGCCTCCTGCGACGGGCCGCTGCCATCACCTCCACGGTGGACAGTCCCTCTCTGAGACGAAGAGGGCGAACCGGATTGCGAAGAACTCTGACGCCTCAAGAAATACATCTATAATACCTGTCATATACATATTATTTTATTATGGTAGAACATATCATTCAATTATGAGTAAACATATCAGGATTTAACATCAATAATCGCATATAACATACAAAAAAATATAACATCAATACTATCATAAATTACTTTTTTTCAACATGTACACTATTAATCAGTCCTCCTTGTTTTTTGATTCGGACTTGGTCTCGTACTCTATATTGTTTTCCTCTGTGGTCTCAAATGCTTCTACTAATACATTTGATTCATCATTTAGAGGTCCAAAATCGATTTGATCATCTATTATTGTAATTTCACCATTTTCCTCGATATCCGCTTGGTACGCTTGTTCATCTGGAATATTCTTTCTATTAAACGTAAATCTTGCCTTCGTTTTAAAAACTACCGACCAATCTACTTTATCTCTTTTTACAGATAGATAAGGAGCATAATAAACTTGTAGGGCTTGTTTTGCTAGTAAAACGGATCGTACTTATGATAACGTGATGTATGCTATATTTCAATAATATTATATTTTTGGTGCACGTTGATTCCAGAAGTTGAAACATTACTGAACCAATTGTATCTAAACAAATAAACTTCTTCCGCATGTCTGGTGAAATATGTTAATTGCAAAACCTGAGTTAACACGCCATAAAAATTATTTATGTGATCATTTGGATCATCACTACCATTAACATATACACCGGTATTGTTGTTAATTTTTCAGCCCCATATTCTTTATGTCTTAACTTTTCTTTTTGGTCCCATCGCAAGATGTTTAAATCCTTCATCGACCGCATAATTTACCGGATCATATACGTGGTTCAAAAACCAAGTAGCAAAATTTTTGTTGATATCGTTGCTTGGATGTTGTGATTCGTAAATACTGCATATATAGATAATATATTGCATTATAAGCAATACACACGCGTATTATTCAAGTAAATAATTTTAGATGTGTTATTTAATAATACCTAACAAACGGCGCAACTTCTACACAGTTAAGAAGAACATATGTATAAGCTACATGGTAATATCTCCATCTAACTATACCTCCACACATTTTCTAGTAGGGCGTCTCTACTGTCTAAAAATAGATAATATTGATTTAGAAGAATCTTGTTCAACGCCCTCATCATTTTGCGTAGCACTTTCAAAAGGTAAGTTCACATGGTCACTGAAATAATGAGAGAAAAAGAACGAAGCTTTTTCTTCGATATATGATTTGCATATCGAACCTTCAACTCGTGCTTTTTGTCTCAATTTTTTCTTTAGATGATTTAAGCACCTTCTAAGATTAATTATAATTAAATTTTATTACATGTAATTAAAATAAAATTTAACATACTCAATATTAATACCTTTCAAATGGATACATCCATCCATATTGCACAGAACCTCGAAGACGTGCTTCAAATGGAAGATGAACAAGTAAATGCTTCATTACATTAAAGAAACCCGGAGGAAATATTTTCTCCAGTTTGTAGAGCAGTATAGGGATTTCTTCCATAAGTTTACGTAGACAATCAACTTTTAACGTAGTTGAACAAAGCTCCTTATAAAACACACTAAGTTCTGTTACAACAGTCCAAACTTTTGTGGGAAACAGTTCTTTGAAAGTGATGGATAACAAATGTTCCATCATTACATGACAATCATGACTTTTCATCCCACTCAGTTTACCATTCTTAGAGTCGACACATCTACGAAGATTAGAGGAAACCCCATCAGGAAATCTTAATCATTCCACCCATTTTAACAGTACTTTAACTTGGTTATTGTCTAGCTCATAGCATACTTTGGGTTTTTTGTGTCATTTGGCTTCATATGAAGCTCGGGACGATCGCATATTACCTCTATAGCACGTCTTGATTTCAGATTGTCCTTAAACTTTCCTTTAACATTCACAATTGTGTTAAATACATTATCGAACACATTTTTCTCGTTGTGCATCACGTCGATATTATGACAAATTGGGAGATTTTTTCAATAAGGCAACTCGCAAAATATACTTTGTTTGCATCATATGAATCATCGATTTATCTTGAATTTTAATTTGTTCGTCAGTTTCATATATCTTCGGATAATCCTTTACAAGGTCATAAATATCTTCGTTTGACCAAATCGTTGGTGGTCGCAAGGTCTTAAGCCTATTACTTGTAAAAAAATTATCTTTTCTAAAAGGATGATTAATATGGATAAAACACCGATGACAGTCAAACCATGAAATTTTCTTCCCATGAGGTAAGGAAAATGCTCGTGTTTCTTCCATGCAATAAGGACAAGCTAGACGACCAGCCGTACTCCAACCCGAAAGCATTGCATACGTAGGAAAAACACTTATAGTCCACAGCAAAGAAGCGAACATAAGAAAATACTTTTTTTTGAAATGTCGTATGTTTCAACACCTTCATACCACAATGTTTTCAACTCTTCAATCAACGGTTGTAAATATACGTCGATTCCTTGTGTTGGATCATTAGGGCCAGGGATGACAATAGCGAGAAACATATACGGAGTTTTCATACACATCCAAGGAGGTAAATTGTAAGGCGTAACGATTATAGGCCAAGATGAATATTTTGAACCAAATTGAGAGAACGGTGAAAATCCATCCGTACATAAACAAGTCTAACATTACGACTTTCCACTGCGAAAGCAGGGTATGTCTTATCAAAATGCTTTCATGATTCTCCATAGCTGGGTGTGTTAACGTACCTTCTTCCTGTGTTCTCACATAGTGTCATCTCATATGATGCGCGGTTACAGACGATGCATAAAACGTTTGAAGTCTAAGACTGATGAGTAAGTAATGCATACGCTTGTACGGAACTTCCTTTCCCTTCTTTTTTTCTTGGTTTGTGTCTTTCCTGATTATATATTTTACAATTCCTAAGATTGATGTCTTCTTTCCAAAACAACATGCAACCATTTAAACATATATCTATTTTTTGATACGGCAAACCAAAAGCAGACATAAGTTTTTTTACTTCATAATGACTTTCGCACATTAAATTATCGGGTGACATATGTCGTTTTGCAGCTTGTACTATAGCTATAGCTGTAAACCCAACTTCTATGAAGTTGTATTTTGATTTCATTATAATGTATTCAGCAGTTACTGATAGTTGAGTACCGCTTGTACAACCCAATGAGGATTCTTAGCAGCATCCAATAAATTATAATTTTTTTTGCTCCAATACTTGGTTCTTCTTCGACATTAACATCGTTACCATCAACTTCAATAGTAGGAAACATCGAACGTGCTGCATCTTCAACCATTGAAATGATTTGCAAAATATAATTACTTTATTGTGTTTGTAACTTGTCCAATACAGGGAAAAATCCGACAAATATTATATCAGATGAATATAAATGTATGTTCTATGATAAAAACGAATATCCATATAACGATCATATACAATACTTGTCAGACGGGGTTAAAAACTATCTAGGGGATTTATAAAAAGTAAAGCGTATTATACAACAATTTTTACAATAATTTATTTACATTCTAAGAAACGCATACACTAAATCGTCATCGACTCTAATTAATCCAAACTAGCCCTAATGCGTGTATGCACTAATTAATCAATACATATACACTAATAACGCACATATACACTAAACAAATTATTTTTCTCAACATTTAAATGATAAACATTATAATAACAACCTAATTAGCATTCAATAAGGTATAACAAACAATTAATGCGGTATTATAAACAACTATAACAACAAATTAACTCTAATTTACCAAATCAAAATTAAATAGGGTTTATAAATTGAACCTTCTTGAAGAGCAATAGCTAATGGAGAGACTTGAAAATTGAAGATGGAGAAAGTCTTGGAGGAGTGGAAGCTTGCTGACGGCGTGGAGAAGGTGGTGGGGGGAAGATTTGAGAAGGTAGATAATGAAGAAGAACTGTCGGCCTGGGCCTAGTTTATTCGCGACTTTTCGACGACTTCCGACGACCGCCGAACAACAATATTTGCGACGGCTTCCGACGGTTGTGGGCGGCTAGTTTATTTTCTTTTAAGTAGTGTCATGGCAAATACTTGCCGTCGGCAGCCGTCGTAAAAAAAACGACGAGCTGTCGAAAATGGACGTTGCAATAAATAGTGTTTCCAGTAGTGGAAGTTTGGGATCTTGGATCCCATCTTTTCTCAACAAAACCCCTAACTTTATTAAAACTAGCTAGTGGCTCCTCTTGGGCAGTCTTCCGACGGATGGAAGCGGCCTTCTTGCGATTTTGTACATATTGAAAGCCTTCTTCATCAATGAAGTGACTTTCTTGAGGCGGAAATCTGATGTGAGAAGGGTCGGGTGGTTGGTCGAGACTAATGTTGGGAATTGGTGGAGAGTTTTTGAAAGGAGGATTAGTTTACCCCTGACTATGAAAGACGTAAATTTTTATTCAATTTCTCTAAAGCCTGATTTTTTTTTCCCTTCTTGTTTTCAAAATATTCCCTGACGATCTCTGTTATTTGAGTTGATCATTTTGAATCATTGTGTTTTGACCATTCCTTTGATTATATTTGCGGTGTACTTCTTTGGTCCTATTAACATTTTGGTTTGTAAATGCTTTAACATGCTTGTTACTTGTTAGACAAGGCAGTAGGATGTTACGTATAAATCTTCCGAGGAATCGGTTCAGAGTGTTCACACGAGCATGTTTATGGAATTCTAATAGCATGATAACTTTAGTATTGGATTATTTAACAATCACATTTGTAGCGTGGATAAGAAAAGGACTGCATTAATTAATGAGATGATCGAACACGTTACAATGATCACAAATATAAGAAGTATGTGAGTAATCGGCATTAACTAAAGCTACCTCGTCCAGTTTAAGTTTATTTTCATTTAAAGTTAGAAAAACCTTCTTTACCCACACTTCCATAAAACATTGGACAAAGTAGAGTGAAAGTGAGCGTTTGACTAGTTCGATGGTTAATTGAACTAAAGCCAATGAAAATAAAATCAAACCACACATATTGAGTTAAATTTTGTTGGTTATCGAAATCAATCAAACTAAAAATAATTCACATTTTATATTTTAAATATTCATTGTAATTTAAAATAAAACATAAATATAAAATTAAAATATTCTTATTTAGCATTCTTATGCTTTTTAATACATATATCTCTACTATTAATAATGTAAATTCAAAATACTCATTTTTTAAATTTCCGAATTGCCCTTTCTAAGTTTTGTTCATCTGAAAACACTCCTCCTATCACGCTAACTGCAGATAAAACGTAATTCATTCAAACTATCTTCTTCAACTTCAATTCCAGAAAAATCCTAATTAATTAAACCACGATTCCAGATCAACCATCTTCTCCAGCGTCGATTATCGACTATTGATTGTCAACCATCGACCATCGAGCGATTATCCACTAATATCTTCTCTAACTTCAACTAATTGCGCACAAAAGTGATTTCAATTTCCTAATTCAATGAAGATTAAAAATTAAGATCCAGGTTATTTTTGGTTAGTATTCATTTATTCTTATGGATTTTGAGAAATATCTAGGCTTTTTACTGATTTATGTGTATTTTTGATCCATAATCTGCTGATATTGAATATAATTACTTCCGATTGGATAGTTTCCGTTGCTTTACTTCCTTATGTAACTAAGTTTGCAGACAGAATGAAGTGAAAAAAAAATTACTCCAACATAGTTGAACAAAAAATAACAATTAAAAAAAAAAGATAAAGGATTGAGTACGAAAATTATTGTTAAAACTTGACACAGCAACGATGATTTAATAACCCAATCCAAATAGCTAACTCTAATAGAAATGACGTACATCCTTCGTATGGGATGCAGTCAATGACCGTATATCATATATATCCTTCCTCAATGAGTGGAGAGTGCAGAGGCTTTTCACATACATATAAATTGTTGTTTGACTAATTTTTTAATCTAAACCTTCCGGTCCTTGACAAGGTCCCATCCTGTTTATTGGAAATTTTACAGAGCCTAAAATGATAATATTATTTATTAGAATTATAAACCTAAGCATTTTACATCAGTCCACAAAGTGAACACCATTCTTGAATTCATAACTTCAATTATCTAGCCAAAAAATATGTTAGTGTCTCAGCTTTGTCATTATGACTTATGAGATAGTAGTCTAAAATACGTGGTTTGCAGACCCGATTTCTAAACACTTCTTCTGTTCTTCATTGTCCAAAAACTAGAACCACAGAAAAAGCAAAATCTACAAGACCAGAAGGTTTATTATTCGAAACATTCAGATGCAAAAGGAATCTACACTGTGATAAAGTTGTAGGGATCTGCCCTTCATGATTGTTATCGAAGAGCAAAAGAAATCTTAGGTTCCAACACATTGAGTATGAGAAAACAGATTCTAGCATAAACACTGAAAGAGAATTGAAGGATGGATCCAACATACAAAGAGACGATACACTACAAATATCTTCAGGTATTTGACCTGAAAAGAAGTTTCTAGAAAGATCAAGAACTTGAAGGTTAAGCAAAGAGGAAAGCCCGGGTTGAGTATGACTGGAAAAGTTGTTGTTGGATAAGGAAAGTGACTGTAAGGATTGAAGTTGGCCGAGGCCACGAAAAATTGAAGAGCCAGAGAGAGATAAGGAGTCCAAGGAAAGGTGAATGATTTTGAAAGTTGAAGCATCACATTGTGTTGGAATTCCTAAAGAACAAAATGAATGAAACATACATAAAGTCCCACATCGCCAAAATTGCTAAGCCATACTAGTTTATATATGGCTTTGCAATGAAGATGTTGGGGCCTAGGGGCACCCAAATGTATGCTTCGTTGTGAGGAGGGAGATCATGCATCTCCACCACACACGCGCGCGCGCCGCCGCCCGTCCGACCGAACCGGGCCGGGTTTGGGTCTAATATGATCCTAATTTTGCTGCAAAACTGGGCCGGGTTTTTTAACAGTTGCAGGCTATGTGAACAGACACGACTGTTCATAAGCGGACGCGGCGAGCGAGTGCAACCTGACTGAAGAAGCATGGGCGAACAGAAGCGGGTGCGACCCGTTAGAGGCGAACAGGTGCGGCCCGTTAAACGAACAGCAGCAATGAAAGGAAACGGGTGCAACCTTTCAGGCAGACGCGACTGTTCGAAGGGGTGCGGACGAAATTATAAATAGGAGAGAATACTGATCACATTCTAATCCCATTCCAATCTAATTTCTTCTGCTTCTTTGCTCTACTGCTCAACATTCCATATATATATCACAGAGTAGACATACTCATTACAATCTCGTGCAGATTACGTCTGTTGTATCTTGGGAGAATTTTGAAATAAAATTCTTAAGGAAATCGTTACGACGAGCCTCAGACATATTCCGGTTAGAATTCTATATTCTATCCTTTATTTTGGTTGTACTATTTATTCAAAATAGTATAACGCTGTTGTTGTAATTTATTTACAACAATCATATTGTTATAATAATTAACACAGAATTCCAGTGTAGTGGAAATCTGAGTTATAAACTTGTGCGACGAGTTTATAATTGATTATTCTCTGTTTTGGTATACTAGACGTATAACACATTGTACATGTGTCCATAAGCACGGGCTATGGTTGGAGGATGACCAGGATGAAAGTGAAAAGTAAGGGTCTTGAAGTGAGGATTTGAACACTATTAGGCCGAGGACTTCTTCGTTTAGTTGGGGTAGAATGTCTGAAAATACAGGTGAAAGTAGCAACGGTAGGAACATAATGAAGCTTAAAAGAGCTTTACTTTTCATTGTTTTTGTGAGAACTGTTTTTGAGTTTTATTGCATAGTTTTTCTGTGGAATAAGATATTGAAGCTAAGGTTAGGAAAGAACAACCATGTGTTAGAATTCTCAAAAATAGTGAATGAGATATATTCCACATCATCAAAAATAAGTCCATTTTCTTGTTTATATAGTGTACTCTCAATACCTATATTGACCTTTAGGGTCAGGTAATTTTGTACAAGGGGGAGGACCTATATAGCCATGGACTAACGCGCGCGCGCCGCTGCCCGCCAGTCCGACCGACCGAACCGGGTCGGGTCGGGTGCAGGTGCGGGTCCAATAAGATTGGGCTGTGTCATATATTTTTTGCTACCTAAAAAATGGACTTATTTTAATACAGAAGTGTGTTTAAATAGATACAGATTTTCCAATGGTTGTGACCATTGCAAATGAAGAGACGCGACTGTTGCAAACAGCAACAGTTCTTAGCCGTTGCAAATGAAGAGACGCGATTGTTGCAAACAACAACAGTTCTGAGCCGTTGCAAATGAAGAGACGCGACAGTTGCAAACCACGACAGTTTTTGGCTGTTGCAAATGAAGAGACGCGACTGTTGCAAACAGCAACAGTTCTGAACCGTTGCAAACGAACGGACGCGACTGTTGCGAACAGTAACACTTTTTGGCGTTGCAAATGAAGAGATGCTACTTTTCTCAACGGGTGTAGCCATTGGGAATTCGGCTATAAATAAGAAGGAAACCTGATCACTTTTCTCACTCAATTTTAAAATCGAATTATCTCTTCTTTATCTTCATTTCTTCAAATCATAATCAGCCTATCACACAGAAGATCATACACATCACAATCTCGAGCAGCTTACATCTGTTGTATCTTGGGAGACTTTGAATAAAGTCTTAAGGAAATTGTTACGACAAGCATTAGACGAAATTTCTTTCTTCAACCGGTTATATTTCAAGTTGATTTATTTATTTATATTTTATTTTCGTTTCTAAGTTGTACTATTTTTTTAAATAGTATAACATTTGATTTATCGCTATAGTTATTATTACTATAGTTGTTAGTTTGTTGTTGTAATTAATTACAATATACTTATTGTTAAAAATAGCTAATACAGAATTCCAAAGTAGTGGAAATCTGATTTGTAAACTTATGAGACGAGTTTATTATTGATTAGTCTCTGTTTTGGTATACTAGACGTATAACATCTTAAGACTTTTCTGTTTTCACTAAAACAGAGATGGCAACAGTTGAACTATCAACAAAGGCTACTACTCACAATAGGCCTGATCCATTCAAAGGAGATGGTGATTACTTCATAACATGGCAAAATCAAATGCTGTTTTATCTTACCACGCTAGGGCTGCAGAAGTGCATCGAGGAGGATGAACCAAAGCCTAAAGACAGACAAACTAGAGAAAAAGATGCAGCTGTTTTTCTCGGAATTGACTCATGGAAGCATTCAGACTTCCTGTGCCAAAACTACATTCTGAATTGTCTGGATAAAGTACTATATAAAGTATATCAGCCGCACCAGACAACAAAATCCTTATGGACTGCACTTGCACATAAATACAAAACGCAGAATGTCAGTTTGAAGAAGTTCATCGTAGATAAGTCTATGGAATACAAAATGGTTGACTCCAAATCCGTAACTAGTCAAGTGCAAGAACTCCAACTCATAATTCATGAACTTGAAGCAGAAGGACATAAAGTTGTAGAATCCTTCCTTGTTGAAGCGATAACAGGGAAATTACCACCATCCTGGAAAGACTGCCGCAATTATCTGAAACATAAAAAAAAGGAGATTTCCTTAGAAGATCTTATTGTCAAACTAAAAATTGAGGCTGATAACCACGGAGTGACAAAACAAAGCGAAGAGGCATTTGTGGCAGAAGAGTCAAAGAACAAAGGGCATTGCATGAAAAACAAGAAGAAGAAATTCCCGCAGAAGAGAAATGCACCTGAAAACAAACCCAAAGACAACAAATGAACCAAGAAGTTTAATGGTGAGTGTTGGGTTTGTGGAAAAGCAGGACACGCCGCTAGAGATTGTAGACACAAGAAGGAACGCAACTCAGAGGCAAATATGGTGGATAACATGAAAGTAGACGAGTCTAAGTTTTCAGCAGTTATATCTGAATGCAATTTGGTTCAGAACCCTAACCAATGGTGGATGGACACAGACGCTACTCGTCATGTTTGCTCTGATAAATTCATGTTTTCTACATACCAGTAATTCGATCAGGAAGAAAAAATCTACATGGGTAATTCTGCAGTTTCCATGATCGAAGGCAGTGGCACAGTAATCCTCAAGTTTACTTCTGGAAAAACTGTCAAATTGAATAACGTGCTCCACGTTCCAGACATACGCAAGAATCTCATCTCTGGTCTAGTGCTATCAAAGAAAGGATTCAAAATGGTCTTCGAGTCAGACAAGATGGTTCTGTCCAAAGCTGGAATGTATATAGAAAGGGGATATTTATGTGATGGCCTATTTAAGGCAAATGTAGCCGTTGTCGGCAATAAAACTATGTATTCTGATTATGCTATTAATAAAATTAAAGTTTCTTATTTGCTTGAGCACACAATTTTACTATGGCATGATAGATTAGGACACATAAATTTCCGAAAAATGAAAAAACTATCAAAGTTGGGATTAATTCCGAAATTCCAAGTAGATAAAAACTACAAATGTGAGACATGCGTAGAAGTAAAAGTGGTCAAAAAACCATTTCATACAGTTGATAGAACCACCGAACCACTAGATTTGGTTCATACTGATTTATGTGATTTCAAATCATTACCTACAAGAGGTGGGAAAAGGTACTTTATTACCTTTATTGATGATTATACACGATATTGCTATGTATATCTTTTAAATAGCAAGGATGAAGCAATTACATCGTTTATGAAGTACAAAGCTGGGGTAAAAAATTAGTTAAATAAAAAGATCAAGATATTGAGATCTGATCGAGGTGGAGAATATGAATCACCATTTGAACAATTCTATGCCGAAAATGGTATAATTCATCAAACAAAAAACCATATTCACCACAAAAAAATGGTATAGCCGAGAGAAAGAATAGAACATTAAAAGATATGATTAATGCGATGCTCTTAACTTCTGGCCTACCGACGAACTTGTGGAGGGAAGCCTTAAATATGTCTAATCACATATTAGACAAAGTTCTTCACAATAAAACAGGAACAATTCCATATGAGTTATGGAAAGGACACATACCAAGTTTTAAATACCTCAAAGTGTGAAGATGCTTGGCAAAAGTTCCAATTCCGCCTCCTAAGAAAGTCAAACTTGGACCAAAAACAGTAGATTGTTACTATTTAGGACCAGCCCAAAATAGTAGTGCCTACAGATTTTTGGTATTCAAGTCTGATATAAATGATATTCATGTAAATACAATCATGGAATCAAGAGACGCCTCATTCTTTGAAGATGTGTTTCCGCACAGAAGAAATGAAGGAAATAATGTCCCTAAAAGGACAAGAGAAGAATTGAGTAAATCACATGAAGATGAAACTCATCGTGAAACTGAGGAAGTTGAACCAAGAAGAAGCGTAAGGGAAAGAACTTCCAAGACATTTGGTTCAGAATTTTTAACATATATGTTAGAACACGAACCTCAAACGTACAAGGAAGCAATGTCATCTTCTGAATCCTCATGTTGGAAAGAAGCAATCCAAAGTGAAATTGATTCAATTCTGAGTAATAAAACTTGGGAAATAGTTGATCTTCCACCTGGAATAAAACCAATTGGTTGTAAATGGATCTTCAAAAAGAAGATGAAACCAGATGGCTCCATCGACAAATACAAAACAAGATTGGTAGCCAAAGGATATCGTCAAAAAGAAGGTGTAGACTTTTTCGATACCTACTCACCAGTAACACGAATAACCTCTATAAAAATGTTAATAGCAATTGCATCCATCTATAATCTACAGATTCATCAAATGGATGTAAAGACGGCATTCTTAAATGGAAATCTCGATGAGGAGATTTACATGGAGCAACCTGAGGGTTTTAAATCCAAAGGGAATGAAAACAAAGTATGTAGATTAGTCAAATCATTATACGGACTAAAACAAGCTTCAAAACAATGGCACGCAAAATTTGATAGTGTCATGATGAAAAATGGCTTTCGTATAAATGAATGTGATAAATGTGTTTATTACAAACAAACTGGACAATCATACGTGATGATTTGTCTATATGTAGACGATATGCTAATCTTCGGTCCAAATACTAAGGTAATAGAGACCACTAAGCAGATGTTAATCAACAATTTCGATATGAAAAACTTAGGAGTTGCAGATGTTATTTTGGGAATCAAAATAATAAGAACACCTAATAGAATTGAATTATCTCAGTCGCATTATGTAGAAAAAGTGATTGAAAAATTTCAAAATTTTGGAATTAAAGGAGTACGAACGCCGTATAATCCATCGGAAGTACTGCATAAAAACACTAGTGAGATTGTAATGCAACTGGAATACTCTCGTGTAATAGGATGTCTCATGTATCTCATGAATTGCACAAGACCAGATATAGCTTATGCAGTAAGTCGATTAAGCAGGTATACAAGCAACCTAGGGAAGGAACACTGGAAAGCACTAATGAGAGTGCTTGGATATTTAAAAAATAGCACAAACTATTCCTTACATTATGGAAAATATCCTGCCGTCTTAGAAGGATATAGTGATGCAAACTGGATTGCTGATTCAAAGGAATCAAAATCAACGAGTGGTTATGTCTTTACCTTAGCAGGGGCAGCAATGTCATGGAAATCTACTAAACAAACATGCATAGCTCGATGCACTATGGAATCGGAGTTCATCGCTTTAGATAAAACATGCGAAGAAGCAGAATGGTTTCGTCACTTTTTAGAAGATATTCCGTTTTGGCCTAAACCTGTACCGGCCATATGCATACACTGTGATAACCAAGCAGCATTAAACAGAGCGCAAAACTTTGTGTATAATGGAAAGTCACGACACATTCGTCGATGTCATAACACAGTTAGGAAGTTACTCTCAAATGGAACTATTTCCATAGATTATGTGTGAACAAATGATAACCTAGCGGATCCATTTACTAAAGGTTTATCAAGAGAGAAAATTAACTGCGCATCGAGAGGAATGAGTTTAAAAGCCTAAACCAACAAGAGTTATCTCATACGGAAACCTATCCTAGCGACTGGAGATCCCATGGACTAGGATCAATAGGCAAACCAATTCTGAATAACTCAAGAAGTAATGCATTTGTTTGGACTTAGTCCTACTCCATACATTTCGCTACGCACCTGATGTTTCCGAACTCGCCCAGTATAAACATTTCGGGTCTCTTCCTTTAGGTTTCTTCTGAATCTTGCATTCCTATGGTGCACAATATAAATGCATGCCTACAGAAGTATTAAAAGGATAAAACTATGTTTTTTAATGATGATCATATCTTGAAAATAACAAGTGGGGTATATGTAGGATACTCTTAATGGTTGTGATCATCTATGTTAGTGTGAGTTGGGTCGGCTCTATGAGAATATTAAAGGCTTTTATTCTCTATAAACACTCGCAGAACCAAAAATTGTTCAGAACCAAAATGAACACAACCAAGAGATTGGATGTGAAGGGAAATAATGCTTTGTAAAGCTTATTGTCTAGTTATACAATAACGGCTGACGGTTCAAGATGAAATAATTCACCGATTAGTCAAGTATATCCGATAAGTTTTAACTAGGGAAAGTTCAAAGTGAAATATCTACTTATCCTCGATATAGCATTATTTTCATATGAACTGTGTGATATTACACTTTGTGTGGGGGAGACATATATCGTCATTCATGTGGGGGATTGTTAGAATTCTCAAAAATAGTGAATGAGATATATTCCACATCACCAAAAATAAGTCCATTTTCTTGGTTATATAGTGTACTTTCAATCCCTATATTGGCCCTTAGGGTCAGGTAATTTTGTGCGAGGGGAGGACCTATATGGCCATGGACTAACACACGCGCGCGTGCCGCCGCTCGCCCGTCCGACCGACCGAACCGGGCTGGGTCGGGTGCGGGTGCGGGTCCAATAAGATTGGGATGTGTCATATATTTTTTGCTACCTAAAAAATGGACTGATTTTAAAACAGAAGTGTGTTTAAATAGATACGGATTTTCCAACGGTTGTGACCGTTGCAAATGAAGAGACGCGACTGTTGCAAACAGCAACAGTTCTGAGCCGTTGCAAATGAAGAGACGCGATTGTTGCAAACAGTAACAGTTCTGAGCCGTTGCAAATGAAGAGACGCGACTGTTGCAAACCGCGACAGTTTTTTGCCGTTGCAAATGAAGAGACGCGACTGTTGCAAACAGCAGCAGTTCTGAACCGTTGCAAACGAACGGACGCGGCTGTTACGAACAGTAACACTTTTTGGCGTTGCAAATGAAGGGATGCTACTTTTCTCAACGGGTGTAGCCATTGGGAATTCGGCTATAAATAAGGAGGAAACCTGGTCATTTTTCTCACTCAATTTTAAAACCGAATTATCTCTTCTTTATCTTCATTTCTTAAAATCATAATCAGTCTTATCACACAGAAGATCATACACATCACGATCTCGAGCAACTTACGTCTGTTGTATCTTGAGTTAAGGAAATTATTACGACAAGCCTCAGACGAAATTTCTTTCTTCAATCGGTTATATTTCAGGTTGATTTATTTATATATATATTATTTTCGTTTCTAAGTTGTACTATTTCTTTAAATAGTATAACGTTTGATTTATCGCTATGGTTATTATTACTATAGTTGTTAGTTTGTTGTTGTAATTAATTACAACATACTTATTGTTAAAAATAGCTGATACAGAATTTCAAAGTAGTGGAAATCTGATTTGTAAACTTGTGAGACGGGTTTATTATTGATTAGTCTCTGTTTTGGTATACTAGACATATAACACCATGAATTGGAAGAAAGGTGTAGAGTTAGAAAGAAACAAAAAGGAAAAGATGAAGACGGTCATGTTTGATAAAGCTAACTGTATTGTCTCTGTCCACTACAGCCTGGATTCAGAATTAGGTTTTAATATTGTGGTACAATACAAATTCATAATGTTGAATCCTATACGGATTAGACAATGATATGTCAAATAAGTTGGAAGTGGTACATATTTATATTTATTGGGTTTTGAAGCTAGCCAATGGAGGTTTATTCAAAATGAGAGTTGTGTTGTGTGGTAAGATGGTGTGATGCTAAAGCCAGAATATACTTAAGGAAAAATAGTATTTGCATTAAGACTTGAACAATACTGGAAAATATTGTATATTTTTTTAGTCATCATTTAGTCTATTGTTTCATAAATTGTTGTGACAGAGATGCTTTGACAATGTCAGTATAAAGATGAAATTATTTCGTATCATTTTTTCATGTGCACCCAATACATGCATCCAGTAAATATAAATTAGGATGAATAATGGGTTTTTTGTTTCTTCCCTTGCACTGTAAACAACATAAAAAATAAACAGCATTAAAGTTGAGAGATGGACACGAAGACGAATAGAGATCTCGTCTCGGGAAAGCGCACCAAACCAAAAAAAAAATAGTAGTAGTTTAATCTCTCGCTTTTAGGTTCGTGAAAGGAATGAACTGATGCGATTCACTTCCTACCGTACATTGTATCTGAATTCATTGAGTTTCTTATTTACCGCACATTATGAATTTGTGGAATGATATATTTGAATTTAGCCTTCGGTTGTCTTAAGCCAACACATATCAAATATGACAAG
This sequence comes from Allium fistulosum, assembly GCA_030737815.1. NCBI lineage: Eukaryota > Viridiplantae > Streptophyta > Magnoliopsida > Asparagales > Amaryllidaceae > Allium > Allium fistulosum. The sequence continues at coordinate 875,527,076 of CM060905.1, read as the reverse complement.
TTTAAGTGTTTTCTTAGTCAATATATATGATAATCTGTATCCATCATGGATTTCATGTTTGGTTAATGATTTGTTCGATCAAATGGAAAGCCTACCAATTAAAAGATTAGATTAGTCATGTTAATAATAAAGTTAGAATTAGTGAATGGATATCAAACAGTCATGTCCGGTATTAGAATAAGCCCAGTTTCATTCGTAGAGCAAGTATGAAGAGTTCATTCGTGGATTTTTGTAAATACATTAACAGAATAAATACAAAAATGAACATTTCATAGATATGCAAATTGTCCAAGTACAATTCTTTACATTCTCTGTGGAAGTGGTGAATTATAAAGACCGAGAAAGAATTTTGGTCCTGAAAGAATAAAACAATAAAATGGATAAAAATCATAAAATATCAATTGAAATGATGAAATATTAAGGTAAGGAAGGAAAAGTAACTAACATCTGAATAAATAACAGTAAATATAATAATCAGCAGAATGGTTGAAATGAATTATAAAGACCAAAGGAATTTTGTAAAATACACCCGAATCTAAGCCAACTTAAGTTGTTCTTGAACACTGTAGACAGTTGGTTCCATTTATAACTTACACACTAAATCATTCGAAGTATAATAACCAATTACCTTCCGACTTAAGTTTGAATTCCCACCAGACTTTAAAATAAGTTATAAACTTTTGGTAGATAACACTGTTAAGATATTTCATTGTTGAGAGAGAGAAAACCATCCAAATAGCATCCCCAATATTTATTGCCTTTCCGTTACTTGAAGAGTACTCTATCTTGAACTTGTTGAGCTTGTAGCTCCCTGAATTTCTGGGAAACTTATTGAACAACCAAGTACATAGGGTGCCTTGAGGCCCTTGACAACCGATAACCAGAGGAAGTAAGGAAGGGTTTAAAGGGCAAGTGTGGAGGTGTTGGTGATATATGGCTAGACAGAGCAGGTGTGGTTAGGGAAACGGTACACTAAACTATCCAGCTTTAAGACAACCAGCCGTGTTACTAAACACTAAGTTGAGGGATGGTTGGCCAGTCCCCTCTTAAATGTGCTCTTTGTTCTCAACATCTTAATTTCCTCCAAGTTGTAGATTCTTTCTTGCATACACAAGGAAACTATTATAAACCTTTCATCATTTCTACAGCGTTTGATTGATTTGATCTCATTATAGTTGATCGGCTGTTTAGCAATATTTATGATGATTTTTTGAGTTGGTTTTCCATGACGGTTAAGTAAAAAAAAAAAAAAAAAAGAATAACATATTTGAAACATGAGAAGGAAAACTCAGATAACCAGAATTTTGGAATTACGAGATTGAAACAGTATTTCAATATGTTCTTTGTTCATAAAGTTTATAATCTGTTTCTTTCTATTTTTTCCAACAAAAGAGTTGTCAATTTACAATATCCTTTTACATACAACACTTGTACACCCAATCCCAAAAGGGCACACTTCACACTAAAAATATGGTGAGGTATAAAACTTATAAACGAATCCCTCTTTCAGAATAAACAAACAACCAACCTTATGCACACTCCAAAAATTAAACCCAAAAAATAAAATATGCACTCATTTTCCTTTTCAAAATCTATAAAGGCAAAAAAAAGAAGAAGAATAAAATCTCTGATCAATCAGTTTGTTGTTGCACCAAGAAATGGAAACCAGAATTTTGGCGAAGTAATGGTGGAGGTTCAACATCTGAAAGGTCAATCTCAAGAACCGATCGAGAAATTTCATCTAGTGAAAAAGGTACACTGCATATAGAATTTTTACTTATATTTAGATATTTATTTCAAACACACACACACACACACACACACACACACACACACACACACACACACACACACACATATATATATATATATATATATATATATATATATATATCTGTATAAATTTGGTTTCTTAACCTCACCTGGAATCATCATCCAACAAGAAAGAATTATTTGATATGGTACTTGACTCATCACTCATCATTACCCTCATCCTGCCTGTTACCTGAATGAATACGGTTATACATATGAAATACAGTTGTGATGTGCATGCACAATTTTTTTTATATATGAACATACCTTCATCAGAACTCTTTTAAGAAAAAAATTGTTATTAATAAACGTGAATGTGTGTAAATTTTATACTTACTTCTTTTGATAAACCATGTGTCCCGTACTTGTCATCCCAAAACATTGTCCCGATACGGTAAATTTGAGGAATGCTCAAGTCCTAAATTCAAAGTAAACATATATAAAACCACAAATTTCAAATTCAATCGAGTTTCTTTTTATTCATTTACTTACAGGGCAAAGCTCATTTGTAATTTCCTCCAAAGATTTCTGTGCTTTCTGATGCAAGACCTGAAAATTTGTTTTGATTAGAAACAATAACATAATTTTGATTTGTTTTCTACAACTATATTACCATAAAGCCAATTGCTTGTCTTATGTGTTGGAGCTCATTCCATGATGTTCCTGCATGCTGAAACACGCAACTGTGTCAAAAAAAAATTATTTTTATTTTATTTACGATCTTTTTTTTCCTATGTTCACCGTAGCAAATAATCTATGAATAACTGACCTCGTTATTTGCTTTTGAGCACCATTGTTCTAACTCTTGCAATCCTGCCTTTACGTACTCACCATTGCTAAACGAACAACACTCACGGCGAAGCAGTAGACTGTTTCATACTTGCATAAATCATTACTCTGTATTTATAAGCTAATATTGACTTGCATAAATCATTCAATCATTACATAATTTACCTGTTGAAGAGTTGAACATTTATGAATGCAAACACTTGGTTGAAGATTTTCTTTATAATCATGGAAGGGACCTGTAGAAATTGGTATGTGATGATAGTAAAACTGTATGCTTATAAGCTATTAGTATTAATAATAGACATAAAATTGTATGCTTACATGATTATCGCATAATATATTTGACATGGAATCTAAACTCTTGACTATACTTTGCCAATGAATACTTGATACTTGCTTTGCTGCTATGTTAGTATGCATGCTCCGTGATGAACCTCTTAATGATCTGGCTCTTGATGTTCTAGGCGCCTGAATTTTGATAAGTACAATTACTACTACTAATATAATTATCACAAATTTAGCTGATTAGTTTTTTTAAGGATAATTTGTCGAGACGTCCTCAAAGTATCCCAAATATGGGGAAAATAATTGTAAAGATTTATTTTTGTGGAAATGTGGTTTACATCCTCATTTTTAAGAAAACTCTTTTACATATCCTCATCATTTTACTTCTGTTTTTCCAGTCCTTGTTTTTTTATTGAAAACTTTTGCAGTGCACAATTTTTCACTACAAGCATTCTTTTTGGAAATACGAGTCACTATTCAACATTCATCATCACTAATATTTTTGAAACAAATGTTTCTGTTATCCAATATTTATGATATTAACTGAGAAACAAGTTAATATTTGCAGTGTCAATGTTCGTACATCAGTAGCATTTTTTAAGAGATATGAATATCATTTTTAGTATATTAGATTCAACATTCATAAAATATTTGAAATGTAGTTCATATGTCCCAAAATATAAAACAAGAGATGTGGTTTACATTGTTTTATTGGGTAGGGATGTGAGCGAAAATATCCTCTTTTTTTCTTAGTATCTCACAATTCATTACATATAGATTGGGTTCATTCTCTAGAAAAACATATCTAAAACAAAATGAAGAGCCCTCAATTCTAAAACCAAGCATAATTTTTATTTTTTATATTTTAAAAATCGTGCATTCCTTTTTTGTTCATTATTTATTTCTGTGCACTTAATTTTCAAAGTTTTACGTGAATGTTACTAATATTTGAAATGTTGAATGCAGAGCGCAAGTTTCACCCTTGTATTGCAAAAAACTTGCCTGAATGCACATAGCTAAAGATGGGCTGATTTCTTTCTTCAGTTTATCTCTGATCATCCCATATATTTTTTCAACACAAGCAGTTAAATGTTGCTTAAATAGCAAAGCAGGATACTTTGCATCCACTCTTGTTTGGATAGTAGACTTCCCTGACATTCCGCTGTAACCACTAGAAATATCCATGGTATTCATAATAGATGGACGTGTCTAAAATAAATAGGAACAAAAAAAAAATCAAAATTTCAAATTAAAAAGCAACCCTTTATATTAGTACAGTATTATAAATTTATTTAACGATTTCTTACTCGAGCCATTCTACTAAATAACGTAGTGTTAGCAGCCCTACTTCGATTTGAACCAATAATTGAAGAGTTGCTTGCTTTGAGAGTGTTTTGTAAAAGGAATAGAAGAGTGGATGTAGTAGACAGCCAGAAAGCAAGTTCACTTATGTTCTCTTGATTCTGTAGAGAAAAGGCAAAAAAGAGTAAGTTTCTCTTTCTTGTGAAATTGGAAAATCCAAATGTTTGTTATGATTAACATGAATTGTACATGGAGAAGAAGAAAAAAAATCTGAGTAGACAAAATTAATCAACCTCTACAGATAATTTTATTGTGTGAATGATGCGATCAAATATATTCGTCTTTTCAGCTTCAAACGAATGCCACTGGAGCAGAGACTTGTAGACAATGCATGCAGCAGCTGGCCTCTCTTTGTCGAATCGCCTGTCTTCCATTAAGCACCTGATAAGTGCATCATGATTCTCCTGATAAAAAATTTAAGAAAATGGTTAGTATTTACGGTAAAATTTCTCACAATGAAGAATTAAAGAGAGTCCAAGTGTGCATGCCTGCTGTCTATCCGTTAAAGACTTCTGTTTACTTAGAACAGACGGAGCAGGGATTAACGTAGCTTCCTGTTAAATAATCATTATTAGTATATATATGGAATATTATAAAAATATCCATGTGGTATAACACAGAAAATTACTGAAGTTATACCACACAAGGTTATCAAAACGGGATTCAAATCGTAAATCGTAACATTCAAATTTTAAATCAAAACGGGATTTAAATATTAAATCGTAGATTTAGAAGGTCCTTGTTTTAAGAATTGTAGATACTTTAAAATTGACTATGATGTAAGAACTTTACATATAAAACTTAAAATTCCATTTTTTCTCTTGTTTCATTTTTATTTTATTTAGAAAACACTAGAATTAGAATTGTGGATGATAATATATTGAATATATAAGGATGCATTGAATGATTTTTCTCAACTGCGGTTTTAAGTGAGTTTGGATCGGAATATGTAAATCGAATCGGAACGGGAGAGATTCGATCCAAAATGGGATTTAAATCGTAAGATTTTAAGGTTTTTGATAACAATGATACCACATGACTTGTCAATTTAGCTTCGTATGAATTCCAGTTTGGAACTAAACCTTTTAGTGGCATATCATGTATTATACAGATAGCTCATCAAAAATCATATGTCAATTCACTTATAAATCGTATTTAATTATATTAGACATACTTTAGGAGATTTGGGCTCTTCTTTAGAAGGTTTGGGTACTTCAATATCTTGATGCTCATTTTCAACCTTCTGCACAATTACAAAAGACATATCCTTCAAAAATTAACTTATAACATACTGCATATACACAAAAATATCATTGACAAAACTAGCCTTTACGGTTGGTTCTCGTTGTGTTAGCTCTTGAGTGGTTACTGGTTGAGAAACAACTACTGCAGGTCTATTACGGAGCAACTCATTTTCTGACTCCAATGCTGCAAGTTTGCTCTCAAGACTGTAAAAGAGAGAGTGACCAAATGATTATGAACTTATGTTCTCAAGATTATAAAAGAGCAAGTACCAAATGATTATGAACTATTAATTCATGTAATGTTACTAACAATACTAAATTCCCATTTACTTTCTCGTTGTATTACTCTCAAATATACTAATGCACTTATTTTCATCTATCTTCGTGGTAATTTTGCCCGCTTTTTTCTTTTTTTTTGGGGTTTGGGTGGGGTTTTTTTTTGAATATTAGGCTCAGGTCCCTAATAAGTTTCAAAATACACAAAAACCCCAGTAAAAAGAAGTATGTAAATTAGGTCCCTAGAATAAGGCAATTGTAATGTTCTCCATTTCTATGATTTAAGAAAAGAAGTTTTTCAACTGATCATACCACATCAGTTAATTCTGACATTGATGATTTATATTTTGTGTCAAAAACTAACCTTTTAATTTCTTCTTTCAGTTCTTCATTTGCTGATGCCACCAAGGCCTCTTGTCGTAAAACCTGGTTCTCATACTCAAGACTTGACATGTTAGTCTCAAGCCTGCATTCAATAATATTTGTAATATGTCATACAAATTTGAATATATTATTATTAAAAAAGTATGTATTTCATACAAATGTAAATACCTCTCTAATTTTTCTTGGAGTTCAGTTAGTTTTGTTTGGGACTCTTCTGTTTCTTTAATCAACATTTCTGTCTGCGTTTTTGCTTCGGAATATTTTTTCTCGAATTCTTCTGCCTTGCTTTTGAATTCGATTAGATCGTCCTGCATTAAGTAACACAAAATATAAATATTATTGACCAACATACCAATCTCCTGCCAAATAAAGATAATAACTGGCAATTGCTCCGTGTATATTGCACACATGATGGCATGATGCTGCTATGTGCGCATTCTTGTATAAATGGAACTTGTCACATATCTTTGTGCATATATGGAGATGTGTACATGCATGTAGATATCCCTGAATGACAATATTTTGTGCATCGCTTCTTATTCTTAACTGTGTATAATGGACACTGACACAATATTTGGTATAAAGATATATTTAGAGCCGGTTCTAGAAATCAGGTTGCAACATATGTGTTCATAAAGCACGAGAAGTATTTTTACATCATCAACATACACAACCAGATCTCATCCTCAAAAAGTTTCTCGAGTAAACTGGTTTTGAGTTTAATAATATGAAAATGAACGGATAGGGATCGATGGAGACATACGAACATGAAATACGAGGACAAATGATCTAAACTCATCTTGGAGGGTCCCTTTTAAGTCCTAAAAAAGCTATGAATGATGTTATTAATAGATCAGTACAACTCTACACCTCACCTCTAGCTCTTTGTTCCTATTTGACAACTCCTCCAACTTTGTGTCATCAACGACTGGAACCTCTTTAATAACTGGTGGAGCCTGCTCTATTGCTATCCTTGCTGCTTCTCTTTCGCTAATTATTGCTGCATTAGCTTCATCAAGTTTCTTTTGCATCTCCTGAAATGCAGATTGTAGTTTTGCAATCTCTTGCCCTTTAGCTTCCTCAAGGTCAGTCTACATCAAACAAGTTTATGTTTTTTACCAAATAAAAAAGACTAGAAAATTAAAGAAATGTTAAAATATATGATAATAAGGTGTATAGAGTACCCTCAAATGTTTTTCGACGTCTAATCTCCAAGTTAGCTCCTCAACTTTCTTTTCTAATTTGTCCTTGGCTTCTCTTAGTGCGCCAGCATCTCTTGCAGCCTAATTAAAGAAAGTACTTGAGTGTTTGTTTCAGTGTATAACAAATAACAGAAAATTAAATTAAATAATTTCTGAGTACCATCCGAAGCTTTCGGAGTTCTAATCTTCCTATTCGACCTCTCCATAAACATTGAAGTATCAAACTTGCTTTCTTTTGATTTTTGTATTCTGATCGAGCTTTATGCAGACGCCATTGAGTCTAGAGTTCATCATTGTATCAATTATAACCATGAATTTCAAGGTAGCTAAACTTAACTGTTAGCTTACCTGAATGATTATAGCAGCCTTTGTCCTCCTTCTGTATCGGAATTCATTGCGTGCAGACATTGCACGAAGTCCTGTTTGTATAACAATTACCGATTCTCTCAGCTGTGTGTATGTTTTACGTGCTTCATGCGCACGTGCATATTTCTGTATGCGTATGGAAGCATCTTCTCTCCTCATTTCTTCAAATATCTGTCTTGCAATCCATCCTGCAAAATTTGTATCAATTGTAACTATAAATTAGATCATTTTTGTAGCAATGTGTGCTAATAAATGATGGTTGTATGTGAAAAAAATATTCCAATAACAATTATGCATAATCAACAACAAAGTTCCTGGATAGGTATATGTAAGAAATGAAATTTAAACAAATTACCTCTCCATAGTTTTTGGATTTCGACAGTAGCTTTTCTGAGGACAATGAACTCTTTACGTGTAAGATATGTACGTATTTGTCTCTGTATACGTCTAGCAGCATTTGCTAGGACTTCTATTCTTCGAGCATCAAGCTCAGCCATTTGACCAGCTCTAAGGAATACTTTTGTTTTCCCTATCTAATAACAGAAACAGAACATGAATCATATTGTTTTTTTATATTAGTTTATGTGTGTTTTTTTTGTTACCTCTTTTATTCATGTGCCCTACTTTCCTATATAAATATAGTGTCCATATTCCATACCTGATATCCCTTCAGTCCCATTCTATCACAAATTGCAGCACATGCTAGTTTCTCATCAGAGCTGCATCAAAATAAGCAACGAAACAAAAAATTATCGTGGTCAAACAGGTAAAACATAAATAACTAATATAAAAAGACATTTGCCACATACTTGTTCACTTACCTATCGACAAGATCAGGAGCTAACATACCGAATCTATCAATGAACTCATCGAATGTCCTTTTAGTAGGATAACCCGCACAACTAATCCTGATTGCCTCTAACACACCCTGTATTTGCAATTGAAGAAGCATCATTAACATTCACAGTTCTTAATTTTCTATCAACCCCTTCACTTTTGTTCATGGAGCAATAAATACTCTTTTGCAATGTTTATATATGATATGAAGTTCAACATAATGACAAATGCGCTGAACTGAAGCATGTAATGTTTTATACTTCTACTTCAAAACTGAAGGAAATTTCCAATTAAGCTAAAAACCATTCAAGGGGAACTAAAAATTATATGTAATTACTCACTCCGCATCTCAATTGATTCAAAACATTGAAGTTTTCGAATATTCCGGGCTTTAAGACGGTGTTCGGTTTAACACATCGGATATAATGCGGCTCAGTTGTGCTCAATGTTTCCATTAGTGCTTGCAGTTGTTGCTACAAGTTGAAATCACATTATAGTTAGATAAATTTAGCAAATATTTCTTATAGAAAATGTCATACTAGATTTAGATGTACCTTAAAGCGTGTGCCAATAGAAGAAAACTTAGATTGTTTAGACGACTCTTCGGGTAATGGAGGAAATAAGTTAGCGACAAAATTACATTTTGAGGCATCCAGTAAAGCTTGATGCTCAGCTACAACATAATCCTTGTTCTTATCAAGAAAATGGTCAGCTTGATATGTAACCTGTAATAAATATTCTTTATATGAAACTAGAATCCAAAATGTTTTTACTAAATGAATAGTTAATTAGGTTAATTCTTACATCTCCAGCATAATGATTAATGGTGAATGCAGTTCGAGCGAGTTTTGGCTTACTAAAACGCTTGTTTGTTTTGTATGTTTGGTACAACTTTTGTGCAAATGTTTCATGCGTCGATTTTGGAAACATGCTGCAAGAAATTTAGTTAAGTGTTAGAATGTACCAGAAATTCGGATGCTACTGTGCATGTATGTACATTAAATATATATGTATCTGAACACAAAATTGAATACAGTATAATCGTAAATCATGATTACCATGCTTCATCAAGCAGCGCGATTATTCCTCCAGGTTTCTGCACATACAAAGAACTAGTGTAATGATTCATCTTCTGCTCGAATTTAAAAATAAAGGTATAGAATTTTCCTGTATAATGTGATTACCTTTTCAATAAGATCAAGGACATCTTGGTTGTCTACGAATTCTACATAGCTCCAATCTATCTCTTCCCTTGTATAATCTTCTTGCTCCATCTTAAATACATGCTGCAATTGTACGTAAATGTGCATGAGTTCTATATATTTTTGGATTTCATGATAGGTATGAAGTTAAATTAGGAAGATGTACTTGATTGAAATGTTGTTGCAGTTTCTCATTTGTGAGGTTGATACATAGTTGCTCAAAACTGCAAGGTAAATTACCATATTAGATATGATGACGACATACATAATATATATAGCTAAGAAACCGCAGATGCAAGTAGAAACAGATAATATGTTCTACTAATTTTGTCTTAGTCAAGGTTGGCTCGCCATTCTGAATGATATTTTTGGATCCACATCCACAACTGTAACCAATCACACATACATGATGTATAGTAGATTATGAATCTTACCTGTTGACTTTGAAACTCTCAAACCCATAGATATCAAGAACTCCTATAATGCTTTTTGCATCAGGGTCTTGACCGATTGAAATGTTTATCTTGTCTACAATCCTGCAATGATAAATTCCAGAACATATATATCATTCATTAAAGTATCAGTGCATTTTTTTTCCAGGTATGCTTATGCATACGTGTACATGATTGTGCGTGCATTATGACTATGCAGTGGCATATCACTGCTATAAATTGGTAATTAGTACTGTTTCAATATAGTCATTTAGTGACAAAATCAAATTATTTAATTTTTATATGCTTACCAATCAAATAACCTAGAGTAAACAGTTTTTGCTAGAGCATCACGATTGGAAGCGGCTGATTCCGGATCAAGAAGCTTGATTATATTGCCATCAGGTGTTACTATCACACGCTTGCATAAAGAATCCTCAAGTGCCTGCTCATCAACCCTAAATAATAAAAATAGTAAATGCACAGATTTTTTTATTTTAAAAAATAAAATCAGGAAGAGAGTACATGTAAAACATAGAATACATATATTTTACATTAATAGTTCAGCAGCAGTTTTGAGATGATAGAGTGCCTTATCATCCTTCAATTTAGATGAATCAATTTCCTTCCCTTTTGAAAAAGTTATGTTTCCAAGATGAAGAATTGCTGCCACTACGCGAAATATAGCATCCTGGATGAATCATATACAATATAAACATATATTGCCATTTAAACTTTGGAGTTTAATTGTTGCTGATAGATTTATCACCTGTTCTTCTTGATTTATACCAACAATATCCATGGCATTTCTTGTTTCTAGATATTCCCTTGCATCATCAACGTTTGCTACTTCATAGCAACTTGTTTGGTTCAAATAATGGAACATTCTTGGATCACCCACTTTGAATCTCTTCACATCCTAAGAAAATTGTATTTTCATGTAAAGATCGATTTTATTTATGTATATGTAACCTTGTATTTAATAGTATTTATGGTATTCTGTATATGATACCTCGGGCGGTGCATTACAGAGCATGTAGAAACAATGGTAGTTCCGTTCAGGATCATTCACTTGGCAAACTCTTGAACGTTCCAAAAGATACGTTCGAACAGCTGCTCCTGATATTTTCCCATATTTGTCGAATTGTATTTCCACAAATTTACCAAAACGACTGTTTAAAGACATTTACAAGAGTGAACAGCCGTGTTTAAAGCATGATTTTTTATTGAGAATCTCTGTAAGGAGGAAAAAAACAGCAAGAGTTACCTAGAATTGTTGTTCTTTACTGTTTTGGCATTACCAAATGCTTCAAGTACTGGATTGGACTGAATTAACACATAACAAGCAATCAAATGTTATGCTTCAGCAATTACTATAAAGCATATTAATACATATAAAACTGTGCAAAAAAGTATAAAATATCGAAATAGCGTTAAAGTACCTCTAATACTTGTTGCTCCACGGTTCTTCCTTCGGTGCCCGACCTTCCACCCATATAAGCAAGATATCTCATGAGCATTTTTGTTGTTTCGGTCTTACCAGCTCCACTCTCTCCACTTACTAATATTGACTGACTTCCATGTTCATTTATCATGGCCCTATATTAAATATACCTTAAAATCAAAAACCAGAATCAAAGATACTCTAAACTGGTGATGTATATACTCCAAATGCATGCATCAAATATGACAAGTCATTTTGAATTTGATTAGGAAATCTGAATGCATAAAAGTACCAAAGTAGATGCTGTAAATACATATTAATATCAGATTTGAGCATGCACATCCCGAATAGCGCAGTCAAATAGTTGGATACCACAGATTTTTTAATACTTCGGTAAATCGGACATTGTCCGTAAATCTTAGAAAGACTATGTGCATAGATCACTAAATACAGTCAAAATTTGATGGTACAAATTCTGTTAATAAATCATATGAACGTTAGGATTTTACCTAAAGTTTGTACATCAAGGAATGATTTGAAATGCATAATGCTTTTCCTCCAGAATGGATGATAGAAAAAATGTTAACTATATTTGTCAGTTCTTACCAATGGGCAAAGGCGTTGCTAAGAATTATAACTGCCTAATCGAGCTAGGTATCAGAATCCTCAATTAATTCTCATTAATACACAGAAAAAGAAAGTTAAATTTGTGGACAATCTACACTAAGATTTTCAAAATTTGAACCTGGCAAAAATCCCAGGATGGTTACCTTGATGGGATGTCTCTTTTGTGTCCGTTTAATACTGACTCATATTGTGCACTCGTGCAACATTAACCTAAATTATATGTATATTTACCTGAAACAAGCATCAGCAACAGCAAAAAGATGAGGGCTAAGCTCACCAAAAGTTGCACCTTTATACTGCTCCATCATGTGAGTATCATACAAATGTGGAAGTCTTCTAAATGGATTCACCGCAATTAATATGTTACCGGTATAGGTCTGCATTTAATCTCACCACAATTACTTATAACATTCATGTCTATTTTTGCATTATATATAAATATAGACACACACACACACACATGGATACTTACATATATTTCATTGAGCGCAAATCTGGAAGCAAGATTTTGTAAAACTCCCGGTTCATGGAGGTAGGCCAATTTAGTCATGTCATCTACCCCAGCTTCAGGGGCTTCTGTGTCCTTTGGGTATATACTTGAAAGACTAGCCACAACCTATATAGTTTAAATACAGTTCAAAATTTAAGAAGATCCAAGTAAACTGATATATATTTATATATATAAAACACTGTACTAAATTGAAACAGGGCAAAAGGACCAATCATGTACTTCAATTACTTTACTCTTTAGTTTTCATCAAATTAAGATTTTGATATATAACAAACCTTCAAACCTCCAAAATTATTCAATTTTTGTTGCTAATCAAACAAACTGCTAGAAGGTTAATCAAATTTGATTTAGAGTAGGAGGCAAGAAACCTTTTTTCCATTAGTAGTGAGAATGGTAGCATTTCCTGCTTTGATATCAATAACTTCTCCATCAATCCAAGCGATTTCAGGGTCTTCAACCCACACATGAGACCCGACGATTATGTTCACCGGAGTTCCCTGTATCAAATTAAAATCAGATGAAGAAAGAAATCTGTCAATTCATTAGCCCAACATATTACATAAATATACGACACTACTGAAATCTAACCATGATTTTGATCCTAAAACTGTTATGATCATGCAGAGGAGAGAAAGAAGAAGCGAGGAAGAGATGGAATGAATTAGATTCTTTGTGAGATATGAAGGCAGAGTATGTGAAAAGAATGAAGAAGGTGGTTGGCTGTAATACTCTGTAAAAGCTTTAAAAATGAATTCAACAAAATTGGGAATAAAAAACAAAAAGTGATAGGCAAAGGAAGGAAGTGGAGTGGGACCCACTTACAGCCTATCGGCTTCATGCTATGCCAGATGACGTGGCAGAACCGTATTAATGGAGTATTAGCCCAGTATAAGCCGAGCTTAAGCTTAAATTACATTATTGCAAGTAGTATGTTTTTGTCCTGTCCAAGCTGTTGGCTGTTCTTTTTTGTGGGGGCCAATTAGGTAGGTGCGTTGTATTTTGACACTTTATGTTGTGATTAAAAAGCTTAATAAAACAGATTTTGATTCCACGCACTTGATTAAGAGAGTTAACGCTCTGTTATGTCAAATTTTGATAGAACAAAGAACAATTTACCATCCTAATTGTAAGATACAAATCTATCGTGCAAATTCTATACCGTTTTTCTATTTTTGGCTTTTACCAATATATGCTATTTAAATTTAAAGAAAATTAAAGTTCATTATTTTAGTCAGCACCCATCATATGTCAAATGGTGAAATAATATCCCCAGGAATTATGTTTGTATATAAAAGTAGATGGGCTAGGTATATTTTTACAGAAGTAAAATTTTGTGAATCGTTTTCCCTTTCTATTCCCTAATTTATATGCAAACATTTTAAAACAATTAACCATAATAATTACAATTGTAGCCTATTTTAAGGATCGAGGAAGAAATTTTACATTTTTAAGTACAGGAACACAAAGTTCTAAAATTCAGTGGAAGTCTTATGTGCTGTTCTTACTGAAAAGCAAGGCTTTGGATCTTCACATTGGCAGCATTAATGATGAGAGTGACTAATAATCGGTGATTTCATGGAATGATGGATCTTTCAGTTAATACAAAAAAATGATACAGCAGGGTCTAAATTCTATTGCCAAATTCAATCTTATCGTACTCTTAAACGCAAAAAAATATAAAAACACTTATCAAGATAGCTCCTATGCAGACACGTACAAATATACTTTTTAATCGTGAATTATATAATTAAATATATCAATTACTTAAATGCATTTAACTATCTAAAGTAATTAACTAAAAATAATATTAAAAAGTTTACTCAGATTATATTACTATCATCATCATTATCATTCGGGTTTTATAAATATAAAATTTAAACTAAACAATATTCACTAACTCAAATTATTGAACTTATATTTTATAACTCTATTCATGGCCTAAAAGAATGTTGAGATTCTACGATTCAAATTATATATCATTTTAAAGAGGATTATGTGTTCTTCACTATGAAAGAGACAGAAGGTCGTTCGGAGCATCGAGGAGTAAGTTATGGTAACAAGGAAAGTAATCATCTTTGTTCATTATTTTTAATATGGAAATGCATAAATTATTGAATTGCATTTGCATGAGATGACAAGAAAATAAATACATGCACACATTATGGAATAAAATATATGCAAAAAGATATGCATATTATTTCTTTTTCAGTAAACGTATTGTTTCGTGATTATTTATTTTCATCTTTACTATTTAAAGGAATGAGTGAATTATTTGTTATGTTTGCACCATTTGTTACCATTGTAAATTGTCTTCATTATCTTCTTACAATATCTTGGTAATTTAATTGACGACTCTCATAAATTTGCATTGACTATATACTGAGGGTATACTTTATTGTAAACCCATCTTGGCATTCAGCCAGCGATCCCCTAATGGAGCGTCTCTTCTTGTTAACCCTTTGGTATGTAAACTATTATGTTGTAATCTCTTACAACTCTCTCATGAGTAATAAAATCTCTCTCATTTGGACTGGACGTACACTATCTTGATGATAGTGGAACCAGTATAAACATTGTGCGTCTCTTTTCTTCTTTATAGTTGTTTACTATTTATTTAGAGTAATAAAATAATTGTTACTGGATTGAGTGATGTTAAAATTGGCAAATCTAGATCTTTTTTATTGTTTTTTTTCGCATTTGTGCAATTTTTGCACAACAAAGGAATCTTTTACTATGGGCAAATTTAAAATTAAAATTAATTATTTACAAAGTCAAAATTAATTATACTCATAAAATATTTGTAAAATAAATTATACTGGCATTTGTTCATTAAAGAAATTCATGAGTAATTTTAAAATATGAATATTATCATAATTAATTTGATTATTATATTTACACACATCATAAGATTATAATAATATATATACTCATATAATGTATAATTTATAAATAAACTATTTATTCATAAATTATTAGTTGCTGAAAATATAAATATATGTTATTATAAATTTGATTGGTTTAAAAATCATTTATAATATTGTAATATATAAATCAATTTAATAATTAATTAAAATTATGGATAATTAATAAAAATTAGTTTCTTTTTCTTTTTTGAGTTGGCATTCTTGTTTAATAACAATTTACACAAAAAACAATTTTGAATATTAGTTATAAACATCTAAGGCATTATTTTACATATGGTTTATATAGCAGCGGTAACTTCCTTATTACCATACCATTACAAATCAATTGGTTACCCTTTTTTAGCTAGTCGGTATATCAGTAAAATTGATATGGTAATAATATATTTACCATTTATAATCGTTTAACATTGGTAATATTTTTTCAATACCAACGATAATGGTAATTCATCAACCTATTTATGTCTCTTATTTTCTTCATTTTTCTATTTTTTTAAGGGTGTTATTATATACATCCACTTTTCTCATTCTCTCACCTGTCTTTTTTGTCACCGACCAATATTTTGCAAAATGCTTCTCTTACCGTTATACATCCACGTCTCATTTTCTTAATTGTTTTAAAAAAAAATATCCGGTCTTTCATCTTCTTAAAATTATAATTGTAAATAACAACCGTAAACTCAAATCTCATCAACTTCAATATGTTTATTACAAATTTTCTATCAATTCAAGATTTGATTATAAAATATAATTAGTTGGACTATTTTAGAACCTTAATATACTAGGATGTTAGACGATTTTATTTGAAATCTCTTTTCAAACGATAAATATTGAAGATATAGTAGGGATGACTTTCAAAGAACCAATTGTCCAAGTTGATAAACAAATTCAAAATGAGATTCTCTGTAAAGTTTGTATAAATTTAAACAAGAACGATGGTGGGTATTCGAAGTGTTTTTTTTTAGTATCTCCTTTAAGTGGCATTAGGAAGTGTATTGATGGATGCATATAGTAGCACTCCTTTTTAAAGAGAAGCAAGCAAATGATTAAATTTAGTCTTGAAATTCAATTCAAATGCAAATAATTGCATTTTTTTCTCTATCACAATGTATTTTACTGAATGACAGTATAAAATGTAAATGGATCAACATTACATACCACACTTCGGTTTTTCAAATAAAATGGTAACTGCCATTATTGGTGTAATGGTTACTAATTTATCGATGTATCAACTTTCAATATACCGACAATATGACAATGGTAATGATATGCACTTTTGGATTACCAATAATAACCATACGGTAGAAATTTTTGTAAAATGGTAGTGGTAACCATTGCCATAACAGTCACATTTTTACATACGAAGAACTCTTCAGATAGGTAGTATGGATGTACAAATTGTTGGTTTGGTTTGAAACTGATATGAATTTTAAACCAAAATAGTCATTCTGAATCGAACCAAACTGATAATTTTCAAAAGTAAAACCAACCGAACTGAAAATAATTAGTTTAGTTCGCTTGGTTTAACTAGTTGATCTTTATTTGGGAAAATTTGTTTAGTTGGTGATATATATGAAATTGAAACAGCTGGTTGAATCAACACCTATAAGAAAATGTGATGATGCACAATTTTTAGGAAAAAACTCTTCATCTTCTGGAAGCATTGACATGATTTGAAAGAATAATATTATTATTAAGATAAAATATAAATAATAAAGAATTGGTAATTATGCTATTCTAAAATATTTTTTATTTCCAGTTTAATTGTTGATTCGATTTTAAAACATCGAATAAAAACTGACCATAAAACCAAACAAGTACGATATTAGAAACCAAACTCAATCAATTAGCTATCAAAACCAAAACCAAACTTATTTGGTTCGATTGGTTTATTTTTGAACAATAAATGCTCACCCCACACATAGATAATGAGCCTATATAGAACCAATTTGCATTACAAATCACATGGTTCATGTATAAATTTGACTGCATAAACACATCATATTCCAAGTATAAAAAGAAATAATTCAAGCAAAGCTGGCCAAGCCAATTCAAATTATGCAAAATAATTCCAAATATACAATTATTTGAGAGCACATCACGAAAAAAGAAGCAACAACGAGAATAATTGTAGTCTGACCCACACTAAAATTCTGTAGTAACTTGATCAAACAGTGTGGAAATATATTGGTGGGACCGACTTAAGAATAATGGTGAAACTTTGAGTGATGTTTTTTTGGTGACTTCAACTTTTGGACGGTGATATAAATGATATAAGAAAAATATTGCAGGGCCCAGATGGTGCCTTTCGGCAAAGATTAGGTTCAATAACTACCCTTTGATCTGGCTTTTATGCAGTTTTGGTGTAAATTCTTTTTCTCGAAAATAATTCAACGAATGCTTTTTTTTTTTTTTGGTTAACATGAATTTAAGGTGAGGCATGTGAGATGTGACAGTAAAAACTTTACGTCAGACATAGAAATGAATATTAACCGGGGAAAATCATTAGGTATCTGTCAATTTAAACATAGCTTACTAATAAATATGAACATATATAAAGAACAGAAATTCATTTTGGAATTGATATATAATTGCAGTATAAACGTAGTAGAGTCAAATACGATAGAATGGTCTAAACATTCAATCTTAATGGACATATTCAATGTATAAAGTATAAACACAGTAATCAACATTTAAACACTGCCAAGTTAATTGAATATTCAATTAAATATTTTACTTGTAGATAATTGACATGAGAAATGATCGCTAACTTAGTGAAAACAAAAGGAATACGTGGTCAAATAACTTGAATTCGCTTTTCCTAAATATATACTTATAATAATTTATTTTAGTATCAAATATCAGTAAAAATAATAATAATAATAATAATTGATATGGAAGGATATTGTAAAAGCTTTTACAAACAGTCATCGTTTCCAAATGAGTCTTTAAAACAACCTAGTATGGCAAAAATTTAACACGTACATAGTTTAACACAAAAAATGAAGATATAGCAAAACATTTTGTTAACTTCAAAACTAAAAATAAAAACCCCAAGCATCACAACTGAATAATTAATTAGTACCAGTTATTAGAAGAAAAAAAACATATTGATGCATAATTTTGAACCTATGTATTAGTGTATTAGTGTGAATTCTTCCAACATACTCATGACATTAGATGTGAATTGAAGAATTATAGTATAATAGCACACATCAACAAAAAGAGGAAGCTTTACCCCATTAAGTAATGTAAAGAGGAAGCATCAATCAAATGCACTGGCCAGCCGAAAGTGGAAATCTGAATCTGAAAAATATATTGCAGAAAAAAGTTAAATTTGATTACAGCTAAACAATGCAAAATAAACAAATATTATATAATTATGGACCTTAATATGAGTTCAAAATTACTCAAACATCCAGCAAATAAATCATAATATCATATAATGACTAAAAAACTAAATACAAGGCCATCACATGAACTCCTCAAAAATTGCAGAACCAATGTTCTTTTTTAAATAATTGTGCATGTGACTGAAATCCAAGAACGGTTGAAGCACAGAGAAATGTCGGCCCTGTGATGGGACCCACATCAAGGCCCCACATGCAAATCCCACCCAGACTTTTCTGCGTGAAATTCCACTGGTGACAGCAGAATTATATCTTAGCCGTTTTGAAATATAAAACACATCATGGACCATTTTGCAAATGTATTCCATTATGACTTTGATTCCACAAAGTCTCGAGCTGCCAATAAACATGTTAAACTTACAAAGCAGATCATTATTCGAATGATAATTAGGTAGCAATTATTCTGTATTCATTATCACATAACAACACTAAGGTTTCCATACTAACATATCCTGGACATTGCTTAATGGACAAACACAGCACTCGTCTTTCTTGGAAAATGCTGAATGACCAGGGAATAATTCTCAGTTTCTGTAGCAGCTTCCATCATTATAACAAAACAGTATTCAGTGAAGAAATTAAAAGAATATAATCAAAATGCAGTGCACAAGCCTAAATTTTGGTGGCGCATAGTCCACAGCATACATGCGAACAAGCCGCTATCACGAGTTTTTGATCAAGCACATCAAAATTAGCAGGCAAATAAAGAGGAACAAAAGCCTGAATGTATCTCATTAAAAGGAAGCAATATTACAAAATCATTAATGAATTCATGCTATGGATGAGCTGCTACACTACACAACAAAGAATAATGGAATACGGAAATAGCATACATGAACAAAAGCAATATTTTCTTCGAATTTACATGAAGGGGTTCGTACTTCATATTGGACTATTGAATGGTGCAAATACAGGATTGATTGCTACAGAACTCATCGTCGGATTCATCCAATTCACTGCATCACAAAATAATGAGTCGATGAAAGGAATTCACGCACAAAATAAAGTCTCAAACAAATAACTGCCTTCTTGGCAAGATATATATATATATATATATATATATATATATATATATATATATATATATATATATAATGAACATGGACCAACGCAGTTCAGCGTAGAAACGATGCAGTGACACAGAAAAGCTTAAAAAAAACATCTACAACTAATATTGTGATTCATTAAAAAAATGCAAATAATTATTAAAATATAAGCGACTAGTTAACATTCAAAAACAGCCACGATAATGTAAAGTGTGATTGTATAGTCAGATGCGAAAATGAGGGCCAGAAGCAACAATATGAACAATACAATGGATTGGATGACATGGTTGAAAAAAAAAATCCACTGCCATAAAATATAAGCAACGTGAATCAAATAACGCACTGCATTGTCACCGTCATGATATAAAGTATCATGTCCAATGATCAAACCTAACTGAAATAGCCACACTACCATCTGAGATGTCACAATCACTGGATTTTTCATCCCCAGAATCATAATCATACAGACACACACAACTTGTAATCCTATTGCAATCGCTAGTGTCCCAAATAACATTGTTATTTCTAGTATTACTGAACATATATTCTTGTGACACTAGAATGATTCTTATGTATTAATATTGGGTGTCAATAATTTCAACGGCAAGGACGTCGGCTGTTAGTATTTAAGGTTACTCTTTCATGCGCAATTTGTACGTGAAAGAGGATGCAAGTCGTTATTGATATCATGGAGGCTAATGGTTAAGGAGCTGGTTGAAGAGGAGGAACATTCATAGTTAAGCTTGTGTTGGAAATTGGCACACTCTTAGGATCAGAAGCCAGGTTCAACCTGGGTTTGAAAGAATATGAAACAATAGGATTGAACCGAATGTCCCTAATGTGGAAAATCCTACATAACGGGTTACCTTTAGATATCAATTTGAAAAGGATCGATATCCCATTAGTTTTGAAATGCAAAGTTGTGAGCAGAGTAATGAAGAGGAGATGTCGCATCTTTTCGTGAGCAGTGAGGTTGCTTCTTACACTTGTAGTCATTTTGAATCAATCATGGATCACAAAGAAACCCGCATGCCATTGGTTGACAATTTGACAGACTGGTAGTCCATGAGTAATGATCAAAGCAGTGCTTTATAGATTGATTTCATGTTACATATGTTGGAGTATTTTGTGTGTCGTTTGATGAGGAATCCATGGACTGGAGAAAGGTTGTGAGCCGATTTACGAAGACATTGGAATGGTCTTCAAAGCCAATCGTACCCAGGGTGACTTAATAAGGCATCACTCAAATTAATGAAGTTTTTGTCATTCAGAGAGATATAGATGTAAAGTATGTGTAGGTTAACTAGTAATGATATGTCCATACTCGGTGGTGTCAAAGGATTAGAAGTGACGTTTCAGATGGATCCTATAACTTATAATCAATCTAGGAAGGAAAACAACCCATAAATCTTAAACCAACACACACCCCTCATTCTAGTTTATTGTAGGTCATTTACCATATCGTTCAGTTTTATCATATCTTCTGCATTCGCTTCTGTAGCTGTAATGTTTTGCAAGTTTTCATCAGATCCTTGCGTTGACATTATTGTAGCCCAGTTTATAGGGTATTTTCATTGATTTTATTTAATCTGATCCCTTTGTCGTATGCTTGAGTTATATGAGCATTTGTTTTCTTTTAGTTCAGTGAGTAATAAGCCTACAGAGGAAGGTGGTTCTCTTACCCATCACTAGTGTGGGTTGGGGTTAGTTGTGCACGAGAGTACACTACCTGGTGATGGAAGTTCGATCCCCACACCTATGCATTTCTATATCGCGTAAACGTCAATTCCAATTTAGTGATGATTCGTGGATGAGTGCAGTCACAATATAAAAACATGGTATGCACATCCATGAGCTTTACATGCCGTTGAGTATTTCGTAGAATAAAGGATTAGTATGTATGGTAATAATGCTTTAGGAAGCGTTGACGAGCGGAGAAAAAGTGAATAGCTTGATTAGCAGTGCAAAGATGGAATAGGAGTTGAAACCAAAAATGTGCATCCTTGGAGGAGGTAGTTTAAGCATATTAATGGATGTTCTGCAACCTACGTAAGATGTTGAAGTTCACGGCATGCAAATATGAGGGTATGTGCTTGACTCATGGCCACATTGAATTTTCGTAAAGTGGAAGTTCATACCAAAATTTATTATGCCAGACTTTGAACTTGAAAAACTGTAATATATTCTACCATATTTTCTGCAGTACAGCTCCATACAAACGAGCGTGTGCTTACAGCATTGGAAATTTGGAATGTGCTGAAGTATAAATCATATACAATTTCTACACACTTTGAGGTGTAGTAAATTGAGTTAATGCAAATATTCAACAATAAGTTGCAGAAAGTATTTATTATGTATATGTTATATCTGGATCATGGATAGTAGTTTTATCAAACGCCGTTGCATCTGGTGTAATTATTGTTTAGCCATGTATTTAAGTATTCCATATATTTTGGTGTTCAGTGTGTGCTTAAATTTAAGGTAAATCACATTATAGATGT
Organism: Allium fistulosum; assembly: GCA_030737815.1. Lineage (NCBI taxonomy): Eukaryota > Viridiplantae > Streptophyta > Magnoliopsida > Asparagales > Amaryllidaceae > Allium > Allium fistulosum. The sequence continues at coordinate 875,504,426 of CM060905.1, read as the reverse complement.
TTTACAAATTAAGAACTAAATTATCAGTAAGGTCTGACAAATATGCACTCTGTAAAATCATTAAATTATTTAAAGGAATATTTACTCATTGCTTAATTCACTAGACTATCTTACATTATCTCATTAATATATGGTTGCTCAGTTTTATATGTGTGGATTATTTATCATATACATATTAATTCAATGCTTATGTACTCTTCTGTTTGTGGCTGCGATTATGGCAAGGGCAGACAGATGTGTAATTTACCCTAGGCTATAGCATGGGTGAAAATTATGAAATCCAAGTATAAATTATGGGTAAGCTAAGCTTATACACACACACACACACACACACACACACAATGATTATGAATATTAATGACAGCTAGCATGGGAATTCCGAGGCAGTCACAATTCTCGGCTTTGCCCAGGATCATGGTTGTGGCTTTCACCACTGAATGGCATAGTTACATTCACACTCTTAGAATAAATGAGTGCAGAACCATAATCAAGCTCTGTCCCGTAAATGAAATTCAATATTAGGTTTTATTCGAAGTAAATACAATCATGTGTTAGTAAATTCAAGTGATAACAGAGTAACAGACACCATGTATAGAACTTAAATAACAAGACAAAAAGATTTAAAATACGATGAAGAATCACATGTTTGTGGGGGAAAATGTATTCATACTCAATCCACATTTAAAACATATGCGAAAACATAGGTGTTCTACGATTATGTTAAAAAAGAGAGCAAATAACTAAGCAAAGGAAAAGGAAATGAGTTGCTGATCTCAATAGACCATGGTGAGAATCTGAATCTTGTGTGTGGCATACAAGTTGTGGCTTTCTGATATGAAATATAGGTCCATTTAACGGCTCAGACCTTAGACAGTTAGGGTTGAGCTACTCTACTAAAACACTTGTTGCTTACATTATTGTGGTCAAGGTCAACTAGCATCAGATAAAGACTACGAGAGGTCAAACTGTCTTCAATCAGCAAAGAAGACATATACAAGTTTGATAACCAAAACAATTCCAAGTTCGTGGCAATACAAGTTTGCCACATATACCATACAAACAGTTTTAGCATTTGGGTAACTGCTACTAGTTATGTTATCGATGCCCAACTTTCATGGAATTGGGTAAAGATATGAAAGTTTTTCTGACTCTACTAATTCTGACCTTAAGAGAAACATAAACCTCGTAAGCCATCAGCTGTTAACAATTGCACAATTTAAGAGCAAAGTTGAAATATAATTGTTGTCCACTTAAATTGTTGAAATTTGTTCAGAAAGGCTATGATAATTATAGAATTTTGAACAGAGCTTTTAATATTGATCCCTTTTTTTTATATACTTCAGGCCTATATTTGGAAATCAAAAAACAAGAACAAAAACAGGTAAATTTGCAAATTTTTATAATGCGAGTTATGCCACAAAAATGTAGAGAATCTTTAAAATTCGACAATGAATGAAAGTGAAATTAATTTCACACATATAAATAAGATGCAAACATGTAGTCATGGTTTACCGCGTATTGACCTGAAGTATGTATTGGAGACAAGATTTAAACTTTTGGTTTACTCCGTTTCGGTCATTTGATACCTACGAAATTTCGATTTCGTTTCGAAAAATTCTACTCCAATTCTGGTTTTGGGTTTTGGTACTTTCGATACTTTTTATGTAAATACAGTAATAAATATTACAAACAAAATGTACAGTGTATTTTTGTAGAAATTATAAATGAAACGATGAGATAATAAATTGAGTGCTTTTGTTGTTAGTTATGTCTTTGAGGTATTTTATCTATGATTTGTTAATATAGTTTGGGATAGATTTTCTGATTAGGCTAATTTACATAACAATTTAACAAGTAGTTTTTGAAACTAATTATCAACATAAGCTGGTTTCGGCCACTTCAGCATTATACAGCTGTTGATCCAGAGGTGCAAGTCAGAGTTGTGCATGTTTAGAAAAGAAAAAAAAAGTAAATATAAGTGGACGTGGCTGTTGGATTTCGCAGTTGTAAAATGCTGCTGTGGCTAAACCCAGCCTATTGTGATCATTAGTTTTTTTGCATGTTTTGTTAAATTGTTACGTAAATGAGTCTAATCAGGAAATTTATAATGTAGTTTGAGGTATAATACAAATAGAGTGTAGGTTTGTAATATAATATCTGTTATGTTTATTATCTGCTTACTTTTATTTTCCGTGAATTTCTCCTTCACACGCATTGCAAAGCGGACTCAATAACTTGATTTAACTATTTGAACAAGTATTTTCCAATAAAGATAAATTCTAATTGATTGAGTTGAAAAAAGATTCAGTTTTGCATTGATTTCTATATCATGATGAAATATTCAAATGTTGCATAAGATTCAAACTTATTGATGTTTATGCTGAATTTTTTATACACTTTTTTAAAAAAACTATTGCCACCAGAATCAAAATTCTGTCTGAATTCCATCCAATCTTATCCAAAACCGAGTCTAAATTTATGAAATTTCGGATTTCAAGATGGAATTCTTTTGAATTATGGTTGAGGGTATGACGCGATATTCCTTAGAGTAGACAAGCGTAAACTTTCACCAAAAAAACTGGAAGAGAATGAATGAGCAAAAGAAAAAAAGTTGCTATTGAATAAAGATAGAAGTGAGGTAATCTAAACAAAACTGAAATTAAAGACTGATGCTATGCATAGATATTTAGATACATTAATTTCTGTCCTTGTGCCATGGGTGAATTCAAAATTAGGGAAAGACACTCATTTCCACTATTAGAAAGTGCCATGTATTCAAGTTATATTATTGAGTGATTCACAAACAAAAAAAAAGGTAAATATGTCTCTATATCTTATTTTATCATTCTTCCCAACTAATTTCCACTCACAAAATCAGTGCTAATGAAAATATTTTGAATTGTTTAAGTTGTAATTCACATAATTATTCAACTACCCATAACTATCACCATCCCACCTTTAAGATGTCAACTAGTCAAAATTTGTCCTCGCTATCGAGTTAAGTAAATATTATAGTCTATACATCAAACTTGAGCAATGCTGAAATACCTTAAATCATCTAAGCCAAGTTTCCTACCATATTTAGTTACACCAAATAAAATAGCACTAAATAATATCGTATACGCAATCACACATAACTAGGTATTCAATTGAATTGGTATAATGAATATAGACCTAATTTCACAAGTAATCAAAATGAGGGAAAAAGTTTAGCAATAAAACTTACATGGGTTCGAATTCCTTAATTTCAACAAGCTCTTTCCCAACATAATCCATCCATTTAACTCTCCCTTTTGTCCCAGCCCCAAATTCTTGTGACTTTCTAAGACTACTTTTTGGAACATCCACAACTTCCGCAGCATCTAATTCATTCTCTTTATTATACTTATCAGTTTTATCTTCGCTGGTATTGATTTCTAAGACATGAGTATTTGAATTTGACCTTGAGATATCGTCCGCAGAGGTTTCTTGAACATTTTCAGATTTTGAAGCAGAAGAATATTCTATAATATGCGTTGATTTAGAAAAGCAAATGGAAGGGCATTGGAGTTTGCAAGAGAGAACCCTCATGAAAATTATTAGGAAAATTAGAACTAGAAAAACTCAAATTCCATATCGTTCAAAATATAATCAAGTTTAATCGAAATTCAACTTTTGATATTGATAGAAAACCCAACACTATTTTACTACTCGTACAATGATTTGAGCATTTAAGATTACATATACAGCATTAAAAAAAAAGGAAAGATCCCAATTTTATAAGCAAAAACAATAAATAAATACAATTAGCAACTGCAAAGAAAGTATCTGGTATCTGGTAGAGCACAAGCGGTAGGAACTTAAAAACAAGAAAAAATATAATCGTTTTAACCTTTCAAGTCTAATTTGGAAGGAGCCAGGGAACTGGGAAGGAAAGCACGACTAATAGTATAGAGGAACTTCTGTTATTCTTTTCCGTTTTTCGATGTTTTAAATTGGATCAGAGATATTACTTTTTTAATAAGGATAGTCCCTTGGACAAAAAAAAAACGAAAAAAAGACGTAAAACCTGTCATCGATGTAAAATATGTGCAGTATCTTTAATTTTTTTCTAATACTATTCTTTAATTTTTTTCTAAATATTATTCTACCCTTTACTTCCAAACTCACGTTCACCGTTCGGAGTTCTGAAAGTGCATTTCGAAGAACTACATATGTTCATCAGTCCGTTGTTTGAGCACAAATCCTTATCCATTTAACAAATTCAAAAAATGTACTCAAACGGTACAATTTCTTAAATCTTTGTTAATAGTTGACTTGGAAGCACAATCTTTTGATCCGACCGTGAACTTTCCAAAATACATACATATATAACCTTTTGAATATTAAATTGTTACTTTATATGATCTCTTCAATAAATTATTAGATAAAATCTCTCTATAATTACAATATAATCTAATATTAAACTTCTTTTACAAATTCAACGCCCCTAAAATAGGATCTAATAATTAAACATGGTTTCAAAACGCTTCTAAAAATAGGATCTAAAATTAAACTTTCTTCACAAATTCAAAATATTTCTTTACAAATATACAAATCTTAATATCGCTTGAAAATAAAAAATCATTTTTTTGACTGATTTAAACATATACAATTTATAAAAAAAATAATTCACGCACGAAGCGTGTACCGTAACACTCGTGTATATAATATATGAGAACCAATTAAGGTTACGTTACTAGAAAATAGGCACATGGAAAAAATTTAAACAAAAATTATGCTGAAAGAGGAAATAAAAATTGATGATATTGCATATAATGATATGCATATATTATAATAAAATAAAGCAGATTCCTCCTTTTCTAGTTAGAATGATCAATTTATTTATTACCATATAGACGGTGACTTTGGCCAAGTAATCGATTGTTATAAATACAACCTTCATTATTTATCGACAAGTGTGGAAAATGTTTGAAGCATCTCTCTTTTTTAGCTTTCTTCTTATTCTCCAACACTAAGAAGTCCATACATAATTTCATTCTCGAACATTGCTCTTTTGAACAGAAAAAATTAGGGTATTTGAAAGCCTAAGATGGAGGATATTTAGATGCGAAGAGAGCATCAAACATAGAGGAGAGAAAATGGAAGAAGATGGGTAAGAAGACGATTGTGTTTATTTGTCAGTACCTTGATGATTCAAATTTCCACTATGTTGCTAGTTGTGAATCCACAAAGCTTCATGGAACAAGTTAATATCTTTGTATAAGTCTAAAAATGTACTATAATCATTTTACATTCAAAAAGGGTATATATTCCCTTATATTTTATTATTCAAAAATGCTACTAGAATTTGATGACTTAATATAGTAATTTTCTTCAAATATAATTAATGCACATATGAATCGAACATGCCAAAATACAATTTTTTAAAAATTATTGCAATATTTCATTGTTACACATAATTCAAGGATCTCAGCTCAAGTGGTTCGAGGTATGACCTTTTAAATAAAGGTTTAAAAGGTCATAAAGGTAATGGGTTAGAGTCCCTGGGACAACATAATAAGTGCTCTTCTTGAATAAAGTATCACTCTTGTTATCAGAAAAAAAATCTCATTGTCACAAATTTAGATGATGTAAATCTCCTAAAATCACTTATGCTTTTAGTTATAAAATATTATTATATATATGAGGTCGCACATACAAATCTCATTGAAAATACATATTTTCAACTTTTTGTCAAATAACTTGGCATGTATGCACGCATGCACACACACAGACGCACTCATGCACGTACATATATCTCTATATATGTATGTATATGTATATGTATGCATGCATGTATATGTATATGTATATATGTCATCATCATCTCCACAATTTTTTGGTTCATTTGAATAGTCCTAACATTTTCTAAATAATATTTCAATTCGATGGTTAAAACAAATATTACAACGCTTAACACTGACTTAACATTTTGAACATGCTAGAGGTTCTAAATTCATTATAACATAATCCTCACAATTTCATTTGATTGCATAGTGTAGCATTAAATATTATAGGTAAAATGGGATCAAGAGGCATGTAGTGGATCCTCACCCATATGTCTTCGCGTGTGAAACCAAGTCTAATAAGAATGAAACGTCTTTCTTGTGTTTCAATTCTGATCCATTTTAATATTTCTCAAAATCATTATATAAATCTTTTTTAAAAATTGTTATTCATTCTTTTGCTTTACATTCATACACTTCCTATTTTCTGGAAAAGTAGTTCTCTAACTAAAGCTATTTTTAAGCTCCCGTTAAACAAAAATTTCAATTTATAACATTCTAGAAATTTTTAATAGTAAACGTTCTTGTCAAATTTATGATAGTCAATGTTAATATGTTTATTATTCATTTTTGTATATATAGAACTCCTAACTCACAATAAAAGATGCATTCGCAAACATCATGAAAGTTGGAGTTCTAACTCTAGAGGTTGCTGATGGGGAGGGGCATTTTTGGACAATAGGTTGGTTAAATGCTGGGTTGGAAGCAATTTTTATGTATATTGTGTATGTTATTAATTCAATTATTACTAGTTGAATGTATTTTTTAATAAACAATAAGTAATAACTACTAATTAGAAATTACTATTTAATAACTAGTAAGTATTTGTTAGTTATTGATTAATCACAAAAGAACTACTCTATTCAAATACAATAGCACTCGGAACTTCAATCCAAATGTAATAACTAATAAATTTAATGGAATTATTGTAACACCCTCTTTAATTTTAAAATACACAGTCGTTCCTTCTTAAAAAACTATTATAGAAACTTCCATGTTTTTAGTCTCAGCCAGACTGAAAATATTTGCAGTTTCTAAAACTACAAATATTTGCAGTAAAAAGACAAAAATATGCAGTTTTGCACAAAAAATTAGATTAATTTTGGATATAGAAATATGTGATTAATGTAGATTTAATTTTTGAAAAAAAAACAACAAAAATAATTTTAAGGGTGTAATTTTTAATATGTTTTCAAAGAGGGTTTTCATTTATCAAACTTTAAAATAAAGGCGGATCCAAATTTCTATTGAAGTTAAATAAAAATATAAATCATCATTGTCTTATAACATGAAAGTCGGATGATGTGTCATGTGACTCGACTAATAAGTTATAATGGCGATCTAGTGAATCTACAAAAGCACAAGTACAAGAGCAACAACCAAGCAGGATATATAGTGAAAAAAGTAGAATATAAATAGAGTGTATGGGTAGTTGTAGACGTGCAAAGAGGGATGGTTACACATCATCGAACAAAAACAATACTAAAGTTAGTGATATATGAGTCAAGGAATCTATTAAGTTGTCCATAATAGGGACTAACTTTGAAAACGAACTTTATGCCCTCGTGAATAAGTGTGATAATCTTAAGGGCACTGATACTTTTATTGTCATAAATGAAGTTATTTTTAACGCACCAAATTTGCCAATGAATGTGCAAGGGGTATTTTGAAATAATAGAGCATAGATAGACTTTCCTTAGCATGGTACCACCACACAAGGAGGCAGTGGGAAAAGTTGGTATGAGCATGCCCCATGCTAATCAAGCCTTCAAAGTACTTCCTTAGCCACATCGCTAGCACCAAATAATGAGGGATGGATTCAATGTAATAGTTAGTGCAACATCAACTTCAAGACTATAGGAATGTTGAGTTTGGTTAAGTTAAGGTCAAGCGAGAGGCCGTTATGATGTATTTTTCAAATGATGGGAGATACTTTAGATTTGATGTAGGGGTCTTATATCATACAAAAGAGGATTCTAATAAGATGATGGTCGTGAATGACATTTCTAGGAGACCTTAAGATAAAACTGGTCGTTGGTCCACTCATAAGGACTAGAAGAGGACAAGATGCGATCAAAGGAGCTCTTATGCTTTTTCATGCTTTTCCATGTTATGCTTGAGTTCAAAGGGCACCCTATGAAACTATGATCGACAAGCTTGTGATATTTGTTGTTGAGAAAGGTTGACCATAGAGAGTCAATAAGTAGGAACCGAACCCAAAGTTCATACGTATATGTCATAAGACTCAATGATCTTTCCTTAAATTATCGAAAAATCCCCAGAAGTAGTGGGAGTGTAATTTTTGGAGTCAATGAAGAAAGTCTCGGTGAGGGTCACGACGGCTGTTACTTAAATTTGTCATAAATAAGAAGATATGCTAATCAAAGTTTCTTAGCTTGATCCGCTTCGATCCGGGCCGGCTTGGGCCCAGGCTAGCCTACCACAAGCTACTTGAGAATCAAAAGCAGACCCGCAAGTCTTCCTTGACTGTTGTCCAGTTTGGACCCCTATCAGCCTGTCCTATCCATGGCATTTCAACTCAGCCCCTGGCCAGTGCGTCCCAAGGCAGCGACCCACAGTCGACTCAATAAGCAATGCAAGGCATCTACACTACTCGGCCTAATCCCTATCGTCCAACCCCCATCTTATGACCAGCAGGCTCCCAATCAGCCCATCTACTCGAGCACCTCCCTCAGTCCATCCATCAATCAATGCGTCTCTAGATTGCCTCAGGCATGGCCTACCAACCGGCTCCGATGGATCCTCCGCAAGCAACCTAACAGCCGGTCCTATGTATCATTCTGAGCAATGCAGTCAAACCTACTGCTCAACCCGTTACTTCAGCACAACCTCTAACGATTTCTTATCTCTTTTCATATCCTTAGGAAAAGGTTGGCCTTCCTAGTCTGCCTCGCCACATCAGCATACAAATAAGGTCAATAAAGAAGTACAACCAAGTGTATTCTCTTCTGACACAGAGCATGTTGTGCAACATGCTGCCACTGTGCATGAACATTACCTAAATAGTAAGGACACGACATGATTTCTCCTATTGATGTTGACCTCTATCGATGATTCTCTTTACTTCGCCAGCTATCCCTCATTAATCGGATCTACGATGTAGCACATTTTCAATTGGTTTTACAACATCATCTCAACCGTCCCAGCATCAGTTTCAACCTCTATAAATACCCCATGGATGGAAACTTCAAAGTTGTTGTTAGTCGCTACCCGCCTAGGATGGGCTATTAGGTTATTGGTCACCACCCGCCTAGGGTGGATCATTCGATTGTTGGTCACCACTTGCCTATGGTGGGCCATTCAGTTGTTAATTGCCACCCACCTAGGGTGGACTATTTGATGGTTGGTCACTACCCACCTAAGGTGGACCATTCGGTTGTCGGTCGATATCCACCTAGGGTGGACCATTCGGTTATTAGTCGACATTCACCTAGGGTGGACCATTCGGTGGTCGGTCTCCACCCGCCTAAGGTGGACCGTTTGGTTATTGATCGCCACTCGCCTAGGGTCGGCCATTCGGTTGTTGGTCTCCATATGCTTAGGGTGAGCCATTCGATTGTTGGTCGCCACCCGTCTAATCTCCAAAATGAAGGCTCCGCTTTGATTATAGTTAAATCGTGGCATGACATCCATCGAACTCTATAGTTGGGTCAAGTGGAAGTATTGGAATCGAAACACTATTCAAGAGAGGATTCATCTTCTCAGTTATACTGGGTTAGCATTAGGGTCAACTGAAGTCAACTCAAAGTCAAAATCTCTGGCCAGAGTAGTTCAGTTAATAAACAATTGTTATTATTGAACCAAGGACTTTGCGTTTGGACTATAAAGTTGAATATGGACAATATTGAAATTTTGACCATTACCAAATTTCATAAGTCCGAAGTGATACGGTTTTGACAAAGAGGATTGGTGTAAATAATCGTCACTATCAGGTACCACTTATAATAAGTAAAATGTGATTTTATCAAAAGACGTGTAAGCGATAAATTTAGCCAAATTGTCACAACAATAGCTAAGGTGACATGTGAACGTTAATATTAGAATTGTTCGATATTCATTGCTGACTGAATTTACACTTTTGAGTCGCACAACCGTATGTTGAATTCTTCAAAAAATCACATGATTTAATTAATTCATAAAATGTTGTAAATTAATTAAATTAATTAATATTTAAGAATATTAATTATTATTTAATTTAGCTAATATTTGGAAGTTGTTTTTAATTATTTGAATGCATTTATAAAAGTTATATTTACACGCATTGATATACGATATCGATGTAATTTTAAACGGCTTTAAATAAAAGATAATTACATGAAGTGATTTATGGAAATTTTATGTCATTTGATGGCATGTAATTTCAGCTACATCATGTGAAGATAGAGGAATAAAGAGAGAGAGAGAGATAATCTAGGAAAATAATTAGAAAGTTTTAATTAAAGAATGAGAAAGGTTTCATTCTTTCAATTAAAACATATCCACTAATTCATTTTCTATAGACAATTCATATTTCTATTCTCTCCTCCTAACCTTCCATGATAGAAAACAAAAAAGGTTTCCAAAATATTTCAACTCCAAATAAAAAAACATCAAATAAAATAAAACACAAGTGGTTCATCCATCTCTTGCAAGGATTGGATGTGAATATTGGAGTTCTAAGGAGATTTCTTCATTCAAAGTGCATTCTCTTGGCAACGTCTCAAGGTAATAATTCTAATTTGATTTATTCATCATTTACCTTGTTTATATGATTTGAATCCGTCCCATATTTCATCTCATCTGAATATTTGTTTATTTGATTACATAGATTAGATCCCCTTTTGTTGCATATTAAGTAATTATATATGTTCACCATATCATTTTGATTTGGATCCTTTTTAAGATATACTTTGATTGCATACCTATTCATCTTGTCATCATTAGATCTACATCGTATGATTTCACATTTAATTAATTATTTGTATTGTCTATATGGTTTAGATTTGAAATCTTTGCAATATATGTATGTATGTATGTGCTTGGTTTGTCCTATCTATTTTTGTTGTTGTTTTAAATTTGCTGTTTAAATAAAAAAAATTGATTGGAATCTAAGTTCTAATTAATAACATAATTCAATTACTATTTCAAGCAGTAAACATATTTAGTTTATTAATGTTTGTGTGTGTGTATGTTTTGTGCTTGTTATTCTAAATACAACCTTCGATTATATCAAACTTCTATTTGAGAGTTTTAAAAAAAACTTTATAGACATAACTGGACTTTTGTGAGAAATATCACAAACCCTTGGATTTCCTTTTAAATTAAAGTTAGACTTCAATTTGTTGCTTTATTTTAAAGTATATACTAAATTATAACTTTTATCATACAGATATTGGTTTAAGTTTAAAACATTATTTATAATGATTTGTATATGTGCATGTGTGTTTACACACACACACACATATATATATATATTTATTTAACTTAAGAATTATAAAGTAGACTTTTATGTAAAATCATAATTTAATTTTAAACCCTTCCTAACTTTGAAACTAGATTCCAAATTATTGTTTTTAATTTCAAACTTATAAAATAGTGAAACTTAATTTTAATACACACACACATACACACATATATATATATGTATATGTATATATATAAGAACTATTATACATACGAGTACATATGCACGCCCAGGTGGGCCTGCATTTAACCACAATGTGCATGCATTTTTATTTGTACCTGTGAAAGTAGATTTGATAGTAGCATCCCCACATTTGAACGCCGCCTAGGCAGAAACTGCTATTTTTTTTGTTCTGACTGCAATAACTTCTTCATACTAACTTGGAATCAGGCAAAACTTCCACCGATGAATTCCTACCTAAATTACAGACAATATGGTACACTCGGATACTTCATCTTGTGAACGCACACTGTAGTTCTCCAAGGAGACTGACAGTTGTACTTAGAAAATAACAGGATACCACATCCCCATATTTGAACTCCGCCTAGTGCAGAAGCCGCTATTTTTTTTGTTCAGACTGCAATATTTTCTTCATACTAACTCGGAATCCGGCGAGACTTCGACCGATTAACTCCCACCTAAATTACGAACAATATGGAACACTCGGATACTTCATCTTGTGAACGCACACTGTAGTTCTCCATGGGGACTAACAGTTGTACTTAGAAAATAAGAGGCTACCACATCCCCATATTTGAACTCTGCCTAGTGCATAAGCCGCTATTTTTTTTGTTCAGACTGCAATATTTTCTTCATACTAACTCGGAATCCGGCGAGACTTCGACCGATTAACTCCCACCTAAATTACGGACAATATGAAACACTCGGATACTTCATCTTGTGAATGTACACTATAGTTGTTCATGGGGACTGACAGTTGTACTTAGAAAATAACAGGCTATATTCCCATATTTGAATACTATTTCTCTATAAGAAAATATGTAAAAGGGTTTGGAATTTCAAAAAGACACTGAGTAAATCTATTCAATGAATTCTCTTTATTAGTAGTAAAGATAAAGATAGATTGAACGATTTCCATTATTATAATGATGGGTATTTCTGGTATTTCAAAAAGACACGGTTGAATTTCTATTCAAGGAATTCTCATTATTAGTAGTAAAGATGTATGTATTTTAAATAATACTATGGACAACAATGACATATATAAAGGAAACATCATCTAACACACTTCTCATATGTTGTACTTATACAATATACATTGGAGTATATCTGGATATACTCACATTTCATGCCATATTTAAATTGATCACCAATGGCATTTAACAAATCATCGTTATAATCAGGGGATAAATGAAAGGTTTCTCTCTCCAATTAATTCTATTTATTCCCTAAATTGATTGCATGAGTTTTAGAGAAGGAAATAAAAGGTTTCCTTCTCAAATTAATTTTAATAAGTAACTGCTACACACATGGGTGTATTTGACACACTCGTTCATTTAAATTTATATCAAATTCAAATTCTTTCAAACTAATCAAATAAAACAAACGATTTTATTTAAAACACCTTTTAGATTAGATCGAAAATATCTTTAGACTTCATAGGCCCAACAGATCCAAAGTGGATTTTTTTTTGAAATTTACCCTTTAACTTCGCTACGGGCTGGCCTAGTTCCTTCAATGGTATCAGAGCAAGTTTGGATAAGGCATTCACCTAATACATTGAATGTCCCAGGTTTGATCATTACAACTAGCATGATAGGAGGTTCTCACATTGTGATCTATGACAAATCATTGTCTCTTGACCTTACATGTCCTGTGATGGTTATGCTAGTTAAAAGGCTGCACATAAAACTTGCAACGACACGTATTTTTAACTGTTTTAAATTATAGGATTTGATATAATTATTGAATAAAAATGGTTACAAATAAATTTAATGAATTATTAGTTTAGTTATTTGGATAAAAATCTTGAAACAAAAACTTTCGGAAGTTTGGGAATTATTTATATTGAAATAAATTATATGTATCGATGGTATTTATGATAAATAACTAGAGTTGAATAATAAATGTGAATTATTTAGATAGAAATAAAATAATGTTGATAACTAAAATTTATTTGAAATTTATTGTTTTGTTAATATTGATTTATTGGATAATTTAATTTGTTAAAATTTAACATTGGAAATTATTTGAATAATTGAATTTTGAATCTAATGCGAATGAAAATGATATCGAGTGTTAATTTAAATCTTAATTAAATATGAATGAAATCTTTTAACTTTTAAAATTGGATTTAATAGTGAATAATTAGAAATTGGAAATTTTATATTATAATTAACGAGTAAAAATAGCCATTTTGGCCACTGTCTTGGATTTCGATGAAACTAGTTTCATCGGATCCATAATAGTGAATTATTATAGGATTTCAAGTTTCGTAGCAATCAGACTTGCCGTTTGGCCGTGCGAGCTTGAAACGCGTAGAATTTAATTTAAATAATTGATTTTGAAAAGCTATCTTCCACATACGATCGAATTAGGTCTCAAAATTAGTTCCATTGTGTTCGGAATGTGGTTAAAACATTATAAACACCGAACGACATGGCTCGATTGGAGTTCGGATGGTTTTTGACTTAACTATATAAATACAGCATGAAAATCGAGACACTTTATATTAAATTATTTCTAACCCTGGTTCAAAAATTCATGGCCACCTATTTAATTTTCAATGACCGACATTCGTTCAACTCTCCCCCTTAATTTTTGTAAATCTACTCATCGATTAGCATCGACCCCAAAAGAGAAATCGAAGAGCTCAACCTCCTCTTTTCATCTAGACGGTTGGAGCACCTTCAAACGATTAGAGATAGACAAAATCGTGGATGGAAGGGTTAACAACGATTGGAGATTTGGGGCACCTAGGGATGATCGGAAGCGATGTGCTCGCTGGCATAGGCGGAGTAGAGCGGGGCACACACGATGGTCACAACTAATCTTGGTCCGATCGACCCATGTAGCGTGCGCGTGGACGTTTTAAATCACGTGGATGGGTTCGTTATTGGGGGGGGGGGGGGAGATGCGGGTTTTTGAAAGATAAGGTGAGCGTTTTTCTTTTTATTATTCTAATTATATTATTAATTGTTAATATAAATTATCGTTATACTAATTATTGCGTAACGTCTCCATACGAGGTCCGTTTCGGATGAAATAAGAAGCGTTGGAATCGTATCGACGAAGGCTACGTCATAGAGTTGGTTCGAAATTTATTTGTAGTTGGAAAAATTTTCAGTTTCAAATATAAAAGGTGAGTGTTTATACGATCACAATTGATTGAAATAAATTTTATGTTAGTTAAATTAATATCGTGAAGTGATTGAAATATATTGATTGTTATTTGATAAGTTTAATTGATAGAATTTGAATTGACAGTTAAATTGAATTAGAATTTAATTGCCCGTAAATACCCGATATTGATAATTATGAAATTGTTGTGAATTTTATTGACTGTTTGGATGATGGATTGAGATGGATGCTATTGACTGATATTTTGAATGATTTGGATGTTTATTTATTTTAATATATCATGTTATCATCTTGTATATTATTCACAGTATATAAAACTGTAAATTGGATTATTTCGAATAAATTAAGAAATAGGTTGAAATGATATATACCTATGGCATTTATTTTGGATTGAAATGATATATATCCATCCCTGAATTAAATTGGAATAACTGATTCACTTGGCCATAGGATAGAAAATTATGTACAGACACCGGATTGGTTAAACTAAATGATTTTAAAAATTTTATTTTGAAATTTATTTAAAATGATTTGATTTTAAGAAATAAAAATCGAATTTATGGAAATTGTATTATTTTTGAACTTGAGATTGAAATGTTGGAATTTAAAATTGATAGGAATTGTTTAAATAATCGAAGTTGAGATTTTTAAATTATAATCGAATATGATTTAAATTTAAGAAATTGATTTGTTTTAAAGGATTGGACTTTTTATTCGAACTTTGAATATTGCTAAGTAAATGTGATATAAAACGATATTTCTAAATTTAGTTCGAAATTTAATTATATTTGAAGATTTGGTTTTTAAATTAGACATTGAAGGAAAATTTGATTTAAGAGTTTTGAATCGATATTTTGGAAATCAAACTCGAAATTGATATAAATCGAAAGGGTTTAAATTTGAAATTTAAATTAATTTGGAATTAGAGTTGAAATTAATTTGGAATTGGAATTTAAATTAATTTGGAATTGTAGTTGAAATTAATTTGGAATTGGAATTTAAATTAATTTGGAATTGTAGTTGAAATTAATTTGGAATTGGAATTGAAATAAATTTGGAATCGAAGTAGAATTCGACTTGAAATCGGAATTGAATCGATTAAATCGAAATGAAAATTAGAACTTATTTGAATTGGAGAATTTGGAAAGTGAACCGGTTTGACTTTGAAACTATTTTTAAATGAATTATTTTAGTATAAACGGTTTAAAATCTATATTCTTTAAATATTCAAATTATTTTGATTTTCCAAACTATTTCACTATATAAACCATTTTTATTACTCAATTATTTTCTATTAAACTATTTTAACTATTTAATTATTTTAAAACCATTAAAACTATTTTCTAAAATTCAAGCTGGTCAAAAGGGTGAAATGTTTATATTTAAATCTTGGATTTAAATGTGAATTGGGTTAAAGTGAAGTATAACCAAAATTGTAATTCGAATCAAATTTTGAAGTGAAATCGATATATCGAACTGAATTGACATTTTGAAGTAAAATATGATTTTTGAAGCGAATATGATGTCGAAATGGATTTGATATTTGAAGCGAGTATGATGATTTCGAAATGGATTTGAATTTGAAACAAATATGATGATTTCGAAATGGATTTGATTTTGAAGCGAATATGATATTTTGTATCAAGTACGAATTGTTTTTGAAATATAAAAGTACCAACTGGTGTGTAAAACGACGTTTGGTTGTTAAAGAGACCAGGGTCACTTATTGGGATACCCTCTATCAATATTGGAACCAATTTGACAACCGTGTACGCGGTGGATGATATCCAGAATGTAGTGGTTGAATTAGCGAACGTTTACTGGAATGAAGTAAGAGAACGATGATGGATAACCTTGAAACTTGTGTCATAATTAAAATGACTAAAACATGAGCCTATGTCTGGCCAATGAGGTTAGCTTCTACCTCTAGCGACGTTGATCACTCGTATTACTATCGTGATTTTGTACTCGATGGTGCACCCTTTTGTTCGGATTGATTGTCGCAGTTGGCCACGGATGGGTTATGACCAGCCAGAAATGGTAAACTGGTAGAATCCTACCTTGGGCATTGCCTCACGTGCCTTGTCATATTTATCCTTATGCGGGCCCATTACGACTTTGGTTAGTACTATAAAAATGTGTTAAGGTGGATCAATGTAAAGCCTTAATGCTATGTTGATATTTATTTTACTGATAGACATTACCTACTATAGCGTATACTATTATATATAATAGTTTAACGAATCCTTAGGAGATGGAAAATCCCGTAATATCTCTTAAGTTATTGCATGCACGTTATACACCGGATAGGAGATGTAAAATCACGTAAACATCTCTGACGCCGTTACACTCATATTTATTGATATTGATTTGACTTACATAAGAGTATTTTAGTCCCGACTCAAGTGTTTTATCTTTTCATTATGCTCGGGTCAGCCCTGAGTTTTAGTGCATTGAAGATTATTCTCTGGAGGACGAAGACGAAGATTTGGTATATTATTACTATTATTATTCTCTGCATTATGCTATTCTGCTGCATTTTATTTATCCTTGATGTATATAGATAACCCTAATAAATGTTGTATAGATTATAATCAAGGGTATAGTAAACAGCTTCATGAACTGTTATTTGATTATTATATTTTATCATTCCACTGTGAGATTCTGTGGTTGTTTTCTTCTTCTATTCTTGTTTTTCTTAATTAATCCCATTGATTATCTACGTTCCGGATTATTTAAGTTGGACATGTGTGGATTTATTGTTGATTTAAACCTTCCGAAATGTGGATCGTCACAAAACTCGCTCGTGAGGTACCTAGTTATGTCACCACAAAGGGGTTTAGGTCAGAGCAACAATGATATCAGAGCCCTATAGCCTATGCGATCTAAATTATTCATTTTAGGGCTAACTAATTAAGCTTTCCCACTTAGTATGGTTTCTAGAAAGGTAATTCTATAATTGGAATTAGGTAATCAAGTACCCCGTCCTACCTTGTTTTCGGTTGGCCTGAAAGATGAAGTGAGTCCAAAGGTTGCCCCTAATAGAAAAGGCATAGTTTGAATTGGGTTTAGGCTAATTTTCAAATTTTTTGGAAAGTTAAATAAAATATTTTAAATTTAAAAGTTAAGTTTAAAATAAAATCATGTTTATTATAAAAGTTATAATACAACATAAGTTTTAAAGATGTTTGAAAAGATAATGATATTTTCAAAATGTTTGAAAATATTTAAATATTAATTTCAAATTTCATATTTATTAATAAGATCAATAAACTAAGTAAATTATTTAATAAATATTTGATGTATTATATATATTGATATATGTTATGTTATTTTAAAATGTTTAAGATAACATAAGTATACATGTATATATATAATAAAATTTCGAAAATTAATATAACTTAATTAAAATTGTTTAATTAAATAAATTAATTAACGACTATTTAATTTAATAAATAAATTAAAGGTTAATTGAATTAATTAATTAAAGGTTAGTTAATTAAATAAATTAATTGATGGTTAATTAAATAAATTAATTAAATAAATAAATAAATTAAATAAATTAATAAATTAAATTAATTAAAAGTTAATTAATTCAGTAAAAATACATATATACAAGATATATGTGTATTACTATAAAGGTTATAGTATATATATTCATAAGGGGCATTTCACCAGAAGGACAAACTTTGCAATCCAATTAATTTCTAGGACACGCATCTGAAATAATTACTTTCAAGGCCAAAATCAGCAGAATAATTACTTTCAAGGACAAAGTCAGCTATCCAATTACTTCCAAGGACATAATTTCATAGGTTTTTAGGCCCTAGAAACTAATTATTTTACGAATTGTCCTTAAATGTAATTATTTTAGTTGTGTGTCCTAGAAATTAATTTCACTTGCTAAATAGGCCCTTGTGGCTAATTTCCACATATGTTATAATTAAATAATTGAATAATTAATTAAAGTGCTAATTAAATAAATTAATTAAATAAGATTTAATTAATATAGTGTTATGCATAAATATTATATAAGTTAAATATAATATAAAAGTGGTATAATAATAAAACTTATATAATATAAATATTTAAACTAATGGTGGAACAATAAGAAATACAATTAGATTTAAGAAATAAATACATACGTATAGTATGTATATCATGATTTCTGATGTGTCCGACACTTGAATCACGAGGATATTTCATAAAAATACATTATTCCATAAGTCGATATCACTCAATTAAATATACTGAAGATTATGAATCTTTAATATAAGTTTTGTCCTTTACCATTTATATATTAATAAATTACTTGCATACTCTCTAGTTGTTGAGGAAACTTAAGCTAGAGACGTTACGTGTAGTATTATTAATATATTGACTAGATGAGGTAAGATAACTATGTGTATTTTTTTAGAAAACTCAAGGTACATATACTATACTTAGGCCGTCGCGAAATGGTAGGTATAAGTGAATAATTTATTTCGATTTGTTGAGCAAACTCAAGGTCAAAATGAGATTAGGACAAGGAAGCATGGGTTAGGAGTTGTATAAATACAAGCGATAAGGAGTTATCCATCGTTTGTAGGGCTATGACTTATTGAGTAAAGTCAAGGTCAGAATCCTAAGACAGACGAGTCCTAATACCCGATAGTGAAGTCAAAAAACTTTTATGTTTCTTCTTAGGATTTAGAGAAACTTAAAAGACTAGTGGGAGCCTTATTAGAAAAATGAAATGAAAACAATTAACCTTCCTAATATTGTAAGAACATTTGGCATATAAAGTTATAATAATCTACATTAGTAAATTTGTGCAATTAATATAATTGATTAAATGTTTATCAATTAAAATATACAAATGGACTGAATTAATATTGACAACCAGAAATATAAAATATACTTACAAATAAATTTTTGCATGTTGATCTATGCAAGCGCCTAATTATACAACCACTAAGCTCGACTTCTACACTTCTTCACTTCTTTTCTCCACTCTAATCTAGTGCTTCCATCCATCCAAATCGAAGATCAAGGTTGAAGATTCAAGAGCTTAGATTGAAGATCTTCATCTTTTCAAGAGAGATTTCTTCGTTTGAAGTGAGATCTTGTCGGATCTAGCTTAGTTCTTCGCTGTCCAGATCTGAAGTTGTTATCTTTTGGATTGTTTAGGAGATTTGGTGAGTGGTGATTATCTCTCACACGGATCCAAAGGAGTATATCGGATTGTTGGCTCGTTTTGGTGTTAAAATAGAGATTTCCATGCATTTTCTTCATCCTATGTGTAGATCCATATAGATCCATTGTTCATGATGATGTTGCATCCACTTTATCATATGTTAACCTATGCAAGTTCATTCATCAAGTTTGTAGAGATATAATACATGTTTTCATGCTTATTGGACTTTCAACTCTTTAATTACGAAAATGCCATTATTGTTATAATTGTCTACTTAGATCATTTTTGAATGCTTGATTGCTTGGATTGATGTTTGATTTGATTGATTGTTATGAACTAGATGATTGATGACTAGATTTAGATCGAAGGTGATTCAAAAGCTAAGGGAAAGGCTCTTGAATTGGAAAAGCTGCTCGTGGCATATGTAGCGGGATGATGAAGCTCTTATGCATAGATTTGATGATGTGAAGTTGAGATGAAGCTTTGCAAGGGTGTAATGAAGCGAGGCATCATATGATGAAGACTTGGTCTAATCCGGACGGGATCATTCCAAGCATGTTGATAACTCGGTGATATGATTCGAGTTGAAGATAATGAATGGATATGAGAATAGTCGTCGAGGAGGATGACTAGGAGGCTTGGATAACATCGTTGTTGAAGGTTCTAGCATGCTCTAAGCAAGAGTACGTTTGGGCAGATTCGATAGTCCCAACGGCCAACTGTTGATGGTCGAGTACTCTGGGCAGATTCGATAGTCCTAGGCACGGGCTGCGACGACGTGCGGGAGTTATGTCTAGAACCGGGGTTTCCATTAGCCCTTGACGGACGGCTGAAAGAATGTGCCGGTCATTCAATTAACGGTGATATCGAAGCAATGATAACAGTGATAGCCAGAGTCATGGATGTTTGGTTGTATCGTCATTCGGACTCAAGAGCGGTATTTTCCGGGTGCTTATCTGATTTAGGCCTTGGTACTTGGAAAACATCGCCCTTGACTCGAGTGATAGTAGCTTTACTTTAAATTGTATGCTCTGCTATGTTTGCTTCTGCTTAGTGTGTGTCTGGGGGCTATCACTGTAGAATGAGGCTGGAGTGGGAGGGTTGTATTCCTATTCCTTTTTCCTTTATGCTCTTTTGGTTTGTTGTTAGTTAATTTACTGCTCACTAAGACTGTTGTCTGACTCAAGGCTTTATGTTTTAATTCTTATTGCCTTGGGCTGTTCGTCCGTTTTGGGACGGGCAGACTAGGTAGCAGGTGACAGGTGCTGTTCTCCTCTCACGATGCTGATATCGAAGACGAGCTGGAGGGTTGCATATTATCTTCTTATTATATGTACTGGATATTCCGCTGTTTTGTATTCTCTGAGAGATATGTAGTGAGGCTGGATGTATTGACTATGTGGATGCTTGTATTCAACTATTATGGAGTTTTATATGATGTCATTTTGTTCTGTAAAGCTTCACTATACATATGTTCTATTGTATTTTGTCCATGCGCTGTGAGTAATACGATAGATTCTTTATGTTTTAAATCTTACCTTGACAATCGTCCATGGTCGCCTGGCACACTTTACAGCGCTCTATCTCTAGATTCGGTGCAGGGGTCATGGGCGGTCGTCACATTTGGTATCAGAGCATTGGTTAATCGATTTTACCCAACGCTCGCTGAAGTAACTACGTATGAGAGACGTAATTGTATTTTGATGGATGAATACTATATATAATATAGTAGCTTAGTAGGGTTTGAGTCCTTTATGCAGTTGTTTCTCTAGGTGTTCTAATCATTCCCTTTTTATAGATATTGAGAATGAGTCGAAGAGGGAGACCAGCTGCTAGGGGAGGCCGTGCTACTGAAGAGACTGCTGATTATGCAGCCATGTTCGAAGCTATGATGACTTCGATCATGAGAAGGATACCAGTTCCGGGGGCAGCAGTTGATGTTGGAGTTCAAGTCCAAACTCCGAAACCAGTGGATTTTGCTAAGTTGTGCAAGGATTATACTGCTCTTGGAGGAAAGGTTTTCTTGGGAACAGAATCAACTATCGAAGTCCAGAGATGGATAGATGCTTGTAGAAGGATCTTTGGTGATTTGGGAATTGATGATGCAACTAAGAGGAAGTTGGCATCGAGGCAGCTTCAAGGGAGAGCTTCTGATTGGTGGAACTCTATTACCATCACTACTCCGGAAGAAGAGATTACTTGGGAGCAATTCCAAGTCAGATTTGAAGCTAAGTTCATTTCTACAGCTCAGAAGTCTGTTCTGTTCAAGAGGTTTGTGGAGCTCAAGCAAGGTGGAAGATCAGTTCTTGAGTATGTTTCTGAGTTCGAAGCTTTGTCCAAGTATGCCCGGTCGTATATTGAATCTGCTTATCAGAAGAATGAGAAGTTTGTGACCGGCTTGGATAGTTATCTTGGGAGACAGTTGGTGGATCATTTGGACGATTCATTTGAGAA
This sequence comes from Allium fistulosum, assembly GCA_030737815.1. Classification (NCBI taxonomy): domain Eukaryota; kingdom Viridiplantae; phylum Streptophyta; class Magnoliopsida; order Asparagales; family Amaryllidaceae; genus Allium; species Allium fistulosum. The sequence goes on along the minus strand of CM060905.1, from coordinate 875,482,204 downwards.
GCTTGTGGAGAAAGCTCTTAGGCATGAGAGTCTGTTTCCTAAGGAAGGACCTGTTGTTGCTGTTACCAAGGGAGAATCTAAACCACAGCAGGGTGGAAACCAGAAGAGGAAGCAGCAGCAGCAGAAGGGTAAGGATGGCCAGAAGAAGCCGAAAGGCGAGGTAACTTGCTACAATTGTCAGCAGAAGGGCCATTTCTCTAAGGATTGTAAGAATCCAAAGGCACCGATGAAGTGTCACAACTGTGACAAGCCGGGACATTTCAGGAAGAATTGTCCAGAACCGAGGAAGGACAGGCAGATTGTGCAAGCCTATGCTTTGGGAGCTGTTCCGTCGTCTTCGAAAGCTCCTACTGCTGAAGAGAAGGGAAAGAGTGTGGTTGTTCAAGGTACTCTTTTCCTATGTGGTATTCCAGTTAGAGTTTTGTTTGATACTGGAGCATCGCATTCGTTTGTTTGTAATGAACTAGTAGGCCGGTTAGGTTTGGAACCGGATATTGTTGATAGGCCATTGGTTGTGACTAATCCAGTTGGGGGTTCGTCTTGTTTGTGTATGTTATGCCGTGGTCTAGTTGTGTCGAGTCATGGTTGCTCTTTTGTTTGTGATTGCTTTGTTCTGAACTTTGCGGGGTTCGGAATTATTTTGGGTATGGACTGGCTTAGGAAGTATGCGGCTAAGGTTGATTGTGAGAGGCTAGAGGTGACAGTCGAGAATGTGGAAGAGCGAAAGATTGTGATACGATGTAAGCATGAGGAAGGCGTCTTCATGAGCTTCATGTATTCGCTAGTTGTTCCACGGGATGGACTGTCTTTAGTGCCAATCGCAAATGGATTCGAGGATGTCTTTGACGAAGTCAAAGGGTTGCCGCCGCATAGAGAGATCGAGTTTTGTATAGATCTAGTTGAAGGAGCCAGACCTGTTGTGATGCCTCTTAGGCGGATGGCGCCTAGGGAACAGCAAGAGTTGAGGGTGCAAGTTGATGATCTTTTGCAGAAAGGATTCATTCGGCGTAGTGTGTCCGAGTGGGGTGCACCAGTTGTGTTTGCAACCAAGGCAGATGGATCGTTGAGATTGTGTGTGGATTATCGTGAGCTGAATAAGGTGACTAAGAAGAACAAGTATCCATTGCCGAGAATAGATGACTTGTTTGATCAGCTTCACGAGGCTAAGGTGTTTTCTCAAATGGATTTGGCAACGGGATTTCACCAGTTGAGAGTGGCTAAGGATAGTGTGCCGAAGACTGCTTTTAGGACACCATCCGGTTTCTTTGAGTGGCTGGTAATGCCGTTTGGATTGACTAACGCGCCAGCATATTTTGTGGATCTTATGAATAGAGTGTTCAGAGATCAGTTGAACAAGTTCGTACTTGTGTTCGTGGATGATATTCTGATTTATTCCAGAACGGAAGAAGAGCACAAGACGCACTTGCGTATCGTTTTGGAGATCTTGCGAAAACATCAGCTGAAGGCTAAGTTTTCGAAGTGTCACTTCTGGAAGAGTGAAGTGAGGTTCTTAGGCCATGTGATTTCTGGAAATGGAATAGCGGTTGATCCCGCTAAGGTGGCAGCAATCCAGGATTGGGTTAGACCTAAGAATGCATCTGATGTGAGAAGTTTTCTTGGATTAGCAGGATATTATCGACGGTTTATCAAAGACTTCTCCAAGATAGCTGCACCGTTAACAGGATTGACGAAAAAGAACCAAGTGTTCAGTTGGGATGCTAAGTGTGAGCAAGCTTTCGGAATCCTGAAAGAGCGATTGACTAGTGCTCCTGTTTTGACTATTCCAAGTGGGAATGATGAGATGGTGGTTTACACCGACGCATGTGGTACTGGACTTGGAGCAGTGCTGATGCAGAGAGATAAAGTGGTTGCGTATGCCAGTCGACAACTGAAGCCGCATGAAAGGAATTACCCAACTCATGATTTGGAGTTAGCGGCGATTGTATTTGCTCTGAAGATGTGGAGGCATTACCTGTTGGGAGTTCGATTCGAGTTGTTTACAGATCATAAGTCGTTGAAGTATCTTTTCTCCCAGAAGGATTTGAATCTTCGGCAGCAACGTTGGCTAGAGTTTTTGGCATCATATGATTTTGGTATAGCTTATACTCCGGGAAAAGGTAACGCAGTGGCAGATGCGTTAAGTCGAAGACATGCAGGATTGGGAGCCATGTTTTCAGAATGGAAGAGTCTCGAGTATTTAGCTGGATTCGACTTCAGGCCCAAATGCGAATTGGAACCCGAGATGCTGGCAAACTTATCAATAAGACCGACTCTTGTGGAAAGGATTGGCGAGAGTCAAAAGCGAGATGATAAGATTGTCAAGATTATCCGTGATTTGGAATCTGGCTTGGATCCAGAAAAGGATAAAGGATTCGAGGTCGATCGAGAGGGTTGGCTTCGGAAGCAAGGACGACTAGTTGTTCCCGATATAGATGAATTGAGGAGTGAAGTTTTGAGGGAAAGTCATCACTCGAAGTTGACAATTCATCCAGGTGGAAATAAGATGTATCGGGATATGAAGAGAACCTACTACTGGGAAGGTATGAAGAAAGATGTTGGAAATTTTATTTCCAAATGCATGAACTGCCAGTTGGTAAAAGCCGAACAGAAGAAGCCAAGTGGATTGCTTCAGCCATTAAAAGTTCCTACATGGAAGTGGGAGCAGATATCGATGGATTTTATCGATGGATTGCCTAGAACCAGAACAGGGAATGAAGGGATTTGGGTCATTGTAGATCGTTTGACCAAGAGTGCACGATTTATTCCTGTTCGATCGACTAGGACTGCATCAAAGTTGGCTGAGTTGTATGTTAAGTGGATAGTTCGATTCCATGGTATTCCGAAGAGTATAGTGAGCGATCGAGACCCATTGTTCACTAGTGGATTTTGGAAGAGCTTCCAGGAAGTTTTGGGAACCGAGTTGTGTTTGAGTACAGCTTATCACCCTCAAACAGATGGTCAGACTGAGAGAGTCAACCGAGTTTTGGAAGATCTCCTCAGAGCTTGTGTTTTGGATTTCGGAGGATCATGGGAAGATCACCTTCATTTGGTGGAGTTTGCGTACAACAACAGTTACCAGTCAAGCATTGGTATGGCACCATATGAGGCATTGTATGGAAGACCGTGTAACTCTCCGACATGTTGGTTGGAAACTGGAGAAAAGCTGATGCTTGGGCCAGAGATGATTCGACAGACTTCGGATTGCATAGAGATCATTCGGCAACGGATGAAGGCAGCCCAAGACCGTCAGAAAAGTTATGCCGATAAACGTCGTAAGGATTTGGAATTCGACGTTGGAGATATGGTTTTTGTGAAGATTTCTCCACTGAAGAATGTTATTCGATTCGGGAGGAAAGGAAAATTGACTCCGAGATTTGTTGGACCATTCCCGATTATCGAGCGAATTGGAAAGCTCGCTTACAGATTGGAGTTACCAGAGAAAATGTCGAGTGTGCACAATGTTTTTCACGTATCGTATCTACGGAAGTATGTGCACGACTCGAGTACGGTGGTTTCTGCTGATAGCTATGAAGACTTTGAAGTTGATCCAGTTGATAGAAGACCTCGTAAGCCACTTCGTGTTGTGGAAACCGACACGAAACAGCTTAGGAGGAAGGTAGTTAAGTTGCTCAAGATACAATGGAGTGATGATGATAACGACTGTACGTGGGAGGTGGAAGAGAGGATGAAAGCAGCTCATCCTGAACTCTTCAAGGTATGGCCCTAAGGTGTCGTCTCATCTCGCGATATTGTAACTTGTTCTAAGTTTTAGAATTCTGTACGCTAAGTTAGAATTGGATGCATGGTTTGTTGATTGCTATGGATGGTAGGCGTACAGAATAGTCTTTGATTGCTTTGTTTGCTTGGAATTTCGGGGGCGAAATTCCTAAGGGGGAGAGAATGTAACGACCCGTATTTTTCACGGATCGAAAAGTTCGTCAAAACTGGAATTTTTGCATTTTTAAGTCATTTCAGATTTTTGGGGAAATTTGTCTAAGTCCTAGGTCGTGGACGACCTAAGAGCTAAGTCGTGACCGAGTTAAGGACTTGCGAGTTAGTGTTAGGTCGTGGGTTAGTTGGAGCGACCTATAAAATTGTGCAACCTAGGATTTAGTTAAGTAATTAGGTCGGCAGGGCGAGTTAACGACCTAAAGACTGACCGACTTAAGAAGTTTAGGCGACCTAGTAGTTGCCGAGTTAGCGACCTAGTAGTTGCCGAGTTAGCGACCTAGTAGTTGCCGAGTTAGCGACCTAGTGTTGGCGACCTAAGGACCTAAGGAGTTAACAAGTTGGCGACCTTAGGAGTTAGGCTAAGTGTTAGGTCGCGTGGAGGCTTAAGGAATTAGGTCGTAACCTGTTAAGTCGTAGGTCGCTGGGTTTCGTCTAAGTGTTAGGTCGTAACCTGTTAAGTCGTAGGTCGCTGGGTTTCGTCTAAGTGTTAGGTCGTAACCTGTTAAGTCGTAGGTCGACTTAATAGTTAGGTCGTATGCGCAGAAGTGTTAGATCGTAGGAGTTGAGGCGCGCGTATCTGTTAGGTCGGAGTTGTTGGCTAAGGGTTAGGTCGGAGGCTCTGTTAAGTCGTGGGGGTTTTTAGGTCGTAGGTCGGCATATGTTAGGTCGGCAACGACTTAAGGAGATAGCCGAGTTACGACTCAGGCAGTTTTCAGCTATAAATAGGAGGGGTTGTTCTCACTTTTTGGGATCCGGATTTTGAAGCGACGAAGTGCTGCCATTTTGAGAGCTCGACTTCTACACTTCTTCACTTCTTTTCTCCACTCTAATCTAGTGCTTCCATCCATCCAAATCGAAGATCAAGGTTGAAGATTCAAGAGCTTAGATTGAAGATCTTCATCTTTTCAAGAGAGATTTCTTCGTTTGAAGTGAGATCTTGTCGGATCTAGCTTAGTTCTTCGCTGTCCAGATCTGAAGTTGTTATCTTTTGGATTGTTTAGGAGATTTGGTGAGTGGTGATTATCTCTCACACGGATCCAAAGGAGTATATCGGATTGTTGGCTCGTTTTGGTGTTAAAATAGAGATTTCCATGCATTTTCTTCATCCTATGTGTAGATCCATATAGATCCATTGTTCATGATGATGTTGCATCCACTTTATCATATGTTAACCTATGCAAGTTCATTCATCAAGTTTGTAGAGATATAATACATGTTTTCATGCTTATTGGACTTTCAACTCTTTAATTACGAAAATGCCATTATTGTTATAATTGTCTACTTAGATCATTTTTGAATGCTTGATTGCTTGGATTGATGTTTGATTTGATTGATTGTTATGAACTAGATGATTGATGACTAGATTTAGATCGAAGGTGATTCAAAAGCTAAGGGAAAGGCTCTTGAATTGGAAAAGCTGCTCGTGGCATATGTAGCGGGATGATGAAGCTCTTATGCATAGATTTGATGATGTGAAGTTGAGATGAAGCTTTGCAAGGGTGTAATGAAGCGAGGCATCATATGATGAAGACTTGGTCTAATCCGGACGGGATCATTCCAAGCATGTTGATAACTCGGTGATATGATTCGAGTTGAAGATAATGAATGGATATGAGAATAGTCGTCGAGGAGGATGACTAGGAGGCTTGGATAACATCGTTGTTGAAGGTTCTAGCATGCTCTAAGCAAGAGTACGTTTGGGCAGATTCGATAGTCCCAACGGCCAACTGTTGATGGTCGAGTACTCTGGGCAGATTCGATAGTCCTAGGCACGGGCTGCGACGACGTGCGGGAGTTATGTCTAGAACCGGGGTTTCCATTAGCCCTTGACGGACGGCTGAAAGAATGTGCCGGTCATTCAATTAACGGTGATATCGAAGCAATGATAACAGTGATAGCCAGAGTCATGGATGTTTGGTTGTATCGTCATTCGGACTCAAGAGCGGTATTTTCCGGGTGCTTATCTGATTTAGGCCTTGGTACTTGGAAAACATCGCCCTTGACTCGAGTGATAGTAGCTTTACTTTAAATTGTATGCTCTGCTATGTTTGCTTCTGCTTAGTGTGTGTCTGGGGGCTATCACTGTAGAATGAGGCTGGAGTGGGAGGGTTGTATTCCTATTCCTTTTTCCTTTATGCTCTTTTGGTTTGTTGTTAGTTAATTTACTGCTCACTAAGACTGTTGTCTGACTCAAGGCTTTATGTTTTAATTCTTATTGCCTTGGGCTGTTCGTCCGTTTTGGGACGGGCAGACTAGGTAGCAGGTGACAGGTGCTGTTCTCCTCTCACGATGCTGATATCGAAGACGAGCTGGAGGGTTGCATATTATCTTCTTATTATATGTACTGGATATTCCGCTGTTTTGTATTCTCTGAGAGATATGTAGTGAGGCTGGATGTATTGACTATGTGGATGCTTGTATTCAACTATTATGGAGTTTTATATGATGTCATTTTGTTCTGTAAAGCTTCACTATACATATGTTCTATTGTATTTTGTCCATGCGCTGTGAGTAATACGATAGATTCTTTATGTTTTAAATCTTACCTTGACAATCGTCCATGGTCGCCTGGCACACTTTACAGCGCTCTATCTCTAGATTCGGTGCAGGGGTCATGGGCGGTCGTCACAAATACAATTAGATTTAAGAAATAAATACATACGTATAGTATGTATATCATGATTTCTGATGTGTCCGACACTTGAATCACGAGGATATTTCATAAAAATACATTATTCCATAAGTCGATATCACTCAATTAAATATACTGAAGATTATGAATCTTTAATATAAGTTTTGTCCTTTACCATTTATATATTAATAAATTACTTGCATACTCTCTAGTTGTTGAGGAAACTTAAGCTAGAGACGTTACGTGTAGTATTATTAATATATTGACTAGATGAGGTAAGATAACTATGTGTATTTTTTTAGAAAACTCAAGGTACATATACTATACTTAGGCCGTCGCGAAATGGTAGGTATAAGTGAATAATTTATTTCGATTTGTTGAGCAAACTCAAGGTCAAAATGAGATTAGGACAAGGAAGCATGGGTTAGGAGTTGTATAAATACAAGCGATAAGGAGTTATCCATCGTTTGTAGGGCTATGACTTATTGAGTAAAGTCAAGGTCAGAATCCTAAGACAGACGAGTCCTAATACCCGATAGTGAAGTCAAAAAACTTTTATGTTTCTTCTTAGGATTTAGAGAAACTTAAAAGACTAGTGGGAGCCTTATTAGAAAAATGAAATGAAAACAATTAACCTTCCTAATATTGTAAGAACATTTGGCATATAAAGTTATAATAATCTACATTAGTAAATTTGTGCAATTAATATAATTGATTAAATGTTTATCAATTAAAATATACAAATGGACTGAATTAATATTGACAACCAGAAATATAAAATATACTTACAAATAAATTTTTGCATGTTGATCTATGCAAGCGCCTAATTATACAACCACTAAATATGTTCGTGACTTGGTCACTTACAAGTTTACTTGCTTAAAAATGTGTATTATCTTCAATGAGTTTTGAACTTTAAAAGCAATACAAAAATATGGATATTTGATCCATATACGATCACATATAAATTTTATATGGTGAACGGCTATTATTCATAATGTGCGAAACCTCGGTGAAATTAGTTCATTGAAATAAGCAAGTAAACTATAGTGTGAGATCGAGTATTCGGTATGAGATTATAATAATTTGTTGTGTTAATTGTAACACTAGACCAAAGGCTACAAGATTGATCTAAGAATTCGATCACTAAAATTTCAGTTTGATCAGTTTACATAAGTGGAAATTAGCCACAAGGGCCTCTTTAGCTAGTGCAATTAGTTTTTAGGACGCACAACTGAAATAATTATTTTTAAGGACAAAATGCAAAATAATTAGTTTTTAAGGCCTAAAAACCTATGAAATTATGTCCTTAAAAGTAATTGGACTGCTGACTTTGGCCTTGAAATTAATTTTTATGGATGTGTGTCCTAGAAACTAATTGGACTGCAAAGTTTGTCCTTCTAGTGAAATTCCCCTTTACGTAAAGTGCAATGTATTTAATATCCTTAAAAGTTAAGGATGACCAAATGCACTTTAGTAAAGAGTTCGCTATGATATTATAGTAAGGGTTTCTTTTGAATGGTTTGACAGTTTAGAAAGGAAATAGATTGTATAAGAGTGGATGTAACCTAATGCATGGTTGGGATGAAGATAGTGTACAGTCACTTCTGCTTCATAAATAAACATCGAAAACAAAAATTCAAAATAACAGTTGATACTTAACCTTGGAATAATAAATATGACTTCTATTCCAAAATGTATTTTCAAACAGAAAATTGTTTTCTATGAGATTTATTTCTTTGAATTTAAGATATTTGATCTAAACATTGTCAACTGTAAACCAGTTACAGTAAATGAAATAAATCGAGTATATTAAGTGGTAAATTTCATATGTTATTTTAGTAATGGCGGAAATAGTGGGAGCATGCCATATAGCACTTATTAGATGCATCAAATTACGAAAATTGTTTTTGTAAAAGTATCAAATATTATTTATGAAATAATAACTATTTTTTAGTGTTGACTGAAAAATAGATATAGCTTTATTTCAATACAAATATTATGTATGTTCATTATAAAGTAAAACTAAAATTATGGTATTTGTTATGCATTGGAAAATACAGAAGTATCTAAATTCTTTGTAATTGTTTTGGAATTATAGACTAAGCCATGAGAAATAATTTTTATTATATGATGATTGTGAATCATATGATACTAGTTAATTATATCTCAAACAATTAAAGGCAAAATACCCATTCAGTGAAAGCGTCAAAAGAGTTAATGAACTCTTCGGGTTGATACATATATATGTATGTAATCACAAGTATGATAATACCAAAATGTTTCAATGTAGTTCGTTGTATTCACCAATGAATTATCACAAGCATGAATATGTGTATTTGATACATATGGAGCATGTATGTGATGAGTTCATAGAATATAAAATGGAATTAAATAAAATAACTTGCAACAAATGATTCGATTTGATCAAATGAGTAAGCATATTGAAAAGAGTTCCAAACGTTCCTAAAATAAATATAGATTCAGTCTCACGAGTCACTCCTTCCTATAAACATAATAATGTATTGATAAGGAGTAATTGAAATTTATTAGACAAAGCGTGATTAATATTAAGTGAAGTTGGGTTAAATTATTTCTATAAGGTGTGTACTTAAGAGTAGTACACAAGGATAAAATTAATGTCTTCTAAAGAATAGTTTACAAAATCATATAAGATAAGGGTTTATAAGAAACCCCATCATGTCCTAGGCCAAGGAGTTGGCGGGTTGTGTGAGTCAAAATACTACACATAATAATTGTATGAAAGGAATCTTGTTTGAATCACACCAAAAGATGTTTGGGGATGATAGTCATTAGATGACTGATTTATGTTGTGAACATAAATATTGTGAACTAACACCAAATTAGTTTTACATAAGGCAATTCATAAAATATTTATGAATGTTTGTTCTATTGCACTGAGAAATAACTGTTGTTTCAAGAAATACCAACTTCATAGCAAAGGAATTTATTTAAGAAATTATTGGTAGTAAAATAGATACATATATGATCCAAGGTTAAAACTGATTACAAGGGATGAAATAAAATTAACCAAACCTAAATGAACACAACAAATTAGAATGTCTAATGAGTATTCTTGCACATCAAAGAGAAACTATGTGTTTCATGTCAGTGTCAGGAATAAGTTAACCTCGTTTGTTTAATTAAACCACTAAGATTATTGTCTTTATGAAATGGTATGATGCACAAATCCAAAATAGATTCCAGGTACATTATCAAAATATGATTTTGATAGTTTTACCCGAAGAGATATGATCCATCGGTCATAAATGTGTCTTTAAGAGAAAGACAAATGCAGTCGGAATATGGTGAGCCGTTGATAAAAACAATATTGTGAATTTCAATTGTTGAAAGCATAACAGATTCTCCATTTAATGTGCTTAAGTTGATTTGGATTCTACCTACAAATTGATCACCTCATATGACTTTGTGTTTTTGTATATATGTGTTGAAATAGAAAATTCTAAATAAAAATTTAGACTAGACTGTTTGCACATAATAACTAAAGTGTCTCGAAGTTAGTTGGAGCAATATTGAATTTGTAGGTTTTTGATATAATCCAAGAATCGATACGAAGTATCATTCGATAAGCATCAAAAGCAAATAAGTATTTTGATAGAAATATCAAATAGTTCGGTTTCAATCAAAATGCAGAGGAAGCATATGTCCATAAGAAAGAACGTTGAAGGTACATCGATATTTCTAAACATATGAAAACAACACGCCATTGATTCTTGACGATGCACTAGTGTTAAAATCGGCTTTAAGCTGGAAATGTTCCAATGAGAGATTGTGGCCGATTCAATAAAGAGCTAAGTACATTGTAGAATACAATAGCCTATGATTTTTGTTTGATGATAATAAACATATATATATTCGTTTAAATGTATTTGTTATTGTACTATTTTATTTTTCACATATTAAATAAATATTTATTGGATAAAATAAATAACACAGAATTCAAATTCAAAAAAATATTTATTACAAATTCAAATAGTACAAATTTGAGCTCTCACTGCATTTATACATTTTCAATTATAATACAATTTCATACTACAATACAATTTTCACTATACAATTTTTACATACATTTTTCATCTCACTACATATTCACTCAACACTCGTATTTTTATCTTCAACTCTATTCCAGTTTGTATCCAACATCTGAATTATCTGCAAAATAAACACTAACGCAATAAAATTGAAAAAGAAACATTTTGCAGTTCAAAATGAAGTGGGTGTTATGAAAATATTATTTGCATCAGTTATTTGGGTTGTTTGTCATCATTTCTTTTGAATTCATCTACATGGACAACTTGTAACATGCACAGTGTATCACTGTACATGTCACAAGGCCATACACACCGATATACACTTGCGTATTAGAACCGAAGGGACATGTGAGCACATGGTCAAACCCAACCAAATGGTGGATTCAACTCAGGTGACTCAAAGAAATCAGACCAATACAACCAGAGTCAATATCAAACCACCATATATATATATATATATATATATATGTATACACACATGTATACATATATATTTAGTGAAACATAACTGAACAGTAAGTCAGCACCTGTACAAAGCTCAACTTCATCATAAACCAAAAGGCTCCAGATTGCAAAATGTACAAGGCAACAAAACTTCAAATGAAAACAAAGTGTTCAAGTGAAACACAAGGGCTATACAATCAAGTGCACCAGTTCAATGAAATGACAACATGAGTGGAAACTACATACATAAAGATGAACCAAACCAAGACCAGTAGTCGTGAACTGAATGGATGAAAAGAAACTGACTCAAAGTGGTAAATGCTCACAAATGAAGGCTCATAATTGAACCAGGCTCAAAAACATGAACACATACAACACTTAGATGAACCAGACCAGATCAATGAGTAAGACCAACATGAAGTCTCAAATCAAAACATGTCACATGACTCGACTAGCATGCACAATGAATATGCAATCACACTAAAACATATTGGATGAAATCATGGCCATGCACCAGAACAAGACTATTCAGAGACAAGCAGTGGTAGACTCAAAGGATCAAAAAGATTCACATGAATACAAATGTACACTTGAAGAATCATATGCAACAGCAAGTTCATAAACAACTGAAAACAAGTGAATGGCAACCAAACCAGGTCAACAACATCCAGACTCAAAGCAACCAGCACAATGCAAACCATGGAACAAAAAGACCACATGACTCAAGAATACAAAACTCAATAGACTTTAACATGCACTGACAACACTACAACAAGATCAGTTTCACCAATGCACACATGAGAACACAAAAAGCAATGGCATATACAAGACTCAGACTGCAAAAAGTTTCAGATCACCATCAACGATGCAACCAAACAAGTGATCAAGTAACAGTAATGCAACAAGCTCAGTTTCAACATTGTAATCAGTTCAACAATGCAACATGATGACTCTACATGATTCAAAGGCAAACACAAGGACTATAACAACACATATATGCACACATACATATGTATGTATGTACATATATGGTGATAACACAAGTATATACATATGCAACATGGTTCGAAAAGAAATAATCAAAAGTCGTAGGTCATCAAGGTACGGAGCAAGGTAACATGAACTCGCAAGTCAAGGGAGTGAAATTTCAGCAGTGAATAGTTTTATAAAAAAAATTCAAATACTGCTAGGAGAAAATAATGGAACATATTATCTCAAAATTCAAAATACAGCGGTTATCATAGGAGCACAGAAAGAAAAGAACGAGCATGATGAACAAGCATCACAAATTTGAAATATCTGAAAACCAAACGCAAGACGTGGTGACCAAGCAAAGTATATCAAGAAAATATTCGAATTGAACCAGTCAAAATAAATCATAAGTATTCAAGCAAAATCGAACGGCCAAGCAAAAATATTTAAAGAATTCAACACAACTATACGAACGAAAATATATGGTATTCGAACCCTATAAATTACCCAATTATCATCACTGGCAAATAAGAGATTCGAGTTTGAGACTAAAATCAGTGAGCATACTTAGAATAAATCACGAACAAATCAACACCACAATAAAAACAATGTATATACATAATAAATGCACAAATTTATAACTGAGCTAAGGGTGATTCTAAATGTTGAGATTCACATAACATTATTATATGATAACAATGTCAAGATATAGTTTGTAATGGAACTTAGATCTCACTGGTAGTCGAGAGACATACTCTGAATTATTTTACATGATAAGATAGTTTATTAGCGTCGAAGAGAGTTGATTGACATAGTAGATAATTAAAACATAATAGCATACATGTTCACCGAGGGACTGACCCAATTGGTTTTGAAGAAACTAATTGGAGAAGTTGGAATAAGATTCCATAATTGACCTAAAGTGCAAGTGGGAGACTGATATAGTTAAGGGTATGCCATAGAGGCAATATTGTAATTTGTTACATAAATCCAACTCGATAACCAATATTGTTTGAAATAAAAGGTGTTTCCTTTCTGTTATATACTTGTTATAAAATGTTATAAATAATTTAGTTAATTTAAGTATATATGTTAAAAAGTCCACAAATAATGTGTTCGTGATAGCGGTGACAAATAGTTGTAACCATGAGTATTATATAAAAATATGGTAAGCACATCATTTTAAATATTCCTAGTCAAGATGTATCAAGATGGGACATCGATGCATTGATCCATTGAAACTAGGGTATGTAACGCTCTCCAAATATTGGGCAATGTATTACTCATGGATACTGAGAGCACCAAGGGGTTACGTACCGATAGTTATAGGATAATTATGGAATGACTCATTCGATAGTTTTTTTGTTGGTTAATATAACAAAGGTCAAACAAAAAATATTGAAATGATTAATTTACATAGTTCTCCTGAGTTGAAAATACTATTGATCTTCAATATGAAATCTTTGCTTTGATTATTGTCTATATAGTTTAGATCTGAAATCTTTACAACATACATACATACATACACACACACACACACACACAGATATATATATATGCCTGATTTGTCCTATTTATTTTTGTTATTGTTTTAAATTTTCTGTTTAAATTAAAAAAGACTTTTGATTGAAATCTAAGTTTTAATTAATAATATAATTCTATTATTGATTCAAATAGAAAACATATGTAGTTTATTAATGTTTGTGTGTGTGTGTATGTATATATATTGTATTTATAATTTTGAATACAACCTTTGGTTATTGCATACTTTTATTTTGAAGTTCAAACAAAAAACTTTTATAAACATAACTGGACTTTTGTGCAAAATATAACAAACCCTTGGTTTTCCTTTTGTATTAAAGTTAGACTTTAATTTGTTACTTTATTTTAAAGTATATCCAAAATTATAAATTTTATCATACAGACGTTGGTTTAAGTTTAAAACATTATTTACAATGATTTGTATGTGTATGTGTGTGTAGGGGCAAGGTTCAGCTACACCTCATTTTGCTACACCTCAAATCCCCCTGAATATCAGCCACACATTCCAAATTAAATAATATATTTTCTCCCTCTTGCTTCTCTCTATTAATTAATTCGGAACTTATGGCTGATCTAGAGGGATTTGAGGTGTAGTCATTCCTTACCTTATATATATATATAACTTAAGATTTATAAAATGGACTATTATGTAAAATCATAATTTTAGTCTTAAACCTTTCCTAACTTTGATACTAGATTCAAAATTGTTGTTTTTAATTTCAAACTTATAAAATAGTGAAACTTTACTCATTTATATGTATATATGTATATGTATATGTATATATAAGCTCTATTATATATATGTATGTATTTTACATAATACTATAGACAACAAATGCATATATAAAGGAAACATCATCTATGATGACCCATAATTTAATCATTTTGAATTTGAATATTTAATATATTTTTAAATATTTAAATAATGGATTTTATAACTGAAATAAATCTCTTTTTAGTAATAACTAATGATGGTAAAATCGTTTTATAATTTAGTTTACAAAAATAATTAGTTCGAAGAAAAATCGGAAATGTGACTAGAAATCGTTTTTTCGGATTTTTGAATTTACATCGTCTAAAAGTTGTCAAAACGTGTTGCATACACTAGTGTACATATGTACACGCATAGACAGATATATATATATATAAATATAAATAATATATTTTTTATTAATAAAGTAATTTGATTAAATTTTGGCTTAAAAATATACTTAAATAAATTTAGTAAGATTTGACTTTTCTTTTAAAGTTTAAAAAGTGAAATTTACAAAATAAGGTAAAAGGTAATATCACATCACAAAAGAGAAGATGTGATGGAATGAAGGGGGTGGTTTGGAGGTTGCGTGTGGAATAAGGGATAGGAGGGTGATGTGGCAATGTGTTATGAAGGGTAAAGGACTAATGGGTAAATAGGTAATTTACATATTTCATTTTATATAAAAACAATTTCTCTTTTTCTAACTCTCATTTTTTACTTCATTTCATTTATTTCCAAACTTTTGTTTCTCTTTTCCAAGCTTTTATTTTCAATGTCCATGGCTTCCTTAAATTTCCAAGTTTAAAAATCCTTTTTTTCCACTTTAAAGCCCTTAAAACTTAGTAAAAACCCTTCTTTTCCTCTCTACATTTCCTATACTCCACATTAAGACCTAATACCACCCAAACCAAGCATAGCCAAGCCCATGTTACCCATGGCCGAACCCTTCTCTTCTATAGGACCTCAAAAATCAAACTTTTAAGAAGAAAAACGAAGTTCAGGTGTTAGTGCAAAGTGGTAGGGTTTAGTTTGAATTCAGTTGGTTTTTGGTGAGTAAATCTCATCTTTAAAACCCAAAGTTTTAATCTTTGTTATATATACTAATAATGGTTGTCAGTTGCTTGTTTTATATGTGTTGGAAAGTAATGATTATTGGCTTGGCCGCTTGGTTCTCGCTTTAAGCAGATGACATCTTTGGTAATTAGTTAATGATTTGAGATTAGTCGAAAAGTCAAAGTAAATAAGTACAAGTGATGCTCTCTCCATGTTTTATGAATGTTATTTGCCTTTGTATATATGCCTATGCTTATGTTATGAGATGCATGGATGAATAAATCACATATGAAATGTTTTATGGAAGTGTCCGTATAGCGACTATCGCTATGCCAACACTTTGAAAAATATCATCACTTTGGAAAATTTCTTGTTAAATCTTATGCTTGGGTTTTTTACAAACTCAATCAATCACTTTATTAATAATGTTTAAAAATTAATTAATCATTTTAACTAATGATATTTAAAGTTAATTAATCATTTAAATTACGATGTATTAAAGTTAATTAATCGTTTTATTAATGATGTTTAAAATAATTAATAATTTTAACTAATGATGTTTAAGGTTAACTAATCATTTAAATAATGATGTATTAAATTTAATTAATCATTTTATTAATGATGTTTAAAATTAATTAATCATTTTAACTAATGATGTTTAAGGTTAATTAATCATTTAAATAATGATGTATTAAAATTAATTAATCATTTTATAAGGATGTTTTAAGGTTAATTAATCATTTTAATAATGGTGTTTTAAGGTTGATTAATCATTTTAATTACAGTGTTTTAAATTAATTAATCATTTCAATAATGATGATTTAAGTTAATTAATCATTTCAAATAATGATGTTTGAAGCAATTAATCACGGTTAAAGTTAATTAATGATAATGTTGTTAATTTTTGTAATGTGAAATCCCAACACAAGTTCGGTTTTAAAAGTTTAAAAGTCTGATTCAGTTATGGAAAAGATAAGAAAAATTAATTTCCATAAACGATATAGCTTATATAGAAAGGATTTAGTCATATTCTCAACACTAAACGTCGACGTATGGAAGCTCGTCTCTATTTCGAAGGTTAACAATGTCGTCAAGGCATGTCTTAGAGGTAACACTACCTTTTCTTGCCCGACTTCTTTTTCAATCAAAGGATAGTACAAGTTTGAAATCGATGAGTAGTGGTATGGATATAAGATTTAATTTCCATGTAGATCATTTTAACTATTCCCGATAGTTGATTTATTGACTATCGATTCAACTTTCTTCTTTGTGTATCGTCAATTTAAGATGATTTGTTGATCATTTGAGCGTTGATATCTTTTGTCGGAAATGACTAAAATAGAAAGCGAGTAGGGGCCAAGCTATGTGAGGTTGCTACCATTAGGGTATTATTACATCTACTCTAGATTGGTTCAGGATATATGCACATTGAGATGTGAGATACTCGGTTTTTCGGTAAAGTTGGTGGAGTCTGGCTTAGAGTTCCCGAGAGGAGTCACGGGAGAAAATGATCTTCTTAAGTATATTTTCTAGAGGTATACTTTCGGTAGAGGGGTGCACCCTCCTAGTTATTGTTGAAATTTTTTCCTTCCTTGCCTTTGATTCATACCTTTGAATTTGTTTTCTTAATTGCATCAAGAAGCAACTGGAGCTCTTTTTAATGTTTAATTATTTATGTTCATTCTCTAAGTTTGGTTTTTGATCTTGTTTAGGTCCATTCTTTCAGGTTTTGGCTTTGTTCTACATTATTCCTATTACTTGTGGTTGGATGTTGCTATTATAAGGGGAAACCCATTCCGCATTTGGCGGTTGTTTATTTCCATCCTTTGTTTAGAGTTTACTCATACCAGACTTATTGTCTGACCCGAGTTGTTTGTTTTTCCTAAACCCTTGGGTACTCAATTATTTTTTAGTAATACAAGAGTAACAGGTTTCTTTGGGCTTTTTTGAAGATGATAGACTAGCAGGAGGTTCCTTATCTATCTAGTTATATATTTCCATTTTATGTCAATATATGTATGTGTATTTTGGATCAACAAGTGTAAAGGCAGGGTGTGTAGTTGCCTAGGCTGATAGTTGTAGTACTTTTGTGTAACTCTAATAACTCCATGTTAAGGAGTAACCTTATGTACTATATTATTTTTGTATTATATTTGACCGTTCCATTGTGAGATTTTCTATTATGTTCTTTTATTTTACCCCATGATAACTCGTCTTTCGGATACTTAGGTAACAAGACACAAATACCGTGGATGTATTAAGTGTCATTCCCTAGGGTCTGAAAGGTAGGTCGTCACATCATCTATGCACATTTCTCATATGTTGCACTTATAAAATATACATTGGAGTATGTTTGGATATACTCACATTTCATGCCATGTATAAATTGATCACCAATGAGATTTAACAAGTCATCATCTAATCAGTGAGAGAGAGAAATGAAAGGTTTCTCTCTCTAATTAATTCTATTTATTCACTTAATTGATTTATTAGAGAAGGAAACAAAAGGTTCCCTTCTCAAATTGATTTTAATAAGTAACTACTGCATACATGAGTGTATTTGATATGCTCATTCATCTAAATTTATATCAAATTCAAACTCTTTCAAACTAATCAAATAAAATAAAGGATTTTATTTAAAGCACCTTTTAGATCGGATCTAAAATTTCTTTAAACTTCATAAGCCCAATAGATCCAAAGAGGACATTTTTGAAATTTACCCTTTAACTCTGTTGGGGGCTGACCCAGCTCCTTCAGCTCCCCTCCTAGCAGTCAGGCTATCCATGAGGATGAATCACAGAGAATTAATTTTCTTGTCGTGGAATGCCCTATCTAGATGAGTTTTCATTTGTGCTTATTACCTTATTTGGGATCGTCGCCCTTCACCACGCGAGCCATCTCTCCCCTTCTAGGCAGTAGACCATCCACGAGGATGAATTATCAATAATTTGTTTCCCTATCAGGGAATGCCTAATGAGGAGGAGTTTTCATGTACTCATTACCTTTTTCTTGATCACCTCCCTTCGCCACCCAGGACCGTGCATGCCGTCGCTCCCATCCTGCCTGGCAGGCTATCCATGAAAATGAATTGCCAAGAATTCATTTCCTTGTTGGGGACTGCTAGGCTATCCAGCAAAGTTTAATTTCCATGCATTCATTTCTTTGTCCGGGGAATAACCCCAACCCTGGGGGTTTGGGTGAGACGTCTAGACCGATGTTGTTACACCAAGTGATGCCACAGTCCGACACCCATAGTGTTCTCGTGTAAGAATAAGTCGGGTCTGCCTCTGCTTATAGTAGGTCACCCAATGGAACTTTTAAGCCGCTCAATGCTTAGGTTTAAACTAGGACCACCTAACATCAATGTAATGCATAGATAAGTTCACTTTTGACAAATTCTATCTGCTAAGTTCTTATAAGCGACAATGCCAACCGCCCTTTCCACCATTATCACTCCATCATACCAAGGTGCTCAAGCCAGCCATGCACCTCGATCGAGCCGGACCTTGCAGTCCTCTAAGCAACATGCAACATGTCACCCCGGAGAACCCTCGAGCCCTATATGTTCTGGTTCAAGCCAGGGCTCATCCGCCACTATGCACTTGACTTCTTGTTACCTAGAAGAACCTATAAGCAAGCATGCGCTTCCACTCAATGCCAGTGTCACCCGCCACTTGACGCTTGGTAGGCACTTTGCTCGTATGAGCAAACAACCAGGCTCAGCCTGTCCTATGACAATCTTGTTACTTAGCACATTTTAAACAAAGTCTTTTATACTGAAAATCATGCAGGAATGCCTCAGGCAGCGTGACACCCAAGAAAACCTCCAAGCCCTCCAGCCTTTAGGTTCGAATTGGGATCACCCCTCGGCAAAGCAACATAGTGAGGCTCAACTGCGACACATTTGTCTCAACGCCTAACAATCACCCAAGTGGCATGGTCAATGCTTACTTCTGAGTCCCTCGACCTGCACGGGCAAGCGACTGTAGAAATTTGGTCAGACTAGTGCAAAACACTGCTAGCTATTTGAAATATGCTACCCTATAAGACGAAAGAAGGATCAAACTACTACATCTAGTTTCTCAAATAATAAGTTTGTAATAAAGAATTTATTTTATTCAGTTCAATAACGCACAGGGGCAAAGTGCCCACCCCGCTAGGCTTACAACAGTTTTCAATGACTAGTTAGTTGAAAAGAAGAAAAAGGGAAGAAGAAGCATATAAATAGCACTCTTTCAAGGCCAGCCGGCCTGCACTCTTATCACTGCCTAGAAAACAACCAGCATGGGAAATGATTAAGAACTTACTGAAGAAAACTGAGGAAGCTCCCATCTTCGAAGCACATTAAATGCTTCGACTGATCCAGACCTTATCGAAGGATGTGTTGCCACCACCACGCCTTCAACACTAACTCTCATAAGAGATCACAAAGAGCTCTTAGGAAACTTCATTAAGGAGTAGACCAAGGCCTTAGCGGTGACATCTGAATTAGAGGTGCCAGCTCCTACTCCTTCAAAAGGAGCGCAAAAGCTTCCAAATCGACTTGAGGTTGGGAAAATAGGAGCATCAGAGTAAGGAATCATCCTAGCCCTGCCCAAGAGCATTGATCCGAATTACACAGCCAGTGGAATTTTGGGCAGGGGACCCAGGTCCCAACTAAAGGCAAGGACCATCTCAAGTAGCTAAAATCCAGGAGCATTAATCCGAACAGCCATAGGAAAGCATAGTTTGGCACCCAAGAAGGCTACCTCATCTCTAAACCCCGCTAAATTCGAGAAAAATCCCAAACATGTTTGAAAAAAATCCAAATGCTCAAGAGTAACAGGAAAGGAAGAGGAAGACGAAGCCATCTATTCTTTACAAAGAGAAAATCGAGCAAAGTTCAAATCTACATAAGAAATTACATGGCCAAAGTTCTATGGGTTTGAAGTGGAAGGAAAAGGGCATATTTATATGCCTCTCCCCTCAATCGCTGCCGTTGTAATCAAAAAGACAAAAGAAATATTGATCGTTCAAAGGTGATAAGTGATGTGTCACACCATGCACATGGGCATGGAGACCCCTTTCTACCACATCTCGAGAATCCAACCATCATGGCTAATGGCCCAATGTCACATGGATAGTGCAATACTGTCAGTCGATAGAAATCTTCTAGATTTTACAAGCCCATGCCTGCTCACGGGCATGGGCTTAGGGAGAAAAAGGTTACTTAATTTTTTTGTAAATAAGAAGATAGGCTAACAAAGGTTTCTTAGCATGATCCACTTCGGTCCAAGACGGGCTGCGCCTAGGCCAGCCTACCATAAACTGTTCGAGAATCAAAAGTAGGTCAGCAAGTCTTCCTTGATTGCCATCCAGTTTGGACCCTTGTCAGCCCGTCCTCTCTATGGCACTTTAGGTCAACCCCCGGCCAGTGCAACTCGAGGCAATGAATAGTTATCTCGATAAGCAAAGCAAGGCATTTGCACTACTCGGCCGGGTCCCCATCGTCTATCCCCCCTCTTATAAGTAGCAGGCTCTAAGACAGCCCGTCTACTCGAACACCTTCCTAGGCTCATCCGTCGATCAACGCGTCTTTTGATTACCTGGGGCATGCCTGCTAACCTTGCTTCGATGCATCACCCGTAAGCTACCTTACTGCTCGTCCTCCATATCATTATGAGTAGTGCATCCAAACCTATCTACCTCGGCCTGTTCCTTCACACAACATCTGACAGTTTCCCACCTATTTCTATATCCTGGGGTAAAGGCTGGCCTGCATGGTCATCCTTGCCACATCAGCATACAGACAAGGCTGATAAAGAAGTGCAACCAAGTGTGTCCTCTTCTAACATAGTGCATGCAAAGCAACATGCTTCCAGTGTGCATGAAAATTACATGAATAGTAAGAGCAGTGCATGGTTTTTTTGTTTTGATGTCGACCTCCGCCGCTGATTCCCTTTACTTCACCAACTGCCCCTTATTAACCAGATTTATGGCAAAACGCATATCCAGTTGGTGTTAAGATATTATCTCAACCGTCCCAGCATCAGTTTCAACTACTATAAATACCCCATGCATGACAACTTTAAAGTTTTTGTTTGTCTCCACTTGCCTAGGGTAGGCCATTCGATTATTGGTTGGCACCCGCTTAGGGTGGGCCATTCGCTTGTTGGTTACTACCCGCCTAGGGTGGGCTGTTCGTTTGTTGGTTGCCACCTGCCTAGGGTAGACCATTCAGTTATTGGTAGCCACCCGCCTAGGGTAGACCATTCAGTTGTTGCTCGCCACCCGCCTAGGGTGGACCATTCGATTTTTTGTCGCTACCCACCTAGGATGGGCTATTGGTCGCCACCCACCTATGGTGGACTATTCAATTGTTGGTCACCTTTCTCCTATGGTCGATTTAACCAAAGCATAAATTAGTCACTCATGATCCCTTGTCCTTGGCTTAGCATCAAGTAGTAGATTCCCATAGAAGCTCACCATCTATAGTGCTTAGCTCAACAAGCCCTCAAGATTAGCAGCAGCCTTAGTCTTGGGCAACCCTTTTATCTCGTTGTATACCTTGTAATTCCTTATAATCGTAAATGAGCCATATAATAAAAGGAATACACAGTGGATGTAGACAGCTCTGCAATAACTCTATACCTTGTGTCATTTGCCCATTGAATGCTTATTTTAGCTCCTAAACTAGATGATTAGCAAGCAACCTTTTCTTTTCATGGTGCAATTCCAAGGTTGATGAAAAATATAGTCAATAACAGCAAATATGTGCGATCCAAGAGCGCTAGAATCTAACTTCTAAAAACTGAACAAGTAGTTCTAAGGACCGAACAAGTAAGAACCAATTTGCTTGATTGTGATATGAGAAAAGAACTACATTTACCTATGAGACAATGAACTTTAGCAGTAAGGTTATGGAAGTATAAGTTCTTTTTCCTACCCTTGTAGAGTTGAATTCCTAGGTTGGTAATAAGGAGCGATGCAATGCCAAAGCTAGTAGCATTACATAATCACACTTTCTAAACCATAGTGGTGAGTAAGGATGTGATGATGGAGTTGTTATCAAGGTTAATATTTTTGGCTAGATGTCCTTTGATATGCACGAAATAGTTTATAAGATTGGAACCGATCAAAGATGACCATTGGTGAAGATAAGAATATCATCAAAAAAGGATTAGGAGGAGTTAAAAGGAGTTCTATTAGGATGCCTGAAATGTCGTATGCATCCAATAATGTTATGGTAATGGATATCTCGACTAAGGGCATCCTTGCAATGATGAAAAAGGCAAGGGATAAGGGGTCCCATTTCCTAACACCCCTATCGGATTTGAAGATGTCTTTGGGAACACTGTTGATAAGGATAGAGTATCCACAGTTGGATATGAGTCTTCAAACTATGTCAATGAAAGTTTATAGAATCCAAACGATCTAAGTACTCTAATAACGAAGAACCATGATATACGATCATAAGCTTTAGCCATATCAAGTTTGATAACTATGTTGGATTATGATATTTTTCCATTGCTTTAAGAGACCATTTCTTTAGGCAAGGTGGATGTAGTCAATGACGAGCCTACCTTTGATGAAACCTGCTTAAGTAGGGGAGATAATTTTTTGGAGGGTAGGAATGATTCTAGTTGTAATAACTTTAGATATTACCTTATTAGCAAAATTACAAAGGTTAATAGGTCTGATATCTGAGCAAGTTTTTGGGTTATCAACTTTCAAAATGAGAATGCTACTAGTGGATATCCAGCTTTACAGTAGAGATCCTCTTACAAAGAAAGCTTGCGTGGCCAAAATAAAGTCCATACTAATGATATCCCAACAAGTTTGGAGGAAGCATCCAATGAACCCATCTGGAGCAGCAACTCTATCTTTTGCAAGGTCAAAGACTATCTCCTAAACTTATCAAGATTTGGAACATGAAACAAAAGATAGTTGTTGGTTCGTTGATTAGACAGGGACATTACATACACACAAAACACATACATACACACACAGATATTATAATCGAATTTTAACTTTAAATGCAATACCTTTTAAATCTAATTTAAATCGATCAAAAGTTTATAAATTTAATTTAACTTTTATTTATATATTCCCAAAATTTAGTTTAATAATTAAATTGGTTAAAAATAAATTTTAAAAATTGTATTTTTAAGAAAAACATAAGGCTGAAATTAATTCATGTATATATATAAATTATATACATATACATATATAATATTTCATAATTATAAAATAAAACATTAGCTTATGACCCTACCATTAGTTATCACATTGAACTGTCAACTTTTCCTCTAAGAGAATCTTTCTCTAACTTGATACCGAAGATGAGATGTCCATTGCCAAGATATAATTAATTTGGAAAACTCGAGTGATTGATGGAGAATGAGAGCTATGAGATTTATTTATATGGGAGTATGTAGAATTCAAATCTTGTAAAATATCTCAACAAACCAGATAAGCTCCTACTAATTCTATTACTATCAATATAAATATTTTAAATTATATATATATATACGACATATTTTGAATTAAACTGAATAATATTCGACCATTAATATATAATATATATAATTTAGCCATTTCAAGAAAATTAAATATATACATATAACCTGTATATTCATTAATTAAATATAAACCCATAAATAATAAATAAATTAATATAACCATTACATCAATTTCTCCATAATAATTTGTAATTTAATAAATTTATTTTCTTAAATTAGTTTCGGTCAAATGTTCAGAGTTATGGTTTTAGACTTATAGGTGCGACATTAGGTCTTTGTTAATATCGAACAATTCAAAATATTAAAGATTGCATGGACTTTCTTGAAGCATAGTAGTAGATGGAAGGTCAAATGCTTACAAATCATTTAAATAAAGTCCTACCTCATGATCATTTAAGTTGCGCCCTTATACAATGATTTATTGTGCATGTCATGGTTCCTTGTCAACACTATGCCACTAAGATGTCTAGAGCTCGATCAATCATCAATACTTTAGTAACATGTTTTTATTAATTATGAATATAGAACTTCTAGTTATGGTGACTAATCTCTAAAATTGTGCAGATATATGCTTACCACATCATGTGCATAAGTGATACTGGATCTAGTACAACATTGCTTATATAATTGATTTTATTGCATATAAACAAGGAATATCTCAATTGCTTTTTCTCCTCATCCATAGGAGACAAGTCCTTGCTATAAAGGACAATTTGATGCCATAGGAATATTTCCTTGTTTGGAATTTTCCCCTTAATATCCTTTTGGATTTATCTTTATAAATCTTTATACCCGATGTATAAGATGTCTCACCTAAATCCTATATCGATATTTTTGCTACCTTATTGTAACTTGTTGTAACCTAAGTACATCATTACCAATCATTAGTAAGTTATCTACATTCAATATGAAAATGTCGTTCCACCTTTCTCTTCCTTTCCATAGACATACACTTTCTCTGTGTTTTGATAAAATTCGGCTGTTTTATTAGATTGTCAAAACAATTTTTCTAACTTCTCGATGCTTGTTTAAAACCATGAATTGGACTTAAGATGTTGTAGTTTTATAATTGCTCCCACTAGTTACGAGAACCTTTCTATTGGATAAAGGCAACAAGGTAAAAAAGAGGAAATTAAGCCTGTTAATGGATACCCCAAAAATCTAAAGTTCGAAGGCATTTATATTCGAAAAGAAAATAGATATCCAATATATAAACAAATAGATACAAATGCAAATACCAAGCATCTACATTCGAAAATTTCCTTTTTAGTTTTTGTCAAGATTATAGTTTATATCATGTATATTTTAGTACAATGAAGATAATTATTTATTATTTTATTAACCTAATTGTTTATATTATATACATTTAATGCATATTATCTGCTTAAAACTATTTATTATCATCATATTTGTTTATTTTTCATTATCATCATATTTGTTTATTTTTATACTTCTATAATCAATTTGTTGAAAATAATTACGTTAAACATAAATTTTCTATATATGTTTCTTGATTTATTGATTGTCAACGATTAAGATAAATATTTAGTATTCGTTTGTGTCCATTGATTTGGATATCACATATCCAAAAATTATTCGGATGTAGATGCGGATATGGTATTATACGCATATGAAAGTATCAATTGACAGGCCTAGGGAAAACTTTAAAAACTTTCATTTTAAT
Organism: Allium fistulosum; assembly: GCA_030737815.1. Lineage (NCBI taxonomy): Eukaryota > Viridiplantae > Streptophyta > Magnoliopsida > Asparagales > Amaryllidaceae > Allium > Allium fistulosum. The sequence continues at coordinate 875,456,595 of CM060905.1, read as the reverse complement.
CTATTTTGCACTAGATCATTTATAGTGTTATTATAAATAATCTTATATTTACATTAAATCATATTTAATGTTATTTAAAATTATTTGATTTGAATTTGAATTTCGAATTTAAAAGATAAATATTAATTTGGAATCAAATTTGAATTTAGAATATAGTAATTTCAATTCAAAAAAAAATTAAATTAAATTTCACAATATAGTCGTGAACATAATATTTCAATGAGAGATGAAGGTAGTTATGTAATTATTTATTATATTGGGTCCAACAATAATGCGAGAGTGCGCGCGCTAGCATAGGTTACGAGATGTAAATATATAAGGGTTTATGTATTTGCATTATTATACATATAGACATATATAAATTATATACACATACATATAATACATTTAGATATAATTCAATATGTATATAATTTGTCATTCGTTCAACTCGAATATTAGATGTACCATCACTTAACTATTCGAAACTCCCATTTTTCTATGTTAGGTAGTAAATATTTATGTCAGTTAATATTATTCATAATTTATATACGGATTCAGTGCTCAAATTGCATGTAAAATAGAGCTCGTGTGTGAAAGTTACACATGTTTGAAGGTTTAAGAGGTTAAAATGTAATTTATAATAATTCAAGGGTTTAATAATAAATTACCTTATTTCCTCAACTAAACCCTAACCACTGCACCATATTTCCATTTTGAATTACGACACCCGCTTGAGAACTCCGAACACGTCATCACTTATGCCCTTGTACACCTTGCACCATAACGATCATTTCTATACCCGCAATGCTTCAACCGACATTTATTCCCCAAACCTTAATATTAGGGTTGTCGACTTAGTAGCAACGATCGTTATTATAAGAGCAATTATCACCAATCTCAGAGGCTTCCTCATGCCAATTCAGTTCGATTGGTGCCACTGCATTATTAAACCACTTGTGGGTGGACCTTAAACCATCGTCGATGGCGATGGAGTAAGAAGGAAAATGATGTCTGTGCACGTGCACACATAGTGAAATAAATAAATAAATAAATAAATATCTATCTATGTATTTTAAATATGTATAATTTAATTTAAAATAATTTTACTTTAAAATCCTTGATAATTCTATCGGTTGATCACACCTTAAACTATAAGCTTTGCCTTTGAGAGAACATTTTTTTACACAAGGATGGAGTTGCAAAGTCAACCGTGATGATATAATTTATGAATGTAGAGAGATAATAAAGTATTCATGTGTTTTAGAGGGCTCTAGTGTAACAAACCGATTTTAGGGGTAATTAATAATAAATATTTAATTAATTAAAAATGGATTTTTGGAATTTTAAATAAATGATTTGAATTTATTTTAGAATATTAGAATTTTTAACAATGTAATCAAGTACGAAATTAAACAGTTTTGAAAATAATCAGTTTTTTAATTTGTGAAAATGAATTAATTCAAAAATTATTTAGGATATGGGCTTAAAATTGTGAATATTGGATATTTAAATTTAAATGGATTAAAATATAGAAATAAATTCTAGAAAATTTATATGGTTAGATAAATAATTTACTGTGGTTAATGTAACTTTTATTCAAAATTTTATTGTACTTTGAATTAAAAATTAAAATTAGTTTTATATGTAAAAGGAATGAAAAAGAAAGAGAATATATATATGTATATATGTATATATATTTATTAAATAAGAAGCCCAAGCCCATATTTCTAAGCCCAAACCCATCATCACCTATCCTGATTATTCTATATCTCAAATTTGCTATCTCTTGACTCTTCCCTCTCGTTTATAAAAGTAAGCACGTTTACTCATTTAGCAACCTGATGTTGCCACTTCTTCCATCCTCCAATTCTAAATTCTGAAATAAATCCAATAAATTTTGTGAAATTCCCAAACTTAAATTCAGGCATCTCCACATCATTTTATATCGGGCTGCCTGAAGGTATCCAAGTTTGGTTGATGCGGTGGAAGTTTGGAGCATGCATAGGAAGAGGAAGAAGAAGCAAGAGTAGGTGAGTGATCGCACTTGCAAATCTTAGCCTATATCATTTAATTCTTTATATATAATTTGTTTGGATTGATCTTTGTTCGTATGTGTTGCTTTTGCTTTGAATTGGAGGAGAAACGGTTGAAGGAGGAGGAAAAGTTCGCCTAAATCAACGATCTTCTGTACATTTATGCCTTTGACCGGTCGACTATCTAGGGCAACCGATTGACCACTTACGGTTGATCGATGGGTCAATTGCTCATGCACTAATTTTGCAAGATCCGTGTATTTTAAATTTTATTAAATTTATTATATATTAATGCTTTATAAATAAAAATATTTATATATAAAGACGTTTTGTGTATATATATTTAATAAGAGAAAAGTTTATTTAATATTAATAATCATTTATTTATTTTGGATATTGATTAATTAATTAAAATTTTAGTTTTTGATTTTTATAAATCTATATAAATCTTTATAAAATTATAGAAATATATGAAATTATTCCTAATTGATATTTAAATATTTCTAAAGTATATTTCATGTAATTTTGAATATAATTAAAGTTTTGAAAAATATATTATATAGATTTTGAATATATTAAATTAATTTAGATATTATATAATTATTTAAAAATAGTATTTGATTAAAGGAAATTATGAAATGATTTTTAAATGCTATTAATTTATTTTAATATTTGTTATCAATGATTTAAGTATAAGGTGAAGCTTTAAATGGTAATCTATATTTTGAAATAAAAAGAAATTTATTTTGAAGTTTATATATTTAATTTAAAATAGTAAATAATTATAGAAAATTATGCAAAGACTTCTATAAAGGAAATTTGATTTATAAAGTGAGTTTTGAATGTTTTACATGTATATAAATTTAAATATTTAGTTACTGTTTAAACAAAGATTTTGTTTAACTTTATTATTATTATTCCATTTCTGAATCTAATTGAAATTTTTATGTACGACTTCTATATTTTCAAAGTTATAATTTTCTTATATTGATTTCAATATCTAGAATGATTCACAGTTGATATTGATTGGATTTGTGATTTTGATATGATACGGTGATGACATCCTTCTATATGATTTTGCGAGGATCTTTATTCCATGTGATGAGAAATCTGAATAAATAGAGCTATAATACCGTTTGATATGGGGGCATTCGGTAATATTTCTCTGGTTATTCTTTAGACTCATTATATACAATATGTGGTGACTGAGTGGAGTTGATAAGCAGTGAATAAACGATTGAGTATCTCGTGGTGGTATGAGACGCCATTATGATATTAATTCGGTTTTTCATTGTAAGTAGATGACACTCACATGATGTGGATTTGTGGAGACTCATTGCGGTGAGTCATGTGTATTGCCATGTATCAGCAATCCAATATATAGCCATGTGCTGGCGATATTATCAAGCTGTGTGGCAGTAATATGTAGAACTATGTGTTGGCAATAATATCAAGCTATGTGGCAGCAATATATACAGAGCCATGTGTTGGCATTTATAAACAACTGTGTATTAGCTATCGAGTATAGATACAATGTGCCTATCTATCTTGTCTAGCTTCCTTATGTTTCGAAAGCAAACTAGATTAGCCAGCATCCACCCTGGCAGCCTGATTGCGGTAGTCGTGCCCCAGATATATGAGACGCTTATTGTTGTGTGCCTTAGTTGTGTGTGTTTGCCCCTATGTAACATAGGACAATAGTCGGTTACCTATAGGGGTAATGTGTCGGGTAGTTATTGATGCATAACATAGACTTGCAACATGTTTATGCCAAGTGGTGGATATTATCACGATACTGATGGAGAGGTAACAGACGAATGTAAGAGAAGTGTCAGATGGACACATGTGAGGCTCCTGGAGCAGGCAGACATACTGTCAGTCTCCCGTCTGGTTTCAATGTGTGTGGTAGATAGACATATACTAATTATATCCTTACATGAGATTATGTCCAAGATATAGTAAATCCATGTATCTTATCTTTATGTGATTGATGGGCAGATAGCCTATCCATTTTATATAGACGGTCTATTTATTATTGATTTTACTTAGGCAATGCCATATGCTAGCACAAACCTTTTTTTATTGATTTTGGGATTCCAATGATGATTTCTAGATGTGGATGATTCACTCATTTGTTATTAATTTTATGATTTCTAATTTGATGTGTTTGTATATAGATGATGGCATATTTGTGTATAGTTTCATGGCATTTGACGTTTTGTGATACATTGGGAATTATTTATGATATTATGATTATAAACCATCTGTTTATTGTTATATAGACACTTAGTGATATTATGGGTATTATCTTAAGAATATACTTTGCATATATTATGTCCCTATTTATATTAATCCTTTGATTTAGACATAGTCTGACCCGTGTGTTATTTATATAATGCTCGGGCCAGTCCGAGACTTTTCAGGTATATGGACAATAAGACCAACTTGTGTGTGGACATATAGGAGTTTGGTGTTCAGTATAGTTGTTCACCATCATGTGTTGTTTTGCTTCTTGTATGTACATTCTTTTTATGTATACTGGACATACCTTTTGTGTGTGTGTGTATTGTATTTTATTATTGCAATTGACTCTATGATCTTTGATATTTCTGTATATTGTGTATTGTTCTATCCTTAAGGCACATGTGTTTATTACTTTGTGCCAATACTGCGTATGTATTGGTAAGTTGTTTATTTGATGTTTTTAATACATACCAGTGTTAGCCCAAGGGAATATTCATGTATGTACCCCATATCGCCTCATTCTCTGTATTACTCGACAATATTACTTTGTAATACTCTTGGGTAGTATAGGTATAGAGGTGGGTGTGTTACAGTTGGTATCAGAGCAAGGTTTTGACAATACACCATATATCAAAGACACGAGTCAAGACCTTTGTGAGACTTAGAATCCCTATCCTCTTTCGATGAGTTGGGTAGTTACCCTATAATTCAGGATAGAAGGAATATATATAGGATGATTACCGGGGCAATCATCTAGGGATGTATATATTATTTTCTATATATATATAAAGATACTTCGATTTTAATGTTTTGAGTATGAACATAAATATAAAATGACTGATATTGGGTGGCTTAATATTGAGTTGTCTAGTTTTGATTTGATTTTGATCAGAGTGCGTAGTGCTAAATTTGTTTATCCATTTTCCACCGAGTGCCTTGGTCGTTATTGTTTATACCTGTTTGGTTATTGATAATTGTTTGTGTTGAATTAATTTTGTTATTGTAGTTGAACATTCATATGTATTGTTTATGTTGTAAAACAGTTTTGATTTTATATTTATTTGCTATTAATAAAAATGTGAGGAGTATGTTGATATTATGTAATGTTTACTGGAATGAGTTATTGTTTGATACAATATAATGGTTATTGAAATGATATTTTGATTTGATATAGATATTCATAGTACGTTTGAAAAATGTATGGATATTATTATGTATTTATTCAAAAAAGGCTTTATTTTTTTAGCAAAGCTAGCTGTTTTACAGTGAGCCGTCCACTCTCATAAAAGAATGAAGGAACAGGTGTTCGGTACATGCACCAGAACAGTTATATAGAAGAAAAGCACAAGAGTTAGGCAAAATGCCTAAATTACTAAAATAGACTAAGCTAGACCTCCTCCGGAGAGGACACTCTACTCCCATCCTCAGATGAGTCAGGGCCACTAACATGTATAACCTAGAGAATAGAGAAAATAAAGTAGGAACATAATCCATCGAATCCAGACCACACAAATACTATCTATCCTAAGAGACATCTGCCAACAAGGATGTATTATTATCACTAATCTTGCATAGAACACAAAGAGTAAGCACATCATCTTCCATTTGATAGAACTGGCGTTTCTCCTCACCAAAACGACTTAAGTATTTGAAAAATAATCCACTAGACAGCTCATATATCATCTTCGATTGATCATAGACCTACACTTGCTCAGGCGAATGCCAGCAAATATCAACCACCTCTAGATCCATAAGGGAAATAGAAGCACAATCATGAGGGGGAGGGAGAACCACTACAGGTTCATCCTTAATTCAAGCATCAATAGGAACAGTAAAAGGAATTCCGAAAGAAGGAACTTACCAACATACCTTCTTACTTCCTTAAGGGTTTGGTTGATAGGTTATGCTTAGAACCCTCATACCTTGTTACTTCCTTAAGGTTCACGAATCCAATAGGAGGGTATGCAACTCTGGGGATGAGATGTGGCCAGTTAGAACTAAACTTGTTAGGACATAAGTTTTCTTGTAGTCCGTATGTTTTCAATTTCGTAGATTTTAGAATCATTTTGGGTATGGATTGGTTGAGTAAGTATGAGGCTATAATATTTTGCCAGGATGGGGAGATATCACTAAGACACCCTGATAATCATAACTGAATCATATTCTCAGTGGAGAATTCTGACCGGAGTAGTTATGCTTTGTTAAGTGCTATGGAAGTGGGAGAAGAGTTATGTCAAGTTCGAGTAGCAAGAGAGTTTGCAGATGTCTTTGAGCCGGTCATAGGACTACCTCCGAAACAAGCTATTGAGTTTCAGATAGACCTTGTGCCAGGAGCTGAACCTGTAAGTAGACCACCTAGCAGGATGACACGGTCCGAGATGAAGGAATTGAAGGTGCAGCTAGTGGATCTAGAAGGAAGGAATTTTATTAGACCAAGAAGTTCGCCTTGGGGAGCAGCCGCTGTATTCATAAAGAAATCAGATGGGTCGTTGAGTATGTGCATCGACTATCGTAAGTTGAACGAAAGGATGATTAAGAATAAGTATCCTTTGCCGAGAATTGATGATCTATTTGATCAGTTGTGCGGAGCTAGAGTGTTTTCCCAATTGGATTTAGCGATAGGTTTCCATCAGTTAAGAGCGGTAGAGGACAATATTCCTTTGATAGAATTTTGGACTAGGTATGGTTCGTATGAGTGGTTAGTAATGCCATTGGGGTTAACAAATGCACCTTTTTTCTTCGTGGATTTGATGAACCAAGTTTTCGAGTGTACTTGGATAGGTTCGTGTTGGTGTTTATAGATGACATTTTAGTATACTCTAAGGATGAAAGGGAGCATGAAGATCATCTTAGAGTGCTGCTTGAGACGCTGAGGCAGCATTAGCTAAAAGCAAAGTTTTCCATGTGTCATTTTTGGAAGAAAGAGGTTAAGTTTCTTGGTTACATGGTTTCAAAGAAGGGCTTATCAGTCAATCTAGATAAGATCGAAGCTGTTAATAATCGGAAGAGACCAAAGACGGTGACTGAGATTAGAAGTTTTCTTGGACTTGCTGGCTATTACCGGAGATTCATCAAGGATTTCTCACGGATAGCAACGCCTTTGACTAAGCTAACCAGGAAGGATGTGAAGTTTGTCTGGTCCGACAAATGTGAGGAAGCATTCCTTAAGTTAAAGCATTTGTTGACCAATGCACTTGTGTTATTAGTTCCAGACGGAAACCAAGGGTTGGTGGTGTATACCGATGCATGTGGAACTGGATTGGGAGCTTTGTTGATGCAGAAGGGTAAAGTGATTGCCTATGCTTCACGACAGCTTAGACCGCATGAATTGAGATATCCTACTCATGATTTGGAGTTGGCTGCGGTGATCTTTGCATTGAAGATTTGGATGCATTATCTCTTAGGGGAAAGATTTGAGCTATACACGGATCATAAGTTTTTAAGGTATTTATTCTCCCAAAAGAAGCTAAATATGAGACAACAGAGGTGGCTGGAGTTTTTGGCTGCTTATGATTTCAGTCAAGGTTTCAAATCTCGGATTTTGGCCAATATCTCGGGCAAATATCTCGGCTGTCTCGGGCGATATTTAAAAGACTTATAACTAACCAAGCTGCCAAATCTCGGATTTTGGCTAATATCTCGGATTTTCATCTCGGCTGATCTCGGGGAGATTTAAAACCTTGATTTCAGTATAGAGTATACTCCTGGGAAAGGAAATAAAGTAACAGATACTCTTAGCAGAAGACATCAGAATGTGGTGTTAGCTATGTTGGCAGAATGGAAGGATTTAGAAGCTTTGACTACTTATGTTGCGCAGTTAAGATTGACTGCTAGTTCTAGTCAAAGTACCTCCATGTTGTCCTGTTTAGAAGTTCGACCAGTGTTGATTGAAAGGATTGCTTCTAAGTAGAAAGAGGATCCAGTGTTAGCCGAGAGGATTAGAAGGCTTGAGGTTGGATCAGAGATCGATGATTTAAAAGATTTAGTCTTGATCAGAGGGGATGGTTGAGAAAGAAGGGACATTTATGTGTTCTGAATGTCAAGGACTTGAGGAATGAAGTTCTTGGAGAATGTCATCAATCCAAGTTTACGATTCATCATGGAGGGACCAAGATGTATCAAGATATGAAGAGGAGCTTCTATTGGGAAGGTATGAAGAGGGATGTTGGCTTGTGGGTTAGGCAGTGTGCAAACTGTCAACAAGTGAAAGCCGAACATCAAAAGCCAAGTGGATTGCTTCAACCTTTAGAGATTCCAGTTTGAAAATGGGATTTGATATCCACGGATTTTATAGACAGGTTGCCAAGTTCAAATAAGAAAAATGAAAGTATATGGGTCATGGTGGACAGATTGACCAAGAGTGCCCATTTCATCCCAGTTAAGTCAACCAGGACGACACCTGTTTTAGATAAGTTGTTCATGAAGAACATAGTTAGACTACATGGGATTTCTTGTAGTATAGTCAGCGATAGAGATGCTTTGTTTACTAGCGAATTCTCGAAGAGTCTACAAGATGTGTTAGGCACTAAGCTCAAGATAAGTACTACATATCACCCTCAGATAGATGGGCAGACAGAGAGAGTCAATAAGATACTCGAGGTTTTACTAAGAGCTTGTGTATTGGACTTTGGTGGATCTTTGGAAGATCACCTACATTTGGTGGAGTTTTCCTATAATAATAGTTATCAGACTAGTATAGGAATGGCGCCGTTTGAAGCTTTGTATGGAAGGCCATGCAAATCACCGGCATGTTGGTTAGAGACTGGAGACAGATTAATCTTAGGTCCGGATTTGGTTAGAGAGGCGTCAGAAAAGATTGAGTTGATCCGAGAAAGGATAAAGGAAGCTCAGTCCAGACAAAAGAGTTACACAGATAAGAGGCATAAAGACCTAGAGTTCTTAGTTGGAGATAAGGTTTTCATTAAAGTATCACCGATGAAGGGTGTGGTACGATTTGGAAAGTCAGGGAAACTGACACTGCGATATGTTGGTCCATTCCAGATTATAGAGAGGATTGGAAAGCTCGCATGCAAAGTAGAGTTGCCGAGCAGTATGGCAGGTGTCCATAATGTGTTTTATGTGTCTCATCTTCGTAAGTATGTGCATGATCCAGAGACTACTATTCCTCTAATAGGGTTGGAAGAGTTGATAGTAGAGCTTAATTTGACTTTTTTTAGACAACCAGTTCGGGTTGTAGCGAGAGATGAGAAAAGATTAAGGAACAAGACAATCAAGTTGGTGAAAGTTCAGTGGAGCGACAACGAGAAGGACGTACTTGGGAGACAGAAGATAGGATTAGAGATACTTATCCTGATCTTCTTTGAGGGTATGTCTATATTAGATTTATATAGATAAATGCTAGTTAAGTAGGCTAGTATGGTTGCTAGGAGTGGTTACAGATGATTGCCTTGTTTAGTATTTAGTCATTACTGAATTTCGAGGATGAAATTCTTTAAGGAAGGGAGCCTGTAACACCCCTAATTTTTGATAACATTATTCAGGATATTTAATTAGATAAATTAAATAGAATAATGTAAATATTCAGAGCGATAAGAGGATTGAGATTTGAAAATAAAACTAAGGGGCGAGCATAATTAAATAAATGGGCTTAAGAATGGTTTATAAGCAAATTAATTTACATAAGGTCATATTGGGAAATAGGCACACCTTATTACCATAACCCTTATATATTCACGGCTTACCCTCCATTCACATTCATTTCTCCTGATGACAGTGTCTATAGTATTATATCCATAATGGGACAACTCATCAAACTTAGAAGCATACTCAACAACCGACATCTGTCCCTGCTCCGGATCCAAAAACTTCCTAAGCAGCGCTGATTTAACAACCTCAGACATAAATCTCTGTTCAAATCTCCTTCAAAAATCAGCCCAAGTCAATTCCTCCTCCATAACTCCAACAGTAACATTATTCCACCAATGAAGTGCTGAATCTTGCAACTACCTATAGGCTAACATTCTCTTCTACTCATCATCTAAACCCAAATCAGCAAAGATACGCTCACAATGCAACAACCAATTTTCTACCTCTATGGCATTCTCCGTCCCCATGAATGGCTTCCCACCAAGACTGGTGTAATCTTTGCTCAGCTTAGCATAATTATTCCCAACTGGAGCCACATGATTACTCCTCCAACGTTTCCAGCAACACCAACAGGAACTTCCACTTGCATCATATTGACGAAGAAATGATACAACGCCCCCATATCCACTGGTGGATTTCCAGCACCCACATTGGCATCTGCATTTTGGTTAGCATTAGCCTATCGACCCTGGTTCCTCCTGGTGGGTCGAGCATTTCCATTGGTTATGGTGCTTCCTCCACCGAGATTTCCTCTTCCGTTTCGTGCCTCCATATCTTCTTTCTCGTAAATCTGCATATGAGCCTTAGTAAGATACAGAAGAATGGTCTAAGAGAGAGGGGAATATGTACTTATATATATATATATCAAATACAAGTACGTTACTATAGCATTAACCCAAACCTCGATCTTATTTTCTGATTCATTGGATTATGTTTGAAAATCTTTTAGGTTTAAATTCCTTTTAAGTTTCATAAACCTATGCTCCGATATCAACTTGTAACATCCCCTACTTGGAGGCCCAAAACTAACGGCTACGGATGCTGCAGTTATCCTTAGTTATTAATCCTTGGTGACCAAATATGGTAATGTTAGATACATTGATATAACATAAACACATAGATATGGAATTGTTTTTTTAAAATCAACAAACAACTTTCTCATTCCATTCCAAAACATTTCATATACATTACATAATCCCAATACGAGTTAGATATATTTATTACAACATACGCCAAGAGCGACATATGAAGATGCCCCCTAGGATGATTAGAGTATATATATGCAATTAAACAAGTTTGCCTTTACAAAAACAACACAGTGGAATCAAAATAAAAGAGAATTCTAGATAGCTATCATGCCTCCTGCATGTCTCCGGAAGCTTATTCGTCTAAAGAGGTACCTGAAAACCTCAACACTCAAACTACTCAAAATCGATTTAGCACTCGAGAGTTTAAGGGGAAAACATAAACTTCGAGTCAGACATAAAGCCTGGTATGAATAATAATCTACCGTCTTGTTATCCGGGTTTTTAACCCAGCAAGATCCAAGAGAAGACGGAACAACTTGATGAAGTCAGAATGGCTCGGAACTCAACCAAAAGGGGTTAAAGCAACAAGTTAAAGAGAGCCAAGTCATATTACAAAAGCAACGACTGAGTCTGACTAAACCAAGAGACAAGCATCCGTCCAGCCCAATCAGCAGTTGAATGCAACTAGCAAGTAAATCGTCTCAAAACAAAGTGATGTATGATGAGACTGCAAGAACAACGTCGATACAAGGCAACAAAAGCATTCCGGACATCAAAGTCCAGAAATAGTCTAAGTGTATGGATCGCCAACGATCCATATCGCCATCGATCCATATGTCATCTTTGGGTCGCTATGGCACATAGGGAGCAAAGAAAGCAAAAATATGCAAAGTGTATGGATCTCCAGCGATCCATACACCATGGATCGCCAGCGATTCATACTTGATTATGAAATCTTGGCGACCTAAACTAGACGTAGAAGAAAATAGGGCTAAGTGATTAACTTGCACTCGAGCTACTGCTATGGATCGCTAGCGATCCATAGACCATGGATAGCTAGCGATCCGTGCTTTCGGCTCGGGTCGCAAGCTAGGCTCTACTGGATCCTCCTATGTCCATCTGGAAGCAATTGGCGAATAGGCCTGGCCCAGAAGCTCTCCGATCTCTATAAATACCACCCTATTTGCAACATAAATGAGATCTTCTCCGAACTGGAGGCTGAAGCTCTGCTGGAAGCTTTTCTTCACTCTTTATCTCCTTCACAACAATCTCCAATGGGGTTCACTCTGATTCTCCAGTGGATTCCAACCTTGGAGATTCAATCTAGCTAAGGACAATCAAGAGCTTTGTAATGAAACACTTCTTGTAACAACAATCAGTCTATAATAAAAACTATAAAGTCGACGTAGGCTTCATTAACAGCCGAACCACTATAAAAATCTTCTTGTCTTCTTTCTCTTACTGCATTTTTCTATATCTATTGTCTATATTATTGCTCTATGAGAACAGGGCCAGTGCTTTCACACTCAAACTAGGGTATTGATCCATTTTTTAAGTTAACATTTTGGTGCTTTCACCGAGAACCCAACTCAGGCAAAGATCTAGCTATCTACTTTGGATCAGATAGGTTCAGAAGTTAAATCCTTAATCTCTATTTGAAAGATATAGCTATCTACTTTGGATCAGATAGGTTCGTAACATATACCGTAAACTTCGAGGGTGTTGCCCCTGAACCCCCATCTCCTATGGATCGCTAGCGATCCATGATGTTCGCTCGTAGGTCAATCAACTCTCTCGCATCATGATCCAATAGGCACCCCAGAAGAAAAAGTACTGAAATCAGTTAAGTACATGGATAGCTAGCGATCCATACTATTTTGCCAGGTCGCCATGGGCTTTGAGGTAGAAGGTAAGGGGAAGCTAGCGATCCATACTATTCTAGTGAGACCCCCGTCTGGGTCATTCGAAGGGGATATAATCGAAAGGAAGCAATGGGCGGAGCTCCAAGAATCATGATGGAAGAAAATGTTAACACTCCACCTATTGCAAAAGCATCGGCTACAAACTCGAACTTAGGCGTGAAAACCCCATAGAAGGATATAACGATAGCTCTCTCCGGCTCTGAAGATGACAAACAATTTGAGGAGGACAAATTGGATGAAAATGCCAACATGCAAAGCGCTAGAAGAAGCTCTAAAACTCATGTCATAGTATAGTGCCAAGTAATGGATGGGGAACTACTACTCAAACAATATTCCTAGAGGCAGAAGGACCAAGAAGATATGATACAAACTGAGATCAATTACAATGCCAAGCTCCCGTGGTATATTATGACCACTCCCAACTGACCAGCTTCCAATCCCATCATGGAGCTCACATCGTCGAATCACGAATGGTCGTCATCAAAAATCATCAAAATGGTTGTTGAAAAACCCGCTTCAGGGTTGACTCGAAGTCGAACTCGAGTAATCGCCTATTTGACCTGAAGTAGATTCTGGAAGTCCCGACTCAAAGTCGAACTCGGGTAATCACCCATTTGACTCGAAGTAAACCTAGGAAATTCTGGCCTGAAATCAGACTCGGGTAAAACCTAGATTTTCTCCAAGCAAACATGCAAATGGCTCCAAGCAACGTTTGTCACCAACCCAGCACTTCAAAGTCCGTGACTCCAAGCAAATGGTAAATTTTCTCTGGTCGAAATCTAAGTAAAATACAACCGATCCATCAATGGCGATCCATCTTCTTTTTCCCATAACTCGAACATGCGAACTCCAAATACCTTAAAATTTGGAATGCAACCTTATGGCGCATTCTTTTTCACCTCGGATCGATCTCACATAGTTTGAAATTTTTTGGGGATCGTCATTGATCCATGACCCCATCATAACCGATTCACTATTCAGTCGGCATTTCCAATCATTCAAGCATAGTCAATCATGCATATATCATTCTCAAGCATTATAAACAGCTCTAACTTGAAAACGAACTGGTTTGACAATGATTAGAGCGTCTTCCCCAATCGAAACCCATTCACCAAATCCGTTTAACATGCAAAATATCCAAATAGGTGTGACTAGCATATAAACAAAGCGAGGGCGACAGATGCAGTCTACTGCAAGGCCCTCAGGAATCATTAAAGGCAACCTATCTATGGGAAGGCAAACAGGTTCTAAAGACTAGAAGTAGTGCAATTGGAAGAAGACAAACCCGGTAATTTGCCAAAGAACATACCAAATGGTGAAGGAGCTATAGGACCTTAGGGACCTTCTTCCCAAGAAGAGCTACTAAGTCCCAGTAGAAAAGCGCCCCAGCTAACTGACGAAATCAGACGAAAGGATGGTTATCAAATAACTCTCAAGCTAGCTAGCAACTAAGGAATGGGGCAGCAACCTAAAGCAATGCCTTTTGAGAAACGGCACTGGGGCATTGAAGAGAGCACGACAAAAGAAATGCTCCTATTCCCTCGACGAGTCATCTTGATCCTCCTTCTGAGAACCAGCGTTGCTCTGGTGGGGTCGAGAAGTCTTGTCCAAAGGATCGTCGAACAAACAGATCCAACCCCTTAGTCTCCAGGAACCAATAGAACTGTGTTCCTACAAGCCAAATCCTAAAATTCCTCTTAGAATCGATAATTATAGTTCCAAGGCTGTCTGGTCATCGGACATCCGACTACAAAAATCCTTCGCGAACGTGAAGGTCTTTCACGAACTAAAGCATCATGAAGGCGAACCAGTAGATTAGCGGTCATCTGATCCAAAAAACCCTTTGCGAACGTGAAATTCTTTCACAAACTAAAGCATTATGAAGGTGAACCGGTAGATTAGCGGTCATCTGATCCAAAAAACCCTTCGCGAACGTGAAGGTCTTTCACGAACTAAAGCATCATGAAGGTGAACCGGTATATCAACGGTCATCTGATCTAAAAAACCCTTCGCAAACGTGAAGGTTTTTCATGAACTAAACCATCGTGAAGGTGAACCGGTAGATCAACGGTCATCTGATCCAACAAACCCTTTGTGAGCATGAAGGTCTTTCACAAACTAAAGCGTTGTGAAGGTAAACCGGTATATCAACGATCATCTGATCCAAAAAATCCTTCGAGAACGGGAAGGTCTTTCACGAACTAAACCATCGTGAAGGTGAACCGGTAGATCAGCGGTCATTTGATCCAAGGAACCCTTTGTGAACATGAAGGTCTTTCAAGAACTAAAGTGTTGTAAAGGTAAACCGGTAGATCGGCGGTCATCTGATCCAAAAAACCCTTTAAGAACGGGAAGGTCTTTCACGAACTAAAGCATCGTGAAGGCAAACCAGTAGATCAACGAAATTTAAGTACGATTGATATCTACGAAAGTGAACTGGAAGATAAGAAGTCGTCTAATCCAAAGCTCCTCGAAGTCAACGAGGTCACGCTCCAGGGCCACAAATCGACAATCATATCAGTCACTCCGCAAAATTAATAGAATCACTTTCAACGACCAATGAAACAAACAGTGCTGAACTCCAAAGCTTCAAAGTCGTTCAAAGGAACTAGGCAAAAACTAAACCGACCTTGTGGTTAATCGGAGGCTGACTCAAATCAAGCCAAGATTAAGAACTCAGGAAAAGCGCACCCAGTGGACTAGGGGCACCGCACACATTTGGATAGCCATAAGGAAGGACGAGACTAATCATACCACAGTTTTGTTATGCTCGATGAAAAATTCTGGCATTCTGACAGCTACAGATTTAACGATTCAGCTAGCGCAACAAATGAAATAGAAGCATAATACTTGCTTACTTCTTCCCAACTCCTCCTTTACCACCCTTGGTGATCGGTTCCTTTTCCTCTTAGATTGTATGCCAGTTAAAGACAAATTCTCTAAAGGCAGTTTGGACCAAAAGCTAAGAGTCTTACCCCTAACTCCTATAAGCTCTTTCTTCATAACCATCTCCATGGTGTCAGCTGTAGATCTCTCCACCATGGCAACCTTATCTGTTTGACCGTGCACATCTTCCCAAAATATGAGAGGATCGTCCAAGCAGTGGTTATCCGATCCAAAAACCAATTATCTCTTAGAACCGACGCAATTGTGTTCCAGCGAAGTCAAATTGTCGGACTGATGGGAAAACTTGATCCTTACCTTCTAATAACTGGTATCGCTCCTCCAGCACCGGGAAGGCCCAAACCATTGTGCGCACTCCCATAAGTTGCACATCACTTCTTGAGCTGTGGAACCACGCACTCGAAGCACGAACTCCTTACGTTACCCGAAGGTTGCCAACGTTAAGAAGTTCCAAACCGTTCTGGATCGACGGGTCGTACCGATCCCATGAGCCGCACACTCTCAAAAGCCGTGCATTTCATACGCCACGCACTCTGAAAAGCAGCGCATTTCATAAGCCGTGCATTTTCATAAGCCGTGCATCTGATAAGCTATGCAAATACTGCTTGATGTTGCTCTGGCATCATCGACGAACCATTAAAATTTTCTAAGTATTGGTGTTGTCCCGACAACACCGGGAAACTTGTCTATGGCAGGATTAATAGGGATCAACTCCCACTACCTGAAAGAAATGACATCGCTTCGGTAGTACCGCAAAGCTCACAAACCAAGAAGTCGGCAAAGAATTCTGATCTTTGACCAAAGTTAATGTACAAAATGTCAAAATTCAAGACACCCAAGTCATGAGTTCCCAAAGATAGGAGCAGCGATGTACCTTTGATTGGGGGCATCCAAGGAGCTGCTCAGAACATCAAATCTCACATTAATTGTTCAAAATAATCAGCCCTATGGACTGAGGGGCACATAACACATTAATACTTGGTCAGGATAAAAGATCGCTCCAACTTGCGATAAAAGGAGGAACTTACCGTCGTACAGAGATAGACTACGACGGAAGGCATTTCTAGAATCAAATCATCAACGCACCAGCTTCTAAAGACAAAAGCTGGTGCTCAAATGAGGTCTCAAACCCTAACTTGCAAAAAACTAGCTGTTATCCAAAAACAGACAACGACACGGAGAGAATGCTCAAAATCGAGCAGCTAAACCATTGATTCCCAAAGATTGGAACCAACGAATAAGGTTGAAATTAGCAATAATGCTATTAGTCCAGCATAATGCATATGGCCAGAAACAAGCAAGGTTAGGTGTCACAGATTCAAGACAAACACTACCGAACTCTACTAGTCCACGATTAGTATAGAAATGAACGCGGTCGTACCGGGGGGCAATGTGATGACTTGCTCCACAATTTAAAATTTTCTATAAGAACCTGGAGTTTGAGACCTAGAAATGAAGGTTCCACTAATAGTCGTCAGATCATAACAAAAACCAGTTGGAGGAAGTTTGATTTTTCATGAATGAGAATAATTATGGAATTGGTTAAGCAACAGCCTTGCATCTCCAAGGGTAATACTTGACGGTTAAACAAAGCTAGGCAATGGAAACGCCTGGGACTCTCACCCTTCCAGCACGTGGCATATCCTAGATTTAAGCAACATCGATAAAACAATCACATTGGGTTAAAAGGAATATACTCAACTCTACAGGATCGGATGAATGATTCGATCCTCACCAACGTGACTTTAACACCGCCCGAAGATAGGCAGCGCTAAGAAAATACTTCTACAATCCAAACATCGAAGTGTTAGTTTCTGAAGGCTGAAATTAGTACCCAACTGGACTAAAAGTACCACCGAATCGATGGGGAAAATCGATCCCAAACTCCTGACTGTCGGTGTTGCCTCGGCAACGCCAAGGCCTAATTTTATCTTTCAAGTATTGGTGTTGCACTGGCAACGCCGAGAAAATTTTCTATTTCCTAAGTACCGGTGTTGCCCCAACAACGCTGAGAAACTTTCTATTTCATAAGTACCGGTGTTGCCCCGGCAACTCTGGGAAACTTTCTACTCACTAAGTACTGGTATTGCCCTGGCAATGCCAGGAAAACTTTAATCTACAGGGCTGATGAGAAACACTCATCGTAGTGACCCATCGATGCACTAGCTTCCGAAGATAGATGTTGGACCTCAACCGAGTCTTTACCCTTGTCTTTAGAAAACTACTATTGCCCAATGACAGGCAGGCAACGACCATAATACATATTCTTTCATAGGTCAGCTAAATGGTTCAATCTAACATCGCAGGAATCAGCCACTGCACGGGAATAGAGCTGCGCAGAAAGGAAACCCCAGGATTGAATTACTCCTATACTAATTTCTAAGGATGAAAGATGTTGGACAATCAAATTTCCAAAATTCAACTTGGAAAGAATTTAGATATAGCCAAAAAATAGGCAGCCTCGAGGAGATGTTGTTCAGAACCAAGCAGCTAGGTTATCAATTCACAAACACATGAGTTGACATATGAACAAAACTTCCGTGACGATGTCAGCAACCAAGAAAAGCATGCATGGCTAAGGACAAGCGGGAACAATCATGGAAGGTCGAAAACAAAATCCCTGAACTTCCTCAATTCCAAAATGGGATTGAGAGCCAGACTGGGGGCAACTAAGCAATTCGCCCCACAGATCTCCATCTCTCACAATCGCCCAAATACAGGTGTTCGAAATAGCTAGTCCCTCAAGAAGGGATAGATACACAAATACTTGATCGAAAGAAATGTTTCAAAGTCCAAACACGAATAACCGCGAGGTTGGTTAGATCACGATTCTATATCACAAAACAGAGCATTCTGGCAACAAAATCGCCAACAAAGGAAATGAAGGATTTAACGTTCAGAAGTCAACCGTCGCTCATAGTCTGGCCCCGACAAGAAGTATCGATGACCTACTTATGGTCTAACTAGATCATTTGGTCCCAACTTGCAGGAATATGCCATTACCCGAAGTTTGGTGATGCTAGGAAGAGACCCATAAAATGAAACTGTCAATACATTGGCTTTCAAAAATAGAACCAAAAGCTTAATCGACTCTTTATTCCTACCTTCTGAAATCTTACGTTGTCCGAAGATCCACAACATCAAGGAAAAATCCACAAGTTTGAGTCATCCACGTATGAGTTTCCGAAGATAAAAACCAACACTTGATTAGGATCTCAACGCCAGACTCAGAAGAATTTACTTTAGAAAAAGATGCCGGAAACGCATCTTTTTAATACATATCGACATCATTACGAAACTCAGATCTTAGGATCAAGCAACAAAGTCCCTAATTCCCAAAAATAGGAGCTATCGTGTCAATCAAACTGGGGCAATCGAACTTATTGCTTAGGAGACCTAGTCTCCAAAACACGTTGGTTCAGTAGTCAAAGTAATCAACCCTACAGACTAAGGCATTTACACCAACACTTTGTTGAAATGAACTCAATTGAGCATAAGTTGGGATTAGCTATAGATTTGGCTAGACCAAGCTACTTTATAGTTCTGAACAAAGCTATGAAATAGAATATGCCGAAATGGCCGCAGAATCATTGCTTTTATGTATATAATTACAGTACATGAGTATGCTGTAGATGAACACAAGAGGTGCAACAGTGAGAGAAAACAATGCTCGGAATCGAGCAATTAAACCAATAGTCCCCGGGGACAGAGGCTGGTGTGCAGGTTGAATTTCGAAAAACGCAAAGGAAGGATAATTGTAATCGAACAACTCATGCGCTAGTTTCCGAAGACTGAAACCGTGCCTTGTAATTTGACTGTAATCAATCATCCCAATATGATAGGAATGATAAGCGAAGCCTAAGTTGCGAAGAACCCAGCTTCTGGAGGAGTGGAAGTTTCTCCGCTGGACTAAAGATTGGATGACCTAAAAGTCATTTGCAACAACAAAACTTGGCATTCAACCCTTCCAGGTATGTTCTACTTTAAATATTATCCTCGTATAACCAACACCCAGAATCCAAGGGAAGTCTACGTATGTTGACCAGTCGGCTTCTGAGCGATGACCGGGGAAAATGCTGTGTGTTATCTACATAAGAAGAGTCCACTATCCCGAATATTGAAAACAAACAATCTAGTGTAGATAACTTGCTTACATTTGAAAAACAATCCATATCGTCTTTTGAAATTATCTCTTCCACACTTATCCGTTATCGATCAACGATCAAAAACGGAGCCGCCATCCGAAGCGACGCGGGAAGCTTTTCTTTTCAAGATCACTGGAGTACAGAAACGGGAAGAGAGATACGATCGAATCATCCATTGTATCCGGCTTTGGAATAAATCATCGCATTGGAATTCAAAAACGTCGATGGGAACTTAATCAAGTTCTCGAAAAGGAAAAGTTAAGGACAAAGAGAAAGATTTCGCTCCAAGACAGCATACAATCCTTCGAGACTTAGCTTCACCGTCGGTCGAGTTAAAACTATATAGGTCGACTCCAAACCTACCTCATGCACCCACTTACCGACCTAAACCCTTGTGTAAACTACGGAGCAAAGATTGCATCGTCAATACTAGTAATTGAAATTTAGATTGAAATCAAAAAACGAACGGCTATCTGAAGTCAGTCAATTGAAAACAACATCTTGAGGTGGACTCCGATGATTCACACTGAAAATTCAACAAACGACTGAAAAGCCAAAGCCAAATTTGCATGGTAACCTCAACATGATCAACTAGATTTCACAAAATGAAAACTCAAAAGCAGTTACTTCCAGAGCACGCCTTGTTTTCAACGATGGCATGCTCTCGGGGGCAAATATTATCCGGGTTTTTAACCCACCAGGATCCAAGAGAAGATGGAACAACTTGATGAAGTCAAAACGGCTTGGAACTAAACCAAATGGGGCTAAAGCAACAAGTTAAAGAGAGCCAAGTCATATTACAAAAGCAATGACTGAGTCTGACTAAACTAAGAGACAAGCATCCGTCCAGCCCAATCAGCAGCTAAATGCAACTACCAAGTAAATCGTCATCAAAACAAAGCAACATACGATGAGACTGCACGAACAATGTTAAAGGAAACAAAAGCATTCCAGACATCAAAGTCCAGAAATAGTCTAAGTGTATGGATCGCCAGCGATCCATACACTATGGATCGCTAGCGATCCTTACGTCACCTGTGGGTCGCTATGGCACATAGGGAGCAAAGAAAGCAAAAATATGCAAGGTGTATGGATCGCTAGCAGTCCATACACCATGGATCGCCAACGATCCATACTTGATGACCTAAACTAGGCGAAAAAGAAAATAGGGCTAAGTGATTAACTCGCACTCGAGCTACTACTATGGATCGCTAGCGATCCATGCTTTTGGCTCTGGTCGTGAGCTAGGCTCTATTGGAACCTCCTATGTCCATCTACATGCAATTGGCGAATAGGCTTGGCCCAGAAGCTCTCCGATCTCTATGAATACCACCCTACATACAACATAAACGGGATCTTCTCTGGACTGGTGGCTAAAGCTCTGCTGGAAGCTTTTCTTCACTCTTCATCTCCCTCACAACAATCTCCAATGGGGTTCACTGTGATTCTCCAGTGGATTCCAACCTTGGAGATTCAATCTAGCTAAGGACAATCAAGAGCTTTGTAATCAAACACTTCTTGTAACAACAACCAGTCTGTAATAAAAACTATAAAGTGGACGCAGGCTTCATTAACAACCGAACCACTATAAAAATCTTCTTGTCTTCTTTCTCTTACTGCATTTTTCTATATCTATTATCTATATTATTTCTCTGTGAGAACAGTGCTGGTGTTTTCACACTCAAACCAGGGTGTTGATCCATTTTTGGGCTAACACATCTCAAACCATTTAGATATCTAGTGAGACCACGACGCTTAGCGGAACGGTTTATCCCCTCACTGGAATCTTAAAAATTTATAAAACCATATACTGTGCTCCTGCATCCACAATGGTTAAAACAAACAGTTCAAGATATTATGATGATATGCAAACAAGTAAGTCAATTCTGGATTACCCATCCCCATTCATTTTTGACTATCCGTCTCAGTTATAGTTTCTAGGGTCACTATTAACCTATTAGTTTTCATGGGCTTGCTAATAACCTGTTTAATGTTGATGGACTCAGTGTCCCGTTTCATAGTTTTCATGGGCTTATTATTAACCTGTTTTAATTTACGAACTCCCGGTCTTACTTCATTGTTTTCATGGGATCACTAAGAACCTATTGGCCCCTGCCATTAACTTACTATTTCATGGGTTCTCCCTGGACCTTTTGGTAACTCCAATAACTTCCCTCTTATCTTAATTTTCATGGGTTGACTATGAACCTATTAACATCTGTCAATAACTTAATCCGGATATAGTTTTCATGGGTTCACTACAAACATATTGGCCCCTGCCAATAACTCTTCCTAATCATAGTTTTCATGGGTTTACTATGAACCTGTCTCACTGACAACTTCTTTTATACATAGTTTTCATGGGTTTACTATGAGCCTATTGGCCCCTACCAATAACTTTTCCTAAACATAGTTTTCATGGGTTTACTATGAACTTGTCTATTTGACAACTTCAATATTTAAACATCCTACATTCTGGTCTATCTGACCTTCTGGATGCAATTCTACTCATTCAGGATTTAACTTAATTTATATTCACTACTGGTTCAACCTAGCTGGTTATTCTGCCCTTCCCCAAAATACAGTTATGGGTCCGTTACAATGCGAATATATACATATATGAAGAAGTAAACATAATAACTTGGTTAACCCCTTTAACCTATTAATTAAGGAAAAACTTCTTCAGAAACTCCATACATACTCTAAGCTGATGAAAACCTATCGTCAATTCTCGGCAATGGATATCGATTCTTTATCGTATTCTCATTCAACTTACGGTAATCGATACATAGCCTCAACGATCCATCTGGCTTCTTAGCAAACATTGCAGCTGCTCCCTAAGGTGAACTACTCAGTCTAATAAAACTCTTACCTTCCAAATCCACTAACTCCACCTTTAGCTCCCTCATCTCGGTAGGTGTCATCCTGCTTGGCGGCTTACTCACTGGTTCTGCTCCAAGTACCAAATCTATCCGAAATTCAATGGCTTGTTTCAGTGGTAGTCCAACTACAAGCTCAAACACATCGGTGAATTCTTTAACCACGAAAACTCTATTCAACTCGTCTTCTACCTCCACAACACCCAATAGAGCATTCACCTCACAACTAGGGTTTTCTACGGTATATACTATTCGATCACTATAGTTAGGGTGTATAAGTGATATTTTCCTATCATGGTAAAATATCCTAGCATCATACTTACTTAACCAATCCAAACCCAATATAATTCCGAACCCTACAAATTCAAACACATGCAAACTGCAAACAAAGGTATGACCTAACAAATCAAACTCTAAGTGGTCACACTTCATCCTAAGTGTCGCATACCCTCCTATCGGATTTGCAACTCTTAAGGAAGTAACTAAGTATGTGGGTTCTAGGTTAAGCTTATCTACCAAACAATGAGATGCAAAAGAATGTGATGCACCAGTATCAAATAGAACGCTAACAGACATACCATGAATCTGAAGCGTACCTCCCAACACTGCCTTCCCTTTCTCCTACACTGTTGGTCCTGATGTAGATGGCTCCAATGCTAATACCTTGCCCCGTCCATCCTTTGCAGGCTCTTTGCATTGATTCTTATAATGACCAATCTTATCGCAGTTGAAGCATCTGATATTCTTCTTCCCGATCGCTTCCTTCGCCTTTCCAGTATGACATTCATTAGCAAAATGCCCCTTCTTGTCGCACTTGAAGCGAACAACCTCAGACTTTCCTTTCTTCATAGCTCCACCTTTCTGAGCACCCTTCTTATGAAAAAACTTCCTTTTTTGACTCTGCCCAAATTGGACCTCCTTCACCTTATTCTTTTCCAAAGAAGCAAGCATCTCTTCATGTCTTAAAGCCATCTCTACTACCACATCACAAGGATCCCTAATATGAGGTAATGTAGCCCTGGCCAACTCAGGCTTCAACCCCCTGATAAACTTCTCATTTCTCTTCATCACGGTATCCATAGTAGCATACCCATATCTAGCCAACTTCTCAAACCTTCTAGCATACTCCAACACAGACATCTCTCCCTACTCTAACTCAGCAAACTTTCTGAGAAAAGCAGACTGCGCCATCACGGACATGAACCTCTCCTGGAATCTCCTCTTAAATTCAGCCCATGTCATCGTCTCTTCATCCACTCCAACCGTCACACTATTCCACCAAAATAAAGCTGCTCCTTGAAGTTGTCTTGAAGCTAGCCTTCTCTTCTGCTCATCATTGAGCCCTATATTCATGAAAAACTGATACATAGCTCCCATATTCTCTTGTGGGACTCCAGCACCAACATTTCCTGCTTGTGCCTAACCTTGGTTCCTTCTAGTATTCAGTCTGGCATTTCCATTTGTGGTAGTGCTTCCTCCAAGGTTCACTCTTCCACTTCTAGCGTCCATATTTGTATTCAAGCCTCGTGAGATACAGAAGAATAACCTAAGAGAGATAGGAGAATGAGATATAGGGTCTACTTATATATAGCAAATACAAGTACGTTACTATAGCGTTATCCCATACCCCGATCTTACTCTAATTCCTTAGGATTATGTTTTCAAAAATCATTTTAGTTTAAAGTTTTTCATAAACCTATGCTCCGATACCAAGTTGTAACATCCCCTATTTGGAGGCCTGAAGCTAAGTGCTACAGATGCTGTAGTCATCCATAATATTAACTTCCGGTGACCAAATACGGCAATGTTAATGGTATTCATAATATCAGAAGCACTTGAATATGAAATAAAATCACAGATTCCAAAAACAATTTTTACCGATTACATTTTAAAACAACAACTCATATCCAAGTTACATAATCCCATAATCATTTCTCAGGTTTAGATCAAATATAATTATTACAAAATACGCCAAGAGCGACATATGATGATGCCCTCTTGGTTGACCAGAGCACTATATAGTCATAACTGACTGAATATAACACAGCGGGGTAAACAAAATAAAAACAACAACTCCTAAATTGCAATCCGTCAGCCATCTGCTCGTCTTCGGAAGCTTTATTCGCCAGCCTATTAAAAATCTATAAACCTCAACCCTCAGCCCACTCAAATCAATTTTGATCACCCGAGAGTTTAAGGGGAAAGACATAAACTTCGAGTAAGACATACAACCAATTATGAATAATACTATACATCTCGGTTATTTGATATTAAGTGAGACCACACCGCTTAGTGGAATGGGTTTCCCCTTACTAATATCCTTTTAAAACATATCTTTTGCAAATCATAGTCCTGCAACCAAAACTGGTAAAACAGTAAAGCATTATCACGTAAACATACATATCAGGTAACAAATGGACTATCTATCCGAACACTATAGTTTTGTTTGGCTAACTACTGACCTTTGGCTAACTCGGGCCTACCAGACAATATAAAAATAATAATCTAACACCTGTTAGATACTCCTCTTTTGGATGGTCTGTCCTTAACTTATCTGTTAGATACTCCTCTTCTGGATGGTCTGTCCCTAACTTATCTTCTCCCAGGGTCACCTGATCCTAATGGTTTTGCGGGCTCACCAATAACCTATCTGTATACAAATATATATTCCCTTCTGTGTGTTATCATCATTTTAGTCTTACCTATGACAAAGCCCTACACACTGAAATTTTGGACTAAATTAGCTAGGGCTAATAGCTAATGTATAGGGCGCGACCCTATAGCAGTCTCATCTGGTATTCTAATATCAGAGTCATTTTACTTAGGGAAACCTTCCCTTAAATTTTCCTTGAAAACCTTTTCATGTCAAATTGATTAAAAACCTTTAAACCAGACTTAAACAAGGAAAATACATATACTCTATGCTTTACTCAAAATCACCTTGCCATGTTATATATATACTTTACACAAATCTTTGTTGACGAAAACATTAAAACCTTTGAAAGTAACCCTTTCGAATCCATTGATAGTACCCCTTTCGAAACCAAGTAAAACCCTTCTTTATAACCTAGGCCAAAAGCCAAAACTTTCCTTTCGACACCATTCACTCTTCCTTTCAAAAACACTTGAAAAACCTTTCCTTTGAAAGGTTTAAAACCTTAGACATCCTTCTTTAAAACGTTTAAACATTGCCTTTCGAAACCTTTGGGAAACCTTTCCTTTCAAACCTTTAGAAATAGTTAGAAAACCTTCCCTTTCAAACCTTTCGAAACCATTAGGGAACTACCCTTCGAAACCTTTATTAAAAACCTTTCAAAAGCATCAAAACCTTTGTAAACAACAAACCTTTCGAAAGCATTTGAGTTTAATTTAAAACATGTGGAAACATCTTTCGAACCATTTAAAAATCATCTCTTTCAAAACCATTTGGGTTCTACCTTCAACAGAGCAAAAGGGTCACTAAAACCATTTAAGTCGAAAGCACACTTTCAAAAGCAGTTCCTAAGTAAAGAAGTGATGGTGTTGAAACCAACCTTCCGAAAGCATTGGAGAAGTGGTTAAGCTTTAAAACAAAGTATACCTTCCGAAACCATTGACTTCGAAAGGTAAGAAAAGTGGCAGCTATGGGTTTCGACTCCTTCGAAAGCATTGCTTAAAACAAAAGGCACAATCCATTTCGAAAACTTTCCTTTAAAACAATTAGACCTAGTTGAAAGCCAACAAAGTCGAAAGTATAGCAGGCGCTGAAAGTGACTGTGCTATAGGATCGTGTTATATGGATAAACTACTTGTGCGGAATAAGTAAGTAAATAGTAAAAGCAGTACAGTAAATGACACCAGAGATTTTTATACTGGTTCGAACTCCCGTTCTACGTCCAGTCCTAGACTCCTTCTGGAATTAAACTAGCAACCCTCACTTAACCCGGAGGAATATGTTTACATCGCCTAAGTAACCGAATATGACTTCTACCGCCTAAGCAACCGAATAGGACTTCTACAGCCTGAGCAACTGAATAGGACTTCTTCACAAATAACAAAAGTATCTGACTGTAGTATGCTCTTTAAATAGCACTAATAAGTCAATAAATACAATCTTCCTATAATCTTCTCCTTTATGATATATAGTGTAATGTGCTTGAGAATTGTGGAAGATAGAATGATCAACGATCAGAGAATGTATGCAATTTGAGTGCAGTTTGAAAATAGAGAATAAGAGATAAGAATTCAAGAGTATTAAAATCAGTTAAGTAATTTGTTTGTTGAATTCTGAAATCTATTTATAGAGATTAAATAGTTGCAATTATTCATGAAGGATAATATTGAAAAGGAACAGGTGCAACTGTTGATTTGAAGAAGTTTCTCTTCGATGAAGAGAAGTGTCTTTTCAAAAAATAGCTGTTAAAAATATTCAACCGGCTGAAATATAATTCAGCCTTCTGAATTTGGTAAAATCGAAAATAGTAAAGAAATAGGCAAATTTTGGCCTAAAACAGCCGGCTGAATTAACTCATTCAGCCGGCTGAATATTGTGAAACAATAAAATTGTTTCAGCAAACAGACAGCTGAATGAGTCCATTCAGCCGGCTGTTTTCAGCCTTTTGTGCATGTTTGAGCATGTGTGTGTATGTTAATATATATACATCATTCAGGAGAGATTTTAACATATTTCTAAATAGTATATAGACTATAAACAAAAGACTATCAGCTTCAAAATATTCTGAATACGAATCTGCAACGAATCTCCTGCATAAGTGATTAGTACACACAAAAATTGGTTTATATAGTTGTCACAATCAAAACGATTAAAATCGAGATTCTAACATTCACCCCCTTTCTGATGATGACAACTATATAAGTATAAATAATATATTTTCATAAATACTTACATGAATACTGCTACTCACCCTGTCAATATGCACAGTAATTTTTCTCCCCCTTTGTCATCGAAAAAAAGAAGGATATAAAATAAACATACATAAATATTGCATAGCAAAGATTAAAATATATACTCGAGATGTCACTACTAAAATAAGATCACAATATCCATACAACATTATGTAGACAATGAAAAAGGAACCATAGATGCTTGAAATAACATTACAAATCGAAAAATAAAGTTTAGAGATTAGAATAAAAACTAGATAGAGGTAGATAGTTCATCATCATCATTATCTGAACTTGAAGATGACCATTGGAAAGGAGATGGATTGTAAGCTTCGGTGGATGTAGAACCCGAATAAGAAATTTTATCCCATATCCTTTTAAGAAATCCTTTGATGGAGTCGAATTTCTTCTCCGTCTTCCTTTCAAGAGATTTAATTTCCCAATGAAGTTTTAATTGATTTCGGGAGAGGGTGATGATATCTTGTCTGGAGGAAGTTTTCGGACCAACAACTTGAATGGAGTCATTGTCCTTTTCTTCTTCTTTATGTTGGGTATGCGAAGAGGAGGAAATACTAGTGTAACGAGGTAGTGGAACACCTTGTTGAACATTGTGAGACCATTCTTGAAAAGAAATGATTTGTTGTGGAGGAGGCCGGGGAGGAAGACCCATCAATCCTAAGGTCTTTGCGCCTAACTTGCTAATGCTTGAAAACTCGGAGTCGGGCATTGGAATGCTGAAGTTGAGAAGGATACACATAATATAAGCGCCATAATGGATGGTCTTATATTTCCTTCGGATTGTGATGTCTTGAAATTCATCTAAAATGATTTTGCCCCAATTTACTTGTTGGTTGGAGTAGATTGAATAGAGGGCTTGAAAATCTCCTTTATAAACTTTTTCATAACTTCCCGTTCGAGGTTGTAAGGAGCGAATGAAAGCACGGTGAATAAGGCATGCTTGTGGCCTTAAGGTGCTAGATTTTAATGCACTTAAATTGGTACGGTGATCGGACAAGAAACGATGTGAAACTTCATCCCTATGATCCATATCAACTTCAGTGTCATCTATATCAACACCTTGATAGGGACAATTTAAAATATTGCCTAATCTTTGTAAAGGAAAAAATATTTTAGTACTAATAACTATTGACCAAACACAATCTTGTCGATTTTGAGGATTATGGTGGTCTAGATTCAGATTTGCAAGAAAAAGTTTAATCAAAAGATGGTTAATTCTTACATTATTGGGAGCATACCCTATGAGATTATGCTCCCCTCGGCTTTCCCTTTGCTGCTTGAAACATGTGATAGAGGATAAGTCAATGGGCTTCTTCTGAGAATAGCCAAGCCCGGTTGTCTTCTGCCAGTTCTTCCTTTGCAACTCAAAATTCGGCTTCCTCTTTCCAGTCTGACCAAAGGATGGCTGAGCAACTGGTGTCTTGGTGACTGATGCACCCCTCGACTTTCCCTCATATCTAAGTGCATAATCCATCAGCTCGGTGAAAGTGTCATGGACATGAGAAGTGTGGAGATCATAATACTCCGGACGTGCTCCATGAATAAATATCTCGTTTTTCAGAAGTGGTGTATCAATCAAGCCAGGTCCAAACTTGGAGAGTTCGTTAAACTTCCTTTCATACTCAGAGAAAGTCATGTTACCCCGTTTGAGGTCCATAAATGATCGGTAGAGCTGAGCCTTCCCGGCAGCTGGCATCTACTGAGCCGAAAAGTAATCCCTATTCACAAGTAAGACAAAGATGAGTCAAAATTTGAAGAGATAGAAGGAATTATTTGGATGGAATTTCAGTTAGATTTTACCTAAACTGGGCCCAGGTGATAGTTTCCTCGTCAGTATGGGAGGTTACTGACTCCCACCAATCCTGTGCCACATCCTGAAGCTGCCAAGCGGCCAATTGACGCTTCTGCACGTCAGTAATCTCAACACCAGTGAAGATCCTTTCCAGGCTCTTCAGCCGCCGTTGCACTCCAATGATGCTCTCGGATCCAGAAAATTTGAAGCCGCCAAGCTGGGGTACTCTTTGCTAAGAGTAGAGAACTTGACTGCTGGAGCTGGGACACGTGGTGCGGGAGCATTTCCTCTACCCCCACCTCTAGCGTTCCTTCTGGTACTCATCCTGGAGTACCAAAAGCGATTCAGAATCAAAACATAAATTTATAGAACTTAAGGAAATTCTAATCAAACGAATTCAATATGGAGGATGGAATCAAAAGGATATAGATTCTAAAATGATTCTCTTCATTCTAGGGTATTGTTACCCTATCTCTAATGATCTTTTCAACTCCACAGGCTAAGGTTTTCGGGAACCAAAGCTCTGATACCAACTGTAACGACCCGTATATTTGGACCATTTAAGTTGACAATAATCCACCCATGTCAACTTAAATAATACAAAACATGGATCATTAATGGAGTATGTGTATATAAATAAGAATCATCACAAAATCACAGGCAGATACAATATAACAGAATAACGCAGCGGAATTATAACAATGTCATAATAGTAGTTCATGAAGCTACTAGATAAATACAACAATGTCTCAAGCAAATGGTGAAATAGAAATACATAGATGCTCGATACAAGTATCATAATAGAATAGAGAAATACTGATAAAGATAAATGATAGTCTTCAAAGTCTTCAACTCCTAAGCAGCACGGCAACAGAACTCCTCAGACTGACCCGAGCATAAGCGTAAACAAACACTCGAGTCAGGACATATATTCTTATACAAAATAATATGGCACAAATTTTGATAAAAACAATAACTCAAAGATGAGTGGAATGAACACCTTTCAGGATCTATTAAACTATCTATATATAGTAGTGTACGCTAGGTAGATAATGTCTAACAGTAATATAAAGTGTCAAAATAGCGTTAAGGCGTTACCATTATTCCCCTTAACACATTTATATAGCATCATAGTCTATACTGCACTGTAAACTCCACCGTAAACTAGTGGGCTATCAGGGAGTACTCCATAGGTATAATACAAAACAAATCGTAGTGGTCGCGCATAGGGATACAAGTATGACAAGGCACATGAGGCAATACCCAAGGTAGTGAAACTATCGTTTCCCTGATACGGACTAGTGAGAACGCATCGTCGCAACGATCGCAACACCGCGAAACAACACTCCAAATTCAAGGGGGCGCACCAATCAAAAACAAGTAATGAGTAGTTTTCAAAGAAGTGTGTTCGCTAGAGGTAGCTAACCTCATTGGCCCGGCACGGCTCCTGTTTAAGTCATTTCCAATTTGACACTAGTGTCAAGGCCATCCATTATCGTTCTCTTTCTTCAATCATCAACATATATCCTTCCACCCACTTCACTCTGGATCACAATTCGCGTATAATAGTTATTAAAGTGGTATTCGGTTTAGATAGAGAGTATGTCCCTAACCGATCCCGGACTCCATAATAACTACGTAAGTATTACGCCGATTGGTCATTTAATGATTTTTAAAATCAAGATCAATTTCACTTAGACTTCGAAAGTCAACATTCCATCGACTTTTAATATACATTACCATAATTCAAATTTCAAAGTTCCTAATTTCCAACTTAATATTTCTATTTGGTTTCACAATTTAATTTCAATTCAATTTAAAACAATTCAAATATTGATTTCATTTTATATATGAATTCCATTTCATAATCATTTAAATTAAGTAAATTTAACATTTAAATCCAATTCAATTTAATTTCTAATTGATTTAATCTTTCACTTAAGTTGACCTAAATTATATCCAAAACTCACGAATTGAATTTAATTGAATTCGCCAAATTTAGTTCTTTAAATCACAAGTTATATTCAATTCATTTAAATAAATCACATTTATTTCTTAATAAAGAAATTCAGTTTCACTTATTCACTTGTTCAATTAAATAATCACAAGTTATATTCCTAAAGTGAATAAGTTTCAAATTTGTTTTGTTATTAAATAAAGTTTCAAACTCAATTTAACCATTTATTAAATTTAAACAACTTAACTTTCATAAATATTTGTTTAAAGATTTGTTTCAATTCATCAAACCTTTAACTCTTGAATTACAGTATTATTTCAAATTTTAATTGAACCCATTCATTATTCCTTTAAATCAAATCTCATTCTATTCAAATCAAATCATTTGACCAATCGGGTTTCTTATTTAATTCTCTATCCTAGGTCAAGTGATTTATTTGGGTATTTATCATTTCAACCAAAATCAGAGACATAGTAAAGGGAACTTGCAGTGTGATAATTGGGATGGTGTCAAAGTAAATAAACAAGCAATAACAATAATCAACAACAACACAATAATTAATTTAAATAATCCAAAAATAATCATATTAATTTTACATTATTATTTCATGTAAAGTAATACAATTATTTCTAGAATCTACACTATCATTTCATGTAGATTAAAGATTTTTTTTAATGTAAATTACACTATTATTTCATGCGATTCTACACTTGTTATCTACTTAATTCAAGTCCATACTTCATCAAAATTTACCCGATATGAAATTGGTTTATATTGTTTCAAAGGGTCGCTAACTATATTTTCTACATGTCGCCTAAATTAGGCATTTCAAAGGTTATGCTATGCATATTTTAATTTGATCAAATTTAAGTATATACATGTCAAATTTTAAAATGTTAACTACTATACGTCTAGTTCATGTATATATTATTTATCACTTCATGTGTTAACAATTTACGTTTAATATTAACATCAAAAAATCACCAATATCATCAACCAAACTTGATTATCATTGTATAATAATATAAGTCGTGAAATTTATTCATGTTTACTGGTTAAAGAGAATTTGATCGACGAGGCACGAAGAGGCACGAATAGACTTGACTCGAACACAACACTAGCACGAACAAACAAGCTGCAACCATTGACAGAAAAATAATATCGCGTCAACTTCCAATATAACATTCATATATATACAGAAACATATATATATATATATATTTATATATATATATATATATCCATATTCTTACCGAACAATAAAGAGAGAAGAGAGCTATGAGAGGGTGCTGCTGCAAGAGGAATGACTTCAGTAGCTGTACAAAATCAGAGATGAACAAAACTGTTACAACCCCTTTTACAACATACTATCAACAGATATACACACTGTATATATGTATGCAACAACAAACTATGGATCTTCATTAAATCATGTGCAGTTCTCGGCTGTTTGTAAACAGGAAACATTTCTTTTTCTTTTTTCTTTTTTAAAACAAAGTATAAACTGTTTTTTTAAAAAGTATGTATAATATAATCATAGGCTCGGCTCAGGTCAATGGGAGGAAGGCACGGTGTTTGGGACTGGGTTGTCTCGGGTTTTGGGCAGCAACTGACAGTAAGGGATGGTGGTGCAGTCGATTGATGGGGTGGCTAACAGCGGGAGGCGGTATGATGCACACGAGTTTAAATGGAGGGGTGAGGCTTTTTTGGTTTCGGGTTTGAAGGATCCACGGGTGGAGGGCGTCGACGTCGAGGGTTTGGGCGGTGCGCGCGGTGGGGTTCGGGGTGGCGCAGGTGATGGTCTGTTGTGGTCGTCGGTCTCAGGTGATGGAGCTACGGTGTCAGAGAGGGTGAAGTCGAGGGGTAGGCGAGCGACACGGTGAGATGTGTGGCAACGCGGTCGAGGGGAAGGTGGCGAAGGCGGGAGTGGAAAGGCACAGGCAAGGGGTCAAATTCTTTTTCTTTGAAAACATGGCAGAGAGCAGAAACAAATATAAAAAGAGAAGAGGAGAGAGAGAGAGGCCAGAGAGATATGTTTTGTTACTTGTAGCAAATTGAAGAAACGAGGCTAGTGAAAAGAAACAACGAAATGTTTATATTGTAGTGGGGTATACCAATGGTCAGTAACCATCAGACAAGGAATATTATTTTGTGAGAGTTACGAAAAATGTTCCCTATTTTCTATGTCATAAATCCGCTGTTGTTACATTTTTTTATGCTCATTAAATCAGCTGCCAACCACCATTTTTAATTAAATTTAGCCAAATTTTTTTTTCTCAAAGTTTGAATGCAAATGGGCTGACACATTTGGGCTGGAATAGATTTTGTTTTAATTGTTAATGGGTACAATCAAGTGAATTGGAGTGGGTTGAAATGGATTGCATATTCATTTAACCGGTCCGTTTGAAACGATTACATTAGTGCGAAGATTTACGCCGAACTCCGATTTGTACAAATGAATATACCATTCTGATTGGCGTGACCAGGCGCTTACAACGGTACGCAGATATTGATGATACGACCGTTCTATCAAAACTCAAAATTTTACGCCGATTAAATTGTTCGTTCGTCAGAACAATTTAAATGAAGCGGACGACGACGAAATTAGGCGAAATAGAATGCAGCGTCTCGATCAGATATTTTCTACAACCTTACTGTGTAAAAATATCTAGATTCGGAAGATGAAAATCACGCACTTTGAAATGAACTGATATGCAATAAAATGTGAACGAATTTTACTTCAATATTTTACGACGAAACTTTTCCCATATCCATAACTAACTAGACGCATTTTATATTCAAAGTTTTGATGTTAACTGAGAACGTATATAAATTTCAAATTTTATACTAAAATAATTGATTCAAAATTTTAAATTGGGTCAGAAATTCAAGGTCGTTACAATCTCCCCCACTCAAAACTTTTCGTCCTCGAAAGGAACAAGGCGGAAGAAATAGAAAAGAAATAAGCAGGAAATCAAGATAGATTTTGAGAAAATGGATTATACGTGGAATCAGCAATTCGGGATTTGAATCCCAAATACTATCCTCAGTTTCCCATGTGCAATCTCGGTCATCCAAACTCCACTAAACTTTGACGAGATTTACTGTCTTCCTTCTAAGTTGTTTCGTATCCTGGTCGACTATCCGAAGTGGCTTCCGTTCAATGGTTAAGTCAGGCTCGATAACCAATTCTTCCAACTGAGCAGTGGGAATGGTCATAGATGGGTGGCGCACTACTTTGTGAAGATGTGAGACATGGAACACATCGTGCACAACGGCAAACTTCTATGGTAATGCGATTCTATAAGCCAAGGTTCCGATCCTTTCCGTAATCTCAAACGGACCAACAAATCTAGGAGCAAGCTTTCCTTTCCTTCCAAATCGAATAACTTTCTTCAAAGGCGACACTTTGAGAAATACCTCATCCCCCACACTGAATTCGAGATCTCTCCTTCTTCTGTCAGCGTAGCATTTCTGTCTGTCTTGTGCCATCTTAATCGTTCTCCTGATCTCTTCAACTTTCTCGGAAGCTTCCATAATCATTTCTGGACCAAGCACTAATCGGTTCCCAGGCTCAATCCAACAGGCTGGCGATTTGCATGGCCGTCCATATAAAGCTTCGAGCGGCGCCATATCAATACTCGCCTGATAACTATTATTGTAGGTAAATTCAACCAAATGGAGATGGTCTTCCCAGGATCCACCAAAGTCTATAATACAAGCTCGGAGAAGATCTTCCAAAATCTGATTCACCCTCTCAGTTTGGCCATCTGTCTGAGGATGATAAGATGTGCTCAGGTTCAGTTTAGTGCCCAAGGTATCTTGAAATGCCTTCTAGAATTTACTAGTGAAATAGGATCTCTATCGCATACGATACTAGATAGTACACCATGAAGTCTAACAACTTCCCTCATATATATCTCGGCCAAACTCGAAGCAGTACGAGTGGCCTTAACTGGAATAAAATGGGCGGATTTCGTCAGCCTATCGACAATCACCCAAATGCTCTCATTACCTCTTCTGGTCCTTGGTAGCCCATCAATAAAGTCCATGGAAATCCGCTCCCACTTCCAACTTGGAATCTCTAGAGGTTGAAGCAATCCTACCGTCCTCCTATGATCGGCCTTAATTTGTTGAAAGGTTGTACATTTACTAACATAGGTAGAAATATCATGCTTCATCCCACTCCACCAATATAACCTCTTCATATTCTGATACATCTTTGTGACTCCTGGATGGAATGAAAGCGAGGATTTATGGTTTTCTCTCAGCACTTCCTGTCTAAAACCGTCAACATTTGGAACACAAATTCGGTTGTCGATCCTCAAAAATCCATTACTATCTATTTGTGCACCCATTTTACTGTCAACATTCCCGACTCTACCAAGAACTATTTCCTTGATACGATAAAGCAAGGTGTCCTCATATTGCTTAGCTATGATGCGATCCATAAGAGCTGGGGAGACAACGAGCTGAAATAACATTCCTTCTACAAGATTACAACATATCATTGCTTTGTTTCTGCTCAAAGCGTCGGCCACGACGTTTGCTTTCCCTGGAGTGTAGTTAATATCGAGATCATATGCAGCTAAGAATTCGAGCCATCGGACTTGTCTCTGATTCAAATCCTTCTGTGAGAAAATATATCTCAATGACTTATGATCTGTAAATAATTTGAATTTGGTCCCCAAAAGATAATGCCTCCATAGCTTCAGAGCAAATACAACCGCAAGAAGCTCTATATCAAGAGTTGCATAATTTGCTTCATGGGTCTTTAACTGTCGTCCTACATAAACAATAACCTTTCCATTCTACATTAAAACTGCACCTAATCCATCACGGTAAGCATTAATATAGACGGTCAAACCTTCGCTTCTGTCAATAACTGTAAGAACTGGGGCAGAGGTCAACTTTCGCTTCATCTCATTGAAAGCTGATTCACACTTTTCATTCCAATTAAACTTGACATCCTTTCTGGTCAGTGCGGTGAGCAGTGCGGCAATCCGAGCAAAATTTTCTATAAATCTACGATAATAGCCGGCCAAGCCTAAGAAGCTACGAATATCTGTAGGAGTTTTAGGAGTCTCCCAATCCTATGAATTTCAAGGATTCGAGTTTAGAAAGAGATAAGATGTTCGGATAGAAATGACGAATAAGGATAGAACTTACATTGATTACGGCAATCTTAGCTGTATCGACCGAAATCCCATTCTCCGAAACAATATGGCAAGAAATCGAACTTCATCTCTCCAAAAGTGGCATTTCGAGAACTTAGCTTTAAGCTGATGACTACGAAGAGTCTCAAGGACAAAAGCCAAATGTGACTTATGCTCTTTCTCATCTTTATAGAAGACGAGAATATCATCGATGAAAACAAGAACAAACTTGTTAAGAACATCACGGAAAACTCTGTTCATCAAATCGACGAAATAAGCTGGAGCATTAGTTAGGCCGAATGGCATAACCAGCCATCCAAAGAAACCATTATCAGTACGGAACGCTGTTTTAGGAATACTCTCCTCAGCAATTCTGAGTTGGTGGAAACCGGTAGCAAGATCGAGCTGAGAGAAAACTTTAGCTCCATAGAGCTGGTCGAATAAATCGTTAATGCGGGGCATTGGATATCTGTTCTTGTGTGTGAGCTTGTTTAGCTCTCTATAGTCTACACACATTCTGAGAGAACCATCTGACTTTGTGATGAATACAACTACAGCTCCCCATTCTGAATGACTTCGCCTAATTAAGCCTTTAGCAAATAAATCTTCAATCTGAGCATTCAATTATGCCTTCTCTTTAGGAGCCATTCTCCTATGAGGGAGAACTACGGGTTGAGCACCTAGAATAAGATCAATGCGGAATTTGATTTCCCGCTGAGGTGGTAGAGAATTGACTTCTCCAGAAAAGAGCTGAACAATCGGGGTAGAGCTTGGATCATTAAGATGAGAGTCAAGAGAGAATATAAAACTTCCAGCACACTCCTGAGGCGATTTACCTTCAATAACTAAAGGTTTACTC
This sequence comes from Allium fistulosum, assembly GCA_030737815.1. Classification (NCBI taxonomy): domain Eukaryota; kingdom Viridiplantae; phylum Streptophyta; class Magnoliopsida; order Asparagales; family Amaryllidaceae; genus Allium; species Allium fistulosum. The sequence goes on along the minus strand of CM060905.1, from coordinate 875,419,185 downwards.
TTGTCGTCAATTAGAGAGACGATTCGAGCTTTGCAAGAGATAATGGCTTCGAACTTTCGTAGCCAATCGACACCTAATAGGATATCGAATGCCTTGAATCAAAGGACATAGAAATCCCAAGTGAAACGATGCATACCATACATAAGCATGACAGCTCTGCAGACCTTTTTGAGGTTAGCGGGTCCTCCGATAGGATTAGATACACACAAGAAAGTTGAGGCAAGAACGGGTTCCAATTCAAGTTTATTGCACACGTCAATAGATATAAAACTATATGTTGCTCCAGTATCAAATAGAACTCTAATAGACAAAGCATGCAACATAAAAATGCCCTGTAATGTACCTTGGGTATCACTAGGAGCAGGTGGAGTAGGTGGAGCACGGGTGGAAAAGTCATGGCAAAGACTCCAGATGTCTTGCCCTTTTGATACAAGGGACAATCCTTCTTGAAATGGCCAGGCTACAAACAGACATGACAGAGGTTGTTCCTGGTATCCTGAGGTGGAGGAATGGCGGCACTGGTAGATGTTGGACAACTGTTGGCATAGTGACCCTTCTGGTCTCATTTGAAACAAGTGATGGAGGATATGTCAATGGGCTTCATTTGAGAATAGCCAAGCCCGGTTGTCTTCTGCCAGTTCTTCCTTTGCTGCTCAAAATTCGGCTTCCTCTTTCCAGTCTGACCAGAGGATGGGTGAGCAACTGGTGTCTTGGTGACTGATGCACCCCTCGGCTTTCCCTCATATCTAAGTGCATAATCCATCAGCTCGGTGAAAGTGCCATGGACATGAGCTGTGAGGAAATCATAATACTCCGGACGTGCTCCATGAATAAATTTCTCGTTTTTCAGAAGTGGTGTATCAATCAAGCCAGGTCCGAACTTGGAGAGTTCGTTAAACTTCCTTTCATACTTAGAGAAAGTCATGTTACCCTGTTTGAGGTCCATAAAGGATCGGTAGAGCTGAGCCTTCCTGGCTGCTGGCATCCACTGAGCCGAAAAAGAATCCCTATTCACAAGTAAGACAAAGATGAGTCAAAATTTGAAGAGATAGAAGGAATTATTTGGATGAAATTTCAGTTAGATTTTACCTAAACTAGGCCCAGGTGATAGTTTCCTCGTCAGTACGGGAGGTTACTGACTCCCACCAATCCTATGCCACATCCTAAAGCTGCCAAGCGGCCAATTGACGCTTCTGCGCGTTAGTAATCTCAAGACTAGTGAAGATCCTTTCCAGGCTCTTTAACCATTGTTGCGCTCCAATGATGCTCTCGGATCTAGAAAATCTGATGCCGCCAAGCTGGGTGTACTCTTTGCGAAGAGTAGAGAACTTGACTGCTGGAGCTGGCACACATGGTGCGGGAGCATTTCCTCTACCCCTACCTCTAGCGTTCCTTCTGGTACTCATCCTGGAATACCAAAAGCGATTCAGAATCAAAACAGAAATTTATAGAACTTAAGGAAATTCTAATCAAACGAATTCAATAAGGAGGATGGAATCAAAAGGATATAGATTCTGAAATGATTCTCCTCATTCTAGGGTATTGTTACCCTATCTCTAATGAGCTTTACAACTCCACAGGTTAAGGTTTTCGGGAACCAAAGCTCTGATACCAACTGTAACGACCCGTATATTTGGACCATTTAAGTTGACAATAATTCACCCATGTCAACTTAAATAATACAAAACACGGATCCTTAATGGAGTATGTGTATATAAATGATAATCATCACAGAATCGCAGACAGATACAATATAACAGAATAACGCAGCAGAATTATAACAATGTCATAATAGTAGTTCATGAAGCTACTAGATAAATACAATAATGTCTCAAGCAAATGGTGAAATAGAAATACATAGATGCTTGATACAAGTATCATAATAGAATAGAGCAATACTGATAAAGATAAATGATAGTCTTCAAAGTCTTCAACTCCCAAGCAGCACGACAACAGAAACCCGAGCATAAGCACAAACAAACACTCGAGTCAGGACATATATTCTTATACAAGATAATATGGCACAAATTTTGAAAAAAACAATAACTCAAAGATGAATGGAATGAACATATTTCAGGATCCGTTAAACTATCTATATATAGTAGTGTACGCTAGGTAGAGAACGTCTAACAGTAATATAAAGTGTCAAAATAGCGTTAAGGCGTTACCATTATTCCCCTTAACACATTTATATAGCATCATAGTCTATACAACAATGTAAACTCCACCGTAAACTAGTGGGCTATCAGGGAGTACTCCATAGGTATAATACAAAACAAATCGTAGTGGTCGCGCATAGGGATACAAGTATGACAAGGCACATGAGGCAATACCCAAGGTAGTGAAACTACCGTTTGTCTGATCCGGACTGGTGAGAACGCATCGCCGCAACGATCACAACACCGCGAAACAACACTCCAAATTCAAGGGTGCAGACCAATCAAAAACAAGTAATGAGTAGTTTTTGAAGAAGTGTGTTCGCTAGAGGTAGCTAACCTCATTGGCCCAGCATGGCTCCTGTTTAAGTCATTTCCAATTTGAAACTAGTGTAAGGCCATCCATTATCGTTCTCTTTCTTCTATCATCAACGTACATCCTTCCAACCACTTCATTTTGGATCACACTCCGCGTATAATAGTTATTAAAGTGGTATTCGGTTTAGACAGAGAGTATGTCCCTAACCGATCCCGGACTCTTTAATAACTACGTAATTATTATGCCGATTGGTCATTTAATGATTTTTAAAATCAAGATCAATTTCACTTAGACTTTGAAAGTCAACATTCCATCGACTTTCAATATACATTACCATAATTCAAATTTCAAAGTTCCTAATTTCCAATTTAATATTTCTATTTGGTTTCACAATTTAATTTCAATTCAATTTAAAACAATTCAAATATTGATTTCATTTTATATATGAATTCCATTTCATAATCATTTAAATTAAGTAAATTTAACATTTAAATCCAATTCAATTTAATTTCTAATTGATTTAATCTTTCACTTAAGTTGACCTAAATTATATCCAAAACTCACGAATTGAATTTAATTGAATTCGCCAAATTTAGTTCTTTAAATCACAAGTTATATTCAATTCATTTAAATAAATCACATTTATTTCTTAATAAAGAAATTCAGTTTCACTTATTTACTTGTTCAATTAAATAATCACAAGTTATATTCCTAAAGTGAATAAGTTTCAAATTTGGTTTGTTATTAAATAAAGTTTCAAACTCAATTTAACCATTTATTAAATTTAAACAACTTAACTTTCATAAATATTTGTTTAAACATTTGTTTCAATTCATCAAACCTTTAACTCTTGAATTACAGTACTATTTCAAATTTTAATTGAACCCATTCATTATTCCTTTAAATCAAATCTCATTCTATTCAAATCAAATCGTTTGACCAATCGAGTTTCTTATTTAATTCTCTATCCTAGGTCAAGTGATTTATTTGGGTATTTATCATTTCAACCCGATTCCATTTCAATCTAAAAATCAGAGACATAGTAAAGGGAACTTGCAGTGTGATAACGGGATGGTGTCAAAGTAAATAAACAAGCAATAACAACAATCAACAACAACACAATAATTAATTTAAATAATCCTGAAATAATCATATTAATTTTACATTATTATTTCATGTAAAGTAATACAATTATTTCTAGAATCTACACTATCATTTCATGTAGATTAAAGATTTTTTTATGTAAATTACACTATTATTTCATGCGATTCTACACTTGTTATCTACTTAATTCAAGTCCATACTCCATCAAAATTTACCCAATGAAATTGGTTTATATTGTTTCAAAGGGTCGCTAACTATATTTTCTACTTGTCGACTAAATTAGGCATTTCAAAGGTTATGCTATGAAGATTTTAATTTGATCAAATTCAAGTATGTACATGTCAAATTTTAAAATGTTAACTACCATACGTCTAGTTCATGTGTATATTATTTATCACTTCATGTGTTAACAATTTACGTTTAATATTAACATCAAACAATCACCAATATCATCAACCAAACTTGATTATCATTGTATAATAATATAAGTCGTGAAATTTATTCATGTTTAGTGGTTAAAGAGGATTTGATCGACGAGGCACGAAGAGGCACGAATAGACTTGACTCGAACACAACACTAGCACGAACAAACAAACAAGCTGCAACCATTGACAGAAAAATAATATCGCGTCAACTTCCAATATAACATTCATATATATACATAAACATATATATATATATATATATATATATATATATATATATATATATATTCTTACCGAACAATAAAGATAGAAGAGAGCTATGAGAGGGTGCTGCTGCAAGAGGAATGACTTCAGACAGTTGCTGTACAAAATCAGAGAAGAACAAAACTGTTACTACCCCTTTTACAACATACTATCAACAAATATACACAATGTATATATGTATGCAACAACAAACTATGGATCTTCATGAAATCATGTGCAGTGCTCGGCTGTTTGTAAACAGGAAACATTTCTTTTTTTTTGAAAACAAAGTATAAACTATTTTAAAAAAAAAGTATGTATAATATAATCATAGGCTTGGCTCAGGTCAATGGGTGGAAGGCACGTCGTTTGGGACTGGGTTGTCTCGGGTTTTGGGCGGCAACTGGCAGAAGGGGATGGTGGCGCAGTCGATCGATGGGGTGGCTAACAACGGGAGGCGGTATGATGCACGCGAGTTTAAATGGAGGGGTGAGGCTTTTTGGGTTTCGAGTTTGAAAGATCCATGGGTGGAGGGCGTCGACGTCATGGGTTTGGGCGGTGCGCACGGTGGGGTGCAGGGTGGCGTAGGCGAAGGTCTGTTGTGGTCGTCGGTCTCAGGTGATGGAGCTACAGTGTCAGAGAATGAAGTCGAGGGGTATGCGAGCGGCAGGTGAGGTGTGTGGCGACGCGGTCGAGAGGAAGGTGGCGAAGGCGGGAGTGGAAAGGCATAGGCAAGGTGTCGAATTCTTTTTCTTTGAAAACATGGCAGAGAGGAGAAACAAATATAAAAAGAGAAGAGGAGAGAGAGGTCAGAGAGATATGTTTTGTTACCTGTAGCAAATTGAAGAAACGAGGCTAGTGAAAAGAAACAACGAAATGTTTATATTGCAGCGGGGTATACCAATGGTCAGTAACCATCAGATAGGGAATATTATTTTGTGAGAGTTACGAAAAATGTTCCCTATTTTCTATGCAATAAATCCGCTGTTGTTACATTTTTTTATGCTCATTAAATCAGCTGCCAACCACCATTTTTAATTAAATTTAACCAAATTTTTTTTTTCTCAAAGTTTGAATGCAAATGGGCTGACACATTTGGGCTGGAATAGATTTTCTTTTAATTCAGAATTAATGGGTACAATCATGTGAATTGGAGTGGGCTGAAATGGACTGCATATTCATTTAACCGGTCCGTTTGAAACGATTAAATTAGTGCGACGATTTACGCCGAACTCCGATTTGTACAAATGAATATACCATTCTGATTGGCGTGACGAGGCGCTTACAACGGTATGCAGATATTGACGATATGACCGTTCTATCAATACTCAAAATTTTACGTCGATTAAATTGTTCGTTCGCCAGAACAATTTAAATGAAGCGGACGACGAGGAAATTAGGCGAAACAGAATGCGGCGTCTCGATCAGATATTTTCTACAACCTTACTGTGTAAAAATATCTAGATTCGGAAGATGAAAATCACGCACTTTGAAATGAACTGATATGCAATAAAATGTGAATGAATTTTACTTTGATATTTTGTGACGAAACTTTTCCCATATCCATAACTAACTAGACGCATTTTATATTCAAAGTTTGGATGTTAACTGAGAACGTATATAAATTTCAAATTTTGTACTAAAATAATTGATTCAAAATTTTAAATTGGGTCGGAAATTCAAGGTCGTTACATGAACCGTGCTCTTGGATGAGGAACTGCAGAATTTCAAGGCAACTTGCTCCAAAAAGCTTAAACCTTGGTGTTAACTTTTTGTTCATAATAAAGTTCGCGCTGTAATTCCAGCGTTTCTCTTTGGTAGTGGTGAATATCGTCTATTTTTTCTTTGGTAGATGGTGAACCGAAAAATAGAGAGCGTCTTGTTCTTTTACCGGGTGGAGTGTAACCCGTGTGAGTAGGAGGAACAATCGGGACTGGTTCATAAATCAGTGTAGGAGTAGGTAAATTTACTGATCCCGAACTAGGAGAAGTATATGAAAGTGCGGAGGATTCTGAGTTGTGTTGGGAAGACATTTTTGATCAAAAGTGTTGAAACTAGTTTTTCTTTTTTTCATTTGATTTGTAAAAGAAATAAAAGGAGAGCAGGTATTTATATGCAAGAAGATCATATAAATAGAAACAAGATTAGTGGTTAGGTCGTTAAGAACCAGAGAAAAAAGAGGATAGGTTGTAAAGAAGTTAAAAAGGTAAGGTGGAAAAATAAACAATAAAAATAGAATGTAAATCAAGTTTAGTTGAAAAGTAAAGTGTAGTGTAGTGGTATAGCACCAGATTTTCAAGTAAGAGATCCCGAGTTCAAGTTTAGGAAAATTTCAATTTTTTTTTAAAAAAAATTATAAATCTTTTATTGATACAATACCTAATTCTCTTCTTAATTTTATGAAGATACTTTCATTTAAAGGTTTTGTAAATATATCAGCCAGTTGATTTTCAAAGGATACAAATTTCAATCTGACTAAACCCATTTCAATATTATCACGAAGAAAATGAAGACGTATGTCAATATGTTTAGTTCGTGGGTGATTGATAGGATTTTTGGATAAGTTTATAACACTAGTATTATCATAGAAAATAGTTGATTTAGATAAATTTATACCAAAATCTTGAAGTGTTTGTTGCATATAAATGACTTGAGCGCAAGCTAAGGCAGCAGAAATATGTTCTGCCTCACAAGTTGAAAGTGAAACACAATTTTGTTTCTTGCTAAACCAAGAGACTAAGGATTGTCCAATGAAGTGACAAGTACCACTAGTACTTTTTTGATCCATCTGACATCCTCCAAAGTCAGCGTCACTATATTAAACTAACTCGAAAGGACATTCTTTCGGATAGAAAAGTCCAAAATCTTTGGTCTTGCTTAGATAACGCAATATGCGTTTTACTGCTCGCATATGTGATTCTTTAGGATTTGCTTGAAATCGAGCACATAAACAAACACTCATCATTATGTCCGGTCTACTAGCAGTTAGATAAAGTAATGATCCAATTATACTTCGATATAATTTTTGGTCAGCACTTTTTCCATCTTCATCTCTATCGAGATGAATCGTTGTACTCATTGGAGTTGGTTTAGCAGAAGTATTTTCCATACTAAAGCGTTTAATTAGATCATTATAATATTTTCTTGATTAATAAAAATTTCATTTTCTAATTGTTTAATCTGTAATCCAAGAAAATAAGATAATTCTCCCATATGTGACATTTCAAATTCTTTGGTCATTATTTTTGAGAATTCCTGACATAATTTTTCATTTGTAAAACCAAAAATAATATCATCTACATAAATTTGAATAATTAAAATAACCTTTTTAGTTCTTTTAATAAAAAGAGTTTCATCAACCTTCCCAATTTCAAAACCAGAATCTATTAGATAGCTTTTAAGACGTTCATATCAAGCACAGGGTGCTTGTTTTAGGCCGTATAAGGCATTCTTAAGTTTATAGACGTGGTCTGGAAATTTTTCATGTGTGAATAAAGGAGGTTGTTCAACAAAAACATTTTCTTTTATATAACCATTTAAAAAAGCACTTTTAACATCCATTTGATAAAGTTTGAAATTATGAAAACATGCAAAAGCCAGTAAGATACGTATTGCTTCAAGTCATGCAACTGGAGCAAATGTTTCTTCATAGTCAATTCCCTCTTCTTGATTATATCCTTGTGCAACTAATCTAGCTTTATTCCTAGTTATATTACCTTGTCCATCTGCTTTATTTTTGAAAACCCATTTAGTACCAATGACTGTTTGATCACTTGGTCTAGGAACTAGTTCCCAAACTTCCTTTCGTTCGAATTGGTTTAGCTCTTCTTGCATAGCTATAATCCAATAGTCATCAGTAGAAGCTTCTTTTGCATTTTAGGTTCAATTTTAGAAAGAAAAGCTACATGGCCCATTTGAGTAAGTTGATTTCTAGTTCTAACATGTGAATTAATTTCTCCTATGACATTTTCTACTGGGTGATGTCGTAAAATCCTAGGAGGAGATCTTAATTTATTTTCATTATGAATAATGTTTTCATCTTCTTCAAAATTATGAACAATGTTTTCATCTTCTTCAAAATTATTTCGAGTAACCGTATTTGTGACCGTCAAAATTTTTATTAATTTTGAAATTTTGGTCAAATCAAACATGAAGTGTTTCTTCGATTGTTTTTGTTCTTTTATTGAAAATTCAATAAGCTTTGCTTCGTTCCGAGTATCCTACGAAGATTCCTTCATCGGATTTTGGATCGAATTTTCCAAGCTGAACTTTTGTATTTAAGATAAAACATTTTGAACCAAAAGTTTTAAAATAAGAAATGTTCAGTTTTCTTTGATGAAAAAGTTCATATGGAGTGTGTTTTGTTAAAGGTCGGATGGAAACACGATTCAGAACATAACAAGCAGTTGCTACAGCTTCTGCCCAGAAATGTTTTGGTAGTGTGCTTCCATTTAATAAAGTTCTTGCACATTCTTGTAATGTTCTATTTTTCCTTTCTACAACTCCATTTTGTTGTGGTGTTCTAGGAAAAGAAAAATTATGATAAATTCCCTTTTTATTACAAAAATGTTCAAAAGCTTCATTTTCAAATTCACCTCCATGATCACTTCTAATATTTTTAATTTTTAAAATTTTGAGATTTTGAATTCTCTTTGAGAAAATCTTGAAATTTTCAAAAGTATCACTTTTATATTTTAGGAAAATAGTCCAAGTATATCTTGAGAAATCATCTACTATAACAAACACATATTTTCTATGGTTTATAGATTGAATTTGAGTTGGACCAAAGAGATCCAAATGCAATAGTTCTAGTGGTTGTACAGTAGAAATATTTTTCTTTGATTTAAAGGATGATTTTGATAATTTTCCTAATTGACAAGCATCACAAATATTGTTTACTTTAAAGTTCATTTTTGGTAAACCTTTTACTAAATCGTTTTTAGATAATTTATTTATAGCTTTGAAAGTAATATGACGAAAACTTTTGTGCCATAAGCAAGAACCATTTTCTTTGGCTATTAAACGCATATTTGTATTATAATTTACATTCATATTTAAAACATAAATATTTTTATCCCTAAAACCTTCAAAAATAAGATTTTTATTTTGATCAAAAATGCTACACTTGTTTTTAGAATAAGAAATATTGAATCCTTTGTCACACAATTGGCTGATACTAAGTAAATTATGCTTCAAATTTTTAACTAATAAAACATTTGTAATCAGAGGTAAATTAGATATACCGTTATTGATCACATCGCCTTTGCTGATGACATATCCTTTGGAATTATCTCCAAATGTGATAGAGCCTCCATCTATGTAATTAATGTTTGTTAGCATCCCTTTGTTTCCTGTCACGTGTTTTGAGCAATCACTGTCCAGTATCCATTTTCCTCTCTTTTTAGATAGTATCTGCAAAATATAGAATTAACAATGGTACCCACCATTTTATTTTGGGTCATAATAGTTAGGTCTTAGGAAGCCAAACCCAAGGGGGTTCAGAATTCCTTTTGAAAACAAAATCTTTGTTTTTATGAACAGTTTTTATAAAAGATTTTATATACATTTCTAAGCAAAGAATTATTTGTTTTAGGAACCCAAATTTTAATTGATTTAGTAAAATTTGAAACTTTAGAACTAGGTTTTTCAACTTTGTTATTCCTTTTATATGAAGAATTCTTTTTCTTTGGAATAATTTTAGAGGATTGTTTATATCCTAGTCCTCTTTTATTTGAAACAGTTTGAGAATTTTCTATAATTTTGGAAAGATTTTCTCTGCCTTTATTAAAATTAGAAACATTTTTAGTAATATCATCTAACTTTGTTTTCAGGATAGAATTATCTAATTTTAAAATCTTGACATTTGCTTTAAGATCATGATTTTCAATTAATGGAGCATCATTCTTTTCTTTTTGTGTTTTTATTTCTTGACTTAGCATAGAGAGTTGAGATGTTATATTAGAGCAAGATTCTTGAGTAACTTCAAGTTCTTCTTCTAAGATTTGTTTCTCATCTCTTAGCATATCTACTTCAATTTTAGTTCTATTCAGTTTTTCAAGAGATTCTTTATATTTTCTTTTGATGTCTTTTAGATTATCAAGTAATTCTGAGTTTATTTCTAATAGACCATCAAAAGTTAGATCACTTACCTCCTCTTTTATGGCCATAAAACATACGTTGGCTCGTTCTGTATCATTGTCTGAGTCACTATCTGATGATGAAGATGTTTCTGAATCGTCCCAAGTGACAGAGAAAGCTTTTTTTTTGAATCTGTCTTTCTTGTGTTTATTTTTGTCTTTCTTTTTCTCAGGAAAGTCTATCTTGATGTGGCCTTTCTTGTGACATTCATAACATTCTAGAGCAGATGATGATAGTTTGTTGGTGTTATTATTGCTGATGTAGTTGTTCTTGTTATTTTTGAATTTGATGCTCTTTCTGTATTTTAAAAGCTTTTTGCAATTTTAGCAATGAACACCATATCTTCTTTATCTGAATCTGATTCATCCTTTTCTGCCTAGAATGCTATATTCTTCTTATCTTGAGCCTGTACTCGTTTTGCCTGGAGATTAACTTCATAAGACATTAGATTTCCAATCAACTCCTCCGGTTTTATGGTTGAAATGTTGTTAGCTTCTTCGATTGCTAAGACTTTTCGTTCCCACTCATCCGTTAGTGAGTTGAGGATTTTTGACATAATATAAAAATCTGTATAAGTTTTTCCTAATGCTATCAAAGAATGATATATATCTTGAAATCTAGAGTACATTTCATTTATAGTCTCATCTTGCTTCATTGTAAAATTTTGGAACTGATTTTTTAGCATAGAAATTTTACTTTGCTTGACTTTGTTAGTACCCTCATTTGTAATTTTAAGTGTATGCCAAATTTCATGAGCAGTTTTACACATGCTTATTCTATTAAACTTATTTTTGTCTAATGCATAATATAACATATTCATAGCTTTAGCATTTGCAGTAGCGTCTAATTTTTGTGTGTTAGACCATGCTGAATATTCAGTAGTAGGAATAGTATATTCAGATTGCATAATGTTACAGGTTTCATAACTACTTTCTTGTATATAGATTCTCATTCTAGTAGCCCAATAGTTATAGTTTATTCCATTAAATATAGGTGGTCATGTAGTAGATTGACCTTCTAAAAAGGTAGTGTTAGCAACAGTGCTAGTGTTGTTTTCCATATTAAAAAATATATCTGATAACTATGTTACAGTTATATGATTGCCTTGCTCTGATACCAAATGAAAGTGACCGTGCTATAGGATCATGTAATATGGATAAACTACTTATGCGGAATAAGTAAGTAAATAGTAAAAGCAGTAAAGTAAATGACACCAGAGATTTTTATACTGGTTCGAACTCCAATTCTACGTCCAGTCTCAGACTCCTTCTGGAATTAAACTAGCAACCCTCACTTAACCTGGAGGAATAGGTTTACACCACCCGAGCAACCGAATAGGACTTCTACCGCCTAAGCAACCGAATAGGACTTCTACCGCTTGAGCAACCGAATATGACTTCTTTACAAATAACAAAAGTATCTGACTGTAGTATGCTCTTTAAATAGCAGTGATAAGTCAATTAAGTACAATCTTCCTATAATCTTCTCTTTTATGATATATAGTGTAATGTGCTTGAGAATCATGGAAGATAGAATGATCAACGATCAGAGAATGTATGCAATTTGAGTGCAGTTTGAAAATAGAGAATAAGAGATAAGAATTCAAGAGTATTAAAATCAGTTAAGTAATTTGTTTGTTGAATTCCGAAATTTATTTATAGAGGTTAAATAGTTGCAATTATTCATGAAGGATAATATTGAAAAGGAACAAGTGCAACTGTTGATTTGAAGAAGTTTTTCTTCGATAAAGAGAAGTGCCTTTTCATAAAATAGCCGTTGAAAATATTCAACCGGCTGAAATAATAATTCAGCCTTCTGAATTTGGTAAAATCGAAAAAAGTAAAGAAATAGGCAAATTTTGGCCTAAAACAGTCGGTTGAATTAACTTATTCAGCCGGCTGAATATTGTGAAACAATAAAATTGTTTCAGCAAACAAACGCTGAATGGGTCTATTCAGCCGGCTGTTTTTAGCCTTTTGTGCATGTGTGTGTATGTTAATATATATATATATATATATATACATCATTCATGAGAGATTTTAACATATTTCTAAATAGTATATAGACTCTAAACAAAAGACTATCAGCTTCAAAATATTCTGAAACCGAATCTCCTACATAAGTGATTAGTACACACAAAAATTGATTTATATAGTTGTCACAATCAAAACAATTAAAATCGAGATTCTAACAGGCGCATCTTTCATTTAAAACAAAACAACGCTTCGACCTCCTTTGGAACCCCTGGTTTCGACCTCATACCTTCCGCCTAGTCCAATACACTACGTACCAAGTCTTGATACTAGGCGCATTGGTTTTGATGGTGATGGAGGTGGAGGAACTTAGTCAAAAGCCACCTAAGTCGGAAGCGATGTACCGAAAGTGGAAAATTATGTAAAAAGCATGTTTAAACTGATTTTTATCTTTTTAAAGTAATCTTTTCAACTAACCTGCCTTATTTTTCAAAATCTGATTGGTTGCTAATTTTCTTTTCTAAAAGTGGTGCCAATATTTCAAAAATAAACCATTCAATTTATTTACAAAATACCCCTTCTCCTTTTATAAATATATAAAACATTTAAGTCCCATACCTTAAATAATTTTATATATCTATTAAAACACTTAAAAAATTCTACAAAAATTCCAGAAAATCATTTTTAATATGTTTTCTAACATATATTAATTTCAGACCGAAATCATATATTATTTAACCGTAAATAATTTTATACCCAATTAATCATTTTCTTCCCTAGAAAATTAATATTAAATCCATATAAATTCAAAAAATTATGAAAATTGAAACCCATCTCTAAAATATCATTTCTGATCTAACTCGTATATCGTAAGGCATTTGGATGTCATTAAATAGGGTTTTCACATTAAAACATATCATAAAATCTATATGAACAAGCATAAATCATCAACAAGCATATATAACATTTGATCATTCAAAAATATGGCATAATCATGCAAAATAATTCGGATTCATCTTAAAACCGAAAACAATAAGAAAAATGAGATGCTGTAATTATTCACCTTAGCTTTGCGATTAAGGAGTTTGAGATTTGAATGGATTTATGTTGATTAAACTTCTTCCTTTAGCCTTTTCTTTCTCTTGCTCTTGCTAATGGTGGTCGACCCCTATTTGTTTTTGATTTTGCAAGTGAACGTGTAGAACATACATGGCCAAGCGTTTAGGGTATTAGAATGATCACTTTCCTATTCTACCCCTCCTCTGTTTCATTTTAACTCTTCTTTAGTTCATTGGTTACATGGAACGGCTACCCCTTAGTTTAATCACAAATCTCAGTCCCCTAATCATCACATTATTTTATTTAATTTAGCTAATTAAATTTTTTAAATAATGCTACTAAAAATTAGGGTCATTACATCGCTCCCATTGGGGTAAGGTCATCCCTACCTAGAGTCCCTACTATCAACTCATCTATGCTTCGGTACAGTTGCTGATCCTAACTGATAGGTGATCTAATTCGGTGCTATCTAGTTAAGGATAGGCCGGTCTTGTCTTGGCAGGGGTCGATAGGTTCGACCTCGGTACACAAATCTAAAGGTGTACCGTGATGGGAAGTACCCTAATAGCCCAGTCATTGTATGGAATCCATTCTCTAATAAGTGCCATATGGATTTAGTTGTACCCAAGTATGTTCGAAAGTGAGATGCAAGCATTTCAGCTATGTTCTATATTTTACTTGAAAACCCTAGACATTATCATAATATCACTGGATTTAAATATAATGTTTTTTGGTTATCGTAAAGTAAAAACCCGTCTGTGTTTATGTGTAGTTTGGTCTTATGAGATACCTTTGATTTTCAAAGCGTTTATTAAAAGTAAAATTTAAGTTGTCTTGAGTTTGCTCACATCAAACCCATGTCTGACCCAGAGTTTTGTTTTCTTTTTCTAAAACTCTTGGGTACTCAAATTTATACGAGTAGCCAAGTGATCCAGGTTTCTTACAGAAGCATTTTGAAGGAGCTGGAGCAAGTGGATTCACCGTTAGTTAGTTATTATCTTATTCCGTGTTTCTTACAGAAGCATTTTGAAGGAGCTGGAGCAAGTGGCTTCACCGCTAGCTAGTTATTATCTTATTCCGCTTGTTTGTGTACGATCTATGTATTTTTGTATGGGCAGGTAGTTATAACTGTCCAATTGAAGGTTATAATGTATTGACCCTAATGTATTATTATTATGGAAATGACAATGTAATATCCTATGTTATCTACTATACGTTGTTCCGATTCATTATGAGATTCTATGATTGTGTAGTTTCTTCTTATCTTTCATTTTTCTTCTACCCTTAATGGCTCGTCCTTCGGTGCAAGAAAGGCGATTGTTACATTTTGGTATCAGAGCTTAAGTTAAGCGAACACTTAGGCTTTGGGTTGGGGTCAACTTCGAGAGTGCGTATTTGTAATTTCTATTCGCATATATATATATATATATATATATATATATATATATATATGTGTGTGTGTGTGTGTGTGTGTGTATACATATCTGACAGATAGATCAGCTTGACAGGTTTGATTAGTACCCTTCTTTGAAGATTTATCTCGTTTAAGTATTCTAAGAATTATCTTTCTATGTCCATGTAGTAAGACATGAGTAACAGAGGCCTATGAGGTAGGGGAGAAGGTAGCATTACGACTACAAATGGTCAAACCCCAAATACTGGAGGAGTTCAGATTGCCGAGGACGCAGTGCCAGAGCAGCCAAGAGGGAATTTCACAACTTATGCAAGGATTACACTAACCTAGGAGGGAAACCGTTTAAAGGAACCGAGTCTATCATGGAGGTGCAAGCTTAGTTGCAATCTTGCAAAAAGATTTTTAAAGGTCTTGGTTTATCCGATGAACAAAAAAGGTTCTTAGCAGCATGACAACTGCAAGAGGGAGCAGCAGCTTGGTGGGACTCCCTTACTGCAAATGTTCCAGAAGAAGAGTTTTCATGGGCCTGATTTAAAGAAGTTTTTGAGGACCAATTCTTGCCATCATCAGGAAGGACCAGGATGTACCAGAATTTCATGGACTTGAAGCAGGGGGATCTATCTGTAGCAGAATATGAGACAAAGTTCAACGAGTTGTCTTATTTTGGACCAGAATTGATCAATACCCCGTTAAAGAAAAATAAGATGTTTGTTTTGGGTATGAGAGAAGAGTACCATGAGAAAATGACTGCTCACGTTAAAGATACTTTAGTGGATTTTGTTGATACAGCTCTGAGGTACAAGGCCTTGGAAAATAAGAAGCCTACTCCAATAGCACCGACCGGTGGAAATGCGAGTGGAAACAATTCAAGTAAATGGAAGCTCAATCTAGGAGTGAATAACGGGAAAAAGTTCAAGAATATTAGTTGTTACCTTTGCAAGAAGAAAGGTCATATTTCAAGGTCCTATCCAAACCGTGAAGCTCCTAAGCAGCGAAGTGGACCCATCTCTCCAATGGTCCTGAAGTCGCTTTGTTTTAATTATCATCAACCAGGCCATATGATTAAAGACTGCCTACTCATAAAGAAGGTGCAGCCAGCTAAGGTACACCATTAAGAATGAACCGTCAACTTCAACGGATGTGAAAGGGAAAGACATCCTTGAAGGTACCTAATTGATTAATGGTATTTTTTTTTGAACACTATTTGATAGAGGTGCCTTTTATAGTTTCATCTCTTTAGAATCAGTAGATAAATTTCATCTTATTCCAAGTATCGTAGAAAACCCTATGTGTGTGTCTAACCCCATAGGTGGTGTAATCCATTTGAATATGATTTGCAAGAATATGCAAATTTCCTACCTTTCTCATCACTTTTCTTACGACCTGTGTATCTTAGACTTTAAAGAATTTGATATTATTATGGGTATTGATTGGTTATCAAAGTATGGAGCTGTTTTAGATTATGCTGAAAGGACTGTATCATTAGAAACTAAGTTGGGAAGAATTGCTAAAGTATCATGTAAGGAACCCGGTATCTATTGTTATCCCACCTTTTGGTCAAGGCTGGAACATCAATAAATTGGCAAGGAACAATGGATATCAGGATCGGGGATCGATTAGAAACAAGGCTGCAATGGGTATCGTAAAAATTTGACCGGGCTCCGACTGGGACGGAATCGATTGGAGATGATGATCAATGCTAGGAGAGGCTACATTTCAAATTTCAGGTTAATCGGAGTTCATATGGAGGAGATATGATCGATACAAGTTAAAAGGATATGCTGTTCGTATCCATCAAGGAGGTAAGGTGATGATCGATTCGAATCCGTCAGATTCACATCCATCGGCCTCGTATCGATCAGAATGGAAGCAGCTTCGTACCTATCTTCATGCCTCAGTTCGACTCCATCCAGTTCGAATCCACCAACTTGCAGTTCTTCGAATACATCCAGTTCGTATCCATCAGGTAAGGCATTGTTCGTATCCATTAGGTCAGGTCTCGCTCGTATCCATCTTTAGGATGATATTTTGTCCATTCTCCACTCTTCACAACCACTTCATATCGATCACCCCGCATGCTCATTTCGTATCGATCAACGCATACGAGATCGATACAAAATGTGTTCCTGGGATCGATACGAACAAGGACACGAAATAATGGGTACGAATGTACCAATGCGAAATGGATACGAACAAGTATAAAACGTGGATGCAGACTGGAAATATGCACGAGCCAAGGAAGAAAAGGTCAACGCGGTGAAATCTCCGGAGTGACTCGATCAACTCGGCGAAAAAAGCGGATCGATGCGAAAGTTCCGCTCCATGTCATCACGAAGTCACGAGCCACCATCGATTCGAAGGAATCGATACGAAGGAGTCGATTCGAACAAGACGAACGACCGAGGATCATGAATTCGAATCGACCATATCTTACAATCTACAAGTTCAAATGCTATGAAATTTTCACAGGAGCTTACGTGCATGTTGATGAATGTTCTCACCAAATTTCAGCTCCATCGGATGAGTTCTTGATCGATTCGAATGGAGTACGAATCGATCCCGGAACGGACCCCAATTTCCTGAGGCCGGGCATGTGGGCCCCCTCACGTGCCAAAAGTAGTCTCCCGAAATATAGGTGAAATATCAGCCTCCTACACCTATAAATAGAGCCCCAGGTCATTCAGAAAAGGGGATCTGAATTCCGAAGCGCCCAGACTCTACCAGAATCTACTTTGCACTTCACTACTACTGTTGTACTCAAAGAACAGAGCTATAATTCATTGTAATCCGCTGTAATCAATTGTAATTAGTGAAGAACATCAATAAAAGAAAACCTTTGAAGTGGACGTAGGCCGGAGATAGCTGAACCACTATAAATCTCGTGTTTCTGTTCATTATTTCTGAATTGTGATATTCTGTTTGCTTAGATTTGAGATTTGTGTTTGAATACTGGTTGATCTGTATTCATACACTGGTGCTTTCACGACATTCGGGGTTTGTGGCCAATTTTGGCGCAAACACTTTGGTGCTTTCACTGAGAATTGACTAACACCTGCTATGCAAGATTTGAAGTTCAGATCTGAAAGCTTGAAGATTTGAAAGACAATGACCTGACAAACAAGTAGAAGGCAAAGAGCCGAGAGAAGCCAACAAGGAGGAAGTCAAGAGGCGTCCTCCGGAGCTGGAGAAGGACAAGCTTCTGTCTACATCACAAGGGACGAGATGGAGGCTATGGCGAATTCAATACACGAAAGAATAATGAAAAGCCAACAGGAGATGATGCAAAATTTCTTCGAACAGATGAGAGCTGCAGGGATGCAGAACTTAGAACCAGCCACAACGGCTGTTAATGTGGAATAAGGAGCTAGGGTTATGGAACCCAATGGAGGATAGAATGCAGAACCGGAAGGCAATCAACAAGGGCTTGGGAGCAGGCCCACAGGATCCAACACAGGTGGACCTTTGGAAGGAGTTCAACAGGCTAGGGCCAACGTTGCTGCTAATGAGCCATATGAAGAATATATGCCAGAGTTCCCTCGGGAGCATGGGGGCAACCCCCGACAGACAATGCTGGATTAGCGGAAATCATTAGGAAGACTATGCGTGGAGGCTTGACCAATAGAGATTTGGAAGGAG
Source organism: Allium fistulosum (assembly GCA_030737815.1). Lineage (NCBI taxonomy): Eukaryota > Viridiplantae > Streptophyta > Magnoliopsida > Asparagales > Amaryllidaceae > Allium > Allium fistulosum. The sequence continues at coordinate 875,400,718 of CM060905.1, read as the reverse complement.
TGAACAGGAGTCCGTTCGCTCGGGAAATCAGGATAGCTCAGAATCCACCTAAGTTCAAGTTACCTAGCGTGGAAGTATATAATGGCAAGGCTGACCCGACTGATCACTTGATGAGATACACTAGACACATGGAAGTGCTGGGGGCATCGGAGGAAGTGATGGCCAGATGTTTTCCGTTGTATTTGACAGATCTAGCTGCAATGTGGTTTAGGCAGTTGGGAGAAGGATCTATCAGGACTTAGAGGGAGTTGGTGGACAGGTTTTTGGGACAGTTTCGGGTTCATATCAAGAGGCCGAAAAACATAATGATGCTAATGTCGGTAAAGCAAAGGACGGATGAATCACTTAGGGCTTTTCTAACTCGGTTCAATGCGGCGGTAGCATCGGTGGATCGGCCGGATCCATCGATGGTTTTGATGGCGGCGGTGTCGGGAGTCAGAGAGGATTCAGATTTTAAGGTATCTTTAATATGAGACCCACCACTGGATCTTGGGGAATTCTTTCATGAAGCTGAAAGATTCCTTCGACAAGAAGACGCATGTATGGACTTAAAGTTAAAGGAGGTGAATGCGACGGAGAGTGGAGGACCATCTAACGGAAACCCGGATAAAGATAAAGAAAAAAGGAAGCTAAACGACGATTCTGAAAAAGCTAGGAAGCGATGGAAGGATCCAAAGTTTTCCACATACACAGGATTAAACGAGACATTGGAGCGGATATACATGGAAACCCGGAATCGCCTTCCTTACCGGAGGCCGGCTAGGAGAGAACCATCTGAGCGGGATAGGGCATCAGGAAGGCATTGTCTCTTCCACGATTTGGACGGGCATGATACCAACAGCTACAGGCACTTAAAGGACATTGTTGAGGAACATGTGAGGAATGGACAATTGAGGCAGTATGTTGGGGCTCGGAATGAAGCGGCGGAGTAGGAGCAACCACCGCCTACCTCAAGCCACGAGGGTGTGAGGCCCAGGAATGATGGTCGATTGGTCATTAATTGACCGGGGTAATATGAAATAAGTAACAACCATTGGCAAGCAACCAAGTCATTTACACATGTATGGGGACGGAGATAGCCCCTAGGCATGCTCTGAATGACGATAAACCGCTAAGCCATGGTTTGTGAAATCTGTCTTTTGTTTTTGGATTTGACACTTGGTTTTCTGGTTTGGTTTTGGAGTTCGGTTTGAACTCCTGGTTTTGTTTGCTTTCTGTTTTGAATTTTCGTTTGGATGACTAGTTTCTATTTTGGATGCTGGTTCAGATTTCAGATCTTTTTGGTTTAACTTGTATTTTGGATTAGATTTTGACTGGATTTTTGTTTGGGTTTTGATAAACGGTCGTCGGGTATGGATTATACCTGGCAAGGGGTCAGTCGTTTTGCCCGAACGCGGTAAAGTGACTCATTTAGGTCATCGAGTATGGACTATGCTCGACAAGGGTCTGGAGCGACCAGGATTCGGCTTAGGACTTAAACCACGGCATTACCTACGTCCAGGGACACTGGACCAAGGTCGTCAAGTGTGGATTGCGCTTGGCAAGAACCCGGAGAGGTTAGCTCAACGTCCAGGGACACTGGACCAAGGTCGTCAAGTGTTGATTGCGCTTGGCAAGAACCCGGAGAGGTTAGCTCAACGTCCAAGGACACTGGACCAAGGTCGTCAAGTGTGGATTGCGCTTGGCAAGAACCCGGAGAGGTTAGCTCAACGTCTAGGGACACTGGACCAAGGTCATCATGTGTGGATTGCGCTTGACAAAAGCCCGGAGAGATTATGGATTTGGATATCGACCCGGAGAGGTCTTGGATTCGGTTGTTGGACAAGGATGGACTAAAAACTCAGTCATCGAGTTCGGATGGACATGGAATTGGCTATGGACTTTGGATATCGGATTCAGAGTTATACAAAACACACCTTCTTACCACAAGGCATGTTTTGGAGGGCAAATGTTATCCCACCATTTAGTCAAGGCTGGAATATCAACAAATTGGCAAGGAACGATGGATATCAGGATCGGGGATCGATTAGAAACAAGGCTGCAATGGGTATCGTCAAAATTTGATCAGGCTCCGATTGGGACGGAATCGATTAGAGATGATGATCAATGCTAGGAGAGGCTACATTTCAGATTTCAGGTTAATCAGAGTTCATATGGAGGATGTATGATCGATACAAGTTAAAAGGATATGCTGTTCGTATCCATCAAGGAGGTAAGGTGATGATCGATTCGAATCCGTCAGATTCGCATCCATCGGCCTCGTATCGATCAGAATGGCAGCAGCTTCGTACTTATCGTCATGCCTCAGTTCGACTCCATCCAGTTCGAATCCACCAACTTGTAGTTCTTCGAATCCATCTAGTTCGTATCCATCAGGTAAGGCATTGTTCGTATCCATTAGGTCAGGTCTCGCTCGTATCCATCTTTAGGATGATATTCGTGTCCATTCTCCACTCTTCACAACCACTTCATATCGATCACCCCCATGCTCATTTCGTATCGATCAACGCATACGATATCGATACAAAATGTGTTCCTGGGATCGATACGAACAAGGACACGAAATAATGGGTACGAATGTACCAATGCGAAATGGATACGAACAAGTATAAAACGTGGATGCAGACTGGAAATATGCACGAGCCAAGGAAGAAAAGGTCAACGCGGTGAAATCTCCAGAGTGATTCGATCAACTCGGCGAAAAAAGTGGATCGATGCGAAAGTTCCGCTCCACGTCATCACGAAGTCACGAGCCACCATCAATTCGAAGGAATCGAAACTAAGGAGTCGATTCGAACAAGACGAACGGCCGAGGATCATGAATTCGAATCGACCATATCTTACAATCTACAAGTTCAAATGCTATGAAATTTTCACAGGAGCTTACGTGCATGTTGATGAATGTTCTCACCAAATTTCAGCTCCATCGGATGAGTTCTTGATCAATTCGAATGAAGTACGAATCGATCCCGGAACGGCCCCCAATTTCCTAAGGTCGTGCATATGGGCCCCCTCACGTGCCAGAAGTAGTCTCTCGAAATATAGGCGAAATATCAGCCTCCTACACCTATAATAGAGCCCCAGGTCATTCAGAAAAGGGGATCTGAATTCCGAAGCGCCCAGACTCTACCAGACTCTACTTTGCACTTCACTACTACTTTTGTACTCAAAGAACAGAGATATAATCCATTGTAATCCGCTGTAATCAATTGTAATCAGCGAAGAACATCAATAAATGAAAACCTTTGAAGTGGATGTAGGCCGGAGATAGCCGAACCACTATAAATCTCGTGTTTCTGTTCATTATTTCTGAATTGTGATATTCTGTTTGCTTAGATTTGAGATTTGTGTTTGAATACTGGTTGATCTGTATTCATACACTCGTGCTTTCACGACATTCGGGGTTTGTGGCCAATTTTGGCGCAAACATCTATATGTGTAGTTTCTTGTATGCCCTAGAGGCATCCCAAGAAAATCTATGGTCTATTGAAGTTGTTAAGAATTTTCCTAATGTATTCGAAGAGGTTAAAAGTTTACCCCCCACTGAGAGATAGAGTTCCGCATTGATTTAGTCCATAGTGCAAGGCCTGTGGTTCAACCAAAGTGAAGGATGGCTCCGAGAGAGAGAGAGAGAGAGAGGAGTTAGTAAGTCAAACCGAAGACCTATTAAGGAGAGGATTGATTAGACCCAATCATCCGAGTTGGTGGTCTGCTGTAGTTTTTGCGGCTAAGCCTGATGGATCTCTAAGGTAGTGCATAGATTATAGGGAGTTGAATAAATTGACTATTAGAAACAAGTATCCCTTACCCCGCATTGATGATCTTTTTGATCAACTTCATGTAGCTATGATATTTTCTCAAATGGATCTAGCTACTTGATTTCATCAATTGAGGGTTGCTAAAGATAGTATGCCCTTAACTGCGTTTAGATGCCCTGACTGTTTCTTTGAGTGGTTGGTTATGCATTTCGACCTAACCAATGCTCCTGCATATTTTATAGACCTTATGAACCATGTTTTCCAAGATGTTCTTAACAAGTTTGTGTTAGTTTTCATCGATGACATGCTTATTTACTCCAAATTTGAGGAGGAGCATATGCATCGTTTGGAACTGGTGTTGGAAACATTAAGGAGACATGTCCTAAAGGCAAAATTATCTAAGTGCCATTTCTGGAAATCGAAAGTAAGATTCTTAGGACATATTGTGACATGAGAAGGTATTTCGGTAGATCCAGCGAAAGTGGAAGCTGTTCAGGAATGGAACCAACTGCGGACTCCTACCGAAGTTCGTAGTTTCTTAGGTTTGGATGGATACTATAAGAGGTTTATTCAAAATTATTCCAAGATTTCCTCCCATTTGACTATGCTGATTAAGAAGGAGGAGAAGTTTGTATGGACTCCAAAGTGTGAAGACCATGCAAGTCGCCAGCATGTTAGGTTGAGACGGGAGATAGACTAGTACTTGGGCTGGACATGATCTAAGAAGATTTCAAAAAAGTTGCAGTGATTAAGAAAAGAATGAAGGAAGCCCAAGATCGCCAAAAGAGTTATGCGGATAAGAGACAGAGAGATTTGTTTGTGGTTGGAGACTTGGTGTTCGTAAAGATTTCACCAATAAGAGGAGCTGTTAGATTTGGAAAAGCTGGAAAGTTAGCTACTAGGTATGTTGGGCCCTTCCATATTCTTGAGAGGATCGGATCGCTTGCTTATAGGGTCGAGTTGCTACAGAGATTGGCAGGTGTTCATAATGTGTTCCATGTGTCTCATTTGAGAAAATATGTTCATGACCCATTTTTGATTGTGGAGCCATCGGTTCAAGAGGAATTAGAGATAGAACCGAACCTGACAGTGATTAGGCATCCACTTTATGTTGTGGATTAGGATGAAAAGAGATTGCGCAATAACATGGTGCGACTAGTTAAGATTCAGTAGAGTGAGGATCCAAAGGACTGCTTAGCAGACTGTGGATCGTATGAAAGAAGCCTATCCCGAGTTGATGTTAGGATAGCTAGTCGTAGGTTGCATGTATAATGTATATTTGTTTGCTATGGATGCTTAGTGCATGTATTTGCATGTGTTTTATGATATGAATATATAGCTTTTTGCATAGTTTGAATTATCTCCTTGTTTGCTAATTTTGGGATGAAATTCTTTTAAGGGGGGAGAATGTAACACCCCAGAATTTAATCACTATTCAAAAGAATATTTAATTATATTTTTAAATAATTAGTAAATGAATTTTTATTGACAAATAAAACTATTTTAAATAAATATTAATGATAATAAAATCGTTTTCAAAATATGTTTACCAATATATATAGTTCATAGAGAAACGAAAATGCGACCGGAAATTATTTTTCGAAATATCGATTTTTCATTGGTTAAAAGTGATCTAAAATGTCATAGCACTATTATAAACACACATGCACACATTACAAACTATTTTAACATGCTGTGTACATGTATATATGCATGTATATATTTTCTCCTTAAATATATAAACATATAAGATAAAAGAAGATTTTATTTAATAAAAATATATATACATAACATATATAAAAATATCCTTTTTCAACTCAAAGTACATGAGATATGGCATGAATAGTGCAAGATGGAGGGGGGGGGTACAACGTGAGGACAAAATTGAGGGGGGAGGAGTGGAGGTGCATGCATACATATATATTTAATTATAAGCACCTATACATTTTTAATTATTTTCCTAAGTCTATATATACCCCTTAACTTTCATGTTCTCAATTTCACAATTTTTCTCTTCATTTCAAAATTCCTAAGAGCTTGAATATACATCCATGGCTTCCTTTCATAAATTTTAAAATAAGAAAAAATCGCTTCTTTTTGCTAAAATATCTTCTTTAGTTCACAAAAACACTTATACATCTTTTACAACATCTCCTCTTCCAAAGTTGCATGCCCATCCACCCTAAAACACCATGACTGTACCCAACATACCCTATGGTCGAGCCTAATATAGGTGCTTAGCCACTCAACGACTCCATTTTTGCAAGTTAAGACCAAGTTCTAGCTCATATCCAAATTTTAGCAAAAGTTCGCATTGAATTAGTAAAGTTTCTATGAGTAAAACTCTTGTTTTTGGAAAGGAAAATAACTTGATTTTGATGAACTATATATTGTGGAAATATAGTGTTGATTGTGTTGAAATATCATGTTATTTTGATGGTATATGACTATAAGTTTGTGGTTGAGATTGGATTTGAGATTTAGTTGGTAAACGATATGTTTGGATATGGATATATGGATGGTTGATTATGATATGATGGTAGTGCGTTTGTGTAATGACCCTAATTTTGACTAACATCATTTAGGAGATTTAATTAGATAAATTAAATAGAATAATGTAAAGATTAATGTGGTTAAGAGATTGAGATTTGTAAAATTATAAGGCAGCCGTGCCTTAAGTAATTAATTAAAAAAATGGAAATTTAAAATGAAGTAAAGACAATAAGATAGGGGAAAAATAGGAATAGGTTATATTCTTATACCCTAAACCCTTATCCCATTCTCATTTCCAACATTCACAAACAAAACTAAACATAGAGTTTGGCCGACCACCATTAGAAGAAAACAAGAGGAAGATAAGCAAGAATTCAAGAGGGAAGCTTAAGCAAATTATTTCAAGAGCGAATCTCAAACTCCTTAACAACAAGCTAAGGTGAATAATAAATTACATCTCATTTTTATTGTTTTCGGTTTCTAGATGAGGACCGATTTTATTTTGCATAGAAAATGCCATGTTTTGATTGTTTAAATGGATATATATGCTTATTGATGATTTATGTTATTTCACATAGATTTTATGATAAGATTTGATTTGAAAAACCTATTAAATGACATCCAAATGGTTTGCGTTTTTTATATAAGGTCAGAAACATTATTTTAAAGATGAGTTTCAAGTTTCATAATTTTTTAAGTTGTTGTGGATTTATTATGAATTTTCTAGTAAAGAAATGGTTAAATGGGTTTAAATTATTTTCGACTATTATATGTTAGCTTTGGGTCTGAAATTTAAATATGTTAGAAAACATATTAAAAGTGATTTCTGAGAATTTTTGGACAATTTTCCTAAGTATTTTATTAAATATATAAAATTATTTAAGGTATGAGACTTAAATGTTTTATATGTTTAGAAAAGGAGAAGGGGCAATTTGCTAAATGTTTTAAAATTGTTAATTACTGAATTCGGCAGAACTTTTAGAAAAAGGTTTTGTAAAATAATTGGCAACCAATTATATGTTGACAAATAAGGCAAGTAAGTTGGAAAGATATTACTTTAAAAGGTTAAAAATCAGTTTTGTAAAGGATTACTACTTTGCCACTTATAGCAGCCACCTTTCGACCCCATACATCCGCTTCCAACCAGTTGAAACCAATATACATGGTATCAATGCTTTGGTACGTAGTAGATTGGAGAAAGGGAGAAGGTATAGAGTCGAAACATGCTTTCGAAGGGGTAGAAGTAGCTCTTATAAACTTGGAACTATTTTGATTACAAATGAGGCTTTCAAAGGGGTTGGAGTTTGTTTTCGACTTAACCAACTTGCTTCTATTTATATAAAGTAAGGGCTTTCAAATAGGTCACCGCCTTTTGTTTTTAAAATAAGCATTCAAAGGTTTCGAAACCTATGCTGCCGCATTCAACCCTTCGAACCAATGCTTTCGAAAGGGTGTTTTTGCATTTAAACTTTGAAGCCGCTTCTCAAAGCTTTCGAAAGGGTTGGTTTCGAAACCATCTACTTTCTTTTACTTAGGAATAATGCTTTCGCCCCAGTTATTTTAAGACCATTAGATATATTGAAAGTTAAACCCAAAGGTTTCGAAAGGAATGGTTTTAAATGGTTTCGAAGCTATGTTCCACAAACTTTTACTTGAACCCAATGCTTTTGAAAGGTTTGTTTTTAGTAAGGGACTTTAATGCTTTCAAAAAATATATAATGAAGGTTTCGAAGGGGAGATTCCCCAATGTTTTTGAAAGGTTTACTTGAGTCTTTATATGGAAGGTTTCCAATGTTTTCAAATGGAAAGTTTGAAGTGTTTTGAAAAAAAGATGTATAAGGTTTTATAAAGCTTTCAAAGGGACACTTTCAATGATTTCGAAAGGTTTGTTTTTAAAGGTTTCGAAAGGTATGTTTTGGCCTTTTGGCCTAGTGTTTCAAGGTAAAATATTTAACCTATTTTGAAAGAGGTACTTTCAATGGATTCGAAAGGGACTGTTTAAATTTTTTAAAAGGGTTTCGAAGGTGATACCTTTAATTTAAAAACCTAATGTTTTCTAAGTTAAAGAAGAGCTTTAACTTGTTTTAAAGGGATAGATAACCCTATTGATTTAGGTTTTGATCAACATTGTTTTGTGTAAAGCATATATCATGGCAAAGATATTTAAGTAAAGCAAAAAGTATATTTTCCTTGTTTAAGTATGATTAAAGGGCTAAATCAATTTGAAAGAAATGTTTTCAAGGAAAATTTGATGGGGTAGTTAATCCTAAGCATATGACTCGGGTATTAGTATGGTAGATGGGACTGGTATAGGGTAGCACCCTATACTTTAGCTAATATCCCCTAGCTAATATAACTCCAAAATTCCAGTGTGTAGGGCTTTGTCACAGGTAAGTCTAAAATGATGTTACACACAGAAAGGAATATATAGAGAAAAGATAGGTTACTGGTGAGCCCGCAAAACCATTAGGATCAGTTGAACCTAGGAGAAGTAAGTTAAGGATAGACCGTCCAAGGATATGTCTAACAAAAGTTAGATTATTTATTTTGTCTGGTAGGCCCGAGTTAGCCAATGGTTAGTAGTTTGCCAAACAAAACTACATTGTTTGGACAGATAGTCCAATGATTACCCGATTTATGTGCATATATGATAATGCTATTATTTCTTTAATCAGTTTGATTACAGGATTCTCATTTGCAAAAAGATATGATTTAAAAGTGATATTAGTGAGAGGAAACCCGTTCCACTAAGTGGCGTGGTCTCACTAAATATCAGTAAACCGAGCTCGAAGTTTATGTTTTCCCTTTAAACTCTCGGGTGCTCAAAATTAATTTGAGTAGATTGAGAGTAAAGGTTTCTCAGGTTTAGTAGGTTGGACAAATAAGCTTCCGAAGATGAGTAGGAGGCAAAAGTTAGCTATTTAGGAGTAATTAGTTTTATTTCCGCTGTGATGTATTTAAAACTAAGAAGTCTATTTAGTACTATGATCATCCAAGGGGCATCTTCATATGTTGCACTTGGCGTAATTTGTAATAATTATATTTGATCAAAACTTGGGAATCATTTTGGGATTATGTATCTAAATATGAAATATTGATTTGAAATGTAATCAGAAAGTTGTTTTAAATCTGTGTTGTTTTATTTCATATTCATGTGCTTCTGATATTATGGATACCATTAACCTTACCGTATTTTGTCATCGGAAGTTAATACTATAGATGACTGCAACATCTGTAGCGCTTAGCTTCGAGTCTCAAGATAAAGGATATTACAGTCTGTGAAACAAAACCAAGTGTTTGTGATGAAAATGTTGTGAAGTTTGCACCTTTAAATGTCGCAAAGGACTTGAGATCCGATTTGAAAATAAAAGCTTGTTTTCTAGTTTTTGGATTTAGTAAATGTTTTACAAGCTTTCACCTTTTATTTAAGTCTCAAAAACTTTTCCATTTGTGTTTTCAAATATGTAGTAGCTAGAATTAAAGTAAGGCTTCACCTAGAAATCAATTCTAGCGAACTGCGCTCATACCGATAGTCGCTATGGACGCAGTTTGGAAAATTTCATGATTTCAAGTTTTAAAATAATTTCCTTTGGATTGTTTTTGAAAATTCATCTCAAACTAATTAAGTAAGTCAAATTTTTTATATTCTAGTTATTTAATAATTTAATTTATTAATTAAGGTAATTATTATTTAATTAATTAATTGAGTAATTAGGGTAAGTAATTAAAGTTTAAGAAATTATTAACCAAGTAATTATTTTTAATTAAGGAAGTTTTAAATAATGATTAATAAAGATAAAAGGAAATCAAATTTTCTTTAATCAAGTTTATTTACTTTAATTAATTAATTATTTAGAGTTAGTTATTTAATTAATAATTATTTAATTAAAGGTTAATTATCCACTTAATTTTGGTTTAATTCTTAAATTAATGTTGTTTAATTAAAATTAAATTAAAGTTTACTTATAAATAAATTTTTAATTAATTAAGGTTAAAGTATGATTTTTGAAGTAATTAAGATTAATTAAAGTTTAGTTGAGTTTTAAAATTATGATTTAGTTAAAGCTTATTTATTTTAAAGTTTCTTTTAAAACTCTATCGGTTATATATTTTAACCAACTTTCTTGTTTTAAGTAAATTGTTTTAAAGACAAAGGATCTCTTGTCCATGCTATTAAGTAGCCAAATGAATTAAAGTAGTTGTAATAAAACGTTGACACATTTTATTGGAAGTAAGTCGACTTGCACTTATCACAAATACCGCACTTTGGAAACGTGATGAATACAAGAGGGTTAATTTCGACAAGCGGGTCATGATAATCTAAGCATATGGAACGTATGTTCATATGTAAATCTTACACCCTGATAATGAGATGGTCCACTATAAACAACTTGACCCTTTAAAATTATCGAACGTTGGTTTGGAGAGACCGGGATTGGATAGTCGTTGTTATCCGAAAACCACTTCGAACCAATGTAAATGTTCGAATTGGAAATAGTAAAGGCGAGGTCCAAGGTGAAGACTTTGAAGTGCAAGGGCTATTTGTTACTAACCCTGAGGGTGATTCCAAAATAGGTGTAGTGGAGATAGTGCCTTCGGTTCGTTCGTCTCTTGAAAGACTTGTATGGACGAATGCTAACATTGTGTCAACATCTGGAAGGCAATGTTAGCATTCCAAGTGGCAATGTTATAATAAAGTTAAACGTAGCCTCGGGCCTCGTCAACCGATAATGACTAAGACAGGGAAGATGCAGCAAGGCTAGGTGGGTCGCTCCCATTAGGGTAAGGTCAGCCCTATCTAGAGTCCATACTATCAATCATGTATGCTTCGGTACGGTTGCTGATCCCAACAGAGGGGTGATCTTATTCGGTACTATCCCCATTAGCCCAGTCATTGTATGGAATCCATTCTCCAATAAGTGTCATACGGATTTAGTTATACCTAAGTATGCTGGAACGTGAGATGCAAGCATTTCAGATATGTTCTAAATTACTTAAAAACCCTAGACATTATCATAGTATCACTGGATTTCGATATAAAGTCTTTTTGGTTATCATAAGGTAAAAACCCATCCATGTTTAAATGCGACGTGGTCTTACAAGATACCTTTGATTTTCAAAGCATTTGTTAAAAATAAAATTTAAGTTGTCTTGAGTTTACTCACACCAGACCCATGTCTAACCCGTAATTTATTATCTTTTCCTAAAACTCTTGGGTACTCAAATTAGTATGAGTAGCCAAGTGATCCAGGTTTTTTATGGAAGCATTTTGAAAGAGCTGGAGCAGGTAGCTTCACCGTTAGCTAGTTATTATCTAATTCTGTTGTGTTTATGTATGATCTATGTATTTTTGTATGGGCAGGTAGCTATAACTGTCTAGTTGAAGGCTGTAATGTATTGACCCTGATGTATTATTATTATGGAGATGACAATGTAATATCCTATGTTATCTATTATATGTTGTTCTGATTCATGGTGAGATTCTGTGATTGTGTAGTTTCTTCTTATCTTTCATTTTTCTTTTACCCTTAATGGCTCATCTTTTGGTACAAGAAAGGCAGTCATTACAATGTTAGTCTCTCTTCTAGTTCCAGTGTGTGTGTGGTAGATAGACATACTATTTATATTCCTACTTGAGACTATGTCCAAGGTATAGTAAATCCCCGTATCTTATCTTTATGTGATTGATGGTAGACGGCCTATCCATTCTAGGCAAACGATCTACTTATTATTGATTTTACATAGGCATTTCCATGTGCTAGCACAAACCTTTTTATTGATTTCGGGAGTCGGCTGATGATTTGTAAATGTGGATGATTCACCTATGTATTATTAATTCTACGATTTCTATTTTGATGTGTTTGATTTGGCATATTTATGTATAGTTTCATGACATTTGAAGTTTTGTGATACATTGGGAATTATTTATGATATTATGATCATAAACCACCCATTTATTGTTATACAAACACTTAGTGATATTATGAGTATTATCTTAAGAATATACTTTGCATATATTATGTTCTTATTTATATTAATCCCTTAATTTTGACATAGTGTGACCCGTGTGTTATTTATATAATGCTTGGGTCAGTCCGAGACTTTTCAGGTATAGGGACAATGAGACCAGCTTGTGTTTGAGCATAGAGGAGTATAGTATTCAATATAGTTATTTACCATCATGCGTTGTATTGCTTTTTGTATGTATATTCCTGTTATGTATATTGGACATACCTTGTATGTGTGTATTATATTTTATCATTGCGATTAACTATGTGAACTTTGATATTTATGTATATTGTGTATTGTTCTATCCTGAAAGCACACATGTTTATTGCTTTATGCCAATACTGCCTACGTATAGGTAAGTTATCTCTTTGATGTTTTTAATACGTACCAGTATTAGCCTAAGGGAATATTCACGTGTGTACCCCATATCGCCCCATTCTCTGTATTGCTCAATAGTATTACTTGGTAATATTCTTGGGTAGTATAGGTATAGAGGTGGAGGTGTTACATCTAGGTTTATTTATAACATCAATATGCTATGTGGATATTTCACCTAGATTGATTATTCAAAGGACGATCCATTATAAATAAGATCTCATCACATTAAATATTTAAACATATTTAACTAATCCATGTCCACATATATCTTGACCCACTCTATTCTAAAGCAATTTAAAAATTTTTGACTAGATTAAAATATTTATTTATCATATTTAAATAATTAAATTGGCACATATATAATTAAATAAACATTTAATAATTATTTATTTTATTAATTTAATTTTAGACCTCTATAACAAAAATAAATAATAATAAAACAAAAAATATAATCATTATATTAGTTTTTCTGGAATAATTTATAAATTATTTTATTAAATTATTTTCGCTCAAAGTCGAGAGTTGTGGTTCTGTGACTGCCCGGTGTGAATTGAACCCTCAGTAAAATTTTAATAATTCAAGTACTAAAGTCTATATGGACTTTGTTGAAGCATAATAGTAGACACAAATTCAATTGCTTACGTATTATCTAGGTAAAATTCAATTTCTTATCTTCTGAATCGACATCCTTAAGCAGTAATAAATATTGTGCACATTTTCTTTTCGTCATCACTATATATCATTGGTATATAGAGCTTGATCAATTGTCGAATCTCTAATTATATCTGTATTCAACTAAAAAATACAATATTAAAGTCCTTTGTTCAATCCAATAACGTTTATCGATTAACCAATTTACTTTGGCCAAGGCTTTGAATTTAAGTTGGGTATCAATTAAAATGATAGCAATCTTTTATTTAAATGAGATGAATCCTCTATTAAATAGTGTTTCGATTTAGATGGTTCAACTTATACTAAATTATGGATTTAACATAATCATCAATGTCATGTGATTGACCGTAGTCAAGGTATAATATACACCCTTATGGTTCTTAATATTTTCAAGTCAAAAGTACCGCATTTTATGACCTGAGATCTTCTGTTGGACTTTATAATTAACCTATAGAAGACCCTCGGGAGTCATTCTACAATTCTTCTAAAGTATAAGAAGTAAGTAACCCTTGGTACCTTAGCGGTTATGCCTAATTCACCGTCTATCATATGGAGAGCTTTATTGTTGCTCAATTTTCTCACAAGTGTAATCAGCAAGCCGACTAGGCATAGCACGGCTCAAAAATGCTGGCCCGACACAATTTAGCCTAGCTAGTATGTGTCGGCTCAAAAACAATAGACCTAAGATAGTCAATTTCCACAGTGGCTTGCTAATGCTATTGCTGGGCGGCACAACTCATGATAGCTCTAATAGCCAACTCAATAAGCGTGACTGGCTCAAGCACGACCCATTTTTGGTCCAGTTTCATCACAGGCCGCCTTCGACTAGTCCCAGGCAGTCCACTTCGTCACCCTTTTGTCATCATATCATCTCCTTTGCATCTTAGTTCTTAGCACCAACTTTCCTTGGCAAACTTGGGCATTAAGAAACCAACACACTCATGGCAGTCTGCGACCAATCTGGTTCTAGGCCAGCCTATTAAGACTAGCTTCATTGCCGGTCGATGCAGCTTAAGACGGCTTTAACAACTAACCTATCTATCAAGACGGGCTCAAACATTACCCATCTCTAACTCAGCTCCATCACAACCCGTCCTGTCATCTCACAGTCGGTCCAACATGTTATTTGCACCTTGGTCCTTGGCAGTATTCAACTATATTCAGGTATCGTCATCAGCTGGCCTGGAACCTTCCATGCCACTTGGTTCTTAGCATTATTCATCCTTTTGTCTTTAGAAATTAACCAGTCGCTCACCCGCCTTGCCACATAGAGGTGCAAAAGTAAACGACAAATAGTACAACCAGGCCGTATTAGGTACTATAACAAAGCGGCCAAAAGCATACTTACTCATGTCGCTCACCGTCAGCATTTAATGCGCATTAAATGCAATGCATGCACTTGGTATGAAGAGATAATTGACATGCTTCTCAACCACACATTTCGACCTTCCTTTACAACTATCTTCCATCAGCCAAGGTAACCAGGTCAACGATCGAGTGCCCTTCCCACATGTTTTCCTACGTGATCTCATCCATCCATAGTCTTTTATAGTCATTATAAATACCCTCAGCGTGCAACTTCAAAGGGGTTGAAAATTAGTTGGTTTCTAGTTGATTAAAGTCATTATCTCTCAAGTCAGTCCTCACAGCTAATCAAAGCCCTAAGCTCTTAAGATTAGCTGCTTTTTTAGTTTTAAGACTTAATTTTTTATTATTATCTTGTAATTCCTTATAATTGTAAGAGAGAAACATAGTAAGTGACCCGCATAGTGGACGTAGGCAAGCTTGCCGAACCACCCTATATCTTTGTGTCACATTAATTTTCTTTCTTTCTTCCTCATTTCACATTTTTAAGTCTACTGATTAGTAAGCAACAATTGCTTTCACAATGCATTAGTCTAATTATAAGGTTAGCTAATTCTTTAGTCAATATTTTAGTACTAGAATGAGGGCATCCCCTAAAGCTCTCACACTTTTCATCTCAACAAAAATTGGATCTAAGTTGTTATAATGGACCAAGTTCCTGAGGTTGAAGGTAAAAATTCTAACGAGCATTGAACTAATGGCAATACCATCACTAGTGCTACTGGCCTCATTCTTGGGTCTACAATGATATGTGGTGTACCGTATTGCAACAGTTAACAAACATGGGTATTTAGCCCGTAAAGTGCAAAGTCTGAGGATACGGTTGGATGTCCAAGCTACTGTAAACTATGTACCTATGCAGTTAAAGCCTTGCTAAATCCCCGCAAAATCCCCACTATAGCACATAGCGCTCTTCGATGGCTATGTTATTTTGATTTAACGCTATTAAACAGTAGATCCACTTTAAGCCTCGCAATTTTTTATTACACCCTCTAAATCAAGTTTTTAGCATCCACTTTAGAAAATTTAATATACAAAGGTTGATTTGACTGGTTCTCTTATGAATCAAATCAACAAAGTTAGGTTAAATACCTAATTTTAAGGCATAAATGCTAAATGATGTTAAAAATCTATTATAGTCATTAAATCTAATCTACATAAATCATGATATTTGATTTTGATATATAAGATTAAACAATATTTCTTTTTCCTACACAAATGATGTGAGAATGAGAATAAATTAACTTTAAATGTTTGGTTTTATTTCTAATAAAGATTTTTGCACCTCCGCTATTTTCCGATATATCCCTGCTTTATCCCAGCTATAACTTTTTGCACATCCACCGTTATATGACCACTAAGCACTTTAATTGCACAACTATGTCCCACCGACTCCTCCAACAGTTGACCTTATCGACTTGCATCTTCACCAACCTGCCCTTCCCAGCACCTACGACCTCATACACACCGTTGAGGCCCAGGATAGAGTGGTGCTTAAAATCCCAATCATGGATGTTCATGCTCATCTAAGAAGATCTATTGTGCCCATGCCAAGCCGTATTGATATTGCTCGAGATGTGGTTCTTCCTAGAGAACTAAGGCATCATCGTCCCCCCTTAGTAGAATGACCATCAGCTTTTGAGTATCTACGGATGTCTGCTTTTGAACATGTAACAACCCGTATTTTATATATCAGAGGATAGTAAAACATTAATATTATTTTATTTAAGGTCGTATGATTCTTTAACTTTGGAAAATGACTACTAGAGACATTTTTCATCTTTATGATTTTCATTGAACAATTTTGACCCTAAAAATCTTGTATGGCCTCTTTTGATAGGAGCTGAATTGGAGTCTGAAACCACTTCCATTACATTCCATTACGTTGAAAATCTTGTATGCCTATATATGAAAATATTGTTCTGTATCTTTTCAGATGAATATTAGTAGATCAACAATGAATTATAATGTAGATGTTATCCGGGTTTTTAACCCATCAGGATCCAAGAGAATATGGAACGACTTGATGAAGTCAGAACGGCTCAGAGCTTAACCAAAAAGGGCTAAAGCAACGACTGAGTATGACTAAACCAAGAGACCAGCTTCCATCTAGTCCAATCAGCAGCTAAATACAACTAGTTAGTAAATCGTCATCAAAACAAAGCGATATGCAATGGGACTACCCAAACAACGCCGATACAAAGCAATAAAAGCATGCCAGACATCAAAGTCCAGAAAAAGTCTAAGTGCATGGATCGCTAGCGATCCATACACTATGTATCGCCAGCGATCCATACTTCATCACTGGGTCGCTAAGGGACACAGGAAGCGAAGAAAGCCAAAATATGCTAAGTGTATGGATCACCAGTGATCCATACACCATGGATCGCCAGCAATCCATACTTGTTCATGGACTCTTGGCGAGCTAACTAGGCAAAGAAGAGAAAATAGGAGCTAGGTGATCGGCTCGCATGCGAGCTAAATCTATGGATTGCTAGCGATCCATGGTTTTGGCATGGGTCGCGAGCTGAGCTTCGTTGCATCTTCCTGAGTCCATTTGCAAGCAGTCAGTGAATAGGCCTGGCCCAAAAACTCTTCAATCTCTATAAATACCATCCTACCAGCAACACTAATAGGATCTTCTTCTCTGGATTGGTTGTTGAAGCTCTATTGGAAACTTTCTTCACTCTCTACCTCCCTCACAACAATCTCCAAAGGGATTCACTATGATTATCCCATGGATTCCAACTCTGGGGATTCAATCTAGCTAAGGATAATCAAAAGCCTTGTAACTAAACACTACTTGTAACATCAATCAGTCTATAATAAAACTATAAAGTGGACATAGGCTTCATTAACAGCCGAACCACTATAAAAATTCCTTGTCTCCTTTCTTTTACTGTCTTTTTCTATACCTATTATCTGTGTTATTGCTCTGTCAGAACAGGGTTGGTGCTTTCATACTCAAACCAGGGTGTTGATCCATTTTTTGGGTTAACATTTTGGTGCTTTCACTGAGAAATCCAACTCAGGGTTCAGATCTAGCTATCTACGTTGGATCCCATAGGTCTAAAAGTTAGATCCTCAATCTCTGCTTAGAAGGTTTGCTGTTGAGAACAGAAGAACCAACCAAGAAGGATTAGAGAAAAAGCAAGCAAACACATGCTAAGGTGATGGGTCACTAGCGATCCATCTCCTATGGATTGCTAGCGATCCATACGGTTAGCTCGTGGGTCCACCTATCCCTTTGCATCATGATCCAATAGTAGTCCAATGCAACTAGCATATGATCATCATAAAAACAAGGCAACAAGCTATGAAATTAGATGGAGAACATCAACATGAGATAGTAGACGCGGTCCAAAAGGCAAAGCTCAGAAATCAATTAAGTGCATGTATCACTAGCGACACATGCACTATGGATTGCTAGCAGTCCATACCTTTTCACCAGACCGCCATAAACTCCAGAAAGCAAAGTCCAATAATATTCTAAGTATATGGATCACCAGTGATCCATATGCTATGCTATGGATCGTTAGCGATCCATACCATCTCATTGATTTGCAGCGATCTACATGAAACAAGATGGGAGAAGGATGCTAAGGGGTTGGCTCGCTTTCCAGCATGCCTTTTGGATCGCCAGCGATCCATAAGCTATGGGTCGCTAGCGATCCATTGAATCGGTTGGGTCGTAATGCTTTCTCCAGTGAATCAACTTATCAGGAGTGTCTTAACATATACCGTGAACTTCCCGAAGTTAGCGAAGTCACGCTCCAGGGCCACAAATTGACAATCATACCAGTCACTCCGCAGAATTAATCGAATCACTTCCAACGAGCAATGAGACAAATAGTGCTAAATTCCAGAGCTTCAAAGTCGCTCAAAGAAACTAAGCCAAAACTGAACTGACCTTGTTATCAATCAAAGGCCAACTCGAATCAAGCCAAGATTCGGCACTTGGGAAAACCGCACCTACTGGACCGGGGCAAGCAAACGAGTTACGGAGAGACCATGGATACAGTTCAAGCACGCCAACAACCCTATGGCATAGGGGGCACCACACACACTTGAATAGCCATAAGAAAGGCCGACACTAATCATACCACAGTTCTGTTATGCCCGATCAAAAATTCTGGCATTCTGACAACCGCAGACTTAATGACCTAGCTAGTGCAACAAAAAAAATACTGGCATAATACTTGCCCACTTCTTTCCAACTACTATTTTACCGCTCTTGGTGACCAATTCCTCTTCCTCTTAGACTGTATGCTAGTCAAAGACTCATTCTCTAAAGGCAGCTTGGACCAAGAGCTAATAGTCATGCCCTGTACTCCCATAGGCCCTTTCTTCAATACATCTTCATGCGGTCAGCTACAGATCTCTCCACCATGGAAGCCCGATCTATTTTGATGTGTACATCTTCCAGAAACACGGAAGGATCATCCAAGCCATGGTTACCCAAACCAAAAACTATTTACCTTCTTGAACCAATAAAACTTATTTCATGTAAGCAACCCGCTGAGTCGACGGGGTCAAATCGACTCAAACCGCTGGATCGACGGAACCCGATTCTTGCCTTCTAAAAACCGGTGTTGCTCCGACAACATCAGGAAGGCTCAAAACATACGCTCCTCACGTTGCTCGAAGATAGGCAACACCAAGGAGTACGAAAAGCCACACATTTCATAAGCCGTGCCAAAACTTACGCTCCTCGCGTTGATCGAAGATAGGTAACACCGAGGAGTACCAAAAGCCTCGCATTTCATAAGCCGCACCAAAACATACGCTCCTCACGTTGCCCGAAGATAGGCAACACCGATGAGTATGAAAAGCCACGGATTTCATAAGCCGCACCAAATATATGCTCCTCACGTTGCCCGAAGACAGGAAACACCGAGGAGTACCAAAAGCCGCGCATTTCATAAGCCGTGCCAAAATGTACGCTCCTCACGTTGCCCGAAGTTAGGCAACACCGAGGAGTACCAAAAGCCGCGCATTTCATAAGCCGCGCCAAAACATATGCTCCTCACATTTCCTGAAAATATGCAACACCGAGGAGTACCAAAAGCCGCGCATTTCATAAGCCGCGCTAAAACATATGCTCCTCACATTGCCCGAAGATAGACAACACCGAGGACTACCAAAAGATGCGCATTTCATAAGCCGCGCTAACTCCTAAAACGTACGCTCCTCACGTTGCCCGAAGATAGGCAACACCGAGAAGCACGAAAAGCCATGCATTTCATAAGCCGCACACTAACTTTTAAAAAACTTAAACTCCTCACGTTGCCCAAAGATAGGCAACACGAGGAAAACAAAAAGCCGCGCATCCAATAAGCCATGCACTAACTTTCAAAACACAAACCCCTCACGTTGCCCGAAGATAGGCATCACAAAGGAATGTCAAAACCCACGCACCCATAAGCCATGCACCAACTCCTCAACATTGTCCGAAGATAGGCAACACCGAGGAACATCTCTGAAAAATCACACTCCTAAAGCGTAAACTCCTTACGTTGCCCAAAGATAGGCAGCACTGAGGAGCATCAGAACCGGATTGACGGGCCATATCGATATCGAAAACCACACATCTCATACACTGCTCAATGTCGCTCCGGCATCATTACCGGACCGTCAAAATTCTCTAAGTATCGGTGTTGTCTTGACAACACTAGGAAACTTGTTTATTTCAGGATTAACAGGAACTGATCCCTACCACCCAAAAGGACCGACATTGCTCCGGGCAATGCCACAATGTTCCCAGACCAAGATTTCAACAAAGAATTCCAATCTTTGACCAAAATGTCTAAAGTTAAGACATTCAAATCACGAGCTCCCAAAGATAGGAGCCGCGACACAACTTTGAGGGGGGCATCCAGAGAGCCGCCCAGAACATCAAGTCTTGCATCAAGTGTTTGGAGTAATCAGCCCCATGGACTGGCGACACATAACACACTAACACTTGGTCAAGACAAAAATTCATTCCATGGTTCTGTTATGCTGAATAGAGACGGCAATCGCAACAAAACTAATCAGTATAGTAGGCTGGACGAATGTGGAACTAAAAAGGAAACTGTTCTAACCTGCTACACATCGATATTGTCTCAGCAACATCAAGAACTCCATACTGTCATATCGACAAGAAAATCGAACTCCTTAAAATTCACCATCGCCTGGAAATAAGCAATGAAAGGAGGTACTTGCCATCGACCAGAGTTAGATAATGATGGAAGACATTTCCAGAATCAAGTCATCGACCTTGCTGCTTCCGAAGACCGAAGCAGGTGCTAGAATGAGGTCTCAAACCCTAACTTAGATAATGATGGAAGACGTGCCCAGAATCAAGTCATCGACCCACCGGCTTCCAAAGAAAGAAGAAGGTGCTCGAATGAGGTCTCAAACCCAAACTTGCAAAAAAAACCAGCTGTTATCCGAAGGCCGACACCGGCAAAGAGAGAAAGCTCAAAATTGAGCAGCTAAACCATTGACTCTCGAAGATTGGAACCAACAAATAAGGTTGGCATCAACGACAATGCTATTAGTCCAACATGATGCATATGGCCTAAAACAAGCAAGGTTAAGTGTCACGGATTCAAGACAAACACTACCCTTATCGGTCCATGATCAGTATATTAATGAACACGACCGTACCAGGGACAATGTGATGACTTGCTCCATAATTTCAGATTTTCTATAAGAACCTGGAGTTCACCTAGAAGTGAAGGGTCCCGCATAGAAATGAAGGGTTCTGCAGATAGTTGTCAGATCATAACAAAAACCAGTGAGAGGAAGTTCGATTTTTCGTGAATAAGGATAACTATGGAATTGGTTAAGCAATAGCCTTGCATCTCCAAGGGTAATACTTGGCGGTTATAAATAAAGCTAGGCAGCGGAAACGCCTGGGACTCTCACCCTTCCAGAACATGGCATCACCCAGATTTAAGCAACGTTGAGAAAACAGCCACACTGGGTTAAAAGGAATTTACTAACTCTACAAGATCAGATGAATGATTCAACCCTCACCAACTTGACTTTAACACTGCCCGAAGACAGGTAGCACTAAGAAAACACTTCTGCAATCCAACCATCGAAGTGCTAGTTTTCAAAGGCTAAAACTAGCACCCAACTGGATTAAGAGCATAACCGAATCGATGGGGAAAATTGATCCCAACCTCAAGAGAGTCGGTGTTGCCTCGCCAACGCCAAGGCCTTCTTTTATCTTTTAACACTACGCCATAAATGGCCTTCTGCAACAAAAAAAATGTTGGCTCAGGCCCGAAAAATGTTGCCATAGGTCTATGGCAACACTTTTAGGGTGATGCAATTTTTGCCGTTGCCTTAGACCTCAAAGGCAACATTTTGACTATCTAAGGCAACATAAGTAATATTGTTGCAATAGAACCCTATTTGGGTCTATGGCAACACCCATAGGTATCTGTAGCAACATTCCAAAAATGTTGCTATAGATATTAACTTTCTGAAGTTGTGGGGTCCACAATGTAGAGCATATTTGATTTTTTAATAGAAATAAATATTTATTTAATAAAATGCTATTGCACAGAATTTGATATTCAAACAGTAATTTATTTAAATAAATATTTTATTTCAACATTTAAAATAGTACAAATTCCTGATTCCACTATTTTACAATTCAATGATATATAACACTGATATCCACATATACAGATATTCCTCACTACATCACTCAGTTCACTCATTACATATGCAGTTTCAATTTATACAGACACCGACACTGACAAATATATGACGAGGCGAGTGCCGAGCCGAAGGCGAGCCGAGTAGCGGGTCCGGGCGCAGCGCCGGCGGGGGTCCGGGGCACCGCCCGATTCATCCGATTTCGGAAGATCGAGCCTTCTTTGAAACGACGTAAAATGATGCACCACACATACTTCTAAACCACCAGCCTCCATCCTCTAATTGCCTCACCAACAAAATATTTCAGTTGCCAAATTCGACTTTAGGTTAACAAATCGTCTAATCACCTAATCACAATCGCTGATTACCCATTCCGACAACCCAAACATCATCAAACTTTCACACTGCAAATTCGCAACAAAACCAAGCACCACCCTTGGTTGATAGCAAACAACATTGCTTCTCACTGCAAGCTATATATTTACAGATTTGGACCATCAACTCTAAGTAGACTGCTTCGCCTTTCATCAACAAGAGAATCAAAGGTCAGTTCATACATGTACATTAGTTCAAAGCACCAAGCTATATATCTTCAGGTTTGGACCATCATTAGCCTACAAAAGAAAAACCATACTCGTTTACTCAAGCATTACAATTCATACAAATTCAATTCAATTCAATTACAATTCATACCCATCATCACTTCACTGACCGCATCCAAACTAGAACAACCATAGCTCGCTACATCACTTCACCGACCGCATCCAAACACTACGCCAAATGTTTGTGGTGCAGATAAGTGGTTTTACAATAGTAGAAAGCTTATATATACGTGATATGTGATTTTTCGAACATGAAAGAACAAAATTCAGTGAAAAATTTGAAGTATATCAATGTGAAACTACAGGAAACCGGACATTTTGATAACAATACCATTCATACAAAGTATCGAACACTTTTAGTGCATTACAAAATAGCTCTTCCAGTCATTCTCTATTCTATCTTCAAGGTGCAATATGGAAGACCACTCCAATCCAAATTCAACAATAGACCTCAAAATACATGAAGCAAAATGAAATTTTGAAACTTACCATTCAGATACAGAAAATGCATAAATCCACAGTATCAAATATCACAAAATGAAAAAAAAGGTCAAAACAAACAGGAAATTAGAAAGCCTGCTCTTCATTGGACAGCAGTGGTATCTCAAGCAACTCAAGAGGAACAGTCTCGGCGCTCTTAGGTGTGTTCCTGGCAGCAACAGGAACAACAAGAAAAGTCTTGGTCTTGCTTATCGGCCTAATCTTTTCAAGCCCCACGTAATCTCCAACTTTAAATTTATTATCAGGATCGTGTGCTTGGTACCTCTTCTTGATTCGAACTCTTCTCTTGTACTTCGGGTGTGGAGCTAAACGAACTACTTCAATTGCCAATTGAATAGAAAACGAAGTTGTGTCCTCTGAATACTGGAGTGGAAGATTGAATAGAAATGTAATAGCATCAGATCCGATTGGGTTAAAAGGGAACATCTTCCATACAGATTAGGGAAAACGAAATTAGGGATTTGAAAATTGGGGGTGAGAATGAAATGATATGAAAAGTAAAGCAGGAAAACGAAAATTTGGGACAAATTGTAGTGGTGATCCATTTTAACAATCAGATTAAATGTAGATCGTTGGATCGTATTCACGCGGATTGCTAATTTTATTAATTTTTTAATTTGAATACATCTATAGCAACACTATATAAAAATGTTGCATCGTGTTACACTTGTTTAGCTAGAGCAACACATTTTTATGGCTAAGGTAACACCAAAAATACAACGTTGCATTAGGACCAAAATTTTATATCTATCGCAACATTTTAGCTGGCAACACCTTGCAAAAATGTTGCAAAAGGTCATCTATGGCGTAGTGTAAGTATTGGTGTTGCCCTGGCAACGTCGGGAAAATTTTCTATTTCCTAAGTACTAGTGTTTCCCCGGCAATGCTAGGAAACTTTCTATTTCATAAGTAACGATGTTGCCCCGGTAACTCCGGGAAACATTCTACTCACTAAGTGTCGGTATTGCCCCGGCAATGCTTGGAAAACTTTAATCAATAGGGCTGATGAGAAACACTCATCACAGTGAACCATCGATGCACTAACTTCCGGAGATAGAAGTTGGTTCTCAACTGAGTTTCTACCTTCTCTTCACAAAACTATTGTTTCCCAATGGCAGGCAACGATCGATAGGCATATCCTTTCATAGGTCAACCGGATGGTTCGACCTTTCATCACAGGAATCAGCCACTGCATAGGAATAAAGCAGCGTCGAAAGGATATCCCAGGATTGGATTGCCCATGTACCTGTGCAGTTAAAGCGCTCGGCGGATTCAAAGCGGTGGAGGTGCAAAAAGTCATAGCGGGGATACAACAAGGATATAGCGGGATATAGCGGATGGCTCTAAAATAGCATATAAAACTCGTACATAATGTTTTTTCAAATATATAAATGGTAATTAAATGAAAAAATATCATTCAATTGAATTATAATTAATACATAAATAATTTTAAATAAAAACATGTGCGAATATACTTTAAATAAACATAAAAATGTTATATAACACAATTGAATTTAGTAGAATATTAGAATATTTTCATTTCTAAAAATATATTAAAAATTAAATCATATAAACTAGTTTCATAATTTTTATAATGTATAAATGCAATTTTTCAATTCATTTTATTAAAGAAGATATAGCGGAATATAGCGGGAATAACGGGATATAGCGGAAATAGCGGGGCTTAAAGCGGAAAGGCTATATGGAAAAATCGTAGCGGTAGAAATCCGCTATGAGATATATCGGGGTTATAGCGGGGCATTAACTGCACAGCCATGTACTAATTTCTAGGGATGTAAGCTGGTGCATAATAGAATTTCCTAAATTCAACTTAGAAAGAATTTAGACACAGCCGAAAGATAGTCAGCCTCGAGGAAATGTTGCTTGGAACCAAGAAGCTAGGTTATCAATTCTCAAAGATAGAAGATGACATATGAACAAAACTTCCGTGACAACATCAGAAACCAAGAAGAGCATGCATGACCGAGGACAAGCGAGAGCAATCATGGAAGGTCAGGAATAAAATCCTCGAACTTCCTCAATTCCAGAATGTGATTGAGAGCCAGACTGGGGGCAATTGAGCAATTCCCCCCACAGATTTCCATCTCTCACAATCGCCTAAATATAGGCATTCGAAATAGCTAGTCCCTCGAGAAGGGATAGAAGCACAAATACTTGATTGAAAGAAATGTTTCAAAAGTTCAAACACGAATAACCGCGAGGTTGGTTAGATAACGATTCTATATCACAAAAAAGAGCATTCTGGCAACAAAATCGCCAACAAAGGAAATGAAGGATTTAACGTTCAGATATCAACCGTCGCTCATAGTCTAGCGATGACGAGAAGGATCGATGACCTACTTACGGTCTAACTAGATCATTTGGTTCCAACTTGCAGGAATATGCCATTATCCGAAGTTTGGTGATGCTAGGAAGAAAGCCCAAAATGAAACTATCGATACATCGGCATTCAAAAACAGAAGAAAGAGTTTGATTGAATCTTCAGCCCTACCTTCTGGCATCTCATGCTAACTGAAGATTCATAACATCAAGGAAAAATCCACAATGTTAAGTCATCCGTGTATGAGTTTTCGAAGATAGAAACCAACACATGATTAGGATCTCAATGTCAAACTCAGAAGAATTTACTTTAGCAAAAGATCCCAGAAACGCATCTTTCTAATACATACCGACATCATTACAAAACTCAGATCTTGGGATCAAGCAACAAAGTCCCTAATTCCCGAAGATAGGAGCTATTGTGTCAATCAAACTGGGGCAATCGAACTTATTGTTTAGGATACCTAGTCTCCCAAAACATGTTGGTTCAGTAGTCCAAGTAATCAGCCCTACAGGCTAAGGCATTTACACCAACACTTTTTTTGAAACGAACTCAATTGAGCATAAGTAGGGATTAGCTACAGAACTGGCTAGACCAAGCTAATTCATAGTTCTGATATGCTGAAATGACCGCAGAAGTATTACTTACATGTATAGAATTACAATAAATGAGTATGTTGCACATGAGCAAAAGAAGTGCAACAGCGAGAAAAAGCAATGTTTGGAATCGAGCAATTAAGCCAATAGTCCCCGAAGATAGAGGCTGGTGTGCATTGAATTCCAAAAAATGCAAAGCATAATCGCACTCGAACAACTCATGCGCTAGTTTACGAAGGCTGAAACTATGCTTGATCGAACTCCAACTACAACTCTATAAGATCAACTGTTCCTTGTAATTTAACTGTAATCAATCATCCTAATGTGGTAGGGATAATAAGCGAAGCCTAAGTTGCGAAGGACCTAGCTTCTATAAGAGTGGGAATACCTCCGCCGGACTAAAGATTGGATGACCGAAAAGTCATTTTCAACGACAAAACTTGGCATTCAACCTTGTCAGGTATGTTTTACTTTAAATAATATCCTCGTATAACCAACGCCCAGAATCCAAGGGAAGTCGACGTATGTTGATCAATCGGGTCCTGAGCGCTGACCGAGGCAGATGTAGTGTGTTTTCTACATGAGAAGAGTCTAGTATCCTAAATATTGTGAACAAACAATCTAGTGTAGATAGCTTTCTTACATTTGAAAAACAATCCATATCGTCCTTTGAAATTATCTCTTCCACACTTATCCGTTATCGATCAATGATCGATAACAGAGCCGCTGTCCGAAACGACATGGGAAGCTTTTCTTTTCAGGATCACTAGAATACAAAAATAGGAAGAACGATACGATTGAATCATCCACTATATCCGATTTTTGAATAAATCGTCGCATTGGAATTCAAAAACATCGATGGGAACTTAACCAAATTCTCGAAAAGAAGAAGTTAAAGACCAAGAGCAAGACTTCGCTCTAGAACGGTGTACAATCATTCGAGACAAAACATAGCTTCACCGCCGGTCGAATTAAAACAATATAGGACAACTCCAAACCTACATCATGGACCCACTTACCGACCTAAACCCTTGCGTAAACTACGGAGCAAAGATTGCATCGTCAATACCAGGAATTGAAATTCAGATTGAAATCAAAAAACAAACGGCTGTTAGAAGTCAGTCAATTGAGAACAACATCTTGAGGTGGACTCTGACGATTCACATCGAAAATTCAACAGTCAAAGCCAAATTTTCATGGTAACCTCGACACGATCAACTAGATTTCACAAAATGAAGACTCAAAAGAAGTTACTTCCAGAGCACATCTTATTTTCAACGAAGGCATACTCTGAGGGGCAAATGTTATCCGGGTTTTTAATCCATCAAGATCTAGGAGAATATGGAACGACTTGATGAAGTCATAACGGCTCAGAGCTCAACCAAAAAGGGCTAAAGCAACGATTGAGTATGACTAAACCAAGAGACCAGCGTCCGTCTAGTTCAATCAGCAGCTAAATACAACTAGCTAATAAATCGTCATCAAAACAAAGCGACATGCAATAAGACTACCCGAACAACGTTGATACAAAGCAACAAAAGCATGCCAGACATCAAAGTCCAGAAAAAGTCTAAGTGCATGGATCGCTAGTGATCCATACACTATGGATCGCCAGCAATCCATACTTCATCACTGGGTCGCTAAGGCACACGGGAAGCGAAGAAAACCAAAATATGCTAAGTGTATGGACACACACCATGGATCGCCAGTGATCCATACTTGTTCATGGACTCTTGGTGAGCTAACTAGGCGAAGAAGGGAAAATAGGAGCTAAGTGATCGGCTCGCATGCGAGCTAAATCTATGGATCGCTAGCAATCCATGGTTTTGGTTCGAGTCGCGAACTGAGCTTTGTTGCATCTTCCTAAGTCTATCTGCAAGCAGTCAGTAAACAAGCCTGGCCCAGAAACTCTCCAATCTCTATAAATACCATCCTACTTACAACGCAAATAGGATCTTCTTCTCCGGACTAGTTGTTGAAGCTCTGCTGGAAACTTTCTTCACTCTCTACCTCCCTCACAACAATCTCCAACGGGATTCACTTGATTCTCCAGTGGATTCCAACTCTGGAGATTCAATCTAGCTAAGGATAATTAAAAGCCTTGTAACCAAACACTAGTTGTAACAAAAATCGATCTATAGTAATACTATAAAGTGGAAGTAGGCTTCGTTAACAGCCGAACCACTATAAAAATTCCTTGTCTCCTTTATTTTACTGTCTTTTTCTATACTTATTATCTGTGTTATTACTATGTCAGAACATGGCTGGTGCTTTCATACTCAAACCAGAGTGTTGATTCATTTTTTTGGTTAATGGTAGACTTAAATGTTTAAAACTAATTTACCAAAGATGAGATTGCAGTTGATTACACATCATATTACGAGCTATTTCCTCCTTGGAGAACTCCTTCCTTTTAGCTTTGCTCTTAAGGCCTAGTTATTGGCTTCCACTTTCTTTAATAGAGGCTGGGGTTTTTGATTGTAATTTGTATGTATTGGAATGAGAGGGTAGGGGATAATTTATAATCTCTTAAAGGGCGTATATTATCCAAGCATTTCCCATTATTTCTCTCCTATTTTGTATATGATAAACACTTTATCATATATTAATTCAAAACACAATTAGTTTTCCAAATAATCGTATAACCTACCAAAATTACTTGAACCAATTAAATAATTTTTGTCCTTAATACCAGATTAAATATTTCAAATATTTATTTAACCCCCTCAATTTATCAAATTAATATATAACCCGTATGCTTTATTTTAATTAATTTAAAGGCCTTCGATAAATAAATGAAAATCTACAAAAATTAATAACATTTATATTAATTTTATCCAATTAAAAGTATAACATCTATAGATTAATTTGATTAAAATTTGAAAATATAATGACAAATACTATTATGTGACTCTCATATATGAGCTAAACCCTTATTAGTATTTTAAAGCCTATGCAAACTTTGCTGAAGCACAATAGTGGATATAATTTTAATTTTGTTTTGACCATCTAGGTGTTATGTTTTTATTATTTAAGAGACATCCTTAAGTAACAATATATAGTGCACGTTTTCTCTTTGGAATCACCATATCAGTTAATTATCTAGAGCTTGGTTAATGGTATAAACTCTAATAATAAATGATGTCAATTGTGAAGTACAACATCGTAGCCCATAGTTATATTCGATTAAAATTTACTGATTAACCTATTTGCTTTGGGCCAAAGACTTTAACTGTAAGTTGACTACTAATACGACAGTATTAATTATATATTTATAAGAGATGATTCCTCTCTCAAATTATGTTTCACTTTAAGTGGTTCAACTTATACCCAACTATGGTCTGAACATGGCCATTGTTGTCAAGTGATTGACCATAGTCAAAGTATACTTTAAACACTTTAGATTCATAATATTCTTAATCAAAGGATTACCGCGTATCGTCACATGAAATCTGCTATTAAAATTTATAATTAATCTATAGAAGACTCTTGCTGATTTGTTCTATAATTGTCCTAAACGGTCACAGGTATGTAACCCCTTTGTATCCCCAACGGCGATAAGTAATCATATTCCATCATATGGATAGCATAATATACACTAATCTTAATGGATATATCGATATCTCATTCTCGACACATCTTGGCCAGAAATATTTAAGGACAAATATTTATTTAACACGATTGAATACTCATATTTATAAATGCATTCATACCTGTAATCTATTTAATACTTTTTCGAATAATTTCTACTATACGTATTTGATGTATTTAAAACATTACTTATATACCAATATAACAATATACACATAGAGAATAAAACCAATAGCTTACTTTATTTCAAAAAGGTCTGCTATAAGGGTTAAATTATATAATTAAATTACATAATTGCCCATAGGGAATACTCTTAACTATATAAGTCTCCCACTTGCCCTTGGGGCTGATTATGGTGTCTCGTAACTGTACTCTCGATCAGTTTTCCTAGACTAAATTGAGAAAGGTTCTTAGTGAGTGGATCCATATATTATATATTATATTGTATTTACTATTTTGATCATACTTCTCCATCACTGATAATCTATTTTGTCATGTGATATCTATAGAGAACATGTATCACCTCGTATCGAGTGGTCGATTACATTTGCAATTTTATGGCATCATTGTTATGACAAAACATTATTGGATTCTCAATGGCTGGAACCATTTCTAGCTTTCTTATAAATATGCATACACATACTTCTTTCACTATGAAATTATTCAAGGCGATGTTCTCGGCCTTTATAGCTGAATCTGCCACAACCTCTTATTTTAAACATTTTCAACACAAAGCCCCTCTATTAAGGGTAAAAATGAGTTTTAGGTTAATTAATTATTCTTGATACCACTTATGAATTTTGAGCCTAAACACTCTTTCATATGGAGTTTGTTTCCTCCATAAACAATTCTCTAGTATTTTATAAATAATTAAGAATGCTCCTAGCTACCATTTAGTGATTATCACTTGTTTTGAGTGATAGATGCTTACAACATAAGTTCATAAGCAAATTCTGGTCTAGTACATGGCATGGTATACATGATGGTTCCTATTGTCGATGCATAAGGAATCCATCTCTCTCATGTTCCCTATATAAAACATTTTTAATATAGTGTCTATGTACATCGAGTGGGAGAATCAAAACATGCTTTTATATCGAGTATAAAGGATGCTTTTTTCAAATCCTTCATTGAGAATTAAACAACTAAGATTTAAATGATTTTAACATGGTACATCATTACCAATCAGTAGCATGTGGTTTGAGTTATAGTACCAGTAATATTTAGCATATTTTTTTTTCTTATAACACATGCTTCCTCTAAATTTTGACCGAAGTCAAACCATTTGATTTTCCCATCAAAATACTTGCTCAACCTCTAGATGCTTGTTTAAGATCTATTACTTATCTTATAATATCCACAAGCTGTAAAGACCAGTAATTTTCGATAATTGAAAATGGTTAATTTAATAAGATTCAGTGATTTAATTTTGAAAAAAATATTTTTTTTAATTTTTAATGAAATAACAACTAAAATGAAAAGTAATAATGTTAATCTAAGTCAATTATTAACAATGTGAATGAAACTCCAATTATTTGAAATAATTTAAAATGTTTACTTGGGTATAAAGTGAGTATAAGAAAAACAAATGTTAATATTGAATTAATTAATGGATAATATGTAAAATTGATGATAATTGAAGGAAATCAGTGTTATATAAGTAATTGTAACATTTGTTTGTGAATAATGAATTCGTATGTGTAATTAAAAGTTATGGTGACGATTATTATAAGTTACATGTTTATTTTAGTCTATTAAATAAAATTGGAAATCAAATTTGCAATTAAATGAGATTAAATATTACGGACATTGAAATTAAGTTGAAATGAGAAATATTAATGTACTAAGATATAAACCATGATAATTATACCATAAGATGAAATTGATTGAATAATAAATAGACATCAAATTAAATTGAATTATTGGAAATTTAATTTATAATCTCTAAATATATTGAAATTGAAATTAAAACTTTGTAATTGGTGAAATATCCAAACATTAAATTGATATCTAAGTTTGTTTAAATTATTGTAAGTGATTAAGAAATCAAAAATGATAGAAGTTGTAAATTATTAAAATTTAAACTGAAAAAGTGATTCAATTAATTTAATATTAATTTATTTAATTAATGTGAAAATAGCCATTTTGGCAACTGACTCGGATTTCGACGAAACAAGTTTCATCGGATCCGTAACGGTAAATTATTGTAGGATTTCAAGTTTCGTAGCAATCAGACTTGTCGTTTGATCGTACAGACTCGAAATGCCTAGAAATCAATTTAATTGAAATTAATTGAAACCAATTTAAAATAAGCTGATTTTAACATAACTTCTTCATACGATGGAATTTGGACTTGAAACCAGTTCTATTGATTTTAAATTTATCGAAAGCATCTATTTTGATATATGGGATAACCAATTTTCGTTTCGGAGACAGAACGGGATTTTTGGGTCGTTTATCGTTCCAATTCAAATCAATCTAGCCCATTCTTTCTATTTTCAGCTCTGCCTATAAATAGATCATTATAAACCCTAGCGTTTCTCAACTCAGTTTGTCTATACATACAATTCCATCTGCTCCTTTATTTCCAATGGCAAACAAACCCTAATCCTCAATTGCAACTTCAAATCAAATTCAAATCAAAATTCCAAACTCTACAAACTATATCGAATTATATATCGATTTGAAGCTCTCGACGAGGGCAAGTCAAATTTACAGTCTATTTCTCAATCTGAGTTTCTGTGTGCCCAGAATTCGATGGTGAATTCTCGGCCGTTCATCACTCTCCGATGAACCATGTCTGATCGTCGAATTGATTTATGGGTTTTGTGGAGATCGTCGAGTGGAAGACATCGGCAGTGCTCGTTTGGAGATTCGATGGATGGATCGGGCTGCACAATTGGATTAGGGTTAGTATTTATATGGCGGCCGGTGGCGTTTTCGTCGACCAGACCTGGTCGTGGTGGAGGGGTGTTTGTCGCGGGGGTCTAGGAGCTTGGGGGCGAGGTCACGACCTGCTCGGCGATGGCGAAGGGTCAGTCAATGGAGGCGGCCAGGTGTTGTTTTGCGTTCAACGTTCTGAAGGAAGATATGGTTTCGACTATGTACAGGGGGTAGACGTGGCTGTTTCTGAATGGAGGATGGTGGGTGATGCTTTATTTATTTTAGATTCTTATCGTTCAACGTTCATATATGCATAACCCTTTCTTACGAGGTCCAATTCACGCACAGTTTGTTTTGCCGGGATCGTATTGAAATTCTGGACATTTTGACGCTGGTTTGGACGAATTCTGAGACTGTTTGAATTTTGGGCTTAATTTGGATTTAAACTCGATTTAAATTCAAAGGTGAGTGTTTTAACCCACTCACAACTTCTAAAATTTCTTATGTTTGTTAAATTAATTTTTGATGTGATTAGAAATTTATTTATGACTCTTTGGTATATTTTAAATCATCATCTCAGTTAATTTGAATTTATTTGTATTAAATCGTTATTTAATTTATTATTGAATATAAATTGCCAGTTAAATACCTATTATTGATTATCAGTTCTATATTGATATTTATTGATTGATTTGGATGATGATTGTGATGGATGTTGATTGTTGAATATTGGATGAATGGATGTTTTATTTTATATCGTTATAAACTGCAAGTTCACTATGGGTTGAAATGATACATACCCAAATGATCAATAGATTAAGGAAAAATCGTTATGGGTTGAAATGGCAGACTCGAGCGATTTTATGGATTTGATATTTTCGGGATTGCGGATTGAAATGATATATATCCATAAATATAAATTTTTTAAAATCATGGATTGAAATGATAAATATCCGTATCACTTGACCCTAGGGTAGAGAATTATATACGGACACCGGATTGGTTAAATTTAAATGATTTTGAATCCTTAAATTTTGCATTGAGTTAAATGATATTTTTAAAATGAAATTTGGGTTATATAAATCGATTTTTTATCGAATTTCGAGTTTTATATTAAAATCGAATTGTTTTGAAAGATCTGTTAAAGGAATAAATTGAAATTTTATAGTGAATTTGAAATACAAGTGAAGTTTATCGAAATTGAGTTATTAAAATCATTGAAGTATAACTTTGAAATATATTGAAATTAGAGTAATTAAATCGATGTATTAACATGGATTTAAGCGATATTGAATTTAATATTTATTTAGAATTCTGAATCGGAAAATTTGAAATTGGGTTTTAGGGACATTGAAATGGTCAAAATGTGTTGGAATGAAATAAATAGTTTAAATTGATATAAATTTCAAATTCATATTTCATATAAACTGTTTTAAATATATTATTTTAAAAGATTTTAATTATTAAGATTTTCAAACTTTTAAACTAATTAAACCATTTGACTTACTTTAAATCTAATTAATCTATTTTAAAGCTATTTAATCTATTTTAATTATATTTAATCTATTTTAAATCTATAAAACTATCTATAACTATTTAAAATTTATTTCTTCAAAATTCCAAACTAAGTAAAATGGATGAGTTTATATTCAAATTCTCAATTTTTAAAGTGAATGTGGTTAAGCGACATTATAACCTAAGTTGGGATCTAAATAGCATATTTGGTTTAATATGATAATTTTGAAATGAGAGTTTAATCTATTTTGGAAATATGACTTTTGAAAGGAAATATAATTTCAAACTATGATTTCAATGTGATATAATTTCGGAAGTAAGTAATGATTTCCAAAATGATATGATTTGAATTGAATATGATATTTTGATACCAATTATGAAATGATTTTGGAAATGTAAAAGAACCATCCGGTGTGTAATAAGTGATTGGTTGTTAAAGAGACCGAGATCAGATATTGTCATACTCTCTGCCAATACCGAAAACCACTTTGACAACTGTGTACGCAGTGAAGATTCCAGAATGAAGTAGGATGGTTGGCGACGATCCTATATGAGGTATATATGTGGACCTAACTCCCATGAGTTAGCTTAAGGTGGCTAAAACAGGAGCAATTGATGGGCTAAGTGAGGTTATTCCTCCGATCGGGCACATTCCTTCGATACTATATTCTGACTTTGCGATTGATTTGGTGGCCACCATCGATTTTTGATTTGGGAGTGTGTTTCGAGGTGGGCGGTAGTGCCTGCTATGCGTTACCACCAGTCTGGAAGTGTAATTAGTATATCTACCCTGGCATTGCCTAGTTGTGCCGTGTCACCTACCCTAGCGCGCCTTCTACGAGTTTGTTTTATGTCGTACCTATGGGGTATCCTCTGGCGGCCCCAGTTTACGGGGAGTTACGGTACTGTATAGACTATTGGCATTATAAAATGTGTTAAGGGGGATATGGGTAACGCCTTAATGCTATTTTAATAGTTTATCTTACTGTAGATATATTATAATAGCGTATTGTACTACATAGTAGATAGTTTAATGGATCCTTAGGAGATGTGAATCCCGAACATCTCTTAAGTTACTGCAGTCACGTTAGACACTGGATAAGAGATGTCAAACCCCGTAAACATCTCCGACACCGTTTACACTCATATTTATTTACTGTTGATTTAACTTACATAAGATCTTTTAGTTCTGACTCGAGTGTTTGTCTTTTCAATTCGCTCGGGTCAGTCTGAGCATTTCAGGATTTGAAGACCTTATTTCTGGAGGACGATGACGAAGATTTGTACTACTATTATTTGCTATATTTATTCCACTGCATTCTTACTGTTCCGCTGCATTATTATTTATTTATCTCTGATATGTGTAACTCTGATTTTGTATTGTATAAGTATAATCAAATTTTTTGTATACAGCTTCATGAACTGTTATTTGATTATTATATTTTGTCATTCCACTGCGAGATTCTTTTTTGTTTTTTTCTTTCTCTTCTTTTTCTTATTCACCCCAATAAAAATCCGCCCTTCTGTATGGTTTGAGTCGGCATGTGTATCTGCTTAAAACGTACAAAAAGGCGGGATGTTACACAAGCTTTATTCTCCTACCGACCTCGAGACACTTTGGCAGCGGCATATAAACATTCTTCTCTAAATCATTTTTAGAAGGTTTGTTTCAACGATGATATGCCAAAATACATAGTTATATTATGCGATAATCTACAAGTAGAACCTGAATTGGCTTAAGTATATTGATTAGAGAAATTGCTTCATCAATTTCAACATTTGAAATCAATGAGGTCAATTCCCAATAACCTTGCTTTATAAGTGCATACGTTTCCAAATGCAATAATATTCTTCCCAAAGACTCGGTTGTGGTCAATGGATCATATCCTTTCGGGTACATCTTCTAAAATCAAAATTTGTTAGTGTATTTGAAACTAATTTTGGATTTAAATCATCGTGTCATGTGGCAGAGTCTATACTCTCCATGACTTGCTAACGATTAAAAAGGTTTTCAATTAGAACAATCTTCATCTCGACATCGATAAGAAACTCATAGTTTCTATCAATGTGTGGCATTTCCTATTCTAATAAGTTGTGACCTTTTAGGCTTAGTTAAATTGTATCATCTACACAATCAGTTTCCTTATTAAAATATTAGATTGCATCCAAGTCCATCACACTACCACTAGTTTCTCTAGAAAGAAATTCTTTAGGTAAGAAGATGACTTGTCTTAACACAACAATTTATTTCTCAATGCGATTAAATAGGTATTCATAATATTTTGATGAATTGCATATAGGTATCCATAAAATAGACCTTGCCTTGAGTTCATAAGACTTATGTTCTCAAGATATTTCAGTTAACTACATACCTTAAACTATTAATGATAAGGTTATTTCCAATTTATACCTATATGTAATCATAAACTTAGAATTTAAATGAAGCCGAATTCAGTATATGTGCTTACCTTTAAGAGCATATCCTTTGAAAGAAAGAAGTAACTAAAGTTCACTCATTGCCTATCCTACCATGTTCAATAAAGTTTCATTATTCCTTAGTGCATCATTATGTAGCATAAGGAAGAGGAACTTAAGAGTGAATTGTATTATATTTTAGCTACTTTGAACTCATATCCAAGATATTCATCTCTTCGACCGAATTTAATTCCATTTTAGATCTTATTTCCATTTCGACTTTGTATTCTATGAACTTATCATAGATATAACTTATGTATTAATACACGCATGTTCATATCTAATATAATTTGTTGGTGAATTAACAAAGTAAGTGGATCAACTTTTGGGATCTTTAAGCCTTAGGCTATGTACATCATTTTTCCTTAGGCTAAAGAGTTTGTTAAATTTTTTGTCACTCCCACTGAATTTGGTTTTTACCGTTAAAAAATTGAGATACAGTTTATAGGTACCTCTTGATTCATAAATGTATGACTGAATAAAAGTTTCCTAAGGATATGGCTTAATCCATGATTCCAAAATAATTGCTAAATAGTTTGGACGCTTCTATAATTCCATTGCTAACACATAATTATTGTTAACACCTAAACACTACCATTGAATTGCCAAAACAAATAATGAATATTCATTTGTAAAACAAAATAGCATCTATTTTCGTTCATAACACAAAATCAGTTATCATTTCATAAATATTATTTGGTACACATGAAAGTAATCATTCAAAACATATATAGGCCTACTAGCAAATGTTATATGGTATGCTTCCACTATTTCTGCTATTATAATAGCAATAATTGCAATGTTAAGATCCATTAAACCTCTTACCATCTACCTCTTCTATTGCAAGTAATTTACTTTTAAGAGTTTTGGATCAAATATCTAGAACTCGAAGAAGGTGATCTTACAAAGGAATGTTCTCTACAAGAAAATATACTAAGAATAGAAATCATATTTCTTACTCCTTATTAAGCGCCCAATAATATTTAATATAATTTTATTTTCAATATCTCTTCATGAAGTAAGGTCATAATGTGATGTGAAATACCCTAATAGTTGCATGGAATGAAAATTAAGGCTATTATAAACTAAATGAGAGGTTAATAGCGTATTTAGACTTCTTAATACTTAATTTGTAGTTTTCAAATTATTTAATTTAAAATCATATATATATATATAATATATATAAATAGATAAATATAAGTAAATGTAATAATAAAAAGAAATAAAGTAGAAAGTGGCACTAGGAATTTTTATATTGGTTTGGATTTCCATCCTACATCCGTTCCTATACCCCCTATAGAATTTCAATATTACAGACTTACAACTTTATGGTGAAAAGTACACATATACAACTTGTCTTTGAATCAAGTGGCATGTAACACCTAACATGACTTTCAACATGTGGCATGACATAGCTAACCTCCTGAATTTCCATGGATGTTCAAGGTCACCTATACAATCCTAAGTTTCTATGGTGGTAGGATACACATTTACAATTAAAGCTATAGTAGAATAATTCTATAAGAAATCATATCTTTCGAATACAAAATCTTGCAGTCTTCATTATAATGATCCTACCTCCCATAGCAGTTTGTATTTGAAATTTGATAAGAATAGGATGAGATCAGAGATAGAATGATCATGAATTAAAGCATGAACTCTTTGACCTTGTGTGGTTTGCAAATCCATGAAGAATAAGAGCGAAAGAGAATGGATTCACAAAATAATCATAGAACTATTAATTACGCCTTATGGTAGAATAATGGTAATGAAAGAGATAGAGTAGAGTGAGAGAAACCAATGTTAAAATACGTTTTCAAAAGCCTTTATATAGAAGATGAAGAGAAGTGTATTTTAAAGGAAGGGTAAGTGGAAGTGTCCATTCATTTAAATTCAAAAGTCATTTTAACTGCTAGTATGTCGACATATGCTACTAGGGTATGTCGATATATCACAGTAAAAATAATAATAAAAACACTTTATGAAAATTGTTTTGAACTTTATAACTTTTAAAATCAATATTGTACCTTTATAAAAAGAGTCTAGAGATGAAAATAAAGCTTTTTAAAAGAGATATTTTAAAGACATGCTATGGGATCTTTAACAAATATTTCTAAGAGTCTTTAAACGCAATTCTGACTAACTGGTTAAGTTATGCTCTTCCAGTTTTTGTTCCTTAAATTTCTTATATCCTCCTAGCCTTATCCTTAAATATTTTGTATTCTCCAAGTCATATTCTTATCCTCCTAGCCTTGATTCCTCTTTATCTCCTTTATCTTCTCCTTAATCCTTGCATTGAACCATCTTAATGTATAATTGCATTGATCCATCTTAATGTATAATTCATTTGCACGTGTATATTCCTGCAATATAGCTGAGTAATTTACCTGTATTTCTTGCACTATAATCTACATAACTTAAAATCATTAGTAATAATATTTACATGGTTGTTGTAATCAAAATCAATACAAGTGGTTCTAACAATCTTCCTTTTATTGATGATGACAACCATCTAAATATTTTTGACATAAAATATGATAATATTTATTTGAACTTATATTTAACTTTCCCTTGAATCAATTAACTCCCCCTAAGTTAATGCTTCTCTTACTCTCCCTATCATTTTATCTAGAGTAATATATATTTTATAATTTTTCACTCCTTCTTTATCCTCAATGAAAATGGGTTTAAAAGGTGTTCAAAATTAATAAGTATAAAAAGGAGTATAGGGTGTTAACTTTGTAAGTGATATATTTATATAATGTACTAAGAACTACACATACTAGGATAAAAAATGTATTTATTAACATTAATTACGACTATATACATACACATAACAATTATACAACAAAGAACAAATCAAAAAAAGATTAACTCAGATAGACTCTACGATTTATTTAATGAAACCTTTACCCATCCTTCATTAGCACCAAATATGTGGTCTACTAAAATGACTTCCGAATTATTAAGTTTGTCTTTATCTATATTCATCTTTTCATTTAGTATTTCCTTGTACCTAGCATTATTAAGAAAGTTTTCACTCCCTTCTTTAAAAATATAAGCAATGAAGAATGCAGAGTAGCAAGTTTCCTTTCTTGTTCATAAATCATTTCCTTTCGGTTCATTTCCAACTGTTTTTGATTCCTTAGGATGGCGTGTAAGTCTCTCTTGAAGTTTTGGAGAGTTTTCTCTAAGTTATCACTCATTTTCTCAATGTAAATGCTCTTTCCCATATTCTTTTTTCAACATTTTATTTATGAATTAAGGGTTGTGTGAGTGAAGATGAATTATTTTCCTAGTCTAAAATAATACTTTAATAGTGTTGAATTCAGTTTGAAAACTGTTCCCACCATTTACAACAACCAAATTGTATATTAAAATTCAAAACTGAAATTGTTGTTGTATATGTCGGCATATGTCATTACCATATGTCGACATATGGTCTTTGGTTGATATGTCGACATATACATCCTTTGTATTTCGACATACATGTCCATTTTTTGTCTAATTTCTTATTTAATTTTTATTTATTATTTTTAATATAAATATTTATTTTATTTGTTTTTATGTATATTTCCAAAGACTATAGTATACTACATACATTTAATGGATTAGAAGAAAAAATTGGATTTCATAAACAATAGTTTTGATACTTAAGTCGAAAGTAGAAAAACAACAAAAGTATATATTGCAATGCCTAATAAAAGATAGAACACAATTGTCTAGAAAGATATTGAAGATGAATGTAGCACCCCGTAAAATCAACCACAAATAAATCGAGTAAATTAAAGAAGGTAGGGTTGAGAATGTAAATTTTTATAAAATTTGGAATTTGATGACGAAAGTTATTCCATTGCGTTCGTGGCAAAACTCTGATATGTTTCCATATATAATATGCTGAAAATGGAGCTCAAACAAAGAAGTAATGAGCGTTTGAGGTTTTCAAATTTAAATTAATATAGTTTGTGTTGGGTATGTTTCAGCCAGTTCAACACCACCGGACCAGGTCCTGCCTCATCGAACTCCAACCAACGCATATCCCACTCGCGACCGGACTAAACCAACCTCCACCGAATCAACCTGCGACCGAACCAATTCGCAACCTCCATCGAATCAACCTACGACCGGACCAAACCAACCTCCATCGAATCAACCTACGACCGGATCAGCCTCCACCGAACCAACTTCACTACCAGATCAAGACGTACCCGGCCAGATCACATCAGCCCAGGCCCGCCAGCAGCTATGCATGTCCAAGACCCCTACCCCCAGCCTCACTCTATAAATAGAGGGGCAGGGATACAACAATGGGGGACAAGTTTGAGAGCTCAAGCAAGGAGAGAACTTTCAAACAACTTTCTTTTACTTGTATCAAAGCTTTGTACTTGTAATCAAAAAAAAAGAAGAGAAATAACATATAAAGTGGATGTAGGCACATTCTGGCTGAACCACTATAAATCTGCGTGTCTTTTTACAGTTTAGCCCCTGCTTTTCATATATTTGCATAAATCACCCAAATCACTAAGAACAACATAAGATCTACTAAATCATACGACTTTGAGGTGTTTGTCCATTTTTTGTGCAAACATTTTTGGTGCTTTCACTAAGAACTAGAAGCTCGAAGCTTCAGCTTCACCCACTTAACATTTTTCCTAACAGCATCGTTCGCCACTTGGAAAACATGCCTCCCAAACAGAGAGAAAAGATGTTAACAAAGGAAAAAACATCGCATCCAGCAGTCTTCCAGATCCAGCTGCCACGAATCAAGTAACTCGCCCTCCTCCAGTAACAGTAACAGATGAAGGACAGGCTAATCCAACCACTCCTACCACAGAATAACCCGCAGCAATTACTAGGGCAGATTTGGACAGGGTTGTGGTTGAAGTAACTAACCGCTTCACGTCCCAGCAGGAAGCCTTGGTGGACCATCTCATGTCACGCTTGAGGGATGCTGAAGAGTCCAATCGCAACACTGAATCATGGGGCGAGTCCCAGTCTGGAGGGTCTCAGAGACAACAAAGATCTTCCTTCTTCGAAGGAGCTAACGGCAGAAGCAGCCGTGGTAGGGGTCGAGATCGAGCACAGCCCGAAGTTAGGCCTGAGGAAACACTTGGAACCGAACCCAACGGGGGAGGTACCGGGCGAAGGTCAACTGTAGCTGAGCCTGTCATACTGCCTAACCACGGAAACGCCAGTGAACGGGGCCGAGCTAGAGTCCAGCCCGAAGTTGGACCCGAGGAAGTGCTTAGATCAGAACCCAGCAGAGGAAGATCAAGGCAAGGGCCAACTGTAGCTGACCCTAGCATGCTCCCAGAAGACCAAAGGCAGCCACTAGAAAATATGAGGAATGATAGACGATACCATCCCTACAGATCATCTGGACGGAATCAATCCCACAGAACAGAACCAAACTCGTTTCTATCTGCTCCAAATTCTGATGAAAGGATGGCACGCTTATTCAGAGAATGCATCCAACGGGAGCAAAGAGATCGAGGGATAGGCGCTAGGGTAACCAGCTCTTTCGCCCGCAGCATCGAAATTGCTATCACCCCCCGAGAATGGAAGATGCCAACAATGGAACCTTACAAAGGAACCTCCGACCCCGTCGTACACTTACAGAGATACACACAACATATGCTCATGAGTGGAGCAACAGAGGGAGTACTGTGCAAA
This sequence comes from Allium fistulosum, assembly GCA_030737815.1. NCBI lineage: Eukaryota > Viridiplantae > Streptophyta > Magnoliopsida > Asparagales > Amaryllidaceae > Allium > Allium fistulosum. The sequence continues at coordinate 875,358,210 of CM060905.1, read as the reverse complement.
TGCTTTCCGCTCTTCTTAGCAGATCTCGCTACCTCCTGGTTCTGTCATCTACCCCAGGGATCCATCAGCTCGTAGGAAATATTGAAAGAAAAATTTATCAGTCAGTTCCGCATTCATGTGGAGCAACCTAAGGACGCTTATTCCTTATCCAGTGTCAAATAGAAACCTGAAGAGAAACTACAGCAATAGCTAACCCGATTCAACGCCGCAGCAGCCGCAGTCCAAGATGCCGATGAGAAGCTTATCCTAATGGCCCTCTGTAGTGGTGTGCATCCGAACACTAAATTTGCTAGAAGGTTGACAAAAGAAAAACCAGCTACTTTACCCGATTTCTTCCATGAAGCCGGGAAGTATATGAGGCTCGAGGATGCTGCCGTTGAGGGGCAGTCAGGACAGCAAAATAAGGCAACTCACAGCAACGCCCCTGCTGCGGCAAGGGACGTTCGAAGAAATGATTCCAGAGACAATACTGGGGGCAAGAAGGGAGAAAAGCGCCTATATTGGCCTGGACCGAGATTCGACACTTACACTCCTTTGAACGAGACCGTCGAAAATATCTTCCTTGCCACCCAAGGCGAAGTTAGATACAAACGCCCACCATACAAGAAGGAATCAGATAACGCGCAGAAGTCTGGAAAGTTCTGCCGCTTCCACGAATCTCACGGGCATGATACCAATGAATGCCATCATCTCCGGGATTTGATTGAGGAACATATCAGAAGGAAGAAACTGGAACGCTATGTAAAAGGTCAGGACAGGACTCCAGCTCCTACCAATGAAAACCCAAGGCTACCCTCACCAGACACTGGCAGAGGAAACCGCAACACTAGCAGCTCTAGTCAAGAGAAGATAGTGGTCCATACCATCTCAGGAGGACCGCACATCGCAGACAAAAGCTGGAAAGATACGGAAAGTCGCTTAGAGACAGTAAAGACTGTGTCAATACGGTTGTAGAAGAACGCCACCCGAAACGGAAAGAAAGTGATGACATCACATTCGGAAAACGTGACCTAGAAGGAAGGCAATACCCTCACATGGATCCCATGGTTATCTCTGCTCGGCTCGGTCCCGCTGAAGTTTACCGAATCCTAGTAGACACGGGAAGCTCAGTAAACATGCTGTTCAAGCATGCATTCGACAAAATGAAGCTATCAATGAAGGATGTATATCCCTACGATAAACCACTACACGGTTTCACTGGGGATGCAAAGATGCCCCTCGGGCAACTGGACCTCTTTGTTGAGATTGGAAGCCATCCCCGCTCCGTTGTACGGAAGCAGACGTTTGTGCTAATAGAAAACCATTCAGCCTATAATGCCTTCTTAGGAAGACCAGCCTTATCTGACTTCCAGATTGTCCTAGCCCCATGGTGCCTAAAGATGAAATTTCCAACAGACAATGGAATAGGGGAAGTAGAAGGAGACCAGGACATTGCTCGAGACTGCTATGTGACTGAACTTCGCAACAACCAAAGGAAGGATAAAGGGAAGGGTGTAGAGGCTGCCCTCTGCACGAAAAGTCTAGAAGCATAGCAACTAAAGAAAGCCCCTCCTCTTCGATATACCAGCGACCCTTTCAATGAATTAGACCCTAGGGACAAAGAGGAGGAGGCCACCGCCGAGCCTGCAGAGGCTATGGAGTTTGTATCTGTAGACAAGCATGACTCAAGCAGACTATTGAAAATTGGGTCCCAACTAAAAGCAGAGTTGAAGGAACAACTCATCGACTTTCTCCGCCACAACCTGGATGTATTCGCATGGTCACACGTTGACATGACCGGAATCTCCCCCGACATAGCATGCCACGTATTAAACATTGATCCTACCAATTCGCCCGTAAAACAAAGAAAGAGAAGTATGGGGGCAGAGCGATCAGCAGCCCTCGATGAAGAAGTAAAGAATCTACTCGCCAACGACTTTATAAGAGAAGCCATCTACCCAGAATGGATCGCTAACCCGGTGCTGGTAAAGAAGGCTAATGGGAAGTGGCGAACATGCATTGACTTTTCCAACCTAAACGACGCCTGCCCAAAGGATTGCTTCCCACTTCCCCGAATCAACCAACTTGTAGACAGCACAGCCGGACACGAGCTGTTATCTTTTATGGACGAATACTCAGGATATAACCAAATTCCTATGCATGCTCCCGACCAAGACCATACTAGTTTTATCACCGACTGGGGTTTGTACTGCTATAAGGTAATGCCTTTCGGACTTAAAAATGCAGGGGCCACCTACCAACGCCTCGTCAACAAGATGTTTGCAGGGCTACTAGGGAAAACTATGGAAGTATACGTGGATGACATGCTGGTGAAGTCAAGGAAAGCCGACGATCACGTAAGCCACCTAGGCGAGATGTTTCAAGTACTTCGCCAGTATGGAATGAAGTTGAATCCTCTAAAATGCTCCTTCGGAGTGTCATCAGGAAAGTTTTTAGGATTCATCGTCCATGCCAGAGGGATTGAAGCAAACCCTGAACAAGTCCGAGCCCTAAAGAATATCAAGATACCCTCCACTCGAAAGGAAATGCAAAGTCTGAATGGAAAAGTGGCCGCCCTAAGCCGATTCATCTCCAAGGCAACGGACAAGTGCGTCCCCTTTTTCGAAGCTTTAAAGAAAGACAAAGAAAAGTTCGAATGGACTGACGAATGCTTAACCGCTTTCCTTAACTTAATCGAACACCTCCAGAAACCACCGGTACTCTCGACTCCAAGCGAAGGCGAAGAATTATACCTATACCTTGCTGTGTCATCTCACGCCCTGAGCGCCGCCTTGGTAAGAGAAGACAACCGCACGCAGCGGCCAGTTTACTTCGTCAGTAAGAGGTTTACAGGGGCAGAAGTCAGATATCCTAAACTTGAAAAGCTAGCATACTGTTTACTAATTACATCACGGAAACTGCATCACTACTTCCAGTCCCATTCCATCAAAGTTCTGACCGATCAACCACTGAGGCAGGTACTCCATCGTCCCGACACTTCTGGGCGACTACTTAAATGGTGCATTGAACTAAGTCAGTATGATGTCACCTATCACCCTCGCACCGCCATCAAGGGACAAGCCATGGCTGATTTCATTGCAGAATTCACTACCAACGAAGAAAAGGAGCAATTGGAAATAGCAGAAGACATCAAGTGGAATCTCTTTGTGGATGGTGCATCGAACGAACACGGCTCGGGGGCAGGTGTGGTAATAATCACTCCCAGGGGGAACAAACTGCACTATGCTATAAGGTTGGAGTTCGCTGCCACCAACAACGATGCAGAATATGAAGCAGTGATAGCCGGACTAGAACTTGCCATAGAAATCGGAGCCAATTCTTTGTGTCTTCACAGCGATTCTCAACTTATCGTTAATCAAATACTAGGAGAATTCCGAGCTCGAGAAGAACGACTCATAGCATATTTAAAGAAGACCAAGTTACTTCTCAGCCGATTGGACCACTACTTAGTCAAACACATCCCTAGGGAAGAGAACCAAGAGGCCGACGAATTGGCAAAACAAGCAAGTATGAGAGACATCGCCATCTTCGGGGCAGTAACCATCTCAAAGCAAATGGCCCCAAGTTTTGAGCAAGTGAATCTGATAGCTGCAACCGAAGAAACAACTTGGATGACTCCCATCCGAGACTACTTACAAAATGACACACTACCCAACGGGCGTAACGAAGTCAAGAAGATCTTGAGAAAAGCTTCCCGCTACACAATACAAGAAGACATCCTCTATCGGCGCGGGTTCTCTAACCCATTATTAAGGTGTGTCGCTGGGAGGGAAGCCAAGGAAATCTTATCCAACATTCATCAGGGAAGCTGCGGAGATCACACTGGAGGACAAACATTAGGAAAAAAGATACTCCGATATGGATATTTCTGGCCCATCTTAAGCAAGGACGCCCTAGATTTCGTCAAAAAGTGTGACAGATGCCAGAAGTTTGCTAAGATTCCGCGGCTACCAACGACTGAGATTACTCAAATGACTAGCCCTTGGCCCTTCGCAATATGGGGAATTGATTTAATCGGCGAGCTACCAATGGGCCGAGGCGGGGCCAAATATACTATAGTGGCAGTCGACTATTTCACCAAATGGGTGGAAGCGGAACCTCTGAATAAAGTATCTTCAGCAAAAGTTATTAACTTCTTGATCAAAAATGTTCTGTGCAGGTACGGAGTCCCACTCAAAATCATATCAGACAATGGACTTCAATTTGACAGCGAGGAATTCGCCAACTAGTGCCAAGAACACGGAATTCACAAAAGCTTCTCATCCGTAGCGTATCCCCAGGAAAACGGACAAGTCGAAGCCGTCAACAAAATTCTGAAAACTCTGATAAAAAAGAAGCTCGAAAAGTCAAAGGGCGCTTTGGTGGATGAACTTCCTACGGCACTATGGGCCTATCGCACATCTTTCAGAACATCAACGGGGCACACTCCTTTCTCTTTGGCATACGGATCGGAGGCTATGCTCCCACCGTAGGATCCACTATAACCCAGAAGAGAACGAAGAACTCCTTCACATGTCTTTGGATCTAGTTGAGGAGAGGAGAAATGATGCAGTCCTCAAAGCAGCAGCCCACAAACAAAAAGTGGCGGCACAATACAACTCCAAAGTCAAGCATCGTACCTTACAGGAAGGGGATCTTGTCCTCAAGCGAATCTTCCCTCGCCCTGGAGCGCTAGACCCAATCTGGGATGGACCATATGTAATTCATAAAGACCTCCACAATGGAGCTTATATTTTGTCAACAGTGGACGGAGAGGTGTTCCAGAGGGCATGGAACATCCAACACCTCCGTCGATACTTTTCTTAACTTGTACTGCCCATATGAAGTGAATTAACAAAGAGAATCAGTGGACGTAGGCCTTTTCATGCCGAACCACTTTAAAAAACCTTGTCTCTTTTTTAACTTGTTCCTTTATATCTTGGCTGCTTGTTAACATTATCCCTTTTCTGTTGAACAAAATCCTATGCACGTAGCATTTCCACTCAATGCACTCCACAGCGCAACTTCACCTGGACAAGACCTAACAAGTACTACGCGAATCTATGCCCTCGCCAATGAGACACTTTTGCTCCGACATCCCTCTGCTGTGGTTTAACTCATTGCTCGCGACGGCCCTTAAAGCCAACTGTAATGAGCCGATTATAAGCCACCGAGAAGGCCGACTATAGCCGAGGCAGCTCATTACGGCGTTCGGCTCGCCGGCAACTGTGAACCGACTATAAGCCCCAACATAAGGTGTGGCCAGCTAGGGGCAGTTCGCAGTTGACGATCGGCACCCACGCTAGCCGGCCACAGTAAATCGAATAATACCCACGATTACGGGCCATAATGGCACGGGTAGTTACTGTGCGCGATCTCGGCTCCGATGTGTCTTAAGTGCGACTGTGGTAAAAAAGAATTAACTCCCCGCGGAGGCGTAAGATGGGTGACAAATGTCTCCAAGACCCACAGCTAGGGAAAGTGACTACAAAGCCCGTTTGCCACGAACTTAAGCACATCGAAGGCCTTCCGTGATTGGAAGTTTTACTTTTTCACATATTTCAATTTTACTTAAGAAACTTTTCTCCTATCCTCTGTAACAATTCCTGAAGTACAGGACACAAGACAGGAGACACTCACTAATAGAAGCGGATACTCACGGCGAGATAATGGACCGCATCCCTTACCCGGTCACGCAGGATATTCAAAGCTACCATCCACAAGCAAAATATAAAGGGCGGTACTTCCTTCTTTCATATGTAAACACATGACTACAATTTATTCGCGCCTCACACTAACATTGCAAGACATAAAACTATGTTTTAAACAAGAACCTGACATCAAACACAATTTGGTTACAAGAATATGCATAGCTATATTTCTCATACAACATGTTAAAATAGCAACAAACGTTCAGAAGACGACAAAATCAGCTTAAATTAAAGAATTACACGTCAAGAATAGAGCTATTTATTACAAGTAGCAAAATATTACAACCTAAGAGTTACTTTACTGTTTTAAGACTAACATATGCAACCCTGTCAAGTCCACAAAAAGAGTTTTTCCAGGTCCAATCAAGGAGCCGGCTGCATTGGAGTTTTATCCTTGTCATGTCGCCCACCTGTCCATTCAGAGAAAGGATTCATTAATGATAAGCAACCAAGTTAATGGAGAGACTAAAAAGGAAGACTTACCAGCACCTGCTTCTTGACCATCCTGGTCGTCATCCTCTACTTGCACAGCTGCCTCCTCAGCAGCAAGCAACCGCATACCCTCCTTCACCGCCACCTTCTCCTCCTTGGTAAACTGGGCAGTGACCACATCCATGCTGAAAGCCACGCCACCCTCTTTATCCGCATCAGCCTTAGCCTCCTCCAGAGCTCGAAGATAAATCTTAGCCATGACCCTAGGATAATCATCCATCCAGGATAGGTTGCCCTGTTTCCAAGTTCGAAAGTACATGTCCTGAAGCATTTCATCCATCATCCCCTCATTCTCCTCAAACTCCCTCATCCGGGCCTCGGAAGCCGACAACCTTCCAACGGCAGTTTCTCTCTCCAATCGGTATCTCGAGCAGTCAGCCTGAAGGGATTTCCTCATCGCCTCCATCTCCTCCTTCAGCTTAGCTTGAGCAAGCTCTGCGGCCTCAAGCCTCCCCGACAACTCCTCTATCTGCTCCAAATCCGCTTTCCAGACTTCATCCACCGTGGCGATGGCCATGTCGATCCTTTCCTTGCAGGTAGCCTCCATTTTTCGTAGTTCGGCCCGGCTAGCCTCTTTCATGGTTTTCTTTAGACGTCCAGAGGCGGCCTCGTGCTGGGAGATCTGGATGGCCTGATCAGCGAGTTGCTTGGCCTGGTCAGAAACCACTAACCGCAATCTTATGTTGGCACTCCCGATTTCCTCCCCGGCCTTGATCAGTCGAGCATGGTGCCCCATCAACTTCCTGGTTTCCTCAGCAACCCGGTCGATGTTTGCCTTAGCTTCGTCCCCCATAGTGACAATCCGAGTAGTAAGCAAGTCGAGGTCCAGAGACTTGGCCTCATCAAGCACCTTTACCATAGGGTTGCGAGGAAGAAGGTGCTCACCGGTAACTTCGTCGAAGGAAATATCATGGGAACTTGGATCCAGATCAGGATGACCCGCAAATGGATTACGAGCCAAGTCAGGACGATCGATCTGAGTAACGGTAGGATTTTCAGACGGGTGCGGAGAGAGTACGAATTCAGTATCCTCCTCCGTGATATCATGAAGAGGCTGAACTAGGGGCTGAGGACCAAGTGAAGGTTCGGATAAGGGATGACTCCTCTTTCTCTTTTGAATACCCTATTCAATAACCCCGAGAAGAGGACGGTAGCCGACTACATCCCCGGAACGGTGGGCCGAAGGCTTCGGCTTGGCGGAAGCTTTGGAGAGCTTGTATTGTTCAAGCCTGTGCCGAAGATCTGAGGCCTTGGCCGTTTTACCTGCTCCTGATACGAAGAACAAGTGTCACAAGCTTACATTAATCCATAATTCGATAAACGCGGTAAATTAAAAGTTAAAAGAAGAAAGGAAACACATCTATTATACAAACCCTGGGGAGGAGTAGATACTGCAATGAGTCCTGGATTTCATTCCAGGACGGGAGCGGATCATAAAATATTCATAAGTCCCTATCATAAATGGAGCATGCAGGAGTCAAAAGTTCACCTTGAGTCGTCGGAGCCACCTTAGCTGGAATAGTCTGAGAAGACTCACTTGCACCGGTGCCGGCCTTGTCAGCTTTCCCGGATTTCTCTACTAAAGCCGTTTCTCCGTCCAGCCCCTCGAAAGCTTGGTGGAATGCATCATCCGTCCACTCCTAAATCTCGCCTGCTTGCCCAGGAAGCAAGGCCCCGATGCCATCGCCACCGTCACCACCTTCCCGGTCATCTCCACCCTCACCTCTCTCCTCCTCCACATCTTCCTCCCCCTAGGTAAGTGGAAAATTGCTGGGGGAAGGACCGTCCGACTTCTTAAGTTCCTTACCTCCGACAGCTGGAGGTTTTGTGAAAGGTTTCCTCTTGCCACTCTCTACTGTGACACCTCCCTTAGCTTGAGCAGCCGCCCTCTCCTCCGCCGTTTCCCTCTGCTTGACTACTGACTGCTGTGGAAGAATCAAGTTATACTCCAGAAGGGTCGCATTTCTGATCAGGTAGGCAGCTGATCTATCTCTCCCGGGAATAGCTTCTATCTCAGCCGCCGTCTGAACCAGGCGATCAGTCTCCACAACCGCAAAGCCACCTGTCGCTAGCAAAAATGAAAACGTATGAGAAGAAGCATCGCAACCAGAATGGAAATTATAAATAAAGCATCGACTTACATCCAGAGGTGAAACACTGAATAGAAACAGAGTCGTCCCTGACGAAGAACCACTCCTTCTTGAACATGCTGTACTTAGAATATAGATCCAAGACTGTCTTAAAGGTTACAGCAGACTCCAAGCTGATGTATGGGGACCCCTTCTTATAGCCCCTCAGATTATATAAGTACCGGATCTCTCGGTTGGAAGGAGCACGCCCGTACTTCCTCTGGAAGATGACGAAGAGGCTCACCAGTATAGTATAAGAGTTGGGTTGAAGCTGGAATGGGGCCACCTTTAGATATGTAAGGAAGCTGGCTACCTAAGCATTAAGAGGCGGGATGGCATCACACATGCAGTGGTATCTGCTGTAGGCAAAGTACCCTTCGGGAGGGTCATACGGTATAACTTCTCTCCCTGGCAACAGCATGCGCGCCCTATCAATTCCGAAAGAACGGGAGATGACATCAAGCTGCTCTTCCTTGAGGGAGCTAGGAAAGCAATCGGGCGGGGAGTTCAGAAGCTCCTGAGGGCCGTACCTGTCCACCAGTGATCTCGGGGCAGTTCCGTGACGTTCCGGTCCTGGTTGAGCAGGGGGCACTACGGAAGACTCTCCTTCGCCCTGGGACTTCTTCTTATCCGATCGGGTTTCCACTCTTTGAGACATTTATCTGCAGACGCAAGAAAGTATATCGTTAAGACACGTAAACTATGTAATCTAGCGTTTCACTAGTGATTCAGGTATAAAATTCCATCCGGTAGAGGGATCATTCAACACTCGGAATCTCCGAATTCATTCAGTAAATTCCAAGTGGAGGCTCACTCGGCATTCCAATATGAAAGTTTATTCGGCATTTTCAAAAAAAAAAAATCCATTCGGCATTCTCATCTCCAAAAACCACAGCCCATTCGGCATTTTCAAAAGACTCATTCGGTAGTATAAAGCTTAATAGTCATTCGGCGAGGAAAGAAGGCCTCACCTGATCCGGCAAAACTAGCCTATTTCGGCACTGCAATTGATTCGGTGTTTGAGAATTTAGCTCGGCACTTTTCGGTCGGTAAGGAAACAACGAAGGTATGGAGCCCCTACTTATAGAGGAAAGGAAAGATAGCCGGACCACCGGTTCGTTTCTGAGATCGGATGGGAGTGTCTAGGATGAACGACCAAAAACAAAGCACGCCATATGCATGCACATGCCCTACTTTGGGGGGCAAGTGTTGGGTATGTTTCAGCCAGTTCAACACCACCGGACCAGGTCCTGCCTCATCGAACTCCAACCAACGCATATCCCACTCGCGACCAGACCAAACCAACCTCCACCGAATCAACCTGCGACCGAACCAATTCGCAACCTCCACCGAATCAACCTACGACCGGACTAAACCAACCTGCGACCGAATCAATTCGCAACCTCCACCGAATCAACCTACGACCGGACCAAACCAACCTCCATCGAATCAACCTACGACCGGATCAGCCTCCACCGAACCAACTTCACTACCAGACCAAGACGTACCAGGCCAGATCACATCAGCCCAGGCCCGCCAACAGCTATGCACGTCCAAGACCCCTACCCCCAGCCTCACTCTATAAATAGAGGGGCAGGGATACAACAATGGGGGACAAGTTTGAGAGCTCAAGCAAGGAGAGAACTTTCAAACAACTTTCTTTTACTTGTATCAAAGCTTTGTACTTGTAATCAAAACAAAAGAAGAGAAATAACATATAAAGTGGACGTAGGCACATTCTGGCTGAACCACTATAAATCTGCGTGTCTTTTTACAGTTTAGCCCCTGCTTTTCATATATTTGCATAAATCACCCAAATCACTAAGAACAACATAAGATCTACTAAATCATACGACTTTGAGGTGTTTGTCCATTTTTTGTGCAAACAGTTTGAATTCAAGTGAGTATTTAAATTTAGGGTTTGAATTTCAAAAATCAACTGTAGGTTTTCTTGGGGATGAATTAAACGTTAAGTTCAATAATCAACGATAAAAGTTAATTAGGGACTAGAATAAACGAGCAACGGAAACAAATCGACGCACCCTAGAATGGTGAAGAGGTCGACACCTCTGACCCCAAGCGGTCAACCAGTCAAGGGGGCGGTTGACCCCTATTCAGGGTGTTGGCTAGGATTTTTTCGCATTTAAACACTCCAGGTTTATTTGTTTTTCACCTAACTCCATCCTACTGTTTTGGTGTGTTTCAACTCCTATAAATATGACCCTATCCTCTCCACTTTTTATTCATAAATATTGGGGGAATTCGTTGAACCTCTGTCATTCTTATCTCTCCAAATTTGATTTAGAAACTCCATTAGGAATTCAAATAAGAATTCAAGCTAGTTTTCTATTTATTTCTTCTCCTTCCAACTTATTAATATTCTATTCTTCTCTAACTATTCTGAATCCAATAAAAATATATACCTCTCCCTTGCTCTCCATGTGTGTGTCTCTCTCTCTCTTTATATATATATATCAAAAGAGTTTCTAGAAGGGGTGGTAAGGCATGCAAATCTAAGGAAGGTAATGCTAAGGATATTCTGTAAGTGGAAACCTTAGTATTTCTTTTTTAGTAATTGACTAGTATATGTATATCAATTTGAATAAGCCTTAAGGATTTTAGGATTGTGAAAAAAAAGATAAAATCCCCTAAAATTTCTTTTTATTTTGAAATGTCAATTCTAGATGAAGATTTTCAATTATTTATGTTAATTTGATGGAATTTATATTGTTTTTGCAATTTTTGATAATTTCATAGTCTATTCCGCTTTTCCTCAAATCTTGGTCTCCAATAATAAAATAAGGTTGTAGATTACGAATTCTGTTCGTAGTTTACACCACTTATTCCACATAAAATTACTTCATTTAATTTTTTGTAAAAGAGGAGTTGAATAGAATATAAAGTTAGAATTGCAATTCCTATTGATTTGGATATTCCATTGAATTGATGTAATAAATTGAGTATCTATCTCTATTTACAAGTCTATTTATTGCAGTTTTGGATATGAATATTTAATACTTATTATGGATATTAGAATCCCTTATTATGGATATTGAAATCTTAGAAATCTGAAGGGAAAAGACTTGTATTATTACCATGGTTAAAAGAATTGACATTTAACGCTAGTTTAGGACATATGAACCACATGCTTAGAAGTTATTAGCTGCGAGTATATATTTATTTCTATTAGCGTAATAAACAAATAATTATAGCATATAATTGTGTAGTTAATTAGGTGATAATTGTCATTATTCTCATTTAGGAAGGTAACTAATATTTTAAGACGCAATAAGGAAGATTCATTGTAAGGCCTTAATTATGAAACGGTGAGATGAGTATTATATATATGAAGAGTATTTAAATTATGGCTAAGTCATAAGGATGCGAGGTCAGTCAAAAGAAAAACAAAATTCTGCCCAGTTAATCTGGGTACTAGCGGTGTGACTTTGGGGTTGATGTAAGACATTTCCTATTATAAATATTTCTGATGACACGAGGTTAGTCACAAATTCTGTAGGATAATTCTACCTAGCTAATCTGGCTATCAATTCCTATGAATAATCGGACTAATGCGAGACATCAATATGAGTATGGGTCATAATACGAAGGGCCTGCTTTGGGGTCTTGAGGTATAAAGTGGTTGTTTGAGGGCTTGCCTTTTTTCCCCGAATGAAGTAATAAATGGCCAAGGAGCTAGTTATTAGGAATGATAGGTGGAATCTCGACAGAGGTCTGCTTTAGAATAAGGTATTAAATGACTGATTGAGGGTCCACCTTTCCATAAAGAAGTATTAAGTATCTCGAGAGATTCCATGTGATGTCAGCTAGATAGTAATCATTGAGGGGTCCGACTTGGGAATAGTTATTAAATGATGGAGTCTGCCTCAATCGAGGTCTTTAATGGTCAAAGTCCATCTATTTTCCAATAAAAATTACAAAGTGGCTTGGGTACTATCACTTTCGTTGTTAGATATTTATGACATGGGATTTGAGTTATGGGATATAGAAACCTGCTTCAGGAATGGAAGATATTGATTGAGGACCCGCCTCCTTTCCTTATAAGAAGTATTAAACGGTTTTATATATGTAAGAAATATTCTTATTTTGAAATATACTGCTCAAGTATTGAAATGCTAACACTCGAGGTTTCCATTCACCGGGCATTTGTTGTTCTAACTCCCTCCTTATTGCAACACAAGTTAAGGATGGAGTGATGACGGTGATGATGCTTGAAGATGGAGTGGCTTAAGCTTGTGGTAGTTATTATTATTTTTTATGATTTTATTATGTTGTACCCATGTATATTGGATAAATGATGTAACGGATTTTACTTGATAGTTTGATGATGTTTTGCATTATGACATTTCAAATGGTTTTGAAATAAATGAGTACAATTTGCTATTATATTTTATTGCATCCATTATGAGTTCTTTGAGAATAGTTATTGCTCTGTACTCTTACTTCTTTTTCCAGCCAATAATCGGCCTTAGAATGGATCTAAGTTTTGATGGACCTTTTCTGGATTGAAATTTAGGCCTGTTTCGAGATGGGTTGTTAGATTTGGTATTAGAGGTTAGGTTACACGATTAATGGGGAAACTATACGTATGAGTGGCATATTTTTTATTTAAAAGAGTTTTCAAAATTTTCTTTGTATATATATATATATAAATGTCCTTATTTCTTTGAACAAATGCATAAACTAGGTAACCCTTTTTCTTTCAACATATAATACCATCTTAGGAAATCGTCACTAAAGATTCAACCTACAAATAGTTGATATGGCTGATAATCAACCATCTTCAGGAATTTGGAACCCAGCCAACGGAAGACTTCCCATTTATGGAATGCTCGAATGGTTTAAACAACTTCTTGGGGCTGTCGAGCAATTTCCTATTCCTCCAGCTATACCAGTGGCACCTACTGCCTTGCCTACGGATGCAACACCCTATTCTATTGACTTTCCTAAATTGTGTAAGGAATTTCTTAATATGGGAGGGAAGACATACTCTGGAACCGAGGGATATCTGGAAGCTAAAGCATGTATTAATGACTATTAGAAAATATTTAGAGAATTTGGTTGGGAAGATCGGCTAAAACGGAGGATTGTAGCTTGGCACCTCAAAGTAGAAGCTTTAATATGGGAGGGAAGCCATCCCTATTGTAAGTGTACCACCGAGAGACTAAGGGAAGGCAGCATTAGAAGGTATAACTCTTATTTTAGGGGTTACAATTCGTACCCTATTTGATCTAGGGGCATCACATTCCTTTATGCCGGGAATGTAGTAAACTTCTTAAACCTTCAAACCCAGATTGTCATAGCCCAATAGTGGTTTCTAATCCTATTAGGGTTCAATATACCACGCTTTTATTTGCAAAGACCTAGTGTTGGACATATGCAACGTTGATTTCATATCTAATGCGTATTTTTGAAATTTTGTGTGGTATGGTTTATCTCGAGTATGCATTGGTTAGCATATTATGAAGCAACTCTTGATTGTGATAGAAGGGTTGTACGATTAAGAAGTTATGGAGGTCGTGACCTAGAAATTCTTTGTACACCTTAAGATTTAGTTGAGTTAAGCCATCTATACTCACTAAATTTATCTATTGGAGAGCTATCATCCGTACCCGTACTTTGTGAATTTCTTGATGTCTTTGAGAAAGTCTCGGTTCTCCCACTTGCAAAGGTGAACGAGTTTTGAATATTTTTAGAGAAAGATGCAAGGCTAGTCGCCCTGCCTTTAAGGCATATAGCTCCCAAAGAAAGAAGAGTATTGGACGAGCAAATCTCAATGCTATTAAAGAAAGGAATCATCCGTCGGAGTACTTCGAAATGGGGAGCCCCTTTTGTTTTTACCACTAAGGAAGACAGTTCACCGAGACTTTGCGTCAACTATTAGGAATTGAACAAGTTGACAAGGAAGAATAGGAACCCTTTACCTAGGATGGATGACTTGTTCGATCAGCTTGGAGGAACTAAAGTCCTTTTCCAACTAGACTTAGCAACTGGATTCCATCAGTTGAGGATTGCAGAAGAAATCAAGTCAAAGACTGCATTTTGCACACCAGATGGACTGGATGAGTGGGAAGTGATGCCTGTTGGATTGACGAATGTCCCCGAATACTTCGTGGATTTGATGAGTAAGGTATTTAGGGGGCAACTCAATAAATTTATCTTTGTTTTCGTAGATGATATATTGGGTTTCTCCAAGGGAAAAGAGTAGCATAAGGACCACGTAAGAGAGGTATTAGGAACTTTAAGAAGGCACCAGCTTAAGGCCAAATTTGCTAAATTTCACTTTTAAGGAAAAGAAGTTGGATTCCTTGGGCATACTTTTTTAAGCAAAGACTGGCAGTATACTCCGTTAAAGTGGAAGCTATTCAAGGATGGAAGACTCCTAGCAATGCATTGGAGATTAGTAGTTTTCTTGGGTTGGAAGGATACTATAGAAAGTTTGTCAAGAACTTTGCAAGAATAACAGCCCCTTTAACCCATTTAACTAAGAAAAACCTAGTCTTTTCTTGGGATGGTAGATGCATTAAGGCATTTGAGAAGCTTAAGGAGTTATTAACAAGTGCACATGTGCTCACTATTACAGATGGAACCAAACCATTTACGGTTTTCACAAATGCTTGTGGCATAGGATTAGGAGTAGTTCTAATGCAAGAATGAAAAGTAGTTGCTTATGCTAGTAGGCAACTGAAGGATCATGAGAAAAGATATGCAGTTCACGACTTGGAGTTGGCAGCTATTGTCTTTGTCTTGAAGATGTGAAAGCATTATATCTTAGGAGAAAGGTTTGGGTTATTTAGTAACCATAAATCTGTAACACTCCTAATTTTTAATAACATTATTCAAGAGATTTAATTAGATAAATTAAATGGAATAATGTAACTATAAAGTGATAAGGGAATTGAGATTTGAATAAATACTTAGAGGTCGTGCTTAATTAATTAATTAAATGGGCTTAAGAATGGCTTATAGGCTAATTAATTTGCATAAGGGCATATTGGGAATTAGCAGCACTTAAATTCCATAACCCTTATACATATCCACGGCTTGCCATCCATTCACGTCCATTTTTCACAAAACTTAAAAATGCAAATATAAGAAGAGGAGCCGGCCATTGTTAAGGAAGAAAAATTCAAATCAAGCTAAGGAATTAAAGAAGGGGAATAAATCTTAATCTCAATCCAATCTTCTTATCTTAATAAATTTAAATAATAATTTACACCATCCCTATTTTGTTTCTAATCATTTGCTTTCTGGTTTAAGATTAAATCCATTTTTATGATGATTTGGATGGTGATATGCTTGGATCATAACATGTTAGCTTTAAACAAGAAATGTTTAAATATGATTTTACACAGTTTTAAGGGTAAAACCGATTATAATTGATTTCGAATGCCATGAGGAATTTGTATGTTATATAAAACATAATTTTGGAGATGGGCTTTTAATTTTGATAATTTTCCAAGCTATGGAAAGATTATTATGAATTTTCACAAGAAAATATTGTTAATTGGGTTTAGAAATTTATTTCAAAAATTATATAGAGAATTTGGGTTGGAAATTTAGATATGTTAGATAACATAATAAAAGTGAATTTCTATAATTTTTGGGGATTTTTCCTAAATGAATTACTATGAGAATTAAGTTATTTTGAAAGGAGGACCTAAATGATTTAATTGTTTTGCTTTATGGAAGGGCTTATTTACTAAATTATCCTTGGTTTAGATCTGAAATTAAGCGGCAGTTATGTTGGTAAAGGATTTGAAAAGTTAAGGCAAACAATCATATGTTCACACGTGGGTAGGTTAGTTAGAAATTGTTTGCTTTAATGGCATTAAATCAGATTTACCCAGAAAAGTGGGTTCCACCTATATTAGAAGTACCTTCCGACCCATAGCTTCCGCCTTCAATCAATTCAAAATCCCAAAAAGCCGAAACTAATACACAAGGTGTCAACGTTGGTATGTAGTGAATTGGAGAAAGGCGGAAGGCATGGTGTCGAAAGCATTGCTTCCGATGGGGTCGATACCTTTTCTTTTCTTTTAAATGTTAAGCACCTGCCTTTGTTTTACTAAAGCTTTCAAAGCAGTCGAAACATATGTATCGAAAAGGTTTTTTTTAGATATCTTTCAAAGAAGGTTGCCATCTTTCATTTTTAAGTATAAGCTTTCGAATGAGTTCTTTGTTTATAAAACAATGCTTTCGAAAATGGTGGTTCCGACCTAATCGAAACCTTGCTGCCGTTCTATTGCCTTTCGAGTGTATTGAAGTCATCAATGCTTTTGAAGGGTATCTTTTGTTTTAAAGATGCACTAAGCCACTTCCAAGATGCTTTCGAAAGGGTTCAAAGGTTTCGAAGGCAATGGCTTCGAAAGGGGTTTTGAAGCCAACCTTCAAGTGTTTCACCCAAATGATTTATGCTTTTGAAAGGGAGGTGTCAACGCCATCAAGTTTTCCCCAATACTTTTATATGATAAAGAATGGTTTCAAAAAAGATACTTTCGTTTATATTCACTTTGACCTGAATGATATTTTAAATATAAATCCAATGGTTTCGAAAGAGGGACTTTTAATGGTTTCGGAAGGGATACATCCAAAGGTTTTGAAAGGGGTACTTTCAAAGTTTTCGAAAGGGATACTTTTGATGGTTTCGAAGCTATGCTTCTAAGAGTTAATGAGTAATACTTTATTACATTCGAAAGGTTTCAAAAGAGAGGTTTTAAAGTGTGTCGAAAGGCATGGGCCTAATGTTTTGAAAAGAGATTTATATGCTTTCGAAGGAGGTTATCCAGTGAGGTCGGAAGCAAAGTTTTGAAGGTTTCCAAAGCCTTAGTTTTTCAAAAAAAATAACCCAATCTCATTTTAAAGGACAACCATGGCATAAATAAAGTGTTTTGAAATGGAGTTTTGAAGAACTTTTTCTTGATTAATGGGTTAAAGGGATTAACCAAGTTTTATATAAAATAATTTCCAAGATATTAAACCACATGGGTTGGTATTATTATGTTTGCTTCTTTATATATGTATTTGAATATATTCACATTGTAATGGACCTATAACTGTAATTTGGGGAAGGGCATAATAACCAGCTAGGTTGACCCAGTAGTGAATATAAATTGAATTAACTCCTGAATGAGTAGAATAGGATCCAGGAGGTCAGATAGACCAGAATGTAAGATGTCTAAATATTGAAGTTGTTAGATAGATAGGTTCATAGTAAACCCATGAAAACTATGTTTAGGAAAAGTTATTGGCAGAGGCCAATAGGTTCATAGTAAAACCATGAAAACTATGTATAAAAGAAGTTGTCAAGGAGACAGGTTCATAGTAAACCCATGAAAAATATGTATAAAAGAAGTTGTCAGCGAGACAGGTTCATAGTAAACCCATGAAAACTATGGTTAGATTGAGATATTGGTTGGGGCCAATAGGTTTGTAGTGAACCCATGAAAACTATATTCAGATTAAGTTATCGACAGATGTCAATAGGTTCCTAGTTAACCCATGAAAACTAGGATAAGAGGGAAGTTATTAGAGTTACCAATAGGTTCAGGGTGAACCCATGAAACAATGATGATATTGGCAGGGGCCAATATGTTCTTAGTGATCCCATGAAAACTATGAAACCTGAAAGGGAGTCCATAAACATTAAACGGGTTATTAGTCAGCCCATGAAAACTAATAGGTTAATAGTGACCCTAGAAACTATAAATGAGACAGTTAGTCAAAAATGAATGGGATGGAAAATCCAGAATTTATTTACTTTTTTGTGTATCATCATAATATTTTGAAATGTTTTAACCATTGTGGATGCAGGAGCACAATATATGGTTTTATAAAGGTTTTAGGATACTAGTGAGGGGAAAACCCATTCTGCTAAGCGGCGTGGTCTCACTAGATATCTAAATGGTTTTAGATGGTAGATTATTATTCATACCGGGATTTACGTTTGACTCAAAGTTTATGTTTTCCCCTTAAACTCTCGGGTACTCAATTGATTTTGAGTAGTTTGAGAGTTGAGGTTTTCAGGTTCCTCTTTAGACGAATAAGCTTCCACAAACGTGCATGAGGCATGATAGATATCTAGAGTTCTCTTTTATTTTGATTTCGCCGTGTTGTTGTTGTAAGGGCAAAGTTGTCTAATTGCCTGTATATATACTCTAATCATCGAAGGGGGCATCTTTATATGTCGCTCTTGGCGTATGTTGTAATAAATCTATTTTCTCTGAACGTGGTTCTCATATTGGGATTATGTAATGAATTTGAAATGTTTTGGAATGGAATGTTGAACTTGTTTGATGTTTTAATTTTTTTTCATATTCATGTGTTTCTGCTATATCAATGTATCTAACATTACCATATTTGGTCATCGATGATTAATAACTATGGATGACTGCAGCATCCATAGCCGTTAGTTTTGGGCCTACAAGTAGGGGATGTTACAAGTTGGTATCAAAGCATAGGTTTATGAAACTTAAAAGAAATTTAAACCTAAAAGATTTTTTCAAAACATAATCCAATGAATCGGAAAATAAGATCGGGGTTTGGGTTAATGCTATAGTAACGTACTTGTATTTGATATATATATATATATAAGTACATATTCCCCTCTCTCTTAGATCGTTCTTCTGTACCTTACTAAGGCTCGTATGTGAAGGTGTGTAAGCTGTGTGGGTAGTTAACACTTAGGATCGTGTAATATGGAATATTATAATAGTGCGGAAATATAAACTAGATAATAGATAATAATAATAAAGTAAATGAAATAAGCACACTAGGACTTTTTATACCGGTTCGAACTTCCTGTTCTACGTCCAGTCCCAGACTACACTCTGGATTTAAACTCTATAAACCCCTCTCTTAAGCCGGAGGAATAGGTATACAACACCTGAGCAGCCGAACAGGATTTTTCCGCCTCAAACAGCCGAAGAGGACTTTTACCGCCTGAACAACCGAACAGGACTTCTACTGATACAAGTAAATGGTTGACGCTTGTGTTCTGAATAACACGGATATGTCTTTAATAGTACACCCTTCTTATAATCAAATCCTCAAGTATATATTGTGTGTGTGAAGATATGAAAGGAAGATATTGCTTAGAACCGAAGAATATGTTAACTGATTCGGAGATTCAAGCAATATATCTTTTAGATTGCAGAGATAGTAGAGAATATTACAAGAAATCAAAATAAAATTCAGTATTTTGAGAAGTGATTCTAATGTGTTTATATAGTGAACAAATAGTTACAACTATTCACAAAGAGTTTTAACCAAAAGGTGCAGCCATATCTCTTCAATTTGGATCATAACTCTTCGTAAATAGAAGTGTCTCTTCAGGAAAAATAACCATTTGATCCGGTCAGTCGATGAGCAAAATCGACCAGTCAACTGAATATTAAAAAATAATGTAAAATGGTGCATATCTGTGCACTGAATAGGTTCAGTCGACTGGTCATTTTCCGTCAGTCGACTGACCTGGTTGTCAGTGCACAGTTTGCACATATTTTAAAGAATTTGAACTTTAAAACTACTTTGAGTATGTGCAAACTACTTAAGGATAGAATTTAACAATTATAAATCATATCTAAGACTAAAACTTCAGTAAATAATCATACTATACTTAGATTTGTAGTTCATCTCCTTTGTAGTTTAATTAGCTTGCATATCTCATTCTCTTTTTGTCGCTTGATCGTATAGTCTCATCGCTTTTTGTCATGAATCAAAACTCATGATTCAACATTCTCCCCCTTTTTGATTGATGACAACCTGTTTTTGATGATGCTATATATTAAGAATTATAAACCAGAAGTTATATATTTCTCCCCCTGAATATGTGGTGAGATATCTAATCCTGCAAAAATTGGTTAGTCATACAAATTTTTCCCCATTTGTCATCGACAAAACAGAAATAAACAACCATATAGCATAACAATCACAAACATATATATATATATATATAATTTATATATATATATATATATATTTAAAATCTAATGGGCTATTTATACAAGCCCATCAACATTAAAGAAATTAAACTGTACTTGAATGTTTTTAAGAAAGTAACTTAATACCACCATCATGAATTACCGTCATTACTTATCTGAGTCCGAACCTGTTTCTTCTTCCACTTCTTCTCGTGCTGGTTCTTTGCAATGAAGAGCTTTCCATATATTGTCTGCCACCACCATTTCCACCAGTGTCAGAACTTGTATGTTCTTCGGAAGTAGACCAAGTAAAATGAGGTGCCGGGCGTTTTCCCGGATCACGATGTGAAGGTTCTGTAGTGGTCAAGGAAGAACAAGAGATTGCATCCCATAGAATCCCGAAAAAGCTTTTGATCTTGTCAAACTTCCTGTCAATCCTCTTGTCGAGATTCTTAATGCGAGAATCCAAAATTACTTGATTACGTGCAATGAGATCAATGGACTCTCGGGTGCTTTGGGATGGGTGGTGGTACATATTTCATCTTTTCGTTGCTGTGGAGCAGCAGCTTGTTAACGAGGCCTTGATTGCCAATCTTGGAATGACACGATAGTGAGCGGTCTTAGAGGCAATTTCATCAAACTAATTGTGCGGCTATTTAGTGTTTTAACTGTGGAGGTGTCAGATTCTGGAACTGGAACTTGTAGATTCATTATGAACCGCATAATATACTCGCTATAGTAAATGATGTTCATCCGTCCTTGGTTGAAGGCTAGGAATTCGTCAAGTATAAGCTTAGGCCAAATAATTTGAACCTCGCCCCAAATTGCATATAAAGCTCTATAATTCTCTGGGTAGACAAGCTCGTAAGACCCGGTATGAGGAAGGATTGTGCGCATTAGGGCTCGATGCATAATTCGGGCTGTAGGGTGTAAGGCGGTAGATTTTATTCTGTCATGTTGTCCTCCAAAAATCTATGACTTACTTCATCTCGTTCGCCAAAAGCAACATTCAAATCTTATAGTGGAATACCATTTGTTGGTGTTTAAAGAATGTGTCCAATTCTGTCTAACGACAAGAAGAATTGTTGACCACAAACTAAACTCCATACGCAATTGTCACGGTTTCTTGGATTTTGATGACCCAAATTCAAGTTAGCGTAAAAGAGTTTTACCATTGTATGGTTTATCTTGAGATTGTTCCGGTTGTAGTCAAGGAGAGATTCTAGACGACTTCTTCTAGCAAGATCTTGAATTCTATATGCAGCGAAGTCAGGAAATACAACAAATGATCCTTCTAGAAAGTGAGCTTCCTTCATCTTGTTCCATTTTTGGATAGCGGTGGCATCATAAAGCCACTGAGCTATCTGGGTGTCAATAGGTTCAGAGGCTGAGGATGAAGCTTGTCTAGAGCGTTTTGGTTGTCTTGGAGCCATTTGAATGAATAATTGCCTAAAGGAATTTGAAAATTTGGTGGGCTAGGGTTTTGAAAATTTGATGGTAGAAAGTAAAAGTGAAGAGTAAAAGTGAAGAAGATGGGTTATATGGTTAAAAAGTAGGTGAAACAGAAGTTAATAGGCTCAGATAAGCATTCAGTCGACTGGTCGTAAATGGTCAGTGGACTGATCAATCTCCCAAAACTTTCTATTTCCAGATTCAGTCGACTGACCAAAATTTGTCAGTCGACTGAATGCTCTTTTTCAGCAATATCAGTCTTTATCACCTTTTCCGATGATATAACCTTTTGAATTATCTCCAAAAGTGACTGATCCTCCATTTGAGTAGACAATGTTAGATAACATGTCCTTATTACGAGTCATGTGTTTTGAGCAACCGCTGTCTAAGATCCATTTTACTCTCTTTTTAAGTGGTACCTGCAAAAAATAAAGATTAAGCTGGTACCCACTTTTCTTTTAGAGTCCTAAGAGTTAGGTCTTAGGAAACCAAACCCAAGCGGGTTTAGAATTCCCTTTATAAATATAATTCTTATTTTTATGAACAATTTCCATAAATGTTTTGATATGTCTATTCCTAATTAAATTGTTATTTGTTTTAGGAATCCATATCTTAATAGTTTTAATATCTTTAGAAATTGTCTTCTTAATATCTTTCTTAATTTTGTTTTTAATCTTATTTTTAAACTTTCTAGATTTCTTTGGATTTTCAATTTTCTTATATCCTAGTCCCATTTTATTTGAAGTAGACTAAGAGTTTTCTATTATTATAGAAAGATTCTCTCGTCCTTTATTGAAGTTATAAATATTTTTATTAATATCTTCTAACTTGGTTTTAAGACTAGAATTTTCTAACTCTAATACTTTAGTGTTAGATTTTAAATTATTAATCTCTATTGATAAATCATCAGTTTTATTTTTCTGACTTTCTAATTCCTGGAAATCATAGAAAGTTGAGATGTTAAATTAGAATTAGATTTTTGAGTCATTTCAAGTTCTTCTTCTAGAATTTTCTTTTCATCCCTTAGCATACTAACTTCTAATTCAGATCTATTCAGTTTTCCTTGTAACTCTTTATTTTGTTTCTTAATTTTTTTACTAAGTCTACTAGTTCTGAATTAATTTCAACCAGATCTTCAAAACTTAATTCACTTACATCATCACTTGTAGCCATGAAGCATACATTTGCTTGCTCTGTGTCACTGTCGTTGTCACTATCTGATGATGATGAAGAATCTGAATCATCCCATGTTACTAAAAATGCTTTCTTCTTGAATTTGTCCTTGTTGAATTTGTTTTTCTTTTTCTTTGGACAATCTTTCTTCATATGACCCTTTTTATGACATTCATAACATTACACGACAGAGGATGATGGTTTACTGCTATTATTGTTGTTGTTGGAGTTATTTTTGTAACTCCTGAATTTGTTATTCTTTTTGAATTTCAAAAACTTTTTGAAATATTTAGCAATCAGTGCCATATCCTCTTCATATGAATCTGAATCATCTTTTTCTGCTTGAAATGCTAGATTCTTCTTATCTTGTGCGTGTACTTTCTTTGCCTGCAAATTTACTTCATATGACATTAGATTTCCTATCAATTCTTTCGGTTTCATGGTTGATAAATCATTAGCTTCTTCAATTTCTAAGACTTTTCCGTCCCAATGCCCATTAAAGAATTGAGAATTTTTGTAACAATATCAAAATTAGAGAATTTTTGTTCTAGTGCTAATAGTGAGTGATATATATCTTGAAATCTAGAATACATGTCATTTATAGTTTCGTTTGGTTTCATTTTGAAATTCTGGAACTGATTTTTCAACGTAGAGATTTTGCTTTGTTTGACTTTGTTAGTTCCTTCATGAGTTACTTTTAGAGTTCTCCATATATCATAAGCAGTTCTACACATACTGTCCCTATTAAACTCATTTTTATCTAATGCATCGAATAACATGTTCATAGCTTTAGCATTTGAAGTAGCATCAGTTTTTTTGTGCAGCAATCCAAGTTGAAAAATCTTATGTTGGCATGGTATATTCTTTTTGGGTAATATTCCAGGTTTCAAAACCATTTGCTTGCATATATATTCTCATTATAGTAGACCAGTAATTATAGTTAAGACCATTAAATAGTGGTGGTCGTGCAGTTGACCGTCCTTTAGTGAAACTAGTGTTAATGTTAATGCTAGAGTTGGTGTTACTTTCCATATTACTAAATATATCAAATAACTGTGGTATGGTTATAGGATGTCCATGCTCTGATACCAAATGAAGGTGTGTAAGCTGTGTGGGTAGTTAACACTTAGGATCGTGCAATATGGAATATTATAATAGTGTGGAAATATAAACTAGATAATAGATAATAATAATAAAGTAAATGGAATAAGCACACCAGGAATTTTTATACTGGTTCGAACTTCCCGTTCTACGTTCAGTCCCAGAATACACTCTGGTTTTAAACTCTATAAACCCCTCTCTTACCTCGAAGGAATAGGTATACAACACCTGAGCAGCCGAACATGATTTTTCCGCCTCAAACAACCGAAGATGACTTTTACCGCTTGAACAACCGAACATGACTTCTACTGATACAAGTAAATGGTTGAGACTTGTGTTCTGAATAACACGAATATGTCTTTAATAGTACACCCTTCCTATAATCAAATCCTCAAGTACATATTGTGTGTGTGAAGATATAAAAGGAAGATATTTCTTAGAATCGAAGAATATGTTAACTGATTCGGAGGTTCAAGCAATATACAGATTGTGATTGCTTTTAAATTGCAGAGATAGATAGTAGAGAATATAGCAAGAAATCAAAATAAAATTTAGTATTTTGAGAAGTGATTCTAATATGTTTATATAGTGAACAAATAGTTACAATTATTCATAAAGAGTTTTAACCAAAAGGTGCAGCCATATATCTTCAATTTGGATCGTAACTCTTCGCAAATAGTAGTGTCTCTTCAGGAAAAATAACTGTTAGAGCCGGTCAGTCGACTGAGCAAAATCAACCAGTCAACTGAATATTCAAAAATAATGTAAAATAGTGCATATCTGTGCACTAAACATGTTCAGTCGATTGGTCGTTTTCGGTCAGTCGACTGACCTGGTTGTTAGTGCATAGTTTGCACATATTTTAAAGAATTTGAACTTTAAAACTACTTTGAGTATGTGCAAACTACTTGAGGATAGATTTTAACAATTATAAACCATATCTAAGACTAAAACTTCAGTAAATAATCATACTAAACTTAGATTTGTAGTCTCATCTCCTCTGTAGTTTAATTAGTTTGCATATCTCATTCTCTTTTAGTCGCTTGATCGTATAGTCTCATCAGTTTTTGTCATGAATCAAAATTCATGATTCAATAGTATGCAAATTTACGAGAAAGAAGATATGGAAGCAAGAAACGGAAGAGGAAATCTAGGTGGAAGAAGCACCACAACCAATGGAAATGCTCGACCCACCAGGAGTAACCTGGGTTAACTGGCTAATGCTAACCATAATGGTGATGCCAAATGTGGGTGCTAAAAATCCCCAGTAGATATGTGGGCGATGCATCAGTTTTTCGTCAATATGATTCAAGCAAGAGCTGCTGCTGGAGTTGCTGGTAATGCTGGAGGATCTAATCCTGTGGCTGTAGTTAGGAATAATTATGCTAAGGTGAGCAGAGATTACACCAGTCTTGGTGGAAAACCGTTTATGGGAACGGAGGATGCTATAGAAGTTGAGGATTAACTGTTGCATTGCGAGAGAATATTTGCTAATTTGGGTTTAGATGATGCGCAGAAGAGGAGGCTGGCCACTAGGCTGTTGCGAGGGGCAGCAATTCATTGGTGGAATAGTGTTACTGCCGGGGTTCCAGAGGAGGAGTTGACTTGGGCAGATTTTAAAGGGAGATTTGAACAGAGGGTTTTATCTGAAGTTTCTAAGTCAACATTGCTAAGAAAATTTATGGATTTGGTGCAAGGAGAGATGTCGGTAATCGAGTATGCTACTACGTTTGATGAGCTGTCCCGATATGGACATGCTACTATAGACACTGGCATTAGGAGAAATGAGAGGTTCTTTCGAGGATTGAGACCTGAGCTTGCTAGGGCGAATCTGACACATATCTGTGATCCTAGTAATGTAGTGGTGGAGATGGAAATTCGCCATGAAGAGATGCTTGTTGTTTGTGCTAGAGAGAAGCCAGTTGAAACCCGAGATTTTCAGGGAAAGAAGAGAATTTTTTTTAAGAATAAGGGAGCCCAAAAGGGGGAGGCTGCCAAGAAGGGTAAGGCTGATTTAGTTTGCTTCAAGTGCGACAAGAAAGGTCATTATGCTCATGAGTGCCAGTCAGGCAAGCAGAAGAAGGCTGTAGATAAGAAGAATGTGAAGTGCTTCAACTGTGACCAAGTTGGGTATTATATGAACTAGTGTCCAGAGCCAGTCAAGGCAGACAAGGGAAAGGTTTATGCTGTTGACCATCATCTGGTAAGCCAACTGCAGCTGAGAAAGGGAAAACAATGATGGAAGTTGCGTTTTTGATTCAGATTATACCAGTTAGGATATTATTTGATACCGGTGCATCACATCCATTTATATCCCAAAGTTTGGTTTATTGGTTATGCTTAGAACCCACATACCTTGTTACTTCCTTAAGGGTTGCGAATCCAATAGGAGGGTATGCAACGCTGGGGATAAGATGTGACCAGCCAGAACTTGATTTGTTAGGTCATATGTTTGCATACAGTATGTATGTTTTCAATTTCGTAGATTTTGGAATCATTTTGGGTATGGATTGG
Organism: Allium fistulosum; assembly: GCA_030737815.1. Classification (NCBI taxonomy): domain Eukaryota; kingdom Viridiplantae; phylum Streptophyta; class Magnoliopsida; order Asparagales; family Amaryllidaceae; genus Allium; species Allium fistulosum. Next base: position 875,331,720 of record CM060905.1, on the reverse strand, counting down.
TTGAGCAAGTATGAGGCTAGGATATTTTGTCGGGATGGGGAGATATCACTGAGACACCCAGATAGTCATAACCGAATCATATTCTCAGTGGAGAATTCTGATCGAAGTAGTTGTGCTTTGTTAAGTGTAATGGAAGTGGGAGAAGATTTTAGTCAGGTTTGAGTAGCAAGAGATTTTGCAGATGTTTTTTTGCCAGTCATAGGACTACCACCGAAACAAGATGTTGAGTTTCAGATAGATCTTGTGCCAGGAGCTGAACCTATAAGTAGACCACCTAGCAGAATGACACTGGCTGAGATGAAGAAATTGAAATTGTAGCTAGTGGATCTAGTAGGAAAGAATTTTATTAAACCAAGCAATTCACCTTGGGGAGCGGCCGCAGTATTCGTAAATAAACCAGATGGGTCATTGAGGATGTGAATCGACTATCGTAAGTTGAACGAAAGGACGATTAAGAATAATTATCATTTGCCAAGAATAGATGATCTATTTGATCAGTTGTGTGGAGCCAGAGTGTTTTCCCAATTAGATTTTGCGATAGGCTTCCATCTGTTAAGAGTGGCAGAGTATAGTATTCCTTTGATAACATTTCAGACTAGGTATGGTTCGTATGAGTGGTTTGTAATGCCATTCGGGTTAACGAATGCACCTGCTTTCTTTATGGATTTGATAAACCGAGTTTTCCGAGAGTACTTGGATATGTTTGTTTTGGTTTTTATAGATGACATTTTGGTATACTATAAGGATGAAAGAGAGCACGAGGATCATCTTAGAGTTGTGCTTGAGATGCTGAGGCAGCATCAGCTAAAGGCAAAATTTTCCAAGTGTCATTTTTGGAAGAAAGAGGTTAAGTTTCTTGGTCACGTGGTTTCAGAGAAGGGCTTGTCAGTCGATCTAGATAAAATCGAAGCTGTTAGTAATTAGAAGAGACTAGAGACGGTGACTGAAATTAGAAGTTTTCTTGGACCTGGCTATTATCGGAGATTCATTAAGGATTTCTCATGGACATCGGTGCCTTTGACTAAGCTAACATGAAGGATGTGAAGTTTGTCTGGTTCGACAAATATGAGGAAGCATTACTTAAGTTAAAGCATTTGTTGACCAATGCACCTGTGTTAGTAGCTCCAGACGGAAACCAAGGGTTGGTGGTGTATACCGATGCATGTGGAACTGGATTGGGAGCTGTGTTGATGCAGAAGGGTAAAGTGATTGCCTACGCTTCACGATAGCTTAGACCGCATGAAGTGAGATATCCTACTCATGATTTGGAGTCTGCTGCGGTGATTTTTGCATTTAAGATTTGGAGGCATTATCTCTTAGGGGAGATATTTGCGCTATACACAGATCATAAGCCTTTAAGGTATTTATTGTCTCAGAAGAAGTTGAATATGAGATAGCAGAGGTGGCTGGAGTTTTTGACTGCTTATGATTTTGGTATAGAGTATACTCCTAGGAAAGGAAATAAGGTAGCGGATTCTCTTAGAAGAAGGCATCAGACTGTGGTGTTAGCTATGTTGGAAGAATGGAAAGATTTGGAAGCTTTGACTACTTGTAGTGTGTAGTTAAGATCGACTGCTAGTTCTAGTCAAAGTACCGCTATGTTGTCCTGTTTGGAAGTTCGACCAGTGCTGATCAAAAGGATAGCTTCTAAGCAGTATGATGATCCCTTATTAGCTGAGAAGATTAGAAGGCTTGAGGTTGGAACTGAGATCGATGATCTGAAAGATTTTAGTCTTAACAAGAGAGGATTGTTTAGAAAGAAAGGACGGTTGTGCGTTTTGAATATTGAGGACTTGTGGAAAGAAGTACTGGGAGAATGTCATCGATCCTAGTTTACAATTCATCCTAGAGGGACCAAGATGTATTAAGATATGAAGAGGAGCTTCTATTGGGAAGGTATGAAGAGGGATGTTGGCTTGTGGGTTAGGCAGTGTGCAAACTATCAACAAGCGAAAGCCGAACATCAGAAGCCGAGTGGATTGCTTCAACCTTTAGAGAATCCAGTTTGGAAATGGGATTCGATATCCATGGATTTTATTGACGGGTTGCCAAGGTCAAATAGGGGATATGAAAGTATATAGGTCATAGTGGACAGATTGACCAATAGTGCCCATTTCATTCCAGTTAAGTCAACCAGGATGACAGCTGTTTTAGCTAAGTTGTTCATGAAGAACATAGTTAGACTACATGGTATTCCTAGTAGTATCGTTAGTGATAGAGATGCTTTGTTTACTAGTGAATTCTAGAAGAGTCTATAGGATGTGTTGGGTACCAAGCTCAAGATGTGTACTGCATATCACCCTCAGACGGATGGGTAGACAGAGAGAGTCAATAAGGTAATTGAGGATTTGTTGAGAGCTAGCGTATTAGACTATGGTGGATTGTGGGAAGATCACCTACATCTGGTTGAGTTTTCCTATAATAATAGTTATCAGACTAGTATAGGTATGGCGCCTTTTGAAGCTTTATATGGAAGGCCATGCAAATCACCAACATGTTGGTTGGAAACTGAAGACAGATTGGTCTTAGGTCCATATTTGGTTAGAGAGGCGTCAGAGAAGATTGGGTTGATTCGAGAAAGGATGAAGGAAGCTCAGTCCAAACAGAAGAGTTACGCATATAAGAGGCGTAAAGACCTAGAATTCTCAGTTGGAGATATGGCATTCATTAAAGATCAACGATGAAGGGTGTGGTACGATTTGGAAAGTCAGGGAAACTGGCACCGAGATATGTAGGTCCATTCTAGATTACAGAGAGGATTGGAAAGCTTGCATATAAACTAGATTTGCCATGCAGTATGGCAGGTTTCCATAATGTATTTCATGTGTCTCATCTTCGCAAGTATGTGCATGATCTAGAGACTACTATTCCTCCAACTGGGTTGGAAGATTCGATAGTAGAGCCTAATATGACTTTTGTTAGACAACCAGTACGGGTTGTAGCGAGAGATGAGAAAAGATTGAGAAACAAGACAGTCAAGTTGGTGAAAGTTTAGTGGAGCACAACAAGAAGGACTGTACTTGGGAGGCAGAGGATAGGATTCGAGATACTTATCATGATCTTCTTTGAGGGTATGTCTATATTAGATTTATATAGATAATTGCTAGTCAAGTAGACTAGTATGGTTGTTAAGAGTGGTTATGGATGATTATTTTGTTCAGTATTTAGTCCTTACTGAATTTCAAGGACGAAATTCTTTAAGGAGGGGAGTCTATAACACCCCTATTTTTTAATAACATTATTCATGAGATTTAAATAGATAAATTAAATGGAATAATGTAAGTATAAAGTGATAAGGGGATTGAGATTTGAATAAATACTTAGAGGCCATGCTTAATTAATTAATTAGATGGATTTAAGAATGGCTTATAGGCTAATTAATTTGCATAAGGGCATATTGGGAATTAGCCGCACTTAAATTCCATAACCATTATACATATCTACGGCTTGCCATCCATTCACATCCATTTTTCATAGAACTTAAAAACGCAAATATAAGAAGATGAGCCGGCCATTGTTAAGGAAGAAAAATTCAAATTAAGCTAAGGAATTAAAGAAGGGGAATAAATCTTAATCTCAATTCAATCTCCTTATCTTAATCAAGGTGAATAATAATTTATACCATCTCTATTTTGTTTCTAATCATTTCCTTTCGGGTTTAAGATTAAACCATTTTTATGATGATTTGGATGATGATATGCTTGGATCATAACATGTTAGATTTAAAAAAGAATTGTTTAAATATGATTTTACATGGTTTTAAGGGTAAAACCGATTATAATTGATTTTGAATGCCATGAGGAATTTGTATGTTATGTAAAACATGATTTTGGAGTTGGGTTTTAAATTTTGATAATTTTCCAAGCCATGGAAAGATTATTATGAATTTTCAAAGGAAAATATAGTTAATTGGGTTTAGAAATTTATTTCAAAATTATATAGAGAATTTGAGTCTGAAATTTAGATATGTTAGATAACATATTAAAAGTGAATTTCTGTATTTTTTGGAGATTTTTCCTAAGTGAATTACTATGAGAATTAAATTATTTTGAAAGGAGGACCTAAATGATTTAATTGTTTTACTTAATGGAAGGGCTTATTTGCTAAATTAACCTTGGTTTAGATCTTAAATTAAGCGGTAGTTATGTTGGTAAAGGATTTGAAAAGTAGAGGCAACTAATCACATGTTTACACGTGGGCAGGTTAGTTAGAAAGTGTTTGCTTTAATTGGCATTAAATCAGATTTACCCATAAAATCGGGTTCCGCCTCTACTAGAAGTACCTTTTGACTCATAGCTTCGGCTTTCAATCAAGTCGAAACCCCAAAAATAAGAAACCAATACACAAGGTATCAACGTTGGTACGTAATGGATTGGAGAAAGGCGGAAGACATGGTGACAAAAGCATTGCTTCCGATGAGGTCGATACCTTTGTTTTGCTTTTAAATGTTAAGCGTCTACCTTTGTTTTACTAAAGCTTTCGAAGGAGTCAAAACATATGCTGTCGAAAGGGTTTTTTAAATAGATTTCAAAGAAGGTTTCCATCTTTCATTTTTAAGTATAATCTTTCGAATGATTTCTTTGTTTATAAAACAATGCTTTTGAAAATAGTGGTTCCGGCCTAATCGAAACCCTGCTGCCATTCTTTTGCCTTTCGAGTGTATTGAAATCATCAATGCTTTCGAATGGTAGCTTTTGTTTTAAGGATGTACTAAGCCACTTCCTAGTTGCTTTCGAAAGGGTTCAAAGGTTTTGAAGGCAATGGCTTCGAAAGGGTTCAAAGGTTTCGAAGGCAATGGCTTCGAAAGGGGTTTCGAAGCCAACCTTCAAGTGTTCCACCCAAATGATTTATGCTTTCGAAAGGGTGGTGCCGATGCCATCAAGTTTTCCCCAATACTTTTATATGATAAAGAATGGTTTCAAAAGTGATACTTTCGTTTATATTCACTTTGACCCAAATGATATTTTAAACCTAAACCTAGTGGTTTCGAAAGAGGGACTTTCAATGGTTTCGGAAGGGATACTTCTAAAGGTTTCGAAAGGGGAGCTTTCAAAGGTTTCAAAAGGGGTACTTTCAATGGTTTTGAAGCTATGAATATAAGAGTTAATGAGTAATACTTTATTACATTCGAAAGGTTTTGAAAGAGAGATCTTAAAGGGCAGAAAAACCAGCTAGGCTGACCCAGTAGTGAATATAAATTGAATTAACTCCTGAATGAGTAGAATAGCATCTAGGAGGTCAGATAGACCAGAATGTAGGATGTTTAAATATTGAAGTTGTCAGATAGATAGGTTCATAGTAAACCCATAAAAACTATGTTGAGGAAAAGTTATTGGCATGGGCCAATAGGTTCATAGTAAACCCATGAAAACTATGTATAAAAGAAGTTGTCAGGGAGACAGGTTCACAGTAAACTCATGAAAACTATGGTTAGATTGAGATATTGGCAGGGGTCAATAGGCTTGTGGTGAATCCATGAAAACTATATCCGGATTAAGTTATTGACAAATGCCAATAGGTTCCTAGTCAATCCATGAAAACTAGGATAAGAGGGAAGTTATTGGAGTTACCAATAGGTTTATGGAGAACCCATGAAACAATGGTGATATTGCCAGGGGCCAATAGGTTCTTAGTGATCTCATGAAAACTATGAAACTGGACAGGGAGTCCATAAACATTAAACAGGTTATTAGTCAGCCCATGAAAAATAGGTTAATAGTGACCCTAGAAACTACATATGAGACAGTTAGTCAAAAATGAATAGGGATGGGAAATCCAGAATTTATTTACTTGTTTGCATATCATCATAATATTTTGAGATGTTTTAACCATTGTGGATGCAAGAGTACATTATATGATCTTATAAAGGTTTTAGGATACTAGTGAGGTGAAAATCCGTTCCGCTAAGCGCCGTGGTCTCACTAGATATCTAAATGGTTTAAGATGGTAGATTATTATTCACACCAGGCTTTATGTCTGACTTGAAGTTTATGTTTTCCCCAAACTCTCGGGTACTCAATTGATTTTGATTAGTTTGAGAGTTGAGGTTTTCAGGTACCTCTTTAGACGAATAAGCTTTCGGAGACATGCAGGAGGCAAGATAGCTATCTAGAGTTCTCTTTTATTTGGATTCCGCTGTGTTGTTATTGTAAGGGAAAAGTTGTCTAATTGCCTATATATATATACTCCGATCATCCAAGGGGGCATCTTCATATGTCGCTCTTGGCGTATGTTGTAATAAATATATTTTCTCTGAACGTGGTTCTTGTATTAGGATTATGTAATGAATTTAAAATGTTTTGGAATGGAATGTGGAACTTGTTTGATGTTTTATTTTTTTTTCATATTCACGTGTTTCTACTATATCAGTGTATCTAACATTACCGTATTTGGTTACCAAGGATTAATAACTATGGATGACTGCAGCATCCATAGCCGTTAGTTTTGGGCCTCCAAGTAGGGGATGTTTCAACATCACTCAAATACCTATTTTCCCAAAAAGTTTTAAATCTTAAGCAGCAGAGATGGATGGAATATATAATATCGTTCGACTTTAGTATTCAATACACCCCTGAAAAGGGAACGTAGTCGTCGATGCCCTTAATCGAAGGCATGCTACCCTAGGCGCTATATATGAATGGAGATAGTTGGAGTTCCTTTCAAATTATAACTTCCAACTACCAACAGAACCCATCCAAGGGTTTATAGCAGTTATGGAAATTAGGCCAGCCTTGATAGATTGCATAAGGCTTAAGCAAGTGAAGGATGAGAAGTTAGTAGAGATTTTAGAGAAGTTGAGGAAAGGATAGCATTTTTCCAATGCTAGTAGGTATTTAGTTGATGAGAAAGGATGCTTAAGAAGTGATGGACGCCTTTTTGTCCCAATGATTGATAATTTGTTGAGAAAGGTGCTTATGGAATGTCACCACTCAAAGATTACCATTCACCATGGAGGAGATAAAATGTATATGAATATGAAAAGGATTTTCTTTTGGCCTGGAATGAAGAAGAGTGTAGCCGAGCTTGTTGCTACGTGCTTGACATGTCAAAGAGTAAAAGCCGAGCAACGGAAGCCTGGATGATTACTATTACCATTGGAAATTCCAACATGGAAGTGGGAGCATATTTAAATAGATTTTGTGATAAGATTGCATAGAAATCAGATGGGTAATGAAGCTATTTGGGTTATTTTGGATAGACTTGTGAAGAGTGCCCATTTTATTTCGATTAGGAACAATAGAACTGCCACTTCACTTATCCAGATTTACATCAAGGAGGTAGTTCGATTGCAAGGGATTCCAATGAGCATGGTTAGTGATACAGACAACTTGTTCACCAGTGAGTTTTGGAGGAGCCTACAAGTAGCTTTGGGAACTTCTCTGAATCTTAGCTTTGCATATCACCCACAGACCGATGGTCAAACAGAGATGGTGAATAGGATTTTGTAAGGCCTATCGAGGGCTTGTGTTTTGGATTTTGGAGGACATTAGGAGCATCGCCTTCCATTGGTCAAGTTTACATAGAGTAATAGCTATCAAGCGATGATTGGTATGGCCCCTCTTAAAGCACTTTATGCAAGGCCATGCAAATCGCCAAGTTGTTGGTGGAAAAACCACTGAAAAAGTATTGTTTGGACCCGATTTGATCCATGATACCATGGAAAAAGTAGAGTTAATTAGGCGACAAACGAAAGCGGTACAAGACCTTCAGATATCTTATGCGGATAGAAGAAGAAAAGAGCTTGAGTTTGAGCTTGATGATATGGTATTTGTCAAAGTCTCCTCTCTTAGAAAAGTGGTTAGGTTTGGCAAGTCTGGAAAATTAGTGCTTAGATTCATTAAGCCATTTAGAGTTTTGGTAGGAGTCTACAATGTTTTCCATATTTCTCACCTTATAAAATGCCTTAATGACACAACTATTAGGGTTGAGCCTGATTAGTTGGGGGAATTAGAGACGGAGCTAACAATGCCTCGTGCCACCACATGCATTGTGGAGCATGGAACTAGGAGATTCCGCAACAAAATAACTAGGATGGTCCAAGTACAATGGGGTGACAACCTGGTGGAAAGCACATGGGAAACCGAGGAGAAGATGAAGATCACTCATTCAAAGCTTTCACTAGCAAATTCTCTCTCCAAGACTTGGATTTTGATTGCATCGTGGTTGCTAGATTGGATGGTAAGAGATGGTTGCCATATTTTTTCACAATCACTTTACACTCATGTTGAAATTATTATGCATGTTTAGGGTATTTGCATACATACTTCCATGACACGATTACACTGTCATGCTATGTTGAGCTCATTTTAGTATATCTACAGTACATAATCACATTGCACTCTGGTTGAGTAGATGGTTGTGTAGATAACTTGGTTTTGTAACATGGATGTTATTGCGCGTTATGCTGTTCGACCCTTGAAAAATTCCGAGACGAAATCCTTTTTAAGAGGGGAATAATGTAACACCCCATAAAATCAATCGTAAATAAATTGAGTAAATTAAATTAAACAAGGTAGGGTTGAGAATAGAGATTTTATAAAAGTTGAAATTTGACCCAAGAAACTTATTCCATTGCATTCGTGTGCGAATTTATGATTTGTTTCCATATTTAATATACTGAAAACATAGCTAAAACGAAGAAGTTATAAGCGTTTGAAGTTTTGAGATTTAAATTAATTTAGTTTGAATTCAAATTCAAATGAGTATTTAAATTTACGGTTTGAATTTCAAAAATTAACCATAGGTTTTCTTGGAGGTTAAGTAAACGTTAAGTTAAATAATTAACATTAAAAGTTAATTAGGAAATAAAATAAATGAGCAACGGAAACAGATCAGCGCACCCCGGAATAGTGGAGAGGTCGATACCTCTGACCCTGGTGGTCGACCCTTAGCGGTCGATCGGTCAAGGGGGTGGTAGAACCATATTCAGGGTGGCGGCTAGAGTTTTTCCGCATTGAAACGCTCTAGATTTATTTGTTTTTCACCTAACTGCATATAACGGTTCTGGTGCATTCTAACTCATATAAATATGACTCTATCCTCTCCACTTTTTATTACTAATATTTTGGTAATTCTTCGAACCTCTGCTATTCTTGTCTCTCCAAATTAGATTCAGAAACTCCATTAGAAATTCGGGTATCTAGTTTTCTATTATTTCTTCTCGTTCCAACTTGTTCTTATTCAGTTCTTCTCCAACTATTCTGAATCTAATAAACATATATGCTTCTCCCTTGCTATATATATGTTTGTACCAAAATTGGGCACAACACTCTTCGGACGTATTTGAAGAGATTAAAATGAAGAATTTAAATGTAAACAGAGGCTAATCTATCAAACACGCCAAAATCAGCAAACGGAAATGTAAAAAGATAGGGATTTATAGTGGTTCGGCATTGTAGCCTACGTCCACTTTGAATGATTTGTTGTTTTATTGATGTTTGCTAACTGATTATAATAGAGAATAACTCAAACACTCAAGTTACAATGGATCGTAAGTAGAGTAATGACGTAATGGCGTCCAAAGTTCTTTTCTGTTGGCATTGAAGTGCTATTTATAGGTGCAATCTGGAAATATCTAGCTTAGATCTCGGAATACCCCTTCTCACATGTGGGTGGACCCACCATATCGATCCAAGGTCATTTGGAATCGATCCCTGATCGATCCATGTACATTTCATATCGATCAAGATTTGCTCCTTCCGGGCTGAGATAGATCTGAGACATTCTTCAGGTGGTAAGTAAACTCCTGTGAAAATTTCATGGAATTTGGACTTGTAGTTTGAGAGATATGATCGATCCAAGGTTGAGTTTGCTAGTAAGGCTGAAGGCTTCATATCGATCGATTGCACGTCGATCCTCTTCGTATCGATCATCTCGTCTCGATGACGTGGCGCTGGAGATCCATATTTGGTGAATGGAGACCGTTTTTTTCAAGTTGACCACTTCCTTCTTATCCATCTTATACGTTACTTCACATATCGATGCTATGTCCTTATTTTCGTATCGATCTCGGTCTATGGTTTCGTATCGATCTCTGGCCCCTTTCTTCGTATCGATCGAGTAGCTGATCGATACGAAGTATGCAACTGTTGAAGGCCGATCGATCCAAGCAATGCTGAGGGCTATCGATACATGTTCAAACTTGATGGATACGAATGATGGATGCTGAGTGATGGACTTGTGCTCATTTCGTATCGATCTGGATGGATACGAAATGATGGATGTGGGTTAATGGATACGAAATTGATGTATTTCACATGGATCTTGATTGATCCATAACTTGGGCATACGAACTCCGATTGACCTAAAATTTGGAATGTGGCCTTCCATAGCTTTGCTTGTCATACCATGATAATTGTAGCTCGATCGGGACTCGGACCGAATTTTTCTGTATCCATCGTGGACCTGTAGATAACCGATCTTCGAGGTGGATTGTCTTCAGTCTCTAGTCAAATCCTCGGTGTCATGAACTTTGCCAAAAGGCAGGATAACATTTGCCCCCCAAAGTACGTCCTGTGTGAACATAACGTGCTTTGAAAAGCTGCAACCTTCATTCTAAAAAGGTTCTATCCGATTTGCTGAACAGTTGTCGTTCTTTCATCAAGTGATGTGACCTTTGGTAGAATTTCAGTAATATAAATGTTGAGTTGTAGACTGCCAATGATCATGTAGTTTTTTGTTGTAACTGAAGGTCACATGCTAGTAATTTGTTGTTTATTGTTCTGACTGCCACCAGGAAAGCATTTAATTCCTGTTAACTTTGAAAATCAAATGTTAGTGGCATGCATGCACGTATGTTAATCTGGCTCCCATTCATGTTTGCACGTTCATGGGTCTTTGTCAAGTTCTTTTCTTTCTTGTTTGGATCGAGTTTCATATCGATCCTCTCTTGGATCGATGTGAAATCCGAACAACAACGATCGATGGTTGTTTTGATCTCTTTCTTCGTATCGATCCTCTCCTAGATCGATCTGGGATGCATTAAGGTAGACTTTGTATCGATGGTTATTGATACGAGATGGACTTATAAAAGGTGTGCTTCGTATCGATTGATACGAAATTTACAAGTGTTAACTCATGGTACAACTTCGTTATTTGTTGCAGGGTAGTTGAGTTTGGGGGCGTAGCAGATCGATCGTTCCTCAGGAGTCATTAATGCAACTTTGACGCTAGAAAACCGATTATTGGATGTTCCATCTGTGTACATTCTCCATCGGTTGGACGGTTCCCAACTGCTCTTCAGATAGTCATCTAATGCAATGAATTCAGATATGAAGTGTGCTAACGTTTGACCATGAAAGCTCTCCGAAGGAGATAAGTGATATCAAATTGGCTTAGCTCGATATTCCATTTGAGTAATCTTTCGGACATCTAAGGTTGCTATAGGACCTATCGTAATGGCTAGTCGATACAGATGTTAACGGGGTGAGCTTGTCAATAGCTAGCTTTCATCATATACTGATCTTTGGATTCGTTTCTCTTCACATAGCATTGCAATGCTTATGGCATGTGTTGACACGGCCCAATTGATGTATAAATCTTCGTGATCCAAAGACTTGGGTAAAATGGGAGGTATCTCGAAGCGATCTATCAGAGCTGGAATTGCATCAACGCGGTTGTTAGTCCATTCAATAGTTCTCTTCCCTCTCTTGGTCAAGTTGAAGAAGAGAATACACTTGTAGATGGCCCTAGAGTTGACTCAGCTTAAGATTGTAATCTTCCGACTTAGGCTCTGTACCTACTTGGTTGACCTCGGTACATGGATGTCTCTAATTGTCAGAATTTTCTTGAAACTAGCCTCAATTCCAAGAGAATTGATGATGAAATTCAAGAATTTTTCTGATGCAACGTTGAAATAGCATCTCAAAGGATCGAGTTTCATTTTGCATTTTTTAGAGAGCACGGAATATCTCTTCCAATTCACCGATGTGGTTGTTTGATAGTCGTGATCTAACGAGCATATTAACCATATACACTTTCATCGATCGGCTAATCTGATTTTTGAATGATCTGTTAACCGTCCTTTGGTAAGTAGCACCAGTGTTCTTAAGTTTGAATCCAGGGATTGCAACATAGCACTATAGGCCCAGGTCAGTAACGAAACTATAATATTTTTGGTCTGGAACATGCTTCAGTATCTGATTGTATCTAGAGTTTGCATCCATGGAAGTGAGTAATTCATGTCCGATGGTCGAGTCCACCAGTTGGTTGATCGTTGGAAGTGGAAAGCTATGCTTTGTCATGCCTCATGCAAATTTGAATAGTTGACGTACGTCCACCACTTCTGTTTGTTTTTCTCATAAGTAAAGGATTGGATACTCATTTTGGGCAGAGGTCATCGTGGATAAACCCATTGGTTTTGAGTAGATTCGCCTCCTCTTTAAGTGCAGCAGATTCCACGTCGCATCGTTTTTTATTCACCGAGACATGCCTCGGATTGACATTCAATGCGGGGTTCTCAATAGCTGGTGAGAGTCCACACATATATATGAGGTTGAGTCCAAGTGAACACATCAAGGTTCACTTGGAGTAAAACAACTAACTTTTGCATCATCATTGCGCAAAGTTGTGATCTAATCTTTAGTACTTGTGATGGGTTGTAGGCACTTCATGTGCTTATTTGCAATGGTTAATGATAAGCCTTATAGGCATGTTGAGTCAAAAGCTTAGTAGAGGTTAACCTTGTATTGTGTGCTGCTGCATAGCGGGCTCCAGCTATGAGTTTGAATCTACTTGTGTTTCTGAGTGATGCACTTTCCATTCAATGTACTCGCAATCCATTGCTCATTGTAAGGGTCGGAATTATGATCAGTTGCCCATAAGTCCGAGCATCGATCCGATAATTCTATCTCCAAGCATCCTTTCGTTCGTAACCTTAAGTTGTTAATATTAGGCACGAGTCATAGGATCGAGTTGTCGTATCCAGCTCTTGGATGATCACACTCGTGCCCCAGTCTTCGGTTGATTGATGTATTGTGCGAATGGTCGAGCCTAGCCCCTGTTGTGTTTATACCGTAGTCCAAGCTGTAAGAGACAGAGTTGTTTAATGAATGATCAAATTACATTCATCTTATTTCTCACATGTGCCCTCAAGTTTGGGGAATATCTCGATAAGTGGCAAGGTAGATAATGTCCGCTTCAATTTCGTATTCTATCCCATTGAACCATAGGATCGAATTAACCGATGGAAGGCTGAGTCATACCTATCTTGCATTATGTTCTAGTTCTTTCCTCTAGGTGGAATACTTCATTGCTTCGCCGACATTCGGACATGAGCTAAGTTCTAGACGATCAATGACATTCACTTCGCGGCTTATGTCGCCATACTCTAGGCAGAAACTGAAGAGTGAATCGTCCAGTCAGATCCAATGCAGGATTGATGCTTCCCTTGTCGAATCCAGGTTAAGAGTCAGTTTGCAGCCATTTAGGTTCCACTTGTTTTGAATTGCTCTTCTAGTCAAATCATGGTAAGAGTCAAAGAATGAACAGTCGCATTGCATTCTTTTAGAGTTGGGCAATCAACCACGTCCATTTTAATTTACGTTCTCCCATCAGATCTAGGGATAAAGTCAGCTCAAATGCAGTCAGGTCATGCTCATCCGGTCTCATGCTCCTCCCTACAAAATCGAAGGAAGGTAATGGAGGACGAATGGTCAAGCCACACTCATTCACGGTTTATTCTTCTATCCATGCTCTGGTGGTCAAAGGTATTCGATGGACATTCGGGTCACATCGATTTGTAGTCAATGAGGATCGATATTGACCGTAATGATTCGACCGCACAATATAATAAACTCGGATCACATTGCGTGTCGATTTAAGGTATGGTATGAAAGGTCCAGATCGATATTGCCCATCAATCCGACGGTACGATATAATTGGTCGCCTGTAACTTCGGACATCATTCTGATTGGTTGGCATTAAGGCCTCCTTGTAGTCGTTGCCTTAAGTTGTAAAGAACACTAAGCTGGAGATGTAGCGAGTCACCTTTCTCTTCTTTAAGTGATTTATACTTCTGCCTCCAGTCGTCGTTTAGCAGAGTTAGTTTATGGATAGTCTAAATGCATCAGTAGTGAGTTTATACTCCTCCTGTCGAGTTTAGTTCAGGGTTGGTGAATGAATGGTCGAATCACACTCATTCATTTGTCTGTGCTCGTAGCCGCACTCTGGGGATCAAAGTTAGTTGAAGGACCGTTAATCACACCTATTTGATATTTATACCCATGTCCACACTATGGGGACTAAGAGTTCTTGTAGGAGATGGTCGGACCGCATTTTCCTCGGTTAATTCCTCTGTCCCTGGTCAAGGGAAAAAGTCGAAGTGTGGTCGGTCACATTACAACAACTTTAGTTTGATGTTTCTCCTACTGAATTGTAGGAAGGAATTGATTGGCGGGTGGTTGGGTCACATCCGTCGATGTTGCACGCACAACCCATCGGATCATAGGCGAGAGTTAGCGGATGAACGGTCATGTCACGTTCATTTGCGGTTGGATGGTAGTCATATCCATTAAGAACAGAATATCCATCTAGGCCCGTTTTGCGAATCCGCATTTCCCTGTCGAATCAAGGAAGAAATTTTGTCTTGTAGGGTTGGAGTTCATCCCTATAAATTTATGTTATGGGTCCCGTGCCGAGGACAAGAGTTGATGCAGGGACGGTCGTGTCGCACCCGCTTAGTGCTGGATGGTTGGATCACACCCGATTTTGTGTGATAAGTGCGCCCCCAAGTCAGGGGAAGAGTTGGAAAGCGGACAGTCGAACCACATCCACTTTTTATACTACAGCACTTACTGAGGAATCAGAGTTGTTAGATGGATAGTCGAATCGCATCCCTTCTGGTATTTATATTCCAATCCATGCTTTGAGGATTGGAGTTGGCTGATGGATGGTCAGTCACACCCATTTGGTGTTTATACTTCAGTCCGCGCTCTCGGGACCAGAGTTGGTTGATGGGTGGTCAGTCACACCCATATGGTGTTTATACTCCAGTCCGCGCTTTGGGACCAGAGTTGGTTGATTGGTGGTCAATCACACCCATCTAGTGTTTATACTCTAGTCCGTGCTCTCAGGACTCGAGTTGGTTGATGGGAGGTCAGTCAAACCCATTTGGTGTTTATACTCCAGTCCATGCTCACGGGACCAGAGTTGGTTGATGGGTGGTCAATCACATCCATTTGGTGTTTATACTCCAGTCCGCGTTCTCGGGACCAGAGTTTGTTGACGGGTGGTCAATCACACCCATTTGGTGTTTATACTCCAGTCCACGCTCTCAGGACAAGAGTTTGTTGATGGGTGGTCAATCACACTCATTTGGTGTTTATACTCCAGTCCGCGCTCTCAGGACAAGAGTTGTTTAACAGACGGTTGATCACATCTGTTTAAGGATTAGGATCTTATTCATGCTCTAGGAATAAGGAGTTGGTCAAGGTTGTGGATGGTCGGATCACATCCTCCTTGATCCAGTAAGCGAAGTCGTGGATGGACGGATCCATCTTCTTCGAGCTTGCAAAAAAAGGCGAGGTCATGTGTGGATGGGTCCACCCTCCTCGAGCTGGACGGTCGGATCACGTCCAATTTAAGCTTGGGCTGTTAAACTTCCCTTGCATCCGGGATAGGAGCCAACACGTGGACAGTCGTGCTGCGTTGTCTTTGATTTAGATTTTGCTTCTTCCAAGCTTAAGGAGTAAGAGTAATGCTCGGGAGAACTTTGAGTTTTGGCTAAAGAGTGGATTGTCAAACCACATCCACTTAGAGTCATGTCCTTGCCCCAGTGTTAGGGAAAAGAATTGGAGAGTGGACAGTCGAGTCGCGTCCACTTGATACTTTACGCTCTTTCGGTTAGGTAAGGGAAGAGAGTTAAAATGATAGCTCCTAATGATTAGCGAGCTGTCGGTCAGTCCATGATGATTGTAAATTGGGGCTCCGGCCTTGATGAATTCGGTTTAAGGCATGTTTGTCTTGCCGAATCACAGACGCGGCCTAGAGAGTGAATGGTCAAATCATATCCACTTTAGACTTGTGTTTTCAAACAACCCCAAGTGTCTATTGTAGGATTTGATGCATGGATGGCCATGTCACGTCCACCCCTAGTGTGGTTCCGATCTTACTAGGCATCAGAAGAAGCATAAGTATTTTGGCAAGCTTCAAGTACGAGATGAGGAGTGTATTGCCAGGACATATCACTCCAAGCCTTTCTCAGATCTCCAATTAAATTGCATAGGCGAATGAGTGGATGGTCGGTAGCATCCACTTTGTACTAAAGTCCTGACCTTGTCGGTCTCTTCCGCTTTGATGCCTTGCCCCCCAGTCAGGGGCATATAGTAGCTGATGAGTGGTAGAATGATGCTCGTCATGGTGATACCTCAATGACCTGATCATAGTCCGTGGAGGTTGTTTGGCACCCAACCTTGAGTACTTAGTTACCTGCACCATTTGCAAGTAGTTTAATCCAAGTTGGTCATATTTCGCAACATAAATGAAACAAAAATAGAAATAATTCAAAATGATTGGATTAAATCTCATTAATAAGTGAAGTAGCGTTGTATGCTCGCTATTGCACTTCAGTCCAGCTCTTCTTACTTGGAAGTCTAATGCAGGTAGTTCAATTTAATCAAAGTTCTTGATTGATAGGGGTCGGGTGTTCCCTGCCCGTCGTTTTATGGGGCTTGCACATATTGTCGAAGCTTTCTTTTCCGGAGCAGCCTTAAGGTGTTGACATCTATGGTAGCCATCTAAAGAAGAGGAGTTTTCCGATTTAGAGTATGGAGTAGGTTCCCTCCTTATCTCGCCGCATTGATCCTTCATCTGGTTCATCAACTCAATATTGGCCTGGATATGTTGGTATAGTTGTTGGTGTCTATCCACCAGTTCTCTTATCATAGTCTAGAAATAAGCTGTTGTGATGAATTCATTTATGAGTATTAGCAGCAACTGGCTATGGATTTTGATCAATTCGTTGGCTGTCAGCTTCATTATTCCCTTCAACAATATGAGAAGTAGAACTGGTATGTCTAATCATGGTTGACAATCTTCTTTGAGCAATGGGGGAAGAAAACTGCATTTGATGGCATTCATCACTCTTGGTGGAATCCATGCGCCATTCTCACTTCATGAGGTGGCGTCGGGGGTTGTATTTCCATAGTACACCGACATGGTCAGCATCTTGAATTTTCACTAGAAATTTTGCATGTAGAATGGTTTCAATGAATAGGTCTCGACTGGGAAAGATACTCCAATCGTCATTATCAGGTCCATTTTCTAGCTTCGGGGTCTTGTAATACTGGTGAATGATGTATGCATGATTGTCCAACGTTTGAGTGGTTGGTAACGCCGATTGGATGGTAAGTTTGTTAAGATGGGATCATAGATTGGTGACTGTCCCAAACTCTCATCCAGGTAATAGACCCATATAAGGTAGTGAGAAAGTCCTCTCGAGGTTGTATGCCATGCTTCTAGTCATATGGAGATGGCATGATCAAGATGCAAGCATTTGAAGGTGGTTCAGTGGTGACTAGCTATGCTTTGAGTTGGCAGAGTAAACAGTGTAGGGCAGTTATCACATTAGCCATCATACCATAGTTGTCAATTCAGGCGTTTGAAAGTTGGTCAATTGGGGGAAGTTGCAATCCACCTTGGAAGCATGATATAGTAACCAATTCTCGTTCTTGGGGTATTAGCTTGGTTCTCCAGCCTCTTGGAGCACTGTTTGAGTAGTAGATCCTTGCCCGCTCCTTGATTGCAATTCAACATCTGGTATTTTAATCCTCTATGTCCCGTTCAACCATGAAACGATCAGGAGAGTGGATGGAATGTTCCTTCATTAAGTTGAGTTTTGAATTCACTATGCGGCCTCTTTTTTGGAAATTTAGATCGTACCCGATTTTTTTTAATTTCGTATCGTTCTCAGTAATGGAAGTTAGATGTTTGATATAAAACATCTGGATCGATACGAAAGTGGACATCTGGATCGATACGAAAGTTGCACAACTGGATCGATCCGAAAAGTGGACATCTGAATCGATCCGAAAAGGGGACAAATGGATCAATACGAAAGTGGTACAACTGGATTGATCCGAAAAGTGGACATCTGGTTCGATCTGGAAAGTGGACATATGGATCGATACGAAAGTGGTACAACTAGATCGATCCGACAAGTGGACATATGGATCGATACGAAAGTGGTACAATTGGATCGATCTAAAAGGTGCACAACTGGATCGATACTAAAGTTGTGCTTGAGGATCGATATGAAAGTTGCACAACTGGATCGATACGAAAGTCTGGATACGAAATTAGTCATCTTTTCTAGATACGAAGACATGGATATGAAAAATCATCAGTTTTCTAGATACGATTATGGATAGGAAAATCAGGAGTTGGAATTTTCTGAAGGGCTCAGGGGAGGAGCTTTTTGAGAGCTCGAAGGAGGAGCCCTTTGGATCTGGAAAATACGGTAGTGTGCACCATGTCAAATGTAGTTCTTCTTAGATCTGGAGCAATCTGAATAGAATAGAAGGAACCACTAGAAGCTAGATCTAGATCTCCTCCTCAGATTTTAGCAATCTAACAATGGCAGGGGATCCAAGGTATCAGAGAAAAGTAGAGTGTTCTTAGTGAAAGCACCAAAGTGTTTGTACCAAAATCGGGCACAACACTCTTCTGACGTATTTGAAGAGATTAAAATGAGGAATTTAAATGTAAACAAAGGCTAATCTAACAAACACGCCAAAATCAGCAAACAGAAATGTAAAAAGACAGGGATTTATAGTTGTTCGGCATTGTAGCTACGTCCACTTTGAATGATTTGTTGTTTTATCGATGTTTGCTAATTGATTACAACAGAGAATAACTCAAACACTCAAGTTACAATAGATCTCCAGCAGTGTAATGACGTAATGGCATCCAAAGTCCTTTTTCTGTTGGCATTGGAGTGCTATTTATAGGTGCAGTCTAGAAATATCTAGCTTAGATCTCAGAATACCCCTTCTCACACGTGGGTGGGCCCACCAGATCGATCCAAGGTTATTTGGGATCGATCCCTGATCGATCCATGTACATTTTGTATTGATCAGGATTTGCTCCTTTAGGGCTGAGATCGATCTGAGACATTCTTTAGGTGGTAAATAAGCTCCTGTGAAAATTTCATGGCATTTGGACTTGTAGTTTGAGAGATATGATCGATCCAAGGTTGAGTTTGCTAGTAATGCTAAAGGCTTCGTATCGATCAATTGCACATCGATCCTCTTGGTATCGATACAATTCGTATCGATCATCTTGTCTCGATGATGTGGCGCTGGAGATCCATATTTAGTGCATGGAGACAGTTTCCTTCGAGTTGACCTCTTCCTTCGTATCCATCTTATACGTTACTTCTCGTATCGATGCTATGTCCTTGTTTTTGTATCGATCTCGGTCTATGGTTTCGTATCGATCTCTGGCCCCTTTCTTCGTATCGATCGAGTAGCTGATCGATACGAAGTATGTAGCTGTTGAAGGGTGATCGATCTAAGGAATGCTGAGGGCCATCGATACATGTTCAAACTTGATGGATATGAATGATGGATGCTGAGTGATGGACTTGTGCTCATTTCGTATTGATCTGGATGGATACGAAATGGTGGATGTGGGTTGATGGATACGAACTTGATGTATTTCACATGGATCTTGATCGATCCATAACTTAGGAATACGAACTTCGATTGACATAAAATTTGGAACGTGGCCTTCCATACCTTTGCTTGTCATACCATGATAATTGTAGCTCGATCCGGACACGGACCAAATTTGCTTGTATCCATCGTGCACCTGTAGATAACCGATCTCCGGGGCAGATTGTCTTCAGTCTCTAGTTAAGTCCTCGGTGTCACTGCCTTGCCAAAAGGTGGGATAACAATATATATATTTGTATGTGTGTGTGTGTGTGTCAAAAGTGAGATTTTGGAAGGGTTGTAAGGCGTGCAA
Source organism: Allium fistulosum (assembly GCA_030737815.1). Classification (NCBI taxonomy): domain Eukaryota; kingdom Viridiplantae; phylum Streptophyta; class Magnoliopsida; order Asparagales; family Amaryllidaceae; genus Allium; species Allium fistulosum. The sequence goes on along the minus strand of CM060905.1, from coordinate 875,311,758 downwards.
ATCCAAGGATGGCAAGGCTAAGGATATTTTGTGAGTAGAAAACTTAGTATTTCTTTTTGAGTAATTAATTAGTGTATGTATATGGATTCGATTATGCCTTAGGGATTTTGGGATTGCGAAAACAAAATAGATAAAATCCCCTAAAATTCCTCTTTATTTCGAAATGTCAATTCTTGACTGAGGTTCTCAATTATTTATGTTAACTTGATGGAATTTACACCGTTTCTACAATTTTTGATAATTTCATAGTTCCACTTCTCCTCTTTCTTTGTCTCCCATGATAAAATAAGGGTGTAGAGTACGAATTCTATTCGTTGTTTACACCACTTATTCTACATAAAATTACATCATTTATTTCTTTGTAAAAGAGGATTTGAATAGAATATGAAGTTAGGATTGAAATTCCTATTGTTTAGGATATTCTATTGAATTAATGTAATAAATTCGGTTTCTATTTCTCTTTACAAGTCTATTTATTGCAGTTTTGGATATGAATATTTAATCCTTGTTATCGATATTTTAATCTCTTGTTATGGATATTGAAATCTTAGAAATCTAAAGGGAATGAACTTGTATTAGTATTATGGTTAAAGGAATTGACATTTAATGCTGGTTTAGTGCATATAAACCGCACGCATAAAAGTTATTAGACATGAATAAATATTTATTTCTATTAGTGTAGTAAACATATAATTATAGCATATAATTGCATAGTTAATTAGGTAATAATTGTCATTAATTCCCCCTTAGGAAGGTAATTAATATTTTAAGGCATAATAAGGTAGATTCATTGTAAAGCCTTAATTATGAAACAATGAGATGAGTATTATATATATGGGGAGTATTTAAATTCTCTATATTTAAATTATGGCTAAGTCATAAGGATGCGAGGTCAGTCAAAAGACACACAGAAGTCTGCACAACCAATCTGGTTACCAGCAGTGTGACTTTAGAGCTGATGTTAGATATCTCTTATGAAAGATATTTGTGATGATGCGAGGTTAGTTCCAAATTTTGTAGGATAAATTTTCCCATCTAATCTGGCTACCAGTTCTATAAATAACCGGACTAATGTGAGACAATTATGAGTATGGGTCATAATACGAAGGGCCTGCTTCAGGGTCTTGAGATATTAAGTGGTTGTTTGAGGGCCCGCCTCTTTTCCTCAAATGGAGTATTAAATGGACAATGGGCTAGTTATTAGGCATGATAGATGGAATCTCAACAGGGATCCACTTTGGGATAAGGTATTAAGTGATTGATTGAGGGTCTACCTTTCCATAAAGAATTTCGTTGTTCCGCGCCCTGGTAAATAGGGGAGGCTATTAAGTGGCTTGAGAGATTCCGCGTGATGTCAGCTAGATAGTTACCATTGAGAGGTCCACTTCGGGAATAAGTATTAAATGATTGGGTCTACCTCAATTAAGGTCTTAAATGGCCAGAGTCTGCCTATTTCCAATAAAAGGTATCAAGTAGCTTGGGTACTATCTCTTGCATTACTAGATATTTATGTAGTAGGATTTGGTTTATGGGATTTAGAAACCTGCTTCGGGAATGGATGATATTAAGTGGTTGATTGAGGACCCGCCTCTTTTCCTTATAAGAAGTATTAAATAGTTTTATATACAGAAGACATATTCTTATTTTGAAATATACTATCCAAATACTAAATGGTAAGATTCGAGGTTTTTATTCATCAGACATTTGTTGTTCTAACTCCTTCCTCATTACAACATAGGTTATGGATAGAGTAATGAAGGTGACAATGCTTGAAGGAGGAGTGGCTTACGCTTGTGGCAGTTATTATTATATTTTATGATGTCTTATGTTGTACCCATGTATTTTGGATAAATGATGTAACAGACTTTACTTGACAGTTTGATGACGTTTAGTATTACGACATTTCAAAAGGATTTCAAATAAATAGGTATAATTTGTTATTATATTTTATTCCATCCAATATGAGTTCTAAATTAATAGTTATTGATTTGTACTGTTACTTCTTTTCTCAACCAACTTCCAGCCTTAGAATGGATCTAAGTTTCGATGGGCCTTTTCTGGTTTTAGGCATGTTCCGAGGTGGACTGTTACATTTGGTATCTGAGCTTAAGTTACCCGATCAACGGGGAAACTATACGTATGAGTGGCATACTTGTTATTTTTGAAAAGGTTTTTCCAAAAGGATTCACACGCACCCCTATTTCCTTGAACACACACACACACACACACACACACTAGGTAACACTTTTTCTTTTAGCATATAATACTATCTTAGGAAATCTTCACCAAAGTTACAACTTACAGATAGTTGATGTGGCTGATAATCAATCTTATTTCGGAATTAGGATCCCTACCCACAGAAGACCTCCCATTCATGGAGTGCCCGAATGGTTTAAACAATATCTTAGGACTATTGAGCAATTTCCTATTCCTTCAGCTGCACCAGTGGCACCTGCTGCCCCACCTGCCGATACAGCACCTTGTCCTATTGACTTTTCTTAATTGTGTAAGGACTTTCTTAATATGGAAGGGAAGATATACTCTGAAACCAAGGGATATCTAGAAGTTAAAGCATAGGTTAATGACTACGAGAAAATATTTAGAGAACTTGGTTAGGAAGATCAGCCAAAGGGGAGGATGCCAGCTTGGGACCTCAAAGGAGAAGCTTTAGATTGGTGGAACTTGGTGACCGAGGAAAACACTAGAAGGATTTTCTCATAGGATGAATTCAAAAACAGATTATAGATAAGGTTTATGTCTAAGGCAGAAGTGAGCCTACAACTGGTGAAATTCATTCAGCTTAGGCAATGAGACTCCACTCTAAAGGAGTACATAGTTAAGTTCATAGAGCTGGCTAAATTCGAGATGAGCTTTATAGATACACCTATAAAAAAGGCCATGAAATTCGTGAAGGCCTAAATTCTCCGTTGAGAGAAATGTTGTTGACCCAAGTACCCATTGGTGCCACTCATGAGATGTTAGTGGAGAAGGCAATGATACACATGGCCAATGTATACGATAAGGATGTAGAAAAGGAGAAGGCTGCACCTACCCAAAAGTAAGAATGGTCTAAGAAGGGAAGCTTTTGGGCTAAGAAGAAGTCGAAGGGGAAGTTTAAAATGGATGGTAAGGTGTGCAAGCGATGCCAAAGAAAGGTCATGAGGCTAAAGATTGTAGGCTAAGTCTAATGAAGGAAGCTTTTAAAGGGAAGAGCTTTAATTGCCACGAGGAAGGGCACCTCAAGAATCAATGCCCTATGTTGGAAAAGGAAGGATCAAGCGAACAAGTTTATGCTATTGAAGCCATCTCTATTGCAAGTAGACCACCAAGATACGGAGGGAAGGCATCATTAGAAGGAATAACTCTTATTTTATGGGTTACAATCCGTACCCTATTTTGAGAACTTCTTGCTCATCAACCATTTAAGCTTCTTTTGCTATTTAAGGAGCTAGAACTTTATTCTTGTTGATGTCTAAATTTGTTGGTCTACTCATCCTTTCAAAGCTTTCAAGAGATGTGTCCATCTCTTCTTCCTCTTCCTCTTCTTCTTTTATTCAATCTCCATTTCTTATTTGTCCTCTTCTTCAATCTCCTCTTGCTATTCCATTTCCAACCTCTCATCTTTGTCCGCTAGAGCCTTATCTGGGTCGAATTCGAAAGGAATGTGCATGAGTGAGATGTTCTTTTTGTTAAAGACTTTTGGGTTTTAAGTTATTTTACTCTCAAATCAACTCCAAAATATTGAAAGATTTTATTCAAGTATACTCCATGATAAAATATTTTCGTGTAAAGAGACTCTTTTAGCAACAAAGTCTGATAAGATGACTTATGCACAATGTGTTGCTTGATATTGTGTCAAAATTATTACATGTTGTTGTATACGCTCACTTCCTTTTCTTGATTAAATCTATGTTGGGGGGTTCTGTAACTTCATCAAAGTTGGACAATCTCTTTTCAGATGACCGAATTATCATATTCAAAACACTTGATCGCACTTCCTTATCTTGAGTTGTCGGTATTGCTATCCATCCTCCAGAGTTTGTTCCTTTACTAGTCCTTCAAGAATTTTCTAAAATTTCTTGCTATGAATGCAGTTTCATCATCATCATCATCATCATCGTCTAATCCTTGATTATTTATTATAGCTTTGAAAGCAAGAGATTTCTTTTCATTTGCTTGCCTTATTTTTTTACCTTGCAACTATACTTCATATGACATCAAATTACCAATTAACTCTTCTGCTCTCATTGTACTAATATCATTGGCTTCTTCGATTACCAAAGTCTTTTAATCCTATTCACTAGAAAGTGTATTTAAGATCTTACAGACTTGGTCATCTTTAATAAAAAAAATTCCCCAATATACTAATGCATGTAATATGTCCTAAAATCTAGAATTTAAGTTAGAAATAGATTCATTTGGTTTTAGCTCGAAAAGTTGGATCTTGTTAGTTAACATAGAAATTTTGGTTTGTTTAACCTTAATAGTGCCTCCGTGTATGACTTCCAATATCTTCCATATTTCATCTACGCTCTTAAAGAAAAACAATCTATTGAACAAATTATTATCTAGGGTGTAGAATAAAATATTTGTAACCATCAAATTATTAAGTGCTTATGTCTTTTGTTCAGCAGTCCACTATGCATAATTCGTTAGGGCTCAGTGTACACAGCTTGTGTGATATTCCAAATATCTAAGCAGTTAGATTTTAAGTAAAATTTCATTATACATGACTAATAAGCATAACCACTGTCATGTGGTGGTATAATAGTGGATTGTTCTTCTACAAGTGTGTTAAAGTGGGTGTTATTAGTGTTACTAGCCATTTAATTTTTTCAAAAAATAGATAATGAATTTTTAAAAACTGTGATCTCTGATACCGAATATGTGGTGATGTGAAATACCCTAAAACCTATGCGGAATGGGTCTTAAGGCTATTATAACATAGGAGGGTGGGTTGAATAATGTATTTAAACTTCTTAATACTTAACTTGTAGATTTCAAATTATTCAATTGAAATCACGGATATAAGCAGATAAATATAGGTAGATGTAGCAATTAAAAGCGGTAAAGTAAAAAGAGACACTAGGAATTTTTATACTGGTACAGATTCCCGATCCTAATTCAATTCCTGTACCCCTTGTAGAATTTCACTATCACTAACTTCTAATTCCGCCAGTGGCAAGTACACACATACAACTTGACTTTGAACCAAGTGGCACGAATACCTATCTTGACTTTCTACAAGTGGTGGAACATACCTAACCTCTTAATTTTCCACAAGTGGTCAAGATTACTTATACAATCCTGATTTTCTGCCGGTGGCAGGATACACCTTTACAATTCAAGTAGTAGTAGAATAATTCTACAAAAAAAATCATATCTTTCAAATAAAAAATCTTGTAGTCTTCGGTACAATTATCTCATAGACCTCCAATGGTAGTTTGTATTTGAAATCTGGGAGGTATAAGACGAGATTAGAGATAGAATGATCAAAAATTTCAATATGAACTCTTTGATCTCGTGTGGTTTGCAAACCTGTAAAGAATAAGGGTGAAAAAGATTGGGTTCAGAAAGTAATCATAATAATTTTAATGGAACATGATGGTAGAATAATGGTAATGAAAGAGGAAGAGTAGAATGAGAGAAATTGATGTTAATTTTTTTTCCAAAGCCTTTACATAGAAAATGAAAAGAAGTGCCTTTTGGCAAAAGGGTGAAAGGAGCCTATTCGTTCGAATTCAAAAGCCACTTTAACAGCTAGTAAGTCGACATATACTACAGCGACCCGTAATTTTATCACTTTAAATATGAATATTTGATATATTTTTAAATAACTAAAAATTGAATTTTATAATTTGAATATATCTCTTCTAATTAATAACTAATGATGGTAAAGTTGTTTTAAACTTTGGTTTAAAGAAATAATTAGTTCGGAGAAAAATCGAATATCGTTTTTCGAATTTTCGACTTTTCATTATATAAAATGTTGTCGAAACAAGTTATACACATTAGTGTATATATGTACATATATATATACGAATAACATGTGCTTTAGGCTAATGAAGTGATTAGATTAACATAAGGCTAAAAGTATACTTAAGGTAATAAAAAAGAAAAGAAAGAAAAAGAGAAAAGGCATAAGTATGCACATAAGAATGATGGAGTGATGCATGGAGGACAAGGGGGGGCATGTGTATCATGATGCAGGAAGGGAGGTGTCATCATTTGTTGAAGGGTAGTAGGTAAGGGTAGTTTGGTAATTTCTCATTTCCATTTTCTATAGAAACCACTACACTCTTTCCATATTTTTACTTCATTTTCATTTCTTTTCCCATTCCTTTCTACTACCTTTCCACTCTCTTCTCTTCTTCTTTCATGGCTTCTCAAAAGTTTTAAATTGCTGAAACCATTTCCACTCCTCTCTACATCACTTACCTTTAAAACAAAACCCAAAATCCAACATTTTTCCCATGGCCGAACCCATTTGACCCCTTTGGGTCTTGAAAATAAAGTTTGATAAAAGGAAACTAGGTCCGGTTATCGATTAAAAAGTTATGGTAGTTTTAGTTGCAAGTTTGTGTCGGTTTTTGGTGAGTAAAGGTCACTTTAAAATATAGTTTAAATCTTTAAGATTATTTATAATAATCTTCGTTGATTACATATATTTATAAGTATTTGGAATTATTGTTGTTTGGATTAGTTTTTGCTTGAAAGCGGATGCACATAGGATATTTTTGGAGAACTTGAAATGAAGTCGAAGTGTTCGTAGCAAATAGGTCGCTACGACACACTTCGAAGTGCATATGTTGTAATTTTCAAAAGGACAATTTTTCCTTGCCTTATGGATGATATTTAAATTATATATATCTTTGTGTGTGCGCGCGCATATGCATTTGTGCTTATGTATATAAGTGTTCTGAATGTTTCTTGGTTAAGTTAGCATACTTGAATTGGTTTTTATTCGACAATGAGATCCCGTATTTCTTTAAACTAATTTACTACTTTGTTTTTTAAGAATGTTTTCCAAAGATTTCCAAACTTAACTTTTTTAAAACCTTTTCGCTAAGTTATTAAAGTGGTTTAAATATAAACGAAAAGGGTTTAAAAGCTATTTTGATTTACAAAACAAGTTTTAAAAAGTTATGGTCCATATAGCGATAATTGCTATGGGTGTAGTTTGTAAATCGATAATTTTTGTGAAAAAGAAAAAGAGTTTATACATTGGATATTTTTGAAAAGACTTTTAAATATGTTTATAAGTATTAAAAAGGAAGTCTGAAATTTTAAATATATTTTCAAGTATTTATTTAATTATTTAAGTAAGAGGTTTAAATTTTAACCGCTTTGTTTCAAAAGTCTTGTTTTTTTAAAGCAATTATCTTTTAAAAAGATGTTTTAAATATAAGGATTTTCTTTGTTTATGCCATTGTAACATAAAACAAAATGAGATAAGTTGTGCTAACATGTTGACATGTTTGTGGAAAATAAGTCATCATGTATTTAGTACTAAAAGCCGATGAGTAGACTTTACTCTATCCATGAGATCTAGAACCAGAGTTTCTAGGTGAGGGATAGAAAAGTCGAAATGTAGAAAACATGATAAGTATAAGAGATTTAATTTTGATAAATGGATCATGATTAATTAAGTATAAGGAAGACACTTCATTGTATACTTACGCCAAATTTCAAGGTATGGAAACTTGTCTCTATCCCGAGAAGTAAGAATGTACGCCGAGGTAAGGATAGTTTTCTAACTTGTCCCACTTCATTGTTAATCAAGGGATGGTACTATTTGAAAGTGAAAAGTGGTGAAAAGTATAGGATGCCCTATTTTTCATATGTAAACTATACTTACACCTAAATAGTGTTTTGTCTACTACCGATAAATTGACCAATCGTTAACTCCGGAAATATCTAAGAGAACCGTGAGAATTATATTATACAGTTATCTTCGGTGATGCTATGTTGTACGTATAAAGTCGTTGTGTTCTTTTAGGACAAATGATAAGTAAATCCATCCACTTAAATAGTTAGGAGGTGATCTCCACTCTTATGTACTATCTATTTATTTCTAAAAGAACAGAAATTGAGTTTACCGAAAACTATCCAGTGTTGGTTCAAAGAGATCGGGATTGGATAAGCATGAGTTATCCAAAAACCACTTTGAATTAGCATGAGCGTTCAGGTTGGAGACATCTTGATGATGATGGAACCGAAGATGGAATTCTTTGAAGTGCAAGGGATACTTGCTACTAATCCTAAGGGTGATTCCAAAATGGATGTACTAGATGTAGTGCCTTCGGTTTGTTCATATCCTAAACAACTTGTATAGATGAATGCTGGCATTACATTGTTGCTTGGAGCGCAGTGTTAGAGTTCTAAGTGGGATTTGCTATATAAAAGGTAATCGTTGCCTCAAGCCTCACACCCGGTAATGACAAAAACATGGAATATGCTTCAAGGATATGTGGTTCGCTACCATTAGGGTGTGATCATTCCTAATCAAGATCGATATTATTCCTTTTGATGTATACTTTCGGTCCAGTATGGTTGTTGATCGGAAAGGAGGGATGATCATATTCGGTACTGTCTAGGAAGGGGTAGGCCGGTCTTGACTCGCAGGGGTTGAAATATTTTCGACTTTGGTACATTTTTCTAGAGGTGTACTAAGATGTGCGGTACCACTATAGCTCTGTCATTGATGAAATCCATTTTCCACTATGTGTTTATGGACTGGGATGTATACTATATATGCTGGAATGTAATTAATGCAACCATTTCAGCTATGATTAAATATTTATTTTTATTTTAAACCCTAAATATTATTATAATATCACAATGTTTCTTATAGAAAGGGTTTATTTATCATAAGGTAAAAATATGTCCGTATTTACATGCAACGTGGTCTTACAAGATATCTTTATTTTAAAAGATTTTATAAGTACAACAATTCATTGTTTTGATTTTACTCACACTAGACCCATGTCTAACCCAAAGATTTTCTTTCTTTCCTTTAAACTACTCTAATTTTATGAGTAGCCAAGTAGTCCACGTTCTTATGGATGCATTTTGGAAGGAGCATGGAGTAGGAGCCTTCTTCGTTTTCTAGTTATCTATTTTATTTCTGCTGTGTGTATAGTTATGTATCAGCATTATGGGGGCATGCAATTATAATTATCTTTGACTAAAGTTAGTACCTGTTGTAACTCTGATGTTTCATTTTGGGAAGTGACCATATGTACTATCTTTTATTATATTATGTAGGATTTGCTTGCATTGTGTGATTCAGTGTTTCTTTCTTCTTGTCTTTTCTTTTCTTTTAACCCCAACAGCTTGTCTTTCAGACATCTAAATGATCGACACATGAATATCGTGATGTATTAATTGTCATCTTTAGGAATAAGAAAGGTAAATCGTTACATGTGGTATCAGAGCTCAAGTTGGGTGAACACCTAGGCCTTAGTTGGGGGTCAACTCATTAGTGATAGGGTTAGTAATGCCTCATAATGAGTTTAGTCTATGAAAGCATGTATTTGTAATTTTTATCCATATATATATATATATATATATATTCGTGTTATTTTGATAAGCTTTAATATGTTGGATTTGGTACCCTTTTTCTTAAGACAACCTTGTCTAAAGTATCTCTCAAATGGATCTTGCTATAGGATTTCGCTAGTTAAGGATGGCAGAGGATAGTATACCCTTAACAGCATCTAGAGGACCAGATTGTTTCTTTGAATAGTTGGTTATGCTTTTTGCTCTAACCAATGCACCCGCCTATTTGTAGACCTTATGAATTGAGTTTCTAGAGATTTGTTAGATAAATTTATGTTGGTCTTTATAAAAAGTATTCTTGTTTATTTTAAGATCGAGGAGGAACACAAATATCATCTGGAAGTGGTGCTTGAAACGTTAAGAAAGCACATTTTAAGGGATAAATTTTCTAAGTGTCATTTTTCGCAATCGAAAGTAAGGTTCTCGAACATGTTGTGTCAGGGGATGGTATTTCAGTTGATCCATAAAAGGTAGCAGCTGTTTAAGATGGGAAGACACCACTGACTCCAATGGAGGTCCGAAGCTTCTTAGGCTTAGTAGGATATTATATGAGATTCATCCAAGACTTCTCCAATATTGCCTCGCACCTGATAAAGTTAACAAAGAAGGATGCTTAGTTTATTTGGACTTTGAAGTATGAGGAAGCATTCATTCAATTAAAGAAGAGGCTAACCAGCGCTCCAGCCTTAACTATTTCAAATGGAGGTCGAGGGTTGATTGTGTATACAAATGCTTATGTCGTTGGTTTGGGTGCGAACTTGATGCAGCATATAAGAGTTATCGCTTATGCTAGTTGGCAACTGAAGCCTCATGAGCGTAATTATTCAACACATGATTTGGAGTTATTAGCCATTATGTTTGCATTAAAGATGTGATGGCATTACTTGTTAGCACTACACCAAAACAGGCAAATTCTAAAATTTATAAGTGTTACAAATAATTTCAGTAAAACTTTTTGAGTGTTACTAATGGACTGTGAGGAATGGAGCGGCCAAATTTGTAACACTTATAAGTGTTACAAACATACGTATTACTAACACTTATAAGTGTTGGTACCTAAATATACGGTAACGCTTATAAGTGTTGGTAACGAAATATACGGTAACATTTATAAGTGTTGGTACCTAAATATACAGTAACGCTTATAAGTGTTGGTAACGAAATATACGGTAACGCTTATAAGTGTTGGTATAGAAATATACGGTAACGCTTATAAGTGTTGGAAAATGATTATTTAATAACACACATATATATATATATACCAAAACTTAAACGCAAAGTTTAAATATAAACACGCTGCAAATAATGGTTTCCATATCACAAATAATTCATCATACATATTCAATGCAAAGTTTAAACGCTCTGCAAATGTAGTATAATATATCGTAAACTTTGTAGCACTCAACCTTTAATTTTACAACAGAAAACAAATACGACAATTACATCTAAAGCATTTTTTTCATATATTTTATCATTAGCAAACCAAAATGAGAAACATTTGGTCTTACAGTGTCCATTAGTTTTCCATAGTTGGTGCCACCAATAGCATACACGACATTTTCAAGCGCAGCAGCCCCTGCATACCCTCTGTCAAATTTCATACATTCATTCATTATCCATGAGTCTGTACGAGGCTCGTATGTTTCCATGCTTGAAGTCATTCTTTCTCCATCGAATCCACCAAAACAGCATCTGTGCATATACACATGTATATTATGATAACTTGATAAAAACTTCCTCTGCTGTACCAAAGGTAACATATATAGTATTAGTCAACAGTGACTCGATAAAGAGCACCCTAAAATAACAGCAGCAATTATCACGTCTACTTTTTGTCACAATATTTGAGCAGGAAAACCGACAAATCTCCCCATGGGACCTTCTTTTGTAAGAAAAAGCAATAATACTTTGTCTTTTAAGAAAAAAATCATCTGCTACACTGATGCGTACAAAATATCAGTATGTCCCTCCCTAGTATCCTTTGCGATGAAACATAGAACTTGTGTGTAAGTTGTATATGTTTACTTCCTCATTTTGACGTTGCCTTTTCTTGTCATGAAATGTACAGGTAAGTTCTTATTCCAAGCAAACGGTAGAGTACAAGGACTGTGAATTGACATTCAATGAAATTAGGTTGAGTAATAAACAGTTATGTACCTTAACTTATAAGGTCTTTCTTTTTTAGCATCAATTTAGTTGCAATTTTGTTTGCGAAAAAGCAAATACATAGTTCATAATACCTCTGTCCACCATATGACCCCCTAGGTCAAAATTTTGAAGCCTGTAAACAATTCATCACAATACTAATGTATTAGAAGCATAATAATCTTCAAATTATCACATGAAAGCAAGTCAAAGGTACAAAGATAAACAGAATTTGGCTAAAGGAGACATACTTGTAATCCTCACATTCAAATTTATATTGCCACAAGAGACCAAGCAGAAAATACAAGACAAACTATTTTAATCCAATCACCCTTGATAAATGTTCCTGCATTGCTGTCCTTACTACTGCTACCACTTCCAGTTCCAGGAGGTGTAGTTCCTGTGGCTGCAATCACCAAATAAGGATCATCGACAATATTTTCCAATGAAGTAAGATGATACAAAGTGTGCATATGGATTATGGAATGATGATGAATTTGGTAACATAATTCAGATTACCCTCAAAATAAACAACATAGAATTTTTTTTCTAGCAAATAAAACATAAGCTTTTCTTGGAAAAAAAAAGAAAAATAAAAAAGATGTCGATGAGATTCAATATCACATCTTTCAGATCAATTCTTGAGCCTTACCATTACGCTGAAGGTCATTGTGAGTTGAATTTTTTTTTTCTTTTAACACTGGATTTTAAAATGAAAATTTAAAAGCATAATAAGATTAAAACATTCCCATAATTTTTATAGATGATCCACCAATTTCTAATAAAACCCGTACCCATTTTCCAACAAGTATCAATACTTCGTATATAAATAACACATTGAATGACAACGGATAAAAGACAACAGAAACTTAAACGAAAGCAATAAGACAAATGTTATCCGATAGCTTATGCATATTCATGTAGCAATGAACACTTTCAATAAGCAACACAGTGACATCAATGTTAATTTACTTGGTAAGGAGCAAGTTCCCTTGATAAGAATTCTTTCTCAATTATTTTAAGTAACATGACACTGTCTTATATCTTGAATTCTCATGTATCTCTTTGAAATTATTAATGATCAATTTACCTAGATAAATTGTACTTGCGAACTTTATCAAGTTTATCCTAAACCATTCATTGACTGATCGCAAACTGAAATCATGGCAATCACTAACTAAATAATGGAGGAATAACCAGAGATTGAAAAGGGTGTGTGTGTGTAAAGTATGACAGTTTTCATATAACAACATAAAAATCGGACTGTGAAAATTTTAGATCTAAATCTAATAAACGAAACATAAGAAAAAAAGCCTACGGAGATGGAACCTCAAGTATTCATGACCATTGTAGCCACCCGCAGCATATACTACACCATTGAGTTCTGCAGCAGCTGAAGCAAACCTCTGAACCAACAAATATATAGATATACAATAAGATTCTTAAAAAAAAAGACTTTTACCACTTAAAGATCGTGAAACGAGTAACTAGACAAACTTGCAAGAAACATCAATCATATTTAACTATTCTGATATATGTTCTTGAACAATAAAGTGAGAGATATCTAATGGCTAACTTCTATTCGGAGATCTTTTAAGTTTTATACAGAATCGTTTCAGGGTTAGCATCCCAAGTGAAAACTTTTGTACTTTTATGAAAAATGATAATCGGACATTTCAATTTGCTTCATTTGAAGGACAACCACCGTAACTAACAAAACAATATTAAACATCAAACCTTGTTGAGCATTGGCCTAGTTGCAGACCACTTCCCATATTTATGATCAAGCATCTCAACATCAGATAACTATTATCTGTCATCTCCTCCACCAATAGCATATATTTTTCCATTATAGGTTGCTCCAGATAGACTCGCTTTCTTATTAAGCATAGAAGGACATGTGATCCACTCATCATCCCTTCGATTATAATATTCAACTACAGAGAAGTTCAGATTTTTGTTAATAAAACAAAGTCGTAATATAGAGACACCGATAGGCTGATAATTGTGTTGGCAATAGTATTCAACAGAAACACATTTCATGGACTAGGTTAAAATATCAGTATTATCCATCCAACCCTAATATTTTTTATTTTAAGACTACACAATCAATATGATTAGTATATTATGCTTGCAATAAGATAAAAAATTAATAAGAGTTGTTTACATAACCATATACAGATCATGTTATGATTTATAGGGGTTATGGTGGGAGACAATAATACTTGTATCAGAACAAGACTTTCCATTTCTGCCTCTAAATACAAATATATTGCCTTCCAAGGAAACAGCAGATGCATATGAACGAGCATAACTCATTGGCTTCAATGATGTGATTATGCCAAGTGAAGGTGAAAAATAATCGAAGGATGATAACCATGATGAGCCATTAAAACCTCCAATAAGATAAATAACATCCTCTGAAACCAAACATTGCTTTACAAAAGTGTCCAAGGACTCATCAACATGTTTTGATTGATCAGCTTTGAGCTCAAGCTCTTTAACATGATTTTCTAAAAATTCTATCCTTTTGTAAGAGTACGATAATTGTGTCTTTAACAATTGAATTTCATGGTCCGATCCAGCCTGACATGGAGTCAAATCAAGGTTATAGAAACAAGTAAACAAGCAAACAATGTTTTTAGGTCATTTACGCAAAGGAAGCAGAAGGGTGACTTCACAATCACATGACAAATATGTGTTATCAAGTATTAAAATGAATAAACACAATAATACATGTTTAAGGTATAAAAAGATATAAGACAACCACTTCAGCATTCAACTACAACTGCTGCTACTGCTCCATCATCCCCTACTTCACCGCAACTCCTTTTAACCCACTGCCTTACCTAACTGCTGCAACTTGCCTTGACCACAAATTCAAACTGCAATGACCATCTTCACCATCACTTGAGAATTCCCATACCATCCACTACATCCCCATCAAAACACCACCAGTGTCGAACCAAATCACTGATAAGCTTCCAGCACCTCACCGCATACCACGATTCATCAAAGCATACCATCCACCAGTCCATTCCAAAAGAAAAAAAAACCCAGACTGACCATAAATTCGAACTATCCCAAAGTCTCCTCATACCCAAAATCGCCGGCTTCAATCTAACCTCGCAAGTCAAACGCTCAATCTGCAATCCACTCAAAGTCACCTCTGGCCTCATCGACCCCACAGCAACTCGCAGTAGCCACATCATTCGAATTCCACAACCACTTCAATAACTTGACAAAATCACGAATTGACATGACCCAAATTGCAACAGTTTACCACCATAAACGTAATCACCCAGAGCCCAAACCACAAAAAAAGGAGACAGGTTTTTGAATTGCGGAAATAAACTCGATTCGAGATATAGGAGATTCAAAAAATTTGAGAAATAAAAATTGCGATTGAGGGAGAAAAGGACGTTGGTTTTTTTGTGAAGAAGAGCAAACCCTAAATTAAATTTTAGGCGGCCAAAATCTGTTTAGGAATGGGCAAGCGTGGGAAATGGGACTGTATTTACAAATTACAAAAGACTCCTTTTGTTATTAAATTATTTACATTTTTATCGATTGTTGTAACACTTATATGCGTTAGCAAAATTAATGTAGAAGACTATTTATTTTTACCAACACTTTTTTACTGTTAGCGGTCTGTGACATTTATAAGTGTTAGCAATTGACAGATATAAAATGTTGCAAAATCACTTATTTGGTGTAGTGTAGGTGAAAAGTTTGAGCTCTTCATGGATCACAATTCTTTGAAGTATCTTTTTATGTAGAAGGATTTTAATATGAGGCAGCAACGTTGGTTGCAATTTCTCGCAGCATATAACTTGGATATTTTATATACATCGGGAAAAGCCAATGTCGTAGCAGATGGTCTTAATAGAAATGCAGTTTTGGCTCTTTTGGAAGTTACTCCGACTCTACATGAAAGGATTGCAAGTAAGCAAAGAGAAGATAGTCTTCTGGTAGAATTTATGCAAGAAGTTAAAGAAGGACGATGTTCGAGTTTTGAGATAGATAGCCATTGGAAATTGCGGATGAATGGAAGATTATGCATTCTGGATGTTGACGATCTTAGGTAAGAAGTTTTGAAGGAATCCCATAAATCTAAGTTAAGTATCCATCCTAGAGTAAATAAGATGATCGAGATATGAAGCGTGTATTTTGGTGGATGGGAATGAAGAGGGATATTTCAATTTATGTTAGCAAATGTGCAAGTAGCCGTCAAATCAAAGGCAATCATCAAAGGACTGCTGGATTACTACAACCACATGAAATTCTGAATTGGAAATGGGAGCAAGCATCAATGGATTTTATAGATGGTTTATCCAGATCAAGGAAGGGTAATGAAGGCGTTTGGGTTATTGTTGACCGACTAACCAAGAGTGCACACTTTATTCTTGTAAAACCGACTAGGACTGTTGCCAGTTGGCAGATATTTATATGAGAGAAATTTTCCGATTGCTTGGAGTTCTATGTAGTATTGTAAGTTATCGGGATCCAATTTTTACCAGTCAATTTTGGAAAGCATTGCAAGTAGCTTTGGAACAAAGCTAAGTTTGAGTATAGCATATCATCCTCAAACAAATTGACAAATGGAAAGAGTAAACAGAGTTTTGGAAGATCATTTTTAAGAGCCTGTATTCTGGATTTTGGAGGATCATGGGAGGATTATCTTCACTTTGATGAATTTTCATATAATAATAGTTATCAAGCTAGTATTGGGTTGGCACCTAATGAAGCTCTTTATGGACGGCCATGTAAATCACCATCGTGTTGGGTAGAAACCGAAGATCAATTGGTGCTTGGACCAGATATGATACCGGAGGCTAAGAGAAGGTAGCTATGATTAAAAGGAGGATGAATGAAGCTCAGAATAGACAGAAAAGCTATGCCGATCAAAGGCATAAGGATTTAGAATTTTCTGTCGAGACTTTGTGTTTGTGAAAATTTCTCCAATAAGAAGAGTTGTATGGTTTGGAAGAGCTAAAAAGTAGGCACCTATATATGTGAACCTTTTTAGATTCTTGAGAGGATTGGGCTGCTTACCTATCGAGTTGAGTTGCCTGAAAGATTGTTAGGGTTACATAATGTTTTTCATGTATCACATTTAAGGAAGTATATGCATGATCCATCGCTTGTTATTAAGCCGACTGTTCAGGAATATTTGGAAGTGGAACCGAAATTAACCATAATAAGACATCCAGTTTGCATGGTTGATCGAGATGTAAAACAATTGCGGAATAAAGTCGTGGGATTGGTTAAAGTTCAATGGAGCGAAGATTCTAGAGATTGCATTTGGAAAACCGAGGATAGCATGAGAGACGCTTATCCTTCGTTGTGATAGATTAGTAGTTTGCATAGTGTGTAGATAGTTTACTCACCACTTTAGGGCGTAGTCACTTAGTATGTATTTCTTTTGCATGTGTTGCTTAGTATATGATATATATCCTTTTTGGGTTATCTTTTTGTGTGTTAATTTCGGGACGAAATTCTTTTAATGGGGGGAGAATGTAATAACCTGTAATTTTATCACATTAAATATGAATATTTGATATATAAACAATTAAAAATTTAATTTCATAACTCAAATAGATCTCTTTTAATTATTAACTAATGATAGTAATTTAGTTTACAAAAATAATTAGTTCGTAGAAAAATCGAAAATGTGACCAAAGATCGTTTTTCGGAATTTTTATTTTTCATCGTCTAAAAGTTGTCGGAACATGTTGTACACATTAGTGTATATACGTACGCATATATACAAATAACATATGCTTTTGGCTAATGAAGTGATTAGACTAAAATAAGGTTAAAAGTATACTTAAGTTAATAAAAACGAAAAAGGGAAAAAAAAAGAAAAAGGCATAAGCATACACATAAGAGAGATGGAGTGATGCATGGAGGACAAGTGAGGGGAGTAGGTGGCGTATGCATCATGATGGAGGAGGGGGAGGTTTCATCATTTGGTGAAGGGTAGTTGGTTAGTGTAGTTTCTTTTTACTTCATTTTCAGTTGGTGGTGGGGGGGATTATGTGGCGTGTACAACTACTTTTTACTTCATTTTCATGTTTTCCATTACTTTCTACTACTTTTCCACTCTCTTCTCTACTTCTTTCATGGTTTCTCAAATGTTTTAAATTAAAAGTCTCTCCTTTTTCACTTTTTATCCATAAACAAATTGCAAAAACTATCTCCATTCCTCTCTACATTTCTTACCTTCAAAACGAAACCCAAAACCGTCAATTTTTCCCATGACCAAGCCCTCCTAGCACCATAGACAAACCCATTTGACTCCCTTTGGGTCTTGAAAATTTGGTTTGGTAAAAGGAAGCTAGGTTTGGTTGTCGATTAAAAGTTGTGGTAGTTATAGTTGCAAATTTGTGTCGGTTTTTGGTAAGTAAAGCTCACTTTAAAATAAAGTTTAAATCTTTATGATTTGTTATAATAATATTTGCTGATTACTTATTTTTATAAGTGTTTGGAATGATTATTGTTTGGTTTGGTTCTCACTTGAAAACAGATGGCACATAGGATGATTGCAAGGTACTTGAAATGAAGTCGAAGTTTTCGTAGCAAATAGGTCGCTACGACACACTTTGAAATGCATATATGATAATTTGCAAAGGAAAAATTTTCCTTGCCTTATGGATGATATTTATGAAAGTGTACGTGCAGTACTAAGGATCGTGTAATATGGTATATAAATGCGGAAATTGATAATAGCAGTAAAATAAAAATTAAAGTAAGCACACCAGGAATTTTTATACTGGTTCGAACTTCCCGTTCTACGTCCAGTCCCAGAATACCCTCTGGATTTAAACTAAACCCCTCACTTAACCCGGAGGAATAGGTATACAACACCTGAGCAGCCGAACAGGTATTTTTCCGCCTCAACAGCCGAAGAGGACTTCAACTTAATACAAAAAACTTGTTGACGAATGTGTTCTGAATAACACTGATTGTCTTTTGGTAGTATAACTTTCCTATAATCAAATCCTCAAGAGTATATATGAGTGTGAAGATTTAGAAGGAAGATAATCACATAGAATCGAAGTATATGAATTAATTCAAGGATTCTAGTGATATTGAATGAGAATGAATGCTTTTTATTTGCAGAGAATAATAGAGAATAGATTTCAGAATTAAAACAAGAATCGGTGATTGTAGAAGTGAATTGAACATGTTTATATAGTTGTAGAATAGTTACAATCTTTCATGAAGAGTTTCAATTAAAAGTTGTGTCCGTATCTCTTGGATTGAAGGACATTCCTCTTCATGAACGATCGCAACTCTTCAGAAAACTAGCCGTTATGTTCAGGTCGGTTGACCGAGAAAACTGGCCGGTCAGCTGAGTTTCAAAACCGCACACAAAACAGTGTATATCTGTGCACTTGACATAGAGTCGGTCGACCGAGGTTTCTGGTCGGTCAGCCGACCTGTTGTCAATTGCACAGTGCACACTTATTTATGTATAAATCAATATAAATCAATTTGTGTGTGTGTGTGTGACTACTTGAGGAATGATTTTAACAATATTCCAAGACTCAATACATTAAAATATTCATACTAATCTCTGTTTGTAGTCTTGTCTCCTTTGTAGTGCACAATATACGTTTATTCTCTTTTTGTCGCTTTCGTATAGTATTCTCTTTGTAATTCGTCGTATGATCTCTGAAGCTTGTGTCATGAATCAAAACTCATGAATCAACAATTTACATTATATACATACATATATATATATATATATATATTTGTATGCATGTGTGTGCACACGTGCATGCGCACATGTATATAAATGTTGTGAATGTTTCTTGGTTTAGTTAACATACTCGAATTGTTTTTTATTCAACATCAAGATCCCATGTTTCTTTAAACTAGTTCACTACTTTATTTTCTAAGAATGTTTTCCAAAGATTTCCAGACTTAACTTTTTTTCAAACCTTTCTACAAAGTTATGGTTTAAATATAAAAGGAAAAGGTTTAAAAGCTATTTTGATTTACAAAACAAGTTCTAAAAAGTTATGGTCCATATAGTGATAATCGCTATGGATGTAGTTTATAAAACGACCAAATTTTCTGAAAAAGAAAAAGAGTTTATACTTTGGATATTTTTGAAAAGTCTTTTAAATATGTTTATAAGTATTCGAAAGGAAGTTTGAAATTTTAAATAAATTTTAAAGTATTTATTTAATTATTTAAATAAGTGGCTTAAATTTTAACAGCTTTGTTTCAAAGGTTATGTTTTGTTTTAAAAGCAATTATCTATTGAAAAGATGCTTTAAATACAAGGAATTTCTTTGCCTGTGCCATTAAATAACATCACACAAAATGTGATAAGTTGTGCTAAAATGTTGACACTTTTGTGGAAAGTAAGTCATCTTGTATTTAGCACTAAAAGTCGATGAGTAGACTTTACTCTATCCGTGATATCTAGAACCATAGTTTCTAAGAGAGGGATAGAAAAGTCGAAATGTCGAAAATATGATAAGTATAAGATAGTTAATTTCGATAAATTGGTCATGATTAATTCACTATATGAAAGATACTTCATTGTTTACTTAACGCCAAATTTTGAGGTATGGAAACGTTTCTCTATCCCGAGAAGTAAGAATTTACATCGATGTAATGATAGTTTTCTAACTTGTTCGACTTCATTGTTAATCAAGAGATAGTTCTGTTTGAATTCGAAAAATGGTGATAAGAATAATGTAACAACCGAAAAATTAACCATAATAAGATGGGTTAAGTATGATAAGATAGAATAAGGAAATTTTATAAAAGTCAAAATTGCACCACGAAATTTATTCCGTTGCGTTCAGGGTGAAACTCTGATATGTTTTCATATATAATATGCTGAAAATGGAGCTTAAGCAAAGAAGTATGAGCATTTAAAGTTTTCAAGTTTAAATTAATTTAGTTTGAATTTAAATTCAAATGGTAAATTAAATTTAGAGTTTAAATTTCAAAAATTAGCTTGGGGGCTAAGTAAACGTTTAAGTAACGTTTAATGTTAAAAAGTTAACTAGGGAATAAAATAAATTGTGCAATGGAACAAAATAAACGTTCCTCGAAATAGAGGAGCAGTCGACCTATATAGGTCAACTGTAGCGATCAACTGGTCGCACATAAGCGGTCGGCCGCTTGGCAATGAAAGTTATCAGTGGCTGCAAGGGTTTGATGCTATGTTATATTGAGTTGTACGCTTCAGATTTATCCATTTCTTACTTAATTCCATCCTATGGTTCTGGTGCATTTCAACTCCTATAAATATAACTCTACCCTCTCCACTTTTTATTCATATTATTTTTGGATATTCAACGAAACTCTGCCATTTTTATCTCACCAAATTTGATTCAAAAACACTATAGAAAATTCAGGTAAGAATTCAATTCATTCCCTAATTAATTCTTCTACCTTCAACCTATTATGATTTTGTCCTTTCTCCAACCGTTCTAAATCTAATAAAAATATATACATCTTCCCTATTGTGTATATATCAAAACAGAGAGATTCAGAAGGATATTGAAAGGCATGCAAATCCAAGGGAAATGAAGCTAAGGCCATTCTATGAGTGAAAGCCTTAGTATTTCTTTTTCAGTAATTGTTTAGTGTATCTTTATGGATTTGAATATGCCTTATGGATTTGGGATTGCGAAAATATGATAGATAAAATCCCCCAAAATTCCATTTTGTTTCGAAATATCAATTATATGTTGAGATTCTCAATAATTTACATTAATTTGATGGATTTTTCTTGTTTATACAATTTTGATAATTTCATAGTCTATTCCACTTCCCCTTCTTCTTTGGTTCAATTTATGATTCTTCAATGAAATAAGGGATTTAGATTACAAATTTTATTCGTAGTTTACACCACTTATTCCACCCAAATTTCCTTCTTATCTATTTCTTCGTAAAAGAGAGTTGAATAGAATATGGAGTTTAGATTGCAATTCCTAGTGTTTAGGATATTCCATTGAATTCGTGTAATAAACCGAGTTTCTATTTTATTCATAAGTCTGTTATTGCAGTTTTGGTAATGAATATTTATACCCTATTTTGGATATTAGAATCCCTTATTTTGATATGTTGAAATCTTGGGAATTTGAAGAAAAAGGACTTGTAATAGTATTTGGCTAGGGAATTGACATTAAATGCTAGTTTAGGGCGTAAAATATGTGCGTATATAATTTATTAAGCAAGAATATTTATTTATCTCTATTAGCGTAATTAACATATAATTATTGCGTATATGGCGTAGTTAAATATGTATTTATTTTCAATTATTTCCCCCGTTAGGAATGTAATTAATTGTTAGGCGAAAATAAGAGGCAACTTTTGTTTAGCCTAATTGTTATTCTTAGTCGTAATAAGGAAGATTCCTTATAAGGCCTAACTTATGAAACGGTGAGATGAGTATTATCATATATATGGAGTGTATTTAATTTATAGCTAAGCCATAAGGATGTGAGGTCGATAGATTTACATAACGGAAGTTTACCCTTCACATTGAGGCTATCAACAGTTGTGTAAACTTCCTATTCATTTAAGATATCCTTATGATAAATGTTTATAATGACACGAGGTTAGTCCCAAATTCTGTAGAGGAAATATACCCAGCTAATTTGGCTACCAGTTCCTACGAATGTCGGACTAATATGATACGTCATTATGAGTATGGACCATAGTATAAGGGGTCGGCTTCGAGGTCTTAAGATATTAAGTGGTTGTTTGAGGCTGTGCAATTAAAGCGCTCGGCAGATTCAATGCGGCGGAGGTGCAAAAAGTCATAGCGGGGATACAGCGAGGATATAGCGGATGACTCTAACACAACATACAAAACTCGAACTTAGTATGTTTACAAATACATAAATGGTAATTAAATGAAAAATTAACATTTAATTGAATTATAATTAACACATAAATAATTTGAAATAAAAACATGTGCGAATATACTATAAATAAACGTAAACTGTTATATAACATAATTGAATTTTGTCGAATATAAGAGTATTTTCATTTCTGAAATGTCAAAACCATAGTTAAGTTTATCCTAAGTAGGTGGAACTACATTTCTAAGCAAAACCAGGTTTAATTCTTGTTTAAGTAAACTTTTCTCTAACTAACCTGCCACATGTCAATACCAGATTGGTTGCCTTAACTTTTCAAATTATTTTAAAAAAATAACTGCCGCTAATCCAGATCTAAACCATGGTTAAGTTTATCAAACTAGCCCTTCCAAATTTTGCAAAGAAGTCCCTCTTCTAAAACAATTTATTTTTAGAAAATCACTTTGGAAAAATCCCCAAAAATTCCAGAAATTCATTTTAATCATGTTATCTAACATATCAAAATCCCTGACCCAAATTCTTAATATATTTTCCAAAATAAATTATAAACCCAAATATCCATATTTTTCTTTGAAAATTCATAATAATCTTTCCATAGCTTGGGAAATTATCAAAATTGAAACCCAACTCCAAAATCATGTTTCACATAAAATAAAATTTTCCCATGGCATTTAAACATCATTCAATCTTGGGTTTGATCTAAATCCGTATAAAACCCCTTTAAACAATCTTGTTTAAATCAAACAAATCTTAAATCAAGCATATCATCACCCAATATATCATAAAAACGAATTTATCCCTTAAATCCGAAAATATATGATTTAAACCAAAATAGAGATGGAATTATGATTCACCTTGCTCTATATTAGGAGATTGGATTGAGATTGATTTCCCCAAAGCTTGAATCTCTAGCTTTAATTTGAATTTTTCTCTTTCTCTTAATGGCCGGTCGTTATCTATATTTTGGTTTGCGTTTTAAAATGACATCAATGGGAAGTAAGAAGGTGGGAAGGCAATATATATAAGGGTGGAAGCTAGGGGCGGCAATTCCCAATATACCCTTATGTGACTTAATTAACCAAAACGCATTCCTAAGCCTATTAATTAGTTCATCAGGCACGACCTTAATTAATTAATTCAAGTCTTAGTCCCCTTATCACTTACGTTTACATTATTCTATTTAATTTATCTAATTAAATCTCCTAAATAATGTTATCAAAAATTAAGGGTGTTACATCTGCCCCACACTTTGAGGATAATAGTAGTTGTGTACACTTCCTATTGATGTGAGATATACTTATGATAATTATTTTTAATGATGTGTGGTTAGTCCCAAATTCTGTAGGGGAAATCTACCCTGCTGATCTGGCTACCAGTTCCTACAAATAGTCAGACTAATGTGAGACGTCATTATAAGTATGAGCCACAGTACAAGGGGCCTGCTTCGGGGTCTTGAGGTATTAAGTGGTTATTTGAGAGCCTACCTATTTTCCCCAAATGAAGCATTAAAAGGCCTAGGGGACACGTTAGGTGGTATCTCTACAGAGGTCCGCTTCTGGATAAGGCATTAAGTGACTGATTGAGGGGCCCGCCTTTCCAAATAAAGAAGTATTAAGTGAATTGAGTTTCCATATGATGCCAGCTAGATAGTACCGTTAGGGAGCATGCCTTAGAAATAGATATTAAATGATAGGGTCTACCTTAATTAAGGTATTAAATGACTAGAGTCCGCATATTTTCCAATAAAAGGTATTAAGTGGCTTGGGTGCTATCTCTTGCATTGATAGCTATTTATGAATTAGGATTTGGTTTATGGGATTTTCGAAACATGATTTTGGAATGGAAGGTATTAAGTGGTTGGTTGGGGACCTGCCTCCTTTGCTTATAAGAATTATTACATAGTTTTAATGGTTTTATGTTCATAGACATATTATTATTTTGAAATATACTGCCCAAGTACTGAAAAGGTAAGACTCGAGGTTTTTTATTCACCGGATACTTATTTTTCTAACTCCCTCCTCATTACAACACATGTTACGGTGGAGTAATAGCAGCGATGATGCTTAGAGATGGAGAAGCTTGGCTTGTGGAAGTATTTATCATTATTACTTGCTTTTATGTGTACCCATGTATTTAGAAAATTGTTATAATGGATTTATGATACGATTTGGTTGTAATTTGTATTATGACATTTTATGGTTTTGAAATAAATAGGTACACTTTGCTATTATATTTTATTCCATCTATTGTGAGCTTTACAAGATTAGTAATGGCTCTGTATCGTTATATTTTTTCCAACCAACAGCCTTCCTTAGAATCGATCTAAGTTTCGATGGGCCTTTTCTGGATTGAAATTTAGGTAGGTTCCAGAGTTGGTTGTTACATAAAGGACGTCCTATTTTTCATATGCAAACTATACTTACACCCTGATAGTGGTTTATCTACTATAGATAAATTGACAAATTATTAACACTGGAAATATCTAGGAGAAACATGAGAATTATATTTTACAGTTATCTTTAGTGATGTTATACTGTAGGTATAAACTCATTGTGTTTTTTCTAGGACAAATGATAAGGAAATCCATCCACTTAAACGGTTAGGAGGTGATCTCCACTCTTATGTGTTGTCCGTTTATTTCTAAAAGAACCAGAGTTGAGTTTATTGGAAACTGCCGAATGTTGGTTTAAATAGACCGGGATCAGATAAGCATGGGTTATCCGAAAACCACTTCAAACCGGCATAAGCATCCTAATTGGGGACATCTCGAAGTTGATGTAACCGACGATGGAATTCTTTGAAGTGCAAGGGCTATTTGCTATTAATCCTAAGGGTGACTCCAAATTGGATGTAGTAGAAGTAGTGACTTCAGCTTGTTAACATCCTAAACAATTTATATGGATGAATGCTGCATTACATTATTGCCTGGAGTGCAATCTTAGCATTCCAATTGGGATTTGCTATATAAAAGGTAATCGTTTTCTCGAGCCTCACACCCGGTAATGACTAAAACAGGGATATGCTTCAAGGCTATGTGGTTTGCTACTATTAGGGTGTGATCATTCCCGATCTAGATTAATGTTATTCCTTTTGATGTATGCTTCGGGCCCAATGTGGTTGTTAATTACAACCGAGGGATGATCATATTCGATACTATCTAGGAAGGGGTAGGCCGGTCTTGACACATATTGAAAGGTTTTCGACCTCGTTACATTTTCCTAGAGGTGAACTGTGGTGGGCGGTACCCAGTAGCCTTGTCATTGATGGAATCCATTTTCCAATATGTTCTTACAAACTTGAATGTATACTATATATGCTGGAATGTAATTAATGTAACCATTTTCGCTATGATTAAATATTTATTTTACACCCTAGACATTATCGTAATATCACAAGATTTCTTATAGTAAGGTTTTGGTTATCATAAGGTAAAAATCCGTCTGTGTTTATGTAATGCGTGGTTTTAAAAGATACATCTATTTTAAAAGATTTTATAAGCATAACAATTCACTATTTTGAGTTTACTCACACCATACCTATGTCTGACCCGGAATTTTTCTTTCTTTCCCTTAAACTCTTAAGTACTCTAATTTTATGAGTAGCCAAGAAGTCTAGGTTCTTACGGATGAAGCATGGAACATGAGGCTTCTTCATTTTCTAGTTATCTATATAATTTCCACTGTATGTGTATACTTGTGTATCAACATTGTGGGGAAGACAGTTATTGTTTGTACCAAAAATGGGCACAACACTCTTCGGAAGTTTTTGAAGAGATAAAAGTGAAGAAAGAGAATTAAAACTGAGGATTATCTAACAAAAACTCCAAATAACAGAAAGTAAATTGCACAGAAGACAGCGATTTAGAGTGGTTCGGCGTTTCGCCTATGTCCACTATGAAGTTTGATGATTTTATTACTCGATGCTTGAAGATTACAATTTCTTATAATGTAATACAATTGATTTTATAAGCTAAGTCTGAAACTAAAGCAGCGGTGGTGATTTGAAGTAAATTTGGCAGAGTCTGGGCGCTCTTTAGCTCTTATAATTATCCGACCTCTTTTCTGAATGACCAGGGGCTCTATTTATAGGTGTAGGAGGCTGATATTTCGCCTAAATTGAAGGGAGACCAGTTCTGGTACGTGAGGGGGCCCACATGCCCGCTTTTTGGAAATTCGGGCCCACTTCGGGATCGATTCGAACTCAACTTCGAATCGATCAAGATTTGCTCTGATTGAGATGAAATTTGGCATGAACATTCCTTTGGTTGCCAGTAAGCTACTGTGAAAATTTCATAGCATTTGGACCTGTAGATCTCGAGATATGATCGATTCAAGATCATGTTATCGGTTGAAAAGCTCCTTCGAATCGATTCCCTTCGAATCGCTTCACTCGAGTCGATCGCTTCAAATTGATTCTTATCGACTCGATATGGTCGAATCGACGTTTCAACGTGCCTTCGTGATGACGTGGTGCGCCTTCTCCGTATTGATCCTACTTTGTCTCCGAGTTGACTGGGTCGAATCCATGTTTCTAGCTGCTTTGACGTAATGGATACGAGGGAGTGGTTTCGAAGATATGTTCGTTCGAATCGACAAAGGTATGCCACGGTTGATTGGTTCGAAGCTGCCTCAACAGGGTGGATTCGAAGTAGAGGAAAACTTGATGGGTTCGAAATGTTGGATTCAAACGTAGTCTGTTTGGATGGATTCGAACTAAGGAGTGTTCGATGGATTCGAAGCTAGGTTATGTCTCATGGATTCGAACCATCCCATGGCTTATGGATTCGAAGCCCTTCAATTTGATGGATTCGAACAAGGAAATAATCGAACGATTCGGAGCAAACATATATTGATGGATTCGAATCATAGGCTTGGCCTATGGATTCGACCTCAGGGTCATTCACTACGTTTTTCCTCGACGATAACTTGGTCATATGAACTCGGATTGTCTTGAAATTCAGGACGTTGACTTTCACGGCTCTGCTTGACGTGTCTTATTAATTGCAGCCCGATCTGGACTTGGACAAAATTCATCGACATCCATAGTAGACCTATGTATAACTGGTTTTCAAGGCGAACGGTCATTGGTTTCTAGTCGAGTTCCTGGTGTCACGGCCTTGCCAAAAGGCGGGATAACATTTTCCCCCCAAAGTACGTCTTGAGTGAACATGACGTGCTTTGAAAAGCTGCAGTTCCTATTTGATAAGCATCACATGTTTCGCTGAAAACTGTATCTTGTATAGCTGTAATTGATCGTCATATGATTGTGATTATCTGTATGTTGTTGGATTCACGATGAGACGAGCGTCTGATTCGTTGTTGCCAGTTTAGTTAATTATCGAAGTTTGCATCGATCCTCTCTTAAATCGATTTGAGATTCGAGTTAAAACATCTTTTTGATGAATGTCTATGATTGTCCCCATGTATCGATCCTCTCCTGAAACGATGTAAAAGGTAGACCAGTAATTATTTATATTGAAGCGACGCGTTCATCCTTATCGATGGTTTTCGTTGGATTCGAAATGATCATTCGAATCGATAGTCTTCGAATCGCTACGAGTCGATGGTCGTGAAGCTAGAATTTCGAATCGATGGGATACGGTGACTCCGATTAAGTTTTTTGTTGATTGCCTCGAATCGATGAAGCTTCGAATCGATGAAGCTTCGTATCGATGTCGCCTTGATGGATTCGAAGCTTTGATGGATTCGAACGTGAGGGGTTCGAATGTGGTTGTTCGGATTGATATGGTTTATGACCGGTGGCAATCGGTCAGGTTTGACTGGGAGGCGAAGTGTCCCGTTTCCTATCTGGGATCCATATAAATACGCGGGGTCATCCTTACTTTCACTTTTTACTGTTAATCTGCCTCTTCCTTCGTATCGATCCCCCAGAAGCTCGAGAGAAAAACTCCTCTAACTCGATCGAAAGCTCTGATCTTTTAGTCATGATTACATTAAACCAGATAGTTAATGGATGGGAATTGAGTTAAGGAAGATGAATCTAGAATTTCCACCATCCTCGAATCCTTCCTGAGATCGGTTTCGAAGGGTTTCTTAAGATTCGAGCGAAATTGATCGAATCGATGGATCGTGGATGACAATGTGTTGAGGTTTCTTGGAGAAGAAGAGTCTGAGAGATTGTTTCATCTCTATGCTTCGTATCAATCCGGGATAGAATAGCCCGAATCGATCTCGATTATATGTGACTTCGAATCGAGGCTTGTGAGGTAATGTGGTTCGAATCGATCGATTCGAATTCATAACACTACGATCGATTCGAAGATGCTTGGCCTGATCGATTCGAATAATTGTCCTTGACTGATGTGAAGGCTATCTTGATGGACTCGAAGTGCTCCTTTAATCGGTACGAGGCATCGTCCCAATGTCCATATCAATACGGAGCGCATCGAGTCGACCCTGATCGATTCGAAGCACGTTGAGTTGTCTGGCTTCGATTTGAAGTGATCAATTCGATCGTTCTTGACCTGGAGAATGCTATATCTTTGACTCGTTCTAATATCTGAACTACGGCCAATTTCGAGCTGAAATTTGATGAACTTAATGAACTTTAGCATATGCGAACACTTAATTCTGACGAGCTTCGGCCTTGCACAATTGAACTTGGCTGTAGGACCGCATATTTGACTGCCTTTTGAAGCTCGTCGATGGAACCAGGACTCAACCAAAAACATAACAGATTTATACTTGAATTCGTCGGTAGCATTTGGATGGCGTGGATATGACGGTCAGCGATGACGGTCATTTCCAGTCTTGATTTCCGGAGTTTCGTCGTTCGTACATCTCGTTTCAGTCTGCAAAATTTGCATAAGTAACGCACAGCACTTGCACTGCACGACACGTTCACACACTCTACACTGGGGAATGCATGGGCTCTTTATGTACTTAACGTTGCTTTATGATGAGTTAGTCAGTTATGGAATCTTCGAGCTTGCAACAACAGGAGATTCAGAGTTCTCCTCCTTCGATCCTTGAGATTCCCAATATTCCCGCTGACGTAATCGACCCAGCTCTAGACGAATTGCCGGAGGCTATATTTATCGAGGATCCCGTTGATTCTGTCCAGTCTAATATCTCTGAATCCTTATTGGGCCGAATATGCTTGAAACATAACATATCTCTGAACGATGTATTATTACCCGGTGCTGATGACAGACCGCATAATCCGCCTGAAGGATATACTGCCTTATACCGCCATGCTTGCGCGGCTGGAACTCTTCCTCCCTTTAACCAATATATCAGGGAAATGTTGTCGTACTTAGGAATTGCTCCTTCGCAACTTCATCCCAACGGACATGCGTTGCTGAATAGTGCCTTCGTCATATTTATGGACTGTCTCTTTCGCCCGCCAAGGCCAACCGAGATCAGATACATATTTAATTTCAAGAGCAGGGGCGATAGCCCATCCTTTACATTTTTGGAGGCAGTCAGAAATTGCAAAGTTATTATTAGAGCCTGGACTAGACTTAGCTACTTCAAGAATGAATGGTTTTATGTTCGGTGTCCTCCTGGTTTTGCTAGGCGATGGTTGTCTAGACGTAAGTGTCCTATCCTGTTGATGATTTTCCTTGATCAATAGTTTTTTGGCATTGGTATTGACATCTTGTTTTTCTTACAGCCATTATCTCCAGACCTGATGGCGGGTACTACAAGGGCATAGTCCGAAGTCTCCAAGAAGTTTCGAGCGAGCTGAGACACATCGACTCGGTGTTGAATGACAATAACTTAAGAGCTCTCGGCTTGATAGAAATAAATCAGAGTATAGTCATCGAAGGGATGTCAAAGCATGCCTCAAAGAAGAAAAACAAGAAGAAGAAGAAAATGGCGAAGAAAACGCTCGGAATCACAATAACCGAAGTGAGCGATGAAGAAAGGACCCATACAGACGTGGAGCCGATGGCTGATCTTTTGGGCAACTTCGAAGAGTTGGGAGAAAGATGGAAAAGCAAGACCGTCGTTTCTAAAAAACTTAAGCCTAAGGGGTGGAAATCTGTAGATGTGTCTCCTCCCACTTTCGGAGTCATGATTTCTGAGGCCGCCCCTTCTCATTCGAGAGATACTTTTAAAGGGCTTGACGACATTCCCATCCCGGGTTTTATATTGATTCCATGCAATCCCGGGTTGGAGGAATTTCAAGATGTTTTAAATATGAGCGAGCCCTTTCCTTTGAGTGCGGTCAACACTTCTGGTTGGTCTGGGGGTTTACACATCTACACACACTTCCACACCACTACATGACTTTCGCATATTAATCATTGTTTTGTAGGATTCTAATATGTAGCTCCTTCTTATCGCAGGTGAGATGTCAGGTCATGGATCCACTTTGGATAGGCTCCATAATGTGCGCCGATCTTCTTCTTATTATGAGTCCCGTTGGAGGGAATCAGATAGGGACCACGGGCAAGGTTACACTAGCCAGGAACGCTATGACAGGGATAGAGATTATTGGCGTGGCCGTTCTGGCCATGATTGTACTGACAGAGATCGGGGCCACCAGTACCGATCACGATCTCGTTCTCCTCTGCCTCCTAGAGCCCCCGTAGATACCCCTAGGCCTTCACAGCAGCAACAGCCTTCCCAATCTTCAAGGCCCGAGACTCAGCGGCCTAGAGTTGAACCACCGACCGCTGCCATCATTGAGCAGGCTCCGGCTGAGTTGACAAGCGAAGGAGCCATCCAGCTTGCTCAAATGAAAAAGGACTTCGCAGAAATCTGTATGGATGCATATGTCTTTCCTCCTCATCTCAAGAGGATTCCTCAGGATGCCGAAAATACTGCGCACAGCTATATTCGCGACTTCTATACTCAATACAAGGAGTGGTACAAAGCAACCGTGAAAGCTTCAAAGGTAGCTTTTGATCGGGCAAAGGTTATTCAGGAGCGTGATGCTGATATTGTCAAGAAAGATCGCATCATCCAGGTTCTTCAATTTGAGATGGAGTCGTCTCGAAACTACAAACTCCAAGCACTCAAAAAGCATGAGGATGCTGTGGCCAAAATGGCGAGGATGCAGCAGGCACACTGTGCCACGGTAGAAGAGATGGGCCACCATTACACCAACGTCGTAGCTGAGCGAGACGCAGCCGTTAAGGAGCTGAATGAGCTCAAGGCCAAATTTGCTGAAGTGGTGAAAGAGAGAGACGATGCAAACACCACCGCTCAGGATGCATGCGACCAAGCTGTATCCCTTAGAGCCAAACTTGCTGCGACGGCGGCCAAGACTAAGTCTGCGGAGGCAGAAATCCAGGAAAAAATTATGGTGGAGCGGTCTAGGATGGATGCTGATTTCGATGATCTCCTGGTTACATACAACGCCAATGTGCTAGAGCACATAAATTTATCGTGGCTGGGAGATGATTCTATGATTCTGTACAACGCCTGGACTAGGCTAGTGGAGGATAAGAGAGCGGCGCATCCAGATGAAACACTTGATGATTTTGAGCTAGAGATGCGCTTGCTTACTGAGGATGAGAGGAAAGTTCTTCATGAGGCGGTGATTTCCATGGCGAAAGAGAGGCTTGGTGTTCAACAGATAGAGACGGGCGAGGGCTCGGGTATTGAGCATCATGAAACAAGTGTTGGAGCTGTAATTCCAACATTGCTTGAGACCACTGGTGCGGTCGATCCCCAGTCCGTCCCCGCTTATAATCCTGACCAGCCACAATTATCTTCCGCTAATGCTCCTGCCTCGGTACCTGCCCATACCGCGGGCCAGGCTAAGGAAGGTAAATGAACGCCTCTCGTATACCTTTAGTGTGGTGAATCTGGATCAATACCCATAGCTAACAATCTTCGTTTTTTCACATTTCAATGACTAAAGCCGTTATCCCTGCGCCTCCTGCATCTCAGGCTTCTTATCAAGCACATGGGGCTATCGTCACCGAAGCTATTATGACATCTTCTGTGGTCGGTGAAGAAGGGGAAGCGAATATGTTATCTTTTGACGCTCAGATGATTGGGGAACTCCTCAGTCAACCCAACGATCCCTTCATCGATCCATCCTTTTCTATGAGTAGGACCACTCCGGCTGTTAGTTCTTCCATGCCAGCCACTAGCATATCCAGCGCGGCCCAAGCACCTCGTGAAGATGAGATTTTGGCTGAGATTAGTGCTGAGATGGCCGCAGTGACCGCCGGTATGGATCCGTCAGGCCATGCCCCGCTAATGATGATATCACCGGGCGGTACTGTAGTAATTGCGAGTGCTCCTGTCCCACCTCCTGTTACTGCTTCTATTCCTCCGGCTGCACCCTCCAAAAGAATCTCTATTGCCTCAAGCTTTGAGGAAGATGTGGACATCATGTCGCCATCTGAGGGCAAACCGGAGAAGAGTAAGAGAGTGAGGAAGAAGTTGGGTAGCGGCTCCAGTGGGACTACCCCGAAGAAGAAGATAAGGAAGAAGAAAGATTGAACTCCTTCTTTAGTTTACTGTAGTGTTTTGTTTGGTCTTTTGGTTTTTTCTATAGCCGTGTATAGATGTGGATTCGGCTCCCACTAGTAGGAACTTTTGAACCATCTTGTAACCGGATTCTTTTTGCTGATAATGGAAATGAAAGTATATTCTCTTTTGTCTTCAATTCGATATTTGTTTTTGTCCTGCCCCCATTCTTGGGGATAAACATGGAGTTGATGTATGTTTATACTCCGCCTCGCACTCTGGGAGTGCGGAGTTGATGAATGTTTATACTCTGCCTCGCACTCTGGGAGTGCGGAGTTGATGAATGTTTATACTCCGCCTCGCACTCTGGGAGTGCGGAGTTGATGAATGTTTATACTCCGCCTCGCACTCTGGGAGTACGGAGTTGTTGAATGTTTATACTCCGCCTCGCACTCTGGGAGTGCGGAGTTGATGAATGTTTATACTCCGCCTCGCACTCTGGGAGTGCAGAGTTGATGAATGTTTATACTTCGCCTCGCACTCTGGGAGTGCGGAGTTGATGAATGTTTATACTCCGCCACGCACTCTGGGAGTACGGAGTTGAGGAATGTTTATACTCCGTCTCGCACTCTGGGAGTACGGAGTTAAGGAATGTTTATACTCTGTCTCGCACTCTAGGAGTACGGAGTTGAGGAATGTTTATACTCCGCCTCGCACTCTGGGAGTGCGGAGTTGATGAATGTTTATACTCCGCCTCGCACTCTGGGAGTACGGAGTTGAGGAATGTTTATACTCCGTCTCGCACTCTGGGAGTACGGAGTTAAGGAATGTTTATACTCCGTCTCGCACTTTGGGAGTACGGAGTTGAGGAATGTTTATACTCCGTCTCGCACTCTGGGAGTACGGAGTTGAGGAATGTTTATACTCCGCCTCGCACTCTGGGAGTGCGGAGTTGATGAATATTTATACTCCGCCTCGCACTCTGGGAGTACGGAGTTGAGGAATGTTTATACTCCGTCTCGCACTCTGGGAGTACGGAGTTAAGGAATGTTTATACTCCATCTTGCACTCTGGGAGTACGGAGTTGAGTAAAGGATCGTCGTGTATCAACCCATTTTTGGCCTGACGTGATGGCTTGCCCCGAGCTTGGGTTTCATTTAGCGAGTGATTGGTCGCATCGCAGTCACTCTCTATTTGAATAAATCCCACCGTATGATGAGACTTAGCTCTCCGTGCATAGTGATGGTCGTATGAAGTATTTCAAGTAAATCACAGCTTTGGCTCGAAGAGGTTGCATTTTATTGCTGAAATAAGAAAATATGGCAAAGTCAGTTGCCTTATTACAAGTTCTAATTTCGAAATGCAGAAACAAATTTTAAAACGGAATTTAAACTAAATAGATAAACATAGCCTGTCAGTTGCAGTAGCGACGAAGACTTTCGCTATTCCAGGCCCTTGTTAAACCATCAACGGTTGCTAATTTAAATTTTCCATCTTCGAGCTTTCGCTTAATTTTGTGCGACCCTTTCCACGTTGATCTCATGTGTGGGAGTGTCGGATAATCTTTTTTAGTGACTAGCTTACCGAGTTCAAAAATTTTAAGTCGGTCCTTGGCATCGCGTAACCGGGCAACTCGATTTCGGCGTATGATTGTTCTCAAATCAACCTGGTCGCCCTGGACGACCCCAACTCCATTGACGGTTGGGAACTTTAAGGTTAAACACCACGGTGCGACTATGGCCCTGAATTCAGCAAGGGCAGGTCGACCTAAAAAGGCGTTATATGGCGAGTCTACATCCAACACAATGAACTGCAATGTCCGAATCGATCTACGTTCTTCGTCTCCCAACTCAACTGGTAACTCTACCATCCCAACAGGTGTGGTAGTGCTGCCATTGAATCCATAGAGATGAGTTTGGCAGGGTTTTAGATCCCCAGCTTTCATCTTTATTTGATTATAAGCATGTACAAATATGATATTCACAGAGCTCCCACGGTCAATCAGGATCCTCTTCATCCACATCGGACCTACTCGGGTCGATATCACAAGTGGGGCAGTAGTCGGGCTTCCGACGTAGTCAACATCGCTATCTCGGAAAGTGATGTCGTTAGTTACTGTTCTCTTTCGCTTGGTCGAAGGTTTATCGTCCAAGTTATCATCATACTCGAAGTTTGTACATCTAGCCAAGTTGTTATATGATTCCATTTCCTCCCAGCTTCGAAACGCTGGATGAGGACTACCACTTACAGCATTAATTACCAATCTTCCTCCGACATGACCTGGTTCTTCCTGTCTTTCTTGATTCTGTGCATGGTTTTGATTTGAGGGGCCCGCTCCACCAGACTGCGGTGCCCGCACAAACTGGTCTAACTTTCTCTCCCTGATCAACTTTTCGATGAGGTCTTGCAAATGTCGACACTCATTGGTATTGTGGCCATAACTTTCGTGGAATCTACAAAACTTCCCTATTTGAATCTGCCTCTCTGATGATTGCTTCGGAGCAGGCTTCTTATATTGCACTGTGTTGCAAGTTTGCAGGTACACATTTTCCAACGATGTATTCAATGGCGTGTAATTATCAAACATTGGGGTCCTACGCTGTGGGCCTCGATTTGGATCTCTCTTTTTATCCTGACCATTGTTGCCTCGCGGCTGAGTCTGTTTGTTCTATATATTCAACTGAACTTTTACGGAACTCTCACTGGACTGTTTAACTGCCACATTACTTTGTATTCCTTCAGTTCTAGGCATCACATCGTCCTGCTTCCTAGACTGTTTCGCGTCCTCTTGCCATAAGAATTGAGCGGCTTTGGAGTAGAAACGGTCCAACGATGCGGGTGGTTCCCAGCTAGCCAATTTCCAAACTCAGAATCGGGATCGATTCCTTTGGTTAATGCCATCAAAATCGAGTTATCGTTGGGATTACTAATTTCCACACATGCTGCATGGAATCTCTCCAAATAACGCCTGAGTGTTTCTCCATGAGCTTGGGTAACACTAGACAGGGTGTTAACGTCTTTAGGTCTAGTGACGTGCATACGAAACTGTTCGACAAATTTCTTAGCTAGTTGTTCAAACGAAGAGATTGATCTAGGTGGCAGCCTTGTAAACCACATTGTTGCGATCCCTCCCAAAGAGATGGGAAAACTTTGGCATTTCACCGCATCATCAGCCCTTGCGGCGTTCATTGACCACTCATATTTCAAAACGTGTTGATTGGGATCAGAATTTCCTTCGTACATAGGGAGAGCCGGCATTCTGAATCGTCGAGGAGGTTCAGCGTACAATACTTCGTTTGTGAAAGGAGTATGATTACGGGAAATCCCCCAATCGTCACTGGTAAGGCCCTGGTTCTCGCGGATCATCTGCCGTATCATGGTTGAAATATCGGGCATAGCCACATTCTGTGCATGCTGAGCTAAGGTGTGGTCGGATTCCACAGTGCGAGTTTGGACCGGACGCTGTCGACGGCCCATGTCTCGCCTCCTTGGCTCGACATCTTCTGGGACGTAGGGTTCAGGAGTACGCCCACGTTGTTGATTATTTGGATCTGGTAGATTTCGGGTATCAACCCCTGTTTCTACCACGGCGGTTGCAGCACGATTGTCTGTGGTATTCTATGGAACAGCACCTCCTCGTGACGAGGGCCCGGCCTGGAAGCTAGTTGACGGTCCGACCCTCAATTGTCCTACAGTCAAGGCAGGTTGATATCCGGTAGCTTGTGTATGACTTGCGTCCAATCGGGGATGTGTAGATCTGCCATGATAGTCAGATGAAGCAGAACTTTCAGTGGATGAGTGGGAAGCATCATCCCTCCTGGTCCTCCTACGACTTCGGCGGTTCAATTGGTTGGTCAATTCAATGTTGGCACGCAACTGTTCAGCCAACTGTTGCCGACTTTGAGTCAATTCCTGGAGCAACACATGGAACTCTTGTCTGGTGACTGGCCTAGACGGATCAGAGTGAGCAGTGTTGTCTTGATTGGATGGCTGCTGTTGTGCAGGATTCTGGCCATCCCTTCCTTCTTGTCCAGCAGCTGTAGAGGTAGTTCTTGTACTAACC
Source organism: Allium fistulosum (assembly GCA_030737815.1). Taxonomy (NCBI): domain Eukaryota; kingdom Viridiplantae; phylum Streptophyta; class Magnoliopsida; order Asparagales; family Amaryllidaceae; genus Allium; species Allium fistulosum. The sequence goes on along the minus strand of CM060905.1, from coordinate 875,274,736 downwards.
ATCTTGAGTAGTGAATTCCTTTCCTAGATTTTATGAAAATCTGAATAGAATGGAAGGATTCTGGATTAGGGATCTGGATCTTCCTCTTGGATTTGTGCAATCCGGTATCGATGGTAGATCCAAGGAGCAGGAGAAAAAGCTGGTTTTCTCCCAATGAAAGCACCAAAGTGTTTGTACCAAAAATGGGCACAACACTCTTCGGAAGTTTTTGAAGAGATAAAAGTGAAGAAAGAGAATTAAAACTGAGGATTATCTAACAAAAACTCCAAATAACAGAAAGTAAATTGCACAGAAGACAGCGATTTAGAGTGGTTCGGCGTTTCGCCTACGTCCACTATGAAGTTTGATGATTTTATTGCTCGATGCTTGAAGATTACAATTTCTTATAATGTAATACAACTAATTTTATAAGCTAAGTCTGAAACTAAAGCAGCGGTGGTGATTTGAAGTAAATCTGGCAGAGTTTGTGCGCTCTTTAGCTCTTATAATTATCCGACCTCTTTTCTGAATGACCAGGGGCTCTATTTATAGGTGTAGGAGGCTGATATTTCACCTAAATTGAAGGGAGACCAGTTCTGGTACGTGAGGGGGCCCACATGCCCGCTTTCTGGAAATCCGGGCCCACTTCGGGATCGATTCGAACTCAACTTCGAATCGATCAAGATTTGCTCTGATTGAGATGAAATTTGGCATGAACATTCCTTTGGTTTCCAGTAAGCTACTGTGAAAATTTCATAGCATTTGGACCTGTAGATCTCGAGATATGATCGATTCAAGATCATGTTATCGGTTGAAAAGCTCCTTCGAATCGATTCCCTTCGAATCGCTTCACTCGAGTCGATCGCTTCGAATCGATTCTTATCAACTCGATATGGTCGAATCGACGTTTCAACGTGCCTTCGTGATGACGTGGTGCGCCTTCTCCGTATTGATCCTACTTTGTCTCCGAGTTGACTGGGTCGAATCCATGTTTCTAGCTGCTTTGACGTAATGGATACGAGGGAGTGGTTTCGAAGATATGTTCGTTCGAATCGACAAAGGTATGCCACGGTTGATTGGTTCGAAGCTACCTCAACAGGGTGGATTCGAAGTAGAGGAAAACTTGATGGGTTCGAAATGTTGGATTCAAACGTAGTCTGTTTGGATGTATTCGAACTAAGGAGTGTTCGATGGATTCGAAGCTAGGTTATGTCTCATGGATTCGAACCATCGCATGGCTTATGGATTCGAAGCCCTTCAATCTGATGGATTCGAACAAGGAAATAATCGAACGATTCGGAGCAAACATATGTTGATGGATTCGAAACATAGGCTTGACCTATGGATTGGACCTTAGGATCATTCACTCCGTTTTTCCTCGACGATAACTTGGTCATATGAACTCGGATTGTCTTGAAATTCAGGACGTTGACTTTCATGGCTCTGCTTGACGTGTCTTATTAATTGCAGCCCGATCTGGACTTGGACAAAATTCATCGACATCCATAGTAGACCTATGTATAACCGGTTTTCAAGGCGAACGGTCCTTGGTTTCTAGTCGAGTTCCTGGTGTCATGGCCTTGCCAAAAGGCGGGATAACAGTTATAACTATCCTTGGCTAAAGTTAGTACCTATCGTAACTCTGATGTTTCATTTTGGGAAGTGGCCACATGTATTATCTTATGTTCTATTATATATGATTTTCTTGCATTGTGATATTTTGTGTTTCTTTTTTCTTGTCTTTTCTTTTCATTTAACTCCGACAGCTTGTCTTTCGGACACCTAGATGATCGGCACATGAATATCGTGGATGTATTAAGTGTCGTCTTTAGGAGTAAGAAAGGCAGATCATTACATATGCTACTAGGTTATGTTGACATATCCTAGTCAAAATTGAAAAACACTTTATAAAAATTATTTGAACTTTATGACTTTTAAAATCAATATTGTACTTTTATAAAAAGGTTCTAGATATAAAAATAAAGCTTATTAAAAGTGAGATTTCAAAGATTGCTACAGGGTACTTAACAAATATTTCTAAGAGTCTTTAAGCACAATAATGAATAACTAGTTGTCTTGTGCTCTTCCAACCTTTGTTCCATAAGTCTTTTGTGTCCTTCTAGCCCTATCCTTGAATCTTATGTATTCTCCTAGTCTTGTTCTTATCTTCCTAGCCTTGATTCCCATCGATTTCCTTGATCTTCTCTTGTGTCCTAATACTTATCCATCTTCATGTTTTATTCACCTGCACTTGTATATCCATGTAATATATCAGAGTAGTATACATGTATTTCCTGCAATGTAGTCTACATAACTTGGAAAATCATTAGCAATGTAACAACTTGAAATTTAACGATATCTTAATTTGACATTTAAAAATATTTTGGAAGTGAGAACAATTGTTTTATAATTTTTGAAAATTAACAAGTACTATTTTTCAAAAAGAAAACCATTATAAGAATAAAATGAAATTTAGATAAATCATCTCGAGTGGATTTTTAAACGAACATAAATGTTAGCTTAAAGATGATTCGAGTTATTGGGCAATTAGGGATACCAATTTATTTAAGAATAAGAAGAAAGCTTGAATTTTTCCTCCTCTTATATTAGACCAAAATGTAGTCGAATCAAGTTATGCCATGAGAATAGTTGCCATTAGACCAAAATGTAGTTAAATCAGGTTAGGCTATAGTTGATAAGAATTGTTTCTATGGGACCAAAGGGTGGTCGAATCAGGTTAGGCTATAGGAGGTTTGGAAATTACTAAAGTACCTTCCTCTTGATCACTTATAAATAGCCTAGTCGATATCTCATTTTAATTCATTCACAAACTAAAGCAAGAAACCAAATATCATCTTCATCTTTAAGGCAACCAAGGTTTCCATTTGCTTCATCAAATCAAAAGATTTAAAGTTTAGGTGGTGAGTATAACTTATTCTAGGATTTATTGTCAGTATAAATTATTATTTGAGTATAATCAATTTATGTTAGCAAATGAATGCTTTTCCACCACGCATTCTGTTATTTTAATTTTGCAAGGATAGGCTCTACCACCACTGCATTCAATTATTTTATTTTTGCAAGGGTAGGCTCTACCGCTATTGCATTCAGTTATTTTATTTTGCAAAGGAAGGCTCTGCCACCAACACATTCAGCTATTTTATTTTGCAAGGGTAGGCTCTGCCACCATCACATTCTATTATTTTATTTTGCAAAGGTAGGCTTTTCCACCACCGCATTTTTAAATATGCTATGAAATATTTAATTATTTGAATATATTTGTATGAACTGTTGATCATGTATGTTATTATGATTCATACTTGTAGCCCTTAGTAACACTCGATATGCAATAGCTATGTGGGAATTACTATCATATATAAAAAGGCGAAATGTGATAAACCCCTTAGTGACAACGGGTTAATGATAGTTTGGTGGGATTGCTATTAGATTAGAATCTGAATATATCAAACCCCATAGTGACATCGGGTTAACGACAGTTATGATCAATGAGTGCTATACCAGATAGAGCTAGTATCCTTTCTAGCTAGAATGACTTAGGGTAGGACCTTGAGTGTGGCATCCTTGCCTCAATGTCACTAGTCTGTCGATCTGCTGTATGGGCATTAATTGTTGTGGCTACAAAACTTGAATAAGATGATCAATAGAGGACTTTTTTCATGTAGGCTAGAGTAGACCAGGGATGGTCATGTACAATATTGTAGGTCGTGTAGGTGCACCTATGATGCTGATTCGTAGGTGATATTTGTTATCATTGGGTATTGATCCAGTTTCTAGTATATTGAGTCGTAGGTGGTACTAGGTATCATTGGGTGTTGATTCAAAATTATAGCAGCTGATCAAATTTACTATTATATGATTATATGATGAGATATTAATAACTTGTCATTAGGGAGAACCACAATTAAGTATACGATTGTGACCAGATCAAATAGAAACATAACATCTGTAACATTATTTATATATGATACCTACATAGGGGTTGGTGATTGACGTATTAATATGATGATTTTTTTACTCTCTTTTATTGTTTGATAATTGAGTTTACTCACAACTAGTTTCTAACCTGACCCGAGTTGTTACTTGTTTTAACAACCTTGGGTCAGATTGAGGTTGTATTTTAGGATGTACTTTCATGATATCATTTCTATCTTATGCTTTTTGGAGATGAATGCATATGGTCTAGATATAGTATTCCATTTCTCATATTTTGCCCTACTAGCCATAGAAGATGAGGTGGTCTTCAACCAAATCATTCAAGACTTTAGGATAGTACTCTCGTATTTAAGAGTGATGGTGATCATGTACATAGTTATGTATGTATTATTTTGATGGTGTTTGCAATTGGATGTTAGCATTGATTGTATATAAGAATGTGATATATATATATATATATATGTGTGTGTGTGTGTGTGTGTGTGTGTTTGTGTTACTTTTTGACCACACTGATGTTGTTTTAATTTATGTAATCCTATCTATGTATTATTCGCCCTGGAAAACCCAGGTATATTGCTTTGTGTCGAGATGAGATACATGCTTTGCGAAGATTTAGGTATATGATATCACATATTCATATTGACGCAAGGGAGTATATACGAGAGATCGCTCCTTTCATGTCCTTTACTATATGCTTTTGGATGGTAACCACCCTTTGAGAGCATGGGTACTAGGCCGGGGCATTACAGAGTGGTATCAAAACCCAGGTTAGCATAATTCGGAGGTAGAAACATAATTTGGCCTTAGAGGAGGGAGACTTAGGTGGTGTACCCAAGTCCAGATAACCTATATATTGGATATATAAGTGGAAAGATCCGCTTTTGAATTTTGAGCGACTGTGTGATTGATTATCGGCGTATAATATAAGTATATAAGAAAAAATTTCTTATTCATTTATGATTTCTATCTATACCTCTTCTATTTCTAATATAAGTTCTCCCTGATATAGAAAATATGGTCAGACACAAAGGTGATCGTGTTAGTGCCTAGACCAGATTCCATAACGATCAGTCTAGTAGCACTGGTACTTCTGATGTAATAATGACCATGGATCTATGGAAGGAATTTTTGAGAGGCATGCTAGATACTGCAGTAGTCAGAACACCAAATCATGCTCCTTGCTCGAACTTTACTAAACAGTGTAGTGATTACGCTATTCTAAGTGGTTAACCATTATTTAAGAATAAAGTTTCCATGAGTGTCTATACTTGGCTGAGAAACTGTGAAATAATCTTCGATGATATGGCTCTTTCAAATCCACTTAAGAGGAAGCTCAACTCTAGACAACTACAAGGAGGAGCATTAGATTGGTACGGTGCTATGACTTTTGAGATTCTTGAAGAAGAGATTTCATGAGAGCGATTCAAGGACATGATTAAAGCTCATTTTGTCCTTGAAGTGGCTAAGGTAATTCTATTTAGGATGTTTATTGATCTAAAGCACGATAATATGAGTGTGCAATAGCATGTGAATCAGTTCAATGCTCTATCGAAATATGGACAAGCATTAATTAGTACACCCATAGAGAAGAATAAGAAGTTTGTTTGAGGACCGAGGAAAGACCTCAGGGATATACTTCTGGCTCAGTTGCATAGTTTATTTTAGGATATCATGGATGCAATGCTTCGGTATAAGAGCGTCTATGAAGAATATAAGAAGCAGGAACTATGGATGAACAACAAGGCCAAGGAGCAAAGAAAAAAATTCTTTTATCCTATGAAAGACCAAGGATTCAAGAAGAAGCAAGTTGGACCCAATCCTAGATCTCGGCAAAAGAATTTTTTTGACAAATCTTAGATTGTGTGTTACATTTTTGGAGTTAAGGGGCACTTCGCAAATGAATGTCAGAAAGCTCAAAATAGTGATAGTAGGAAATGCTTCAACTGTAATGAGATTGGCCATATCATAAAGGATTATCCAAAGCCAATCAAGTAGAAACAGAGGAAGCTATTTGCTATTGAATCTACAGGCCCATCAAATCGGGCAAATGGAAAAGTAGCCACAGTTCTTAAAGGTATGATTACAATATCTAATATATTTGTACGAGTTCTTTTTGATATGGGCGCTTCACATTCATTTATGTCAAAAGAGCTAGTGGATAAATTAAATTTGGATTATGCATTGCTAGTAACATCACTTAAGGTAGTAAATTCTATAGGTGGTTACATTACTTTTGGAATGAAATGCTATGATTTGATTATTAATCTATATGGATACTCCTTTGTATGCAATTTGCATGTTATGAGTCACTTGGTTTTGGAACTATTTTGGGAATGGACTGGCATGAGCATTATGAAGCTCGCTTGTTGTGCGGATTGAGTTATTACTCTGAAGCATCCCGATCTTAAAAATCGTATTGCATTTGCCTTAGATGCTTTTAAAGTCGGGTCTTGTATTTCACTTTATGCTATGGAATCTAAAGACAACAAAGTCTAGAAGATTCCAATAGTGGAGAAATTTGCAAATATGTTTGATTTCGTAGAAGGATTACCCCCTAGAGCTATAGAATTTTGTATAGATTTAATTCTTGGTTCTCATCCCATTAGTAAACCTCCTAGTCGAATGTGACTTCCATAGATGAAAGAATTGCAAACTCAATTAGAAGAACTTAAGGAGAAGAACTTTATTAGATCAAGTAGTTTGCCATGGGATGCAGCGACAATATTTATAAAGAAGGCGATGGGTCACTAAGGATGTACGTTGATTATAGGAATTTGAGTGAGATGACGATTAAAACTGTTATCCATTGCCACAGATTAATGATCTTTTTGACCAGTTGAATGGAGCGAAAGTTTTCTCGCAACTTGATTTAGCACTGGTTTTCACCAATTACGAGTAGTTGATGATAGTATTCCTCTTACAACATTCAGAACCAGATACAAATCCCACACCTGGCTAGTTATGCCTGTCGTGTTGACGAATGCACCTGCTTATTTCGTTGACTTGATGAATCGAGTTTTCCATAGTTATCTTGATAAATTTGTATTAGTATTCATTGATGATATCCTAATCTATTCAAAGATAGAGAAAGAGCATGCAGAACATCTAAGAATTGTCCTAGACACTTTGAGATTGCATCAACTAAAAGCTAAATTCATGAAATTTCACTTTTGGCAGAAAGAAGTGAAATTTCTTAGACATATTGTCTCCGATAAAGGTATTTCTGTTGATTTGAAAAAAAATCAAAGCTATTCAGAAGTATAACAGACCAGAGTCAGTTACAAGGATTCATAATTTCTTTGTATTTGCTGGATATTATAGACGTTTTACTCAAGACTTTTCATAAATTTTAACTCCACTGAACAATTTAATGAAGAATGGAGTAAAGTATAACTGGTCAGAGACGTGTGAAACAGCATTACAAAAGCTAAAAGAATTATTATCTCATGCACCTATTCTAAAAGTGTGCGATGGTAATAAAAATCTGGTAGTATATACAAATGGTTGCGTGACTGGTCTTGGAGCTATGTTAATGCAACGTGATAGGGTCATAGCATATGCATCAAGACAGTTAAGACTAAATGAAACCAAATGTGCTATGCATGATCTAGAGCTAGCAGTAGCAGTATTTGCTTTGAAATTATGGAGACATTATCTATTGGGAGAGCAATTTGTCCTCTATACAGATCATAAATCCTTGAGATACTTATTTTCTCAAAAAGATCTGAATATGCGACAGCAAAGGTGGCTTGAGTTTCTAGATGCTTATGATTTTGAGACACAAAACACTCTAGGAAAAGGAAATAGATTGGCTGATGCTCTTAGTTGGAAGCAGTCAGGCATGGTTTCTATGATGATCGCTGAATGGAATGATTTGGAGTGGTTAAGTTCTTATAATGTTCAGTTTAGAATGATGGATGATTCATCTGCTATTTTGGCTAGTTTAGAAGTTCACCCGAGCTTTGTTGATAGAATTCGAGCTAGTCAGAAAGACAATGTTATGCTGATTGATCAAATTCAATGGATGCAAAATGAAGAAGACGACAATGATCTGAAGAAGTTCAAGCTTGATTGGAATGGTATCTTACGATCGAAAGGAAAGCTATGTGTTTCTAACATAGCTAACCTAAGGAAGGATGTTCTTGACGAATGTCATCGTTCCATGTTAACTATCCATCCAAGTGGAACGAAAATAAAGATACGAAACACATGTATTATTGGAATAGTATGAAGAGTGATATAGCAGAGTATGTGAAGAAATACACAACATGTTAGCTAGTGAAGGGAGAACATCAAAAACCCAATGGATTACTTCAGCCATTAGAAGTATTGCAGTGGAAATGAGATCATATTTATATGGACTTTATTGATGGACTTCCATGTTTAAGGCAAGGAAATGAAAGCATTTGGGTAATAATTGACTGACTCACTAAAAGTGCATATTTTATTCCCATACACTCGAATCGAATAGCGGAAAGCCTAGCCATAGTGATTGAGATCCACTTTTTAGCAACCATTTCTGGCACAGTTTACAGCCTTTGGAACAAAAATCAATCTCAGTACGGCCTATCATCCATAAATGAATGGACAAACTGAATGTGTCAATAAAGTTATAGAAGGCCTTTTGAGAGCTTGCATTCTCAAATTTAATGGTTATCGGGAAGACCATCTTCATCTAGTAGAAATCTCTTACAACAATAGTTTCCAGTCCAGCATTGGCATGGCTCCTTTTGAAGCTCTTGATAGAAGGCAGTGTCGTTCTCTAGCTTGTTAATTGGAAATTGATGATAGGCTGATACTAGGTCCATATATGGTGCGAGAGATGACAGAGAAGATCAAGTTTATCAGAGACCATAAGAAAACAGCTCAGTCTAGACAGAAGAGTTATGCTGACATGTGTAGAAAGGGCTTAGAATTTTCAATCGGGGATTGTATATTTGTAAAGATATCTCCAATGAAAGGAGTAATAAGATTTGGACAAGCCAGGAAATTAACTCCAAGATATATTAGACCTTACCCAATTATCGAGCGCATTGGAAGCTTAGCATATCAAATTGATTTATCTGCTTATCTATGAGGGGTACACAATGTGTTCCATATGTCCAACTTGAGGAAACGTGTACAAGATCCTGATATTGTTTTAGAGCCAAGACAGCTTGAGGAGCTAGAAATTGAACTGAACATGACTTTCACCATCGAGCCAACACAGATAGTAGATTCATATGTGAAACAATTAAGAAACAAAAATGTTCAAATAGTAAAGGTTCAATGGTCAGACAATCTCAAAGACTATACATGGGAGGCCGAGGAACTGATGAGACGAACACATCCTAATTTATTCTCTTCTTAGCTAGGTTCGATTTTAAATGTGTTTATGTGTTTTATTTTATTTGAGTCATAGATGATTGGATGCCTCAATGTTTGTTAGTTATAAATTAACCATATTTAGGAATTGCAATGACGCAATTTTTATAAGGGGGAGTCTGTAACAACCTGAAATTTGGCAATATCTCAATTTGACATTTAAAAATATTTTGGAAGTAAAAATAATTATTCTATAATTTTTGAAAAAAAAAATCGTTACAAGAATAAAATAAAATTAGGATAAAATGCCTCGAGTGGATTTTTAAACGGATGTAAAATGTTAGCTTAAAGACAGTTCGAGTTATTGGGCAGTTAGGGTACCAATTTATTTAAGAATAAGAAGAAAGTTTGAATTTTCCCCCTCTTTTATTGGACCAATATGTGGTTGAATCAAGTTATGCCATAAGGATGGTTACCATTGGACCAAAATGTGGTCAAATCAGGTTGGACCATAGTTGATAAGAATTATTTCTATTGGACCAAAGGGTGGTTGAATCAAGTCAAGCTATAGGAGGTTAGGAAATTACTAAAGTACCCTCCTCTTGATCACCTATAATACCCAAGTCCACATTTCATTTTAATTCATTCACAAACTAAAGCAAGAAAACAAATACCATCTTCATCTTTAAAGTAACCAAGGTTTCCATTTGCTTTATCAAATCAAAAGATTTAAAGTTTAGGAGGTGAGTATAACGTACTCTAGGATTTTTTGTCAATATAAATTATTCTTTGAGTATGATCAATTTATTTTTTCAAAGGAAGGCTCTGGCACCATGCATTTTTTTATTTTAATTTTGCAAGGGTAGGCTCTGCCAACACCGCATTCAGTTATTTTATTTTTGCAAGGGTAGGCTCTGCCACCATCGCATTCAGTTATGTTATTTTGCAAGGGTAGGCTCTACCACCACCGCATTCAGTTATTTTATTTTGCAAAGGAAGGCTCCGCCACCACCGCATTCAGTTATTTTATTTTGCAAGTGTAAACTCTGCCATCGCCGCATTTTGTTATTTATTTTATCCAAAGTAGGCTCTGCCACCATTGCGTATTTAAATATGCTTTGAAATGTTTATTTATTTGAATATATTGTTATCAATGGTTGATCATGCATGTTATTATGATTCAAATTTGTAACCCATAGTGACACTAGGTACGCGATAGTTAGGTGGGAATTACTATCGTATATGAAAAGGTGAAATGTGATAAAACCCTTAGTGACATCGGGTTAATGACAATTATGTGGGATTGCTGTCAGATTAGAATTTGAATATATTAAACCCCTTAGTGACATAGGGTTAACGACAGTTAGGAGAGATTACTATCGTAAATACAGTTGTGAAACATGTTAAATATTGTAAATTAATCAATGAGTGTTATACTAGATAGAGCTAGTGTCCATCCTAGCCGGTTTGACTCAGGGTAGCACCTTGAGTGTTGCATCCATGCCCCAATGTCACTAGTCCAACAATCAGCTGTACCGGCATTAATTGTTGTGGCTACATGACTTAAATGAGATGATGGATAAAGGAGTGTTTACATGTAGGGTAGAGTAGACCAGGGAGGGTCGTGTGCAGTATTGTAGATCGTGTGGGTGCACCCACAATGCTGATTCATAGGTGATATACATTATTACTGGGTGTTGATTCAGTTTCTGGTATATTGAGTGACTTGTAGGTGGTACTTGGTATCACCAGGTGTCGATTCAAAATTTTGATAGTTGATCAAATTTACTATTATATGATGAGATATTAATAACTTGAGATTAGGGAGAACCACGATTGAGTAGATTTGCGATTGTGGTCAGAACAATTTGAAAAAACTCTCTAACATGATTTATATATGATACCTACACATGGGTTGGGTAATTGACATTAATATGATGATTTTGTTCTATTCTCTTGTATTGTTGATAGTTGAGCTTACTCACAGCTAGTTTCTAGCAACCTTGGATCAGAATGAGGTTGTATTTTAGGATGTAGTTTCATGATATCGTTTCTATCTTATGCTTTTTGGAGTGGAATGTGTATGGTCTGTATATAGTATTCCATTTCTCATATTTTGTCGTACTAGCCATAAATGATGAATTGACCTTCGACCAGATCATTCGAGACTTCAGGATAGTACTCTAGTATTTAAGAGGGGTAGTAACCATGTGTGTAATTATGTGTGTATCTTTTTGATGGTGTTTGTAATTGGATGTTGTTTGCACAAAAAATGGGCAAACACCTCCAAGTCGTATGATTTAGTTGATTTTATGTTGTTTTTAGTGAGGTATATCGAAGAGGAGGAGGCCACCGCCGAGCCTGCAAAGGCTATGGAATTTGTATCTGTAGACAGACATGAATCGAGTAGACTATTGAAAGTCGGGTCCCAACTAAAAGCAGAGTTGAAGGAACAACTCATTGATTTTCTCCGCCACAACTTGGATGTATTTGCATGGTCACACGCTGACATGACCGGAATCTCCCCTGACATAGCATGCCACGTACTAAACATTGATCCTACCAAGGTGCCAGTAAAACAGAAAAAGAGAAGTATGGGGACAGAACGATCAGCAGCCCTCGATGAATAAGTAAAGAACCTACTTGCCAATGACTTCATACGAGAAGCCATCTACCCAGAGTGGATCGCCAACCCGGTGCTGGTAAAGAAGGCTAATGGGAAGTGGCGAACATGCATTGACTTCTCCAACTTAAATGACGCCTGCCTGAAGGATTGCTTCCCACTTCCCCGAATCGATCAGCTTGTGGACAGCACAGCCGGGCACGAACTCTTATCTTTTATGGACGCATACTCAGGATATAACCAAATTCCTATGCATGCTCCTGACCAAGACCACACTAGTTTCATCACTGACCGGGGATTGTACTGCTACAAGGTAATGCCTTTCGGACTTAAAAATGCAGGAGCCACCTATCAGCGCCTCGTCAACAAGATGTTTGCGGGGCTAATAGGACAAACTATGGAAGTTTATGTGGATGACATGCTGGTAAAGTCAAGGGAAGCCGACGATCACGTAAGCCACCTGGATGAAATGTTTCAAGTACTTCGCCAATATGGAATGAAACTGAATCCTCTAAAGTGCTCCTTTGGAGTATCATCAGGAAAGTTTCTAGGATTCATCGTCCATGCCAGAGGAATCGAAGCAAACCTTGAACAAGTCCGAGCTCTGAAAGATATCAGGATACCTTCTACCCGAAAGGAAATGCAAAGCCTAAATGGGAAGGTGGCCGCCCTGAGCAGATTCATCTCTAAAGCGACCAACAAATGCATCCCCTTCTTCGAAGCTCTAAAGAAAGAGAAAGGAAAATTCGAATGGACTGACGAATGCTTAACAGCTTTCCTTAACTTAATCGAACACCTCCAGAGACCACCAGTACTCTCAACTCCGAACAAAGGCGAAGAGCTATACCTATACCTTGCTGTGTCATCTCATGCTCTAAGCGCCGCATTGGTGAGAGAAGACAAACGCACGCAGCGGCCAGTATATTGTAAGCAAGAGGTTTACAGGGGCGGAAGCCAGATATCCTAAACTTGAGAAACTAGCGTACTGTTTACTAATCACATCACGGAAACTGCGTCACTATTTCCAGTCCCATTCCATCAGAGTTCTGACCGATCAACCACTAAGGCAGGTACTCCATCGTCCTGACACTTCTGGGCGACTACTTAAATGGTGCATTGAACTAAATCAATATGATATCACCTACCATCCTCGCACCGCCATCAAGGGACAAGCCATGGCCGATTTCATTGCCGAATTCACTACCAACGAAGGTAAGGAGCAATCGGAAATAGTAGAAGACATCAAGTGGAATCTCTTTGTGGATGGTGCGTCAAACGAGCAAGGCTCGGGGGAAGGTGTGGTAATAATCACTCCCAGGGGAAATAAGCTACATTATACTATAAGGTTGGAATTCGCTGCCACCAACAAAGATGCAGAGTATGAAGCAGTGATAGCTGGATTAGAACTTGCCTTAGAAATCGGAGCCAATTCTTTGTGTCTTCATAGCGATTCTCAACTTATTGTAAATCAAATACTAGGAGAATTCCAGGCTCGAGAAGAATGGCTCATAGCATATTTAAAGAAGACCAAGTTGCTTCTCAATCGATTGGATCACTATTTAATCAAACACATCCCTCGGGAAGAGAACCAAGAGGCCGACGAATTGGCGAAGCAAGCTAGCATGAGAGGCGGCACTATTTCTGGAGCAGTAGCCATCTCAAAGCAACTGACCCCAAGTTTTGAGCAAGTGAATCTGATAGCTGCAACCGAAGAAGCAACTTGGATGACTCCCATCCGAGACTTCTTACAAAGTGGCACGCTGCCCAACAGGCGTAATGAAGTCAAGAAAATCTTGAGGAAAGCTTCCCGCTACACAATACAAGAGGGCACCCTCTATCGGCGTGGCTTCTCCAACCCCTTATTAAGGCGTGTCGCTGGAAGGGAAGCCAAGGAAATCTTATCCAACATCCATTAAGGAAGCTGCGGAGATCACACTGGAGGGCAGACTTTGGCAAAAAAGATATTCCGATATGGATATTTCTGGCCCACCTTAAGCAAGGACGCCATAGATTTCATCAGAAAATGTGACAGATGTCAGAAGTTTGCTAAGATTCCACGGCTACCAACAACTGAGATTACTCAAATGACCAGCCCTTGGCCCTTTGCAGTATGGGGAATTGACTTGATTGGCGCACTGCCAATGGGCCGAGGCGGGGCCAAATATGCTATAGTGGCAGTCGACTATTTCACCAAATGGGTGGAAGCAGAACCCCTAAATAAAGTATCTTCAGCAAAAGTTTTTAACTTCTTGATCAAAAATGTTCTATGCAGGTACGGAGTCCCATTCAAAATCATATCGGACAATGGACTTAAGTTTGACAGCGAGGAGTTCGCCAACTGGTGCCAAGAGTACGGAATTCACAAAAGCTTCTCATCCGTAGCTTATCCCTAGGTAAACGGACAAGTCGAAGCCGTCAACAAAATTCTCAAAACTCTAATCAAAAAGAAACTCGAAAAGTCAAAAGGCGCTTGGGTGGATGAACTTCCTACGGCACTGTGGGCCTATCGCACATCTTTCAGAACATCAACGGGGCATACTCCTTTCTCTTTGGCGTACGGATTGGAGGCTATGCTCCCAGTTGAAACTATAGTGCCTTCCCACCGTAGGATCCACTATAACCCAGAAGAGAACGAAGAGCTCCTCCACATGTCTTTGGATCTAATTGAGGAAAGAAGAAATGATGCAGCCCTCAAAGCAGCAGCTCACAAGCAAAAAGTGGCAACGCAATACAACTCCAAAGTCAAGCATCATAGCTTACAAAAAGGAGATCTTGTCCTCAAGCGAATCTTCCCGCGCCCCGGAGCGCTAGATCCAATCTGGGACGGACCATATGTAATTCATAAAGATCTCCACAATGGAGCTTATATTTTGTCAACAGTGGACAGGGAGGTGTTCCAGAGGGCATGGAACATCCAACACCTTCGTCGATGCTTTTCTTAACTTGTACTGCCCATATGAAGTGAATTAACAAAGAGAATCAGTGGACGTAGGCATTTTCATGCCGAACCACTTTAAAAAACTTGTCTCTTTTTAACTTGTTCCTTTATATCTTGGCTGCTTGTTAACTTTATCCCTTTCTGTTGAACAAAATCCTGTGTAATGGCATTCCCATTCAAGACACATCACGGCGCAACCTCACCTATACAAGACCTAACAGGTACTATGCGAATCTATGCCCTCGCCAATGAGACACTTTTGCTCCAGCATCCCTCTGCTGCGAGTTAACTCATTGCTCGCGATCGGCTCTTAAAGCCAACTGTAATGAGCCGATTATAAGCCATCGAGAAGGCCGACTATAGTCGAGGCAGCTCATTACGGCGTTCGGCTCGCCGGCAACCGTGAGCCTACTTTAAGCCCCAACATAAGGTGTGGCCAGCCAGGGGCAGTTCACGGTTGACGATCGGCACCCACGCTAGCCGGCCACGGTAAATCGAAAAATACCCACGATTACGGGCCATAATGGCCCGGGTAATTACTGTGCGCGATCTCGGCTCCGAGTGTCTTAAGTACGGCTGTGGTAAAAAAGATAAACTCCCCGCAGAGGCGTAAGATGGGTGACAAATGTCTCCAAGACCCATAGCTAGGGAAAGTGACTACAAAACCCGTTTGCCACGAACTTAAGCACATCGAAGGCCTTCCGTGATTGGAAGTTTTACTGTTTCTCATATGTCAATTTTATTTAAAGAACTTTCCTCCTATCCTCTATAACGATCCCTAAAGTACAGGACACAGAATAGGAGACACTCGCTAATGGGAATAGGAGCCCACAACTGGACACTCGGCTGCATTCCATACTCGGTCACACAAGACATTTAGTGCTGCCATCTACAACTAAAACACGAAGGGCGGTACTTCCTTCTTCGTGTATAAATACGTAGCTATAATATATTCACACATCACACTAATATTGCAAGATATGAAATTACTTTTTAAGCAAGAACTTGACATCAAACCCGATAGAATCACAGGCATATGCACAACTATACTTCTTATTCAACACATCAAAAATAACGAAAGCGTTCAAACACGACAGAATCAGCTTAAGTTAAAAATTACACGCCAAGAATAAAGTCGTTTATTACAAGTAACATAATTACAACCTAAAAGTTATGTTACTGCTCTGAGACTAACGTAGACAGCAATGTCAAGTGAACAAAAAGATATCCAGGTCAAGTTAAGGAGTCGGCTGCATCGGAGCTTCACCCTTGTCCTGCTGGCCCTTCGAAATCTCCTTAGCCACGGAGTGGGAACTTTCAGCATGTTGACTAGAGATATTTGGTGCTCCAGAGGTCCCGCCTGTCCGATCAAGGAAAGAATTCATTAATAATAAGCAACCAAGTTATGAAAAGCTAAAGGGGAGAATTACCAGCATCTGCTCCTTGATCATCATCCTCCAACTGCACACCAACCTCCTCAGCAGCAAGCAGCCGCATACCTTCTTTCACCGCCACCTTATCCTCCTTGGTGAATTGAGCCGTAACCACATCCATTCTAAAGGCCACGCCACCCTCCTTATCTACATCGGACCTAGCCTCCTCCAGAGCACGGAGATAAATCCTGGCCATGACTCGGGGATAATCATCCATCCAAGATAAGTTGCCATGTTTCCAAGTGCGAAAGTATATATCCTGATACATCTCATCCATTATCCCCTCGTTCTCCTCAAACTCCCTTACTCGGTCCTCAGAAGCCAACAACTTTGCAATGGCAGCATCCCTCTCCGATCGGTATCGCGCGCAGTCATCCTGGAAGGTTTTCCTCATCGCATCGATCTCCTCCTTCAGCCTGGTTTAAGCAAGTCTATGGCTTCAAGTTTCCCAGACAACTCCTATATCTGCTCGAGATCCGCTTTCCGAACCTCATCCACCGTTGCAATAGCCATGTCAATCCGTTCCTTACAGGTAGCTTCCATTTTCCATAGCTCTGCTCTGCTAGCCTCTTCCATGGTTTTCTTTAGTCGCCTGGAGGAGGCCTCATGCTGGGAGAGCTGGATGGCCTGATCAGCGAGCTGCTTGGCCTGGTCGGAAACTATTAACCGCAGTCAAATATTAGCACTCCCGATTTCTTCTCCGGCCTTGGCCAGTCGGGCATGATGCCCTATCAGCTTCCTGGGTTCCTCAGCAACCCGGTCGATTTTTGCCTTAGCTTCGTCCCCTAAAGTTGCGACCCGAGTGGTAAGCAAATCAAGGTCAAGGGACTTAGCCTCATCAAGCACCCTTACCATAGGATTACGAGGAAGAAGGTGCTCACCAGTAACCTCATCGAAGGAAATATCGTGAGAACCCGGATCTAGATCCGGATGACCCATGAATGGATTACGAGCCAAACCAGGGTGATCTATCGGGGTAACAGTAGGATTTTCAGACGGGTGCGGGGAAGGAATAAGCTCAGTATTCTCTTCTGTGACATCCTGAAGAGGCTGAGTCGGGGGCAGAGGACCAGGTGAAGATTCAAACAAGGAGCGACTCCTCTTCTTCCTTTGAATATCCTCTTCAATAACTCTAAGAAGGGGACGGTAGCGGACTACATCTCCAAGACGGTTAGTTGGAGGCTTTGGTTTAGTAGAAGCCTTGAGGAGTTTGTACTGTTCAAGACGGTGGCGAACATCTGACACCTTGGCCACTTTACCCGCTCCTGTAATAAAAGCCAAGTGTTACGAGCATACATTGAGCTATAATTTAAGAAATAAATCAAGTAAAAAAAAGACGCATTTGTTATACAAACCCTGGGGAGGTGTGGGATACTGCAATAAGTCTTGAATCTGATTCCTGGATGGGAGCAGGCCGTAAAATATTTCTAAATCCTTATCATAAATGGAGTCGGCAGAAAATTCACCTTGAATCGCAAGAATTGCCTTAGCTGAAGCGCTCTTAGAAGAATCAGCACCGATCTCAGCTTTGTCAGCTTTCTTAGGCCTCTCCACTAAAACCGATCCTTCCTTCGACCCTTCAAAAGCTAGAGGGAGATCATCATCTGTCCACTCCTGGATCACACCTGCTTGCTTAGAAGACAAAGCCCCAGTACCACCACCGCTCGGTCCGTCGCCACCATCATCGCTATGACCATCACCATCACCTTCTCCACCACTTCCACTCTCCGCCTCACCTCCTTCATCCTCGCCTCTTTCCTCCTCCACATCTTCCTCCTCCGGGACATCTGGACATGTGCTGGGGGAGGGTCCATCGGACTTCTTAAGTTTCTTCCCCCCAGCAATTGGATGCTTCGAGAAGGGTTTCCTCTTACTGCTCTTCGCCGTAGCCCCTCCTTTAGCTTTGGCAGCCCTCTCCTCAGTTGTTTCTCTTTGCTTGACCACAGACTGGCGTGGTAGGATTAGGTTGTACCACAGAAGAGTAGCGTTCCTAATCAAATAAGAAGCCACCCTCTCCCTTTCCGGAATGGCTTCTATTTCCTCAGCCATCCGAACCAGATGTTCGTTCTCTACAACCGCAAAACAACCTGTCGTTAGCAAGAAATAAAGCACGTAAGGAGGAGTATTGCGATCAGAACAAAAATTATAAATGAGTTTCAACTTACAGCCAGAGGTGAAGCGGCGGAAAGAAACAGAGTCATCCTTGACAAAGAACTATTCTTTCTTGAACATGCTGAATTTCGAATATAAATCCAGGACTGGCTTGAAGGACACAGCCGACTCTAAGCTAATATATGGAGACCCCTTCTTATAGCCTCTCAAGTTGTACAAGTACCGGATTTCCCAGTTGGAAGGAGGACGCCCGTATCTCCTCTAGAATATGACGAATTGGCTCACCAAGTTGGCATAGGAGTTGGGCTGAAGCTGGAAAGGAGCCACCTTCAAGTATGTGATGAAGCTGACTATCCAAGCATTGATAGGTGGGATGGCACCACACATGCAGTGATACCTACTATAAGCAAAATACCCTTCAGGGAGGTTATACGACATCACTCCTTTCCCCGGCAACAACATATGCGCTCTGTCGATCCCAAAAGAGCGAGAAATAACATCAAGCTGTTCATCTTTGAGGGAGCTAGGAAAGCAATCGGGCGGTGAGTTCAGGAGCTCTTGAGGACCGTACCCGTCTACTAGCGATCTCGGGGTTGGTCCCTGTCGTTCTGGTGCTGCCTAAATTGGGGGCACTATGGAGGACTCTCCTCGGTCCTTGGACTTCTTCTTGTCAGAACGAGTTTCTACTTTATGAGACATTATCTGCAACACGAGAAAACACATTGTTAGAATAAGGATGTAGAGATATAAACGAGCAAGTGTATGTTGTCTAGAGTTTCACTTATAATTCAACACATAAACTAATTCGGTATAACAAGGTTAAAACTTCATTCGGCACTCAAGCCCATTCGGTAGTTCAAGGCAGGAAGATTCATTCGGCACTCGAACTCCACGGGTTCGTTCGGTAGTTCGAAACATGAAAGTCATTCGGTAATCACCTGATTCGGTAGTCAAGCGTGATTCGGCAATATGATTGATTCGGTAGAAAAATTTGATTCGGCTATCTCACTTGGTAGGGAATAACGAGAGCATAATGCCCATACTTATAGGCAAATAGAAACGACCGGACCAACTGGTTCGGCACACAGGACCGGATGAGAATGTCCAAGCTAAAACAAAGCGCGGCATATGCAGGCATATGCCCCGCTTTGGGGGGCAAGTGTTGGGCGTATTTTCACTAGACCGGTATTACCGAACCAAGATGAGGGAAGCCACCACCGAACCAACTCCACTTCCCTGCATAGCCGAACCAACTCTGCTTCCACCATTGCCGAACCAATCATCGCTCCACCTACAGCCGAACCAATTCCAATTCCCTGCATAGCCGAACCAACTCTGCTTCCACCATTGTCGAACCAATCATCGCTCCACCTACAGCCGAACCAACTCTAAAATAGCACTACCGAACCAAAACCAATCTCACTCACCACCGGACCAAGTTCCACCGGACCAAGGCATTCCGGACCAACTTTGCCAGGCCAGATTGCACCAGCCCAAACCCACCAGCAGTTATATACATCCAAGACCCCTACCCCCAGCCTCACTCTATAAATAGAGGGGTAGGGGTACAACAATGGCGAACAAGTTTGAGAGCTCAAGCACGGATAGAACTTTCAAACAACTTTCATATACTTGTATCAAAGCTTTGTACTTGTAATCTGAACAGTAAAGGAGAATAACATATAAAGTGGACGTAGGCACATTCTGGCCGAACCACTATAAATCTGTGTGTCTTTTATAGTTTAGTCCCTGCTTTTCATATATTTGCATAAATCACCCAGATAACTAAAAACAACATAAAATCAACTAAATCATACGACTTGGAGGTGTTTGCCCATTTTTTGTGCAAACAGATGTTAACATCGGTTGTATATAAGGATTATACACACACACACACAAATATATATATATATATATATGTTTGTGTGACTTTTTGACCACACTGATGTTGTTTTGATTTATGTAATCCTATCTCTATATTATTCACCTTAGGAAACTCATGTATATTGCTTTGTGTCAAAATGAGATACGTGCTTCAAAGAGATTCAGGTATATGATATCACATATTGGTGTTGACATAATGGAGTATATATGAGAGATCGCTCCTATTGTGTTCTTTACTCTGTGCTTTCGGACGATAACCTCCCTTTGAGAGTATGGGTACTGGGCCAAGGCATTATAAACAATAATATTTATATGGTTGTTGTCATTAAAATCAATACCTGTGGTTCTAACAGAGGTACCATTCACCATCTCTACATCCCCACTGTGGCTATGTTACTTACATTCTTAGACTTTTGCTTTCTCTTTTAAATGCTCTAACCTTTCAGAAGGGAAATCCTTCCCTTTGAAACTTCATTGGATGTCATAAAAAGTGTGTTTTCTCGGCCTTAACCTATTAAGGAGGCCAAATAAGTTGCACTTAAGTAAGTAGATCAAACTAACGTTTCAATGATTTTAAGAGTTAGGTCTATCTATAGTTATAATGACCCACCTTTCTTACCCCTGGGAACGACACTTAATACATGCATGGTATTCATGTGTTGTTGCCCAAGCGCCCGAAAGATGAATTGTCGTGGTGTGATAATAAAGAACAGAACAGAAAATCTCACAACAAAATTGTTAAATAGACCATAACAGGAATATAGTACATAAGGTTACTCCCGAACTTGGAGTTATCGGAGTTCCACAAAAGTACTATAATCAGCTTAGGCAGTTACAACAACATCCCTTTACATATGCTGAAATAAAATACACTTACAAGAACTAAACAAACAACGGAAATAGACAACTAAATTGATAAAGGCCTCCTACTCAGATGCCATCTTCAAAAGAGCCCATAAAAGACCTGCTACTCTTTGACTACTTAAATATAAATGAGTACCCAAGAGTTTAGGGAAAACAAATAACTTGGGTCTGTCTAGTATGAGTAAAACTCTAAACAATAAGTGTAATTAAATAGCAACATGTAAGACCATGCCACCAAACACGGAACGGGTTTCCTCTCACAAGAACAACATCCAAATGTAAAGAATGGATACAAATAATTAACATCGCGAAAAGTGCTATACTCTTCCCGATGCAATTAAGGAAAACAAATTCAAGGGTTTGAATCAACAAGGAAAGGAAATTTACCAATAATGACTAGGAGGGTGCGCCCCCCTTTTCCAAAAGTATACCTCTAGTAAACATACTTGAAAAGGTCATTTTCTCTTATGACTCATCTCGGGAACTCCAAGCCAGACCCCGCCAACCTTACTGAGAATCCGAGTATTTCACATCTTAGTGCACAAATAACCGAAACTAACTAAGAGTAGATGTGAATATACCCTAATGGGTGCAGCCCCACATAACTTGGCCCCTACCCGCTTTCTGATTTTAGTCATTTCCGACAAAGGATAACAAAACTCAAATGAGCAACAAATCGTCTTAGATTGACGATACACAATTGAACAAAACCGAATCGATAGTTAATAAACCAACTATCAGGGACTAAAAAAACAATTGTATATGGATAGTAAATCTCATATTCCTACCACTACTTGTCGATTTCAAACTTTTACCATTTCTTGGTAAAAAATGAAGTCGGTGAAGTGAAGGTAGTGTTACCTCTAGGCATTGCCTTGACAACCTTTTTAAATTTCGAGATAGTGACAAGTTTCCATATCCCAATGTTTAATGTCCAAACTATGAATAAATTCTTTCCATATAAGCAATATCATTTACGGAAACTTCATTTCCATAACTGAATCATACTTTTACCTTTTAAACCAAATTCATGCTTGGGCTTCTCATTACAAGTTTTTAACTTTAAACATCTTTGTAAAAATGGTTCACTAACTTTAAAACACCATTATAAAAATGATTTAATAAACTAAAACATTATTATTAAATTGATTAATCATTTTAACTGTCATTAATAAGAGTGATTAATTATCTTTAGACTTCGTTAATTAATTTGATTGATTAACTTTAAATGCCCATAATGGGTTAATCACTTAAACATATATCATTAATTAAATTAATTAATTTTCAATCTCATTAATTAGTTGATTAATTAAATTTAAAACATCATTTATTAAAAAGGATTAACTGATTTAAAATATCATTAATGAAAAAGATTAGTCAAATTTAAACTAATTAATTAACTTTAAAGCAATTAATTAAAATGATTATTTAATTTTAAACACTATTAATTAAAATGATTAATTAACATTAATCTACCATTATTAAATAATTGATTAACCTTAAACATCATTAGATAAAATGATTGATTAAGTTCAATATCATGACAAAGTAATTAATTAACTTTAAACACATTATTTTTATGTTAATTAATTAAACTTAATCCTCTTAATTAAAATAATTAATTAAATTTAAAATCAATATTAAATTTGTAAATTAATTTTAAATCCATCCTTACTCAAAAACTTAATTAACTTTGTAAAGTAAAACCCAAGCTCGAAAGTAAAATAAAAGATGTCGAAGAGATGGTATTTTCCGAAAGTGCCCATATAGCGATAGTCGCTATACGGACACTTGAAGAACCACTTTCATAACATATTGATTTTCATCCAAGCATCATGTAACTTACGTGAAACACATACACACACATAAGGTCCATAACAAATCATACAACATGTAGAGAGCATCACTTATAATATATTTAACTTTTTCTATTAACTTTTCATGTTGCTTACTAACTACCAAGATGTCATCTTTCCAAAGCTAAACCAAACCTACAACTATCACATTACCATACATATACAACAAGCATTTAAAAGCTACTAAGATGAACAATATTAAAGTTAAAAACTTTCGGTTTTAAAAGGCGTGATTTTACTTATCGAAATGTCCACTAATCAAACCAAACTTTCATTAAATCTCGGATCGGCCTAAGATCTTTCCTTTTCTTCTGGAAAGACTTGATTTTTGTAGGCTAGGGGGAAATATGGTTTAGCCTAGGGCTTAGCATATGTTGGCCTAAGTAGTGAAGAGGTGGTGTGGCCTTGTTTTGGCAAGAGAAGATGTAGGAAAGGAAGCAGGAGATTTTTTACAAGGGTTTTAAGAGTTTTAAATGAAAAAGAATTGATTTTTACAACTTTGAATTAAATATGCTAGCTATGGAAGTGTTTTTAGAGAGCTTGAAGGAGATGTAGAAAGTAAGAATGGAAGTGAAAAATGAAAATAAAATTCATGAAATCTCTTTTATATGGAATGCATTTAGGAATTTACCAAAATACCCATTAGAACACGCCCTCCACTCAATGAACGCTACATCACCAAGCTTGTCCCCTCCCCTTTAATTTTCAAAATTTCCTCGTCCCCTATCTTTTCCAATAGGCCAACATGCATTTAATGATCTAAGTACTTTGTGTTTCTAATGAAATGATGTTTTATAACAATTTTGCATTTTATTTTTAAACACTTACACAATAAGTCATATCATACTTATTGTAGTTATTCAAGTTAATATATGTGCATATATATATATATATCAAAAATAAATTCTAACTTATTATAAATATGCATATATATTACTCAAATGTTCACACTGTTTTCCGACAACTTTTAGACCCCGAAAAGTCGATAATTTGGAAAATGATTTTCGGTTATATTTTTGATTTTTCTTTGAACTAAATATTTTTATAAATAATTTTGAAAAGCCTTTCACCATCACGGGCCATTATTTTAAAATTTTTATTTTAGTTATGAAATCCATTAATTAAATATTTAAAAATATATTAAATATTCATATTTTAAAGAGGTTAAATTGTGGGTCATTACAACAGCCCTTGGTCTAGTATTGTTTCCAATACAACATAATCCTCATTATATTTAAACATGTTGACCACATGATATTTCACTATGGTTTACGTGCTCATTTTCAATGAAAATATTTCACTAAAATTTCATATCTTACGAAACACGGTTTTTCACCATACAAATTTTGTGAATCACAAAAATCTCAGGGTGACGATGTTATACATTTTCCTCGACCTGAGAATACTGTGGAACTCCAATATGAATTTTCCACTTTGATTACAGTTAAAACATGGATGGTGATCCATTAAGCACTATAGTTAGGTGAGTTGAAGCATTGGAAGTGAAACAAAATTCGATAGAGAATTACCTTGTCGGTTGTATGAGATTAGTATCACGGTCAACTATAGTAAACTCGAAGTTAAAATCTCTGGTCGAAGTTGTAAGGTTAATAATAAATGTTATTGTTAGCGCCAAAATTGGTCACTAACACCCAAACGTAAATGAAAGCACCAACTAATAGTCACAAATAACAGATAGAGTGTATGTAGAGAGTATAAATATGAAGAGCAGTAAAAATTAAAAAGAAAGTAGAAAAAATAGTGGATTTATGGTGGTTCGGCTGACTCTGGCCTACGTCCACTCCAAAATTTTCCTTTTTATTGATATGAGAATCAACTAAAGATACAATCTGGAGTTTTCTAAACAATAATGGCAAAGTAGCCTTAATGAGGAAGAAGAAGGGAAACAAAATGAAGATCGCTTTTCTAAAGCCCCGCTTGTTGTATTTATAGGCAAAATCCGAGTTACTAGGCTTCCTGAGTGATCCGGGCCCATTAAGACCATAGTCGAGTCCATACAACCGACCCAGCTTCCAACCGACCCTGCTTCCAGACGACCCAGCTTCCAACCAACCCAGATTCCTACGGACCCAGCTTCCAACCGACCCAGCTTCCAACCGACCCAGATTCCTACCGACCCAGCTTCCAACCGATCCAGCTTCCAGCCGACCCAGCTTCCTGCCGACCGAGATTCCTGCCGACCCAGCTTCCTACCGACCTAGCTTCCTACCGACCCAGATTCCTACCGACCCAGATTCCTACCGACCTAGCTTCCAACCGACCCAGATTCCTACCGACCCAGATTCCTACCGACCTAGCTTCCAACCGGCCTGGATTCCTACCAACCTAGATTCCTGCCGGCCCAGCTTCCAACCGACCCAGATTCTTGCCGACCCAGCTTCCTGCCGACCCAGCTTCCTACCGACCCAGCTTCCAGCCGACCCAGCTTCCAGCCGACCCAGATTCCTACCGACCCAGATTCCTACCGACCCAGCTTCCAACCGACCCGAAGCATTACCCTGGATGACTCGGAGAAACCATCAAGAAAACCCAAAGCAAGTCCAAATACGACTCGAAGCAAACTCCAAGCAACCCGCGACAACTCAACTTTTGTCAAAACTCGTATTTCAAGTATTCTGCGACTTCTGTCCATCGAATATGCCGAATCCCAGCTTGATAATCATGATTACCATCCGTGATTGATTGTCTATCCATTCAATTGACTAAATCGTATTCCAGTCTCGACAACCGAGCAACCAATTTAGTTAAATCCATCTGTCTACGACCTTTCCAAAAGATGGGTTAACATTTACCCCCCAAAGCATGCCTTGCTTTGGAAGGTGTGTTTTGAATAACCTTAGATCTATTAATTGAATCCATGATCTCTCCGGATCATTAACAAAATCCATGATTATTCTGAGTCAATATCCAATTTCAAATTCATTCTGTATCTATTAACCGAATTCACGTTCTCTTCAGATCATTTTACCCAAGCCCGGGACCTCTCCGGGTCCTATAATCCATAACTGGAACCTCGCTGAGTCCATATCCAGAGCTGGGACCTCGCCGGGTCCTATACTCCATATCCGGGACCTTACTGGGTCCATATCTAAAGTCGGAACCTTGTCGGGTCTTATAATCCGTATCCGGGACCTCATCGGGTCCATATCCAAAGTCGGGACCTCGCCGGGTCCATACCCAGATATAGGACCTCTTCGGGTCCTGTAACTCAAATCCGGGTTATTTTATCCTACTTCGGCCTCGACTCTCCGATCAAGACTTAATCCATGGGGTATCCTTCTCCGGCCTCGATCCCCAGTCGAGGACTTTATATTCTTAGGCCTCGACTCTACGGTCGAGGACTTTTATATTCTCCGGTCTCGACTCTTCGGTCGAGGACTTTTATATTCTCAAGGACATTCCATGCTCGAGTCCATTCCATCGCTCTCCGACGAAGGGACTCGTGACATGCGATTTCTGCCCCGTCTCTCCGATCGGGACCGTAATCGTGCGACCTGTGCTATTTATTACATTAATATTCCAAATCCAATCAACATAGAGTTCCATTGATAAAATAAAATTCCATACAATAAAGAAAATCAAATGGCCGTAGTACCAAGAAAGAAACATAGTTCATAGAAAATAGATAAAAACAAAATTTCATAAACCCGAGGATCACGGTATATCATCATCTCAGAGCATGCCTAGAGACCGTCCTCGATCCCGTACATGTGTATGTGACCTAGCTGCCTTACTTTGGGGTTTACTACTAATTCAAAGCCATAAATCCATTTAGCTGATAATAAGGCGACGATGCCTAGATCCAGTGCCAGCTTCGTCTAATGTGGGCAGTGGCTGCTCCTGTTCCACTACCACAACTCGATTTCTTATGTACTGTTGTAAATGACCATTCCTTATATGTTCCTTAATGATATCCTTCAAATGCCTGCAGTCATTTTTGTTATGTCTATCCAGCTCATGGAATTGGCAATGCATTCCCGATGCCCGTTCGCATTCGGAGGGTTCCCTCTTTGCTGGCCTTCGATACTGGATGCATCCTCGAGTATCTAAATAAATTCTTTCCAGAGTCTCATTCAAATCCATATAAGAAGAGAATTTTGATTCCCTCCATTGCCTTTTCGATGTGTTTTCGCTATCCATTTTCCTTTTGCCTCTGTCGTCCTTGTTTGAATCCTCCCTGGGTGGACCTCCACCTTTTACCGCATAAACCTCTACCTCTCTCCCTTCTCTTTCAGCCTTCGCATCTTCCTATCATAGAAGCCTTTCAGCTTCATGGTAAAATTCCCCGAGAACCATTGGTGGATCCCGCTCCAACGATATCTTGAAATCCGACCGAATTATCTGCAATCCTTAAGACTGCCACCATCAAAACCGTCGACGGATAGGGCGATCCACCGAAGCCACTGCCGCATTGAATCTGGTTAAGAAATCCTTAAGTGATTCTCCCATCCATTGCTTCATCGATGTCAAAGTCATCACACTCCTAGGTCTCACGATATGGACTCAAAATTGCCTCATAAACCTATCAATCAGCTCCGTCCATGTGCCAATAGAGCCACTTTCCAGTTGTCTGAACCATAGTGCCGCTATATCCATCAAATACAAAGGGAAGCACCATGCCATGACTTCCTCCGATGCCCCTAGTACTTCCATGTGCCTCATATACCTTGTTAGGTGAATAGTGGGATCTGTTTTCCCATCATACATTTCCAGCGATGGTAGTTTGAAATTCGGTAGATTCCTAGCCTGCTTGATCATAGGAGTGAAGGGGCTCCTGTTCACGTCCTCCAAATCTCTATTCACCAACCCTCCTCTCATAGCCCGTCTGATTACGTCCGCTAACTTATCATTGTCATAAAGTATAGGCCTTTGTCCATTGTCTCCAACCTGCCCGCCGAGTCCACGAGGGAATCCTGGAACATGTCCTTCTGGATGAGCATCCGCTTCCCTATTAACGTCAAATTGCCCAGCATCACCTGGTATCCTTACTGGAACGGAGCCTACACGATTCGGGGGCATGCCCCTAGTTCAGGGGCCATTCCCGGTGGTCCAACCCTATCCCATACTCTAGTCGCTCCATGCCCTTGGTCCTGATTCCTGACTTCCTCCGTTCCTACCACTCTAGCTTAGTGATCCTCATTTCCAGCATCAGTTGCTACTCCATTCCTTTGTTGCACTCCAACTTGTCCAACCTGTTGGAGTAGGTTCTGTATCATTTCCTCCTGCCTTTTCAGTATTCCTTCCTGCATAGCATCCATCATCATTTCCATCTCATCTCTGGTGATGAAAACTGAGGTCTGATTAGCTCCTGAGGAAGCCTCCTTACTTTCTTCATGCTGACTTCTTTCCGCTCTTTGTCTCCTTGTTGATTGCTTTGCCATTGCTTCCCAAGAATCCGAGTTCCTAAGCCTTTAAATACAAAGTCCAAGCTTTAAAATCCCTAAGTGCTAACTTTCTCAGTAAAAGCACCAAAATGTTAGCGCCAAAATTGGTCACTAACACCCAAATTTAAATGAAAGCACCAACTAACAGTCATAGATAACAAATAGAGTGTATGTAGAGAGTATAAATATGAAGAGCAGTAAAAATTAAAAAGAAAGCAGAAAAAGTGGATTTATAGTGGTTCGGTTGACTCTGGCCTACGTCCACTTAAAAATTTCCTTGTTATTGATATGAGAATCAATTACAGATACAATCTGGAGTTTTCAAAACAATAATGGCAGAGTAGCATTAATGAGGAAGAAGAAGGGAAACAGAATGAAGATCCCATTACTGAAGCCCCGCTTTCTGTATTTATAGGCAAAATCCAAGTTACTGGGCTTCCTGAGTGATCCGGGCCTATTAAGACCATAGTCAAGTCCATACAGCCGACCAGCTTCGTACCGACCCAGCTTCCTACCGACCCAGCTTTCAGCCGACCCAGCTTCCAACCGACCCAGATTCCTACCGACCCCGCTTCCAGAGCACCCCGCTTCCAGCCGACCCAACTTCCAACTGACCCAGATTCTTACCGACCCAGATTCCTACCGACCCAACTTCCTACCGACCCAGCTTCCAACCGACCCAGCTTCGAGCCGACCCAACTTCCTGCCAACCCATATTCCTACCGACCCAACTTCTTACAGACTCAGCTTCCTGCCGACCCAAATTCCTACCGATCCAAATTCATGCCGACCCAGCTTCCAACCGACCCAGATTCCTACCGACCCAAATTCCTACCAACCCAGCTTCCTACCGACCCAGCTTCCTTCTGACCCAGATTCCTGCCGACCCAGCTTTCTGCCGACCCAGCTTCCTGCCGACCTAGTTTCCAACCGACCCAGATTCTTGCCGACCCAGATTCCTACCAACCCAGATTCCTACCAACCCAGATTCCAACCGACCTAGATTCTTACCGACCCAGCTTCCAGCTGACCCGAAGCATTACCCAAGATGACTCGAAGAAACCATCAAGAAAACCGGAAGCAAGTCCAAATATGACTCGAAGCAAACTCCAGGCAACCCGCGACAACTCAACTTTTGTTAAAACTCGTATTTTGAGTATCCCGCGACTTTTTTCCATTGAATATGCCAAATCCTAGCTTCATAACCATGATTATCATCCATGATTGATCGTCTATCCATCCAATTGACTAAAACTCATCGTATTCCAGTCTCGACGATCGAGCAACCAATTTAGTTAAATCCGCCTTTCTACGGCCTTGCCAAAAGGTGGGTTAGCAGTTATTGTTGAACCAAGGGTTTGTTTATGGACTAATCAAGTTGAATTTGGATGATATCAGAGTTTTGACTAAAACCAATTTCCATAAATCCTAAAGTGATATAGTATTGGTGAAGAGAACATATGTTAATTATTATCATCATTGGTACTACTTAAGATAAAATAAAACATAATTTTTACCAAAATGGTTTATAGGCGATTAATTTAGCCAAACCCTCATAACACTAGCTAAGGCGACATGTGAATATTAGTATTTGATTTATTTAATATTAATCGCTATCTGAATTCACACCTTCGAGTTACAAAATCATATTTGTGGATTCTCCGAGAAACCATACAATTTAATTAATTAAAAAATATTATAAATTAACTAAATTAACTAATATTTCAGAAATATTAATTATTGATTTATTTGATGTCCTATGTATTGTTATTTGGATGTACATATAAGAGCTATATATGCATGTATCGATATACGGTATCGGTATGTATTTAAACAGGTTTTGAATATTTGGAAATAAATGTACCGTGTGTATGAGTTGGCAGGACATTCTAAAGAGAAAGAATTAGATATGGATGATATTAAAAATTAAAGGGGAAAGTTTTAAATTAGAAGAATGGCAAAGGATTTTTTTTCTCTAAATAAAAATGAAACCTTCCTCATTAATTCTGTTTTTGATTAACTAAATTTTCTTCATTTAATTTCTTTTCTCCCTTTCTCATCATCCACGGTCGAAAATTTCATGAGTCTGAAAATTTTAAACTCCAAATCAAATCAAAACATTAAATAAAGAAAAATGCTTGGTGGTTCATCCTTCTCTTACAAATTTGGGTGAGGATTTATTTAGGTTAAGGGAAATATCAAATCAAGGTGTTACAAAGGGCAAGACATTTCAGATTCGATTTTTCTATTTTATTTTATTTATCCATGATGTTTAATCCTAAATAAATTCACATATATGTTTGTCTAGATCGCCACTTAATAAAATATTCTGAAGTCTCATGTGTATTGTTATTTAATTATTAAATTAGTTTGTGTTTGACTTATTTTGTGTATTATATTAGCTGTTAGCTATGAATATATTAGCTAGTGTAGGTACTTTTTACTATAGAATTTTATTTTCACAATTCAATTCACTTAAAGTTATGGATTTAATCTTTAAATTAGTCAAATTATATATGTATATATTCATATACATTATCTTTCATGGTTTCCAAAATTGTAAATCAATATCAAGTTGAATCTTTTAGTTAAGATAATTTCAATCGATATATTTAATGTCTTATTATTTAGTCAATTGTATGCTTTTGAAATTTAAATCTTAAACTACAAATTTTCACATGTGTACACGTGTGTATGCAATTAAAAAAAATTAGTCATGTTATTGTAATCTTGTTTTCACGTTGAATGTATGTTTTTAGATCTATTTTAAAAGCCATGATTTGTTGATTTGATTAAACATACAATTCTTTCCATATAGATATTATACCTATTATTACTTAATGCTTGTAAAAGAGGAAATTTTAATACCATTAATTTAATTTTTTAATCCTGACTATATTAGATTTAGATCTAATAAGAAATTTTATTTCCATCTTTTCTTTTTCACCAAGTATTTGCCTATTTTGAAAATATCTAATTCTATTATATGGATTTGCTCATATATGTGTGTGTGTGTGTGCACACACACATATATATAAGTGGCAGAATAAATTTCCCATACATGTATATATATATATATGTCTAAACTTATATATATGTATGTATGTGTAGTACTATAATTATCTATATATAAATGATATAAGCATATACACACGTACTTAGGCATTTAAATTCCCGAAATTCAAAAGAAATTGTCAAATGCATATGTAAGTATAATCTGTATGCATATAGATTAGATATAAATCCCAGTATCAGTATGTGTGTATATATAGTTTTACACATGTTTATATTTGTTTATGTTATATTGTTACATCATTGAATGTATATACGATACATCTAAACAAACATTTAATTAAATTAATTAATTTGATTAATTGATAAATGTTACATGAGTTTAAATAAAATATGATTTTATTTAATAACCAGATTAGATTTAGTGTAAACCATTAGACTTCATAGGCTCGCTATGATCCAGAAAAGGAATTTGTTTGAAATCCACTCATTTCACCCGCTGTAGACCAGCCCGGTTCTTTTCAATGGTATCAGAACTAAATAGCTTTTATGTGGTCTAAGTTAGTCGACATATAAGACAATTAATTTAGCCTATCTATCTAATGAGAATTTCAAAAAGGTAGTGTCTATGCTTGGGTTTAAATAATCAATTATTCTACTCTCCCTTACTACTAGCCTGGCTTAAGTGATAGAATAAGCCTAAAAGTTTTACTATATGGAAGGCCTAAATTAATTTAGGCCTTGGACTAGTTTTCAAATTAAGTTTGAAAATTTAAAACATATTTTGATTTAAAAGTTAAGTTTATAATATAAAATAAATTTTATAAAGGTCATAAATTAATTTTTTTGAATTTTTCATAGTTATTTTAAAAATAAATTTAATATTTTCAAAACTTTATTTATATTTAATTAAGTGGATTGATGGAATAAATAATTAATTAAGAGTTAGTTAATTAATTAAAAAAGAACATATATAATGATATATGTGTATATAATTTATGTTGAATTGTTCAAGATAAATTAAAAATTAAAATTTAATATGACTAAATATATTTAATTAAAAACGTTTTAATTATATATACGATGATTTATTTGATAAATAAATTAATTAAACATTAACTAATACAAACCTGTGTATATAGTGATATATGCATGTAACTATAATTATTATAGTCGTAAATTTATTTTAATTTTATTTAAAATGAATAAATTAAATTTTGATTTAATTTAAATATTTCATTGAATTGTGTAAGTAAAAAAAAGAACCTATCAAATAAATTTAATTAAAAGTTAATTAATCAAAATGTATACATATATTGAGATATATATATATTAACAAACTATGAATGTTATAGCTGATTATATACCTTAAATAGTTTAAGGCGAATAATATTAAATTTCGAAAATTTTCTATAAAATAAAATAATTTAATGAAATATAATTTAATAATAAGAATTAAAGTTAATTAATATGATTTAATTAATAATATATGATATATATATATATATATATATAAGTTGATTAAATTATAAAAGTTACAAATAAATTAAAACTTATATAACTCTATATGTATAAAAATTAATGGAATTGTATGAAACTCAACTTCGATTTAAGGAATGAGTGCATGCATATTGCACGTATACGGTGATTTCAGACGTGTTCGACACTTGAATCACGAGGTTATTTTAAAACAAATACATTGTTCCCTAAATCAGTTTCACTTAATGTATATGTAATGACCCGCCTTTTCGACCCTCGAAATTCGACACTAATACATCCACGATTTTCATGTGCTGAGCATCCAAGTGCTGAAAAGACAAATTGTTGGAGTGAAAGAAAATGCAAGATAGAACAGAATCTCACATCGTGATGAGTAATATATAATGTCCAAATGATCTTTACAAAAAGAAAACTTTGATATGCATACAACAATCAAAGTAATCTAAGCTATCATCATACTGGATAGTTATAATAGCCTATCCTCACAAACGCTGATAGATACAAACAAGTACTGCAGTAGAAAATAAAATAGCGAGTAGGTCTTGGAGGCATTCGGCTCATTTCCTAGGCTCCAAAGCATCCATGGCTAAATATGGAAATATAATCGGGGCTAACCCGAGCATTATAAGAAAATAACATCCGGATTGGTGTAGTAAACCATCATGAGAAACTCAAATCATATGGATTTTTATACTTTTAAAACCTTTCAAAAATAAAGGTATCCCGTAAAACCACGCTATTATTAAAAATGGACGGGTTTTAACCTTACGATAATCAAACATTTCTATTAGAAAATCTAGTGATATTATAATAATGTTTAGGGTTGAAAATAAATATATAACATAGCTGGAATAGTTACATTAATTACATTCAATAGCATTTTTAGTATATAATTAAATCATTAAGGCACGTATTGGAAAATGGATTCCATCAATGACAGGGCTATTGGGGTACCGCCCGTCACAGTACACCTCTAGATAAAATGTACCGAGGTTACAAACCTTGCAACTCTTGCATGGCAAGACCGACCTACCCCTCTACTGGATCGTACCGAATATGATCATCACCTCCGCTGCAAACTTGACAAACCATTACTATAACACCCCAAAAATTTAGCAGAAATTGAAAGAGAAATTTGATAAGAAAATTAATTTAAAGTAAAACAAGGACTACAAAGAAAATTTTCATGAACGTGCGAATTCGGCTTCGAAACTTGCAACATTTTGTTCGTAGCGATTTTCTGGACGATTTTCATATATCAATTATCGTAATTCGAGTTAGGATAAAAGAGTTATGAGCAACAGGACAATAAGAAAATTTAAAAACATGAATAAAAAATTAAACAAAGCTAAGTCGACCCAAATAGGCCCTAGGTCGACCGGTAGCGGTCGACTTAGACCTAAAGGCGGTCGACCCAACACATTGTTATTCGGGTAATTGTCATTCTGGAGCGTGGTGAATGGACGGACTAGATGATTACTTGCATGTGCGTAGATAGTGGATGGTCTGGATTTACAACTAAGTTGATCCAATGGCCCTATATTTGAAGTTAACCTATAAATGAACCTCTAAACGAAACCCTAATTCTTTTGTCAAAAGAACAATAGGGAAAATGTAACAAATTTTCTATCAAAACGCTAAATCTCCTAAACCCAAAAAAATAAAAAATAAAATTAAAATCCAAATCGAATCCAAAGCTAATTAAGGAGCAAAGCAAGTAATCAAGGAGGAGACTAAGGAGATCTAGAGGAGAGCTATTGGTTGAAGGCCAATTTTCTTAGATTTGAAGCTTAGGCTAAAGATGAGTCGGTATAGATTAATAATTTGATTAATGTAGTTAATTTTAAATTATTCTAATTGATTAGAATGCTATAAACCTTAGAACTGATTTTAAAACTACTTTAATGATTAAAATTGTAGAAGCCATATAATTAACTTGTTAGATCAAAATTGAATTTGCTAATCCCTAAACCCTAGAATTTAATTTGAAATTAGATTTTAAAATTTGGTAAATTGGACACTTGTATGCTAAATTGGGAACCCTAAGTTTAAAAACCTAAATTAATTTGAAATTGATAATGGGAAAAATGTAAATTAGGGTCACGTGGAAAATTAGGGCTAACTGCAATAATTAATCACTTCGAATTAATGACATGAATAAAATAATTAATCGATATTCATGAATCGACAAACCCTAACAAAAATAACATGAACGTTGGACCCTGGATAGCCACGGTCGACCGGTGGTGATCAACCTGGGGATGTTTTAGGTCGACCATCCAAGTTAAAAATGGACGGATTGAACCTTAGCCCATGGCCAAGTTAAATAGATAAAAATTTGTTAATTTGGTTGAAAATTTTATAATTAGTAAACTGGTTATTAAGTTAATTTGGGCTAAGTATTTCGCAATGTTTATATTGGTATGGGCGATGTAGATCTCATAGACGGAATTGATTAGGGCGATTTATTTCGCGATAAGCTCAGGGGCGTTCCGTACGAGTGAGTGCAGCACTGTCGGAGAGGCATTCTGAGAGAGTCTGGTACTAACGGGAGATCTAGGTATGCACGTTTCTAACACAATGTAGTATGAGTGGATGACGGTGCAGTACCATGAGTGGCTATATGTATCGACTAAATTGGAGAAGGGTACTAATGAGAGTTCCTATGGAACCCCGATGCAGTACAATAGGTGGCATGATTACATAGTTATAATGGAAAAGTAGTTCCCATTTTGGTCGATCATTAGTGTGAGGTTCGATCAGTAGGTTCAACCTATTGTGTTAAATGAGAATCCCTAGGCGTTGGCCTTAGGAGTTCACGGACACTTTCTACACATTCTATGTCACTTAGAGTAGATTTAAAGTTAACCGTACTTAATCATCTCTTATTAATCTTGTTCTTATTCACCAAACTCTTGCCTGACCCATTCCTTTTCCATATTTTTTCTCAGCACAGGTGGACAGGGCAGTGGATGATTTTTTTGTTTTGGATACTTAGAGAAAATCCATGCTTTTTGCTTTTATCATTTCACTTCATGTATCATTTTATCATATCAGTATAGTTATTTTCTTGTATCAGACTATGAGGGATATTTTACCGTGTACTCTGTTTTGGATCACGTATTGATATTTTTCCGAGACTATGAATTGATATTATCCGAGACTAATATTTCCTGTGATATTTACTTGTCTTATTTCTTCCACTATGATACGTATTGGATAGTTAGTTTATCATTCCGATGTGATATGGATCTGATAGTTAATTTGCCTTAGATTATATCATTTTATCTAAGTCTCTGGGATGTTAAAGTATTAAAAACCTCGATGATAGGCATTTCTCGATGCGACGACTTTTGGAGCATGTCGGAGGTGCGGGTTGTCACAGTTTTTGGGTCCACATCTTACATAATCTATAAATACCGATCTAGATACAAGTGATGATCATCCCTAATGGTAGCGAACCATAGAGTCTTACGGCATATCTCCTGTTTTAGTCATTACCGAGTGTGAGGCTTGAGGCTACGCTTTATCTTTTTACCAAATCCCACTTGGAATGCTAACACCACCCTCCAGGCAGTAATGTAATGCTAACATTCATCCATACAAGTTTTTCAGGATATGAACAAACCGAAGGCACTACTTCCCTAATATCCTATTTGGAATCACCCTTAGGATTAGTAGCAAGCAGCCCTTGCACTTCAAAGAACCCCGCCTTCGATTTCCATCATCTTCAAGATGTCTTCAATTTGAACGCTTGTGCCTGTTTGAAGTGGTTTTCGGATAACTTATCTGATCCTGGTCTCTCCAAACCAACAATCGGTAGTTTTCGATTAACACAATCTTGGTTCTTTCAGAAGTAAGCGGATGACATAAGAGTCCCAAGGGTATATCGAATATCCGCCCTTAAAGCGAGGGATGTTTCACTTGAATGAGTTCTCTCAAAGGATCTCAAACTATATGAACACGTGAGGTTTATTTATACTTCCTAAGTCAAATCTGGCCATGATTTGATAGTCTGTTTTTCAACTATCAAATAAGAAAACAACCAGATCAGAGATTTAATTTCATATGGGAACCAAGCATGATTAAGCACATAAGAAATCACTAAGCCTCTTTACTTAATCCTTTCGTTAATTACAATCTCCTTTCAATTATTTGTATTAAAATAACTTTACAAAAGATATATTCGCAAACCTCTTTAATCTTTTCAATACTTGAAAAATATTAGTATACTTACCACAACCGTATAAGTATACCCACTTTTAATACCTAGAAAACATCTCCATATACTTATATCAATGGTATAAGTATATTCAAAAAACACTACATTTTTAATACTTAGAAATTGTATCCATATACTTCTATCAACAATATAAATATATTCACAAATCTTAAGAAAGATTTCCCTTTTTAAAAATTCATATTTAAATATTGAAAGTCTATAGTAGGGTGGATCGATTATGCAAATGACAAGTATGTGACTAATTTAAACTATATTGTAACAATATTAAAGTATGTAAACAAGAAAAATCACACCAGAGATTTTATACTGGTTCGGACCTCCCGTCCTACGTCCAGTCCCGAAGCTCCTCTTCGGAATTTCCTTTTACCGAATAACTCTCACTTCACCCGGAGGAACAGGTTTACAATAGCAGAGTTTCTTTGTCAACTGTGTGTTCCCAATTACACGGATTTTGACTATATAGTGCAAATTCTTCCAATATATATTTAGAGATTGTTGTCTATGAAGAACTGTATATTTGGAAGAGTAGAGTACAAGTATAGATTGCTAGAGATCAGAAATATATCAGAGTATAAGAGTAGAAAGCGCAAGTAAATTAGGTGAGTTCTTCTCTTGAATTCCTGATGTTATTTATAGCGGTAGAGAGGTCCTTTGTGTAGTTGCATCTGTTAGTAAGTGCTCTAAGGTCGCTTCCAATGGTGATGAAGAGTTGTAGTGAAGAGGAGCGAACGTGTCTTTTCAATTGTGACAGTTGTACTTTGAATATACACAGCCGAGTTCAAAATCAGACGTCTGGAAAATGTTTCAAACGTCTGGCTCTCATATATTTTTTGTGTATGGTTGCTTTTTAGACGTCTGAGTATATTAACCAAACGTCTGATTCTGTCTGATTTGCGAACCAAAGAATTCAATCAGACGTCTGGCTAGTGCACTCACACGTCTGGATTTGTGCATGTTGCTTTTCCTGTGCCTGTATCATTTCTTCTTCCGATTCTATCGACTTGTAGCCTCTTGATACTTCTTTTGAGTCTTGTTCTTGTCTCTTTGATGATGTTACTTTATCAATTACCTGTAAATATAGATATATATATATATATGCATATTCGATTTCCATTGTATAGTTGTTATCATCGAAACCATAGAATTGATTTCCTAACAATCTCCCCCTTTTTGATGATGACAACTATTCAATGTACTTATATATAGATTATAAATCTCCCTCTGAATATGTGCTTATTTTTAATGTTTTATGATTATTGTTATATTTCTCCCCCTTTGGCATTATCAAAAAGAATTATAAAATTGAAGCCAATCGTTAAAAAGGAAATTTCATTAAACTTGAAGTGTGATTACAAACATAGATTTGTACAAAAATTGATATTCCAAAAACCTAAAGTCTATGATTCCCAAAATCTATGATTCCTTTGGAGAAGCTTTATTGTGATCATCTTCCTTTGGTTCTTCTTTTTCAGAAGTACAAAAATTGATATTCAATGTAGGAGATGTCAATGCTTCGTTGAGAGGTTCATCCTCAAAGAGTTTGGAATGTTTTGCGGGAGAAGAAGGTACTGGGGTTGGCCAATCTTCAGAAGGTGGCGTTGTACCGCGAACCCGTTGTAGTACTTCTTTAAGAACCGACAAGACAGTGGAAAGGGATTCTTCAATAGTAGCTAGGCATGTAGCAAATGATGTTTCGAAGCTGTCAATTCGCTTATCCAAAAGCTTTTGATTTTGAGATAGAATTTGTTGGTTTCGAAGAGTGAGATCTCGAACACTTTCGTTTGGATTTGTATCTGTAACGACTCGACTTTTCGACTCTCGAAAGTCGACATTAATACGTCCACTGTATCAAATGCTGCACAATCGAATGCCGAAAAACCGAACCATTAGGGTTAAAAAGAAGAGGTAGAAGAAGACAGAAGAAAAGAAAGAACAGAGAAACAGAAACCAGAAACAATATCAGAATCTCACATTCGCAGCAGAATAATATATAATAGATAATCACTAGTCTTTTAAACAAAGAAATATATCCGTTTATACATACATCAATCAAAGTCAATATACAACTCAATACAACAATGAACAGTTATATAAACTTGTCCTCATACAGAATACACAGCGGAATAAATAAACAAGTACGATAGTACGCCTCGCCATCCAGCTCATCTCCAAAGCTCCAGAATATCCTGATAGCATAACTCTAGGCTACCCATGTGGAAAATTATGGGCACCCAGAGTTTAGAAAGGGAACAATAAACTCCGAGTCAGTCATGGTGACAGGTGTGAGATCGTAAAACAGTTATTTTCACAAAGAAAATAAAACAGATTCGCAATGCTTTTGGAAAATGAAACTACCATAAGGCCTCCCGCCACACACACAATGCAAACGCAGAATTGGAGGAGATTTCTCCTTATGATAATAAAAAATGCTTAGTATGCAAAATCAGTTGATATTATTATTAATGTCTAGTGTGGAAAATATTTCGAAAGTATAATATCAATCTTAGCCAACATACAACCATTATTGTATGCCTACTATAGCTACCATCTAAACAGTGGTGACCACCATAAGTAAATGGCAGGTTCTACAACTAAAACCGTACAGGGTTCGTATTGTTTCTTTGGATTTACAACAAATGGTTAGGCTACGGAACTTCCTTACACCGAAATAGAAACGCCTTTGGAAAGACGCCCCGAGAACCTAACCGGATCTCTGCAAACACAAGGCCGACGTTACCTCACGCTTTAACCAAGCTGTAACTAGGTAACTAACACACGAGCTATGTCATCCCCCGGTCGTTACCGACCTTTATTCGAGGATCCTCAATCACAAAGCCACAACTACAAAGTATAATAAATTTG
The DNA here is from genome assembly GCA_030737815.1 of Allium fistulosum. Classification (NCBI taxonomy): domain Eukaryota; kingdom Viridiplantae; phylum Streptophyta; class Magnoliopsida; order Asparagales; family Amaryllidaceae; genus Allium; species Allium fistulosum. The sequence continues at coordinate 875,234,767 of CM060905.1, read as the reverse complement.
CAGCATCAACATAGGCAAAATATCTGGGCTCCATAACATGATATCACCTTTTATCCAGAAGGAAATGACATACCCTAGGGGCGCTACCCCTAAAAACCTTTGCCGCAACATTCCTGTTTCAACCATTACCGGGTTGTGAGGCTCGACGAAGTCTCGTCCACAAAGCCACGCTTTTTCACAAAGCCACACTTTTTCACAAAGCCACGCTTTTTCTCAAAGCCACGCTTTTTCACAAAGCCACGCTTTTTCACAAAGCAACGCTTTTTCATAAAGAAACGCTTTTTCACAAAGCAACGCTTTGACCAACAAATGATCAACATCACTTCGTATGCCACATTACCAAATTAGGAATGTATCACTAGTAACCATCAACTACATAACCTCTGAGCTCATACGTCTCAGAGAAGGGTGTTAAGCTAAGAGAATAAATTCTCCGCCACCAACAGAAATGTATTTGATAGAAACCAGCTTTACATCTCAAAGTGTAACGTCAGACACACATCCTTACAAGTCCGTTCCGAGATCGAATGGAACCGAAGGCACTTCCAAAGAAGCCCTTGCAATCCGGATATTCACTAATCACGTCCGGACTTCCCATCACAAGAAGAGTGATATAAATCTCTATACCGGAGCAACTCGGTGCAGAGACATTCGACAGGTTGTCCTTTCATTTTCACAAATACCAGGTCTTCACACCGGTCTTCAATAAGATCCATATCGTCGTATCACTAATTCAGAATGGGTTATATGACACAAAGATCTTTTCCCGGCTAACCCGAATAGTGAGCGTTTGTTTTTAAAAACAAATCAAGTGCCATTTCAAAGGCAAATATTGATAGTCCGTTATTTAACTATCAACAACATTCACAACAATCATCCAATTTAAATAATTTTTCCCAAATTATTTATTTTCCAAAATATCTTCACAAGATATATATTTTTCCACACTTTAACATTTGAAAACCAATTTCAAATTACATTTTCACAATTCATCACTTTGAAAACAAATTTCAAATCATATTTCCCTACACGGAATATATTTCAAAATATTTATTCATTTCCACTGGAAATTTACCGAGTTCAAATACTTTATTTCCAAAATATTCCTTAAAATCCAAATTCAGAATTTCTTCATTTATAATTTAAAACTACTTTGGAAATATACTCGGCTTTTCAAAGAAAATACACTTCCATCTCAAAATGGTCCATTTAAACCAATTAAATAAATCCTTATCGATTTATTTCAAATTTACGTTCCAAATCTGTAAATTTATTTCCACACTTAAAAATAAATCAGTATTTATTTTTAAAACAAATTTCCCTTTCCTTTATAAATTCTATTCTGAATTTACATTCACAAATATTCACTTTTTATACGATTTTCAAATCGATTTCTCAAATATTCACTTTCAACACCAAATCAACTTTCAAATTGATTTCTCAATTTTATTTCAAACCCCAAATCAAACTCCAAATTGATTTCTAAATTTACTTCAACGCCGAATCAAATTTCAAATTGATTCTAATTTTAATCCTAAATATCAAATCATTTTACAAATCAATTTCCAAATTTATTCTCAACACAAAAATCAATTTTCATTCAAACACAAAATAAATTTTTATATCGATTTCCCAAAGATTTATTTTCCAACACCAAATCAATTATCAATTGGATTTCTAACAAATTTATCACCTTTTAAAATAAATTCCTTTATCTCTTCCAAACCATTTAAAATTCCATTTTTAAATAAATTTCCCAACTTTCGAATAATACTATTCAAAATCCATTTATAAAAATCTTTTCCCATATTTTGGAAATAATTCAATAAGATTTCAAAAAAATCAACTTTATGCTTTAAAATTCCTTCTTTGAAATTCAACCAATTCTTTCAAAAGAATTTACTTAAAATTTCCAATTTTAATTTCAAAAATCCAATTTCATTTATTTCTGGTATCCAACGATACCAAAAATACATTCGGCTAAATTATTGCCTTCAACACATCCAATCACAGATATAATCATACACAGATTATAAATAATCAATCACACAACATATGAAACCAATTCAAATGTTTTGAGGAATCCCGTTGGATCCCTCCAACCTGTTTCCCTGCATCCACAGATGTTAGCACAATACCAATTCCACTTCGAGGTAGAATATCGTGGTATATGGGATTTATAAAATATCATCCGCTATTATGCGGCGCAATAGGGTCTCATCCGCTATATAATGCGAGAAATCAACAACTCCAATATATACATATTCCAATATATATATATATTGATATATATATATATATATATATATATATATCCTACTATATCTAATATCACAACCAAACAGCAATCAATTACTGCAATCCAAATTTTCAATTTGGGTGAGAAGATCTCACCTTTGCTTTTATTTGCAATCCCATTTCCATTTTGATCATTTCTTCACGGTTTTAAACCTTGTATAAACAATTCTATACATCTTATTAATATTCGAAATAAATCGAACAAATAAATTTCTAATTTGACAAGTTTCAATTATACAATGATTTTAATTTCAAAATTTGAAATTTGACTTTTAAACTAATTTCTTTCTAACAAAATATTTTCTTTGAAATCAATCTATATAGATTTAAAATCTATTAATTAATTTTTTTCTTTACTGTATATAAAGTGATAGCAGCAGTTTTCCCTTACTGTACAAATAATTTCCATTTAACTATATATGCATCCATATATAAATTTGTTTTTAATTAAATTAAAACAACTATATAAATATATACCTTACTGCCATCATTCGCACCTGAAACCACCAGTCGATCCCCCAAGACATTCGACTTCGCCACAGAACTGTCGTCCCCAATCTCGAGCTCGAGAACGAGCCTCCAATCGTCTCACGGCTTCGCCCAATTCGATGACGAAGACCACCGATGCCACCCCCCTCAATCACTCGAACGCGAGTCGCGACATTTGCCTCAGTCGAACTCGCAGTCAAATCGCCTACATGTAAACTCAAGTCCATCACGATCCCGACGTTCACCCTCCGACTGCGCCGTTGCCTTCGCAGCCTACTCGCGGTGCTCCGGTCACGATTCCTCTCTATGTACGAGATTTCGACCTCGTTCTATATTTATTTTTTCGATTTTCCTTTTTCCAGACTTTCAAAAGAAAGGGCTTGGCGTGATTTTTGATTTACTGAAGTAAGGAACGAAAAGTTTTCATATAAGAAGGGAGTGAAGGGAATTTCGAACGAGAGCGACCATTTATTTTCTTTTGAACTAAATGATGAAGTGTTCTGCTGTGAACGAAATAAAGGGGGAAATTATGTTGCGTGTAGCAGATCTGCAGATGAGCTACAGTGATACGAAGTGAATGAAAACACAGCTGATGTGAAATAATATCAACTGCAGTTGACTAATATAAAGATTCAATTTGAATTCAAATTCAAATTGTCTCTAAATTTGCAACTCAAAATCTCGACCTCCTATCGAGACGTGCCGCTAAGTGTTCATAATGTTATACGCCTATTCCGAACACAATGGAAAAGGTTTCGAGTCCAAATTCGATCGTATGGAGAAGATAGCTTTTTGGACCAGTTATAATATTAAATTTTCGATTTAATTTCAGCGCGTTTGCTTATCGTACGCTCACACAATAACTCTGAAAGCTACGAAAATTGAAATATGATAATAATGCAACATTACGGATCCAATGGAATAGTTTTCGTCGAATTCCGAGATTGTGCCTCGGAATGCTATTTTTAATTATCGATTTAAACGATAAAATTCAAAAACTAAACAAAACAGTTTCAAATTCAATTCTGAAGCTTTTATTATCTTCAGTATTATCAATATGAATTTTCCAAGACTTCATATTATTTTTAATCAGCTTAAAATTGAAAATTCAAATTTTTACCCAGTTCCAATAATTAAATTCAATAATTTAATTACCAAATTCATTCTGATATCTGAATTTCAAATTAAACAATCATTCGAATATTTAAACTCAGTTAAATATTCATATTTCAAATTTCAAAAATTCAGGGTCGTTACAATCTTCCCCCCATAAAAGAATTTCGTCCCAAAATTACAAGTTAAGAAGAATGCTCCAATACCAGTTTGTCAATTTCCTAAAACCAAACAGTTTTATCAAGTTTTCAAACCAACTTTCTATTTATTAAAGATACCATCATTCCTCTTATTAACTTTCCAAACTCAACCATAAGTTTCAAACAACTTTATCTTACTTCACAATTCAAATTCAAATCTTAAATTATCCAAAATTTCTCAAAAATTTTCCAACTCTCTAAATTTTCGAAAAATTTCGCCAGCGTCTCCTTTGCGCGGCTAGCTCGGTACGACTACAAAATGTCCCTACGGACTCCCAAATTCCAATAGAAAACAAAAGGCCAAGTGGCAAAATTAGAAACTCATCAAATTTCATACCGAAATTCAAATACATACCTTATTGTCGAGCAATTTAAATTATCTTCAAAATCAAAAATCCCAATTCACTTTTCCTTTATACCCCCTGTATATTTTACTTGACAATAATGTCCAATTACAACATTCCAGTTAAATTTATTCACTTATTAACTTAGAATATTTCTCAATTCTAAATTTTACTTAAGACACGACCACTTATAAACAAATTAATTTAGAATTTGTTTATTTCAAAACCAGGTTTTCAAAACTACCTTGAATTCACTTTAAATCCTTGGTTAAACTCAGTTTAACATTGACCTGAGATTTCAATTTACTTCCAACTTTCCAGGTACACAGTTCAAGATTTGAATTTATACAAACATTTTTTCTCAGCTAGCAACAAAATTACTTCGGGACAAACACTTCAAAACTTCGGGTAGATTATCATATTACCCAAGACAATATGCCAACATCTCAACCAAACAACAACAGAGGAAACAAAACAAGCAGTGTAACAGGCACAAAGCATCTCACAAGTCAAAGACCATAGCCTCAAACATACTGGAAATCAGTCCAACTATGGGTACATGCAGGGTGGAAAATACTAGCATGAAGTACAAATCAGACTCAAGTCAATGGCAGCATCACTACAGGCACCAGACCAGAGAGACAACAGAGGCAAGTCCAACAAAGTCAAGTGAAAATAACCAATGCCAGAGAACTTAGGTCAGTGAACATTCCAGATGTGCAGACCACAAGGCAAAGTCAACACAAACTACAACCTCAATACTCAAGCAACTGCAACCATGCAAATGAAGACCAACACACAAATATACCAGTCACATATAAGATCATGTGGCTACACAGTGCACAGCAGACTCAAGTCTGCACTCAAGACTCAAACCAGGCACAGTGAATGACATATGTGATAAATGTTTAGTGGACAATGCATGGAAGCTTAAACAATACTCAAGTGCTACATTAGAGAGTGCACAGACAACACATGAAGGCAATGTACAAGTTGAATGGACAGCAAGTACCACCAGTGATGCAAGACAATGAAACAAATCAGGATGAACAACTTCACATCCAAATTGATCAGACTTCAGGCTAGACAATGGATCAGAAGAGTAGTGACTTAAATATAATAGTGACTTATATTTATATTTGAATCTTTGTTTTAGAAAGCTCCGGTCAAAGCTGGGTTTAAAATAAATTAAATCAGTTTCTTTGAGTTCTTTCAGAGATTATGAACTAACTGTTTAACTTAATATATGGTTAAATCTTTAGTTTAGAATATAACAACCTATATTGGCTTAACACTAAGCTCAAAACACATCAGTGTATCAATAGAGAATGATTTTTAAATCAAAACATTGCATTGGAAAAACTCAAAATAGAGGGGTATATGATAAACAGCCTGTACTTAAATTTTATCATCCACAGAGCATTCATGTAAAAGAATATAAAAACACATATTCACATACGTATATGCATCAGAATTATATGTTTAAATTGTTATTAAGTGATGTTACTCACATTTCAAAACTATTTTTGAAATTTCAATCCAAATTCTTTAATTCGTATTTCAAAAAATGCTCTAGCACTTTATTTCAATTTATAGAACTCATTTATAAATTCACATTACCAATTTCATTCCATTAATGAATTTTATTTTCAAATACTTCTCTGGAATTCTATTTCCAATTATAAATCACATTTACAATTTATATTTAAAAATCTCATTCGTATATGAATTTTATTTCCTCATATTTTCAATTCATATTTATAATTTCCATTTGTTAAATGGATTTATCTTCAAATCTTTGGTTATACCATTTTATTTCTTATTTGATTTCCATATAATAATGATAATAATTCAATATTATCACTTCTCAATAGCCAAGCATCCATATACTATAATAATTCATAGAAAATCATTTCTTTTCTATACAAAAAAATAGTGTTGGGTAAAATTATTTCATTTACCATATTTAAACAATACTGTGTCAGTTTATCTTGTTTAAGAGTTTAGAAACCCCTATCGATTACAGTTGGCCAGACTACACCGACCAGAATCAATAAACAATCAACCGATAAGTCAACACAATACAAAACAAATTTTGTATTCACTAACAAATACGCGCTCATATCTATTAATACACTCAACTCATTCTAGAGTACTACTGACTCTATCTCTAATGAGTAACACCCAACAGAGCCAGGGTTATCGCTTAACCATATGCTCTGATACCACTTGTAACGACTCGACTTTTCGACGCTCGAAAGTCGACATTAATACGTCCACTGTATCAAATGCCGCGCAATCGAATGCCGGAAAACCAAACCATTAGGGTTAAAAAGAAGAGGTAGAAGAAGACAGAAGAAAAGAAAGAACAGAGAAATAGAAACCAGAAACAATATCAGAATCTCACATTCGCAGCGGAACAATACATAATAGATAATCACTAGTCTTTTAAACAAAGAACTATATCAGTTTATACATACATCAATCAGAGTCAATATACAACTCAATACAACAATGGACAATTATATAAACTTTTCCTCATACAGAATACACAGCGGAATAAATAAACAAGTACGATAGTACGCCTCGCCATCCAGCTCATCTCCAAAGCTCCAGAATATCCAGAATATCCTGATAACATAACTCTAGGCTGTCCGTGTGGAAAATTACGGCCACCCAGAGTTTAGAAAGGGAACAATAAACTCCGAGTCATTCATGGTGACTAGTGTGAGATCGTAAAACAGTTATTTTCACAAAGAAAATAAAACAGATTCGCAATGCTTTTGGAAAATGAAACTACCATAAGGCCTCCCGCCACACACACAATGCAAACGCAGAATTGGAGGAGATTTCTCCTTATGATAGTCAAAAATGCTTACTACACAAAATCAGTTGATATTATTATTAATGTTTAGTGTGGAAATCATTTCGAAAGTATAATATCAATCTTAGCCAACATACAACCATTATTGTATGCCTACTATAGCTACCATCTAAACAGTGGTGACCACCATAAGTAAATGGCAGGTTCTACAACTAAAACCGTACAGGGTTCGTATTGTTTCTTTGGATTTCCAACAAATGGTCAGGCTAAGGAACTTCCTTACACCGAAATAGAAACGCCTCTGGAAAGACGTCCCGAGAAACTAACCTGATCTCTGCAAACACAAGGCCGACGTTACCTCACGCTTTAACCAAGCTGTAACTAGGTAACTAACACACGAGCTATGTCATCCCCCGGTCATTACCGACCTTTATCCGAGGATCCTCAATCACAAAGCCACAACTACAAAGTATAATAAATTTGTAGCATCAACATAGGTAAAATATCTAGGCTCCATACCATGATATCACCTTTTATCCAGAAGGAAATGACATACCCTAGGGGCGCTACCCCTAAAAACCTTTGCCGCAACATTCCTGTTTCGACCATTACCGGGTTGTGAGGCTCGACGAAGTCTCGTCCACAAAGCTACGCTTTTTCACAAAGCCACGCTTTTTCACAAAGCCACGCTTTTTCACAAAGCCACGCTTTTTCACAAAGCCACGCTTTTTCACAAAGCCACGCTTTTTCACAAAGCCACGCTTTGACCAACAAATGATCAACAGCACTTCGTATGCCACATTACCAAATTGGGAATGTATCACTAGTAACCATCAACTACATAACCTCTGAGCTCGTACGTCTCAGAGAAGGGTGTTAAGCTAAGAGAATAAATTCTCCACCACCAACAGAAATGTATTTGATAGAAACCAGCTTTACATCTCAAAGTGTAACGTCAGACACACATCCTTACAAATTCGTTCCGAGATCGAACGGAACCGAAGGCACTTCCAAAGAAGCCCTTGCAATCCGGATATTCACTAATCACGTCCGGACTTCCCATCACAAGAAGAGTGATATAAATCTCTATATCGGAGTAACTCGGTGCAGAGACATTCGATAGGTTGTCCTTTCATTTTCACAAATACCAGGTCTTCACACCGGTCTTCAATAAGATCCATATCGTCGTATCACTAATTCAGAATGGGTTATATGACACAAAGATCTTTTCCCGGCTAACCCGAATAGTGAGCGTTTGTTTTTAAAAACAAATCAAGTGCCATTTCAAAGGCAAATATTGGTAGTCGTTTATTTAACTATCAACAACATTCACAACAATCATCCAATTTAAATAATTTTTCCCAAATTATTTATTTTCCAAAATATCTTCACAGATATATATTTTTCCACACTTTAACATTTGAAAACCAATTTCAAATCACATTTTCACACTTCATCACTTTGAAAACAAATTTCAAATCATATTTCCCTACACGGAATATATTTCCAAATATTTATTCATTTCCATTGGAAATTTACCGAGTTCAAAAACTTTATTTCCAAAATATTCCTTAAAATCCAAAGTCATAATTTCTTCATTTATAATTTAAAACTACTTTGGAAATATACTCGGGTTTTCAAAGAAAATACACTTCCATCTCAAAATGGTCCATTTAAACCAATTAAATAAATCCTTATCAATTTATTTCAAATTTACGTTCCAAATCTGTAATTTTATTTTCACACTTAAAAATAAATCAGTATTTATTTTTAAAACAAATTTCCCTTTCCTTTATAAATTCTATTCTGAATTTACATTCCCACATATTCACTTTTTATACGATTTTCAAATCGATTTCTCAAATATTCACTTTCAACACCAAATCAACTTTCAAATTGATTTCTCAAATTTATTTCAAACCCCAAATCAAACTCCAAATTGATTTCTAAATTTACTTCAACGCCGAATCAAATTTCAAATTGATTCTAATTATAATCCCAAATACCAAATCATTTTACAAATCGATTTCCAAATTTATTCTCAGCACAAAAATCAATTTTCATTCAAACACCAAATAAATTTTTATATCGATTTCCCAAAGATTTATTTTCCAGCACCAAATCAATTATCAATTGGATTTCTAACAAATTTATCACATTTTAAAATAAATTCCTTTATCTCTTCCAAACCATTTAAAATTCCATTTTTAAATAAATTTCCCAACTTTCGAATAATACTATTCAAAATCCATTTATAAAAATCTTTTCCCATATTTTGGAAATAATTCAATAAGATTTCAAAAAAATCAACTTTATGCTTTAAAATTCCTTCTTTGAAATTCAACCAATTCTTTCAAAAGAATTTACTTAAAATTTCCAATTTTAATTTCAAAAATCCAATTTCATTTATTTCTGGTCTCCAACGATACCAGAAATACATTCGGCTAAATTATAGCCTTCAACACATCAAATCACAGATATAATCATACACAGATTATGAATAATCAATCACACAACATATGAAACCAATTCAAATGTTTTGAGGAATCCTATTGGATCCCTCCAACCCGTTTCTATGCATCCACAGATGTTAGCACAATACCAATTCCACTTCGAGGTGGAATATCGCGGTATATGAGATTTATAAAATATCATCCACTATTATGCGGCGCAATAGGGTCTCATCCGCTATATAATGCGGGAAATCAACAACTCCAATATATACATATTCCAATATATATACATATATTAATATATATATATATATAGATATATCCAACTATATCTAATATCACAACCAAACAGCAATCAATAACTACAACCAAATTTTCAATTTGAGTGAGAAGATCTCACCTTTGCTTTTATTTGCAATCCCATTTCCATTTTGATCATTTCTTCACGGTTTTAAACCTTGTATAAACAATTTTATACATCTTATTAATATTCGAAATAAATCGAACAATAAATTTCTAATTTGACAAGTTTCAATTATACAATGATTTTAATTTCAAAATTTGAAATTTGACTTTTAAACTAATTTCTTTCTAACAAAATATTTTCTTTGAAATCAATCTATATAGATTTAAAAATCTATTAATTAATTTTTTTCTTTACTGTATATAAAGTGATAGCAACAGTTTTCCCTTACTGGACAAATAATTTCCATTTAACTATATATGCATCCATATATAAATTTGTTTTTAATTAAATTAAAACAACTGTATAAATATATAACTTACTTCCTTCATTCGCACCTAAAACTACCAGTCGATCCCCCAAGACATTCGACTTCGCCACAGAATTGCCGTCCCCAATATCGAGCTCGAGAACGAGCCTCCAATCGTCTGACGGCTTCGCCCAATTCGATGACGAAGACCACCGATGCCACCCCCTTCAATCACTCGAACGCGAGTCGCGACATTTGCCTCAGTCGAACTCGCAGTCGAATCGCCTGCATGTAAGCTCAAGTCCATCGTGATCCCGACCTTCACCCTCCGACTGCGCCTCCGCCTTCGTAGCCTACTCGCGGTGCTCCGGTCATGATTCCTCTCTATGTATGAGATTTTGACCTTGTTCTATATTTATTTTTTCGATTTTCCTTTTTCCAGACTTTCGAAAGAAAGGGCTCGGTGTGATTTTTTATTTACTGAAGTAAGGAACGAAAAGTTTTCGTTTTGATTTCGTATAAGAAGGGAGTGAAGGGAATTTCGAACGAGAGCAGCCATTTATTTTCTTTTGAACGAAATGATGAAGTCTTCTGCTGTGAACGAAGTAAAGGGGGAAATGATGTTGCATGTAGCAGATCTGCAGATGAGCTACAGTGATACGATGTGAATGAAAACACAGCTGATGTGAAATAATATCAACTGCAGTTGACTAATATAAAGATTCAAATTGAATTCAAATTCAAATTGTGACGCAGCGGATTAATCAAAACAATGTAGATCGATGAAAGTAGCAGATGAGTTGATGTATATTGAAATGCCCAAATTCGTTGATCCGAAGATACCGAATTCTAGCTATCCCTGACACGTTGATCGCGCACGATACCATGAGAAGAGATCTTCAATTCTTCGAGCGTTGATCAAGCGCACTTGATTCCGCGAATCGGCTTCTGCAATCGTTGAATCGAGCGCACTCGATTAACCGAAAGAGGAGATAGGAGATTACACTCAACTACCAATTTAAATTGAGAGCACAAAGCTAACAAAGAGAATTTTATTTCAAATCAACTAAACTATTACAAATGGCACCACCGGTCTATTTATAGAAGTTACAAAACAAAGCAAAATTGTACAACACATGAGTCGTTGCCGACCTAACAACCACGACCTAAAAGCAACCGACTTAAAGACCAGACGACTTACGACTTACTATAGGTCGTACTCGACCTAACCATACAGACGTCTTACGAAATAGACGACATACGACTTAAAGAAACACAACACAATACAAGCCCCTGCCGACTTACAAAAGTACGACCTAAAAAATCATACGACTCAATACATATGTACAGAACGACTTACGAATTGTCGACTTAGACACATGCCGACTTACGACTTACTATAAGTCGGTAACGACTTATCTGCAACTCTGTTCTTCGACTTAACTAGCATAGGCGACTTTCTTTGGACGACTTACAACATCCACGGTTCAGATTAACGCGGCATGAAGATCTTCGGTCTTCAGGCTTCAGCGACATAAGATGGTACGACTTAACTAAGTCGAAACTCGGTGCCGACTTATCATTTTCCTTAAGTCGTATCCGACTTATCCCTTGTCCTCCCATATCATTCTTGTTAAGTCGTGCGAGCGCCTTTCCCTATAGCTGGTTAACTCGCGTTTCTCCATTAGGTCGGTCACGACTTATGGCATCTTTAGATCGGTCACGACTTAGTCCCTTTAGCTTGTTAACTCGCCGCTCTCTACTAGGTCGGTCACGACTTATGGTTGCCTTAAGTCGGTCACGATTCAGGACTTCCTTGCGAACTTCCTTGTTAGCTTCCTTGGTGATAGGTCGTAAACGACCTATCGTTTCCAAACGACTTAAGCTTTTACTAGGTCGGTAACTACCTAGTACTTGACCTGCATCATCCTTCCCTGGTTTAGAGAAATTCGTCCTCAAATTTGCATCATCCTCCTCTGCAACACACTCATCCCCATGATACGGTACGAGATGCTTAACATTGAATACGTCCGACGTGTACACATCCTCCGGCAGCTTCAATTTATAAGCATTTTCATTAATCCGTTTGACGATTTCTACAGGACCAATTTTCCTGGCTTTCAATTTGTTATAAGCGCCCACTGGAAAACGATCCTTTGTTAACACAGCATATACCATATCTCCTTCATTAAATTCAACATACCGTCGCTTCAGATCTGCAGAACGTTTATACTTCTCATTCGCTTTCTCCAATCTTTCCTGAACGATTTTATGACATTCTGTCAACCCCTCAACAAAATCAGCAGCTTTCTTAGTTGTCTCCTTCGAGTGTGGTATTACCGTTAAATCCAACGGCCCCTTTGGTGAGCTCGAATAAACAATCTGGAATGGACTGAACCCAGTACTTCGATTTACATCATGATTATGAGCAAACTCTGCCTGGCATAATTTCACATCCCAACTTTTCAGATTGTCTTGCACAAGACATCTCAGCAAATTTCGCAATGATCTGTTCACAACCTCGGTCTGTCCATCCGTTTGTGGATGATAAGCGCTGCTAAAGTTCAACTTCGTTCCCACCATCTTCCACAAACTTAGCCAAAAATGACTTAGAAAACGTGTATCCCTATCCGACACAATCGATTCTGGCAATCCGTGAAGTCGATATATCTCTTTGAAAAACAACTGAGCAACATGAACAGCATCCGCCGTCTTCTTGCAAGCAATAAAATGTGCCATTTTCGAAAATCGGTCAACCACCACATAAATGGAATCGTTTCCACGTCGTGTTCTCGGCAATCCCAACACAAAGTCCATACTCACTTCAACCCATGGTTTAGTTGGTACCGGTAACGGCATATATAAACCAGCATTAGTCGCAGTTCCTTTCGAAACCTGACAGATATGACATCGTTCCACAAACTTCTCCACTTCTTTCCTCATCGATGGCCAAAAGTAAGATTGCGAAATCAACTGTAATGTACGGTCTCTCCCAACATGCCCTTCTTCATGTAGCTCTTTTACAATCTTCATTCCTAAACTACAATCAGGTATGCACAATCGATTTCCCTTGAACAGAAAACCATCTACCATCACGAACTCATTCATCTCTCCATTCTTGACTTTATCAACACACTTCATAAAGTAAGGATCTTCAACAAATAATTCCGGCAACATGTCAAACCCCGTCACTTCAACCTTCATTGTTGCCAACAAATGATTCCTCCTACTCAAAGCATCAGCCACACGATTCGTCACCCCCGACTTGTGTTTCACAACAAAAGTAAACTGTTGCAGATATGCAATCCACGATGCATGTCTCGCTGAAATCTTGTCTTGTCCTTGTAAATGCTTCAATGCCTCATGATCAGTATACAGAACAAACTCTTTCTAAAATAGATAATGTCTCCAGTGTTTGATAGCTTGCACAACAGCATAGAATTCCACATCATATGTATTGTATCTCATCTTCGCTCCTGATAACTTCTCACTGAAATATGCAATCGGGCGTCCCCTCTGACTCAACACTCCTCCAATTCCAACCTTTTATGCATCGGTATGTAGTTCAAAAACTAGCTGAAAATCTGGTAATATCAGAATTGGTGCAGACGTCAGCAACTCCTTGATCTTCCCAAAAGCATTCCCGGCTTCCTCTGACCATGAAAACTGTTTTCCCTTCATACAATCTGTCACAGGTGCCATCACACTACTAAAGTGTGGAATAAACCTTCGATAAAATGAAGCCAACCCGTGAAAACTACGAACTTCCGTTATCGTCTTGGGTTGCGGCCAATCTCTAATCGCATCGACTTTACTTTGGTCAACCTGTATTCCTTCTTCCGACACAACATACCCCAGAAATAAAACACTCTTCGCCATAAAAACACACTTCTTTGTAGCAGCATAGAATTGTTCTTCACGAAGAATAATTAACACTTTCTTCAAATGCTGAACATGCTCTTCTTTACTAGCACTGTAGATCAGAATATCATCAAAGTAAACCACCACAAATTTTCCAATGTACGGTCTGAAAATTTGATTCATCACCCTCATGAATGTACTCGGTGCATTCGATAGACCAAACGGCATTACCAGCCATTCATACAATCCTTCCCTCGTCTTGAATGCTGTCTTCCATTCGTCTCCTGGTCTAATGCGAATCTGATGATAACCGCTCTTCAAGTCAATCTTAGAAAAGATTACGGACCCACTGATTTGATCCAATAGATCATCAAGCCTCGGCATCGGAAATCTGTATCTGACTGTGATCTCATTCAATGCTCTACTATCTGTGCACATCCTCCACGTTCCATCCTTTTTGGGTACCAATAAAGCTGGTACAGCACAAGGACTTAAACTCTCCTGCACACGCCCCTGTTCAAGCAATTCCTCTACCTGCCTCCGCAACTCTTCATGTTCCTTTGGACTCATTCGATAATGTGGTCTGTGTGGCAACACAGCTCCTGGAACAAGATCTATCTGATGTTGTATATCCCTCAATGGTGGCAACTCCGTTGGTAACTCCTCTGGAAATACATCGTCAAATTCTTTCAAAACTGGTTTCACTTCTTCTGGAATTTCAACCTCTTCACTGCTCTCTCGCCCAATCAACAAAAACACTTCAGGTTCCTCCTCTACTTCCTTCACAAACTCCTTCAAAGATAACAAAGTTTTAAGCTCTTCAATCTCCTCCAACTTGTCTTCCTCTTGTTGTCGCTTCTTTGGAACTAGAGTAATCTTTGTGCCTTCAAACATGAAACTGTAACTGTTGGTATGCCCATCATGTTGCACCGCCCTATCGTACTACCACGGTCTCCCCAGCAACAAATGACAGACATCCATATCTACCACATCGCACCAGATTTCATCCTTGTATTTCTTTCCAATTGAAAACTTCACACAAGCCCTTCGTCCAACCTTCACCTCCACGCCTTTCCTCAACCAAGCTAGCTTGTACGGTTTCGGATGTTTCTCAGTCTTCAATGCCAACTTCCTCACAGCTTCTGAAGAAATTATATTATCACAACTTCCAGCATCAATAACAAATTTGCAAACCTTCCCCAGAATGGTACATGTTGACTGAAAAATATTGCTCCTTAACCAACTACAATCCTCCTCTTGCTTTGGTGTTAAACAGGACCTCTTCATCATTAGATTATAACCTTCGTCTCCCGTCACTTCTTCCTCCTCCTCATCAGGTGCTAAATTGGAACATTCAGCTTCTTCATCCTCATCCTCAACCTCCGCTATCATAGCTCTCTTCTTCGGCTTTGGACATTCGCTACTTTTGTGGCCCATTTCTTGGCAATTATAACAGTTGAAACCATTATTGATTTTCGCCTTCCCAACCTCATTCACAACTGGTTTTGCAACAACTTTTAAGACATTAGAACTTCCACTAACACCCTTCACTTGACTATTGGAATTTGTAAACACACCACCTCCTCGTCATCCCTGTTTCTCCCAAGCCAACGCTTTCTGATGTGCTTCCGCTACAGATCTGGGATCAAACATGTTAATCATATCCTGAATCTGCATTTGCAATCCCCCAATGAATCTAGATGTCAGCTGCTCTTCCGTTTCCATAATATCATTCCTCGCAATAAGCTGATAAAATTCATCCGTGTAATCATTAACATTCTTTGTGCCCTGCCTCAAATTCTGCAAACGTTGATACATCAAAGATTGATAATTGTAAGGTAAGAACGTTGCTTTCGTCAATTTCTTCATCTTCTCCCAAGATTCAACTTTTGACTTCCCCATTCGTTCACGTGTAAGTTTGGTTTGCTGCCACCATGCCAAAGCTC
This sequence comes from Allium fistulosum, assembly GCA_030737815.1. Classification (NCBI taxonomy): domain Eukaryota; kingdom Viridiplantae; phylum Streptophyta; class Magnoliopsida; order Asparagales; family Amaryllidaceae; genus Allium; species Allium fistulosum. Next base: position 875,218,526 of record CM060905.1, on the reverse strand, counting down.
TACCCCTCAACCTCGTAGCAACCAACTTCACTCTACGATGTTCTGGAACTTCTTTGAAGTCAAAAATCTCTTCAACATTAGCCACCCAATCCAAAAACTCCTCTGCTTTCATACCACCTTTGAATTCAGGAATTTCAGTCTTCATCCCCGACTCCCACTTGTGATCATACTCAGAGTAATTTCTTCCTTGTCCTCGTCCTTGTCCTCGAACACTACCACCATCGTATTCTTCCTCAAAATCAGATGTATATCATTGTCTATCTCGTCCACCCACATCTCTACTACCTTCACGTCTACCACCATCATCCCTTCTATCTACATTCCTCCGTTCACGATCATCCACATTCCTCCCACGCCTTTGATCATTGTCAACACTTCTTTCTCGATTGGATTGTGGTGAGACTCTACTTCCCCCATGGTTAGATTCAGGTGAAACCCTTCTCCGATTTTGATTCATCTCTAACATCATCTTCTCTAACCGACCAATTCCTTCGTTAAGCTTTTCACTAAAGTTTTCATTGATTCTTTGCTCCATCTCATCAACTTCTTCTCTTCGATACAAAGCTTCTACGTTTTGATGTCGATTAGCTCTCCTTGGTGGCATACTTGAAAAATTCACAAAACTCTTCAATACTTCAAAATTCAAACACCTTTCAGACTTTGATCCAAAATGAAATGGATCGAAACTTCCACTTTTGTTGCAAATCGCGATGAACACGAAGAACACCAAACTCCTCAAAACACAAATCCGATCTTCAAACTTCAATACAAATGCAAACAACTTCAACTACTTCGGCCTTGACTTGATTCCTTCAAATTCTTCAAAATGACTTGGTTCCAAGGACTCGATTTAGCTATGATTGGCTAAAACAGGCTCCGATACCAAAACTGACACAGCGGATTAATCAAAACAATGTAGATCGATGAAAGTAGCAATCAATGAGTTGATGTATACTGAAATGCCCAAATTCGTTGATCCGAAGATACCGAATTCTAGCTATCCCTGACACGTTGATCGCACACGATACCCTGAGAAGAGATCTTCAATTCTTCGAGCGTTGATCAAGCGCACTTGATTCCGCGAATCGGCTTCTACAATCGTTGAATCGAGCGCACTCGATTAACCGAAAGAGGAGATAGGAGATTACACTCAACTACCAATTTAAATTGAGAGCACAAAGCTAACAAAGAGAATTTTATTTCAAATCAACTAAACTATTACAAATGGCACCACCGGCCTATTTATAGAAGTTACAAAACAAAGCAAAATTGTACAACACATGAGTCGTTGCCGACCTAACAACCACGACCTAAAAGCAACCGACTTAAAGACCAGACGACTTACGACTTACTATAGGTCGTACTCGACCTAACCATACAGACGTCTTACGAAATAGACGACATACGACTTAAAGAAACACAACACAATACAAGCCCCTGCCGACTTACAAAAGTACGACCTAAAAAATCATACGACTCAATACATATGTACAGAACGACTTACGAATTGTCGACTTAGACACATGCCGACTTACGACTTACTATAAGTCGGTAACGACTTATCTGCAACTTCGTTCTTCGACTTAACTAGCATAGGCGACTTTCTTTGGACGACTTACAACATCCATGGTTCAGATTAACGCGGCATGAAGATCTTCGGTCTTCAGGCTTCAGCGACATAAGATGGTACGACTTAACTAAGTCGAAACTCGGTGCCGACTTATCATTTTCCTTAAGTCGTATCCGACTTATCCCTTGTCCTCCCATATCATTCTTGTTAAGTCGCGCGAGCGCCTTTCCCTGTAGCTGGTTAACTCGCGTTTCTCCATTAGGTCGGTCACGACTTATGGCATCTTTAGATCAGTCACGACTTAGTCCCTTTAGCTTGTTAACTCGCCGCTCTTTACTAGGTCGGTCACGACTTATGGTTGCCTTAAGTCGGTCATGATTCAGGACTTCCTTGCGAACTTCCTTGTTAGCTTCCTTGGTGATAGGTCATAAACGACCTATCGTTTCCAAACGACTTAAGCTTTTACTAGGTCAGTCACGACCTAGTACTTGACCTGCATCAAATTGTCTCTAAATTTGCAACTCAAAATCTCGACCTCCTATCGAGATGTGCCGCTAAGCGTTCGTAATGTTATACGCCTATTTCGAACAAACTAGAAAGGGTTTCGAGTCCAAATTCGATCGTATGGAGAAGATAGCCTTTTGGACCAGTTATAATATTAAATTTTCGATTTAATTTCAGTGCGTTTGCTTATCGTATGCTCACACAATAACTCTGAAAGCTACGAAAATTGAAATCCGATAATAATACAACATTACAGATCCAATGGAACTGGTTTCGTCGAATTCCGAGACTGTGCCCCGGAATGCTATTTATAATTATCGATTTAAACGATAAAATTCAAAAACTGAACAAAACAGTTTCAAATTCAATTCTGAAGCTTTTATTATCTTCAGTATTATCAATATGAATTTTCCAAGACTTCATATTATTTTTAATCAGCTTAAAATTGAAAATTCAAATTTTTACCCAGTTCCATTAATTAAATTCAATAATTTAATTACCAAATTCATTCTGATATCTGAATTTCAAATTAAACAATCATTCGAATATTTAAACTCAGTTAAATATTCATATTTCAAATTTCAAAAATTCAGGGTCGTTACAGTATTTGTTCGAGTTTCCATAATTTCATCTTGTCCCGGATAATCAAATGGTGCAGGAGGGGTGGCTTCTCGATGTTGTTCCTCCTCTTGGGATGGATCAATGTATGGTTGAGGAGGAGGCTCCACTCTTCTAGATTGATGATTGTGCGTCCAATCATCGAAGGACATGAATTCTGGAGGGATTTCGGGTAGGTGCATCAGAGAGAAAAATTTGGTGGAAGCATATTTAGGCGAGATTTATTCGAATGTCGATAGGTAGGATGGAATGTTATGTGCACGAAGAAGTCTCATAATATAAGTTGGGTAAATAATTGACGGCCTTGATCGAGTCCAAAAATGCTTTAGCTCGTCGAAGATGAATTTGGCCCAATTTACTCTTGTTCCACTAAATAGAGCATATAGGGCTTTGTGCTCTAATTCGGTGATTTGCTCGTGACTTCCCATTCGTGGAATAATTATGTTAATTATCATTCGAGTGAGGAGTCGAGCTTTTGGACGTAAAAATTTGGAGGCAAATTTTGGCATTTCGTCTTCCCAAATTTGATGAGTTATACTGTTCCGTGGCTTAAAGCACATATCTGTAATGTTGTATAAATCTTCCCCTGTGTTAGAGCATCCTAGGGTTCGACCTATTATGCCTGGAGTTAATCTAATCGTGTTCCCATACATGCTAGACTAGAGCCAGTTATCCTCATTTTCAGTGTTCGACACTGAGATACTGTCTATATTCGCATAGAATAAAAATATGGCTAATTGGTCTATTTGGACATCATTAGGAGTAAAATAAATTAGAGCTTCCAACCCGACATTTTCACATAGTTCATCCAGATCATACATAGGAAATTTAAGGAGATTGTAGAATAGACCTATATGGAGTTTTTTCTTTTGGATGTCTTCATACCATTTGATGGAATGCGGCGCTTTATTCATCCACCTTTCGATTTGTTCATCGGAGCACACCTGAGGATTTGAAGATGAGGCCGGTTGGTCTTGTTTTCTTTTTGTCATCTTGGCATTCTTAGTGCGAGGAGGCATTACGATAAGATTTGCTTAAAGATGATGCTTTGGAAAGAAAATTGTCTCTGAGAAAATCGTAGGTTATAATAATTTATGAGATAAAAGAAAAAAAATGAAGTTATCAGGGCGAATTTAAATGGTCGATTGGGAATCAGACGTATGGATGGGAAATCAGACGTCTGGTTTGACCTAAATTGAGTGCAGCAGATAAAATTAGATGTCTGGTTTTTGATGTAGACGTCTGTTTTGATCGAATTTATTAAATTTAAGAGGCCGAGAGTTTTATCAGACGTCTGAGTATAAAAAGTCAGACGTCTGGTTTGGTTTACTTTTGAAAAACTTTGAGGCAGAGAACTAAGGCAGAAGTCTAGATCTTATGTTAGACGTCTGAAATGCCATGATTTTTATTTGGAGAAGACAGAGCAAAATTTCAGACGTTTGTGGGGTATATCAGACGTCTGACATATGCACAGTTCTTAAATTTTAGACGTATATCATTGTGTCAGACGTCTGAAGGCCATAGTCAGACGTCTGAAATAAGCAGTGTGGCTAAAAATAGCCTAAAATCTGTTGGTTTTGCTTATTTCTCGAATTTTTATAATAAGTAATTTTATTGTTGTGAAATAAATTAACAAATAAGCATAGATACATACAAATATAATTTATTTAGAAAGCGATGGAGTTTTGCGATCTCCTGACTTGTCATCCATCCATGGTTTAAGTGGAGACCATATATTTCCACGTTCATGAGTTCTCGGAGAGCCAGAATATCATTTTGGTCAAGGGTCCGAAGGAGTATGATATGAAGATGAGGGATCCAACGAACTACAAGGTTTTGGTAGCGGTTCATGGATATCTTTCTTCTGTGACGAACAAAACTTCATCACTACTTGCTCCAAAAAGCTTAGGTGACGCGCTGTAACTTTTTTTTCAAAATATAGTTCTCGTTGAAGATCTATCTGTTGTTTCTGATAATGATGAATTTCATCAATTTTCTCCTTTGTGTTAGGAGAGACAAACAGAAATCTTTTGGTATTCTTGTTGTCGGGAGTAAAACCCGTATGATACGAGGACCACCGATTCATTTGCTCCTGTTTTGGAGTAGGTGTAGGAAGTCACTGGGGTGTATCAACCGAGCTATCCGGCGTAGGCATCGAGATGGAAATATAAGAGTTATTAGAAGACATGGCTATATTTTGTTTGTTGAGGAAAATATGAATTGTGTGTAAATAATTTTTCCTGAATCATAACTGTTTATATATACAATAAAAAATTATTTATAGAAAAACTAACTACCTAAAAACAAAAGGTAAACAAATGATTGCTTATAATTTGTGAACAGAAAAATAAAAGCTAAATATGGCTTAGATGAAACATTGATTATTCAGTAAAAAGATCATGTAGAGAGCAAATCCCTAAATCACATCGGAGTTTAATAAAAGTTTGTTCATTTAGTGGTTTTGTAAAGATGTCTGCTATTTGATTTTCGGTACTTACATATTCTAATGAGATATTTCCTTTTTCAACATTGTCTAGTAGAAAATGATGACGTATATCTATATGCTTAGTTCATGAGTGATTGATAGGATTTTTTGATAAATTTACTGCACTCGTGTTATCACAATATATTGGAGATTTATTGATAATTTTGTCGAAGTCCGTAAGTGTTTGTTGCATGTATATTACTTGCGCACATGCTAGAGCTGCTGAGATATATTCGGCTTCGCAAGTAGATAAAGAAACACAATTTTGATTTTTGCTAAACCATGAAACTAATGATTGTCCAATAAAGTGACAAGTCCCACCAGTACTCTTACGATCTGTTCTACATCCTCCGAAATCCGCATCACTATATGAAACTAGTTCAAACGATGATCCTTTTGGGTAATACAAACCATAATCTCTAGTACTAGATAGATAACGTAAAATACGCTTAACAGCTCTTAGATGAGATTCTTTTGGTTTTGCTTGAAATCGAGCACAGAGACATACACTCATCATAATATCGAGTCGACTAGCCGTCAAATAGAGTAAGGAACCAATCATGCTACGATATAATTTTTCATCAAAATCTTTTTCGTTATCATCTTTTTCTAAGTGAGCAGTAGTACTCATCGGTGTTGGTTTGCTTGAAATTTTATCCATTCCAAAGCGTCGTAGTAGGTCGTTACAATATTTTTCTTGATGAATAAAAATACCATTTTCAAGTTGTTTTATTTGTAAACCCAAGAAGAAATTTAATTATCCCATGTAAGACATTTCAAATTCATTGGTCATAATATTTGAGAAATGATTACAAAGATTTTTATTAGTTGAACCAAAAATAATATCATCTACGTAAGTTTGCACAACTAAAATATCGTTATTTTCTCGTTTAATAAATAACGTTGTATCAATTTTACCTATTTGAAAACTAGATGTAATTAGGTGATTTTTAAGTTGTTCGTACCAAGCTCGAGGAGCTTGTTTTGAACCATATAAAGCTTTTTGTAATTTAAAAATATGATCGGGATATTTTTCGTGAGTAAATAATGGAGGTTGTTCAACATATACGTTTTCTTTGATAAACCATTTAAGAAAGAACTTTTGACATCCATTTGAAACAGTTTAAAATTGTGATGATTAGCAAAAGCGAGTAAAGTTCGTATGGCTTCGAGTTTTGCTACTGGTGCAAAAGTTTTGTCATAGTCGATACCTTCTTCTTGATTATAACCTTGAGCAACTAAACGTGCTTTATTTCTAACAATATTTCCATTCTCGTCTGCTTTGTTTTTAAATACCCATTTTGTTCCTATAACTGATTGTCTTCAGGTCTCGGAAGTAGTTCCCAAACATTATTACGTTCAAATTGATTCAATTCTTCTTGCATAGCCATTATCCAAAAGTTATCATTTGAAGCTTCTTTATAATTTTTTGGTTCAAGATTTGACACAAATGCTATATGGCTTATTTGATTAAGTTGATTTCTAGATACTCTAGAATTGAGATCTCCAATGGTATTATCTTTTGGATGATTCTTAAGAATTCTAGGAGATGATATTAAATTGTTTTTTTGCATATTCGTTTCATTATTAATAGAATTTGTCGAATTTGTTATTGGAATAATCTCTTCTTCATCATTAGTACGATGTTTAAATAGATTTTCGTCAAATGAAACATGTAAACTTTCTTTAATAGTGTTATTTCGTTTATTAAAGATTCTATATGCTTTGCTACGATCCGAATATCCAACAAAGATACCTTCATCGGCCTTTAGATCAAATTTTCCTAAGTCATCTTTTGTATTTAATATAGAACATTTTGAACCGAAAGTTTTAAAGTATGATACTTTAGGTTTTCTTCCAAAAAATATATCAAAACAAGTTTGTTTAGTCATAGGACGTATGGTTACTTGATTTAATACGTAACAAGCTGTGGCAATAGCTTCTGCCCAAAAGTGTTTTGGTAAAACACTACTATTTAGTAGTGTTCGTGCACATTCTTGTAACATACGATTTTTTCTTTCTACTACGCCATTTTGTTGAGGTGTGCGAGGAAAAGAGAAATTATGACTTATTCCTTTCTTATTGCAAAAATTAGTAAAAAGATCATTTTCGAATTCTCCTCCGTGATCACTTCGAATATTTTTAATTTTCAAGTCCATTTGTGTTCTAATTCTTTTAGCAAATATTTTAAACATTCCAAAAGTATCGCTTTTATGTTTTAAAAACAAGGTCCATGTATACCTTGAAAAATATCAACTATCATGAAAACATATTTGTTGTGATTTATAGATCGTATTTGTGTTGGACCAAATAAATCTAAATGTAATAATTCTAATGGTTGTTTTGTAGAAATATTATTTTTAGATTTAAAAGAAGTTTTCTTTAGTTTTCCCATTTGACAATCGTCACATAAATTTTCTACTTTGTAATTTATTTTAGGTAAACCTCTAACTAACTCATATTTTGCCAATTTATTAATACTTTTCAAATTGATGTGACAAAAACGTTTATGCCATAACCATGGATCATTATGTTTGGCGGTTAGACATAAATTTGAATTTTTATTTATATTCATGTTTAATACATAGATATTTTTGTTTCTAAAACCTTCAAATATAAGTTGTTTGTTATTATCTAAAATATTGCATCTATCTTTTTCGAAATTTATTTGAAATCCTTTGTCACATAATTGACTAATACTTAGTAGATTGTGTTTTAGATTTTCTACTAATAAAACATTAGTAATAATAGGAGAGTTAGAAATACCACAATTGATGACTTCTCCAGTGCCAACGACATATCCTTTTGAATTATCTCCAAAGGTTACCGTTCCACCATCGATGTATGTTATATTTGATAACATTTTTGAATTTCCAATCATATGCTTGGAGCATCCGCTATCTAGTATCCATTTCTCCTTATGTTTTATTTTGGGTACCTGCAAAATAAAAGATGTTTTAATTGGTACCCATATACTTTTGTTAGGGTCCTAATTGTTAGGAGAAGGTAGTCATACCCACGATGGTTTGGTACCTTTATAAATATAATTTTTATTATAGACCACATTCTCTAAGAAATTATTAATATATTTTTGTTTAATCAATTTATTATTTGTCTTAGGAATCCAAATTTTCATAGTTTTGGTATTCATACTAGACATAAGTAAACTTTTAGTTTTTGTGTACAATTTTTTTTTTGCATCATTTCCTTTTTGTTTAGAAATATTTTTAAATCCTATTCCATTTCTATTGCCTGCTGGTTTTGAAGTTTTGATAAGATTTTCCAAATCTTGTTTCCCTTTATTGAATTTTGACACATTATTTGTAATTTTATCTAATTTTTCTTTTAATTCTAAATTTTCAGTTTTCAATATTTCAATATTGCTTTTCAAGTTGACTTTCTCTTTTAGTAAATCATCCTTTACTATTTTAGTGTTTTCAAAATCAATAGTAATAGCCTTACTTTCTATCAAATTATTTTTAATTTTTTCTTGAGATAATTCTAGTTCTTCTTCTAAGATAATTTTTTCATCTTTTAACATTCCTACTTCAAGTTCTAATCTATTTATTTTAGTTATATATTCTTTGTTTAATTTTTTAATTTGTCTAAATTTATCATCTAATTCCATGCTAAGTTCTAATAATTCGTCATAGCTATGTTTCGGACATACCTCATCAGTTTGTGCCATAAAACACACATTAGCTTGTTCTCCATCACTATCACTTTCAGATGATGAAGAATCCGAGTCTTCCCATGTTACTTTGAAAGCCTTCTTCTTTTTGAATTTTTCAAATTTGTTCTTCTTTTTATCATTATTGAGTTTGGGGAAATCCTTCTTCATATGTCTGTATTGCTCACATTCATAGCACTTAATTTGAGATAAGTTTATTGTGTTGGACTTCCCTTCTTTTTGAAATTTTGTCATCTTTCTAATTTCTTGAATCTGTTATAATTCTTGGCAATGAAGACTATCTCTTCTTCATCTAAATCAGAGTCATCATTTTTTGTTGCTGGAAATGCTATGTTCTTCTTTTCCGAATTTAGCTCTTTTCGTGCCTGCAAATAGCTTCATATGACATTAAATTTCCTATCAACTCTTCAGTTTTGAGAGTAGAGAGATCGTTAGCTTCTTCAATAGCTAATACTTTCCTTTCCCAATTTGATGTTAAAGAGTTGAGTATTCGAGAAACTAAATCAAAATCGGTAAATTTAACTCCTAATGCCATAAGATCATGTTGGATAGTTTGAAATCTAGAATACATATCAACAATAGTTTCATTTTTGCTTCATTTTAAATGACGAAAATTGGTTTTGCAAAATTGAAATCTTAGTTTGTTTGACCTTTGTTGTACCTTCCTGTGTAATTTGTAAAGTACGCCAAATGTCAAATGCAGTAGTACATAACATGACACGTGAAAATTTATTTTTATCTAGAGAGCAAAATAAAACATTCGTAGCTTTAGCACTGTTTGATGCTGAGGTCTTTTGTGCATCAGTCCATGTGTTCATAGCAGTAGTAGGTGCTTCATATTTATTTTGAGTGGCTGACCAAATTTCTAGACCATTAGCTTCCATAAAAATTCTCATACGTGTTGACTAATATGCATAGTTAGAGCCATTAAAAAGTGGTGGTCATGGTGTGGATTGTCCTTCTTGAAAAATACTTGCCATATTAAAATGATTCAAAAACGTGTTACTGTACTTTGATCAAACCTTGCTCCGATACCAAATGAAAGTCTATAGTAGGGTGGATCGATTATGCAAATGACAAGTATGTGACTAATTTAAACTATATTGTAACAATATTAAAGTATGTAAACAAGAATAATCACACCAGAGATTTTATACTGGTTCGGACCTCCTGTCCTATGTCCAGTCCCGAAGCTCCTCTTCAGAATTTCCTTTTACCGAATAACCTTCACTTCACCCGGAGGAACATGTTTACAATAGCAGAGTTTCTTTGTCAACTATGTGTTCTCAATTACACGGATTTTGACTATATAGTGCAAATGCTTCCAATATATATCTAGAGATTGTTGTCTATGAAGAACTGTATATTTGGAAGAGTAGAGTACAAGTATAGATTACTAGAGATCAAGAATATATTAGAGTATAAGAGTAGAAAGCGCAAGTAAGTCAGGTGAGTTCTTTTCTTGAATTCCTGATGTTATTTATAGCGGTAAAGAGATCCTTTGTGTAGTTGCATCTGTTAGTAAGTGCTCTAAGGTCGCTTCCAATGGTGATGAAGAGTTGCAGTGAAGAGGAGTGAACGTGTCTTTTCAATTGTGATAGTTGTACTTTGAATATACACAGCCGAGTTCAAAATCAGACGTATGGAAAATGTTTCAGACGTCTAGCTCTCATATATTTTTTATGTATGGTTGCTTTTTAGACGTTTGAGTATATTAACGAGACGTTTGATTCTGTCTGATTTTCGAACCGAGAATTCAATTAGACGTCTGGCTAGTGCACTTAGACGTCTGGATTTGTGCATGTTGCTTTTCCTATGCCCGTATCATTCCTCTTCCGATTCTATCGACTTGTAGCCTCTTGATACTTCTTTTGAGTCTTGTTCTTATCTCTTTGATGATGTTACTTTATCAATTACCTGTAAATATAGATATATATGCATATTCGATTTCCATTGTATAGTTGTTATCATCGAAACCATAGAATTGATTTCCTAACAAATATGTCAAACAAATGTCATTTAAAAGCATTGTTTACTGTAAACCCAAACTACTTTTCTTTTGGCATAAGTAAATTGATCGTATGGAAATTAGACCAAATATACTTATACCCACTTTCTAATTTCAAACTTGTAATATACTTCGATCAACATTGAAGTCAGACAAGTTAGGAAAGCTATCATTGCCTCGACATACATTCTTAATTCTCACAGATAGAGACGAGTTTCTCTTTCTCAGAATTTAGTGTTAAGCATGGAAAGAATGCTTTCCATACCACCATAATAATCAAAATAATTATTTAAAGAAAAAAAATCTCCTACTCTTATTACATTTTCAATTCTAAAATATAGAGGATCAATTTACTCATCAGCTTTTAGTTCCAAGCATAGGACTACCTATTTTCTATAGGTAACCGAATTCATATACGAAAATAATACCTAATATACCTAGCATCAATCTTCGATTTCAAACTTAAATTTTACTTTGGTTAACAATGAAGCTGTTAATATTGAGGTATATTACCTCTTAAATCTTGAATCGACAACATTCTTATCTTTCAAGACAGGTAGAAGTTTCCCTACCTTGAAGCTTAATGTCATCTATAAGACTTCATATAATCCGTGTACTATTTATAATAAACAAAATATTATAAACGAACTCAATTCCACTTTCCCTAAAACTATTTACTATAACAAGAATGTTATAGTCCATAGTCTCCTTCCTTTTCTCAAAATTTTTTTATTTCAACAACATTGTTGTAATCCATGACTTCTTCCCTCTGTAAGATTCCACTTCAAACCTTTATAATACACTTTAAAACTTCCATATAAAATCTCACTTAAAAATCTTTGTTTAAAACTAAGCTTGATTTGGAAAGCCAAGATTACCTTTTTGATAATAGTACCACTTTTTTATTATATCAAATAATCCTTCAAATCACTTATATAAATTTCAAACCTCTTTTAAAACTCTTTAAACAAAGTTTAAAACTTCCATTCAAATCATAACTCAAAGCCATCAAAAAGAGAACTCGACTTTGGAAAGTAAAGAGATTTCTTTTAAATAAACCACTTGTTTAAATATTCCAAAATCAATCCTTTAGATCTCAAATCCCTTTTAAAATATTTCTACAACATAGTCTGTAAACTTCACCACTTACAAATTGTTGCATCTTTAAAAGAGAATTTTGACTTTGAAAGATAACGGAGTTTCCTTTATAAAATTTATACCTCTTACTTAAATAACTCAAATTAATATATTTAAGGCTTCAAACTCCTTTTAAAATACTTAACAACTTTATAAAACTCCGTCGAAAAGAATTTATAAAATATCTCAAATAGATAACCCTTTTATACTTTACTAAATCATAGATTTATGAAGTGTATCCATAACGACTATCGCTATATCGACCGTAACCTTTAAAAGTTTGTTTTTTAAATCAAATAGTTTTTAAACCACATTTCTTTCAATATATTTAAACCACTTTAATAGCTTTGCAAAAGATTGGAAAACAAAAGTCAAGTTCGGAAGCCATTTCCAAACAGTTTTAGAAATCTAAAGACAAAGCCACATAAAAGAGGATTATAGAAATCCAATGCAGCATTTAAAACATCCTTGAAAATCCAAGTAGCAAAAAAATTATTTCAACGGGAAATCAAAGTCATAAATCATTTCAAAAAGTCAAAAAGAGGCTTCAGAGCTACATTAGCACTTAACATGTGCTACTACTTCTTTTCTTAAAGAATAAATTCAATCTTCAAAACATATCAATATTTTACACACAACATAGCCAAGCTACTAAGCCATGGCACACAAGCATTTCATATACATATATAATTATGAAAGGTAAAATCAATGGTTGCGAGGAATCCTATTAGATCCTTTTATAAAATCAAAATTTTCAAAATGTATTCGTCGCGACCTAGTCACCCGAAACACTTCGATTTCCATTTCCTTGCTTTTGTTCCCTACAAAACTGTTATGTATGCTATCCACTTTCAAGCGAGAATAAAACTATATCAAACACTATATATACATCCATATATAATTATATACAACATAAACAATCATAATTATTTTACAACATGGCACATTATTTTTAATGTCTTTGCAAAGTGAGTTATCTCACTTTATTCTCAACCAACTTCTTGCAACTTACTCCTACTCCTTGGCACTACCAAGAAAACATAACACAACATCACCACACTTGCTTTAGCTTGGTGAAAACCCCAAGAATCCACTATAGTTCTCGGCCATGGGGTAAAAATAGGGAGTAGGCACTAAATTTGGATCTTTGAGAAGAAGAGGGTGATAGCAAGGTTGTTGCAAGGGTTTTTAAGAAGTCGAGGTGGAAAAAAAGGAGTTTTAAGGTTGTTTAACTTTTGGAAAAATGAATGAAGAAGTAAGGAAATAAAAGTGCAAAGTGTGAGTGAAATGAAAAAGGAAATGATAGTGAGATGGAAGTTATTTTATAAAATTTGTAAAATGGAAAAGGACCAAATATACCCTTCTTTATTTCATGCCACTACCCCTCTTCCCCATCATGAGTGCATCCCCCATAGCTACCCTAGGATCATGCTATCATCCCTTAGGTACTACACATCACATCTCCCTTAAAAGTGTCTCACAGATTAAGGAATTAAAATACACTTTTAATGATAAGTTAATGGCTTTTAGAAACCAATAAAGATAGTAACTTTGTTTACTTTATTTTGTACTATTTGCAACTCTATTGAATGTGAATGTGTATAAATGTATACACAAATATGTGTATATGTATGCAACAACGTTGCAAAAACTTTCGTTCGATAAAAAGTCGCAAATCCGAAAAACGAATTTCGGTCACATTTTCAATTTTTCATCGAACTATTTATTTTTGTAAACAAACTTTTAAAATGATTTCACCACCATTATTTATTAATCAAAAGAGGGTTATTTGATTATTAAAAACCATTAACTGGATATTTAAAATTAATTAAATGTTCACAAATTAAAGCGATAATATTCTGGTTCGTTACATCTTTTCTACCTTAAAAGAATTTCAACGTCGAAATTCCATTGCAACCAAACAAAGAAGGAAACAAGCCAACAAAAAATCTTAACCTTTTTCATAAGTGCATACGATGTGCATGAATCATCCGTCCCAATCACTTGCTCAAATACATGAATCTCTCATCCAAACTGGTATAAATCACATAACTTCTTCATTGTGGAATTCTGATCTGGTTACTTGATCCGATACTTAAGTTTTCCTTACATAGTCATAAACTATGATAGACAACACTGACATTATCCCAAGAATCCATCTCAAGTATTCGCCATCGAGAAATCGAGTAAAATTGCCTAGTTCGAACTGGTGTATATCAATGCCCGAACTTCGGGTCAAGAACTGTTATGCGAATAAAATGATCCAAGTACAACCTATGGTTTTATCCCTTTAGGGTAACTTAATAATTATACTGCTCCAATTCTTTTTACCTCCTAGAATTATTTATGAAAACATTTCATAAAATAATTTTCTTAAGTTTTTAACTTGTATAATACGCTACTACATCTTCAGAGCATACTCAAAAAATCTGATTTAATCTTTATCTTTTCTTAAATCCAGATCTGGGCACAAAATAAATCTGGGTCTTAAAACTTAGTCGACAACTTCGGCCTCTTTATCCATCTGGTCTAGTAAGTAGCTAAGAATATTAATATGCTGGTATCCAAACTTAGTCCTAGAATGTACTTTTCCTTAGACATCCCTAAGGTAAAGACGTTTATTAGTCAGCCCAATAACATCAAATAACTTTTCACAAAATATCTATTGCTACTTACTTTTAGGTTCTTTTGGATTTGAACTCGTTTCGATTGTACAACGACAAAAGGAATAATTTACTAAGTGCCTACAATGTTCGCCTAAGCAAACATCTGATTGTCACTTAGAAGATTATTTAGATTATCACAAAACTAATCGAGACTCACTTACCGAACCATCCAAAGTACCTTACTAAAAATTCTCTTTGAAATATTTGTACTTATAAATACTTTCAAGTGGTACTATTATTACTTTTCCCAAAAATCATTTGAAATCTTTTTAAAAGACACCGGGATTTAAATTCTCAAAAATCCACTTCGTTTTAAAACATACATTATAAACACTATGGGAAAAAATGCATCAGACGACAGGTATGCTCTGTTGTCTGATTGCATACCAATCTATCGTTAAATCTCGTGCTGTGTCATTGCACATCAGACTATAGATATTCCACGTCGTTTTATATGCACTAACACAACAAAAAAACATATGTTGTCTGATGTTATAGTATCATTTCTAGAATTTCCTATTATACAACATATAAATATTGACAGATACGAATAATTGTTCACAGAATAAAATAAATGAATCGCAATTTTATTCAAACAAATATTGTATTTCAAATCAAATTCAAATACAATACAACTTTCAGTATCACTTTACTTACATATTCAAATACAATACAACTTGAATTTACTCAACTCACTCACACTCATTCAAGTTTGTTTTTGATGTTGATATTGATTTGCTTACTCCGGTTTGTGTCTAGCCATCTCCCATTCTTGTTAAATAAACAACAACGTAGTAAACTTGAAAAAGAAACAAACCTAAATTGAAAAAATAAAATTGAATTTGAATATTAAATATTAAATATTGCCTCAGTTTATGGGTTTGTTTTTTTCTTTTCATTTTTAGACAGAGATAAATATATATGTGTACATATAACTTATGATATGCACAATGTATCATTGTGAATATCACAAGACCGATTCTTGATTCAATCAAACAGACGGTTGCAAAGGTCAAGCCTGAAGGCTCAACTTAGTGTAAAAAAAACAATTTCAATCCCAAGCAAGCTCGGGCTCAACACAAGTAGTTTAATTCAGCTCAAATTAGATCAGGCAACTCAACAAAGCCAAAGTGCACAAACATGTTCAATGCACATGGAGATGCACAAAGTCTAGCACCAGCAAACCATATTCATGGCAGTATCAAGCATGGTAAATAATAATACAAAATTAAGTGCATAAATAGCATAAACAAAGAATAATAGGTACGAATTGTGCAACTCCTATAGTGAGAAACACACATACACACATATGTATATACATGTATATGTGCAACACATATCAAATGCAACCTGGAAGTGCCACAAACAAATGAACAACAGCTAGTGCCACACAAAAATGCCGCCCGGAAGTACATGAGTTCAAGGCGTAAAGTATAAACAAATGAACAAGAATCAAAAGAACATTCACACAGGAATCAAATGAGCCAGGGAGTACATGGAGTTCAAGGCAGTGCACACTACCTTGTTCAAAACAAGAAATTCAAGAATCTGAAAGGTAATCAAGTTATGGACAAGAAACCAAAGCACATGAAAGGGATTCAACCAATGTCAAGGAAGTGTGCAAGTACATGGATAAGGCCACAATGCAACAATGCAACATGTGAACAAGGCTAACAACATGGACCAAGGCAAAGAAAAAAAAAGATTACAACACACAAGAGACACATATATGGAAGTTCAAAGCAAAAACATGGTAATATTTCACACATATATACATACATATGTATATATGTATATACATGGAAGATATTTCACAAACCAAACTCAAAGGCTAACAACATGTTAGCAATGGCACACATGCATGATACAAGTGAAACCAGTGCAGGGATTTCAAAAACCAGTTCATGAAATGGTACAACATGTGCACATAGTAAATGAAGACAAGCACATTCAAAAGGCAGCTGAACAGAACAAGGTAGAGTTCAAGCCATTCAAGGTTCAGGCAAGGCAAGGCACACTCATAAGTCCATCAGAAAATTAAAACCATTCAGAGTTCAAGCACACTAACAAACATAAATACATATATGTATATACATATGTGTGCAAGTACATGGACAAGGCAGTGCCACAAATTAAAATAAGGTAGTGCTACAAATAGCAAGCGCCACAAATTAAAACAAGGCAGTGCCACAAACATTCACACATGTATACATACATATGTATATATGTATGTATATACATCAAAGTTCCCAAAATTGAACAATGAAGTGAAAAAATCACAAGTGCAAGGGAACAAAACAAGCAAGGGGCAACCAGTGAAACAATGAACTAAACAAAGTCGAACGATGAAGTGAAAAAGGAAAGCAACTCAAAATCGAACAATGAAGTGAATAATGGTTCAAGTTTAAGTTTATAGGCCATAAATAAGTGCACAAATAAATCCAGTGTGTACTGCCTTGAACAACCAATTCACAAATAAGTGCTAGTGCCCTGCACAACTCACATATCACCAGCCAATTCAACAAATTCAAGTCACATATACAAATTCAGGTGAACAAGGAAGAAAGCTCGAAATCAATATATTCAACGAAGTAAAAATATATTTGAGTATATCAGAGAACTCAACAATTGAACGAGTCAAGGCCATAAAGCAGAAAAGCAAAAAACAGAGCGGTCAAATATATATGCGGCAATACTAAATCAACATCCAATGTTTAAACTCCAAAGTCAAGTCTAAATTGTAAATACGAGAAATAAATTCCTATATAAACCCATCTCATCATTGGCTTTTAAAATCGAAGTCGAGATCAATACAAAATCGAAAGGGGTAGAAATCATACCATATATCAATCGAAGAATACTCGACAAATTGAAGCAAACATGAACGAACGTGGCCATAAAATGGAAAACAATTTCTTTTCAATCATTGTTTGAGAGTGAGAGAGCATCGACATAGTGATTTCATTATCAAGCCGATTTGAAACTCTAATTCCAGAAGATGGGTCGAAGATGGGTTGAAGACGAGTTTAAGTTTAGGGTTCTGCCAATTTGATTTTGAGAGGAGGAAAATAAATTTTGAGAAGGGAGAAATATATTTTGAGAAGAAGGAATGAAAGAAAGCAAAGAGGGAATAATTAAGGAACGTGGCCACGAAAATATTGAGAGGGAAAATATGGAGCCAAAACTAAATTTTTTGATAACTTCACTCAAACAACGGATAAAATGTTGTCTGAAGGACAAGAATGAACATTGAGATTTTAGGGGCTATTCAAACAATAGATTATTTTATCCATATGTAGTGTGAACCAGTGGTAAATAGCGAGATAACAAAAAATCTACCTTATGTTGTGTGATCACTGTTGTCTGATTCACTTTGTGGCATAGTGAAACCTAATTTATAAAATCATTCCTTCTTATATCAAAATAAACTTTATAACAAGATTACTACCTAACACCTTATAGTCATATTATGAAACTTAATTTACAAGGTGTTGTATTTAATTCAATCAAACAATAAATGCTCATAAACTGGCCAAACATAAATAATCAGTTAACAAGTGATGATAAATAAGTATCATCATTTTCCAACAAACAATCACAATAAAAATAACTATATCTATTTTGAAAAATTATTCCTTTATATATAAAATATAGATCTATGTAAAATTATTTCATTACCAATTTTCAAAGACAATACTATGTCAGTTTTCCTTGTCCAAGTGTTTAGAAACCCATATCGATACAGCTGTACATTTTGTCTAGGGTTGAATATGAATATATAACATAGCCAGAATGGTTACATTAATTACATTCAGTAGCATATTTAATATACAACTAAGTCCATAAGGCACGTATTGGAAAATGGATTCCATTAATGATAGGGCTATTGGGATACCAGCCATTATAGTGCATCTCCAGATAAAATGTACCGAGGTTACGAACCTAGTAACCACTCAATAGTAAGACCGACCTACCCCTCTACTGGATAGTGCCGAATATGATCATCTCCCCGGCTACCAATTGACATAGCATTTCCGGGCTAACAACATACATAATCCGTAAATATCGATCAAGATAATAGTGATGATCATACCCTTATATTAGCAAACCACATAGCCTTTCGGCATATCCCCTATTTTAGTCATGATGAGGTGTGAGGCTTGAGGATACATTTTACCTTTTTAGCAAATATCACTTGGAATGCTAACACTTCCCTCCAGGCAATAATGCAATGCCAGCATTCATCCATGCAAGATATTCAAACAAATCGAAGGCACTATTTCTACTACATTGCTTTTGGAATCACCGTCAGGATTTGTAGCAAGTAGCCCTTGCAATTCAAGAAACTCTATCTTCGATTTCAATCATGTTCAAAATGTCTCCAATTCGAATGCTTATGCCAGTTCGAAGTATTTTTCGGATAACTTATCTGATCCCGGTCTCTTCAAACCAACAATCGATAGTTTCTGGTTGACTCAATCCCATTTCTTTCAGATGTAAGAAGATGATATAAGAGTTCCAAGGGGATCTCAAATATCCACCCTTAAAGCGAGAGAAATTTCACCGGAATGAGTTCTTCTGAGAGATCTCAAACTGTATGAACACGTAAGGCTTATATATACTTCCTAAGTCAAAACTGACCAAGATTTGATAGCTGGTTATTTAACTATCAAATAAGCAACCAAATCAAAGATTTAATTTCAAATGGAAACAAGCATCATTAAGCACATAAGCAACCACAAAGCCTCTTTACTTAATCCTTTCATTAATTAAAATCTCCTTTCAATTATTCATATTAAAGCACCTTTACAAAAGATATATTCACCAACCCTCTCTACTTTTTTCAACACTTCAAAAATATTGATATGATTACCTTAACTGTATAAGTCTAACCATAAAATTTCACTTTCAATACCTAGAAAACATCTCCATATACTTATATCAATGGTATAAGTATATTCACACAACACTATAGTTTTAATACTTAGAAAATGTATCCATATACTTATATTACTAGTATAAATATATTCACAAGTCTTAAGAAAGATTTCCCTTTTTCAAAAATCATATTAAATGGGCCAAACAAATGCTATTTAAAAACATTGCTTACTATAAACCCAAACCACCTTTCTTTTGGTGTAAGTAAATGAATCGTACGGAAATTAGACCAAATATATTTACCACCACTTTTCAATTTCAAACTTGTACTACTCCTCGATTAACAATGAAGTCGAACAAGTTAGGAAAACTATCCTTGCCTTGACATACATTCTTAATTCTCACAAATAGAGATGAGTTTCCTTACCTCGGAATTTGGTGTTAAGTATGGAAAGAATGCTTCCCATACCACCATAATTTTCAAAATGATTATTTATTGAAAACAAATCTCCTACTCTTGTTACTTTTCCGATTCGCATATATGGAGGATCAATTTACTCATCCACTTTTAATATCTAGCACATAACTACTTATTTTCTATAAGTAACTGAATTTGTATATGAAAATAATACCTCATATGCTTAGCATCAATCTTCGATTTCAAACTCAAAATATTCTTTTGTTAACAATGAAGCCATTCAAGTTAAGGTATTACTGCCTCTCAAACCTTGACTCAACAATATTCTTATCTTTTAGTATAGGTAGAAGTTTCCTACCTTGAAGCTTAATGTCAAGTATAAGACTTCATAAATTTTGTATACTATTTATAATAAACAAAATATTATAAACAAACCCCGTTCCACTTTCCCCGAAACTATTTACTATAATAAGAATGTTATCATCCATAGTCTCCTTCCTTTTCTCGAAAAACATTTATTACAACAATATTGTTGTAATCCATGACTTCTTCCCTCTCTAAGATTCCACTTAAAACCCTTATTATAAACTTTAAAACTTCCATATAAAATCTCACTTGAAAGTCTTTGTTTAAAACTAAGCTTGATTTGGAAAGTCAAGATTTACAATTTCATAAAAGTACCACTGCTTTATTATACCAGATAATCCTTCATATCACTTATATATATTTCAAACCTCCTTTAAAACACTTTAAAAAAGTTTAAAACTTCCATTCAAATCATAACTTAAAACAATCACCTTTAAAAGAGAATTCAACTTTGAAAAGTAAAGAGATTTCCTTTAAATAAACTACTTGTTTAAATATCCTAAAATAAATCCTTTAGAACTCAAATCTCTTTTAAAATACTTCTAAAACATAGTCTGAAAAATTCATCACTTATAACTTGTCGCTTCTTTAGAAAAGAATTTGTAATGATATACCTTTCTTACTCCTAAGGATGACACTTAATACCTCCACAATATCCGTGTGACGATCATCTAGGCATCCAAAAGACAGATCGTCAGGGTAAAAGAAAAGAAAAGACAAGAAGAAAGAAACATAGAATCTCATAATGCATGGAAATCATACGTAATATAACATAAGATAGTATATATAGTCATTTCCAAAATGGAACCTCAGAGTTACAATATGTACTAACTTCAACCAAGGACAGTTATAATTGCCTGCCACACATTGCTGGTACACAACCGTACAGCCATAACAATGGAAATAAAATAGATAACTAGATAACAGTTAAGCCTCATGCTCTATGCCCCACCAAAATGCATCCATAAGAACCTAGACTACTTGGCTACTCAAAAATTAGAGTACCTAAGAGTTTAAAGGAAAAAAAGAAAAACTGCAGGTCAGACATGGGTCTGGTGTGAGTAAACTCAAAACATATACTTTGTTAAATTTTTTAAAGCTTCAAAATAAATATATCTCGTAAGACCACACTGCACATATAAACAGATGGTTTTTACCTTACGATTACCAAATCCTTTTGTAAGAAACCTTGTGATATTATAATAATGTCTAGGGTTTAAAATAAATATTGAATCATAGCCGAAATGGTTACATTAATTATATTTCAGCATATTTATTATGCTTCCAAGTCTGTAAAGCAAGTAATGGAAAATGGAGTCCAATAATGACAAAGCTACTGGGGTACAGCCTGTCACAGTACATTTCTAGAGAAAATGTACCAAGGGCTTCACATAGACCCTCTGCCAACACATGACCGACCTACCCCTTACTGGATAGTACCGAATATAATCATCCATTAGTTGCGATCAACAACCGTACTGGGCCCGAAGCATACATGAAAGGATTAATATCGATGTAGATCAGGGATGATCATACCCTAATGGTAACAAACAACATAGCCCTGCTGCATCTCCCCCGTTTTAGTCATTTCCGAGTATGAGGCTCGAGGCAACGATTACCATTTTAGCAAACCCATCTTGGAATGCTAATACTACCCTCCAGGCAACAATGGAATGCCAAAATTTTGGAATCACACTTAGGAATGGTAGTGCAACTCCATAGCAAACTTTACCACGATTTAGAACATGAAGCATTTGTTAGTTTGAAGTAGTTCATATAAACTATACTTATCTAAAACTGGTGTCTTCAAACTAAAGCGACGAATTTCCTGCTGACTTAATTCCCGTTCTTTTAGAAGTATGCGAATAACATACAAGAGTCCTCACTAGGGAATCTCAAATATACAGTCTTAAAAGTGAACTACGTTTCATAGGAATGAGTTCTCCCTGAGGGATCTTGAACTATTTGAAATCACGAAGCTTTTATATACTTCCAAAGTCAAAATAGGTCAAGTTATCGATAGTGGACAAACCACTATCAGGTGTAATAAATTAGTTTGCATATGGAAAATCAGACATCATATACTTATCAACACATTTTGATTTCAATCTCGTACCATGCTTAGATTAACAATAAAGTCGGACAAGTTAGAGAATTAACTTTGCCTCGATGTACATTCTTAAACTCTTACAGATAGAAAATAGGTTTTCATACCTTGATGTTTAGTGTTAAGTATAAGATGAAGTACCTTTCATATAATTAATTAATCATGACCCATTTATCGAAATTAACCTTCTTATATTTATCACGTTTCCTACATTTTGACTTCTCTATCTAGTATCCAGCCTTTTTACTAGGCAGTATACGAACTAACTTGACGAGTCAAATTACAAGTTATTAAGGCGGAAGCCTGGAAAGATTGCCACAATTTCCTAGAACACAAGTAAAACTAAGATCACAAATCAAATACAAGTCCATTCCAAAAAACGATGAACTAAAATCCAAAATGTGGTGGATCGGTACCGATCCAACTCATAGATCGGTACCGATCCACGAGATTTCACCCAATTGGCCTCCAACTTTCTACACTCTAAAACCATGCTACCTATAATCCATTTCTGTCCTCCTATGATCGTTCGCATGCACCAATGGTCGAACGCTTCAAACTCTAGAAAACTGTAACTTCATTCTTTCACCAATCCATCATTTGGACTTAGAAACAAGCTAATAAAGATGCAAACAAGTTCGGAATCATGAATCTAAATACAAGGCACACCTACTAAGACATTTAAAATGACCTATAAGTCAATCTTATGGACCAGTACTGATCCAAGCCTATGGATCGGTTCTAAAAAGAAGTAGTCTATTGCATGGAAAACTATATGGAGATCATGGGGGCGAGATTTTAGGCTTCCTACAGCAATAAATAGGAGGACATGGGCTTATTTTGAGAACCTTTCATCTCTGTTGTTCTCTTACTCTAATTTCTCGTAATCACTCATGGATTTATATCAATCCGTAATGGATTTATATCAATCCGTAATGGATTTATACCGATCCATAAAAACAGAAGTGTAAACAGCACCATAGACCATCAATAAAGTTAAGTGGAAGTAGGCAAATATTAGCTGAACCACTATAAAACACTGTGTGTTCTTTTGTTGCTCTTTCTAATTTACTTTTCTTCACTTTTTTATTCTCTACTGTACTCATTTGGGCATTTGTGCCACTTTTGGTTCAAACATTTTGGTGCTTTCACTAAGAAATAGTTAAACTCATTGATTTGAGACATGGAAAGATTCAAAATGACAAGACAATCAACTAGGAAGATCGCTATTGGAGGAAATCAACAAGGGGCAGCCAAGAGCCATCCTCTGGAGCCAACCCACCAACCATCTATATAACCAAGGATGAGATGGTGACCATAGTGAATGGATTGCAGGAAAGGATGATACTTGCTAAGGAAGAGATGATGGAGAATCTCTTCAGGAGAATGGGACAAGCAGGAACAACCTGAGTTGTAGCCTATCAGAACCAAAGACTAGAAGATGAAGCGAATGCACGTGAGAGCTGAGTGTGATAAACTAGAGTGAACCTTGCATAAGGCGCACCAGTTGGTACCGATCCATAAGCACGAATCAGTACCGATCCACAAGAACAAAGGGCATGCCCAGGATGGCTTAAGAAGAGATGGTCCATATCCAGGGACTGTAGCTAAGCCTTTAAATGTGAATCAAAAATGGATGCATGGCCATAGGAGTACGTGCAAGAGTACCCTCGTGGAAATGAAGGGCAAGCTGAGAGTGCTAATTTGAGAATTTCTTTGAATGACGATGACAAACTTACCGAGATAGTGGAACGAGCAACGAGAGGTGGATTGCCCAACCGAAACCTGGAAGATGTGAATATGAGTTCATTTACTCCAAACATTCGTTACACTAGGATTCTGCATAATTTCAATTGAACAACGTTGGAAATGTATGACGGAAAGATGGATCTGACAGTTCATTTGGTGTAGTACATCCGACATATGGATCTGTTGCGTGCATCTGAAGAAGTGATGGGATGGTACTTCCTATTGTATTTGACAGATTTGGCAACGTTATGGTTTAGGCATCTAGAAAACGATTCCATAAACACATGGACCGAGATAGTGGATATATTTATGAGATAGTTTCAGATCCATATCTGACGACCCAAGAACGTAATGACATTGTTGAGTGTAAAGTAGAGGACCGAAGAGTCCCTCAGGAGTTTTTTAATGGGATTTAATGCGATGACTGCCGCGATAGATAGGTCGGATCCATCAGTGGTTTTGATGGCCGCAGTTTCTGAAGTGGCTAGTAAGACAGATTTTAAGGTTGCTTTGGAGAAAAATCCATTGATGAACCTCATAGAATTTTATCATGGAGCTAAAAGGCATTTGCATTAGGAGGACGGTGAAGTTGAAGAGGAAAAGATTAATATTGTGAATTTTGGAGGACCTCTCGAAGAAGGTCTAGCAGAGACATAGGAAAACGGAATATGGTGATGGCTTTGAAGGATCAAAGCGGCAAAGAAAGGAACTTAAACTCTCTTCTTACATAGATTTAAACGAGACCTCGAAGCGGATTTACCTAGATACTAAGTGACATATACCCTATCAGAAACTAGCAAGGAGAGAGCCCACAGAACATGAAAGGACGTATGGAAAATATTGCCTATTCCATGAGCTGGATGGGCATAACATAAAAAACTGTAGACACCTACATGTTCTGACTGAGGGACAGGTCAGAAATAACCAATTGCAATAATATGTGAGAAACCGAGCTGCGGTGGTGGAACAAGTGCAGCCATCGTCCGCAGCAAATGTAAACGGCCTTGGATCGAGGTTAAGGATAGTCATCACATGATCGACTTGGGCAGGAGTTGAATTCGATTCTCGCACTTTGCTTTTTTATTTCTTGTTTTTACCAAAATTGAGCACAACACTCTTCGGAAGTTTTTGAAGAGATAAAATGAAGAAACTAAATGGAAAAGAAAGATTACCTAACAAAAACTCCAAATTTCAGAAATGAGAATAATTAAAATGCACAGAGCACAAGAATTTAGAGTGGTTCGGCGTGTTGCCTACGTCCACTATGAAGTTGATTGCTTTATTGATGTTTCTTTGATGATTACAAGTGAATTCAGTGAGTTACAGCAGTTAATGATGATTTACAGCAGTGAATTTCGTTATTGGCAGCAGCTATGGAGTTTAGATCTGGATCCGACAGAGTCTGGACATTGGAGAATTCCAAGGAGAAGAAGCCCCTTTTCTGTATGCCCTAGGGCTCTATTTATAGGTGTAGGAGGCTGGTATTTCACTCAGATCTCGGGAGACCCTCTCTGGCACGTGACCAGGCCTGTGCGCGCAAGCCCGTGAAGTTTCGGTCCGATCCATGATCGATACGAACGGATTTCATATTGATCAAGATTTCATCCAATGGATTCGAAATTTGGCGTGGACATTCTTTAGCATGTACGTAAGCTTCTGTCAAAATTTCGTAGCATTTGGACTTGTAGATCGGAGATATGATCGATACGAAATGGGATTCTCGGTTGGCTGTTTCGTTCGACTCCCTCATTTCGACTCGCTCTCGTTCGACTCGGTGACGTGGCGCTTGAATCTCTAGATCACTCCGCCTTTGATGCTATTTTGATCGAGTCGTTCTGTTGCTTCCTGATGGATGCGGATCGATACGAAGTAGCCTCTAGCTGATCGAGTCGAAGTGAGCTTCCCTGATGGATGCGAAGCGGAGCGAGTCAAAGTAGGCAGTCTCGATGGATGCGAAGCGGAGCGAGTCGAAGTGAGCTTCCCTGATGGATGCGAAGCGGAGCGAGTCGAACAGAGGCTATTCAATGGATTCGAACGCGAGGCTGTTTTTGTCCAATTTTGCATTGATCGTAACTTGAGCATACGAACTCGGATTGACTTGAAATTTGGAACGTTGGCTCTCATAGCTTTGCCTGTTGTGTCATATCAATTTTAGCTCAATCCGGACTCGGACAAAATTCGTCGATATCCATAGTGAGCCTGCGTCTAACCGATTTCCATGACGAACTGTCATTGGTCACTAGTCAAGTTCTTGGTGTCACGGCCTTGCCAAAAGGCGGGATAACATTTCTTTTCTTGCATTTTGCTTTTCATATTAAGTAAATAATAACAATAATAACCTCAGGTCGTTTAAACGTGTATGGGATCCTGGACGGTCCCTATCTATGCTCTAACTCGGATACCTGAGATGACTACTTAGGACAATAATAACCTCAGATGGCTTATACATGTACGAGTCCTAGATTGGTCTCTAGGCACGCTGTGAGTCAGATGTCTGGGATGAACACTTAAGATTTCTGCTTGTTTGCTTTGATTTGATTTGAATATTTGGATTTTGAAAAAACCGCATTGAATGTGATGACTGAAATTGATTGCTTTAAAGTCCCGTCCAGAGAGACGGGACCAGAGTGCAGGCTGCAAGTCTCCTTATTGTAGAGAGAGCGGATGGACTTGTGCGATATTGATTGCTTTAAGTCCCATCTGGAGAGACGAGACCAGAGTGCAAGGTGCAAGTCCTCTGGCTGGAGAGCGAGTGGATGGACTTGTATGATATTGATAGCTTGAAGTTCTGGCCGGAGAGCTGTGACCGGAATGCAAGAAGTAAGTCACCTTGTTGGAGCGTGAGAAGATGGACTTGCTTGTCATTGAGTCTCCTCGTTGAAAAGCGAGTGGGTTGGGTTCGGCAAGGATTCGGAGAGACCACGGATTTGATTATCGACAGCCATGGGTATGATTAATGGTCCGGAGAGACTATGGGTTTTACTATTAGTCCTAAACGGCCACGAATTTAATTGACGATCCAGAGAGATCGCGAATTTAACTATCGGCCCTGAACGGACATGAATTCATTAACGATCTCGAGAGATTACATATTAAACTAAATATAAAATGATCCAGAGAGATCATGCATTATACTGAATATAAAATGATCCGGAGAGATCGAACCTTAGAACAGATACAGATTTGATAAAATAATATGAACGCCTTATAATTAGAGTAGAATTGATAAATCCCGGATGAACACGGGATGATCTTAATATGTGATGTAATAGCTCTAAATGAAATAAGAATGATGATGATGTATAGAATACACTTAGGCAGAGTTTCAAGTCTCATGCTGTAAAGGTTTGGAATGACTCATGATTGACAAGAGAATCAAAAAGAACACGATGATTCGCAACAACATGATCGGCTATCAACCAAGAAATTCAACTACTGATGCTTCATCGAATTCAATATTTGTACTTGGGCAAAGCATATATTCCATTTGCAAGGCATGCTTTGGTGAGCAAATGTTATCCAGCCTTTTGACTAGGTAGTTTATGGACTAACTTGATGAGTCAAACTTGCAAGCTATCAAGACCAGAAGCCTGGAAAGATTGCTATAAGAGTCCATAAATCAAATACAACTAAGATCACAAAGAAAATAAAAGTCCATTCCAAAACACGAGGAACTAAAATCCAACATGTGTTAGATTGATACTGATCCAAATCATGGATAAGTGCCGATTCATGAGATTTCACCCAATTTGCCTCTAACTTTCTATACTTCAAATCCATGTTGCCTACAACCCATTTTTGGCCTCCTTTGATCGTTCGCATACACCAATGGTCGATCCTTCAAACTCCATAAAATTGCAACTCCATTCTTCCACCAATCCATTATTTGGACTCAGAAATAAGCTAATAAAGATGCAAACAAGTTTGGAATTACGAAAATAACTATAAGACACACTTATCCAAGATATTCATAATGACCCATAAGTCAATTTTATGGATTGGTATCGATCCAAGCCTAAGGATCGGTACCGATCCATAACGATTGATGATGTGGCAACCATATTTCTAGGAGAAGTGGTATATGGTATGGAAAATGTAACATTCCCCCTTTTGACCGCCTCCAGTCGGTAATTAAACCAACTCGAAACGTTCAAAAAGACGAATTGTTATTTAGTTTATAAGGTTTAAACAGAATCAGCCACAGAAACACAGATAATAACAATCAATTAAAACAAATGAATCTTTATTTCATTACTATAAATCTTTTTATATACATCAGAGTTTATACAATTTTAATACTGATACAGCGGAATATCTTAAAATACAATTTTCTTCTGAAAACAAAAGTGATTCTTTACTCTCTCTCTAACTGCGCTGCTCGAAAATCTTCAAGCTGTAAAAATACTCGGTCTGACCCGAGTATTATATTCAAAAGAAAATAATACACAGGTCAGTCTAATTCAAACCAGTTTATTAGTGCATATAGGCAGTAATAATTTAAATAGACGACAGTCACAATAATTCTCGTCTATCCAATTCTTTTAACAAAGAAATCGGATAACGAAAATTTAACACTAAACAGTGTTAAACAATAAATCAGCGGATTTAAATCATCAACAGAGATAAATAACAATTTATCAAATCGACTAAATCAATTTAAAACAATTGGAATTGTCACTTTAAAATCATCAAAAACTCGATTGGCTGCCGTACACGCACGCGTGTACGGCCTCGCCAATACAGCATAAAAGATCAATGCGTCAAAAGCAAAAGAAACATCAATTCAAAATTGTCGATTTTGGGTGGCTGCAGTGCACGCACGCGTGCACCGCCTCGCCACCACCGAATATAAAGTCACACATAGAAACAAGGGTAGGACTGCAACAAGAAAAATGCAGCCACCACGTGGATATCAGGGCTCAATTTCCAAAATATCAAGAGAATATGCCAACAGGAAGATGCAGTTCAAAGCAAAATGCAATGAATCTGAGATCACAAAAATCAACATCAACTAGTTTGAAGGGTCGAGACAGTTATAACTGTAAAGTGAAACTGCTCGTATATTCGAAGCATAGTGCCAGATGGTATGAACAAGACTCAAATGTCTCTAGTATATATATATTTAAAACTTGTAACTCTGGGCAAATCTGGGTTTTAAAGTTGAAAACTGAATTTAACAAAGTTTCAACATCAAATCCTAAAGTATGGACTTAGATCAGGTTATATACTAGTGGTACTGTTTAAGTTTTATAAAATTATTAATGCCAGAATCGACAAGATAACCAAACTCAAAGCCAGTTCCAAAATCAAGTGAAAACAATATAGCAATGAACTCAATTAGTTCAAAATGAAACAACAGGAAGATTCTCCAAGAAAACAAAGCACATAAGGGTACCGGGGAGTATGCAACCCGACCATCAAAGTGCAGACCAAATGAAGTCAGTGCCAATAGTAATGACAACAACTCCACCAAGTCGTAATCCAATCTCAAATTACAGTCAATCATTCCAAGAGAAAAGAAGATGCAATTCGAACATACATATATACATATCAATTATGTATATACATACGAGACTGCAGACATATGTATAAAGGCCAAAATGCAACTATAGTGAACATGTACAAGAACAAAATGGTTGGACCGAATGCGTATGGATACTATGCAAGACTGTAAACAAGATCAAAGGCAGACCAAAAATGAGTTCAGTACAAATCTGAACCAATATACATGAATGCCACAAGCATCTACAGACAACCTGCTCAAAGTAAAAGAATGCATAAATGAAGACTACTTCAAGATTCTAACAAAGACCAATGCAAACCAGGTGATAGTGTAACAGTGCACCATCACGACCAGAAACAAGAAATAGTTCTGTAACCAGACAAATCTTCAAACTGAAACAAGTCAAAACTGTCTCAGAAATCAAAACATAAACCAGAGTGGAACTGGACCTCAAAAGAATCCAGATTTAAATACAAGTGCTAGACCAAACTGCTACAAAATACACATGTGCAGACTCGACTACAAGAGCACATGTAGGCTACTCGACTAACAAACTAAACTATAACAACGTCAGAGTCCAGGTCTGTCCAAACATCAAGACCAGTGATGCAATACTGAACCAAAAGCAACAACAACTACACTAAGGTTCAAGTGATATCAAAACTCAGTGCAACAGAGAGTATACAACATGACAAGTGCTTAGTGATCGAACATGGAAATGCAACTCAGTGATGTTCAAATGACCAACACATATATACATATATAGATGTATGTATACACATGTTTTCAGTACATAATTCAAAGAGCACATGAACACAACAGCATCAATACAAACGCTACAGTGATCATAATGCAAGTGCAACTAAATGAATCAACTACACAGAATGCAAACGCACACATGGACAGTAATCAACTACAAGGTATGCAAACAAATATGGAATGTAATTCGAAAACAAACGAACCCAAAAATCATCATCACAGCCAAACCAATTTAACAAATCAAAGTGGAGCGGAGCCAACCAGTACATCACAAGTTCGAAAAACCATTTTACGAAGTAAATCAGAACGAAAACGAACTTTCCAGAGGCAGTTAGATAGATTTTAACATCATTCGAAGAAGATGTGAGTAATAGAAATTACTCACCATTTTTCCACGCGATCCTTTCCTCGATCGAGCTAAACAACTTCACGCCATCACGAAGTCGAACCATTGAAGCCGGTGCTCAAATTCGCCAGAGAATTGAGACGACGACTTTGATTTTGAAAAGCCCTAAATTTGGAGACGCCACCATTTTTTCTTTCTTCGATTTAGGTCTTAGGTTACGAATGAAAAGGGATGGGGATGTCGTGGTTTATACAGAGAATAAGGGGTAAGGTCGTGGGGGGTAGGGTTAAGGTATGGGCTGAAGCATGGGCCAACACATGTTTATTTATTTTTTTATTTCTTTATTATTATTTTCTTCTTTTTAAAACTGATTTGTTTTTATTTAATTTTGTTGTTAAAATCTAAACTATGCATATATATTCATTCGTACGAAAAAATTTAAATAAAAGAATTTCAATCGATTACAATTTCCAAATTCAAACAGAAATTAACAATCGATATTAAATCATTAATTTACGAAGATTTTATCGTTATAAAATTTTCCAACAATAACAACAAATTATCTGTCAACTTTAATCGTTTATCGATGATTATAATTCGGGTGAAAATCCAGGTTGTTACAGAAATTCAATTTGAATTCGATTAAATTCTCTACACGTTTATACGCCGTATGTTCACCAAACAATCCCAATAAATACGAAAATTGAAATCCAGTAATAATTCAATATTACGGACCCAATGAAACTTGTTTCGTCAAATTCTGAGACTGTGCCTCGGAAGACTATTTTTAAATTCAATTCAAACGATAATATTTCAAAACGGAACAAATCGCTTTCAAATTTAATTCTGAAGCTTCTATTACCTTCAGTATTATCAATATGAATTTTCTAAGCTTTTAAATTATTTTTAACCAGCTTAAAATTGAAGATTCAAATTTTATTCAACTTTCAATAGATTAAATTCAAAAATTAAATCGCCAATTCATTCTGATAATTTGAAATTCAAGTCAAATCATCGTTCAAATATTTAAAATTAATTAAATATTCTCAATTTTAATTGTTCAAAATTCAGGGTCGTTACAAACTCCCCTCCTTAAAAACTTTTCGTCCACGAAAAGGAAAGGTTGTTAAAATTTCATCGATATTTATACTCTAGTCAATTTTTTTCTAAGCTTAAAACTTATTACAAATAAATGAATATAGGATTCATTTCATTTGTTTAATCTCACTAGTTTTGCTTATCTTCTCTTTTATTCAATGATTTTCAAAAATCAAAACACAAAAGTCTTTTACCAAATTTTTCGACTTACAAACTCAGATTTAAACTTTAAAATCCGTCATATTAGAGATTTATATAATATATCTCTTCCAAAACTGTGAACTTTCAAAACATTTCAAAGATCCTCTTCCTTAGTCCATTAAGTAGGAATTTTGAAATTCTAATTTCAAATTATTGATTCACTATTTACAGTTTGAAAATACTTGCTAACTCGAAATTTAACAAGTCCATCTTCATTCTCACAGACATTAGGCATACGCTGGCCAGGCGCAGGTCTAAAAATCTTCAAGTACTAAACATACTTGCTTCAATTCCCAGTGAAAATACTTTTAAAAATTCTTTTAAAAATGGATATGGAAAGCACGTTCCCCCATGGATTACAGTTCCACCCGGCGGTTACGCTACTATCCCAGTAGAGTCGCTTGTGGCTGTAGATTTCACATCTCTTAAATTTCGCCATGGTTGTCGCCATAGATTGCAGTACACACGGCGGTTACGCTACTATCCCAGTAGAGTCGCTCGTGTCTGTAGGCATCACGCCCCTCAAATTTCGCCTGGCATTAGATTGCAGTTTACTCGGCGGTTGCGCCACTATCCCAGTGGAATCGCTTGTAACTGTGGGCATCTCGCCCCTCAAATTACGCTAATCATCAATCAAATCTAATCTCATCGCGATGAACTATCGCGAAGGATTTCCGATTCAAATAGTCACTCTGACTAAAATTCTACGTAGCTACGAATTTCAAATGGACACTCATCGAGAGTTCCAATACCTTCTCTAATAATAAATGGAAGGTACTTTTCCACATCCTCAGTTTAGAAAACATAATATCATATATGTAGTACTTTCATTTCCCATTTCGTACATATAACATCTATGTAAACATACATAAGATTTCCATAACAATGTCTTTCTAAACTAACGGTTTCAAATTTACCGTATTCATATATATAAGTTCTAAAAACTTACATATCCATATTCATAACAAAATAGAGGATTTCAAAATTTTCCTCTAAGTCGATTTGGAAATTTAAGGTTATCTCAAACCTAATTCATATTCATAATTCCATTCATTATCGACTTTCACATTCGATTTGAATTACAAGCTACATCGTCAATTCTCAACACAGAATTGATGTCTATCGATATATAACCTCTGAGCTCGTACGTCTCAGAGAAGGGTGTTAAGCTAAGAGAATAAATTCTCCGCCACCAACAGATATATATTTAATAGAGATCAATTGCTATGTCATCAATTCACAATGTTAGACATGCAATCCAAATCATCATTTGAAATTCAAAGCTCAACTTATATTGTCTTTGATGTCGAAGTTAAACTCAATTTTAACTTAACGATTCAATCTTTTTGAAAAATTCCAAATTGAACTAATTGTTCAAATTCTCATTTAACTTTTCAACTTCGACTTCAAAAATGAATTTCAAATCATTTATCCCTTGCGGAATATATTCACAACATTTCATATTTGGAAAAACATTTCCATACTTATTTAAAAATAAGTAATTCACAAATCTCATTTATTTTCAACATTTGAAAATATTCGATATACTTAAATCAAAATTAAGTATATATTTCATTTTTAAGGAAATCATTCTCTTTCACATATTTATTTGAGTCAAAAACGAATGTTACGTAAAACATCGTTACGACAACTCAAAATCACTAGTATAGGGATTAGAAATTTAGATAGATGTATAAATCCCAATACTATACAAAACATTTCCTTTCGGAAATCATTTACTATAACAACAGGGTTATAGTCCATCATTTCCTTATATTCGAAAACGTCTATTTCAACAATGAATGTTGAAATCTATGGTTTCGATATTCAATGCTTTGAAAACATCTTTTTTTTTAACAATTAACTTCGTTTTAAAATATCACTTTCCCAAAACATGTCCATTTAATTCAATAATATATTCACGGTCCAAAATTGTGAATATACTTCATTTAACAAGCTATAAGAATTTACTTATCAAAATAAGTCAGTTTCGAATTTATAAACAACGTTTATAAATTCTATTCCTATTTATAAAGACTTCAATTCATAAAAATTTACTTTATTAATCATTCCTTTATAGCTCAGTTTTATATCAAAATTTTAATTTATAAGTGAATTACTTATAAATTCTTTTATTTCGCAACTTCGATTCATTTTATAACTTCACACTTTTAATTCTGTAATTTCCATTCACTTATGAAATCCATTAAATATTTCACTTTTAACACTTATACGATTCCAATATTTTATTAACACTTTCAAATCTTCAATTTAAGCCGTTTATAATAATTCAAAATTTTCAATTTAAACTATTATATAAATTTATCAGTTTTCCATTTCCAAGATAATCACTAGTTCTTTAGTAAATCATTCATCGATTTGATTTCCAATTTAATCGCATTTGATTCATTCACATTGGATTTTTTTTTTCTAACATTCATTCATATCCAATTCACATTCACTAATTTACATTTAAGTTAGTTTGCTTCAATCCAAATCAATTCTATTTTGATTTACTTATCTTTCAATTTGAATTCAATTTACATAGTTTTCAATTTCCATTAATTCAATTTCATTAATACAATTTCATTAACACTTAATGAATTTCCATACGATCAACTGGCAAAACCAATGCACATTCAATTTAACCAAATTTATTTACTTTGCTTACATTCAATTTGGTTCAACACACTTAATTTCAATTGGTTTATATTCCAATTCAGATTGAATTCTTATACTCACCATATTCACAAATTCACTTTTACAATTAAAGTCGAATTTTCTTTCTATAACTCAATTTCATATTCATTCTTCACTTTATCAATTCATTTTGATATAAAATTCAATTTGATTCAATATTACTTAAGCCATGTTTCATTTATCTTCACTTGCATTTATTTTCACCATACAACTTAAGTTCCGCTCAAATTTATTTGAAATTCTATTTTATTTAACTTTACTAAAGTCAAATTCATATCACATTTCAGAAATTCAGATTTTGTTTTACTTAACAAAACTGTTTAACCATTTAACAACTGGTTTTATTCAAATTTTCTCATTTTATAAGTTAAACAACTTATTAATTTAAACTTTCCAATTCATATTATATAATCACTTATCTTTCAAGTTTAAATTTCCATCTCAATAATTTATCAAATCCAGTTCAATTTATTTAACTTCCTTTAGTTAAATTTCAAATCCAAATATTTATTGATACTAATTCAATTCAATTTAACTTTTCTTAAGTTAAAAACCTTTATTTCATATTCAATTTTATTTATCAAAACAAAACTTTTTTAGATTTGAAAAACAATCTCTTTTTAAAGTGTTTCTAGTAACTATTCATATTAAACATCATAAACTAAGCTTTGTGTAAACCAAAGCTCTGATACCACTCTGTAACATTCCCCCTTTTGACCGCCTCCAGTCGGTAATTAAACCAACTCGAAACGTTCAAAAAGACGAATTGTTATTTAGTTTATAAGGTTTAAACAGAATCAGCCACAGAAACACAGATAATAACAATCAATTAAAACAAATGAATCTTTATTTCATTACTATAAATCTTTTTATATACATCAGAGTTTATACAATTTTAATACTGATACAGCGGAATATCTTAAAATACAATTTTCTTCTGAAAACAAAAGTGATTCTTTACTCTCTCTCTAACTGCGCTGCTCGAAAATCTTCAAGCTGTAAAAATACTCGGTCTGACCCGAGTATTATATTCAAAAGAAAATAATACACAGGTCAGTCTAATTCAAACCAGTTTATTAGTGCATATAGGCAGTAATAATTTAAATAGACGACAGTCATAATAATTCTCGTCTATCCAATTCTTTTAACAAAGAAATCGGATAACGAAAATTTAACACTAAACAGTGTTAAACAATAAATCAGCGGATTTAAATCATCAACAGAGATAAATAACAATTTATCAAATCGACTAAATCAATTTAAAACAATTGGAATTGTCACTTTAAAATCATCAAAAACTCGATTGGCTACCGTACACGCACGCGTGTACGGCCTCGCCAATACAGCATAAAAGATCAATGCGTCAAAAGCAAAAGAAACATCAATTCAAAATTGTCGATTTTGGGTGGCTGCAGTGCACGCACGCGTGCACCGCCTCGCCACCACCGAATATAAAGTCACACATAGAAACAAGGGTAGGACTGCAACAAGAAAAATGCAGCCACCACGTGGATATCAGGGCTCAATTTCCAAAATATCAAGAGAATATGCCAACAGGAAGATGCAGTTCAAAGCAAAATGCAATGAATCTGAGATCACAAAAATCAACATCAACTAGTTTGAAGGGTCGAGACAGTTATAACTGTAAAGTGAAACTGCTCGTATATTCGAAGCATAGTGCCAGATGGTATGAACAAGACTCAAATGTCTCTAGTATATATATATTTAAAACTTGTAACTCTGGGCAAATCTGGGTTTTAAAGTTGAAAACTGAATTTAACAAAGTTTCAACATCAAATCCTAAAGTATGGACTTAGATCAGGTTATATACTAGTGGTACTGTTTAAGTTTTATAAAATTATTAATGCCAGAATCGACAAGATAACCAAACTCAAAGCCAGTTCCAAAATCAAGTGAAAACAATATAGCAATGAACTCAATTAGTTCAAAATGAAACAACAGGAAGATTCTCCAAGAAAACAAAGCACATAAGGGTACCGGGGAGTATGCAACCCGACCATCAAAGTGCAGACCAAATGAAGTCAGTGCCAATAGTAATGACAACAACTCCACCAAGTCGTAATCCAATCTCAAATTACAGTCAAT
This sequence comes from Allium fistulosum, assembly GCA_030737815.1. Lineage (NCBI taxonomy): Eukaryota > Viridiplantae > Streptophyta > Magnoliopsida > Asparagales > Amaryllidaceae > Allium > Allium fistulosum. The sequence continues at coordinate 875,181,616 of CM060905.1, read as the reverse complement.
CATTCCAAGAGAAAAGAAGATGCAATTCGAACATACATATATACATATCAATTATGTATATACATACGAGACTGCAGACATATGTATAAAGGCCAAAATGCAACTATAGTGAACATGTACAAGAACAAAATGGTTGGACCGAATGCGTATGGATACTATGCAAGACTGTAAACAAGATCAAAGGCAGACCAAAAATGAGTTCAGTACAAATCTGAACCAATATACATGAATGCCACAAGCATCTACAGACAACCTGCTCAAAGTAAAAGAATGCATAAATGAAGACTACTTCAAGATTCTAACAAAGACCAATGCAAACCAGGTGATAGTGTAACAGTGCACCATCACGACCAGAAACAAGAAATAGTTCTGTAACCAGACAAATCTTCAAACTGAAACAAGTCAAAACTGTCTCAGAAATCAAAACATAAACCAGAGTGGAACTGGACCTCAAAAGAATCCAGATTTAAATACAAGTGCTAGACCAAACTGCTACAAAATACACATGTGCAGACTCGACTACAAGAGCACATGTAGGCTACTCGACTAACAAACTAAACTATAACAACGTCAGAGTCCAGGTCTGTCCAAACATCAAGACCAGTGATGCAATACTGAACCAAAAGCAACAACAACTACACTAAGGTTCAAGTGATATCAAAACTCAGTGCAACAGAGAGTATACAACATGACAAGTGCTTAGTGATCGAACATGGAAATGCAACTCAGTGATGTTCAAATGACCAACACATATATACATATATAGATGTATGTATACACATGTTTTCAGTACATAATTCAAAGAGCACATGAACACAACAGCATCAATACAAACGCTACAGTGATCATAATGCAAGTGCAACTAAATGAATCAACTACACAGAATGCAAACGCACACATGGACAGTAATCAACTACAAGGTATGCAAACAAATATGGAATGTAATTCGAAAACAAACGAACCCAAAAATCATCATCACAGCCAAACCAATTTAACAAATCAAAGTGGAGCGGAGCCAACCAGTACATCACAAGTTCGAAAAACCATTTTACGAAGTAAATCAGAACGAAAACGAACTTTCCAGAGGCAGTTAGATAGATTTTAACATCATTCGAAGAAGATGTGAGTAATAGAAATTACTCACCATTTTTCCACGCGATCCTTTCCTCGATCGAGCTAAACAACTTCACGCCATCACGAAGTCGAACCATTGAAGCCGGTGCTCAAATTCGCCAGAGAATTGAGACGACGACTTTGATTTTGAAAAGCCCTAAATTTGGAGACGCCACCATTTTTTCTTTCTTCGATTTAGGTCTTAGGTTACGAATGAAAAGGGATGGGGATGTCGTGGTTTATACAGAGAATAAGGGGTAAGGTCGTGGGGGGTAGGGTTAAGGTATGGGCTGAAGCATGGGCCAACACATGTTTATTTATTTTTTTATTTCTTTATTATTATTTTCTTCTTTTTAAAACTGATTTGTTTTTATTTAATTTTGTTGTTAAAATCTAAACTATGCATATATATTCATTCGTACGAAAAAATTTAAATAAAAGAATTTCAATCGATTACAATTTCCAAATTCAAACAGAAATTAACAATCGATATTAAATCATTAATTTACGAAGATTTTATCGTTATAAAATTTTCCAACAATAACAACAAATTATCTGTCAACTTTAATCGTTTATCGATGATTATAATTCGGGTGAAAATCCAGGTTGTTACAGAAATTCAATTTGAATTCGATTAAATTCTCTACACGTTTATACGCCGTATGTTCACCAAACAATCCCAATAAATACGAAAATTGAAATCCAGTAATAATTCAATATTACGGACCCAATGAAACTTGTTTCGTCAAATTCTGAGACTGTGCCTCGGAAGACTATTTTTAAATTCAATTCAAACGATAATATTTCAAAACGGAACAAATCGCTTTCAAATTTAATTCTGAAGCTTCTATTACCTTCAGTATTATCAATATGAATTTTCTAAGCTTTTAAATTATTTTTAACCGGCTTAAAATTGAAGATTCAAATTTTATTCAACTTTCAATAGATTAAATTCAAAAATTAAATCGCCAATTCATTCTGATAATTTGAAATTCAAGTCAAATCATCGTTCAAATATTTAAAATTAATTAAATATTCTCAATTTTAATTGTTCAAAATTCAGGGTCGTTACAAACTCCCCTCCTTAAAAACTTTTCGTCCACGAAAAGGAAAGGTTGTTAAAATTTCATCGATATTTATACTCTAGTCAATTTTTTTCTAAGCTTAAAACTTATTACAAATAAATGAATATAGGATTCATTTCATTTGTTTAATCTCACTAGTTTTGCTTATCTTCTCTTTTATTCAATGATTTTCAAAAATCAAAACACAAAAGTCTTTTACCAAATTTTTCGACTTACAAACTCAGATTTAAACTTTAAAATCCGTCATATTAGAGATTTATATAATATATCTCTTCCAAAACTGTGAACTTTCAAAACATTTCAAAGATCCTCTTCCTTAGTCCATTAAGTAGGAATTTTGAAATTCTAATTTCAAATTATTGATTCACTATTTACAGTTTGAAAATACTTGCTAACTCGAAATTTAACAAGTCCATCTTCATTCTCACAGACATTAGGCATACGCTGGCCAGGCGCAGGTCTAAAAATCTTCAAGTACTAAACATACTTGCTTCAATTCCCAGTGAAAATACTTTTAAAAATTCTTTTAAAAATGGATATGGAAAGCACGTTCCCCCATGGATTACAGTTCCACCCGGCGGTTACGCTACTATCCCAGTAGAGTCGCTTGTGGCTGTAGATTTCACATCTCTTAAATTTCGCCATGGTTGTCGCCATAGATTGCAGTACACACGGCGGTTACGCTACTATCCCAGTAGAGTCGCTCGTGTCTGTAGGCATCACGCCCCTCAAATTTCGCCTGGCATTAGATTGCAGTTTACTCGGCGGTTGCGCCACTATCCCAGTGGAATCGCTTGTAACTGTGGGCATCTCGCCCCTCAAATTACGCTAATCATCAATCAAATCTAATCTCATCGCGATGAACTATCGCGAAGGATTTCCGATTCAAATAGTCACTCTGACTAAAATTCTACGTAGCTACGAATTTCAAATGGACACTCATCGAGAGTTCCAATACCTTCTCTAATAATAAATGGAAGGTACTTTTCCACATCCTCAGTTTAGAAAACATAATATCATATATGTAGTACTTTCATTTCCCATTTCGTACATATAACATCTATGTAAACATACATAAGATTTCCATAACAATGTCTTTCTAAACTAACGGTTTCAAATTTACCGTATTCATATATATAAGTTCTAAAAACTTACATATCCATATTCATAACAAAATAGAGGATTTCAAAATTTTCCTCTAAGTCGATTTGGAAATTTAAGGTTATCTCAAACCTAATTCATATTCATAATTCCATTCATTATCGACTTTCACATTCGATTTGAATTACAAGCTACATCGTCAATTCTCAACACAGAATTGATGTCTATCGATATATAACCTCTGAGCTCGTACGTCTCAGAGAAGGGTGTTAAGCTAAGAGAATAAATTCTCCGCCACCAACAGATATATATTTAATAGAGATCAATTGCTATGTCATCAATTCACAATGTTAGACATGCAATCCAAATCATCATTTGAAATTCAAAGCTCAACTTATATTGTCTTTGATGTCGAAGTTAAACTCAATTTTAACTTAACGATTCAATCTTTTTGAAAAATTCCAAATTGAACTAATTGTTCAAATTCTCATTTAACTTTTCAACTTCGACTTCAAAAATGAATTTCAAATCATTTATCCCTTGCGGAATATATTCACAACATTTCATATTTGGAAAAACATTTCCATACTTATTTAAAAATAAGTAATTCACAAATCTCATTTATTTTCAACATTTGAAAATATTCGATATACTTAAATCAAAATTAAGTATATATTTCATTTTTAAGGAAATCATTCTCTTTCACATATTTATTTGAGTCAAAAACGAATGTTACGTAAAACATCGTTACGACAACTCAAAATCACTAGTATAGGGATTCGAAATTTAGATAGATGTATAAATCCCAATACTATACAAAACATTTCCTTTCGGAAATCATTTACTATAACAACAGGGTTATAGTCCATCATTTCCTTATATTCGAAAACGTCTATTTCAACAATGAATGTTAAAATCTATGGTTTCGATATTCAATGCTTTGAAAACATCTTTTTTTTTAACAATTAACTTCGTTTTAAAATATCACTTTCCCAAAACATGTCCATTTAATTCAATAATATATTCACGGTCCAAAATTGTGAATATACTTCATTTAACAAGCTATAAGAATTTACTTATCAAAATAAGTCAGTTTCGAATTTATAAACAACGTTTATAAATTCTATTCCTATTTATAAAGACTTCAATTCATAAAAATTTACTTTATTAATCATTCCTTTATAGCTCAGTTTTATATCAAAATTTTAATTTATAAGTGAATTACTTATAAATTCTTTTATTTCGCAACTTCGATTCATTTTATAACTTCACACTTTTAATTCTGTAATTTCCATTCACTTATGAAATCCATTAAATATTTCACTTTTAACACTTATACGATTCCAATATTTTATTAACACTTTCAAATCTTCAATTTAAGCCGTTTATAATAATTCAAAATTTTCAATTTAAACTATTATATAAATTTATCAGTTTTCCATTTCCAAGATAATCACTAGTTCTTTAGTAAATCATTCATCGATTTGATTTCCAATTTAATCGCATTTGATTCATTCACATTGGATTTTTTTTTCTAACATTCATTCATATCCAATTCACATTCACTAATTTACATTTAAGTTAGTTTGCTTCAATCCAAATCAATTCTATTTTGATTTACTTATCTTTCAATTTGAATTCAATTTACATAGTTTTCAATTTCCATTAATTCAATTTCATTAATACAATTTCATTAACACTTAATGAATTTCCATACGATCAACTGGAAAAACCAATGCACATTCAATTTAACCAAATTTATTTACTTTGCTTACATTCAATTTGGTTCAACACACTTAATTTCAATTGGTTTATATTCCAATTCAGATTGAATTCTTATACTCACCATATTCACAAATTCACTTTTACAATTAAAGTCGAATTTTCTTTCTATAACTCAATTTCATATTCATTCTTCACTTTATCAATTCATTTTGATATCAAATTCAATTTGATTCAATATTACTTAAGCCATGTTTCATTTATCTTCACTTGCATTTATTTTCACCATACAACTTAAGTTCGGCTCAAATTTATTTGAAATTCTATTTTATTTAACTTTACTAAAGTCAAATTCATATCACATTTCAGAAATTCAGATTTTGTTTTACTTAACAAAACTGTTTAACCATTTAACAACTGGTTTTATTCAAATTTTCTCATTTTATAAGTTAAACAACTTATTAATTTAAACTTTCCAATTCATATTATATAATCACTTATCTTTCAAGTTTAAATTTCCATCTCAATAATTTATCAAATCCAGTTCAATTTATTTAACTTCCTTTAGTTAAATTTCAAATCCAAATATTTATTGATACTAATTCAATTCAATTTAACTTTTCTTAAGTTAAAAACCTTTATTTCATATTCAATTTTATTTATCAAAACAAAACTTTTTTAGATTTGAAAAACAATCTCTTTTTAAAGTGTTTCTAGTAACTATTCATATTAAACATCATAAACTAAGCTTTGTGTAAACCAAAGCTCTGATACCACTCTGTAACATTCCCCCTTTTGACCGCCTCCAGTCGGTAATTAAACCAACTCGAAACGTTCAAAAAGACGAATTGTTATTTAGTTTATAAGGTTTAAACAGAATCAGCCACAGAAACACAGATAATAACAATCAATTAAAACAAATGAATCTTTATTTCATTACTATAAATCTTTTTATATACATCAGAGTTTATACAATTTTAATACTGATACAGCGGAATATCTTAAAATACAATTTTCTTCTGAAAACAAAAGTGATTCTTTACTCTCTCTCTAACTGCGCTGCTCGAAAATCTTCAAGCTGTAAAAATACTCGGTCTGACCCGAGTATTATATTCAAAAGAAAATAATACACAGGTCAGTCTAATTCAAACCAGTTTATTAGTGCATATAGGCAGTAATAATTTAAATAGACGACAGTCACAATAATTCTCGTCTATCCAATTCTTTTAACAAAGAAATCGGATAACGAAAATTTAACACTAAACAGTGTTAAACAATAAATCAGCGGATTTAAATCATCAATAGAGATAAATAACAATTTATCAAATCGACTAAATCAATTTAAAACAATTGGAATTGTCACTTTAAAATCATCAAAAACTCGATTGGCTACCGTACACGCATGCGTGTACGGCCTCGCCAATACAGCATAAAAGATCAATGCGTCAAAAGCAAAAGAAACATCAATTCAAAATTGTCGATTTTGGGTGGCTACAGTGCACGCACGCGTGCACCGCCTCGCCACCACCGAATATAAAGTCACACATAGAAACAAGGGTAGGACTGCAACAAGAAAAATGCAGCCACCACGTGGATATCAGGGCTCAATTTCCAAAATATCAAGAGAATATGCCAACAGGAAGATGCAGTTCAAAGCAAAATGCAATGAATCTGAGATCACAAAAATCAACATCAACTAGTTTGAAGGGTCGAGACAGTTATAACTGTAAAGTGAAACTGCTCGTATATTCGAAGCATAGTGCCAGATGGTATGAACAAGACTCAAATGTCTCTAGTATATATATATTTAAAACTTGTAACTCTGGGCAAATCTGGGTTTTAAAGTTGAAAACTGAATTTAACAAAGTTTCAACATCAAATCCTAAAGTATGGACTTAGATCAGGTTATATACTAGTGGTACTGTTTAAGTTTTATAAAATTATTAATGCCAGAATCGACAAGATAACCAAACTCAAAGCCAGTTCCAAAATCAAGTGAAAACAATATAGCAATGAACTCAATTAGTTCAAAATGAAACAACAGGAAGATTCTCCAAGAAAACAAAGCACATAAGGGTACCGGGGAGTATGCAACCCGACCATCAAAGTGCAGACCAAATGAAGTCAGTGCCAATAGTAATGACAACAACTCCACCAAGTCGTAATCCAATCTCAAATTACAGTCAATCATTCCAAGAGAAAAGAAGATGCAATTCGAACATACATATATACATATCAATTATGTATATACATACGAGACTGCAGACATATGTATAAAGGCCAAAATGCAACTATAGTGAACATGTACAAGAACAAAATGGTTGGACCGAATGCGTATGGATACTATGCAAGACTGTAAACAAGATCAAAGGCAGACCAAAAATGAGTTCAGTACAAATCTGAACCAATATACATGAATGCCACAAGCATCTACAGACAACCTGCTCAAAGTAAAAGAATGCATAAATGAAGACTACTTCAAGATTCTAACAAAGACCAATGCAAACCAGGTGATAGTGTAACAGTGCACCATCACGACCAGAAACAAGAAATAGTTCTGTAACCAGACAAATCTTCAAACTGAAACAAGTCAAAACTGTCTCAGAAATCAAAACATAAACCAGAGTGGAACTGGACCTCAAAAGAATCCAGATTTAAATACAAGTGCTAGACCAAACTGCTACAAAATACACATGTGCAGACTCGACTACAAGAGCACATGTAGGCTACTCGACTAACAAACTAAACTATAACAACGTCAGAGTCCAGGTCTGTCCAAACATCAAGACCAGTGATGCAATACTGAACCAAAAGCAACAACAACTACACTAAGGTTCAAGTGATATCAAAACTCAGTGCAACAGAGGGTATACAACATGACAAGTGCTTAGTGATCGAACATGGAAATGCAACTCAGTGATGTTCAAATGACCAACACATATATACATATATAGATGTATGTATACACATGTTTTCAGTACATAATTCAAAGAGCACATGAACACAACAGCATCAATACAAACGCTACAGTGATCATAATGCAAGTGCAACTAAATGAATCAACTACACAGAATGCAAACGCACACATGGACAGTAATCAACTACAAGGTATGCAAACAAATATGGAATGTAATTCGAAAACAAACGAACCCAAAAATCATCATCACAGCCAAACCAATTTAACAAATCAAAGTGGAGCGGAGCCAACCAGTACATCACAAGTTCGAAAAACCATTTTACGAAGTAAATCAGAACGAAAACGAACTTTCCAGAGGCAGTTAGATAGATTTTAACATCATTCGAAGAAGATGTGAGTAATAGAAATTACTCACCATTTTTCCACGCGATCCTTTCCTCGATCGAGCTAAACAACTTCACGCCATCACGAAGTCGAACCATTGAAGCCGGTGCTCAAATTCGCCAGAGAATTGAGACGACGACTTTGATTTTGAAAAGCCCTAAATTTGGAGACGCCACCATTTTTTCTTTCTTCGATTTAGGTCTTAGGTTACGAATGAAAAGGGATGGGGATGTCGTGGTTTATACAGAGAATAAGGGGTAAGGTCGTGGGGGGTAGGGTTAAGGTATGGGCTGAAGCATGGGCCAACACATGTTTATTTATTTTTTTATTTCTTTATTATTATTTTCTTCTTTTTAAAACTGATTTGTTTTTATTTAATTTTGTTGTTAAAATCTAAACTATGCATATATATTCATTCGTACGAAAAAATTTAAATAAAAGAATTTCAATCGATTACAATTTCCAAATTCAAACAGAAATTAACAATCGATATTAAATCATTAATTTACGAAGATTTTATCGTTATAAAATTTTCCAACAATAACAACAAATTATCTGTCAACTTTAATCGTTTATCGATGATTATAATTCGGGTGAAAATACAGGTTGTTACAGAAATTCAATTTGAATTCGATTAAATTCTCTACACGTTTATACGCCGTATGTTCACCAAACAATCCCAATAAATACGAAAATTGAAATCCAGTAATAATTCAATATTACGGACCCAATGAAACTTGTTTCGTCAAATTCCGAGACTGTGCCTCGGAAGACTATTTTTAAATTCAATTCAAACGATAATATTTCAAAACGGAACAAATCGCTTTCAAATTTAATTCTGAAGCTTCTATTACCTTCAGTATTATCAATATGAATTTTCTAAGCTTTTAAATTATTTTTAACCGGCTTAAAATTGAAGATTCAAATTTTATTCAACTTTCAATAGATTAAATTCAAAAATTAAATCGCCAATTCATTCTGATAATTTGAAATTCAAGTCAAATCATCGTTCAAATATTTAAAATTAATTAAATATTCTCAATTTTAATTGTTCAAAATTCAGGGTCGTTACAGAAAACTATGTGGAGATCATGGGGCAAGATTTTAGGCTTCCTACAGCTGTAAATAGAAGGGCAGGGGCTCATTTTTATGGATCTTCTTAGCATTATCGTTTTCTTACTCTAATTTCTTGTAATCACTCATGGATTTATACCAATCCATAAGAACAGAAGTGTAAACATCACTATAAACCATCAATAAAGTTAAGTGGACGTAGGCCAAGATTAGCCGCCTATAAAACGCTATGTGTTCTTTTTTGCTCTTTTTAATTTACTTTTCTTCACTTTTTATTCTCTACTACCCTCATTTGGGTGTTTGTGCCATTTTTGATTCAAACACTATCCCTCGCCTAGAATCGAAGTCAGGTAAATTAGGGTACTGGTTGTACCCTGCCTTGCCTTAGCTACAACACTCTGATTCTAGATCTCATAGATAAACGAAAGTCTACTCATCGGCTGTATTGCTAAAAATAAGGCAATTTATTTTCCATGAAACATGTCAACATTTTAGCACTATTTTATATAGTGGTTTTGTGTTACTTAATGGCACAGATAAAGAAATTCCTTGTTTTGAAAATCAAGACTTTATAAAATCATCAAAAAATCATCTTTAAAATTTAATTCTAGTTTTTGGTTACAAACTAGTAATTTAAACTTTTTCCAAAAATCCTTTGATTAAAAATAAAGCTTGATTTTTAAACAAAATAACATTTTCCTTTATAAATGCAAAAATCTTTTAATAAATTCTAAACCACTTTCTAACCTCTTTGTAAAGAGTTTTGAAAACAAGAATTGAGTTCAGAAAAGAAAACATTTTTAAAACATTCTTGGAAAATGAAGTAGTAAACTAGTTTAAAGAAAACATGGGATCTCGATGTCGAATAAAAACCAACTCAAGTATGTTAACTATACTAAGCAACATTCACATCATTTACATACACAAGCACATATATAAAAATTAAAGAGGCAAGGAACTCTTTTGAGTCCCTCTACACAAAATCCCTTGTAAATCATTTCATATGAATTTCGAAGTGGATCACCGCGACCTATTCACTACGACAACTTCGACTTCAATTCAAGTCCCTTGTCCAAATCCAATGTGTCATTCGCTTTCAAGTGGAACCAAACAATAATAATTACATACAATTATACACATAAACAACCAACCTAAATTATTGAAACAAAATAATGAATTTTCAAACTTGCTTTTAAGCGAGTTTTACTCACTTAAACAAACACAACTTCACCCAAACTATCGCGACCTTGAAAACAACACACGGACCTTGCTTCCTTTAGAATACTTTCTTTTCAAGACCCGGAAAAGGTCAAATGGGCTCAGCCTTGAGCTATGAGGGCTCGGCGCTGATTTAAAAATAGGGTTTTGAGTTTGATTTTGGTAAATGAGTGATGTTGAGAGGAATAGAAATGGTTTTAATAAATCGTTTTTAGGATTTAAAGAGAAAAGAAGCAACTTTTTGAACTATTTCTTTTTAGAAAGCCATTGAATTAGATAAGTGAAGAGAGTGGAAAGGAAGAAAGAAATGGAAAATGAAACAAAGTGAAAAGTGGAAAGAGTGTTCTTTTAATAGAAAATGAGAATTGGAAAATTACTAAACTATCGCTCCCTAAATAAAGATACCCTCCATCCAAAATTTGACAATACATCCTTCCCTCCATCATTAAGGCATGCCTCCCTCCTTGTCCCTTAAAGTCATCACTTCTTTCTTTTAAGTGTACTTTGGTATAAGATTTTGTGCTTTATTTCTTTTTCAATTATAAAAGAAAAGTCAACATTTACTTTATTAACTTAAGTATCTAATAAATTAGTTTTAAATCAAACCATTTTAATTTTTGAACTTGCTTTCTAATTTTTATATATGTGTACATATATACAGTAGTGCACAACACATTCTGACACTTTTGATCGATGAAAAGTCGAAATTTCCAAAAACGATTTCCGGTCAAATTTTCGACTTTTCTCCGAACTACTTATTTTTGTAAACCAAATTTTAAAACAACTCTACTATCATTAGTTATTACTTAAAAGAGGTCAAATTGAGTTATAAAATTCATTATTTAGTTATTTAAAAATAAATTAAATATTTACATTTAAAGTAACTAAATTACGGGTCGTTACAGAATTTTTGCTTTGAAAGGTAACGAAGTTTCCTTTATAAAATTTATAGCTCTTACTTAAATAACTCGAATAAATATATTTAAGGCTTCAAAATCCTTTTAAAATACTGAACAACTTTATAAAACACATTCGAAAGGAGTTTACAAAATATCACAAATAGGTAACCCTTTAAAACTTTACTAAATCATATATTTCTAAAGTCCATCCATAACTACTATCGCTCTACATACCGTAACGTTTAAAACTTTGTTTTGTAAATAAAATAGTTTTTAAATCACATTTCTTTCTATATATTTAAACCACTTTAATACCTTAGAGAAAATATATGAAAAATAAAAGTCAAGTTCGGAAGCCATTTCGAAACACTTTTAAAAATCAAACGACAAAGTCACATAAAAGAGGATTATAGAAATCCAATGTCGCATTTGGAATATCCTTAAAAATCCAAGTTGCAACAAAAGTATTTCAATGGGAAATCAAAGTCATAAGTCATTTCAAAAGGTCGCAAAGAGGCTTCGGAGCTACATTAGTACTTAACACATGTTACTACTTCTTTTCTTAAAGAAAAGATTCAATCTTTAAAACAAGTCAATGTTTTACATACAACATAGCCAAGCTACCAAGCTAAGGCATACAAGCATTTCATAAACACATATACTTATGAAATGTAAAATTAATGGTTGCGAGGAATCCGGTTGGATCCCGCTACAAAATCAAAATTTTCAAAGTGTATTTGTCGCAACCTATTCGCACGATACACCTCGACTTCCATTTCTTTGCTTTTGTTCCCTGCAAAAATGGTTATATATGTCATCCGCTTAGAAGTGGGAATCAAACACTATATATACATCGATATATGATTATATACAACATAAACAATCATAATTATTTTACAACATGCCACATTATTTTTAATGCTATTGCAAAGGAGTTATCTCACTTCAATCTCAACCAACTTCTTGCTACTACCAAGCAAAAACCACACAATATTACTACACTTGCTTTAGCTTGGTAAAAACCCTAGGAATCCACCTGTAATGCTTGGCCATAGGGTTAAAATTGGCAGTGGGCACTAAATTTTGGATCTTTGAGAAGAAAAGGGTGATATGAAGGTTATTTAAGTAGTCAAGGTGGATAAGGTGGAGTTTTGAGGTGATTTAGCTTTTGGAAAAATGAGTGAAGAAGTAAGGAAATATAAGTGGAAAAAGAAATGGAAAGTGTAAGTGAAATGAAAGTGAAATGGAAGCTATTTTATAAATTTTGTAAAATGGCAAAAGACCAAACATACCATTCCTTATTTCAGGTCGCTGCCCCTCTTCCCCATCATGAGTGCATCCCCCTAGCTATCCTAGATCATGCTACCATCCCTTAGGTACAACACAATACGTCTCCCTTAAAGTGTGGCACAAATTAAGGATTTAAAATACACTTTAATTATACGTCAATGGCTTCTAGAAACCATTGAAGAAAGTTACTTTGTTTACTTTATTTTTTGTTATTTACAACTTTATTAAATGTGTACATGAACTTGTGTATATGTGTGCCACAGTGTTGCAAAAAATTTCATTCGTTAAAAAGTCGAAAATTCAAAAAATGAACATTGGTCACATTTTCAATTTTTCATCGAACTATTTAGTTTTGTAAACAAACTTTCAAAATGAGTTCACCATCATTGTTTGTTAATTAAAAGACGGTCATTTGATTATTAAAACCATTAATTGAATATTTAAAATTAATTAAATATTCATAAATCAAAGCGATAAAATTCTTGGTTGTTACAATATATATATTGAAGATTTTGAATCCTTAATATATAAGTTACTTTCTACCATTTATATATATTACTAGATTACTTGCATACTCTTTAGTTGTTTATATTCCTTAATCTAGGGATGTTGTGTGTAGTATTATTAATATATGGACTAAGCGAGGTAAGATATGTGCGCTTTTTTTTATTCCTCAAGGTATGTGCATTATACTTAGGACGTTGCAAAATGGTGGATATGAGTGAATAATCTATTTCGATTTGTTGAAAATCCTTGAGATCAAGATGAGATTAGGACAAAGAGGGGTTTGGAGTTATGTATGGTACAACCGATAAAGAGTTATCCATCTTTTGCGGGCCTATGATTTGAAGATGGTCCTCAAGGTCGAAATACCAAGGCAAGCGAGTCCCAACGCTTACTAGTGAAATCAAAAAAATTCTATGTTTTTCTTAGGATTTTGAGAAATATAAAATTCTAGTAGGTACCTTATTATAAAAATGAGATGAATGCATTTATCCTTTCTAATATTGTAAGTATATATGTTATATAAGTTTAAATAATCTACTCTGATTAATTGTGCAACAAATATAACTGATAAAATGTTTATCAGTTAAAATATTCAAATGATCTAAATTAATATTGACATATAAAATATACTCACCAATGAATCTTTTGGCATGTAGTCATTTCTAGACCAATGTAAGAGCCAAATAATATTGCTACTAAAACATTCAAGCTTTGGTCACCAATGTATTTGTTTGCCCAAGGCTATGTATTGTTTTTAATGAGTTTTGGACTCTAAAGCAATACAGGAATGTAGATATTTGATCCATATTCAATAACCTATAATGTTATATGGTGAGTAGTCGCTATTCGTAATCTATGAAACTTCAATGATATTAGTTCATTCAAATAAAGCATGTAAACCATAGTGCAAGTCATGTATTCAATATGATTGAGTACAATAAGGATCTTGTTGTGTTAGATGTAGCATAAACCAAGAGTTATAAGAGATATCTAGGAATTCGATCATTGAAATGTCATTTTGATCAGTTTACGAAAAGTGCAATTTTTCGATATCCTTAAATGTTAAGGATGATCGAATATATTTTTGTAATGAGTGTGTTATGGTCTTGTAATAAGGGTTTTCTTTTGAATGGTTTGACTATTTTTAGAGGAAAGCGAATGTATGAGAGTGGATGTAACTTAGGCATAGTTAGGATAAAGAGAGTGAATGGTCACCTCTATTTTATGAAAAGACAATGGAAATGAGAATTTGGTAAAATATACGTAGTTAAAGCGATTAGCGGTTCCATGGCGCTAGAGGTGCAAAAAGTTATAGCGGGGATAAAGAGAGGATATAGCAGAAAATATCAGAGATGTAAAAAGCTTCATTATATACAAAATCGAATATTTAAATTTAATTTATTCTCATTCTCACAAGATTTGTGTAGGAAAAAGAAATATTATTTGATCTTATATAACAAAACCGAAGAATATCATGATTTATGCAGTCCAGATTTGGTACCTACAATAGATTTTTTAGTTATATTGAGAAGTTATGCCTTAAAATTAGGTCTTTACCCTAACTTTATTGATTTGGTTAAAATGACAACTATTTAAATCAACCTTTTTATATTAATGTTGCCAAAGAAGGTGCTAAAAAGCCATAATTTAGTGGGCGTTGGGGGAAATAGTAGGGTTTATATAGTGGATCTACTCTTAAATAGCGCTATAAAAGCATAACGGTTGATGAGCACTATGTGCTATTGTTAGGATTTTGCGATGCTTTAGCGGGGCTTTAACTGCACAGGGTAAAATACTAAAGAACTTAGTATGGACAAAGAAATGTGATTTATATTCAAAATATATTTTCATATAGAAAATTATTTTTTATGAAAGTTATTTCTTTATATTCAAACGATCTGAAACTCTCGACTATATAGTTATAGTATATGAAATAAAATCTCATAATAAATGATAGAATGGAGCTTCATATTTCGTACGCTATTATAGCAATAACAGAAATGGTAGGAGCTACCATGTAACACTTCTTAGTGGATGCATCAAGTTGCGAATTTTTTTTCGTATATATACCAAACATTATATATTAAATAATAATTGTTTGTAGTATTAACTAGAAATAGATATAGTTTTATTTTGACATGAACATTATAAATATGTGTTATGAAGTAAATCTACAGTAATGATATTTATAATAAAGTAATGCATCAACTGTAGAAAATATAAAAGTATATAATTTTTTTACAATTAATTTGGAAATGTAGACTAAGCTAAATATTTAAGGAATAATTCTTTCATCATATGATTATGAATCATATGGTATTAGTGAATTATATCCCAAACGATTAAGGCAAGACAGCCATTCAATGGGAGTGGAAAAAGAATTAATGAACTCTTTGGGTTGATGTATACAGATATATGTAATCTGAGGTCTAATGATACCAATACATATCCATTTACTTCGTTTAATCCACCGTTGAATTATCATGGACATGAACATATGTATTTGATATACAAGTGATATGTCAATTGTAAATCTATAGAATATATAACGGATGTAGAAAACGTAACATGTAAAGGAAATAAAATAATCCGAATTGATCGAATAGGTAAGTGTATTGGAAAATAGTTCCAAATGTGCCTAAAAACCAATGAGATTTAGTCTCAAAAATCACTCATCCCTATGATACATAAAGCTGTATCGATGAAGGGTAACCGAACTTTATTGGACAAAGTACGACTGATAAGAACTGAATTCAAGTTAACTTTTTTCTATAAGGATGTATACTTAATTAACATGTACATATGTTGATTTTATATTTCTAAAGCATAGTTTATGAAATCATATAAGATATGAAAAGATAAGAATCTTGATCTTGGATAGTTTAAAATGTGGAGTTGTCTAATATATGTTATGAATGTTGGTTTTGTTGACTTAAAACTAAATCGGTTTTTACGTTTGAATAAAAGACAACTCATAAAATGTTTATGAAAGCTTATTCATTATACCGAGAGATAATTGTTCTTCCAAGAAACTCCACCTTAATGGCGAAGGAATTTCTTTCAAAAGTTAGTGGTAGTACAATGGACTAGGATACACTACAACAATATAACCGTTTTACAATGGGCAAAACCCATTATAATAGCTGTTTCGCAACGGGCCAGCGCCCGTCTTATTATGCGGCGTTGTAATAGATGTAAAAGTTTTACAACGAACGTAAACCGTTGGTGTGGACCGTTGTAATTATGAGTCAATTTGTTTGAAAAACATGATATTGCAACCAGCATGAACTGTTGTAGTAGAGTATAATACAAGCGAACTAGCCCGTTGTAATAGGTCTCAACTACTACATCCACTGCCCGTTGTTATATGAGTCGATTTATTTGTAAAAAATGATATTGCAGCAAGCATGGACCGTTGTAGTTGAGTATAATACAACGGATCCAACCCATTGTAATTGGTCTCAAGTACAACATTCAAAGCTCGTTGTCCTTTTTATCTTTTGCAAATATTTTGACCCGTTGCAAAATAAATGCAAAGTAAATAAATAATTAGCTGCAACATCCATACAATATGCATGTAGCAATATTTTTAATAATTAATAAATATTATCATAAAACAACCAAAATCACACATACTATAAGACTTTAAAGCTACATTCATAAAGTTCCAACACATTCCAAAAGGAGTAGATAAGTTTTTACATTCGCAATGGTCTAACAAGTAACAACTAGTCTCAAAATACATAATAACCAGTTACAAAATACATATCAAGTTCTAAGTACTAATTTACTTAACCCATAAATCTGAAATGCACATTCATACTAGACCAAGGAGATGAAATCTTTGGACCACGCAACGGTTAATCCAACAACCTCTTTAATAGTGGACATCTCTGAATTTGGTCTAAATATAAAAACTTCTGGTTTCACCGCTACATTCACCCATACCTTCAATGCATCAGGTCCAAGCTTTATGAAGTATACCGAAGAATCAGGATCGATGCTTGCTAAGGTTCCTTCTGCAACTAGGTTCTTTTGCCAACTCCATAACTTGCACTTTCTTTTGACTAAATTTTCAGGAGTATCGTGATCATGAATCTGCAAATTGTTACTATCACTTTGTGACTGCAAGCAAACAAAAAATAGTTAACACTTGTGAATTGGCATAGGCAGTAATGCTTAATCTTATACAAATACAAACATAATTCACATACAAACACATCATCTACTTACAGTATTCAAAATGTCTCAATCCCAATAACTTTTGGAAAAAGTTCTAAAAGAAGCAAGTAAAAAAGACATCAAAATGAAATTGAAGGCTGATTTCATACTAATCTGCCCATTGAGATTAGGTTTCCACCACTAGACATCATTTTTCCAAGTTATTATGAATGTGGAATTTTCTAATTTGATCACGGACATTTAAAGGAACGTTGAACATTTTTAAGCAACATCTTGCATTTAAGATGATTGCAGACACTTCATTTTAATGTTGATTTGTTTTAAAGCAATGCCAAGCCTACACTACCTATTTTCAAAATGCATTAGGTAGGTTAAATGGAAAGATCGATGAGCTGAGTGAGGATACTTTTGTTAAAGAGAAAGCCACATATACAATTATAAATTCAAAGAAGATGGACACATCTAGTGTGTACATGCATGAAGTCACTGTGCAACAATTGTATATGTCATCTAAACCCAAGAACAAGCTTCGTTGCTTTTTTCCAAATTCTTGACTAAAGCCTTTTTCTAATTCAACCAAAAACTATCCTTGAAAAGAAAAGCAAAGCCCTCATCTTAATAAAGGAATAATAAATGTGGGTAGCTGGGCTCAAAAACACGATACTAATGCTAGCCTTAATTCTTAACCATACGCATATCAAATGTAATGGTCTCAGTAACATATCAAATGTACAACTCCTGTACCATTTGCGTGTCATGTGTGAGTCCAAAAAATTTGTTCTAACCTGAGGCGTATGAGCACGAGGAGTCTCCATAACCGCCATATTATCATTTTCCTTTCCATTCAATCTCTGTAAAAAGTACAAGACATGCACTTAGTAATTCATAAGCATAAATCACTATATTTGCACTTGTATTTGCGCTACTGACACTTATATAGTCACCTACTAGCACTTATATTTGTGCTTATATTTGGGCTACTGGCACTTAAATTCAAGCAACTACTACACTTATATTTGTGCAAAATTAAGCAATCAGACAACAGCTAATTAAATATAAACTTACTGTCATCAGCAGATTAGACACCTTTTCGAGTCTAGCCTCCAAGCGAGTTACTTGGTTTTCCAATGCACTCACCTTTTTTGAATTACTTGAATAAATAGCAATTTGAGATGGTGCAATACCGATGCCTAGTCCTCACTCTTTCCTTATGTTTGTTGCCAATAAGCGTTGACACTCCATCTCCACTTATCAATGTTGTTCCCTGGGAGTTCTAAGCATTACTATTGTGCTCTTTGATCTTGATCTACAAATTAAAATAGATCCAATATTATGAAATAAAACCCTTTGGTGTTTGTTTAGCTTAGTTGAGGAAATTAGCATCAACGTTCAGTTTTTTGATTTTGTTTGGAAATGATGGGTTTTCGAATATGAATAACCAAACATAACATTCTTGATGACAATATTTTAGCCATACTACATAAGTTAAAACACAGGTGGTGGTACATGCAGTAATGTGCACCGTTGACCAAAAGATGATGTATTTAAATATATAAATAGTTTGTAGGTTTAATGCTATCATATGCACGGTAGATAAAATGGTTAGTTAAATAACAATGGGTTAAACTAAACAAATTGTTTGTCCACATAGATTCATGTTATTTCTTCATGCTAAAAAAGGTTAATTGGGTTAGTGCGTAGCCTAAATAGTATTTAACTACAAATTATAATTGTTGGAACATTAATTTACCTGCCAAACCATTAAAAACTTCCTTGTATACATCATTTTTTGTGAAATCGGGTTTTCAATCCTCCAACTAAACTATCAATAATTTAATTCCTTTATAAGATTTTGATCTTGAAATAGCAACATAATGTTAACGATGATAGAAAAATATACACCGTGAACATATTCGAACATTCTATAAAGTTTGACCTTAACTTTATACATTGTGAATTTATAATTTATTAATACAAAGTGATTTTATAAACATTATTTTCATTCAGCACTATTACAAACTTTATAATAGAAAAGTATACACTGTGAATTTATTGAAAACGCCGACCATTAATAATATAACTAGTATAAGAAATTACATGACGGCGAGGTCCATATGCAAGCCAATTTATTAGTTCGCTAACATCGGATGTTTTTCTATCTCTTTAACCTGGAAAAGCATAATATTATACATAAATATTAATCACTATTTTGTGTAGACTTCTATATCAAACTTATTCATCTTAAAGGAAGATATAATGCTATCAACCTTTTCTTTAAACCAATAAGTAAAAGTCTCCGAATGCAGCTTTGAAAGTTCCACATCATCTCGTGAAAGCTGGGGATGCAATTGTTTCGGCTGCTCGTTATGCATCCTATATACGTAAATATACAAGTCAAAATCTAATTTATTTCACACATAATAGTTGAATTGAACTTATACTTACTTTATATAAGGCTTCACTTCCTTGGTATTAAACAACACATACTGATGAGCAGCATCAATCAACTCCTTAGTGACTACCATAGGTTTTCCTTTGGAAATAGAATGCCCCTCGCTTTGTTCCACTTCATTTCTATTTTTTCTTTGTCCAATTTCTAATGCATCTTTAATATATCCAGCACAATACTTCATGCATTCATCAGCAGAATAGCGCTCAGCTATGCACCCTTTAGGTCGTGCTTGATTTTTAACATACCCCTTTAGTGTTTTCATATGTCTATAATCAAGATATATACATAAATTACTTTCATAAGCATATATACTATTAAGTACTTTAAGTACTCATGCTAAATTTTACCTCTCAAATGGATACATCCATCAATATTGTACCGACCCGCAAATTCTTGCTTCCCTTCCTAAATGCATTGTCAAGTGAATCATGATGTCAATAAAGGAAGGAGGAAAGAGTCTCTCAAGGTCGCATATTGTTAATGCGACCTGATTCTCAGTAGATTCTAATTTATCTTTATCAAGCACCCTTTGGCTCATTGTAAAATGAACATAGCCATAGTAATGCATTCCTTGTTCCTTTAGGTAGAAGTCCTCTCGGTGATACAGACAATGGTTGTAGCATTAATCATGGGACCTAAGACTTGAATTTTTTTTTGAAAAACAATTCCCAATATTCAAGCTATACCCATCAGGTAATTTCAAATTCCTCATTCTATTGTAAAATATCTCCTTTTCTTGGTTAGTTAAGGTGCACGGTGCTGTTGGAAGTAATGCTTTGCTTCCCATGTCTATAGGATGTAACTTTTTCCTAATACCCAATACTTCTAGATCTTTGCATGAATTAATGCCATTTTTGATTTTCCTTTAATATCAAGTAACGTACCAAGAATACTTTCACCAATATTATTTTCAACATGCATTACATTTAGACTGCGACGTATGGGAAGTACCTAAGAAAATAAAAAATGGAGTATAATTAATTAATAATAAATTATTGATTACATAATCGCCTATTGCCTAAGTATGCACACTTCATACTAAATGGTAGCCATATTGAGCATGTATTATCGCCACAAACAGGACATGCCCTCTTACCCATTACAATGCAACCTGCTAAATTTCCATAAGCTGTAAAATAATTTACCATCCACATCAGAATAGCATTTATCTAAATTCACTGCGAGTGTATGCATCATACACCTTCACCCCTTTATCCCACAATTTTTTCAAATATTCAAAGTGGTTGTAGATACACATCAATATCATTCTTTGGTTGTCGTGGCCCAGGATTAATAAAGATAACATCGTATTATCTTTGTGCATACAAAGCCACAGAGCAAAGTTGTAAGCAACAAGAAACACTGGTCAACAACTATATGCACAGTTTCAATCACCAAAGGGATTAAAGCCATCACTTGCAAGGCCAAACCTTAAATTTTGTGGATCGGACGCAAAGGAAGGATACATTCTATAAATTGTAACCCATTGAGAAGAATCCATTGAATGACGTAATTTACATCTTCACTCTTATGATTGTTATGCCTTCTTAATTGCTTTGATGTTTCCGAGGACGTAAACATTCTTTTCAGTCTTAGTATTATTGGAAAGTATCTCAAGTCCTTTGTAGGTATTTTGGCTTGCTTTCCATCTTCCTTTGTCTTGTTTGTTTTTCAACAAGATTTGCCACATTTTGGACAAAAATCACTATGTGCAAGATCTGTTCTAAATAGACAACAATCATTTACACATGCATGAATTTGTTTATAGCCTAAACCAAATGATTTAAGCAGCTTCTCTGTTGCATGTGTCGAATCAAGAAGCGTGTTTTTCATAGGCAGAATATCCTTGAGAAGTTGAAGAAGTTTCGTAAATGCTGTGTCAGATACACCATTTCGGGCCTTGTGCTTGTAAAGAAGTATTATAGCTAACAACTTTTTGTGGCTTGCACAACCAGGGTACAAAGGAATTTCCGTATTCTCCATTATCTCCTTAATCCCAATCCCATGTCTTACATTAGTATGATCTTCCATCTCTTCAATACATATTTGTGTGTCTAAGTATATTCTATATGTATCCGTCACTTTGTTGCTTTAATTTTCCGAAGGGCGTGCTCCCCCATGAAAAACCCATACATCATATGTTGGGTCAATTCCAGAACAAACTAAGTGTGATACAACATCCCTTGTCGATTGTGGATAAGCTTTCTACATTCTTAGCAAGGGAAAATAATTTTTTCTGGACTTTCCTTCTTTTTTGCATGCCCATATACAAAATTCCGAACAGCTTGCTTGTGTTCTTCTATCATTCTATGAAACACAAAGAGATCAATAATCAATCCTAAATAATAACAAGTATGAAACTAATAATCAAAATTAACGAAACCTTGGTAGGTGGATCCATGCTTTATCCATCTTGATAATCCTCTAATGTTACAACCTAATGAAAAGACATTATGTCCAACAAAAATATGAGTCTTTCTCATGATGAATATCATTTTAGGCATTTCTCCAAGCATATGTATTTATGAATAGTACTTTTAGTGAACTATAATTACCACCAAGGTAACAAAAATAACAATAAGGCATTTGTCTGTTATTACCCGATTTTCATGTTATTATGAAATTGAGTGTTAACCTCCAGATATGTACAAATTAAGAATGATTCTAAAATGTACAAGGCAGTGAGTGTACCGCCTTTGTACAAGGCCGTATCACTGCATTGTAAAAGACCGTGCGTGTACTGCCTTTGTACGTTTATACAAGGCTTTGTAAAACTAAAATAAATCATGAGTGGGGACAACTGCCTTTTCATTTTACTTGCAACTCACATCCAACCAAGTTGCAAGTAATTATTTAAACTGTTTAAGAGTTTGAGCAGACCACTATTGATAGAATTTCGGATGGATGAAATAAGAGATAAATTAGAAAAGGGGCGATTTTAAATTTCTGCAAATTAAATTTAGTTATAACGGGATTTAAAGAATAACGGGACTTAAAAAAACGGGACTTAAAAAATACGCTATCATTATAAATTCCGGACATTAAAATAACCAGACTTAAAAAATAAGTAGGCTCAGTTAGTTATAACATGATGAAACAAACAAAGAGCAATCATTGACCATAACACAAATTTAACTTAAAAGGCCCAATAACAATCATTTTAATATCAAATGATCTCCCAACAATTCTCAGTGCTTGTCAAATCTATAATCTTCCAAATCCACCAAACAAAATCATGTTGCAAATCAAGAAACGGAGAAGGAGAATTTGACCTTCCTTTTCAATCTTTAAATGACCAATATGTGACATATGGATCGTTTTAAAACCCATAACCAGGTAATTTTTTACACCTAATTTTCAGACTTATTTACTTATTTATATTTTGATGAAAAAATTATTCAATAATTTTATATGTAAGAAAGATATATTTTGTAAGTCGGACTACTATACACATGTTGAAAAATATGTATCAGGTAGAATCGACGTTTGCACTTGGCATTTAGAAACATTGAAAACTTTAAAGCATATGTTGAAACTTATGAAACCATCCTTAGAAGCAATCTTCATCGTTCAATATGTATAAATCTGTTTTACATGTATATCTACATGCACTGCAGAATTCTTATTATTAGCATTTTCTGGTCTAAAATTTTAACTACCACTTCTTAGTTATTAATGCACCAAAATTATGAAATTATGTGTACATAATGGAAGAAAAAAGACCTTGAGCTAAGGTCAAAAACTATTATGAAATAGTAAGGAGAAGTAATCAGTTAATCCTTCCATGAAATAATCTTATGCTTTAAAGTTGAAAATAATGAACAAGTTTTATGAGCCATGAGGAATTTTTGTTTCTACAGTAGAAATTTTTTTCTTTACGTCAAGATCCAATAAACAGCGAAAAATCTATAGATTTTGAGATTTAGTTCGATATGCATCCAATTTTATTCCTTATATGTTTTATTTTAGTTTTTTCTCTAACATCATATTATTCCAAACTAATAGAGGCAAAGTAGGCAAAGTAAATACAACAAAAACACTACATATCCATGGAACCTGAGCTATTGGCAAAGACATGCTAACACACCTCTCAACCCCAGCAACCTCAACATATCAAATGACATTATTGCAAAAGCAATTACATCAGATCTCAATATCCAATCAGTACTACATATAGCTATATCTTCATATGTCACAACAGGTAGTAATAATATGATTTTGGGAAACTAGCACATCCCAAAAACTCACAAATTCATTTACATTTGATCAAGGTAATGAACACGAATGATTAGCAGAAAAATCGAAAGAGATGCCAATTGCATTATACTTCTAATTTACATAGTTCATACATAGATTGTTGTAAAAGATTGCAAATACTTATATTGTTGTACAATATAAAGGTCGCTCAATGACTTCACATTCAACATGTATATGATTCATATAAAAACTTTCACTAGGTAATTTTCATACTTAATTGTAATATTTGTGGAGCACAACCAGTAATTTACATGTTTTTTTTTACAAATAAAAGGTCTAGAATCCAGAATTATGATTACATATAAACAATTATAATACACGATATATCTCAATGACAAATCCTCAATATTCCTTTGTATCGATAACTGCCACTATACTGTTTTTGAGAAATACTTGAACCTCAAACGATATCGAAAATTGAACATAGTGTGAAGGTGAATTGGACGTGAAAGCTGGGGGAATAGAAGGTGGTCAGGAGCGAAACAAATTCGTCTATGATTTCGCCTTGGAATTCATTTGAGTTCACCTTAGAGTTCGTCTACGAGTTCGCCTTGGAATTCGCTGCCTTGGGTTTGGAATTCATGTGCCCTCGTTTGGATTTGGAAGAGAACGTGATTTATGATTAAGGCGAAGAATGTAAAGTTAAGTTTAGAGGGTTGCTGAAATTTTTAACCGGTGTGTGAAATTTTAAGCAGGCCATAAAACTGGTTGTTTGACATTAGCAAAAATGGTCACGACACGGTAATACTTTGGTACACACTTATGTTATAAGCAAATAAAAAATTGTCAAGAAACAATGATAATATGATATTAGCAAATTGTTTTCTTATAAAAATTTGTTTACTGGCAATTTGTTATATAAATTTCGTTTACCGGCAATTCTCTTATCTGATATTTTTTTACTTATAATTTTTTTATATAAAAATTGACTATAATTTGTTATAAAAATTTATAAGCAAATAAAAATTTCATACAAAATTTTGTAAATTTTTTTGTTTATTGGCAATTTGTAATATTCTAACAATTTATAAGCAAATAAAAAAACATGATATTAGCAAACATGATAGCACTATTATAAACTAAATATAGTTCACATTCTATTTCATAGACGGTTATATTAAATAGTTAATAAAGCTGATGTCAAAAAAGGTAAACAACTACAATAAAACTGACCTTTGGTAACTATATCGACTATATTTGTTAAGTACCATCTAATAAAGGTATAAATATTAATAAAACACAAAACAAATAACTGTCTTCAAAAATTAAAAACGCTCGATAGAATCTACTTCCGTTGAAAAGTATATTAGGGTGCATGTTGAAATGTATACTCAGATGCATTGATTACAAAATTGTTCATAAAATATTTTTCTAGCAATAAACTCATGCTGAAAAGTATACTAGGATGCATTTTCAAACTAATTTAATAAAAATACTCATAAATTTAAGAAAATATTTCTATCAAAACTTTAGTAAATATATTATTCTATTAAATAAAATTATTCTAAGCGTTATCTAACAAAACTGTTAAAACTGTTACGTAAATACAATGTTTAACAAAACATGAGTTTCTCAATTTTGTTTTTATTTCGAAAAACTTCATATAAAATTACGTACTAATAACCGGAAAGTAAAATTAAGTCTGTTGGAATACTGATTAAAACCTACTACGACGTCTAAGATAATCGAAGGTAACGACGATCAGCCGATAAGAGTTATTGAAAATTTGCATCTACTACAACGTGCAGAAGAAAATAGTTGTAATAGGCATCTATTACAACAGACAGATAGAGCTGAAAATTGATGTATAGTACAACAGGTCGAAAACTATTGTAATAGGAACTCTAGTAGATCTATATTACGACAAGTTGAAAACTGTTGTATTAGATCAATATTACAACAAGCCAGAACCGTTGCAATAGAGCCGAGAATGGAATTTATTAAAACGGGCCAAGAACCGTTGTAATAGATATATATTACAATGGGACATAATCATTGTTATAAAGTATTACAACGGGCCAGAAACCATTGTAATAGATCCATATAACAACGGCCTAGTTGACAAGGTTGTAATATGTATACTTGAAGATGAAAAATTGCACCTATTACAACGGGCTTAAGAAAACCGTTGTAAAAGTTGTCTATTGCAATGGTTCTTTTAAGCCCATTGTAAAACATGCATTGTAAAAGGATAGTTTTGTTGTAGTGATATGATCCAGTAACTTAGAGACTAATTACATAAGATGAAATAAAATTAACTAAACTAAAAGCAAATACGACTCATTAGGATGTCTAATAGGATTCTCACACATTAAAGAGAAATTGTGAGTTTCTTATCAATGTTGAGAAAAAGGATTATTAGTGATAACAATCTCCTCGATTCTCAATAACCCACAAAGAGTATAGACTCTACCATAAGGTACGATGCTTGAATTAAAAATATATTCCAAGTGCATTATCAAAATATGATTGTGATAGTTGTACCTAAAATTATATGATCCATAGGCCACAGGTGTGTCTTTAGAAGGAAGATCAATGTTGTTGGAATATAGTAAGTAACATTAATGAGGATAACATCATAAATTTCCACTATTGAAATTAACATAATAGATTCGTCATTTAACATGCTTAAGTTGATTGGGTTTTAACTCGTAAAATTATCGCTCGGTGTGATTTTGGGTTTTGAAATTTTTTATATTGAAACAATATTATAAATAATGATTTGGAATAGACTGTTTGCACATAATAATCGAAGTATCTCGAAATCAGTGGAGCGGTAAACATGTTTGTTAGTTTTTATATATGATCTAAGAAGTGATATGATACAAGCATTGAAGTTGAGCAAATATTTCGAAAATGAAATCAAATAGTTTGATTTTCAGTCAAAATGCATAGGAGTATGTGTTATAAGAAAGAATATTAAACATGAACAGAAATATTTCTAAAACTACAAGCAAGGATGTTGGGATTGTTCCGAACGTTATACGACACCAGATTAAAATGTTTAATGTGGAGACTATAAGATGGATTCCTTATGCATAGGCCATAGGAATTATCACACAAGTTATGTTGTCTACTATATCTTTGTTTAATTATCTGTTGAGTTGAGCGAGTATGAAATCCGAATTAATGTCGCTAAATGGTAGTTATGAGTATACAAGATTATTTGTGAAATACTAGAATTGTTTATGGAAGCAACAAACCCATATGAAGGAATATTCGGACTCAAACTTCATAAGTGATATAGAATACAGTATGTCAATCCCAAATTCATATTCAACCTTAATTAAAGAGCTTTGAACTAGAAATGTTCCAAATGAGCACGTGTGGCTGATTCAAAAGGCAGGCTATAAGCGCATTGTCTTGAATAGCGTTGTAATGAAACTGGTATAAAGTTTGAATGCATAAATTTATAACTGAATTGGAGTGGTTCCAAATGTTGAGAATCCTATGACAAGTTTTATGAAAATAAGGCCATAATGCCGAGACCAGGGCTCACAAGGTGTCTAGACACATGCTCCAAACGTTCCACGTGATAAAGGTAGTTTATCATCGGAGAGATGTTGGCTGACAGAGTAGATAGTAACAGAATTTAGCAGATCATTAACTAAGGGACTGGCTTGATCATATCTGAACTAGCCAGAGGAATGTGATTATGATTTCATAGACCCCAAGTGCAAGTGGGAGATTGAAGAGTTAGTGGTATGCCTTCGGGGCGGTTATGTAATTGTTACATACGTCTAACTATGTAGTCTATCTTGTTCTTAATAATGGTGTTTTTTATTTTATATACTTTGTCATATTATGATATAAATAATTAAGAAATTAATTTAAAGTATATAATAAAAAGAACACCCTGAATAAAATGTTATGTGATTGTAGTTGTAAATAGTTGCAATCATGAGCAATTAATCATAATACGAAATATCATTTTGTAAAGAGTAGTATGATTAATAATAAATGTTATTATTGAACCAAATATTTGTTTTATGGACATATCAAGATTGAAGGTGCATGATATTAGAGTTTGACCATAATCAAATACCATAAATCCTAAAGTGATATAGTGTTGGCGAAGAGAGCATGCGCAAATTGTTATAACCATTGGTACCGTTTAAAATAAATAAAAATATGATTTTTACCAAAAGATCTACAAGCGACGAATTAGGCCAAACTATCACAAGAATAACTAAGGTGACATATGAACATTAATATTTTAATTTTTTAATATTAATCGTTGATTGAATTCACATCTTTGAGTCACACAACCGTATTTGTGAATTCTCCTAAAAACCACACGATTTAATTAATTTATGAAATATGATAAATTAATTACATTAATTAATATTTAAGAAATATTGGTTATTGATTTATTTGATATTTTCGGTGTCATTAGTAGTCATTTGGATGTATATATAAAAGATATATACGCGTTCATCGATATACGATATTGGTATATATTTAAACAGGTTTTAAATAGAGATAATTGCTTGGTACGCCTTTATAAACATACACACTATGTAATTTTATGACGTGGCAGGTCATTCTAACGAGAAAGGAAGAGATATATATGATATTTAATTAATAAGAAATAAAGGGGGAAGTTTTCAATTAGAGGAATGACAAAGGTTTTCTTTCTCTAAGTAAAAATGAAACCTTCCCGCTTTGCAAAAAAAGAAACCTTCCTCATTAACTCTATTTTCTTCATTTAATTTCTTTTCTCTCTTCCTCATCATCCATGGTAAAAAATTCCATGAGCTTATTCTCAAAATTTTCAACTCTAAATTCAATCAAAACATGAAATAAAATAAAAATCTTGGTGGTTCATCCTTCTCTTGCAAAGTTGAGTGAGGATTTATTTAGAGATCCTAGGAGTAATCTCGACTCAAGATGTTACAAAGAGCAAGGCTTTTTAGGTTCAATTTTCATATTTTATTTATTCATGATGTTTGACCCTGACCAAATTCACATATATTTTGTATTGGTTGCCATTTATTAAATCTAATCTAAAGTCTTTTGTGTATTGTTATTTAATTATAAAATCAATTTGCGTTTGATTTATTTTGTGTATTGATATTGGTTGTTAGATCTGAAATTAGTAGTTAATGTAGATTTGTTTCTCAGCAAAATTTACATTTGTTTTACAATTCAATTTACATGCAATTATTGATTTAATTTTTATATTAATTATATTATGTATATAAATATTCATATACTTTATTTTTTATGGTTTCTAAATTTTAAATTAACATCAAGTTAAATCTTTTACTTAAGATAATTGTGCTTTCCAATTAATAAATTCAACGTCAATTGCATGCATTGAAATTAAAATCTTGAAATACAATTTTCACATGCATGTGTGTGCATGTTTATATATATGTGTGCCTTATTAAAACATAGTCACGTTATTTTATCTTTTTTTCATGTTGAATGTATGTTTTTAGATCTATAATTTTTAAAAGCTAAGATATTTTGATGTGATTATGCATACAATTATGTCTATCAATTTTGTAAAAGAGGAAATCTTAATTCCCCAATTTTGTTTCCTTTTTAATCCTAATTTGATTAGATTTAGATCTAATGAAAAATATTATTTTCATCTTTAGTTTTTCATTAAGTATTCTCCTATTTAGAAAATATATAATTCTATTATATAAATTTGTTATATATACGTATATAAGTGGCAACATATATGAAATTATATATATATATATATGTATGTATGTATGTATATATATATATATATATATTTAAGCTATATACATATGGTACTATAAATAACTGTATACAAACAACATACATATATTATTGTATATTCAAACACACACACTCATGCATTTATATTCCCGATATTAATATGGAATTTCTATATGCATATATAAGTATAATATATATGTATATACATTATATATAAATCCTAATATATATATATATATATATATATATGTGTGTGTGTGTGTGTGTGTGTGTGTGTATGGTTATACACATGTTTATATTTCTTTATGTTATGCCGTTATGTCACTGAATGTATATACGGTATATAAAGACAAATATTTAATTGAATTAATTAGCACGATTGATTGAAAAATGTAACTTAATTTTAAGTAAAACATGATTTTATTTAGTAACTATATTTAAAATAGTATAAACCATTAGACTTCATAGGCCCACTATGATGAAAATACATATTTTTTTATCTACCCATATCACATGGTGTTGTCCGGCCCCGTATTTTTCAGCTAATTCTAGTAGAACTATTGGGACATTGTCATTTTTGAAAGTACATCCAACTCCCATAGAAAAGATCAATGGCCTAAAGAGTGGTGTCATGACTGAAGAGCTATAAGGCTTCACTATTGATGAGAAAGGTTGACTTCGAAAGAAGTGAAGGTTAAAGTTTTAAAGCCAAGGTTAAATGCTTTGGATAATGGAGACTTTCGGAGGCTAATATTAGTCAAATGCCATTGTTCGAAGTTAGCAATCCATTTGGGAGGAATTAAGATGTAACAAGATATGAAGAAAATCTTTTATTAGGAAGGGATGAATGGAGATGTTGGAGAATGTGTGAAGAATTACTTCATAGGCCAGTAAGTTAAGGCTGAACACCAAAACTAAGTGGACTTTTACAGCCTCTAAAGGTTCTAGTGTGGAAGTGAGATTCAGCTTCTATGTACTTCATATATGGTTTGCTAAAGACAAGGGCATGAACTGTAATGCCGCAGCTCCAATGACTGAATTATTAGAGGGAGTTTACCGTCCGATTGCTTGGATTAATGGGCACAGAAGGTGCGATCTCTCTTATACACTACTTTAGGTCAACACAAATACGTTTCAATAGTTTAATATATCTCAAACAATACATGTCTTATCTCGACAAAAGGTAAAATGCATGAGTTCTCGAATTGAATAATATAGTACTAGAGACATAAATAAAATTTTCCCAACTAAGTGAATAAAAACAATGAACTTTATATCATATTTGAAATTTTGTTACATCATCTTATACACACACAGATAAAACTCACCAAATCATATCCACCAATACAATGACATTCACTATAAGTAAAAACAAAGTAATTACTATCTATCGTCATGTAACGACCCGTAATTTTATCATTTTGAATAGAAATATTTAATTGATTTTATATATTCAAATAATTGTTTTAAATGATGAATAATTCATTTTAATTATTATATAATGATAATAAGTGATTTATACTGGTTTTATAAATATATAAACTTGTTTTATAAAGATATACAAACTTCATCGCATTCTGGCAGTTTGACGTCGTATTTTTATAAATGGGTTTTAATATTATTTAAAATGATTTTATAACTTAAATAATCTTGTTCTAATTATTTAAAGATGATAAGAAATTTATTTTCAAGTTTTTTTTACATAAATAAATAGTTTGAATAAAAACTGAAAATGTGACCGGGATTCAGATTCCGAATTTTCAACGGTTTAACAAATAAAAGTTATATTTGAACGTTGCAACGTTAGAAGTTAAAATAACATATATGCACATATAAAAAATTAATAACATATAAGTTAACCATAATTAATTGAAACTAAGCGTTCTTAGTAAAAGTAAGTAATATTAATCAAAAGAAACAAAATTCCTTAGAACACGAACCTTGTTTTAAGGAGCATGTTTCATGGCATGTCTCGTGGCTTGTATTCCATTTGTTAATGGCTAAGGAAGTGGTTTTGTGATATTTTCCACACTTTACCTAAGGCTATAAATAAGAGGGTAAGGCCTCTTCATTTTATATACAATTCACTTCTTCCTCTTCATGTCTTCTCTTCTTCCCCTCTTCTTTACTATGGCCATGAGTGTTTGGAGGTGGTAGTGGCCTTAGGCCGTAAGTAATAATGTGGAGGAGGAAGGCTTTAGGCCGTGGGTTATGGTGGTGGAGGAGATGGATTTTTACTAGGGTGGAGGAAGGATGGCTATGTGCAAGGAGGAGGTGGAAATGCCCTAGGTGTGAGCATTAAAAGGAAGAAGAATGGATTTAGTGATGTTTTGGTTTGAGTAGAGGTGATAGTAGAAGTGTTGATTAATTGAATGTTGGTGGGAAGTAAATGGGTTAAATAAAAGTGAGTAAATCATGCTTTGAATTGCTTGATAATATTACTTGATATTCACTTGTTAATCACTTGTCTATATTACTTATTAATCGCTTAATATTGCTTGCTATTAGTAATAATAATAGACATTAACTACTTAAAGTTATACCCTTGACCATATGCTAAATGATTGCTTATATGGTTGTTTAATATATTTGGATGATGATTGGTTGATTATATAAAAGTTTGGTTATGATTGATATGATTATTATGATTTATAAGTTGAAAATCATATATGATGAGAAATGATATCTATGTGAATTAACAATACATATCTTATGCAAAATTATTCACATTACACCCAAAATTAATATGTATACAACATATGTTAGGCCTCTTTGTTTTTAAAATCAAAAGAAATGTCATTTTATAATAGTGGAATTTACTTCGAAAAATAAAGAAATGAGAAAATGGAGTTTTGAAATAGATTTCGAATTAGTCTTAAAAAGAAAGAAATTGGAAAAGCGAAGTTTGGAAAAAAAATTTAGAAAATAAAATCTATGGTTTCATTTATGAAAAATTATATTTTTAAAGGTGGAAAATAATATAGAAATATCATATGGTTCTGTATAAAAGAATTTGAAATTAAAAATGATGGAAATTGAATATTATAATAATTGAATATTAAAGAAATGGAATAAAGTGAAAAATGAGATTTTAATAATGTAAGAAAGTGAAAATTTGGTTTAATATAGTTTAATATGGTATTAAAATGATTTAAAAGTGTTTTGGGCAAGTTTTGAATTTTTTTACTAAAAGGTGAAAAATAAGACGACTCGTTTCGGAAGATCGCGATTTCAAGACCTGAAAAGCTAAACGGATGTGTAGGATAAAATATGAGTCAGAATTCGTTGAAATAAGAATTACCTAGACCCTTACGATCATAGTTTTCAAATGAAAAGGAAAAATCAAGATTCCATTTAGTAAAGTTTGAAATATGCCCAAATCAAGTTTTTAAAATCGTTGTGTTTTGGCAGTCGTAAAATATTGTTTTCAACTCTTTAAAATAGATGTTTTTAAATCTTTAAAATATGAAATAATTTCCATTAATATGTCAAAATGTTTTAAAAGGAATTTAAATTATAAAAGTGGGCATATATGTAATGAAATTGGCGTTTTAATCTGTAAAGCTTTAAAATCATTATTCGTCGACAATTTAGCAATGGAATTTGTTAGCCATTAAATAAATGATTAGTACTTGGGTTTTTCTTAACGAATCATTTTGAAATTCCTTTCAAATGATAAATCAAATACTTTTAAAAGTTTAGACTCGATTAAATAACTTGATCGCCATATCAGTAACAGAGAGATTGTATTTAGGCTGGAGTTTGGAAAACCGGTTGCTTACTCCCCCTAGCTAACCGTACTGGCTCGACGGAGGGGATAGTTAATTTGATTTACTTGGATCACATTTTCTTAAGGTAAAAGAAAAGAGATTTGGAGTTCTCCAAAAAGGTTATACAAGATTTAAAATAGGATTTTGAGGGTAAAGAA
The DNA here is from genome assembly GCA_030737815.1 of Allium fistulosum. Lineage (NCBI taxonomy): Eukaryota > Viridiplantae > Streptophyta > Magnoliopsida > Asparagales > Amaryllidaceae > Allium > Allium fistulosum. The sequence continues at coordinate 875,147,790 of CM060905.1, read as the reverse complement.
AACATTTTAGTTAAACTCTATATTCCGAGGAGGGAACTTGTACTATCCATGTTAATTTAAAAGGTGATTTCACCGTTATTCGACAAATAGTACAGGTCGAATAAAAAAATTAATATTGAGTATAATTAATCTATGAATCCTTTTTACTCAATACTAAGTGATTGGATTTACAGTAAATGACATCTTAAATAACTTTGTTTTTGACCCATTTAAAACATGCTTCGGAAAAATGAAATCTTTATTAATTATGCTAATAATAAAATATGGAAATATTTTCCCGAAGTGATTAAAAGGAAATGATTTGGTATTTCCAAAGTTAAAAGGATGGTTATTAATTCTGTATATCCCGAAACAGAATTGGTTTAAAGATATAATCTCTAAAAGATATTTTATTGGATAAAAAGATATATTCAAATTTAAATAATATTTTGAGTAAAAGAAGAAAAGAGGACTTAACAAAAGAGGCTTAACATTTCTATATACCAATATACAGAGCTTTTTATCGATAATTGGTTCGAAGAGACCAGGATTAGATTTGGGTGATTCTTATCTAAAAACCACTTCGAACTAATATACCCGATCGAAAGTGAAGACATGTTGAAGGCAATGATTTTGAAGACAGAGATCTTTGTAATGTAGGGTTGCTTGCCCTAACCTCATAATTCCCATATTATATATATATATATATATATGTTGGAAGTAGTACCTTTATTTTGAAATCTTCAATGCAAGAACTACTCGCTACTAATCCTAGGGGTGATTCCCAAACAGGATGTAGTAGTAGTACCTTCAATTTGTCATGTTCCTGGACAACTTGTATGGACAAATGTTTGACATTGCATATCTTAGACCAGTATATTGGTTTTTACAAATGTACATCCGTTTGGTGGTGTAGGAGGTAACCCATCATATACTTAACACCCTTTCCTCAGTTGTATGAACTTGGGTGTTGTACTTTTGTGGAAACCAATTAGTGTGTCGCCGAAAATGGGAATATGGCATTCAAAGTGGGATTTGTCATGTGAAAGGTAAAATGTTACCTCAAGCCTTACACATCGGTAATGGCAAAAATAGGGTAGATGCAGTAGGGCTATATGGGTCGTACCCATTAGGAGAAGGTCATCACCTTTCTAGATTTTCCTCTGTATATCGGGTTTGTTGTGTATGCTATGACCACGGATAGGTCGAAAATGACAGGGATGATGACATATTCGGTACTATATGGTAGAGGCAGGTCGGTTCTGGGTTGGTAGAGGGTAGCGAGGTTGTGCCTCGGTACATTCCTCTAGAGATGTACCGTCGGAAGGTAGTCCCTTACCTTGTCATTGTTGAAAGTCCATTCTCCAATGCATACCTTTATGGACTTGATTGTATACCCAAATATACTGTCGAATTTAACAAATGTAACAATTTTGGCTATTTTAATATGTTGTTTGAAAAGTGTTTTCAAAGCACTGTCATTAGAAATATATCAAATGATTTGATAAAAATGCTTTAGTTACCTTAAGATAAAAATCCATCCGTGTTTATATGCGGCGTGATCTTATGAGATACACTTCTTTTTAAAGGTTTTGTTTAGCATCAAAATCGATCTATGACACCATCATATATATTTATGATTTGCGTTTCTCACTCTAATTTGCCAGAATGATCCGAGTAGTTTCAGGATTAGCTGAAGATGCTTGGAGTTTCCAAAGGAAAGCTAGAGATCTTCATTAACGAATGTACGTAGTTTACTTTTCCACTATGTTTGTTGTTTTTCAGCATTTGTAAGGACATGAATTTAACACTGTCCAGGTCGAGCTTAGGATAAACTCTGATAAATATATTTTAAAAAAATTCCGCTATAAAGATTATTGAAATAATATATGTATTCCATTTCTTGTGAGATTTTGTTATATGTCTTTATTTTCTTTTTTAGCCTTAACGGTCCGCCTTTTCATTTAATTTGGGTTAGACATGTATGGTTTATTGTCAAATTAAAATGTATGGAAGTGTGGGTCGTTACATTTAGTACCAGAGCTAAGGTTGAGCGAACACCTGAGCCTGGTAAGGGTAAGACTCATTTGAGATAGGGTTAGTAACACTCTAGGATGAGTAACTCATTAGAAATAGGGTAAGTGACATCCTAGAATGGGTTTGAGCATATTATATATGAGTGCATATTTGTTAAGGTTATACAAAAATTATTTTTATTTTGAAAAATTGGTAAATGGAATAGTTTTACATGAGATTATATTTTGAATATTAAAGGATCATCTTTTCAAAAGATATAATTGATTATGGGATAATAATATTCAGTTATTACCGTGGGTTGGTTAAAAGACATAAATTGGTATAGGAACATCTTGTGATTATAATTTCATAGTTTGACTATAAAATGTTTCATAAAGATGATAGTTTAAGAATTTAAGTTAGTAAGAAACTTGTTAAAATATGATATTAGATTCGGGTTAGAATAGTTAAAAAGCTTAGTGTATGTTTCTAAGTATTTCGTTGTCTATTGTCGAACCCTTCCATTTACAGTAGAAATTATTACAAAGGAGAATCCACAAGAGCAAATTGAGGAGAAAAGAATGACTTAATAATCCTTTCTACTGACGATGAGGGAGTAGAAAAAGGGTCACCTGAAAACCTTATGCCACAGGTAAATAAGTGATATAAATAATGTAGAAGTAAGTCAGGGATCACAAGACAAAATGATGTGGGTAACAGATCCAAAAGAATCAGAATCTGAAGAAGTTCACTACAAGAAAAATAGTCTTTTATAGTGGCATATAGCCGCTATTAATCACAACCATAGCGGTTTGATAAGCGTTGTATATCGACATGTTATAAAAAAACTGTTGAATATTTATAACACAAAATATGCCGCTATGGTTGAGCTTAGTTTTATAACGCAAATTTGCCGCTATGGTACGTTAATTCAATAGCTCATTATAGCCGCTATAATACAGCTAAATCTCAACGGAACTGGAAATCTTTATAACACCATTTTGCCGCTATAAAAGATTTATTCAATAGCTCATTATAGCCGCTATAATTATAAAGGCATTTTACCCAATATTTTTGGATGTGGCTGTATCAAGCTTTTTACCAGACATTGCAAATATGCTCAAAATTACACAAGCTCCTAACTGCAAAATAAAAACTGGACGAAAGAAAATTGTATCTACAATAAACATGTGATTAAATGAACATCAAGCCAGAAGAAGACCTAGGAAAGAGACATGTAGAAAGCAATGAACTAAAAAATTAAAGTCTGCAAAGATAAAATACTGATCACAGCATTCTGTCAAAGTTTATAACAAAACACAACAAACTAAATCCCTTATTTACATAGTCTGCCACATGTAAGTTCAGATATATCACAATAAAACGCTAAGAGAAACATGAAGAAAAGACCCGGCATTATACTGGAAAAACAGCAAAGAACTTCAAGATCTCTTCTTCCTTTTCTTCTCTTCTTCAGATTTCTGACTTGCATTCTTCAACTGCAAACATATTTCATATCAATCAATAGTTAATATTAATATGCCAAAAAGAGTGGAAAACATGGCAAAACTCTCAAACGTACCATTATGGCAAGAATGCGGACAAGAACACCAGCAAAATCAACAAAAAGGACCAAAGCGTGCATAATATAAACTGCATAAAGTTATTTCCGTAAAATGGTTATTTATCAAGTATGTAAAATGAAAAAATATTCATGGTTACATAACAGGTAACATAATCACTGTTTTATAGCTTGCTTCAATTATTATATTCAGTATTTATTTTGAATTTTTATCAATTTATCATTTGTTCACCTATAAATGGATATATTACTAATCATAACGATTCAATATATATTTTACTCAAATTTGTTTCATGTAAAAGATCTTTTAATTAGGGTAACTATTACACCTAGAAGAGATGAACATGGTTTTGCTTCATCATGCTGATTCATGCCCACATACTTTATCTTCATGCTTTTCTAAGTTAAATAATTAACTCTTAATTTCTAAACCACCTAGCTTTGGTTACTATTTTCATACCTTGCTTTAAAATATTACTTTAACTGATTTATCATATTTACATATTACCGATCAAAATTATTTAACATGAAAGAACACTATATCTGGGTGATCCTCTATTCACTAGTAAACTAAAGCAAGAGATTTCTGGCCACTATTGGACAAAATAAATAGAAAAATTAACAATTGTAATAATAAGTTGTTAAATATAAGTAGCATAATTGAACTTAATAAAACTGTTATTTATCCCATTATTGCTTTCTAGATGCATTTTTGTCAGACCCCATGTCCGTTATTAAGAAGAAAAACTCGATATGCTCAAATTTTCTATGGCAAAGTATATCCCACAAATTAAATTGAGCTGATGTATGTAAACAAAAAGTAGAAGGTGGATTTGGTATACCAAAATTGGAAGATTTGTCGTAAGCGAACATGTTAAAACTTAACATCTTATTGTTTGGGGGCATGGTGGACTAGAAATAGATAATGTCACAATAAAAAAAATTTGGGTTGTCCAATTTGATAATAATTCATATTACAGTTGGAAAACACTTCTCAAAGCAAGGAAAATTAGTAGTGCTGTAAAAAAATCCACCTTCCTCACGCATACTCTTAGTGCTGTGAAAAAAAGCAGAACTTGCGCTATTGGTCCAGTCTCTTTTAAAATAAGATAATTTACAAATACACTTTTCTGCTTTTTATATGGAAGTAAAGTTTTGGTTATAAAACAATGTAAAATTGCAATTACTTTTCTATATCCAAAAAATAATGCTCACCAAAGATAAGAAGAAAAAAAATTAATTTCTCACCTGTAGTTAGTATGGGATCCAGCACCATTCCAATCTCCCTATTAGTAAAAACAGTGAGTATGATTTAGTTGTTGATGTTTGTTAATACAGTGCAAAATACACATAATCATAGCTCACAAAAGTTTATGCTTTTGAAAATTAAACTTGACTTAAAGGAACGGTTTTATTTTATTTTTTCAAAGAAAAGAAAAAGGAGGTACCATTGTATTAGGAAAGATCAAACTTACATTTTCTCCTATCACACAATGCAGTATTTTTAAACAAATTATAATGTAATCATGTTAAAAATAATATTTTATCGGAATACGTTTGGGGTCAAATGATAAGACCACTCCGGCAACCTCGGTAATCCTCTGTTCACATGATAAGAACGTTAGAAACGTAATATAAATAAAACTGCAATGACTATAAAACATATACAAGAGTGCTATCTGAGAAGGAACATATGCATTTACCTCGAGAATATAACGAGCAACCCACAATTCATCTCCAGCTGAGATGCCAATAGATGGACCAACTTGAAATTCCCACTACATTACAGACACACACACACAGTTGATTTTCAGCAAGATGACTTTGTATGATAAAGACCAAATTAAAGGTACAGAAAGTAACTAGTTGCATACTTGACCAGGCATGACTTCTCCATTAATGTCGCTTATGTTGATTCCTGCATAAAGGCAAGCCTTATAGTGTGCATCCACAATATCACACCCAAATGCTTTATCAGCACCAGCAGAGCAGTAATATGGCCCCTATAAAAAAAACAAATTGCTTAATATTCTAGTATTGAAGGATAAACAGACATAAATGATAAAAAGAGCGATTTCACTTAGTTTAGTGAGTAGCTTATGATCAATAAAAACCAATGGCATTGCTTTGTTGTTATCCAACAAGAATTCCAGTTAAAAAGTAATATCAAATTTGCTAAATATTTTGGTATTGAAGGATAAACAGACAAAGGATAATAAGTGTGATTTAACTTAGTTTAGTGGGTTGTTTATAATCAATAAAAGTTGAGAAGCACACAAATCATCACTTGTGAAACCTAAAACAAACTCAAATACACACTTTTTATTTTACCCCAAGTTATTGAATCATAATCAATATCCCACTTGGAGTACAGATGCTAAACTACACAAATTAAATTGCAGGATCACAGCGTAGCCAATATTCAATAAGAATAGATGCTAAACTGAGAATAATTCACATGGTTACAATAAATATGTTAGCATTCTCATACATTTCGCCTAAAAAAACTAAAAAATAAAAATGCAAAGACTTAAAACAAGTTCACCCATTTCGTCAAGCAATAAACAAATTTGTTGTTTCATGTTACTATATTCCTCTGACATTAAGTGTGTTCCCTTGACAAGGTAGCATTCAAGTACACAGATTGATAAGTACACTTTTCTTTTCTTTTCTTTTTTTTGCAATTGAAGTTCAAAGCACTAAATATAAAAAATAAAAAGTATATACGTATAGGATCCCCTCATTTTTCATATGAAAATGATACATTTGCAGTATACTCTGCTTACATTTTTAACAATGAAACTTTAATATATTTGTAAAGCTGGATCAAAGGTTTGTGCTCTATGCTAAAGTTCATAATCCACGCTATGTTTTATTTCAAAGAATGTGCAAGGGGAATTTAGTGCTGCTATCCTGAAACTAGTGATAGTTTAAAGCATCGCATCAATTGATTTAGTGAGCTACAAATTTGCACAATGGGATGATTGGAACAACTGTAATGGGAATATGTAGGAATGCAACATTTTAGATTGCTGGTATTGTTACATACCCCACTTGCATACATATATGAAAATAAAATTCAGTACATAAACAACAATATTAAAAAATCAAGCAGTTGTCACATAGCAATAAGGTGTTAGTAGGTGTTAAATAAACCCTTTCTACCTGATTTTTAACAATTTTAGTCTACCTGATTGAATTTTAAACCCCAGAAGACGTGCTAAATTGTAGAGTTACCATCTTTCATTGATTTCGATCCAATTGTTCCACTATTCGACCTGCTCCTAAATTCTGATGGAGTTCCATCTTACAATGATGGTGCATCTGTCCACTATGAAGTGTTAGAAAGTAATAGTGAATTTTGAACACTATTACTCCGTCTTCTCCATGCAATTCTTATCTTTTTTCCTACCAAAATTTGAATCCCCTGCAGATGATTGTAAAAATGTTGCATTCGTATAGATATACAAAAACATGATTTGGTTTATGAGAATAATCCAAGGCATTCTACCTCTGGTATGAGTTTACTATTGGCTCCATGCGGCAGTGAGTTTCCACTGTAGACTGGCAACAGCTGTTGACTCTTTTTATCATGGAGCCTATATTTGTTGATGGTGAACTCAATGGATCGATTCCAGTTATAAACCAAAACATCCCATGAAATAAATTACAATATCAATGTAACATAAACATACCGTGAATTCAGCTAATAATAACACAGAACAAATTAAGAGCAATCAGATTGAAGGCCGATATGAGAATATATCCACGTTAAATTCAGACACGTATCATCTCATCATCCTGCAATATGAAAATTTGAAACGATTCCGTTTTCAAAATTGAAAATGTAACAAACACTGAAAATTAAACGAACTTTAATTTAACCAATGGGTGCAATTGCAATTAGTCAGAAGTAGCAGGTTATAATCTCATTTTCATTTGACGATAGATCAATGGGAATTCGAATGATTTTCTTCATCACACAAATCACGCCAAAAATAATAAATTGAGAAAAATTAACTATGCTAGTTGAATAATATAAATTTTGCTTACCCTATTACCCAGAATTCTGTGAAATGCAGAAAAATCGGATCTAAAAGATTTTAGCCTAATAAACAGAAACGGGTTCATATCTTTATTCGTTTCCTAATCCAATTGAATAAAAACCTAATCAAGTATAAGATGTTTGAAATTGGTAATTGGTTTTGTTTACCCAAGGGGATAGACCATGAATTGGAAACAAATATCGACGACAGTTGGGATTTGCTAATTTTCTGTTTGAGGAGTGGAAATAATTTGGGAAAGATGGAAGAGGGAAGAAGAAAAGAGGGAAATAATTTTAGGAGGAGGGAAGAGCAAAATAATTAGATGAGTACGCGGCCAAAAGAAATAATCGGCGGTAGAAAGCGTTACGCAACCAAAAACTGGCTCCAAATAAAAAAAATGGAATAAACAATAACACAATGAAACAACGCGTTATAAATTAGCGTTACAAAAGACTATTTTTCTTGTAGTGGTTCTAGAAGAGAACCCTAATATGGTGGTAGAAAGGAATAGCCTAGATTCAGCAGCATATGATACATGGATGGACGACATCCCCAACGAATTACAAGACAACAATGACAATCATATTATCTAGGAGATGGGCATTCCGGGAGAGTCGCACATTTCAGGAATTGATTGGGAAGGAATGACAAAGAATGAGGAAGAAGAAGAGGTGTCAGACATCCTTTCGGGAAACACTGTTTCTCAGCCTTGGGTTCCCCAGTAACAACCGTGGCATACTATAGGATGGAATCTTGAGAATGAAGAAGATAACAAAAATGAAGCAGATACTGAACAAGGGGAAGAAGAGTATGAAGTGGTAGTGTTCTCAGATTCGGATGGTCCGTCGACCTCCAAGTCCAATTGATTTGATATGCGTTTTGATGAGGTTGGAAGTTGCTAGGGAGTAATAGTATTTTGGATATCCTAAGTATTGTAGGAATATGTTAACGTAATTACCATGGGTATGTAAAACAGTTAATTGTGGTTTAAGTATGGTTGATTGGCAAATGTAATAGTTTGAATTATGATATATATATATATATATATGCATGATCCGTATTATGCTTCTCTCATCTCATGTTTAAATGACTTAGGAAATTTTTTTATGAATTTTACATCTTTTATAATTTTCTTTATGAAGTAAAGTTATATTTTTATAAAAATGTTTGAATAAAAGATATATAATGACATTTTGAAATAATAAAATTGGTATTTGAATTCTTCAGAAAGTTGATTCAAAATAAAAGTTATTTTGAAAAATGTGTGTTTTAACAACTAAGTGTTTTGTTAAATGAGATTTGATAAGTTAAACTTGGTAGAAGATTCTAGTAAAGCGTGTTTTATTAAAAGCTGTGTTTTTATGAAGCTTTTAAAAAGAGTATTTATAAGAAGAATAACTTTTAAAGATATCTTCTAAATGAGGGTTAAAAATATTTGGGATATACAAAAAGGTTTAAAATATTTGGATGGGATTTCATGAATGTTTTATAAAAATAAGTGATTTTATAAATTGGATTTATAAAACAGTTTTATAAAGAGATTTTTAAGAATTTAAATCTTGGTATTTTTGAAAAGAAATCGTATGATTAACTAGTTCGAGTGGCTTAAAAGTAACTAAAAATGGATAGAATTTGTATTTGGATGGTAAACACTTCTCTTAAGTATTCCCCTTCTTATTAATGGAATATGTGATACTATTGGCAGTACCCAGTTCCTTGGTGTCATTTTTGAATTACTGAATCTATATAATTTTCTAAAGTTAAAAGGATAATGTGAATCATTAATTGATAGATTAATTAGTGATTGTTAATTTTTATCAAGGTGTTTGCATTTAATATTAGTTAACGGGAGTATATTATAATATATGAAGTTTATTATGATTTTAGAAATAAAAGATAGTTTATCTTTTAAATTGAAATGGAAGAAGACAGAAATCTCTGGGTGAATAAATATTTTAAAGTGATTATATATAAAGAAACATCTTTATAAAGATGTTTGAATAAAATACAAAAGTTTTATGAAATGTTTTAATAATTTTTTTTGGAAAGTTAACGAATACATATGAGGTACGTTGATCATTTCGTCGCATGGTTCTGATATATGATTCGAGTGTAGAACTATGAGGTGTTTACACCGATCCAAAAAAGGATTTATCACTTGATTATTGATGACAAATAGTGATGAGGATTTGTGGTTGGATACTTGTGTTTTCTATAATAGTCGAGAGATATGTAAGGGAAGTGAGGGTGATCAAAAAGTTTGATCAGAGTCTGCACTATAGGATCGAGGGATCAATACTAGTTCGAAAATAAAGTTTTGTATTTGAGTAGAAGCGAATCAGATATTATGGATGATCTATGTATATCATATGTAATTAAGTTTAAAGATAATTTTTTGGGTAAACTCTTTTGGGTTTTGGGTTCTAGTGAAATTTCGGGGATGAAATTCTTTTAAGGGAGAAGAATGCGACGACCCATAATTTTATCATTTTGAACAGGAATATTTAATTAAGTTTAAATATTCAAATAATTATTTTAAATGATGAATAATTCATTTTACTTTTTATATAATGGTAATAAGTCATTTATAATGGTTTTATAAATATATATACTTGTTTTATAAATATATACAAACTTCGTCGCATTCTGACAGTTCGACGTCGTATTTTTATAAATGGGTCTTAATATTATTTAAAATGTTTTTATAACTTAAATAATCTTGTTTTAATTATTTAAAGATGATAAAAAAATTATTTTCAAGTTTTGTTTACATAAATCGACGGTTTGATTAAAAACTGAAAGTGTGACCGGGATTCGGATTTCGGATTTTCAACGGTTTAACATATAAAAGTTATATTTGAATGTTGTAACGTTGAAAGTTAAAATGACATATATATGCACATATAACAAATTAATAACATATATGTTAACCACAATTAATAAAAACTAAGTTTTCTTAGTAAAACTAAGTAAGATTAATTAAAGAAAACAAACTTTCTTAAAACAAGGACCTTGTTTTAAGGAGCAAGTTTCATGGCATGTCTCATGGCTTGTAGTCCTTTTCCTTAATGGATAAGGAAGGGGTTTTGTGATATTTTCCTCATTTTTTCTAAGGCTATAAATAAGAGGGTAAGGCCTCTTCATTTTCTACACAATTCACTTCTTCCTCTTCATGTCTTCTCTTCTTCCCATCTTCTTTTCTATTGCGGTGAGTGTTTGAGGTGGTAGTGGCCTTAAGCCGTGAGCAACAAGGTGGAGAGGAGAACTTTAGGCCATGGGTTATGGTTGTGGGGGAGATGGATTTGTACTAAGATGAAGAAAGGATGGCCGTGTGAAAGGAGGAGGTGGAAATGCCTTGGACGTGAGCATTAAACGGAAGAAGAATGGGTTTAGTGATGTTATGGTTTGAGTAGGAGGAGATAGTAGAATTGTTGATTAATTGAATGTTGGTAGGAAGTAAATGAGTTAAATAAAAGTGAGTAAATCACGCTTTGAATTGCTTGATAATATCACTTGATATTCACTTGTTATTCACTTGTTTATATTACTTATTAATCACTTAATATTGCTTGCTATTAGTGATAATGATAGACATTAACTACGTAAAGTTATACACTTGACCATATGCTAAAATGATTGCTTATATGGTTCTTTAATATATTTGGATGATGATTGGTTGATTATATGAAAGTATGGTTGTGATAGATGTGATTATTATGATTTATAAGCAGAAAATCATATATGATTAGAAATGATAGCTATGTGAATTAACGATACATATCTTCTGAAAAATTATTCACATTATACCAAAAAATAATATATATACAACATATGTTAGGCCTCTTTGCTTTTAAAACCAAAAGAAATATCATTTTATTATATTGGAATTTACTTCGGAAAAGTAAAGAAATGAGAAAATGGAGTTTTGAAATGGATTTGGAATTAGTATCAAAAGTAAAGAAATTGGAAAAGTGGAGTTTTGAAATTTTTTTGAAAAATAAAATCTATGGTTTCATTTATGGAAAACTAATAGTTTTAAAGGTGGAAAATAATATAGAAATATCATATGGTTTTGCATAAAAGAATTTGGAATTAAAAAAGATGGAAATTGAATATTATAATAATATAATATTAAAGATATGAAATAAAGTTAACATGAGATTTTATTAAAGTAAAATAGTGAAAAATTGGTTTAATATAGTTTAATATGGTATTAAAAATGATTCAAAAGTGTCTCGGACAATTTTTGAAAATTTTGACCAAAAGGTGAAAAATAAGTCGTCGCATTTCGACAATTCACGATTTTATGACCTGAAAAGCTAAACAGATGTGTAGGATAAAATATGAGTCGGAATTCTTTTAAGAATTTTTCAGACCCTTATGATCGTAGTTTTCAAATGAAAAAGAAAAATCAAGATTCCATTTAGTAAATTTTGAAATCAAATTAATTTTTTAAAATTATTGCGTATTGGCAATTCGTAAAATATTATTTTCAACTCTTTAAAATAGATGTTTTTAAATCCTTAAAAATGTGAAATAAATTCCATAAATATATAAAAAAATTTAAAAGGAATTTGAATTATAAAAATGGGCATATATGTAATGAAATTGGTGTTTTATTCCTTAAAGCTTTAAAATCACTATTCACCGACAATTTAGCAATAGAATTTGTTAACCGTTGAATAAATTATTTGAACTTGGGTTTTTCTTCCCGAATCATTTTGAAATGTTTTTCAAATGATAAATCAAATACTGTTGAAAGTTTGGAGTCGATCAAATAACTTGACCTCCTTTTGGTGAGAGAGAGATAGTCTCTAGGCTGGAGTTTGGGAAACCAGTTGCCTAATCCCCCTATCTATCCAGATTGGCCCGATTGAGGTGATAGTTAATTTGATTTACTCGGATTGCATTTTCTTAAGATAAATGGAAAGAGATTTGGAGTTTTCCAAAAAGATTAAATAAGATTTAAAGTAGGATTTTGATGGTAAAGAGAACATTCTGGTTAAACTCTACATCTCGAGGACAGAACTTATACTATCCGTGTGAATTTAAAAGGCGATTTTACCATTATTCTACGAATAGTACAAGTTGAATACATAAATTAGTATTAAGTATAATTAATATATGAATCCTTTTTACTCAATACTAAGTGATTTAGGTTTATAGTGAACGATGTCTTAAATAACATTGTTTTTGACCCATTTAAAACATGTTTCGAAAAAAATGAAATCTTTATTAATTTTGCTAATAATAGAATATGGAAATATTTTCCCCAAGTAATTAAAAGGAAATGATTTGGTATTTCCAAAGTTAAAAGGAGGTTTAATAATTTTGTATATCCCAAAAAAGAAACGGTTTAAAGATATATATATCTCTAAAAGATATTTTATTGGATAAAAAGATATCTTCAAAGTTAAATGATATTTTGAGTAAAAGAAGAAAAAAGGATTTAGCGAAAGAGGCTTAACATTTCTGTATACATATACATACATCTTTTTATTGATAATTGGTTCAGAGAGACGGGATCGAATTGGGGTAATTCCTATCCGAAAACCACTTCGAACCAATATACGCATTCGAAAGTGAAGACATGTTGAAGATAATGATTTTGAAGATGGAGATCTGCATAATGTAGGGCTGCTTGCCAGCCACTAACCTCGTGATTCCCATATTATGTACATATGGTGGCAATAGTACCTTCATTTTTAAATCCTCAATGCAAGGACTACTCACTACTAATCCTAGGGGTGATTCCCAAAAAGGATGTAGTAGGAATACCTTCGGTTTGTCATGTTGCCAGACAACCTGTATGGATGAATGTCTAACATTGCATTTCTAAGACCACGTACATTGGTTTTTACACACGTACATCTGTTTGGTGGTATAGGAGGTAACCTCTCTTATACTTAACACCCTTCCTTGTGGCGTTTGAACTTGGGCGTTGTACTTTTGTGGAAACCAATTAGTGTGTCATCAGAAATGGCAATGCGGCTATCAAAGTGGGAATTGTCAGGTGAACAGTAAAACGTTACCTCAAGCCTCACACATCGGTAATGGCAAAAACATGGTAGATGCAGCAGGGCTATGTGAGTCGCACTCATTAGGAGATGATCATTACCTTTTTTATTTCCTACTGCATATCAGGTTTGTTGTGTATGCTGTGGCCACGAATAGGTTGGGAACGACGAGGTGATGTCATATTTGGTACTATCTATGGTAGAGGTAGGTCTGATTTGTGTTAGTAGAGGGCAGCAGGGCTGTGCCTCGGTACATTCCTCTTGAGATGTACTATCAGAAGGTAGTCTCTTACCTTGTCATTGTTGGATATCCATTCTCCAATACGTACCTTTATGGACTTGATTGTATACCAAAATATGCAGTCGAATTTAATAAATGTAACAATTCCAGCTATTTTAATATGTTATTTGAAAAGTATTTTCTAAGCAATGTCATTAGAAATAATATCAAATGATTTTACCTTATGATAACTAAAACATTTTTATCAAATGATTTGATAAAAATGTTTTAGTTATCATAAGGTAAAAACTCGTCTGTTTTTATGTGCAGCGTGGTCTTATGAGATATTCTTCTTTTCAAAGGTTTTGTTTGGAATCAAAGTCGATTTATGACATTGTCATATATATTTATGATTTGCATTTCTCATGCTGGTTTGTTAGACTAATCCAGGTATTTTTAATACTTGGGTTAGATCCGAGTAGTTTTAGGATTAGCTGAAGACGCTTGCAGTTTCCAAAGGGGAGCTATAGATCTTCATCAATGTATGGACGTAGTTATCTTTTCTATTGTATTTGTTGTTTTTTTAGCATTTATAAGGATAGGTAGTTATAACTATCCAGACCGAGCTTAGGATAGACTCTAATATGTGTATTTAAATGTTTTTCCACTGTAAAGATTATTGAAATAATATATGTTATTCCATTTGTGTGAGATTCTATTCTATGTCTTATTTTCTTTTTTGCCTTTAACTGTCCGCCTTTTCGTTCAATCTAGGTCGGACATGTCTGGTTTATTGTCAACTTAAGATGCATGAAAGTGCGGGTCATCACATGTCATCTGCCCCAACTCTATAATGCAGCTCATAAAGTATAGGTAATCATAATATTGACCTATAAAATAACTTCAGTCAAACATACAACAAACCCCCGCTCGGGCTAGAAACTCTTCCTATGAGTGTAACCTTGTGAAAAATACAATATAATGAGTGTGACAAGTTTGAATTTGTTACATGCTATATTATTGTACTCAATTATAAACAAATCTTTGTCACTATAGTCAATACCCACAAATAATTTCATATAAGCTTAGTAATAAAAACCATTTTTAAAATTGATTTCCAAAGTGGTTTTCTTTCAAATCATTTCCGCAAAATCACATCAAATTGGATTTCCAAATCACTTATATAAAACTACTTTATTCACATAAATCATATATATTTAAAAACCATATACCAGAAGTCTATTTTGCAAACAATACCAAAATACTGGTTTTAAATACAAATAATTTACCAAAATATTTCCCAATTTGTATAAAAGCAATCTTTATAATATCTTTCCTAGATCAATTTTGTAACGCCCCACCCCGGGACACACACTAACAGAGAATATTACAAAGTAATATTGTCGGTTAGTGCAGAGAATAGGGCTAGTTAGGAGCGACCATCCATGAATTTGTCTTTGAGTGAGCATCGACACGTCAATTAAAATGCTATACGTTCCTCGGATCTGGTGGAATCGACGTATACAATTCAGGCTTAAAACAACACTATGACGGTTATAATAAAAATCCAGAAAAACATATATATAATAATATACAGATCATGGAATATTAGATCAGTCACAGCGAAATATAATAGGTACAAGTCTAAACCGACACATATTAGAAACATGATGTAGACTACATGTATACAAAGTGCTGCACCTCGAAATGAATACACACACAAAAAGGTCTAATCTCAACAAAAGATACTACATAATGTCAAAAATATACATAGGATGACAAAAGAGAACTACTAGCTAACATGTAAGATATTCACTCTAAAACCTCAAGCTGAAGGACCTAAAACATCTCGGTCTGACCCAAGTATTATAAAAATAATAAACGGGTCAGTCTAGACTAAGATAAATGTGTTAGCAAAACTGAATGATAGATAAAGTAATCTAGATCTTAATTATAAGCAAATATCGACAAATATCAAACATGCATCAATAACTTCAAATCACCAAATACAAAAACTCATAATAGCTTCTTAAAAGCAAAAGCCTCTGAAATGATTTGGTGATAATCCAAAAACGTAAAATCTAGAAATATCACAAATAGAAATCCAAGAATCTTATAAATAAGGGAGGGGAGCCAAACTCAAAGAATGGTGAAATAAATTCACCTGCATGAATGTAACTCCAAAATAGACGTATCAGTCTATAAACATCAAGATAGGTGTAACGACCCGTAAATTTTTGATAATTAAAATAGTTAATTTAATAAGATTTCATGGTTTAATGTTGGAAGAATTAAAAATTTGTAATTTACTTATGATAATAATAATAATAATAACGAGAATGAATTGCAACAATATTTATCTAAGTTAATTATTAATGAATAAATGATATTCCAATCAATTGAAATGACTCAAATGTTATAACTTGGTTATAAGGGAATATAAGAAAAACAAATGTAAATATTAGGTTAACTAATGAAATAAGATGTAGTCAATGGTAATGGAATCTAATTGGTATTGTATAGGAAATTGTAACACTTGTAGTAAATAATAACTTATAAGTGTGATTAAAAGTAAATGGTGATAATTATTATAAGTTACTTGTTTATTTGTCAGTCGAATCGAATTTAGAAACCAATTGTAAATGAAATGAAATTTTATATATTAACTGGGTTTACAATCAATAACTGAAGTTGAATAACAGATGTTGGATGCACTGGATGTGAATAAGGTAATTGACTAATAACGGAAATTTATTTAAAAATCCAATATTGAAATATAAATGCTACTTATTGAATGAGTTTACGATTAATAGTTGGACCAAATAATAATGTTGAATTTAATGGATGTAAATAAAGTAATTGATTGATAACGAGAATTCATTTAAATGTAATATTGGAATTTGTTGAATATGGATCAATTAAATTGTTTAAATTTGATATTGGAAATAAATTGAATAATTGAATAGATTGAATAACGGGAATTGAATAACTGTATAACGGAAATAATTGTTCCATAATTTGAATTCGTTTTAAAGAAAATTTTATAAGTTCATTTTCAATTATTTCAGGATAATGAATTTCGGATAATCTAAATTGTTTAAAAATTTAAATTTGCAAATATTTGAATAATTGAATTTTGAATATAATATGATTGAAAATGATATCGAAGATTGATATAAAATTTTATTTAAATAACAATGAATTTGTTAACATTTAAAATTTGAATTTTAAGAAATTCTGTAAATTTTGAAAAGTCGTCGATTTAATCGACGAGTAAAATAGCCTTCCGAGGCACAGTCTCGGAATTCGGCGAAACCAGTTCCATTGGATCCGTAATAGTGTATTATTATCGGATTTCAAATTTCGGAGCAATCGAAGTTGCCATTTGACCGTGGCAGCTGAAAACGTTTAGAAATTCATTTAATCGATTTAATTTAAAATCGATCGTTTATTTCTATAACTCGTAAAGACGATCAAATTGGCTTCCGAAACACGTTCCATTGTGTTCGGAAGGCAGGTAAAACCTTACGGACGCCTGTCGGCACGTCTAATTTGGAGTTCGTTCGAAAATCTTGTTAAATTTGTAAATAATATTAAATAATATATATATACGTGTATATATACGCATTCTCTACCGAAACCCTAGTCGTTCATCTCGTGGCCGCCAGAGACAATTTCAATGGCCGAAAAACAACTCTTTTCCCCCTCGTCTTTCTCATAATCCACTCGACGATTTCGAAATCTTCCAACTAGTAATTCGTAGAGGGCAGTGAGATCTAGGTTTTCAACGGTCGTGATCGAGTTTAGTTGAATGGATCGATGGCAATCTTAGTTTGAACGTGCAGCGTTCTTGCTCGAAAATCGAGGTCGTGGGAGGACCGAGCTCGTCCATGCTCAGGGCGGTGGTGGAGCTCACGGAGGCGCGTCGTTTGACGAAGTCTGATCATCGCGGTACTCGACGTAGTGAGAGCGGCAGCGAACCCTAGTTCGACGTTGGTGGGTGCGTGATAACCTGGGTTACGCTCGCGTTGGAAGGAAGAAGCAGTCATGGCCCTTGATCTTGATTTTTGAATTGGACGGCTCTGATGGTAAAATAAAAAGGGATTGTAATTAAATTTATATAAATTTGTATATAAACTTTAAACATTCATATCTTCGTCGTACTTTATCAGAATCAAACGAAACCGGCGACGTCGGAATCGCAGAGACGAGAGCTACGCTGCAGTGCAGATCCGGGACTGTTTCGAACTCGTTAAATTTTTTGGTTAAATCGAACGCGCTCGATTTAATTTAAAATTTGAACGATTGGCAACGTAAACTCAAGGTGAGTGTTGTATAACGCTCACAACGTACTGGAATATTCTGATGCTAGTTAAATTTAATATTGTGAAGTGATATGATTTTTATTAGTCGTTGTTAATAAAATTTAACTGTCATCTAGATTGTCATCGAATTTAATGTTAGAAATTGAAATCGACAGTCAAATTAGAATTGAAGTTTAATCGCAATTAAATTACCGAACATTTATAACTATGAAATTTCCGTGATTTTTATTGTCTGTTTGGATGATTGGTTGCAATGGATGCTATCGATTGATGTTTGAATGTTTGGATGTTTATTTGTTGTATATATCCTGTCATCACCCTGTGTATTATTTACAGTTGTAAATTAAGTCATTTTGAATAAATTGAGAAATAGGTTGAAATGATATATACCTATGACACTATAATTCGAATTGAAATGATATATCTCTATTCCTGAAATTTAATTGAAATAACTGATCACTTGGCCATAGGATAGAAAATTATATATGGGCACCGGATTGGTTAAATTAAATAATTTGTAAAATCATCAATTTGGAATTATTTTAAATGGTTTGATTTAAAGGAATTTAGAAATCAAATTTTATAGAAATTGAATTTATTGCGAATTTGAGGTTGAGATGTTGAAATAAATTTTTGTTAAACAAATTGGTTAATAATTGAAGTTAAGACTTTGAAATAAAAATTGTGATATGATTGAATTTTCGTAAGTTGATTTGATTTTTAAAGGATTCAGCTTTTATTCGGATTTTGAATATGTTTAAGTAAAAGTGTGATAAAGATAACATTTTGAAATTTGAGGAAATTGGATTTGAGATAGAATTGAATTAAATTGAAATCGAAATTGATTTGAACTGAAATTGAGATTTGAATCGACTGAATGGAATTTGAATTTGATTCAGATTGGTAAGTTGGAAATTTAAAATGGTGGACTTTGAAGCTATTTCAAATTTGGTTTTCTTAAGTTATTCTGCTATATAAACTATTTTAAATACTTAAACTATTTTATACTGAACTATTTTAACCTATATTAACTATATTAAATTATTTTAATTTATTTTAAACATGTTAACTTATTTTAATTT
Organism: Allium fistulosum; assembly: GCA_030737815.1. Taxonomy (NCBI): domain Eukaryota; kingdom Viridiplantae; phylum Streptophyta; class Magnoliopsida; order Asparagales; family Amaryllidaceae; genus Allium; species Allium fistulosum. The sequence goes on along the minus strand of CM060905.1, from coordinate 875,128,523 downwards.
ATTTTAAATCTACTTAACTTAATTTAATTTATTTTAAACTAATTAACCTATTTTAACTTATTTTAAATCTATCTTAAAGCTATTTAACCTATTTAATTTTATTTAATCTATTTTAAATCTATTTAACTATATTAAATCAATTTAAAACTATTTTGAAATCTATCTTTAATAATTTAGAGTATTTTAACTATTTTTAATTATTGAAGCTATTTTCCAAAATTTCCAGCTAGTCAATAAGGTGAAATGTTTATATTTAAATCTTGGATTTAAATACGAATTGGGCTAAATGAAGTTACAACCTAAATTGAAATGCGAAGCGATTTTGAAATTGAAATGAGATATTGGGGCGAAATGATTTTTGAAATAAAATCGTATATTTTGCGTAGGTACGATGATTTTTTGAAATGGATTTGATTTTTGAAGCGAACTTGATATTTTGACATCAATTATGAATTGATTTTTGAAAATGTAAAAGAACCATCCGGTGTGTAATAAGCGTTCGGTTGTTAAAGAGACCGGGATCGGATATGGGCATACTCTCTGTCGATACCGAAAACCACTTTAACAACTGTGTACGTGGTGGAGATTCCAGAAATGAAGTAGGATGGTTTGGCGACGATTCTATATGGTATGACGTGACCCTGACTCCCGTGAGTCAGCTTAGATGTGACTAAAATCAGGAGCTATACCGGGCTAATGTGAGGTCATTCCTCTTATTGGACATATTTCTTCGATACCATTATATTGCTTTTGTGATTCGATTTGGTGGCCACCCCTCGATTGTTTGGGAGTGTGTCCGAGGTGGGCGGTAGTAGCTGCTATGCGTCACCACCAGTCCGGGAGTGCAATTGGTATATCTACCCTGGCATTTCCTCGTGTGCCGTGTTCACATGCCCTAGCGTGCCTTCTACGAGTTTGTTTTGTACCATACCTATGGGGTGCCCTCTGCGTAAACCTCTCGGAGGAGCGTACGGTACTGTATAGACTATGGGAATATATAAAATGTGTTAAGGGGGATATGGGTAACGCCTTAACGCTATTTTAATACTTTTACTTTACTGTAGACATATTATAATAGCGTATTGTACTACATAATAGATAGTTTAACGGATCCTTAAGAGATGGAAAATCCCGTAACATCTTTTGAGTTATTGCATGCACGTCGACACTGGATAAGAGATGTCAAACCCCGTAAACATCTCTGACGCCATTACACTCATATTTATTTACGATTGATTTAACTTACATAAGGATATTTTAGTCCTGACTCGAGTGTTTTGTCTTTTCATTTCGCTCGGGTCAGTCCTGAGTTTTTCAGCTTATTGAAGATCTATTCTGGAGGACGAAGACGAAGATTTGGTATACTATTACTATTATTACCCTTGCATCATGCTGTCTGCTGCATTATTTATTTGTTCTGTTGTATATGTATAACTCTGATAAATGTTGTATAAATGATAATCAAAAGTATATTAAACAGCTTCATGAACTGTTTATTTGATTATTATATTTTTCTTTCCGCTGCGAGATTCTGTGGTTGTTTCTTGTTCTTTTCTTTTCTTTTCTTATTTTCCCCATTAACAATCCTCCCTTTTGAATGGTTTGAGTTGACAAGAGTGTTTGATTTGTCGATTTAAACTGTCCAAAAAGGTGGGTCGTTACAGTTGGTATCAGAGCTTTGGTTTAGCGATAACCTTAGCTTTGTGGGGTCAGACTCTTTATAAATAGGGTAGTAATACCCTATGATGAGTCGCTGAGTGCATATGTATGAGAGAGCGTATTTGTTAGTGATATAAAATTGTTTTATATTGTGTTGGTTGATTTGTTGAGTGGCATATGGATTCTGGTCAATACGAGTAATTAACGTCATTGATAGGGATCTCTAAACACTTGAACAGAACAATTCGACATAGTATTGTTTTGAAATTGGGTAAATGAAATAATTTTGCCCCAATTATATTTTGTATATAAAGAAATAATTTTTAGAAATTATTATGATACATCCAGTTGTTTGGTTGTTAGAAATGATAATATGTATGGTTACCGTAAATTGGATATTGTGTTCTAATAAATATGGTTTATTACAAAATAAACAATGATAAAACAACTTGTGGAATGTTTTAAGAAGGTAAAAATTTTGTAAGAATAATTTATAAATGTGACTTATAAATCAAGATAGATTTAAATTGAGAAATATTGAATTTAAGACCCGGGGATTTTGAAAATGGTTTTCAAAACTTTGGAGAAGATATGTAGTGATGTTAGTTGAAAAATATTTATGGGAAATATTTTGAAAGGAGTTTTATTCAGTACTCCTCTCTTATGTCGCTGGGAAATAATTTCGGTGATGACTGCGCAGCATCATCGACGTTCATTTTCGAGTCTCAAAGTGAGGGGACTTCTACAAAGCTTTCCTTTGCTTCGAAACTGTTTTGAAAAAAAAAAAAATGCATTTTTGGTTTAAACTCCAAAAGTATGATTTGATATATATAAGATATAAATGATTTTATTTTTATCGCAAATTAATTTGAAATGAACCGGGCATTTAAATTTTTAAGTTCTGTTAATTAATATTTTTCAAATTATCTAAGTGAAATGTGAATAATCAGAACTTATATAATAAGAAAAAAAACTCTAAGCTAAATGTTTTGAGAAACTTTAGAATTGAAGTATAACTCTTAAAATTGAAAGGTATTTAAAAGGGGTAAAGAAAATTTAAACAAGTAAAAATTGTAAACATTCTAATTTAGTAAAATGATTCCTATAAAAATTTGTATTGTATCAAATTGCATTCTAATAACATATATTATGACTTACCAAATGTTAAAAGTTAAAAAGATGTTGTGGTTATGTAATGGGATATTATACAAGTAAGCAAAACTTAAAAGTGATTAAAATGTATATAAATGGAAATTTGATTGTGATAAGAATGTTATATACTTAAGTAAAATGTGAAATGATGAATGGCTAAATGGAATAAGTAAGTGAACTTAAGAAAACCGACAAATGAACCAAATAATATCTTTGTGAATTGTTATAAAATTTAATATAAATTTTCAAAGAAATGGTGAAATTGAAATTATAGTTTGGAGGTAATTATAAACTTAGATAAAGTCCAACTTCTTATATATGACTTTTATAGAATAATTATAAACTAAGTGATGATTAATAAAATGTTCCACAAATAAATCATTATTAACTGAAATTATGAAAATGAAGTAAAAATTAACAAATGAATTTGATATAGCTAAGAATCAATTGAAGAATGAAATTGAATTTAATTAAATTACATGGAATGGTTAAAATGAACTTAACAAAGCAAATTGTATGAAATGATACATAAGAAATGATAGTATAAAAGAACATGCTATGTAAAGAAATGGATATGCTAAGTAATTAAGGAATGAATAATGCATTGTGTATAATAAATTGTAAATGAAATATGGTAAGTAAATAAATTGAATATAGACAAATTGTATAGGAATCTATTGGAAGGTAATACGTAAGTTGTACGTATATTGTTTTATTCGCATAACAATTTGATCTGGATTCGAGCACAGAATTTCGAGATAATTTATATCGATCCAAGTTAGGATTTTTCACCCGATTCCCGACGGCGAACCCTGGATATGGATTTTTGATTTGATTCTGGAATTCTCTATCATAGTATTTGGCTATGCAAGGAGAATAACAGTTTCCGATCAAGGAACCAAATCTGAGTCCGCACTAGAGAGTCGTGTGAACGATACTAGTTTGGAAGTGAAATTTTGTGATCGAATGAGTAATCAGATTTGATATTGCGTACGGATGATATATGTACTTCGTACAAGTTTAAGTAAGGCAAATATTGAAATAATTGAAAATGAAAATTCTAAATTGATTTTTAAATTATATGATTTGATATCATTGATAAATAAGATGCAGGTATTTAAAACCAAGAAATTTGGATTGCCCGACAAAAAGGTACGCGTTTATTTTGTCATTGGATTTGGTGATTTTTGATTGGAGCCACTTGGCCTTTGTTTTCTTTTATTGGTTTGGGGCCCGTAGAGGCGTTTTGTAGTTGTGCCGATCGAGCCGCGCAAAGGAGACGCTGCCGAAATTTTTCGTAAATCCGGGTGTTAGAAATTTTTTTTGAGTTTTAAAATTTTATAACTCATTTGGATAACCAACTTGTAAATTTCGTAAGCTTATCGGAGTAGAGTAGTGAAAGTGTAGTAACATCTTTATAAATAAAATTTCATTGTTTTATAAGTTGATAAATTTGAATAAAATGTATCGAATGCCGAAATCTTTACTTAGTTCCTTTTCCCTTCTTTTTCCTTTTCGAGGACGAAAAGTTTTGAGTAGGGGAGAGTGTAACGACCCGTAAATTTTTGATAATTAAAATAGTTAATTTAATAAGATTTCATGGTTTAATGTTGGAAGAATTAAAAATTTGTAATTTACTTATGATAATAATAATAATAATAACGAGAATGAATTGCAACAATATTTATCTAAGTTAATTATTAATGAATAAATGATATTCCAATCAATTGAAATGACTCAAATGTTATAACTTGGTTATAAGGGAATATAAGAAAAACAAATGTAAATATTAGGTTAACTAATGAAATAAGATGTAGTCAATGGTAATGGAATCTAATTGGTATTGTATAGGAAATTGTAACACTTGTAGTAAATAATAACTTATAAGTGTGATTAAAAGTAAATGGTGATAATTATTATAAGTTACTTGTTTATTTGTCAGTCGAATCGAATTTAGAAACCAATTGTAAATGAAATGAAATTTTATATATTAACTGGGTTTACAATCAATAACTGAAGTTGAATAACAGATGTTGGATGCACTGGATGTGAATAAGGTAATTGACTAATAACGGAAATTTATTTAAAAATCCAATATTGAAATATAAATGCTACTTATTGAATGAGTTTACGATTAATAGTTGGACCAAATAATAATGTTGAATTTAATGGATGTAAATAAAGTAATTGATTGATAACGAGAATTCATTTAAATGTAATATTGGAATTTGTTGAATATGGATCAATTAAATTGTTTAAATTTGATATTGGAAATAAATTGAATAATTGAATAGATTGAATAACGGGAATTGAATAACTGTATAACGGAAATAATTGTTCCATAATTTGAATTCGTTTTAAAGAAAATTTTATAAGTTCATTTTCAATTATTTCAGGATAATGAATTTCGGATAATCTAAATTGTTTAAAAATTTAAATTTGCAAATATTTGAATAATTGAATTTTGAATATAATATGATTGAAAATGATATCGAAGATTGATATAAAATTTTATTTAAATAACAATGAATTTGTTAACATTTAAAATTTGAATTTTAAGAAATTCTGTAAATTTTGAAAAGTCGTCGATTTAATCGACGAGTAAAATAGCCTTCCGAGGCACAGTCTCGGAATTCGGCGAAACCAGTTCCATTGGATCCGTAATAGTGTATTATTATCGGATTTCAAATTTCGGAGCAATCGAAGTTGCCATTTGACCGTGGCAGCTGAAAACGTTTAGAAATTCATTTAATCGATTTAATTTAAAATCGATCGTTTATTTCTATAACTCGTACAGACGATCAAATTGGCTTCCGAAACACGTTCCATTGTGTTCGGAAGGCAGGTAAAACCTTACGGACGCCTGTCGGCACGTCTAATTTGGAGTTCGTTCGAAAATCTTGTTAAATTTGTAAATAATATTAAATAATATATATATACGTGTATATATACGCATTCTCTACCGAAACCCTAGTCGTTCATCTCGTGGCCGCCAGAGACAATTTCAATGGCCGAAAAACAACTCTTTTCCCCCTCGTCTTTCTCATAATCCACTCGACGATTTCGAAATCTTCCAACTAGTAATTCGTAGAGGGCAGTGAGATCTAGGTTTTCAACGGTCGTGATCGAGTTTAGTTGAATGGATCGATGGCAATCTTAGTTTGAACGTGCAGCGTTCTTGCTCGAAAATCGAGGTCGTGGGAGGACCGAGCTCGTCCATGCTCAGGGCGGTGGTGGAGCTCACGGAGGCGCGTCGTTTGACGAAGTCTGATCATCGCGGTACTCGACGTAGTGAGAGCGGCAGCGAACCCTAGTTCGACGTTGGTGGGTGCGTGATAACCTGGGTTACGCTCGCGTTGGAAGGAAGAAGCAGTCATGGCCCTTGATCTTGATTTTTGAATTGGACGGCTCTGATGGTAAAATAAAAAGGGATTGTAATTAAATTTATATAAATTTGTATATAAACTTTAAACATTCATATCTTCGTCGTACTTTATCAGAATCAAACGAAACCGGCGACGTCGGAATCGCAGAGACGAGAGCTACGCTGCAGTGCAGATCCGGGACTGTTTCGAACTCGTTAAAATTTTTGGTTAAATCGAACGCGCTCGATTTAATTTAAAATTTGAACGATTGGCAACGTAAACTCAAGGTGAGTGTTGTATAACGCTCACAACGTACTGGAATATTCTGATGCTAGTTAAATTTAATATTGTGAAGTGATATGATTTTTATTAGTCGTTGTTGATAAAATTTAACTGTCATCTAGATTGTCATCGAATTTAATGTTAGAAATTGAAATCGACAGTCAAATTAGAATTGAAGTTTAATCGCAATTAAATTACCGAACATTTATAACTATGAAATTTCCGTGATTTTTATTGTCTGTTTGGATGATTGGTTGCAATGGATGCTATCGATTGATGTTTGAATGTTTGGATGTTTATTTGTTGTATATATCCTGTCATCACCCTGTGTATTATTTACAGTTGTAAATTAAGTCATTTTGAATAAATTGAGAAATAGGTTGAAATGATATATACCTATGACACTATAATTCGAATTGAAATGATATATCTCTATTCCTGAAATTTAATTGAAATAACTGATCACTTGGCCATAGGATAGAAAATTATATATGGGCACCGGATTGGTTAAATTAAATAATTTGTAAAATCATCAATTTGGAATTATTTTAAATGGTTTGATTTAAAGGAATTTAGAAATCAAATTTTATAGAAATTGAATTTATTGCGAATTTGAGGTTGAGATGTTGAAATAAATTTTTGTTAAACAAATTGGTTAATAATTGAAGTTAAGACTTTGAAATAAAAATTGTGATATGATTGAATTTTCGTAAGTTGATTTGATTTTTAAAGGATTCAGCTTTTATTCGGATTTTGAATATGTTTAAGTAAAAGTGTGATAAAGATAACATTTTGAAATTTGAGGAAATTGGATTTGAGATAGAATTGAATTAAATTGAAATCGAAATTGATTTGAACTGAAATTGAGATTTGAATCGACTGAATGGAATTTGAATTTGATTCAGATTGGTAAGTTGGAAATTTAAAATGGTGGACTTTGAAGCTATTTCAAATTTGGTTTTCTTAAGTTATTCTGCTATATAAACTATTTTAAATACTTAAACTATTTTATACTGAACTATTTTAACCTATATTAACTATATTAAATTATTTTAATTTATTTTAAACATGTTAACTTATTTTAATTTATTTTAAATCTACTTAACTTAATTTAATTTATTTTAAACTAATTAACCTATTTTAACTTATTTTAAATCTATCTTAAAGCTATTTAACCTATTTAATTTTATTTAATCTATTTTAAATCTATTTAACTATATTAAATCAATTTAAAACTATTTTGAAATCTATCTTTAATAATTTAGAGTATTTTAACTATTTTTAATTATTGAAGCTATTTTCCAAAATTTCCAGCTAGTCAATAAGGTGAAATGTTTATATTTAAATCTTGGATTTAAATACGAATTGGGCTAAATGAAGTTACAACCTAAATTGAAATGCGAAGCGATTTTGAAATTGAAATGAGATATTGGGGCGAAATGATTTTTGAAATAAAATCGTATATTTTGCGTAGGTACGATGATTTTTTGAAATGGATTTGATTTTTGAAGCGAACTTGATATTTTGACATCAATTATGAATTGATTTTTGAAAATGTAAAAGAACCATCCGGTGTGTAATAAGCGTTCGGTTGTTAAAGAGACCGGGATCGGATATGGGCATACTCTCTGTCGATACCGAAAACCACTTTAACAACTGTGTACGTGGTGGAGATTCCAGAAATGAAGTAGGATGGTTTGGCGACGATTCTATATGGTATGACGTGACCCTGACTCCCGTGAGTCAGCTTAGATGTGACTAAAATCAGGAGCTATACCGGGCTAATGTGAGGTCATTCCTCTTATTGGACATATTTCTTCGATATCATTATATTGCTTTTGTGATTCGATTTGGTGGCCACCCCTCGATTGTTTGGGAGTGTGTCCGAGGTGGGCGGTAGTAGCTGCTATGCGTCACCACCAGTCCGGGAGTGCAATTGGTATATCTACCCTGGCATTTCCTCGTGTGCCGTGTTCACATGCCCTAGCGTGCCTTCTACGAGTTTATTTTGTACCATACCTATGGGGTGCCCTCTGCGTAAACCTCTCGGAGGAGCGTACGGTACTGTATAGACTATGGGAATATATAAAATGTGTTAAGGGGGATATGGGTAACGCCTTAACGCTATTTTAATACTTTTACTTTACTGTAGACATATTATAATAGCGTATTGTACTACATAATAGATAGTTTAACGGATCCTTAAGAGATGGAAAATCCCGTAACATCTTTTGAGTTATTGCATGCACGTCGACACTGGATAAGAGATGTCAAACCCCGTAAACATCTCTGACGCCGTTACACTCATATTTATTTACGATTTATTTAACTTACATAAGGATATTTTAGTCCTGACTCGAGTGTTTTGTCTTTTCATTTTGCTCGGGTCAGTCCTGAGTTTTTCAGCTTATTGAAGATCTATTCTGGAGGACGAAGACGAAGATTTGGTATACTATTACTATTATTACCCTTGCATCATGCTGTCTGCTGCATTATTTATTTGTTCTGTTGTATATGTATAACTCTGATAAATGTTGTATAAATGATAATCAAAAGTATATTAAACAGCTTCATGAACTGTTTATTTGATTATTATATTTTTCTTTCCGCTGCGAGATTCTGTGGTTGTTTCTTGTTCTTTTCTTTTCTTTTCTTATTTTCCCCATTAACAATCCTCCCTTTTGAATGGTTTGAGTTGACAAGAGTGTTTGATTTGTCGATTTAAACTGTCCAAAAAGGTGGGTCGTTACAATAGGTATGAGACCTACAATCATCGAAATAGGTATAAAACCTATAAACTCCAAGAGAGGTACGAAACCTATAAACATTGAATAGGAACAAGTCCTATAAACATCAAGATAGGTACAAGACCTTTAAACTTCAAATGGGAACAAGTCCTATAAACATCAAATGCGAGTCATAAACTCGTCAAAAAGTGTTAAATACTTTTATATAGCAATCAAATAGATAACGATCATGTGTCCCATATCACATGGGTTTACCAAAACATTTAATATACAATAGTAAAGTCCACCATGTGTAACAATGGTTTGGTCGAACAAGTCTAGGAGTTAATCGGTAAAACAAACGCGTGCATTCTATATCACTCATTTTATTTAACCTTTTAAATGAATTTCTCATTTGTTCGATAACATGCAATTTTATGAAAATATTTCTCTTTTAAAACCATTATTAAAATATTTGTTTATAATGGATATATATATATAAGTAAGCTTTTCAAACTCTCATTCCAAAACACTTCTAAAACCATTGCATATGAAAATAGATAGCATATATATATTACTAATATTCTTTGTATGAATATATATATATATATTAGATTGTTACATTAATAGTCTTGTACAAAACGACTGGATTTAGAAATCAATCATTTTTAAATCCGGGTTGAAAACGTGCATCAAAAGTGTGTAATTCTCCCAAGATCTATAGAACAATCTCTATGGTATAAAACATCAAAATGAATTCAACAATTCATAAGTCACGAATCCAAAAAACACCGATGAAATTGTTATGAAATGCCATATTAAAATTAAGCAATCAATTTTTGGAAATCGTCATGAATCCGGAAAACACCAATGAAATTGATATGAAATGCAATATTAGAATTAAGCAATCAACTTTTGGAAATCAACTGGGAAAATAAGTTACAATCGGGTCGATTGGAAAATACCAGAATCTAGCCTGGATGTCAGGTTCAGGCTTCAACCTATGCACCGGTTTGACCAACCGACCCATCAGTTGGCTAGCTTGGGCTGACGTCTAGGCGATTTCAGTGACCTTCCATCGATTCGTTTTTGCTCATACTTCATGCGTTGCTTCTTTAATGATCTAAGGTACTGAATAGGAAGTTCACGCATGCATATAAACATGTATAATTGGATGAAATTCGTGATTTCATATGGAGGTTTTCAGCAAACAGCAAATTCAATTTAATTAGACAATGAATCCATCAACATATTGAGATCATATACACTTTAAATTGGACAATAATCATATAATAACAGCAACCATTTATCTAAGGCTAGAAATCATGAGAAAAATTCATCTAAACAAACCCAGAATGGAAGATTGGAGCTTAGAATCTTCTACTCCCTCCTATGACAATATCAACCTCGGCTATGAACAAAGATTGGACATGAATGATCAATTTTAGAAATCAGAACTGAAATAAAGCGTTAAATTGATGCATAGATAAATAGTGGAGATTATCTTTTATCAAAACACACTAAAATAGATTGAAAAGCCCTATGATTTCACTCTTTGATTTGCAAATTTGGGGATTTAGGGTTTTTGTACTTAGAGTATATTTGAGATTCTGGTTTGGAGATAAAAATGAGAAGTGAGAAACGATATACATACGTTTTCTCATTTCTATTTCTTTTGTTTTGGGTTAAGTGGGTAAAGAATGTGGATCCATTAGCCAAGTGCTGCTAATTCTTTCAAAACCAAAGTGTTGCTAATTTGTAGTGTTTCTGTAACGATCGGGATTTTCGACCCTCGAAAATCGACACTAATACATCCTAATGCTGCAAACCCAACTGCTGGAAATCCCGATTGTTAGAGGAAAAAGAAAATAAAGATAGAACAAAATCTCACACGAATGGAATAACATATATTATTTCAATATATAATCTTTACAGCGGAAAATTTTGAATACAATACCAGAATCTGACCTGGATTCAACCAGGACAGTTATAAACCCTCTGTCCTTACAAATGCTGAAAAATAAAAACAAATGCAATAGATGTAGTGGATGATAGAATAAGTCCATACGTAGATGAAGATCTCCAACTCTCCATTGGAAACTCCAAGCGTTTTCAACTAAACCTAAAACTACTAGGATCTGACCCGAGTATTAAAAATACCTGGATCAGGCTTAATAAATCAGCGTGAGATACTCAAAAATTTTAATGCTGATGTCAATCAAAATCCTTTGAAAAGAAGGGTATTTCATAGGACCACGCCCACACATATACACGGATGGGTTTTTACCTTATGATAACCAAAATACTTTATACGGAAAATCACTTTGATATTATTATTTATAATATTGCTTGATACTACATTCAAATAAATATATATACAAGGAAAGTACCAATACTTGGACTATGGTGATATATCCGGACTAGGTCAATGGAAGATATCAAACAGAATATATGATACCAAAAGGGGTAGCTGAAATGTTTGCATAGCATTACGGCTATTTTGGGACTATAATCAAAACCGTAAAGCTCGTATTAGGGTTGGATTTCCAACATGATAGGAACAAGTGGCCTTTTCCTTCAATCCATGCATAACAAACATAGTTCCCTTGGAAGCCTTATCGCTTTTCTCAAGCTTGCCACTTGGAACTGTACTTGCTACACTACCAATATCCGATAGCCTTATCACTTTTCACAAGCTAGCTACTATATTAAAATAAACAAGGCAATAGATGCCTTCAGGATCCAAATTCCACTGGACTCCTCTATACTCATACAACCGATAGCTTGAAATATATATTCTGCAGGCCACATAATTACCCACATCATCTCCAGGGTGTGAGGTTCATGGGGCTATGCTTAACTTCTACAAAGCCACACTTTATTTCACACAAAGCCACGCTTTGATCATATCATGTTCCACATTGAATGCCACATTGTCATTCCTTTTATCGCTATTGACTCTTACGAACATACAACCTCTGAGCTCGTACGTCTCAGAGAAGGGTGTTAAGCTAAGAGCAGTTACCTTCTCTGCCACCAAACAGATGTACGTTTGTAAAAATCAACATTGTGATCTCATAAATGCAATGTCAGACATTCGTCCATACAAGTTCGTTCTGGGACTGAACGAAACCGAAGTTACTCATCCTACCACATCATTAGGAATCAAACTTAGGATCAGTAGCGAATAGTCCTTGCATTACGAAGATTTCAAAACACGACAGGACCGTTGCTATAATAAATATCTCTATATTGGGAGCGACCCAGAGAATGTCAACAAGCAGTCCTTCCGCTATGAAGATCTTCGGTCTTCAATACAATGAAGATTTCAGGATTTAGACACCACTGCCATATAAATATAATATGGGGTAAACCCTTGGGACTCGTGACAGCAATCCCTACATTATGATGATCTTCGGTCTTCAAAAATCATCATCCTCAACACGCTTTCACTTCCGAATGTATACATTTGTTCGAAGTGGTTTTCATATAGGAATCACCTAAATCCGATCCTGGTTTTTCCAACCCAATCAGCGATTAAAAAGATGCTAAGTTCATATATGATTATCAATTATCATTCAATTTAACTCATCTTTTTTTCATTCAGAAATATCTCAGAGAGACATATTATTTTAAATTATTCCATTTATCTTCTTAACAGCAAATGGAATCATTAAGCCGCATTTATCATATCCTTTTGGTTAATTAAACCTTTTTGAATCTTGGAATAATTCTAAATCTTTTCACTTTTTACTTAGGAAAAATATTTCTAAATTATTTATTTAAATCTAAATCAAAGATTTCTTATATTCAAATTGTAACATTTTAATGGGTCAAAAACAATGTTATTTAAGACATAGTTTGCTGTAAACCCCAAACCAATTTGTATTGAATAAAAGATTAGACTAATCATACCCAGATTAACTTCCGTATTCAACTCATACTATTCGTGGAATAATGGTGGAATCACCTTTAAAATCATGCGGATTGTACAAGTTCCCTCCTCGGACCTTAATACAAAGTTTTACCAGAATATCCTTTATACTATTAAAAATCTGGTTTAATTAAATCTTTTGAAAATTCCTTACTTTTTGAAAAACTTAAATGAGATCTTTTTCTAGAGCATCCGTGCTTTCCCTTCGATCTATTCCACCCATCATATAAAAGAGAAAACAGAGGCCAGGTAAGTTCAGGGCACTTGTTGCTCTATTCCTAACCTTAGTTCTACACCTTGTTTTACCGTTTAGATCTCATAGGAAGGACAAATGTACTAGTCGTTTCCGCATACTCCTTTCATTTTTAGAAATGATTTATAAAAGTTCCATAACATTATTTAAAACACTTAATTGTATTTTTTTTAAAAACCATTTATAAAAGATATGAAAAAGAATGGTTAAATTTAAAATCATATTTCACAAGTTATTCAAAACTACTGCGAAAAGTACTGCGAAAAGTGTTTTAAAAGCTTTATTGATCAAAACGACTTTTCTATCTTTTGAAAATTGATTTATATAACTCAAATTTCCTTTAAAACAATTTAAAATGTTTATAAACTTTTTTTAATTTTTTTAAACATTTAAAAATATTCATTTTAAATCAATTTCGAATTAGGATTTTAAATTACAAAAACCGTGATTTTTCTTAAAACTTGGTTTGGACTTATTTAAAATAAACAAGATAAATTCTTTATTTTCTTTCTTCATTTAAAAAATTTGGATATAATAGTCCGAAAAAAATTTATCTCGAAGAATTACGAGCTATATTCCATTCTCCACACCCATTTGACTTTTACGACGCGAAATCGCGAACTACCGTTACGCAACGTGCCTGGTTTTGACTTGTTTTCCATTTTCTATTTAAACTTCATGGAAACACTTTTAAATGTTTACAAAACATTTCCAAATCATTTTGAACTCATTAAAACAAATACTTTTTATATTTCAAACTCATTTTCCATTTTATTTCATACTATAAACAAGTATATTATTATAGTATCATTTCAACTTTTTTAGATATTTTAAAATCTTTAAGAGGCTGCATAATTTCCATGCATAAATATTTTTTGATTTAACTTTCATTTAATTAACTATGGTTAATTACTGACCATTACTCTTATCATTTATCAAACCAAGCAGTCATCTATATTAACATCCATATATTCAAACAAGTAATCAACCAAATAATCACACATTTAATCATCTAATATATATTATATTTGTATATCATTAAACTTTGAATTATATAGAGATTAATTAGTAAATTTAAATGTGAGTACTCACCTTTGTCTCTAACTAATTCTTCCTACCAACATTCTTATCCAACAACACTTCACTAAACCATTGTTATCTTCAACTAGTCATCATCTATGCCATTAAAACATCGTCAAAGCCTTCTTTCTTCCTCTTAAATCACATGCCTATGACCTCCTTCCCCTTCCTTGCTCATCATCACTTTCCTTCGTCACCATTGCACATGCCAACACCACCTCCATCCCTATAGCCTCGGCCTCTATAGGTTCCATACCTCCTCCATCATTCTTCAACTTTTTAGGTGCTAAATCATGTTTAAATGATGATATAAGAACTTTGGCAATGTATGGAGTTGGTTTGATATGTTTTAAAGAAAGTTAGTAACAAAAGAGAAAAGAAGAAGCCATTAAAGAAGAGAAGAAGATAAGAGAAAGAATGAATGGAAGTGTGAAGAAATTAAAGCATAAGGGCCCATATTTATAGTCTTAGAATTGTTAACCTTTAAGGAATGTAATTTGACAAAAATACCCTTCCTTAACCTCTAAGTAAACATGCCTTTTTCAACACTTACCATCATCACATCACTTCATTACTTTATGTCATCTTTACTTAATACTTAAGAGACGTATTTAGATGAAAAGTGGATTAAGGTGGAGATTTGGTTTGATTTGCTTTTGTTTTGATGTGAATTAATTTGACTTGTGTTCGATTTGGTGAAAATATATTCTTTAAGTACTTTTCTTTACTTAATTAAACACTTATCTTAATTAATCCGTAGTTAATATAAGTAAGGTGTTTATTTTTTTGTTAATGTTTTTATATAATACCTATTCAAGTTACAAAACATTTATACAACTTATATTGAATAAAACGTTGATTTTCGACAAAAAGATTTTCCAGTCATATTTTCTGTTTTTAATCAAACTATTTATTTATATAAACAAAAATTGAAAATAAGTTTCTTATCATCTTTAAACAATTAAAATAGTTTTATTTTAGTTATGAAACCATATTTAATAATATTAAAATCCAATTGTAAAAATACGACGTCGATTTGTCAAAATGCGACAAAATTTGTCAAACATTATAAAGAAAGTATTTATATAGTTATAAAACTTTTATCAACCAATTACTACCACTATATTACAATTTTAAAAAAGAATCATTTATCATTAAAAACAAAAATTGAACGTATATCCAATTTTATTAAAAATCAGCTTTTGTCACTTTTCGATGAAAATCTAAACTTCTTGATTTTGTAATAATATTCTAAAAATAAGTTTATCATTTTTATTTATCATATAAAACATGATTATTTAAGTTTGAAAATTCTATATTCGAATATTTTAAAGTTAATTAAATATTCCATTTAAAAGTGATAAAATTACGAGCCGTTACGTACTTCCCCACTTAAAAGAATTTCGTCCTCGAAGTTAAACCCAAACCCAAAACCCGATAATACTTACTCAAAACAATCTTTAAACTCAATTCTATATGATATATAGATATCATCCATACGCAATATCTGATTTGATCTTTTATTTGAATCCACAACTTTACTTTCAAACTAGTATTGATTCCCCGATCCTCTTGTGTGGACATTGATCAGGCTCTATGATCAAAAACCTTCATTTCCCTTACTGTGATGACCCACCTTTTTGGACGGTTAAGATCTACAATAAACCACACATGTCTAACTCAAACCATACAAAAGGGTAGATTATCAATGGGATTTAATAAGAAAATAAGAGAAAGAAGGGTAACAATACACAGAATCTTGCAACGGAATGACAAAATACAATAATCAAATAAACAGTTCATGAAGCTGTTTTACAATATACATTTGATTACATAATTTTTACAACAAATTAGAGTACAATCAACAAACATACCAAAATAATGTAGCGGAATAATAATAGTAAATACGGTCAAGCAAACTCCATCTTCATTTTCAAAGAATAATGTCTTTAACACTGAAATACTCAGGCTGGCCCGAGCGTAATGAAAAGACAAAACACTCGAGTCAGAAATAAAATTTCTTGTGTAAGTTAAATCAACAACAAGTGAATATGAGCGTAATAGCTTCAAAGATGTTTACGGGATTTTACATCTCCTATCAAGTGTACAATGTGAGTGCAATAACTAAAGAGATGTTACGGGATTTTCCATCTCCTAAGGATCCGTTAAACAATATATATATGTAGTAAGATACGCTATATATGTAGTGTCTATCAATAAAATAAATATTAAAATAGCATTAAGGCTTTACATTAATCCCCCTTAACACATTTTTAAGAAGGTAGTCTATGCAGGTCTTGTAACACAACCAGTAACGTCGGTAGCCAGTGAGTCCCCTATACGTACCATACTAAAACAAAATCGTAGTGGGTGCGTATAAAGATAAAAGTATGACAAGGCACGTGAGGTAATGCCCAAGGTAGGATACTACCAGTTCGGGTCGTAGGGCTAGTGGTAACTCATCGTAGCCATGATCGCTCACCGCGTCCAACACTCCTATAA
This sequence comes from Allium fistulosum, assembly GCA_030737815.1. NCBI lineage: Eukaryota > Viridiplantae > Streptophyta > Magnoliopsida > Asparagales > Amaryllidaceae > Allium > Allium fistulosum. The sequence continues at coordinate 875,111,570 of CM060905.1, read as the reverse complement.
TCAAATCAATGTGCACCGATCAAGTCAACATCAATATAGTAATACGAAGAAGTGTGTCCGCATGGGTAGCTAGCCTACTTGGCCCTGACAAGCCGTCCTGTTTTAGTCATTTCAAATTGGCACAAGTGCCGGCGTCATCCATCATCGTTCTCTTTCTTCAAATCCAGCAATCGTTCGCCAATCCAACCACTTCATTCTGGATCATCCACCACGTACACAGTTGTTAAAGTGGTTCCAGTATTGACAGAGAGTACGCCAATATTCGGCCCCGGTCTCTTTAACAATCAAACGTCATTTTTCACACCGGTTGGTTCTTTTACATTTCAAGAACAAGTCATAATTCATATCAAAATATCACTTCAAAATCATTTCGAATTCAAACAGGTTATACCTTCATATCAAAGCATTCGTATTTAAATCAATGATTCAAATCTAAATAATTCTCCTCTAAAACGGTTTAAATATTGAAAATGGTTTTGAATAATTAAAATAGTTTGAATATTGAAAGTAATTTAGATAATTAAATAGTTTTAATATTGAAAATAGTTTGGAATACTTAAACAGTTTAAAGATTGGAAATAGTTTTGAATATAAAATAGATTTTAATATTGAAAATAGTTTGGATAAAAATAGTTTATTTATTAAATAATTTGGTTATTAAAATAATTTATATATCAAAATAGTTTATATTAAAACTGTTTGTTCCTTTTCAAAACGATTTGAACTCGTGTTCCCATTTCAAATCACAATAAATTCAGCTTCCAATTTCAAGTCAACTTCATATTCAAATTCTGATTTACATCAGCCTCAATTCAAAACAATTTCAAACTTTACATCAAATTCAATTTAAACAGTCATATTCAAATGGCTGAAAGTCTTAATTCAATTTCTCATTTTTTTAACATTTTTTTGTTTAAATCCATTTCACGTCCAAACTTGAAAATACCAATTTAAAACCATTTTAAATAAAGGAAACTCAAAGTTTTAAAATAAAAGTTTAATCTTCCAAATAATTCACCTTCGATAAATTCAAATCATATTCCAATTTCCACTTTAAGATTTCAAATTAAATCTTTAAACAATTTCAATTAACAGTTTCAATTTCAACATTTCAAAGCTCAAATTTAGAAAATAATTTAATTCATAGAAATCCAAATTTTATTTTCTTTAAAACAATATCATTTAAACCAATTTAAAATACAAGATTTTGAAATCATTAAATTTAACCAACTCGGTGTCCGTATATAATTTTCTACCCTATGGCCAAGCGAACAGTTATTTTAATTTATATTACATGGATGGATATATATCATTTCAATCCATAATTAAATGATATAGGTATATATCATTTCAACCTATTTCTTAACTCATTTCAATAATACGAATAACATTTTATATAATGTCAAATAATTAATAGGGTAATAACAAGGATATATCCAAAATAAATAAACAATCATACACCCAACATCAATCAATAGGCATACAATACAACATCCAAATCAACCAACCTATCACAACAGTCACTAATTACCAATTAACAGTGTTTAAATAGCAATTAAATTCAATATTAATTTAAATGTCAATTTAATTCAATATAAAATTCAAATTAACTTAAATGTCAGTTTAAACTATCAAATAGCAACCATTAAAATTCTTATCACTTCATAATTTAATTCAACTAACATAAGAAGGTTTAGTATTGCGTGAGTGGGTTAAATCACTCACCTTTGATTTATAGCTGATTAAAAATCCAAAAAAAGCCCAAAATTTCAACAGTCGCCAAATTCAAGCAAACCAGTTTAATAATGGTCGGAATTTCGATACGAGTCTAACGGAAGAAACCACGCGTCAATCAAGATTTGTATGCAAAAGTTATGAAGGTTAGAAGATTGAAATTTTAAATATTAAATTAAAATAACATAGAGGGGCAAAAACGTAATTCTCTTATCATCTGCAAACCCTACTATGCACGCTCGTGAATAGACCCACACAGCCGCCACTTCATCTACCCGTCGTGCCACCTACGTGCATCGTCACCAAGATCTGAAGCCACCACCGAGCTCGCCATCTCCGGCCAACCCTCCCTTTGGTCGCACGACCACCACAACTCCGCCAGAGGCGGTGCGCCGCCACCGCCTCATTTCGCCAATTTTGACGATTTCGTGCCGATCCAAGATGATCGACCACCATGGATTGACTCCTCTAGACGCTCTCTACGCTGCAGCGCTTCCCGATTGTCGATTGGTCGATAATCCACCGTTGATTTGCAAACCCTACAACGGACGACCGAGACTTCTTCGCTGAATTCTGAAAAAATGGAGCCTCCAATCGAAAAACGAATTGCAGACGCTGATTCCGTTTGTCGAGAGCTTCGCGATGCAATATTATATGATAGGGTTTGAGCAGTTTGATTTAAAATCAGTAATTAGGGTTTGGGATATCCGCCATTGAGAAGGAACAGATTAGAACTGAATTGTACGTACACAAAATAGAATAGAAGGCTGCTAGGGTTTATAACAACATATATATAGACAAAGATTGAATAGAAATGGATGGAACATATCGATTGGGCCAAAGCGATAACAAGGACCTGGAAAGCCTGTTTGGTTCCCGAGACGAAATTAGGTCATCCTATATATCAAAATATAGTTTTTCAATATTTTTAAACTCAATGAAACTAATTTCAAACCCTAATTCTATTGTATATAGAAGTTAGCTTTTAAAATCGAATTATTTTAATTAAATTCCTTTAATTAATTTCTACGCGTTTCGAGCTCGCACGATCAAAAAATAAGTCGGATCTCTACGAAATTTGGAATCCTATAATAATTCACTATTACGGATCCGATGAAACTGGTTTTGCCGAAATCCAAAATAGTGCCCAAACAGACTAATTTTACACGTTAATTATAACAATCTATTTAAAAATCAATTTAATCACTTTTAAATTCTAAATTAAAAGTTTTATATCATCATCCTTGATTAACAGAATTTAATAATCTTTTAAATACAATTTTCCATGTTAAATCCAAGACTTAAATACTACACTAATTTCAACATTAAATTACAATAGAAATAAAACCTAGTTTATTATAATTTAAATTCCAACGTATTCTTTTATTTTTGATTTAAATGTTCTTATAATAAATTAACTATTACCTTATGAATTTATTCAACATAAGTTTCCATCTTAGTATTCTCATACTCTATAGTTTACGTATTCTCACATATTATTGAAATACTTAATTACATTAATTCCAATTGATTTTGAAATTAATTTCAAACTGATTTAATAATAAGATGATAATTAAAACAATTGTTATACATTAATAATTCATATCTACTAACTTATTTTTTTTAGCAAAGCTAGCCGGCTTTAAAGTGGGTCATGCCACTTTCTTTAGTTAAAAATGGCGACTTTCCTTTCCTCTCGTCTTACTAGTTTCTTCCCTTCCACCTTCTCCTCGTCTAACCCTTATCACTCCTGCCTTGCATCAGCGTCGTCTCTCCCTTATGCCTCCGAAGAAGAAAACTTTGCCTGTTCCATCTTCGCCAGATCCGGTTGGATCTAAAATGCGCTCTGGTGCTCTGTTCTCCTCGTCTGATGGTACTTCAGTGTCTTCTACTGCTGCGCCTTTATCAGCGTCTGCGGTGCCTCTTTTTGTCAATGATCATTACAACTCTCTGGCCAATGTCCCTGGTTTGGATTCGTTTGCCGATGGTAATCCCCTAACAAACCTTATGAATGATATGGAATCCCCTATAAACGCTGCTCCTTAGTTGCCTCTCAGTGCTATAGATCCAGGTGAACATCCACTCTTCCCTCTCTTAGGCACTGTGAACAGCTCCTCTTGGACAAAGTCTAATGTTGGCATGGTTGAAGAAGTAATTGGGCAAAAAGTGGTTTCGAATGATAAGTCTGTGGCACATGATGTGATTGGAGGTGTTGAACGTGGATTTTGAGTTTGAGGACTCGGTGCTCAATACAACTCAGTTTGGTAATAAACGAGCATGCTCAGATGGTGTTTGCGAAAATGCTGAATTACCCAAATCTAGTTCATCTCCCTCTGATGCTGCTTCTGCTGAAACACGCTCTTTTCCTTTGGCTTCTCCACCTATGGTAGCTCCTAAATGGTCGTCTTTGTTCACCAAATTTCCAAAGAATGCAGGTGTACATTCTCCTCGTTGTTTTGATAAAGTTGAGCTCGATGGTATTATTGTTCTGCCGAAGGAAGTGATAGATGCCGGTGTTGATTATTGGAAAGATTATTTGGTTGGTTTCTTCCTTGACTCCAATCCCTCATGTCGCCTTGTTAAAGTGCATTGCAATAAGTTTTGGAAGCCTAGGTGGGTCTGAGTGTTCATTATGATAATGTTATGTTCTACTTTAAATTCACCCGTTCTGATGAAAGACAGCGAATTCTAGAAGCCGACCCTATTCTCATCGAAGGGAAACCGTTCATTATCACAACCTGGAGTCCGTCTGTTGATAGGGCCATTGATCAAGTTTTATCTATTCCTGTCTGGACCTACTTTTCTCACATCCCATCTATTCTACAGCCTCTCATCGGGATTGATTGGCTAGTTGGCCTTGTAGGTAGGTTATTTGTTATGACGCTAACACTGTGGCCAGAAAGAGACTTGTATATGCCAAAGCTATGATTGAAATAACTCCTACCAAATCCTTACCTTCGGTGTTAAAGGTCAGACTCGATGAGGGCCATTTTGCTGATGTCAGGGTTCGTTATAGTTGGAAACTAGAGATTTGTACGACATGTCAGTCTTTTGGGCATCTTACGAATGCGTGTTCTAGTTCGACATCCTCTGGCCTTGTTCCACTTGCTGACTGGAATCCACTTCCTCATCCTCCTGTTTGGAAATGGGTTCTAAAGGTTGTGCCACCCTCATCTGATCTCATTTCCACTGTTGCCCTTGTTGGTGAGGCTCCAATTGATGATGCTCCTGTAGCACCTTCCTCTCCCAGTTTGTCTCCTTTGTGGAATGAAGCTGACACTACTTCTTTGACCGACTCTATTATTTGGAACCCGGACGAACGGGCCTGGCTTCATGTTCCTTCTGATATGCAGTACTCTCCTGAGACTGACACCTTTTATGCCTTTATCAGCAATATTGAGGGAGAGAGTCGTAGTCTTACCTATCACATAGAGGGTGAGGGTCTATCCCTACTAGGGTTTGCGAGATTGGTGAGGCGAACAAAAGTTATTTTTATGATGTCAGCTGGGATAGGAAATTTATTTACTCTCCTGATTCTGAGGGCTATGATCCAATTTTGGCTTCTCTTTTCTCTGGTTTTCACATGTTTTTCGACCAACGTCAGATGATAGACGTGGCTATTCCTCCTCTTCTGAGGGTGTTTAGTCATGTTCTTTTTAGTAGTTTAGGCACCTTTGTCTAGCTCCTGTGCTTTTATTTTTTGTGGTTTGGTCTCCAAACCCATTTAGTTGTTCTATGCATGTACAGAACACCTGTTTTCCCATTTATATCCTCCAACTTATTGTTTACAACCAAGGGTTATAAATGACTTACCAAACACCGATTTCATATTCTATATTAACCAATTTCAATTAAATGACATATGATTTCTATTTTTAATACAACATTTAATTTATTCCTTATTGACCTTTGCAATTATAATTAATTGGAATTACATTAAAATAGATGTTAATTATATTCAATCAATATTATTAGATTATATTCTAACTATTTTTTCCATTAATAAATCTTAAATTTTTAATTTCTGACATTATTAAATTTCAAAATCTTATTTAATTTAATATTTTTAAATGTCAAAAATACGGGTCGTTACAATCTCCCCCACTCAAAACTTTTCATCCTAAAAAAGGAACAAGAAAGAATCAAGAAATTTAGTATATTTTATTCAAAATAGTCAATTTATAAATAATTTAACTTACATATTTAAGTCTAACAAAAATTTGAAAATAACTCAACTTCTACGAAAAAAATTCTAAGTCCTAAATTTATGGAAAATTTCGGCAACATCTCCTTTGCGCGGTTAGATCCGAAAAAATAACAATACTAATAATTACATTATATATATCATATTTAAAAAATAAAGCGTGCCAAACCATGGGAAAAACAGTAAAATACCGTTACAAAAACGTAATCCGAAAACATACCTAATTGTCGGGCAAACAAAACTCTATTTATGAAACCAAAGCAACTGTTATTGCTTCCATAAACCTGTATCTTACTTACATATCCAAAAGAGTTAAAACTATGAAAAAAACAATATGTTAGTTGTTCCAATCAATAACAAAAGCAACACAACATATATAATAATCATATGCAAACAAAAGCAATACGACCATTACTTGCAACAAAAGAAACTATCAAACATCCATAGAAACCAAAACTAATGGTTTGTCTAGTTTTAGAAACTTTTCATCGTACAAGGGTGATAAATAACTACCAAGTGTACCTTACACCCAACGGTCTTAGATAATTACTTAGTAGATTATCATACAACCTCAAACAATTTGAAGTATCATTTCCCAAACTTGTCATAAGTAAAACAACATAGAATTTAAATATTATTTAAGTTTATTCTATTGGTTTCTTTTCACATCATTTACCTTCCATTTATTTTCATTCATTCATACAAGATCATTTTTTATTAATTTACATTCATTACTTACATAATTTATTTCCCATTTAATATTTGAAATCATCAATGAATCCATTATTGAAATATTACATACATTTCATTGCCGTTTATTTCACATTTATTATTTACTTATATACTTAATTTCCATTTAATATTATTATTCATTACCAAACCATTTCATACTTAAGTTTCTCTGTTCTTTGATTCCCATTTATTTCTTTATATATAGCATCATTTAATATTAAAACTATTTATGAATCATTTCAACATTTTCTTAAGTTTATAATCATTTACTAAAATAGTATTCTCCTTTTTACTATTCAATTTAATTATTAAGCATTTTAAAGCTTAACTTAAGTATATAACATTTCTTGTACATCTAAAAAATTTATTTGTAGACATAATTCCATTTGAAAACATTTTCATTACTTAAGTTTTTACACTTTTGTTATTCCATCATCTTTTAATTTACAAGTTACAACTTCAATTTTATATTTTTATTAAACAACTAGCTTGATTTTAATTTGGAAGTTTCCAACTTATAAATTAGTCGAAGATTCCATCCTATTACAATAATTGAAAATCACTAATTAATAGAAAACTTAAGAACTAAATACCGAGGTTTCTTTTCAAATCATCTTGAAGTAATATATACTTATATCTTTTTATATGTCAAATCATACTTAGTAAGATAAAATTAAAATTTGTTTCACCACACAAACTACGTAGCGAAGCTACTATAGTGGTATTCCCACTTTGAAACTCGAAAATGAATGTCGATGATGTCGCGATCACCACCGAAATTATATTCCAACGACAGAAGAGGGGAGTATAGAACTTTTTTCCTTTTAAAAATTCTTTTGAAACATTTCTTTCAAATCCCATTGAACTTATTTTTATCCTAAAATACTTCCAAATAATACTAATATATTTTTCAAAATCTTTGAAAACCAATTTCAAAACACCTGAACTTAAGTTCTTAAATTTTCAATTTAAATTCAATTTATTTATAAATAATATTTTATAAACCATATTTATAAAATTACATTTTCTAATAACATACAATAATCAATAGTTTTAATAACCTTGACTAACCAAACAATAAATGACAATAATCAAATATTATCATTTCCTAACAACAACACAACAAAAATAACAATATCAATTTATGAAAAATTATTCTTTTTGTATATAAAAAATATAGTTTTAGGTAAAATCATTTCATTTACCAATTTAAAAAAACAACACTATGTCGGTTTGCCCTGTTAAAGTGTTTAGAAATCCCTATCGATGCCATAACATCCTATGTACCGACCGGAATTTATAAATACTTAACAGAACAATTTAACACAATACAAAACATTTTTATAGCGCTAACAAATACGCACTCTCATATATATATATATATATATATATATACACACACTTAAACTCATTCTAGGGTTTTACTAACCCTATCTCTAATGAGTTAACCCCAACAGGCTAAGGTATCTCTAAACCGAAGCTCTGATACCAACTGTGACGACCCACCTTTTTGGACGGTTAAAATTGACAATAAACAACACATGTCTAACTCAAACCATCCAAAAGGGTAGATTATCAATGGGGTTTAATAAGAAAATAAGAGAAAAGAAGGGAAACAATACACATAATCTCACAGCGGAATGACAAAATATAATAATCAAATAAACAGTTCATGAAGCTATTTTACAATATACATTTGATTACACAATTTTTACAACAAATCTGAGTAAAGTCAACAAACATACCAAAATAATACAGTGGAATAATAATAGTAAATACGGTCAAGCAAACTTCATCTTCATCTTCAAAGAATAACATCCTCAACACTGAAATACTCAGGCTGACCCGACCGTAATGAAAAGACGAAACACTCGAGTCAGAACTAAAAGTTCTTATGTAAGTTAAATCAATAACAAGTGAATATGAGTGTAATAGCTTCAGTGATGTTTACAGGATTTTACATCTCCTATCAAGTGTACAATGTAAGTGCAATAACTTAAGAGATGTTACAGGATTTTCCATCTCCTAAGGATCCATTAAACTATCTATATGTAGTAAGATACACTATATATGTAGTGTCTATCAATAAAATAAGTATTAAAATAGCATTAAGGCTTTACATTAATCTCCCTTAACATATTTTTAAGTAGGTAGTCTATGCAGGTCCTGTAACACAACCAATAACGTCGGTAGCCAGTGAGTCCCCTATAGATACCATATAAAACAAAATCGTAGTGGGCGCGTATAAGTATAAAAGTATGACAAGACACATGAGGCATTGCCCAAGGTAGGATATTACCAGTTCAGGTCGCAGGGATGGTGGTAACGCATCGTAGCCACAACCGCTCACCGCGTCCAACACTCCCATAATCAAATCAAGGTGCTCTGATCAAGTCAACATCAATATAGTAATACGAAGAAGTGTGTGCCGCTAGGGGTAGCCAGCCCACTTGGCCCTGACAAGCCATCCTATTTTAGTCATTTTAAATTGGCCCAAGTGCCGGGATCATCCATCTTTGTTCTCTTTCTTCAAATCCAGCAATCGTTCGCCAATCCAACCATTTCATTCTGGATCATCCACCACGTACCTAGTTGTTAAAGTGGTTCCGGTATTGACAGAGAGTATGCCAATATTCGGCCCTGATCTCCTTATCATCCAAACGTCATTTTTCACACCGGTTGGTTCTTTTACATTTCAAGAACAAGTCATATTTCATATCAAAATATCATATTCACTTCAAAATCATTCGAATTCAAAATAGGTTATACCTTCATATCAAAGCATTCCTATTTAAATCAATGATTTAAATAAAAATAATTCCCCTCTAAAACAGTTTGAATATTGAAAATGGTTTTGAATAATTAAAATAGTTTGAATATTCAAAATAGTTTAGATAATTAAATAGTTTTAATATTGAAAATAGTTTGGAATAATTAAGTAGTTTAAAGATTGGAAATAGTTTTGAATATAAAATAGATTTTAATATTGAAAATAGTTTGGATAAAAATAGTTTATTTATTAAATAATTTGGTTATTAAAATAATTTATATATCAAAATTGTTTATATTAAAACTGTTTCTTCCTTTTCAAAATGATTTGAACTCATGTTCCCATTCCAAACCACAACAAGTTTAACTTTTCAACTTCTAATTTCAATTCAACTTCATATTCAAATTCCGATATACATCAGCCTCAATTCAAAACAATTTCAAACTTTACATCAAATTCAATTTAAACAGTCTTATTCAAAGGGTTGAAAGTCTCAATTCAATTTTTCATTTTTTTCAACAATTTTTTTTGTTTAAATCCATTTCACGTCTAAACTTGAAAATACCAATTTAAAACCATTTTAAATAAAGTAAATTCATGGTTTTAAATTAAAAGTTTAATCTTCCAAATAATTCACTTTCGATAAATTTAAATCATATTCCAATTTACACTTTAAGATTTCAAATTAAATCTTTAAACAATTCCAATTAACAGTTCCAATTTCAACATTTCAAAGCTCAAATTTAGAAAATAATTTAATTCATATAAATATAATTTTTATTTCCTTATAAACAATATCATTTAAACCAATTTAAAATTCAAAATTTTTAAATCATTAAATTTAACCAACCCGGTGTCCATATATAATTTTCTACCCTATGGCCAAGCGAACAGTTATTTTAATTTATATTACATGGATGGATATATATCATTTCAATCCATAATTAAATGACATAGGTATATATCATTTCAACCTATTTCTTAACTCATTTCAATAATACGAATAACAATTTATATAATATTAAATAATAAATAAGGTAATAATAGGGATATATCCAAAATAAATAAACAATCATATATCCAACATCAATCAATAGGCATACAACACCAATCAACATTAGAATCAACTAACATATCACAACAGTCGCTTATTACCAATTGTCGGTGTTTAAATAGCAATTAAATTCAATATTAATTTAAATGTCAATTTAATTCAATATAAAATTCAAATTAACTTAAATGTCAATTTAAACTATCAAACATCAACCAATAAAATTCTTATCACTTCATAATTTAATTCAACTTACATAAGAAGGTTTAGTATTGCGTGAGTGGGTTAAATCACTCACCTTTGATTTATAGCCTATTAAAAATCCAATACAAGCCAAAAATTTCAACAGACTCCAAATTCAACCAAACCAGTTTCATGTTGTCCGAAATTTCGATACGAGTCCAATGGAAGAAACCACGCGTCAATTGGGGTTCGTATGCAAAAGTTATGAAGGTTAGAAGATTGAAATTTTAAAAATTAAAATAACATAGAGGGGCAAAAACATAATTCTCTTATCATCTGCAAACCCTACCAAGCACGCTCGTGAATAGACCCACACAGCCGCCACTTCATCAACCCGCCGCGGCACCTACGTGCATCACCACCCAGATTCGAAGCCAACACCGAGCTCACCACCTCCGGCCGACCCTCTCTGTGGTCGCGTGACCACCACAACGCCGCTAGAGGCGGTGCACCGCCGCCGCCTCATTTCGCCAACTTTTGTGATTTCGTGCTGATCCAAGGTGATCGGCCACCATGGATTGACTCCTCTAGACGCCCTCTACGCTGCAGCGCTTTCCGATCGTCGATTGGTCGACGATACACCGTTGATTTACAAACCTTACAACGGACGACCGAGACTTCTTCGCTGAATCTTGGACAAACGGAGCCTCCAATCAAAAAACAAATTGCAAATGCTGATTCCATTCGTCGAGAGTTTCGCGATGACATATTATATGATAGGGTTTGAGCAGTTTGAATTTTTGGAGTTTGATTTGAAATCAGTAATTAGGGTTTGGGATATCCGCCATTGAGAAGGAACAGATTAGAACTGAATTGTATGTACAGAAAGTAGATTATATGGCTGCTAGGGTTTATAACAACATATATATAGACAAAGATTGAATAGAAATGGATGGAATAGATCGATTGGGCCAAAGCAATAAAAAGGACTTGAAAAGCCTGTTTCGTTCTCGAAACGAAAGTAGGTTATCCTATATATCGAAATATAGGTTTTCAATATTTGTAAACTCAATGAAACTAATTTCAAACCCTAATTATATTGTATATAGAAGTTAGCTTTTAAAATCAAATTATTTTAATTAAATTCTTGTAATTGATTTCTACGCGTTTCGAGCTCACACGATCAAACGATAAGTCCGATCGCTACGAAACTTGGAATCCTATAATAATTCACTATTACGGATCCGATGAAACTGGTTTCGTCGGAATCCAAGACAGTGCCGAAACATACTAATTTTACACGTTAATTAAAACAATCTATTTTAAAAATCAATTAATCACTTTTAAATTCTAAATTAAAAGTTTCTATCATCATCCCTGATTAACAAAATTTAATAATCTTTTAAATACAATTTTCCATGTTAAATCCAAGATTTAAATATTACACTAATTTCAACATTAAATTACAATAGAAATAAAACCTAGTTTATTATAATTTAAATTCCAACATATTCTTTTATTTTTGATTTAAATGTTCTTATATTCAATTAACTATTACCTTATGGTTTATTCAACATAAGTTTCCATCTTGTTATTCTCATACTCCACTGTTGATGTATTATCACATATTACTGAAATATTTAATTACATTAATTCCAAATGATTTCCAAATTAATTTCAAACTGATTTAATAATAATATGATAATTAAAACAATTATTGTATATTAATAATTCATATCTACTAACTTATTGTTTACATCAAGGGTTATAAACGACTTACCAAAAAATGATTTCATATTCTATATTAACCAATTTCAATTAAATGACATATGATTTCTATTTTTAATACAACATTTAATTTATTCCTTATTGACCTTTGCAATTATAATTGATTGGAATTACATTAACATATATGTCAATTACATTCAGTCAATATTATTAGATTGTATTCTAATGATTTTTTCCATTAATAAATCATAAATTTTTAATTTCTACAATATTAAATTTCAAAATATTATTTAATTTAATATTTTTAATTGTCAAAAATACGAGTCATTACACTTACATAGCTCTCAACTATGATAGAAAACTCAAGTAGCCAATCACAAATTCTCATCAATGTTCGTCATCAAGAATCGAGTGACAAATCCTTTTTCGGAACGGTCAGTACACCTTAAAGTTCTGTGCTCGAACCTTAGATCAAAATCGTGTGATGAAATGATCTACGTACTTCATATGTACTTATTAACATTCAAAATTTTTTATTTAAATATTCATATTTGGATTAAATTATAATAAAAATATATATTTCGAATTAAGATCTATTTTTGATGACATATTTTTAAATTAATTTATAGGATTTTTTCATAATTTTTAATTTGAAAAACAATCAAATTTTAGTTTGAATGTCGGTACTTTTGAAACTTCACAGAATAAGCTAACCGGTCTATTTTATTGCTGTTTTGTGATCGCGTAACGTTGTTGTGGGCGATCATATTATTATTTTGACCGTTCGCGGTACATATGTAAATGGAATATGGTGTAGCGTCGTACCCCAAAACTTTTAAATATTTAAAGTTTCAAAACCAAATATCTTTCCTTGCCCACGTGTGCATTTAATGGTGATGACATTTGTATTAAATATTGGACATGCTTGCATTTCTCTTCACCATACCACATCATTTCGTGTTTTATACTTTCTAGTTTATATATATATGAAAAATAATGACACAGAAAAACACTTTTTTACATTTTTCTCCCATTCTTTTCTTCTCTGCCTATTCAAACACAGCAACACTTTTTCATCTCCTCTTCCTTTCTTTTCCTTTCCTGTGCATGCATGGAACATGCATGTGGTGTATATATTTGTGTGTGTTAGTATACTTGTGTGTGTTCTACCGTGCAAGGACACAAGCAGGTTATATTAAAAAAAAGAATTGACCTGGAGCTCGCATTGTACAAGGGAGAAGACTATGAAAGGTGCAGGTTCGTGGAGGCATTTTGGGCACGTGCAAAAATTTAAAAGAGGGGAGACAGTCCTATTTGCATGCATGTTAAAAGGAAGTTGTAAGTGTTGTGTTGGGTCTTATTTGATTTGGGAAACAGCTTCAGGTTTGGTAAGTGGTTGACGTGTTTTGACTTTAGCTGATGTGTGTGAGTGAGATTATATGCAAGCGTGTGTCTTTCTTGAGTGTGTGCAGGCAAGAAGAGTTGGGCTCTGCGAGCTTGGGTTTGGTTTTGGGCGAGAATTTAGTTAAGTAAAATTGTAACAAACCGAAATTTAACCCATAATAATTAATTCGTTAATTAATTAGATAATAAAATAACTTTGTGAAATTATCATAATTAAGTCACGGAAGTTTCACCATTGTGTCCGTGGTAATTTTCTGGTCAATTTCCACATATAGAACGTCAGAATCCGAGTTAATATGAGCTAAGAACGAAATAATCAACGAAACGAAATATATATATATATATATATATACAGGTCGACCGGCCGGTCGACTTGGGCAAGGGGGCGGTCGACCGCCTGATCGACCCGCCTTGCTTTTTGGCAATCGAACGAACGTTCGTCCGTTCAAACGAATCAGCAGCGATTGAACACGTATTTTGCATCGTTTTAACTGGTCTAGTCCCTCCGTTTCTACATCCGATGGCCCCTATTCGGCTTATGACGTGGTTGCATCATTCAATCTCCAAATCTAATTGTCCGAGATCCACTTCTATACCTATAAATAGACCTTTAGGTCTAACACTTTTTCTCATTCTAGGTTTTCTCCAATTTGGTTCACCTTTCTAGGAAGGACCCCAAGCGGAATAATTTTTCCAAAGGAGAAAATCGTTATAAATTAAATTATTTTACAACTCCAAGTGGATCGGGGAAGACCAAAGGAAGAGCTTAGGACCGGATGTGAATGATTGTAATTATTTTAAGATTTTTTTTAAGTAATTTAAAATAATAGGGTTTCCTATAGTTATAGTTTTACTACGATTTTTGGAATAGCCTTTTCAGTAGTTTATTTACAGTTTTTAGAATTATTTTCAGTCTATTTCCTTTCAGCTATTCTTTTCAATAATTTTAATTTATTTCTGTTAATTATAGCTTTTCCGTTTATTTACAGTTTATTTACAGTATTTTAGTTTATTTACATCTTCTTTCTACGCTTTGGATTTTCTTCAGTTTTCTTTTATTCCTCCTTCTTCGCGTATGGATTAGAATATGATTAACGCGAATACGGATTAAATTGTAAGAAAACTGAAATAATGGAATATAAGATGTAAATTTCAAAGACTGTAATATAAATGGAATTGGACTAAAATTACGCCTAATTATGACGTTAATTGGACTGAATTAAAAAGATTGGCCTAGTTATAACTTAGAATTATAACTAAAAAGAGTAAAAGATGAAAGAAGCTTATTATCACACTTAGACCTTGGATTAAGTAATAAGCATGATTATAACGTAGGTTATAATAAGAAAAAGAACATAATAAGGCTTATTTTAAGACTTAGGAGAAATTAATAAGCACAAATAGCAGAGAAAAATGTAAAGGCTTATTTAAATAATTTACCTAAGTTAATAAGCAAAGATGAAAGTAGGACCTATACCAAATAGCATTCCCTATTAGACAAAACAGTGATCCTAGGGCACGCTTATGCTAAGAATGGTAGTAATCGGTCAAATGGAAAACCAAATCACGAGGGATTTGGATAAGGGGCACAACTAGATATTGTTTGGATGAAGGGCCATTACCAACAGCATTTCCCCTATAGATTCTCTGGATACATGGCGATCTCACGTTAGCCTGAAGTGAGATGAGGGCACGCTTATGCTGGAAGTTGGAGGACCAAATAGGTGGAGCAAAAGGTAGCATGGGCATGGTGGAAGTTACGTGTGCGACTTCCATTCAGGTGCTCGGTAATAGCTATGAGTTCCAAGCGCTTAATATGGGTGTCTTTCGTAGACACCATTGCCTTCTGTGTAGAGAGCTATATATGTCGCCCGGATCCACAATGGTTGCTTTGTGCATCTTTTGTAGATACCATTTGTTGCTGTGTAGGGAGTTATATAGCAGCTGGTCCATAGTAAGGTCTATGGAGTAGCAGGTCGATCAAAAAGGGTAGAATTAAGGTTACATCCTAATTACAGGATTATGAATTCAGCCTAATCAAAGCAGAAATCAAGGACAAGTGCAAGCAATCAAAGTTAACCTATCTTATAAATTGAGCAATATCTAATCGTACTTATTTCCAGTTTATTTCTTTCCTATTTCCTTTATTACCCTTATTTATGCTAGAACTGCTGCAGAGCCTATTAATTTAATCTTGCTTAAAGACTCTAGTAATTACTATCATTCACCAGACTTTTAGTCCGACCCATTCCTCTATTTTTCCAATTTTCCCCCCTATAGGCAATCAAGGGAGAAGTCAGTAGATTGCAGTTGCTTGGCGGTTTTTCTTGGAGGAGTTCTCTACTATGCATTTCTTTTATTTCAGCTTTAGTTTTTTCTATGTACTGGCTTATTTTGAGGGATATTATGTACTCTGATTTTGAGACTATGAGTTTTTGTTTCATGAGACATATTGGATTTTTAGACATGTATGTGGTATTTGGTATTTGACTTATTTATGAAGCAATTATGAAGCTTTGTTTTAATTAAGTTATTATTTTAAGTTTTCGCTGTTTTTATCTATATTTGTCTTGTGAATCTTAGTCTTTGTTAGTTTCAGTTATACCTACAACTCACCACGCCTTTTAATGTGTCCTTTTGGGTGTATTAAGGGGTGTGGGGTGTTTCAAAAATTTAGTAATTTAGTTTAAATTAATTTAGTTTAAAATGTGTTAACTTCAAAAAGAATATCTCCCACATACGAAGTCCGTTTAACCCACGGTTTTCGACGTTAGATTTATATTAACGAATGGAACACACTAGTATAGCTTATTGACATGTTTAAAGAAGTATAAAATATTAATAAAATATTAATGACATTTATTAGCAGAAAAAATCCCCATTCTGCATTATAAACTGTGTAGATTTATTATTATTCGATAATTGATCTGTTTGATATTTATTGTTAATTATTTAATAAATAGATGCGTTGCTATTTATTACTGTTGTTGATTGATTGTTTGGTTGTTTGGATTACGCTCAGCTAGTTTATGAGCATTGATTATTATTTATTGATTGTTGACTTTGCTCGGCCAGTTTATGAGCAATTAATTATCCATATGCATGGACTAGGTAGAAAACAATTGTAGGCTAACACCTTGTGATTTATTTCACGATTTGACTAATAGGTGTTTAGCGATAATATTGGTTCATTTTATTGTTATAATTAGTTATAATAATTCGACGTCAATGGAATTGTTTTCAAAGTTGGTTTTCATAAATGAAAGTTTATGAGATGTTTAAAGAAATAGAAATATTTGAAAATGAATATTTTGAAGTTATATTATATAAAAGTGATTTGTATAAACATATTTATAAAATGTGTTTTATAAATAAAGGATTTCAAGAACTTAAAACCCGGTAGTTTTAAAATGACTTTCAAAAGATTTTGGGAAATGAAAATACTATGATTGTATTTGTGTTTATTTGTGCAAAATGATTTACCACTTCGGGGAACAAAATGATTTGTTATGTTACCGATGATTCGGGTAACCCGTAACTAAAAATTGGGCATATGTTTTAGTATAGTCTACTCTTTGTATAGAGGGATATACTTTGTTTATTTATCTTATGAAGGCTGGGACCCAGTTGCCTTATTATTGGGAGAAACCTCCTGATTAGGTTGCATATATTTTGATATGCTTTTATTATAGTACTTTGAGATTTTCAAATAAATATTTCAAAGGTGGTTTGTTTTAAGATCCCGAAGGAAAGTATGATTTGATATAAAGATATATATTATTATTTTAGAATGACTTGAAATAAAACCGGAAATTTAGTTCGAAGAGATTATTTTCGAAAATGGTTATATTTTAAAAATAATAAAGTTAATTAGATTTGAGAAATCTAAATGTGAAGATTAAGCCTAAGTGGGTAGTTTTGGGAATTGCATATTGTTTGTTACATCGTAGGCTCCATGAGTCCTATTTGCGGTAGGAGAACTACGTTGGCTTGATCATGTTATCTAATTGGGTACCCAATTAGATTTGGGTACGTAGGCAGTCATAAGTGGTGGTGATGCAGTCCCGATTATAACATAACATTTTTCTTTTTATTGGTTGCTTTTTGTCTTGTGTTGTTGTATCTTTCCTGCTTACTATATTATTCCGCATTTACATTGTTTATTGAGTTCGCAGGTAAGGATATTACTATTTCTCATCAGAGTTGCACAACGGTAGATTTACAGTTATTTATAGTATTTGATTTTGGGTTTGTATTAAAGCACACTAGTAGATTAAATTGATTACTCTGATAACTTGTACAATTGAAATTGTATCCTATACATTTTATAGTGTTGAATATTTATCAAATACTGTGTATTAAGTTGGTAGTTTTCATTTGTAGTTTAGAACGAACGGGTTTTTCAGCGATTTTTATTGGTCTGAAAACCCCAGGTCATTACAGCTTCTTTATATATAATCGCTCTAAATATTTATTTCCAAATATTTTTCTTAAAGGAAACATTTCATCCAAAGGAATCATTTAAATTTTAAAAGGTAATTTACCTTTTATTTTTCAAAATACAATCAACTTCTCTTATTATAATATATTCCTTTTTAACCAACCTTGATATCAACTTATCAAATGATAATTCAAAATTATCCTTTTAACTTAAGGAATATTATATAGATTGAGTAAATCCAAAATAATACCAAGGAACTGGGTTCTACCAATAGTATTCTATATCCCCTTAACTAGAAGGGTAATACATAAGAGAAGTGTTTACCATCCGAGCATATCTCTTGCCCATTTTTATAAATTCGTTTCATAAAACCATCTTATGTTAACTTCATTTTAAAGTTTCATAATTCTTTTCCAAAATACCCAAAATTTAGTTTCTCAAAATTAATATAACATATCTTTCATATCCATATTTTTCAAAATCATTTTATTTGTGTAAAATACATTTTTGTACTACATGCTTATTCATTATCTTATATAAATTCATTAACCTTAACCCCATAATTTTTTCAAACATTTTATAGCCGAATCGTTAAACTTAATTCAAAAGATGTTTGTTCAATCAACAAATGGTAATAACTAAATATTATCATTTCCTTAACCATAAAATGACATGAATAAATATCTATATCTTTCAAAAGATATTCCTTTATACTTAAAATATAATCCTTTTAAATTTTCAAAAGACAGGACAGGAGTTCCTTTTTATTAAACATATATCTTTTACACTTGAAACAGAATATATAAACTCTAAAAGATTTTTCTTTCTTTTTTTGCTTTCTTTTTTTGCTTTTCCTTTATTTTCCTATCCTTACATATAACTACATAATGCCCTTCTTTAACGCATCTATAACAGAAGATGCCGGCATAAGATGCTAGTTTTAATTTCACTTCTGCCTCTTTCTATGCACGTATTCTTCATGCTTACTTTGGATTAGCCCATAATTCATTACCCAACATATAATAAGACATCCTGCCCCTAAGTTATATTCCAAGATATGATCAGAAGTTTCCATATAATTTCTTGACTTATGATTGTACCAAAATTGGGCACAACACTCTTCGGACGTATTTGACGAGATGAAAATGAAGAATATAAATGAAAAAGGAAGCTAATCTAATGAACATGCCAAAACAGATAAATAGAGATGCAAGAACACATGGATTTACAGTGGTTTGGCGTTGTTGCCTACGTCCACTATGGAAAGTTTGATGTTTTATTGAAGATTACAATCTGATTACAACAGTAAACACTCAAGCACTCGAGGTTCAATGAGTTTTCGGCAGAGTATCAGTGTAGCAGAATCAAAAGTCCCTTTTCTGGAGTCATTGGGCTGCTATTTATAAGTGTAGGCTAAAAATATTTGACTTAGACTTCGGAATACCCCTTCTCCCGCATCGGTGGGACCAATCGATCGATCCAAGGTCATTTGGGATCGATCCGAGTACATTTTGTATCGATCAATACTTGCTCCTTTTGGGCTGAGATCGATCAAGGACATTGTTGAGGTGGTAAACAAGCCCTTGTGAAAATTTGGTAGCATTTGGATTTGTAGATTTTGAGTTATGATCGATCCAAGTTTGACATTGCAGTAGGCTAATCTGTTCGTGTCGATCTCATTCGTATCGATCCATTCGTATCCATGCCATGTGTATCCTTCAGGGCGACGTGGTGCGTTAGTCCAGGAGCGATCCACTTTCCATGCCGAGCGACTATTTCTTTCTCTTGACTATGTTCCTTCGTATCGTTCCAATGCAACCACATTCGTATCGTTACTTTGCACTCCACTTTGTGTCAATCCCTGCTTATGCCTTTCGTATCGATGATTAACTAACTTTCGTATCGATCATTTGTAGCGGCTTCGTATCGATACGAACTTATGTTTTTTGTATCGATGATTTAGAGGCTATTTTGTATCGATCATTGTATGCGTTCTTCGTATCTATCATTTTAGTGGTGGGTTTCGTATCGTTCTTTGGCCAATCGATACGAACTATGTAGATGGGGAGATCGATACGAAGCACGTGTTAATGGAATCGATACGAAACGTTAACTATTGATGGATATGAAAGGAATTGAGCACAATAGATACGAAGAAGAACGACCTTTGATGGATACGAACCGAGCCTTCCTTCATGATTCTTGATCGATCTATATCTTGAGCATACGAACTCCGATCGACTTGAATTTGGAATGTTGGCTTTCATAACTTTGCTTGCCGTGTCATATCGATTGTAGCTCAATCTGAACTTGGACCAAATTTGCCTGTATCCATAGTAAACATGTGCATAACCGATCTTCGGGATGGATTGTCCTTGGTTTCTAGTCAAGTTCTTGGTGTCACGGCCCTGCCAATAGGCAAGATAACATTTGCCCCCCAAAGTACGTCCTCTGTGAACATGACGTGCTTTGAAATACTAGGATCTTCATTTTAAAAAGTCTTATCCGATTCATTGAATAGTTGTTGTCTTGTCGCCAAAAGATGTAACCTTTGATTAATTCCCAGTAATACAAATGTTGAATTGTTGACTGCCAATGATCATGCACTGCCTTGTTGTAACTTAGTGTCGAGTGCTAGCAATTTGTCGTTTATTGTTGTAATTGTCATCAGGTGAGCATTCAATTCCTGTGAATTTAAAAACTGAATGTTAGTCCGTCATACATGCTTGTATTTTAACTTGACTCCTGTTCGCGTTTGCATGCCCACGGGTCATTGTCAAGTCTCTTTCTTTTAATCGAGTTTCGTATCGATCATCTCCTGAATCGATGTGAAATTCGAGTCGTAACAACGCTTAATGGTCATTTTTAGAGTATCCCTTCTTATCGATCCTCTCCTGGATCGATTTAATAAATTGGGTTAAGCATTTCGTATCGATGGCTATCGATACAAAATAGTTGGTCCTTCGAAATTTCTTTGTATCGATGAATGCAGACTCATGTGGTCTCCAAAGTTATGGACATGAAATTGTCACTTCGTATCGATGGATTTAAATGCTCTGATAGGCCTTTGTTGTGTCTTTCGTATCGATGGCTTGATGGATATGAAAAGCTTTGTCCTGGATCGACTGTGGATGGATATGAAGAAGGTCTTTCGTATCGTTCCGGCTTTGACCGTTTCAACCGGTCCATTTTACAGGGAGACGAATCATCTTTTTCCTCTGAGTTCGAGTCCATATAAATGCATTTTGGACTTAGCCAAATTTCCACTTGTTTTCATTCCACATACTACCTTCGTATCGATCAGAGAAAAAGAGAAAAAGAACTTGCCTTCATTCTCGAGCCATTAAATCTATTAAACCTTTGAACTTATTAGCTTAAATTAGGTAACCAACCCATAAATCCACACTTAACTGATAAGATTCAAGATCTAACGCCAATCCATTCATAACCGTGGCCGATTCTGGTGGTGTTGAGGCTTGAAACGGATCGGAGCGTGATTGATGAAGGTTGAAATGGCAGTTATGTTGTTTGGAGAAGAAGAATTGCTGAGGGATACGAAGGCAGTGTTCGTGTTGATCGAGGAAAAGTGATTTGTATAGTCTGAGTGTAACTGGAATTCGTATCGATTGAAGACAGCGAATCTTTGTATCGAATAAGGAAGCAACTTCATATCGATAGGAGGTGGTGGGAGTTTGCATAGATCCGGAGTGATCGACACGAAAGACTAACTGCCTGATCGATCCAAAGTATCGGTTATGTTGAGCGATACGAAGATGTTCTGATACGAGAGGAAAGGCTTAGGATCGATATGAACTGGCCTCCTGGTGACCGATACAAAATTCTTTTCCCCACGATCGATACGAATGGAGCTTCTGGTGATCGATCCAAGTCTTGACCTTGATGGATATGAAATTTTTGCACACTCGAACATTTGACTCCGACGAGCTTCTGCCTTGCATAATTGGACTTAACCGTTTCGATGCATATTTGACTTCTAAGCTCGTCGATGGAATTGTAACTTGACAAATTTGATGAACTTTAACTTGGATCGTTCTCTAGAGTCTGGATGGCATGGTGGTGATGGTCAACAATGACGGTCATTCCAGTTGAATCTCGGAGTCTTGTCATTTGAACATCTCACAAATTTCATAGAATTTCTCAAGTATTTTGTAGCACTGCACAACACATTCACACACTTCATACTGGGGGGAACACGGGTTTATTGTTGTCTAACGATGATTTTTATTGAGTTCAATAGCTATGGAACCCGGAAGTTCACAATCGTAGGATGTTCAGAGTCCGCCTCTCCATGTAATCGAAATGCCGGCTATCACAGCCGAAGTTATTTTCCCTGCTCTGAACGAGCTACCAGGAGCAGTCTTCATCGCACACCCACAAGATTCCATCCGCTCTAATATTTCTGAAGACATGTTAGGCAGGATTTGCCTAAGGCATGGGTTGCCGCTAGATAATGTCTTATTACCGGGGCTAGAAGATAGAGCTCATAACCATCCGGAGGGGTATACAGCTTGTAATAGATTCCTGTGTGTGGCCGGAACACTTCCTCCCTTCAATCAGTTTATCTGGGAAGTGTTACTTTTCTTGAGGATTGCTCCGTCCCAGTTGCACCCGAATGGGTATGCCTTGCTCAATAGCCTGTTCATTATCTATATGGAACACCTCTTCCGTCCTCTGACCGTAGAAGAAATCAGATACTTATTCAACATAAAAAGTCATGGGGACAACCCCTCCTTTACTTTCCTAGAAGAAGTTAGGAATTGTCAAGTTGTGGCTGGAGCTTGGAGCAAGTTGATTTACTTCAAAACCGAATGGTTTTTCGTCCGGTGTCCACCGGGATTTTCCAGGAGGTGGCTAGTCAGACGTAAGTGCTTCAACTTCTTTGTTGATTAACAAGACGATATTAGTCGGTGCCTGGTCTAACACTTTGCTTCTTATACAGCTTCAATTCCACGACCTGGTGGAACTCGGTTTAAAGAAATAGTAAGGGTTCTTCAAAAGGTGCCCGCCGCGCAAAGAGAAATTGATGAGTCCTCAGTGACGAAAATCTGATTGTCGTAGGGCTAGTTGACAGAGACCAAAGCATCGGACTTGTAGGATCCAGTGAGGCAAGCTAGAAGGAGAGATCCCGGAATCGTAATCGTTAAACGAGATGATGATGAGAGCATGCCTACTAGGGATGAGCCCGCAGCTGCGCCTTCGTATAGTCTCTGATCTTCAGATTGAAAATAAAAGGCAAGGCTGTCGCTTACAAATTAACAAGATGCAAAACTGTCATGCTATCTCCACCCGTTACAACTGGGGTAAGCGCGGAGACTTCTCCTTCGCAAACGGAGGGTTCTTTTGAGGGTCTGGAAGACATTCCCATGTTGGATGACTTGCCTTTACACCAAGATACCGGACTAGAGGGGCTTCAAAGCGCCTTAGATATAGGTGAGCCAACTTCTTCGAGTACGGCTACTACAACCGGTTAGTTGGGGGGTTTTGCATATACATGTACACACTCACGACACCGCACAACTTATCATCACATGTTTTCTGGTTTCAGGGGATAGCTAATTCCAATTTTCTTTTCAATTCACAGACACAATGGTAAGGGAAGGCTCGATGCTTGGCAGTCTCCTCTCTACACGCCATTCATCTAGCTCTTACTTTGAGTCTCACAGGAGCGAGTCTGACAGAGACTATGACCGTCGCTATTCTAGTCAGGAGCGCAAGCGCCAAGAAAGGGAGAGGGAAAGGGATTATAGTCGTCGCTCACGGTCTCGCTCTCTGCCACCTAGAATTCCTTTCAAACCTTCTGGTTCTGGTAAACAGCCCTAAGAATCTTCACGTCAATTACCACCTACTCAAACTTCAAGGCCCGACGAACAACTTCGGAGGATCTAGACTGAGACCCCCGTTACCACTAAACAAGCCGTTATAGAACCCACCGGGGAAGGAGTAATTAGAATCGCTAAGTTGAAAAAAGATTTCCCAAATGTCTGCTTCGACGGTTTCATATTTCCTCCAAACTTAAAGCGAATTCCCAATGAGGCAGAACAGACGATGCATGACTACATATACGATGTTTATGGTCAAGATAGAGAATGGATGAAGACCGCAGAGAAATTATTAGCGGTGGCCTTTTAGCAGGTGAAGACAATCGAGAAACTAGGAACCGATCTCGCTCAGAAGGACCGCATAATTCAGGTGCTCAACAATGAAAATGAGTCTTCAAGAAATTCGAAAACGGAGGCTAATAAAAGAGCTGACGAGGCAACCCGGAAGAGTGAGGAGATGAGGCGAACACATTTAGCCTTGGTCGAGGAAATGGGGCACCGGACCACCATAGTCATGGCTGAAAGAGATGCAGTGCTAAAAGAGTTTGAGGAGCTAAAAGCCAAATTTGCTGAAGTCGTCAAAGAAAAAGACGATGCTAATAGAGCTGCCCAAGAGGCGTGTGAGCAGGCTGTGGTACTCAGGGATGAGTGGGATGCGGCCAAGCTAAAGGTCCAAGAAACTGAGGCCAAAATTGAAACTGAGGTTAGAGCGGCAGAGACCAGGTTGGAAGGTGATATCGAAGACCTCCTGGTCACTTATAATGTCAATGTCTTGAAGCATCGCAACCTAGGCTGGCTCGATGAATATCCGCTACATCTGTATAATGCCTGGTGCCACTTGGTAAAAGATGAGAAAGCGGACCGCAACACTACATCAATCGACGACTTTGAGCTAGAGAACCAGATATTAACCGAAGATGAGAGAAAATTCTTCATGATGCCACTATCACTTTTGAAAGGAGAAACTAGCCGCTAAATACCTGGACGTTGGAGAGGGGTCCAAAGTCGAGCACCATGAAGGAAGCTCTAAAATGCCTACAGCGACTCAACCCGAGCTTGCTTCTGCAGTTGATCCTCCGGCTATTCCGGCATATGACCCAAATAGGTCGTACATTTCTCCAGCACTTGAACATGCTCCTGAAGGCGCGTCGGCTTAGCATGTGAGACAATCTGAGGAAGGTACTCTGAACACTCTTCCATTCGCTTAAATGCAGGAGCGTTGTCGGAAGCTGTCACTAAAATCTTCTCTTATCTTTATTCGGTTATAGATGTTGTGCCAACCGTTCCTCCTACAACCCAAGAATTGCATCATGAGCAGGAGGCTATTATGACGGAGGTAACGACCACAACGGCCGCCACATCAACCGGGGAAGTTCACAACAGCAGTTTCGTTTTTGACGAACAAATGATGGAAGAACTCCTCGGCCACCAAAGCAACCCAATTACCTACTTGACTTTCGTTATAGGTGAAGATGTGTTTATGGCTAGCTCCTTAGGACTATTTAGTAGCATTCCAATGGGAACTCAAGCAGATCAGGATGAGGCTATAATGGCAGAGATCAATGCTGAAATGGAAAGTGCTACGCAGGTTAGTAGCATCAGAGGTGGCACGGCGGGCCCCAGTCTGGTCCCTATGCGTATGATTTCTCTTGGCGGCACAATTGTCGACAATGCGTGCCCCCTTTGTCCTCTCACACTGAAAGTGCCACCGTTCCTCCGGCTCTGCATTCAGAAAGTATCTTGATCCACATGAGTTCGGAGGAAGAGACCTCTGTAATCCCCCCGACCGGAGACCAACCAGCAAAAGGCAAAAGCTCGAAAAGGCATCCAGCGGTAGCTCTAGCGGGTCAACACCGAGGAATAAGAAGAAGTCAAAGGAGTAGGTGTGCTTTCTTATTCCCCATTTTTGGTAGATAAGTAGGATAGGATTTCATTTTGCTTTTTGTAGGTCGTGTATAGATGCGGGTTTGGCCCCTGCTTATAGGAATGTTTTTAATGGCGGCTGAAATAGATTAAGGGTTAGAGTTTGCAAATGGAGGAAAGTTGAGGGATATTTATAGAAGAGGGAATTAGGCACAAGGACAAACTTTGAAAAAAATTTAGGCTGAAGGACACAAAGTTTCATTTTTGGGCTGAAGGACAAACTTTGAAAGAAAATTAGGCTGAAGGAAAATGCTAAATATAGTTAGCATTTTGTACAGTGCAAACATTGTACAAAATGCTAATTATAACTAGCATTATATCCAGTTTTACTGTAACGACCTGATATTTTGGACCATTCGCATCCATTATAAGTGTATAGGTAGACACTCATGCCGGAATTGAATTGCTCAAAATACCGCGTTGTTAATTTAAATTTGGCAAAACTGAACATATACAGTAAATAAATAATCACAGATCACAGACACAGAGTAATAAATGCAGCGGAAATAAAAGAGATAGTAGTTCATGAAGCTACTATATAAATATATGAGTTACATCAGAGTTAAACCAGATACAACGGAAGAGTAATATGATACATCAGATACAAATCAGAATACATCACTGGAATCATCGAATACTGAAAGCAGAATAGATGGCTGGATCTTCAAGCAGAGCTCCAACTCCAAAGGTGAGTCTCGAATACTAGTACACTCAGTCTGACCCGAGCGTAAAGAAAAACACAAAACACTCGAGTCAGGATTAACATTCTTATATTAATAAATCCAACTCAAGTGAAATAGCAATTGAAATACAAGTAACTCAAAGGATGTTTGGAATAACCATCCTTTAAGGATCCGTTAAACTATCTACTATGTAGTAGTGTACGATAAGTAGATAATGTCTATCAGTAATATAAGATATCAAAATAGTGTTAAGGCGTTACCATTATTCCCCTTAACACATTTTTATTCCCAAGAGCATATACAAGACCGTAGTTTCCCCAAAACCGGAAGTCACCAGAGGGCAATCCATATACTAAAGGTACAAACCAAAATCGTAGTGGTCACATATAAAGGAATACAAGTATGACAAGGCACATGAGGCAATACCCAAGGTAGTGAAACTACCGTTCGCCTGATCCGAACTGGTGAGAACGCATCGCCGCAGCGACCGCAACACCATGAAACAACACTCCCAAAATCAAGGGTGCACCAATCGACATCAAGTAATGAGTAGTTTTCGAAGAAGTGTGTTCGCTCGAGGTAGCTGACCTCCATTTGGCCCGGCATGGCTCCTGTTTTAGTCATTTCCAATTTGACACAAGTGTCAAGGCTATCCATTATCATTCTCTTTCTTCAGTCATCACGTACATCATTCCAACCACTTCATTCTGGATCACACTCCGCGTATAGTTATTAAAGTGGTTTTCGGTTTAGACAGTGAGTATGTCCTTAACCGATTCCGGTCTCTTTAATAACTTCCGTAATTATTACACCGATTGGTCATTTAATATATCTCAAAACCAAATCAATTTCAATTCAATTAGAATTCGTAAATCAACATTTCATTTGTCTTTCTAAACCCATTTCCAAAATTTTCGTTTCAAAACTTTCAAATTAACATTTCAAAATCTTATAATACAATTTTAATTCTATTTAAAACAATTCAAATATTGATTCAAGTTCGTATATAAGTTTCATTCCGAAATCATTTAAATTAACTTAATTCAACATTCAAATCAATTTAAATTCATTTATCGATTTCATTTAATATTCGTTAAGTAAATTTGTCATTCAAAACAATTTCTATTAAATTTCCAATTCATTAAATCCATTATTTTAATTCAACTTCCTTATTTCAAAACTTACAATTTGAATTAAATTAAATTCATCAAATCAAATTCTTTAAATTTCAAGTCTTGCATTAATTCCAATAAATCACATTTATTTCTTGTTAAAGAAATTCAATTTCACTTATTTACTTACTTAAATAATTTTCCAAAACGTAATTAATAAAGAAACTCAATTTCAATTATTTACGATGTAAAATTCACTTATTCAAAGTTCAATTTCACTTATTAAAGAATTCAATTCAATTTAATCATTAAATAATTCAATCTTATTTAATTATTAAATAATTCAAAACTTAATTATTTAAATAATTTCAAAGTTTAATAATTTCAAACTTAATTATAATTTCAAACTTAATTATTAAATCATTTCAAAGTTTAATAATTTCAAACTTAATTATAATTTCAAACTTAATTCAATCATTTCTCAAATTACACAACATTCTTTCATCAATTACATTGTTAATATTTTGTTTCAGATTATTAAATATTAACATTTTCCTTCCATTAAAATTCAAATTTCAACTTCATTTCAAAACCATATTATTTATTCAAATAAAATCTTCGTTTATTTTTAAATCAAATTATTGACCAATCGGGTTTTTATTTAATTCTCTATCCTAGGTCAAAGTTTAATTTGGGTATTTATCATTTCAACCCGATTCCAATTCAATTCAAAATTAAAGCATAGCAAAGGGAACTTGCAGTGTGATAATTAGGATGGTGTCAAAGTAAATAAACAAGCAATAACAACAACCAATATCAATCCAATAATCAATTTAGATAATCCCGAAATAACCGTATTAATTCACATGGTTATTTGTGCGAATTAATATAATTATTTCTAGAATCTACACTATTATTTCATGTAGATTAAAGATTATTCCCCTAATTATTTATACGGCTTTTCACTTGTCGTTCAATTACAATCTTATACTACAACAATTAATCCAATATACGTCGATGGTTCAAAGTGTAATTATCACTATTCTACATGTCAATTAATTTAACAATTAAAAAAGGGGTCATATTCAACTAATCAGATTTAACATATAAATCAGTTTTAAAATTGTTAACTATCCTATATCCATTTCAATTTTGCATACTATTTATCATTTAACACTAACAATTTTACATCCAATATAAACATCAACAATCAATCAATTATCAGCCAAACTGTATTATCATCACATAAATAATTAACAGATAATGGTGTCAGATGTCACAGGTGAACTGATACAGGCAATAACATATATAACAGTGTAATTAACTAACAACAGCATATTTCAATTGTCGTTTCAATTGAAATCAAATTTAATAAATAAAAGAACATTAATCGTGAGTGATTGCTCACCTTTCGAGGTTAGAGATGAACGAGAATGAGATGAGTTATGAATCCAAGCACGAGATCCAAATCAAATCAAGATTGGCATGGATTTTGGCGACAGAGCTGATAAATAGGAATGGACGAAATCGAATCAGAAAAGAATTGAATCAACACATTTTAAACTTAACAGTTTAACATAAACAGAAACAAAATAAATATTATATCATAATATATCTTTCTCAAAATCAAAGTAAAGTTTTAAACTCATAATATATATACAGTATATTATTATTACAACCCAAAATCTGTTCAAAATAACATATATGTGTATCAAAACCGAAATATATACAATGTACAAAATCATTCCTAAACTAAGATTAACTACCTTTCAAAAAACAATATACTACACCCGTATGTACAAACAAATACACTAGCATTCCAATATCATATATATAATAAAATGTAATATCTACAACTCAACGTGCAAATTTAATATAATAAAATATGAATAAGCAGCCTTTATATATTAGAACAAATATCTTTTATACACATCTAATTTAACAAGACTCGAACATCTACTTTATGATACGCTTATGTAAAACAGAACCTATAGTTTATATTTATAACACGTCGAAGTATATGCATTGATGTAGACTTTATATAAAAAAAACAACATTCTTTTTATATATAAATAAACTATGCAAACGGTAACCTTTATATACTCCACTTACAAATAAATGAACCATACAACCACTCAGCAAATGAACACTAATATATGAGACATTATATCCCATAACTTTATAAGCCTAACAGATAATATAGTGGTAAAACCTTCATAGATACATAAGCTAACCCAAAACCGAAAATGTAGACCATATATATAATACTATAGCAAAAATATAGATCATCAAAGCATGAAATAGCTAACATGCGATATATATATACAATTATATAACTTAACAAATCGTATACCCTTACCTATATACTGTAACCAAATGATATATATATACTATTATATAAACTATCATATAACTGCAGCTAAAATATAAATAATGACTGTAAAGCAAAATATGAACATAGCATGTAAAGTCTTATATACAATATATATATAAACAACTAGACAATCATACAAGTAAGCTAAAAAATGAAAGCAGGCTTTAATTATGAAGACGAATGTATATATACAATATATTAAAGATCGGTAATTCTTATCTCAGGAAACTTATATATATTAGCTGAAAATAAAATCAATATTATTGTTTCAAAAATCAATGTAACTTACTTACTATATAAACTTTATATCTATAAACAGACTAATAAAATGAACAACATACCACACTATAGTATTATTATATGTGTATATAACTCCCTATATGATATGTAACCTACCAAAGAAAATAGCAATGGCCAGAGCAAAGCAATGCGTGACGAGTACAGGTGAAGGGAGGCTTCGGCGCGAGCTTAAGGCGAAGGAGATGCGGCTGCTGGACTTGCGCTACAATGGAGGCGGTCGGTGCTCACAGGGAAAATGAGGTGGAGGCTCGGTGACGTGGGTGGTTCTAGGTAGATGGTGGTTGCGTGAGGGAGGTAGTGGGTTGGGACAGAGCGGTGAAGGGATGGTGGGAGATGTGGTGACTTGGTGGAGCTGCGTCGGGGCGGAGGACTACGGGGTGCGGAGGGTGGTTGCTGGCCGAGGTCTGGGTGATGTGAAGCGGAGGCAGATGTGGGTTGAATGCGGGTTAGAGGAAGGAATGGCTGATGGTCGTGGAGCCTTGGTGGGATTGGTTTGAGGGGAAAGAAAGAAGATGTGAGCAGGTTGAAAAAAAATTATGGAAGCAGGTTGAAAAATATGGTCATAGCAAATGGAATGCAAGTTTGTTTCAGAGGAAGGTTTGAAAGAAGAAGGCAATAGACAGAAAAGAAAGAAAGAGAGAGGCAAGCTATAAGAGAAATGAAGAGACCCAACAAATGAATGAACTGACGAAAAATAAATAGATCCTAGGGAATAGTAATAGCCAGCAAAATAAATTTGGGAACTAAAAAAAACTACTGGTTTTCACATGGTGAAAAATGAACAGTTACAGGAAAACCAAAAGTCAGATTGCGGAACCGATACGAAGATCATTTCCGTCTATTTTGTCGTTTTTCGGATCACGAAATTGACAATTGAATATACCGTAGAGATCAGCACGACGAGGCGATCAAAACGGCATACGAATATCAGTGATAGGATTGAATTATAAAAATTCGAATTTTCTAATAGCGGAAAATGCAAGAAAAACGCTGAAAAATAAGATCGACGGAGCCAAAGATGTCCGAATTTGGAAAAACAACAAACTGACATCTTGCTCAGAAGATGGTTTAGAATTTTTCTATGTAAAAATATTTAGGTTTCAGAAACATTTTATTTTCATCGCTTTTTAACTGATTAAATTGAAGTAAATTTATGCGCGAAATAAACTTTCGTATTTTCGGACGAAAATTTACCAGTTGCTATGTTTAACTAGACGCATTCCAAATATCAAATTTATATTTCAAAATTTTATCTTTTAAAATTTCGCAAAATTTCAGTTAATAACGTTATTAAAACAGTTGAAATTTACGGGTCGTTACATTTACATTGTACAAAATGCTAGTTGTATTAGCATTGTCCTTCAGCCTAATTATCTTCCAAAGTTTGTCCTTCAGCCTAAAAATAAAACTTGTTGTCCTTCAGCCAAAAATTTTATGAAAATTTGTCCTTGTGCCTATTTTCCACTTTATAGAAAATAAAGTCGGCATTATTCATCCGCAAAAATTTCAAAATCCAAACGAAGCGTGCCGCCAGGCATTCGTATGTTATACCCCTATTTCGAACACAAAGGAATGTATATCTGAAGCCAATTCCATCATATACAGAAGATAGCTTTTTAAAATCAAATTATTTTAATTTAAATTCCTTTAATTAAATCCTACGCGTTTCGAACTCGCATAATCAAACAATACGTCCAATTGCTACGAAATTATACAGCATAAAATAAATCACTATTATGGATCCAAAGAAATTTGTTCCATCGAAATCGGAGATAGTGCCCAAAAAGACTATTTTTACACATTAATTAAAACGAGTAATTTCCTATTTTTTTTTATTCACTTTTAAATCAAATTTAAAAGTTCACTAACTCCATTCTAATTTAAACAAAATTTAAATCAACTTTATAAATCATTTTCATTTATTTTAAATTCAAGATTCAATTATTTTGACAATTTCAAATATTAAATTAAACAATTTAATTATCCAATAAATCATTATACTTGAAATATAAATTATTTAACTTATAAAATTAACTTTTCAATATTTAAAATCAATTAAATATTCCAATTTGGAATGACTAAAATTCGGGGTCGTTACATACTCCCCTACTTAAAAGAATTTCGTCCCTGAAATTATCAAGTAAGAAAAATGCCACAAAACCCATTAACTTTTCAAAACAATTAGTTGAAATAGATTACCACATTCATTTAAACTTTTAACTTTTCGAAATTAATTAGTTAAACTTCTTATAAAACTTTTTCTAAGTCTTCAAATTCATAATTAACTTTCCAAAACCAACTAATTCCATTCAGTCATTTCAAGTTATAACTCAAAATCAAAATTTTAGTTATCAAAAACTTTTTCAAAATTCTCAAAAATTTCTAATGCCTTACATTTACGAAAAATTTCGCACCGTCTCCTTTGCATGGTTCGATCATAGTAAATCAGAATGTATATATAATCACAAATATACATCTCATCTTCGAGGATGAGGCGTCCCATAGGGAAAAATATATAAAGTACGATATGTAATTCGAGATATGTACCTTTTATTATATTAACGAGCATATACAACGAATATAATGCGAAAGAGAGCTCCAAATGCGAAACATATGCCATCTGCACCTATAAATCAATCAACAACCAATGAAAACAAGTATATAGAAATAATATCAATATATAACATATAAAAATACAATAACTATATGTAAACATAGAAAATGCAACAAAAGAAACCATCAAATAATTTATATTCATCCAATTAATTCGTAACTATATCAATTAGCAGTTTCTAATGTCAACATTTAATTTATTAAACCCCGTACGATGTATATATATCATCCATACGCAAAACCATACCATATCGCTCGCTCGATCACATAATTTCACTTCCAAACTAGTACCATTCACACGACCACTCTAGTGTGGACTCAGATCTGGTTCCTTGGTTAGAAAACCATCATTCTCCTTGCATAGCCATAGACTATTAGAGAATATCAGAATCAATCAAAAATCCATATCCAGGGTTCACCGTCAAGAAATCGAGTGAAAATTCCTAACTCAGTTCGGTGTAAATCACCTCGAAATCGTATATTCGAATCTGGATCAAATAGTTATGAGAATAAAATAATATACATACAACCTACGTATTAATTTCCATTGGTTCTTATTATATCCCATTCTCATTATTTTCGATTCTTTTATTTACATTCAATTTATAAATATCACTTATTAATATTCTCTTTAAAATCAATTTAGGTTTAACGATATTTCATTCCATACTCCATTTACTTAGTATATTTTCTTTTAATACTAACAATACTAATCAACCATTCCATACAATTATTTACTTAAGTTTATTTTAAGCATCTTATACAACACTTCTTATTTTTATTTTCACTTCAAAACTTAAGTTCTTATTAAATTCTACCAAACAAAATTTTAAAACATATTCAATTGTTTTCACAACTCAAATTGAATTGCATTTTATAACTTAAGTTCATTTTCATTTCAAAAGTCAAATTATAATTTATTAAACTCGTTTCATCCCACTTCACTTAACTACGGTTGAATTACATTTCAAAATTCAAATTCAGGATTAGATTTCTTTTCTTCTTAACATTCTCATTCAACAAATTAAAATTTCTTTTAGCTTAATAATCCTCAAATCTATAAGTTATACAAACTTATTTACTTAAAATTTCATGCAATTTATTTGACTTGAATTAATTCACATAATATATTTACAACTTAGTTCATTTCAAATCCAATTCACTTTCATTTAACTTTTCTTAAGTTAAACTTCATTTTATTAACTTAATTTATTTAACTTTGCTTAAGTTAATTCTTTTATTTCATTATCAATTCCAAATTTCCATTTGTTAGCTTAACCAAAATGTTTAACCATTTTAAAATTTGGTTTTACTTTCTTATTCAAATTCATAAGTTGCAACTTATTTCTTATCTATACTATTTTAAATTTATAAGTTCAAAAACTTATTTTCAAATTATATATTTATCAAATCATACTTGGAATTTTACAATTAAAACTTGTTTCATCAAAACAAAACTTCAATAGAAAATTATTAAGGTAGCAATTCATCACTTAGAAACTCAAAAATGAATACTGATGATGCTGCAGTCATCACCCGAATTATTTCCCAGCGACTAAAGTGAGTTTAGTGCTTTTTTATTTCTTTCTTTTAAATTCCCTTTTTTATTTATAAATCACATTTATAAATTTATACTTATATATATTTCACTTATTTCACCTTGGTTATATAAAACCATTTCTTATTTGTTTATCTTTGTTTATATTTACAACAATATCAACTTTATATTAAAACACAACCAACAAGTCATAATAATCAAATATTACCATTCATTAACAACCAACACACCATATATAACTATAATAATTTCTGAAAATTCATTCCTTTATATATAAAATATAATTTAGGTAAAATTATTTCATTTACCCACTTTAAAACAATATTGTGTCGGTTTGCTTGTTCAAGCGTTTAGAAATCCCTATCGATAACATGGCGTCCCACGTATTGACTAGAATTCATAAGCCACTTCAACAAATAAATTAACACAATATAAAATATTTTTATCTCACTAACAAATACGCACTCATACATACATACATATATATATACACACACACACACACACACACTCACACACTTAAACTAGGGCATTACTAACCCTATCCATAATTAGTACCCAACCAAAGCCTAGGTGTTTGCAAAATCCTAAGCTCTGATACCAAATGTGACGACCCGCAAATCCATCCCATTTAGAGATGACAGTAAACCACACATGTCCAAGCCAAACCGAACGGAAAGACGGATAATCATGAGATAGAAAGAAGAGAGAAAGAAATTATAACAATCACATAATCTCACATATGCAGCGGAAAAACATATTATATAATATCAATGATCCTTACAAAAAAGAAACTGTAATATACATACATCCATCATAGTACAACAATCAATCACTAGTCATCAGCCTGAACAGTTATAATAGCCTGTCCTTACAAATTCTGATAATTTAAACAACAAAGTAGTGGAAAAATAAACATATATGTGCTTATGACTAGAAGACCTCCAGCTCGCCTGCTGAAGCTCAAAAGAATCCAAATCTATATCTGTAACTATACTCGGTCTGACCCGAGCATTGAAAGGGAAGAACGCCCGGATCAGTCCGGTAAACCAGCGTGAGAAAACACATCTCAACTCAATTTATTTTAAAGTTATAAAAACTTTCCTTTATCAAAACAAAGGTAACTCGTAAGACCACGCCCACACATAAACATAGACGGGTTTTTACCTTACGATAACCAAAACATTTCATATCAAATATTATTATATTATACTAGTGTGTAGTATACAAATAATATTAATCATAGCCGAAATTGTTACCATTGTTATATTCCAGCATACTAGGCTCTACAAACAAAATGGCAGGCATGTAGTGCATAATGGATTTCCATACAAATGACCAGGTGAAGGGACTACCTTCCGGCGGTACATCTCTAGAGGAATGTACCAACGCCCAACTAATGGTCTTACACCAACACAAGACCGACCTTCCTCTAACTAGATAGTACCGAATATGTCATCACCCCGGTCGTTGCCGACCTATCTGAGGGCCCTCATAGCATATGATGCAGCAGCGGATAACAAAAATGATGTAATGGTGAAAAGTAGGAATCGATGGAATGAAAGATACCGAACGCCCAACTCCGTTGATCCAAAGATGCCAGAATCTAGCTATCTCAAACACGTTGATCGCGCACGATACCGTGTTTAAAGATCTACGATTCTTCGACGTTGATCAAGCGCACTTGATTCCGCGAATCAGCTTCAACGATCATTGATTCGAACGCACTCGAATACCCGAAAGTGGAGATAGGAGATTACACTCAACTACCAATTTAATGAAAGCACAAAGCTAACAAACAAAAGTTTTATTCAAAATCAACCAACCCTTACAAATGACACCACCTGCCTATTTATAGGCTTACAAATCTCAACACAAAACTGGACAACACCTAGGTCATTCATGACCTAAACATCACGACCTAAAAACAGACGACCTAAAACAAACAGTAACACGACCTAACATTGGTCGTTAATGACTTAACAGACGCGACTTAAAGAAAAGAACATTAAGTACAATATAATACAACACAACACATAGGTCGGCAGCGACCTAACAATACAACCCACGCGACTTAACAACAAATGCGACCTAAAAACAATGCGACTTAAGAGATAGCGACTCGATAAATCCAGGCGGCATAAGCATCGGCGACTTAAGTTTTGTTCGCGACCTAAAGCTTCGCGACCTACTCTTGAGCGACCTAAGGTCTTGCGACCTAAGAACAGAGCTTCATGACAATCTTCCTACGACCTATCACTTGAGCGACTTATTGTCACGACACATGAGTTAGGTCGTTCACGACCTAAAGAAGCGGCATATGAGTTAGGTCGTTCGCGACCTAAAGAAGCGGCCTGTGAGTTAGGTCGTTTGCACCCTTCTTCAGCGACCTTGGACTTAGGTCGTACACGACCTAAATTTGCTTCATTTTGTACTGCATGGTTAGGTCACTTGTGACCTAGGACTTTGTTAGCTCGCATTACCTCTTCGAAGTTAGGTCGCAACTCCTTATCTCACGACCCTTTAGGTCGTTCTCGACTCAAGAATTGGTTAGGTCCTTCGCGACCTATCACTTCACCATTCTGGGCTGCATCATTCTCCCCGGGTTGAAAGGAATTCATCCTCGAATTTGCACCTTCCTCTTCTACAACAAGCTCATCCCCATGATATGGTATAAGATGTTTAACATTAAACACGTCAGAAGTATACACATCCTCCGGCAGTTTCAACTTAT
This sequence comes from Allium fistulosum, assembly GCA_030737815.1. NCBI lineage: Eukaryota > Viridiplantae > Streptophyta > Magnoliopsida > Asparagales > Amaryllidaceae > Allium > Allium fistulosum. The sequence continues at coordinate 875,074,186 of CM060905.1, read as the reverse complement.
AAGCGTTTTCATTGATCCGTTTCACAATCGTTACAGGACCAATCTTTCGAGCTTTAAGTTTATTGTATGTTCCCATTGGAAAACGATCTTTTGTTAGTACAGCATATACTAAATCTCCTTCCTTAAATTCAACGCTTCTTCGTTTCAAATCCGCAGATCTTTTATACTTTTCATTTGCTTTCTCCAATCGTTCCTGAATGATTTTATGGCATTCTGCCAATCCATCAACAAAATCAACAGCCTGTTTAACTGTCCCCTTTGGTTGTGGTACTATCGTTAAATCCAACGGCCCCTTTGGTAAGCTTGAATATACAATCTGAAATGGACTGAAACCCGTACTACGGTTTATAGCATGATTATGAGCAAACTCCACTTGACATAACTTCATATCCCAACTCTTCAGATTATCCTTCACCAGGCACCGCAACAAATTTCCCAAAGATCTATTAACAACTTCAGTCTGACCATCGGACTGCGGATGGTAAGCACTACTAAAATTAAGCTTTGTTCCCACCATCTTCCACAAACTCAGCCAAAAATGACTTAGAAATCTAGTATCCCGATCAGAAACAATGGATTTTGGTAAACCGTGTAAACGATACACTTCTTTAAAGAATAACTCGGCAACACAGACGACATCAGCTGTCTTCTTACAAGCAATAAAATGTACCATCTTCGAAAAACGGTCCACCACAACATATATGGAATCATTTCCCCATTGAGTCCTTGGCAAGCCCAACATGAAATCCATGCTTATATCAACCCACGGTCTAATAGGAACAGGTAATGGCATATACAATCCCGCATTCGTCGCCGTCCCTTTGGAAACTTGACAAATATGACATCTCTCCACGAACCTCTCTACTTCTCTTCTTATAGTAGGCCAAAAATATGATTGCGAAATCAACTGTAATGTACGGTCTCTCCGCACATGGCCTTCCTCATGCAACTCTTTCACAATCTTCATTCGTAAACTGCCCTCTGGTATACATAACCTGTTACCCTTGAATAGAAAACCATCCACTAACACATACTCATCATTCTTTCCTTCATTGACTTCATCCATGATCTTAGCAAAGTAAGGATCATCAATAAACAAATCTGGCAACACATCAAACCCTGTCACCTCTACCTTCATTGTAGTCAACACATGATTCCTTCGACTTAATGCATCCGCCACTCGATTCGTAATTCCCGACTTATGCTTCACCATAAATGTAAATTGTTGTAAGTATGCAATCCACAAAGCATGCCTAGCTGCAATCTTGTCCTGTCCCTGCATTTGCTTCAACGCTTCATGATCACTATATAAAACAAATTCTTTATGAAACAAATAATGTCTCCAGTGTTTCACAGCTTGCACGATATCATAAAATTCCACATCATAAGTATTATATCTCATCTTTGCTCCCGATAGCTTCTCACTGAAATATGCAATAGGTCGTCCTTTCTGACTCAACACCCCTCCAATTCCAGCCTTCGATGCATCAGTATGTAATTCAAACAACAACTGAAAATCCGGCAACACTAGAATCGGTGTTGTCGTCAAAAGTTCTTTGATTCTCTAAAAAGCAAATCCTGCTTCCTCCGACCATGAAAATTGCTTCCCTTTCATACAATCAGTAACTGGTGCCATCACGCTACTGAAGTGTGGAATAAACCTTCGATAGAATGATGCTAAACCATGAAAGCTTCTAACTTCTGTTATCGTCCTGGGTTGTGGCCAATTTCTGATTGCTTCAACTTTATTCTGATCCACCTGTATACCTCCATCTAAAATAACATATCCCAAAAACAAAACACTATGCGTCATGAACACGCATTTCATCGTTGCAGCATAAAATTGTTCCTGTCGCAGTATCATCAACACTTCTCTCAGATGATGCAAGTGTTCTTCTGAGCTTCTACTATATATCAATATATCATCAAAATACACCACCACGAACTTCCCAATGAATGGTCTAAAGATTTGATTCATCACCCGCATAAATGTACTCGGTGCATTCGAAAGACCAAACGGCATGACCAGCCATTCATATAATCCTTCTCTCGTCTTGAATGATGTCTTCCATTCATCCCCTGGTCTTATACGGATTTGATGATAACCACTTTTCAAATCAATCTTCGAAAAGATAGTAGCCCCGCTCAACTGATCCAACAAATCATCAAGTCTCGGCATCGGAAATCTGTATCTCACTGTAATCTTATTCAATTCTCGACTATCAGTACACATCCTCCACGTTCCATCCTTCTTCGGTACTAACAAAGCTGGCACGACACAAGGACTTAAACTTTCCTGTACTCGTCCCTGTTCAAGCAACTCTTCCACTTGCCATCTCAACTCCTCGTGTTCCTTTGGACTCATTTTGTAGTGTGGTCTATGAGGTAACACAGCTCCTAGAACAAGGTCAATTTGATGTTGAATGTCTCTCAACGGTGGTAACTCCGTTGGTAGCTCCTCAGGGAATACATCGTCAAATTCTCCCAGCACTAGTTTCACTTCTTCAGGGATCTCAACCACTTCATGACTCTCACGTCCAATCAACAAGAATACTTCAGGCTCCTCTTCTACCTCCTTAACAAACTCCTTCAATGATAACAACGTTTTAAACTCTTCAATCTCCTCCAACTTATTCTCTTCTTGTTGTCGTTTCTTAGGAATTAAAGTGATTTTAGTGCCTTCAAACATGAAACTATAACTGTTAGTACGACCATCATGTTGCACAGCCCTATCATATTGCCACAGTCTCCCCAACAACAGATGACATACGTCCATGTCCATAACATCACACCAAATTTCATCTTTGTATTTCTTTCCAATTGAAAAATTAACACAAGCCCTTCTTCCAACTTTCACCTCCGCACCGTTCCTCAACCAAGCTAACTTGTAAGGTTTCGGATGCTTCTCTGTCTTCAATGATAACTTCTTCACAGCTTCTGTAGAGATAATATTATCACAGCTTCCTGCATCAATGACAAACTTGCTAACCCATCCCAAGATAGTGCATGTTGATTGAAAGATGTTACTCCTCAACCAGCTAGTTTCCTCCTCCTGTTTTGGTGTTAAACACGACCTCTTCATCATCAATGAGTACCCTTCATCTCCCGACACATCCTCTTCCTCCTCATCATGTAGTGAATTAGAACAGTCAGCTTCTACCTCATCTTCCTCTGCCTCAGCAATCATAGTTCTCTTCTTAGGTTTTGGACATTCGCTGCTCTTGTGACCCACTTCTTGAACAACCGGCTTATTCGATGCTTTAGGAACATTAGAACTACTACCCGCTCCTTTGTTCTGCCCTGTAAAACTTGGAAACACACCTCCCCCACGTCTTCCTTGTTTCTCCCAAGCCAACGCCTTTTGATGTGCTTCTGCCACAGATCTAGGGTCGAACATGTTCACCATATCCTAGATTTGTGTTCTAAGTCCCCCAACAAACCTAGCGGTCAATTGTTCTTCTATCTCCATAATGTCATTTCGAGCAATCAACTGGTATAACTCATCAGCATAATCAGCAACAGTCTTCGTCCCTTGCCTCAGGTTCTGTAATCTCTGATACATCAGTGATTGGTAATTGTAAGGCAAGAAAGTAGCCTTCATCAATTTCTTCATTTTTTCCCAAGCAACAATCTTTGACTTCCCCATCCGCTCTCTAGTAAGTTTGGTTTGCTGCCACCATGCCATTGCTCTCCCCCTCAATCTAGTAGCAACCAACTTCACCTTACGATCCTCCGGAACCTCCTTGAAGTCAAATATTTCCTCAACATAAGCTAACCAATCAAGAAATTCCTCGGCTTGCATACCTCCCTTGAATTCCGGTATTTCAGTTTTCATTCCAGACTCCCACTTGTGATCATACTCCGACTGATTTCTTCCTTGACCTCGTCCTCGTCCATGAACACTACCACCATCAAACTCCTCTTCAAAATCTGATGTATATCGATGTCGATCCTGACCACCAACATCTCTACTAACATAATTTCTTCCACCAACATCCCTTCGATCTGCATTCCTCCGATCACGATCGTTCACATTCCGATCATGACTTCGATCATCAACATTTCTATAACAATCTCGACTCACACTTCTATGATCATTATCAACACTTCTCTCTCGATTGGAATGTGGTGAAACTCTACTTCCCCCATGGTTAGATTCAGGTGAAACCCTTCTCTGATTTTGATTCATTTCCAACATCATCTTCTCTAATCGACCAATCCCTTCATTAAGCTTCTCACTAAAGTTTTCATTAATTCTTTGCTCCATCTCATCTTCTTTTCTTCTATACAACGCTTCAACATTTTAATGGCGATTAGCTCTTCTTGGCGGCATTGTCAAATCACACAATCTTCAACAAATTCAAGCTTCAAAATCGCACGGCTCCAATAGCTCGGAAACAATGGTTCGCGACCTAACTTGATTACCTCGCTCGTACTTCCTTAACTGGCTTCGAACAGAACGGGGCTTAGCTTAGCTCACGTAGCTCCACTAGCTCGCTTACACACAATTCAAATTTTGGCGCGCAAAGCTTCCATGGCCAAACTCAAACACTTCTCAAACCTTTGATCTAAAAGGATATGGATCAAAAACTCCAACCTTGTTGCAACTTCGCGATGAACACTATGAACACCAAGCTTCTCCAAATGATGCAAATTTCGATCTCCAACACTTCGACTTCAAACTCTTCAAATAAAATTGGCTCCAAGACTCAGCTTAGCTATGATTGGCTAAATCTAGCTCTGATACCAAATGATGCAGCAGCGGATAACAAAAATGATGTAACGGTGAAAAGTAGGAATCGATGGAATGAAAGATACCGAACGCCCAACTCCGTTGATCCGAAGATGCCGGAATCTAGCTATCCCAAACACGTTGATCGCGCATGATACCGTGTTTAAAGATCTACGATTCTTCGACGTTGATCAAGCGCACTTGATTCCGCGAATCGGCTTCAACGATCGTTGATTCGAGTGCACTCGAATACCCGAAAGTGGAGATAGGAGATTACACTCAACTACCAATTTAATGAAAGCACAAAGCTAACAAACAAAAGTTTTATTCAAAATCAACCAACCCTTACAAATGACACCACCTGCCTATTTATAGGCTTACAAATCTCAACACAAAACTGGACAACACCTAGGTCGTTCACGACCTAAACATCACGACCTAAAAACAGACGACCTAAAAACATACGACCTAAAACAAACAGTACACGCGACCTAACATTGGTCGTTAATGACTTAATAGACGCGACTTAAAGAAAAGAACATTAAGTACAATACAACACAACACATAGGTCGGCAGCGACATAACAATACAACCCATGCGACTTAACAACAAATGCGACCTAAAAACAATGCGACTTAAGAGATAGCGACTCGATAAATCCAGGCGGCATAAGCTTCAGCGACTTAAGTTTTGTTCGCGACCTAAAGCTTCGCGACCTACTCTTGAGCGACCTAAGGTCTTGCGACCTAAGAACAGAGCATCATGACAATCTTCCTGCGACCTATCACTTGAGCGACTTATTGTCACGACACATGAGTTAGGTCGTTTGCGACCTAAAGAAGCGGCCTGTGAGTTAGGTCGTTTGCACCCTTCTTCAGCGACCTTGGACTTAGGTCGTACACGACCTAAATTTGTTTCATTTTGTACTGCATGGTTAGGTCGCTCGCGACCTAGGACTTTGTTAGCTCGCATTACCTCTTCGAAGTTAGGTCGCAACTCCTTATCTCGCGACCCGTTAGGTCATTCTCGACTCAAGAATTGGTTAGGCCGTTCGCGACCTATCACTTCACCATTCTGGGCTACATCATCATACATCCACAATAATTTAAAACCTGAATATCATAGTGGAAATAAATATATCTAGAAGGGGATGGTCATATCCTAATGGTTGCAAACCACATAGCCTTGCCGCATCTACCATGTTTCGGTCATTTCCGGGTGTGAGGCATGAGGTAACGATTACCTTTCACATAGCACATATCACTTTCCTCTTTGAATGCCACATTACCATTCCTTCGATCACTATTGACTTTCACAAACGTACAACCTCTGAGCTCGTACGTCTTAGAGAAGGGTCTTAAGCTAAAAGAAGTTGTCTTCTCCGTCACCAAACAAATGTATGTTTATAAAAGTCAACGATGTAATCTCAAAATTGAAATGTCAAACATCCATCCATACAAGTTGTCCAGGAACAGAACAAACCGAAGGTACTCTCCTAAAACATCCAGTCAGGAATTACCCCTAGGATTAGTAACGATTAGTCCTTGCATTGGATATTTCATAATGAAGAGACCACTGCTGCTATATATATATTGGGAGTTTATCCCTAAACGATCAACAAGCCGTCTTTCATTAGGAAAATCCCAAATATCAATGTCTTCCAAACCTACACATTCGAACGCATATACATTGGTTCGAAGTGGTTCTCGGATAAATCTCACCCCGATCTCTTTGGATCAACAACGATAAAGAGGCCAATATTTGACAGTCGGTTATTAAACTATCAAAGCAAACAAACAATATCTAGCACTATAGCAATCACTAGGCTCGTTAATCTTTTATTACTTAAATCAATCTCCAAATATTTGCTTCAACTTATCTTTAAATGGATATACTCTCAAAACCATTTCAATCTTTCTATATCGGAAAACATTTCCATATATTTATTATCAACAGTATAAGTATATTTAATAACACTACCGTTTGGAGACACGTTAAATAGATTTCTATAACCGTACAACTCCAGAGTTCGTCGCCTTCGGACGGGTGTTAAGTATAGGAAGCAATGTTCCTACACCACCAAGCCTTTAGTACGATCATAAGAACCAATTCATGTATTTCACGGTGGAAGGTCAAAACATAATTTATTGGGTCAAAATGAATGTTGCGTAAAACATCGTTACGACAACCCAAAAACATTAGTATAGGGATTTGGTAAATTATATATAGATAAATCCCATATACTATATAAAACATTTTCTTTCGGAAATCCTGTACTATAAAAACAGTTTTATATTCTATGACTTATATACTTCCTCGAAAACATCTATTACAACAATAAATGATGAAATCAATGTTTCCGATGCATAACTCATTCAAAAACAATTCCAAACCATTAAATTCCATTTAAAATCATTATTTCCCAAAACATGAAATTTAATAAAAATCAGTACTTCATCAAAATATTACTTTCAACATTCCTTTAAATAAAAATCCATATTTATAAAACTATTTTTATAAATCTCCTTCGATTTTATAAAACTTCTATTTTATAAAATTCCTTTATTTACAAAATTCTATTTATAAATCCATTCTTTTATAAAACTAATTTTACTATCAACATTCACTTATAAATCCATTTCTGAAATAAACTTCGAAACCATTTACTAAACAACTTCAAATCCATTTACTAAATATCTATAAGTTCATTTACTTTATTTGTAAAATATACTTTTATAAATCATTTATACAAATTATTCAGAAATCTTAAATCAAAGTATTTCTCAAAACTATATTTTTTTATAACATCAAAAATCATAACTTTTATTTCTTTAAAAATAAAATCATTCCTTTATTTTAGTAATTCAAAAATCATTAAAACATATATATACTTCCAAAATCACTACGAAATCCTTTTGTAATCAAAATCATCATTTTAATTATTTCAAAAATACCAAAAATAAGGCCTAGTGCTACCATAGTAGTAAATAAGTCAAATCATATCAAAAACATCAACATGGCATCCAATACATCATATATCAGCATATATATGAAAAGTAAAATCAACAATGTTGAGGAATTCTTTTGGATCCCTCCAACCTATCCCCTTGCATCACATACAACATATAATCATAAAAATATAAATCAACCACTTCGAGGCGGGATTCGTATACAAAGGGTCATCCGCTTATACACGTGAACGTAATAGAGTCTCATCCACTCCAATAGGCTAGAATATATATACCAAACCAACTAATATATATAGTATATCATCCACACACAAAAAAAACAGCATAAATAAATTTATTCCCACTTATATAAAAATATAAGCAGGCCAGAGAGGTGAGTTTACTCACAAAAATTCCAGAAATCGCCTAAGCGCTTCAGTTTGAATTAAAATTGGATGGTCGTTTAATTAAAATTGGATGGTCGTTCAATTAAAATTGATCGAGCGGCGACCAACGTTCGTGCCGCCGCCACCAGCCTCCGCCGCCGATGCCGCCTCGCGCCACCTTTGCCTTGCCTGCGCATGCGCCTACGCGTGAGAAAACCCACTTGACCTGCAGCTCGAATGTGAGCACATTTTAGTTGCCGTCGTTGACGATTCGTTGATCCACCGTTGGTTAGCTTCGTATGGATGTGCTCTATGTTTCCCTAATCGAAGTTGAAGGCTTACTCAGCCTCTAAAGGCTCTAAACAGTCGTACGGATGGAAATGTATTTAATGGCGGTTGAAATAGATTTAGGGTTAGGGTTTGCACATGGAGGAAAGTTGAGGTCTATTTATAGAAAACAAACTCGACACTATTCATCTGCGAAAATTTCGAACTCCAAACGAAGTGTGCCGCCTAGCATTCTATATGTTGTAGGATCGTTTTCACCCTAGAGGGGGGGTGAATTGGGTCTACTACTAAACATTAATGTGGAAATAAAAACAAAAACAGAAAGTAATGCAGAAAAGATCACACAGTTTTACCCAGCTTCGGCAAAAACTGCCTACGTGCTGCCCCCAAGGTTTCTACTAGAAATTAAGTAATTAGTCACTTATAAAAACATGTAAACTCGCGATACCCGCTAACTTGATTAACCTAACTCTAAGCTCAAAACTCCGTCGTAACTCAGCCACTGAGTTGCGAATTCCCAAACTACATCCCATAGTTTGTACCTAGTTACTCAACTAGGAATTTACCAAATTTTAAAAGAGAAAATTACAAAGTAAAAGCAAAACTATAAAACAAAAAACCCTATATAACTAAAGCCCAAAGCAAATAGTATCGGCCCAAAAAATGCGGTTAAAAAAATGATGCTCTTATTCTTTTTGAATACCCAGGCCAATATCCTCTTTCACGCTGTCTTCAATTTAGGGTTTTTTTGTTCTGGAGCCACCGCTTGAAAATAGCACTTCGATTCTGTATGCTTTTGTTCCTCAATTAGCTTGCTGCTTCTTCGATCAATGTTATTCGATTGCTCGAGATTTGAGTTCGACTTTGATATGTTTTTGTCTCTTGAATGCTTTCATTGATTGTTTTCGAACTCGTGATTATTTGCCAATGATGAATTGGGATTATATAGGAATTGATTTCCTATATTTTCGTTTATGCTTTGGCTGTGAAAATTGATTTGAATTCTTCAATTTCTTTGCTCGGCTATTCGATTCTTGCTTGAATGATTGTGATGATTCTGACTTGTTCATTAGTTGATATATTCGAATATGTTACTCCATAGATTTCTAATGAATTCGTATTTGCTTGAATTGATTTGAATCATTCCATTCTTTTCTCCTACGACTTGTTCGTCGATCTCTGACTTGTTCACCATGATTTGCTGTTCCATTTTCTCAAATACGATCAAATATGTTTGACCCCTATTGATTTTTATCTCGGCCTTCACTTGTTTGAACTGCTACTGATAGTTACCCACGGCTGCTTCACTATTTTTGATGTGTATATGTGACTACTGCATGCTCATGTTGCCTTAATGTCTCCTTTGTTGCATATGTATATACATGTCACTGTGATTGTATACATGCCAATGTTTGCTGGGTTGAGTTTCTTGTTGTGTCCATGTATATACATACATATATGTATGTATATATGTGTGTGATCTGATGTTTCTATGCTCTGTCCCTCGAGTGCTTGCATTCATGTGGGTGTGTTATTGCTGTAGCTAAAATGTGTTCCCTGTGTGTGTGTGTCTATATATATATATATATATATATATATGCATATAAGCATACATGCTCCAATGCATACATGTCTGGTGCACCACTTTGTATATTTGCACTACATGTTTAAACTGAACTTACATATGGGCTTATTAATCATTCAAGTAGGCTGTTTGTTGATTGCTTTTGATTGTGTGGTTCCATTTTGGTTGAGCTGCTGTCATGTTGTATGTTACTTGATGTTTCTCTTTTTGGTTTGCTGAGTGGTTGGTTGAGTGTATGAACTGTATCATTACATATATATATATATATATGTATGTGCTTCATGTTTCATGTAGCTCGACCATTGTACTGCTTATGCTACTGCCTTTAGTTTGGTTTGAATGTGCCTACATGTATGATGTTCATTACTCATTCATGTGCTACACTTTGCTGCATCCATTCAGTTGCTGGTTTTTGTGTGTGCACTGAGTTTGTATGCATGTTTGTACATGTCCATATCTCTGAAATAGTTGTTCCTTATTGTGTTTGCACCCTACTTTGATCTTCATGTGGTTGAGGCTGTTGTCATGTTAGTTGGACCTGAACTGTGATAGTCTAAGACTGTGTTGCTTTGATTTTGTTGCTCCTGACCATGTCTTATGCACTTTCTGAACTGTTTTGTTCAAGTCAATGCACCTGTGTTGAACCCAGTCTTGGCTTGGGTTTAACCTCGTGCTTACCTGTCCCTGCAATTTTAACAAGCAAGTGCATATCGGTGTGCATGACCTTGTGGCATGTACAGTAATACAGTGTGCATGTTACAAGTTGTTCGTGTAAGATGAATCATAAAAATGATGACGAACAACCCAAATAACTGAGGCAAACAATATTTTCAAAACACACACTTCATTGTGCACTGCAAATTATTTCTTTTTCAATTTTACTGCATCGGTGTTTAATTTGCAGATAGTTCAGATGCTGGATACAGGCTGGAATAGAGTAGAACATCAAATACGAGTGATGAGTGAATATGTAGTGAGGTGAAATTGTAAAGTGATAATTTTGTTGTAACTGAAGTTGTATTGTAATTGAAAATGTGTAAATGTAGTGAGAGCTCAAATTTGTACTGTTTGAATTTGTAATAAAATATTTGTTTAAATATGAATTCTGAGTTATTTATTTTATTCACCAAATATTTATTTAATTATGTGGAAAAATAAAATAGTACAATAACAAATACATTTAAACGAATATATATATATATATATATATATGTGTGTGTGTGTGTGTGTGTGTTTATTATCATCAAACAAAAACCATAGGCTATTGTATTCTACATATGTTATACTTCTATTCCGAACACAATGGAATATATATCGGAAGCCAACTCCACCATATACAGAAGATAGCTTTTCAAAATCAAATTATTTTAATTTAAATTCCTTTAATTAAATCCTATGCGTTTCGAACTCGCACGATCAAACGATATGTCCAATCGTTATGAAATTCGACAGCATAAAATAATTCAATATTACGGATCCAATGAAACTGGTTTCATCGAAATCCGAGATTGTACCTAAAAAGACTATTTTTACACATTAATTAAAACGAGTAATTACCAATTTCTGTTTATTCACTTTTAAATCAAATTTAAAAGTTCACTAACTCTAAATAAAATTTAAATCAACTTTATAAATCATTTTCATTCATTTTAAATTCATGATTCAATTATTTTAATAATTTCAAATATTAAATTAAAAAAATTAATTATTCAATAAATCATTATACTTTAAATATAAGTTATTTAACTTATAAAATTAACTTTTTAATATTTAAAATCAATTAAATATTCCTATTTTGAATGACTAAAATTCTGGGTCGTTATAGGCATTTTCCTTCGATCCACGCATAGCAAACATAGTTCCCTCTAAAGCCTTATCACTTTTCTCAAGCTAGCCACTTGGAACTGTACTTGCTACACTACCAATATCTGGTAGCCTTATCACTTTTTGCAAGCTAGCTATTATAAAATAAACAGGGCAATAGATGCCTTGAGGATCTAGATTCCACTGGACTCCTCTATACTTATACAACCGGTAGCTTGAAATATATGTCCTAAAGACAACATAATTACCTGTATCACACTACACCATAAACGCTATTTTGATACGGCTAAAAGTCGTATCTAATCGAATTAGATACGGCTTTTAGCCGTATCAAAATATGGCGAGCTTATTATTTTGATACGGCTACTAGCCATATCTAATAGGACAATTAGATACGACTACTGGCCGTATCTAATGGGACAATTAGATACGGCTTAATTAGATACGACCTTAAGCCGTATCTAATTGTCCCATTAGATATGGCCAGTAGCCGTATCTAATTGTCCCATTAGATACGGCCAGTAGCCATATCTAAGTACTCAATTACACACACATATATAAAATTCCGCACTCAAATGATATTAGAAAACAAATAATATTATAAGCAGTGCACATTCAAATGATTCAATAATCCGCATTGCAGTGCATAATAACTTAACAATATCATTACATAACACGAAAAATAGTACATACTAGCATTTAGTAAAAATATGAAGTTAAGCTCAAAACAAGAGCTACACAAGTCACAATATCAATACAAAACCTTAAGATGTTCAATAGAACCCAGAGTATAACATTTATAACAGTGTCTCTGGCTAAACCTTTTGCAAATCAATTACTCTAAGTCTCTTGCTACACTTCTTGCTAAACTAAATAAAATTAGCTAGCACCAAAGATTGCATAAAGATCATTCCTGATTCAACCTGCAAACATAAAAATGGGTATAAATTATAGTAGTACAAAAGACAGTTTGAGAAGTTTGTGTTGTACCAAAAAAATAGTACAACACACCGGTGTACTATTAACCTCATGAGAAGGGCAGTACTTTGCAACCAAATCGTTATGCTCTATACCCAATCAAGCCATTCATATTTGTTAGAATTTGTTTGATGACCGAATATATTAAAGGGATAGATTTTATCCAGCAGAATTTCATAAATAAGATACTAAATGAAATATATAACTGACAAAAAAACTGTCAAACTAAGATATATCTCATACAAATTTATTATAAACATCACAGTTTGGATGGTAATTTTCTTGTAGCAAGCTTTGTGATATGGGTAGTTCCTAGACACAAAATAGTAAGTTCCAAGTCAAACCTATGAACATGCCTCTAATTATATGCCCTATATTAATATAAATCACCTTATAGTCAGATATTGGATGATTGCAGGCATGACAACGGAAACATTCTAGGTGCCAAATGGCACCCATACAGCTAAGAAAGTGACCATAGCCAATTTCAGTATTGCAACCTGCACGTATCCTGAACCTAGATGAAATGCCATATTCTTTTGTCTTCGTATCACTAACCTTCTGTACAACTTTAGAGCAGTCGAAACATAGTACATACTCTTTGTGCAGTGAACTAGGAACAGAAACTGAAACAAGCTAAAACTGGAATACAGACAGCATTGTTCATTAAGGCCTACTCGACATTGCCAAACATAATTATCATTAACTTCTGATGCTTTTTGTTTATTAGTATTTCAATAGCTAACACGGTTCTATTGTGATGAACATAAATGACATTGTTAAGAGTATCAAATCATTATAATAACATATATTCAGAATATCATTATTCAAAATAAAAGTGTATTCATTTCTGGTCAAACATGAAACATATATTATATCACAAATAAAGTTCGGTATATATGAATATGGAAGATTATTAATGAATATATAAATACACCAAAGAAGATTATTAATGAATATTATATATATATATATATATCTGTACGTGCTAGTACATAATCTAGTAAGCTTGTTTATTGAAAGCTTGTTCTGATAGATGTTTAAAAAATAAGAAGGCAGTCCATCTCTTCAAACTTGTATAGTTTGAAATCTGCTCCTGAGTGGAAGTTGCATCCCATTCGTAGTGGCTTCGTTTTTTAACCATCCTTGCATTCAAGACATCATCAACACAACTATATAAATTTGTCTAAAACCGGACATTGTTAAATAATGGCAGTGATCATTCATTACATCATTAGGCCGGTTATGAATTACTAAAGTCGCGAGTTTTAATTTTGTAATTAAATGTTCATAGTTACTAAAATAAATCTACTATTATAGTCTACTTGGGAATTCTTAAGCATTTATTTCTATCGAGAGTTAGTAAATATAGCGACACCTTAGCCATTCTTCGTTGATATCATTATTCTTCATATTGGTTGAAAATAATTTAACTACTTCTTCCAGAAGTGCAACTTTTCATGGGATTAAATTTGCACTTCCTTGTTGGGTTCAAGATCATCAACCATTATGTGTCAAATGATTGACAGATTTATTAAAGCATCTTATTAACTATAGACAATATTGAATACATAAATCGTTAGTGGTGTTAGGTATATTCACTTGGAATAACAAAGTGTTCCCTAGCACCAAATTTCCATACTTTGGAAAATTTAATCTTTATTGGTGGTACATTTTCTAGCATTTTGTAAATGTAGCAGATGTATATAAGATGACTGCTTAACCCCACAAAAATAACATATTATCTACTTTATAATATATCTAAATGATGATATGTATGTAACTACTAATTACTCAATATGTCCATGAAAAGAGGGAATAAAAAAAATATTGGTGAATAATTAACCAAGCTTAAGAAGAAATAAATTCACAATTTCCATGCCTTTGTAGCTATAACAAAGCAGAAAAGCTAATATAATCAAGTCATTGACCATAATTATATAAAAACTAAAATCATCCATCAGTTAATTATTTAATAACAGATCACCTTTCATCACATAATGAATGAACAAGCAAAGTCATTAGACATGTACCATGTTGTTTTATATGAATCAGGTTATGGTTTACCCAATAATCCAATAATATAACTCCTATAAAGAATTATTGTAATAAATACATAAATAAGTAAATAAAAAAAGGACAAATGTCTTATTTTCATTGATACAAAGTAGCAGTTTCTCCCCCTACAATAAGCACTTTATAACTTATTACTGTTTTCATTTGCTCTCATCTTGTTTTGTAAATGAGAATCAAAAAAGGATTGCATAATAACAAAGATCACATAAAGTGTCTTTAAAGAGTACTTTATTATGTGTTTTAATCGTGAGAAAAACGGGTTGCATGTAAAAGAAATGCATTATAGCAAAGAAGCACACACACAAGCACACATGCCTAGACATATTTTAGAGCATGTTGCAATTATTTCTGAAGGATTTTGTTCAAGAACATTGTAAAAGAACATACAAAGCATTAGTCACACGAGTTTCCTGAATATCAAAATAAAAACATTAATATTTACAAACAAATAACAGAATAACCCCAAATGTAATTTCTGCACATTTGAAGATATATCTTGAATGGAAGGTGGAAAAACAGATCCTAACAATGAAGAAATAGCATAGAATTCAGATATATTAAAATAGGTCAATTAAAACACTTGTCACTCCTATACAACTTGCCATATTCTTTTGTCTTCGTATCACTACACTTCTGTACAACTTTAGAGCAGTCGAAACATAGTACATACTCTTTGTGCAGTGAACTAGGAACAGAAACTGAAACAAGCTAAAACTGGAATACACACAGCAGCCTCCATTGTGTCCCTTTAACTAGCCCAATAGAGCTAGTAGCTACATATATGTATACGCACTGTACTTGTTACATTTTTGCTTCCTTATTTTGAATGTTAAGTATACACTGAATGTATGTACATGAATGATATACACAGTGGATGTGGATACGAAATGTACACAAGTGGAAGAAACATGTGAAGGAGGCTAAAGACATTAATGAGTTGCCTTGTTTGAGCAAGCATGCATCAGGCACAGTTTTAAGGCTGTCACCATTTTTGCAGTGTTCAAATCCGCCAGATATGTGGGGTACCGCACGCAAACGAAAGCTCCTATTTTGTTCTGGACCCTTCCATGTTACGTCATTTATTTTTGGTCAAGTATTTTCTTTTCGTTGATACATTCATTATTCACCGATAAAACTGTTTTCAAATTTGGTTTATATTATACTCAAAGTTGCTTGTATTATAATAAATGCTTTTAACTCAACTAAAATTATCTATTGAAAATTGAATTGCATTGTATAAAATGTCCTATTCCAATAAACAAATAGATTATGATACATTGACTACAAAATTTGCAATTGTGTTCAGAATATAGGCATGTCGCTCCTAAAATCAGATTTTGTGTATTAAGTTTAATGGTACAAACAATTTGATAGAGTGAATTTAATTCCCTCACAAACTAAAAGTGCTTGAACAAATAATTCATGCGCATCATCAACACAAGACGCCATTAAATTTCATCACAGACTACAGGGTGCTTGAACAATATGAGATTTTGTTTTTTTAAGATACCCTTTAAAATCTAAATTGTTATTTAATTTATAACTAGTGTTTGAAAACTAATTAAAATTAATTAAAGAAATTGCATATATACCTGCTCCATCATCTAGAGATATCGAATAAGACACTTCGGATGGCACACATATCCACCCACTCATCAACAAAGGTCTCTGCAAATTGATGATTCATTTTGCTGGTTCTCTCATCTAGTAGCAGTATACTGTCCAACACCACTTTTTCGTGTGTGGATGGTACAGATTTCCCATGGATGTTGGACAATGTAGAATCTCGGCATATAGTACCTTTTGCAATAAAAGGGAATATTTATTATTATTTAAGTTTTCTACTTATTATGTCATAAATGTTTAAATGTTAAAAATACCTGTTCCTATTAATTCTAAATCAGAGTTGAGGATTTCACATTTTTGATTGTTCTTAACATTGGTCGAATCCTGGAACTGCGAAGCAATGAATTCAAGAGCATTGAATTGTGTGGCGCATCCTCCATCAGAAGAATTGACCGGTGCACGAATTCCCTATTCAATATTTCCCACCATGTTGATCAAAACCTCCATTTGCCCAGACAAATTTCCCACCGTACTCTCCAAACTTCCCACCCTCATTTTCAACTCATCCTGCTCGCCATGAACATGTCGGAGTCGTTTATGTGCAATGGCACAAGCCTTAACTTTAGTCTTTGGTATAACGGTCCCAACACCGCGGCTCCTACCCCTTGCATCCTTACCAAGCACTTGTGATAAGATGTCTTCATCCACTGTCAATTTTTCTTCATCACTATCAGTGATCTTTTCCTTCGCTTTCACAATTTGATCCTGTAATATGATAATATTTTCATGAATAAGGAATTTTAAAGAATATGCAAGTTAATATTTGTTTAACTTACAAAGTATGAGAAGTGGCATCTGATATGCTACCAACTTTTTTCCTGTGTGTCTTCTCCCATACTTGACGACGACTGATATTTTTAACTTCAATGTATCTTTTGTTGCGCACATATCCTTTATATATTTTCATCAACCTATAAATGTGATCAATTATATACTGTAGACGGTAGCTATTTATATGAAATAATGATGTGCATAACTGAAATTAGAAATTTACCGTTCAAACGGATACATCCATCTATATCTGACAGGGCCACAAATCAACGCTTCATCGGCTAAATGAACTATAAGGTGGACATTGATATCAAAAAATGCAGGTGGAAAATGTTTTTAGAATACACACATTGCTTCTACTAAGCTAGCCTTTGCTTTTAAAAGATGTTCCCCATTGATCACCTTTGAACACAAAATGTTAAAGAATAAACTAATACGATGAACAGCATTTCGTAGATCCTTATGTTGTGGATAAGAATGTTGAAGCAATACCGGAAGCAAATGCTGCATTATGACATGGTAATCATGTGACTTCATATTTCTTAGTTCAGGAGGATTGATGCTCACATTGTTGTGAAAGTTAGAAGAAAATTTGTTAGGCACTTTCAGATTTTTCAAAACGGTGCAAAACCGTATCTTTTCTTCTTTGCTCAAAGCGAAAGTTGTCTTTGGTATGATTGTTTTATTTGTTTCAGGATCTTCCATCACCCACAACTTTTGTTTTATACCCATGATTTTCAAATCCTTGCGTGCATTGATGCCATCTTTTGACTTATCTTTATGGTCCATAATGGTGCTGATGAGATGCTCCGTAACATTCTTCTCCGTATGCATAACATCAATATTATGTCGGACCAAATTTGCTTTCCAATATGGTAAATCAAAAAAGATAGACCTCATATACCATCCAGAAATATTGTCAACATCTTCATTGGTTGACTTTTTCCGTTTTCGACCAATTTCTTCTTTTTGTTTACCAACTTTCAGTTTGATATTCGCTACTTTCTTTTCAACTTGAAAACCAGTCAATGGCCATTTAGGGCGACGAAGTTCTTGTTCGTTGTTGAAATTTGTCTTATCGTATCGAAACTTGTGTTCGTTAGGAAGAAACATTCGATGTCCCATGTAACACATCTTCTTACTTTCAGGAAGATAATAAGAACAAGTGTTTTCCCAACAAACAGGACATGCAAAATAACCGTGAGTTGTACATCCCGATAAAGTCCCAAAAGCAGGGTGATCATGGATTGCCCACAGCACCCTAGCTCTCATTGTGAACTCAGATTTATTTAACGAGTCAAATGTAACTACTCCTTCCCATAACTGCTTTAGCTCGTCTATCAACGGCTGTAAATAAACATCAATATCCTTTCCTGGTTGTTTTGGCCCAGAAATCAACAATGTTAACATTGAGAACTCCCTTTTCATGCACATAGACGGAGGAAGATTATATGGTACTACAATTACTGGCCAACAACTGTAAGGGTTAGAGAGAGAAGCATGTGGACAGAAACCATCTGTTGCTATTCCAAGTGTGACATTTCGTGGCTCGGCAGCAAAAGTTTGATCAAATGAATCTGCGACTTTCCATTGAGAAGTGTCACATGGATGACGCATTACGGTTGGATCATACTTGGCACGACCATGCCAGGTCATCGCATCTGCCATCCATGGTACAGTATACAGTCTCTTCAATCTAGAAATTAAAGGAAAATGTCTTAATGTCTTTCGAGGTACTTTGGTGCATTTTCGCTCTTCGTTTAATCATGTCATATATCTTGGTTCATTGCAATTTGTACAAGAAGCTTTGTTCGCATCATCTTTCCAGTACAATATGCAATCATTGATGCATGCATCATAAGTTTTGTAATTCATCCCAACTTGCTTAATGATCTTCTTCGCGTCGGAGTACTTTGTCGACAGCGTGTTACCTTCGGGGAGTAACTCCTTTATTAGTTCGAGAAGTGCAGTCATACCATTATCTGAAAAGCTGTATTGGGTCTTCAAGCTATTCAGTTTCACAATGGCATACAACTTCGTAATCCCTTTTGAACATGAAGGATACAATGGCTCATTTACGCTACCAAAAAGCGATTTATACTTCTTACTTTCATTGGCCTGCCAATCTGGATAATCAGTAGACTACTCTCCAACATTAGCATGATCAGGCAACGAATTTGTAGGATGAAAATGATGAAATCTATCTGCATCATTGACCAGATCTTCCATCCTAATATGTTCAGACTCAGCAGTAGTTCTGCCATGACTAACTGGTTGCTGTTTTTCCATCTCCGCCCTTTTTTCCCCATGAAAATACCACGCTGTATACGATTGGATAATACCCCATCTAAGCAAATGAAAATGAATGTCATCTAATTTGATCGTCTTCATATTTTTGCACCGGGTGCAAGGGCATAAATACAATCCTTTCTTACCACCGTTTTCTTCAACAAAACTAATGAACTTCCGCACCCCGTCTATATAGTATGTAGATCTTAGATTTGATTCATTTATCCATTGTTTGTCTATGCTAAAAGACATACTGCCCTCCTATATCATATTTAACAGAACATGAGACTTGCCCTTCAATGGGTCCTATATCATAACCACTATTAAGATGTCCCAAGCATAATGTCTTTAAAGTGAACATCAATATCAACAACCATTTCATTTCTACAGTTTGAGATTTTAGGGTGAAACCTAAGATATTATTCAGGTTCATTCATTATACTTATTAGAGTTTATGTGAATGAAACAATAAGTGAACCGTGAACGCAAATAACTGATGAAAATTAATTGTATTGACCGATTACCATTGGTTGGGTTGTAGCGGAGTGTAACTTGTTTGGGTAGTTGGATGATCATTTTTCGGTTGGTTATTTATAAATATATGGATATATCAATTCTTTTTTAGTCAATAACAGTTTGATATTATTTTTTATCTTAGTATATTATTATTTTATATATTATATAATGCTAAACATATTACATATGTGATAGTCTCAAGTAATTCCAGAATAGCTAATCTTTACTTCTAACATTCTTTTAGCTTTATTAGATATTACTCTCCACATCCTAAAGCAGGTAAACATAGTGCATATCTTTAAAGAACAAATTCTTTTCCTTCTGTTTCTTTCAAAATCTTTTGGTTGCTTTGGATTTGTAAAAATGATTTTTGAAGGCCTCATTGTTATAAACAATTATGCTTGTTTTTATAAAATGAGCTTACAAGTTAATCGAGAGCACAAATCTAAAAACGATCAATTGAAATCATGCTTGTTTTTTGTTGGATGTTTTGATTTCTTGATGCCAGAACTATAATTTATCTTGAACTTTTACCATTCTTTTCAACTATGATACTCTAATGTAAGACAAACAAGTAGACAATAACCCTAGAATTAATTTTGTGGTATGATTTTAAATATTTAATTAATTTTAAATAGTTAAAATATATGGACTATTTAAATTTCAATAAATGGAACTCAAAATATAGGGTTTATTTTAAACATTAGCACCAAACTGTTTTCAAAAAATTTGCCATTACAACGGCGTTATTTTGTAGCACCGGAGTAATGTCTATGCATTACCCCTCTCCTGATACTTGGCTTGCGCCATTAACAACAATTTTATCCACTTATACAACAATGTCAGAACAATATACAACATTAGCACCAAACTGTTTCCAAAAAATTTTCCATTACAACGGCGCTATTTTGTAGCACCGGAGTAATGTCTATGCATTACCCCTCTCCTGATACTTGGCTTGCGCCATTAACAATAATTTTATCCAATTATACAACAATGTCAAAACCATATACAATGTCAGAACCATATACAACATTAGCACCAAGCTGTAAATTATGCAAGGAGATCAAAATAATACAAAATAGCATAAGATTGACTATTGTATTAGACATGGTATACTTGCAACATTAATTAGTCGATGCAGCATATGACCAAAATCATATCACAATTTATCCACAACGCATCATAATTACATAATGATGGTTGCTTATTTTGGACTACTTGAATTCGACTTTTATCATTTTTATTTGGATTCTTGCTGTATTGGCGTCGATTTATAATTGCAGACCTACTCCTGTTCAAAATCAGCCTCTTATTTGAATTATTTTTGGACAGCTCACTTCAGCTATGAATAGGGAGTAATTATGATGTTCTGTCTGTGCATTATTGAAACTCTTGTAGCAAAAGTGTCTAAGACACAGCAAATATATCCAGCACTCACATTGTAATATTTAGTATTTTCATAAACTCTATTGAAATTTGTAGAAATTTCAAAACATTAACAATTTAGACCCACAATATGGTGTAGTTTATTAAGAATGATTATACATTGATAAAATCGAGCTATAATTTTTTTCCCACTACATAAAACCAATGCTCAAATCGCCAAAAAAAAAATTAAGTATTAATAAGTGCAGCTCTAACGTCTTTCAATGGGCATTTGCAAGTGTAGAATGTGATTCTTTAACCAGACTATATAGGCTTTTGAAGTATAAATGTGATTCTTGAACCGGATTATTACTCAGAATCAACTAGGCAAATTTTTGAAGTAAATCAGTCTAAAGCTAGGCAGTCAGTACCAAAAGAAGAAATCAAAGGTCATGGGGATAAGAAGCAACTGAACTTAATTATTCATATATCAGTGACCATATAATGTGTGTAGAAACAACTATTAGTAATCATTTTGCAAAGTACTCAGAACCATTTGCAAGTATCGTGCATTCAATGAAAATAATTTAACAAGTATAATATACAGTCAATGGTGAATCGAAATTACAAATTAGGCATACCTTAGCGAGACAGCAGCAACTGCGACGACAACAACGGGTAATAGGATGGCGACGAGGAACCCTAACGGGAGACGATGGTGAGAGCGGACTGCAATAGCAAAACGATGGTTAGAGTGGACCACGGTAGGAGACGATCCACGAGTAGTATGATGAAAAGAACGAGGGATTTTAACAATTGAAAGGAATTGAACAAAATAATTTGGGGAAAATAATTCGCACCAAAAATTAGCAAGGAACGAAACGAAGTAGATCTGGGGCGTTTTTTGGCAGTAAAAAATTCGCACCAAAAATTAGCACGAATTAGATACGGCTAAAACACGTATCAAATTTGATACGGCTAAGAACCGTATCTAAATAGGGGGAAATCGAATTATTTGGAGGGAAGATGTGCGTATTGGGTGGAAAAGTTTGCGCCAGAAATAGGCACGAAATTAGATGCGGCTTAAAGCCGTATCAAATTTGATACGGCTTATAGCCATGTCGAATACATTAGATACGGTTATTAGCCATATCTAATTTGGTACGGCTTTAAGCCGCATCCAATAAGGCGGAAGGAGGTGTGGCAAAAACAGCTTTTTGGTGTAGTGTCATCTCCAGGATGATCAAGATCAATACTCATCACTTTTTTCAGTCACTGTTTATCTTCTCGATAATCAATAGGGAGTCAGATTAGTTAACATGGGCATTTAAATTCAAAAAAATATAAAATCACATTTCTAAAATGCCTAAACTGAGACAAAGTCGATAAAAACTATTTTCTGGAAGGGATTTTGTAAAAATGTCAGCCAATTGAGAATCAGTTGAAATGATATTTTTACAGATATTTTCTTTGGAAATATGATCTCTAATGAAATGATGTCTAACATCTATATGCTTGGTGCGAGAATGATGTACAGGATTATTTGTGAGATCAATTGCACTTTTGCTATCACACATAAGTGGAACTCGTTGAAAATTTAGACAATAGTCTAGCAAAGTTTGTATCAACCATAAAATTTGAGTAGAGCAACCACTTAAAGCAATATACTCTGCCTCAGTGGTAGATAATGCAATACAATTTTTTTTCGACTTGACCACGCAACTAACGAATGTCCCAACATAAAACACGTTCCATTAGTACTTTTTCTATCAACTAGACAACCATCATAGTCTGCATCTGAACATCCTTTTAACTCAAAGTTATCATTAGTTGGATACCATAGACCAAACCGTAGGGTGTGCAACAGATATCTTATAATCCTTTTTACAGCTTTTAAATTAGATTCTTTTGGATTTGATTGAAATCGTGCGCAAAAACAAACAGAGAACATAATGTCAGGTCTAGAAGCAATAAGATAAAGAAGTGATCCAATCATACCCTGATATTTCCTTTGATCAACTACCTTACATTTTTCATCCTAGTCAAGTTTAATTGTTGTGCTCATGGGAGTTTTTGAAGGTTTAGCATCTTTCAATCCAAATTTGTTGACAAGCTCTCTGATATATTTTGTTTGTGAGTTGAATGTACCTTTTCCTCTTTGTTTGATTTGAAATCCTAAGAAGAATTTCAACTCTCCTACCAAGCTCATTTCAAACTTTTCCTGCATGATTTTTTCAAATTTCTCATACAAAAGGTTGTTAGTGGCACCATAAATAATGCCATCAACATATATTTGAACAATCAAAAGGTCATCATTTTCGTGCAATAGAAATAATGTGGTGTCTACACAGCCCTTTTTGAACCCATTTTCAAGGAGATAAGTGCTAAGACATTCATACCAAGCCCTAGGGGCTTGTTTTAATCCATATAGTGCCTTTTTAAGTTTATATAAGTGGTTAGGGTATTCTTGACTTTCAAATCCTTCAGGTTGTTCAACGAATACATCCTCTTTCAAAATTCCATTAAGAAAAGCACTTTTAATATCCATTTGTCTTAGTTTAAATCCTTTATAACAAGCAAAAGCTAACAAGATTCTAATGGGTTCTAGTCTTGCTGCTGGTGCAAAAGTTTCATCAAAATCAATTCTTTTAATTTGATTATAACCTTTAGCAACTAACCTAGCTTTGTTCCTAATCACATTTCCAGATTCATCAAATTTATTTTTTAAAATCCATTTGGTTCCTACAACTGGATAATCATTAGGTATAGGTGCTAAAATCCAAACACCATTTCGTTCAAACCGATTTAGCTCTTCTTGCATAGCCATAAACCAACTCTCATCATTGAGAGCTGTATCTATGTATTTTGGTTCAATTTTTGAAATAAATCCAATATATAGACACAAATCACATAAATTTCTAAAAGTGGAACGAGTTAGAATACTTGCGGTACGATTACCTATTACCAATTCTAGAGGATGATCTGCTTTGAATTTTAATCTCCCTGGTTTCAGATTTCTTTGGACTTCTTCTGCGTTTGCAGTTTCTTTTGGATTTTCACTTTCATCTTTTTCATTCTCCTCTTCGACATTGCTTTTGATTGTTTCCTTGCTTTGATCATCAATGCCTTCATCAAATTTCACATTGATTGACTCCACGATTGTTCTCATCCTTTTGTTGTATACTCTAAAAGCTTTGCTTTTGGATGAATATCCCATGAATATGCATTCATCAGCTTTTTGCTCAAATTTTCCTTGTTGATCACCTGTATTGAGAATAAAACACGGACAGCCAAATTTTTTGAAATATGCAATATTTGGCTTTTTGGTGAACCATAGTTCATATGGTGTTTTCTTAAGAATCGGCCTAATCATGACTCTATTCATTACATTACAAGTTGTATTTACTGCCTCTGCCCAAAAGAACAAGGGTAGTTCATACTCATTTATCATAGATCTAGCCAACTCTTGTAAGGTTCGATTCTTCTTCTCGACTACTCCATTTTGTTATGGAGTACGTGGGGCAGAGAATTCATATTTAAATCCATTTTAATCATAAAAATTTTCAAATTCATAATTTTCAAATTCTCCACCATGATCACTTCTTTGCGAAATAATAGAAACTCCTTTTTCATTTTGAACAAAATTTCTAAATTTAGTGAAGTCTGAGAAAGTTTCTAATTTTTTAGCTAAGAAGTATACCCACGTGAATCTAGAGTAATCATCAACCAATACATAACAATATCTCTTACCACCTAAACTTGCAATATCGTTAGATCCAAACATATCCATATGAACTAGTTCAAGGACTCTAGAGGTACTTACAGTGTTCTTGGCATGAAAAGATGATTTTTTAAATTTTCCCATAGTACATGCTTTACATAGAGCTTTTGTTTTGAAATCATGAGATGGTAAACCTCTTACCAAATCTTTTCTTTTTAATTTGTTTAACAGATTTATGCTAGCATGTCCTAATCGTCTATGCCATAAGTTTACTTCTACATCCTTAGTTGCCAAACATTTTTAAAGAGTGAGATCATCAAAAGATAGAGAGTATATATTACCTTTCCTCTTACTTGAAAATAATGTTTCGTTTGATGATTGGTCAACAATTTTGCACAAATCAGAATCAAAAACAACATTCATTCCCTTATCACATAACTGGCTGATTGAAATCAGATTATGGTGCAGATTTTCAACATATAATACATTGTTTAAGGTAAATGTACCGTTACCTACTTTACCTTTATCGATAATTTTACATTTATCATTGTTGCCCGTTGTGACTCTACCACCTTTGTACTTCTCTAGGCTAAGGAACTTTGGTTAGTCACCCGTTATGTGCGTGGAACAGCTAGAACAGGTACACTAGAAAAGAGTTTAGTGACCTATTTGTTTTTATAGGTCCATGATTGTTAGTGATAAACAAATTTGAAAAACAAGTTTGTGTAGAACCAAGACAGTCTATATTTGTTCCTTTTGGCACCCAGATTTGTTTGATTTTAAGGGATTTTACA
The DNA here is from genome assembly GCA_030737815.1 of Allium fistulosum. Lineage (NCBI taxonomy): Eukaryota > Viridiplantae > Streptophyta > Magnoliopsida > Asparagales > Amaryllidaceae > Allium > Allium fistulosum. Next base: position 875,048,284 of record CM060905.1, on the reverse strand, counting down.
TTCGTGCCTTTAGGAACCCAAATTGGTATGGTTTTCGTGTGTTTGGGTCTAGACAAGCAATTATTTTGATTGTATCCAATTTTTCACAAATCTTGCACTTGGAGTTGACATGATCAGTTTTAATTCTACCTTTAACAGATTGAGTATACCCAAGTCCTTATCTAATAGTATTAATAGTTTGTTTCCCTAATAGCATATTCAGTGATCTTTCTCCGTTGGAGAATTTTCTTAAAGTTGTAGACAATTGTTGCACTTGTGACTTGAAAGATTCATTTTCATTCAATAACAGAGTGCACTTTTTAATCGAATTTTCTCTCCTAGTATTTTCACTTTCTTTCAAAATCAGAATTTCATTTTCAAGCGATTTAATTCTAGTTTCTGATTTTTTTTATTTCCTCTTCTAATGATGGACACTTATCACACTTAGGGCTCTTATTTCTATAGTTTTGAACCAATTGATCAAGCTGCTTATTTAGTTCTACCAAACTATCTTTTTGTGATTCAATTTTAGCGTACTTTTCCCTAAGTCTTTCAAAACAACCATTTACTTCATGAAAATATATAAGTAATTGTGAGTGAGTAAGTTTTGATACCTCGCAGCACTCATCATCATCGCCACCACTTGTTTCTTCTAGAAGACACGGATTTGCTTTTTCACTCTCACTGCTAGTGCTTTCGTTATCATCTTCATCACTTTCATCCCAAGTTGTTTCAAAGCTTCTCCTTTTTGGTTTCTTTCCTTTGCTGAATTGATTTTGAGGACAATTTGGCTTGATATGACCAGGTTTATAGCACTTGTGACAAATGATTTCCTGCTTTCCGAGTTGTCTAGAACTTTGACGATTCTGCTTTTTATTTGTTTATTTAGGGCTAGATTTCCATATTTGCGGTTCCATCTTTTGAATCTCTTTATTATTAGTGCCAATTCAGCTGCTCCTTCATCATCACCATCATCGTCTTCACTTCCCATCATTACTTTGAGAGCTATTGATTTCTTTCATGTATCTCCTCCTTCACGTTCTTCCTTAAATTTGATTTCTAGTTCATAAGTAGTGAGGTTTCCGATGAGTTCTTCAACTTTAACTTGTTTCAGATCCATTGATTCTTGGATGGCAGTCACCTTTGCTTCAAATTTTCATGGAAAATTCTGAGGATCTTTTGGACTATTTCCCGTTCTGTGTATGGTCTTCCTAGGGATTTTGATTTGTATAGAAGATTAGAAAATCGTCAATCATTTGCCATTGTGAAGTTCTCGTACTTGCTACTAAGCATGCCAAGGCAAGATTCTTTAACTTTGGAGGTTCCTTCAAGAGTCACTTCAAGCCTATGCCAAATTTCCCGCGCAGTTAGACAATGTGAGACACGGTTAAATTCAATTTGATCTAATGATAAAATAATAGAATTCATAGCTTTAGCATTGGCAGTTTGCAGTTTATTTCCAAGATCTATCCATTGATCCGTAGGTTTATCAACTTCTTGATTATCTACCATTACTGTTGGTGTGCTATATCCCGTTTCTACAATATTCCATGCATTTATGGTTTTCAGAAAAAATTTCATTCTAGTTTTCTAATAAGCATATTCACCATTAAACATGGGCGGTCTAGCTATGGACTGACCTTCACCAAAAGCATTTTTTAAAGAATCCATTAAAAGAAAAATAATAATAATAAATGGTTTTTATTCCTAGCTCCGATACCACCGGAAGGATCATTTTCACCCTAGAGGGGAGTTGAATATGGTCTACTACTAAAAATTAATGCGGAAATAAAAACAAAAACAGAAAGTAATGCAGAAAAGATCACACGCAGTTTTACCCAGCTTCGGCAAAAACCGCCTACGTGCTGCCCCCAAGGTTTCTACTAGAAATAAAATAATCAGTCACTTACAAAAACACGTAAACTCGCGATACTCGCTAACTCAATTAACCTAACTCTAAGCTCAAAACCCTGCCACAACTCAGCCACTGAGTTGTGAATTCTCAAACTACGCCCCGTAGTTTGTACCTAGTAACACAACTAGGAATTTACCAAATTTTATAAGAGAAAATTACAAAGTTAAAACAAAACTATAAAACAAAAACCTTATATAACTAAAGACCAAAGCAAATAGTATCGGCCCAAAAAAAATGCGGTTAAAAAAAATGATGCTCTTATTCTTTTTGAATATTGAGGCAGATATCCTCTTTCACTTTTGTTGTCTTCGATTTAGGGTTTTGTTGATCTGGAGCCACTGCTTGAAAATAGCACTTCGAATCTGCATGCTTTTGTTCCTCAATTAGCTTGCTACTTCTTCGATCAGTGTTATTTGATTGGTCCTGATTTGAGTTTGACTTCGGTATGTTTTTGTCTCTTGAATGCTTTGGTTGATTGTTTTCGAACTCGTGATTATTTGTCGATGATGAATTAGGCTTATATAGGAATTGATTTCCTATATTTTTGTTTATGCTTTGGCTGTGAAAATTGATTTGAATTCTTCAATTTCTTTGCTCGGCAATTCGATTCTTGCTTGAACGATTGCGATGATTCTGACTTGTTTATTAGTTGATATATTCGAATATGTTACTCCATAGATCTCTAATGAATTCGTATTTGCTTGAATTGATTTGAATCGTTTCGTTCTTTTCTCCTACGACTTGTTCATCAATCTCTAACTTGTTCACCATGATTTGCTATTCCATTTTCTAAAATACGATCAAATATGTTTGATCCCTGTTGATTTTTATCTCGGTCTTGACTTGTTTGAACTGTTACTGATAGTTGCCCACGGCTACTTCACTATTTTTGATGTGTATATGTGACTGCTGCATACTCATGTTGCCTTGATGTCTCCTCTGTTGCATATGTATATACATGTCACTGCGCTTGTATACATGTCAATGTTTGTTGGGTTGAGTTGTTTGTTGTGTCCATGTATATACATACATATATGTATCTATATGTGTGTGTGATCTGATGTTGCTATGCTTTATCCCCCGAGTGCTTGCATTCATGTGTGTTCATGTGTGTGTGTGTGTGTGTTATTGCTGTAGCTCCAATGTGTTCACTGTGTATGCATATATACATATATATATATACACACATATATATATATATATACATATATACATATATACATATATACATATATATATATATACATATATACATATATACATATATATACATATATATATACACATATACATATATACATATATACATATATACATATATATACATACATATATATATATGCATATATGCATACATGCTCCAATGTATACATGTCCGGTGCACCACCTTGTATATTTGCACTACATGTTTAAACTAAACTTGGATATGAACTTGTTATTCAAGTGTTTTGCATTCAAGTAGGCTGTTTGTTGATTGCTTTTGATTGTGTGGTTCTATTTTGGTTGAGCTGCTGTCATGTCGTATGTTACATGATGTTTCTCTTTTTGGTTTGCTGAGTGCTTGGTTGAGTGTATGAACTGTATGTGTGTGTGTGTGTGTGCGCGCGCTTTATGTTTCTTGTAGCTCGACCATTGTATTGCTTATGTTGATGCCTTTAGTTTGGTTCGAATGTGCCTACATGTATGATGTTCACTACTCATTCATGTGCTTCCCTTTGCTGTATCCATTGAGTTGTTGGGTTTTGTGTGTACACTGAGTTTGTATGCCTGTTTGTACATGTCCATATCTCTAGAACAGTTGTTCCTTGTTGTGTTTGCACCCTACTTTGATCTTCATGTGGTTGAGGTTGTTGTCATGTTGGTTGGACCTGAACTGTGATAGTCTTAAACTGTGTTGCTTTGGTTTTGTTGCTCCTGACCATGTCTTGTGCACTTTCTGAACTGTTTTGTTCGAGTCATTGCACCTGTGTTGAATCCAGTCTAGGCTTGGTTTTGACCTTGTGCTCACTTGTCCCTGCAATTTTAACAAGCAAGAGTATATCGGTGTGCACGACCTTGTGGCATCTACAGTGATACATTGTGCACGTTACAAGTTGTTCATGTAAGATGAATTAAAAAAATGATGAGGAACAACCCAAATAACTAAGGCAAACAATAATTTCAAAACACACACTTCATTGTGCACTGCAAAATATTTCTTTTTCAGTTATACCGCGTCAGTGTTAATTTGGCAGATAGTTCAGATGCTGGATACAGGCTGGAACAGAGTTGAAGATCAAATACGAGTGATGAGTGAATATTTATTGAGGTGAAATTGTAAAGTGAAAATTGTGTTGTAAGTGAAGTTATATTGTAATTGAAAATGTGTAAATGTAGTGAGAGCTCAAATTTGTACTATTTGAATTTGTAATAAATATCTGTTTGAATAAAATATTTGTTTAAATATGAATTTCGAGTTATTTATTTTACTCAATAGATATTTATTTAATTATGTGAAAAAATAAAATAGTACAATAGCAAATATATTTAAATGAATATATATATATATATGTTTATTAACATCAAACAAAAATCATAGGCTATTGTATTCTACATATGTTATAACCCTATTCCGAACACAATGGAATATATATCGGAAGCCAATTTCATCATATACATAAGATAACTTTTCAAAATTTAATTATTTTAGTTTAAATTCCTTTAATTAAATCCTACATGTTTCGAACTCGCACCATCAAACGATATGTCCAATCGTTATGAAATTCGACAGCATAAAATAATTCACTATTACAGATCAAATGAAACTGGTTTCGCCGAAATCTGAGATAGTGCCCAAAAACACTATTTTTACACATTAATTAAAACGAGTTTTCCCATTTCTGTTTGTTCACTTTTTAATCAAATTTAAAAGTTCACTAACCCCATTCTAATTTAAATAAAATTTAAATCAACTTTATAATCATTTTCATTCATTTTAAATTCAAGATTCAATTATTTTAACAATTTCAAATATTAAATTAAACAATTTAATTATCCAATAAATCATTATACTTTAAATATAAGTTATTTAACATGTAAATTAACTTTTCAATATTTAAAATCAATTAAATATTCCAATTTCGAATGACTAAAATTCTGGGTCGTTACAGGCATTTTCCTTCGACCCACGCATAGCAAACATAATTCTCTCCGAAGCCTTATCGCTTTTCTCAAGCTAGCCACTTGGAACTTATTATCCCGCATTTTGGCAAGGCCATGACACCAAGAACTTAACTGGAAACCAAGGACAGTCCGTCCTGAAGATCGGTTATACGCAGGCTTACTATGGATGTCGATAAATTTTGTCCGAGTCTGGATCAGGCTACCATTAATATTGCAGGGCCAGCAAAGCTAAGAAAGCCAAAGTTTCGAATTTCAAGTCAATCGGAGTTCGTATGCTCAAGATACGATCGATACAAACAGAGCAAAGACAATCGATACGAACAGAACAGTTGCGATCGATATGAACAGAGCAAAGACAATCGATACGAACATAATAGTTGCGATCGATAAGAATAGAGCAAAGACCATCAATACGAACAAAACAGTTGTGATCGATACGAACAGAGCAAAGAAAATCGATATGAACAGAACAGTTGCGATCGATACGAACAGAGCAAAGACAATCGATACGAAGGAGACAGCCTTCAAAAAATCCAAACTTGCATCGATTATAACTCACAATCTACAAGTCCAAATGCTACCAAATTTTCATAGGAGCTTGCGTACATCTGCAAGAATGTTCATGATCGATCTCGACTCGATTGGACAAAATATTGATCGATACGAAAATCGTTCGTATTGGTAATGGATCGAGTGCAAACGGCATGGAATCGATCGTGTGGGCCCACCCACGTGAGAGAAGAGGTCTTTCGAGATCTGAGCGAGATATTTGCAGCCTACGCCTATAAATAGCAGCCCTGGACCTACAGAAGAAGGGACTTTTGGCCTCTCTACGCCGATATTCTGCCGAAATGATTATCAAACTTCAGTAATACTATTGTAATCTTTTGTAAACAGCGAGTGAAATTCAATAAACATCAATCATTTCATAGTGGACGTAGGCAATTCGCCGAACCATTCTAAATCCTTGTGTTTCTGTGCATTTTCTTATCTCTTAATTGGTGTGTTTGTTAGATCTGCTTCATTTTACATTTATTTTCTTCATTTTATCTCTTCAAAATCATCTGAAGAGTGTTGTGCCCAATTTTGGTACAAACACTTTGGTGCTTTCACTGAGAAACCCCAGCTTTTCTCCTGCTCTGTGGATCTACTACCGTTGTTAGATTGCAAAAATCTAAGGAGAAGATCTAGATTTATCGTCAAGTGGTTCCTTCTATTCTATTCAGATTGCTCTAGATCTAAGAGGAACTGCATTCATCAAGATTTTCGTATCCATATTTTCGTATCCATGAAAATATGGTGATTTTTGTATCCATGTTTTCGTATCCATGAAAATATGGTGATTTTCGCATCCATGTTTTCACACCCAGAAAATATGTCAACATTCGTATCGATCAACTTTCGTATCGATCACTATTCGTATCGATCACTATTCGCATCGATCACTTTTCGTATCGACCGACTTTCGTATCGATCACTATTCGTATCGATCACTTTTCATATCGATCACTTTTCGTATCGATCACTTTTCGTATCGATCGACTTTCGTATCGATCACTATTCGTATCGATCACTTTTCGTATCGATCACTTTTCGTATCGATCACTTTTCGTATCGATCGACTTTCGTATCGATCACTATTCATATCGATCACTTTTCGTATCGATCAACATTCGTATTGATCGACTTTAGTATCGATCACTATTCGTATCAATCACTATTCGTATCGATCACTTTTTGTATCGATCACTTTTTGTATCGATCAACATTCATATCGATCGACTTTCGTATCGATCAACTTTCGTATCGATCACTATTCGTATCGATCACTTTTCGTATCAATCGGTTTTCATATCAATCAACTTTGTATCGATCCAGCCGCGTACATTTCGTATCGATCCTCAAATACCACTTCGTATCGATCCGACGGTGTGCATTTCGTATCGATACTCAAATACACTTCGTATCGATCCAGCTACGTGCATTTCGTATCAATACTCGAATACACTTCATATCGATCTAGCTGCATCCAATTCGTATCGATCATCAGATACAACTTTGTATTGATCATCAGATACAACTTCGTATCGATCCAGCTATGTGCCTTTCGTATCGATCCAAGTGTCCACTTTTCGGATCGTTCAATTTCACTTACATTTGTATCGTTCAAACGTTACTGAGAACGATATGAAATTTCAAAAAAAAAAAAATCGGGTACGACATTAGCCGCAGCACAGAGCACCCGCATAGTGAATTCAATCACCAATTCAATGAAGGAACATTCCATTTGTGCTTCTGATTGTTCCATGACTAAACAAGACATAGGGAATCACAGCAACAAATGCTGAATTGCAATCAAGGAATGGGTAAAGAAATACTACTCAACCGATGCTCCCAGAGGCTGGAGAACCTAGCTAATATGCCAAGAACTAGAGGTTGTTAATATATCATGCTTCTAAGGTGGACTGTAACTTCCTCCAATTGACCAGCTTTTAAACTCCTGAATTGACAACTATGGTATGATGGCTAATATGACAACTGCCCTACACTATCTACTCTATAAACTCAAAACATAGCTGGTCGCTGCTGAACCATCTTCAAATGCTCGCATCTTAATCATACCGTGTCCATATGACTAGAAGCATGACATACAACCTTAAGAGGACTTCCTCACTATCTTATATATATGGGCCTCCTACCTGGGTGAAAATTAGAAATAATCACCAATCTATGAGCCCATCTTAACTAACTCACCATCCAATCGGCATTACAAACCATTCGAACGTTGGGCAATCGTTCTTACATCATTCACCAGTATTACAAGACCCTGTAGCCATAAAATGGACCTGATCATAATGACAATTGGGGAACCTTTCCCAGTCGAGGCTTATTCATTGAAACCATCCTACATGCATATTTTCCAGTGAAAATTCAACATGTTGACTACGTCAGTGCAATATGAAAATACAACCCCCGACACTACCTTATGAAGTGGGAGTGGCACATGGATTTCGCCAAGGGTGATGAATGCCATCAAACGCAGATGTCTCCTGTAACGACCCGCTATTTTGGACCATTCGCGTCCATTATAAGTGTATAGGTAGACACTCATGCCGGAGTTGAATTGCTCAAAATACCGCGTTGTTAATTTAAATTTGGCAAAACTGAACATATACAGTAAATAGATATAATCACAGATCACAGACACAGAGTAATAAGTGCAGCGGAAATAAAAGAGATAGTAGTTCATGAAGCTACTATATGAATATATAAAATACATCAGAGTTTACAACAGAAGAGTAATACGATACATCAGAGTTAAACCAGATACAACGGAAGAGTAACAGATACAAATCAGAATACATCACTGGAATCATCGAATATCAGAAAGCTGGATAGATAACTGGATCTCCAAGCGAAGCTCCAACTCCAATGGTGAGTCTCGAATACTGGTACACTCAGTCTGACCCGAGCGTAAAGCAAAACACAAGACACTCGAGTCAGGATTAACATTCTTATATTAATAAATCCAACTCAAGTGAAATAGCAATTGAAATACAAGTAACTCAAAGGATGTTTGGAATAACCATCCTCTAAGGATCCGTTAAACTATCTACTAGGTAGTAATATACGCTAAGTAGATAATGTCTATCAGTAATATAAAAAGATATCAAAATAGCGTTAAGTCATGGCCCATTCCACCCTTAACACATTTTTATTCCCAAAAGCATATACAAGACCGTAGTTTCCCCAAAACCGGAAGTCACCAGAGGGCAATCCATATACTAAAGGTACAAATCAAAATCGTAGTGGTCGGGAATAGGATAATCAGTATGACAAGGTACATGAGGCGATACCAACTAGGATACTAGTAGTTGCCTGATCCGGACTGATGTTGGGCATAGCAGCTACCACCCCAACACCGCGAAACAACACTCCCAAATCGAGGGGTGCACCCAAATCGAATCACAAAAGTAATAGATATGGTATCGAAGAAGTGTGTCCGCTAGAGATGGCGATCCTCAATGGCCCGGCGCGGCTCCTGTTTTAGTCATGTCAAGGGTCATCCAAAATCGTTCTCTTTCTTCAGTCAACGCGTTCATCAAAACCATCCACTTCGTTCTGGATCAACACTCCGCGTTTAGTTATTAAAGTGGTTTCGGTTCAGATAGAGAGTATATCCATTACCGATCCCGGTCTCTTTAATAACTTTCGTAATTATTACACCGATTGGTCGTTTATATATTTCAAAAACCAAATCAATTTCAATTTCAAATAGAATTCGTAAATCAACATTTCATTTGTCTTTCTAAAACAATTTCCAAAATTTTCGTTTCAAAACTTCCAATTTTCCATTTCAAAATCTTATAATTCAATTTCAATTTATATTTAAAACAATTCAAATATTGATTCAAGTTCGTATATAAGTTTCATTCCGAAATCATTTAAATAAATTCTATTTAACATTCAAATCAATTTAAACTCATTTATCGATTTCATTCAATATTCGTTAAGTTACTTTATCATTCAAAACAATTTCTATTAAATTTCCAATTCAATTAAACAATTCTTAAGTTCAACTTCATTAAAACAAAACTTACAATTTTGAATTAAACTAAATTCGTCAAATCAATTCTCCAATTACAAGTCTTACATTAATTCCAAAAATATCACATTTTATTTCTTGTTAAAGAAATTCAATTTCACTTATTTACTTACTTAAATAATTTCCAAAACTTAATTAATAAAGAAAACTCAATTTCAGTTATTTACGAAGTAAAATTCACTTATTCAAAAGTTCAATTTTCTTATTAAATAATTTCAATTCAATTTAATCATTAAATAATTCAATCTTATTTAATTTTTAAATAACTCAAAACTTAATTATTAAATAATTTCAAAGTTTAATAATTTCAAACTTAATTATAATTCCAACTTAATTATAATTTCAAACTTAATTATTAAATCATTTCAAACTTAATTCAATCATTTCTCAAATTAAACAACATTCTTTCATTGATTACATTGTTAATCTTTTGTTTCAGATTATTAAATATTACCATTTTCCTTTCATCAAAATTCAAATTTCAACTTCATTTCAAAACCATATTCTTTATTCAAATAAAATCTTCGTTTATTTTCAAATCAAATTATTGACCAATCGGGTTTTTATTTAATTTTCTATCCTAAGTCAAAGTTCAATTTGGGGTATTTATCATTTCAACCCGATTCCAATTCAATTCAAAATCAAAACATATCAAAGGGAACTTGCAGTGTGATAACTGGGATGGTGTCAAAGTAAATAAACAAGCAATAACAACAATCAATAACAATCCAATAATCAATTCAAATAATCCCGAAATAATCCTATTAATTCGCATTGTTATTTGTACGAATTAATATAATTATTTTTAGAATCTACACTATCATTTCATGTAGATTAAAGATTATTACATTACAGTTTTTCACTTGTCATCTATTTACAATTCCATACATCATTAATTTAACATCATACATTCAGTGGTTCAAAGTATAATTAAACAAATCCTACGTGTCAATAAATTCAACAGTTAAAGGGGTCATATTATACAAATGTCAGTTAATCAAATTTAACATTTAATTATCCTATATCAAGTTCAATTTTATATTGTTTATCATTTTAACATTAACAATTTAACATCCAATATAAACATCAACAATCAATCAATTATCAGCCAAACTGTATTATCATCGCATAAATAATTAACAGATAATGGTGTCAGATGTCACACGTGAACTGATACAGGCAATAGCATATATAACAGTGTAATTAACTAACAGCAGCATATTTCAATTGTCGTTTCAATTGAAATCAAATTTAATAAATAAAAGAACGTTAATCGTGAGTGATTGCTCACCTTTCGAGGCTAGAGATGCACGAGAAGATGACACGGATACGCACACTGATACGGACATAGAGATTGAGTTACGAATCCAAGCAAAACAAATCGGCACGAATTCAACGATCAAAGCTGATAACAGAAATCGATGAAATCAAATCAAAACATTCAACATAGCAACAAATAAAACATGTCCTGCGTCAAAGTTTAACAATATAATTCTATGCGCTACCAAGATCGAAATGGTCTGAAATTTGGTGTGAATAAAGATCAAAACTTGTATTTTAAACTGCAAAAGATTCACTTGTTTTGGACAAAAGACGAGAAAAGTTACGATGTCACGAACATAGACTCAGGCCATGTTTGCAGCAGTGTAAAATAATTTCTAAGTACAAAAGAATAGCTGTCTGGGTCTAACTTCCAGATCCTCGACCACTAATCAAACGATGTCGGATTTGGCTGAAATTTGACAGGCATAAACTAGGTAACTTTGACTTCTTTTTAAAAATAAAATCAACCCATTCCGACGTAAGACAGAAGAGATACGATGCGTCAAACATGAACTCAGGTCGTGTTTGCAGCAGTGTAAAATAATTTAAGTACAAAAGAACAGCTGCCTGGGTCTAACTTTCAGATCCTCGACCACTAATCCAACGATGTCGGATTTGGCTGAAATTTGACAGGCATAAACTAGGTAACTTTGACTCCTTTTTAAAAAAAAAATCAACCCATTCCGATAAAACATGAGTGAGATATGATATTGTGAACGTGTAGTCTAACTGCTGTTCAGAAAAAGTAAACATGCAAACAACATATAAGTATAAGTTTTTATAAAATAATATATAAATATACTTAAGCCTTAACCACTGAAAACTATATGTAGGCAAAGCAAAATCTCAACAGAACATAGATATATATAAACTACACCACAAACATATGGCATAAATATATATTGGTATACGTATAGCTTCTGACATATACATAGCTTCCAAACTTTTTAATAAACTTATATATATTAACTATATATATAAAACAGGTTTACGAATATATATTTTATAATACACAATACTAACACATAACTCCATATATATATAATAACCTATTATACAGTAAACGAAATGAAAACATTGAAATATATGTCTTCTTTTATATTACAATAGTTACTAAAAGCTTATAACTAACTGATGTATATTTATGGATCCTATAGTTTATATTTCATATAACAAGATTCATTTGAAACAACAGATCAACCATATAAGCTAATAAACATTATATAGTATTATATACACTATATAACAAGATAATAACAGATCAACAATGTATACGAACTGAATTATATACCATAAAACAACATATATAAGCTGGGCACGGGACAAACCAAAGTAAGGTGGAGGAAGGCCGAGTTAATCTGCAGCAAGGCGGGAATCGAGCCAGAGAAAGAGGATGGTTGTCGGTGAGGGTGATGGTGGAAGAGAGGCGAATGGAGGAGGTGAGTTGTTCTAGTTATCTGGGTTTCGGCATGAGCAAGCCAATAGCATAAAAATAATAATAATAATAAGTAGGTAAAACATAAAATATAAGGAAAAATAAAAGTTTAGCTTGAGGAATCCTTACCCAGCATCAGTACGAATTGTTTATCTTCAAAAGCAAGTGGATAGGTGAGAAGATGGACAAAATCATAATATATTGTTCACTGAGTAAACAGTAAAAGGAGAGAGGAAGAGGCAGAGATATTGGAGTGTATGGAACCGGAAAAGTAAATGGACAAGTGAATATATAACGTAAAAGTTGGAATAAGAAAAGTCAAATATTCATTGCTATAAATATTGAGGATAAAACTGTTGATATTATGGGATTGGTTGAATAGACACAAAAACACAGATACTTCAAACCGAATACCGATACATCAAAAAGTTTTGTCGTTTCCGATACGTACCAAACGTCGAAATATATAAATAAATATACTGCGGAGATCAGCACGACGAGACGATCAAAACGGTATACAGATATCGGTGGTATGATTGAATTAGAAAAATTCGAATTTTTCTACTAGCGGAAAATGCAAGAAAAACACTGAAAAATAAGATCGACGGAGCCAAAGATGTCCGAATTTGGAAAAACAACAAACTGTCATCTTGCTCAGAAGATGGTTTAGAACTTTTCTATGTAAAAATATTTAGGTTTCGAAAACATTTTATTTTCATCGCTTTTTAACTGATTAAATTGAAGTGAATTTACGTGCGAAATAATCTTTCGTATTTTCGGACGAAAATTTACCAGTTGCTATGTTTAACTAGACGTATTCCAAATATAAAATTTTTATTTCAAAATTTTATCGTTTAAAATTTCACAAAATTTCAACTAATTACGTTATTGAAACAGTTGAAATTTACGGGTCGTTACATTCTCCCCCACTCAAAACTTTTCGTCCCCGAAAAGGAACGAGGTAGGAGAATAGAAACAACCAGAAAGAAAAACAGATTTGAAATACAAAATAACAATTAATTTAAACCATATAAATTCAAATTTAAATTAATTGATATTCAATAATTGATTTAATCCATTTGATTTCACTAAAATCAATCTCAACTATTAATTGGCGTAAATAACAAACGCGAATTAATATAACTATTTCTAAATTCATTATCTTATTATCCAATTATCTTCAATTTACAATTTCTAAAACCATAAATTTGAATAGTCTTTTATTATAATCATATTTTTTTCAACAATTTAAATTCTTCTTTATTCCAAATTACTGTTAAATTCATTCTACTTAATATGTCTAATCACATATATTTAACCCATATAAATTAATTTAAACCATAAAAGTTTCGATTTAAATTAATTTATATTTACTAATTGCTTTCAAATTCAAGGTATTTTCATAAGTTGATCAAATTTCAATTTATTAATTCTTTCAAAACAAATTTATTAATTCTTTCAAAACAAAGTTATTTCATTATTAACTGAATTTACTTATTATCTTATCTAATTCTATTAACATCTTTATAATCAAAATTCAGTGTATAACATTTATTATAAACACTCAATTTTATTTATAAATTCAATTTATCTTATATATTATCCAATCACATATTCAACTTCTGAATGATTTAGGTAAGTTGTATTAGAATGCAGTTGAACAATATACAAATAAAATTTTCCCAATTCAATTATTCAAGTTTAAATATTTATTCTAAATTTTGGTTTTATTTATAATTAAAATCATCTTTTAACAAAATTTAAGAATTTGATTTCCGATTAACTTTAAACAATTTAGAGATATATATAATATATTTATATCAAATCAATTTAAATTTTTAAAATAAGATACCTATGTATATATATATATATAAATCAAATTATACTGAAGAAATTCAAATCAAAATATTTTTCAAAACAAAACCGTAGCGAAGCTATAGAATAGTATCTTCACTTCGAAACTCGAAAATGAATGTCGATGATGCGGCCGCCATCACCGAAATTATTTTCCAGCGACAAAGAGAAGAGCACTGATTTCAACATTTAAAAGTTCTTTGAAAACGATTTCTATTCGAAAATACTTTCAATAATATATACTTTAAAATTTTAAAACCAAAGTTTGAAATCACCGGAATCTAAATTCTCTAATTTCTGAATTAAATTCATTTCAAATTCCAATCAATTTATAACCAAGTTTATAAATTCATTTATTTATTATGCAATAGTCAATGGTTTACAAAACAATAAATGAAAATCAAATATTATTATTTCAGACAACAAATTCATTAACAATTTAATTTCAGAAAACTTATATTTATATATAATATAATCATTCAAAACTATTTTGTTTATCAAATTTGAAAACAACATTTTTAATAAAAATTTACAAATACATTTCTTTGCTCGACGATACAGGAATGGATTTTCAAAATAAGGATAGGGATTCAAATTTGGTTAATTCAATCAAAGAAATTTTTGATTTGAGAATAAGTTGAAACGAAAGATAAGGTGATTATTTAACCGAATAAGGAAATAGATAATCTTATATAAATCGCGGGCAACCATAACCGGGTCTACCGTGACTTCAAGAATAAGATCGATACTGAATTCCGAGGTAAATCAACACTCGATCTCAAGAGATGAATTTAGGTATAGCAGGGAATAGATAGCATCGTAAACCGAGGATACAGAAATCTCCGGTAAATCAATGCCTATTATAAAGGAGTTTTACCCCTTTACAAATCATTCGAAGTTTGGTGAGACCGCCGATTCACTATAAGGGTCATTCGAAGTGGAGTTATGTGATGCTCCAGAATTGAAAGAAGACGAATAGTGAGGGACACGAATGAAATTTGGAACCGTAGGGAACGTTCCAAAATTCAAAGAAATCGAGTCGAAAGGAAGAGATTGAAACTCGAATGAGAGTGATTCTGTAAATACATTTACCCTATATGTTAAGTTTTGCCTAGAGCTACCAAAGCTCTGATACCAACTGTAACGACCCGCTATTTTGGACCATTCGCGTCCATTATAAGTGTATAGGTAGACACTCATGCCGGAGTTGAATTGCTCAAAATACCGCGTTGTTAATTTAAATTTGGCAAAACTGAACATATACAGTAAATAGATATAATCACAGATCACAGACACAGAGTAATAAGTGCAGCGGAAATAAAAGAGATAGTAGTTCATGAAGCTACTATATGAATATATAAAATACATCAGAGTTTACAACAGAAGAGTAATACGATACATCAGAGTTAAACCAGATACAACGGAAGAGTAACAGATACAAATCAGAATACATCACTGGAATCATCGAATATCAGAAAGCTGGATAGATAACTGGATCTCCAAGCGAAGCTCCAACTCCAATGGTGAGTCTCGAATACTGGTACACTCAGTCTGACCCGAGCGTAAAGCAAAACACAAGACACTCGAGTCAGGATTAACATTCTTATATTAATAAATCCAACTCAAGTGAAATAGCAATTGAAATACAAGTAACTCAAAGGATGTTTGGAATAACCATCCTCTAAGGATCCGTTAAACTATCTACTAGGTAGTAATATACGCTAAGTAGATAATGTCTATCAGTAATATAAAAAGATATCAAAATAGCGTTAAGTCATGGCCCATTCCACCCTTAACACATTTTTATTCCCAAAAGCATATACAAGACCGTAGTTTCCCCAAAACCGGAAGTCACCAGAGGGCAATCCATATACTAAAGGTACAAATCAAAATCGTAGTGGTCGCGAATAGGATAATCAGTATGACAAGGTACATGAGGCGATACCAACTAGGATACTAGTAGTTGCCTGATCCGGACTGATGTTGGGCATAGCAGCTACCACCCCAACACCGCGAAACAACACTCCCAAATCGAGGGGTGCACCCAAATCGAATCACAAAAGTAATAGATATGGTATCGAAGAAGTGTGTCCGCTAGAGATGGCGATCCTCAATGGCCCGGCGCGGCTCCTGTTTTAGTCATGTCAAGGGTCATCCAAAATCGTTCTCTTTCTTCAGTCAACGCGTTCATCAAAACCATCCACTTCGTTCTGGATCAACACTCCGCGTTTAGTTATTAAAGTGGTTTCGGTTCAGATAGAGAGTATATCCATTACCGATCCCGGTCTCTTTAATAACTTTCGTAATTATTACACCGATTGGTCGTTTATATATTTCAAAAACCAAATCAATTTCAATTTCAAATAGAATTCGTAAATCAACATTTCATTTGTCTTTCTAAAACAATTTCCAAAATTTTCGTTTCAAAACTTCCAATTTTCCATTTCAAAATCTTATAATTCAATTTCAATTTATATTTAAAACAATTCAAATATTGATTCAAGTTCGTATATAAGTTTCATTCCGAAATCATTTAAATAAATTCTATTTAACATTCAAATCAATTTAAACTCATTTATCGATTTCATTCAATATTCGTTAAGTTACTTTATCATTCAAAACAATTTCTATTAAATTTCCAATTCAATTAAACAATTATTAAGTTCAACTTCATTAAAACAAAACTTACAATTTTGAATTAAACTAAATTCGTCAAATCAATTCTCCAATTACAAGTCTTACATTAATTCCAAAAATATCACATTTTATTTCTTGTTAAAGAAATTCAATTTCACTTATTTACTTACTTAAATAATTTCCAAAACTTAATTAATAAAGAAAACTCAATTTCAGTTATTTACGAAGTAAAATTCACTTATTCAAAAGTTCAATTTTCTTATTAAAGAATTTCAATTCAATTTAATCATTAAATAATTCAATCTTATTTAATTTTTAAATAACTCAAAACTTAATTATTAAATAATTTCAAAGTTTAATAATTTCAAACTTAATTATAATTCCAACTTAATTATAATTTCAAACTTAATTATTAAATCATTTCAAACTTAATTCAATCATTTCTCAAATTAAACAACATTCTTTCATTGATTACATTGTTAATCTTTTGTTTCAGATTATTAAATATTACCATTTTCCTTTCATCAAAATTCAAATTTCAACTTCATTTCAAAACCATATTCTTTATTCAAATAAAATCTTCGTTTATTTTCAAATCAAATTATTGACCAATCGGGTTTTTATTTAATTTTCTATCCTAAGTCAAAGTTCAATTTGGGGTATTTATCATTTCAACCCGATTCCAATTCAATTCAAAATCAAAACATATCAAAGGGAACTTGCAGTGTGATAACTGGGATGGTGTCAAAGTAAATAAACAAGCAATAACAACAATCAATAACAATCCAATAATCAATTCAAATAATCCCGAAATAATCCTATTAATTCGCATTGTTATTTGTACGAATTAATATAATTATTTCTAGAATCTACACTATCATTTCATGTAGATTAAAGATTATTACATTATAGTTTTTCACTTGTCATCTATTTACAATTCCATACATCATTAATTTAACATCATACATTCAGTGGTTCAAAGTATAATTAAACAAATCCTACGTGTCAATAAATTCAACAGTTAAAGGGGTCATATTATACAAATGTCAGTTAATCAAATTTAACATTTAATTATCCTATATCAAGTTCAATTTTATATTGTTTATCATTTTAACATTAACAATTTAACATCCAATATAAACATCAACAATCAATCAATTATCAGCCAAACTGTATTATCATCGCATAAATAATTAACAGATAATGGTGTCAGATGTCACACGTGAACTGATACAGGCAATAGCATATATAACAGTGTAATTAACTAACAGCAGCATATTTCAATTGTCGTTTCAATTGAAATCAAATTTAATAAATAAAAGAACGTTAATCGTGAGTGATTGCTCACCTTTCGAGGCTAGAGATGCACGAGAAGATGACACGGATACGCACACTGATACGGACATAGAGATTGAGTTACGAATCCAAGCAAAACAAATCGGCACGAATTCAACGATCAAAGCTGATAACAGAAATCGATGAAATCAAATCAAAACATTCAACATAGCAACAAATAAAACATGTCCTGCGTCAAAGTTTAACAATATAATTCTATGCGCTACCAAGATCGAAATGGTCTGAAATTTGGTGTGAATAAAGATCAAAACTTGTATTTTAAACTGCAAAAGATTCACTTGTTTTGGACAAAAGACGAGAAAAGTTACGATGTCACGAACATAGACTCAGGCCATGTTTGCAGCAGTGTAAAATAATTTCTAAGTACAAAAGAATAGCTGTCTGGGTCTAACTTCCAGATCCTCGACCACTAATCAAACGATGTCGGATTTGGCTGAAATTTGACAGGCATAAACTAGGTAACTTTGACTTCTTTTTAAAAATAAAATCAACCCATTCCGACGTAAGACAGAAGAGATACGATGCGTCAAACATGAACTCAGGTCGTGTTTGCAGCAGTGTAAAATAATTTAAGTACAAAAGAACAGCTGCCTGGGTCTAACTTTCAGATCCTCGACCACTAATCCAACGATGTCGGATTTGGCTGAAATTTGACAGGCATAAACTAGGTAACTTTGACTCCTTTTTAAAAAAAAAATCAACCCATTCCGATAAAACATGAGTGAGATATGATATTGTGAACGTGTAGTCTAACTGCTGTTCAGAAAAAGTAAACATGCAAACAACATATAAGTATAAGTTTTTATAAAATAATATATAAATATACTTAAGCCTTAACCACTGAAAACTATATGTAGGCAAAGCAAAATCTCAACAGAACATAGATATATATAAACTACACCACAAACATATGGCATAAATATATATTGGTATACGTATAGCTTCTGACATATACATAGCTTCCAAACTTTTTAATAAACTTATATATATTAACTATATATATAAAACAGGTTTACGAATATATATTTTATAATACACAATACTAACACATAACTCCATATATATATAATAACCTATTATACAGTAAACGAAATGAAAACATTGAAATATATGTCTTCTTTTATATTACAATAGTTACTAAAAGCTTATAACTAACTGATGTATATTTATGGATCCTATAGTTTATATTTCATATAACAAGATTCATTTGAAACAACAGATCAACCATATAAGCTAATAAACATTATATAGTATTATATACACTATATAACAAGATAATAACAAATCAACAATGTATACGAACTGAATTATATACCATAAAACAACATATATAAGCTGGGCACGGGACAAACCAAAGTAAGGTGGAGGAAGGCCGAGTTAATCTGCAGCAAGGCGGGAATCGAGCCAGAGAAAGAGGATGGTTGTCGGTGAGGGTGATGGTGGAAGAGAGGCGAATGGAGGAGGTGAGTTGTTCTAGTTATCTGGGTTTCGGCATGAGCAAGCCAATAGCATAAAAATAATAATAATAATAAGTAGGTAAAACATAAAATATAAGGAAAAATAAAAGTTTAGCTTGAGGAATCCTTACCCAGCATCAGTACGAATTGTTTATCTTCAAAAGCAAGTGGATAGGTGAGAAGATGGACAAAATCATAATATATTGTTCACTGAGTAAACAGTAAAAGGAGAGAGGAAGAGGCAGAGATATTGGAGTGTATGGAACCGGAAAAGTAAATGGACAAGTGAATATATAACGTAAAAGTTGGAATAAGAAAAGTCAAATATTCATTGCTATAAATATTGAGGATAAAACTGTTGATATTATGGGATTGGTTGAATAGACACAAAAACACAGATACTTCAAACCGAATACCGATACATCAAAAAGTTTTGTCGTTTCCGATACGTACCAAACGTCGAAATATATAAATAAATATACTGCGGAGATCAGCACGACGAGACGATCAAAACGGTATACAGATATCGGTGGTATGATTGAATTAGAAAAATTCGAATTTTTCTACTAGCGGAAAATGCAAGAAAAACACTGAAAAATAAGATCGACGGAGCCAAAGATGTCCGAATTTGGAAAAACAACAAACTGTCATCTTGCTCAGAAGATGGTTTAGAACTTTTCTATGTAAAAATATTTAGGTTTCGAAAACATTTTATTTTCATCGCTTTTTAACTGATTAAATTGAAGTGAATTTACGTGCGAAATAAACTTTCGTATTTTCGAACGAAAATTTACCAGTTGCTATGTTTAACTAGACGTATTCCAAATATAAAATTTTTATTTCAAAATTTTATCGTTTAAAATTTCACAAAATTTCAACTAATTACGTTATTGAAACAGTTGAAATTTACGGGTCATTACATCTCCCCTCATTCCTCAGAGAAGACCATCAATAACGGTTAGACATACCAGATATGTTTCTCATATCGCTGACAGGAATAAAGAAGCTGACCGCCAACGAACTGATCAAAGTCCACAGCCAGTTGCTCCCAACACTCATAAATGAAATCATCACCAGAGCTTATTTTCAGACTTTGATAAGAGAATTGGTGAATAGCCGCCAACAACTACACCAACATTTCGCATCCAATATTGAGTTGAAGAACTAGATGAAGGATCAACATGGCGAGATAAGGAGGAAACCTAATCCATAATCTAGATCGAAAAATCCTCTTCTTTAGATAGCTACCGTGGACGCCAGTGCCATAAGGCTGCTCCAGAAAGGATAGCTCTAACAATATGTGCAAGTCCAACAAAACGAAGGACCGGGAACACCCGACCCCTATCGATCAAGAACTTTGATCAAATTGAACCATTTACGTTAGACTTCCAACCGTGAAGGGCTGGACCGAAGTGCAATAGTGAGCATACGACGTCGCTTCACTTATCAATGAGATTTAATCCGATCTCTTTTGAATTATTTCTATTTCAATTTAGTTTATGTTACAAAATATGACCGACCTGAATTAAACTTCTTGCAAGTGATGTAGGTAACCGAGTACTTAAGGTTGGGTGCAAAACAACCTCCGCGAACAATGATCAAGTCATTGAGGTATCATTATGACGAGCCTGATTCAACCACTGATAGGCTACTATATGCCCGTGGCCTAGGGGAAAGGAATCAAAGCGGAAGAGACTGACAAGGTCAGGACGCTAGTACAAAGTGGATGCAACCGACCATTCACTCATCAGCCTATGCAATTTAATTGGAGATCTGGGAAAGACTTGGAGTGATGTGTCCCAACAATGTACTTTTCATCTCGTACTTGAAGCTCGCCAAAATACTTATGCTTCTTCTGATGCCCAGTAAAATCGGAATCACACCAAGGGTGAACGTGACGTCACCATCCATGCATCCAATCCTACATTAGACACTTGGTGTTATTTGAGAACACGTGTTTAAAGTGGATATGATTTGGCCGTTCACTCTCTAGTTCGCGTCTGTGATTCGGCAAAACAATCATGCCTTAAACCGACTTCATCAGGGGCCAACCCTCAATTTAAAGTCATCAACGACTGACTGCCTACTCGCTAACCATCATGAGCTGTCATTTCAACTCTCTTCCTCAGCTCGTTGGGAAGAATACAAAGTAAAAATTGGACGTGACTCGACTGTCTGCTCTCAGATTCTTGCACCTGACTTAAGGGAAAATACACAACTCAAAGTGGATGCAGTTCGACCATCCTCTCCTCTACTCAAGCTCAAAGCTTGCCAGAACACTAATCTTACTCCTTAGGCTTGGCAGAAGCGGAATCCAAATGAACATGGACGTGATCCAACCTTCCATAAACTAAATCTCGTCCTTCGTTGAGGGGCAGCTAAGTGGAAATTAATCGGGATCCCACCGATCACTCGCTAAGTAAAACCCCGAGCTCAGGGACAAGCTATCACACTGAAGCCAAAAGGGATTGATACACGACAATCCTCTGACTAACTCCGGCTCCCAGAGTATGAGCTGGAGCATAAACTTACAGACATGGGCTCGAGGAGGGTGGATTCGCCCACCTAATGACTTCGCTCATGTTCAACCTAAACCCAGGGAGGATGGATCTGTCCATCTAACGACCTCGCCTTCCATATTTACAAGCTCGAGAAGAGTGGATCTGTCCATCTAACGACTTCGCTTGACTACTCATGGTGGATGTAATACGACCGTCCACGTACCTAATCGACTTCTTGTTCCCAAAGTGTGAACAAAATCCTAAAGACTAAACAGATGTGACTGACCATCTGTTAGCTAACTCCAGATTCCCAGAGCGCATACTGGAGTATAAACATTAACTAACTCTGGTCCCGAGAGCGCAAACTGGAGTATAAACATCAAATGGGTGTGACTGACCACCAATCAACTAACTCCAGATTCCCAGAGTGCGGACTGGAGTATAAACATTAACTAACTCTGGTCCCGAGATCGCGGACTAGAGCACAAACACCAAATGGGTGTGACTGACCACCCATCAACTAACTCCAGATTCCCAGAGCGCAGACTAGATTATAAACATTAACTAACTCTGGTCCCGAGAGCGCGGACTGGAGCATAAACACCAAATGGGTATGACTAACCACCCATCAATAACTCCAGGTTCCCAGAGTGTGAACTGGAGTAGAAACATTAACTAACTCTAAGTCCCAGAGCATGGACTGGAGTATAAACATCAACAAACTCCAGATTCCCAGAGTGTGAACTGGAGTATAAACATTAACTAACTCTCTAAGTCCCAAAGCGTGGACTGGAATACAAACATCAACAAACTCCAGATTCCCAGAGTGCGAACTGGAGTATAAACATCAACTAACTCCAGAGTCCCAGAGTGCGAACTGGAGTATAAACATCAACTATCTCTGGTCCCGAGAGCGCGGACTTGAGTATAAATACCAAATGGGTTTGACTGACAACCCATCAACCAACTCCAGTCCATAAAGCATGGTTTGGAATATAAATACCAAAAAGGGATGTGATTCGACTGTCCATCTATCGGCTCTGGTTCCTCAGCAAGTTCTGTATTACAAAAAGTGGATTTGGATCGACCGTTTGCTTTCCAATCTTCCCCTGACATGGGAGCACACTTAACACACAAAATCGGATGCGATTCGACCATCCAACACTAAGCGGGCATGACACGACCGTCCATGCATCAACTCTTGTCCTCGGCATAGGACCTATAACATAAATTTATAGGGATGCACTCCAACCCTAAAAGACAAAATTTCTTCCTTGATTCGACGGGGAGACTTAGATTCACAAACGGACCTAGCTGGATGTCC
Organism: Allium fistulosum; assembly: GCA_030737815.1. Classification (NCBI taxonomy): domain Eukaryota; kingdom Viridiplantae; phylum Streptophyta; class Magnoliopsida; order Asparagales; family Amaryllidaceae; genus Allium; species Allium fistulosum. The sequence continues at coordinate 875,024,735 of CM060905.1, read as the reverse complement.
TATTCTTAATTGATATTACTACCCATCCTACTGCAATTGAACGTGACATAACCGTTCATCCGCTAACTCTCGCCTATGATCCGACGGGTTGTGCGTGCAACATGGACGGATGTGACCTTACCATCCTCCAATCAATTCCTTCCTACAGCTCAGTGGGAGAAGCATCAAACTAAAGTTGTTGTAATTTGACCGACCACACTTTGACTTTTGCCCTTGACTGGGGGTAGAGGAATTGACTGAGGAAAATGCGGTCCGACTATTTTCTACAAAAAATCTTAGTCCCCAGAGTGTGGACAGGGGTATAAACATCAAATAGGTGTAATGAATGGCCCTTCCATTAACTCTGATCTCCAAAGTGTGGCTACAAGAATAGACAAACAAATGAATGTGATTCGACCATTCATTCACCATCTCTGACCTAAGCTCGACATGAGGAGTATAAACTCACTACAGGTGCAATTAAACCATCCACGGACTAACTCTGCTGATCCAAGACTGGGGGGAGAAGTACAAATCACCGAAAGAAGAGAAAGGTGACTCGCTACATCTCCAGCTTAGCGTCCTTTACAACTTAAGGAAACGACTACAAGGAGACCCTAATGATAACCAATTAGAATGGTGCCCAAAGTCCTGGGCAACCAATTATATTGTACCGCCGGATTGACGGGAAATATCGATCTACACCTATCATATCATACCATTGGATCGATAGGAAATGAGGTCCGAGCATTTTACATTGTGCTGTTGAATCGACTGTTAATATCGATCCTCTTCGACTACAAATCAATGTGACCCGAACGTCCATCGAATACCTTTGACCAACAAAACATGGATAGAAGAATAAACCACGAATGAGTGTGGCTTGACCATTCATCCTCCATCTCCTTCCTTCGATCTGTCAGGAGGAGCATAAGACCAGATGAGCATGACATGACTGCATTTGTGCTGACTATATCCCTAGATCTAACGGGAGAACGTAAATCGAAATGGACGTGGTTAACTGCCCAACTCCAAAAGAATGCAATGCGACCAATCATTCTTTGACTCTTACCACGATCCGACTAAACGAGCAATTCACAACAAGTGCAACCTAAATGTTCGTGCACCGATTCTTGCCCTCGATTCGACAAGGGAAGCATCAATCCTGCATTGGATTTGATTGGACGATTCACTCTTCAGCTTTGGCCCATAGTATGGCAACATAAGCAGCGAAGTGAATGTCATTGACCATCCAGAACCTAGCTCATGTCCGAATGTTGGCAAAGCAACAATGTATTCCGCCTAGAGGAAAGAACTAGAACATGATGCAGGATAGACACGCCTCAGCCTTCCATTGGTTAACTCGATTCCATGGTTCAACGGGATAGAATACAAAATTGATGCGGACATTATCTACCCTGCCACTTATCGAGATATTCCCCAGACTTAGGGGCATGGGCAAGAAGATAAGATTAATGTGATTCAACCATTCATTAATCAACTCTGGTTCTTACAACTTGTACTATAGTATAAACACATCAGGGGCTAGGCTCGACCATCCGCACAATCTGTCCATCAAACCAAGACTGGGGGCAAAAGAGTGATAATCCAAGATTTGACTATGACAACTCGATCCTATGACCCGTGCCTTATATTCATAACAACTCAAGGTTACGACTAAAAGGATGCCTAGGGATAGAATCATCGGATCGATGCCCGGACTTATGGCAGCCGATCATTATTCCGACCCTTACAACGAGCAATGGATCGCGAGTACATTGAATGGAAAGCGCATCACTCGGAAACACAAGTAGATTCAAACTAATGGCTGGAGCCATCTATGCTGCAGCACGCGATACAACGCTAAACTATACTAATCCTTTGATTCAATGTCCTTACAAGCCTGATCATTTACCATTGCAAATAAACACATGAAGCACCTGCAACCCATCACGAGTATTGTAGATCAGATCACAACTCTGCGCAATGATGATGAAAGAGTCAACTGTTTTACTTCAGGTGAACCTTGATGTGTTCGCTTGGACTCGATCTCATATATATATATATATATATGGACTCTCACCAGCCATAAACCATGCATTAAATGTCGCATCATTTTTGTTCACCGATGACTTGGCAGAGATATTCGGTGCTCTCCAAAAAATGTAGGATGAAACTCGATCCGTTGAAATGCTCTTTCACCATTACATCAGAAAGATTCTTTGTTTTCATCATCAATTCTCGTGGAACCAAGGCTAATTTCTAGAAAATTCCGACAACTAGAGACACCCATGTACCGAAGACAACCAAGCAGGTACTGAGCCTAAGTCGGAAGATTACCGTCCTAAGTTGATTCAACTCTAGGACCATCTACAAGTGAATTCTCTTCTTCAACCTGACCAAGAGAGGGAAGAGAACTTTTGAATGAACTAACAACTACATTGATGCAATTCCAGCTCTGATAGATCGATTAAAGAGACCTCCCATTTTACCCAAACCTTTGGATCGTGAAGATTTACACATCAATTAAGCCGTGTCAACACACGCCATAAGCATCGCATTGCTATGTGAAGAGAAGCGAATCCAAAGACCAGTATATGATGAAAACTAGCTATTGAAAAGCTCACCCCGTTAACGTCTATATCGACCAGACATTACGATAGGTCCAATAGCAACCTTAGATGTCTGGAAGGTTACTCAAATGGAATATCGAGCTAAGCCAATTTGATGTTACTTATCTCCCTCATAGAGCTATCCATGGTCAAACATAAGTATACTTTATATCTGAATTCACTACATCAGACGATTATCCGAAGAATAGTGGAGAAACGTCCAACCAATGAAGAACATACATAGATGGAATTTCCAATAATCGGCTTTTTAACGTCGAAGTTGCGTTAATGACTACTGAGGAACAATCGATCTGCTACGCCCTCAAACTCAACTTCCCTACAACAAATAACGAAGCTAAGTATGAAGCCTTGGCGCTCAAACTTGCAAGAAAACTAGGAGTGGAAACTTTACATGTCTTATGTGATTACTGGTTAGTAGTATGCCAAGTTAGGGAAGATTATCTGACTAGGGGGCAACGTCTTTCTCCTTATCTCAGCTGGGTCCAAGATCTATTAGCCGACTTCGAGTATTACACCATTACACACATCCTCGGAGAACAAAATGAAAAAGCCGAGTCATTAGCCAAGCTAGCCAGTTCTGGGGATGCACGACACATATAATTTATCCCAGTTGAAATACTTATTATTCCAAGCATTGACAGATGAAGATCGACTAGATCCTAGAAACGGAGGCAAAAAGGGAGTCACGGATGACTCCTATCACAGATTATCTACAACAAGGCATTCCTCTTGAATAGAGGAATGAGAAATGGCATATCCTTCGCGAAGTTGTCCCATGAGTTAACACTTGTACATTTTGTGTCCATTAGTGACCATCCATCAACTTCGTATCCATCGATGTGAAGCCCATAGATAAGAAAGTCACTAGATGATCAAATTTAAGCCACTCAACTCCATCGATACGAAGCATTCCTAGGGACTATCCATTTCGTGGTTGATAGCCATCGATATAAAGCATACATTCCAATATCTCAGATCGATCCAGGAGAGGATCGATACAAAGGAAGGAATTAAAACAACCATCAAACGTTGTTACAACTCGAATTTCACATCGATCCAAGAGAGGATTGATACGAAACTCGATATAAAAAAACTTGACAACGACCCGTAAACGTGCAAACATTGGTGGGGGTCAGGCTAACATACATGCATGTATGATGGACTAACATTCAATTTTCAAAATTCATAGGAGTTGAATGCTTACCTGATGACAATTACAACAGTGAACAACAAATCGCTAGTACTCGACACTCAGTTACAACAATGCACTGCATAATCATTGGCAGTCAACAAATCAGCATTTATATTACTGGAAATCAATCGAAGGTTACATCTTTTGACGAAAAGATAGCAAGTACTCAGCGAACCGGATAGAACTTCTTCAGAATGAAGGATGCAGCTTTTCAAAGCACGTCATGTACACACAAGACGTACTATGGGGGGCAAATGTTATCCCATCTTTTGGTAAGGCCGTGACACCAAGAACTTAACTGGAAACCGAGGACAGTCCATCCCGAAGATTGGTTATATGCAGGATCACTATGGATGTCGATATATTTTGTCCGGGTCCGAATTTCAAGCCAATCGGAGTTCGTATGCTCAAGATACAATCGATACGAACAGAGCAAAGACAATCGATATGAACAGAATAGTTGTGATCGATACCAACAGAGCAAAGACAATCGATACGAACAGAACAGTTGCGATCAATACGAACAGAGCAAAGACAATCGATACAAACAGAACAGTTGCAATCGACACAAACAGAGCAAAGACAATCGATACGAACAAAGGAGTTGCGATCGATATGAACAGAGCAAAGACAATCGATACGAAGGAGACAGCCTTCAAAAAATTCAAACTTGCATCGAACATAGCTCAAAATCTACAAGTCCAAATGCTACCAAATTTTCACAGGAGCTTGCGTACATCCTCAAAATGTTCATGATCGATCTCGACTCGATTGGACAAAATATTGATCGATACGAAAATCATTCGTATCGATCACGGATCGAGTGCAAACGGCATGGAATCGATCGTGTGGGCCCACCCACGTGAGAGAAGAGGTAATCTGAGATCCGAGTGAGATATTTGCAGCCTACGCCTATAAATAGCAGCCCCGGACCTACAGAAGAAGGGACTTTTGGCCTCTCTACGCCGATATTCTACCGCGATGATTATCAAACTTCAGTTATATTGTTGTAATCTTTTGTAAACAGCGAGTGAAATTCAATAAACATCAATCATTTCATAGTGGACGTAGCCAATTCGCTGAACCACTCTAAATCCATGTGTTTCTGTACATTTTCTTATCTGTTAATTGGTGGGTTTGTTAGATCTGCTTCATTTTACATTTATTTTCTTCATTTTATCTCTTCAAACACATTCGAAGAGTGTTGTGCCCAATTTTGGTACAAACAAAACTGTACTTGCTACACTACCAATATCTGGTAGCCTTATCACTTTTCGCAAGCTAGCTACTATAAACTAAACAGGGAAATAGATGCCTTGAGGATCCAGATTCCACTGGACTCCTCTATACTCATACAACCGGTAGCTAGAAATATATGTTTTACAGACCACATAATTACCTGTATCATCTCCAGGATGTGAGGCTTGTGAGGCTACGCTTAACTTCTACAAAGCCACGCTTTGATCATATCAGGTTCCACTTTGAATGCCACATTGCCATTCCTTTGATCACTATTGACTCTCACGAACATACAACCTCTTAGCTCTTACGTCTCGAAGAAGGATGTTAAGCTAAAAGAAGTTGCCTTCTCTACTACTAAATAGATGTACATTTGTAAAAGTCAACGTTGTGATCTCAAAAATGCAATGTCTTACATTCGTCCATACTAGTTCGTTACGGGACGGAATGAAACCGAAGGCACTCCTCCTACTACTTCTTTGGGAATCACCCCTAGGATCAGTAGTGAGTAGTCCTTACATTATAAATATTTCAAAACACTATAGGACCACAGCTATGATAAATATCTCTCTACTGGGAGCGACCCAGAAAATGTCAACATGTAGTCCTTCCGCTATGAAGATCTTCGATCTTCAATACAATAAAAATTTCAGAATGTAGACACCATTGCCATATAAATATAATACAAGGTAAACCCCTGGGACTCATGACAGCAATCCCTACATTCTGAAGATCTCGGGTCTTCAAAAATTATCATCTTCAACACGCCTTCACCTCTGAACGTATACATTGGTTCGAAGTGGTTTTTAGATAGGAATCACCCAAATCTGACCTCGGTTTCTTTGAACCAATCACTGATTAAAAAGATATTAAGTTCATATGTGATTATCAACCGTCAGTCAATTTAATTCATCTTTATATTCATTCATAAATAACTTAGAGAAATATATTATTTTAAATTATTCCATTTATCTTCTTAACATCATATGGAATCATTAAGCCTCATTTATCAGATCCTTTTGGTTAATTAAACCTTTTTGAATCTTGGAATAATTCTCAATCGTTTCACTTTTTACTTAGGAAAAACATTTCTAAATTATTTAATTAAATCTAAATCAAAGATTTCATATATTCAAATCATAACATTTTAATGGGTCAAAAACAATGTTTTTTAAGACATAGTTTCCTGTAAACCCCAAACCAATTTGTGTTAAGTAAAAGATTATACTAACCATACCCAGATCAACTTCCATATTCAACTCGTACTATTCGTGGAATAACGGTGGAATCACCTTTTAAATTCACGCTGATCGTACAAGCTCCCTCCTCGAACCTTAATACAAAGTTTGACCAGAATATCCTTTATACTATTAAAAATATGGTTTAATTAACTCTTTTGAAAATTCCTTACTTTTCGAAAAAATTAAATGAGAACTTTTTTTAGAGCATCCGGGCTTTCCCTTCGATGTGTTCCACCCTTGTCTAAAAGAGAAAATAGATGCCAGGTAAGTTCATGGCACTGATTGGTCCATTCCTAACCTTAGTTACACACCTTGTTTTACCATTTAGATCTCACGGACGGGACAATTGTACTAGTCATTTCCGCATACTCCTTTCATTTTTAGAAATGATTTATAAAACTACCAAATCATTATTTAAAACACTTAATTATTCTTTTAGAAACCATTTATAAAAGATATGAAAATGAATGATTAAGTATAAAATCATATTTCACAAGCTATTTAAAACTGCTGCAAAAGGTGCTACGAAAAGTGTTTAAAAAGCTATATTGATCAAAACGACTTTTCTATGTGTTGGAAAATGATTTATAGAACTCAAATTTCCTTTAAAACATTTTAAAAGATTTATAATTTTTATTTCATATTTTTAAACATTTAAAAATATTCATTTTAAATCAATTTCAAATTTGAATTTTAAATTGCAAAACCGCGATTTTTTGATAACTTGTTTTGGACTTATTTAAAAATATATAAGATGAAATCTTGATTTTTTTTCTTTATCTAAAAACTATGGAAGTGTTTAATTCTTTGTTAATGTTTTTATATAATAATTATTTAAGTGGCAAAATATTTACACAACTTATATTGAACAATACGTTGATTTTCGACAAAAACGTTTTCCGGTCATATTTTCTGTTTTTAATCAAACAATTTATTTCTATAAAAAATTTGAAAATAAGTTTCTTATCATCTTTAAATAATTAAACAAGCTTATTTTAGTTATAAAACCATATTTAATAATACTAAAACCCAATTGTAAAAATACGACGTCGATTTGTCAAAATGAGATGAAATTTGTCAAACATTATAAAACAAGTATTTATATAGTTATAAAACATTTATCAATCAATTAATATCACTATATAACAATTTTAAAAAAGAATAATTTATCATTAAAAACAAAAATTGAATGTATATCTAATTTTATTGAAAACCGGCTTTTGTCACTTTTCGATGAAAATCCAAACTTCTTGATTTTGTAATCATATTCTAAAGATAAGTTTATCATTTTTATTTATCATATAAAACATGATTATTTAAGTTTGAAAATTCTATATTTGAATATTTTAAAATTAATTAAATATTCTATTTAAAAGTGATAAAATTACGAGTCATTACAGTTTCATTTTAATACTTTATAAATACTAATTTAATTAAAACAATGTTCTAATTTAACTAATATTAATTTCTGAAATATCCACAATACAAAAACATGTCAAAATCTCACTTTTCATTAATATTGAAATATTTTATCAAAATTAACTACAACTTATAAAATAAAAAGTCATTCTCCAATTTTTTAATAAAATGAACCATTAATATAGAAACCATATTTCAACCAACGAAATAGTTTGCACACAATTTGTTTACTCATTTTCACCAAAATTATTCTTATATAATTAAATATAAGAGTTAAATAGCATAAAAAGAAAATTCATTAAATTCCCAATTTATTAAACTCCAAATCATTTTAATTTGGAAATACAATAGTCTACTAATTCCTCAAATTCATTCAATTAATTAAATTATATTTTAAATTTAGATTCTAGGTAATCTCGACAAGGGTTGTTACAGAATCCCCTTTATAAAAATCACGTCCCTACAATTTCTTAAGGAAAAGTCAATAACAATTCAAAAATGCATCTAAAGAGAATAAAATCATAAGCATAAAATAATTCAAAATAAGAGTCTCACCACTAATGAGCACCAGGAAGGATTTCTAATGCCTTTGCTGGATGACCTCTCTAATCTCCCATAAACAGTCCTTTGGGTTGTTAGACCATTGTACTTTAACGAGTGGAACGTCTTTATTTCAAAGGCCTTTACCTTCAATGCAACAATATGAATAGGTCTTCGCTCACAAGTAAGATTGGGTAAAATTTCAAGCTCCTCAAGAATTCTTGGCTGAAGAATAGAATCGGAATCACGAAGACACTTCCGATTTTGAGAAACATGGAATATATCATGAATACCGAAGAATTGGGTATAAAGAGATACCCGATAAGCAAAAGGGCTGATATGCTCGGTGATAGTGTATGGTCCAATATATCTCGGAGCCAACTTTTCAAAATGACTGAACTGCATCACACCCTTCAATGGAGATATACGAATAAAGACTTGATCTCCTACAGAGAATTCCAAGGCCTTTCTCCTAATATCCGCATAGGATTTCTGCCTACTCTATGCCTCTTTCATTCTCTGTCAAATGAGATCGATCTTCTCAGAAGCTTCACGAATAGAGTCGAAGCCTAAAATAAGCTTCTCCCCGGACTCAAGCCAATAAGAAGGTGATCAACACGGCCTTCTGTAAAGGGCCTCGAAAGGAGCCATGCTGATAGTAGACTGAAAATTGTTGTTGTAAGAAAACTCAAAAAGGTAGATATGATCTTCCCAAATCCCATCGAAGTCGAGAACATAAGCATGAAGTAAGTCTTCCAATATCTTATTCACTCGCCCCGTCTTCCCATCTGTCTAGGGATGAAAGGCAGTGCTAAAATTAAGCTTTGAACCCAAAGCTTTATGGAACTCTTCCAGAATCCACTTGTAAATAAGAGATCCCGGTCACAAACAATGGCAGTAGGAATGCCATGAAGACTTACTATCTCCTTAATACAGATCTTAGCAAGTTATGAAGCAGTCCAATTGGACTTAGCAGGAATAAAGTGGGTAGATTAGGTCAAACGATCAACAATCACGCACAAGCTATAATGGCCAGCGCTCGAACGAGGAAGACCATCGATGAAGTCCATTGAAACCCAGTCCCACTTCCACATCGAGACCTCTAATGGTTGCAAGAGACCACTGGGACACTGATGCTCGGCTTTAAAAAGCTAATAAGTTAAGCACAACTTCACAAACTCCGCTACACCTCGCTTCATGCCTTGTAATAAAAAAGGCACTTTATATCGATATGCATCTTACTACTACCAGAATGGATAGTATACTTGGAGTGATCAAACTCCTCAATAATATCTCCCCTAAGATCACCATCATCGGGAACTAAAAGCCAACCACTTCTACAAATACAACCATGAGCATCAATAACAAAAATCCTTCAACTCATCACTTCGGGAAACACCACTACACTACTGAAAAAGATGAGACAGATTGGGATCATGCTTCTAGGCTTTCGCGATCCGATCCAAAAGACAAGGACGAGCCTCCAAGCTAAACAACAAGATGGAAGAAGTAGAATCTGGAATACGATCCCTAATCTCACAAGAAGATAACATCTCAAGATCCTTCCACTCGGTTAAAATCAAAGAAACAACAGCCTACTGCTTATGACTAAGAGCATCTGCTACTTGATTCCCATTCCCCGAAGTGTACCGAATATTAATAACATAAGAAGCAAAGAACTTGAGCCATCTATGTTGTCGCATATCAAGCTCCTTCTGAGTGAATAAGTACTTCAACGACTTATGATCGGTATAAAGCACAAATCTCTGAAAACCAAATTGTTAAAGCAAAGACTATAGCCGTGAGCTCCAAATCATGAATGGTGTATCTCACCTCATTAGGCTTCAATTGCCTTGAAGCAAAAGTAACAACACAATCTCGCTGCATAAGAACAGCACCCAAAGCAAACCTACTAACATCCGTGTAGACCACAAGGTCTTGATTCCCATCCGAAAGCACAAGAATAGGAGCATTGGAAAGGAGTGCCTTCACCTTCTGAAAACAAGCTTTATAGTTATCCGACCTAATATACTTAACTCCTTTTCTAGCAAAAGAAATGAGAGGTAAGGCGATCTTGGAAAAACCCTTTATGAATCGATGGTAATAACCCGCCAATCCAAGAAAACAATGAATCTTTGATACATTCTCATGCCTTTTCCAATTCTAAACAACTTCAATCTTCGACGGATCAATAGAAATACCTTCTTCGGAAACTACATTCCCCAAGAACTTAACTTGTCTTTGCCAAAGTGGAACTTAGAAATTTTGGCTTTCAACCGATTCTTTCTAAGTGTCTCCAAAACAATCCTAATTTGTTTTACATGTTCTTCCTTAAATTTTGAATAAACAAGAATATCATTAACGAATATGAGAATAAATCAATCGAGATATTCTTGGAAAACTCGATTCATAAGATCAACAAAATAAGCCAGAGCATTCGTTAACCTGAAAGGCATAATGAGCCACTCATAATATCCATAACGATTATGAAATAAAGTAAGAGGAATGCTATCATTATCCACATGAAGCTGATGAAACACAGTCGCTAGGTCTAACTGGGTAAAGACTTTAGCATCACGAATCTGATAAAAAAGATCGTCGATCCAAGGCAAGGGATACTTGTTCTTAATGGTAAGCTCAATAAGCTTGCGGTAATTAACGCAAAGCCTAAAAGTACCATCAGCTTTCTTCACAAACATGACAGAAGCTCTCCTAGGAGAAGAACTTGACTGGATAAATTGCTTTGCTTCCCACTCCAACAACTACTTCCTTAACTCCTCGTTCTCCTTAGTAGACATCCGATAGGGAGGACGACTAACTGGATGAGCACCAAGGATAAGATCAATTCGGAACTCAATTGCTCGCTTGGGAGGCAACTTGGAAATGGGTTCTAAAATATTAGGATAATCACAAACAACAGGAATTCGGGAAATGTAATCATCTTCCTAAGCCTCAAGTGAAAATAAGGATGCTTCCGAATCAGAATCAACATCATAAAGAACGATAGAAATCCACTTAACGAATTCTGAATGTCTAAGATAAATAGTTCTTTCAGGATATAGGATATGGGCTTCATAACGATTAAGCCAATCCATTCCCAAAATCATTCCAAACCTAAGATAATGCATAACATAAAGATCGACAAGGAAAGAATGACAGCATAAGATAATCTCCACATCTCTACAAAGCATACAAAGGGTTGCGAAGCCACCAACTGGGTTTGCAATTCTCAGTGAAGTCACTAAGCACACAACATCCAAAAATAAATCATCAATAAGTTCCTTTGATACGAATGAGTGAGATGCACCCGTATCGAAGAGAACCCAAATAGGAATGTTCCAAAAACAATTACACCTTCAAGAACAGAAGGAGATATACCTCGACGCTGAGATGATCCACCAAAAGCCTGCACAACACTAAGCTTCCCAGAAGTGAGGCCTTTAGCTGCTAGGGGGCAAGATGCTACAAGATGGCCTTCCTTCTACAAATAGGAGCTTTAGGACAATCCTTAAAGAAATCCTCCTTAGAATGACAATTGAAGCACCCTCCTTTAGTTGGCTGTGATGGAGTGGAACTAGAATCTTGCTTCTTGATCTTCTTATTAGGATGAAAGGGCTTCAACTTGTTGACTGGTTGCTTCTTCTTCGGATGAAAGTTCTTATTCTCCGCTACGTCTTCCTTACTACTATCCTTTTCGACCGCTTCAAGCTTAAGGGTCAAATCAGCTAACTCCTCAAATTAAACCTTCAATTGCAATGTCAACGCCTTCTTAAGATGCTTCTTTAAACCATCCACAGAACTTTGATTCTTCTTTAGTGGAGTGCTTATGTGCTCGACCCCGTATTTGGAAAAAGATTCGAAGGTCGACATATACTCCATTACAGAAGACTTCGCTTGCTTCAACTCAATAAACCTCTAAGCTAACGAGGTTTTCTCCAATTCGAGAATGAATTTCAACTCAGTACATCCCCTAAATTGCTCCTAAGAATGAGTAGACTCATCCACCTCCGCTATAAAAAGCTCAAACCAACCAAAAGCTTGCTCTTGGAGCTGACTAGAAGCTACATGAACCCTCTACTAATCGTCAAGACCCATGCGAGAAAAGATCCGCTCGTATGTCCTGAGCCATGTCTACACCTCAATCACACTCTCAGAACCTCTAAAGGGCTTGCCACCAAGATGTGCAAAGTCGCTGCACATATGTGCAAAGCTTGACTTGTGAGAAGAAGAATTCAGAGGAGGTCCAGTATGCTAAGTATGCCTAACGAATTCCATAAACTGCTCAACGGACATATACACTCCGTCCTGTGAAGGGCCACTGGATTTCCCTACAGCAGAATGAGTAGGTGGTCTACCGTCAGCCATTTAAGATTCTCAAAGGTATAAGACAAGATAAAGGGTTATTTAAGAGTCATACGATTTGATATTAGGAATTTTAAAGATAGACCGTAAGGAATATACTTCATGAAAATATAAGGGACGATTTCTAAGACTTTCCTAATCCACGATTCGTATCTTTAATATCATACTTTGTTCTAACTGCGCTTTGATATCAAGCTATGACACCCCACCCTGAGACCCACACTAATAATGAATATTACAAAGTAATATTGTCAGCTAGTGCAGAGAATAAGACGGGTTAGGAGTGACCATCCGTGAATTTTTCTTTAAGCGAGCATTGGCATGTCGATTAATATGCTATACATTTCTTGAATCAGGTGGAATCGACATATACAATTCAGGCTTAAAACAAAACTATGGTGGCTATAATAAAAATTCATAACAACATATAATAATATACAGATCGTAGAATATCAGATCAGTCACAGCGGAATATAACAGATATAAGTCTGAGTTGACACTTAATAGATACATGATGTAGACTACACATATACAAAGTGCTACATCTCAAAATGAATATGTACACAAAAGGAGTCTAATCCCAACACAAGATACTACATAATGTCAAATATATACATAGGATGGCAAAAGAGAACTACAAGCTAACAAGTAAGATATCCAGACTAAACCTCAAGCTGAAGGACCTGAAACATCTTGGTCTGACCCGAGTATTATAAAAGTAATAAACGGGTCAATCTAAATTAAGATAAATGTGTTAGCAAAACTGAATGACAGATAAAGTAATCCAAATCTCAATTATAAGCATATATCGACAAATATCAAAAATGCATCAATAACTTCAAATCACCAAATACAATAACTCATAATAGCTTCTTAAAATCAAAAACCTTCGAAATGATTTAGTTATAATCCAACAACGTTAAATCTAGAAATCTCACAAATAGAAATCCAAAAATCTCATAAATAAGGAAGGGGCGCCAATCTCCAAGATTGGTGAAATAAATTCACCTACATGCATGTAACTCCACGATAGACGTATAAGTCTATAAATATCAAGATTGGTACGAGACCTATAAACATTTAAATAGGTATAAAACTTATGAACTCCAAGATAGGTATAAAACCTATAAACATCGAATAGGAACAAGTCCTATAAACATCAAGATAGGTACAAAACCTATACACATCAAGTAGAAACATGTCCTATAAACATCAAAGGCGAGTCATAAACTCGTTGAAAAGTGTTAAATACTTTTATATAGCAATCAAATAGACAACGACCATGTGTCCCTATACTAAACGGGTTTATCCAAATGTTTACTATACAATAGTAAACTCCACTCGTGTATAACAATGGTTCGATCGAACAAGTCCAGAAGTTAATTGGTAAAACAAACGTGAGCTTTCCATACCACTCATTTTATTTAACCATTTACTCATTCAATCGATAACGTGCAATTTTATGAAAATATTTCTCTTTTAAAACCACATTTAAAATATTTGTTTATAATGTAAATATACATATACATATATATATAAGTAAGCTTTTCAAACTATCGTTCCAAAACATTTCTAAAACCATTGTATATGAAAATAGATAGTACTTATATACCACTAAATTTCTTTGTATATATATATATATATAATAGATTGGTACATAAATAGTCTTGTATAAACGATTGGATTTAGAAATCAATCATTTGTAAATCCGAATTAAAAAGGTGCATCAAAAGTGTGTAATTCTCCCAAGATCCATAGAACAATCTCTATGGTATAAAACATTAAAATGAATTCAACAATTCATAAGTCACGAATCCAGAAAATATCAATGAAATTGACATGAAATGCAGTATCAAAATTAAGCAATCAACTTTTGAAAATCAACTGGGTAAACAAGTGACAAATGGGCTAATCGGGAAATACTGAAACGTTGCCTGGATGTCAAGTTCAAGCTACAATTGTGCACCGGTTCGACCAACCGGCCCACTGGTTGGCTTGCCTGGGCTGACATCTAGGCAATTCCAGTGACCTTCCATCGATCTGTTTTCGCTTATTCTTCCCTTGTTGCTTCTCTAATAATCTAAGGTACTGAATAGGCAGTCATGCATGCATATAAGCATGTATTTGGATGAAATTCTTGATTTCATATGGTGTTTTCAGTAAATAACAAATTCAATTCAATTAGATAATGAATCCATCAACATATTGAGATCATATACACTATAAATTCAACCATAATCTTATAACAGCTGCAACCATTTATCTAAAGCTAGAAATCATAAGATAAACTCACCAAAACAAACACATAATGGAAGATTAGAGCTTAGAATCTCCTATTCCCTCCTATGACAATATCAACCTAGGCTATGAACAAAGATTGGATAGGATGATCAATTTCAGAAATCAAAACTGAAATAAATCATTAAATTAATGCATAAATAGATAGAGGAGATTAACTTTTATCAATACACACAAAAATAGATTGAAAGCCCTTTGATTTCATTCTTTGATATGCAAATTTGGGGATTTAGTGTTTTTGTACTTAGAGTATATTTAAGTTTCTGGTTTTGAGATAAAAATGAGAAATGATAAACGATATACGTACATTTTCTCATTTCTATTTCTTTTGTTTTGGGCTAAGTAGGTAAAGAATGTGGATATGTTAGCCAAGTGTTGCTAATTCTTTCAAAACCAAAGTGTTGCTAATTTGTTGTGTTTCATTTTAACACTTTATAAATACTAATTTAATTAAAATAATGTACTAATTTAACTAACATTTATTTCTAAAATTTCCACAATATAAATAACATGTTAAAATCTCACTTTTCATTAATATTGAAATATTTTATCAAAATTAACTACAATTTATAAATAAAAATTCATTCTCCGTATTTTTTAATAAAATGAACCATTGTTATAGAAACCATATTTCAACCAATGAAATTATTTTCATACAATTTATTTATTCATTTTCTCCAAAATTATTCTTATATAATTAAATATAAGAGTTAAATAGCATAAAAAGAATATTTATTAAATTCCAATTTAATTTAGAAATACATTAATTTTCAAATTCCCCAAATTCATTCAATTAATTAAAATTAATTAAATCATATTTTAAATTTAGATTCTAAGTAAACTCGATCGGGGTTGTTACAAATTTGCAGACCTAATTTATTCCAAAATACCTTTCCAAAACATTAGACAAAATAATATTTCCCTTATATTTGTTTTTTACGAGAATATTAATTTAAACTAGATTTGGTAAAACCGACACCCAAGGAAGGAATAATTAAATCCAATCTATGATCCAGACTCAAGCGTTACCTTTAAGTGATATCAAAAGCAACATTATCTAAATAGATTTTAAAACAAGTAGCAATCACTTTTAAAAAGGTAAAATCGTGAAAATCATTTCCAAATAGGGAAATACCTAAAATCATAATTTTGTTTCTTTTAAACTGGGAAATTCTTAGTTATAGAAATACTATCAATATATCTCTAGTTTATTTTATGCAAAACCAGTAGAACAACCTTTCAAATAATTCTCCCAAATTCCTTTTATAGAATAGCTTGTATAAATAAACCATCAAACCATGGTTTAAATTAAAATTCAAACTATCTCCAAAATAAATCAATCTTTAATTGATAAGAGCTTTTCTGGTTCAAAATCCAAATAAAAATATTCATATAGGATTTTAAATTAAACTTCAATTTAAATATCTTTACTATTATTTATAATAATAATAATTCAATTTCAACTCAATTTCAATTATTTTCAATCCAAAAGTAATTAAATAAAAACAATTGTTCAAAAACCCATAAAAATTATTTATTAAAATTTATAACCCAAAGAAAAATTATTTCAAAAAATAATATTTGCACTTCTATTCACTTTCAAAATCACACACACACATTGGTTTATCCATATAAAATAATTAAAACTTCTTTACAATTCAAGATAAATTCATACGCTATCATTCATATTTAACAAAAATCCATACACACACACACACAGATATATATATATATATATATATATATATCAACCGACATCATTTTTAATAAATCAATTTCAACTTCTTTCAAAAATAAACTCAAATATATTTCAAAATAAAATTCTTTCAAAGCACCATACTAGCTTTAAATGTTCATTTGTTATTTTTCATATCAATAATTCAAATCAGTATTTTTTCTTAATTTTTCTATCATCCAAAACAATCAATATCAATGTATATAGCATATCATTTAACCCTATATCATTCAATTCAAACAATCGTTGATTAAACAATCAATCATTAATCATCTATTAATAGTAATAAACGATACCAAGCCATCTTCATTAACATATGCAATAAATTTCAACCACAGTTGCGTTTATAAAATGAAAACTTATGTTATAGCAACCATTCACCAAGAATAAACCACATGAAACCAAAATATCATGTTGAAAGTATCAAAATGGTCTGCTAAACTCACTTAAATCATATAATTCAATGAATTATACATTTTAATTTAAATAAAAATGAGATATATTATACTCACTATAATTTTCAACCAAAACTAAGAAATTGTTATACTCACTTTGATGTTTGAAAAGTTGACACTTTGGTGATGATAAAGAATAAAAGTAATATGATGATGTTGAGTTACCAACTTTCACTCAGGTAGGGGTGTAAACAATGTTTATTGAAAATGAAAATAGATTTATACACATTATTTCATCCACTAAGTAAAATCCTTATTTCACCCCTAGGTCGTCGCTAGAAACCATCACGGTAAGCTGCCATGGTCACCGCATTTACTACCAGCCAGAGGCGCACCTTGACATTGACGTCGTCAATGCATCAACTCCAGCTCCATTACCAACACCAGGCTCCTGCTTCATCATCAGCCACGCCTCCCAATTTTCATTGCACCAAATCGTGTCAACCTTTGTATTGTCGTTCCCCAATCACCCCACCATATCTCGTCGTTGTTGCCTCATTTTGTAGCATGTAAAGAGCTTGGCTGCTTTTTTTCATTTCATTGCAAATTTGAAAGTAGGGCTAGGGCTGTAAACACCAAGGGGAACAGGAAAAGGATGATAGAGGGATCAGGTATGTTTGGGCTAAGCAAGTGAGGCCCAATGAAAAAGAAGAAGAATTTTAAATTTTTCTTCTTTTTTTAGTTTCAAAAATTAATACCCAAAAAGTTTAAACCAATTCTCTTAACCTATTTTAAAACTAAACCAGGACACTTTATCAATTTAGAAATCCATCCAAGACATTTTATCAGGATTTTATTCCATTTTAATAACGATTTACTTTTAATTAAAAACGTCTCTTTTAGTTTTGAACACTTTAAAAATAATTGTTTTATTCTTCAAAATAATTCCAAAATTCACCAATATTATTTATTTGTCAAAAATAAATTTTCTTATTGCATTTTGATCTTTTAAAACAAAATTCAAATTTAAATTTAAATTTTAAATAAATATTCTTCTTTTATTATCAAATAAATCCAAAATTTTAATTTATTGAATTAAATTCAAAAAAATATCCAAAATAAAATAATTAATTTAGTTTAACTTTGGAATGGGATGTTACAGACTCTCCTCCTTAAAAGAATTGCACTCTTGCAATATACTGGAGAGTACTATAATAGATTTAACAAATAACATTAATAACAAAATATAATATACATATCATTCATTGCTGCACTTTTGCTGCATCATTCTGATAAAATATCATATAATATATTAATTATTAGAACTTATTTTGTTGATACAATTATACATAAGAAAATTAAACGTTCTATTTCATTCAAATGTATCACATAGTATTATAGGCATAGCGATCAATATATGTATAACTTTCAATAATTTCTTTGAAAAATTTATTGAATTTCAAAACATGTAAATTTTCAAACTTTTTCTCAGTGACAAATATTTTTAAAAATTTCAACAGATTCTTCTTTGTATGGAGAGGCTTTCAAACAATTACAATACGATAAAATAGATATACTCGACCAAAACATGATCAGAAACAATTGATGTATCAAAATTTGCCACATGGCATATAATCCATGATAGATATAACTCTTTAATTAAAAACATTCATTTTCTTAGCATTCAGCGAGTTTGGTTAATTTATATGCAACTATCCCAAAAGCCAATCCATATAGTCTTTACTTACCTATACTCATCTCAAATCAAACACATAAGCTCTCATATTGGAGGTTAAGATGGAATGTTAAATTATTGAAAATGACTTTTGATGACCTCTTGTAAATTAAAATAACTTAAAATCAAGTTACTGAAATCAAATAATTTAAAAACAAGTTATCGACTGTTATCCAAAATTTAGACCCGACATCTTTTGGATGAATCTAGACGTAGGCGAAATCGCTCAAGGACTTGGGAGCAAGCTTGGAATGGAATAAATAGGACTTTAAGAAGTTTGGAGCCTAACTACAGTAGGAAAAGAGTTCGGTACTGACATGAAATCATGTCTGTACCGAGTTTTTCTTTTGAGCTATATTGACCTCTTATGTTATGTTCAAGGAAATGATGGGTATAGTGGTCATCCTAGGGCTTATTTTTGGAGAATTAGTTGAACTACTCTAGAAAGCTGTGTAGAAAAGGACAAGTACTGGATGAGTCGGATAATCTTGGCATCAAGCAGGATTAGTAGGAAAAAGTGCTCATGCTAGAAGAATTTAAAATGCAAGATAAAGTATGGGAGAATCACGTGATTTGAACTCAGCATATCATGTCAGTGCCGACATGATTTATGTCGGGGCCGACATGATTTTACGATAGAGGAACTTTACGATAGGGGGACTTTATCTTCCTATCTACTTTCTTGGGTTTAGAGTTTTACTTGGTCTTCCATGATCCGGCGACTTCGATTGGTGATTCTCCTATAAATAGCAAGCCTAGAGTAATTTTTGGAGGACTTTTGGCAATTCTTTTTTTCATCATCTTATCTCTATTTAGGTTTTATCACCTAAGGGCTGTATAGATTTGTTCTATCGCAAAAGTTCTTGTACTTGTGATAAAACCATTCTAAATAGATTAATTCGAACGTAAGCCATAGAATTTGTCGAACCACTATAAAATCCATGTTTTTCGTTGTTTCCTTGTTGATTTCTACTGGATCTAACTATTCTCATCCACTTTGGGGGTGTTGTGCCACTTTTTGATCCAATATTATTGGTGTTTTCGTTGAGAAAAGAGCATCTCAATGGTAGATCTTGCTTTTATTTTAGATTAGAACATTAAGAAGTTGGATTTAAAGCTTCTTTTGTTGATTTTTATATTTGATTGTTGAACTAATGGCCCTTAGGAGATCTGGTAAATCTGGAGCTATAGATAGAGAAGATAAAGTTTCTCACCATCACGAAGAGATTAACTAATCGGTAGGCACTTTGCCGGGACCATCTACCCCACTAGAAATGGTAACAACAGTGGAGTTTGATAAGATGATGACTGGATTGAATAAGAGAATAGCGGATAGCCAGAAGGCACTTATTGAGAAGATGGATGCTAGCATTGCCATTTGACCCGGTAGTGCAAAGGCCTAGCAGACGCAAGATGGATGTGTCATCTTTTGATTATGAAGAGGAGAATCCATCTGCTTCTGGTCAGAACAGAAGGGATGAGAAGCAGAAAATAAAGGAGCGGACTACTGTAGCATAAAAGGGGGGCTATTGGAGGAAATAGCCTAGTTTTGACGAAAGATAAACAACTCAGTACCAAGAAGAATATGGTCTGTATCGAGAGATTTGTTGGTTATCCCAGGTTGCAACAACTCGATGCCATAAACTTGGAAGATAATGAGGATGATTTGCAAGGAACTGGCAAAGAGGCTAGGCTGAATAATGGAGCATAGGATGTTAGTGCTCAAACAACTACCATTGAGTGTCAAAGAAGAACTAGAGAAGTGGCTTGCCCTGAGATAGGAGATCCTAGACGTCATCGAGCAATCCGAGACCATTTGTAGAGTCAAACACTTGTACTGCTCCTGATAGTCATTTTTTCAGATCACCAAGCCAGTAAGGAGAATATTGCTGATATGATAAAGCAGTTGATGGAAGAAATCGATCGAGGAATGATACCAAAAAGCGTCTAATAAATATAAGACCAGAGGAATACACGCCTCTATATTATATGGTCAAAACCATCTACCTTGCCACGTAAGGGACGAGTAGATATAGAAAGCCGCCTCGGAGAGAGATTTTAGAAGCTGAAAAGCGCCTATGGAAGTATTGTCGCTTCCATGAAACACACGGGCACAACATTAATGAGTGCCACCATTTAAATGATATGATTGAAGAGTTGAACCATAAGAAGAAGATGCAACAATATGTTAAATATCCATAGAATGGCAAACAAAATATTGGACCCCAAGGGCCAAATACTCAAGGGAATCAGCCTACACTCAGTGGAGAGGGGCCTAGGCAATCTGATGAAAGGATCGTGATAAGTGTTTGTACCAAAATTGGGCACAATACTCTTCGGATGTGTTTGTACCAAAATTGGGCACAACACTCTTCGGATGTGTTTGAAGAGATAAAATGAAGAATATAAATTGAAAAAGAGGGAAATCTAACAAACACGCCAATAATAAGCAAGAAAAACACACAAAAACACATGGATTTAGAGTGGTTCGACGTACGGCCTATGTCCATTATGAAATGATTGACTTTATTGATTTTTGCTTGCTAGTTACAATGTGTTTCAATAGTAGAATTCAAGTACAACAATGATTTCGACAGAGTCTGGACGTAGAAGAGCCAAAAGTCCCTTTTTAGTAGGTTCTAGGCTGCTATTTATAGGCGTAGGCTGCAAATATCTCGCTCAGATCTCGGAAGACCTCTTCTCTCATGTGGGTGGGCCCACACGATCGACCCCATGTCGTTTGCACTCGATCCGTGATCGATACGAACGAATTTCGTATTGATCAGTACTTCGTCCAATCGAGTCGAGATCGATCATGAATATTCTTGAGGGTGTACGTAAGCTCCTGTGAAAATTTGGTGGCATTTGGATTTGTAGATTTTGAGTTATGATCGATGCAAGATTGGATTTATTAAAGGCTGCTGAGTTTGTATCGCTTCCCTTCGTATCGCTTCTGGGCACGTGCTTGCTAGTTGACGTGGCGCTTGCTTTTAGGATCGACCCACATTTTATGCCGAGTGACCGAGTATTTCTTATGGATGTGCCTCGTTCGTATCGACCCAGCTTACCCTTGTTCTTATCCATTATTTGCTACCCTGTTCGTATCGATCGTCGCTGCTCTATTTCGTGTCGATTAACATAAGTGCATTTCGTATCGGTCCATCTTGTACTATTCGCATCAGTCACTGGCCTATCGATATGAGTGAAGTGTGTGTTAATGGATCGATACGAAGTAACGGCTTTGTATGGCTTCGATGGATACGAAGTGGACATTGGTTGATCGATACGAACAAGCTGGAGATGATGGATGCGAAGCGGTATGAGGATGGATGGATATGAACCACGTGCTTTCTATGGATACGAACGTGTTCGCCCTCAATGGATACAAAGGAGGCCGCTGTGGAGGGATGCGAATGTGGATGGATACGAAGAACACTGCTCTCTATGGATACGAACTTGTGCACCCCTGATCGTTACGAAGCTATGCGCATCTGATGGATTCGAACAAGATCAATACGAAGGAGGTTTTATTCTGATTGCTTGATGGATACGAATAAGGTGATCACTTAAGTTGCATCGATTATATCTTGAGTATATGAACTCGGATTGACTTGAAATTTGGAACGTTGGCTTTTATAGCTTTGCTTGTCGTGCCTTGTTAATTGTAGCTCGATCCGGACTCGAACAAAATTCGTCGGTATCCATAGTGAACTTGTGTATAACCGATCTTCGGGACAGAATGTCCTTGGTTTCCAGCTAAGTTCTTAGTGTCACGGCTTTGCCAAAAGACGGGATAACATTTGCCCCCTAAAGTATGACTTGTGAGAACATGACGTGCTTTGAAAATCCGCGATCTCTATTCTGACAAAGTTCTTTCCGATTCGCTGAATGGTTGTTGTCTTTTCGTCAAAAGATATAACCTTCGATTGATCTCCAATAATATAAATACTGAATTGTTGACTGCTAATTGTTGTACTGTGCACTGTTGTAACTAAGCGTTGGATGCATACTGTTGTTTCTTGTTGTAATTGTCACCAGATAAGCATTCAATTCCTATGAATTTTAAAAATTGGTTGTTAGTTCGTCATACATGTACGTATGTTAACCTGACTCCCATTAACATTCGCACGCTCACGAGTCGTTGTCAGTTTTCTCTGATCGAATTCAGTATCGATCCTCTCCTGAATCAATGTGAAATTCGAGTTGTAACAACGCTTGGTGGTTGTTTTGGTGTATTCCTTCGTATCGATCCTTTCCTGAATCGATTCGAGGAGTTGAAAATTTGCTTTCGTATTGATGGGTACGAAATCTTATGGTCTTCGAATTGGGGATACGAAATTGTCGTTTTGTGTCGATGGAGTTAAGTGGCTTTAATATGATCTTGTAGTGATTTTCATATCGATGGATACCAATTGATACGAACGGCTATTGCATTAGATGGATGATGGGTGGATATGAAGAAGGTCCCTTTGCATCGATGGATCAGTGAAGGATACGAATAGCTGTGGCTTCAGTTTGACAGTAAGTGGATATGAACATGAGGTTTCATATCGGTGATGTGCAAACTGCTTCTATCGATCACTGGCGCTGCGAGATGAATCGTTTCTTCCTAGCTATACACCCATATAAATACGTTTTGTACTTAGAATTTTTTTTTCACTTGCTAACTTTTTACTTTCTGCTTTCGTATCGATAGATCACTCGGGAAACGAAAACTGTCTTCATCCCAAATCGTCTAACTCTTTGTTCCTTTGAACAAATTGCTCAACTTAGGTAATTAATCCATCCATTCCATTCTAGAACGATGAGAATCGAGTTTCCATGCCAATTCGTTCAAGTTCGTGGCCGATTCTGGCGACGTCGCTACCGGAGTTGGGTCGGAGATAGATTGAGGGAGGAGTAATGGCGTTCAAATAGCTTGGGGAAGAAGGTCGACTGATGGATACGAGGAGGAGTGTTGTAACATTAGGAAGTAATTCGTATCGATTTGGGAACACTAGGAGTTCGCATTGATCCTAGAAGTGCTGAATAAAAGGCGTGAGATTCGTATCGATCAAGGATGGTAGGAGTTCGCATCAATCTGGAGCGATCGATATAAAGACTTACCCCGCATGATCGATGCGAAGTTCTGACTCTAGTGATCGATACGAAGACTAGGCCGGTGATCGATGCGAAGTCCTGCCCTTAGTGATCGATACGAAGTATAGACCAATGATCGATGCGGAGACTAAGATTTTAGATCGATACGAATCCCAGCCTTACCTAACCAATGCGAAATTGAACTTTTGTTGAACGATCTAAGTTTAAATCTTGGTGGATACGAAATCTTGTGCATACTCGAACCTGACTTCGACGAGCTTCAGCCTCGCATATCTGGACTTAACTGTTAAACTACATATTTGACTGCCCTTCGAAGCTAGTCGATGGAACTGTAACTTGACAAAATTTTAACAAACTTTAACTCAGATTGGTCTCTAAAGTCTGGATGGCATGGTTGTGACAATTAGCGATAACGGTCACTCCAATTGAATTTTGAAGTCTCGTCGTTTGAACATTTCTTAAATTCCGTGGAATCTTTCAAGCACTATGTAGCACTACACTGCACAACACATTCATGCACTTCACACTGGGGAACACACATGCCTATTATCATCTAATGATGGCTTTTGATGAGTTGATTAGTTATGGAATCTATGAGTTCACAGCAATAGGAGCCTCAAAGTTCATTTTCTCCGATAATAGAGATCTCGGCCATTGCAGCCAAAGTTATAAGTCCAGCTCTGAACGAGCTGGCAGGAGCAACTTTTATCGCGAATCCACAAGGTTCTGTGCCATCTAATGTCTCTGAAGATATGTTGTGGCGAATATGCTTAAGGCACGGTCTATCATTAGACGACATTCTACTTCCCGGGCCAAATGACAGGCCACATGCTCCCCCAGAAGGATTCACAGCCTTTAATCGACATTCGTAGGGAACACTTCCTCCATTCGACCAGTATATCCGAGAAGTGTTTTCTTTCTTTAGAATCGCTCTGCCACAATTACATCCAAATGGATATGCATTGCTGAACAGTCTATACATCGTGTCCATGGAACATCTCTTTCGACCCTCGACTCCAGAAGACGTCAGATACGTGTTTAATGTCAATAGTTGGGGAGACAACCCTTCATTCACGTTTCTAGAGGCAGTTAGGAATTGCCAAGTGGTGGCGGGATCCTGGACCAGGCTTAGCTACTTTAAGACAGAGTGCTTCTACGTTCGATGCCCTCCTGGGTTTGCTAGTCGATGGTTAGTCAGACGTAAGTGCCGCAACCTTTTCCAGTAGTTAACAAGGTAGTCATAATTGACGTTTAAACTAATATCTTCTTTCCTTTACAGCCACAATTCCGTGACCCGAAGGTGCCCACTTCAAAGAAATAGTACGGATTCTTCAGGAAGTGCCGAGCGAAATGAGAGATATTGACTTAGTGCTCACAGATAGAAACTTGAGGATTGCTGGGCTAATTGAGCGAAACCAGAGCATAAAACTTAAGGGATCGCTAAGGGAAGCCCCTACGAGGAGGGTGAAACGTAAAGCGTCCGGGGTTGTAATAGCTGAGGAGGGTGATGAAGAAAATACGCCCACTGACGACAAATCCGTAGTCAGGCCTTTTGATAGTTTTCTGGGTTTAGAGAGAAGGAGAAAAGGCAAGGCGGTAGCACATAAGCGTCATAAGTCTTCGAGATGGAAATACGTAGTTGTGTCCCTGCCAGCCTCCGATGTTATAATTTCGGAGGCTCCTCTCTCGTAAATAGAGAATCCTTTCGAAGGGCAAGTTGACATTCCAATTTCGGACTATGTGTCGCTTCAACACGGCACCGGATTGGAAGGGCTTCAAAATGTCTTAGATTTAAACGAGCCACTTCCTACAAGTGTGGCCGACATATCCGGTTGGTCGGGGGGTTTAATACATGCATACACTTCACAGCACTACACAATTTCCAATCATAAATTATTCATTTCTGGAAATTACTGATTCTGCTTTTCTTTCTACTTTACAGATACAATGACTAGGCGAGAATCTATGTTAGGAAGCCTTCGCTCTGCACGCCAGTCATCCAGTTCATACTATGAGTCCCGTAGGAGGGAAGCTGATAGAGACTGCGATCGCGATTATTCTAGTCAAGAATGTTATGAGAGGGAGAGGGATAGAGATAGAGAATATAAATATCGCTCCCGATCACGCTCTCCACCTCCTCGAGCTCCAACACCACCCTCCGGCCACGGAAAACAATCCTTAAAGCCTCCATGCCAAAAATCGTCTTCTCAAACTCCTAGATATGATTCGTAGCGCCATAGAATCGAGGCTGAAACTCTCGCTATTTTTGAACAAGCGATCACCGAGCCCATTGGAGAAGGAGCGATCAGAATCGCCCAGTTGAAAAAATAATTCCCAAATATTTGTTTCGATGGCTTCGTCTTCCCTCCACATTTAAAGAGAATTCCTGTTGAGGCGGAGCAAACTATGCATGATTAAATCCATGACATATATAGCCAGTATTGGGAGTGGATGAAGACTGCGGGCAAAGCATCAGCGGTGCCTTTGAGCAGGGAAAAGTAATCGAGAAGTTAGAGACTGATATCGCTCAAAAGGACCATATAAAACAAGTTCTTAACAATGAGGCCAAATCTTCCAGGAAGTCAGAAATAGGGGCCACTAAGAAAGCCGATGAGGCAAATCAATCCATGGAAAGGATGCAACAGACGCATTTTACTTTGGTCGAGGAGATAGGCCATCGAAACACAACTGTTACAGCCGATAGGGATGCCACACTGAAGGAGCTTGAGGACTTTAAGGCCAAATTCTTTGAAATTGTCAAATAAAAAGACGATGCAAAAAAAGCGGCCCAGGTGGCGTGTGAACAAGCCGTGGCGCTACGGGGTGAAAGGGATGCAGCAACACTTAAAATTTGGGAGGCTGAGGCCAAGGTTCAGGATGAAGTTAAGATGGCAGAGGCCAGGTTAGAGGCCGATATTGAAGATCTTCTGATCACATACAATGCTAGAGTATTGAAGTACAGGGATCTAACCTGGCTCGATAATTATCCAACACACCTGTATAACGCTTGGGGCCGATTGGTGGATGATGAAAAGGAAAAACTCCAAGATGAAGCGATTGATGAATTCGAACTGGAGAACCGGGTGCTGAGTGAAGATGAAAGGAAAGTTCTCCATGACATCACGATCACATACGAAAGGGAGAAACTTGGCACTCGGCATTCGGAAGCTGGAGAGGGTTCTGGTGTTGAGCACCATGATGTGGGTCCCGAAATTCTTGTGCTAACTCAGCCTGAATCCACATCTGCGGTTGATCCTCAGTCTGTTCTTGCATGTAATCCCGATCAACCGCGGTTATCTCTAGTTCACAAGCACGTCACTGAAGCTGCTCATTCAAAGTGGGAAGTGTTATTTGAAGCAATCACTAATAAATTTATCTTTGTCTCTATTCAGTGATAGGAGCTACACATGCCATGCCTCCTGCAACCCAAGAGTTGCATCACGAGCAGGAGGCTATCGTAACGGATGCGACCATGACAACGGCTACTGCACCTACGGATGGGGTACAAGGGAGCACACTAACTTTTGATGAACAGATGATGGAGGAGCTTCACGGTCATCACAGTGACCCCTTTACTGATCTGTCGTTTGTCATGAGTGGGGGCGTACCTATGACTAGCTCTTTGGGTTCAACTGCTAGCATTCCCGGCGAGGCTCAAACAATTCGTGAGGAGGAGATAATAGTCGAAATCAACGCCAAGCAGCTAGGAGGGGCAGTGGTTTTGGAGATGGAATGGGGGGACCTGGCCAAGCCCCTTTATGGATGATCTCCCCGGGAGGAACGGTCGTTGATACAAGTGTGCCTCCTCCGCCTGCTAATATTGATCATATCCCTCCGACTCCACCTTCAGGAAGCATTCCTATTCACATGAGTTCGGAGGAGGAAGTTGACATAATGCTCCCAACTGGAGATCAGCCACCAAAAGGCAAGGGTTCGAAGAGGAAACCAAGTGGCGAATCCAGCGGGTCAACGCTGAAGAAGAAGCCGATAAAAAAGAAAGAATAGATATGTCTTTTCGGCTCATTTTTGGTAGATAGATAGGAATCTACTTCTGCTTTCTTTTTATAGGCCGTGTATAGATGTGGGTTCGGCTCCCGCTAGTAGGATTTTTGGTATAATTTTGTACTTATCTTTTTCTCACAAAGAATAGTTAAAATAAATTTTCATTTTGTCTCTAGCTCAGTTTGCATTCATTCGCTTAAGTGCTTCAACGTTCGAACTTCTATTCAATACACTTGTGAAGTTTTAGTCTATGAATCGGACCCGGGTTTAGTTGCTAAGTTCCGGAGTCAAGGTTTTGGATCGCGATCGAGCGCTAAGTCAAATTTCGATATTGCACTGTCCCAATCAGTGGTTGACACTTAAGTTCTGCCCCCAGTTCCGGGGAGAAATTGAAAAGATTGGTTAACAATCGTTGAATGCCTTTAATATATCGACCTAAACTTCGCTGAAGCATAATTGAAACAAGACGAGTTCAGGTGGTCGAATCACATTTGCTCGTCTATTGGCGATCGCATCTAAACTCTGGGATTGCACTTGTAGATCGGTGGTCTGTCACACCCGCATAAGGTTTTGAGATACGTCCGTGCTCCGGGGACTTAAGTTATTTTATGGGCGGTCAGTCACACCTGTTTGATATTCAGAACTTTGTCTGCACTCTGGGGACTTAGATTGATTCGTGGGTGGTCGGTCACACCCGGCTTGCGTTTATACTTCAATCCGCACTCTGGGGTTTAGAGTTATTCGATGTTTATACTCCAGTTCACACTCTGGGAATCTGGAGTTATTTAATGTTTATACTCTGACTCGCACTCTGGGAATCCGAAGTTAGTTGATGGATGGTCAATTACATCCATTTGGCATTTATATTTATACTCCAGCTCGCACTCCGAGAGTCTGGAGTCGGCCGACAGATGGTCAGTCACATCTGTTTAGGCTTTAGGATTTTGTTCGCACTCCGGGAACGACAAATCTATCAAGATCGTGGATGGTTGGCTCACATCCACCCTGAGTTAAAAAGTGAGGTCGTTAGATGGACGGATCCATCCTCCTCAAACTTGGTTTGAATACGGGCGAAGTCATTAGGTGGATGGATCCACCCTCTTCGAAACTGCATTTATATGTTTATACTCCAGTACGCACTCTGGGAATCTGGAGTTAGTTAGAGGATTGTCATGTATCAATCCTTTTTTGGCTTCAGTGTGATGACTTGTCCACGAGCTCGGGTTTTACTTAGTGAGTGACCGATCATATTACAGTCACTCCATATTTGAATAAATCTCACCGTATGGTGAAACTTAGCTCTCTGTGCATAGTGATGGTCATATGTCATATTTCAAATAAATCACAGCTCTGGCTCGAAGAGATTGCATTTTATTGTTGAAATGAGAAAATACGGCAAAGTCAGTTGCCTTATTACAAATTCAAATTTCGAAATGCATAAACAAATTGTAAATGAAAAGTCGACTGAATAAATAAACAGATCCTATTATGTGTCGTAGCAACAAAGACTCTCGTTGTTCCAAGCTCTTGGCAGAGTGAGACCGTCAACGGTTGATAACTTAAATGTGCCATCTCCGAGCTTTTGTTCGATAACATATAGCCCTTCCCACATTGGCTTCATATGTGAAGGAAATGGATAAATTCTCTTGAGGACAAGATCATCGAGTTCAAAGGTTCGGGGCTGGACCTTGGCATTATACAATCGGGCGACTCGACTTCGGTATGCGGCTGCCCTCAAATCAGCCTCTTCTCGCTTCTCATCTAATAAATCCAAAGATTCGGCAAGTAATATAGCATTTGCCTTCAGATCATAATATGTCACGCGATGAGAAGGTACTTCCATCTCGATTGGAATAACGGCTTCTGAACCGTAAGAAAGAGAGAATGGAGTGTGGCCGGTTGCGGATTTGTCGGTTGTTCGATAAGCCCATAAAGCCATAGGAAGTTCATCGACCCATTTTCCCTCGGCCTTTTCCAGTCGTTTCTTCCAAATAGACTTTATAACTTTATTAACAGCTTCAACCTATCCATTCGCTTGAGGGTGTGCAACCGCGGAGAACTTCTTCTGGATGTGAAACCGTTGACAGAAATTCTTAAATTCAACACTGTCGAATTGGGCTCCATTGTCTGTGATGATAGTATGTGGGAGACCAAATCGGCAGATAATGTTGTGCACTACAAAGTTGATCACTTTCTTTGTCGTGATTGTAGCACGAGGTTCAGCTTCTGCCCACTTGGTAAAGTAATCAACTGTGACGATGGCATACTTCGCACCACCTTTGGCTAGAGGTAGAGAGCCGATAATGTCAATGCCCTATACTGCAAACGGCCATGGACTGACCATCTGAGTTATTTCGGTAGGTGGGGCTCTCTGAATTCGAGCGTGCTTCTAACATTTGTCACATTTTCGGGCGTAATCCGATGCATCGCGATTTACAGTCGGCCAATTGAATTCATCTCGAAGCACTTTCTTGGCAAGAGCTTGCCCCCTGGTGTGATCGCCACATTCTCCTTCGTGTATATCATGCAATACTCATCTCATCATAAGCGATACACCGGAGTAAAGGAACAGAGTACCCTCTTCTATACATGACTCCATTCTGGATAGTGAACCGCTGTTCGAGATACTTTCTGAACGGAGTCATCCATGACTCCTTATCGGGAATGACTTCAAATACCCAGTCTGTTTCCATCTGATCGATGCTAGGGGAAGATAACGTCTCTACGGGAACGATTCCCATTTGCTGTGCCACACCTATACTAGCTAACTTTGCTAATGAGTCGGCTTTCTGATTGCGCTCTCGGGGTATACAATAAATGGCATAATAATCAAACTGATTCAATATCTCCTAGATCCAAGCTAGGTAAGTAGCCAGCCTTCAGTCTTTGGCCTGGTACTCCACCCGAACTTGACACATGATCAATTGCGAGTCACAATAAATCTCCACAGCAATAATTCTTAAATCCCTGGCAAGCCTCAATCCAGCAAGTAGGGATTCATATTCAGATTCGTTGTTGGTCGCATGGAAATTGAACTTTAAAGCATAGCATATAGATCGGCCTTCAGGAGTTTCCAATACAACTCCGGCGCTTGAGCAACGGTCATTTGATGCACCATCAGTTTGCAGCTTCCAAATATACTTGGGAGATTCACTGGTTTCGGGCAAGTCCTCCGGAATAGTGAATTCAGCTATGAAATCTACTAGGGCTTGTCCTTAAATGGCTCGCCTTGAAGTGTAAATAATGTCAAACCGACTTAGCTTGATATTCCACTTAAGTAACCTACAAAACGTCTCAGGCCACGTAAGGACCTGTCGTAACGGCTGGTCGGTGTAAACGGTGATAGGATGAGCCTGGAAATATGGACAGAGCTTCCTTAAGGCAATAACAAGACAATAAGCCAACTTTTCCAGCTTCGGATAATTTCTCTCTACCCCGGTCAGTCGTTTGCTAATGTAATATACTGGTCGTTGTATCCGATCTTCCTCCCGAACTAGGGCAGCGCTAATAGCGTTCTCTGACATCGCCAAGTAAACGTATAATCTCTCATGATCAATAGGCTTTGACAGAATGGGTGGTGTAGAAAGATGTTGAACTAGTGCTCGGAATGTGCCCTCACATTCCATAGTCCATTCAAAGTTTTGTTTTCCTTTTCTGATCAGGTCGAAGAAGGGAATGCATTTATCGGTGGATTTTGAGATGAACTGCTCAGTGCTGCTACTTTCCCATTGAGGCTTTGGACTTGCTTTATAGTTCTAAGAGTCTCAAGATTTCTGATTGCCCAGATCTTCTCAGGATTAGCTTCGATCCCTCGAGCATAAACGATAAACCCGAGGAATTTTCCCCTATGCGACCCCAAAGTGACATTTCAACGTGTTGAGCTTCATTCTATATTCTTGGAGGATATTAAACATTGACTCCAAGTCTTTGATATGATCAATGGAGAATTGCGACTTCACTAGCATGTCATCCACATATACCTCCATGGTTTTTCCGATCTGGTTAGCAAACATTCGATTAACCAACCGTTGGTAAGTGGCAACAGCATTTTTGAGTCCGAAAGGCATAACTTTATAGCAGTAAAGTCCCAGATCGGTTACGAAGCTGGTATGCTCCTGGTCAGGTAAGTGCATAGGTATCTGGTTGTAGCCGGAATACGCATCCATGAAGTATAAGAGTTCATGTCCAGTTGTTGAGTCTACGAGCTGATCGATTCGGGGAAGTGGAAAACTGTCTTTAGGGCAAGCTTTATTCAAGTCCGAGTAGTCAACACAAGTTCTCCATTTCCTATTTGGTTTTCGAACGAGTACAGGATTGGACACCCATTTCGGGTATAATGCATCTCGAATAAACCCATTCGATTTGAGCTTTTCTACCTCTTCCTTAAGGGCGGTAGATCTCTCTTGATCCATACCACGCCTTTTTTGCTTGATCGGGATATGCCACGGGTCAATATTCAATGTGTGGCTCGCGATGTCTGGGGAGATTCCACACATGTCAGAATGTGTCCACGCAAAGATGTCGAGGTTTGCCCGGAGAAATTCAACTAATTCCTCTTGCATTTGTTGGCTATGTTGAGATCCAATCTTTATCATTTTAGAATCATCATTATCGTCGATGGCAACATCGATCGTCAGTTCGGTCGGGGAAGCTTGACTGTTTTTGCTTTCATCTTCACTTTCAGTATCTCTCGGGTCAAGATCCCTTGGGAATTGGTTGGGGTGCCCGGCCTGGCCCCAGGCGCCAATTGTCAATTCTCAGCAAAGCGGACGCAGAGAGATTCCACTATGCCCTTTCCTTTTTCTTTTTGCTGCACCTCCCGTAGCTCGGCAACATAACAGGCTCGTCCAGCAGCCTGGTCTCCCTGGACAACTCTGACTTTATTGTCGGTAGGGAGTTTTAAAGTCAAACACCAAGGGGCAATGGCAATCCTGAACTCGGCTAGGGCCGGTCGGCCCAAAAAAGCATTGTATGTCGAGTCTATGTCCAATACAACAAACTGTAATATCCGGACTCTCCAGCATTCTGCAATTCCCAATTCCACCGGTAGTTCCACCATTCCAGTGGGTATAGTCGCACTTCCATTGAAGCCATGGATGCGGTACTGATAAGGCCTCAGATCTTTTGCTTCCATTTTCATCTGATCATAAGCTCGCTTAAACAATATATTTACTGAACTTCCATTGTCCACTAGGATCCTCTTCATCAAAGCAGGACCTATTTGAGCTGAAATGATAAGTGGATCAATGGTTAGGGCTTCAACTCTGTCGGCATCCCGGTCTCGAAACACGATGTCATCAGTCATCGTTTTCTATTGCTTGGCTGAAGCCCCATCTTCCAGACTACTACAACATTCGAAACCAGTATGCCTGATAGAGATGGCATATGACTCCATTTACCTCCAGCTCCGATCTGCTAGATGTGGACCACCATTAACAGTATTTATCACCAACACCCGCCAGTACGAGCGGGTTCCTCCCATCTCGCCTGATTTGGCATATGGTTCTGATTCGATGGGCCCGCACCTCCGGACTACGGCGCCCGCAGAAACTGTTCCAACTTTCTTTCACGTATCAACTTCTCAATAATATCTTGCAAATGACGGCACTCACTCATGTTATGGCCATAGCTATCATGAAATCTGCAAAACGTTCCTGTCTGAATCTGTTTTTCCGATGATTGCTTTGGAGCAGGTTTCTTATACTGAATAGTATTGCAAGTCTGTAAGTACACATTCTCCAACGATGTATTCAAAGGGGTATAACTATCAAACATAGGAGCCCTACATCGCGGCCCACGATTCTGATCCTGTTTCCTGTTTTGATTTCCATTGCCTTTCTGTTGATTCTGTTTATTCTGTATATTCAGTTGTACCTTTCCGAAACTCTCCTCGGTTTGTTTAACATCAACATTGCTCTGGATTCCTCCCATACTGGGTCCCGCGTCATCCTTTATCCTAGACTGTTTCACATCCTCCCTACTTAGGAATTGGGCTGCCTTGGAATAGAAACGGTCCAATAATGTAGGGGGTTTTCCAGCTAACCGGTTGCCGAATTCAAAATCGGGATCAATCCCTTTAATTAACGCCATCAGAATTGAGTTATCGTTGGGATTACTTATCTCAGCGCATGCAGCATGAAATCTCTCTAAATAACGCCCGAGTGTCTCTCCAGGAGCTTGAGTGATACTAGGCAAAGTATTAACATCTTTCGCCTTGCGACATGCATGCAGAACTTCTCAATAAACTTTGTTGCCAACTGGTCAAAACATGAGATAGATCGAAGTGGTAAATGGGTAAACCACATAGTTTCTATGCCCCTAGGGAAATCGGGAAGCTTCGGCACTTGACCCATCATCGGCTCGTGCAGCATTCATTAACCATTCGTACTTTAAGATATGCTGATGGGGATCAGAGCTCCCTTCATAAACATGTAGAGTCGGCATCCTGAATTTATGAGGTGGTTCAGCATAGAGTATATCGTCAGTGAAAGGGGTATGACTCCGGGAGATTCCCTAGTCGTTATTAGTAAGACCCTGACTTTCACGGATCATTTGATAGATCATTGTCGGGATATCCGGCATCTGGACGTTCTGGGCATGCTGAGCCAAGGTGTGGTCGGGTTCCACAATGCAAGGAGGGGCCGATCATGGTCGACGGTCCATATCTCGCCTCCTTGGTTCTAAGTCTTCGGGGACATAAGGCTTAGGAGTATGATTGTGTTAGCGGTGGGTCAGATCCGTCCGGTTTCAGGCATCAACTCCCAATTCAGTAGGAGTGGTAGTGCGGTTGTCGGTAATGTGATATGGGGCAGCACCTCCTCGGGAGAAGGGTCCAGTCTGATGGCTAGTTGACGAACCAACTCTTAGTTGCCCAAGATTCAATGTGTGCTGATGTCCAGTGGCTTGTGTGTAACTTCCGTGCAGTCGTGGGCGCGTGGATCTATGATTAAAGTCAGAAGAGGCTGAACTTTCAGTGGATGAATAGGAAGCCTGATCCCTTCTGGATCTCCTTCGTCTTTGACGGTTTAGTTAATGGGTCAGTTCTGCATTGGCACGTAGTTTCTGAGTAAGTTGTTGGCATGCATTAGCAATTGAAATTCCTCCCTAGTGATAGGGCCTTGCGGATCTAATGGTCCGACAGCATTCTGATCGGTAGGAGGTAGTTGTACGGGGATCTGTCTGTCCCGTCCATCTGGATCTGCGGCAGTTAAGTAGTCCTAGTGTTAACCATGATGGATAGCGAAGCTCTTTCCTAGACTTGATGCAAATCTGAGTAGGATGGAAGAACTTTAAACTTGAAATCTGGATCTTCTTCTTAGATTTACGCAATCTGATATCGATAGTAGATCCAACGAGCAGGAGAAAATTTTGGTTTTTCTCAGTGAAAGCACCAAAGTGTTTGTACCAAAATTGGGCACAACACTCTTCGGATGTGTTTGAAGAGATAAAATAAAGAATATAAATGGATAAGGAGGAAAATCTAACAAACACACCAATAATAAGCAAGTAAAACACACAGAAACACACGAATTTAGAGTGGTTCGACGTATGGCCTACGTCCACTATGAAATGATTGACTTTATTTATTTTTGCTTGCTGGTTACAACGTGTTACAATAGTAGAATTCGAGTACAACAATGATTTCGGCAGAGTCTGGACGTAGAAGAGCCAAAAGTCCTTTTTCAGTAGGTTTTAGGCTGCTATTTATAGGCGCAGGCTGCAAATATCTCGCTCAGATCTCGGAAGACCTCTTCTCTCACGTGGGTGGGCCTACACGATCGATTCCATGCCGTTTGTGCTCGATCCGTGGCGATACGAACGAATTTCGTATCGATCAGTATTTTGTCCAATCGAGTCAAGATCGATCATGAACATTCTTGAGGATGTACGCAAGTTCTTGTGAAAATTTGGTGGCATTTGGATTTGTAGATTTTGAGTTATGATCAATGCAAGATTGGATTTATTAAAGGCTGCTGAGTTCGTATCGCTTCCCTTCGTATCAACCTGTTTGTATCGCTTCTGGGCACGTGCTTGCTAGTTGACGTGGCGCTTGCTTTTAGGATCGATCCACATTTTATGCCGAGCAACCGAGTCTTTCTTATGGATGTGCCTCGTTCGTATCGACCCATCTTAGCCCTGTTCATATCGATCATCGATGCTTTATTTCGTATCGATTAACATAAGTGCATTTCGCATCGGTCCATCTTGTACTATTTGCATCGATCATTGGCCGATCGATACGATTGTAGTGTGTGTTAATGGATCGATATGAAGTAACGGCTTTGTATGGCTTCGATGGATACGAAGTGGACGTTGGTTGATCGATACGAACAAGCTGGGGATGATGGATGCGAAGCAGTATGATGATGGATGGATACGAACCATGTGTGTTCTATGGATACGAACGTGTTCGCCCCCAATGGATACGAAGGAGGCCGCTGTGGAGGGATGCGAATGTGGATGGATACGAAGAACGCTGCTCTCTATGGATACGAACTTGTGTTTCCCTGATCGATACGAAGCCATGCACATCTGATGGATTCGAACAAGATCGATACAAAGGAGGTTTTTTCTAATTGCTTGATGGATACGAATAAGGTGATCACTTAAGTTGCATCGATCATATCTTGAGCATACGAACTCGGATTGACTTGAAAATTGGAATGTTGGCTTTCATAGCTTTGCTTGTCGTGCCTTGTCAATTGTAGCTCGATACGGACTCGGACAAAATTCGTCAGTATCCATAGTGAACCTGTGTATAACCGATCTTCAAGACGGACTGTCCTTGGTTTCCAGCTAAGTTCTTGGTGTCACGGCCTTGCCAAAAGGCAGGATAACAATAAATACAATAAGTGGAGGACCTCATTCAGCAAAGAAAAGTTGGAATGAGATGGAGCTGTATGCGAATTTTTCAAAGCATGTACTATAGGAGTGTTGCCTCGTCATTGATGACAAAGCTCAACCTAAGCAGCAACAACAGATGACCGATGATATAATCATTTGAAATAGGGATTTTGATAGGACTAAAGCACTAACCTTTGATTTCATGGTGATAATGGTCATTGTGATCCCAGTTACTATACACCGAGTCTTAGTAGACAATGGAAGCTCGATAAATACGTTGTTCAAAAGACTTTTGATCGGATGAAAATCTATCAAAGGACATCAAGCCTTGTAAATTTTGGATTTAAGGATTTACTAGAGAGGAAAAGGAGCCTATGAAGACTATTGCATTGTCCATGGATTTGGGAGAAGGAGACCGCAAGATCATGTGGGTTCAGAAGTTTGTAATTATTAATGAATATTCAGCGTATAATGCCGTTTTAGGTCATCTGGTCCTAGTTAGTTTTAGAGTTGCATGGCTCCTTGATGCTTAATGATGAAGTTCCCTATGGATAACTGGATCGAATCGATTTGAAAGGACTAGAGCGTTGGTCGTGAATGTTAGAGATCAAAGAGGCAAAGCAATAAGAGAAAAGGAAAGGTGCAGAGAAAGCTTTCTCTATCAAGAACGTGGATGAATAGCAACCAATGCCATAGTCCTGGCCTAGGAACCATAGCAAGTTCTTTAAGCCTATGGATCCTAAGAAGCAGTCGGAGGAGGTGCGGGCAACACCAGTTGAAATGACAATTAATGTTCCAATCGCTATCGACGATCCAACTCGGGTCCTTAAGATAGGATTTTAGCTTAACGCCAAATTGAGGAAGGAGTTGGTTGGTTTTCTCAAAGCAAATCTTGATGTGTTTGCTTTGATGCATTTGGATATATGCGTGATATTGCCAGAGATAGCGTGCCATGCACTGAATGTAGACCCAAAATATCCTCCTATAAAACAGAAATGATGCAGTCTGGGTCCGAAGGAATACATTACCTTGAAGAAGGAAGTAGATAAGATGAAGGAAAATGGCTTTATCCATGATGCATTATACTCTGAATGAGTATCGAACCCAATGTTAGTTAAGAAGGAAAATTAGAAGTGGTGAACATGCACTGATTACTCAGACTTGAATAAACCATGCCCAAAGGACAGCTTGCTGCTGCCTTGGATTGACCAGTTGGTAGACGGGACCACCATACACAAGCTGCTTTCTTTCATGGATGCTTACTCCAGCTATAACCAAATAGCGATGCATGTTCTAAACCAGGAGCACACAAGTTTTATAATGGATTTGGACAGTACTGTTATTGAGTGATGTCGTTCAGTCTAAAGAATGATGGAGCTACCTCCTAGAGATTGGTGAATTTCATGGTCAAGGATCAGATCGAATGAAAGTGTGTGGGGATGATATGCTTATGAAGTCATGGCTATCGACAAACCACATGGAAGGCCTTTCGAAGATGTTTGATGTGCTGTGGAGGTACGAGATGAAATTAAACCCGTTAAAGTGTTCCTTCGAAGTTGCATCGGGCAAGTTTTTGGGATTTATTGTGAATTCAAGGGTCGTTAAGGGTAATGTGGAGCAAATTAATGCATGAAATTTGAAACCGCCCCAAGGACAAGGCGGGAAATGTAGAGCTTGAATGGGAAGGTTGTCGTGCTGAATTGGTTCATCTTAATGGAAACTGATAAATGCATATTGTTCTTTGATGCCCTACAAAAGGAGAAAGGAAATTTTGTCTAGACGAAGGAATGCTAGGACACTTTCCAGGAATTGCGGGAGCATATGAAAAGGACTCTAGTCCCATCCAAGCCTTTGGATGGAGAAGATCTATTTATCTATTTGGCGGTGTTTGCTCACGCATTAAGTGCAGCATTGGTACGTGAGGAGGAAAATATCAAAAGACTAGCATACTACATCAACCAGCGGTTTACCGGAGCAGAAAAGAACTATCCAAAGCTGGAAAAAATCGCTTATTGCTTGTTTATTACTTCGAGGAAGTTGCGACGACACTTCCAAGCTCACCAATAAAGGTATTGATGGACCAGTCCTTAAAGCTAGTTCTGCATCGACCCGAGACTTCGGGAAGGTTGTTGAAATGGATCATCGAGCTAAGCTAGTATGATATCACTTACCATCCAAGAAGAACAATAAGAGGACAAGCGTTAGCATGTTTCATCGTTGTATTTACTGTCCGGGATGGAGAAGAGGAAGCTGAACTAGTCCCACTTTCTTAATGAAAATTAAACATAAATGGAGCTTCCAATGAATGTAACGCTATGGCAAGAGTGGTACTTGTGACTCCATAGGGACGAATGATTTGCTACGCATTGAAGCTAGAGTTCCCTACAAGGAATAATGATGTTGAATATAAAGCATTGGCTGTGAGGCTCAGGATAGCGAAAGAGCTAGAGGTAAGGATACTACATGTATTAAGTGACTCCTAGTTGGTGGTCTGCCAGGTAAGAAAGCAATTCTAGGCTAAGGGTAAAAGAGTTACCCCTTACCTGATAAAGACACCGGAACTGCTAAACAATATAGGGCATTACACAATTACGCACATCCCTATAGAAGAAAATATAAAAGTTGATTCATGGGACAAATTGGCTAGATTTAGGGATGCACAATTGATGGGATTAATTCAAGTGGAGGTTTCCTCGGCTCCAAGCATCGACCAGATGGATGCTACCTGGATCTTGGAGACTCAGAGAGAAAAAGAGTCATGGATGACTCCGATCAAGGATTATTTGCTAAAGGGAACTTTCCCAAAAGAAAAGAACGAGTGACAAAAACTCCTTCGTAAAGTATCGTGATTCATAATGTAAGAGGGAGTGTTGTACAAGATAGGTTTCTCAACCTCTTGCTTCAGTGTGTAACCAAGGATGAGGTTAGGAAAATCCTAATGGAAATTCATGAGGGTAGCTATGGTGGTCACACCAGGGGGCAGAAATTAACTAAGAAGATACTACACTATGGATACTTCTGGCCAGCAATAAACCATGATGTCATTGATTACACCAGGCGATGCGATTGATGCCAGAGATTTGTAAAAATTCCAAGAGCCCATCTACAGAGCTTACACAAACGGTTAGCCCATGGCCATTTACGGTTTGGGGAATTGATATAATCAGTGTGCTACTAATGTCGAAAGGAGGAGCTAAGTATGTTATTGTTACAATAGATTACTTCATGGAGTGGGCTGAAGCAGAACCACTTGCCATGATCACAATGAGGAAAGTGATCGGCTTTATGACGAAGAATATTATTTGTAGATTCGATGTTCCTTAGAAAATTATAAGTGACATTGGAACTCAATTCGAGAGTACCAAGTTTAATGATTTTTATAATCGGTACAAAATTAAGAAAAGCTTTTCGGAAGTAGCACACCTATAGGCGAATTGACAAGTGGAGGTGGTGAATAAAATCATCAAATCCATGTTGAAGAAGCGGTAACTTAAAGTCGGGTAATTGGGTCGATGACCTTCTACTTGCCTTATGGGCTTTTAGGATAACCCACAAGCCCGTTACTAGACGTACTCTATTTGCCTTGGCCTACGGAGCTAGGGCCATGACTCCGATAGAACTGAATGTACCTTCTCATCAGAAAAAGCACCATGATCCCAAGCTGAACAAGGAACTCTTGTTTCAGTCCACAGACTTAATTGATGAAAAGCGAGAAGAGGCTGAATTAAGGGTGGCAGCTCACTTGAAAAGAGTAGCATGACATTTCAGTATCAAGGTCCCGATCCGTACCTTTGAAGTGGGGGACCTCATTTTGAAACAAGTTCTCCCAAATATGGTGGCACTTAGTTCGAATTGGGAAGGTCCCTATCCAATTGAACAAAGACTTGGAGATGGAACTTTCACGCTGATCACTGTTGATGGAATCCCGATTCCACGGGCGTGGAACAATATTACAATGCTATATCACTTAGATTTGTTTACTTTATTTTCTGTAAATAAGCCACCCTAGTAAACTGAGTGAAATGTAATAAGGCAAGACTTGCTATTTCCTTCATTCATAAATAAATTTGACTTCTAGAACTAATGGAACCGTGTTCTTGTAAGCTATATATTGTGTTGCGTGATTAGCAACACAATCCAGTAATCGAGTTAGGTGCCGAATAACTCCTTTGATCCATGATTAGGTCAAAGGAGTATAATCATGAGGGTCGGTCAGATGATTCGCTCGTATCCTTTTAGTCTTGACTAAAAACCAGAGATAGGCAAAGTCAATGGGGGCCCAGAGTTAGACGACTAAAGAACCAGTTTTCGGAGATAGGAACTAGTGTGCAATCGAAGTTTTTAATGACCATGCTTACAGCCTAGCAGGATTTGCTGACCAAGGATAAGTGGGGATGGTCAGAAGATACACTCAGTCATCACCTGGAGATAGGTGTGATCGAGAGCGGTTGCCCGGAGATAGGCGCCTAATGCATCGGTTCTTGGAGATAGTAACTAGTGTACAACAAAGGCTTTCATGGCCACGCTTATGGCCTGGTAGAACATGCTTGGCAGAGGACAAGTGACGATGGTCGATGGATGTTCTTGATCAACACCTGAAGATAGATGGGATCGAAAGCAGGAGTCTAGAGATAGGCTCTGAAAACATTGATTCTCAAGGAGAGGAATCAGTGTATAATTGAAGCTTCCATGACTACGTTTGCAGATTGGCAGGATATGCCTGGTCAAGGATAAAATGATGATGCTTAAGTAGGTAGTTCTATCGATGCTCAAATATTGGCAAGGCCGAACATTGGTGCTTAGAGATAAGCATTTGAGCCATTGAACCCCAAAGGTAACTGGACTATCTTTCACTTACAACTCGACAAGACACGCCTAGCCGGTAGTGAGTGATGAGGATCGGTGAATGAATTTGATCAACGCCCAATGGGCGAGATTGTAATATGGTGTCCAGAGGCAGACACTTGGAATGTTGTTTCCCAAAGATAGGAAATAGCAAGAAGTCGAACACCCTTTGACTATGCCTTTGTTCGTGGCTGGATGGAACTCGGCTGAGAATAAACAAGATTTGCCATGGAGATGGCCAAATGAATAATAAGTTCTATTTGGCCAAAATAAAAATACTTTGGCAATGGTAAACAGTACTATGCATTGTAATATAATCGAGCAATCTGAAAACTAATATGTATAAAGCTATAGTTATTAATATAATTGCATAAACACAGGCATGTATAATATAAGTAAATCGCATTACAAGCAGTTATGTTATATATGTAGCCAGTTGCATATGGGCAAGTAAAATAAAAGTGCAGGAATGTAGATACGAATAAAGGTTGTACAGAAACAACAATCTTTATTTACAATCATTTTTTATACAAGTGACGTGGAGCCAGTCCCATACAAAGTCGACCTATATGCAAAAGGAGAGACAAAATGCATCTAAAGGCATCGAAGCTGCTTTTTTAGAAGCTAAATAGGAAGTTTACTTCTTCTTCCCTCGCTTGCTACCTACCTTGGGATCATCCTTTACTAGGCACTTCTTCAAATCATTCCCATCCTTGGTTTTCCCCTTTTCAGGCTTTCCCTTCCTGGTAGTGCTGCCTTTTGAATGAGTGGTCTTTCCCTCGGTTGTAACAATAATAAGATCTTTAGGTTTGTCAATGAGAGCGTCAGAAGACTTGGAGGATTCACCAACACCACTACCTTTTGGAGGTTGATTTTTATTAGTGGATTTTTTGAAGTAGGGCTTGTTGTCTTCAAGCTGGTAGGTATCTCAGTTTATGGCTCCTTTTTAATCTTGATCTTATCGAAGTCGAGCTTCAATCTCTCTACGATGAAAATTGAATCGATTATGCGTATAGAATTCGTAATTGTAATGTCATCCCT
The DNA here is from genome assembly GCA_030737815.1 of Allium fistulosum. Taxonomy (NCBI): domain Eukaryota; kingdom Viridiplantae; phylum Streptophyta; class Magnoliopsida; order Asparagales; family Amaryllidaceae; genus Allium; species Allium fistulosum. Next base: position 874,982,135 of record CM060905.1, on the reverse strand, counting down.
TAAGGACTGCAAGGTATCCTCCAACCCTTTTAGAGCCACTTCTAGAACCTACCTCAATGGAAATAGTAATGGGTGCCAAACCTTAAGTAATTGGTAGCAGAGGAGGAGGAAGCAACAGCTTACCTGTAAGTTCATAGAAGTGAAGTAAAGGTTAGTGACGGCCTCGGGCGAGAACTGAAGCTTCTTGAACATGAAAGAGATGAGAGAAATACCTTCGCTAGGGGAAGCTCCTTGTATGGGAGACTTAGCAATTTCAACTTCTTTAATAGATGACTGGAATGACTGAGAAACCGAAAAAGGAATAGAAGGCTCTTCAGTGGTCATGGCAGCAAAAGCAGGAGTCATAGTAAGTGTGGCCATAGAGCTAGCCCATGCGGAAATTGCAGTCTCCGCAGAAAGCTCTTTGAAATGGGAAATCGATGGTTCTGCTTGATCCAATGCAGTAGGATCAACAGAAGCCTCAACGGGTGACTTACTTGCAGTCCTTTCCTCTTGAACCGAGATCGCCTTACCTTTCTTTAGGGATATAGTTTCATCTACATCCAAGAATTTTGCTTTCAATTGATCTTCGGTGATACCCTCACGAGACGTAGCTACACAATGCATGGTTTACTCCCAAGTGTCAGCCAGAATAATGGGATAACTATTTCCCAACCACTTTAGATTCATGTCTTTGATGACATTGGCAAAAAATTGTAAAGGCTGGTGTTCATTTCTTCTTTATCCTTCATGATTTGGTTTTAAGGTCATTTATTTCAGATATACCACCACCAAGGTCTACCTAACCTTCTATCTTCGCCTTTGTTTCAGCCTTTAAGCTAGCCTTAAGTCTCTCAACTTCAGCCTGAAGTATATGAAGTTCTATATGCTTAGCATGCAATGTTAAGTCCTTGGCCTGAAGTGTCATATCTTTCTCCTTGATTACCCTATCCTTGAATTAACCTGGGCTATTAGCTGATCATTCTCACGGTGACCCATTTGGAGCTAATTATTTATTACGTTGCGGGCCTGAGTGTGTGAGTGGAACATCTTGCTAATTAATTTTTAGGAGTCCTCGACCGAATTTAGAGCCTCGTCTCTTTACGTTTTTAGTTTGACCAACTCAGTTTTGTAGGTAGCTATCATCCTATCATGTGCCTTCCTCTCTAATTTGAATGGTTGAATATCTGTCTAGTTAATTATGTTATTGTCGGAGAGGGAAAAAGCTCATTTCCTCCATTCAAAGAGCTGGTCCAAGTTTGGTGACCCCTCCAACTCTACGATTGTCCTCCTCGTGAGAAACATCCTTATTGTTGTGGTCAAACTTCACCCCGTCACGCAAAGCTTAGTGAATGCAGCCAGCATTCCGGTTGTCATGGCCGTAGCCGAGCTCGAAGGAGGCGGTGGTGGAGCTGGACGAGTGGGAACCTCCTTTGATTTTTGTGAGACCAAAATAGTTGTGACTTGGGGTAAGATTGTTGGAAGCTGTTGAATTAGTTTAAGGTTAAGAGTGTGGTTCAGAAGAGCCAATAGTATGACCATGATGGTCCTGCAAATCATGAGACTTCTACCTCTGATCATAGTATTCTATCTCTTCAGCCCGACGCTTCTTCCTATCTTTATCCTCATAATATTCCCTCACCTTCCTTTTCGGTCTTTCTTCCTTGGTTTCTTGCTACGAAGAAGAGCATTTAGGGTAAGGCTTTGGGGTCACCCTCCAACGCTCTCCGATGCCTGAGCGTAGATAGTGGAAACTGTCTCCTCCCATTGTACCTAAAATGAGAGGGAAAAATGATTGCATTAGTATCTAAGTACCAAAGTAAGAGCGAATATGAGATGTGAGTGTTCGTGAGCCTAGAAGTGTGTGGAGTGCTAGTTTTTCCCTAAATGTTATATGCACCAGTTTCGAAGGGTAGCAAAGATGAGGTTTCTTCTCCCTCGACTAGGAGGTCCTCGGATGAAAAACTGAAACTCGAAGGATACTTTATAGGAATATCGTTAATTGGAATGTCAAGGTCGCCTAGTGAGCCAAAGATGTTTTAAGAGGGTCCTAAAAGAGGAGTCATCTCGACAGTTGGTGTTATACTAGGAATGGAGGATTTCTGTAAAGATTTGACAACTATACTTTTATGAATCGATGAGGTATGAATTTCTACGCCCTCGGGGGACGTCTCCCCATATGATTCATCTTCTCCTTGGTAAAGGTCCTCATTGTCATCATGTTCTTCGCCATCCTCCTCTTCTTCATCTCCTTCTTCACATCCCCTTCCTTTCCATTCTCTTCTTGTATTCCTTCTATCTCTCCTCTCTCTTCCCCTCTCTCTTCAAGGTATTCTATGACGATATTTTTTTCTACTGATTTATTTACACATTTTTTGATGTTTGCCTCGCTTGATGGGTCTTCATAGCCCCCTTGATTATCATCGTTGGAGTCACAAATGGAGGCAGGTGCTCGAGCAGCAGTTTTGGTCTTCATTAGTGGAGGCTGAAGTGGAATGACAAATTGCTCAAGATGCAAAAGGCATCATTAGTAAAGTCTTTCATTTGTTAGAAGATAAGAGGTGGTTATATAACAGATGTTTACTCTCTTTAAGGTCTTCAAGGTTTCAGAGTGCACATCGATGTCATCTCAGCGGGGAATATCTGTGAATAGAGAGGAAAAGAAGTTAGATATTTAGGTGAAAAGAACCCAAGAATGGAAGAGAACGGAAAGGAGGGAATTTTAAATCTTGACAAATGGAGTCGGTTGAATCTGAAGGGACACCATACAAAGAAGAATTTGTTCTTGAAATAGGGACATTTGTTGTCGAGTACCTCAATGACCTTACAACGGCTACACACTTAATGATTAATAAGGAAGATGAGTTGGCCGTTTTCTTGAAGCTCAAAAGATGCATTAACTCCCTAAAGTTTGAAGGACATTGAAGTTGCATCATGAATAAGATGTAAAGGGAATTAAGAAGGGAGTATCTATTAGGATGCACTTGGGTTGGAGCAAGTCCAAGCCCATGAAGAAAGAATCAGAGGAAAGGATTGAAAGGTGGTACACCCCACTCAAGCACATGTATTTGTTGCAAGTTGTCTATCGTTTAGGAGGGTTGTGCGCCTATTGGTTGATTGTCGGAAGCAAAACATCACTCTCATGAATTCTATTATGAATGCATATAGTGCAAAGAGAATCAGTTGTCAATACAATTCGTGTCTGCTCTGGAGGTTGTCCTGAACACTTAAACTAGCGTTTTCATTCTGTGGGGGAGGCTGATGCTTGGGTGGAGCTATTTGTACTATTACTCCTTGTAACTCGGTTGTAATCGAGTGTTTAACTCCAGTTAAAGTAGATGTCATTACTTGAGCCTTAAACCAAGGTGTTCATCCAATAGGGGAGGCTGATGTTGGAATGCATCTGATGCGATCATTCTCTGGAGAGAACCATCCCATTAGAGTTCAAGCGACGATGTGTGATCAACCAAACTTTAGCAGAAATTAAACTAAGCACTTCAGGGTGCATAGGCATAGAGCTATGGCAAGATGGAGTTTTCTTATGAATGAGCTAAAGCACGAGTAAAGATGGCACAAAGTCAACACCAAGCCATTGGAAAATTAGGTATTGGAGTTACCCACTTCAGGTCAGACTTGAGTCCATCCTTAGGGTGAGTAAGGTTATGCCACAAACAAGAAAATTGGATGATGGCCGATCAGATTTCGAAGACATAATGCCCTATAACCATAAGCAAACTCCAAAAAACAACCACCTTACTATGATCGTGGCATCACCACTTCAAGAACCCACCTTAAATCGAAGGATTGAGGAAGTTCAACGAATCGGAACTGAACACATTGGGGTTGATGGTGAAGATCGTCTAAGAAATGGTGGTGGTTAGAGCAATAGGGACATGGTGCTAGAGGCATGACAGTATGGAATTGAACTTGGTGTAGGAGATGGTGACTAAAAGTTCGAGGTTGTAAAGGCAAGGATATCGGTACTGGGTAGGAATGCAAAAAAAGTGAAAGGTAGAAGTAAAAACTTTAAGTCCCTACCATTATAAAGCTGGAATGAATTAGCATTTCATGTAGGTACTGAAATGAGTATTCAGTATCGATATGAATTATTTGCTATAAAAGAAGATAGAGAGAAATGAAATGGAAGAAAAGGGATTCTCACTTAGCCAAGGCGTGGAACGAACTTCAGAGCAATATGGATCTAATGAAAGTGGTATGACTACTATTTGAAGTGGAACGGATGCTCCTGGAATAGAAACGACACTTTAATGCGACTTTTGGATGACCAATTAACATGTAGATGGTTATATATCACTTGTGTTTGTCCAAAGCATGTTTCGTTTTCAACAGAAGCATACTATGTAGGGCAAGTGTTATCCAGCATTTAGACCAAGCAATTTGCGGATGGATCTGGACATCAAGATGTAGGCAAAATGGTTCAAGGACTTAGGGGCAAGCTTGGAATGGAAATTAATAGGACTTCAAGAAGTTTGGAGCTTAAGTACAATAGGAAAATAGGCCGGTATCGATACGAAATCATGTCGGTTGGAGTTCTTTTTGTGAGCTCTAATGATTGTTATGCTATGTTCAAGGAAACGATGGGTAAAGAGGTCGTCTTGGAGCCCATTTCGAAAGAAGTAGTTAAGCAACTCAAGAAAGATGTGCAAAAATAGACAAGTACCAAATGAGTCAAATCATCTTGGTATAAAGTAGAATTACAAGGGAAAAGTGCCTGTAGCTTGAAGAATTGAAGAAGCAAGATGAAGTATGGGGGAATTGCATGATTTGCACTATGCAAATCATGTCGGTACCGACATGGTTTTAGGACAGGAAGGACTTCGTCTTCCCTTATACTTTCTTAGATTTGGAGTTTTACCTGGTCTTTCCGACATGATTCATGTCAGTACCGACATGGTTTTAGGACAGGAAGGACTTCGTCATTCCTTATACTTTCTTAGATTTGGAGTTTTACCTGGTCTTTCGTGGTCCGACGACTGGGCAATTTTCCTATAAATAGCAAGCCTAAAGCAAATTTGAAGGACTTTTGGCCATTTTCTTCTTTAATCTCTTATCTCTACTCAAGTTTTGTCACCTAAGGGCTATTTAGATATGTTCTAATCGAAAAAGTTCATGTACTTGTGATAAAATTATTCTAAAAAGGATTAAAATGGACATAGGTCATAGAATTTTCTGAACCACTATAAAAACCTATGTTTTTCATTGCTTTCTTGTTGATTTCTATTAAATCTACTCGTTCACATCTACTTTGGGGTGTTGTGCCACTTTTTGGCCTAACAACTTAATACCTCACCGCCTAATGATATTCTTTTACCATGGCATTCAAAGTGGTTTTGCTGTAATTGAATGTGTATTAATATGCATGCAAGTTTACAGTAATACTAAGAGCTTGTTTCATATTTGCAAATACGTTGAAAGAGCAAACAGATAATAAAATTGTGTAGGGTAAACATTTCACATATATGAAAATTCAATCAAGTTGTTATGGCCTATTTATTTAAAGATCTAGCAAGAAAATACCATGCTAAAGAACAATGAAATTATGTTTAGACATAATATGCATTTAAATCAGCATTATTCAACCTTTCTTAGGATGCTATCGCATGTAGAAAATTTCTAATGCTTCTGCATAGTAAATTTTCTTCTCTGTAAAAGAATTTTACAATATTTAATTATCATCCATTTCAGTTCTAACATTTACAAAATCAATCTGACAAGAACTCGTTCTAATTACTAAATTAACATATTTTTAACTTCCACTTTTTAAATTGACTTTCGAATTCGAAAAATCACTTAAAATTTGTAAGAACACATATAAAGATAAAAGTTTTAAAGTATGACAAAAGTTCAAATTTTGATTTGATTTAACACTGGATTTCATTATTTAGTAGGTTCTGGCTTCAAGTTCAATACTAACCTTGCCCTAAAATCAATGTATATTTTTATGATAATATTCGTGATGAAATTCAAGTTTGCCATAGTTTTATAAATTTCATGAGGAAGAATTCTAAAATTAATGGTACAATTCAAGCTCGATTTTATCAATCAAACATCCATCATCATCCAAATAAAATTTATTTGAACACATCAAAATCACACTCAAATATTCATGTCATACTAGTGAATATTATTTTATTTTTCTTTTAAAGAATAAATAACTATTACTTTTTAAATTTCAAAGTAAATATGTGTGTGTGTGTATATAAATATTCTACCCATTGACTGACCCTTTCGATCATTCACACGTCATAAGTGAGAGTCGAATAAAATGGGTAAAACCTAAGTCTCACTTCTCTAAGGCCAAAATATATCTATCTCTCTATATTGTTCTAATCTCATCTCTAATACTACACTGTAATTCCCCGGCTCCAATGACTGAATTATCAAAGGGATATTACCGACCGGTATCTTGAACCAATGGGCACAGAAGGAGAGATTTTTCATATAAAAAAGAATATGTTTGAATACCTGAATATATCTGAGATAATATGTATCTTGTCTCGACATCAGGCAATGTACATGAGTTCTAGAATTGGATAAAATAGTAAAAGAGACACAAATAAAAATTCCTAACTAATAATTGGAGTAAATAAATACAATGAATTTTATATCATATTTGAAAATTTGTTGCATCATCTTATATATATATACAACTCATCAAATCACATCGACCAATACAATGACATTTTAGTATGAGTAAAAACAAAGTAATTATTCGCCATCGTCCTCTGCGCCAACTCCATTTCATAGCCTTCAAAGCATAGATAATCATAATAGTGACCTGCAAAATAACTCAATCTGACCCTTGGTTGTGAAACAAATAAAAAATCCTTAGTCAGGTAAGAAACTCTAACATGCGTGTAACCATGCTTAAATTATAATATAATGAGTGTAACAGGTTTGAATATGTTATCTACTAAAGTAAAACAAATCTTTGTCACTATAGTCAATACCCATAAAATTTCATATAAGTTCAGTAATCAAGACCATTTTTAAAATAGATTCCAAAATGGTTTTCTATCAAATCATTTCCCCAAAATCACTTCAAAATAGATTTCCAAATCACTTCTATAAAATTATCCTTTTCGCGGAAATCCATATATTTCGAAATCATATAGTAGAAGTTTACTTTGCAAATGATTTCATAATATTGGTTTTAAATACAAATAATTTATCTAAATATTTCCTAATTTGTATAAAACCAATCTTTGTAATATGTTTCCCAAATAAATTTGCAAATCTGATTTATTCAAAATACTTTTACAAAACACTATACAAAATAGTATTCCCTTTTTTTAAAGTGTTGCTTTTCATTTACTAAAACCAGTTCCAAAATATTCGACAGTTTCATTAAAACAAGATTTCAAAATACAATATGGTTTCACTAAATATAGTTTAAAAATATCCTCATACGATGAATGCTCGTTGTAGTAGCTCATAATAGATCGTAACAAATCATAACATTACTTATCTACAATCGACACCTAGGGAAGGAACCTTTCTAACCCCTACAATCCAAGCCCGGGCATTACATTTGAGTGCAATAATATCCAATAGATTATAAAAAAAGAAGTAATCCCTTTTAAAATGGTAAAATCATCAAAACAGTTTCCAGAGGGGGAAATACAAAAAATCATAATTTTATTTCTGTTAAACTGAGAAATTCTCAATAATAGAAATACTATCAAAATACCTCTGGCAACCTTCAAAATAATTCTTCAAAATTCCTTATATAAAAATGCTTGTATAAATAAACCATTCCAAGTTTGTGGTTTAAATTCAAATTCAAATATCTAAAATAAATCAATCTTTATTTTATAAAAACTTTTTCTACTTCAAAATCTAAATAAAAATACTCATGCGGTATTTTAAATTCAAATTTAATTTAAATATCTGTCCTTTCTATTTAAAATAACAACTCAAATTCAACTTAATTTCAATTATTTTCAATTCAAAAGTAATTCAAATAAAATTTCTTTAGTACAAAAATCCCACAAAGTTATTTATTTCAAATTTATATCCTAAAAACAATCATTTCAAATAATAATATTTGCACTTCCATTTACTTTAGTAATCAAAACACACACACATTTCTTGTTTTATCTCTATAAAATAACTAAAATTTCTTTATAATTCAAAATAATTCAAGTTGTTATTCATGTTTAATAGAAAACTATATACACATATAGCATTTTTAATAAATAAACTTCAACCTCTATAAAAAATGAATTCAAACATATTTCAAAATAAAATTCTTTTAACCATACCAGCTTTAAATATTCGTATCTTATTTTTCATATAAATAATTCAAATCACTCATTTCATTAATTTTTCTATCGTCCAAAACAATCAAAATCAACATACATAACATACCGTTCAACCTTATGTCATTCAATTCAAACAATTATTGGTCAAATAAGCAATCATCAATCATTTGCTAATAATATTCATGGCTATCAAGCCACCATCATTCATATATGCAATAAAATTTAACCGTAGTTGCATATATGAAATGAAAATTTCTGTTATAACAACTATGCACCTAGAATAAATCACATGAAACTAAAATATCATGTTGTAATTATCAAAATGGGATCATATAATTTAATCCAATGATTAATTTAATGAATTATATGTTTGAATCTGAATAAAAAGGAAATATGTCATAACCAATATAAGTTTCAACCAAAAATATGAAATTGATATACTCACTTTGATGTTTGAAAAAGTAGACATTGTTGGTGATGATAAAGAATAAAAGTAATATAATGATGTTGAGTAACTAACTTTCACTCATGCAGAGGTGTAAACTATGTTTACTAAAAAAATAGACTTACACTCATTGTTCCATCCACGATGCAAAATCCTTATCTAACCCTAAGGTCGCCGCTAGAACCATCGGACCAAGCTACCGTGGTCACCCCATTCGTCGCCAACCAGAAGCCCATCCCTACATCGACATCATCAGTGCATCGATTCAAGCTATATCGCCGACACCAGACCTCTCGCTTCATCTTTAGTCGTGTGTCCCTATTTTCACAACACTAAATCTGCACCATGCCTTCTGACCTCGCTGCCCCAGTCATGCTACCATATGTCATTACCTTATCTTGTTGCGTGCAAAGCGCCTGGCTGCATTTATTTTCTTCATTCATTGCAGATGTGAAATAAGGGTTGGGGCTTTAATCAGAAGGGGGAAAGAGATAAAAATGAAGGGGGATGGGATACATATGTGCTAAGTAAGCGAGGCCCAATGTAAAAGAAGGAGAACTTTTAATTTTCTTCTCTTTCTAGTTTTAAAAATTAATACCCGAAAAGTTTAAACTAACTCTCTTCGACCACTTTAAAACCAACCCAGAACACTTTATCAATTTAGAAATCCATCCATGACATTTCATTAGGATTTTATTTCATTTTAGTAACAACTTTCTTTTAATTAAAACATCTCCATTAAGTTTTGAACTATTACAAAAATTGTTTTATTCTTCAAAATAATTCCAAAATTCCACTAATATTACTTATCTTGTCAAAATAAATTTTCAAACAACTTTTGGATCTTTTAAAACACAATTCAAACTTTAAATTTGAATTTTAAATAAATATTTTTCTTTTATTATCAAATAAATCCACAAAATTAATTTATTGAATTAAAATCAATAAAACATCCAAAATAAAATATTTTCATTTAGTTTAACTTCAAAACGGGATGTTATAGACTCCTCTCCTTAAAGAAATTGCATCCTTGTAATTTACTAGAGAGTGCTATAATTAATTTAAAAAATAACATTAATAACAAAATATAACATACATATCATTTGTTACTACACTTCCGCTGCGTCATTTTGATAAATTCTCATATAATGTATTACGTATTCGAATTTATTTGGTTAATACAACCGTACATAAGAAAGTAAATGTTATATTTCATTCAAATGTATCACATAACATTATAGGTATAGCGATCAATATACGTATAGCTTTCAATATTTCCTTTGAAAAATTTCGTAAGTTAATATATAAAATTTTCTAATAAATTTTTAAGTATCGAAATTTTGAATAATTTCTATAGAGTCTCATTTATATGGAGAGGCTTCCAAACAATTACAATATGATAAAATAGATATATATCGATCAAAATAAGGTCGGAAAAAATTTATACATCAAAATTTGCACACGGCAAATAATACATAATATGTAAAACTCTTTAAGTAAAAACTTTTTGATTAGGGTCAGCATGCAGCGAGTTAAATGGATAAATTTCAAAAATAAAATTTCATTTTGTATCTTAATGGGCCTACGGAGTCTAAATTTATTTAGATCTGATCTAATTAATTTTAGATGAAATCATTATTTTATTTAATCTATAAATTTTATTTTATTTTGACATTATATTTATGCTATATAATATGAACATGCATATCATATACACGAGTGTGTAAGTGCACGTGCAACATATACAGTGTACAGGGTTTAACATGCTCGTATATAAGTATTAGGATTTACACCGCGATAGACACGTTACCCCCTCCATATACATATGTGTTATATATATAATTTAGTATGATATAAAAGTATATTTATAATAGTATAAATATATATATAACATTATAAAATAGTAATATTTGTAAATATAAATATTAATAATTGTGAACCGGGATTTTGACCAAGAAGATTTCAATCAGAATTTAGAACGTCAAAACTAAGACAAAATGATTAAAGGACTTTGGAAACATCATAAAACGACAAAAAGAAGGAAATATCAAAAGATGAGTGGAAAAATTTGACTTGAGTTTTTCAACTTGGTGCTTGGAGTTGGGTCCGAGTCGTACCTGAGCTAAACCTAGGAAAAATGAAAGAAAACACGAGCTATGATTTTTCTTGGGTTTGACTCACAAAACTCTCGGTTCAGACTCTAAGAAACATAGCTTGATACCAAACTATTAATACAAACCATAGAGCAACCAAAATAGGATCTTCTCCTTGCCTTTTCTTCTTCACTCTAAATATGGGACTCCATTGTTCTTCGGCTTCTTCCTCCCTCATAATAGTCACAAGGAAGCTACTTTTGGCAGTTCTAGGACTTAGAACTTGTCAACTCCCTGTATTAGTGATTTATTCTCTCTCTGATCCTTTGTAATCTTACAAAAACTCTATCAAATCTATAATCAACAAAGATATAAAGTGGACAAAGATTGCCGAACCACTATAAAAATCTTGTACCTCTCTGCTTTACTTCTATTATTTATCTTTTATTTCAACTATTATCTACTAGATTTAAGTCTCATAGGTTCCCTACAACTCATTATTGGTGTTGATCCAATTCTGACGATAATGTTTTGGTGCTTTTGCCGAGAAAACTGAATCTAGGCTTAGATCTAGCTTTCTACTTTGGATTGGATAGATCTAGAAAACTTGCTTGAAGAACTTAAAAATTGCTAACAAAATTCATGGCACCAAGGAGATCCAATGGATCCTCAGGAGCTGTGGTTGGTGGTGATGAAAGGAACGTTCACCAAACTAAAGTAGACTATTCTAGGATCCTTAATTCAATAGGAAGTTGTCATTAGAGGAGGGTTTAATCAGATAATCCATGGACTTGACCAGAAGATGGAGGATAGCTAAAAAGCTTTCATGGACAAGATGGACGCTTTGCTCAATCTTCAACCCCGAACTACCAGGATAGTTGCGAGAAAAAATTCTCCTTAGATAGAACAAGAGAACTCTTTAGTTTCTAGCCTAAAATTGAGAGATGGAAAGCAAAAGCAGAAGGAAGCAACAGTCAAAGTTCTAGGAAATGTTGGAGAAGGATGCAGGAGTGCTCCTCCCTGCAAGAAAACAACTACTTATCGAGATAAGACAACTCGGTACCGACACAACTCTTGGGGTAAACACTCCTCAGAAAGATGGTGCAATGCCTGTTTTTGACTCCGATGACGAAAGGCAGCTTGACGGAGATAACTTTGAACCAAATGATGATGGTGCAAATGGAATTCAAATAGCTTCAACTAAACCAATCCCACGCCCATGGAATTCCATGGGAGCGGTTCTCCTAAAGACTGGAAAACCAAGACGTCAGTCAGCAAACTGAGACCATTTGGGGAGCCAAACACTCGGTGTAGCCCCTAGCAGTCATCATACAGAATACCATGCCAGTGAAGAATACATAGCTAACATGGTAGACAGAGGAAAGCATAGGAAGGAAGAACGAGGATTGGGGTTCTGCTCCGTGTAGAACTCCTTTCATAGAGAACATCTAGAGACAAGAGTATCCATGTAATTCACAATGTGGACTATGCTGTCATATAATGGGATGACTAACTCTAGACATCACTTGTTTAAGTATAAATGGCAAATGGTTGGAGCGAGAGCTATGGATGCCATTCGCTGCAGATGTTTTCCAATCTTTCTTAAACGAGTCACTTCCATATGGTTTACTAGGCTCACACCGAAGTCTATTTCTACTTTTTACGAATTAGCAAAGAAGTTCATGAAGCAGTTCAGGCTCTATGCACCCCGATCAAAGGACGTGATGTCCTTATCTAGCTTCTTTCAAGGACCCAAGGAGTCTCTAAAAGCTTTCTTGAACCGATTCAACATCACTGTTATGGAAGTTTGAAATTTGATGGAGGATCTTGTATTTATGGCCTTGGTCCGAAGCATTCACCCAGATATGGATGTCGGTAGATGGTTAAAATGAAGCAACCCACTACTGTGGAAGAATTTCACCGAAAGGCAAATCAGTTCCTTTAGTTGGAAGCAGGACTGATCGTAAAAAAAGTTGGTGATGCACAACCAAAGGAAGTAATCCAAAGCAACATCGTAGTAAATGTTGGATTCTCTAGTAGTCAGAAGAAAAGAAGTCAAAACTTCGGTAATAGGCATGGCACGAATGCAAAACATCCAAAGAACTTCAGATTAGAAGATTACATGCCCCTGAATGACACACCGAAGAGTATATACCTTGCCACTCAAGGAACTAAGCAATATTAGAAGCCTCCAATTAGGGAAGCAATAGAGAAAGATAAACATTCTGGGAAGCCATGTCGCTTCCACGAAACCCATGGGCATAACACTAATGAATGCCGACATCTAAGAAATTTGATCGAGGAGCAGATAAGGAAAAATAAGCTCTAGCAGTATGTTAAGGAACTGTAGAAAGGCAGAGAAACTATAAGACTCCAAGTTTATATTCTCTAGGATAACTACCTGGACCCAAGGGAAAGGGGCCCTGATGAGCGGATGAAAGATTGGCCATTAAATAACCCTCAAGCAAGCGAGTCACGTAGGAATGAAGCAGCAACCTAAAACAATACTACTTCATTCATCCTTATCCAATTTCCTTTCGCTAATAAGCCTTTTACAGATACTTGGGGCATTGTAAATAGGCAGGACTTGCCATTTCTTCTACTCATTAATAAAATTTACTTCTTGAGCCAATGGAGCCATGTTCTTGCAAGCAAAACTCTTATACCATGCAACCGGCAACACTATTGAGAAAATGCTCATCTGCCCTTGAATGATGGATCACGAGGAGTGAAGGCCCACTAAGCGCCGTACCTACCGATCGTATCGATTCTCAACTTTCTAAGAATTGGCGTTGTCCGAAGACTGTCAACGTCAGAAAGGTCTAAACAGTTGGATCGAAGGGTCATATCGATCTCCAACCTCTTGAGAACCGACATTGTCCCAAAACAGGCAACGTTAGGAAAGTCTAAACCGATGGATTGATGGGTCATGTCGATCCTCAACCTTCTGAAAACCGGCACTATCCTAAGACTGTCAGTGTCGGAAAGGTCTAAACTGTTGGATCGATGGGTTGTATCGATCCTCAACCTTCTAAGAATCGGTGTTGTCCCAAGACTGACAACGTCAAGAAGGTCTAAACTGTTGGATCGACATGTCGTATCGATCCTCGATTTTCTGAGAACTGGCATTGTCCCAAGACTGGTAATGTCAGGAAGGTCTAAATCGCTGGATCGATCAGTCTTATCGATCCACAAACTTTTGGGAACCGATCTTGTCCAAAGACAAGCAACATCGGGAAGGTTTAAACCACTGGATCGACGGGTTGTATCGATTCCTAATTTCTAAGAACCGGTATTATCCCAATATTAGCAATGTTAGGAAGGTCTTAACCGCCAGGCAACAGTCGCATCGACCCCTCACCTTTCAAAAATCAGCGTTGCCCAAAGACCAATAATGTCTAAAAGGTCATAACCGCCTAGTTGGTGGGGAAAATCGACTCAAACTGCCAGATCAACGGGTTATGTTGATTCCCTACCTTCTAAGAACTGGCATTGTCCCAAGATTGGCAACATCAGAAAGGTCAAAACCGCCAGATCGACGGGTCGTATCGATCCTCAACTTTATAATAACTAGCATTGTCCTAAGAGTGACAATGTCAGGAAGATCATAACAACCCAGTCGATAGGAAAAATCGACTCAATCCGCTGGATCGACGAAGAAAATAGATCCCAACCTTTGGAAAACTAGTGTGGCCTTAAGACTGAAAATATCGGGAAGACCAAAACTGTCGGGTCGATGGTCACATCCCCCCTCACCTTCTGAGAACTAGCGTTGCTCCTGCAATGTCGAAAAGGTCTAAACTGACAGATCGAAAGTCACATCGATCCCCTCCTTTTGAGAACCAGCATTGCCCTGTCAACGTCGAAAAGAGAAATCAACTTCCAAGAATTGTTGCTGCTAGAGACTGGCAGGAGCACATCATCACCCAAAGATGAGCGATAATGGAAGGCATTTCTAGAATCAAATTGTCGATGCATCAGTTTTCGTGGATAGAAGCAGGTGCTCGACTGAGTTTTCTATTCTAACTAGCAGGAATTAGCAGTTGCCCAGAGATAGGTAATGCCAAGGAAAAACCCACGGAATCGAATAGCTTGTGTGCTAGTTTCTAGTGAAAGAAGCTAAAACATGACTGGATCATCAACCTTGAATAATGGACGAATTTGTTATGACGAAGGATGACGATGCACTTTACGATACATGCATCAAGATTGACTTTGGCACAAGATATCCACTTGGAAGAATTTTTGATCCCAGCCTAAGGACTTGCAGCATCGAAATTATTACGCTGGGAATCAGGCGGTAAAGTACTAGTTCTCGAAGATAGGAACCCTATTGTAGTTTAACCTTTCGAGATAACACTAGCAGCCAAGGGGGGTGCGCATGGCTGAATATGAGCAAGGAAAGTCATGGAAATTTTGGATTCTAACGATCGGACTTACCCTATCCCAAAGCAGGATTAGGAATCACACTGGGGGCAATTAGATAAATTTCCCAAGATATATGGTCTCTCGTTAACAATCTAACCTTCTAAATACCGACATTGCTTGAAGACTGGCGACGTTGAGAAGGTCTTAACCATCAGGGCTGACGGGTCAAATTGGCCCCTAATATTCGGAGTACAGGCGTTGCCCTGTCAACATTGGGAAGGTCAAACCCCTACGACGATGGAAAATTGACCCCATACCTTTCGAAATTCGGCGTTGCCAGAAGACAGGCGATGTCGAGGAGGAACCGCTCTCTCTCCTTCAGGAATCTGGCATTGCCTGAAGATAGGCGGTGCTAGGGAGTAAAAACCAGAACCCCCAAGAATCTACAATTGCCCGAAGATAGGCAAGATGATAGGGAGAAAAGCCATTAGTCTCCAGGAATTCATTGTTGCTCAAGATTGGCAATGACGAGAAGGTTCAACAACTTACTCAAGGACCAATCGAACGATTAGATACTAATTTGCAAGATTGTACCATCGTCCGAAGATTGGCAATGTTAAAGAGGTACCCTCGAAATGTAACCATGGATGCACTAGTTTTCGGAGATAGAAGTAGGAGCTTGATCAGAACTTCAACCCCACCTTCAGGAACATGTCGCTGCCCGAAGATAGTAAGCGCCAAGAAGGTACTGAATTCTAACCTTCAAAAATCCAGCAATACCTGAAGATATGCGGTGTCGGAAAGGTACAAACCTAACTCATTAGAGATCTGGCGTCACACGCAGATAGGCGACATCAGGATGGCATAATCGTAAAAACTTCAAGAACCTAATGTTGTCCTGAGACTAGCAACGTCAGGAATAAGTATCCACTTTTGGGCCAATCGAATCATTCAACTCTAACCTGTAGATATCTGATATTTCCTGAAGATGGGCAACATCAAGGATGAATCTTCAAAATTGAATCACCAATGTGCTTGCTTCTAGATATAGAAACTGGTGCACGACCTTATTTTCGACCTAAACTTCAAGAACCTGGCATTGCCTAAAGATGAGAAGTGTCAGAATGGAGCCTTTAGAATTGAACCATTGGCGTGCTAGCTTCAGGAGATAGAAAATAGTACACGACTGGAGTGTCGTCCATAGTCGTCGAAAATTTTACCATTTCCTGAAAATAGACAACTTCAAGGAAGGATAATCGGAATTAGATAATTCTTGTGCTAGTTTCCAAAGATTGAAACTAGTGCCTGACCGAACTTCAATGACAGTGCTAGCGACCAAGTGGGACAGCTCGATTGAGGATAGGCAAGGATAGTTATGGAAAGTTGAAGATAAGTATTATCGGGCTTTCCTGATCCAAAACCATGATGGGGAAGCTCGATCGGACAAGGGGAAATTAGATAATTTTCCCCACATGTTTAACTCACACCAATATCCATATTTGTGGGATAAAACTCCATGGACAGGATTTAGTTCACAATGGAAACATATGAATGAGGAGTAAATATTATATATAATGTTCATCGATGATAGGGAGCAATGCAGAACTTGGACTATTTGCATTGAAAGTCGGCCAATGGAAACTCAACCCAATTCATCGGAGACTTTCCGTCACCCGAAGATATCGACGACAGGAAGGAATAACCAAACAGGGATCGATGGGATTATTTAACCTCGGCTTGCAGGAATCGATCGTTGCCCGAAGGTAGGCAACGTCAAGAAGGATGCTCAGAATAGTACATTTCATGCGCTATTTCTAGAGATCGTAACGGGGGCACGATTAGACTCCCTTGACAATGCTAGTGGCTAAGTGGGACGTGCTTGGTTGAGAATAAGCAAGGATAATCATGGAGAATCTAAAGCTGGTATTGTTGGGTTTTCCCGATCCAGGATCAGGATAGAGAAAACGCACTTAGACTTGGGGAAATTGGAAAATTTTCCCCACAACATTCAGTTACTACTAGTGCATAGAGTCAAGCATTTTGAAATAATAAGTTCAGTGAATAGTATTTAGTTCACAAAAAAGATCATACAAAGAGGGGAATGAACATCCCAACTACTTTCTGATACAGTTAGGAGTGGCACGAAAGTAGAATTATCCACGACTAACAGTTGGTCGAAAGGCACAAGCAGGAATGGCTATGGATTTGAATAAATGACAGGCCTGTTTCGCCAAGCAGAGCACTTTGGCAACTATATGCAGGGCCGACTAAAGGAACATAACCAAAGTAATTGCTAGGATTTTGTTTATATGCATAAAGTGCGAGATTGCGGAGGCCTCTTCCATGTAAACACGACTAAAAAGAAGACCGACAGGCCAGCAAGCTTCGAGGGATCCCTACTTGCTCTTCCCTCTTCGTCCAAGACTCATAATGCCATGTACTCATTTAAAGGAGGAGGCGTATTTAGCAACAGCTCTGTAAAAGTATTTGTGCCTTGTAATTCAGCCATAATCAATCACACTGGCATAACAAGAATAAAAGGCAAAGCCTAAGTAGTGAAGGTTCCAGCTTCAGGAGGAGTATATGGACCATCACCAAGCTTGAAGCACAGCGGTCGATGAGTCGCTCTAAACAAGAAAACTTGGCGTTCAACTTGGTCGAGTATGTTTTATTTTGAAAATTAAGACCCGTGTGACGAATGCCTAGAGTCCAAAGGATGTCGACATATATTGACTAATCGAATTCCGAGCATTGACCAGGGCAAGTGAGAATTGTCCATCTATGTAGTATGAGTCTTGTGTGTCTTATGTGACGAACGGACCATCTTGTGAAGACAACTCGCTCTTGTTAGAAAAATGAATCGCGTCATGTAATGATACTATATGTCGGAATTTACCCGTTATCGATGAATAATCGATAATGAAGCCGTTGTCCTGAGCGTCGCGGAAACTTTCCTTTCAAAGAACACAGGAGATGAAGCAAAATTAAAATCATAGCGATAGAATCATCCAACTAGACCTTTCCTAAAGCGAGCCATCTTATTAGAATGCAAGTGGCAATATAAGAATAGCCATGCGTTGATAGGAGTTAGCCGAAGATAGAGAGTCAGACGTGCCTCCAAAGTAGTGCGAATACGAGCTAAGACAAGCTTGAGATCCATCATAGGTCAAGCACAACCCAAACTTCGACAATCTCCACTGAGAAGCAGTCGGCTGCACCACTACTATCATCACCATCGCTATAGCGATTGTCATTCCTCCAACTTTGGAAAAATTTCACTCGATGGCAGGAGCTAAAAGCTCTAACGGGGGCAATACAAAATAAAAAATGAAAACAATACAGAGCGAAGAGAGAGCACGCTCATCTAAGGCATGGAACGATCTCCATAGTGTAGATCTTGTCCTTAGCAGAAAGAATAAAGAATGGAATTTTGACTATTCAAAATGGTTGAAGGGATGTCTACCAGACAAAAGAAATGTTTCGAAGCAGTTTCTAAACGACTATCCAGAATCAAAGGATAGAAAATTAGAACTTGTCTTGATGCAGAGCACGCTTTGTTTTTAACGGAAGCATACTTTAGGGGGCAAGAGTTAACCGGGTTTTTGACCAAGCCGATTTCAACCGGAAGTTAGAATGTCAAAACGAAGACAAAATGATTAAAGAACTTTAGAAACATCATAAAAAGGCAAGAAGAAGGAAATATCAAAAAATGAGTGGAAAAAGTTGACTTGAGTTTTTCAACTTGGCAATTGGGGTCGGACTCGAGTCGTACCTGAGCTGAACCTAGGAAAAAATAAGGAAAACCCCAAGTTATGGTTTTTCTCTAGCCAGGCTCACAAAACTCTCGAGTCAGACTCCAAACAATGTAGCCAAGTACCAAGCTAAGGTTTTTCTCAAGTCTGACTAACAAAACTCTCGGGTCGGACTCCAAGATTAATAAAGCTATGGTTTCTCTTGAGCGTGACTCACAAAACTCTCAGGTCAGACTCTAAGTAATATAGCTCGGCATCGAGCTATGGTTTTTCTTAGGTTCGACTCACAAAGCTTCTAGGTCCGACTCTAAGCAATCGTTGCCAAGCAGAAATCAGATCAGACACATAAAACTCTTAAGTCGAACCCTAAGTCAAGATAATGACGAAGAAGAAGACGAAATGACTCGAAGTCTTAGAAGCACACTAAGAAGAAATAAAGAAACAACTTCGGGAATTTTGAGAGAGATTGGAGCAGAAGGCATAGCTTGGTACCGAGCTATGATAAGTCATTACCGACCAATAAGTTTCACCCTATTCGTCTCCCAAACTCCATATTTCCCATATACTCCTCCAATAGCTCATGGTCAAGTGGTTTTTCCAAAGTATCGACGATTAATTACAAGGTTTACGAGAAAAAAGCCAAGAAAGTACGATAATCCAAGCGCTAATAAGAAGATTACTAGAATCAACTAATAATCAATGAAAATAGCATGGGACTCATCAACATGAAGATAAAAGAGTCAGAGCAAGAGCTGAAGTCAAATTTTCACCAACATTTATAGCTCGGCATTGACTTATCTCCCTGGGTCGCCATACTTCTATTTCTCTTGTATAGTATCGGCCCTTTATCTAGACTCTAGTGCAAGCAAGCTTCTGACCCACTGCCTCTATTTCCATATAAATATAAACCATAGAGCAACCAAAACAAGATCTTCTCCCTGCTCTTTCTTCTTCACTCTAGATCTAGGACTCCATTGCTCTTCACCTTCTTCCTTCCTCATAACAGTCACCAAGGCAGCAACTCTTGGTAGGTCTATGACTTAGAACTTATCAACTCCCTATACTAATGATTTATTCTCTCTCTAATCCTTTGTAATCTAATATGAACTCTATCAAATCTACAATCAACAAAGATGTAAAGTTGACGTAGGCAAAAGAGTGTAGAACCACTATAAAAATCTTGTGTCGATTTACTTTGCTTCTGTTATTTCTCTTTTATTTCAACTATTATTGCTAGATTTAAGTCTCACATGTTCCTTACAACTTCATATGTGTTGATCCATTTTTGGCATCAACAATAATTATAAATTCAAATTCAAATTTTAGATCTAGATCTGGATTTTAAAATATTTTCTAATTTCAAATTTAAATCGATATATTATATTTCGATAAAATAAATATATAAAACTTGTAGAATTTAATTTGTTTATGGAAATTTGTATGTATGTATAGGTTAATATTTAAAATTCGAATATAAAATAACATTACATATTTAATGTAAACGAATATATGTATATATATATATTGATATTGATATATATAAATATATTCATATATATATATATATTCGATCGAAAACTAATTTAAGAAATGTAATTTTTTTAATCCTTATGGTTTTAAATTTTTTCATTTTTTAATAAATTTAAATCATTTCTCTACGAAAATGCTAATTTAAAAAAATTAATTTGAGAATCATAAGTATAATTAGTGTAGATTAAAATATACATACATACATATTTCAAATATATATATATATATATTAAAGTAATGTGTTATAGTTTAAAATAAATAATATGTATACATTTATATACCGATTTCAAAATAATATATGTACAACTATATAAATATATATGTATGTGTGTGTGTCTATATGTATAATTTTTTTGGAAATGCTCACATGTATATGGTTTAACAGTATATATATATATATATATATCTGTGTGTGTGTGTGTGTATGTTCATTAAAGTCTATTTTGTTTTAAAAGCCTTTTAAATTATTACTAAATTCTTTTCTAGTCGAAAATTGTATGCTTATATTTATATAATTTTTTATCATATGTACATATTCACATCCAATGTTCACAACACACATATATAAGGATTCGTGGTATCATGATCTGATCTAAGCATATATAACTCAATATAATTATCAAACAAATACATAAAATTGTAAATAAATTAATTACTTTGAATATAGGCTAATTAGTACATGTAAAGAGAGGTTGTTGTTTATGTTTGTGCTTCTTTTTCTTGTGTTATTTTTGTTGCATTATATTGTGGTCCAGACTTAGTCTATTATTCAGTGGGCCGCACTCATTTGATTCGAACCCTTGCTGGTTTATCCTTAACCCTAACTAACTTTATCAACAAGTTATTATATAAGCAGTTTGTACATGTATCATCAAATTATCAGATTAATAAAAGTATCAATTCTCTTCTTTCTCTGTTCTAACAATAATGGTGGAAATTGTGATCGAATACTTTGTTTCTCTTTTATTCAAACTTTATAACATGGTATCAGAGCATCCAGCATCGATCTAGGGTTTCTAGATCTCGGTTATTCTCAAATTCTAAATCGATTCTCTAAAGTTTCAAATCGAAAAACATGACTGAAAGCAAAAGTTCACCAATGGTTGATGTTCTTCCCGTAATGTCCAAAATCACAGATCGCAAATTAAATAGTACTAATTTTCTAGAATGGAATAAGACAATCCGATTGTATCTTCGAAGCATTGACAAAGATGATCATCTATCTGAAAATCCGCCAGTTACATCTAAGGAAAAGGATATTCTCTGGTTAAGGGAAGATGCTTGGCTATTCTTGCAAATCAGAAATACTATTGATGATGAAGTTATTAGCCTGATAAATCATTGCGAATTTGTGAAAGAATTGATTGAATATCTTGAGTTTCTATATTCTGGAAAAGGTAATCTCACTAGGATGTATGAAGTTTGTAAATCTTTTTACAAAACCGAGAAGCAAGACCAATCCCTTACAAATTATTTCATGAATTTCAAAAGAACATATGAAGAATTCAATGTACTTCTGCCTATGAGTCCTGATGTGAAGGTTCAACAACTTCAACGTGAACAAATGGCCATAATGTCTTTTCTAGCTGGTTTACCACCAGAGTAAGAATCAGCCAAGTCACAAATTCTATCTGGTTCAACTATGACATCTCTTCAAGAAGTGTTTAGCCGAATACTTAGAACAGAGACTACATCATCAAACATAAACTTGAATAACAGTGCTTTACTAAGTTCAAATACTTCATCTAATACTACTTGGAGGCCTCAAGCTGACATTAGACCACCATGGAATCCACCTCAATCTAACAATAGACCACCTTGGAACCCTTCACACTGACCTGAATCATGGAGACCACCCTCATCTCAATCTTGGAGACCTCAAAGAAGTGGATGGAGACCAAATAACAAAGTATGCTCATATTGTAAGAAACCTGGACATCTGATCATTGAATGCAGAAAGTTACAATATAACAATCAAAACAAGAACCAAGGGGTATCTAATAGTAACAACACTCATAGAACTATGCTTATGACCAATGAAAAATTTGACAAATTCTCTAAGTACCAGGAGTTGCAACAGAATACAACTGTCGCTACTATTGCCAACACTGAGAAACCAACATCAAAGTGGATCGTTGATTCAGGAGCTACAGATCATATGTCAGGTAATCTTAAACTGTTTATAAATTTTAAAGAACATGGAGAAAATCGGGCAGTTACCCTAGTGATGGGTCTCAATCTTGTGTTCATGGAGTTGGTGATATTAACACTGTCTTCCCTCTAAAATCTGCATTGTACATCCCATCTTTAACCTACAATTTATTATCTGTGAGCAAACTAACTAAGGACTTGAACTGTAGTGTGGTTTTCTCTCCTGAAACATGTGTATTTCAGGATCTTACAACAAAACTGACTATTGGTAAAGGACAAGCATTGGGAGGACTCTATGTTTTGAACAATCCACCAGTAGCATGCACAAGTATACAGTCTGCTATCAAACTTCATCAGCAACTTGGTCATCCTTCTCTCACATTATTCAAACATCTTTACCCTCAGTACAACTATTTGTCTAGTCTTGATTGCGAACCTTGTCAGTATGCTAAACTACATAGGAGTAGCTTAAAACCTAGAGTAAATAAGTGTGCAAGTGCACCATTTGAACTGATACATTCTGATATATGGGGACCATCATCTATTGTCTCTAAATTTGGTTATAGATACTTTGTAACATTTGTTGATGACTACTCTAGAGTTACTTGGGTATTTTTGATGAAAAATAGATCTGAAGTTTTTACTATTTTTTGTACCTTTCATATAGAAATTCAGAATCAATTTAAAATATGTATTCAAACACTAAGAAGTGATAATGCTAAGGAGTATACATCATCTACCTTTAATTCATACCTTAGTCAACATGGCATTTTGCATGAGACATCATGTGTAGACACAGCTGCACAAAATGGAGTGGCTGAAAGGAAGAATAGGCACCTCCTTGAAACTGCGAGAGCCTTGTTGTTCCAGATGAATGTACCTAAAGAATTCTAGGGAGATGCTATTTTAACAGCTTGTTTCCTCATAAACAGGATGCCTTCAACAGTCCTTAACTTTAGTATCCCCTACCAAGTATTATGTCCTAACAAAGAAATATATCCTATTAAACCAAGAATATTTGGATGCATATGTTTTGTTAGGGATGTGAATCCTCAAGTAGGAAAACTGGACCGTAAATCACTAAAATGTATTTTTGTTGGATATTCAAGACTGCAGAAAGGGTATAGATGTTATTGCCCTAGTCTAAAGAGGTATATAGTGTCCATAGATGTGAACTTTATGGAAGAAAAGCCATTTTATCAAGCACCATGTATATCAAGTCAGGAGGAGATTAGGAGTACACCACATATTTTAAATCAGGAGGAGACTGAGGAGTATGTAATTCAATCTAAGGCACAACACAAAGAGTCTGAACCAAACATTGAGGACGATACCAACTCAGCATCTTCCAGTGAAACCCCAACCTCTTTAGATCCAAGTCTTGACCTTCCCATTGCTCTCAGAAAAGAGTGAAGGAAATGCACCTATCCTATCTCAAACTACATGTCATATAACAATCTCTCACAATCAACCCACACATTTATCACATCCCTAGATTCTATAAGTACTCCTAAAACTATTACTGAAGCCCTAACCAAACAGGAGTGGAAGGAAGCTATGATTGAGGAAATGAATGCTTTGGAACAGAATAACACATGGGAACTTGTCAAACTACCAGAAAACAAGAAGGCAATTGGGTGTAGGTGGATATACTCAGTCAAAATGAATCCTAATAGAAGAGTGAACAGATATAAGGCAAGGCTTGTAGCCAAAGGATATGCTCAAGTGTATGGTATGGATTATTCAGAAACTTTTCTCCTGTAGCTAAAATGACCTCTATTAGAATATTCATTACTGTAGCAGCTCATTTCAACTGGCATCTTCATCAATTGGATATTAAAAATGCATTCTTGCATGGAGATCTTAAAGAAGAGATTTACATGACCCAACCACCTGGATTCATTGCACAAGGGGATAATGGACTTGTTTGTAAGTTAAATAAAACCCTCTATGGACTCAAGCAAAGTCCACGAGCATGGTTTGGAAAATTCAGTCAAACCCTTGAAGAGTTTGGAGCAACAAGATGTAAGAGTGAACATTCTGTGTTTTATAAACAGTTTGACAGAGGCATATTCCTATTGGTTGTGTATGTGGATGATATTATCATAACTAGGAATGATGAACAAGGAATTACTTCATTGAAGAAATTTATCCATCAGAAATTTCAAACTAAAGATCTGGGGGAACTAAAGTACATCTTGGGGGTAGAAGTGTTGAGAAGTAATCAAGGAATATTATTGTGTCAAAGGAAATATGTTATTGACTTGTTATCTGAAACTGGTAAGTTAGGTGTAAAACCTCAAAATACACCTATAATACCTAATAACTATTTGACATCTAAGGGAGAGCTATTTGATGATCCTGAAAGGTATAGGAGACTGGTAGGCAAGCTAAATTATCTAACAATAACCAGACCAGATCTTTCATTTGCAGTTAGCATGGTCAGTCAATATATGGCTTCACCCACAAAACAACATTGGCTAGCACTGGAACACATACTTGGATATCTGAAGGGTTCAGCTGGACAGGGTATTATATATGCTAATCATGGTCATATGAAAATTGAGAGTTTTGCTGATGCTGACTGGGCAGGATCAAAGGATGATAGGAGATCTACTACTGGTTTCTGTGTGTATCTTGGAGGGAATTTAATATCATGGAAGAGTAAAAAACAACATATTGTATCAAGATCAAGTGCAGAATCTGAATATGGGGCTATGTCCAAGGCAGTGTGCGAAATTATGTGGATTAAACACTTAATGAATGAGTGTGGACTCAAGTTTGAAGAACCTGCCAGGTTGTGGTGTGATAACAAGGCAGCTATTCATATTGCATCTAACCCCATTTTTCATGAACGAACTAAACACATAGAAGTTGACTGCCATTTCATTAGGGACAAGATACAAAGTGGAGAGATAACTACTCACTATATTCACACACGGGAACAACCAGCAGATTTGTTGACAAAGGCAATAAATGGAGATAGACTCAAGTTTTTAAGAAGCAAGTTGGGTTTAATAGATATATACAACCCAACTTGAGGAGGAGTGTAAAAAGAGGTTGCTGTTTATGTTTGTGCTTCTTTTTCTTGTGTTATTTTGTTGCATTATATTGTGGTCCGGACTTAGTCTATTATTCAGTGGGCCGCACTCATTTGATTCAAACCGTTGCTGGTTTAGCCTTAACCCTAACTAACTTTATCAACAAGTTATTATATAAGCAGTTTGTACATGTATCATCAAATTATCAGATTAATAAAAGTATCAATTCTCTTCTTTCTCTGTTCTAACAATAATGGTGGAAATTGTGATCGAATACTTTGTTTCTCTTTTATTCAAACTTTATAACAGTACACATTGAAGTTGAATCAATCGACTCCGCTTGAATCTAAATTAAATCCTTCCAAAGAGAGCTACCAGATAGAAAGCACTATACACCATTATCTTGATTTGATTTGAGTTTGTGTTT
The DNA here is from genome assembly GCA_030737815.1 of Allium fistulosum. Taxonomy (NCBI): domain Eukaryota; kingdom Viridiplantae; phylum Streptophyta; class Magnoliopsida; order Asparagales; family Amaryllidaceae; genus Allium; species Allium fistulosum. The sequence continues at coordinate 874,956,064 of CM060905.1, read as the reverse complement.
TAATGCTCGAAAAGATAAAGAAGGGCATAGGGTATTTCAAGAAGAGAGAGGGAAGGTGGAGGCTCAAAAAAGAGTGGCAAAATGAGGAGTTAAGGTAGTCTAAATAGTAGAGAGAGAAAGATGAGCTAAAAGTGGATCTGGATTAGCTATTTTCTTTTGCCATTTCAAAATCCTTTTGCATCACAACCATTTTTTAACACCTATGGCCAGCCATCCTTACCCTATATATGGGACTCCAAATCACTTCAAGCTCGATCAAAAAAAAATACATTTAAATCTAATTTAAATGTGCATCAATATCGTATATCGATACATATGTATCAAACTTTTATATAAAATTATTTTCAACATAAATCAAATAAAATTTAATAATTAATATTTCACAAATATTAATTGAATTTAACTAATTTATAAAAATTATAATTTAATTTAATTAGGTGGTAGTCAGAGTATTCTACATTTTGGTTGTGTGACTCTTAGGTGTAAATTTGTTCAACGATTAATGTCGAACAATTCAAATATTAACGTTCACATGTCATCTTAGCTAGTGGTGTGACATCATGGCCAAATTTATCGCTTAGATAACTATGATAAAATCTAATTTTATTATTTAAGTGGTACTAAGTAGTGACAATTATTTACACTAATTCTCTTTGTCAAAACTATATCACATTAGGACTTATGGAATTTAATAATGATCAAAATTCCAATATAGTCCATATTTAATTTTAAGTCCAAACAAAAAGTCCTTGGTTCAATAATAACAATTATTATTAACCAAACTGCTCTGGCCATAGACTTTGACTTTGAATTGACTCTAGTTAACCATGATATTAACCTCGTATAATTGAGACACGAATTCTCTATTGAATAGTGTTTCACTTCTAATGCTTCGACTCGACGTAAGTATAATTGTTCGATGGACGAAATGCCATGATTTAACTATAATCGAAGCGGAGTTTCACATTGAAGCTCGACATTATTCTCAAGTTGAGAAAATTGTGTAATATTGCTACATCGATATTTTCTATTTAACCTTAGTTATATTAACCAACAGAAAACTATCAAGTGAGTCATTCCATGGTTATCTAATAACTATCAATACGTAACCCCTTGGTGCGTCTAATAGCCATGAGTAATACACTGCCTAACAATTGGAGAGCGTTACGTACTCTAGTCTCAACTAGTGCTTCAGTATCCAGTCTCGATACACCTTGACTAGGAATATTTAAAACGATGTATTTATTATATTGCGATAAATTGCTTATGATTATAACACCTGGTGATTACTATCACCAATCACACCATTTTTGGATTTTCTGTTAAATATACTTAAATTACATAATCAATTAATTATAACACGTTATAACAAGTATATAACAAAAAGTAAACGCCTATTTCGATTCAGATTTTATTATAGAGTTATTAATTTACAATAACTAATAGAATTTCCACTAGGGCATACCCCAAACTTTATTAATCTCCCACTTGCACTTGGGCCAATTATGGAATCTCAAACATATTCCTTCGATCATCTTGATGAGAACCAATTGAGATAGGCATTTTGTGAATTGATCTGCTATGTTGTCCTTGATATCTACTCTTTGAACCATGATCTCTTTCTTATCGACAAATTCTCTAATTAGGTGGAACTTTTCAAGAATGTGTCCTGATTTCTTGTGTCCTCTAGGCTCTTTTGCGATCTACATCATCACATTATTGTCATAAAACAATTTGATTCTCCGTATCGGGAATCACTCCTTGCCCACTTAAAAACTTACAAATCCAGACTGCTTCTTTAGCTACTTCATTAAAGGTAATATACTCGACCTTCATCGTGGAGCCATTTCCTATTGACAGCACCATTGTTAATAGTTAAAACATTGTCTGACACTGACTTATTACCGGTAATGTCACTCTGAAAGCTAGAGTCGGTATACTCCTTTATAAAGTGGTCTATATCCCATATATTAGGAATATGTCCCTAGTACTTATTAAATACTTAAGCATACATTTTACAGCCATCCAATGCTTTTCTTTAGGATTAGACTGGTATCGGGTTATGTATCATAGTGCGTATCCCACATCCAGTCTAGTACATAGCATAGCGTACATAATGGAACCAATTATCAAAGCGTACAATATCTTCTTCATAAGCTCCTTCTTCTCATTAGTTTGATGAGCGTCCATCTTAGAAAGGACAATTCAAGATTGCGTTGGAACATTTTCATGCTTGGAATTCTCTATACCGAACCTTTTCAGTATGGTATCTATATACAGGGATTGGGACAATCCTAACAACCTCTTGGATCAATCTCTATAGATCTTTGTACCTAGTATATAGGTTGCTTCTACTAAATCCTTCATAGAGAAGTTCTTTAAAAGCCAAGCTTTCAAAGATTGCAATAACGATACGTCATTGCATTTCAACAGAAGATCATCAACGTGTAACACTAAGAATACGATAGCATTTACTTATTCCTTTCGATATACGCCTGCTTTCACCATTTTCTGATAAAAACCAAACTTTTTGATCACTTTATCAAAACACTTACTTTAAATCCTTGAAGAGGGTTTAAGTCCATAAATGGACCTTAATAACTTACAAGCCTTGCCCTCACTCCCATTGACCTCGAAACCCTCGGGCTGCAATATATAGATGGTATCTTCTAAATCACTATTTTGAAAATGTCATCTTTACAAACATTTTCCTTATTTCATAGTCATAGAATTTATTTATAGCAGCATTATCTAAATGGACTTAAGCATTACTATGGGCGAAACATCTTGTTGTTAACCCAAAAAATGAATCAACACCTTGGAGTATGATGTGAAAGCACTAGCCTTATTAGAACAAAGCAAATATAATAGAAAGTAACAGAAAAGTAAATGTGACATAGAAATTTTTATAGTGCTCCAGTTGTTAACTAAGCCTGCATCCACTTTATAGCTTGTTTATTTATTTGATCTTGATCGAATAACATTATGAGGTAATAGAGAAAGAATTAGTCACAAGTACAAGCGTTAGACAGATTCCAAGTCCTAGAATTGCCTAGAGGAACTAACTTGGTGACTATGGAGTAGAGATGAGAGTTGAAGAAGAGACGGGGCTTCCGTGTAATGATGGTAAAAACCAGATCTGTTATTGGTTGTTCTATGATTTGGATTTATAGGGGTAGCAGCTATATTGGATCAGAAGACCGCTACTAGAGAAATCCATGGACTGGCCAAAGATAGTACAAAAAGGCCACGACAACCCAAGCTACCAATTTGACTCGGTACTCAGTCAAGGCCTTGACTCGGGGCCAAATCTAATCCTTAGCTCATATACAATTGAGCCCTTTTTTGTATTCTTTGCTTCATCTATATGTCCTCCATGTAAATTGGTAGGTTTTTGACAAGTTTCGGTAATCATTCTTTCTTAACTTGGATTATTCTGCCGTTTGAACCGTCCAGCCTTCATTCCTCATAATAGACTCTCTGGTACTCTACAAAACTTCATGAATATGCATAGGAAGACTAGGGGATCACTTGGCAAAAGTATGAAGATGCCATGATATGGCATTTAGATTCGGTACCGAGTCAAGGGAGTTGACTTGGGCCAACTTAGTCACTTAGTTTATTTTGAGCCTATACTTTCTAGAGCCTTTCCACTTGTCCTTTTGAGTATCTTCGTCCAGTTTCGGGTCGTTCTGTCTTTGTACAGATGTTCTAACTCCTATTGATTTCTTCTTGGATAAAAACCCAGTTAACATTTTCCCTCCAGAGTATGCTTTTATTGTAAACAAATGTGCTCTGGAATAAGGTAAGTCTTGAACTGCTATCTTATGAGTTTCAGTTGATTGTTGGATTCTATTTAGGGATGTTGTTTTAATTTAGTTGACTTCCGACCGACAATTTGCTCTGATTTCGATTTGAACTCCAATTTTCTGTACCAACGATGCAATCTTTGCTCTGAAATTTACATAATACTTTAAGTCAGCATGTAGGTCTATTGTGGTGAGTTGGAGCTAGCCTGAGTGAGTCAGTAAACTCGATGTTGAGTCAAGCCTTAACTCGTTCCGAGTTAAGGACTTAGGCGGTTTTTCTAAAAAGTTCCTTTACTTATACTACTCTACTTAACCACTCTTCTCACTTGCATCATTTTCAACCTGAGTTTACATTTCCTCCAGCCGATTCAAGCTTTAACTCTGTTGTCGTTCATCCTCCAGCCTCACCGCCGAGCTTCGCCGCCTCCAAGTTATTCTCGCCGTCGCCTGAGCCAACCTCCATCACTGAAGGTCATCGCATCTAGTCTCGGATCTAGGTTATCGAAACCCTAAGTTGATATTTGCTTCTAGTTTTGATTTATAGGTTGCTTACGGTGAATTCTATGCTCGAGTGGCGATGGAGATAATGATTGGCTTTAGTTGATTGCAGTGTTTGTGATGGAGATAGTTGAATCTAAACTTGGTATATTCATGATGAAGCTAGGGTTTGATCTCATGATGGATGCGTAACACTTGGGAGACAAAATATGCTTCTTAGTTTTAGCCATCTCTTTTTCGTGGAATTAACTAAAGCTAGATCATCGAATTGATTCCGATATGGCGATTTTCTTTGGATTTGGACATATCGGATGAATCCTCTGCTTTGTATTACTGCACATCCAGTGTTCCTAAAAAGAAAGGACTTTCCACATCGCTACGAACAATGGATCTGTTATCGATCGTTGATTGATAACGGGTAAGTATAGAAAAATGATTTCATGGGACGATAATTTTCAACACGAGCGAGTTATCTACATGGGATGGCCCATTCGTAGTGCCCAGGACACTGGACTCATTCCATATAGATAACACACTGCACTTGCCCTGGTCAACACTTGGAATCAGATTAGTCAGCACATGCTGACTTCCTTTGGATTTCAGGTGTTAACTGTATGGTAATTCTTATTAGAGATAAAGTGTACCTGACCGTGATCAATGAGTTATATTGTCTAGAATGACGCTCCAGTCGATATGTCACAATTCTATTAATGGAGTGTCCATGCCTTCATAAGTCATGCTAACAACTGCCCCAGTCTTTCCATCCATTCTGGTGGGGCCTAGTCAACCCGTGACTTCTGATTTCTACAGCCCACCAGTTCCGGTATAACCTATAATCGATCAGTTGCCTCCCAGGCTGAGAATTCTAACCGACCCTCTAGAACAAGCACCTTCAATCTTGATAGCTAAAATGCTTAGAAATATACGTGTGCAGCATGGTATACCCGAGGGTGATGTTCATCTACCTACTTGAGTAGAGTTTGCACATAATCCTCTAGAAGATTTATTGCTTATAATCAATACATGTGCCTGAGCGGTGCTGTGCCGCCATTCAATCGATTCTTGTCCGTGGTGCTTCAAGATTTAGGATTGGCGCCATTTTAGATTCATCCCAATGGTTACGTGCTTTTAAGTTCCCTGTACGTCCTGTTCATGACTAGGTTTGGGCTACCCCAAAGGTTAAATGAGCTTGCATATCTCCTTCACTTCAAGTGGAGGCAGGACCATCCATCCTTCATTATTATAGAAGCTTGGAGGGGATGTAGTTGATAAAAGATCTCCATAACAAATGCTCGGCTTTCAAAAATGAGTATTTCTTTATTCGACGTCCGAAGGGCTTCAATCGGCTATTATTATCTGGAAGTAAGTCCTTACTCCTTAACTCTTGCTATTCCAATTGATTTTACAGTTTCTTAACCTATCATATGTCTTATTGTAGTCATCCCAAGACAGGAAAGTAACTATAAGCTTAAAGCAATGCTTGAAACCCTTAAGGCTTTGAGAGCTTCCGAGCGCCCAATGGAGTTCCTTTTGACGCATAAGAACCTTCGGCGGTTCGCTTGCTTCATCCTGATAGATTTGCTATAGATGATGAGCCCTCAAGTTTGAGATGCCTTAGGAGACATACTTGTTCCTTAACCCACACTCGTGACTATGACTTGGAGGCTCAAGAAGACATGCATGGTCCATCAGAGGAAGCATAGCCCGAAGAGATTCTTGGAGCTGACATAGACTTACTCTCCGGAGAGGACATTATAGGGGATAGGGACGAGACCCACATGATATCATTGATCCCCAAAGAAGATGACAAATTGTTTCAAAGGAGAAATGGAAAGCAACTTATGGTTAAGGAAGGAGTGGAAGAGGGATCGGGCAGTGGTGATAGCGACTTTCACATCTCCGTAGATAGAGATTAATCTTTCGGTGAGTCATCGGGAATGAGTCCTATTCTTTCTAAGCTACCTTCTCCAGACTTGTTAATTACTGAGGCATTAAGCCTCAAACCCCAATTTCTCCTCCTCAAGAACAACCTACTACCGAGACCCTCGTTGGTCAAGCTACTAGGACCCCCTTTGGAGATTCGTCTACTACCGATTTCATGAGAGATGTCACCATCTATGTAGATGAACACGGGGATAGATCTATTAGCAAGATGATAGCTGAGATTGGCTTAGAGATTGACATTTACTAAAGCACATTTATGAGAAGTAGTGAAAAGACTCTGACCCTTAAACCCTACCGATTCGGTTGGTAGAGTATATAGGTGTCATTGGCACTACACACTTCACTTTAGGATCACAAACGCACATCTCTACATCACATTAAGTTCCTAAGTTCGAGTATTAACTTCATTCTTATTTTCGTTATAGGTACCATGAGATGTGAGCTATACCATCAGTTACGTCAGGACACTAACTCTTGCAAAAGTAAAACTTCTGATCCGGCTTATTAACCTCCTTATGAAATGGATGAGGATAAAAGGAAAAAAAGAGGATGAGGCTCATCACTTGGATCGAGAGCATAAAAGGGGAACGGTCCCTCATTATCAATTAATCTTCACCACACTGATGTTCGGACTGCTGAAATGCAAACAATTATCTTCTCAAGCAATAACTATTGCAATGGCTCCTACTTCCAAATGAGCTGAGAAGTTCGTGCTTCTGTCGGATCCACCCATGCTTCAAGCTACCTTTCCCAATCTATTCTTGAAGTGAGGCAAGTTCGATAAGAAGATAAATCCCCTCAACAGGGCTGCTTCCCTTAGAAATCTAGAGACAGTCCACGAGGACTTAGAGGATGGGCGTGATTTGCACTATTTAGTAAAGGCCCTTTTTGATGTAAATCACATTAACTTTCAAAAGAACCTCTCGTTTGAGGCCGAAAGGGAAGATCATGCTATGTTGATCAAAAATCATGATGAAGAAATAGTCCAGTTGAAGACTAAGAGGGAAGCAGCCCTAAAAGGAAATGCTTCCAGCGACAAGTTGTTGACTGAGGCAGGCTGGGCTCGTGATAGAACCATTATCGTGATAAAGGATCGACTCAAAGATTCCCATATTGAATCCAGGAAGTTGGGAGAGTAGCATACCAAAGTAGAAAACACCATTCAATCTCGGAACCAAACTATCGCTTGTTATGTTGTTGTTATTGCTGAGCAGGCCACTGAGCTCACTCATCTTCGTGAGGAAAATGCACGGCAGGTAAATGAGAAGAAAGAGGATACATCCAGAAATTGGCAGAGGAGATTGAGCATCTGAGCACCAAGTCGGAGCTTACAGAGCTACGATCGAAATACGATGATGCGATAAGTCAAATGGATGCCAGTGTTCTTTATCTTTATACTAACTGCGTGATGAATAAGGGCTACTTGAAATGGTTAGGTAATAACTATCCTCGGACTCTTGCCATGATTTGGCAGGAGGTATTGGTCAGTTCTGAGGAGGCTAAGGATACGTGCTTTGAGGAGGAACTAAAGGTTGCTTATCTTAGTCTTGAGGACATAGATCTCTTGGTCGTCGGTAGAGAGATCCTTAAGGAAGAGAGGGGGAAGGAAGCTACCAATGCCGTAGCCAATGTTCTTGCTGGCCTAAGCTCTTCGGGTCAACATCACACACTTATTCATACTTCTCACGAGCAGTTGGCGACCATCCCCATATCCACGGCTATTATTTCTGATGCCGCTCACGCCCATGCAACTCTTATAGCCGTGGGTGAGCCAAGCCTTTTCCAGCTGTAGTATGACCTTTAGAGATGGGGACTGATGGTCAAGCCTTCGAGATTGAAGTTCATGATCAAATCCCTGGCTCGGGTATTTCTTTCAACTCTCCAGTGCTTCAGACGCTTTGACTTAATCTAGAATCCTTTTCTAAATTGTGCATCTCTCTTTCCCAACCTATAGGTCAACCAACTCTCCTGCCTCCTCCTTCTGTTGTATAGGGTTTCGAACTTGCTACTGTTTTCACTGCTTCCATCGCCTTCTTTGTAGCGGCTTCTGGCATAGTTCCTGTCTCCAGCTCCGAGGCTGGGCTCAATTCTGAATAGATAGAGGCGCTAGAAAACTTGGTGGACGTCTTAGCATCTGTGGACGAAGAGGTGGTGATTACCAATGAGTCAGGGTTGATAGACAAGACGACCATAGCAAAGAGACTGGAGGAGGAAAAGAAGGGGCTGCAGGCGAAGAAGGAAAAGGAAGAGCGAGAGCGCAAGACTCCTACTACCATCATGCTAAAGGTGTCTAAGGAAAGGAGTACAGTTACCAGATGGTCAAAGGGGTCTGGCTCCCTTGCAGGAGAAGAGATCGAAAAGCATAGCAAGAAGAAGCTCCTGGTTCGCCTAAGGAGAGGCTGTAAAGGTGGAGGGAAAGGTGGAAAGAAGTTGGAATGAGTTTGAGCACCGGTGGAGCAGGGTACTCGTTGTCTTTTTGTGGTGTCAGAGTATGTACAAGTATAGAGTCTGTACTTAATGTCTTTTTTCTTTTGTTGAAGCATCAGTAACGTCTATACTTTGCTTTTTGATGTCTAAAACAGGCCGATATTGTGCAGGTATGACCCTCGCTATTTGATATTATACACGAAATGATATAAGTAATGAAAGATCGGCATTTCCACTGTAATCTCTTCTGTATACATCACATTATTTGTACTATGCTTGTTTATATACCATTATGTATTACATAATATGATTTCTTGTTTCGCAATTTCCATATTTTATATTTATGTACTGTGTGATATGATGCGTTTATTTACAGCTATTCCATGCATGTAAATGGTGTAAGTAATATAACTTGCATTTATTCAATGTACTACTTTACTTAGCTCTTTTGCGGTTGCAAAATTTCTCTGTTTGGCATAAAAAAAACCATGGAGTGAATTTTATCCTAAGCAAGTGTTAGTATATTGTGTGCCCCCAGTCCATAGGGCTAGTTTCTCCAAACACTTGATATGAAATATGAAAGCGGATTCTCTGGGCATTTCTTTGGCCGCCCCTAGTCCAAAATGTATTGCGGCACCTATCTTTGGGAACTTGTCATTTGAATGCTCGATTCTGAGCACTCTGTACTTTGATTGTGGCTGATTCTCTCTAACCTCGGCATTGAGGTTCTATCCACATACTAGTTTCTGTCTTTAGAGCCCTGCAAATAGCTCAATCCCTAGGATTTTCTTTCTACATTGTCGATATCTGGGCGATGTTGAGTTTTGGGAGGTAGGGATTGATTTCTATTAATCTTGCAACTGATGAATCTTTCGATGTTGTTGGGGTAACGCTGGTACTTAGGATATTTTGACAAACTGACGATGTTGCCGAGGTAACATCGATGATTTGGAGCGTACTTGAATGTGGTTCCATTGGTTCAAGCAGCAAAGGAATAGGTACTTACTTTGGACGCGGTTCCATTGGCCAAAGAAGTGAGAGAGTGGAGTGTACTTGAACATGGTTCCATGGGTTCAAGCAGCAATAGAATGGATGCTTACTTGGACCCAGTTCCATCGGTCCAAGAAGCGAAGAAATGGAGTGCACTTAGACTGCACTTGAATGCAGTTCCATCGGTTCAAGTGACAAAAGAATGGATGCTTACTTGGATATGGTTCAATTGGTCCAAGAAGAAAGGCGTGGCTTATGGATCCATGCAAGGATTGGGCTTACTGATGTTGCTGGAACAACATTGATTCTCAGATGGATGGGATCGATTTTCCCTGTCGATCCAGCAGTTTGAGTCGATTTGATACGATCGACTTAGTGGGTTGCTTACATGAATGTGGTTCCATTGGTTCAAGAAGCAAAAGGAATTTACTGATTAACTAAAGAGACAGGAAAATTTTGCTTATTAACAATGCCTTCGGTATCCCTGGGAGGCTTATTTGCGAAAATAGGAAATAACTAGATAAGTACTAAATAAAATAGTGTCGTAGCAAGTAACTGTTCCAAGCATGGGTAATCAGAATTCCATCGAACGTTGTTAGCCTGAATGTTCCATCTGCATGTTTATGGACGATAACGTAGGGTCCTTCTCGGTTTGGGTAAAGTCATCCCATACCCAGGAAGATTCGTCTCAGGACCAAATCTCCCACTTCAAAGGTGCGATTGCGAACTTTGGAGTTGAAGTGTCACGCTACCCTCTTCTGGTGAGCAGCGGTCCCTAGTTCTGCTTCTTCCCTCTTCTCATCGATCTGAGTAAGTGACTTGAGCAGAAGCTGCTCATTTTCATTTTAATTGAAGTGTCGTCTCTAATGAGAGGGGACTTCCAGTTCCACTGGGATCATTGCTTCTGATCCATATGCCAAGGTAACTGGTGAGTGCTAGGTCATAGTGTTATGTGTTGTTCTATAAGCCTATAGTGCAAGTGAAAGTTCGCCTACCTAATTTCCTTTAGATTTCGTTAGTCGCTTCTTGATGGTGGATTTCATGATTTTGTTCATTGCTTCCACTTACCCGTTTGCCTGTGGTTGCACTACCATGGAAAAACTATTCTCAATCTGATAACGCTTGCGGAAGTCCTTGAATTCAGCACTTTCGAACTAAGTTCCATTGTCCATGATGATTTTCTGTAGTACTCCAATCCTGCAAATAATTTTTTTGTTACAAAGTTAATTACTTTTTAGTTATAATGGCGGCTAGCGGTTCCGCTTCAGCCCATTTGTAAAGTAATCAACTTCTACGATAGCATATTTAGCTCCTCTTTTGGCTATTGGTAATACACCGATTAGATTGATTCCCGGATTTCAAATGACCAAGGGATGATCATTTGCGTAAGTTTCGAGGATAGGTTTCTCAGGTTCTTTGAGAATCTCTGGCATCGATCACAACGTTTGGCGCAATCTATTGCATCTCGGTTGATTGTGAGCCAGAAATACTTCCATCAAAATCTTCTTAGCTTTTTCTTTGGTTACACACTTTAGTAGGGTGTAGATAAGCCTCCCCTGTACAGCACTGCATCTTGCAGCATGAATCGTGGTGTCTTTCGAAGGAGCTTCTTCCATTCATTTCGGTTTTTAGGGATAATCCTTGATTGGCATCATCCATGATTCTTTCTCTTTCGTGGTCTCCAGAACCTAATCTATATCCATTTGATATATGCTTGGAGCTATTAACACTTCAACTGGAACCAATCCCCTTGCTTGTGCCTCTTTGGAACTAGCCAGTTTGGCTAAGTAATCGGCCTTCACGTTCTTCTCCATGGGAATATAGGTTATCATGTAGTGTTCAATGTCATTGACCAGTTCCCTTGCTTTTGACAAGTAAGGAGCGAGATTTGCCCCTTTAGCTTGATATTCCCTCTTTATCTAACAAACGACTAGTTGAGAGTCGTTGTAGATATGCTTATCTTTTATTCCCAGTTCCTTTACAATCTTCAATCCATTATCAATGCCTCATACTCTGCCTCATTGTTAGTTGCAGGGAACTCCAATCTAAAGGCATGGCCGATTGATCATCATCTGGGAGTCTCAGGCATAACTCCCGCTCCCGGGCAGAATTCGTTTGATGTGCCATCGACGAATAGCTTCCATTATGATACCACATCCTCCATCTCCTACTCTTCTCCATCTCGAATGGTGAATTCCATGATGAAATCAGCCAACGCGTGTCCATTAATTGCCCTTTGGGGGTGATAAGTCACATCATACTGGCTTAATACAATATTCCACTTCAAAAGTCGCCATGAAGTCTCATGTCGATAAAGTACTTGTTTCAAAGGTCGATCTGTCAATACTTTATCTAGATGACCTTAGAAATATGGCTGTAGTTTTCTTGATGCGACCAGCAGGAAATATGCTAGTTTTTACCACTTCGGATAGTTTTTCTCGGCTTTAGTGAATCGCTTACTGATGTAGTAAATATGCCACTGGATCCTAGCTTCTTTATGCACCAGTGCTAACAGAGCATGAGTGGACACTACCAAGTAGATGAATAGGTCTTCCCCTTCCATTGATTTAGATAGAAGTGGTAGGGTCTCTATATATCGCAATAATTTTTCGAAGGTCGTTTAACAGTCCTGATTCCACTCGATATTCTTCTTTTCCTTTCTTTAGTGCGTTGAAAACTGGAATACACTTGTCTATTGCTTTCGAAATGAATCGGCTCAATGCTACGACATTTCCATTCAGACTTTGCAACTTCTTTTTTGTTGTAGGGGATGTGACATTCCGAGAGGCAGTAATTTGCTTGATATTAGCTTCAATGCCCCTAGCATTCATAAAGAAACCTAGAAATTTCCCAAAAGCCATACCGAAAAAGAATTTTAGTTAATTAAGCTTTATTAAATACTTTTGAAGAATCTCAAACATTTCCGAGAGGTTATCCAAATGATTTCCAAACACACATGATTTGACTAGCATGTCGTCCACGTAGACTTCCATTGTTCGCCCAATCTGATCCTTGACCATTGTGTTCACCAACCGTTGATAAGTTGCTCGAGCGTTCTTCAGGCTGAATGGCATTACTCGGTATTAATACAATCTGAGGTCAGTGATGAAGCTGGTGTTCTCCTGATCGTGTTCGTGAATCATAATCTGGTTATATCCTGAGTAGGCGTCCATGAAGGAGATTTGTTGTGCCCTATAGTTTCGTCCACGTGCTGGTCAATTCTAGGTAGTGGGAAGCTGTACTTTGGGAAGCTTTATTTAAGTCCGAGTAGTTGATGCAAGTCTGCTACTTCTCGTTTGATTTCTTGACTAGTACGGGGTTCGATACCCATTCAATATATGATATGTCAAGGATAAAAATGTTGGCCAACAGCTTATCCACTTCTTCCTTCAAAGCGGTGGTTTGCTTTGGACCTAAACTGCGTCTCTTCTGCCATACTGGTGTGAATTTGGATCGATATTAAGTGCATGATGTGCTATCTCTGGCGATATCCCACACATATCAGAATGCATCCAAATGGATATGTTCAAGTTGGAGTGAAGAAAATTGATCAATTCTTGTTGCATTTTGATCCCAAGTTATGACCCTATTTTTAAGACTCTAGTTGGGTCATCCATATCGACAGGGACTGACATCGTAATCTCTACCAGTACTACCAATACCTTCCCTTAACTCTTCCTCCTAGGATCCAAAGCCTTGTCAAAGCGGCTACGGTCCCCGAGCCAGCTGCAGTTATGTAATTGTTATGCTGACGGTTCGCAAACGTGGAGAGACTTCCCTACAACTTTCCCCTTTCCTTCTATTTTGATTCGCATAACTCAGTGACATAACATTCTCTAACGACACTTTAATCTCCTTTTACAACTCCAATTCCATTCTCCATTGAGAATTTCATGATAAGGCATCACAGAGCTAAAGTGTCCTGAAATAAGCAAGGGTCGATCGATCCAAGAAAGCATTGTAAGCTAACATTTCATCCATGATCATGAAGGTTTGGATAAGGGCTACCCTTCGTTCTCCTTCTCCAAGCTCCTTAGCAAAGTCAATTGCCCAGGCTGTCTTGGTTCTCCCGTAAAACCTTGGATTTTCATTCGGCAAGCAGATACATCCTTTATATTGATCTTCATATGTTTGAACATTCGTCAAAACAAGATGTTAATAGAACTTGCACTATCCACCATGACTCGGCGTACAACTTTCGATCCAATTCCGACTGTCACTACCATTAGGTCGAGAGTCGGTGTTTCTACTCCTTCAGTGTCTCGATCCCGATAAACTATGTCATCATTGAGTGTCCTTTGCTGCTTGGCCGGAGCACCATCCTCAATTGAAAAACGAGCTTCTTTTGGAGCGTTTTTAGTAAACTCGCATATCGCTCGATCTCCCCTCAGCTCTTCTGTGCTGGGTGAGGCCCTCTAGAAATAGTGCTAATAACAAGTCTATGTTATGTCTGTCTAGATCCTTCTCCGCTGGGTCCATATTGGTTTCCTTGAATAGTTGGAACATAGGGTCCAGCAGGCTAGTCAGATTTTTGTGGTTTCTTTACATACTGTTAGAGCCTGTTGTTCCTAATCAATTCTTCAATCAGATCTTTTAGATGTTGGCACTCGTTTGTGTTGTGCCTGTGAGTTTTTTGGAAGCGGCAGAACTTTCCTGACTGCTTTTTTCATTCAGATTCTTCCTTCCTGGGAGGCTTGTTGTATTGCTCAGTCCCTTGAGTTGCACTGTAGATGTTCTCCAAGTTGTCATTCAATGGTGTATACTCCTCAGGTCTCAGGTCCTGATCTGCTTTCCATTTCCTTCATGCCTACTAGTGTTTTGGTTTTTCCTTTTCTTATTTCCATCTTTCCCTTCATTTCCTACCATGGCTCCAGAATCGTTTCTATCTTGGTTGACCGCTATATTGCTTTGAACTATCTCCTTTGGTTGCATATTGATGGTCTTGCCCTCCAACACATCTTCCTCTTCCAATCTCAGATACTAAGTCGCCTTTAGGTTAAACTCCTTCATGATGGTTGGTTGTTTCATCTTAATCCATCTTCCAAAGTTTATGTCTGGATGGATAGCTCGGAGTAAAGCCATGAATACCATATCTTCGTTACGATTGCTCACTTTAGTAATCATGGTATAAAACCGGTTCAAAAGGTTTTTAGTGACTCATTTGGTCCTTGGAAAAGGCCAGATAGAGACGTCACATCTTTTGGCTGTGTCGTGTGAAGTTTGAACTGCTCCAAGAATTTTCTTGCCAACTCGTCGAAGGTAGAAATAGATCTTGGTGGGAGTCTGGTAAACCACATAAAAGCAACACCTTCTAGGAAGATATGGAAACATCAGCAGCGGACAGCATCCATTGCCCTAGCTCCTTCCATATGCCAACTGCTGTTTGGGGTCCATCATCCCATTGTAAAATGGCATAGTGGGCATTATAAACTTCTAAGGGTACTCTTCCCTTAAAATGTTTTCAGTCAACGGTGTTCGGCTTGGTGCAGAACCCCAATCATCATCCTTCCTTCCCTTACTTTCTTCCATCAAGCATTTAACCATGTCTGTAATGAATGCCTCACTATTTTGGTAGTCCGTAGGTCGACTGTCAGGGGCTATGCCAAGCGCTTGACTCTGCAAATGGCCTCGGTTTTCTAACTAAAGTCTAAGTTCTCCATTCTCAAAGAGAACCACTACTGTAGAAATCTGTTGGCGCACAGATAGCTTTACAGCGGTACTTTGAACTTACTTTCCGCCAGTATTCCCTTATGGAGCCTTCACTTTGAGGTTGGGATTTGAGGTAGGTTGTCCTCCGGTATGAGGGGTACTTCCATTAGCTTCAATAACAATTCTAGTCGCTCTACAAACTATCTCCCTTTTATTTTTCTTGCCATCCCTCCTATTCAAGCTTGAGGCGGAGGATTCTCTTGTTCCATAGACTCTGTAGTTTTCGGCCTAGTCCTTGGGGTAGTTGGTGGTTGTAGCACTAGCAAAACATCAATCTTATCCATGAGATCCTTCTGACTATCAGCCATCTTCTGGTTAAGTTGATTAACCATCTGGTTAAGCTCTCATATGGTTACAACCTTCTATTGATCGAAAACACCTAGTGCTGGGTTTATAGCACTAACCTTTGTTCGATGATTGTTAGTGTTGTTCACTTCCTTTTTTGGAGATTGGGTTCATCAACACCAAGTGTTGTCCCAACAGATCTTCCAGATGTTGTCTTCCTCTTAGGAGCCATTAGAGTAGCAAATCTCTAACCTTCCTCAAGCAAAGTTTCATGATCTAACCTCTGGATCTATCCAATCCAAAGTAGATAGCTAGATCTAAGCCTGGGTTCTTTGTTCTCGGTGAAACCACCAAAATGTTAACCCA
Source organism: Allium fistulosum (assembly GCA_030737815.1). Taxonomy (NCBI): domain Eukaryota; kingdom Viridiplantae; phylum Streptophyta; class Magnoliopsida; order Asparagales; family Amaryllidaceae; genus Allium; species Allium fistulosum. The sequence continues at coordinate 874,940,036 of CM060905.1, read as the reverse complement.
AAAAATGGACCAACACCCTGGAGTATGATATGAAAGCACTAGCATTGTGAGAAAAAAGCAAATATAGAAAAGTAAATGAGACATAGAGATTTTTATAGTGGTTCGGCTGTTAACTAAGCCTACGTTCACTTTATAGCTTTGATTATTAATTTGATCTTGACTGAATGAGATTATGAGGTGATTAAGAAAGAATTAGTCACAAGTACAAGTGTTAGATAGATTCCAATTCTAAGAATTTCCTAGAGGAACTGACTTGGTGACTATGGAGTAGAGATGAGAGTTGAAGAAGAGACAGGGCTTCCGTGTAGTGATGGTAGAAACCAAATCTGTTCTTGGTTGCTCTATGATTTATATTTATAGGGGTATCGTTTATATCGGATCAGAAGCCTGCTACCAGAGAAGTCCATGGGCTGGCCTAAGATAGTACCAAAAATGCCACGACAACCCAAGTTACCAATTAGACTCGGTACCGAGTCAAGGCCCAGACTTAGGGCTGAGTCTAATCCTTAGCTCATATTCAATTGACTCCTTTTGTTTTGAGCTTCTTGCTTTGTCTAGCTGTCCTCCATGTAATTTGGAAGGTTTTTGACAAGTTTTGGTAACCATTCTTCCTTAACTTGGATTATTCTGCCATTTGGACCATCCAATCTTCATTCCCAATAATAGACTCTTTAGAACTTTATGAAACTTCATGAACAGGCATAGGAAGACTAGTGATCACTTGGCAGAAGTATGAAGATGCCATGATGTGGCATTTAGACTTGGTACCGAGTCAAGGAAGTTGACTCGGGATTAGTTAGTCAGTTAGCCTATTTTGAGTTCATACTTTCTAGAGCCTTTCCTCTTGTCCTTTTGAGTATCTTTGTCAAGTTTTGGGGCGTTCTGTCTTCATACCGACATTCTAACTTATATTGATTTCTATTGGATAAAAATCCAATTAACACTTGTCATAATCAACACCTTGAATTTGACAAAATCCTTTCACAACTAGCCTTGCTTTGTAAGTCTCCACTTGTCCATCTGCAAGTAGCTTTTTCATAAAAATTCACTTGCAGCCTATGGATTTTATCCCTTTAGGTATGTTAAACAAAGTCCACACTTTGTTTCCATACATTAAGTCCATCTCGGATTTCATTGCTCCAACCCAAATTGTTGAGTCTTTACTCTACAATGCTTAGTGGAATGACAGAGGAGTGTAGTCATTTAAGTCACTGTCCTCCTTCTCTCCATCCACAAGAAAACCATGTTGTCTCTTTGGTCTGCGAGATTCCCTGCTATACCTTCTAATAGGTTGCGTGTTTTTTTCATCTACATGTGAACTTGGTTCTCCCTGTAGTTCGATTTCCATGTTCGACTCTCGGATCTTATTTAGTTCTAGAGCTTCACTGCTAATTTCTTTTGATAGAATTTCCTTTTCTAAAAAGACATCATGCTGGCAAAAAATGGCCTTTTATTCCTCATTGTAGAAAATATATCTGATGGAGTTCTTGGGATATCCTGTGAGCTTACACAAGATCGATCTTACCTCAAACTTATTGGGACCGACGTTCTTAATGTAGGCTAGACAACCCCACATCATCAAATATTTGAAGTGGGGTTTCTTACCATACCATATCTCATATGGTGTCTTAGGCACAAATTTATTGTGTAACAAGTTCAACATATGCACTACAGTTTCTAGCCCGTAACCCTAATAAAACAGAGGTAACTCGTCCTAACTTATCATAAAACGAACCATATCTAGTAAGGTTCAGTTCTTTGCTCTGAAACATCATTGTGTTGTAGAGTCTATGATGGAGTAACCAAAGAGATAATCCCATTATCATTTATGTAATATTGGAGTTCTTATCCAACGTACTCACCTCCTTGATCAGATTGAAGGATTTAATCCTTTGGCTTGTCTGATTTTCAACCTTGTTTTTATATTCAATAAATTTCTCGCAGACATTGGATATTTTCTTCATAAGATATACATATCCTAGTCTTGATAAATCATCCATAAAGGTTACAAAATAAGAACAGTTATCTTTAGTAACTATAGTCATCAGGCCACGCACATAACCATATACGAGACTCAAGAGTTCGTTAACTCTTTTATTGATCCCACAATAGGTGTTTGGTCATTTTACCTTTCAGGCATGACTCACACGTGTCAAATTATTTAGAATAAAATAAGGTAGAAAACCATCGGTTTTCAATTTGTATAGTTGTTTCTTACATATATAATCTAGCTTACAACGCCAAAAACACTACTTATTATTATTATCCTTCGAATGATTACTCATAGCACATACATGATTAGTATTAATCATATAAATGCCATTATTTAAAGTACAATCACATACTTTATTACCTTCTAACATAATGTTCATAACATTATTAGAACAATAAAAAAACCAATCTCAAACATTCTAGACACATAAATAATCCCGCAAATAAAGTCTTTTACATAATAGCAATTATTTAATATCAAAACTAATTAACTAGGCAAACTTAAATGAAAATATCCAACTTCCATTGCTTCTACTAGAGATCCATCGGCGAACTTGAAGCCTCATCTCTCCCTTTTCCATATGACATCTGTTCCTAAGCCCATGTAACGAATTATAGATGTGAAATCCAACTTTAGTACCTAAAACCCAAGACAATTTATTGCTTGAAAAACAATTTTGAGTCATAAATATACCCAGGGTCTGCATCATCAACGGATCTAACCTTAAAAGGTTTGGTTATTGATGACCAAAGACATCCATAAGTTAATGCTACCTTTATTGCCCTTGACCAGTGTGTGAAGTTGGATCCAGTGAGTTTGTCGTTTCCAGAAAACAGCTTGGGTATAGACATTTTTTAATAAATTTTAACTTAGAAGATTAGGAAATTTTCATAGTAGATGTTCTTAGAATATTGATATGGTTCAATATTACATTTCATTTTACTAATAAGCTCCCACTAGTCTTTTATGTTTCTCCAAATCCTAAGATGAAACATAAAAGTCTTTCGACTTCACTAGTGGGTGTTAGGACTCGTTTACCTTGGGATTTCAACCTTAAGGAATATCAATAAATCATACTCCAGTAAACGATGAATAACTCATTATCGGTTGTATCACATACAACTCCTAACCCATCGTTCCTTGTCCAAATCTCATTTCAATCTTGAATAATATAAACAAATAAAAAGAGATTATTTGCTCTTACCTACCATTTCGCAACGTCCTAAGTATAAATGTACGTACTTCGATGAATATCAATAAATACGTACATACATCTTACCTCGTCTATTCAAAATATTAATGGTACTACACATAGCATCCTTAGCTTGAGGAATATCAACTACTAAGGAGTATGCAAGTAATCTATTGATATGTAAATGGTAGAGGACAGCCTTTTATTAAATATTCATAATCTTTAGTATATTAAATTGAGTGATTTAGCTTATGAAATAATGTATTTCTTCCCCTCGTTATTCAAGTGTCGAACAATCAAAAATCACTGGTATATGTATTATATGTATGTATATATCCCTTAAGTCTATTTGGTGTTTCTTACTGTTCCACCTCTAATTATACATCTGTATTATATAATTTTTAATTATTATATAATTTTTATAATTTAATTTACTTGAATAATAGTCTTATATATAAAATTATATTAATTAAATCTTATTTAATTACTTTGATTAATTAACGTTTTAATTAATTATATATTATACAATTAAACATTTTATATTGAATATGTATATTATAGCATTTATAGTTATGCACATATAAATTTATTATACGTATTTTATAATTCATTAATTAAGTATTAATTAATATGGTTAATTAAACAATTTTAATTAATTATTAATTTAAAAAAGGGGTTTTTAGGCTCAAGGAAAAAGTTGAAAAAAAATTAGTCTCAGGAACAACAAGTTTGCTTTTTAGGCTGAAGGACACTTTCTAGTGCAAATCACAGAATGATTGTTGTAACTATCATTTTCTGTTTACACTAAAAGTGTCCTTCAAATTAAAAATCAAACTTGTTGTCCCTGAGACTAAATTTTTTATCAACTTCTTCCCTCTGCCCATTTTCCTGTTTAAAAAAATCCTATAATACAAATATAGTAACATCATCTTAAACAATTCAAGATAATGTAACATGTATCTTTATATATTATTTATATATACTTTAATTAATTAACTATTCAATTGATTTATTAATCTAATAATACCTAAAAAATTCAAAATATTTTATTATTTTTCAAAACACTTTCAAAATTATATTATAACATTTATACCATGTTTCCTATTTAAATTTAACTTTTAAATTAAAAAAATTATTTTAGTTTCAAAACAATTTTGAAAATTAGCACAAGGCCCAAATTCAAATTGAGTCTTTTCTATTAAGGACAACCTTTTTGGCTTACTTTACCTTTCCAGCCATACTGGTAGCCAAGTAGGGCAGTGTACTTGACTACCGAAACCCAGCATTGGCACTACTTTTCTAGACAACCTGCTAAATGGGTAAGCTTAATTGGTTAGCTTTAAAATGACTAATTTAGACCGTATAGGCTGGGCTTGGATATAATTGTTGGATCTGGCCAACACGCAGCAGGTTAAATGGGTAAGTTTAAAAAAATTCCATTTATTTAGATCTGATCTAAATTAACTAAATAAAATTATTATTTTATTTAATCTATCTGTAAATAAGTTTTATTTTGATATTATATTTAAATTCTACATTATGAACATGCATATCATATACACATGTGTGTACGTTCATGTGCAATATATACAGTGTATATGGTTTAACATACTCGTATATTAATGCTGTATTTACACTGCAATGGACATGTTCACCCCTCCGTTTATATATACATTGTCTAATATATATATATATATATATGTGTGTGTGTGTGTGTGTGTGTTTGTGTGTGTGTGTTTGTGTGTGTGTGTGTGTCTATACATATATATAGATGTATGTGTGCATAATTTAATGTGAAATAAAAATATATTTACAATAGTATAAATATATGTATATATGTGTATAACATTATAAAATAGAAATATTTGTAAATACAAATATTAATAATTATAAATTTAATTTTAATTCAAATTTCAAATTTCAGAACTAGATCTAGATTTTAAAATACTTTCTTATTTAGGATTTAAATCAATAAATTATATTTTGATATAATGAATATAAATATATAAATAAACTTGTGGAATTAATTTATTTATAGACATATATGTGTATATATGTATAAGTTAATATTTAAAATTCAAATATAAAATAACATTATACATACATACATACATATATATATATTCGGCCAAAAATAGTTCGACAAAATCGTTTTTTTTAATCCTTACGATTTTAAAATTTTGTTTTTTAATTTGAAATCATTTCCACATGGAAATGCTTAATTTTTTTAATCAATTAAACAATCATAAGTATAATTAGCGTATATGAAAAATGCACATACATACATATAATATATATGTTATCTAAAAGTAATGTGTTATATTTTAAAATAAATATAATATATATATATATGTGTGTGTGTGGATTATACATATACATATACATATATATATATTTGGAAACGCTAACATGTATTTGATTTGACAAAAAATACATATATACATATTATATATTTATATATTTATTTTAAAGTCAATATTGTTTTCTTAAATTATTAATTTCAAAATTAATTTTTCCTCAGCCGATGGCTATACACTTATATTTAAATAATCTTGTTAATGACATTACATATGTACATATTCACATCCAATGCAGACAATACACATATATATGGATTCGTGATATCATGATCTAATCTAAGCATATATAATTCAAAATAATCATTAAATAAATATATGAAATTGTAAATAGATTAGTTACATTGACTATAGCCTAATTAGTACATGTTGAATGGAATCGATCGACTCCGCTTGAATCTGAAATCAAATCCTTTCAGAAAGAGCTACCAAACTTAAAGCAGGGTGCACCGTTGTCTTGGTTTTATTTGAACTTGTGTTTTAATGTTTGAAAGTGGAGGAGGGCCTAGGGTATTTTTGGCCAAAGAAAGGAAGGTGGAGGCCCAAAAAGAGAGTGGAAAAATGAGGGGTTGAGACCGTTTAAATAGCAGAGAGAGAGATGAGCTTAAAGTAAATCTGGGTCCACTATTTTCTCTTGCCATTTCAAATACTTTTGAATCAATTTCAAGCCACTTTTTTAACACCTATGGTTGACCATGCTTGCCCCATATATGGGCCCCCAAATCACTTCAAGCCCGATCAAATAAAATACATTTAAATCTAATTTAAACGTACATCAATATCGTATATCATTACGTGTGTATACAACTTTAATATACGAAATATTTTCATCACAAATCTAATAAATTTTTATAATTAATATTTCCTGCATATTAATTAATTTAATTAATTTATAACAAGTATAGTATAATTAAATCAGGTGGTAGTGGAGTATTCAACATTTCGACTTTGTGATTCTTAGGTGTAAATTCAATCAGTGGTTAATATCGAACAATTCGAATATTAATGTTCACACGTCACCTTAACTAATAGTGTGACATTATGGCCAAACATATCACTTACATAGCATCAGTAAAATCCAATTTTACTTATTTTAAGTGGTACCTGGTGGTGACAATTATTCACACCAATTCTCTTCGTCAAAACTATATAACATTAGGACTTATGTAATTTGCTAATGGTCAAAAATTTAATATCATCCACATTTAACTTTGTAGTCCAAACACAAAGTCCTTGGCTCAATAATAATAATAATTATTAGCGGAACCGCCCTTGCCAGAGAATTTAAGTTTGAGTTGACTTCTGTTGACTTTGATACTAACCACATATAACTAAGGAGACCAATTCTCCATCAAATAGTGTTTCACTTTCAATGCTTCCACTAGACCCTACTATAGCGCCATGCCACGATTTAACTATAATCACAGCAAAGTTCCTATATTGAGGCTCAATGGTATTATCAAGTCGAGAGAATTGTGTAATACTGTCACATTGATATTTTCTATTTGGCCTTAGTTATATTAAGCAATTGAAAACTATTAAGTGAGTCATTTCATAGTTATCCAATAACTATTCGTATGTAACCCCTTGGTGCCCCCAACATCCATGAGTAATACACTGCCCAACGTATGAAGAGCGTTGCGTACTATAGTCTTAAAGGGAAGCATCGATATATAGTCTCGATACATCATGACTAGGGATATTTGAAACGATGTGTTTATTATATTATGATATATTGCTCATGATTACAACACCCTATAATTACTATCACAAAACACACCATTTGTGGATTTTCTGATAAATGTAATTAAATTAAATAAACAACTAATTATAACACATCATAAAAAGTATATAATAGAAAGAAGAACACCTTTTATTTCAAACGAGATTTTATTATAGACTTACTAGTTTATAATTTATAGAATTGTTCCTAGGGCATACCCCTAAATCTACCAAAAAGATACATTGTTTTTAATGTTTTTAAGAAAGTTTGCTTAAGTTATATGCAACTATATGCCAAATACAATCCATATAGTCTTCATGTACCAATACTCAACTCAAATAAAATGCATAAGCTCTTATATGTAAGGGTGAAGATGGAATGTTAAATTGCTGAAATTGACTTTTGATGACCTCTTAAAAGTTAAAATAACTTTAAAACAAGTTACCAAAATCAAATAACTTAGTAAAGTGACTCAAATACCTCACCGCCTAATGATTATAGTTTTACCTTGGTATACAAAGTGGTTTTGCTATAATTGAATGTGTATTAATATGCATGCAATTTTACAGCAATACTAAGAGCTTTCTCCATATTTGCTAATAGGATGAAAGTGCAATTAGATGATCAACTTTTGTAGGGTAAACTTTTCACATATATGAAAATTCAATCAAGTCTTATGACCTATTTTTTTGGCGGTCCGGCAAGCAAATATCTTGCTAAGAAAGAATGAAATTATGTTTAGTCATAATATGCATTAAAATCAGCATTTTTTTATTTTCTTAGCATGTTATCACATGTAGAAACTTTCTAATGCTTCTGTATAATAATTTTTCCTCTCTATAAAACAATTTTACCACATTTAATTATCATCCATTTCAATTCCAACATTTTACACAATCATTCTGGCAAGAACTCATTCTAATTACTAAATTACCTTTTCTTAGCTTCTACTTTTTAAATCGTTTTTTGAATTCGAAAAATCATTCAAAATTAGTAAGAACACATAAAGATCAAAGTTTTAAATTCTAAAAAAATTTAAATTTTGATATGATTTAATACTAAATTTCATTACTTAGTAGATTCGGGCTTGAATTTCAGTATCGGCCTTGCATTAAAATTCATGTATTTGTTAAGATAACATTCACGGTGAATTTCAGTTTGCTATAGTTATGCATATTTCATGTGGAAGAAGGATAAAATTCATGGTACAATTCAAGCTTGCTTTTATAATTCTAACTTATTTATTTTATCTTTTTATAAAATCATATATTCCATATATCTATCAAACATCCGAACAAATTATCCAAATCATCAAGCAAGCATGCATTATCATCCAAATAAAATTCATTTGAACGCATCAAAATCGCACATAAATGTTCACGTCATATAGGTGAATATTATTTTATTTTCTCTCAAAGAACAACTTTTACCTATTAAATTGTCAATGCAAATACATGTGTGTGTATGTAGATAAATATTCTACCCGATGATCGACCATTTCGATCATTCATAACTTGCACTTCATAAGTGAGAGCCGAATAAAATAGGTAAAACCTATGTCTCATTTCTTTCAGGTTAGTATATATCTCTATCTTTGTATTATTCTAACCTCAACGTTGTAACGCACTGGCTTTAGTGACCGAATTATCAAAGGAAGTTTACCATTCAATAGCTTAGATCTATGGGCGTGGAAGCGATCTCTCGTATACAATACTTTGAGTCAATATGAATACGTTTCAATACTTGAATATTTTAAAATAAAACATATCTCGTCTCAATACAAGACAATGTAATGGTAAGAATTGAATATCACAGTATTAGAGACACAAATAAAAATTCCTAACTAACAATCAAAGTGAATAAAAATAAAAAAACTTCATATCATATATGAAAATGTGTTACATCATCTTATATATATATACACACACACACAACTCATCATATCACATCGATCAATACAATAATGTTTCAATATAAGAAAAAACAAAGTAATTACCCATCATCATTATCTACTCCAACACCATATCATAGCCTACAAAACATAAATAATAATAATAATATTGACCTGTAAAACAACCTCAGTCCGACCCAAGGTTGTCAAATAAATAACAAAACCCAGAGTCAGGCTAGAAACTCTAGCTGTGAATGTAATCGTGCTCATAATATAATATAACGAATGGGATAGGTTTAAATATGTTACATTATAAAAACTAATCTTTGTCACTATAGTCAGCACGTGTAAGTAATTTCATATAAGTTTAGTAATCAAAACCATTTTTAAAATAGGTTTCCAATGTGGTTTTCTTTAAAATCATTTCCACAAAATTACTTCAAAATAGGTTTTCAAATCACTTGTATAAAATTAGTTTAATCACGGAAATCCTATATATTTAGAACTCATATACCAGAGGTCTAGTTCGCAAATGATATAAAAATATTGCTTTCAAATACAAATAATTTATCAAAATATTTCTTAGTTTGTATGAAACCAATCTTTGCAATATATTTCCCAAATCAATTTGCAAATCTGATTTATCCTAAAATACTTTTTCAAACCATTGTACAAAATAATATTATCCCTTTATTTGTTAAAATTGCTACTTTTCATTTATCGAAACCAGTTCCAAAATATTCGGTAATTTCATCAAACTAAGATTTCAAAATATGATACATTTTCACCAAATCTAGTTTAAATAACTCTCCTCGTAAGGTGATAGCTTGTCATAATAGATCATAACAGATCACAACAAATCACAACATTACTCATCTGTAATCGACGCCTAAGGAAGGAACATTTTAATCCAACCTCTACAATCTAGGCTTGAGCATTGCCTTTGATAAATATCAAAAGCAATAATATCCAAACAAATTATAAAACAAGTAGCAATCCACCCTTTTAAAACAGTAAAATCGTCAAAATCATTTCCAAATGAGAAAACACACAAAGTCAAAATTTCATTTCTTTCAAACTGGGAAATTCTCATTATAAAAATACTATCAAAATACCTTCAGTTTATTTTATACAAAACTTGTAAAACAACCTTTTTATAATTCTCCAAATTTCCTCTTATAGAAAGCTTGTATAAATAAACCATTCAGACTTTATGGTCTAAATTCAAATCCAAACTAATTCTGAAATAAATTAATATTTATTTTATAAAAAGCTTTTCTACTTCAAAATCCAAATAAAAATATTCATATAGGATTTTAAATTACACTTCAATTTAAATCTCTTTACTTTCTATTTAAAATAATAGTAATTCAAATTTAAATAATTTTCAATTCAAAAGTAATTCAAATAAAAAATTTGGTACATTCAAAACTAATTCAAGTTAAATTTCTTTGGAACAGAAATCCCATAAAAATTATTTATGTCAAATTTATAACCCAAAGAAAAATCATTTCAAATAATAATATTTGCACTTCTATTTACTTTAGAAATCAATACGCACACATATTGTTTTTTCTACATAAAACAATTAAAATTTCTTTATAATTCAAGATAAATTCATATGCTATTACTCATATTTAACAAAAATCCATATATGTATATAAATATATAAATTAACATATTTTTTAATAAATCAGTTTCAACTTCTTTCAAAAACAAATCCAAATATATTTCAAAATAATTTTTAAAAAAAACGCCATACTAGCTTTAAATATCCATATCCTATATTTTATATAAATTTCAAATCACTCATTTTATTAATTTTTCTAACATCCAAAACAATCGATATCAACATATATAGCATACCATTCAACACTATATTATTTAATTCAAACAATCACCAATTAAATAATCAATCATATACTAATAGTAATCAAGGTAACCAAGCCATCTTCATTCACATGTGCAATAAAATTCAACCATAGTTGCATTTATAAAATGGAAACTTGTGTTATAGCAACCATTCACCAAGAATAAATCATATGAAATCAAAACATCATGCTATAATTATTAAAATCGGTTGTTATACTCACTTAAACCATATAATCTGACCAGCAATTAATCCAATGGATTATATACTTGAATTCAAATAAAAAGGAGATATGTTATACTCATTGTAAGTTTCAACTAAAAATATGAAATTGTTTACTCACTTTGATGTTTGAAAAAGTAGACACCGCTGACGATGATAAATAATAAAAGTAATATGATGATGTTGAATTACTGACTTTAACTGAAGCAGAGGTGTAACGATGTTTACTGAAAATGAAAATAGATTTATACTCAATGTTTCATCCATGATGCAAAATCCTTATTTCATCCCAAGATCGCCGCTAGAAATCATCGCGCCAAGTTACCATGGTCATCGTATTTGTTTCTAGCCAGAAGCTCCCTACGATATCGACATCGTCGGCGCATCAACTCCAGCTCTGTGGCCAATGTCGGGCCTCCCTCATCATCCTCAGTCGTACCTCACTTTTTTTGCCACAGTAGATCCATGCCAACCCTCTTGACGCTGCTATAGTCGTACTACCATCTCTTGTCGTCGCTACCTCATCTTCTTGCGTGCAAAGTGCCTTGTTGGGTTTTTTCTTTCATTTTAAATTTGGAATTTGGTCTGGGGCTTTAAACGAAAGGGAGAACAAGATAAGACTGAAGGGGGGATGTGGTATGTATGGGCTAAGTAAGTGAGGCCAAATGAAAAAGAAGGAGAATTTTGTTTTTTCTCATCTTTTTAGTTTTAAAAATTAATACCCAAAAAGTTTAAAACAACTCTCTTAACCCATTTTAAAACCAACCAAGTTGTTTTATCTGGTTTTATTTCATTTTAATGATGACTTTCACTTTATTAAATTGTTTCCTTTCAGTTTTAAACAATTTTAAAATAATCGTTTATTCTTCAAAATAATTTCAAATTTCCACCAATATTATTTATTTATTCAAAATAAATTTTTAAACAACTTTTGGATCTTTAAAAACACAATTCAAACTTCAAATTTAAATTTTAAATAAATATTCTTCTTTTATTATCAAATAAATACAAAATTTTAGTTTATTGAATTAAATAAATATTCCTCTTTTGAAACTTCAGAATGAGATGTTACAGACTGCCCCCTTAAAGAAATTGTGTCCTTGTAATTTACATGAGAGTACTGAAATACATTTAATAAATAACATTAATAACCAAATAAAATGTACATATCATTCATTAATGCGCTTTCACCATGTTATTCTGATAAAATTTCATATATTATATAACTTATTTGAATTTATTTCGTCGATACAAATGTACACATAAAAAGTAAACGTTCAATTTCATTCAAATGTATCACATAATGGTGTAGGCCTAGCGATCAATATATGTATAGATTTCAACAATTCCTTTGGAAATTTTCTCAAACTTCAAAACGTATAAAAAATTTAAAATATTTCTATTTGTGGAAAATTTGAAAAAATTTCGATGGAGTCCCCTTTGTACGGAGTGACTTTCGAACAATTACAATATGATAAAATCGATATGCATCAAACTAAACATGGTTGAAAATAATTTATATATCAAAATTGGCTACACGGTATATAATCCACAATATGTATAACTCTTTAAGTAAAAACGTACCTTATTTTCCACGTTTTTAAGAAAGTTTGCTTAATTTACGAGTTTGCTTAATTTATATGCAATTGTATGCCTAACCCAATCCATACAGTCCCACGTACCTATACTCATCTCTTTATAAAACACATAAACTCTCATATGTAAAGGTAAATATGGAATGTTAAACCATTGAAAATGACTTTTGATGACCTCTTAAAAGTTAAAATAACTTAAAAACAAGTTACCAAAATCAAATAACTTAAAAACAAGTTACCAAAATACCTCACTACCTATTGATAATGTTTTACCTTGTTATAAAAAGTGGTTTTACTGCAAATGAATGTCTATTAATATGCATACAACTTTACGATAATACTAAGAGCTTGTTCCATATTTGCAAATATATTGAAAAAGCAAACCAATGATCAACTCGTGTAGGGTAGAATTTTCACATGTATGGAAATTCAATCAAGAAATTATGACCTATTTTTTTAGAGGTTTAGGAAGCAAATATCATGCAAAGGGATAATAAAAATATGTTTAGACGTAATATGCATTAAAATCAGCATATTTCAAATTTTTTAGCTTGCTATCACATGTAGAAACTTTATAATGCATCTGTATAATAATTTTTCTTCTTTTCCAACATTTAATTATCGTCCATTTTCTTTTTGGCATTTTACACAATCATTCTGGTAGGAACTCATTCTAATTACTATATTGTCATTTTTTTAACTTCCACTTTTAAAATTGATTTTTGAATTCAAAACATCACTTAAATTAGTAAGAACGCATATAAAGATCAAACTTTCAAAATATGATAAAAATTCAAATTTTGATTTGATTTAACACTGGATTTCGTTACTTGGTAGGTTCTAGCTTGAAGTCCAATACCAGCCTTGCATTTAAATTCATCTATTTTTCTAAGATAACATTCACAGTGAAATTCAAGTTTGTTATAGTCATGCATATTTTGTGAGGAGGATAAAATTCATGGTACAATTCATGCTTGCTTTCATAATTCTAATTTATTTATTTATTTATTTCATAAAATCACATATGTCATTTATCAATTAAACATCCGAAAAAACATACAAATCATCAAGCAATCATCCATTATCATCCAAATAAAAATCATTTGAACACATTAGAATTGCATACAAATATTAACGTCATACGGATGACTATTATTTTATTTTTCTTTAAAAGAATAAATAAATTTTACTTATTTAATTTTCAATGCAAATACGTGCATATATAGTATACAAATATTCTACCCGATGATTGATGCTTTCGATCATTCATAACTCGTAACTCATAAGTGAGAGTCGAATAAAATGGGTAAGACCTAAGTCTTATTTCTTTAAGGCCAAAATATATCTCTATCATTATATAATTCTAAACTCGACTTTAACACCACATTTTAATGCCCTGGCTCCAGTGACCAAATTATCAGAGGGAGTTTACTATCTGATAGCTCGGATAAATGGGCATGGAAGAAGCGATCTCTTGTATAAACTACTTTGGGTCATTAGGAATACGTTTCAATACCTGAATATATCTAAAATAATACGTAGCTTGTTTCGACACATGGCAAAGTACAAAAGTTCTAGAATTGAATAATACAGTATTAGGGAGACAAACATAATTTTCCCAACCAACAATCGGAGTGAATAAAAATAATTAACTTTGTATCATATTTGAAATATTTTACATCATCGTATACACATACACACACGATACTCATCAAATCACATCGACCAATACAGTGATATTTCAGTATAAGTAAAAATAATGTAATTACTTGCCCTAGTCATCTGCTCTAACTCTATATCATAGCCCACAAAGCATAGATAATCATAATATTGAACTTTGAAACAACCAATCCAACCCAAGGTTGTCAAACAAATAACAAACCCTGAGTCATGATAGAAACTCTAGCAGTGAGTGTAACCGTGCTCAAAATATAATATAATGAGTGTAACAAGTTTAAATTTGCTACACACTATATAATTTTATTCAATCATAAACAAATCTTTGTCACTATAGACAACACCCATAAATAATTTCATATAAGCTTAGTAACCAAAACCATTTTTTAAAATAGGTTTCCTAAGTGGTATGCTTCTAAATCATTTTCACAAAATCAGTTCAAAATGGATTTCCAAACTAGTTCTATAAAATTAGTTTAATCATAGAAATCATGTATATTTTGAAATAGTATACCAGAGGTCTACTTTACCAACGATATCAAAATACTAGTTTGAAATACATATAATTTAACAAAATATTTCCCAATTTGGACGAAACCAATCTTTGGAATATATTTCCCAAATCAATTTGCAAATTTGATTTATCTTAAAATACTTTTCAAAAACATTTTGCAAAATAATATATCCCCATTATTTGTTTAAAATTGATACTTTTCACTTTTTGAAACCTGTCCTAAAATATTCTATAATTTCATTAAAACTAGATTTCAAAATACAATACAGTTTCAGCAAATATAGTTTAAATAAATATTCTCATAAGGTGAATGCTCATCATAATAGATCATAACAAATCTAACATTATTCATATCCAATTGACACATAGGGAAGGAACCTTTTAATCTAGCCCCTATGATCCAAGCTCGGGCATTACCTTTGAGCGATATCAAAAGCAATAATATCCAAACGGATTATAAAAAAGTAGTAATCCAATTTAAAAAGGTAAAATCATCAAAAACATTTCCAAATAGGGAAATACACAAAATCATAATTGTATTTCTTTAAACTAAGAAATTCTCAGTAGCAGAAATACTACCAAAATACCTCGTTTTTTTTAAGACAAAACCTGTAAAACAACCTTCCAAATAATTCTCTAAAATTCCTTTTATAAAATGTCTTATATAAATAAACCATTCATACTTTATGGTTTAAATTTAAATTCAAAGTATGTAAATCAATCTTTGTTTATAAAAAGCTTTCTACTTCAAAATCCAAATAAGAATATTCATATAGGAGTTTAAATTCAACTTCAATTTAAATCTCTTTTCTTTCTATTTAATAATAATATTTCAAATTCAACTTAATTTCAATTATTTTCATTCAAAAGCAATTCAAATAATAATTATTTGGTACAAGAATCCGATAAAAATTATTTATTAAAAATTTATAACCCAAAGAAAAATCATTTCGAATAATAATATTTGCCCTTCTATTACTTTCAAATCACAATATATACACACTTACATTGTTTTATTTGTATAAAACAATTAAAATTTCTTTATAATTCAAGAAAAATTCATATGTTATTATTCATATTTAACAAAAATTCAAACATATATATAAACATCTTTTTTAATAAATCAGATTCAGCTTTTCTTAAAAATAAATTCAAAAATATCTCAAAATAAAATTATTTTAAAATACCATACTAGCTTTAAATATTCATATCTAATTTTTCATATAAATAATTCATATCACTCGTTTTATTAATTTTTCTATTGTCCAAAAGAATCAATATCAACATATATAACATACCATTCAACCCTATATCATAAAATTCAAACAATCATTGATCATACAATCAATCATCAATTATCTACTAATAGTAATCAAGGCTACCAAACCATCTTAATTCACATATACAGCCAAACTAAACCATAGTTACATTTCTAAAATGAAAACTTGTTTTATAATCACCAAGAATAAATCACATAAAATCAAAATATCAAGTTGTGATTACCAAAATAGGTTGTTATACTCACTTAAATCATATAATTTAATCCATCAATTAATTCAATGAGTTATATATTTGAATTTAAATAAAAAGGAGATATGTGAAATTGATATACTCACTATGATGTTTAAAAAATAGACACTGCTGGTGATGATAAAGAGTAAAAGTAATATAATGAGGTTGAGTTAATGATTTTAACCAAAGTAGAGGTGTAAACTATGTTTACTGAAAATGAAAATAGATTTATACTCACTGTTTCATCCACGACGCAAAACCTTATTTTTCACATAGGCCACCGCTAGAAACCATCATGCCAAGCTGCCATCGTCACTGCATTCATTGCCAACAAGAAGCTCGCCTTGACATCGACGTCATCGGTACATTTCTAGCTCCATCACCAACACTAGGCCTTCCACGTCATCATAAGTCGTGCCTCCTAGATTTTTCCACACCAAATCTACGCTACACCTCTGGAAGTCATTATCATAGTCACACTACCATCTCTTATCGTCGCTACCTCATCTTGTTACGTGCAAGGCGCATGGCTGCGTTTTTTTCCTTTCATTACAAAAATGAAATTAGGGCTAAGGCTTTAAACAGAAGGGGAACATGATAAGGATGAAGGGGGGATGGGGGTACAATGGGCTAAGTAAGTTAGTCCTAATGAAAATGAAGGAGAATTTTCAATTTTCTTCTTTTATATTTTTAAAAATCAACATCCAAAAGTTTAAACCAACTCTCTTAACCCATTTTAAAACCAACCCGTGACACTTTATCAATTTAGAAAACCATATAAGATATTTTATCAAGATTTCATTTCATTTTAATAACAAATTTCTTTTTATGAAAACATCTCCTTTCAATTTTGAACAATTTTATAATAATTGTTTTATTCTTTAAAATAATTCTGAAACTCCACGAATATTATTTATTTTGTCAAAATAAATTTTCACACAACTGTCGGATTTTTAAAACAAAATTAAGTTCTCAAATTTGAATTTTAAATAAATAATCTTCTTTTATCATCAAACAAATACAAAAATAATAATTTGTTGAATTAAATTCAATAATATATGCAAAATAAAATACCTAATAGCTTAATTTTTGAATGGGATGTTACAGGAAACGAGAGTATATGGGTCATAGTAAATAGATTGACTAAGTGTGCCCATTTAATTCCAGTGAAGTCCAAGAGGACGGTAGCTCATTTAGCCAAGATGTATATGAAAACTACAGTGAGAATACATGGAGTTCCAAGTACTATAGTTAGTGACCAAGACCCGTTGTTTGCCAGTGAGTTTTGGCGAAGCTTACAAAGTACTTTGGGTTTGGAGTTGTGTATGAGTATAGCTTACCACCCACGGATGAATGGAAAGGCCCAGAGAGTCAACCGAGTGCTTGAGGATTTGTTATATGCATATGTGCAAGACTTCGATGGATCTTAGGAAGATCACTTATACTTAGTATAGTTTTGTACAATAATAGTTATCGGTCTAGTATCAAGATGGCACCTTTCGAGGTGTTATATGGAAGACCTTGTAAGTCGCCAGTATGTTAGTGCAAAATAGGAGATATACTTGTTCTTGGTTCGGATCTTGTAAGAGAAGCTTTAAAGATGGTTTAATTGATACAACAAAGAATGGGAGATGGTTAATTAAGGCAGAAGAGCTATGCTCATAAAAGGAGGAAAGATTTGGAGTTCGATCTTTGAGATCAAGTACCTGTTAAAGTATCATTAATGAGAGGCACTATGTACCGCCTTTTCCACTCACAAATGTCAACAATAATAAATCCATGGCATTCGTGTGCCAAGCATCCAAGTGCCAAAAAGAAAGATTGTTAGGGTAAAATAAAAATGAAAAAAAATAGAACAAGAAAGAAGGAACACACTATCAGAATCTCATAGCAGAACGATAACATATAATATCAAAAGATAGTACAAAATTGTCACTCTAAGACAAAAGCATTTCAAAGTTACAATTCTAAAAACTATCATCAGCCTGAACAGTTATAACAACCTATCCTTACAAATTCTGATACATATATAGTAGTAATGCAGCGGAAATTACAACACTATGGTAGGTGAAACATCTAGCTCATCTCCACGAGCTCCAAAACATGTCTTTCTCAGAGTACTCAAAAGAGCACACGAAGAATTTAGGGAAAACAAAAAGCACACGTTAAACATAAGTCTAGTATGAGAAACTCAAGAAATATGCGACCGACATATAACAGTACTTTTGAGACCACACGGAATACCATAACAGTTATCGTCTAAAAAGAACCACTCGTTAATGAGTACATAAGGTGATATAATAGATAATGTCTAGGGTATAGAATATAAATTAGAAAATAGTTGTGCCGCTTACGTTGACATTACAATATTAGAAGTACATCTAAAACCGCTAAGGTACATTCGCTTAATGGATTTTCCATGGAGACCTCTTCGGTCAAGTCGAATCCAATCCCCTGCATACGGGTCAGAAACTACCTTCGGCGTCGTATATCTCTAGATAAGATATACCAATTAGGAGAAACATA
This sequence comes from Allium fistulosum, assembly GCA_030737815.1. Classification (NCBI taxonomy): domain Eukaryota; kingdom Viridiplantae; phylum Streptophyta; class Magnoliopsida; order Asparagales; family Amaryllidaceae; genus Allium; species Allium fistulosum. The sequence continues at coordinate 874,920,964 of CM060905.1, read as the reverse complement.
GCTGGTCCATGGCCGAAAACGTAATTCCAAATATCATCACCTCCCGCACGCAACAACAATAAGCATACTCTAGATTTGGAGTGATAATATCCTATTGCGGTGTAGCTAAACCCCAGACTATGAGGTCTACTCTATTTTCTTCCATTTTCAATGTCGAAGTTATGTTCGACATCTCTCACATGAGTCTTCATAACTCGAACAGAATACGAATCCCTAACGGGATCCCACATTTTGAACAGATCACGAATCTACACAGATTCTCGTATAAGTTCTTCAATGAATGCTAACATTGACATATCCCTCTGACTTAACCTTAGTATAGACAGTTCCACTCTATAGTATTCAACTTCACAACCACTTCCAAAACACATAACTCGTACATCAGTTTTGAAGTGGTATTCGATAAATAAAACACTTATCGATCTTAGATACTACAAAATTGATTCATTGAATTTTCGTTCAAGTTCGATAGTTGACTAATCGACTATTAAGTTCAAACTAGAGGATTGCATATGGAAACCAAGTCTCATATACTTATCACACTTCCGAACTTTTAGTGCTAAGTACATGACTAAATACTTTCTATAAATGAGTAAACACACAAAGCACGATTAAGTCACATAAGCAAATTCGAATCTCCTTTTTATTTAACTAGTATTTTTGTTAATTAAAAAATCTTTTATTAGTAAAACTTTGTTTTCTAATAAAACTTCATTTATCAATCATTGCTATTCATTTGCACTCTTCCAATACTTCAAAAAGTTTCTGTATACATCCCAAATGGTATAAGTATATTTGTAACAACCCGCAAATTCATCACTTTAATAAATTAAGATTATTTTTGAAATATTCAAAAATATAAGGATTTATAACCCTAATAATGATGTTTTGAACCATAAATAAAAATTGTAAATCTATTTAAAAATATATTAACAAATATTTAATTGATTTATAACATCATTAGTAATGCCAGTATATATAATAATTTAAAAATGATTTTAAATTAAGATTTAACAATTTAGTGATTATTATAAATATTCAAAATATAGTTTTAAAATGATAATAATTCATTTATAATAGTAATAAAGTGATAATAAATCAAATGTGATAGTTTTATAAATTTATAAATAAAATTTGAAATTATAAGGAAAATCGATATCGGTTTATCTATATAATAACACTTTTTGTAAACAATCGTTTAATATTGATTTATATGGCTTTATAAATAAAATAAGATCATTTTAATTCATGGATAATAATAAGAAAATAGGTTTCAAACTTTTTTAACAAATATATATATATATATATATATATATGTGTGTGTTAATTAATAAATGAAAATATGATCGAAGATCGGAATCCGAATTCGTAACTGTTTGGCGTATATAAGTTATACGACATTGTTCAAATGACTTGTACACATTTGTGACATGCACATATACACATTATCATATACATATACACATGGTAAGAGTAGAAAATAAATATATATATATATTTACATAAGATAATAAAATAAAATATCTAAAGTAATAATTACTTTAAAAATCAAACATCAAATCAACCTTACACCACATCACATCACCACCACCCACCATCATCACCACTACCACATGGCTAGGAGGAGGGGAAGCTGCCATGCATCCTAGGGGGTTTGAGGTGATGGAAAGGGTAGTTTGGTAATTTCATGTTAAGATATTTTGATTCCAAAATTTTCCTATAATATACCGCCCATTCTTCATAATTTCCTACAACTTTTTCTTCACCTACTTCCTCATTTCTAAACTATTTCCATGGCTTCTCCACTTAATAAAATAATGAAGAAAATATTTATGGAATTAAATCAAATTTATATAATATATATAGTAGTATATACTCCTCAAAACACTTCAAAATCACTCCTTTTCACTATCAAAACCCACGGCCACCATCATCCACCACCTTAGCCATGAGCAACCACCACCTCCTTGCTTGGTCGTGAGCACAAGGACCAAGGACGAGCACTCCAAGGGCTTCCGGGCTTGAGTTCGTAAAGTTTTAGTTCGAGTTAGCGAAGCTATAGCGAAATCTAGTCAATATGATATCCAATGAAGGTGAGAACTCAATTTATATATACTATATATTAGATGACATATATTTTTTGCTATGGTTATCTCTAATTATTGTTTATCATGTTTGGATGTTGTGAAAATATTGTTGTTTGGATATATAAACAAGTCACGTTAAATACACATCGATATTACACAAGGAAATCACTTTCCGAATCAAATTATAAAAGTAGTATGGAATCATTAAAACTTTTTAAAATGTTTGTAAAATGATTTAAATATGTTTTATAAACACTAAAAAAATTTGGTGAAGTTTGAATAAGAAATGAAAAACGAGTCAAAACTAGGCGCGTCACGTAATGGAAGTTCGCGATTTAGCACCGTAAAATTTAAATGAGTATATAAGGTGGAATATAGTTCAGAATTCACTGTAATAAGAATTTTACCGAACTATTATATCCATAGTTTTCAAAAAAAGGAAGAAAATCAAGATTTAATCTTCTAGATTTTGAAACATAAGTAAAACAGGTTTTCGAAATAATCGCGGTTTTGTAGTTTGGAATCCCAAAAAGGATTTCTTAAAATTTAATATTTTTTAAATGTTTTAAAAATATGGAAAAATATCATAAATCTTTTAAAATGTTTTAAAAGAGATTTTAGTTGTATAAATAAATTTTCAAATGATAAAAAAGTCGTTTTGGTCAACATAACTTTAAAAATACTATTCGCAACACTATTTGCAGCGGTTTTCAATAACTTTTGAAATATAACTTTAAACTTAACAATTCTTTCCCAAATTTTTTATAAATATTTGTAAATGAATAATTAAGTGTTTTGAAGATGATTCGAAGATTTAATGATTTATTTAAAAGGATTTAAATAAAAGAATTAAATAAAAGCTATTATAAGTAATTGTTTTAATCTTGGCTCTAATAAGCCGACGAGCACACCTCATTTTTCTATTCGTGAGATCTAGTTAAGGGAATACACTAAGGAGATGTTCAAGAACAACCAGTGCCCTGGCTCACCTGGCCTCACCTAGGTGAGGGATAGATAAGGTCGAAATGTCGGAAATGAGTTAAGTATAAAAGATTAAATTTCCCAACTTTAAACAACTTAGGTTGTATAGAGATAATCTTCTTATAATTGATATTAAATTCCGAGGAGAGAACTCGTACTACTCATATGAATTTATAGGTGATTTCACTGTTATTTGATGGATAGTACTTGTTGAATATGGAAATTAACATGAAGTATAAGTTGAATGATTTCTATGGATCCGTTTCTTTCAAATATTAACTAATTTGGATTTACCATCTTATATAACATGGTTTCAACTTATTAAAAAGTTACATTTTCGAAATTGAGAAATCTTTGTTAAAATTGAAGTAAAATGATTTGGAATTGTTCTAAGTTTTAAAAAGAGTTTAATTAAACCGTAGAATTTAACAAAGAAAGTTTAATGAATTCCATATATAATGAAAATAAATGGTTTTCAAAAAGATAAAAATCTTTGAAAGATATCTTTGGATAAAAAGAAAACAAATAGTTGGAATATTTATTATCGACCCACTTAACATCTTTTTATCGATAATTGGTTCATCGAAACCGGAGTCGGATTTAGGTAATCTCTATCCGAAAACCACTTTGAACCAATTTACGCGTTCAAAAGTGAAGAAGATATATTGAAGACCATGATTTTAAAATATAGGGGATCTTCATGTAACATCCCCTAAATTGAGGCCTGAGGCTAAGCACTACAGATGTTGCAGTCGTCCATAGTATTAACTTCCGATGACAAAATATGGTAATGTTAATGGTATCCATTATATTAGAAGCACACGAATATGAAATAAAATCAACAGATTTAAACGACTTTTCTGATTACATTTCAAATCTGTATTTCATATTCAGATTACATAATGCCAAATGTTTCCCAGGTTTTGATCAAATATAATTATTACAAAATATGCCAAGTGCAACATATGAAGATGCCCCCTTGGATGATCAGGGTACTCAATAGACATAGTAGTCATAATACATCACAGCGGAAATAAAAATAACAACTCCTAAATAGCTAATTTTGCCTCCTACACGTCTTTCGAAGCTTTATTCGCCCACCTACTAAACCTGTAAAACCTTAATTCTCAGTCTACTCGAATTAATTTTTAGCACCCAAGAGTTTAAGGGGAAAAACATAAACTTCAAGTCGGACATAAAGCCTGGTGTGAATAATACTATTACATCTCGGTTTACTAATATTAAGTGAGACAATGCCACATAGTGGAATGGGTTTCCCCTCACTAATATCCCTTTAAAACAGATCTTTTTGCAAATCAGAATCCTGCAATCAAATTGATTAAAACAATAATAGCAATATCATATATGCTCATAAACAAGTAACAAATGGACTATCTGTCCGAACAATATATTTTTGTTTGGCTAACTACTAATCATTGGCTGACTCCGGCCTACCGGACAAAATAAACAAATAATCTAACACTTGTTAGACAAACTTCTGGATGGTCTATCCTTAACTTACTCCTTCAAGGGTCACCTGACCCTAATGGTTGTTTAGGCTCACCAATAACCTATCCACCTTCCCTGTATTTTTATTCCTTTTTATGTGTAACCATCATTTAAGTCTTACCTGTGACTAAGGCCTACACAATGGAATTTTAGACTAAATTAGCTAGGGGCTATAGCTAATGTATAAGGTGTGACCTTATACCAGTCCCATCTGGTATTCAAATATCTGAGTCGTTTTACTTAGGGTTATCTACCCTTCAAATTTTCCTTGAAAACCTTTCAAATTGATTTAAACCTTTAAACCATACTGAGCAAGGAAAACCTACTATTTGCTTTACTCAAATCTCTTTGCCATGTTATATGCTTTACTCAAAAACTTATTGATGAAAACCTTCGAAACCCTTATTTAAAACCTTTAAACGTTCTCTTTCAAAACCTTTGAAAGTACCCCTTTCGAAACTATTGAAAGTACCTCTTTCAAAGCAAGTTAACTACTTTACTTTGCAACATTAGGGCAAAAGGGCAAAACATACCTTTTGAAACCATTTCAATTAAACCTTTCGAAACCATTGAAAGTATCCTTTCTAAAGCTTTATAAAACCTTAGACATGCTCTTTTAAATTACTTCAAACCTGCCTTTTGAAAACATTGGAAACCTTCCATTCAAATACTAAAGGTTAACCTTTCGAAAACATTGAGGAATCACCCCTTCGAAACATTTATTATATACCTTTCAAAAGTATTAAAGTCCTTTACTTAAAACAAACCTTTCGAAAGCATTGGGCTCAAGTATAAATATGTGGTACATAGTTTTAAAACCTTTAAAACCATTTCTTTCGAAACCTTTGGGTTTAGCTTCCAAAATATCAAAAGGATCTTAAAAGAACTAAGTCGAAAGCAACTCTTCAAAAGCGTTAGAGAAGCGGCGTTAATTTTAAAACAAAAGAACTCTTTCGAAAGCACTGCTACGAAAGATAGAATGCGGCAGCAAGAATTTCAAATCCTTCAAAAGCTTATATTTAAAACAAAGGTGGCAACCTCATTCGAAAGAACTTTTCTTTAAAACAATTGACCAAGTCGAAAGACATCTTATACAAAAGCCATCTTTTCGAAAGCAAAGCAAGCAGCATTTCCTTTTAAAAGCAAAACAAGGTCTCGACCCCTTCGAAAGCCCTGTTTTGACTCTATACCTTTCGCCTATCTCCAATCCACTACGTACCAAGTCTTTGATACCATGTGTATTGGTTTCGAACTGGTTGGAGGTGGAATTATGTAGTTGAAAGGTAGCTGCCGAAAGTGGCGAAATAGCGAAACTTTTTAAAACTGTTTTTTAACTTTAGAAAGCAATTTCTTTCCAACTAACTTGTTGGAACCTGCCTTCTTCGATTTTAATGTGACAACTATATATTTTAAACTATATACTATGATGTCAAATATTCTTGCAGGAGTCTACAAAGAGAAGCAATTAATATATCATCAACAAACAAAGCTCAAGCTCTCAAGTATATTGCTTATTATTTTCGGATTAGATATTATTGTACAATCTCGGATATGATGATAAAAACGCGCACACACAAATATACTTTTGAAAATCGTGTTTCAAAAATGAAAAATATCTTTAACTATTTAAAGATATAAAAGTATTTTCAAAAATTATAAATATCTCAAGTTCAGAATTACTAAAATAAGAAAGAGGAACAAATCAGTACAAGTTCAGACGACTGAACTTTTATCTAGCCGTCTATCATCAATGACAGACGTCTGAGGATAAAGTACAGCCATCTGAACTCTCTAAAGAAATACTTTCTATTTCCCTATGAAACAGACGTCTGCATAATTTAAGACAGACGTCTGTCATCATCTACAGACGTCTGAATTAAGTGACAGACGTCTGAAATCACTGAATTTTGTTCTTCTTGACTTTTTGATATTTTAAACTTATTCAGCCATCTGAATATTTTTCCTCAGACATCTTAACTTGACGAACTGAAGCATCTCTTCATGAAATATCAAATTCTGAAGAGTTGTCTTCTTCACCAAGAGTTACACTCTTTCTAATGGTTGCAACTATTGAATTAAAACTATTCAATACTATAAATAGAGATGAAAATTCACTATTTGATTCACCAATTCTTTCTATCTATTCTTGCTTTATATTGTTATAATCTCAAGTGATTTTCAAATCCCTACTTCCTACAATTGAACATTCAAATCATCATATCAAGAAGATTATAAGAAGGGTGTACTATATTGACTATATTCGTGTTACTCAAGAACACACAAGTCAAGAAACAATTTATAAATTGTATCTGAAGTCCTATTCGGTTGCTTAGGCGGAAAAGTCCTGTTCGGTTGCTCAGGTGGTGTAATACCTGTTCCTCCGGGTTAAGTGAGGGTTGTTAGAGAAATTCCAGAAGGAGTCTGGGACTAGACGTAGAACTGGAAGTTCGAACTAGTATAAAAATCCCTGGTGTCATTTTTATTACTGTTATTTACTATTATTTATAATTCCGCACTTGCTAGACTAGTTTAACTATATTATCGATCCATATACACTTTCATTTGGTATCAGAGCAAGGTCATCACATAACTATAACACAGTTATCTGATATTTAAAATAATATGGAAAATAACACTAGCAATAGCTTCACTGAGGGACAAGCCACTACACGACCACCATTGTTTAACGGATTAAATTATAGTTATTGGTCAACTAGAATTATAATTTTTTATGCAAGCTAGTGGATTTGAAACCTGGAATATCATTCAAACTGAATATACTATTCCTACTACAGAGTATGTTGCATGGTCTAATACACAAAAACTAGATGCTACTGCAAACGCAAAAGCAATGAACATGTTATTTTGCGCTTTAGACAAAAATGAATTCAATCGAGTCGGTTTTTGTAAAAATGGATATGAAATTTGGAATACACTTAAGGTTACACACGAAGGAACGAATAAAGTAAAACAAAGCAAGATTTCTATGCTTAAAAACCAATTTCAAAATTTTAGAATGAAGCAAGGAGAAAGTATTAGTGAAATGTACTCTAGATTCCAGGATATCTATCATTCACTATTAGCTTTAGAAGTTACTTTTACTCAACCTGATATTGTTTCAAAAATCCTTATCTCTTTAACTGATGAATGGGAACGAAAAGTCTTAGCTATCGAGGAAGCTAATGATATTTCGACCATAAAAACAGAAGAGTTAATAGGAAATCTAATGTCCTATGAAGTAAATTACAGGAAAGACGAGCACAAGCACAAGACAAGAAAACTATCGCTTTTCAAGCAGAAAAAGAAGACTCTAAATCAGAAGACGATATGGCATTTATAGCTAAGAATTTCAAAAAGCTTTTGAAATTCAAAAAGAGCAATAAATTTGGAAATAACAAGGGTTTCAATAAGCCATCAAGCTCATCTCTTGAATGCTACGAATGTCACAAGAAGGGCCACATAAAGAAAGATTGTCCTGATTGGAAGAAAGAATATAATCTCAAAAAGGACAAATATAAAAAGAAGCAAGCCTTCTCAGTTACATGGGATGATACGGAATCTTCTTCGTCAGACAGTGATAGTAACAGTGATTCAAAACAAGTCAACGTTTGTTTTATGGCAACAAATGATGATGTAAGTGATCTAACTTTTGACGATTTAATAGAAATAAACTCTGAATTGTTAGATAAACTTAGAACCCTGAAGAGTAAATATAAAGATGCTTTAGGAAAATTAAATAGAACTGAAATAGAAACTGACATGTTAAAAGATGAAAAGAAAATATTAGAGGAAGAGTTAGTAAAATCTCAAGAATCTTATGTTAATATAACATCTCAATTCACTGATTTAAGTAGTGAAATGGAAAGACAGAAATATGAGAATGTTAAATTAGCAAAAGAGAATTATGATTTAAACTCTAATATTAAAACACTTGATATAGAAGTATCACATCTTAAAACAAAATTGGAAAATATTTCTAAAAATGTTTCTAAATTTAACAGTGGAAGAGATAGTCTCTCTAAAATAATTGAGAATTCTCAAACCTGTTCGAATAAAAAGGGGTTAGGATATAAAAAACCGATACAAAAGCATTCTAAAAATAATGGTTCATTATATACTAACTTTAAGAAAAAGAATCTATATCTGCTCAAAAATCTTCTTCAAAAGTTGTTCATCCAAAATCAATTATGATTTGGGTTTCAAAAACTAATAATAATTTGATTAGGAATAACTACATTAAATCTTTCATTATGTCTGTACATAAGAATGAAAATTTTATTTTTAAAGGGAACTCTAAACCCAACTGGGTTTGGCTTCCTAAGATTTAACCCTTAGGACCCTAACGGAGGAAGTGGGTACCAACAGAATTTCAATATTTTTTGCAGGTACCAATTAAGAAAAGAGGAAAATGGATTCTAGACAGTGGTTGCTCAAAACACATGACAGACGACAAAAATATGTTAACAAACATTATTTACTCAGATGGAGGATCTGTCACTTTTGGAGATAATTCCAAAGGTTATATCATCGGCAAAGGCGATGTGAGCAATGACGGTACATCTAATTTACCCCTTATTACAAATGTTTTATTAGTTAAAAATTTAAAACACAACTTACTAAGTATTAGTCAATTATGTGATAAAGGTTTTAACATAGCATTTTTTGAAAATAAATGCAATATTTTTTATCAAAACAAAAATCTTATTTTCGAAGGAGTTAGAGATCGTAATATTTATATTCTGAATATGAAAATCAATCATAACACAAATATATGTTAAATAGCAAAGAAAATGATCCTTGGCTATGGCACAAGAGATTTTGTCACATTAATTTCAAAACTATTAATAAATTATCCAAAAATGATTTAGTAAAAGGTTTGCCTAAAATGAATTTTAAGATAAATAGCATTTGTGATGCTTGTCAACTAGGAAAATTAACTAAATCTTCATTTAAATCTAAGAAAATCATCTCTACATTACAACCTCTTGAGTTGCTACATCTAGATTTATTTGGACCAACTCAGATTCAATATATTAATCACAATAGATATGTTTTTGTAATAGTTGATGATTTCTCAAGATATACGTGGACTTTATTTATGAAAAACAAAAGTGATACATTTGAAAATTTCAAAATCTTTGCTAAGCAAATTCAGAATATTAAAAATCTAAAAATTAAAAACATTAGAAGTGATCATGGAGGTGAATTTGAAAATGAAATGTTTGAGAAATTTTGTAATAAGAAAGGAATATTTCATAACTTTTCATTTCCAAGAACTCCTCAACAAAATGGAGTTATAGAACGTAAAAATAGAACACTTCAAGAATGTGCTAGAACTCTATTGAATGGAACCACTCTTCCAAAACAATTTTGGGCAGAAGCCGTCGCTACTGCTTGTTATGTCCTAAATCGTGTCTCTATTCGACCTTTAACTAAACACACTCCATATGAACTTCTCAACGGTAGAAAACCTAATATATCTTACTTTAAAATTTTTGGTTTGAAATGTTTTGCTTTAAATACGAAAGATCAACTAGGAAAATTTGATCCGAAATCGGATGAAAGTATCTTCATCGGATATTCAGAACGAAGCAAAGCATATAGAATCTATAATAAAAGAACTCAAACTATTGAAGAAACACTTCATGTATCATTTGATGAAAATTTCAAAATTAACACAAATGATGATGAAGATATTATAATTAATTCTAATTCCAATATTAACAACAATATACCTGAAAAAACTTCTTATGAAACTCAAATTGAAAAATAATTAAAATCTCCACCGAGAATTTTAAAAGATCATCCAATTAAAAATATAATAGGAGAAATTGATGAAAAATTTAAAACACGTAATCAACTAAATCAAATGGGTCATATAGCTTTTCTTTCTGACATAGAACCTAAAAATATTAAAGAAGCCTCAACTGATGATTATTGGATTATATGCAAGAAGAACTAAACCAATTCGAAAGAAATGACGTTTGGAATTTAGTTCCAAGGCCTAATGATCAATCAGTTATTGGTACTAAATGGGTTTTTAAAAATAAAGCTGATGAAAATGGAAATATCACTAGAAATAAAGCTAGATTAGTTGCACAAGGTTATAATTAGGAAGAAGGAATTGACTATGAAGAAACGTTTGCTCCTGTCGCTAGATTAGAAGCAATACGAATCTTATTGGCCTATGCTTGCTTTCATGATTTTAAACTATATCAAATGGATGTTAAAAGTGCATTTTTAAATGGATTTATTAAAGAAAACGTTTATGTTGAACAACCTCCCTTGTTCATACACGAACAATTTCCAGATCATGTCTATAAACTTAAAAAAGCTTTATACGGTTTAAAACAAGCACCTCATGCTTGGTATGATCGTTTAAAAAGTTATATAATCTACTCTGGTTTTGAAATTGGAAAGGTTGATCAAACTCTTTTTATTAAGAAAAAGAAACATAATATATTAATTGTTCAAATTTATGTGGATGACATTATTTTTGGATCAACTAATGATAAATTATGTCAAGAATTTTCTAAAATAATGACAAGTGAATTTGAGATGTCTCACATGGGAGAATTAACATATTTTCTTGGATTACAAATTAAACCATTTGACGATAACAATCAAATCGAATTATATAATGAAAAGTCTCTGAAATCTCCAAAAACTCCGAAGACTTCAAAATAAAGTATATATATATATCTCTATATATATATATATGAGATTTATGATTGTTCATTTTGTTTTTATATGTATGTACTTTAAAAATTATATACATGGTTATTCTTACATATTGAATCATAAAACATAACTTAAAAAGGTTGAAATACAAAAAATCAGCCTAACAGACGTCTGATAGTTTTTAACAGACCTCTGTATACCTATTTTTAATATACACTCGAGACACACAGACATCTGGAGACAATATTTCAGACGTCTGACTTTAGTACAAAAAGTTTCAAATTCTCTGGTCCTGGATGAGCCGTCTGAAAATTATGTCACAGATGTCTGTACTCGAATATAGACATCTGCAACAAAAATTTAGCCGTCTGATTTGAGTTCATAAAGTCTATAATTCTCTGGTTCTTATTGAGCCGTCTGAACATTATGACACAGACGTCTGTCCTCAAAAATAGATGTCTAAAATAAAATGTTCAGACGTTTGAATTTAGTTCAATATGTTATTTATTCTCTATTTCAAATTGAGACCTCTGAGCCGTCTGAACAAAATACTTCAGATGTCTGTCATCATATTTAGCTGTCTATTATAAATTTGAGACGTCTGACTCTATTGATTTTTTCAACTGTTTTTACTCTCTACTGGACATCAGATGTCTGTATTTTTTCTTAGACGTCTGAAACCCTATTGAAATTAAAAACCTCTAAATAAAAAAAACCGCCCCCCTCTTCTAACACGGCTATTCACTTCTTCAATTCCCAAATTCAAATCAAAAACCCTAGCTCTCTCTCAACAATGGCACCTAAATCCAAATCAAATGGGAAAAATGAAGAATCTTCTCAACCATCTTCTCATGTTCTTCCTACTGATGAACAAATCGAAGCATGGCTTTATCACGAACCCAGGAGTATGGCTCGCTACGAATATCTCTCATCTCAGTCTTCTTTTCACGGTATATTCCACGACCTTGATCACTTTCCTACGTATAGAATCAAACGGTTTACTGATAGGTCTAACATCACCAGTCTCATTGACTATAAAGACAATCAAGTCAATATTTGTAGGCTTAGTGTTCTATTATTTCTAGCCAATGTCAATAATCCCCAAATTAGGCTACATAGAGAAAAAGGAATGCTATGGACAAGCTTATTTGGAAATATTCTGAAAATAACTCCGGATGACATTGCACGAATTTTGAAATGTACCAACGACGGGATAAAATTAGAAGATTTTAAATTAGAAGGTGATGATCTTAAACAAATAGAATATCATCTTTTCAAACCCGGACAGTCTAAAGATAGGTCGAATCATCTTCGTCCACGACCTAGATTGTTACTACGAATGCTAATTAAAACAATTTTTCCCCGGCAAGGAAGCCACGAAATAATTTACGATCATGAAGATAAAGCGCTTCAAGCAATCTTTGGAGATCAAAAGATTAATTGGGCTTAATATTTTTATTATGAGTTTTGTACTTATCATGATTCTAAAAAGAGATCACTTATATATGCTCCTTACATTACCCGAATACTCGTTGATTTGTCTATTCAAAGTCCGGCTATTGAGTTTGAAAAGATTAAAGTGTCCAATACTCGATTTTTTAGCCTTGTGGGATTACCGGAATCCCCTCCGGTATATCTAACCTACCCCGATTATAAAGCACAACAACTAGCACTCCAAAAACAAAAAGGAAAAACTAAAATGGATACCTCTGGTCTCGATGGAGAAGAACCAAATATTGGAGATGAGGGAGATAATGGAGATGAAGATGAGGATGACAAAGCCACAGAGCAAACTTTTATCCAAAGCTCAATTCAAGAAAACTCCGATATTGAACAAATTTCTGGAAATTTAAGAAGCTATACCAAAAGTGAGAAGCTCAAATCCGATATCATCATTTCTAAAAATCAAAAGAAGCTTTCTCATCGAATTGCCCAAGGCTTTTCATCCATAAACTCTAGATTCGATAATCTCGATGCCAAAGTAGAAGAAAATGCAAGAGAGGTGAAGAATGTTAAGACTATTCTTCGACGTATGTGGAAGAACTCTTATGAGTCTTCTCCTCCTCCCTCTCCAACTTGGGGAGATTGCTAAAGAAGATCATCTTTCTTTGGTTTGTTTTGGTCTAAATTCCCTTCTATCTTAAATGTCTATATGGTTAAAATCTTTCAACACTTCTGTACTATGTTAAAAACATATACTGTGTACTTTGTTCTTTTTAATCTACTATGTTATTTTGTTGTGCAAACTTCTGGTCTTATGTACATATGTACATATGATCATTATGCAATATGTTCTCTTTGTTAATTATATGCATGTACAACTGGTATGTACTAAGTTAATATGTACTACTGTTATACACAAAATTCAAAACAAATTTCCAAATTTTTGTCACTGTTAAAAAATGATTCAAAAACATTACTGAACATATATGTGTGTCACTGTTCTTTATGTTGTACACCCCCTACATATTTCTTTTTGTTAATGACTAAGGGGGAGAAATATTAATCATTCTGCTATATAAACTGGTCATGTTGACAGGGGGAGCAAAAGGTATGGTTTATACTAACCGTTGAATTATATAGTTGTCATCATCAAAAAGGGGGAGAATGTTGGAACCTGCCTTCTTCAATTTTAATGCGACAACTATATATTTTAAACTATATACTATGATGTCAAATATTCTTGCAGGAGTCTACAAAGAGAAGCAATTAATATATCATCAACAAACAAAGCTCAAGCTCTCAAGTATATTGCTTATTATTTTCGGATTAGATATTATTGTACAATCTCGGATATGATGATAAAAACACACACACACACACAAATATACTTTTGAAAATCATGTTTCAAAAATGAAAAATATCTTTAACTATTTAAAGATATAAAAGTATTTTCAAAAATTATAAATATCTCAAGTTCAGAATTACTAAAATAAGAAAGAGGAACAAATCAGTACAAGTTTAGACGATTGAACTTTTATCTAGCCATCTGTCATCAATGACAGACGTCTGAGGATAAAGTACAGCCATCTGAACTCTCTAAAGAAATACTTTCTATTTCCCTATGAAACAGACGTCTGCATAATTTAAGACAGACGTCTGTCATCATCTACAGACGTCTGAATTAAGTGACAGACGTCTGAAATCACTGAATTTTGTTCTTCTTGACTTTTTGATATTTTAAACTTATTTAGCCATCTGAATATTTTTCCTCAGACATCTTAACTTGATGAACTGAAGCATCTCTTCATGAAATATCAAATTCTGAAGAGTTGTCTTCTTCACCAAGAGTTACACTCTTTCTAATGGTTGCAACTATTGAATTAAAACTATTCAATACTATAAATAGAGATGAAAATTCACTATTTGATTAACCAATTCTTTCTATCTATTCTTGCTTTATATTGTTATAATCTCAAGTGATTTTCAAATCCCTACTTCCTACAATTGAACATTCAAATCATCATATCAAGAAGATTATAAGAAGGGTGTACTATATTGACTATATTCGTGTTACTCAAGAACACATAAGTCAAGAAACAATTTATAAATTGTATCTGAAGTCCTATTCGGTTGCTTAGGCGGAAAAGTCCTGTTCGGTTGCTCAAGCGGTGTAATACCTGTTCCTCTGGGTTAAGTTAGGGTTGTTAGAGAAATTCTAGAAGGAGTCTGGGATTGGACGTAGAACGGGAAGTTCGAACCAGTATAAAAATCCCTGGTGTCATTTTTATTACTGCTATTTACTATTATTTATAATTCCGCACTTGCTAGACTAGTTTAACTATATTATCGATCCATATACACTTTCCTAACTTGCTTATTTGTCATCATACAAATGGTTGTCGGTTTCTTTTCCAAAATATTTTCTAAAAGTGCTGCCGAATTTCAGAGATTAATAATTTAAAACGTTGACTAATTGCCCCTTCTCCTTTATAAACATATAAAACATTTATGTCCCATACCTTAAATAATTTTATATACTTATTAAAACACTTAGGAAAATTCTCCAAAAATTCCCATAAATCACTTTTAACATGTTTTCTAACATATTTAAATTTCTGACCCAAAGCTAAAATATAATAACCGTAATTAATTTTGAACCCAATTAACCATTTTCTTCACTAGAAAATTCATAATAAATCCACATTAATTCAGAAAATTATGAAACTTGAAACCCAATCCTAAATGATATTTTTGACCTTATAAGCATAAATCATCAACAAGCACATATATATCCTTTTAAACAAACAAAACATGGAAAATAAATTGAAAAATAAATTCGGATCTCATCTAAAACCAAAAATAATAAAATGAGATGTAACATATTATTCACCTTTAGCTTGTGATTATGGAGTTTTAGATTTGCTTCTTGAATGAGTTGATTAAGCTTCCTTCTTTTGATTCTTGCTTAATTTCCTCTTGCTTTCCCCTAATGGTGGCCGGCCTCTTCTTAGATTTAGTTTTGTTTGTGGATGTGTAACATGAAAGTGGCATGAGGGTTTAGGGTATAAGAATATTACTTATTCCTATTTTGCCCTTATCTATTTCCCTTATCTATTTAATTGTATTTTCCCTTAGTTCATTAGTTATTAGGAATGGCTACCTTCTACTTATACAAATCTCAATCCCATAACCATTTACATTATTTCATTTAATTTAACTAACTAAATGTCCTAAATAATGTTAATCAAAATTAGGGTTGTTACACTTCATTTTGGATGGGCGCTTGTTGATAATCTCTAGCTAGCTCCCGACATAAATAAATAGTAGTGATCCCTTCATTCTGAAAATCTTTGAAACACGAGGACTATTCGCTACTAATCGTAGGGGCAATTCCCAATAGGATGTGGTTGGAAAGTACCTTCAGTTTGCCCTGTTTCTGGACGACTTGTATGGACAAATATCTGACGTTGATCTCTATGAACGTATCATCTGTTTGGTGGCGGAGAAAGAAACTTCTCTTAGCTTAACACTCTTTCCTAAAATGTACAAGCTTAGGGTTATACGTTCGTAGAAATTATTTGTGTGATTATGAAATGGCAAAGTGGCATTCAAAGTGGGATATGTTCTATATAAAAGGTAATCGTTATCTCAAAGCCTCACACCCAGGAATATTAAAATAGCGGATGCTTTAAGGCTAAGTGGCTCACAACCAATCAGGGTACGAAATCACCTTCTAAATCTATGAAATTTCTACCCATTATATGTCAGGTTTAAATTAAGTGGTGTATGCTATGAGATGTCTCGGATAGATCAGTAACAGCCGGATGATGTAATACTCGGTGCTAATCATGTAATTTTTGGATAGGTCAGTCTTAATGTGCATGAGGATCAACATAGGGGCCTCGATTGCATTCTTCTAGAAATGCACTATACGAGAGAGGTGGTCCCTTACCTCGCTATTCAGTTGGAAATCCAATATCCAAGAACGTTTATTGACATGTGATATGTTGTCCTAGTGACATGTTGTATATAAAGTACCATTTCAAAAAAAACCTGTTCCCTGTTTATGTACGGCGTGGTCTTATGAGATACCCTTACGTTTTCAAAACCCGTATTTTGAGTTCTCACACCTGTCCCATGACTCCAATGTTCATTTCCTTTTCCTTAAACTCTGAGTGCCCTATTTTTTCGGGCAGCCTAGTAGTCAGGTTTAGTTAGAAGAAATCTGGAAGAGCTCAGAGAATGGAGTTAGAAGATTCTTCTGCGGACTATATCCCACCACACTTGTGTACTATTGTATTCCGCATTTTGTATGGACAGAGATTTATAACTGTTCATGTTCAACTCTAATAAATGTATTTAAATTTCCGCTGTAATGATTATATATATTGAAATAATATATTTTATTCCATTCGTGTAAGATTCTGTTCTATCTTCTTTTCCATTTACCCTTAACGAACTAGGTCTTTGGTGCTCGGATTTGCGGCACGTGAATACTGAGGATGTATTAGTGTCGATTTCCGAGGGTCGGAAATTTCGTTCGTCACATTTGGTATCAGAGCTTAGGTTTAGCGAACACCTGAGCTTGACTGGCATAAGAACTCATCAGAGATAGGATTAGTAATGTTCTAGGATGATTAACTCATTAGAGATAGGGTTATTAACACCCTAGAATGAGTTGAGAGTATTATATATATGAGCGCGTATTTGTTAATATATAAAAATGATTTTTAAAAATATGGTAAATTAAATAATTTTACCTAGGATTATATTTTGAATATAAAAGATATGTTTTAAAAGATATATAGTAACTTGAATGATTGTTTGAAAACAAGTTAATAAAAAGATTTAAGTATAAACATCTTGTGATTAGAATTTCACAGTTTGACTATAAGAGGTTTATTAAATAAGAGTAATAAGGGGATGTATATAAAGCCTAAGAACTTGGATAATGAGAAATTTTATCTAAAAGTGGTTTTTGAAGAAAATTTCCAAAGGATTTTTGTATTGGTTTAGAAGTAACAAAACCAAGTGCTTAGCAAATTATTTAACCATCAACTGAAATTATGATACGGAAAGGTTATAAAGTGAATAATAGAAACTTTCATTTAAAAGGTTTTTGGGAAAGAAGTTTTAAAGGATTTTTGAAAGTTAATAATAATTTTTGGAAAACATTTTGGCAAGGATTTAACAAAATAAAGATATCGATTGGTTTTCTAAGATTTAATCAAGTATGATTTTAAGCAAAATACCAAAGTACTTAGAGAATTATTACCCTTAGCCGTCATATGAATTTGGGATAGGATACATTTAAATTTAAGACTTGACATTAGAATAAGTTAATATCCATATCTAGGGATACTTTGTTTGAATTTGTAGAAACCATTCATGGAAAAGTATTCGAATGGGGAGTCCTCAAGAAGAAAGGGGAAGAAGAAAGACAATTTGATTGTCCTATCCAGCGACAAAGGACCTATGTGGTGGTCACCTTGAAATGGTTGGCCCATCGTAGAGGAAGAATTAGATCGATATACTAGGTTAGACAAAGACGGCTATCCTATAGCTGCAATGCTTATACCTCCACCTACTCCTAAACTTATCAGTGTTTCAAGCGACGAAGAAGTTGCTCCAGCCTTGGAGAAACCGATGGAGGAGGAGGAATCTGAGCCTATGGAAGATCCAAATTCCATGATACCCTATGAATCAAACAACAACAACATAAACAGCAATATTGTATGGAATTTAGATGGAGACCATTTCATTTCGCGAGAAGAGTCTTCAAGCTCGTATATTAAATACAACTAGGAGGAAGAACCTGAGGAAGTAGAGTCGAAATATTTAAAGAGGAAGAAGTGCAAGGGATAAAGGAGATCGAGGAAGGAAATCCATGGGAAATCCATATGCAATGTTTCGAGGAACAAGAAGCTAGGGAAGTAATCCAAGGAGTTCCAGTAGGAATGTGGCATGTTCCATGGAACCAACCATGGTTGCCATATTAGGAAGATAGGATGCAACAGTATGAGAATGAAAACGAGGCAGACGATGAGCAGGGGAATAGCGATGACGATGACGATGACGACGACGATGACGATGAAGGAAATGATGGAGAGATAATTGATGTTGGTTATTGGAATGAATCAGTTTCATAATGTGGTAGTGTTTGGAGGTTGGTTGTCTATCTAGTAGTATTTAGTATTAAGTATTAGCTCGTATATGAGCAGCAGATTTGAGGAGGTGATGTTTAGTGATGTACTAGTGTTTGCAGTATGAACCCATATAGGGTTAGAATGACATAAGAATGTTTTTAGTATGTATGTTTAGATGGTTTGTATGGTGATGTAAGAAAGAAATTATCTATAAAATTTTATGACCTTCATTTATAACTTTGTTCGATAGCGAATACACGAATCATAAGAAAATTTTCATAAAACTTTTGGTAAAATATATAAGTAAGAATTTCCTTTGAAAAAGAATAAAACTATATTTTTATGAAATGTTTAAAATTTAAACCAAGATTTTCTAAACTATTTTGGAAACATAAAGTATAAAGTATTATACACTAAGCACAATTTGGCCCAAGATTTGAATGTAAGATTTTAACATCCGAAAAAGATTTATCGTTTGATGGTTCGAAGGCAAACATTGATAAGGGTTTGTAGTCAGATTGCTTACGTTTTCTATCATAGTTGAGGGCTACGTAAGGAGAATAACAGCCTTTGAGTCTAATTAAGATTTGCATTAGAAAATTGGAGGATTAATACTAGTTCGGAAGCAAAATGATATAATCGAATTTAAGATCGAATAAGATAAGTGCATATAAATAATATGAATTACCACCCAATGATATGTTTGAAATTTCAACTTTGGAATAAGTATTACTGGCTTTGTGCTAAATTTTGAGGACAAATTTTTTTTAAGGAGGGGAGTATGTAACGACTCGCAAATTCATCACTTTAAAAGATTAAAATTATTTTTGAAATATTCAAATATAAGGATTTATAACCCCAATAATAATGTTTTGAACCACAAATAAAAATGGTAAACCGATTTAAAAATATATTAACAAAGATTTAATTGATTTATGACATCAATAGTAATGCCAATATATATATAATAATTTATTAATAATTTTAAATTAATATTTAATGATTTAATGATTATTATAAATATTCAAAATATAGTTTTAAAATTATAATAATTCATTTATAATAGTAATAAAGTGATAATAAATCAAATATGATAGTTTGATAAATTTATAAATAAGATTTGAAATTATAAGGAAAATCGATATCGGTTTATCGATATAATAACAATTTTTGTCAACAATCGTTTAATATTGATTTATATGGTTTTAAATCAAATAAGATCATTTTAATTCATGGATAATAATAAGAAAATAGTTTTCAAACTTTGCTTACAAATATATATACGTTAATTAATAAATGAAAATATGACCGAAGATCGGAATCTGAATTCGCAATGGTTTAACGTATATAAGTTATACGACGTTGTTCAAATGACTTGTACACATTAGTGACATTCACATACATACATTATTATGTACATGTACACATGATAAGAGTAGAAAGTAAATATATATTTACATAAGATAATAAAATAAAATATCTATAGAAATAATTACTTTAAAAAGCAAACATCAAATCAACCTTACACCACATCACATCACCACCACCCACGATCATCACCACCACCACATGACTAGGAGAAGAGGGCGGCTGCCGTGCATCCTGGGGGGTTGGAGGTGATGGCAAGGGTAGTTTGGTAATTTCATGTTAAGATATTTTGATTCCAAAATTCCCTATAAATACCCCACCCATTCTTCATAATTCCCTACAATTTTTTCTTCATCTTCTTCCTCATTTCTAAGCTATTTCCACGGCTTCTCCACTTAATAAAATAATGAAGAAAATATTTGTGGAAATAAATCAAATTTATATAATATATATAGTAGTATATACTCCTCAAAACACTTCAAAATCACTCCTTTCACTATCAAAACCCATGGCCACCATCATCCATCACCATGGCCGTGAGCAACCACCTCCTTGCTTGGTCGTGAGCATAAGGACCAAGGCCGAGCACTCCAAGGGCTTTCGGGCTCGAGTTTCTAGAGTTTTAGTTCGAGTTAGCGAAGCTATAGCAAAATATAGTCAATATGATATCCAACGAAGGTGAGAACTCTATTTATATATACTATGTATTAGATGATATATATGTTTGGATGTGGTTGTTTATAATGATTTTTTATCATGTTTGGATGTTGTGAAAATATTGTAGCTTGGATATATAAACAAGTCACATTAAATACACATCGATATTACACAAGGAAATCACTTTCCAAATCAAATTATAAAAGTAGTATGGAATCGTTAAAACTCTTTAAAACGGTTTTAAAATGATTTATATATGCTTTATAAACACTAACAATAAGTTTGGTGAATTTTGAATAGGGAATGAAAAACAAGTCAAAACTAGGCGCGTCGTGTAACGGTAATTCACAATTTTGTGCCGCAAAAGTTAATTGAGCGTATAAGGTGGAATATAGCTCAGAATTCTTTGTAATAAGAATTTTCCAATACTATTATATCCATAGTTTTTAAATAAAGGAAGAAAATCAAGATTTTATCTTATAGATTTTAAGACATAAGTAAAACAAGTTTTCGAAATAATCGCGGTTTTGCAGTTCGGAATCCAAAAAAGGATTTCTTAAAATTTAATATTTTTTAAATATTTTTAAAATATGGAAAAATCATTATAAACTTTTTAAAATGTTTTAAAATATATTTGAGTTGTATAAATAAATTTTCAAAGGATAGAAAGGCCGTTTTGGTCAATATAACTTTAAAAACACTATTTGCAACACTATTTACAACGGTTTTCAATAACTTTTGAAGTATGACTTTGAACTTAACAATTCTTTCCCAAATATTTTATAAATGTTTTTAATGAATAATTAAGATTTTTAAAGATGATTTGAAGATTTAATGAATTATTTAAAAGGATTTAAATAAAAGAATTAAATAAAAGCTATTATAAGCAATTTTTTTAATCTTGGCTCTTATAAGCCAACGAGTACACCTAATTTTTCTATTCATGAGATCTAGTTGAGGTGCTTAAATTAAGAAGATGTTCAGGAGCAACCAGTGTCCTTGCTCACCTGGCCTCACCTAGGCGAGGGATAGATAAGGTCGAAATGTCGGAAACGAGTTAAGTATAAAAGATTAAATTTCCCAACTTTAAACAACTTGGGTTATATAGGGATAATCTTCTTATTATTGATATTAAATTTCGAGGTGGGAACTCGTACAACTTATATGGATTTAAAAGGTGATTTCACCACTATTTGATGGATAGTACTTGTTAAATACGGAAATTAAAATCAAGTACAATTTGAATGATTTCTATAGATCTGTTTCATTCAAATATTAACTAATTTGGATTTACCATCTTAGTAACATGGTTTAAACTTATTAAAAAGTTACATCATTGGAATTGAAAAATCTTTGATAAAATTTAAGTAAAATGATTGGGAATTATTCTAAGTTTTAAAAAAAGTTTAATCAAACCGAAGAATTTAACAAAGAGAGTTTTAATGAATTCCATATATACTAAAAAGAAAAGGTTTTCAAAAAGATAAAAATCTCTAAAAGATATCTATAGATAAAAAGAAGAAAATAAATGGAATATTTATTATCCACCCACTTAACATATTTTTATCCATGACTGTTTCGTCGTAACCGGAGTCAGATTTGGCCTATCCGAAAACCACTTCGAACCAATTTACGCATTTGAAAGTAAAGAAGATATATTGAAGACCATGATTTTAAAAGATAGGGGATCTTCATTTCAGAAGGACTGCTTGTTAATAATCTCTGGGTAGCTCCCGAGGTATATAAATAGCAGAGGTCCCTTCGTTCTTAAAATCATCGAAACACGAGGACTATTTGCTACTAATCTTAGGGGAAATTCCCGATAGGATGTGGTAGGAAAGTACCTTCGGTTTGTCCTGTTCTTGGACAACTTGTATGGACGAATGTCTGACATTGCATTTTTAGATCATATTGATTGATCTCTATGAATGTATGATCTGTTTAGTGGCAGAGAAAGGCAACTTCTCTTAGCTTGACACCCTTTCCTGAGACGTATAAGCTCAGGAGTTATACGTTTGTATAAATCAATTGTATGATTGTGAAATGGCAAAGTGGCATTCAAGGTGGAATATGTTCTATATAAAAGGTAACCATTACCTCAAAGCCTCACACCCGGTAATATTAAAACAGGGGATGCTTTAAGGCTAAGTGGCTCGCAACCAATCAGGGTATAAAATCACCTTCTAGATATATGAAATTTCTACCCACTATAACGTCGAGTTTAAATTAAGTGGTGTATGTTACGAGATGTTTTAGATAGGCTAGTAACAACCGGGTAATGTAATACTCGGTGCTATACGTGTAATTTTCGGATAAGCCGGTCTTAATTCGCAGGAGGACTAACATAGGCGTCTCGGGTGCATTCCTCTAGAAATGCACTGTATGGGAGGTAGTCCCTTACCTCGCTATTCAGTTGGAAATCCAATATCCAATAAGTGCCGAACGGATTAGTTGTGCAATGTACTAAATGTGAGATGCAAGCATTTTAGCTAATTAGATTTATAAGTTTATTGGCAAATGTTTTCAAAAAGGATGTCATTAAAAATAATATTCCTAATTTTGCGTAGCAAATATTTTGGTTATCATAAGGCAAAAACCGTTCCCTGTTTATGTGCGGCGTGGTCTTATGAGATACCTTTTTGTTTTCAAAACTCATATTTTGAGTTCTTGCACCAGTCTCATGACTGACCCAGAGTTTATTTCCTTTTCTTTAAACTTTGGATGCCCTATTTTTCTAGTCAGCCTAGTAGTCAGGTTTAGTTAGAAGAAATCTAGAAGAGCTCAGAGCATGGAGTTAGAAGATTCTTCGATAGACTATTATCCGTTCTCATCGCACTTGTGTACTACTGTATTCCGCATTTTGTATGGACAGAGATTTTCAACTGTCCATGTTTAACTCTGATAAATGTATTTAAAATTTCCGCTATAAAGATTATATATATTGAAATAATATATGTATTCCATTCATGTAAAATCCTGTTCTGTCTTCTTTTCCTTTTACCCTTAACAAACTGGGTCTTCGGCGCTCGGATTTGCTTCACGTGAATACCAAGGATGTATTAGTGTTGATTTCCAAGGGTCGAAAATCCCGTTCGTCACAATACTCTTGAATCATTAATAAGAGTTCTTGCTTTAAACCTTTACTTTTTCTACCTTTTTCCAAAAGATACCATACATATAATTTTCTTCAAAATGTCCATTTAAAAGGTATAATTACATTCACAAATCTAATTCAAAAGGTTTAAGACTAATGTTACTTAAATATTCTCACTACAAACCCAAAACCATTTCACTTATGCTTATTTTTTAAACATTCTTTTAAAAATATGTTTACATTTATAACTATAATAAAAAAGTGTTAAAGACGAATGTTATTAACACACTATCACAACAAACACAAAACCATTCCACACTAATTATTATCTTTAAAAACATTCTTTTAAAGATCCAAGTTAATATTTGGTTATATTTGGTATTTAACAAGTCAGTTGTCCAGTTCTAAAGTCGATCTTTTTATGGAAATCATGATTCGTATACTTAACTCATTTCTGACATTCCAACTTATACTATCCCTCATTCAAGAGCGAAGCCAGGTAAGTTAGGGCACTGGTTGCATATCAAATCATTGCCTAGACATTTCATTCTTAACTCTTTCAAATAGATAAGTCTACCGTATCGGCTTTTGGTGTTAAGTATAGTATTAATGACTTTAATAAACGAGTAAACTAATAACATAATCAACATGTTTCCGACATTCCAGGCTTAACTATTCCTTGGTCAAGAGTGAAGCCAGTAGTTTAGAGCTCAGTCGGTTCTATCCCTACTCAAACATCGATCTTAACTCTCACAAATAGATAAATCCACTTCGTCGGCTTTTAGTGTAAAGCATGGTTAATTAATTTTTCAAAACTTGTATATATGCACACACTTTAAAAATACTTATAAATAGGTTTTAAATATCTGTGTAAAATATTACTTAAAAATAATTAATTTATAATTTGATGAAAATAAACGAAAAGCATGTTTTATATTATAAACCCTTTTACTTTCGAAATTCATAAATAATTATTAAAAATATATTTAAACTTCAAGCCAACTTTAAAATACTACAAAATATGTTATAAAACATCCCTAAAAGGATTAGAGAAAAATACCAAATTTAAATATCATTTTTAAACGCTTAAAACCATAAACAACTTAATACAGCATTTATAGATGCAATTAATAGTTCTTGATAAAGAACAACATAGAAAGGCATGATCTTTGCGACCAGTTTTAACCACATAAATAAATGATTTAAAACTTGAAAATTTTACAGTAAGTACTACCATTAGGGTATTTAAAATCCATCGAAAGGAAATTCTAAGAATATCTTTTAATTTATTTATAAAAATTTCTAAAAACAAGCTATATTTATAAAGTGTATTTATAACCACCTTTTTTCCCTAACTTTAGCCAATTTGATGGACCAATTCTAAAATCTTTAAATTTTAATTTTTTTCCATTAATAGGTACATGTATAATACTTATTAAAAATTCAAAGGAACACCTAAGGGTATCTTTCAAATTAAGTAGAAAAATTCCAAAAAACAAGACATTTCAAAAGTGCTCATATAGCGACCTTCTTCTCGCTATAACTTTTTGCAACTTTGTTTCACGGGCTAATGGATGATTTAAACTTCCATATTTTTCCAGTACTAAGTACACATGTACTACTTATCAAAAATGCAAAGAAGCCCCTAGGATGTCTCTTAAAGTTAACTTTGAAAATCACCGAACACAAGGCATTTTAAAAGTGCATCCATAGCGACCTTTTCGCTTCTAACTTTCACAACTTTAGTTCACAATTTCTTTAACTTTCCAAACCATTTTTTTGGTGTGCCACAAAGCAATATATGTGTAAAGAACAACCAAATCAATTTATTCTATGTTAATTTCATAAATCTTCCATTTACACAAGTTAAAGTTAAGGGATGTCGAAGTGTACTTATAGCGACTATTCTCGCTTCAAACACTTTGAAACATACTTCAATTCAGCACACAATCCAAACAACCATTTAAACAACAAAGTAAGGTTATGCCATATGGTTAAGAGGGTAATAGAAGTGACGTTATACAATATAAAGTTATCATTTGCTTTCAAAAGCAAGAGGGGTCCAAAGTTTATAACTTTAACTAGTTAATGTCACTTTAACTTTATATTTGCACACACATATATGTACACACAATATATACATACAAGATAGTGAGATAACTCACTCAAATCCTAGCCCACAATAAGCTCAAACATACAAGAATCAAAGATCACTTCCTACCATCACTAAAAGTCTAAAGATCCAACCTTTAGCAGCAAAATCACAAAGCATCTCCACCTTTCATCATCTAAGTCTCAGGGCCCAAGGTATTGGTGAAAGTTTGGAAGAGATTTGAGTTAATTAGAGAAAGATTAGTGAAGAATAAAGTGGATTAGTGCTAATCCACTTCCACCATTTTTATTCTTTTTTATACTTTCAAGCTTTGAAATGTTATGAAGTGTTTAACCCACCTAAGAACCTCCTTTACATGGCCAAGAATCCCCCTTATGTGCCTTTCATGCTCCTTTTATTTTACACCTTAATTTTCCTTAGTAAATTACCATTTTGTCCTTATATACAAAATACCTTTTATTACATCATCCATGACATCATCAAATGTTTTATTTTCCATAAATGGCAAAACATTTTTATTTCATATTAATGTTCTCCTAAGAAAATAAGTGTATGTAAAAATAAGTTCGAACAACTTCTGATAAGTAAAAAGTTGTTTGTCAATAAAATGATTTTCGATCACATTATCGATATTTGTTTAAAATATTTATTTTTGTAAACAATTTTCTAAAAAAAGTTTACCATCATTAGTTATGATTTAAAAAGGGGTTACCAAGGTTATTAAATCACTATAATAACACTTAATCCAAGATTCAAATATTTAAATAATTCAGATATTTAAATATGAAGTGTTCGAAATTTCGGGTCATTACAGACTATGTGGTTCGAAATGGCAAGGAAGTTAGTGAAAAGATATGTTAAACCATTGTCGATACTTGAAATAATTAGGAAGGCAGCTTATAAAGTTGAGTTGCCAAGTGCTTTTGCTGGGGTCTATAATTTGTTGCATTTATAACATCTTAGGAAGTGTATCTAAGACCCTAAGAATGTTATAATTCCACGAGCTATGGAAGACTTGATTATTAAACCAAACATTGCCTATGAAAGGAAACCCTTTCAGGTAATAGCCCAATATGTGAAGGAGCTTCAGCAAAAGTGGAGTGAGGACCGAGATGATTTTACATGGGAAACGAAAGATAAAGTCAGGAGGACTTGTCTGAGTTATTTGCTTAGATTAACATGTTTTTTTGCTATGTTTTGTTATTATGGTTATTTTTGTTATATATTGGTAGATGCACTAGTATATTATGTTTAGGACTCATAGGTAGGGAACTTATATGTTTATGCTATAGTTGGTATGGAAAAGATTGAGAATCACCAACGTACCTTATTTGAATTTCGAGGATAAATTCCTATAAGGGGGAAGCCTGTAACACCCATAAATTAACACATAATTAATTAAAGAATTAACTATGATAATAAAATTTAAATGACTCAGTTATGAAATTAAATAATATAATGTGATAGTATTTAGGTGCGCATTTACTTATTTTGTTGCTTAATGAAACTAATTAGAATGAACTAAACGAGAAAGAAGAGCAATAGGCAAACAGCTCCACTATTCATGCGATTAATGTTAATTACTTTCCCTCTTTTCATTTCATTCTTCTTTTTAAAAATACCACATAAGCTTGCAGCATTTTGATGGTGGTGGCCTAAGAAAGAAATAGAGGATGAAGAAGATTGGAGCTAAGGGAACTAGAAATGTTATTTACTAAGAGATCTAAGCAAGTAGTATATTCCATATTCCTGTTTTTCTTTGTAATTAATCACGATTGATCTTAATTACGATTATTTCTTATGCTTCTTGTGATTTAAATGATCCAAAAATTATATAATGTGTTATGAACACATCATTAGAGATGGGTTTTGGTTTGTAGAATTTTCCCGTAAATAAATAATAAGATACGAATTATCCGAGAATTGTTTGTTACAGAAAATCACCAAAAATAGGGAATTTGAGAAATTTTATGAAAATACATATATATATACATACATATATATATATATATATATATTTAAGATTTTATGTAAATATTATGAGTGATTTCTGAAAGAAAATGCACTTGGCCGAAGAGGGTTCATTGGTGTTGAAAGGCAAATATTAGAGGCCGGAAGGTAATTTAATTGAGTAAAGTATCTATTAAATAATAGTAAAGTAGAAGATTTTCTGGCTCTCTTATTGATTCTAGGAATTTTCTCTTTTCTCCTTAATTCTCTCATTAGATATTTTATTTTTAAATTCTTTAATTTATACTTTATGCTTATTTTACTAATTCTCTTCTATTATTTTACATTTTGGTACATACATTCTAAAGTTTGTACAATTATTTACATATAATTTATCATCTACCTTCTAGCATTTTATATTTAAGTCCATACATTTAATTAGGTTAATTAAATAATCCAAAATTTAAGCTATTTAAATAAATTCATTTAATATTTCTTACACACACTAAAGAACGACAATTTAAATATGTATAACATTTAAACAACTATACATAAACCATAATGTTAATTTTTCATTCAACTATAAAGATATATAAATCACATAAACCAAAAATAAAAATTTGTAGTTAATTTATTTCAATAAATTTATCATACATTTTCATTGTAAATTCTACTTTTAACTTCAAATACCTAAATTTAAAATTATCATAATTATTCACAAAACTTGCCTCACTTTTCTCCTAATATTTTACTTTTCACTTTATATGTAACAATTAATTATGCGATCTAAATTTAAACTAATTAGATAAATCCAACTAACAAATATTCTTTAATTCGTTTACTAATTTACGAAAATATCAATATGCACACCATATTCATATTAACAAAATTTAAAAAAAAAAGATTAATGTAAAGATACCTAAGTTATATAACTTAAAGTGTATACCTAAATAATAATAATAAATCCATTTCACATTTTCTCTCAATAAATTTATCATGAAATGCATTACAAAATTATGTTTTTTGTACTCCAAATACCTACATTATAAATTTTCTATAATCATTTACAGCCTCCTCTCAATTCCTTTATAATATTTTACATTTAAAGCCATATATTGTAATCAATTACATAACTTTAGAACTATTTAAATAATTTCACTATACAGTTTTTCACTGATTTATCAAATAAATATGATCAATATGAACCATATTCATATTAACAAAAATGATAAAAATTTCATTCAAATATATAAATACATCAATCACATAACATAAATTATATTCATAATAATTATTACAAGTTTAAAGTTTTATTCATTTATATCAATATATGTATCATGCATTACATTGTTAAACCCTTTTTAACGTCAAAAACCTGCATTTTGAATTTATACAGTTATTTATAAAACACTTCTCAATATCACCTAGCATTGTACATTAAAGTCGATATTTTCAAATTAATTATGGGATCTTGAATTTAAATTATTTAAATAAATTCAATTAATAATTTTTTGTTAATTCATCTAATAAATGCTAAGATATAACGGTTTCAATATTTATACCTATTCATATCAGACGCAAAGGTGATAAAATTAATTTTTCATTTAAATACAAAGATATATAAGTCACATAACATAAATAATATGCATAAACAATATTTACAAATTTAATATATTATTCATATATCTAAATTTATTTATAGTGTATTACATTGAAAAATTCTTTTTTTAGCTTCAAATACATACATCTTTACAATTATTTACGAAACCCCCCTCAATTATTTCCTATTATTTTATATTAAAATCCATGTATTTAAACTACTTACAAAATCTCAAATTTAAATTATTTGAATAATTTCAATGAATATTTAATCTATTCTTCTAATAAATCATAAAAATATATGTCAAGTTTAACACACACACATATTCACATTATGGAAAATTGTAAGACTATTTTTTTTATTCAACTATAAAGACATATAAATTAGATAACATAAATTATGCACATAAACATCATAACAAGTTAATTTGTAAATAAGTTATAAATCCTTTATATCAAGAATTTATCATACATTATATTACAAAATTATGTTTTAACTTCAATAAATCCACATCAAAATTATACAATTTTTTATAAAATTCCTCTCAATTCTTCCTATCGTTTACCTTCAAATCCATGTACGTAAACTGATTACATAAATTTATGTTTGACTTATTTAAACAAATTTCGTTAAATAATATTTTTCAGTTCATCTAATAAATTACTAACATACATCGGTTTCAACATGTATATTATATTCATATTAACAAAACTGAATAATTTTTTTATTATATATGTATGTGCGCGCTATGCAACGCAAATTATACACAAACATAATACCAGTTTTAATTTATAGTTCATTTATTTCACTAAATTTATCATAAATTATATAACAAGGTTCTCATTTTAACATTAAAGGTATAATATTATATTTTACAATATTACCGTATGCAACGCACGGATTACACACTAGTTTAAATAATGGTCAAGAGACCAAATCCACATTATATGTCGAATAAGTAATCAAAGTACTGAAATAACTGTAAAAGGACAAAAACATGAATTTTATTTTCTGGGGACTAATGTGATAAATGTGCGATTCATTTCCTTAATTAAGCTTCCCATGTCAAATAAATAACTGACGGCAGCCAGTATATCATTGTTATTTAGGTTTAGTGTTGCTTGTAAAATTTTGAACCAAACCCATCGAGGCCTGGGCTACTATTTGAATCAATTTGAATTGTTGCACTTTTGACTTCCTCCATGGTTATTGTACCATTCGCAGATGATCTTTCGTGCTTAGTTATTATTTTTTAACAAGTAACTTGTAGCAGGTTAGTGGATATATTTTCAGCAATAAATAACTTGTAGAAGTAACTAAGTACATTTTTTGGTAAATCATTATCCTCAATAACAGACATACCTTCTGCATCCAATAAATTTCTAATGTAGTTTCTCTGCTTTCTACTTGTCATGTTGGAGTAGAAAATTTTGTAGCATTGGTCTCCCTCTGTTACCTATCTGATTTTGGGCTTTTGATAGTTTTCTATGCTTTATGTGTGCATGATACATTCCAATTCTTGCAAGCTATACTTGTATTGATGTATGATATCTTCATTATATAGTTTAGCCAGAACTTTCAAGTATAGATCATTGTTTTTCTCTCTAATTTCATCATGTGCCTTTTTTATGTTTGAATTTAATTTCTTCCATTCTTTTAGCAATCTTTTAACTACTTTGAGTTTGCACAAGAAAGAATAAAGAGCACTTCTACTGATTTGTACTGCCCATTCTATTTCTACAATGTAATCATGCATTTATATACAACATCATGCATTGTTATATTTAAAATGGATGTTTTTATGTTCTGTGAGTTGAAAAAATATAGGGGCATGGTAACTAGTTGAGTGATTAAGAATTTTGGCCATGTAATTGGAAAATTTCTCATAAAATTTATAATTAACAAAAAACTACCTATTTTATTGAAAATTTTCTCCCCCTCTCCATTTGTAACTCTTACCTTCATAGGAGATTTCCAAATCTATAGTAGTTATAGCTTTATGAAAATTTTTGTCTGCATTGTTGTTAATGTTTAAGGGATCATTTCTATCAGCATGATATAACACAACATTAAAGTCATCAACAATCATCCAAGGCAATCTGATGTCTCTAGCTGCAGTTGAAAGATAAATCCATAACTGCTTTTTTCTTTAGTATGCAAACCATATACCATAGAAATGACTAATTTTAGACCCACAATTTTGTAGACTGCATGTGAAGACCAAGTCATCATTGTGAAGAACAAAGTTGTTCAAAATAGGGCCATTCCATAAGATAAGTATTCTACTTCTCATACCAGTTTTATCATTATGTACATATCCTTAATCAGAATTTTCGCTCTTGTAAAATTTATGGATTGAATTAGATTTTAATTTATGTTCCTCAATCCCTAAAATGATGGTTGAATTTTATTAATATGGTCTTTCAAATCTAACTTTCTAGAAGGGGAGTTAAGTTCCCTAATATTCCATGTTAGGAATGTTATATATATTATTCTGAATTATTTGTTCCCTTCTTATCCTAGTTACTAAGGGTAGAACTCACTTTACTACACATTGGCTTACTTTCTTTTGCCTTAATTTTATTAACCATGTTCGACCATGCACGATTGCCAATAACATCTAGGTTGGCAGTGGCCTTAAATTCAAATGTGTTATCTTCATTCTGCCTCCTTTGATTGTCTCTTCCTGGTGACTATTTCCTCCTTTCCCATTGTATTTGCATTTATTTGAGAGTTGATATGGTTAGGCACTTGATATTTTTTTGAACATGGTTCATTAATGCTATCAAGTGTCGATCTTGACGATCGAACCCGTGACCTTTTATCACATAGTCTAAACTACTAACCAACTAGGCCAAACCTATTGGCTATTAGACACTTGATCTTTATTTAAATCTATAGGAACTTTATAATGTATGTATGTATTTGTGAAATCCTCCCGATGCCCAACATTGATAGGGAAGTTAACTTGCACTCGCTCGCCGCGTCCGCTTATGAACAGTCGTGTCTGTTCACATAGCCTGCAACTGTTAAAAAACCCGGCCCAGTTTTGCAGCAAAATTAGGATCATATTAGACCCAAACCCAAACCCGAGCCCGGCCCGGTTCGGTTCGGTCGGACGGACGGCGGCGGCGCGCGCGCGTGTGTGGTGGAGATGCATGATCTCCCTCCTCACAACGAAGCATACATTTGGGTGCCCCTAGGCCCCAACATCTTCATTGCAAAGCCATATATAAACTAGTGTGGTGTATGTTCAAAGATTGAAGGTATGAGATTATTTGAGGATAGATTTTAACATAAATAACACTACTAACATACCAAATAATCAACCTCTAATGTATGGAGCTCTTTGTGTCTCTTTAAAACAATGAATAACTTCTTTTTGTCGATCACGGCTTATCCCTTTGTCAGAAATCAAAACTCTATAAAAATCTTGACTCAACATTCTCCCCCTTTTTGATTTATGACAACATATATCTGAAACTCTGAATCTCCCCCTGAATATGTGATCTCCCCCTGAGATTTTGTCTGTATTCTTTATATAAATATATATATTCCTGCAGATAATTGTTAGCACTTTTTGTGAATTGTTTAATTCTAAGATTTAATTGTATCATTCGTACTTGTATTGTATGAATTCTCTATTTGATTAATTACTTATGTTCCCACTACTGCATGTTATTTGTGTTGTTATGCTGAATATTTTCTGAACTGTCTACTTGCATTTTCATTCATCATGCTATTAATATGAATATTTTTCTTCGAATCCCATATTTTTGTGAAAGTGCAATGCATGTCAACATGACCAAAATATAAGTAGTTATTCCACTTAGGTGGTTTCCACTCATACATCACTTTTTGCCATGTTATATTTCCAGTCTCGTCCATAATAGGGATTTGATCTTGAAACTAACACTGAGTTAATTTCAACTAAAACTCGTGCAAGCACAAGTCTGATCATCCCCTTAATTTGTATCTTGATTATGTTTTATTAGTACACTAAGGACTAAAGCTACTCTCCCTAAACCTTCCTCTAACATATACTCGATATCAAAACCAGGTAGCATAACCCGAATTGGAATGGACTTAGGAAATTTCTTAGTTAATTTTATGTCCGCTTTCCATTTTCACATTATAATATCTTATCTTCAAAACGTAGATCATTGTTTAATATTTTTTCGCAAACATCTATGAAATCAAATGTAACAATATAAAACCCATTATGTGACGCCCCACCTCTATATTCACGCTAGTCAAGGACACTACGGGGTAATACCGTCAACTAGCATGAAGAATAAGGCTGTTGAGGAGCGACCATCTGTGTAATTACTTTGTGCGAGTACCGATATGTCAGATAATTTAACTTACATTTCATTTCAAGAGGAAATCCGACATATCAAATACAAACTCAAAGCTACCACACAATGGCTAAGTGGCCTTCGGAAATAAATATAGAAATAAACATAACACAAATCAGTAACAGATATTCATACCACAAAGGTGAATCAGATATGAATATATCACATAAAAGTGTACATCAAAGTAGTGGTCAAACAAGATCCACTACATCACAAAAGAATAGATACATGTGCTAGACAAAAGAATAATTATACATCAAGGAGTCTATATCCCAACTGTATAATAACAAAAACTACTAATCTAAAGTAGTTAGCCAAAAATCAGATGATAATCCCTGATAAGGAGTCAAGCAGAAGCACCTGTAACATCTCGGTCTGACCCGAGTATTATTTAAAAAGAAAATAATAAATGGATCAGTCTAGCTATAATTATCATATATAAAATGAGATATGAGTAGAGATATAACAAAAACGTATGATAACAATAATGTCAAACTGTGACAAATATATTTTAAACAACAACAAAATCATACAATATCTCAAGAATCTCAAAGCACCAAAAAGAATGTCATATTCTTTATTTTATTCACCAAACCCCAAATATTGACAAACATATCATTGCCAATCACAAAAAGAGGTGAAACACAAATTCTAGAAATCATCAACTAGAAATCCAGAAATCACAAAGGGGGAGGCCTATCACAAACGGGAGCATGAAAACTCACCAATATGTGTATCACAAATGGAACGCTATTACATGGTTGCTAACCATAAATTTTGAGCCGAAGCTCCACAAACGGTCCGAAGACCACGGGTCGCTACCCCGCCAAATTTAAGCCGAAGCTCCACAAACGGGGTTTTTAGTCCCCACACAAACAAATAGACATCGCACATCGCTGGTCTAAATCACAAAATGATCATCATCGATCAATAAGAAGTGTCGATTACACTAGGCTAGTAAATAGATGAGTTTAGCTTCATGTCCCATAACCACTAGCTTAATTTAAATATTTATGAACAAATTGTAGATTTCCGCTAGAAAATTGTCAAGAGTTCAATCAAACAAGTCTAAGAATTAACCGACAAAGTAAACGCAAGCGTTTCATACCACTTGTTTTACTAAGCCGTTTAATTTGATTTCTCATACGAATGAGGTAAAGGCTTGTATATACTAATAGATTAAAAAACGGTTTTATAAACGAGCTTTGTATTAAAAATAATGTTGAAATCGGTTTTGTGAAAGAGTTTGAATATTTACTACTAGTATAGAAACCTTTGTATTTTAAAGTGACAAGTCACAGAAATGATTGTGGAAACAATCAATCACCAAAATCCACATTCGAAGACGTGATTCAAATCCATAAAAATCGATACCGAATCCATCAAAATGGATATTCCCAAAAATCCCGAAAAAGAAGTTATCAAAGTCAACAAAGGTGATAACAACAAATTGGAGAAACAAGAATCGATTAAAAATTGGAAACTCAAACACAAAAGGCAAAATAGGCAGAGACAGTAGATTCAGTCGACTGGACCAGGGTGGTCAGTCGACTGACACAAATCCTGGAAACTTTTTGTTTCCAGGTTCAGTCAACTGAACCTGGGTGGTCAGTCGACTGAATCATGCTTGGAAACTTTCGGTTTCCAGGCTCAGTCGACGGACCAAGAGTGGTCAGTCGACTTATACTGGCCCAGGAAATTTCCTAGGTTCGGTTCAGTCGACTGACCCTCTAGTTCAGTCGACTGCACTGGAAATTCCAGTATTCTCAGCCTAGCCCCCAAGGGGCAAAATCCCAAACAATTTGCGATCGGTCGAGCGATTTGCACTAGGGGTTTACGCCAATCGGCAACCCAGCCCAATAGGCTCTTCGATATGCCACCAAAAGCATGATCAAACATCAAAGCTAAGATTTTTAAAGATTTAACTTCAAAACGCCAAAAATTGGAATATTCGTAAAACTAATTCAATCCAAAGCAAATGGACAAGAAATAGATGTTAGGAATCACTACCTAACAACTATCAAAAATATAGACATAGATGTGAGTTCAAAACTCACCTTTAAACCCAAAAACGATGAAGGAGAAGCTTGAAAGCAAAGGAAGATCAACTACACTTCAACTTCAACTCTAGAAACTCCAATCTAAGTCTAGAAGCAATAATTTCCCAAATTAGGTTATAGGAAATTTCTAAAATTGGAGAGAGGTTGAGATGGAGAAGAAGAAGGAGATGCTTACCTAAGCTTCTCTTTGATTTTGGAGCTAGAACTTGAATTTGCAAAGAAACTAGGGCTTAGGATTTTCTAATCTCTTTTCTCTTCCCCCATTTTTCTAAAGCTTGAAGTGTTAGGAAATATTAGAATGAATGAAGAGGAGAGGGGGTGGAGTTAGGATATAAGGTGGGTTGGGTTAGTGGGCTGAAACCCAAACCCAAGCCCAAAGCCCTAAGTGAAAATATCAAAATTCTACTCAACTCCAAACATATCGATATTTATACTCAAAAAGGTCGCAAACGCCATTTTGGACTTAATGGAAGTGGTCTTGTGTCCCAATTCGACTGTTAGAAAAAGTGACATTTCGGACTTGAATCCGACTAACGATGCTATATTTAAATATACAATCGTAAAATATGTGGGTTGTTACAAACTCCCTTCCTTAAAGAAATTGCGTCCTCGCAATCTTTAAGAAATAAATAAGAAGTAACAACTATAAAAGCATATCAACACAAAATGAAGAAATTTTGAAATAAGAAGTTCACCTTAAGGAGCACGAGAGAGCAAGTCCGGATGTGTTCGCTCGATGAATTCTCTAGATTCCCAAGAGAAAACCTTAGGATTTGAGGACCATTGAACTTTCACAAGAGGAACATTTTTATTTCGAAGGCATTTAACCTCTGAAGCAATGACACGAATAGGATGTTGCTCATAGGTCAAATTAGGCGAAACTTCAATTTCTTCGATAACATCGGGCTCAAGAATAGAATCAGAATCTCGAAGGGATTTCCGTAATTGAGATACGTGGAATATGTCATGAATAGTAGAAAACTGATCCGGTAATAAAATGCGATAAGCAACGGAACCAATACTTTCGGTGATGGGAAATGGGCCAATATATCGAGGTGCTAATTTTCCCGATCGACTGAAACGCACAACACCCTTCATAGGTGAAACACGAATGAACACAAAATCTCCCACAGAAAATTCTAATTTCCTTCTTCGGTTATCGGCATAGGATTTTTGTCTACTTTGAGCTTCTTTCATCCTATGACGAATAAGGTCAATCTTTTATGTGGAATCATGAATAAAATCTGGACCTAAAACCAGTTTCTCACCGGCTTCAAGCCAACACGAAGGAGATCGGCATGGCCTTCCATAGAGTGCATCAAAAGGAGCCATACCAATGCTAGATTGGAAGCTATTATTATAGGAAAACTCAACAAGAGAAATATGATCTTCCCAACTTTCACCAAAATCAAGAACACATGCACGAAGAAGATCTTCAAGAGTTTGATTCACACGCTGGGTTTGTCCATCGGACTGAGGATGATAAGCGGTGCTAAAATTAAGCTTTGTTCCCAAAGCTTTTTGAAGACCTTTCCAAAATCCACTAGTAAACAATGGATCACGATCGCTAACAATAGAAGTAGGAACCCCATGCAATTTAACAATTTCTCTAACATAGAGTTTAGCCAAAATAGGTACGGTCCGATTGGACCGAACGGGAATAAAATGGGTGGATTTTGCAAGTCTATCTACTATCACCCATAGGCTATCATGACCCGAACGAGAACGGGGAAGACCGTCAATAAAGTCCATGGAAACTTGATCCCACTTCCAAACGGGAATGTCCAAAGGTTGCAATAACCCACCGGGCCTTTGATGCTCGGTCTTTACGAGTTGGCAAGTCATGCAACGCTTAATAAAGTTAGCAATATCAGATTTCATTCCATCCCAATAATAAAGTCGCTTCATATCCGCGTACATTTTATTACTACCAGGATGAATGGTAAATTTAGAACGATGAGAATCTTCTAAAATGTCTTTACGAAGAGCACAAATATTTGGCACAATAAGTCTACCAAATTTTTGAATACCGTCACGAGCATCAATATCAAAGTCTTTCAAATCTTCAATATTAATTTTATCCCTACAACTTTGGCTAAGAAGAACCAATTCGGGATCATGCTTTTGAGCTTCAAGAATGTGGTCTAAAAGAGAAGGATGAGCCTCAAGGATACATAAAACAAGAGATGAACATGAATTGGATTCACGATCTCGAATCTCACAAGTGGATAAAGTCTCGAGATCATTCCATTCGGATATCATCATGGAAAAAACCGCTTGTTGCTTACGACTAAGGGCATCGGCAACAATATTTCCCTTTCCGGGAGTATAAAGAATATCAAGATCATAAGATGCAAGGAACTCGAGCCAACATTGTTGACGCGGATTAAGTTCCTTTTGGGAAAATAAATACTTCAAAGATTTATGATCGGTGTAGAGAACAAATTTCTCTCCCAAAAGATAATGACGCCAAATTCTAAGGGCGAAAATAATAGCCGCGAGCTCTAAATCATGAGTGGCATATCTAGTCTCGGCAGGCTTTAATTGCCTAGAAGCATAAGTGATAACACGTTCCCTCTACATGAGAACGGCTCCCAAATAAACACGACTAGCATCGGTATAAACAATAAAATCTTGGTTCCCATCGGGAATCACAAGAATAGGAGCATCGAAAAGGAGTTCTTTTAGTTTCTGAAAAGCAGCTTCACATTTGTTTGACCAAATGTATCTAACTCCCTTCTTTGTCAAATTAATAAGAGGTACGGAAATTTTAGAAAAGTCTTTTATGAACCGACGGTAATAGCCCGCCAACCCGAGAAAGCTACGAATTTTCGTCACACTCTTCGATTTCTTCCAATTTTGAATCGCTTCAATCTTTGAAGGATCCACGGAAATTCCGGAATCAGAAATAATATGCCTTAAAATTTTCACACGAGATTGCCAAAAGTGGCATTTATAAAATTTTGCCTTCAATTGGTTGCTCCTAAGAGTTTCCAACACAATCCGAAGATGATTTTCATGCTCTTCCTCGGTTTTAGAATAAACAAGAATATCATCGATAAAGATGAGAACAAATCGGTCGAGGAAGTCTTTGAAAACTCGATTTATAAGGTCAACGAAATAAGCTGGAGCATTCGTCAAACCAAATGGCAGAACAAGCCATTCATAAGATCCATAACGAGTACGGAATGATGCAAAGGAATGCTATCCTCTGCAATACGGAGCTGATGAAAACCGGTTGCTAAGTCTAACTGTGAAAAGATTTAGCACCACAAAGTTGATCGAATAGATCATCAATCCGAGGTAAGGGATATTTATTCTCGATGGTGAGACCATTAAGCTTGCGGTAGTCAACGCAAAGCCTAAGTGTACCATCTGATTTCTTTACAAAAATAGTTGAAGCTCCCCATGGAGAGGAACTAGATTGAATAAATTGCTTCGCTTCCAATTCAGATAATTGTTTACGCATCTCCTCATTTTCCTTATTGGACATACGATAAGGAGGACGAGTAATAGGTAGAGCTCCAGGGATTAGATTAATTCTGAACTCAATTGCTCGCTTAGGTGGTAATCCTAAAACGGGCTCAAATATGTCGGGAAATTCACGAACAATGTGAATGAGAGAAATGACATCTTCCTCATCATCATTATCGTCATCATAAGGATTTAGAGAATTCAAGGATGCTTTCGAATTGGAATCTGAATCTTTAAGAACAAGAGAAATCTGCTTAATAGATTGAGGATGTCGAAGATATATAGTCTGCTCGGGACATAGGATATGGGCTTCATAACGGTTAAGCCAATCCATTCCCAAAATTATTCCGAAGCCTAAGTAACGCATAACATGCAAATCGGCACGGAAAGAGTAATCACATAAAATAATCTCGACATCTTTACAAAGTAAACTGAGTGTTGCGGATCCACCAACCGGATTCGCAATCCTCAATGAAATCATCAAGCCAATAACATTTAAAGACAAAGCATCAACAAGTTTTTTCGATATAAAAGAGTGAGATGCACCCGTATCAAAAAGAACTCGAATAGGAAGATCATGAAATATAATATTGCCATCAAGGATAGAATGAGAAATACCTTGACCACGAGAAGTGTCAGTAGGGGCTTGCACAACATTTAGCTTGCCTTCCTTTTTGCTTTGAAGTTTGGGACACAAAGATATAGTATGACCCGAACTCTTGCAATAGCGGCAAGAAAGAGGCTTCGGGCACTTGTTTGCATAATGGTCCTTTGAACCACAATTGTAACATTCTCCACGACGAGAGGTAGGAACATTTGCTACCGAAGTTGCTTGCTTCCCTTTCTTGTTAAGATTAGGGTTGAATTTAAAAGGCCTCTTCTTGTTGATGTTTTGTTTGACATCAACATCACTTTCTTTATCGGCCTCTTCGAGTCGAAGAGCGATATCAACAAACTGATCGAAAGAAACTTCTAATTTCAGAAGTAATGGCCTTTTGAGATTCTTATTCAACCCATAAACAAATCTTTGGTTTTTCTTCAATGGGGTATTAATATACTCGACTCCATATTTAGATAGAGATTCAAAAGAAGCGACGTAATCCGTCACAGAAGATCCACCTTGAACATGGTCAATGAAGCGTCGAGCTAGAGATACTTTTTCAGCTTCTAGCACAAATTTTAACTCGAATCTTTTCCAGAATTGCTCCCAAGTAAGATCCGCTTCAATAATTTCTGAGATCAGAAGCTCATACTAATCTAATGCTCTTTCTTGGAGCATGCTAGAAGCCACTTGGACTCGGTGTAGATCAATAAAATTCATGCGGGAAAAGATGCGATCGCATGTTCTAAGCCAAGCTTGGACCTCTATAATGCTTTCGGAACCTTTAAAAGGCTTTCCACCCAAGTTGGTGTAATCACTGCACAAGCATGCAAACCCAGATTAAGGATGAGTGGGCTCGGGAAGGGGTCCGATAGCTTGAGCATTTTTCACAAGATCTAGAAGTTGTTGAGTAGACATAAATACTCCATCCTGAGGAGTAGCACTGGATTGACCAGCGCTGGGACAGCCTAGTCTAACCATTTCTCTTCTTTAAGAAAGAAAGAAGAGAAAAAAGGTTATTCACAAAATGAATATCAAACAAACTTGATTGATAAAAACAAGGCATCATAAAAGAAATAGGATAGAACGGTACGACGACTCGAATTAAATCCGATGGCACGATTCCTAAGGAAGACTTAGGACAATGATCCTTGCTAGATTATTCTATATTGTTCCAAAGTTTGGCTCTGATACCAAGCTGTGACGCCCCACCTCTATACTCACGCTAGCCAAGGACACTACGGGGTAATGCCGTCGACTAGCACGAAGAATAAGGCTGTTGAGGAGCGACCATCTGTGTAATTGCTTTGTGCGAGTACCGATATGTCAGATAATATAACTTACATTTCATTTCAAGAGGAAATCCGACATATCAAATACAAACTCAAAGCTACCACACAAAGGCTAAGTGGCCTTCGGAAACAAATATAGAAATAAACATAAAACAAATCGGTCACAGATATTCATACCGCAAAGGTGGAATCAGATATGAATATAACACATAAAAGTGTACATCAAAGTAGTGGTCAAACAAGATCCACTACATCACAAAAGAATAGATACATGTGCTAGACAAAAGAATAATTATACATCAAGGAGTCTATATCCCAACTGTATAATAACAAAAACTACTAATCTAAAGTAGTTAGCCAAAAATCAGATGATAATCCCTGATAAGGAGTCAAGCAGAAGCACCTATAACATCTCGGTCTGACCCGAGTATTATTTAAGAAGAAAATAATAAACGGATCAGTCTAGCTATAATTATCATATATAAAATGAGATATGAGTAGAGATATAACAAAAACGTATGATAACAATAATGTCAAACTATGACAAATATACTTTAAACAACAACAAAATCATACAATATCTCAAGAATCTCAAAGCACCAAAAAGAATGTCATATTCTTTATTTTATTCACCAAACCCCAAATATTGACAAACATATCATTGCCAATCACAAAAAGAGGTGAAACACAAATTCTAGAAATCATCAACTAGAAATCCAAAAATCACAAAGGGGGAGGCCTATCACAAACGGGAGCATGAAAACTCACCAACACGTGTCTCACAAACGGAACGCTATTCCATGGTTGCTAACCATAAATTTTGAGCCGAAGCTCCACAAACGGTCCGAAGATCACGGGTCGCTACCCCGCCAAATTTGAGCCGAAGCTCCACAAACGGGGTTTTTAGTCCCCACACAAACAAATAGACATCGCACATCGCTAGTCTAAATCACAAAATGATCATCATCAATCAATAAGAAGTGTCGATTACACTAGGCTAGTAAATAGATGAGTTTAGCTTCATGTCCTATAACCACTAGCTTAACTTAAATATTTACGAACAAATTGTAGATTTCCACTAGAAAATTGTCACAAGAGTTCAATCAAACAAGTCTAAGAATTAACCGACAAAGTAAACGCAAGCGTTTCATACCAACTGTTTTGCTAAGCCATTTAATTAGATTTCTCATACGAATGAGGTAAAGGCTTATATATACTAATAGATTAAAAAACGGTTTTATAAACGAGCTTTGTATTAAAAATAACGTTGAAATCGGTTTTGTGAAAGAGTTTGAATATTTACTACTAGTATAGAAACCTTTGTATTTTAAAGTGACAAGTCACAGAAATGATTCTAGAAACAATCAATCACCAAAATCCACATTCGAAGACGTGAATCAAATCCATAAAAATCGATACCGAATCCATCAAAATGGATATTTCCAAAAATCCCGAAAATGAAGTTATCAAAGTCAACAAAGGTGATAACAACAAATTGGAGAAACAAGAATCGATTAAAAATTGGAAACTCAAACACAAAAGGCAAAATAGGCAGAGACAGCAGATTCAGTCGACTGGACCAGGGTGGTCAGTCGACTGACACAAATCCTGGAAACTTTTTGTTTCTAGGTTTAGTCGACTGAACCTGGGTGGTCAGTCGACTGAATCATGCCTAGAAATTTTTGTTTTCCAGGCTCAGTCGACTGACCAAGAGTGGTCAGTCGATTGATATTGGCCCAGGAAATTTCCTGGGTTCGGTTCAGTCGACTGACCCTCTAGTTCTATCGACTGAACTGGAAATTCCAGTATTCTCAGCCCAGCCCCCAAGGGGAAAAATCCCAAACAATTTGCAATCGGTCGAGCGATGGGCGCTAGGGGTTTACGCCAATCGGCAACCCAGCCCAATAGGCTCTTCGATACTCCACCAAAAGCATGATCAAACATCAAAGCTAAGATTTTTAAAGATTTAACTTCAAAACGCCAAAAATTGGAATATTCGTAAAACCAATTCAATCCAAAGCAAATGGATAAGAAATAGATGTTAGGAATCACTATCTAACAGCTATCAAAGATATAGACATAGATGTGAGTTCAAAACTCACCTTTAAACCCAAAAACGATGAAGGAGAAGCTTGAAAGCAAAGGAAGATCAACTACACTTCAACTTCAACTCTAGAAACTCCAATCTAAGTCTAGAAGCAATAATTTTCCAAATTAGATTATAGGAAATTTCTAAAATTGGAGAGAGATTGAGATGGAGAAGAAGAAGGAGATGCTTACCTAAGCTTCTCTTTGATTTTGGAGCTAGAACTTGATTTGCAAAGAAACTAGGGCTTAGGATTTTCTAATCTCTTTTCTCTTCCCCCGTTTTTCTAAAGCTTAAAGTGTTAGGAAATATTAGAATGAATGAAGAGGAGAGGGGTGGAGTTAGGATATAAGGTGAGTTGGGTTAGTGGGCTGAAATCCAAACCCAAGCCCAAAGCCCTAAGTGAAAATGTCAAAATTCTACTCAACTCCAAACATATCGATGTTTATACTCAAAAAGGTCGCAAATGCCATTTTGGACTCAATGGAAGTGGTCTCGAGTCCCAATTCGACTGTTTGCAAAAAGTGACATTTCGGACTTGAATCCGACTAACGATACTATATTTAAATAAATCATTTAAATATACGATCGTAAAATATGCGGGTTGTTATACATTATTTGAAGAGAAAATTTGAAATTCACCTCT
The DNA here is from genome assembly GCA_030737815.1 of Allium fistulosum. Classification (NCBI taxonomy): domain Eukaryota; kingdom Viridiplantae; phylum Streptophyta; class Magnoliopsida; order Asparagales; family Amaryllidaceae; genus Allium; species Allium fistulosum. The sequence goes on along the minus strand of CM060905.1, from coordinate 874,876,818 downwards.
TGGTTGCCAAATATGGGTGTATATGCTTTGACGTAACGATAATAGGGCTTTGGACCCATTACATATAAGATTATTAAATTATCCAAATTCTTCTTAAATTGCTCCTTCAATTGTGAATTAATGACTACACATAAGTGGTCTCCATGCATTATGGCTGGAAAAATTGTAGGGGTAAAATGCCCAAGTTTCTATATCTTAAACTACATCCTTCCACTGCCTCGGGTTTGGTGGCTGAAAATTATGCATCTTGCTTTCCTTTGTTACCTAATCCTCTTACATATGAGTTATCCTGATTCATATGATTATGTTGCGCACTTGTTTCCTTGTAGGAAACCCCAAGTTTGATGTTGTTTCCATTTCCTTGCATATTCTTCTGTTCCTCTCTCCTTGTCCTACTTGATATAACTGTTGTGTAGCTATCTTCGTCTTGATTGGGGGAGGGGAGGGTTACACAAAAGAATTCATGTTGAATACAAAACCAATCCTTTTTAGTTTATAAGAAGCCACCATTAGGGTTTATTAGATACCTCTTTTAATCTCCCAAAACTCAAAAAATGAATATCTTGTATTAATTTGTTGGAAGAATCTATATTAATTTCTTGCGCTTACTTTTTCAAGAAAATAACATTTGCAGCTGATGTAAAGAAATTACAATATGATAGAGGTACATAATTGTCAACGCTCAAATATAGATATTGAGTTTCTAAGCAGTGAACATTGGTTGAATAGGGAAACTGTTGTTAATTACGATTGTTAACCGGTCATTCTAACCTTCTAACCATCGATTGCATAGAGGTGGAGGCTGATGATGACGTAAAATCCTAACATATTATGTATATATGTAGGTAAATATCGCCAATAATATTTGTATGAAATGGTAACGATGTTGGATGAAGATACTTTTATTGCCTACTATACAAAGGTGGATGTGGTTTTGAAGTAAAGATTGAAGAATATTTATGTCACAAGCAAGAGATTATGCCTTGGAACGAAGATGAAATTAGTATACTATATACCCAATTTCATGAAGTTAGGAATCAAAATCAACGTCTACGTACTCGTAAAACTTAGATGTTGTTGCAATATTTTATCAACTAGACATTTGATTGGTGAACATATTGAATTTTAGTGTTTGTCTTTCTATGCATCATTTAAATAATTTTCCTCTATTACAAAAGACCAAGAGATGATAACAGACACACACACACGCACACACACATATATATATACATATATATATTTCAAAATAAAAGGTAAAACACAAAATCTCTTAGTAAAAGAAAATATAATATTATAAAACATCAAATTTGCAAACAATAAATCAAACGAACGTGCAGTTAAGCCAATAGTATAGGTAACACTAAGTTTAAATAGTAATATGGATCTAAAAAAGAATGTAAGCCAATTACGTTGAAGTTCAATAGGTCAGGACCAATGAAATCAGTATGATATACCTAGCTGTAACAAGTGTCAAAGGTGACACGATTATCCTCAAACAAGTTTTTGTCTTCTACTTCTTCAATTATTTTGCAATATCTATCACATGACCTAATAAAATTCGTGCACGCTCTTCTGGTGTCCATAGTCATGCATCTAACTCTACATCTAGATGGTTGTTATATACCAAAATCACTAAGTTCCAATCCCATCATTACTAGTATACATGCCTTGTCCCAAACTCAAATCATGTAAGATTTCACTAGAACAAGCAAGTATTCTACAAACCAAGGAGCTCCAGGCATCATTTTACTAATTCACATTTGCTCTTGTTTGAAATGTTTAGCTTGGTATATCCTTTTGTAAATGAAAGAGATGAATTATGGTATTATTTAATAGTTGTTAACTTTACCAACATATTATATAATTATTTGACAAGATCAAAAATATAGGCACTAGTTGACAAAGAGCCAGCTGTCAATGCAGGACAATAATTTGGCATATAACAGGATTAGTTAAACTGTTCATTGATTTGCTGATCCAAGTAATCTCTGAAATAAGGCAACTATCCTCTACTATATAGTTGATTGACATTACTAAGATTAAGTTCAAATGTGTAAATCCATTACTTTCTAAAAATGTTACCAAGTAAGTAAGAAAACAAACACAATGGTTTGACATAGACAACAATATTACAAAAGACTAACGGCTAAAAGTTACACTAAAAGTTGGAAGACCCCTCCTAACTCGCCTGGTATATTTTGGTCTTTCTTTGCATTTCTTGACGTTGATCAGGTTCTAGCTTGGAAAGGTCGTAGCTTAACATAGTCATAGTGGCTGCTTCTTTCTTGATATGCATTTTCTCTCTTTGGAGTTTCATAAGCTCGTCATGACACCATCTCTCTTCTCTTCTTATATCTTCCCTCTCCTGGTATAGGCGTTCTTTCTCAACCTTACTCTTAAACCATTTCTCCATTCTCTTCATTTTTTTCATCCTCCATCAATTTTGTTTCATTTTGTATGACTGACATACGCTGCATAATTCCTTCGTACTGTGCGCTATAATCAATTTTACTCTTTAAACATTAGTTTCCAAGTGCCTTACTAGTGTCGTTACCGGGGAATGGAGTGTAATCATTATCTTCAACTGCTTTTGGAACATTAGAATTACATGTGCTTGAATTAAGATTCATTCTACTTTGAGCAGACTGAAAGGCACTGTGTTGCCTGTTAATCTTGCTCCATTTGTCTTCTTCCTTTAGGTAATTGTAGACATGTAGAAGATTGAAGACAACTCCTTTACTTTCCTCTACATATGCTTCCTGGGCCTTTACAAGCCGATTTTTAATTAATATTTGATGCTTATTATATTATAGTTAACTGTGTTAATGGTTTCTACTAAAAACTTACCAAATTGACACATGTGGCCTCAATTTCTTATCAAGTGATCAAAACTAACATTATATCAACCCATTTTTGTCATACTGTGTTTATTCTTCTCTATTAAGTTCTCAACGACTCAACACTTCTAGGAGGATTATTAGGAGTGGGAGAATTGAAAAGTTGGAAACAGATTTCCAAAATGCAAACTCGGTTTGTGGCATACCTTTATTTGGATTTTTTTGAACACTCTAGCCAACACACAATAAGTTCTTCTTGTTCATCAGTCATCCATATTCTTTGATCTGAAATTTTGGGTGCTGGCTTTCAGTTTTCAAGAATCGATGTCTTATTGATGTTAATCCCTTCTATATTTGCTCTACTTTGAGCCCATTTGGTTCTTGATTAAAATCATTATTTTCACCCCATAAATTTTTTTCTTCTTCGTAGTCTCCAAAATCATTTTTGATTTGACTGAGGCCCCTTAATAATAATAAATTTGATAATTCAAATTTCTACTTGAGTTGGGTATTTGATTATAGTAACCTCGCGAGTTACTACTATAATTCAACAATCGATATTATAGACCAATATTTGACTGCTGGTTGGTTGACTGATTATTGTATCTAGACTGATTTGTTGCGATTTTTGCAATATCATACTTGAGACCTTTTTTGAGAATGTTGTTGAAAATTTTGATAATTCTGTCAGTTTGTTGGAATATTATTTATGAACTGTGCAAAAATGTCTGCTGATGTTGTTCAAAACGCTAGAAAACAATGGGATAATGCCATTGTGACTTACGTAGTTGGTCCTAAACCCTACTATCCTTATTTTAGGGATTATATAAATAGAGTCTGGAAACCTGAAGATGATTTCTCTATCTACTATAAGGAAAATGGTTTATATGTTATTAAATTTAATAAGAGGTTCTCTTTTGTTGCTATTCTTGAAAACAAGCTATCTGCAGAACTCATTGTTAGATTTATGTCTTCGGTTGATAATAAATGGAAATACTCCCACAATATGTCTACCAATAAAGTAGAATCTTATTTATGTGGGACTCTTTGCAATGGTCGAATATTATTATTCATTCTAGTGATCAGTTTATTGCCGGTATTCTTCATAATGCTAATGGCACTAGCCTTTTGTGTACTACGATATATGATTTCAACGGCACTATCTCATTGAGCAATCAAAAAAATTTAGTCTCCCATGGGTTACGGTGGGAGATTTCAACTCTATTTTATCACCGAATGATATAATTAATGATGGTATTTATAATGCGGTGGGAGATCAGGATTTTATTGACTATATTACTTCCTCTAATCTTATGGAACCTAATTTCACTGATAATTTTTTTACATGGAAGGGAGGTCAAAATCTTTCTACACACAGCAAAATTGATCGAGTTTTCGTCAATTCTTTATGGTTAAACACGTTTGATCAATTTGGTATTGATTTTGGACATCATTCGATCAGTGATCACTCTCCAATTATTTTAAATTTAGTGATTCAAAATGTAAAGAAGAAGAGGATACCTTTCAAGTATTGCAATTCCTGGCATTTGCAAGAAGGGTACCAGTCTGCTCTTCGCCATGCTCAGAATGCTTTCATCCCTGAAAGAATTATTACGGAGAACTCTCTTCTTGCTTAACAATTTGTGTCGAAAGTGCCTCAATTTCTCTATCAATGATCAGAATGCTTTCATCCCTGAAAGAATTATTACGGAGAACTCTCTTCTTGCTTACGAAATGGTTAGAGGATTTAATGGAAAAAATTCCAATAACATTTGCCTGAAAATTGACTTGCATAAAGCCCATGATAAAATAAATAGAGAGTTTATTCATCACATACTGATTGTTATGGGTTTCCCTATGCTATTTGCAAACCTATTATATGAGTGTATTTCTACTCCAACTTTTTCGGTGCTAATCGAAGGATCTCCATTTGGTTTTATTGAGAGCTCAAGGGGATTAAGGCAAGGTGACCCCCTCTCGCCATATTTATTTTCTATAGCTATGGAGTTCCTTTCAATCAACCTCGAAATGGAATACTTGAAAGGTAATTTATCCCCTATTCACAATATTAATCCCACGATCACCCATTTATTATACGTAGATGATATATTAATTATGGCCAAAGCTAACACTTTAAATGCTGAAAGTATTATGCTCACCCTTCATAAACTGAAGTGTTTTTCTGGTCTAGATATTAACGAAAACAAATCCACTGTTTTTTTTAGTAAAGGGGCTAAAAACAAGCAGCGGCTAGCTGACATATAAAAGTTAAATATTGGTCAGCTGCCAGTGACCTATCTAGGCATCCCTTTATCCAGCAACAAGCTTAAGGATAGCATTTTGGTTGTCTAATTGACAAAATCAACAAAAAATTTAACTACTAGAATGGTAAATTGCTAAATATAAGTGGAAGAATTGAATTAGTAAAAACAGTCATTCAACCAATCATTCAATTCTGGTTACAATTTTGTCAATTCCATGTAAATGTCATTCAAAGAATCTATTCTATTGTGCCAACTTCATTTGAAACTCTAAAGCACACAAGATGAATTGGGAAGACGTTTGTAAAACAAAGACTAAGGGGGGGCTTATTGATAGGAAAATTGTAAATGGTGAGACAACGGATATGTGGCTTGATCCTTGGATCAATGGGACTTCTTTGGTGGATAAATTTGGTGAGAATTCTCTATCCATTTATGGTGGTAACAATAAAACAGTACCTACTCTCATTTCAAAAAATAAATGGAAAAATCACCTTGAACATATCCCTACTCAATGCTACAATTTAGTGCATAATATTCAAATTCATAACCAAATGAATCATGACTTTTGGTTCTGGCTCCCTACCAAGAATGATCAATTTTCTTTAAAATCGGCTTGGAATAACATAAGGAACAAACACACAAAATTCAACTGGTCTAGTGTTATCTGGGATAACCAGTGTGCACCTAAAATGTTAATTTGTTCTCTATTGGCTATTCTAAACAGATTGAACACAAAGGAAAGAATCAATAAATGGAATAATAACATTGGTCAATCCTGTGTCCTCTGTTCAAACAAAAGTGAAGACAGAGATCACCTGTTTTTTAGGTTGTTCATGCTTTAGACTTATTCTAGAAGATACTATGCATAAACTTCGGATTACACTCAGGAATTCTGCTGATATCAACTCTATATTGGATTTGATATGCCAAAATCAAAACAACAATAGCCTATACAGTCATATAATGAACATTGCTTTCACGTTGATGGTTTGACATATATGGAGTAAACGAAATTCGAGAATATTTAAAGGTATAGAACTACCCGTCTGTATTAGAAACACTCTTATCTCGCAAGATTGTAAGAATCTTATTCTAGACAATTTGGATCCAAAGAAAATTAACAGAGATATAGAGCTTATCTTATCGAATTTTGGAGTTCGTATTGATGCAAATCGGGAGTTTTAACCTCCATGTGAAGATTTCTACTTTATCCCTTCAAATCCGACCCCTTTGATACTGATTTCAGATCTCGGGAAGCTTCCCGACCGCCATTAATTTGGTATATTGTAGCATTTGTTAGATCTACTTTTTAGTAAAGGCAACTACGATGTGTCTCTCTCTCCTGTTGTTCGCGTTTCAGAGCATTTTGATTGAAGTTGTCTTATGTTTTGTGTCCGCTATTATGTTACACGTGTCATGTCTATGTCTTATTGCATTCTGTATTTTTTTTTACCCCCAAGCTGAACTTATGGATGATTTTGAGTACGGTTTCACTTGATTTCACTCCTCCATCTATTTGTCATCTTGGCTTTCGGGTTTTTTTACTTATGTACTGTTAATATGTGGACATGATATGTACTCTTTTTTCTTGCAAAACACCCATTTAGGTTAGGGGGATTGTAAGGTTTTAATGAGGCATATTATGGAAACATATGTTCTGTTTGTTATAAAAAGTACCTTTTTTCAAAAAAAAAAATATTATCAATGAAATCAGAATTTCGAGCGAATAATCGAATGGTAGGTTCATCGGGCTTTTTTTCCATTTTGGCTATTTGGCATTTTTTGTGCTAAATTAATATTTATTTTTAGAAGTGAATAATTTGTAGAATTAAGAGTACAAAATGATTTTGTATTCGTAATGGTTAAAAAATATTGAATTTAAATATGAAATTAAGCAATGATACTGTTGACTTATATGACATTTATAATGCAGGATAAATGGACAATGGTAATAAATTTTGCCCTTCCATACAGACTTAGCCGGCACTACTAATGCCCACTAAGTCTACAACCTTCGAAGTCATCCGAGCAATTCTGAAGGTTGCTTTGGTCGGTTAAAAATGAGCCATCAAAACTCTATCGAGGGTACTCACCCTTTGTTGGTACTACTATAGCAATACAATAGCATTCGAACTCGTGTCGTGTCGGTAATTTGGCAGACATATTATTTAAACTAAAGTTGAGAAAGTGTATTCCACGTGGAACTAATAATTTAATGTAATCCATATTATAAAATAGCAAATAGTCCTCATAATTACTCACTCACAAGTGAATGAGCTTAGAACTACTCTTGCATTATGACACATGCTAGAAACACTCGCCCAAAAGCATTTAAGATGGAAACTCACGTCACTGATTGAACGGATACATCGTTTAAACTGAAGTTGAAAAAGCCTGTCCTTCTTACATAAGACTAATATTTTAAAGAACGAGACTTGCTTCAAGTCCTTGTTTTTGACTTTGTTATAAAAAAGTCTATGTGGTATTCAATATGTAAATTAGATGTTCATCTTTTTTAAATTAAAAAACGCAAACTAATATTCAGGGCAAGTTCATCCGCATTTTTTCAAAAGTTGAAAAATTAAATTATTTTATTCCTAAATAGTATACCAAATAAATACGGTTTCTCACACTAGAACCTTTCTTTCCATCATTCGTTAAACTTACAAATTTATTGGGAATAGCTAGCTTCTTAAAATTTTGCACGCTAAAAACAAAACTAGAAGCACTTTTCGACGTTTTCGTCCGTATACGAATAACAAGCAGAAGCAGAACTCGCTGCTATGGTTGTAGACATGAATGAATGAACCAAAATCCTTTTCTTTTTTGTTTGTGGTTTTCTTTGATCGTGTACAACAGCAGCAATTTTAATTTCATTACCGCACACAAAATAAGCAAATGACCGGTTTACTTAAATGAGTATCAATGAATACCATGATTTTAAGGTTTACCTGGTCTAAACAAAATATGTTTCTTTAAGAAGTATTTGACATTGTGGTGCATGTTTTTACACACCGCTTATAATAACGAGGGAAATAGATTATAGTTGTCCCGTCAAGCTCAACAGAAACACTGATTGATAAAATCGTATATGACTATAGAAGAGCTACGCCAAATTTGATGTGACGTAGTCACCAACAATATAAACAAAGTCCAAAATGCTCCAATAGCGATGCTTTAGCATCTTACGTCCTTATCTTTCCATCTTTATAAATGTTGATGTGGTCTAATTTTAATTTAAATGGGCATGATAACTTCATACTGCAGACGTATGATTCCCTGGCACATCAATACAGGAATCATAATCCCTGCTAAAACATCTAAAGTCTTTGGACCACTACATTTTTGTAATTTACCGCTATTGAATTATGCATCTGCTTAAAATTCCACTATTTACCATTAAATCAGAACTATGTTCCAAAGAAGAAGAAGAAAATCTGTATTTGATATGGTTTCTTTCTGTATCCATGAATTCCATTGAAACTGGAAATGAGTCATTAAAAGAATCTTATTGGTGTTTCAATCTCGATAGATTGATGATTTTGCTCATGTATCTTCCGAAAAAGAAACAAATTTCGGAGAGTTGTTTCAAGGATCCACGAGACCCGAACCAATACGCATATCAACATCAAGATTTTAGCACGGTTTTAGTAGTTTTAATATAAAATTTCGACTCATTTATAATCCATCACACTTGACTTATTTAGTATGTTATTCAATCTAACATAACCCACTTAATATACGAATTACAAGTTTAATTTATTTAACGATTTAAATTTGGTTTGACTAATAAATTTTTTAAGTATATTAAAAAAAATTAATTTGGTATTTTACCTTTTGAATTTCTAAACTAATCAATCAAGGTTAAATTTCTAACTTTCATTAGAATTGTAACTTTCATATTCAAAGTCAGTGCGAAACGACTTAAATTTTCAAATGTAAATTCAAATTTTCAATTTCGATTTAAATATGAATTTCAAACATTCAAACTCCGAATTCAAACTTTTTAAACTTCAAATTTACGAAACTCAAATTTACATAACTAAAATTTCCAAATCAAACCTTTTTAAATTATCAAAATTCAAAATTTCAAAATTCGTATTTAAATTTGGAAATAAAGTTTTTGAAATTAAAAATTTTGGTATTTGGAATTTTCATGTATTCAAAATTTAAAAAAAATCAAATTCTCAACACTTAAATTGTTATACATACATTCCCATAGATATCCCGCGGGTTAGAAACGAATGAATCATTAAAGTATTGTTCAAATAGATCAGTTTAGATGTAGGGGAAACTGTCTATTTTCGAAGTACAACTGTTAGTCACCAAGGAGAACTACATCGTACGTTCAGGATATGAAGTATCCGAGTGTTCTTTATTGTTCGTAATGTTGATAAGAGTCTATTGGTTGAAGTCTCGCGTGGTTTCGAGTTGGTATGAAGAAGTTATTGCAGTTCGAACGAAAAAATAATAACTTCTACATAGTATTTCAAGTACAAATTTTAAAAATTCAAAATTTTATAATTCAAATTGTTATGGGTAGATTTCTACATGATTATCTGATGATTTAGAAACGAATGAACGATTAAAGTTCAAGTTAAAGTTTAAATGTGGTGATGTGGTTTGTTATTTGCTAAGTACAATTGTTAGTCATAATGGAGAATTGTAGCATGCATTAATAATACGAGCCATCCAAGTATTTCATACTTTCTGTAATGTGATCATTAGTCTATGTCTATGCTAAATCTGAGTAAGTACTGCGGTCTACGTAGAAAATAATGATTTATGCACAGTCGTTTGAGCATAAATTTTGAAATTTTCAATTCCTAAAAATTAGAATTTTAAAATTTTCAATTTCTACAAATTCAAATTGTTAAAATTCATTATTTTTTGAATTTTCGAAATTCAAAATTTCAAAATTTTAATGAATAGATAAACTGGTTACCCATTTATGTCTCATATAATAAAAGGGTAAAATGGGTTACGCATTTATGGCTCTTTTTATTAAATGATTTGACTCAACCCTTTCTGAGATATTGTTAATGGATTTGGAAGATAGGTTGGTCATATTCTTACAAGTATAAATTAGTTAGTCCCTCACTCTTGATATTTTGACAGTAACAACTGTATAAACAATATTCTATAATATACATGTGTATAAAAACTTGGAAAGACGTAAAAGATAAAACTCCAAAATCAATGGAGACTCAGAAAGAAGATTGACGAATGATCAATGTATGAGTCTTTTTGTATGTTTGATTAATAGAAAATTTTCTTTTAAAACATTTCCATAGTGGTAGACATGCACACACGATAATATTTCAATAAAAACATTTTTGAACTCGAAGGTCTTGGTTTATCAAAACAAAAATAAAATAATAGATCGATAACTGTCAGTCGACTATTAGAAAATAGTCAGTCGACTGTTTGTGTATCAGTCGATTGGTTAAGCTCTAACAGTCGACTGATCAAAGCTATTTTTGAACTAATTCTTTTCTAGAAAATCAAATTTATTTACAAACACAATCGATCGACCGATTGCATTGAGGTAGTTGATTGATGTGTTATAATGAATGCATTTCACAAACTTTTGAAAAATTATTTTGAATTTTTAAATGGACATCTTTTTCTACCAAGAGTGCTGCAACCCAATTCAACGGTGATACTTTTCACAAACAATCATAACATTTTAAGAAATCTTTTCACTATTATCAGTATGGGTCTTTGATTAGAGATTCAACCAAATTTTCTACTCCCTTACTCTCATTACTGTTTATAATTATTACTTTCATAACACACTACACCAAAACAGTCATTTGACAACACTTTTTTTTTCATTTGGCGACACTTATATGGGTTGCATTTTAGTCTCGCTAATAAGTGTCGCTATCCAATATAAGTGTTACTGAAAATAAAAATTTACACTTTTAAATACGGCGACACTTATTTTCGTTGTAAGCCTTGGTTTAATTGAAGTTAATTGAAATATACTAGGGCAAAATTGTAATTGAATAACATATCAAGTTTAACCCTACCCACGCTTATCCTGCCGCATTTTCCCCAAATCGTTTCCCTACTCTCCGTCTACAACTTAACCCTAAATCTAACTCTCCGTCTACACCAAGCAACTCCTTTTCTCAAATCCTTCCCCAATTTGAGATCGATGACCCAAATTTATGCCTCATTCATTGTTCACTCCTGGCAAGTAATGCCCTTCCCCATTCACTGACCGTTTTGCTGATTTCAATCCTTCAACAATTTCAAACCCTATCAAGCTATCGCGAAAAAAGAAAATGAGGATGAGGGTGCGAAAAGCAAAGTGATAAAAAGCTACAGGGGAGTAAGAAAAAGGCCATGGGGAAGATGGTCGGCCGAAATCCGCGACCGCGTCGGAAAATGCCGCCACTGGTTGGGCACCTTCGACTCCGCCGAAGACGCCGCCAAAGCCTACGACAGCGCTGCAAGAAGGTTGAGGGGGGCGAAAGCAAGGACTAATTTCGCTTTACCAGATTCCCATTACATTCTTGTGCCTAAATCTAGTACCAGTAATAAGTGTACAGCTTCTAGCAGTAAGAAGAGGAGATCAAAAGGCGATAAGTGTAGGAAAGTGACTTCTTTTGATCAGTTGGTTGGTACTTCTTCTTCTTCTCTTTCTCTTTCTCTTTCTCTTCCTCGTGATGATGGCTCCTGTACATTTTAATGGCTATATATTCATGTGCATGCCACTTTTATCAATGTTTTTTTTTCCAGTGTTCTTAACTTTCTTTCATCTACCTTCTGTTGTTCTGAAAGTTTCGATGTTAACTTCAGTTTTTAGTTGGAAAATTTTCATCATAAGGTAGTGAAAGTAATATTTTACGAATTGTTTTTTTACACTAATAATACCTTCTGTTGTTTTTCCATTCATAAGTCATAGGCCTTCTCAGATTGAAAGTTTGAAGCTATCTTTGGTTTTTATAGTTAAAAGATCATCACAGGTAGCATAAGTACCTGTGGATAAAACAACAATAGTAATGCTTGCTAATCATGTTATCTGTCTGTCATATATTATTTTTGTTGGTTGAAGTTATAATTTTGCAGTTCATTTGCAACTGCATTTGCACACTTTTTCACTTCTATTACATACAACTCCACCAGAAATCTTTTCATATACACTTTCCCATTTCATATTCTGAAGGGCTACAAGATTGCCTTGTGTTGTTATATTTAGTTCAGCTTATTGGATTTTTGTGAATTCAACCCACTGTAAAAAATTATAATTGGTCCTTTTCTTCTTCTTGTACGTTTGCCTTGATCCATCTCTTTTTATGGACAATTATAATTGATTACAGTAATAGTATATTGGGTCGTAAGTTTTTGCATGTGCATCATATAACTAGCCTCGTTTTTGCATGCAGTATATGAAAAGAAAAGATGGTGCTTGTTATAAAACCCTGCACCAGTTGTTTTCTTATGGGCTGATGCCAACTCTGCCTTTTGTATAAAAAAATATTCTATAAATAACTACAGTGGCCAAGTTGAAGAACACAGTTCATACATAACCCCCTGTAAAGCAATGCTTTAAATTAAAAATGATATTGTCTCTCTTGTGCATGTTATTTTATTCATATCAAGTGTAGAATGAGGCAAACACCATTTCCTTTTTCTACTTTGTAATGGCTATATAGCCATTAAATTTTCGGTTATATTATTAAATGATCGATACTTCATGCATGCCTTTTGTCTTATCTAATTACAGAATAAAATGTTTTCTTTGATTAGAATGTTCTAATTGGTTGATTGAACCAAATATTTGCATGCATGTTGAGCTAAAAAATGATCTAATATAACATGTATTGACGTTGTGCAGCTGTGATCGGAAGGTGTAGCAAGTCAGTTCGTTCCACATCATTGCCACAACGATCTAACTATGAGTTAATCAAGAATAAAAGGAAAGCTAGTTAGCGAGGAAGAATTAAAAAAAATACATTATATGGGGTCATCATGAAGTTGGTGCAATCGATGTTGATCGAATAGATGTTGTATGGGCTGCAGCACTGAAACATGGTCTGAAACCTGTGAATTAAATGATGAAACTGGACAACCACTGCTTTTAAAGATGAAAATTTCAAACCGTGTCTGTTTCTTCTGGTGTAAGAGAAATAGGTTATTTTACTACTATGGAATGATTGTGAGGGAGTCTTGCATATATACTATAGAAGTTAAGCAAATGTAAGTGGTTGACATTGTACTATGGAATGATTGTGAGGGAGTCTTGCATATATACTATAGAAGTTAAGCAAACTTAATTATGTATTATACTTGTTATGAAGTAGTTGACATTGTTATGAAGTAGTTGACTATGAAATTTATGTTGTTATTTTATCATGAATATTGTAAATTTTGGGTTTCTATTGAATGTAGTATAATAATGCATATTATGTTAGTTATTAATTGTTTATTAATGTTAAAATAATTGACTATATTGAGAATGAAAATATTTCAGCGTTATAAGCGTTGACAATTAAAATTTACCAATGCTTATAAGCGTCAGCATAGAAAATTAAACAATGTTGGATGGTTAATTTGTCAACGTTTATAAGCGTTGCTAAATAATATACACCAACGTTTATAAGCGTTGGCGAATACAACCTTCCAACGCTTATAAGCGTTGGGAAACTAAACTCCCCAACGTTTATAAGCGTTGGCAAAAAATTGCGACGCCCCTACAGCGACGCTAATAAGCGTTGCTGAAACTGTTTGCGACAGTTATACTCGTTGGGAATCACCTGTTTTGGTGTAGTGACACTTTCAAAAACTCTGTATTGTCAATGATTACTCAAAGTTGTCAAATTGGAATTATTTTCAGTAATCATATTCTTCCTTACCTCTTCATAAAAACTTGCTACTACTATTGAGAAAGTTACAGGGAGGAAGTACTTAGAGTGATAAAATCAATGTTGATCGAGAACACATTGTTGTCAAGAAGTTTCGTATAAACAAAAAATATAAGTCTTGTTCGACTGTTCAGGCAAGGTTTATAGTACCTATTCCTCCGGGTTAAGTGAGTGAATTATTAAATGAAATATGATAGGGAGTTTCGGGACTAGACATAGGACGGAAAGTCTAAATCAGGAGATAAAATCTAGTTTGATCGCTTTTTACTAATTTTACTTTACTTTGCATTATTACTTTACTTTAATTAGCTTAGTGGTACTAGCCATATTAGTTGATCCATATATACGTGCACTTTCATTCGGTGTTAGAGTAGGGTTTTTCAAAATCGTAACTACATTTTAAGAAAATATTTTTAACAACAAACATGAGTTATGACACGTTTTTGGAAGGACAATTGTAACACCCCGTAAATAAATAGAAATTAATTAAAAAGAATTAATAAATAATTATTAAAGTTTAAAAATAGAATATTTATAAATGTCAGAATTTGGCTACAAAATTTGCTCCATTGTGTTTGTGGCTGTATTCTGATCAACTTTCATATATAAAGTTTTATGGTCTGAGTTCAAACGAAAAGTTATTAACGTTTGAAGATTTCAGATCAAAATAATTAAATATATATATATTAAGGAAATAAATATTACAAATTTAACGTTAAAATAAACGTTAAATACAAAACTTAACGTTGAAGGTATCATTAGCGTTAAATTAAACGAAAGTAAGAAATGATAAACGAAATAAACAATTAACGTAAAACAGCGACCGATCGACGCCTTTGTTAGGTCTGGTCGATCGCTAGTGGTCGATCGGTTAAAGTAAGGCGTTTGACCGGTAAAAGGCTGGCGGCTGATGTTGAACCCACGCCGAACAACCTGGATTTAATATAATCTAATCTAATGGATGCTATTGATTCGAGTGCATATAAATACATATCTAGTCCCTGACTCTTCTTCACATATTTTCTGAATCAAGAGCGAAGGTCTGCCATTTTCTCTTCTTTACGGATTCTAATGATTACAGAAATTATAAATTATTATATATAAGTGGAGAATAGTGAAAAAAGAAGAGAAGAAAAATAGGGTCGAATCGATTCGTCAAAGCAAAAGGTAAATTGTAAGTCTAAATCTGAATCTACGTTTAAATCTCTTCTCGGATCTATAATTCTAATAAATATGTATATACCATTGATACATATTTTGATAGAAAGAAATGGAGTTGATCGGGAATAACGAATTCAGGTATGGAGATTTGGAAGTTTAAAGGTGAGCGATAAATTATATATTTTTATACAATATTGGATTTATATCACTGTGAATCTATTCCTTTAATGCCTAAATGTAAATTTTGAAATTATAGGCTTAAACACACACACACGTAGTGAACTCGAGAATCTTGCCTACATATTCTGTGAATTGTTAACTATGATCAAATGTTGTATATACTTAAATCTAGAATGTAAGGGTGAAAGTAGTCCCTAAAAGTTTTAGAGAATTCATTGATAAAATTTTATGTAAATTCTAAATTTTTTATTTAAATGTTATAAGTTATCAAATATGAACTGAAGAATGTTACAAATTTGATTGGGTTTAAGTTAATATTTTAATTTATTGGAATGAAGAATGTTTCTATGTAACTTTCTATAAACTACCCAACTTTATAATTATGTACGAAGATGTATTGTTTGATACAACAAGGAATATGCCTAAAAGAAAGGGATGTACAAAATAAGGATGCTTACCATATTTTGTATCGACTATTTCAATAATAATAATAATAATAATAATATAATTCATTGAAATTCCAAACACAACACAAGTCCTCTTTTAGATAATTTATAGAAAATTACAGTGTTAACATTTTTTTGAAAAGATAGTTCCAGTGCATTAAAATAAAGGAACCCCTAAACGTAAAATCAAAGTATTGTAAATAGAAATAATAACAAGAATTCCGTTGTCAATTTAATATACATGAATTAGGTAAGTTAGAAAATAAGTAATAAACAATGAAAGTATGAATAAGACCACGAAATAAGAAATTAGGGAAGTCATAGCAATCAAGAAAGGTAGCTATTAATTTAAAGGAACTAGTGAATTATACTTAATTGTAATAGTTGAAAAGGAACAATTAATTATATCTAATTGTGTTAATTGGAAATCAAGCAGTAAAACATTTCTGATCTATTAAATTAGAAAGCAACGGTAAATGACATTTAATGACATCAATGAAATAAGTAGTAAGTTTATGTAAGTAAATACTAATAACTAAGCTTAGGAGGCGTAGCAATCCTCCAACTAAAATTATACAACCTCAAGAATACATTTATGGCGAACGTGAATTATTAGATCTAGTCAAATGCTTAAATTAACTATAATGATGTGGTCATTAATAAGGGTTGGAATGTGAGCTTAATAATGCTGCATAATAGAAGTCTGCCTTCTACAAGGGGCTATTAGCAGTTGTATATACATTATTGATGTGAGACATTTTCAACTATAGGGTCCGTGGGGAAATACGTTCGCGTATAAGTAAAATGAATATATCAACGGAGGTTTGCCTTTGGTTTGAAGTTTGAAATAATCAATTAGGATCTGCGTCAATCCTAATACGGGGTCCTAAGTAACCAGATGAGCATTTACTTGATTGTATTAGACAATCTAAATGGAACGATGGGAGTAGGCTTGACGCTATGTCAAAATGGTTGGTACCATATATATCTTGAGCCACTCTATTTCAATGCTACAAAATTTATAGATGTCAAATCCACAGTAGATGATCATTTCTACGAAGCGTGAGACTATTTCAATATTTGTAGCATTTTCTAAAGCATAAATCAATTATTTACCATTCAAATATTTATTTTTAATCGTTAAATTTGAACCTTAAATATATTATGACCCGCACGTTCGAATAATATTAAATTTGATGGGGATGAAACCAAATTTTGTCTCTACACTCAAAACAATTCTCGAAAAAGTTGAGAAGCCCATATAATGTGTGAGGCAGGAGCATCCAAAACTAAAACAAAAGAATTCAGCCGAGGAAAATATTTTTAACTAGAAATCTAATTAACTTTTCGCAGCTCCATATTACAACAGAAGATCTCTTTATTAGAATGATGATGATTATTGTCTTTTGAAAGGGCGAATCTAGCTCTGTCAGCTGGCAGCCAGTATAAATTAAAAACAGCTTTTTTTCTCCCTACTTCTACTGCAATCCAATCCAAGAGTGCCACGTGTATAACGGGACAATAGATTGGGCAAATAGTGGGACAATGAGCCTGCTCCAGCTGTCTTAATGGGCCCATTAGTACACCTACATTGATGTTACAGTAAGTATCTGCCATTGAATCAAAATTAACGGTCAAGTTAACTTTAACATGTAAGTTGTTTATGCGGAGCTCATAATTTGTAGCGCAAGCCACTTCACCGCCATAGTCATGGCCCGCTTCATGGTGTGCTTGTCTAGTACGTCTACGTCCACAAAATGTCAGTCCTTAAAAACTAGGATTTATTTTGATTTAGTCTCGTTTTAAAACTTATTATTACAAATAGTCTCGTTTTAAAACTAATATCAAATATAACCCTGTTTTGATCAGCTCAGCGCTGAACTGACCAAAACTTATGAGTTTAGGTTAATATTTTAATTTGATTGTCTTCTATCGTTTTTCCAAATACTAATTTTTTTTTTAAAACCCAGAAGAACTCAGCGGACCGGTAAAATCCTGAGGAGGGTATAGTAAAACCGTCCGTTGATCCAAGCCTCCATATTCCCTGATAAATTTATATAGGATGGGGAAGCACATGATAAATTTATATAACATCCTTTCCCCTGCGCCGCACCCGCGGACTTCAAATTCTACTTTTGAATACTAAGAATTTGTACTCAAGTCAAGACGCCTAAAATAGTAGTAGTGCGAATCTCATGTAACAATGTGCATTAGCTTTCAAATTTAATACTATATATTTTAATTGTTAGAAATGCACTTTGTTTATGTCCAATCACATAACATGATGCTGATGTTACGGTAATAGGAACATTTATTAAACAACTTAAAGTAAAACATTATTCCAAAGATATTTCATTATTTTCTTAGTAAAAGTTTGATATCGCCGTAATTGGTAATCAACTTAAAATTAAAATCTCTATCTAGAGTAAAATAGT
Organism: Allium fistulosum; assembly: GCA_030737815.1. Taxonomy (NCBI): domain Eukaryota; kingdom Viridiplantae; phylum Streptophyta; class Magnoliopsida; order Asparagales; family Amaryllidaceae; genus Allium; species Allium fistulosum. The sequence continues at coordinate 874,858,619 of CM060905.1, read as the reverse complement.
TAATCAATAAATGTTATTGGATTAAACCAAAGGCTTTAAAATTGTACTTCACTGTTAACTACGAATATTATTGGAATTTTAACAATCGATCAAACTCTAGATACCACAGTGACAAAAAAAACATGCACAATATATCATTATGTAGGATATAGAGCTAATAGATTAAAAATATGATTTCATATAAATGATCGGTACACAACTGATCTCGCATTCACTATTGTGTTACAAAAGAGTTCATACAAAGCTTTAATATTTAAATTGTTTAAATATTAATAAGGGCTAACTCACTCTAGGGAGTCGCACGAATGTATTTGTTGGTTTATTCCCGAATTCAGCTTAATTAAATTAATTTATAAATATTATAAACTAAAATAGAGAAAATTAATATAAATGGCATATTCAATTTTTATGAATTTTATTTATTTCTTTAAGGCCTTAAAATTAACTAAAATACTATATAAATGTTCTATATTGATTTAATTAAATGGGCTAAAATATATCTAAATAATCAATAAAGTTATTAATTATGTCCAAAATTTGCATATACCTAGTACATGGTATGACCTGCCACAGGAAGAAAGAAAAAGGAGTTTGTCATTAAAAGGATATTCGATACCAATGAGTGAAATGAGAAAAAGTGAAAATATTAGATATATTATAATCGTTCTAAGGCTATAAATACCATCATATTTCCTTGGTCTTTCAAAACCATTCCATGACGAAACCTTAGCCTCGGTTAGAAAATAAGTTTGAACTTATAGCTCAGCCTTACAAGCCAAGCTTGGAGGAGATATGAGGTAGACTCCGAAGAGAAAATAGTTCGTAATATATGAAGTGTTAAAAATTAGTTTGATCAATTAAATTATTTTAAATTAAGATAAAAAAATAACTTTGATTATATATGTTACCTAATTAAATTATATATATATATATATATGTATGTATGTATATCCATATAAATTATTATATTTAAAATTTACATTAATATATGTGTGTGTGTGTTTGTGCGCGCACGCGCGCGCGGAAGTGTGCGCGCCTATAATCTTAGTGTTTTGACAAAGTAATACTGTCAATTTTAATGCGATGTTTTATTCAAATTGAGTGTGTGTATATATAATGTATATATAGACATATATATCATAATGAAGTTGTATTTTAGTTTATATTTTAGAATGTGGGGTCAAGGGTGCTTCAATGTTGCTTGCTCTTGTTTGAACTAGGTCAGCCCGTAGCGAAAGTTATGTATGAATTTCAAATTATTTTACCATATTGGATCTTTATTGGGCATATGAAGTCTAATTTACTTAGAACATTTCTAAATTTCTTTTAAATAAAATCTTCATTTTATTTAAATTTGTAAAATAATATATTAAATTTAATTTATGTTATATTATATTACACACACACGCACACACACACACACACACACATATATATATATATATACGTGTATCATGTACACACATATATGTGTGTGCATGTATAACATATCAATCCATGCAAGATATAACAAGCCCGTGTATATAGATGTTGGGATTTACATTGCAATGAACATGTTAGCTCATCCGATATGAAAATATATTATCCAAATGTATGTATATATATACACACTTTTACTTTTAAATATAAAATATTACAATATGTATGTATGTATAAACTATAGTATTATTTATATGATTTTGTATAAATATGTAAATTTTTATATATAAACATAAGTACAAAAGATATACATCCTTGGTTGGTCTTTGGGGACTTCAACTGCTGCATTAACCTTCATGATAAGCAAGGTGGTAACCCACTTCTCCCCAAAGACATACATCCTCTTAATATGTCAATCTCAGACTCTTTGCTCCTTCCAATCCCTACCTCTGGTGCTAAATTCTCTTGGAATAATAGGAGCAGAACTGGCACCATAATATTCACAACTATTGATCACTCTTTTGCAAATTTTCAAGCTTTTACATCTTGGCCATCTTTATCATCTTTCTTACCACAACCTGTCCTGTCAGACCACTCCCCCCTTGTTTTCTCCTCTGGTGTGGAGCCCGTTAAAGAGAAAAGAAGCTTCAAATTTTATAATACTTGGGTCCTTGAGCCTAGTATACTAATATAATACAAAATCTTTGGTCTAATTCTTTTCATGGGAACCCAATGTATATTTTTTGTAGGAAGCTTAAGGCAAAAAAAACTGCTCTTCGAGTCTGGGCAAAAAATAAGTATGGTGATGGGTCTTTATTATCTACAAAGCTTAGAGTTCAACTTAAGGAGTCACAAGAGTTCATGATGGATAACCCCATTGATCCAGAAGCTGCCTCTACTGAGAGAAAACTGTATGATGAACTTAATGCTGCCTTGCTCATTGAAGGTAAAATGAGGAAGCAACAACTTTGTGAAAAGTGAATGTCTAAAGGTGATAGCAACACTGCATTCTTCCATGCATCACTGAAGGTCAAGCAAACCAAGGAACAAATTAGCTCTATTTTTGATGATCTGGGAGTCCACTATTCTAACCCTACTGATGTGGCTTCTGCTCTTCTCAACTACTTCAAGAACTTATTAGGCAATTCAACACAATTTCAACCTAACCTTGATGCACTGTTTGACATCAACCTTCCAACTATTCTACCTGAAGAAGCAGACTCTCTTGTGTGCAAGGTATCAGATGATGAAATTAAAAACACTCTATTCTCCATGAATAAGAAATCAAGTGGCAGTCGTGATGGTTTTAACCTTTAGTTTTTTATTCATAGTTGGAACATCATTCATTCTGATTTTCTCAGAGTTGTTCACAATTTTTTTTGACAAATTCAAATAACTTGGGGAAATTAATGCCACCAACCTTGTTCTCATACCAAAAACAAACTCAGCTAACACTGTTTCCTCCTTTAGACCCATCTCCTACTGCAACGTCATGTATACGTGTATTTTAAAATTGTTGGCAACAAGACTTGTTAAGATTTTGGTGTAGAATAATATCTACAAACCAAGCTACTTTTCTTCCCAAAAGAAGCATTCTGGATAATGTAATGCTGGCTCATGAACTATTAAAGGGTTATGGCCACTCTCAAGCCACCTCAAGTGCCATGCTCAAGCTTGATCTAAGGAAAGCATATGATAGTATACACTGGTATTCAATTGTCAAAATTATGGCACAAATGAGATTCCCTAAGATTTATGTTGCCTGGATATATAAGTGCATCTCTACTCCCTCATTTTCTTTAAAATTCAATGGTAACACCTATGGATACTTTAAAAATGATCAAGGAATAAGGAAGGGGGAACCATTATCGTCTTACATCTTTATCCTGGTGATGGAAGTCCTTAATACCATGCTAGTCATGAAATTCAGAAATAAGGAAATTCTGTGCCACCCCAAATGCAAATCCCCTCACATATCTTCCCTGCTATTTGCAGATGATATCATGATATTCACAAAGCCCGATAATGACTCTATTTTTTGCATCGAAACAACTGTTGAAAATTTCTATAGTTTAACTGGTTTGAAATTGAATTACTCAAAGTCGCAGTTAATAACCTCTAGAATTTATGCTGTTGCAGCTGAACTGTTACATAACCTTTCTGGTTTGCAAACAATGGTAAATGACATGAAGTACATTGGGCTTCCTCTCTGCACCTCTAGGGTGACATCTGCTGACTGCCTTCCATTGTTTGTGAGGATAACTTCCAAGATGAACTACTGGGCAAACAATTTCCTATCACAAGCTTGTATTAATTAAATCAGTTATTTTCTCAATGATGGTGTATTGGGCTAGAGCATTCATTCTGCCTACTAAGCTCCTGAAAATGATCAGAAGTGCAATGCTTAAATTCTTTTGGACTGGAACTATTCACTCGAGGAAAACTGTCCCTTGCTCCTTTGCCAAGTTTGAGCTTCCAAAAATAAGGGAGGTTTGGGAATTTTCAACATATAAAAATGGAACATAACTGCTTTTACTTATCACTTCAATGCCCTACTCAGTAACCATGATAGTCTATGGGTAGAATGTTCTAAATCTCACAATATTGGCTTTAAAGATTTTTGGTCTATGGCGGTGCCTCAGAATTGCAGCTGGGTGTGGAGAAAGGTCCTGGCTTTGAGAAGCACCTTTATTCCTTATATAAGGTTCTCTCTCTCCTTTGACAGTGCAAGGAGTTTTTGGAATGAACCATGGATGGAGAATGACCTGATTTTAAGCAAAAAGTTTGCTCCTTACCTTATTATTCAGTCTAGGATATGCAGGGGAGCTACTACCTCTGACCATATAACTAATGGGTGTCTTCATCTTCCTTACACAACCAATCATGAAATGAGAGCATTCTGGAACAGTATGAATGGCAACACCTATCCTACTGTAGCTTCAGACACTCTTCTCTGGAATGGCAAGCCCCATTCTATATCACTGGTTTATGATATCCTCATGAACAATAACATTCTCCCGAGGTTTGTATGGCATAAAGTTTTGTGGAATAGTAATTCTACAAGCAAAGACAATCTAATGATGTGGAAAGTCCTAAAGAATGGTCTAATGACAAAGGAGAAGATGATAGCATTTGGCATCACTGTTGACCCATTATGTGTCCTTTATAATCTGCTTACAGAAAGTGTTCAACACCTCTTTTTTTAGCGCACTCAGCTGTTGATCTTATGGAGCAATTTACTGGCCAAAGTATGGAGATTCCATAATTCTGGAGTGTCTTTGATCGAGTGGGATTTGATATGCAAAGCAACCAAGTGGAAAAATGAATGCAGTGAGGTTTTGATCTTTATCAAGAAATACTTGTGTCTTGTATGGGAGGAAAGAAATTCAAGATGTTTTGAAAACAAGAGAAGTAGTTATGCTGAGTTGTGGTCAAAACTAATGCAATCCATTCAACGTGGGATGGTTTCAAGTAAACATGATTTCTCTTCTCCTTTTGTTTGGTTATAACTGTGTGTTGTGTTGTTTTATTTGTCTGTCTTTTGTTTTTCTCCTTCTCTTGTTCTGTCCTCATATCTTTTGTGAGTTTTTTTCTATGCTGGGTATGAGCATGTTTATACTCAGTTCTTATTTTTATTCTGCTTTGAATAAAACTGGTAGGGGACCAGCCAACCCCGCTTGCCTTGCAAAAAAATATATTAAAAATATGTACATATTTATAACTATATAAAGTTGTTTATATCAATTACAAAATATATTAAATATAATAAAAAATTTGTTGTAAGGCCGAAAACAATACATGTATAAATATATTTTTTAAATAAATATATATTTATACGTATATATTAAATACTTATATATATATGTAATATATATATATATATATATATTAATACGAATAAAATCATAAAATAATTTATATTAAAAATATAATCACTTTTTCATGCGCATAGCTTAGATTTTTTCAAATTTTAAATTTTAGTATATGTATATAAATTATAATAAAATTGTAATAAAATTATAAATAATTAACAAAAATATTTTCAAAACTAAAATTTTAATTTTAAATTCCAATAAATTTTAGATGAAAATTTTATAATTTTAAATTTTATTATATAATTTTGTAATTTAAATCAATTTGAAAATGTATATTTAACTTTTCAGTTTATATTTAAATATTTAAAACATGGAAATAATGTCTTTTTTTAATATTTAGCCTAGAATATATATATATACTAATCTAATTTTATAAAATATAAAACATATTTTATAATACATATATGTAATTATATAATTATTTATATGATTAATTGATTTAAATATTATTTAAAATAATATATATAAATATAAAAAATATTTTCTTCCTACCGAAAATATTATGCTTATTAAACATCATGTATAAAATTTTATTTTCATATGTTACATAAGTATAATGTAGTATTTAAATTATAACATATATATATATATATAATTGAAATAATACTAAAAAGGTTTTTTTTAAGTTTGAGTTGTGCTGCACATAGATGTATTATCATAAAAAAATTAAACATATATACATATACATACAACCAACCAATATTGTGATAATATATTTACATGTTGGAATCGTCACCTAACTAACAATATAATATATAAAATAAACATTATAAATGTTGATTAATGTTTATAAACATGTTTGGAATATAAATTATAGCCAAAGCCTATAAGCACACCTTGAAATGATAATATCTAATCCTTGAACTGATTTCAATCTAGCAGATTTCTAGTCTTTGAACCATTGACCATAAACTATTGATTAGCACTAAATCTGATTTGATTTGAAATTGATATGAAAAGGGGATGGAGGTTACAAGGTCGGTCAGAAATGAAGATGATATGGAGGCTTTAAAAGTTCTCTAAAAGATGAGTGTAGAGATCTTTATATAGAGGAAGAGAAGGAGAAAAGTTTGGATCTAATCTTTTACCCATTCTCCTTCCATCGTAGCCCTCCATTTCAAAGCTTCTCTTACACCTTATTAGACTGGCCATTTAACTCCTTGTTAAAGTCTTTTAGACAAATTAGAATAAGGCTAAATATTTGTAATGTCGTTATTAGGCACTAACGTGAGGTTCCTCGGTATACATGGGTAATTTGGCCTAGAAACTACTGGTAATTACCCGACACGGTGCAGAGTTACATACACTAGCGAGGAATGTATCCTGGTCCATGGTGGTCTGTGATAGTTATACACACACATGTATATAGCTATTGTATACCTTGAGTAGGTTGGGCATATTGTACGCGTACGTGAAATCAAAATGATTATGCTTTAAATAATAAACATAACACGAAACGAAAAACAATCGATATAAACTAGTGTTATAGATAAATTATGTAATTTACCAGTAACCAGAACATTATTTTGACCCTTCCACATTACCATTCTGTAACATCCCTATCTAGAGGCCCAAAACTAAGCGCTACAGATGTTGCAGTCATCTATAGTATTAGCTTCCAGCGACTAAATACGGCTATGTTGATGGTATCAATAATATCATAAGCACTTGAATATGAAACAAAACACAGATTTCAAAAACAACTTTTACTTCATTACATTTCAAAACCAATTGTTTTACATTCACAACACATAATCCCAAATCGTTCCCGGGCACAGTACTTAATACAAAATACGCCAAGAGCAGTATATGAAGATACCCCCTTGGTTGATCAGAGTTATATAGTTATAGTAGACTTAATTATAAACACAGCGGAAATACAACAAAACATAAAACTACAACTCCTAAATAGCTATCCGTTTGCCTCCTGCATGCCTCCAGTAGCTTATTCGTAATCCTACTAAAACCTGAAAAAGACCTTAATCCCTCAGCTTTCTCAAATTAATTTTGAGCACCCGAGAGTTTAAGGGGAAAACATAAACTTCGAGTCAGACATAAAGCCTAGTGTGAATAATATTATACATCCTGGAATAATTATGTTAAGTGAGACCACGTCGCTTAGCGGAATGGGTTTCCCCTCACTAACATCCTTTTAAAACATATCTTTGCAAAACCTTTCATAAAACCATATACTGTGCTCCTGCATCCACAATGGTTAAATACTGTAAAGCAATCATTATGTAAACATACATAAATATAAGGTAATAATGAACTATCTTTTCAAACACACAAGTTTTGTTTGGATAAATTTTAACCTTTGGCTGACTCGGGCCTATTAGATAATACAATCAAAATTAACCTAACACCTGTTAGATATTCTTCTTCTGGATTATCCATCCTTAACCATCTGTTAAATATTTCCCATCTGGACGGTCTGTCCTTAACTATATGTTAAATACTTCACTTAGGACGGTCTGTCCCTAACTTAATCATCTCTCAGGTCTTCCCAATCCTAATGGTTTTTCGGGCTCACCAATAACCTATCTATATACAAACATATATTCCTTTCGGCGTGTAATCATAATTTTAGTCTACCTGTGACAAAGCCCTACACACTAGAATTTCGGACAACAATTAGCTGGGGCTATTAGCTAATGTATAGAGCGCGACCCAATACTAGTCCCATCTAGTTTTCTAATATCTGAGTCATTTTCACTTAAGGATCCCCTCCCTAATTTTCCTTGAAAACATTTTCAAAATTATTTAAAACCTTTAAATCAAACTTAACAAGGAAAAGTATATAATCTTTATACTTTATTCAAAATCATATCACCATGTCATATATATATTCTTTACTCAAAATTTAGTTGATAAAAACATTTAACCATTTGAAAGAACCACTTTCTAAACCTTTGACATCATCTCTTTCAAAACCAATATCAAACCTTCCGAAATCATTCCTCAAACCTTTTGAAATCATACATCAAACCTTTCGAAACCATTCTCCAAACCTTTCAAACCCATTGAAAAGCAAACCTTTCGAAAGCTATAAAACTTTGGACATCCTTCGTTAAAATCACTTTAAAACATTGCCTTAGAAAACTTTGGAAAACCTTCCGTTTAAACCTTTCGAACCCATTGAATTAAACCTTTCAAAATCATTCAAATAAAACATTTCGAAACCATTCAATAAACCTTTCGAAACCACTGAATCAAACCTTTCGAAATCATTCAACTAAAACCTTTCGAAACCATTAGAAGCTACCTTTCGAAACCACTGAATCAAACCTTTCGAAATCATTCAACTAAAACCTTTCGAAACCATTAGAAGCTACCTTTCGAAACCACTGAACTAAACATTTCGAAATCATTCAACTAAAACCTTTCAAAACCATTAGAAGCTACCTTTTGAAACCAGTGAACTAAATTTTTCGAATTCATTCAACTAAAACCTTTCGAAACCATTAGAAGCTACCTTTCGACTTCATCGAAAGTTCTGCTTCGAAAGCTTTAAACACGTCCTCTAAAAAAACTCTTTCGAAAGCTTTAGGTTTTACTTCAATTTATATAACAAGGGTGAATCACCTAAGCCGAAAGTTTCCTTTCAAAAGCATGGAGAGGCAGCTAGTTTTTAAAACAAGTAAACCTTTCGCCTTTGTCGACAGGTTCAAAACAAAACATTTATAAAGCGGTAGTAACCTTTCGACTATGTCGGAAGGTTTCAAAACAAAGTAGTAATAAAGCAGCAGTAACCTTTCGAATGTGTCGGAGGGTTTAAAACCTTTCTTTTAAATATCTTGACCTGGTCGAAAACAACCAAGTCGAAAGCTCTTATTCGAAAGCAAAGCAAGTGAAAGCTTTTGGTTTATAAAACAAACATACCCCAACCTCTTTGTCCATTAACCTTTCGACTTAGAACCCTTCGACTCTGTCCAATTCATTACGTACCAAGTAGCTTGATACCATATGCATTGGTTTGATCTTGTTGAAAGCTTAGAAACTCTCGACCTTGTCGGAAGGTCTGGGTCGGAAGGTTTGTTGCCGTAAAGGCTGAAACATGCTAAAAGTATGTTTTCTTTGTTTTTAACTTAAAAAAATAACTTTTCAACTAACCTTCCTTTGTTTGTCAAATTTTCATTGGTTAACAAATTCTTTTCAGAAATATCCTGCCACTATTTTTAGAATTGAATAATAATTTCATTTTATAAAATGCCCCTTCTCCTTAATTAAATATATAAAACATTTAAGTCTCATACCTTAAATAATTTTATATATTCATCAAATAACATAGGAAAAATCTAGAAAAATCATAGAAAATCTATTTTAATATGTTACATAACATATAAAAATTTCAACTCCAAATAATTATTATTTTAGCCGAAAATAATTTATAACCCAATAAGCATTTTCCATCACTAGAAAATTAATATAAAATCCATATTAATTCAGAAAATTGAAACCCATCTCTATAATATCATTTCTGACCTATAATTAAATTTTCAAGGCATTTGGATATCATTAAATAGGGTTTTCATGTCAAACATATCATAAAATTAACATGAACATATATAATGCATCAACAACATATATATACAACTTTAATCATCAAAACATGGCATATACTTGCAAAATCATTTCGGGTCTAATCTTAAAACCGAAAACTAAAAGAAATTGGGATGTAGTAATTATTCACCTTAGCTTTGAGATTATAAATGTGAGATTTGATGTTGATTTAGTTGATTTTTTTCCTTCTTTTGAATCCTAGCTTTAATCTTCTTCTTGAGAATAAAAATGGTGGCCGGCCTTAGGAAATTTTAGTTTGAATGAAATGAAAATGAACGTGAGTTTCATTCCTAAGGGTTTAGGGTATAAACCTTACCTATTTCCCATATTGCCCTTTTCATATCCTAACACATTAACTTAGGTTATTTCATTTTAATTAACACACTATCATGGCACGGCTACCCTTTGTTAATCAAATCTCAACCTTTTAATCTTCACATTAATTTCTTTAATTTACCCAATTAATTATTCTAAATAATGTTATAAAATTATGGGGTGTTACAGATTCCCCATCTTAAAGAATTTCGTTCTCGAAATTACGATATGGTACACAATCAAAACAACCAAAGGTAAAACATACCATCAAACAAATTAGGATAAGCATCTCTAACTCTGCTCTCCGTCTCCCAAGTACAGTCTCTAGCATTGTCATTCCACTGAACCTTTACTAACTTGACTGTCTTGTTCCTCAACTTCTTTTCATCTCTAGCCACAATCTGAATCGGCTTTCTAACTATGGTCAAATCTGGTTCAACTACTAAATCCTCTAACACTGTAGGTGCTATGGTAGTCTCTGGGTCTCTAACACATTTTCTAAGATGAGAAACATGGAAAACATTATGGACTCCAGCCAAACTACTCGGTAACTCTACTCTATTAGCGAGTTTCCCAATTTTCTCAACAATATGGAAAGGTCAAACGAATCTAGGTCCTAACTTTCCTGACTTTCCAAATCTAATCACACCCTTCATCGGTGAAACCTTAATGAACACATAGTCTCTGACAGAAAATTCCAAATCTTTCCTTCTTCTATCATCATAACTTTTCTGCCTAGATTAAGCTTCTGTCATCCTAACTCGGATCAACTCAATTTTCTCTGTAGCTTCCTTCACCAAATCCAGACCAAGAACGAATCTATCCCCAGTCACTAAACAACATACGGGAGACTTACATGGTCTTCCATACAAAGCTTCAAACGGTGCCATCCTAATACTAGTCTGATAACTATTGTTATACGAGAACTCGACTAGATGAAGATGGTCCTCCCATGATCCTCCGAAATCCAATGCACAAGCTCTTAACAAATCCTCCAAGATTTTGTTAACTTTTTCCGTTTGCCCATCAGTCTGTGGATGGTAAGCGGTACTCATATTAAGCTTGGTTCCTAATGCTTCCTGTAGACTTTTCCAGAACTCACTAGTAAAAATCTCTATCACTGACAATACTACTAGGAATCACGTGCAGTCTAACTACATTCTTCATAAATAACTTCGCCAAAATAGGTGTCGTCCTAGTTGATTTTACCGGAATGAAATGGGCACTCTTAGTCAATCTATCTACTATGACCCATATGCTTTCATTTCCTCTACTAGACCTTGGCAACCCATCAATAAAATCCATAGAGATGGAATCCCATTTCCATAATGGAACTTCTAACGGTTGAAGTAATCCACTAGGCTTCTGGTGTTCAGCCTTTGCCTGTTGGCAATTCAAGCACTGCTTAACACACAAACCAATGTCATGTTTCATACCTTTCCAGAAGAAACTTCTCTTCATATCCTGATACATCTTTGTTCCTCCTGGATGGATAGTGAACTTCGAACGATGGCACTCATTCAAAACTTCCTTCCTCGTGTCTCCTACATTCGGAACACTCAACCTTCCTTTCTTCCCCAACCACCCATTTTGGTCAAGATTGAAATCCTTTAGGTCATCGCTCTCCATTCCTTCCCTCAACCTTCTGACCCGTTCAATCAAAACTAGATCCTTCTCCTGTTTAGAAGCTATCTTCTCAATCATCACCGGTCGAACTTCTAAACAAGACACCATAGCACTCCCTGCACTTGAACCTACCTCAGATCTAAACTACATGGTATAAGGTGATAATGCTTCCAAATCTTTCCACTCAGCAATCATACCCAATACTGCATTCTGATGTTTCTGGCTGACAGCATCCGCCACCTTGTTTCCTTTTCCGGGTGTGTACTCAATTCCATAATCATAAGCAGCGATAAACTCCAACCACCTCTGTTGTCTCATGTTCAACTCCTTCTGAGACAACAAGTTCTTCAATGATTTATGATCAGTATAAAGCTCAAATCGCTCTCCCAAAAGATAATGCCTCCACACATTCAAAGCAAATATAACGGAAACTAACTCCAAATCATCCGTAGGATACCTAACTTCATGTGGTCTGAGCTGTCTAGAATCATAAGCAATCAGTTTACCTTTTTGCATCAACACAGCTCCTAATCTAGTTCCACATGCATTAGTATAAACAACTAAATCTTGATTCCCCTCTGGAACCACTAACACCGGTGCATGGGTCAATAAGTGTTTCAAGTTCTGAAATGCTTCCTCACACTTATCATTCCATACGAACTTCACATCCTTTCACGTAAGCTTAGTCATCGGTGCAGCTATCCATGAAAAATCCTTTATAAACCTTTGATAATATCCAGCCAATCTAAGAAAGCTCTTAATCTCGGTCACCGTCTCGGGTCTCTTCCAATTATTCATTGCCTCAATCTTAGTCAGATCTACAGACAACCCTTTCACTAAGACGACATGACCAAGGAACTTCACTTCCTTCTTCCAAAAATGACACTTCGAAAACTTAGCCTTCAATTGATGCTCCCTCAACGTTTCGAGCACAACTCTAAGATGAACTTCATGCTCCTTCTCATCCTTAGAGTATATCAAAATGTCGTCTATGAAGACCAACATAAATCTATCCAAGTGCTCTCAAAAAATTCTATTCATCAGATCCACAAAGAATGCCGGCGCATTAGTTAGTCCAAACGGCATAACTAACCATTCATACGATCCATATCGTGTCCTAAACGTCGTCAAAGGAATGCTATCCTCTGCCACTCTAAGCTGATGAAATCCCATCGCCAAATCCAACTGAGAGAATTCCTTGGCTCCACTTAAACGATCGAACAAATCGTCAATTCTCGGCAATGGATATCGGTTCTTTATCGTCTTCTCATTCAACTTACGATAATCGATACATAGCCTCAACGATCCGTCCAGCTTCTTCGCAAATACTGCGGCAGCCCCCCCATGGTGAACTACTTGGTCGGATAAAACTCTTGCCTTCCAAATCCACCAACTCTGCCATTAACTCTCTCATCTCAGTGGGTGTCATCCTACTCGGCGGCCTACTCACATGCTCAGCTCCAGGCACCAAATCAATCCGAAACTCTATGGCTCGTTTCGGTGGCAGTCCAGCTACTAGCTCAAATACATCAGCAAATTCTCTAACTACAAAGACTCGATGCAACTCATCCTCCAACTCCATAATACCCAATAAAGCATTCACTTCACAACTAGGGTTCTCTACGGTATAAACTATCCGATCACTACAATCCAGGTGACTAATTGATATTTTCCTATCATGGCAAAATATCCTAGCATCATATTTACTAACCAATCCATCCCAAGGATAATCCCAAATCCCACAAAGTCAAACACATGCAAACAACAATCAAAAGTATGGCCTAGCAAATCAAATTCTAAATGGTCACACCTCATCCCAAGCGTTGCATACCCTCCTATCGGATTTGCAACCCTTAAGGAAGTAACTAAGTATGAGGGTTCTAGGTTAAGCCTATCTACCAAACATCGAGAAATAGAAGAATGAGATGCTCCAGTGTCAAATAGAATGCTAACAGACATACCATGAATCTGCAGCGAGCCTCCCAAAACAGCCTTCCCTTTTTCCTGCACAACTGACCTTGGAATTGCGGGCTCCAGTGAATACATCTGTCCCTTTCCATCTCTAGCAGGCTCAGGGCATTTGTTCTTATAATGGTCGATCTGATCACAATTAAAACATCTGACATTCTTCTTTCCAACAGTTTCTTTCCCTTTTTCTTTTCCATTCCCGGTACGACACTCATTAGCATAGTGTCCCTTCTTATCGCATTTGTAGCAAACCACTTCAGCCTTTCCTTTCTTCTGTGCTCCACCCTTCTGAGCATTCTTTTTCTGGAAAAACTTCCTTTTATGGCCCTGTCCCATCTGGGCCTTCTTCATCTTCTTCCTCAAGCAAGCCAATGCCTCTTCTAGTCTTAATGCCATTTCAACCACTACATCACTGGGATCTCTCAAATGCGGTAAAGTGGCACTTATCAACTCTAGCCTCAAGCCCCTTATAAACTTTTCATTCCTCCTGGTCACGGTGTCTACCAAAGCATACCCATATCGGGCCAACTCCTCAAACTTCCTCGCATACTCCAAGACGGACATACCTCCTTTTTCCAACTCTGCAAACTTCTTCACCAATGCCGACTGCGCCATAACATACATGAATCTGTCTGAAAACCTTCTCCTAAACTCCTCCTAAGTTATGGTTTCCTCATCAACTCCAGCAGTAACAATATTCCACCAGAATTGAGCAGCTCCCTGTAGCTGCCTCGAAGCCAATCTCCTCTTTTGTGCATCATTCAATCCTAAGTCAGCAAAAAATTTCTCGCAATGTAGTAGCCAAATTTCCACCTCGATCGCATCTTCAGTACCAATAAACAGCTTCCCTTCTAGCCTGATGCAATCCCTACTTAAGTTAGCATACTGGTTGAACATCGGAACTTCCTGAGCTCCACCTCCAGTAGAATTTCCTCCGACAACTCAGGCTGCTATTCCAGCTTGCATCATGTTTACAAAGAACTGATACATTGCTCCCATGTCCATCTGGGGAACTCCTGCACCAACAGTTTCAACTTGAGTCTGACCGGGACCTCTCTTAGTGTTTGGTCGAGCATTTACATTAGTGGTGGTGCTATCTCCTCCAAAATTAACTCTGCCTCTTCTTCCCTCCATATCTATATTCAAACCTCGTGAGATACAGATGAATAGCCTAACTAAGATAGGAGTCTTGAGAGATAGCGTATACTTATATATATATATATAGCAAATACAAGTACGTTACTATAACGTTATCCCATATCCCGATCTTAACTCTAATTTCTAAGGATTATGTTTTCAAAAATAATTTTTAGTTAAAGTATTTCATAAACCATGCTCTGATACCAAGCTGTAACATCCCCTACCTAGAGGCCCAAAACTAAGCGCTACATATGCTGCAGTCATCTATAGTATTAGCTTCCGACGACTAAATACGGCTATTTTAATGGTATCAATAATATCAGAAGCACTAGAATATGAAACAAAACACAGATTTCAAAAACAACTTTTACTTCATTACATTTCAAAACCAATTGTTTCACATTCACAACACATAACCCCAAATCATTCCCAGGCACAAATTAAATATACTTCATACAAAATACGCCAAAAGCGGTATATGAAGATACCGCCTTGGTTGATCAGAGTTATATAATCATAGTAGACTTAATTACAAACACAGTGGAAATACAACAAAACATAAAACTGCAACTCCTAAATAGCTATTTGTTTGCCTCCTGCATGCCTCCAGTAGCTTATTCGTCATCCTACTAAAACCTGAAAAAGACCTTAATCCCTCAGCCTACTCAAATTAATTTTGAGCACCCGAGAGTTTAAGGGAAAAACATAAACTTCGAGTCAGACATAAAGCTTGGTGTGAATAATATTATACATCCCGGAATAATTATGTTAAGTGAGACCACGCCACTTAGCGGAACGGGTTTCCCCTCACTAACATCTTTTTAAAACATATCTTTGCAAAACCTTTCATAAAACCATATACTGTGCTCCTGCATCCACAATGGTTAAATAATGTAAAGCAATCATTATGTAAACATAAATAAATATCAGGTAATAATGAACTGTCTGTTCAAACACACAAGTTTTGTTTGGAAAACTTTTAACCTTTGGCTGACTCTGGCCTACCAGACAATACAATCAAAATTAACCTAACACCTGTAAGATATTCTTCTTCTGGATTGTCTATCCTTAACTATCTGTTAAACATTTCCTATCTGGACGGTCTGTCCTTAACTATCTGTTAAATACTTCACTTCTGGACGGTCTATCCCTAACTTAATCATATCCCAGGTCTTCCCGATCCTAATGGTTTTTCGGGCTCACCAATAACCTATCTATATACAAACAAATATTCCTTTTGGTATGTAATCATAATTTTAGTCTACCTGTGACAAAGCCCTACACACTGGAATTTTGGACAACAATTAGGTGGGGCTATTAGCTAATGTATAGGGCGTGACCCCATACTAGTCCCATCTGGTTTTCTAATACAGGAAATTATTGTGAAGGACAAAATTTCTCAGCATTTTAGCTTCAAGGACAGACCTTCAGTATTTTAGCCTGAAGGGCAACTTTATTTAGGTATCAGTTTTTAAGTTTTTAGGTATCAGTTTGTAGTTATCGGTAGCAGTTTTTAAATATCAGTTTTTAGTTCGGTAGCAGTTTTGGAAAAAATGTTTGTTCTTATGAATAATTTTGAAAAAATGTTTGTCCTTATGAATAATTTTTAGAAGAATGTTTGTCCTTATGGTTAAAATATTGAAGTCGTGTCCCTGAGGCTAAAAATATATAAATTTTTGTCCTTTAAATTAATTCCTCCTTTCTAATATTTGAGTCATTTTCATTTAAGGATCCCCTCCCATAATTTTTCTTGAAAATATTTTCAAAATGATTTAAAACCTTTAAATCAAACTTAAACAAGGAAAAGTATATAATCTTTATACTTTACTTAAAATCATATCACCATGTCATATATATATATTCTTTACTCAAAATTTAGTTGATGAAAACATTTAACCATTTGAAAGAACCCCTTTCTAAACCTTTGAAATTATCTCTTTCAAAACCAATATCAAACCTTCAGAAATCATTCCTCAAACCTTTCAAAATCTTACATCAAAACTTTCGAAACCATTCTCCAAACCTTTCGAACCCATTGAAAAGCAAACCTTTCAAAAGCTATAAAACTTTGGACATCCTTCTTTAAAATCACTTTAAAACATTACCTTAGAAAACCTTTCGTTTAAACCTTTTGAACCCATTGAATTAAACCTTTTGAAATCATTCAACCAAAACCTTTCGAAACTATTCAATAAACCTTTCAAAACCACTGAATCAAACCTTTCGGAATCATTCAACTAAAACCTTTCGAAACCATTAGAAACTACCTTTCGAAACCACTGAACTAAACCTTTCGAAATCATTTAACTAAAACCTTTCGAAACCATTAGAAGCTACCTTTCGAAACCACTAAACTAAACCTTTCGAAATCATTCAACTAAAACCTTTCGAAACAATTAGAAGCTACCTTTCGAAACCATTGAACAAAACCTTTCGAAATCATTCAACTAATACCTTTTGAAACCATTAGAAGCTACCTTTCGACTTCGTTGAAAGTTCTGCTTTGAAAGCTTTAAACACATCCTTTAAAACAACTCTTTTGAAAGCTTTGGATTTTACTTCAATTTATAAAACGAGGGTGAATCGCCTAAGTCGAAAGCTTCCTTTCGAAAGCATGGAGATGCATCTAGATTTAAAACAAGTAAACCTTCCGCCTTAGTCGAAAGATTCAAAACAAAACATTTATAAAGCGACAGTAACCTTTCGACTATGTTGGAAGGTTTCAAAACAAAGTAGCAATAAAGCAGCAGTAACCTTTCGACTATGTCGGAGGGTTTAAAACCTTTCTTTTAAATATCTTGACCTGGTCAAAAACAACCAAGTGGAAAGCTCTTATTCGAAAGCAAAGCAGGTGAAAGCTTTTGGTTTATAAAACAAACATACCCCAACCTCTTTGGCCATCAACCTTTCGACTTAGAACCCTTCGACTCTGTCCAATTCATTACGTACCAAGTAGCTTGATACCATATGCATTGGTTTGACCTTGTCGAAAGCTTAGAACCTCTCGACCTTGACGGAAGGTCTGGGTTGGAAGGTTTGTTGCCATAAAGGCTGAAACATGCTAAAAGTATGTTTTCTTTATTTTTAACTTAAAAAAGATAAATTTTCAACTAACTTGCCTTTGTTTGTCAAATTTTCATTGGTTAACAAATTCTTTTCAGAAATATCCTACCACTATTTTCAGAATTGAATAATAATTTCATTTTATAAAATGCCCCTTCTCCTTAATTAAATATATAAAACATTTAAGTCTCATACCTTAAATAATTTTATATATTCATCAAATAACTTAGGAAAAATCTGGAAAAATCCTAGAAAATTTATTTTAATATGTTACCTAACATATAAAAATTTCAACTTTAAATAATTATTATTTTAGCCGAAAATAATTTATAACCCAATAAACAATTTCCTTCACTAGAAAATTAATATAAAATCCATATTAATTCAGAAAATTATGAAAATTGAAACCCATCTCTAAAATATCATTTCTGACCTATATTTAAATTTTCAAAGTATTTGGATTTCATTAAATAGGGTTTTCATGTCAAACATATCATAAAACTAATATGAACATATACAATCTATCAACAACATATATATACAACTTTAATCATCAAAACATGGCATATACTTGCAAAATCATTTCGGGTCTAATTTTAAAACCGAAAACTAAAAGAAATTGGGATGTAGTAATTATTCACCTTAGCTTTGAGATTATAGATGTGAGATTTGATGTTGATTTAGTTGATTTTCTTCCTTCTTTTGAATCCTAGCTTTAATCTTCTTCTTGAGAATAAAAATGGTGGCTGGCCTTAGGAAATTTTAGTTTGAATGAAATTAAAATGAACGTGAGTTTCATTCCTAAGGGTTTAGGGTATAAACCTTACCAATTTCCTATATTGCCCTTCTCATATTAGCCTTGGTTAATGTGTGTGTGTGTGTGTGTGTGTTTTATTATACTTTGTTATTCTGCTTTGGGTTCTTATTAATAGCTCTTTGATATACTTTTATTTATTATAGGATACTAACCCCAATGATTCGTATTCTAGTGGACTTAAGTTTTCGATCTAGTGAAAATTCGGACCTACTAAGATGTAGGTTATCACATGTGGTATTAAAGCATATGTAAGTCGACCATAGAATTAGAATAGCTGAGTGAACATATTTGTATTTTTACTTGTAAATATATATATTATACGCCAAACTTTACAAATTCTAACTATAGAAGTAGATGCGATCATATTATGAAAAGATGGATAGGGCGACTATGAGCTGAAAAAATAGTTAGAGTTAAAAATATATGCCTATCCCAATCACTCCATGAGAGATAGGTCATACTGAAAGGCGTTGACTTAAGAAGAGCATGAGTGCGACAAATAGAAGGGTCCTTGAAGCTGGATAGTACTTGACTCTCTTGTTGGGCCTAGATTTCCCTATGATTATAGATCTCCACATGTAAGTTAGATCGAAATAAATAGGAAGTAATGAATGTATATGATGCAGATATCCGAAAATAAGAGTTGAGCTAGTTCCCGAAGGTAGGTGTGTAGTATTCATTCCAAGATGATAGCCGGATCTTTAATATATTCTGTAAGAAGAAAAGCCCAAAAGAAAAGATAAATAAAACCCACTCTGAGTTCGATCCCATATAAAAGAATTTAATAAAAAGGTTTTAACTTTCTTAAAAGTATTAGAAACAATTTTGAAAGGATTTATTTAAAAGTAGAAAAACCCTATTTTTGAAAAGTAAATAAATATTAAAAAATTTCCACAAAATTAAACATATTTTTGTATTTTATTTAAATAGAAATTCTATTTAAAAGTAAAAACCGTTTAGACCATAATTTTCAGTTAAATGGGTTTTAATAACGAGGCATTTCCTTTGAAATTAATAAGAAATTGAGCGTATGTATATCTTGGCGATTTTTTTGATTTTGAAAATTCGAAGTTTTAAAATTCTTTTAAGGGGTAGATAATAGGAAGTGGTACTAGTTTTAAATAGGGTGAATAGAATAGAAGGGTAAAAAGGCTCAAAAATGAAGAAAGGAAGCCTATTCCTATATGAGGAAAATACAGAGAAAATCCCAACGGCTAAAGCTGTACGCGAACGCAATGCGATGATTCAGTAAAGAAGACAGTCAATTGAGAGGAAAACTATATAAAGAGAAGCAAATAATTAAGAGCAATATAGGCAGAAGAAAGTTAAATAGTAGTAACATTATGAAATATAAATGGAAACAACTTTAGGGATTAAAATAATGTTAGCAATCTAATTAGGAGCAACATAGGAAAAATGAACAGTTTCCACAAATATCTACAGTAACTGCATATATCTTTTAAAAGTCCCCCACATATGTTATCTGAGTCTCCGCTGAGGTTAAAAGTGGAAATAACATAAGTGATAGTAAAATTATAGAATGGAAGTTGTTCTTGTCTACTCCAATTTTTATTGTTTAAAGTTATAAAGGATGTTTTAAAACACTATAAGTGCATTTTTGAAAAATGTTTTAGTATGAAAATTGAGTTTTTCGAAATACAAAACTTAATAAATGATTTGAGTTAAAAATCCTACTTTTATGAAGTAAAATCTTAGTTGTGAAAAGGTTTTAAAGGAAAGAATCATTTTAAATTAATTTTTTTGCTAACAACTTTTGGAACTTAATAAATAAACTTGCTTCATAAATCCTAAAATATAGTTTCAAAAGTTCTAATTTTGTATTTTAAAGATAAAAGTTTTAGGTTAAGTACTTCATGAATGTGAAGTTTAATAATTTTTATCATTTTTATAAAGATTAGTGAAAAATCAAACCAACTTCGATATAGAGTAGATAGGGATGACTGCTTAGATAGGACGGGGTAAAAGTTAAGGCTATGAATGAAATAGCTATGAATGCTCGTAAAGTAGTGACAAGGAATCCACATAAAATATAAGGAATATTGGTATGAATCTAGGAATGTGTAATACCCTGCTCCAACACTCTTGGCAAGAATTAGGAATGCTACCCTCACACTGTGATGCTTTTATTTTAGTGTCACAAGTTTGAAAGGTAAAATGCTAGAACATTAAATCATCTAGAGTAAATGTTTTTAAGCTGAAGAAATATTACACATTCATACTTGATTTACAAGATAATTAACATAGGGCCTTGCTTTCATCTTCATACATATATTTACATCTAGGTTTACAATACTAAATGAGAGCTATAAGAAAAATACTTCACTTTGGTTTGTCCTCGAAAAGTTCCACCTCTTACTCTACTTATCAGAACCTGAAATATTTATATGTAGCATCATGAGCAACACTGGCCCAGTGAGGTAGCTATTTAATCCAAATTTCATGTCATGTCATAGTGGTGTATTATAAAAGTTTAACAAGAAACCTCTTTACCAATTATAACACTTATTGGTAGCATTCATCAATATGTATATTTTAACATATCACGTCACAAAAATTATCCAAGATGTCCAAACCCTATTTTTAGAGTATTGTAGAGTAACAAACATATATCATGTAAGGAAAATATGTAAATTTCCACCAAACATATTTGTCAAAATTCATTCGACATATATAGATATATGTTGTAACTAGTGTTGATGCTAAAAATGGCAGCAACACCTAAATATCAGATGAAAGCACCAAAATATAGATATCCAAATCAAATAAGCAAAAATAACAGGAAATTAAAAGGAGACATGAGAATTTTTATAGTGGTTTTTCAATCTCTGACTTACGTCCACTTTATATTTTGTTATTAGTTGTAATCTCTCTAAATTACAATGAATTATATCAGACCTGACCAAAATCAAGTGGATCTCAGATTTACAATGAAGTTTCTAGATTATTTGAGAGTCACTAGTACTAGGGATTTGCTGGCCTTAGTCCTATAACAGCAAAATTAATATCCTAGGTGACTTTAATGGAGGTGAGGCCAAAGGTTAAGAAGAATAAGTCTCTTAAGTCAGAGAATCTGATATGAAGAACAAGGTCCCTCTCGAGTTGCTGTATGGCTGGTATTTATAGAGAAACATGTGAGTAGGTTCAGAAGCCTGCTTGAAGTGAAGTCCAGAAGCTAGCCCAGTATTATACAAGTAAGCACGAAGGCCCACAAACCAAGAAAACAACTCAGTACCAATCTACAATGGATCGGTACCAATCTGTTTTGCTTGTTGCAAAGTGAACTCTTTCACTTGTTATGCCCTTTTATCCTCTATTTGATGTGTTCCATGCTCTTTTCCATCGACTTTGAGATGATTCTAACGATCTTCCAATAGCACTTGAATTATCTTTCCTCCTTCACTTTCTTCTCATCAATCCTTGGAATTGCTCATCCAAAATTTGGGAAAACCACTTGTCCATAAGTGGTTGGAGTTGCATAAAGGTATATGGAGTTGGAGTGGCAGAAATGAGAGAAAAGACAACTCTTCACCAACTCAAAATCACTCTTCATCGACCAAAATCACTCTTCACCGAGTTAAAATCACTCTTCACCGACCAAAATCACTCTTCATCGAGTTAAAATCACTCTTCATCGAGTTATCTCCTTAGTCTAATTGCCATCGAAATCTCTCCCAATTGTTTCTCTACTTCTTTCAAGTGCGCTTCCAAGTTTTTGAGTCATTTTGTCTTTGGCTTGACCTTTATATTCTGATTGAAATCTGCTTGGCTAAAAAGAGGGTTAACAACTAGGAACATAACAAAATCTGAAATCCATGTAAAAATCTATTAGACTACACATGGATTTAATCTGAACATGGAGTAAGGAAATAGATCCAAGAAACTTTTTATCGCATCGTGGCTGGCATCCCAACACATAGTATGGATGTACCCTGTCTTCTAACACACAGTATGAAAATAAAGTAATAGTGCACTATCCTAGATCTTTTGTCTTTTACCGTACGCGATCGAAAGCCAACACGATTAATGTTCCAGTCAAAAATTACAAATCATGAGTATATATATCTGTGTGTATTTTTTTAGAATACATAGTAATCATAAACCAATATAGGTTATTCCTTCTTTCAAACAACCAAAGCATTAATCATATACACTTGGTTGAGGTCAACAATATTACGCAATAAAAGATATGTCTATAATACCAAATGAGTTTAAAATAGTGTGACATATAGATTAAACTTGTTATAATTTACACATCACTTCATGGAATGACTTGAAATTATAAAATTAGACAGTTTTCCTCACCTTAGCAATTATAGTTTCGGCCTATAGTTTAGCTCCTTGGCTTTCCCTAAGATCTTCCTTGTTTTCTTACTTTTGTTAAGCTTTTAGATTTATGGAAGTATGAAAACCAAATGAAATTATCATCCTATTTATAACCTTTCTTTAAGGTTAATTTAGTCTTTTTAATTTGGACACTTGTCCATCTTTTTCTATGCAAACTTTGGCATAATTACACATGCCCCCTTAGTTGTCATCTTAATAAACAAGGTAATATTACAAGCTTAAACCTAATTAGAGTATGTGCGACTACCTCCTTTAAATGTCATACTTAATGCCACCTCATACTTCAAGTTGATATTACAAGATTACACCTAATAGGCCTATGTGTCGTTAACTCCTTTAAAGGCCATACTTAATGCCACATCATGCTTTAAGATGATATTACAAGGTTACACTTAATTAGTCTATCAGATCATAAGAATCTTTTGGTCTTTGAAATAGAGTTGTAACTTAATATTTCATCTTTCAAACAATTATAATATCATTTCATTTTTTGGATTTACGAACACATAAGAAAGTAAGTTGATCAGGTTATTACAGAATGTTTTATTTGGTATATGTGATATCCATAAGAAGAACCCATAAAGGAATAATGAATGGTAACAAAGTACACTTTTATGAGTTCTAGAGTGTACTCATATGAAAAATCAGTAACAAAAAAAGTAAATACAAAAATTTGAGAATATTAATAAGGGATTTGAATTAAAAGAAGATATTAATAGAGGGTAATGAGATGGAAAACACATATAGATGATTCTAGTAGACTCAAGGTTAAGGAAGGCAAGACAAATAACGAAAAAGTTACTCCGCCCAGCCAATTTTCTGATGAGTTATCCTAAACGTGCATAGTTTATATTTCTTACCCAATACGGTGTGGGAATGCACAGTTTATCCTATAATTTGGTGTAATAATTGAAGTGAGGGATGGACCTTATTTATTAGAAGCCAAGAGGGTAAGTTATGACATGTGGGTTATAGTAAAATGGTATAGAATGTCCATCTTAATTGAGTAAGGAGTGATAAGGAAACAACTACATTAACACCAGTTGATGTTGAAAGGTAGCTTCCAGTAATTGTTTCTTTTAGGCTTTGGGTTTTAAGCATTAGTTGCCTCTGTTTGCACAAAAAAAGCGTACGATATTTTTTGAGAAATGTTCATTTTTATTACTGCTTGATTCTTTGGATTGACCGCTATCTAGATTGAAAAACAATATAGATAAGGAAATCTTATAAAGACACTTAACTAACGCAAATTAAGACGGGAAGTTTATAAAATAAATTAGGAAAGTTATTTGAATTAGCTACTAAAAGTAAATAAAGTTAAGACCCAAAAGTATTAAAATTTTAGGAAGATAGATTTTGGCGAGCAAAGAATAGGGAAGGTTGTTGCGAAATAACATGTCACTATCCCTATATCTTAAAAGCTAAAATTTATAAATGTACTTGTGCGCTGATTGTTGTTCTGATGTAAAAGAAAAGGTTTTCGAAATATTGAATATTTAATGTGTAATAGGCTAAGGTTAATCATAGTGTTAACCATTGATTAAATTTAAATTGCGTGGGATGTGGCTTAATTTGTTTTGAAAAGTTTTGTTCAAAAATATTTAATTTTTAAAAACTAAAATACTTTTGTAAAAGTTTTGAAAGATGAGTTTTAATTTTAAAAATTTTTCAACCATTTCAAAATTTAAATTGAAAAAGATTTTTAACGAAAAAGAGAAAATTTGTGATTTTTGAAATGCCACATGCTTAGTATAGGAAAAGTCGACGGGTTAGCAAAAATGAATTTTATTATTTTGTAGGAGTGACAGTATGTAAAACATGGTTAAAGACGAGGAAAAAAGCTATTTTAGCTTTGAAATTTCTTTTTCATACCTTTTTGATAGTGGAACAAAACTTGTTTTGAAATAACTTTGGCTTAAAATTTAAAAATAAATTTCCTTATGCGAATTGTACTTGGAAAAGAACCGGGGGCATGAGAGAAGGTTCCAAGATACATCGAAACAAGCACATAAGAGAAGGATGGAAATATGGAGCTCCCCATCTAATTCCATTCTAGCATAAGAGTATAGGTTTAGGAAAACTGGATTTTTAAAATTTTGAATGTTATAAATGGTGGTTAGGTATTGGATGGTAGGGATTGGATGCGAAATTGGTTGAACCATGCTCCTGTTCGCAATGGTGTGGGAAATTGTTGTGTGAAAGGGATTTTTGATTTTTGAAAACTTGCATACATATAAAACTATCAGTATATATAGGTTGGTTGCACCATATTTTCCAAATTATTTTAAAGAATGCATTCATATAGGAAACACCAATTTAGTCATATTCTGCATACATGTCATATGTGTTGTGATACACCATGCATTTGTACACGATTGGCTGCAAAATTGGTTGCATACTAATTGGGTGGATAGCTTAGAATGGTTGCGTTCCATGTTATATGATTTAATCCTTGAGGAATTTCATGGATTAAATTCTTTTAAGAAGGAAGAATGTACACCCCGTAAAATAAACAGAAATTAGTTAAAAAGAATCGATAAATAATTATTAAAGGTCAAAAATATAATTTTTTCTTCAACATTGGAATTTGGCTACAAAACTTGCACCATTGTGTTTGTGGTAATTTACTGATCCATTTTCATATATAAAGCTTTGTTGTAAGTCTAAATCTAAATTTATGTTTAATTCAAATCTCTTTTCGGATATATAATTCTAATAAATATGTATATACTCTTGATACATATTTTGGTAGAAAGAAAGGGAGTCGATCAGGAATAATGTGTTTAGATCTGGAGATTTGGAAGCTTAGAGGTGTGTGGAAAATTATATATTTTTATATAATATTGAATTTATATCATTATAAATCCGTTCCTTTTATGCCTAAATATAAATTTTGGAATTGTAAGCTTATATATTTGTATATATACATAATGAACTTGAGAACCTTGCCTATATATTCTATGAATTGTTAACTTTGATTAAATGTTGTATATACCTAAATGTGGAATGTAAGGGTGAAAGTAGTCCCTAAAAGTTATAGATAATTCATTAATACTATTTTATGTAAATATTAGATTTGTTATTTGAATGTTATAAGTTATTAAACATGAATTGAAGAATGTTACAAATTTGATTATGTTTAAGTTAATATTTTAATTCATTGGAATGAAGAATGTTTCTATGTAAATTTCTATAAACTATCCACTTTATAACTGTGTACGAAAGGATATGTTTGAAATAACAAAGAATATTCCTAAAAGAAAGAGATGTACAAAATAGGGTCGTTTACTCTATTTTACTGTCTATTTGAATAATAACAAAAGAGATAATTTCTTGTAATTCCAAACACAATACATATCCTCTTTTAAATTACTTATGAGAAAGTACAGTGTTAACATTCCTTTTAGGATAATTTAGTTGAAGTGCATTAAAATATAGGAATCCCTAAATGTAAAACCAAAGTAATGTAAATAAATGTAATAACAAAAGTTTCGTTGTCATTTTAATATATGTAATTTAGGAAAGTTAGGAAATAAGTAATAAACAATGAAAGTATAAATACGATAACGAAATAAGAAATTAGGGAATTTATATTAATCAAGAAAGGTAGCTAATTTAAAGGGATCATTGAATTATATTAGTGGTAATAGTTGAAAAGGAGGAGTAAATTATATCTAATTGTACTAATTGGAAATCAACCAGTAAAAGATATTTAATCTATTAAGTTAGAAAGAAGCGGTAAATGACATTTAATGGCATTAATGAAATAAGAAGTAAGTTCATGTAAGTAAACACTAATAATTGAACTTATGAGGCTTAGTAATTCTCTGACTAAAATTATATCACCTCAAGAATACGTTTACGACAGTTGTAAATTATTAGATCCAGTCAAGTTTAAATTAACTATAATGATGCGGTAAAGTAAGGGTTGGAATGCGAGGTCAATAATGTTGCACAACAAAAGTCTGTCCTCCACAAGAGGCTACCAGCAGCTGTGTACAATATATATTGAAGTGAGACATCTCCAACTATAGGGCCTATGTGGATATACGTTAGCGTATAAGTAAAGGGAATATACCGAAGGGAGTTCGCCCCAGGTTTGAGGCCTTCAATAACCAATTAGGGTCTGCGTCAATCCCAATATGGGGTACTAAGTAAGAAGGTAGGCATTACCTTGATTACATTAGGCAATCTAAATAGGATGGTGGTTGTAGGATCGAAGCTATATCAGCAAGGTTGGTACTATATACGCAAGGAGTAGGGCTGTACACATAGATTGAGAGCGTAATCAGTCCTGGAACTGTTATCAGAAGGATTTGGGTTACACCTAATCAGAACATACCTCCTATTAGTGCAGGTTCCGTATAGGATATGCAAATTTCCTTCAAGTTTGTTTATTAGTTTGTTTGTTATAAGGAGAGGCTGGCTAGATAACTCTTTGTTAGTGTCTTTTCGACGAATTAGAATACTACTAAACAGTTGTACTGCCATTATGTAACAACCCGCATATTTTACGATGGTATATTTAAATGTTTTATTTAAATATAGCGTCGTTAGTCGGATTTAAGTCCGAAATGTCACTTTTTGCAAACGGTCGAATTAGAACTCGGGACCACTTCCATTGAGTCCAAAATGGCGTTTGTGATCTTTTTGAGTATAAGCATCGATATGTTTGGAGTGAGTTGAATTTTGCTATTTTCTATTTGGACTTTTGAGTTTGGGTTTCAGCCCACTAACCCAACTTATTACTCTAACTCATTAACTCTTCATCCATTCACTCATTTCATTTTCCTAACACTCAAGCTCAATTGAAAATGGGGGAAGAGAATGGGAAATAGAAATTCCAAGCCCTAGTTTCCTTTTGCAAACTCAAATTCTTGCTCCAAAATCAAAGAGAAGCTTAGGTAAGCCTTCTTTTCACCTTCTCCATCTCAATCTCTCTCCAATTTCAGAAATTTCCTATAAGCTAATTTAGGAAATACTTGTTTTGATCTTAGATTGGAGCTTGTAGAGTAGAAGTGAAGAGTGGTTGATCTTTTCTTTGTGTTTGAGCTTCTCATCATTGTTTTTGAGTTAATAGGTGAGTTTTTGAACTCACATCTTTGTCTATTTCTATCATTGTTGTTAGGTATGAATTCCTAACATCTCTTCATGTTCATTTGCTTTTGATTTGAATTGATTTGGTGAACATTTCAATTTTTGGTGTTTTGAAGTCAAAAACTTTAAAAATCCTAGCTTTGATGTATGAACATGCTTTTGATGGTGTATCGAAGAGCCTATAGGACTGGGTTGTTGATTGGCATAAACCCCTAACGCCCATTGCTCGTCCGATCGCAAATTTTTGAGAGTTTCCCTTCATTGGGCTAGGCTGGAAATACTGGAAAACAGGGTCCAGTCGACTGAACTCAGATCCCAGTCGACTGACCTGGAACCCGAGAGTTTTCCAGGTTCGGTCCAGTCGACTGGCTCTCTGAGTCCAGTCGACTGACCTAGAACCCGAGAGTTTTCCAGGCATTGGGCCAGTCGATTGAACTCAGTGCCTAGTCGATTGACCTGCTTGTCTCAGCCCAATTTGTTTATTTGCTTGGTTTTCCAATTTTGATCGATTCGTGTCGATCCAATCAGTTGTTATCGCATTTTTGACTTTGATGATTCCTTTTCAGATTTCGTACATGGGTTTTTATGAAATGATCTTTTTAAATTGTATTAAAAGCGTGTTTCTCCAACTTATAATTTCTATTTAAAACACACACACAATTTTGCACTTCGAGCGAAGAGGGAGGAGAATTAAATGATTAAATAAAATGCGTGCTATGAACACGTGGGTTTATCTTTCCAGTTAATTCCTAATCTATTCGTTTGACCGTTTTGACCTTTGGGTCTGGTTTACCGATGAGATGAGGTGAACTTTGTACTGCTTTGAGTGTGAAATTGATTAATGGTTAGTAAACCGTTTAGTGCGAACGTGTGGTATGGGACTTACGTTAACATTTTTCGGGTTCCTTTCTGAGAGTTGTGACACATTCTGCCAGTTAGTGGTGTCCAGTACTGGGTCTCCGGACCTTCACCACTACGGTTTGTTGCCCTATAGTATCGCTTTTGGAGTTGGTCATTCGTCACCGCTCGAGAGATATTTGGGTTTGTTGCCTTCGGGGTCTGTGGCCTTTGGGCTTGAGCCTTCGGAGTTTGTTGCCTTCGGGTATATTGCCTTCGGGCTTGTGCCTTCGGGTTTGTTTCCCTATAGTATCACTTTTGGAGTTGGTCATTCATCACCGCTCGAGTGATATTTGGGTTTGTCGCCTTCGGGTTTGTGGATCCTTGTTATACATTACTGAGCTCGAGCATCTTTTGTTTCTTTGACAATTATATTTCCCTAGTGTATCGCCTTTGATGTTGGTCCTTTGAACCACACGATATATAGCGATTACCTTGTGGAAACTTGTGTTACCTTTATTGGTATTTGTTATTTGGCTTTTTAGCTTGTTTTGGGATATTCATATCCTTTGTTTATTTGAGATGCCGATGATATGAGGCTTGTTATGATTCATCTCTTATTAGATGATTTGGTTATCTCTTTTGGAGATATTTGTGGTACTTTATGACCTTGTATGTTCATCATCAATTAGTTTATCTAACTGATTTGTTTAGCTAGACTAACCCGTGTATTTTATACTCGGGTCAGACCGAGATGTTTCAGGTTAGGTACATTGGACTTGGCCTATTTTGCTTCCACATGGACTATTCTGCTAGTTCCTTTTTGTTATAGCTTTTTGTGTAGTCCTTTTTGGCTGTAACTCTGATATGTATTCTTTTGACTCGCCTGTATATTGTGGTTTTCTTTATCACTTGACATGTATCATTTTGTATACTCTGTAATGTATCTGTATATGTGTAAATGTATGTGATGATCCACTGTTATGTGATGTGTATTACATTGAGTTGTTATATTTTGCTCTGATAGATCCTTCAGCCACATATGGCTTTGTATTAAGTATTTGTTCGATATGTCGATTCATTTGAGAAAGAAGTGGCAACTGTCAACGTATTCAATCGATAGTTAAGACAAGGCTATAGATTGTCGCTCCTATCCAGCTCTATTCTCCATATTAGCAGACGGTGTTACCTAGTAATACTCTTTGCTAATGTGGGTCTCGGAGTGGGGCGTCACAGCTTGGTATCAGAGCTGAGTTCAGAACAAAATATGATAAACATAGAACAGAGACACATATTATGGTACATCAAAGTGTAGTATGAATGTTACGAATCTTTGAATCATCGTGCCTTTATTCTTTCCGTGCCTTTGGGGTAGATAGAATTTTTGGGAATACGTCTAGGAATGCATTTTATTCCGTAGTATTCCATAATTGAATTAATGATATCTACCTTGTGAATAATCTTTATCTTATCTTAACTTTCAGCTAATGGCCGGAAGAGGCAGAGGACGACGCTCGGATGTTGGGCAATCCAGCGGCTCGCATCCGGACGGCGTTTACAGGTCTGCCGAGTAGTTTTTAGAGTTATTTAGGAGCACTCAGCCTCCCGCTCCTATTCGAGCATCTCCTCCATGCAAGTCTACCTTTGCACGCCTGTGCAGTGATTTTTCTCATCTTGGAGGAAAGCCATTCAAAGGCTCCGAGTCCGTTCTTGAGGTCCAAGCTTGGATTCGCACATGCGAACGTATCTTCTCTCGCATGGATTTTTCTGACCACGATCGAGTTCTTGTAACTTCTAGCTTATTGCAAGAGCGTGCCCTTGATTGGTACGAGCTTCTTGTAGCCGAACTTGATGAGTCTGTTCTTTCTTGGACTCAGTTTCGGGAACGATTCGAACTCAAATTCGTTCCTGAATCTGAGAAAGTTTTATTAGCCCGTCGCTTCCTTGAGTTGAAGCAAGGGAAGTCCTCCGTCTCTGAATATGTTGCATCATTCGAGGCCTTATCTAAGTATGGTCTTGAATTCATTAGCATCTCTTATAAGAAGAATATGAAGTTTGTCTCTGTTCTTAAGAAATATCTTAAGAAGTCTTTAATGCTTCAGCTTAAGCTTTCTTTTGAGGAGTTGGTTGACTCGACACTTCATCTCGAAGCCATTGAGAGGGAGTGTGATAGTGGTGATGATATTGAGGTTCGCAAGAACCCCAATAAGAAGAAGTTTCCATTTCATAAGCGGGAATTTTTCCCTTCCAAGAAGAAAAAGCCTGTTGAATCTGGTTCTAACTCTCAATTTGCTGGAACACCTTCCATTCGGAAGTGTTTCAATTGTGGTTCTCCTGATCATATGATTCGAGCTTGTCCTAAGCCTCTCTTCTGCCGTTATTGCAAGAATGAAGGTCATCATGTTTCCTCCTGCCCTACTGTTCCTGCTAATTCCAAGTCTGGCAAGCTTTATGTTGCTAAGGCTTCTGGAGGTTCTTCTCAGCCCAGAGGTATATCTCCATCTATTTTGGAAGGTTCTATTTTATTTCATGACCGTAGTATTCGAGTTCTTTTCGATACGAGTGCTTCGCATTCTTTCGTACTAAAAAAGCTTGTCGATGATTTGTCTTTGGATGTTTCTTGTATGGTTACTTCGTTGAGGATTGCGAATCCTATTGGGGGATCTGCAACCCTTAGGATGCTTTGTGATGATGTTGAGATTGTTTTATGTGGCTTTTATTTTCGTGCGAATCTGCACGTTATTTCCTATCTGCGATTTGATATGATTTTGGGTATGGACTGGCTAGTGAGATACGATTCCAGGATTATTTGTTCTGAAAGAATTTTATATCTTTGACACCCAGATTCTTCTACTCAGCTATCACTTGTTCTTCGGAATGTGGATAATTCCAAAATGGCTTTATATTCTCTTGACTCACGAGATGATGATGATATGTATCGTATTCCTATTGTTTGTGACTTCTCTGATGTTTTTGAGCCGGTTTCGGGTTTGCCACCAAAGCGAGTGATCGAGTTCTGCATTGATCTCATTCCAGGTGCGCAGCCAGTTGGCCATCCTCCCACGAGGATGTCTACAAAAGAAAATGAGGAACTCAAGAAGCAGCTTTTAGAGCTTGAGTCCAAGCAGTTGCTTCAGTCTAGTTTTTCACCGTGGGGTGCCGCGGTTGTCTTCGTGAAGAAGTCCGATGGAACTCTTAGGCCCTGCATCGATTATCGCAAGCTTAACGAGTTGACCATCAAGAATAGGTATCCATTGCCTAGGATCGATGATATGTTCGATCTATTGAGTGGCGCTAAGGTCTTCTCTCAGCTCGACCTTGCCACTGGTTTTCACCAACTCCGAGTCGCGGAAGATAGCAAACCTCTTACAACTATTCGCACTCAATATGGTTCTTTCGAGTGGCTTGTTATGCCGTTTGGTTTGACGAACGCCCCTACTTTCTTTGTTGATCTTATGAATCGAGTATTCCGGGAATATCTCGATAAGTTCGTCCTTGTGTTCATCGACGACATTCTTGTTTATTCTAAGTCTGAAGCCGAGCATGCTAAACACTTGAGAATTGTCTTGAGTACTCTTCGTCACCATCAGCTTAAAACCAAATTCTCCAAGTGCCATTTTTGGGAGAATAAGGTTAAGTTCTTAGGCCATGTTGTATCTTCCTACGGCATTTCTGTCGATCCCTCAAAGATCGAAGCTATCCAGAATTGGAAGAGGCTTGAGAATGTTCATGAGATTCGTAGTTTCCTTGGATTGGCGGGTTATTACCGTCGGTTCATTAAGGATTTTTCCCGTGTTGTGCTTCCTCTCACCAGCCTTACTCGGAAAGGCATTCGTTACATTTGGTCCGATAAGTGTGAAGCTTCCTTTCAGACATTAAAGGAACTTATCACTAATGCTCCTATTCTTGGGGTTCTCGAGGGGAATCATGATCTTGTTGTCTACACCGATGCTTGTGGTAGTGGTCTCGGTGTCGTGCTTATGCAGAAGGATCAGGTAGTTGGTTATGCTTCTATGCAACTACGTCCGAATGAAGTTCGCTATGCCACTCATGATCTTGAGTTAGCCGCCATTGTCTTCGCCTTGATGATTTGGCGACACTATTTATTAGGCGAGCGCTTCATTCTCTATACCGATCATAAATCCTTGAAGTATTTGTTCACTCAGAAGGAACTCAATATGAGGCAACAACGTTGGCTCGAGTTTCTTGCCTCCTTTGACTTTGATATCCAATATACCCCTGGTAAGGGTAATCGTGTTGCTGATGTGCTTAGTCGCAGACATTCGGCTGTTGTTTCTATGATGCTTGCCGAATGGGATATTCTTGAGACTCTATCTTTTTGTGATATTCGTGATCGAGCTCCATCCGCTGATTCTCCGATAGTATTATTCAGTTTGGAAGCTCGACCCTCTCTATTTGATCATATTGCCAAAGCTCAGCGGCGTGATCTTGATCTTGTGCCTCTAATTCAGCTTTGTGAGGCTGAATCCCGTGATGACGCGTTGCGGGATTTCAACATTGATCTTCATGGGTGTCTTCGCAAGGAGAACCGTCTTATTGTGCCTTCTGATTCTGCACTTAGGCATGACATTCTTGATTTCTGTCATCGTTCTAAGTATACCATTCATCCTGGCAGTAGTAAGATGTATGCCGATATGCATCGCCTTTATTATTGGGAAGGCATGAAGCGCGATGTGGCGAGTTATGTGAGTAATTGCATGACTTGTCAACGTATTAAAGCCGAACATCAGCGCCCTTCTGGTCTCCTTCAGCCTCTAGAGATTCCATTGTGGAAATGGGATCAGATTTCAATGGATTTCATTGATGGCCTACCTCGTACGAGATCGGGCCATTCTAGCATTTGGGTTATTGTTGATCGCCTCACCAAGTCAGCTCATTTTGTTCCTATTAAATCTAATAGGAATGCTTCTCTTTTGGCTAAGTTATATATCAAGGAAATCATGAGACTTCACGGTGTTCCTAGTTCGATTGTGAGTGACCGCGATCCTTTATTCACAAGTCATTTCTGGCAGAATCTTCAGCAAGCTTTGGGAACAAAGCTTAATTTCAGCACAGCTTATCATCCACAGTCTGATGAACAGACTGAACGGGTGAATCGTATCTTAGAGGATCTCCTCCGTATTTGTATTCTTGATTTCAGAGGTAGTTGGGAGGATCATCTACCCCTTGTAGAGTTCTCCTACAACAATAGTTTTCAGTCCAGTATCGATATGGCTCCTTTCAAAGCCTTATACGGAAGGCCATGTCGATCGCCTTCATGTTGGTTGGAATCTGGGAAGAAGCTTATTCTTGGCCCGGAGTTTGTTCATGATTCTTCTGAGAAGATTGATCTTATTAGTCAGAGAATGAAAGAGGCACAGAGCAGCCAGAAATCCTACGCAGATAACCGTAGGAAGCCTCTCGAGTTCTCAGTTGATGATCTTGTCTTTATTCGTGTTTCTCCTTTGAAAGGGGTTATGCGCTTCAGTACGATAGGGAAATTGGCTCCTCATTTTGTAGGACCATTTCCTATTACTGAACGTATTGGCCCCGTGGCATATAGAGTTTCACTTCCAGCTCATCTGTCCGGTGTTCACAAGGTGTTTCACATCTCTCAGCTTTAGAAGTGTCTTCGCGAATCGGATTCTGTTATCGACTCTCCTGATTTGTAAGGGCTTGAGATCTCACCAGACTTATCTATTGTACAGCAGCCTATTCGCGTACTTGCCTCGGAGGTGAGACACCTTCGAAACAAGGACGTGCTATTCATTAAAGTTCAATGGTCCGCTAATCCCAATGACTGTACTTGGGAAACCAGAGAGTTTATCGAGCGATCTTATCCGGGTTTTCTATCTTTGCTTAGCAATGGTGAGAATATCTCTTTATCTTAAGCTTATTTTCTTTCCTTTTTGGGTGTAAGTATATAGTTGTTACAAATTCTTCTCTAGGAATTGCGCGGACGCAATTTTGTTAAGAAGGGGAGATCTGTAACAACCCGCGTATTTTACGATGGTATATTTAAATGTTTTATTTAAATATAGCGTCTTTAGTCGGATTTAAGTCCGAAATGTCACTTTTTGCAAACGGTCGAATTAGGACTCGGGACCACTTCCATTAAGTCCAAAATGGCGTTTGCGATCTTTTTGAGTATAAGCATCGATATGTTTGGAGTGAGTTGAATTTTTCTATTTTCTATTTGGGCTTTTGAGTTTGGGTTTTAGCCCACTAACCCAACTTATTACTCTAACTCATTAACTCTTCATCCATTCGCTCATTTCATTTTCCTAACACTCAAGCTCAACTGAAATTGGGGGAAGAGAATGGGAAATAGAAATTCCAAGCCCTAGTTTCCTTTTGCAAACTCAAATTCTTACTCCAAAATCAAAGAGAAGCTTAGGTAAGCCTTCTTTTCACCTTCTCCATCTCAATCTCTCTCCAATTTTAGAAATTTCCTATAAGCTAATTTAGGAAATACTTGTTTTGATCTTAGATTGGAGCTTGTAGAGTAGAAGTGAAGAGTGGTTGATCTTTTCTTTGTGTTTGAGCTTCTCATCATTGTTTTTGAGTTAATAGGTGAGTTTTTGAACTCACATCTTTGTCTATTTCTATCATTGTTGTTAGGTATGAATTCCTAACATCTATTCATGTTCATTTGCTTTTGATTTGAATTGATTTGGTGAACATTTCAATTTTTGGTGTTTTGAAGTCAAAAACTTTAAAAATCCTAGCTTTGATGTATGAACATGCTTTTGATGGTGTATCGAAGAGCCTATAGGACTGGGTTGTTGATTGGTATTTGTTATTTGGCTTTTTAGCTTGTTTTGGGATATTCATATCCTTTGTTTATTTGAGATGCCGATGATATGAGGCTTGTTAAGATTCATCTCTTATTAGATGATTTGGTTATCTCTTTTGGAGATATTTGTGGTACTTTATGACCTTGTATGTTCATCATCATTTAGTTTATCTAACTGATTTGTTTAGCTAGACTGACCCGTGTATTTTATACTCGGGTCATATCGAGATGTTTCAGGTTAGGTACATTGGACTTAGCCTATTTTGCTTCCGCATGGACTATTCTGCTAGTTCCTTTTTGTTATAGCTTTTTGTGTATTCCTTTTTGGCTGTAACTCTGATATGTATTCTTTTGACTCGCCTGTATATTGTGGTTTGCTTTACCACTTGACATGTATCATTTTGTATACTCTGTAATGTATCTGTATATGTGTAAATGTATGTGATGATCCACTGTTATGTGATGTGTATTACATTGAGTTGTTATATTTTGCTCTGATAGATCCTTCAGCCACCTATGGCTTTGTATTAAGTATTTGTTCGATATGTCGATTCATTTGAGAAAGAAGTGGCAACTGTCGACGCATTCAATAGATAATTAAGACAACTCTATTCTCCATATTAGCAGACGGTGTTACCTAGTAATATTCTTTGCTAATGTGGGTCTCGGAGTGGGGCGTCACACATTATTAGGCATTGAGGGGAACCGTGTACACGGGCAATTTGGCCTAGACACTACTGATAATTGCCTGACATAGTGCAAAGTTACAAATACTAGTTGGAAATGTATCATGGTCTATGGGGGACTATGATACTTATATATATAGCTATTGTTTATTTCGAGTAGATTTGGAGTACCGTATGCGTACATGAAATCAAAATTGTTAGGCTTTAAATAATAAACATAACATGTAATGGAAAATAATTGGCATAAACTAGTGTTGTGGATAAAATATATATTTTATTAATCACCAGAACGTTGTTCTAACCCACTCCTCATTATAACCCACTAGATAGATTTAGAGGGATAAGCACGGGTACAAGTCGAGAATGGTGGAAGGAAAGATTTCTTATGTATGCTTTTGCGGTGACAAGGGCATAAGATACCGGAGGTATCGGCCTTGGTCAGTGTATATGTTTTATTATACCTTTTATTTTGCTGTGAGTTCTTATCAGTAGCTATCTGATATACTTTTGTTTATTACAGGATACCAACTGAACGATCCATACTCTTGTGGACTTGGATTTTCGATTTGGCGACAGTTCGGACCCACTAAGGTGTTGGTTGTAACAACAATCCACTGACCGTCCTCCTCTTTTCATAGGATCTATCTATGCTTACTAGGCAAAGCGTATGTCATTTATATGGAAGTAAGTGGACTTAAGATCCAGCAAGCTACTTAAATTCAGTACATAGGTCCTACCATTGGCCTAAGTACTTGGACTAAAGCTCAAAGAACTGCTACTTCTATGAATGTATTATTTTGTGCATTTGATAAAAATTAATTTTCTAGAGTTATGATGTGTAATACTGCACGTGACATTTGACATGTGTTACAAGTCACTCACAAAGGTACAAATTAGGTCAAACAAACTAAAATCAATTTCTCAAAAACAGTCTTTTAAAATGAAAATAATGAAAGCATAACATACATTTATTCACGTTTTCAAAATATAAACCACGATTTGATGGCATTTGGAGTCACATTTATAGAGTTTGATTTAGTATCGAAATTATTAAACTCTTTACGCAATTATTGGGAAAGAAAAGTACTTGTTATTAAAGAAACAAATGATCTTTCAACATTCAATGTTAAAGACTTAATTGATAATCTCATATCGTATGAAGCTAATATATAGGCAAGGAAAGAACAAGCTGAAGATTCTAGGCAGGAGATGGTTCAGATTTAAAGGAAAAAGAAATAGTTTTTATTGCAAAGAACTATACTAAATTCATAAAATTTCAACAAATGGTGAAAAAACAAAAGTTTGGAAACAACAGCGACATCAACAATAATAACTCGACTTCCATCAATTATTTTGAATGTGACAAGTCTGGGCATATAATAAAAGACTATCCTAAGCTTAACAGGAAAAAATTAGTTTGAAAAATTCAATAAAAAGAAGAAACAAGCATTTCAAGTACCATGGGATGATTCAGACTCGTCTACTTCGGATAACGACGATGATTCAAAGCGAGAAAATGCAAGTTTTAATGGAAACTAGTAAGGTAACATCTAAACACTCTTATGACAATTTACAAGAAATGTATGGAACTAGATGATAAACTTAGATCATTAAAGAAATCCAATAAAGATGCTATAGGAAAATTAAAATGGGCTTAATTAGAAATAAGCATGCTTAAAGATGCAAAAACTATTTCGGAAGAAGTGTTAGTAAAGTCGTAATAATCTTTTGAAATATTAACATAGCAAAATTTTATACTTATGATCAACTAAAAATTATAGAGAAAAGAATGTCGAGCTTTTAAATGAAGTACGTGAACTTAAAACTAACTTAAAACCTTTAAAATTAGAAATAACGTTCACTAAATTTTAGCCAATTTCACAAACGGTTTAACGAAGATATTAGCAAAGGTAATTTACTAACACCATGCTTTAGAAATGAAAAATGATGAGTTTATGAGCTATAATAATAGGTAAAAGACACAAGATTTATAACGGTTCAATTTTAATGAAGATCAACGTCTACCATGGCTACCGATTTTATTACTTATATTTGTTTATAAGAGATTGGTTAAAAGAGAAATATTGCGTACAATAAATGAAAATTTGATCCTTGTACATATGCAGATAAAGTTGTATTTATGGTAGTTGAAATCAGGATTGAATATCTCAGATAGAAGCGCCGAGCCTTGGGACTTTCCGCCATCATTGATGAAGTTATATGGCTCAGATGTAGGACGACTATGATGTTAGATGGAGAGAATGGTTCAGATAATAGCTAGCTAGCAGGTTGTACCAAGGCATTCTTTTGTCAAAAAGGCGGCACCACGAAAAAGTGTTGTTGGTGAACAGTGAGGTTGTTGCCATATGGACTGTGAAGGATAAGGGGTGGTTGTTGCACAATGATTCATTTGTTAAATGAACAATGTCATATTTTACTGATCTTGTCAAGGAAATAGTATGGAGTGGTCTTCTCTTTATGTAGGTGCGACCAGGGGCTTCAGTCCGATGTTTGCTAAGTCAAGGTAGTAGGGAGAAAGAGGCGGTTTGAGTGACTTAACGAAAGGTAAGCAAGGAGGGCTACAAGGCATAAAACAGTGAGTAGGAGGCGAAGCCCTTATGCTGTAAACCAGTTGTATAGTGATGAGGCATGCCGGAGTTGTTTGTGAGGCTCCAGGCTTCGTTTAGGTAAGGATGATCTAACGAGCCGCTGTTCGGACCGTATAGGTGACAGGAGCACCAATATCTCTTATGTTCTAACCCAGTTGAGGTACTTAGGCATGTGGCAGGCCGGACTAGCTATTCTTGAGGTGGTGTGATGTAGGTCAGTATTGTCAGATGCTCAACTGGTCGGGCCTAAAATCCATCATGAAAAAATCAAGCAACATTTTGTTGAATCATGAGTTTTGATTCATGACAAAAAGCTTAAACAATCAAGTGATGAGACTATACGATCAAGCGACAAAAAGAGAATGAGATATGCTATCAAACTACAAAGGAGACAAGACTTCAAATATAAGTATAGTATGTTTATTTATTGAAGTTTTAGTCATTAGATATAGGTTGAAATTGTTAAAATATATCCTCAAGTAGTTTACACAAGATCAAAGTTGTTTTAAGATTCAATTTCTTTAAAGATAGTGTAAACTGTGCACTCACAACCAGGTCAGTCGACTGACCAAAAATGACCAGTCGACTGAACCTGTTCAGTTGCACAGATATACTATGTTTTACATAGTCTTTGAATACTCAGTCGATTGGTCGATTTTTCTCAGTCGACAGAACGATTCTAACAGCTATTTTTTCTGAAAAGACACTTCCATTTGCGAAGAGTTACGATCCAAATTGAAGAGATATGGCTGCATCTTTTGATCAAAACTCTTCGTGAATAGTTGTAGCTGTTTGTCTATTATATAAACACTTCAAAATCATTTTCCAAATCACCGAATTTCATTTTGCTTTCTGATCATACTCTCTACTTTCTATCCCTGCATTCTAAAAGCAATCACAATCTTTATATTGCTTGAATCTCTGAACTAATCAATATATTCTTTGATTCTAAGCAATATCTTCCTTTCATATCTTCACACACAATATATACTTGAGGATTTGATTATAGGAAGGTTGTATACTTAAAGACATATCAGTGTTATTCAGAACACAATTGTCAACTATTTTCTTGTACCAGTAAAAGTTCGTTCGGTTGTTCAGGCGGTAAAAGTCCTCTTTCGGCTGTTAGAGGCGGAAAAATCATGTTCGGCTGCTCAGGTGTTGTATACCTATTCCTCCGGGTTAAGTGAGGGGTTATTGAGTTGAAATTCCAGAAAGAAGTCTGGGACTGGACGTAGAACGGGAAGTTCGAACCAGTATAAAAAATCCTGGTGTGCTTATTCTTATTTACTTTATTATTATTATATGTTTCCGCATTTAAATTATAATATATTCCATATTACACGATCCTAAGTAATAACTAGCCACACAGTAGTCACTTTCATTTAGTATCAGAGCACTTTCATTTGGTATCGGAGCAAGGACATCCTATAACCATAACACAGTTATTTGATAATTTTTTTTGTAATATGGATAGTAACACCAATTCTAGCATTAACATTGACTCTAGTTTCACTGAAGGTCAGTCAACTGCTCGACCACTACTATTTAATGGTCTTAACTATAATTACTGGTCAACTAGAATG
Organism: Allium fistulosum; assembly: GCA_030737815.1. Taxonomy (NCBI): domain Eukaryota; kingdom Viridiplantae; phylum Streptophyta; class Magnoliopsida; order Asparagales; family Amaryllidaceae; genus Allium; species Allium fistulosum. The sequence goes on along the minus strand of CM060905.1, from coordinate 874,817,857 downwards.
AGAATATATATGCAAGCTATTGGTTTTGAGACCTGGAATATTACCCAAAAGGAGTATACCATGCCAACAGAAGGTTTTTCAACTTGGACTACTGCACAAAAAACTGATGCTACTTCAAATGCTAAAGCTATGAACATGTTATTCTGTGCATTAGATAAAATGAGTTTAATTGGGTCAGTATGTGTACAACTGCTTATGAGATATGGAGAACTCTAAAAATAACTCATAAAGGAACCAACAAAGTCAAACAAAGCAAAATATCTATGTTGAAAAATCAGTTCCAAAATTTTAAAATGAAATAAAGCGAAACTATAAATGACATGTACTCTAGATTTCAAGATATATATCACTCACTATTGGCACTAGGAGAAAATTTTTCTGACTTTGATATAGTATCAAAAATCCTAAATTCTTTAACGGATGAATGGGAAAGAAAGGTCTTAGCTATTGAAGAAGAAAATGATCTTTCCACTATGAAACCAGAAGAGTAAATAGGAAATCTAATGTCATATGAAGTGAATTTGCAGGCAAAGAAAGTTCAAGCACAAGATAAGAAGAATCTAGCATTTCAAGCAGAAAAAGATGATTCTGATTCAGATGAAGAGGATATGGAACTTATTGCTAAAAATTTCCAAAAGTTTTTGAAATTCAAAAAGAATAACAAGTTTAGGAGTTACAAAAATAACTCTAACAACAACAATAATGGCAATAAACCATCATCTTCTGTTATGGAATGTTACGAATGTCATAAAAAGGGTCATATGAAGAAAGATTGTCCAGAGAAAAAGAAAAATAAACTCAAGAAGGACAAATTCAAGAAGATAGCATTTTCAGTAACATGGGATGATTCAGATTCTTCTTCATCATCAAAGAGTGACAGTGACGGTGACATAGAGCAAGCAAATGTATGCTTCATGGCTACAAATGATGATGTAAGTGAACTAAGTTTTGAAGATTTGGTTGAAATTAATTCAGAACTAGTGGAATTTGTAAAACAAACCAAAAAGAAAAATAAAGAGTTACAAGGAAAATTAAATAGATCTGAATTAGAAATTAGTATGCTAAGTGATGAAAAGAAAATTCTAGAAGAAGAACTTGAAATATCTCAAGAATCTAATTCTAATTTGACATCTCAACTTTCTATGATAACTCAGGAATTAGAACATTCAGAAAAATAAAAATGATGATTTATCAGCAGAAATTAACGATTTCAAATCTAACACTAAAGTATTAGAGTTAGAAAAATCTAGTCTCAAAACTAAGTTAGAAGATATTAATAAAAATATTTATAACTTCAATGAAGGACGAGAAAATCTTTCTACAATAATAAAAATCTCAGTCTACTTCAAATAAAATGGGACTAGGATATAAGAAAATTGAAAATCCAAAGAAATCTGGAAAGTTTAAAAATAAGTTTAAAAACAAAATTAAGAAAGATATTAAGAAAAAAGTTTCAAATAATCTTAAAACTATTAAGATATGGATTCCTAAAACAAATAACAATTTAATTAGGAATGGACATATCAAAACATTTATGAAACTGTTCATAAAAATAAGAATTATATTTTTAAAGGGAATTCTGAACCCGCTTGGGATTGGTTTCCTAAGACCTAACTCTTAGGACCCTAAAAAGAAAAGTGGATACCAACTTAATCTTTATTTTTTGCAGGTACCACTTAAAAAGAGAGGAAAATGGATTTTAGACAGTGGTTGCTCGAAACACATGACCGGTAATAAGGACATGTTAACTAACATTGTCTACTCAAATGGAGGATCGGTCACTTTTGGAGACAATTCAAATGGTTATATCATCGGCAAAGGTGATGTGAGCAATAACGGTATCTCTAACTTACCTCTCATTTCTGATGTTTTTTTAGTTAAAAACTTAAAACATAATTTATTGAACATAAGTCAATTATGTGATAAAGGTTTTAATATATCTTTTTCAGAAAATAAATGTAATATTTCTGATAAAAACCAAAATTTAATTTTTAAAGGTATAAGAGATAGAAATATTTATATTTTAAATATGAATGTAAATCATAACACAAACATGTGTTTAGTAGCTACAGAAAATGATTCTTGGCTATGGCATAAAAGATTTTGTCATATAAATATTAATACTATTAATAAAATAACTAAAAAAAACTTGTTAAAGGACTACCTGATGTGAAATTCAAAGTTGATAACATTTGTGATGCATGCCAGTTAGGAAAATTAACAAAATCTTCTTTTACATCTAAGAAAATCATATCTACAACACAACCACTTGAACTACTACATATGGACCTTTTTGGACCTACACAAGTTCAATCTATTAATCACAATAGATATGTGTTTGTTATTGTAGATGATTTTTCAAGATATACATGGACTATTTTCATGAAACATAAAAGTGAAACTTTTGAGAATTTTAAAATTTTTGTATAAAGAATTCAAAATATAAAGAATTTAAAAGTTAAAAATACTAGAAGTGATCATGGAGGTGAATTTGAAAATGAAGCTTTTGAACATTTTTGTAACAAGAAAGGAATTAATCATAACTTTTCTTTTCCTAGAACACCACAACAAAACAGAGTTGTAGAAAGGAAAAACAGAACATTACAAGAATGTGCAAGAACTTTATTAAATGGAAGCACTCTACCTAAGCATTTCTGGGCAGAAGCTGTTGCAACTGCTTGTTATGTTTTGAATCGTGTTTCTATTCGATCATTAACAAAACACACCCCATATGAACTTTTAAATGGCAGAAAACCTAATATATCTTATTTCAAAATATTTGGTTCAAAATGCTTTATACTTAACAGTAAAGATCAGCTTGGGAAATTCGATCCAAAATCCGATGAAGGAGTATTCATAGGATATTCGGAAAGAAGCAAAGCTTATCGAGTTTTTAATATAAGAACTAAAATAATCGAAGAAACTCTCCATGTTTCATTCGATGAAAATTTCAAAATTTCTTCTAATATTACAGACTTTGAAAATAATTATAATAAAATCATAGCAAATAATTCAGAAGATGGTGATATTATTTTTCAAAATAACAACATTATAGAAGATGAAAACATTGTTCATAATGAAAATCCTGTAAGATCTCCTCCAAGAATTCTTAAAGATCACCCTGTTCAAAATATAATTGGAGAAGTAAATTCAAATGTAAGAACAAGACATCAATTAAATCAAATGGGCTATATAGCTTTTCTCTCTAATATAGAACCTAAAAATATTAAGGAAGCCTCCACTGCTGACTATTGGATTATAGCTATGCAAGAAGAGTTAAACCAATTTGAAAGAAACGAAGTTTGGGAATTAGTTCCTAGACCAAGTGATCAATCCGTCATTGGTACAAAATGGGTTTTCAAAAACAAAGCTGATGAACTAGGTAATATAACTAGAAATAAAGCTAGATTAGTAGCACAAGGATATAATCAAGAAGAGGGAATAGACTATGAATAAACGTTTGCTCCTGTCGCGAGATTAGAAGGTATACTTATTCTATTGGCCATTGCATGTTTTCACAACTTTAAATTATATCAAATGGATGTTAAAAGTGCCTTTTTAAATGAATATATAAAAGAAAATGTCTATGTTGAACAACCTCCTCTTTTCACTCATGAAAAATTTCTAGACCATGTTTATAAACTTAAGAAAGCCTTATACGGTTTGAAACAGGCACCCCGTGCTTGGTACGACCGACTTAAGAGCTATCTAATAGACTCTGGTTTTGAAATTGGGAAGGTTGATCAAACTTTATTTATTAAGAAAACTAATCAAGATATTTTAATTATAAAAATATATGTTGATGATATTATATTTGGTTCAACTAATGAAAAACTATGTCAGGAATTTTCGACTATCATGACAAGTGAATTTGAAATGTCACATATGGGAGAACTATCATATTTTCTTAGTCTACAAATCAAGCAATTGCAAAATGGTATTGTTATTAATCAAGAAAAGTATTGTAATAATCTAATTAAATGTTTTGGTATGGAACACACTTCTGCCAAGCCAACTCCTATGAGTAAAACTATACATCTCGACAGAGATGAAAATGGTAAGAGTGTCGACCAGAAACTATATCGTAGTATGGTTGGATCATTACTTTACTTAACTGCAAGTCGACCTGATAATATGATGAGTGTTTGCTTATGTGCTCGATTTCAAGCAAATCCTAAAGAATCACATATGCGAGCAGTAAAACGTATAAATTGATATCTTGGCAAGACCAACGATTTAGGACTATTTTGTCCAAAAGAATGTCCTTTTGAATTAGTATCCTATAATGATGCTGATTTTGGAGGAAGTCAGACAGATAGAAAAAGTACAAGTGGAACTTGTCATTTCATCGGACAATCCTTAGTATCTTGGTTTAGCAAGAAACAAAAATGCGTTTCACTATCGACATGTGAAGCAGAATATACATCTGCAGCTTTAGCATGTGCTCAAGTAATCTACATGCAACAAACACTGCAAGATTTTGATATAAAATTAAGTAAATCTATAATATATTGTGATAACACCAGTGCAATAAATTTATCTAAAAATCCTATCAATCACTCACGAACTAAACATATTGACATTCGTCATTATTTTCTTCGTGATAATGTTGAGAAGGATATAGTAAATTTAGAATTTGTAAATTCTGAAAAACAGTTAGTTATATTTTCACTAAACAACTCAATGAGAATTGTTTTATAAAACTAAGAAGAGAACTGGGTATAATTTTTTTAAAAGAATTATAAAATTTCAATAATAATTTTTTTTGCTGGTACTTGAACTCAGCACCTCTACCTTGGAATTTCCGTGTCTTTACCATTTCACTGCTTGTTATTTCACAACTGAATTTATAATACATTTTTCTTTACTTATTTCACTTTTCTCATGGATAATTCTCAACCATGAAAATTCTAATTATTTTTCCTCCTCTAAATATTTTTCTGGTTATCCTTTATTCCATCTATCTATTACTATTTTTTTCATTATATATACTTGGAAGTGTTTGTTTATCCCTCCATCTTATTTGCTTTAATCATATATTTTTTCTTTGCTTAAACAATGTCCTCCCAAGAAAACTACCCACATGGCTCTGCATATTCCTCTGTCGATTTCTCCTCACCTTCCTCTGGATCTTCAAATTTACCTACACCTACTCCACATCATGAACCGGCCAGACCATCCAACTATCATACTGGTCATACTCCAAAAAAAGAAGGCACGTCGTTTTTTATTTTTTGGTTCTCCATTAACAAAATAAAAGATTGATGATTTACATCATTATCAAAGGGAATCAATAGCAATTCAGCGAGAAATGTACTATGAACAAAAGCTAAATTCAAAACGACTTAGCTTTCTGGAGCAAATTGGCTGGAAATTTTGCGGATCGTTTTCATCCAATGTTCATCAACCTATAATGTCTTCTTATCATCAGTCACCTCAACCTCCTCCTGTGTCTCCAAATTCATGGAAGCGTGGAAATCACTGGTCTCCATTAAGACCATACAAAGAAAACACTAAGGTTGAACCAGAAGATTGCAAGACTCCGCATTCATCCACTTCTTCTTCTTCTAACTAAGTTATTATTATTATTTTTTGTTTATTTCAATTTGTGTTGTATGCTTCGTTGATTAATATATTGAATATATTAATATCTAACACATGTGAAAGGACTGATAATGCTGCAAAAGAGCATTCAGTCGACTGAACGAACTAGGTCAGTCGACTGAATCCGAAAACAGAGAGTTTCGGGGTATCTATCAGTCGACTGACCATATACGACCAGTCGACTGAATGACTAATCTGAACATACTAACTTCTATTTCACCTACTTTTTTACCCTTTAACCTACCTTCTTCTTTTTAACTTTTCACTTTTACTTTCCCTCATCAGAATTTGAAATCCCTAGCTCTCAAAATTTTCAAATTCCTTAACTCAATTATCTTTTCAAATGGCTCCAAGACAACCTAAAAGATCTAGACAAGCCTCATCCTCTTCCTCTGAGCCTATTAACACCCAAATAGCTCAATAGCTTTATGATGCCACAGCTATTCAAAGATGGAACAAAATGAAGGAAGCACGCTTTCTCGAAGGATCTTTTGTTGTGTTTCCTGACTTCTATGCATATAGAATTCAAGAGCTTGCTAGGAGAAGTCGTCTAGATTCTCTTCTTGACTACAATCAGAACAATCTCAAAATTAATCATACAATGGTAAAACTCTTTTACGCCAACTTAAATTTGGGTCATCAAAATCCACGAAATCGTGACAATTGCGTATGGAGTTTAGTTTGTGGTCACCAAGTATTCTTATCATTAGATAGAATTGGACACATTCTTCACACACCAACAAATGGTATTTCATTAGAAGATTTAAATGTTCCTATAGGCGAACGAGATGAAGTAAGTCATAGGTTTTTGGAAGATGACATGACAGATTTAAAATCTATCGCCTTACGCCCTACAGCTCGAATTATGCATCGACCCTTAATGCATACGATTCTTCCTTGTACTGGTTCTTATGAGCTTGTATATCCGGAGAATTATAGGGCTTTATATGCAATTTGGGGAGATGTTCAAATCAATTGGCCTAAACTTATTCTTGACGAATTCTTGTCCTTCAACCAAGGTCGAATGAACATCATCTATTACGGAGAGTATATTATGCGGCTACTTCTGAACCTACAAGTTCCTATTCCAGAATCCGATACCTCTGCTACTAAAACTCTAAATAGCCGCACAATTTTTCTGATGAAATTGCCTCCTAGACCTCTCACTATCATGTCTTTTCAAGATTGGCAATCAAGACCTCGTCAGCAAGCTACTACTCCACAGAAACAAAGAGATAACATTCGAACCCCAACCCCATCCCAAAGTACACAAGAGTCCATTGATCTACTTGCACGTAATCAAGTCATTTTGGATTCTCGCATCAAAAATCTCGACAAGAAGATCGACAAAACGTTTGACAAAATCAAAAGCTTTTTCGGGATTTTATGGGATGCAATCTCCTGTTCCTCCTCCATAACTGCGGACACTTCACATCGGGATCTGGGCAAACGTCCAGCACCTCGTTTTACTTGGTCTACATCCGAAGAACATACAAGTTCAGACACCAGTGGAAATGGGGTGGCAGACAATTTGTGGAAAGTTCTTCACGAGGCAAAGGACCAGTGCAAGTAGAAGAAGTAACAGATTCAGACTCTGATGAGTGATGTTGATATTTCCTGATTGGTGGTAATAAGTTATTTTTTTTAATTTCACAAACATTCTACTACTGTTTATTTTTTATGAGCTTGTATAAATATCTCGGTAAAATTTGAAACAATTTGTTTGTTTGTGGTTGTTATGCTGTTAGTTCGCAATGATATAATTATTGGTTATTTCCTTTTTGTCTATGACAAAGGGGGAGAAATTTGTATGACTAACTAATTCTTTGCAGGGTTAGATATGTCGCCAAATATTCAGGGGGAGATATATATAACTTCTGTTATATAATTCTTAAAATATAGCATCATCTAAAATAGGTTGTCATCAATCAAAAAGGGGGAGAATGTTGAATCATGAGTTTTGATTCATGATAAAAAGCTTAAACAATCAAGTGATGAGACTATACGATCAAGCGACAAAAAGAGAATGAGATATGCTATCAAACTACAAAGGAGACAAGACTTCAAATATAAGTATAGTATGTTTATTTATTGAAGTTTTAGTCATTAGATATAGGTTGAAATTGTTAAAATATATCCTCAAGTAGTTTACACAAGATCAAAGTTGTTTTAAGATTCAATTTCTTTAAAGATAGTGTAAACTGTGCACTAACAACCAGGTCAGTCGACTGACCAAAAATGACCAGTCGACTGAACCTGTTCAGTTGCACAGATATACTATGTTTTACATAGTCTTTGAATACTCAGTCGACTGGTCGATTTTGCTCAGTCGACTGAACGATTCTAACTGCTATTTTTTCTGAAAAGACACTTCCATTTGCGAAGAGTTACGATCCAAATTGAAGAGATATGGCTGCATCTTTTGATCAAAACTCTTCGTGAATAGTTGTAGCTGTTTGTCTACTATATAAACACTGCAAAATCATTTTCCAAATCACCGAATTTCATTTTGCTTTCTAATCATACTCTCTACTTTCTATCCCTGCATTCTAAAAGCAATCACAATCTTTATATTGCTTGAATCTCTGAACTAATCAATATATTCTTTGATTCTAAGCAATATCTTCCTTTCATATCTTCACACACAATATATACTTGAGGATTTGATTATAGGAAGGTTGTATACTTAAAGACATATCAGTGTTATTCAAAACACAATTGTCAACTATTTTCTTGTACCAGTAAAAGTCCGGTTCTGTTGTTCAGGCGGTAAAAGTCCTTTTTCGGCTGTTAGAGGCGGAAAAATCATGTTCGGCTGCTCAGGTGTTGTATACCTATTCCTCCGGGTTAAGTGAAGGGTTATTGAGTTGAAATTCCAAAAAGAAGTCTGGGACTGGACGTAGAACGGGAAGTTCGAACCAGTATAAAAACTCCTGGTGGTGCTTATTCTTATTTGCTTTATTATTATTATCTGTTTCCGCATTTAAATTATAATATATTCCATATTACACGATCCTAAGTGATAACTAGCCACACAATAGTCACTTTCACATTTTATCCCCAAAGTTCACTTCTTCAAGCAGAGGAGGACTTGTGTTTTATGCCCATTTAATGCGATACCATGTGTGGCTTGCCCATTGGTTATGGTGCTTGCCTATTACTTGTGATGCTTCATTATTCAGTTTTAGATACGTAACCTTCGATGTGACGAGGTAATCAATTAAACCAGGATATCTGATATCAACTCTCGCTCATTTCATCAAATGGCTTGGATCAAAAACAAAATCTATATAAACCATCATCTCTTCTTCTTCTTCTCTTTACCAAGCTCTTGTAAATTCACCACTAACAAAACTCTTAAGCATTTTAAGTTCTTCACGAGTCTTCTTTTCAACAATTCTCTACTTCAATTAGTAAGCTTTTTCTTCTTTCTTCTTGCTTCTAATGTCATATTCATGTTCTTTTATTAAGAAACATCACTATTCCATTTTATTTTTTATTTTTGTCTTCTTCTTTTTCTTTGATAATTTTTTAGAATTTAGCGACCTATTAAGAGAATAACCAGTAAATGAGATGTTGTTCGGTTGACGTTGATGAGTTGATACTGAACTATCCGACCACTTGAATACTTTAAAAACTTGTAAGTTGTTAAATTACTAAACCATCCCCTTTATTAGGAAGGAAAAGCCAAAGTAGTATCATGGGCCACTGGTCACGAACAATGTAAAATAGAGAATCTATTTTACGTTAGATGATCTACACCTCCCAACTAGGGAAATAAGTCGCACAAGGAAATGCCTTAATATGGAGATTGACCCTATGCTCGTGGGATACCTCTTTTGGGGATCACCAAAGTCTGGATTTCCTAAGTATTTACAAGGAGAAGCTTGCCCCCAAGTCAGGTATACCCCTTAGCATCAGTCGAGGCGGTTTAGTATCTAGGTTGTTGCAATTGTAAATGTCCAAGAGAAAGAAGAACATTGATGGCGCATCCAAAAGTGGTCGCCCGTCCAAGCTTAGGGAAGATAAGATTATGCTATCTAAGTCCCTTACCAACATGGAGTGCTAGAGGTGGGGCTACAAAATACTCTCATCGAAGATAGGTAGAATCAACCTCCGACTAGTTACTTCACCTAGTCCATGTCATGCATGATGTGTAGGCTAACCCCGCCCATCCGTCCCTACTTCATACACTTTCTAGATGCACATAGGATGGCATCGTCCAGTTCAGTCCTAATGGTTATAGTCTTCTAGTGGGGATTTATATCCTTTGTGATGACCTGTGCCTCTCAGAGCCCACTCCACACTTGATCCATTTTATTTTTAAGTTGTCGAGGCAGGCCAATGGACAGATTGCTTGTGTTATTATCTCTAGAGTCGCTTCACCCTGGATCTCTTCTTTGGCCTTCTGGTAAGTTTTTCGGATACCAAGACAGGTACTTCTTCCTACGTGTGACTATTAATCCTACCATCTAAGAACGAGGGTTCATAGTTTCAGGTTTTATGTTTATCATATTTTGTTTTTGGTTTTACCAACTACTTCTTGTCCTTTTCTTATGCAATATCCTCTATGGAGACAGGGGAAAGCTAGGTTCTCTCCAATGAATGGTCGAAGAGGATACGCAAGACTGGGCGAACCAATGGAACATGCTAATGTTTCTTACAAACAAAAGCATGCACTAGGTTAAGTTGCTGAGTCCTGGCCAAACCATGTTGAAGGAGGGAGATGAGGCCCATAGGCTTAGGAAGAGTAGAGCGGTAGTGATATCAGTCAGAGTGGGTACAGAGAGTAACCCACATGTGATAAGGAAGCATGCAAAGACCATAAAGACTGACCAAGGGTTGGATGTCAACCGCTGCTACCAAGGTGATGAGGGTGAGTGGAAAACATATAACATGCGCTTGTTTGAATATATGGAGAGAGATTGGGAGAGGACCACAACCGGCCCTCTGGGTCTATAGATAGGAGTCATAGCTAACGATCGTACCTTATGGGCCTTTAATTACATGAGCACACTAGAGATGCCAGAGGCGGATAGGATAGATATGTGGGCACGAGCCTTAGACACACCGAGGAGCATGGGCTCCTCTGTTGAAGTCCCTCTCCTCCCTTAATTTTCTAACCAAAACAGCCCATTGTGCCCCTGACACACATTCTTCTGAAGGGGCATGCAATATTGGTAGTGACGCGAGTTTGCCTACTACCTCTTATTAGGAGTAGGCGCCAGGTCCAATCTAAGGTAGTCTTGTAGTCACATTAACTAATATTTATATTTACTTTATATTCTCTTAACTAACTTTTGTCCTTTGTTTTGTAGTAGTCCAACTTTACTTTCTTGACTTAGATGCTCCTACCCAAGCCAACCATATCGACCCAAACTCCACCCCCTTTGTACGTTGCAAACATCCTACGACAGATGCCTCCTCGAGGAAGGCCGACATCATACCTGGCCTATAACTTCCATTGCTAGAGAAGGTGGATGTCTGCTCTTTGTATCCTCCTAGAGCCAATGTTAGGACAAACTTTGTTATCTTTAAGCGGGCAAGGACCAACAAGGAGCTAGAGGGCTCGAGTGGGGGTTTATCCCAGTCCTTTTATTCCAAGGTAGTGCAGCTGGAGGGTGAACAGAAAGAAGTGGTTATAATGATTAGTCTTGTTATAGCTCGTAAAACGAATGAGGTTGGGTTAAATGGGAAGCTTAGACACCAATCAGGTACATTATCAAGGTTCTGAAGCGATCACACCGACCCAAGTACTGGTGGGTTGAGCATAATCGTGAGATAGTCCTTGAGGTGGACATCCGGGAGGCTTTCTTGGTAAGACATATTTATAGAGATCTTTCACTATCTTTTACCATTCTTTTTTATAACTGTTTCCTTTTGCAGGACGGGTACCATATCCTCAAGATCTTGTAGGAGATAGTGGCACCGAAGAAGCACACACCATGGATGATGCTAAGGCAAGGCTATTGGAGGTGAAATAGTGGAAGGATGTGTAGGAGAAGGTGGCGGGGCAGAGAATAGAGTGACAGACGCGGAAACAATGAGGAATGCCACAACAATGGCCAGGAAAATGGCAGAGAGGGCGCATGGCGAGGTGGTTGCTCGTTCAGAGGGGCTAGGGAGGAAAGTGGTCAGTTGATGACCCTTTGGAGGTGAGGGAAAAGGAGGTCGACAATATGCAAGGGTTAGTTATCCATCATCATCTTTGCATCACTTTTAAGACACACGAGGTAGAGAAGGCCAAGGCGATCTAGCAGAGTTAACCAATGAGGATGCTAATCTTTTCAGCCAACCGCTACCTAACCTTGGTCGTCAACTTCCTTGATGTCGAGAAATGTACCGAGGTCAAAGATTGCCATAAAAGGTCTTACCCATTCCCCTAAACTGATGCCAAGCATATTTCCACACTCATGGGCTCCTCCAACGCCTTGCCCCCAGCATTAGAGATCAAGAAAGTGATGAACCATGACGACGACTGCCATTTTGTCTGTTATGGGATGTAATTTTATTTTGTGTAATGACTTGGTGTAATATTAATTTTTTGTAGGATTGACGAGGCCATTATTTTTTTATGTAATTAACATTTTTCTTCTAAATGGAATGATATTTTGCCCAACTATTATATACTATTCTTTTATGCTTTTTACATGCATCTTACATACATGCAGACACACACACACACACAGATATATATATATATATATATGCCTGCATCTACAATGCTTGCTCTATGTTGTGTACGTGTGTGTGTGTATACACACATACACACACGAATGGACAACTCTTGGGGCGCCCGACAATGTGTAGAAAACACTTAGAGTAAGTCATATTCAAGCAGACATCGTAAAAAGTTAAGAGGATGGGTTGGAACTTCGCTTCACTGTTGGTGTGAATTATTCCTTTCCAACGTGCTTTATAATTCTTGGCTTTGTTGTTAGAGGAGGGGATGGCCGGGACATGATCATTGATGGGAATTTCATAGCCTAGCCTCATCAAGATGGCTAGAGCAGCCGACACTACGGATGCAAGAATCTAGATTACTATATAGGTAATCGTGCTCATCTTTATACTGACGTCCCGTCCCACTAGTAGAAGAATGGGCAACATTGCAATCAAAAGAACTGGGATCACTGCGTGGCAGGTTGAGACATCAGTTTAGCGATGCCTCCAGAATAAATGGGAGTGTTATTAGACTCGCACACCCTTATAGAGTAGTACACCATGGATGCATGAATCGAGACGACACATAGGTGATCTGACCATCGATCTGTCAATGTTCTTATCATGGAAAGAAACATTATTTGTTCATGTATCCTCATTGAGAAATACACCACGGATGGATGTATCGGGACAAAATGTAGGTGGTATCGTCAACAATGCATCGAGTCCTTGGCATGGATGAAAGCATTGTTTGAGTTGCGCATCTTCTCGATCAATACACCATGGACGCAGGAATCGGGACCGCACATGAGTGGTCTCGGCATCGATGCGCTAGTGTCCCTAGCACAAACAAGGGTGTTTCTTAGCTTGCACATCCTCATAGAGTAATATACCATGAATGCAAGACTAGGGACAACACATGGGTAGTCTCACCATCGATGTGTCGGTGTCCCCATCATGGGCAAAAGCATTGTTTGGCTCATGCATCCTCAACAAGAAATACACTACAAATGCATGAATCAGGACCACATGTGGGTGGTCTCTCCATCGATGCTGGTGTACCTAGCATGGAAAGAAGCATTATTCTTCTCGTGCATCCTCATGGGGCAGTCTTCTTGTTGTGGCCCTCCACCAAAGTAGGCAGACGTGATGCATGCTCGTACCCTCTTATGGTGGTCATTTGTGCATTCATTGGTTGGTTGGTTTAATTGAAAAGGAGCTAAGGTAGAAGTGCCTTGTTTATTTCATACAAAATCGGTCATTACAAAAAGTTGGTTGCTTGATAAGTTGGCATACATATTTTGTTGTTCCTTTTAAATACATTATACAATGTAGTCTAAAACACAATAAGCTCGGAGATGCCCTCAGGTCCAAGTGCAAGGGATGTTGGTGCTGTCCGGATGGGTAAAGCAATAAGCTTCATTGGTCAATACAACACTAACCACATATAATCCTTCCCAATTGGGTATTAGCACACCTCGGTTGTATTTTTTGTGTTTGCAAAGACTTGCCATAGAATCAAGTCGCCCATGACAAATTTATGCAGCATTACCCTCACATTGTAATGCTTTGTTACTTTTCTTTTATAGAACTCTATATAGAGCTCTGCCCCGACTCTTCATTCATCCAAGGTGTCAAGCCCTAGTCGCAATAGCTCTTTATTCTATTTGGCATTGTGAGTAATGCGCCTTGAGGATAGGATATCCACTTTTTCAAACAACATGGCCTCGTACCCATAGGTCAGGGGAAAAGGGAATGCCACATTGAGGTTTAGCTCGAGGTTTTATATGACCAAAGCACCAGTGGTTAATATTTGACTTGGTTTCCTTTGTCCATCGTGAATCGCTTCTTCAATATCAACTTATTGTGCTTGTTTACCATCTCTACCTGCCCGTTAGCATGAGGGTGGGCGATGGATGAGAAATGCTTCTTGATCTCATTCCTTTCACAAAACTCATGGAACTATCCACTTTCAAATTTAGTGCCATGGTTGGCGATTAATTTCTTTAGGAGCCTAAAATGACCAGTGATATTTTTGATGATTAAATTGAGCATTTTTGGCACGATGACACCAATGATGGGTTCCGCTTCAACCCATTTGGTGAACTAATCAATGGAGACTATGGCGTGGTTGTACCCTCCTTTTGCATCAAGAAGCTTTCCAATCAAATCAATCCCCATGCATTGAAGGGCCATAGGGTGGTCAACAAGTTAGGAAAAGCTCTCAGAATTTTAGTAAATCATTGGCTTCAATCACATTTTTTGACGTAGTCCATGGAGTCGTTGATCGTTTTTGACCAGTAGTACCTTTGTCTGGCAGCCTTCTTAGCTAGGCTTTGCCCCTAGCATGTTGTCCGTAGAATCCCTCATATAGTTCCTTGAGTATCTTGTCGGCTTCTTCCTTAACAAGATAATGTTCGAGGAGCATGGAATAGCCTCTCTGGTAGAGTTTGTCTTCCATAACGGTGTAGTTGGGTGCCCGCTAAAGGATTTCTTTCTTTGGCTCATCAGGCTGCTCCTCGATTACCAAATACATGAAGAGTAGGGTAATATAGCTATCCTGCTATTCTATGGTAACTTCCATGGTGGTTTCCTCCTGTTCGAAACATGGGGCGGACCAGACCTCTAATAGGATCCAGGGATTGACTTCTTCTAGGATTGCTTGCCACTTTGGCTAGTTGATCTGCCTTGGCGTTCTTTTCTCTGGGTATCTATTCCATCTTGAAGTCAGACTAAGTGTTATCAAGACTTCTGGATTTGGCTACATACAGGTCTAGTGTTTTGCCCTTAACTAGAAAATGCTTGCTGATTTGATTGACGACCAGCGAAGAATCACTGTACACTCGGATCGATTCAATCTTGAGTTCCTTTGCCATCCTAAATCTAACCATGATGGATTCATACTCAGCTTCATTTTTGTTTGCCTCAAATTTCAATTTGATATTGAATTAGATGTCCTATACGTTAGGAGTAACAGAGACCATACCGACCCCTCGCCTTTCTCGTTCTAGATCCCATCGACATATATATTCCATGAGTGTTGGTTTATGGTTGTGTCTTTATTATCGCTCTTTGGTCTAGAACATTCTACAATGAAATAGGTCGCAACCTGGCCCTTGATGGATGTATGGGGGTGGAAGGTGATATTATGTTGGCCAAGTTCCACTGACTATTTAAGGAGATGGCCTAATATGTCGAGTCGATTTTGACGGGGTGTGCTTGGAAGTAGGTTGGACGTTTGCGAGTTGCCATAGGCAAACAAAAAGCCAAATTTTCTAGTTTTTAATATCTTTTTTTCATGCTTGAGGACCTTTTGCTGACGTAGTATATCAGCCATCGTCACGTAATAAGGCAGCGTCGATCGTGCGGTAACTGACTACAGGGTAAAGATAGAGGTCTTTCCGTCAATGGGCTTGGAGAGATCAGGGTGTGTTGCATGGTGTTGCTTCAATTATTTGAACTCTTTGGTGCATTTTTCAGTCCATGTAAATTAACTTCCCTTCTTTATAAGGTCAAAGAACGGGATGTACTTATTTGTGGCCTAAGATGCGAAGCAATTGAGTGGAGCAACCATCCCATTTTGGCTCCATACTTGTTTGATGGTGTTAGGGACTTTCATCTCATGTATTGCTTGAATCCAATTGAGGTAGCATCGATTCCGTTAGCACTCACTGCATATCTAGGGAATTTTCTAGAGTGGACCGTAAAGGAGCACTACTTAGGTTTCGGCTTCATGTTATACCTACAGAGAATGGAGAAGGTGTCAACCCGATTATGCACGTGCAACTGAATGAATTGATACCGATTTCTTATCTTCAGGTTCTAATGAAATTATAGTTTGGACTTGGTATATTAGGCTAAGAATGTTTGGATCGGTCCCCCGGAGTGACACTGGACTTCTTACAGGGGTCGCCTGTAACACCCCATATTCTTATAACATTATTTAGAATAATTAATTGGGTAAATTAAATAAAATAATGTGAAGATTAATGGGTTGAGACTTGATTAAATTAAGGGTAGCCGTGCTATGTTAATTATAAATCAAATAAAACAATTTGAACTAATGTGTTAGGAATGAGTAAGGGCAATATGAGAAATAAGAAAGGCTTATACCCTAAACTCTTAGGAACTGAAACCCACGTTCATTTCATTTTCACTCAAACTAAAATTTTACCAAGGACGGCCACCATTATTGTTCTCAAGGAAAGATTAAAGCTAGGATTCATGTGAAGGAAGATAATCAACATCAAATCTCAATTCTTTTAATCTCAAAGCTAAGGTGAATAATTACCACATCCCATTTTCTTATAGTTTTCGGTATTAAGACTAGACCCAAAATGTTTTTGCATGTGTATGCCATGTTTAGATGATTAAAGTTATATATATATATATATATATATATATATATATGTTTGTTGGTGAATTATCCATGTTCATGTTAGTTTCTATGATATGTTTGATATGAAAACCCTATTAAATGACATCCAAATGCCTTGAAAATTTAACTATAGGTCAGAAATTATATTTTAGAGATGGGTTTCAATTTTTGTAATTTTCTGAATTTATGTGGAATTTACATTAATTTTCTAGTGAAAAAAATGATTTGTTGGGTTATAAATTATTTACGGCTAAATAAATAACTATTTGGGTTTGAAATTTTTATATGTTGTAAAACATATTAAAATAGATTTTCTGGAAATTTTCCAGATTTTTCCTAAGTGTTTTGATGAATATATAAAATTATTCAAGGTATGAGACTTAAATGTTTTATATATTTAATTAAGAAGAAGGGGCATTTTATAAAATAAAATTATTATTTAATTCTAAAATTAGTGGAAGCACTTTTCTAAAAAATATTTATTAACCAATGAGAATTTAACAGACAAAGGCGGGTTAGTTGAGAAGTTATCCTTTTTAAGTTAAAAACAAAGAAATCATACTTTTAGCATGTTTCGGCCTTTTACGACATCAAACCTTCCGATCCAGACCTTTCAACCAGGTCGAGAGGTTCATAGCTTTTGACAAGGTCAAACTAATGCATATGGTATCAAGTTACTTGGTACGTAATGAATTGGACACGGTCGAAGGGTACTTAGTCTAAAGGTTGATGGCCAAAGAGGTTGGGGTATGTTTTATAAACCAAAAGCTTTCACCCGCTTTGATTTCGAATTAGAGCTTTCTACTTTGTTGCTTTCGACCAAGTCAAATGTTTAAATAAAGGTTTTTAAACCTTTCGACAAAGTCAAAAGGTTACTACCACTTTGTTTTGTTTTGGACCTTCCGACAAAGTCGAAAGGTTTGCCTGTTTTAAAATTAACCGCTTCTCCATGCTTTCGAAAGAGAGCTTTCGACTTAGGTGATTTAGCTTTTTTTTTAATTGAAGTACAACCCTAGCTTCCGAAGAAGTTGTTTAAAGGCTGAAGCCTATTGTTAGTTAAGTTTTAAAGCTTTCGAAGCAGAGCTTTCGACAAAGTCGAAAGGTTGCTTCAAATGAAGTCGAAAGGTTTTAAAAGTAGTTTTTTCACTTGTTATAAATTGAACCCAGTAAGTCTTCGAAAGGTTTAAGGTCAATGTCTTCGAAAGGTTTGAGTTTAATGGTTTTGAAAGGTTTAAAGTCAATGTCTTCGAAAGGTTTGAGTTTAATGGTTTTGAAAGGTTTAAGGTCAATGACTTCGAAAGGTTTGAGATTTAGTGTTTCGAAAGGTTTAAGGTCAATGATTTTGAAAGGTTTGAGTTTAATGGTTTTGAAAGGTTTTAGTTCAATGGTTTCGAAAGGTTAGAGGTGGAAGGTTTTTTTAATGTTTTTCTAAGGCAATGTTTTAAAGTGATTTTTAAAGAAGGATGTCCAAAGTTTTATTGCTTTCGAAAGGTTTGCTTTTCAATGGCTTCAAAAGGTTTGATGAATGGTTTCGAAAGGTAAGGTTTTGGCATATTGGCCTAGATAATTAAAAGGTTTTCACTTGGTTTTGGAAAGAGGTACTTTCAAAGATTTAGAAAGGAGAACTTTCAAATGTTTAAACGTTTTCATCAACTATGGTTTGATTAAATATATATATATATATGTATATATATATATAACATGGTAATGTGATTTTGAGTAAAGCATAAAGAATATATATTTTCCTTGAATGATTTGGTTTAACAGTTTTAAATCATTTTGAAAATGTTTTCAAGGAAAATTATGGGGGGGATCCTTAAGTGGAAATGACTCAGATAATAGAAAACCAGATGGGACTAGTATGGGGTCGCACCCTATACATTAACTATTAGCCCCAACTAATTATTGTCCAAAATTCTAGTGTGTAGGGCTTTGTCACAGGTAGACTAAAATTATAATTACACATCGAAAGGAATATATGTTTGTATACAGATAGGTTATTGGTGAGCCCGAAAAACCATTAGGATCAGGAAGACATAGGAGACCGTTAACTTAGGGACAGACCATCCAAAAGCAAAGTATTTAACAGATAGTTAAGGATAGATAATCCAGAAGAAGAATAGCTAATGGGTGTTAGATTGATTTTGATTATATTGTCTGGTAGGCCTAAGTCAGGCAAAGGTTAAAAGTTATCCAAACAAAACTTATGTGTTTGAATAGTAGTTCATTATTACATGATATTTATGAATGTTTACATAATAATTGCTTTACAGTGTTTAATCGATTTTGATTGCAGGAAAAAGGTTTTGCAAAGATATGTTTTAAAAGGATGTTAGTGAGGGAAAACCCATTCCGCTAAGCGGCGTGGTCTTACTTAACATATTAAACCGGGATGTATAGTATTATTCACACCAGGATTTATGTCTGACTCGAAGTTTATGTTTTCCCCTTAAACTCTCGGGTGCTCAAAATTAATTTGAGTAGGCTGAGGGGTTAAGGTCTTTTTCAGGTTTAGTAGGATGACGATTAAGGCTACTGGAGGCATGCAGGAGGCAAACAGATAGCTTTTTAGGAGTTGCAGTTCTTGTTTTATGTTATGATGTATTTCCACTGTGTTTTGTACTAAGTCTATTATGACTCTATGACTCTGATCATCGAAGAGGGTATCTTCATATACCGCTCTTGGCGTATTTTGTAATAAGTATATTTTATCTGTGCTTGGGAACGTGTTTGGGATTATGTAAGTCGAATATGGAACATCTGTTTTAAATGTAATGAAGTAAAAGTTGTTTTGAAATCTGTGTTTTGTTTCATATTCAAGTGCTTCTGATATTATAGATACCATTAACATAGCCGTATTTAGTCGTCGGAAGCTAATACTATAGATGACTGCAACATCTGTAGCGCTTAATTTTGGGCCTCTAGATTGGGGATGTTACAGCTTGGTATCAGAGCATGGTTTATGAAATACTTTAACTAAAAATGGTTTTTGAAAACATAATCCTTAGTAATCAGAATTAATATCGGGGTATGGGATAACGCTATAGTAACGTACATGCGATTGTTATACATAAGTATACACTATATCTCTAGACTCCTATCTTAGTTAGGCTATTCATCTGTATCTCGCGAAGCTTGAATACAGAAATGGAAGGAAGAAGAGGTAGAGTTAATCTCAGGGGAGATAGCACCACCACTAATGGAAATGCCCGACTAAATGCTAGAAGAGGTCCAGGTCAGGCTCAAGCTAAAAATGTTGGTGCTGGGGTTCCCCAAGTGGACATGGGAGCCATGTATCGGTTTTTCATAAACATGATGCAAGCTGGAATTGCATCTGGAGTTGTCAGAGGAAATGCTACTGGAGGTGGAGTTCAGGAAGCTCCGATGGTCAACCAGTATGCTTACTTGAGCAGAGATTATACCAGGCTTGGAGGGAAGCTGTTCATTGGAACTGAAGATGCGATTGAGGTTGAAAACTGACTGTTGCATTGCGAGAGCATTTTTGTTGAACTAGGATTGAATGACTAGCAGAAGAGGAGATTAGCTTCGAGACAGCTTCAAGGAGCTTCTCTATTTTGGTGGAATACTGTTGTAGCGGGTGTTAATGAGGAAACTATGACTTGGGCGAAGATTAGGAGAAGTTTTCAAGAAAAGTTTATGTCGGTGATGGCGCAGTCGGCATTGGTTAGGAAATTTGCTGAACTGGAGCAAGGAGAGATGTTTGTTCTAGAATATGTAAGAAAATTTGAAGAGTTGGCCCGATACGGATATGCTTTGGTTGATACGGTGATCAGGAGGAATGAGAAGTTTATAAGAGGCTTGAGGCTGGAGTTGATAAGTGCTACCTTGCCGCACTTAAGAGATCCAAGTGATGTAGTGGTAGAAATGGCGCTGAGGCAGGAAGAGGTGTACGCTTTTTTGAGGAAGAAAATTAAGGAGGTCCAGGTGGGACAAGGCCAGAAAAGAAAGTTTTTCCATAAGAAGAATGCTTCGAAGGGAGGAGCACAGAAAAAGGGAAAATTGAGGTGGTTTGTTACAAATGTGATAAGAAAGGACACTATGCTAATGAGTGTCGTATTGGAAAAGGAAAAGAGAAAGGAAATGAGGTGATTGGGATGAAGAACATCCGATGCTTTAATTGTGATCAGATCGGCCATTACAAGAACTAATGCAAGGAGTTTGCTAAAGAAGGAAGGGGCAAGTTTATTCATTAGAGCCCGCAACTTCAAGGCCAGTTGTGCAGGAGAAAGGGAAGGCTGTTCTGGGAGGCTCGCTACAGATTCATGGTATGTCTGTTAGCGTTCTATTTGATACTGGTGCATCACATTCTTTTATTTCTCGATGTTTAGCAGATAAGCTTAACCTAGAACCTTCATACTTAGTTACTTCCTTAAGGGTTGCAAATCCGATAGCAGGGTATGCAACACTTGGGATGATGTGTGACCATTTAGAGTTTGATTTGCTAGTTCATACTTTTGATTGTTGTTTGCATGTGTTTGATTTTGTGGGATTTGGCATTATCCTTGGGATGGATTGGTTAAGAAAATATGATGCTAGGATATTTCGCCAAGATAGGAAAATATCACTTAGTCACCCGGATTATAGTGATCGGATAGTTTATACCGTAGAGAACCCTAGTTGTGAAGTAAATGCTTTACTGGGTATAATTGAGTTGGAGGATGAGTTGCATCGAGTCTTTATGGTTAGAGAGTTTGCTGATGTGTTTGAGTCGGTAGTTGTACTGCCACCGAAACGAGCCATTGAGTTTCAGATTGATTTAGTGCTTGGAGCAGAACCAGTGAGTAGGCCGCCAACCAGGTTGACACCTACAGAGATGAGAGAGTGGAAGGTGCAATTGGTGGATTTGGAAGGCAAGAGTTTTATTCGACCAAGTAGTTCACTATGGGGAGCTACTGCAGTGTTCGCTAAGAAGCCGGACGGATCGTTAAGGCTATGTATCGATTATCGTAAGTTGAATGAGAAGACGATAGAGAACCGATATACATTGCCGAGAATTGACGATTTGTTCGATCAGTTAAGTGGAGCCAAAGTATTCTCTCAGCTGGATTTAGCGACTGGATTTCATCAACTTAGAGTGGCAGAGGATAGTATTACTTTGATAGCGTTTAGGACACGGTATGGATCGTACGAATGGTTAGTTAAGCCGTTCGGACTAACTAATGCGCCATCATTCTTCTGTGGATTTGATGAACCGAATTTTCCGAGAGCGCTAGGATAGATTTTTGTTGGTCTTCACAAATGACATTCTGATATACTCTAAGGATGAGAAGGAGCATGAAGTTTATCTTAGAGTTGTGCTCGAGACGTTGAGGGAGCATCAGTTGAAGGCTAAGTTTTCGAAGTGTCATTTTTGAAAGAAGGAAGTGAAGTTTCTTGGTCATGTAGTCTCAGAGAGAGGATTGTTTGTAGATCCAACTAAGATCGAGGCGGTGAATAATTGGAAGAGACCCGAGATGGTGATCGAAATAAAGAGTTTTCTTGGATTGGCTGGATATTATCGAAGGTTTGTAAAGGATTTTTCGCGGATTGCTACACCAATGACTAAGCTTATGCGGAAAGATGTGAAGTTTGTATGGATTGGTAAGTGTGAGGAAGCATTCCAGAGTTTGAAACACTTATTGACCCATGCACTGGTGTTAGTGGTTTCAGAGGGGAATCAAGATTTGGTGGTTTATATAGATGCGTGTGGAACTGGATTGGGAGCTGTGTTGATGCAAAGGGTTAAAGTGATTGCTTATGCTTTTAGACAGCTCAAACCGCATGAAGTTAGATATCCAACGCATGATTTGGAGTTAGATGCTGTTATATTTGCTTTAAAGGTGTGGAGGCTTTATCTGTTGGGAGAGCGATTTGGGCTTATACAGATCATAAGTTGTTGAAGTACTTGTTCTCTTAGAAGGAGTTGAACATGAGACAACAGAGATGGTTGGATTTTATTGCTGCTTATGATTTTGGAATTGAATACACACCCGGAAAAGGAAATAAGGCAGCAGATGCACTTAGCAAGAAACATCAGAATGCAGTATTCGCTATGATTACCGAGTGGGAAGATTTGGAAGCATTATCAGCCTGTAGTGTGCAGTATAGATCTGAGGCAGGTTCTAGAGCAGGAAGTGCTGTATTGTCTTGTTTGGAAGTTCGACCAGTAATGATTGAGAAGATAGCTTCTAGATAGGAGGAGGATTCAGTTTTAGCTGAACGAATCAGGAAGTTAAGGGATGGAATAGAGAGCGATGACTTAAAGGATTTCAGTATTGACCAGAAGGGGTGGTTGAGAAAGAAAGGAAGGCTGTGTGTTCCAAATGTAGGAGACATGAGGAAGGAAGTTTTGGATGAATGCTATCGTTCGAAGTTCACTATCCATCCAGGAGGAACAAAGATGTATCAGGATATGAAGAGAAGTTTCTTCTGGGAAGGTATGAAATGGGACATTGGTTTGTCTATTAAGTAGTGCTTAAATTGCCAATAGGCAAAGTCTGAACACCAAAAGCCAAGTGGATTGCTTCAACTGTTGGAAGTTCCGTTGTGGAAGTGGGATTCTATCTCTATGGATTTCATTGATGGGTTGCCAAGGTCTAGTAGAGGAAATGAAAGCATATGGGTCATGGTGGATAGACTAACCAAGAGTGCACATTTCATTCCTGTAAAGTCAACTAGGACGGCCCCTGTTTTGGCGAAGTTGTTTATGAAGAATATAGTTAGACTGCACGGAATTCCTAATAGTATCATTAGTGATAGAGATTCTTTGTTTACTAGTGAGTTTTTGAAGAGTCTACAAGAAACATTAGAAACCAAGCTCAACATGAGTACCGCTTACCATCCATAGACCGATGGGCAAACGGAAAGAGTTAACAAAGTCTTCGAGGATTTGTTAAGAGCTTGTGTACTGGATTTTGGGGGATCATGGGAAGACCATCACCATTTAGTCAAGTTCTCGTATAACAATAGTTATCAGACTAGTATTGGGATGGCACCGTTTGAAGCCTTGTATGCAAGGCCTTGCAAATCTCCCGCATGTTGGTTAGAGACTTGGGATAGGTTGGTTCTTGGTCCGGATTTGATGAAATAAGCCATAGAGAAGATTAAGTTGATCCGAGATAGGATGAAGGAAGCTCAGTCCAGGAAGAATAGTTATGTTGATAGAAGGAAAGATTTTGAATTCTCTGTTGGAGACTGTGTATTTATTAAGGTTTCACTGATGAAAGGTGTAATTAGATTTGGAAAGTCAGGAAAGTTAGCACCTAGATTCGTTGGACCCCTCCGTATTGCTGAGAGGATCGGGAAACTCGCTTATAGAGTAGAGTTATCGAGCAGTTTGGCTGGAGTCCATGACGTATTCCATATTTCTCATCTTAGAAAGTGTGTTAGAGACCCAGAGACTACTATAGCACCTACAGTATTAGAGGATTTAGTAGTAAAGTCGGATTTGACTATAGTTGGAAAGCCGATTCAGGTTGTGGCTAGAGATGAAAAGAGGTTAAGGAACAAGACATTCAAATTAGTAAAGGTCCAGTGGAGTGAAGATGCTAGAGATTGTACTTGGGAGACTGAGAGCAGAGTTAGAGATGCTTATCCAGAGATGTTTGATGGTATGTTTTACCTTTGATTGTTTTGTTGTGTACCTTATCGTAATTTCGAGGATGAAATTCTTTAAGGTGGGGAGTCTGTAACACCCCATATTTTTATAACATTATTTAGAATAATTAATTGCGTAAATAAAATAAAATAATGTGAAGATTAATGGGTTGAGACTTGATTAAATTAAGGGTAGCCGTGCCATGTTAATTATAAATCAAATAAAACAATTTGAACTAATGTGTTAGGAATGAGTAAGGGCAATATGGGAAATAGAAAAGGCTTATACCCTAAACCCTTAGGAAATGAAACTAACGTTCATTTCATTTTCACTCAAACTAAAATTTTACCAAGGTCGACCACCATTATTGTTCTCAAGGAAAGATTAAAGCTAGGATTCAAGTAAAGGAAGATAATCAACATAATCAACATCAAATCTCACATCTTTTAATCTCAAAGCTAAGGTGAATAATTACTACATCCCATTTTATTATAGTTTTCGGTTTTAAGACTAGACCCGAAATGTTTTTGCATGTGTTTGCCATGTTTAGATGATTAAAGTTATATATATGTTTGTTGGTGAATTATCCATGTTCATGTTAGTTTCTATGATATGTTTGATATGAAAGCCCTATTTCGTAACATCTAAATGCCTTGAAAATTTAAATATAGGTCAGAAATGAAATTTTAGAGATGGGTTTCAATTTTCATAATTTTCCGAATTTATGTGGATTTTATATTAATTTTCTAGTGAAGAAAATGATTTATTGGGTTATAAATTATTTACGGCTAAATAAATAATTATTTGGGTTTGAAATTTTTATATGTTGGAAAATATATTAAAATAGATTTTATGGAATTTTTCTAGATTTTTCCTAAGTGTTTTGTTGAATATATAAAATTATTTAAAGTATGAGACTTGAATGTTTTATATATTTAATTAAGGAGAAGGGGCATTTTATAAAATAAAATTATTATTTAATTCTGAAATTACTGGTATCACTTCTCTAAAAAGTATTTATTAACTAATGAGAATTTGACAAACAAAGGCAGGTTAGTTGAAAAGTTATCCTTTTTAAATTAAAAACAAAGAAATCATACTTTTAGCATGTTTCAGCCTTTTACGGCATCAAACCTTCCGACCCAGACCTTTCGACAAAGGTCGAGAAGTTCATAGTTTTCGACAAGGTCAAACTAATGCATATGGTATCAAGTTACTTGGTACGTAATGAATTGGACACAATCGGAGGGTACATAGTCGAAAGGTTGATGGCCAAAGAGGTTGGGGTATGTTTGTTTTATAAACCAAAAGCTTTCACCTGCTTTGGTTTCGAATAAGACCTTTCGACCAAGTCAAATGTATAAATACAGGTTTTAAAAACCTTTCGACAAAGTCGAAAGGTTACTGCCACTTTGTTTTGTTTTAGACCTTCCGACAAAGTCGAAAGGTTTGCCTGTTTTAAAATCAACCGCTTCTCCATGCTTTCGAAAGAGAGCTTTCGACTTAGGTGATTTAGCTTTGTTTTTCTAATTGAAGTACAACCCTAGCTTCCGAAGAAGTTGTTTAAAGGCTGAAGCCTATTGTTAGTTAAGTTTTAAAGCTTTCGAAGCAGAGCTTTCGACAAAGTCGAAAGGTTGCTTCCAATGAAGTCGAAAGGTTTTAAAAGTAGTTTTTTCACTTGTTATAAATTGAACCCAGTAAGTCTTCGAAAGGTTTAAGGTCAATGTCTTCGAAAGGTTTGATTTTAATGGTTTGTCTTTGAAAAGTTTGAGTTTAATGGTTTCAAAAGGTTTAAGGTCAATGACTTCGAAAGGTTTGAGTTTAATGGTTTCGAATGGTTTAAGGTCAATGATTTCGAAAGATTTGAGTTCAATGGTTTCGAAAGGTTTTAGTTCAATGGTTTCGAAAGGTTATAGGTGGAAGATTTTCTAATATTTTTCTAAGGCAATGTTTTAAAGTGATTTTTAAAAAAGGATGTCCAAAGTTTTATTGCTTTCGAAAGGTTTGTTTTTCAATGGCTTCAAAAGGTTTGATGAATGGTTTCGAAAGGTAACGTTTTGGCATATTGGCCTAAATAATTAAAAGGTTTTCACTTGGTTTTGGAAAGAGATACTTTCAAAGATTTAGAAAGGAGAACTTTCAAATGTTTAAATGTTTTCATCAACTAAGGTTTGAGTATATATATATATACACACACACACACACATATATATATATATATATAACATGGTATTGTGATTTTGAGTAAAGCATAAAGAATATATATTTTCCTTGTATGATTTTGATTTAAAGGTTTTAAATCATTTTCAAAATGTTTTC
Source organism: Allium fistulosum (assembly GCA_030737815.1). NCBI lineage: Eukaryota > Viridiplantae > Streptophyta > Magnoliopsida > Asparagales > Amaryllidaceae > Allium > Allium fistulosum. The sequence goes on along the minus strand of CM060905.1, from coordinate 874,791,296 downwards.
AAGGAAAATTACGTGGGGGGGATCCTTAAGTGGAAATGACTCAGATAATAGAAAACCAAATGGGACTAGTATGTGGTCGCACCCTATACATTAGCTATTAGCCGCAACAAATTGTTGTCGAAAATTCCAATGTGTAGGGCTTTGTCATAGGTAGACTAAAATTATAATTACACACCGAAAGGAATATATGTTTGTATACAGATAGGTTATTGGTGTGCCCGAAAAACCATTAGGATCAGGAAGACCTGAGAGATGATTAACTTAGGGACAGACCGTCCAGAAGCGAAGTATTTAATAGATAGTTAAGGACAGACCGTCCAGAAGTGAAGTATTTAACATATAGTTAAGGATAGATAATCCAGAAGAATAATATCTAACAAGTGTTAGATTAATTTTGATTATATTGTCTGGTAGGCCCGAGTCAGCCAAAGGTTAAAAGTTATCCAAACAAAACTTATGTGTTTGAATAGATAGTTCATTATTACATGATATTTATGTATGTTTACATAATGATTGCTTTACAGTGTTTAATCAGTTTTGATTGCAGGAAAATGGTTTTGCAAAGATATGTTTTAAAAGGATGTTAGTGAGGGAAAACCCGTTCTGCTAAGCGGCGGCGCCTCACTTAACATATTAAACCGGGATGTATAGTATTATTCACACCAGGCTTTATGTCTGACTCGAAGTTTATGTTTTCCCCTTAAACTCTCAGGTGCTCAAAATTAATTTGAGTAGACTAAGGTGTTAAGGTCTTTTTTAGGTTTAGTAGGATGACAAATAAGGCTACTGGAGGCATGCAAGAGGCAAACAGATAGCTATTTAGGAGTTCCAGTTCTTGTTTTATGTTTTGATGTATTTCCGCTGTGTTTTGTACTAAGTCTATTATGACTCTATGACTCTGATCATCCAAGGGGGTATCTTCATATACCGCTCTTGGCAAATATTGTAATAAGTATATTTTATCTATGCCTGGGAACGTGTTTGGGATTATGTAAGTCGAATATGGAACATCTGTTTTAAATGTAATGAAGTAAAAGTTGTTTTGAAATCTGTGTTTTGTTTCATATTCAAGTGCTTCTTATATTATAGATACCATTAACATAGCCGTATTTAGTCACCGAAAGCTAATACTATAGATGACTGCAGCATCAATAGCGCTTAGTTTTGGGCCTCTAGATAGGGAATGTTACGTCGCCTATGAATTTTTTCTTTAACTAGACCACGTTACGGTGTCGAATTGCCTCGTCGGACAAAGTCCTTGTTTGAACAACAAAAGGAGGCCCTTCACACTTCTCGGACTTAACTAACATGTCGTCTACATAAACTTCCATTGATCTCCCAATTTGCTCTACGAACGTCTTGTTAATGGGCCATTGGTATGTAGCTCTAGCATTTCAGATCCCAAATGGCATCGCTTTATAATAATAGGGTACGACATTGGTAACAAATGAAGTGTACTCTTAATCTTGACTCCGCATTTCTATTTTGTTATATAAGGAGTAAGAGTGCAAAAAGTTGAACGAATCGTGTTTGCTATTTGCATCCACAAGTTGGTCAATGTATTGTAAGGGGAAACTATGTGTCGTGATAGCTTTTTTAATGTCGGAGAAATCAATGCATCCAAGCATCACTTGGTTTTCAAACTAATATAGGATTGGCTATCCATACCGGGTGTTTAGATTCCCAGATGAAATTATTACTAAGAATATTCTCTACCGCCTCCTTCGATTTTCTATATCTTTCCAGGGTAAGTGGTTACCCTTTTTGGCAAATGGGGTGGACCTTAGGATCAATTTTGAAGGTGTGACATATAATGGAGGGATCTATGTTGGCTATGTCAACGTGCCCCTAGGCAAAAACATCCATGCTTTATTTGAGAAAAAGTATTAGATCCTCCTTGACCTTCGGGTCGAGCTCTGTGCCAATTTGGACAAATTTGCTGGAGTCGTCGTTGCCAATTAGGATCGTGTCAACTAACATGGTGAGACAATAATCTAGATTGGTATCCCCATGCAAGGATCAAGTGGGTTGTCTTTGACATCTTCTGCATTAAGTTTCAAGTTGCATTGATCCAAGCATGGATGCTTAATGAGGTCCTTGTTCGAGGTAGATGTCTATGCATGAAAGTGGGGGCTTTTGCTAGCCCTAGCTCTCGTAGAAGATTCCTATCACAGTGAAGGGAATAAGTTGCGGTTTCATACTATAACGACCCACAAATTTTATGCTTTTAATATTAAAAGTAATTAAAAAGGAATTTTTAATAGAAGAGTGAATTTGGTGCCATATTTATAACCGTTACCAAGGTCTTTCCAAGCTGATCAATTTGATATATAATTTTGATATATTTGAAGTTACGGTTTGCAAAATAGAGGCATTACAGTGTTTAAATAATGTATATAGTTGTTTCGGGTCAAACTGGATACACGGCCCATAACCCACCCTAACAACTATATAAGTGAGGCTATGAACCCTAGTCCTCACCTCTATCTTCAGCTTTATTCCTTAATCTTGAAATTAACCTAATTTCTCGCTAATGGTGATTAGTAAATTAATTAAAAAGTGGTTAAAATTCAAAGTATTCAAACCGTATCAAATTATATATGGATTAGAAGCACTTGATGAGGCAAAGAGACATCTATGATTTGATTTTCAGATTAACACACCTTTTGACCAGAAAACCGACAAACAATTATGAACGTTAATTTTAACATTGATGATCGATAAAGATAAGGGATAGGGACTATAGGGTCACGTGTGTTTGGTGATGGGGAGCCCATCCATGGTGCCCAATTGTGTTAGTAGTCGATAGATCATCGCAGGAAATTCGTTTAGGATTTCATTTTCAGGAAGCGGTGGTTGGATGTTGATGCCTGGAGATGATGTCGATGGTAGAGGTAGGTGGCTCACGAGGAGGTAGTGTGGTTGGTAAGGTTTTTCTGGCCAATGGTGATCTACGGGAGGAGCGACTATTAATGGAACGACCATGATTGGGTCAACAATAGTGCACTGTGTCCTTATAGATTGAGAGCTCGGTTAATTCTTTGTTTAAGAAAACATTTGATCGTGTAACGACCAATATTTATGTATCGAAGGATTGTAAAATATTATTTTTATTTGAGGTCTATGACTCTATAACTTTAGAAAACGGCTATAAGAGGAATTTTCTATCCTCAAAATTTTTATCGGCTAGTTTGGACCCAAAAATTCTGGTGAGGCCTATAACTTTTGATTAGGATTGATTTAGGTTATGAAATCACTTCCATTAGATTGAGATGATGGTTTCTCTTTTTGTAAAGTGGCCTTAGTAGGAAAATGGGCCTACCATTTAGAAGATATGGCTGTTTTAAGTTCAGGCTGCTACTGGCCAGGTTAGTGGGTGATTAAGTCATGCCCATACTTAGGCCCACTAACCTATTTCGGGAATTGTGCCTAATTGGGGCTGATCAAAATAATTTCCCACTTCCCGAAACAATTCTAAATCTCTACTAACCTAGATTTCATCAAAAAGCCTATCTTTTTTTATATTACTCTTAGCCTAAACGCAATTAGAAGGGTGATTAGCAAAGGGGATTATAAACCTATCATTTTGGGTGCTTTGGGATTCGTTTTCTTGCTGTCCATTTTAGATCTTTGCATTAAAATTGGTTATTTTGATATTAGGTGAGTGGTTATTGATCTCTCACTATTCTGTACTTGTTTATATAGTTAAAAATGGTGTTTTTGTAGATGATTTGTATGCTAATTTTTTTTAAAATCTAATCTAACCTTAATATAACGTTAATAAATGTTGTATGGATACTAGTGTTAACCCGCCTTTTGGTAAGGCCGTAGATAGGCGGATTTAACTAAATCGACTGCTTGTTTATCGAGGCTGGAATACGATAGGTTTGAGTCAACTGGATGGATAGACGATCAATCACGGATGATAATCATGATTATGAAGCCGGGATTCAGCATATTCGATGGACCAAAGTCGCGGGATACTCGAAATATGAGTTACGATAAAAGTCGAGGTGATTCGGGATATTTGGAGTTTACTTCGATTCACACTTGGGCTTGCTTCGGGTTTCTGAGAGAGTTGCTTTGGGTCAGGCAGAGCTGTGCTTTGAGTTGCTTGGGATCAGTAGGAATTAATGGGGTCGGCATCATGAATGGATCGACATATTCTTTCAGGGGATCGGTGCTATTTGGGGTCGGCATAGCATTAACTTCGGGTCGGCATCAACACATCTTCGGGTCGGCATTATATTGGATCGGCATGTATGTGTGACTTCAGGTCGACACTCCCACAAGCTTGGGTTGGCATATAGGAATGGGTCGGCATGTCCTAATACTTCATGGGGTCCGCATTCATGCCAACTCCAGGTCGGCTATAAAGAAAGGGGGTGGGCTGTAGGAGACGAAAAGGGATCGGCTATAGGAATTCTGCTTCGGGTCATGGTGCATGCTACTTCGAGTCAATAAGGCTGTCACTTCGGGCCAAAGATGGACTTACTTCGGGTCGGCAGAAACAACAAGGGGTCGGCATATTGAAGGAAGGGATCGGTTTCGTTTTGCTTCAAGTTGGGGACGAATCTACTTCGGGTCAAAACCCAAGTTGCTCTGAGTCATTTGAGCATCTACTTCGAGTCATCTCCTAGACAACATCAGGTCGGTGTATTCAGAGCTCGAGGTCGGTCGTGATGAAGAGTATGGGTTTGGCTATGGTTTTAGTGGGCCCGTATCACTTAGGAAGCCCAATAATCAGTATTTTGCTTATAAATAAGCAGGCAGGGCTTCAGAAAAGGGATCTTCATTCTATTTCCCTTCATCTTCCTCAATAAGGCTACTCTACCATTATTGTTTTAAAAACTCCGGATTGTAACTATAATTGATTCTCATATCAATAAAAAAGAAATTTATGGAGTAGACGTAGGCCAGAGTCAGTCGAACCACTATAAATCCTCTGTTATTACTGCTTTCTTTTTAATTTGATTATTCTTCATATTTATACTCTCTACATACACTCTATCCGTGATCTGTGATTGTTAGTTGGTGCTTTCATTGACGATTGGGTGTTAGTGACCAATTTTGGCACTAACAATTAGTGATTGATGTTTGCTATTGAATGTATTGTTTTGGTGTGTTTGTTAGTGCTTTTTAGTGAGTTTGGATGTGGTTGTTAATTTGGGCAAAATGAGGTCAAACGAGCTCAAAATCGAACGAAACTTCGATAAATAATTAAGGAGAGTTTGGGAGCTTACAGTTCAAGTTGTAGTTCGATTGGAGGTGTTTTTATTCAAATTGGGTTCAATGGAGTTTGTAAATTTGGTCGGTAGAAGTAGTTGATTCAGGACTTAGTAGTGAAACTTCAGGAAAGACTTCGAGGAAAGCAAGGAAATGGAAGTAGGGACTTAACCCCAAAATTTAGCAAAGATCTATACATCGGTACTGACCTAGTTTGGTCAGTATCAAACTCTTTTTGGGCTTATAGGGAGTGCTGAAGGACTTGAGGTTGTAGCACTGTGGAAAGGAACTCAAAATAAGCAAAGAGGGAATAGGTCGTAGTATGAAAGACTTAGCCAAATTTTTGGCTAGGAAACTCATATTGATATTGACATGATCATGTCAGTATCAACATGAGTTAATTTAGCTAATTTTGGCCGAACTTTTAAAGAATGTTAAGAAGGTCCTAAAGGTCATGTTGAAAGTGCTCATTCATTTATTTGGCTTTTGGTCGCGATATGGTAGCACGATAAAGGATGACGACTGAAGAATGAAGCGATGTTGAGGTGTTTCAATGAGATGGCTTTAGGACTTTGATGTTTTGACTCTTTGACTTATGTAGGATGTCTAAGAATGTTCCGATGAGGATTATTTGAAGGATGAGGGTCATGAGGGTCCAGGAGAACAGGTTCAAATAATGAGAGCTTATGAGTTGAACAAAAGGTGAATTCCACTATGGATAAATGGAAATGATAGAACGATGATGGGTTTGGAGATGTGTGCGAAGGGGTTATCAACACTCGAAATTTCTATGGGGTACCAGTACAGCTAGGGTATGTAGAGTTGCCCACCTGGATTTATTTGTGAACCGATCCTTTTATGGATGGATTACCATAGACTTTATGTGGATGGTATATTCCCTGATGTTATAGAACGGTGAGAGACAAGTACTAAGAAATAAGACTTTTCCATTGGTCTTTGGCTTATGTGGATGTCGTTTGAGCTATCTTATATCTAAAGCACATTGAGTGATAGTGGGGATTGCTTGATGGATGCTATGTTTGCTATGGTTGCTTTTCTTATCGTCCATCACTCTATGGATGTCACATGATGTGGGTATTATAATGGGGATACATAGACACCCGACATTGTACTTAAGTTATAGTGCAACTTTATGATGGCTGTAGAGTAGCATATTTTAGATGTTATATGCTAACTCTTTGGATGCGGGGATATGTCAGGTACGATTCTTATACCTTGGGTCCTTAATATATCGGCTTGTACAATATTTTTAGAATTCTTGTCACCCAAAGAAGACTATTGTCTAACTCAAGGTTTTATGCTTTGCTTCGTATTATATCCGGTACCCATAAATGAGTAAAACAGTTAGCAGGTCTAGATGGTACCTGTGGCAATGTAGAGGACAAGAAAAAGGATGGAGCTTTCTCATAGTTACATGGAATTACTATCGATTATTCCACTATGCAACACTATGGAGCCTATACAGTGTTTACTTTACTATTGAGACAGTTTTTATTTGGGTTTTGCATAAACTCAATTGTTTCTTTATATAACAGTATGAAACAATGCACTTTGATATATATGGTTTATTTAGTTATTACTGTCTCATCCATATGATTTTTATTATATTTTATTTGATGTGTTGTGAGATATACAACATGTTCTGTGATTGTTCTCTTCTTTTCACCCTTGGCCATCATCCTACGTCACCTGGACACCACTATAGCTCACTCTTTAGTTATATTGGGGGCCGGAGTTGTATGGAGATCCTCACATTTGGTATCAGAACTTAGGTTGTGCAGTTAACCTGAGTAAGTACCATGATCCAATAGAGATAGGGAAGAAGTTATCACCCTAGATTCAATCGAGAGTGTTTATACACACACACACACTTGAGAGAGAGCATACTTGTTAAATATTTTGATTTTCATAACTATATAATATATAATTCACATGCACACATGAGTGCCATTGCAGTTTTCTTTGTGAGAGGTCGATCATTCTTGTTCTAGAATAAGAATGAGCCAACATGTAAGAAACACTACTAGAAATCCATCTCTGGAGTTGAGGAAGGAACGGGCTTATGGGCTGCTAACCCTGATTTGGAAGTTATGTTCAATGCGATGATTGCGAAAATGCTATAGAAAGCCTAACTGACCACTCTAAACGCTACTATTGGAGATGGTGCTCAAGTGTAGGAACATGCTAAACTGAATAAGGACTTTGCCAGTCTTGGTTGAAAACTATGCCAAGGAACGTAATCAGCCATACAAGTGTAGGATTGGTTGGATGCCTACGAGAGGATTTTTGATGATGTGGAGCTAGGTGATGTGATAAGGAGGAGGTTGCTTCCTGATAGTTTCGGGAGCGAGCCATGAACTAATGTAATGCAGTTAAGGTTGCTGCTCCCAAGGACCACTTTACTTAGGACCAACTCAAAACTAGATTTGAGGAAAAGTTTATCCTAGCTGCTTAGAAGTCGGTGTTAGGAAGTTTGCAGAGCTAAAGCAAGGAAACATGTAATACGTTGCTGAGTTGTTCTCTCAATCGAAGTACAAGATGTCCTTTATAGACATTTCATTAAAGAAATATGAAAAACTGATTATGGGATAAGACTACTACTTGAGAGAGAAGCCTGTGGGGCACATAGATGAGCCATTCGAAAAGGTAATTGAGAAGGCTCTTTAGTTTGAAAATTTGTACGCTAAACCCAAGCCCACTATTGTTGTTTCCGCTAAAGGGCCGAAGCCGCAAGCTAAAAGGGAGGCAAGTGGATGAGAACACAATAAAAATAAGCAGTTTCAGAAGGTTCAGCAGAAGAAGGTTAAGTGGGATCCTGCCTTATATAATTGTGGGGAGAAGTGTCACTTCTAAAGCGAACGAAAGGTTGACAAGAAGTGCTATAACTACAATAGGATTAGTCATGTGCAGAGGGAATTTCCTAAGCTCGTAAGATAGAAGCAAGTGGCAAAGGCATATGCTTTGGACATCATTCCGACTTCGATGAGTGCTTCTTCACAAAAGAGAAGGGGAAGGGTATTGTTATTCAAGGTATGCTTTCTATTTATGTTGTTCTGATATGCATTTTATTTGATACCGAGGCTTCGCATTCCTTTTATCTAATGACCTGGTAGATAGATTGGGATTGAAACCCGAAATTGATGACCGATCCTTAGTAGTGACGAACCCTATTGGAGGCTCTACTGGCCTATGGTTTGTGATGGTTTGGTCTTATCGAGTCATGTTGCTCTTTTGTTTGTGATTGCTTTCTTTTGAGTTCTTTGGGTTTGGGATTATCTTAGGGATGGACTGGCTGAAGAAGTATGTGGCAGTGGTGGACGCGAGAAGCTATTGGTGACGATTGGGGCCGTGGAGGGGCGAAAGGTAGTGATTGGCTACCTACCGAATGATAGGGTTATGGTTAGCTTTCTATATTAATTAGAGGTCCTACATGATAAGTTATCATCTGCATCTATCATTAGAAAGTATCCGGATGTATTAGAGGAGGTGTCCAAATTATCGCCATACCGAGAGATTGAGTTACACATGGACTTAGTGAAGTATGCCGGATCAATAGTTATGCCTTTAAGGCGTATGGCACCTAGAGAGAAGAAGGAGTTGGAGGTGCAAGTGAATGACCCATTGAGCTGAGGGTTCAGTCGTAGGAGTATATCTAAGTGAGGCACACCCGTACTATTCGCCATTAAGACGGATGGCTCTCCGAGGTGGCGCGTTGACTACCGTGAGCTAAATAAGGTGACGTGGAAGAACAAGTATCCACCCACACGTATTAATGACTTATCCGATCAACTCTATGATGCGAAGGTTTTCTCTCACTTGGACCTTGCGATGAGGTTTCACCGGCTGAGAGTGGTAAAGGAGTGTGTGACGATCACTATGTTTCGTACGCTATCTGGTTTCTACAAGTGGTTGGTCATGCCTTCCGAGCAAACCAACACTCTGGCATACTTTATTGGTATTATGAACCGTGTCTTTAGGAATCAGCTAAATAAGTTCGTGCTTGTGTTCATCGATGATATTTTGGTTTATTCTAGGATGAAGGAGGAACACAAGGCGCACTTGAGGATTGTTCTTCAAGTGTTGAGGAAGCACAGGTTGAAGGCAAAGTTTTTGAAGTTTCAATTCTAGAGGAGGGAAGTGAGATTCATGGGTCATGTCATCTTTGAGTAGGGTATTTCAGTAGTCATGTGAAGGTAGCAACGGCTCAAGACTAGAACCAACCCAATAATGCTACCAATGTGAGAAGTTTCCTTGGACTGGAGGGATACCATAGATTTTTTTATCAAGGACTTCTTGAAGGCAGCAGCGTCGTTGACCAATTTGAATAATAAGAATCATACTTTATATGGGATGCAAATTGTGAGCATATGTTCGTAATTCTAAAGGAGAGGTTTATGAGTGCACCAATGTTGACCATTCTGAGCGGAAATAAGGATATGACGATGTATACCGATGCTTGTGGTACTGAATTAGGCGTGGTACTAATGCAGGGAGGTAAGGTTATCATGTACGCTAGTCGGCAGCTAAAGCCTCATGAGAGAAAGTACCTGACTCACAGTTTGGAGTTGGTGGTGATTATGTTCTCTATGAAGATATAGAGGCATTATTTACTTGGAGAGAGGTTCGAGCTGTAACTTTTCTGCGAAAAGGACCTCAACCTTCGTCAGCAGTGATTGTTAGAGTTCTTAGACCCTTATGACTTTAGCATGTCTTGTACACCCGGTAAAGGAAATGTAGTTTAAAATGCGCTGGGTAAAAGATATGCCATCTTGGGAGCGATGTTCCTAGAGTGAAAGCAATTAAAGTTTATCCTTGGTTATGATATTAGACCTCGATGTGAGATAGAGCCAGAGATGTCAGCAAGCTTGACCACTAGACCGACTTTGATGGAGAGGATTGGTAATAGTTAGAAGCAAGACGCTAGATAGCAGAGATCATAGAAAAGATAGAAAATGGAGTGGAGTTTGATACGACGAAGCGGTAAAGACATGACCGAGATGGTTGGCTCCATAACGATGGGAGATTTTTTGTTCCTAGTGTTGATGGATTACGGATGTAGTGCTATGAGAGTGCCATCATTCTAGGCTAACCATACATCTGACGGTAATAAGAGGTATCGTGACATGAAGTAGATGTATTATTGGGAAGGGATGAAAAAGGACGTCGAGATGTTCATCTCGAAGTGCATGAATTATCAGTTGGAAAAGGCAGAGTAGAAGAGGTCAAGTGGGTTTATGCAATCACTCAAGGTTCCCAAGTGGAAGTGGGAACAAATATCTATGGATTTTATTGATGGATTGCCAATGACTAAAGGATGGTACGATAGCATTTGGGTCATAGTCGATAGATTAACGAAGAGTGATCCATTCTTACCCGTTAAGTAAAGTAGAACAACATCCAAGTTGACTGAGTTGTATGTGAAATGGGTGGTGCAATTCCGTGATGTGCCTAAGAGAATTGTGAGTGGCAGAGACGCTTTATTCGCTAGTGTGTTCTAGAAGAGCTTACAGGAGGCATTGGGGACTGAGTTGCATCTTAGTCAAGCTTATCACCCAAACCGATAGGTTGACCGAGAGGGTGAATACTATATTGGAGGGTCTTTTACAAGCTTGCATACTTGATTTTAGTGGCTCATAGGACAATCATTTGCATTTGGTGGAGTTCGCATATAATAATAACTATCAATCTAGTGTCGGTAAAGCACCATTTGAGGCATTGTTTGGCCAACCGTATACCGCTCCTTAGTATTGTTGGGAAGCAGGTGAGAGACTGATACTTGGGCCAGATAAGGTAAGAGAGAGTTTGGAGAAGACTGAATTCATTCGACAGGGAATGAATGCTGCCTAAGATATGCAAAAGAGTTACATTGATAGGAGACATAGAGATTTAGAGTTCTCCGTCGGTGATATGGTATTCACAAAGATTTCTCTATTGAAGAACGTTGTTCAAATCGGTAGTAAGGTGAACTTTGCACCGAGGTTCATAGATCCTTTTTCGATAGTAGAGAGGACTGGGAACCTAGCATACAGGGTGACTTACCTCAGAAGATGGTGGGCATGCACAATGTATTCCATATCTCTCACATGTGGAAGTTTGTACACGACTCAGGCGTGTCGATTGCATCAGATTGACTTAATAAAATATAAATTGAACTAGAAGCTCTAAGACCTCATAGGTTGCTTTGTAGTGACGGACGTGATACGAAACAGCTTAGGAGAAAGACAGTGCAGTTTGTGAAGGTTCAGTGTGGGAGAAAGTAAAGGCATTTACATATGGGAAACCAAGGAAGGCATAAGGGCTGCATATCCATAGCTCTGTGTGTGGTAAAGTCTCATGTTTAACAAATTTTCTTTCACCTTTGATGCCATATTGGATAGTTTAGTATCTTGCATTCCAAAATAGGTTTATCTATACTATTGATTGCGGCTTTCTGTTTGATATGTTTAATTGTTGCATATGATTGGTAGGAATGCATGATAACTATGGTCGACTATTCTAGTTTGGAAGGAAAATTTCCTAAAGGGGGTAGAGTGTAATGACCCGTAATTTACATATCGAAGGATCATGAAATAATATTATTATTTTTATTTGAGGTCGTATGCCTCTATAACTTTGGGAATGTTTGACTAGGGGCATTTTCCGCCTCCATAAGTTTTATCGGACAGTTTAGACCCATAAATTCTGGTGAGGCCTATAAGTTTTGATAGGAGTTGAATTCTAACCAATTGTGAAGTCCACCGTACGCTACCGACACCCAATATACATAAGATAGTGCGTTGCTGACGTGCCCGACCGATGTGGGACGATCATCATGGGTTAGAAAATGGAATAAACATCACAAAACCTGTCGTATATCTCACAGCTCATGGAATAAAACATAATATACAACACATATATAAAACATGAGAGATGTGCAGGCTGTAATTTGTTAAACAGTGAAGCAAGCAGAAGCACAGCACATCACAGAAACAATAATGGAGTGAAATTTTCTTTTTTTTGGAAATTTTTTGTTTTGATGCAATGTAAAACAAAAATTTGTAAAAAAATGAAATGCAAATAGAAAAGGAAATAAAATATTTTTGATTTTGTTTTGAAATTGTGAATTTTTTTTTTAAATATGCAAATGCAAGTGCCAAATGAAAATAGACTAGAAAACTAGCATACAACAAAAATCAGACAAAAGGCACACAACAATTTTTTTTAAAATGCGAACTAGCACACAAAACAAACACACAAATAAAAATCAAATGAAAATAATTCGAAGAATAGAAAATAAAATCAATTCAATTCCCCAGCAATGGTGTTAAAAACTTGTTCGTCGACCAATTCTCTATCAGTTTAGAGAATAGCCGATTGAATTTAAATTAAAATTAACCGCAAGTGCACAACGTACAATGTTAGTACGTGGCGAGTATGGGTCGATCCGCAGGGAATTGTTTAGAGTTAAAATTTATATTCAATCAAATTAAACCAAGATTTTGAAAGTGTTGTTAAGCTAAAAAAAATTCTAGAAACTAACAAAAATTAAAAGTGATAAAAATATGAGAGTAGAAGGCAATTTAGAGATAAATCCACTCTCTTGATCACATAAATCAACATAACATGAAATTGTGATCTCTCTTTTTGGTCATTAGTGAATTTAATTGATGTGTTTATTATAAGTATGAAATATTTGTGTTATTAATTAGCCCAATATAAACCATCAAACTAACACCCCTTAAACCACTTCTTAACTCTCAAGAAAATTGGAATGAACTTGAAAATAAAATCTATTCTAATCATGGCCTATTAACTATTGATTAGAAATATAGACCATCAAATTTTGATTTTAAAATCACTTCATTACCATAATCATATGTAGTTGAAGAGGTAATTTGTGTTTGTGTTTGTGTTCGTTTAAGCATAACCTATTTGGTGTCAACAACATAGGCTATCAAATTCAAAGCTAAAACAACAAGTTAAACAAATTCAAACATTGCCATTAAGCACAAAAAGATATCACTAATTAGCAAAATGTTGAATCTACATGATAAGAGAGCTTCCTTACCCCTAAATTGAAGGGGTTTAGCCTCTCATATTTTTTATCATATCAACAAATGTAGAATGCAACATGAAACAAAAATAAGAGGAAAAATGCAAGCTAATGAAAATAAAGTGAGAACTAATCTAATTGCATAAAATAAAATCTAAACTAACATAAATAAAAAGATCTACACTACTAACATGAAAGGAAATAAACAAGAAAAGAAAAGAGCATGTATTAAAATTGCATAAAAAGGAAAGTTACATGATAGAAATGGTTAAGTAGCCATGAAAAAGAAAAAGATTTTTTTATTTATTTTTGAGCGTAAACTAAACTAACTAAAGAGGGGCTCAATGGGGGCTAAGAGAAGAGGAGACTAATTACATGAACATAAGGGGTATTTATACAAGTTTGAAACCCTAATTCATATTTTTGGGAACTACCCCATAGGAAGTGTGGCCACCAAGTTATCATTAGCATGAGATAATCCTTTATTTAAATGTACATGAAGCTTTAATGGCCATTAGCATGTGCATTAGCTCCTAATTGTACATCGTGGTAAATAGGTAGGTTGGGGTCCTCCATGTTGTCATGAAATGAATTATTTTCATCTTCGTTTGCTTGTGTTCTCTTGTGAATGCATATTTTCCATGAAAACCTCTTCCATTTGAATCCAAATTCCTACAAAAATAATATAAAAATGCCCAAGTAAATTTTCTCAAATTAATATATGCACAAAAATGACCATTTTGCCCCTGTATGAAGATGAATATATGATGATTTGAAAATAATTTGAATTTTGTTTTAAACATGTTAAAACACCCTATATGCTCATTTATTTAATTGGATTAAATATGGAAGTAAAAATATGCACATTTACTTGCACATTAAGAGACGGTGACAACTAAGTGATGAAAATATCAGAGTACAAATCCACAGAGTTATATAGCAAGTAACAGAGTTTATATAAACGAAAATATACCCAGATGACTATCTCATAATAATAGTTGTAATAAGCAAGCACTATAAAGGATCCACAGTGTTGCACAATGGAATAAGCATAGTAAGCCACATATAAAATGAGATAGCTCCATCCAACTCGTCCTCTGCATAGCTATTGCATCGCACCTAGATCTGCTATGTAGTCTACCCATTAAGAGTACCCACGATAATAAAAAGCAAAGCATAAAACCTTGGATCAGATAACAGTCTGGTGTGAGTGGTAAATAAATTTCAAGATACTATATAGGTCGATACAGTAAGGAACAAGGGTAAATGAACTATACATGACCTGTCCCTGTAACCAAAGAGTTAGCATATAACAAAAATAACATGCTACTCTACGGATATAGTAAAGGTATACTGCAAACCAACTATGATGATGGGTGTTCATTTATCTGCATCACCAATACCTATCTCTAATGACATCCCTAGAGTGATAGACTACGGAAGAAAAAAAACCAAAGAAACCTTAGCACCCATCAGACAACCCTCGTTGTCACTCATATGTGCCCTGGATATATAATAACTAGCATGACCTTTCATCTGTTAGGGACTAAAGGAAATCTCGGTTTTCAGTGTACTCGCTTTATCCTGAAGCTGATACTAGATCCATTCCACCGGTCCAGGGTACACAGATCATTTCAATTGATCCACGGTAGCCTTTTAAAGTATCAAGGGCATCCTTATAATACCCTTGCTTTCGGGTACATTAGAAAATACTTCAGTATCAATGATTCCTTAGCACGCGTATCCGAGTCCCTTCCTTGCTCCATCTAGCCTCCATTATTCTCGAGGAACCATTCCACATTCCTCCATTCCATGATAGAACCTTTCAAACGTACTACCCACGGATCACCTTTCCTAGAACGCGCCCTCTGTGGATAACTATTCTCAGAACTCCTTTCAACATTGAGTCACCATCATCGGAACCTAACTCCTTTCACCATCGAGTTACCATCATTAAAGTTCCGAAGCTACCTTCGTGCTACTACATCACCATCAAACCCCAAGCGAACAAACAAACATCTTCAACATGATCTGCAGAGCATCTACTTCTCTCCTTGGAAATTTGACCCCGATGTTATCAAAGAAAACCTCTCGGTACCGATCAAAAGCTATTGGTACTGAGTTGGGTACTTAACCAATGTTGGCTAACTTTCTTTCCTTGCTTCTAGTATTCCATATCCCAAGTGCTTTGGTCCCGACCACTCCCATCCAAAGCTCTCGGCGTCAACTCCAAAGCACTTGGTACAAACTCCAAAAGCTCTTGTTTCCATGCCCTCCAAAGCTCTCGGATGTGGCCCAATACTTAGCCAAACTCTTGCACTTGACTTCACTCATCACCTCTAGCTTTGCCTTGAAGAACCAAACTTCCACCACCAATAGAAAGCTCTCGTACCGATCAAAACTACTCGGTACTGACTCTTATACTTAGCTCCAATTTGGATGCAACTTGAGACCTTAGCTCCTCCCATGCTCCATAATTCCACCTCCAAGTTTCATCTAATTCCGACCATTCCAATTCAACCACTCCTTTCCTAACCGCCTAAAAGCACTAGCAAACCACATCAAAGCACAACATACTAACATGGAATATCATACATATACATATATGTAATACATAAAATCATGATAAACAAGCAAATCCTAATCTAAATCTAACTTTTACACTAGCTTATGAACATGAAAAAAAAAGTTAACACCATTTGAAAACAACTTTAAATCCTTTAAAAATTCGGCTATAAATATCTCTAAAAATGTGATTAAAGTTAGAAAACATTTTAGTATTGAAATCATGTCAAAAACATCATTTTTAACCATATAAACATGCATAGTAGAGCGTGAGGTCAAGAACCACTTACCATATACCTAAAATACCAATTTTCCACCTTAGACCTAAAGTAGACAGTAAAGTAGATGAGCACAATTCAGCCAAAATGATAATCTTCGAATTCCTAAATGATTATTACCCCTCTAATTATGATTTAGGCTAAGATTAGTAAGGAAAACGTAGGCTTTTTGATGAAATTAGGGTTAATAGAGGTTTAGAGCTATTTTGGGAAAGATAGAAATAACTTAGATCAGTTTCTATAGCCTCCCCTTAACATAATTTTTGAGTTGGGTTAGTGGGTCTAAGCACGGGTGTTATCCTGCCTTTTGACCAAGCAGTATACGGACAAACTTGACGGGTCAAACTTGAAAGCTATCAAGACAGGAAGCCCGGAAAGATTGCCATAAGAGTCCCAAACTCAACTAAAACTAAGATCACAAAGCAAATACAAGTCCATTCCAAAAATCAAGGCACCAAAAATCCAATGTGTTGGATCGATACCGATCAAACTCATGGATCGGTACCAATCCATGGTATTTCGTCCAATTGGCATCCAACTTTCTACACTCCATAACCATGCTGCCTATAACCTATTTTTGGTCTCCTATGATCGTTCGCATGCACCAATGGTCGATCTCCATAAACTCCATAAATCTACAGCTCCATTCTTCCACCAATCCATCATTTGGACTCAGAACAAGCCAATAAAGATGCAAACAGGTTTGGAATTACGAAACTACAACAAGGCACACTTATCCAAGGTACTCGAAAAGACCTATAAGTCAATCTTATGGATCGGTACCGATCCATATCAATTGATGAGGTGGAAACCATTTTTCCAAGAGAACGGGTCTTAGGCATGGAGACCAAGGTGGAGATCATGGAGGCGAGTTTTCAGGCCATCTACTGCTGTAAATAGGAGGGTAGAGCATCATTTTGAGGGATCCTTTCACTTCTCTACAACTTTTCTATAATTATCTTGTACTCCCATGGAGTTATACCGATCTGTAAGAAGAGAAGTGTAAACATCACTATAAACCACCAACAAAGTTAAGTGCACGTAGGACTAGATTAGTTGAACCACTATAAAACGTTGTGTGTTCTTTTCTTGCTTTTTTTAATTTACTTTTCTTCACTTTTTATTCCATACTATACTCATTTGGGTGTTTGTGCCATTTTTGATTCAAACATTTTGGTGCTTTCACTAAGAAATACTTAAATTCATTGATTTGAGACTTGGAAAGATACAAAATGACAAGATAATCGACTAGTAACACCACTGTTGGAGGAAATCAACAAGGGGCAGCCAAGAGGCATCCCTAGGAGCCAACCCCTTCCATCTGCATAACCAGGGATGAGATGGAAACCATGATGAGTATAATGCAAGAAAGGATGATGGCCCATCAAGAAGAGATGATGGAAATTTTCTTTAGGAGAATGGGACGAACAGGAACAGCCGGAGTTGCGGCAAATTAGAACCAAAGGCCAGAAGCTAGAACAAATACATCAAAAAGTGGAATGAAGCAGACTAGGACAACCCTTGAACGGGTCGTATGGATCGGCACCGATCCTCAAGCATGGTTCAGTACCGATCCATAAGAACATGGGGGCATAGTCGGAGCTAATCTGGGAGGAAATGGTGCATATCCAAAAACAACGCCGAATGTTAGAACGTGAATCAGAATGTCCAAGCACGACCGGAGGAGTACGTGCCAGAATTACCTTGTGGAAATGTGGAGCAAGCTGAGAATGCGAACTAGAGAATTCCTTCGAATGATGATGACAGTCTTGCTGAGATAGTGAGATGAGTAATGAGAGGTGGATTGCCTAACATGAGCCTGGAGGATGTAAATAGGAGTCCATTTACTCCGAATATTCGATGCGCTAGGAATCCGCCAAATTTCAAGCTGCCTATGTTGGAGATGTATGATGGAAAGACCGATCCGACAGTTCATTTGATGAGGTACATCCGACACATGGAGGTGTTGGGTGCGCCCGAAGAGGCCATGGGATGGCATTTCCCTTTTTATCTGACATATTTGATGGCATTATGGTTTAGGTAGCTGGGGAACGGTTCCATTAGCACATGGCTCGAGTTAGCGAACAGATTCATGAAACAGTTCCGGGTTCATATTTCACGATCCAAAAATGTAATGACACTATCAAGTATGAAGCAGAAGGTCGGAGAGGCACTCAAGAGTTTTTTGATAAGGTTTAATGCGGCAGCTGCCGCAGTTGATAAGCTAGACCCATCAATGGTCTTGATGGTGGCAGTTTCAGGAATAGCCACTAAGACGGATTTCAAGGTTGCTTTAGAACGGGATCCTCCAATGGATCTCGTAGAATTTTATCATGAGGTTGAGAGATACTTGCGTTAGGAGCACGTTGAGGCTGATCAGGAAGAAATTAATGCTATGGATGGCAGAGGACCGCCCGGAGAAGAATCCAGCAAAGGCAAAGGAAACCAAAAAATGGATGATGACTTTGAAGGATCAAAGCGACAAAGGAGGGAACCGAAATTCTATTCTTATGATTTAACTGTAACCCCAGAGCGGATTTATCTAGATACTAGGGGACAGATCCCTTATCGAAAGCCGGTAAGAAGAGAACCCACAGACCGCTAGGGGATGTTTGGAAAATATTGCCTATTCCATAAGTTGGATTGGCATAACACAAATGGTTGCAGACACTTGCACGATCTGATCGAAGAACAGGTCAGAAACAATTAATTACAGAAATATGTGAGAAGTCAAACTACGGTGGTGGAACAGTAGCGGCCATCAGCTGCAGCGAATGGAAATGACCTTTGATCAAGGTTGAGGATAGTCATCTTTTAATAGGGATCTCAGGGAATCAGGTTCAGTTCTCAAACCCTATCTTTACTTTCAACAAACAATTCAACATTACGGTCATGCCATTACTGATGTACGGGATCTCGATCAGGCCCCTACGCACACTCTGAGTTGGATGTTAGGCTATAGCGCCCGGTGAGGTAGTTATCATGATGTTAGACTTTTTGTTTTTTAATGTTTGAATTTGATTCCATTAGATGAATCCCTGATTATTGAAATCCACTTAAATGTGATGACTGAAATTGATTGCTTTAAAGAGCCATCTGTAAGACGGACCAGATGTAGGGTGCAAGTCCACTCGTCGGAGAGCGGGCAGATGGACTTGTATTATATTGATCACTTTAAGCCTCTTCAGAGAGATGGGACCGGAGTGCAAGAAGTAAATACCTTCACCAGAGATACCATGGATTTGATTATTGGCCCTGAAAGTCCACAAATTTAATTAAAGATTTGAAGAGATCATGGGTTTGGTAATCAGTTCGGAGAGGCCAAGGATTTCACTAACGATCCGGAGAGATCAAGATTTCAACATACGACTGCTAACTCCTGGATGAACATGGGATGATTCTGATTTACGGTATAATGAATGAAATAATAATTCCGAAGGAACACGGAATGATTATCTGTAAATGACACTCAAGCAAGGACTTGCATCCTTGGCTATCATGGTCTGGAATGACCTTTGATTTACATGTGAATCCAAAAGAGCATGATGATTCACATCAGCTTGATTGCTGGTAAATAGAAGATTCAATTACTAATATTCCATCGACTTCAACATTTGTTCTTGAGCAAAGCACACCTTCCATCTGCAAAGCGAGCTTTGGGAGGCAAGTGTTATCCCGCCTTTTGACCAGGCATCATATGGATAAACTTGACCAGTCAAACTTGAAAGCTATCAAGACAGATAGCCCGGAAATATTGCCATAAAAGTCCAGAACTCAAGTACAACTAAGATCACAAAGCAAATACAAGTCCATTCCAAAAAACAAGGACTTAAAAATCCAATATGTGTTGGATCGATACCGATCCATGATATTTCGTCCAATTGGCCTCCAGCTTTCTACACTCCAAAACCATGCTGCCTATAACTCATTTGTGGTCTCCTATGATCATTCGCATGCACCAATAGTCGATCTCCACAAACTCCAGAAAGTTGCAACGCCATTCTTCCATCAACCCATCATTTGGACTCAGAAATAAGTTAATAAAGATGCAAATAAGTTTGGAATCATGAAACTAACAACAAGGCGCACATATCCAAGGTACTTAGGAAGACCCATAAGTCAATCTTATGGATTAGTATCGATCCGAGCCTATTTATCAGTACTGATCTGTAACGATTGATGAGGTGGCAACCATTTTTCCAAGAGAACTGGTTTTGGGCATGGAGAACATGGTGGAGATCATGGAAGTGAGTTTTTAAGCCATCTACTACTATATGTAGAAGGGGAGTGGCTCATGTTGAGGGATCTTTTCACTTCTCTATAAATTTTCTATAATTCTCTTATACTCCCAAGGATTTATACCGATCTGTAAGAATATAAGTGTAAATAGCACTATAAACCATCAACAAAGTTAAGTGGACGTAGGCCATGATTAGCCGAACCACTATAAAATGTTCTGTGTTCTTTTCTTGCTCTTTTTAATTTACTTTTCTTCACTTTTTAATTCCAACTATACTCATTTGGGGGTTCGTGCCATTTTTGGTTCAAACAACGGGCTTAGTTAATTACCCACTAATACACGCTAATAGTAACCAAAACATAAAACAACTATACCATTCAAATGATAAGTCCATTTTTCTATTATGACCACTTTATGGAATGGGAAACCATTATCCGAAAGCAATGGAGGTGGTTTGAGACTTTAATTCTCCTCCTATCAAAAGTTATAATCCAAACAAGATTTTCAGGGTCAAAATGGTCACATAGAGATTCAGAAAAAATCATAGCTGTGGAAAATGTCCACAAGATTCATTTTCCAAAATTTTAGATTCGTATTTCCTCATATGAGTAAAATAGAAATATTTCACGATCCATCGATACTTAAAATATGGGTCATTACACCACTTCCATTAGATCGGGATGATGGTTTCTCTTTTTGTAGAGTGGTCATAATTGGAAAATAGACCTACTATTTGGGAGATATGGCTATCTTAA
The DNA here is from genome assembly GCA_030737815.1 of Allium fistulosum. Classification (NCBI taxonomy): domain Eukaryota; kingdom Viridiplantae; phylum Streptophyta; class Magnoliopsida; order Asparagales; family Amaryllidaceae; genus Allium; species Allium fistulosum. Next base: position 874,770,179 of record CM060905.1, on the reverse strand, counting down.
ATTCATGCTGCTATTGGCCAGGTTAGTAGGCGATTAAGTTATGCCCATATTTTGGCCAACCAACCCATTTCAAGAATTGTACCTAATTGGGACTGACGGGAGTAATGTCCCAAAAATTATTCTATACCTCCATTAACCTTGATTTTATCAAAAAGATCTTCTTTTTGTACTAATCTTAGCCAAAAATACAATTAGAAGGGTGACTTGCAAAGGGGATTATAGACCTATCATTTTGGGTGCTTCTGAATTCATTTTCTTGATTTCCATTTCAAATCTTAGCATTAATTTAGTAAATTTTGGTGTTAGGTTAGTGGTTTATGATCTCTCACTATTCCCTGCTTATATATTGTTAAAAATGGAGTTTTAAGATGACTTCTATGCTAAAAATTTTTTAAACTCTAATCTAAAATTAATAAAATGTCTACAAAATGTTGTATGGACATTAGTGATTGCTGTTTGGACTTTAATGTATTCTTTTGATGTGTTTGATGCTTTTTAGTATAGGTAGGATGTGGTTGTTAATTTGGTCAATACGAGGTCAAACGAGCTCAAAATCAAACTAGAATTGGAGATGTTGTTGTGGAGATAAGACGAGTTTGCAGTTCAGGTTGTAGTTCAATTGGAGGTGACTTGGTTGCTCAAATTCAGGTCGGTGGAGTTTTCAACTTTGGTCCGCCGAAGTATTTGTTCGGGGACATAAGCAGTGAAATTTTGGAAAGACTTCAGGGAAGGTAAAAAATGGTAGTAGGGACTTAACCTTAAATTTCGGGAAAGATCCGCATATCGGTGCCGACCTCTTTTGGTTGGTACCATTAGTACCAGACTCTTTTTGGCCTTATGGGGGGTGCTAAAGGACTTAGGAGTGTCGCACTAAGGAAAGGAGCTGAAAGCAAGAAAAAAGGAAAGAGGTTGGGGGTGTCAAATACTTAGCCAAATTTTTAGCTAAGCAATTCCTATCGGTTCCGACATGATCATGTCGGTACGAACATGAATTGATGTGGCCAATTCCGACCAAACTTTCGAGGAATGCTAAGAATGTCCCAAAGGTCGTGCTGATGGTTCTCATTCGTTTATTTGGCATTCAGTTGTAATGTGGTAGCAAGATGCAGGATAATGACTGAAGGATGAAGCGATGTTGAGGTGTTTCAATGAAATGGCTTCAGGACTTTGACGTGTTGACCCTATGAATTATGCATGATGTTTAGGAAGGTTCCGATGAGGATGACTCAAAGGATGAGGGTCATGAGGGTCCAGAAGAGAAGTTCAAATGAGGAGAGCTCGTGAGTGGAATAAAGGATGAATGCCACTATGGACAAATGGAAATGATAAAATGGTGATGGGTTTAGAGATGTACGCGATGGGGTTGTTGACACTAGGAGATTTTTGAAAGGGTACTCATACAGCAGGGTTATATTGGGACGCCCACCTGGATTTATGCGGGGTTCAGATCCTTATATGGATGGATTACCATGGACCTTATGTAGATGGTCTATTCCTTGATGGTATAGAGTGATGGGAGATGAGCACTAAGAAACCGAGACTTTCCATTGGTCGTTGGCTTTTGTGGATGCCGTTTGAATCGTCATATATCCAAAGCACATTGAGTAGCAGTGAGGATTGCTTGATGGATGCTATATTTGCTATGGTTGCTTTTCTTATCGTCTATCACTCTAGGGGTGTCACGTGATGTGGGTACAATTATGGGGATAGCTAAACACCCGACATTGTACTTAGAATGTAGTACGCATTTATGATGATAATAGATAGCATATTTTGGATGTTGTGTGTCAACTCTTTAGAGGCAGGGATAGGTCAGGTATGATTCTTATACCTTGGTTCCTTACTATATAGACTTTTACAATATTTTAAGATTTCTTATTATTCACACCAGACTATTGTCTGACTTGAGGTTTTATGCTTTGCTTCATACTATATAATGTACTCTTAAATGAGTAGAATAGATAACAGGTCTTGGCGGTACATGGTAGCTATGCAAAGGACGAGAAGGATGGAGCTTTCTTATATTATATATTGGCTTACTATTGGTTATTCCACCGTGCGACACTGTGAAGCCTAGATAGTGTTTGTTTTACTATTGAGATAGTTTTTATTTTGGTTTATTTCCATTTGTATAACCTCTATTTCTGCTTTGTATACTGTATGAATTTGTGCACTCTGATATTTGTGGTTTATTTAGTTATCACTGTCTTGCCTGTTTTATATATTAATGATGTTTATTATTATAGGTTCTATGATTATTCTCTTCTTTTCACCCTTGGCCATCACCTACATCACCCGGGCATAACAGCAGCGCACTTATTAGGTATATTGGGTGCTGGAGGTGTAGGATGGTCATCATAGATCAGATACTCCTTAGTGAGAAGGATCTGACGTCTTGTAAATTACATATTCAAGGATTTACTATAGAGGCCAGAGTGCTTGTCGAGTGCATCGAACTGCCCGTCAAGCTAGAAGAAGGAGACCGCAAGGTTGTGCGATTGGAAATGTCTGTTGTGGTGGACGAATTTTTTTGCTTGCAACGATTTTCTAGGCCGACTGGCCCTTACTAGTTTCAGAATTGCACTTGCTCCATGGTGTTTTATGATGAAGTTTCCCACCGATAATAGAGTAGGAGCAATACAAGTTGACCAGAGCATTGGTCGAGAATACTATGTTGTAGAGCTCGAAGAGGTGAAGTGGCAAGAGAAGGGGATTATTGAAAAGAAGCAACTCTGGATCAAATCTTTGGAAGCATAGCAACTGCCGCCCAAGCCCTTACATAAGTCCAGCAGATCATAAGCCCATGGACAAATGAAAAGAGTCATAAGATGCGAAGGCAACCCTATCAGAGCTCACAATCAACATTTTGTTTGATGATGACAATCTTACGAATGTTCTTAAGATTATGTCTCAGCTCTACCTAAAAATGAAGAAGGAGTTGATAGGAGTTCCTCGGGAAAATACATATGTGTTTGCTTAGACGCATTCCGATATATATGGAATCTTGCTGAAGATAGTATGTCATTGAATTTGGACCAAAGGTACCCTCATGTAAAACAAAAGAGGTGCAGTATGGAACTAGAGCAATCCACTGCGTTGAAGGAAGAAGTGGATAAGCGGAAGGTAAAAGGCTTTATCTGCAATGCACCATACCCGAAGTGGGTATCAAATCCTATGTTGGACAAGAAGGCAAATGGTAAATGGCAGACATGCATTGACTACTCCGACTTGAATAAGGCATGCCCAAAGGATTGTTTCACCTTACCAAGGATGAGCCAACTCGTAGATGTAACAATAGGACATGAACAACTATCCTCATGGATGCGTCTTCGTTTACAACCAGATAGCGATGCACATCTTGGATATGGAACATACTAGTTTCATTACAGGTTTGGGGCTGTATTGCTACCTAGTCATGCCATTTGGTTTATAGAATGCCAGAGCTACTTACCAGCGCTTGGTGAACAAAATGTCTAAAGATTAGATCGGACAAACTATGGTGGTCTAAATGGACGATATGTTGGTGAAGTCATAACGATCGACATATCACATAGGCGATCTCTGAAAAATGGTCGATGTACTTCAGAAATATGGAATAAAGCTCAATCCACTGAAGTGTTCTATCAAAGTTGCAGTGGGCAAGTTTTTGGGTCTCATTCTAAGCTCAAAGGACACTGAAGCTAATCTGGAATAGATTAAAGCGTTGAGAGGGGTTAGTACCCTAAAGAAGAGGCGGGAGATGAAGTGCTAGAATGGAAAAAATTTCTCACTTGGTCGATTCATTTCAAAAGCAAAGAAAAGTTTACGACATTCTTTGATGTCCTCAAGAAAGAAAAAGGAATGTTCATTTGGACAAAGGAATGTCAAGATGCTTTCCAAAACCTGTTAGACCATATGGAGGGACCACCGATTCTATTGAAGCCTTTGGAGGGAGAAGATCTATTCATCTATTTAGTAGTGTTTTCTCATGCACTAAGTGCAAACTTGAATACGTGAGAATTATAAGATCCAAAGGCTGGTATATTACATCAGCAAATAGTTTATCAAAGTGGAGACGAACCATCTAAGATGAAGAAACTGGCACACTATTTGTTGATTGCTGCGAGGAAGTTAATGCCATACTTCCAGGCTCACCCGATAATGGTGTTGAGTAATTAGCCATTGAGACAAGTTCTACATCGACCCAAGACTTCGAGAAGATTGATAAAGTGGAATATCAAAAAAAGCCAATATAATTTAACTTACCATCCTAGGAAGGAGACCCAAAGATAGGAATTGGCAGACTTCATTGCCGAGTTCATTGTCCGGGATGGTGAAATAGAGGAAGAAATGGTCCAACTTACTCAATGGAAGTTGTACGTAGATGGAGCCAAGGCAGGAGTAGTTCTCAAGACCCTAGAAGCACAGATGATATGCTCTGCCTTGAGGCTAGAGTTCTAAGTGACAAACGACGAGGCTGAATACAATGGGTTGATTGTGGTACCCAAGATAGCAAAAAACCTATGAGTCAATACATTGCATATGTTTAGTAAATCTAAGTTAGTTATTTTATAGGTGAAAAAGGAATTTCAAGCTAGGGTATGCGACTTACCCCATACCTAACGAAGGTATTAGAGCTACTGGGTGATCTCGAGCATTATACATTAACACACGTCTTTTGAGAGGAGAATACGAATGTTGACTCATTGATCAAACTAGCCAGTTCCGAGGATGCGAGAGTTTTGTGATTCTTTAGTGTGGAGGTTTTGACGATTCCAAGCATCGGTGAGATGGATGTCGATGGGATCTTAGAGGATAAAGAAGAGAAGGAGTCATGGAAGTCTTTGATTATAGATTATTTATTAAATGGGACTCTCTCGAATAGAAGGAAAGAATGACTGAAACTCCTATGTAAAATGCTACGGTTTATTATGCAAGAAGGAGAGCTGGATTGGAGAGGATTCTCAATGCTTCTCTTGAGATGTTTCACCAAAGAAGAAGCTAAAAAGATCCTTGTAGATGTGCATAAAGGGAGTTGTGGTGATCATATCGAAGGGCAGACGTTAGCAAAGAAAGTTCTTACGAATACTTCTGGCCAACGGTCAATCGGGATGCAGCTGACTATTCTAGAAGATGTGACAAGTGCCTAATGTTTGTGAAGATATCAAGAGCCCCATCCACCGAGTTTATGCAAATAGTTATCCTATGGAAATTTGCTATATGAGGAACAAATATCATTGGTGTGCTACCGATGTCAAGAGGTAGAGCAAAATATAAGGTAGTGGTTTTGGACTACTTTACAAAATGGGCTGAAGCAGCATGTTGACAATGATTACTTCTAAGAAAGCAATCAATTTTGTAGTGAGGAACAGTTTGTGTAGGATTGGAGTTCCATTGAAGATAATAACTTATAACGGAAATCAATTCGAGAGTGTCGAGTTCAAATTTGTTTTGTGATCAGTACTGAATTGAGAAGAGCTTCTCAGCAGTAGCACATTCACAAGCGAATGGACAGGTTGAGGTGTGAGCAAGATCATCAAGTCCATCATTAAAAAGAGGTTGAAAAGAACTAAGGGCAAGTGGGTGGATGAGACTACTAGCATTCTGGGCTTATTGGACAACGCACTAGTTCGTGACTGGGCATACTCCATTTTAATTGGCCTATGGAACTGAGGTCATGATTCCGATTGAAACTGAAGTCCCTTCCTATACAAGTCTACATTATGATGCCAAGATGAATGAGATGCCCTTCCTTGAGTCCCTCGAGTTGCTGACAAGAAGCAAGATGAGGTTGATCTAAGGGTAAATTCTCATCGGATAAGAATAGTAAAACAATTCAATGCCAAGGTCAGAAACCATACTGTTGAGATAGGAGACCTGACTTTGAAATGGGTCATTCCTTGTATAGGGGAACTTGGTCCAAACTTGGAAGATCCCTATGTAATTGCACAGAAGATTGGAGATGGAAGTTTCAAGCTATCGACTGTTGATGGGATTTCAGTTTAGTGGGTATGGAATAGTGAACACCAACGGCGTTACTTCACATGATTCCCTTTTTGAAAATAAGACATTTTATTCATTGGGATTTGATGTAATAAGCAAATGATTTCCATTATTTTCTTCATAAATAAAGTTGACTTTTTGAATCAATAGAATCATGTCCTTAAATTCTGATTTTGTACTCCATAATTAGTGGCACAATAAGACATTCTGTGTTTTGAGAAACTGAATGTCTACGTACCCAGAGATGGGTACCATTAAACTCCTTTTATCCATGATCAGGTCTCTGGAGTATGCTTATACTGAGGCCAGTTGGATGATTCACCCATATATATCTATACCTTGACCAAAGCCAAGAGACAGGCGAAGTCAAGGATGGTGCCCGAAGATAGGCTTCCAAGACACCGGTTTAGGGAACGATAATAACTATTATGTAATTGAACCTTTCTACAGGAATAACTTAGTTTACGACCCGATGAGATGCGTTCAACTGATGACAAACCAAGTTTGTTAATGAAAAATCATTGGTCTATGCCTAAAGATAGGCGAGGTCAGGGATGAATGTCCAGAGATAGGCACCTAAGTCACTGGATCCTGGAGAAGGTACCATAATAGAATTGAATCTTTTTTGGAGGTCAGACTTTGTTTTTGGCCGAACGAGATATGTTCGGCCGGTGATAGTCAAAGTCGATTGAAGAAATACCACATTTTGGTTAAATGAGATAAGTTCGACTAATGATAAACAAAGTTAAGTAACAAAAAAACATTGAGAAGTCGTAGATATTTTTATAGATGTATCATGTTACAATGAATAATGGTATTGCATAGATCATAAACGTAGGTAGGTATAACATATAAGTAATTAAATTACAGGTAAGTATATTTATACATGTTGACAAGTGTACAAGCAAGAAACTAAAATACAATAAAGTAAATGAGATAGTGTTGAACATAAAACAACTTTCATTACTTGAGCTTTTTGAATACAATAGAGTGGGTGTCATATTCGCAATGCAATGACCTATCTCCATAGGATCTAAAACAAAAAGGCAAAAGAACAAGTCATTAGTAAGTAGCGAACGTTGACTATTTCCTCCTCCCTTGCTTTCCTCCCTTCATCACCTGCTTGGTAGAGCATTTCCTCTATGTTATTACCCTTTTCTCTAGGGTGCTCTTCTCCAAATAAAAAGTCTGCTCCTTCATGGCCCAGTAGAGAGGATTTTCTGGTTTGGCTTGAACGCTTGGTGGAGTCTATAAAGAACCAATAAAGGAAGCAGAAGCCGGCCCCAAAGTTATTGGAGGAATAGGTAAGGCTATCAAGAGTGAGGGAGGGGAGATTTTGACCCCTGTCTCCTTCTTAAAGCTATTTATATTCTTAACATATACAGCTGTGGAAGTTACCATTAAGGGCTGTTTTCTTATGTCCTGTGTGATAGTGAGCTCTTCGTCATCGTCATCAGCTACGACAATGAGTTTGTTCAGATTCTCTTCATTAAGCATGCCAATATTTTGTGCTTCAGGTTTGGAAAAGGATCTAGCAGTGGGACTAAAACAAATATTAATTAGTGGTGGTTGTGGTTGCCGTAGTGGAAGCGTTTGGAGCTACGGGAAGGGTAGTGATCACTAAGCAACCTAAGAAGTTGATAGAGAGGTATAAAAAGACTAGAGGCGTTTTCAGAAGACATCCAAAGCATCTTGAAGATAGGTGAAATTAGAGATATACCTCTCGGAGTTGACATTTGGACATGAAGGGTGTCCTTGGCTTGTCCCTCTTCCAGAATCAGGGACATGAATGGAAGGACAGGAGCAGATGGGGCGACAAAAGCTAGGGTCGTCAGGATTGTACCCTTCGGTGCGAACATGCTAAGGCAACATAGATCTAAGAATATCGTTGGCCTCGGATCTGGTTGCCATAAAAACATTCACATCCACCTAGGACTTTGAGGTGATGAGCGGTGCCTTCCACCAAGCCCTTGGAGCGGGACTCGGCATGAGCCTCCACAGGCGTCTGTGCCAAAGATGAAACCTTTTCAGGTCGCAATGCCTGACCCTCGATAGAGCATCCATATCAAACAGTTCAAATTATAAGAGGGCTTTGATTGCATCATCATTTACCTCTTGATTTGTTTCTTCCCCCTTCTACTTCAAGATTTCCTCGTATACCTTTGTGAGCATCTCGGGGTACCCTTCCTCCAACTATCCGAGGTTGCCAGATCTAAAAACATCAACATAGAAGTCCAGGATGGTGGAATCAATATTGTTTTCAAAGTCTACCTTCTCCTTTTCCACTTGGGTATGGTGGGCTTGCTGCTCGACGACTTGTCCGCAAGTGTCTTCTTCTCCCGTCGAAGTTCAAAGGTTTCCTTATAGTAAATTTGAATGATCTCGAGCACCTCATTCTTCTCATCCTCTCATTCTTTAGATCTAGCTTGAGCTTCTCGATCTCTACGCCAATTTTAATTGGTAGCCCATCTCTTTCTTTATTAACATCACTAGATTGGGCGTGAGCTTCGCGGACTTGTTTCGTCCAAAACTTTCATCTTGCCTTCCATAGCCTAGATTGTAGCTTTGTTCTGGTCCTTGGCCTCCTTAGTTGCCTAGTCTTTGAAAACCAACTCTTTCTTTAGTTTCTCAATTTGATCAGGAAAGTTTTTCTGGATCTTATTAGCTTTCTCACTCTCCTTCTCTTGAGTCGCTATTATCAAGCGGTTCTTCTTATTCATATTATCCATGCCTATACAGAATTTCATTCACATATTGTACTATTATACCGGATCCTTATGACGCGATAGTCCAATCTACATGTCCTTAAGAGTGATCTTATTCATGTTATACATGAACTGGAGGCTGGTAATATCTATTCCAGGATGTACAACCTCATGCTCCATGAGTATCTTCGAAGTTGTAGCATCTAGAGCCTAGGGCAAAAGGCTAATGGTAGCAGTATGGTGTTCTTTTCCAAGTCATTGTATTGGGATTCTAGAAGATGGTTGCGCTATTTTGGATTTGGGCACGCTGGAGCCAAGGCTTAAGCGTAAGGAGAGGAGATTAGAGTTTGTCCCTTCGGGGAGCTGGGCCTGTCAGAATATAGGTCCATATCCCTTGGAAGTAGGGATCATGATTAGTGTTGCGAGTCAAAATCTCTTTTATATCGGGAGCAGTCTCGTATTCGTTTGTGCTCGAAGTAATGCCTTCTTTTTTCCTCTTCGTCCCTATCTCTCTCCTTCCTCTCTCTACTTCCTCATTTTCCTATCATTTTTGGACTCGTGATAGGGGTCACATCTAGGGTGTGAGTTCATTCGATAGAAAAAGGGATGGTTGCTACTTGTTTTTTGGTCAGAGTATCGGATTAAGATCTTCCCAATGTACTTGAAAAAAAGAAAAGATCGAGTTATAACTTGAAGTTGGAAAGGAGTAAGTGCAAAGTCAATGTTTTATGATCATAGGTTTTGTGCAGAGTGTCCGTATATCCTTTTGATTCTATGGACCATACTCGTGGTGTTCGGATGTCGAAGTTACTTCGTCCACTGAAGTAGGAAACGTGCCAGTGCCAAATCAGATATTCAAAATCAAGAAGTCACTGAGGTTGATGTCAGTTCTGGCAAAGTTAGGGGAAATGTTTAGACTAGATAAACTGCTAAAGATGTTTTCTACGGCTATGTCAAAGAGTGGCTCCTCTATGAGATTTGCTAGGATTCAATAAACTATTTTGAGGTTTTGATCTTCAGCTTTAGGAGTCTAGAGGCGGGTGCAATTGCTTCTTCTTGTAGAGTTGTTTCCTCCCCTATAAGGGTTTTGAGGCCATCAGTAGTCTCTCCCTTCGACTCTTCCTCTCTATCTTCCTCATCGTCAACTCCTTCTTATCCATAACATCATTAACTTCATTCTAGCCTCTTCTTCTTCTTATCCTCCATCTTCCATGGCTAAATTTAGAATGTTTTGAGGCCTTGGTGGTAAAGATCCAATTTCTTCTTCTTCTTTTAGGGATTCTTATACAGCTTGAGCTGCCTGCATAGCCCTTAGTGCAGGAGTGTGATGACTAATTCTTCGACCTGTATACAAAAGCCTAAACTGGTGCAACCGAACGTTGGTTAAATGGTCGATTCTCCTTCGATCGTCTTTCAAATTTTTTTTTCAAATATTCATATGTTTGAAACAACATGGTATTTTATGGTTCTTTAAGGAATAATTATCATAAAATAAAGTGAAGAAAATTAGTGACTTAAGCGAAGCAAACGCTAGCACAACAAAATGGGGAAAATAGGAACTTGCATCAGAATAACCACTTTTAAGCAATGCTGGCGAGACATCGGACAAAATGATATTCATATTTGAAGTGGTTGAGCTTGTTGCAGAGGCCAAAGAGTATTTCAGGACCATGATAGACCTCCAAGAAAGTGAGTGATGGACTTTCAGACTTCGTTTTGAAGTTGAAGAAGTTTCAGATCTTCTTAAAATTTAGAACCTTGTGCAAGTGTTGGAGGAAAAGCATGTATGTGAAAGTGAGAGCAATGTACGCATATGGATGAAATTAGGTTGGAGCCAACCTGAAGTATTAGGGTCCCAATTTTATAAAGGGAATGGATGGCGGAATGGCTCCAACAAGGGACATATATCTGTTGCAAACAATGTAGCTTTCCAGAGGGTTTTGATCTCTTTGGGATGGAAAAGGGACAAGAGTCTCCTCCGAAGGAATGCCATGGCGAGTATAGATTCTCTGAACGTCTTAGAGCGGAAGCCTTGAAGCCGAGGAATCCAATGGATTATCCAAGATCATAACGCCTTCCAAGTTGGCATCTAGGGAAGCATTATCACTTATGGGCCGATGAGGAATCAAAGGCATTGGCTATTGAGGTTAGCATCGAGACTTCCTAGCTTTAGATGAGTTTGAGGTAGAAGCTGATATAGATGAAGAACCTGCATTCGGGTTGTGGAAGAGCCCGCTACAGTGGAGAGACATTTTGAACATCTAGGCTATTTCATTTTATACTGAAAGCTTGAGATATGAGCTTGGTCAGGTATGATTTAAATTCAATGTTGACTTCAATTGAATCCTGAGTAACCGATGTAAAGAATCCAAAGAGTGTCAACATGTTTTGACCAATTAGGTTCTATACATCGACAAGCGAAGTGATATGTGATCTGGTCTATTTAGTGTTTGTCTTTTGTCCCTGGCACAATGAACAGATACAGTCTATGTAGATAGCCTTCTCCTGCTGACAAATGAGCTCTGTAATGCAATGGAACAGTAAGTCGGATGTTACTCATTAACATAGAGTCCACACCAACAAAACCATTATCCAGAGCGATGAAGAGCTTCTCTTTGCTGGATAATAGATTAGTGATGTTTATTTCTGAGTGTTGATGGGATGAGGGTCCTGAAGGGTATTGACACTTAAAATAATTGGGTGCCATAGTGTGCTTGACGAGTAGACTTCACAAATCGACTCGTTCGAGCAACCCATGCTGTTATCCAGGTTTTTAAACCAGTAGAAACCAATAGAAAACAGAACAACCTGGTATAGACAGGATGGTTCAGGACTTAACCCGAAAAGCTAAGACAAGGGATCGACAAGGCCAAGCTATACGACTAAGACAACAACCGTGATCAACGAAACTGAGAGATCAGCATTCCTTTAGTCCAATCAGCCGCTGAACGTAAATAGCTACTGACTTGCCATCAAAACGTAACAGCAGCATTAAAAGGCTATGTAAACACCTTCTCTTCCAGAATCCATAAAAATCTTAAGTGGTTGGATCATCAGTGTCCCTTGCTTCTTCTTGAACCTTCAAACAAACCAGCTATGAAGCACTACCAAAAAAGGCAAGACATTGGCCCGCAAAATGAACCAAGTCTATGGGTCGCCAGCGACCCATAGGACATAGGTCTTAGGCGACCCTTGGTTTTGGCTCGTTTTACGAGCCAGAGTCCTCCCAGGTCGTCTATTACCTACCTGCGAGCTGATGAAGACAGGCCTGGCCCAGAAGCTCTCTAATCTCTATGAATACCATCCTACCTGCAACATAATGAGATCTTCACCGGATTGGTTGCTGAAGCTCTGCTGGAATTATTCTTCACTCTCTACTTCCCTCATAACAATCTCCAGAGGAATACATTGATTCTCCAGTGGATTCCAACTCTGGAGATTCTATCTAGCTAGAAAATAATCAAAGCCTTGTAATCAAACATCTATTGTAACAGCAATCAGTCTATAATAAAACTATAAAGTGGACGTAGGCTTCATTAACAACCGAACCACTATAAAAATTCTCTGTCTACTTTCTTTTACTGTTCTTTCTTTATATATGTGATATGTGATATTGCTCTGTCAGAACAGGACTGGTGCTTTCAAACTCTAACAAGGGTGTTGGTCCACGTTTTGAGTCAACATTTTGGTGCTTTCACTGAGAGCCCAACTCAGGATCCAGATATAGCTATCTACTTTGGATCTCATTGGTCAAGAAGTTAGATCCCTGGTCTTTGTTTAAAAAACTCGCTGTTTTAAAGTCAATGGCTCCTGGAAGAAGAAGAACAGCCTCTGGGAGATCCATAGGGGGAGTAATAACCGCAGAAGGTATTAGTCTCCAACAAGCTGAAGTAGATGGTGTTAACTTAGGAAATTGAGCACCAGGGTCTTCTAGTCAGCATGAAGTTATCACCAGGGACGAGCTGAATAAGATGGCTGAAGAGATCAACCAGAGAATGGAAAATAGCCAAAAGGCTCTAACGTATAAGCTCAATGCTCTGGTAACCGTACAATCAAACCTCGCTCCAAGGGATAAGCCTGAACCAGCTGCTGCTATAGAACAAGAAATTCCTCTGTTTCCGGCCTGCATAGAAGAAACAGAAAGCAGCCACTAAGAAGGATAACAACAGGATGTAACCCAGAGGAAAATCAGAATACTCCACCTGATGCAAGGCAACCGAACTTGAATTTGAATCAAGGGGCCAAAACCCCGCAGGAAGATATAGCTATGAACCTCTCCGACTCAGAGGATGGAGAGCAAGACAATCAAATGGAAGGGAACGTCAATGTGTTTGATGATGCTAGAAATGTCCAAACTGCCCCAGTCAGGCCAACTACAAGCCAACAGGGTCCATCGGGAGTGGCTCTCCCAAAGACAGGAGAGCCTAGGCTTCAACCCATGCGCCAAGACCGTTTGCAAAACCGAACACTTGGTGCAGTGACTGACTGCCATCCCCTAGACTACCGGACATTAGACGCATACATAGCAGATATCGTCAAACGGCCGATAGACGAGAGTAAAAACCGAAAGGATGATGAATGGGGATGTGCCTCGAGTCGGACCCCTTTTACCGATGAAATCTTAAACGAAAGATACCCAGACAAGTTCACTATGCCAACTATCCCCTCCTATGACAGAACTAAGGACCCAAAACCCCATTTGTACAATTATAGCTGGTATATGGACGAAGAAAATGTTCTAAGGCTATTTGCTGCCAGTGTTTCCCTATTTTTCTAGAAGGATTTGCGTCTATGTGGTTCACCAGACTCCCCCTTAGATCTATCTCTACCTTTGACCAACTTGCAATGAAATTCCTAAACCAGTTCAGGCTTCATACCATGCAACCAAAGGATGTCATGTCCCTATCTGAGTTGGTCCAGGGACGCGGTGAATCATTGAAAGCTTTCATGAACCGGTTCAATATCGCCGTAACGGAAGTAAGCAACCCTAATAAGGATATGGTTTTTTGGCGCTAGTTCGCGCTATTCACTTGGAAATGGAGTTTAGAAAATGGATCAAGATGAAGCAACCTACTACTAGGAACAACTTCAATCGCAAGGAAATCAAGTACTTAAGATTGGAGGAAGCGCATGAGCTGGAAAGAAAGGCTGCCAATGTACAACAGATGAGCAATGGACAAAATGAGGTGGCGACATGCCAAACACATGCAATGCTGCAACCACTCAAGGAGTCATAGGAAAGAGCAGAAACCAGAAAAGAAGAAACCAGAACACTGATAAAAGAAATAACATTGGCAACAACAAAATATTTAGGGAGTTTAGAGAGGAAGAGTACACCCCACTAAATGACACTCCGAAAAATATTTATCTCGCAACACAGGAGATCGAAGAATATAAGAAACCCCCTAGGAAATAAGCAACTGCGCAAAAGTGCTCAAGGAAATTTTGCCGCTTCCACGAGACGTATGGCCACAATACGAACGAATGTCGCCACCTAAAGATTCTCATTAAGGAATTGATCCGAGACAACATGTTTCAACAATATGTGAAAAAGCCGCAAAAACCTGATCAAGCTATGGTCCCTCAACCTCCTAGAGAGCAAAGGAATCAAGTTGGAACTAGCAAAGATGGGTCAAAATGAACTGACTGGAGGCTTATTATTAGAACAATATCTAGGGGACCACATCCTGTGCAAAGAAGTTGGGGAGAGATGGAGCGATATGCAAGTTCACTAAAGCATGCCCCAAAGGAATCGTGTTTGGCAATAAATGATGAGACTCCAGTCAAGCAGCAAAAGGTTTTGAGCGATGACATAGTGTTCCGCAATCGAGACACCAAAGGGATTGAAGCTCTGATTCTTGACCCAATGGTGGTGACAGTAGGATTGGGCCCGCCGTAGTTCGACGAGTGCTGGTTGACAGTGGCAGTTCAGTTAATATACTTTTCAAACGTACTTTTGATCAAATAAAAATTAGCATGAAGAGCGTGTCTGCGTGCTAAACAAAGATTCAGGGGTTCACCGGAGAACCCAAACAACCGGTAGAGCTTGGAGAGGGCGAGCAAAGGGTCACCCTCATTCAGACCTTAGTAATGGTGGATAAAATGTCAGCATACAATGCATTCTTGGGAAAACCTGCACTAGCCGACTTCAGAATAGCATTGGCCCAATGGTGCCATACAATGAAGTTCCATATCGAGCATAGAGTCGGAATTGTGAAAGGAGACCAAAGCGTCGCTCGGGAATGCTACATCGCAAAACTGCGCAAGTCCTGAAGAAAGGAAAAAGGAAAGGATGTGGGGAAAATGCTCCACATCCGTGAACCCTCTGAATAGCAACTATAGAGCCGCCCTAGCTTGGGGACCATAGCCGATTTGACAAGGCTTTGGACCCTAGAAAGAAGAGCACAGGGGAGGATCAGATAGCACTGGCAGAATTGACGGTGTTTGTCCCAGTCTGTATGGATGACCCGACGCGGGTCCTGAAGATTAGGTCGCAGCTTGGAAACAAGATGCGGTCGGAACTAACCAAATTCATGCGCACCAATTTGGACGTGTTTGCTTGGGCGCACTCTGATATGTATAGGGTGTCACCTGAAATTGCCTGCCACGCGCTCAATATTGACCCCAAATATACACCAGTAAAGCAGAAAAGGCACAGCTTGGGCCCCGAATGGTCGAAGGCACTGAGGGCGGAAGTAGATAAACTGATGGCCAACGACTTCATCCTAGATGCAACTTACCCTGAATGGATATCAAATCCGGTCCTAGTCAAGAAGTTTAATGGAAATAGCGAAACTGTATTGATTTCTCGAACCTCAATAAAGCCTGTTCGAAGGATAGCTTCCCTCTCCCTAGAATTGATCAACTGGTGGATGGTACAGCGGGACATGAACTGCTGTCATTTATGGATTCGTACTCGGGCTATAACCAGATCCTGATGCATGAACCAGACCAAGAGAGAACACCAGCTTCATCACCGATCTGGGACTGTACTGTTCTCGAGTAATGTCATTCGGTTTGAAAAATGCAAGGGCAACGTACCAAAATCTAGTGAATACTATGTTCAAACGCCAAATTGGGAAGACCATGGAAGTTTACGTGGACGATTTGCTAGTCAAATCCCGGGTAGCTGCCAACCATCTTGACAACCTCGCTGAAATGTTCGAAATACTCCGGAAGTATGGAATGAAACTTAATCCACTCAAGTGTCACTTTGGAGTAGCTTCTGGGAAATTCTTGGGATTCGTAGTAAGCGTCCGGGGCATCGAAGTGAATCCAGAACAAATAACAGCGTTATGAGAAGTCCAAGCCCTTAAAAATAAGAAGGAACTTCAAAGCTTGAATGGGAAGGTCGCAGCACTAAGTCGATTCATATCTAAAGCTACAGACAAGTGCTTACCGTTCTTCGATGCACTGAAGAAAGGAAGGAAAAAATTTGAATGGAGTGAAGCTTGCCAGACAACTTTTACGGAATTGCTACGGCATATGGAAGCTCCCCCGATCTTATCAAAGCCGGTGGATGGAGAAGACCTATTTATCTATTTAGTGGTGTCCCCGCACGCACTAAGCAAGGCTCTCGTGCGGGAAGAAGCGAGGATCCAACGACCCGTATACTACATTAGCAAACGATTCACCGAAGCTGAGAAGAATTACCCATAACTGGAGAAGCCAGCATATTTCCTTTTGATTGTTTCTCGGAAGTTACGACCATACTTCCAGGCTTATCCAAATAAAGTATCGACTGACCAACCCCTGAAGCAAGTTTTATACCGGCTAGAAACTTCCGGACGGCTACTCAAGTGGAATATAGAGTTGAGCCAATACGATGTCACTTACCACCCAAGGAAAGCAATCAATGGGCAAGCGTTGGCTAACTTCATTGCTGAATTTACTATAAGAGAAGACAAGGAGGAAGTTCAATCAGAAACGAACACGCACGGAAGCTCTTTGTTGATGGCGCATCAAACAACTTCTGTGTGGGAGCGGGGGTAGTACTCAAAACCCCCGAGGGGCGAGCCATTAACTATGCTTTGCGCCTGGAATTCCCAGCAACAAATAACGAAGCGGAATACAAAGCACTAATCGCAAGGCTGAAGGTTGTGAAGGAAATCAAAATAAAATCTATCCACATATTCAGCGACTCTCAGCTGGTCGTGTGCTAGGTAAAAGGGGAGTACCAGGCGCATGGTGAAAATCATGCCCCGTATCTGTCCAAAGTGCAAGAGCTGCTAAGCGACGTCGAGCACTACACTATAACTCACATACCACGAGAGTAAAACACCAAGGCGGATTATCTGGCTAAACTAGCAAGCTCCGGCAAAGCCCAGTCATTGGGGTTGGTCCCATTGGAAACTCTAACCAACCCAAGCATAGACGAAATGGACGTAGAATGGATTTTTGAGGCCACCGTCGAACCGGACACATGGATGACTCCGATAAAAGACTATCTACTTGCGGGAGCCTTTCCAACTGACCCAAATCAGTGGAAGAAGCTCCTCCGAAAGGCGCCCCGGTTCATGATACAGGACGGAGTACTCTATTGAAGGGGATTCTCGACCCCTCTTCTTAGGTGTGTGACCAATGATGAGGCACGACGAATCCTGACACGAAGGCGAGTGCGGAGACCACACTGGGGGGGCAGACACTAGCAAAGAAAATCCTTCGATACAGGTACTTCTGGTCGACAATAAATCGCGACGCCGCAGATCACTCCAGGAGATGCGATCGTTGTCAGAGATTCAGTGAAATCAGGAGAACTCCTTCAATGGAACCGACGCAGATGGCCAGCCCTTGGCTGTTTGCAATTTGGGGGATTAGTTTGATTGGCGTCCTTCCAATAGCAAAAGGAGGAGCCAAATATGCTAAAGTTGCCGTAGATTATTTCACAAAATGGCCCAAAGCGGAATCGCTGGCCACCATAACCACAAAGAAAGTCATTAACTTTGTTACTAAAAACATCATTTGCAGGTTTGGTGTGCCGCAAAAAATCATCACTGACAACAGAACACAATTCGAAAGTGCCGAGTTCCAAGACTTTTGCAACCGCTTCTGAATCGAAAAAAGATTTTCCACGGTGGCTCATCCGCAGGCAAATGGGCAAGTGGAAGTAATAAATGAAATCATCAAGTCCACCATCAAAAAGCGATTAATAAAAGCAAAAGGAAATTGGGTTGACGAACTTCCACTCGCACTATGGGCATATAGGACAACACAAAGCGGCAACTGGCGACACCCCGTTCGCCTTAACATATGGTTCAAAGGCAATGATTCCCATTGAATTAGAAGTCCCCTCGCACTGGAGGCAAAATTTCAATCAAAAGCAAACCGAGCAACTCCTACTTGAATCGCTAGACATGGTTGATGAAAAAAGAGAAGAAGTAGAGTTGAGAATTACCGCCCACCAAAAAAGGGTCACACGGTATTTCAACTCCAAAGTTTACGGTCAAACCTTTGAAGTTGGAGATCTTATGTTCAAGCAAGTTTACCCTGTCTTGGGAGCCTTCGGACCGAACTGGGAAGGACCATATGTCGTTAATCAAAAGCTTGGGGACGGGACCTTTAAGCTGACGACCGTTGACGGGATCGCAATTCCTAGAGCCTGGAACATCAAATCGCTTCGTCGTTATTTCATTTAAAAGCAACTTTATGTATTTTATATTTTTTCAGCAAATATGCCATCCCAGAAATGCCGTTGGCATTGTGAATAGGCAAAGAATATGCCATGCGTTTCTTAATAAAGTTTGCTTCCTGAAACAACCAAACTGTGTTCATAATAATTACCCGCTGAATCGACGAAAGCAAATCAACTCAAACCGTTGGATCGACAAAACCCAATCTTTGCCCACTGACAATTGGCACTACTTCGGCAGCATCGAGAGGGCTAAAAAAACTAAAAATCCTTAGGTTGCTCGTAGATATGCAACACTAAGGAGCACTAAAACCAAAACTCCTCGTGTTGCCCGAAGATATGCAACATCGAGGAGCCCCAAAATAAAAACTCCTCGTGTTGCCCGAAGATAGGCAGCACCAAGGAAAATCAAAACTCCTCGCGTTGCCAGAAGATAGGCAACATCGAGTAGCCCCAAAATAAAAACTCCTCGTGTTGCCCGAAGATAGGCAGCACCAAGGAAAATCAAAACTCCTCGCGTTGCCAGAAGATAGGCAACATCGAGTAGCCCCAAAATAAAAACTCCTCGCGTTGCCCGAAGATAGGCAACACCAAGGAAAATCAAAACTCCTCGTGTTGCCCGAAGATAGGCAACACCAAGGAAAATCAAAACTCTTCGTGTTGCCCGAAGATAGGCAACACCAAGGAAAAACAAAACTCCTCGTGTTGCCTGAAGATAGGCAACATCGAGGAGCACCAAAATCAAAACTCCTCGTGTTGCCCGAAGATAGGCAACATCGAGGAGCCCCAAAATCACAACTCCTTGTGTTGCCCGAAGATAGGCAACATCGAGGAGCACCAAAATCAAAACTCCTCGTGTTGCCCGAAGATAGGCAACATCGAGGAGCCCCAAAATCACAACTCCTTGTGTTGCCCGAAGATAGGCAACACCAAGGAAAATTAAAACTCTTCGTGTTGCTCGAAGATAGGCAACATCAAGGAGCACCAAAATCAAAACTCCTTGTGTTGCCCGAAGATAAGCAACACTGGGGAACTTCTCGTGTTGCCCAAATATAGGCAACATCGAAGAACCTCAAAATAACAACTCCTCGTGTTGCCCGAAGATAGGCAACCCTGAGGAGCACCGAAATGACAACTCCCCGTGTTGTTCGAAGATAGGCAACACCGAGGAAAAACAAAAGCCGTGCATCTCATGAGCCGGACACCAAATTTCTAACTCCTCGCGTTGCCCGAAGATAGGCAACGCCAAGGAGCGTGAGAAACCACACACATATAGTCAGGAATAATGAGTTCAACCCGGACATAATTGTCACTAGGAGCACTCAATGATCGACAACACATACCCATGCGCAAATTGCATATTCACCTGAATGTTGCCAAAAAATGAGATTGCATGCTAAAATCACAATATCTCCAAAAAAAAGTAGAATCAAGTTGTAACTTAGCCAAAAAATTTTATAAAGATTAGTTAAACCATAAGTTATTGGCAACTTGAAAATGGTTTGAAGTGAACAGCCCTACGAACTGGGGGCATACACCAGTACTGAGACATAACTAAACAAATACAATAAGTTCACAGGTTCTGTCACTCCAAACAATCACAAGTTCGCAAGTTCTATCTCAAAGTTCTATTAGTCCTAAACAAAAAAATTCTAAGTTTTAATTTTTTTTTAAAAGTTTTGTGAATTTCTAAGCAAAAATTCTCTAACTGCTGCCAATCTCTAAGTTCCGTTACTTCGAATGAGGGACTTTGGCTATAGTCATAGAACTATAAATGAAACTAGCGCAAGTACACAGAGCATATATAAATTGATAGATAAAAATACAGTCAAAATATTATTGTATTGCTTATGATTTTCTGTAAACAGGATCAAAATGTGGAGGCCGTACCCACATAACAACGGCCAACAAAGAGAAAATACAAACTCTACAGTAAGGACGCAAAGTGCAAACTCTGCACTTGAACAAAATGATTCAAAAAGAAACAAAAACAAGTCAGTCTTCTTGCAAGCTGTTGGCCAAAATC
This sequence comes from Allium fistulosum, assembly GCA_030737815.1. Taxonomy (NCBI): domain Eukaryota; kingdom Viridiplantae; phylum Streptophyta; class Magnoliopsida; order Asparagales; family Amaryllidaceae; genus Allium; species Allium fistulosum. Next base: position 874,749,838 of record CM060905.1, on the reverse strand, counting down.
AAGTCCATCCTCATGCCAGCCGCTCAACACTTCTTGCTACCGCTTCCCTTTCCACCTTTGGTTGGTAGTTTCTGCTTCTTTCCAGGAGAGGTGTCGCTGCCAGTAATGTCAACGTGCACTTCGGTGACAATCTCCTCCTCCTCCTCCGAATGTTTTTCAGAAGAGCTTTCCGTTGCTTTGCTCTTTCTTGACTTTCAGGAGCCCTTTGAAGCTTTGACTGCCTCCACCTTTTCCTTCTTGACGGTATCCAAATCATGCTGATTCTTCTACGGCTGCTCCGGTTGTGTCTCCTGCTCCTTAGCCTCTACTGTAGTTATATCACCTTCCAAAGACATTGAAGGGTCGTCCAAGCAGTGGAGCGCCACTATTTTCTCGGCCTCTGGCCCCGGTTGTGAACTAGACGTGGATGTGGGAACTAGAGTAGGAATGGATACAATCTCAGAGGATGTGAAAATGGCAGCAGGCGCAGGCGCCAAAGTAGTTAGCACGTCAACAAGAAAAGTGGATGGACCTATAAGATCAAAAAGGAAAGCATTAAACACCTCTTGCTCCTGTGGCGTAAGATGGAGACTCTCGAATTTGGGAGAAGCATGGACATTACTTGCACCAAGTGAAGGATCATGAATAGCGACTTTGAACTCACCGCCGTCGCCTTCTTTTAAGGGCTCCACCACATGAGGAATAATGTCAACTCCTGAACACATCGGTTGGTCATGGAGCTGCTCCGACGGTCCGCTCACACCGGAGGTAGAAGGTTTGGTAAGCACGTCGATGCAGTTATCAAGGTAGCATCGGCGGCCTCCCTCTCTCGTTCGACTCGGAGAATCTCCTGGCCCCCAAGTAGCGCTGTCTTGATTTTATCATTGAGATAGGCATCTTGCAGCTCTTGATCAAATTAAATGTCGCCGCTGTCAGCAAAACGAGATAAGATTTCCTCCCAAATGGGGGCGAGAGTGCGTGGAAACTTCGGGCCGAGATAGTTGATTCTCCCCTGATGCAACAGAGAGTTGACGTAAAAGTTCAGGATTGTCGCATCCAGCTTCTCCATTTTCCATTCAAAAGCGTGTTGGAGGTCCAAATAATCCGCAGTCACCTTAGCCTTCTCAATCTCAACAGCAGTCTTGTCGGCACTGAGTTGTGCGACCTGAGCCTGTAACTTAGCAATGGTCTCGACTTGGTAGGAGATCGTTTTGTTATGCCCCTGGACAATTAGATCGTGATCGACGATTGTTTTCCGTTGTGCTTTGATGATAGCATTACAAGAGGTCACTTCTTCTTTCAATCTAGCCTCTTCCGCATTAGTCTTTTTAATTTCGTCTCTCTAGACAATCTCGACCTTCTCATGCCCGTCCTTCAACTCCTTCATCAGGTTGGCGGTTCTCCTACTTTCCTGTAGCGATGTCTCCTTCTCCTCCTCAACTGTTTAATTTTAGCATCCCGATCGGCCAACGCCCTGCAAATTCATCTTTTTCGTTTTCGAAGGAGAGGATCTCTTGGTAATTATTTCTGTTAGTGTCCACCAGCTACTTGCAGAGCTTCTCCCATTTCTCGGCCTACTCTAAGTTGTTTTGGATAGCTTGAGATGCGACACGAAGGAATCCCTGAGAACGAGATGAAGGTCCATGTCAAACTTAACCCCTCTTAAGAACCAACCCGGAAGAGCCGCCTCAAGCTTAGCAAGGCCCGAAGGAAGAGTGTAGGCCGGCCTCCGGTGGGGATGAGATGCGCCAGAGGCAGCAGTAACAATGGAAGCAGATGAAATATGAGTTGGGGGCAGAATCGCGGCAGAAGTGACAGGAATTTCTTGGCCCATGAAAGTGTGTTTCGAAGCAAGCTCTGAAGGATGGGAGCGATAGTCGAACTTTGATTTCTTTGACGGCTCATCTCTTTCCTCATGAGATCTTCTTTTCTTATACACACCTCTATGTGAATGAGCTCTATCTCCCTCCTTTGGCGACGGGTTTCAACTTTGAGTTCTTTCCTTCGCCTGTACTCTTCTTCCATCTCTTGGACCTGATGGCGGTTGGAGGAGCACTTTGAGTGCCGCTGTGAATCGGTATAGTCCTCGAAGTCATCATAGAAGCCTCGTCCTTTCGTCATACCTGGAATAGGGCCTACATGAAAAGTTTCAGAAGCATAACATAAGTTGAGCAAATGTATGAAGGAATGAAAGAATGGAAACAAGTGTAATCCTAGTGCAATGTGTTGTGTATTTCTAATATGGGCCTAAGACGTCATCACAAACCAGAACGAACGGTTGTCGTAGGTGGGATCGGACCGACTGCAGTTATTATAGGCGGGACTGAACTGACCGATGGAGCAATATTGCCTGAACAGGACGGCGTCGTGTCAAATTTGAAGTCTCCCTTCATGAGCGCGTCGAAATCAACAAAAACATCGCCAAAATCTCCGAAGCCCGCCCTGATGTCCCTACTCGGAGAATCTTGATGTCTTTCAGTTTTCGGGGCTTTGCCTTTGTCACTTGTGTCAGGAAGGGGCGAACACGGGAGAACGGGACTCATTCTCGGAGTCCCATCGCAAGACTCCGAGTCTTCACCTTCAGATTCTGATGAGAAATAGTCACTAGCAGTGGACTCGTCGCTACTACTTTCGAATTCCCCTTCCTCTTTCTCTAAGTCCATCATGGATTTGCCTTCTCTGTGTGTGAACTCGTCTTCCCCTTCCTCCGGGATTAGGGGCATTCTAACTGAACAATCGCGGTGGCTTCTTTCTCCTCGTGGGCCTCTCAGTGTGATCCTTCGGATGGACTATCTATCTCCTGCCCTCCCTCGCAGCCGTGAGACGAAGAAGTGGATCTTGTGCAAACTCTATATCAGCCAGGAGAGGGAGTTTCAATCTGAACGGCTGATATACCCAGAGGCAACAGTCCATATCGGCGCAAGTTTTCATCAATTAGTAATACTTTAATGCTTCTCTCCTCTAGGTTGATGGCCTTTAAAGTCTCGCAAACTTCATTGAGTGTCACATCTCTATTTGGCCTTGAAATAACTACAAGAGGTATATAATTAGTTAGAAAACCCCATTACAATGCTTCGGAGCTCGACGAATGAGAAATAGAAGCTTACCCACTGTCGTCCATCGACGGTTGAACCCCTCGGGGCATCTAACAAAAAGGTACTGCATTTTGAACTATGATAAGTTGCTTTGCAAGTGTAAGATGATATTTCGATTCCTCTGGGCCTCAATTATAATCAAAGAGGGATAATCGTCTCTCCTCTTGAATGCCAGAAAATACCGCAACTCATCAAAACTTGGGGGTACGATTGAACGTCCGCATTAAAAGGATACGCAAGCAAGTAAGGATGGTGTAACCATTCTGATAAAGCTGGAATGGGGAAATTCCCAAGTTCGAGAGCGTTTCACGTAGAAAATCGTTGAAGGGAGGCACAGATCCATTCAGACACATGTATCGATGATAAGCAGTGTACCCCGGCGGGGGCATATGAGCGAATTCATCTTTCACCGGAAGATGCACGTCCTCTTCAGGAATCCCATGCTGTGTACATATATTATGAAGAACTTTGGCAGAAACCACCGACGAAGCTCTTTCAGGTGGATTAAGCAGGACTTGAAAGTTGGGAGGCATGCGGTCAACGATGGGCCCAACCGAAACTAATTGACCGTACTGAGCTTGCGAGGTGGATGATTATTCAACTTCGGAGAGTGCCGGGCTTCGTCTGCTTGACTTACGACGTGTAGATAGTTGCTTCATTCTATATAATAGAACTCGCATCCGAAAACGGTCAGGTAAATCTACCCAAAATTCATAAGTTTCCTAATTCACACTTGAATTCCAAAGAAACGTTAACTCGTATTCGACACATCAGATTTCAAGTGTGAACCGGGGCAAGTGCGTTATGCTATCTATATGGGATAAACTTGATGCTCGGTCCACTGCAAACATCCTATCCCGTGTAGATAATTCACTCGCAGTGGAAGAAGAGAAGAACTGCCCACGTCATTCCGATTTCTGCTCTTATTTCTGCTCCTTGTACACTTACCCGTTATCGATCAATGATCGATAATAGATCCGTTTTTCGAAGCGACACAGAAAACTCTTCTCACTATAGGTACACCGAGCATATAATAAGTAAGCAGGTTGTTTGCGCCAAAATTGGTCACAAACCCCGAATGTTGTGAAAGCACCAGTGTACGAATATAAATCAACAATATTCACACAAATCTCAAATCTAAGCAAACAGAGTATCACAATTCAGAAATAATGAACATAAACACGAGATTTATAGTGGTTCGGCGATCTTGCCTAGGTCCACTCTGAAGTTGATGATTTTATTGATGTTCACTTGATGATTACAATTTCTTCTGATGTAGTACAACTGATTGTATGATTATAATTTGAATCTAAGGAAGCAGTGGTGATTCTGAGTAAATCTGGCAGAGTCTGGGCGTTCTTTAGCTCCTGAAATTGTCCGACCCCCTTTCTGAAAGACCAGGGGCTCTATTTATAGGTGTAGGAGGCTGATATTTCGCCTAAATTGAAGGGAGACCAGTTCTGGCACGTCAGGGGGCCCACCTGCCCGCTCTTTGGAAATCCGGGTCCACTTTGGGATCGATTCGACCCTTGCTTCGAATCGATCAAGAAAGAGTCCAATCGAGCTGAAATTTGGGGTGGACATTCTTTATCATGTGCTTAAGCTTCTGTGAAAATTTCATAGCATTTGGACTTGTGGATCTCGAGTTATGATCGATTCGAATTGATGTTTCTTGGCAGGTCGGTTCGTTCGAATCGATACGATCGAATCGATTACTTCGAATCGATGGTGGCTTGTGGCTTCGTGATGACGTGGAGCGAAACTTTAGCTTTGATCCACTTTATTCGCATACTTGATCGAGTCGTCTCGGAGATTTCGCTGCTTTGACTCGATGGATTCGAAGGCTTCAGTAATCCCTGGATTCGAAGTATACTTTGCTCGTATCGATAGTGACATGGTTCAATCGATACGAAGTTAACATAGCTGGATGGATTCGATGCAAGGCATCCCAATGGATCGATTCGAAGTAGAGCATCTAGTTGGGTACGAAACAGGATATCTCGAGGATTCGAATATGGATTCGGGGGATGGATACGGAATGGTGTGACTTCATGGATTCAGAGGACTCCATCGTGAGGGATACGAACCACCGAGCCCAGTTGGATACGAAGTGGGGCAACTTGATCGATTCGAAGTACTCCAAGCTGACGGATGCGAAGTGGAATGACCCCATGGATTCGAAGCACTTTAACTCGATGGATACGGAGTGGCTTCAGCCGGATGGATTCGAACTTAGGGTTGTTACCTCCAACTTGCATCGATGATATCTTGAGCGTACGAACTCGGATTGACTTGAAATTTGGAAAGTTGGCTTTCATGAATTTGCTTGACGTGTCTTATCAATTGTAGCCCGATCCGGACTCGGACAAAATTCATCGATATCTATGGTGAAACAATGTATAACGAACTTTTACGACGAACTGTCTTTAGTTTTCTAATCAACTTTTTTGGTGTCACGGCCTTGCCAAAAGGCGGGATAACATTTGCCCCCCAAAACATGCCTTGCGATAGGAAGGTGTGTTTTGTAATGCCATAAGTTGGATGTTCATATCCAGTTGATGACCTGCAAAGAAATTGATAGTTTTATGTGACCACGAATGACGATCGTTCGCGACCGTATGCCATTTGAGGTAATATTGGACCGTTCGAGGTCGAATGCCGTTTGCGGCAAGTAGCGAAATGGGACCGTTCGTGGTCGGATGCCGTTCACGGCGGAGAAATAAAGGGGACCGTTCGCGTTCGGGTGTCGTGGAAAGAAGAATGTGATCGTTCGCGATCGTGTGCCATACGAGGCAAAAATGTGATCGTTCGCGATCGAATGTCATATTAAGTGAATTGTGACCGTTCGTGGTGGGGCGCCGTTCGAGGCAAATGGTGACCGTTCGAGGTCGGGTGGCGTTCGTGGCGATTTGTGACTGTTCGTGGTCGGGTGTCGTTCGTGGCGAGTTGTGACCGTTCGTGGTCGGGTGCCGTTCGTGGCGAGTTGTGATCGTTCGTGGTCGGGTGCCGTTCGTGGCGAGTTGTGACCGTTCGTGGTCAGGTGCCGTTCGTGGCGATTTGAGTGTGCCCGGGGAGGGACTTAGTATCACCGATACCAGGTTTCACGTTCGGGTGAATTCCCGGATTGTTTGTTGCGACGGTTTATCGCCATCTCAGAGCATGCCTAGGGACCTTTCGCGATCCCGTACATGTGTAAGTGGCTTAGCCGTTATGAAATTACAGGTAGCATTTTCTCATTGAAAATAAGTCTTTAGCAGAAATGATAAACATAATTAAGTTCAAATGTTCAAATCAAGACGAAACAAAAGCAAAGCAAGGATGTCAAAGTGTAAATTCCCACAACGATAGGGTTAGTAGTCATTCAGCGCATGCTTATGGACCGCTCGTGATCTCGCACATGTGCAAATGATTTACCCGTGTTGGTGAGAGGTTTACGACTTATTCATCGTTATTTTAATTAATTGATAACCATACGGTGTCCTGGTTCAGGATCACCCCTAGCCGATGTAGACGGTGGTTGCTCTGGTTCCACCATTGGAGCTCGCCTCCTCACATACTGAAGTAGCCTACCATTCCTGATATGCCCTTCTACTTCATCTTTTAGGTGCCTGCAATCATTTGTGCTATGTCCATTCAGCTCGTGGAATAAGCAATATTTGTTTGATTTCCTCTCGTCAACAGTGGGATCCCTTCGTATTGGCCTACGGTAGGGAACTTGCTCTCGTGTATCTTGGTAGATTCGCTCCAAACTCTCATTCAGCTCTGAATAAGTGGTGAATCGTGGCTCTCTCCGCAGTCGCTTTGACCTGTCATCATTGTCCTCAGCCTTTCGTTTTCCTTTATCCTTGCCTGAATCATTTTCGAGAGGCTTTTTGTCTTTAAGTGCATAAACTTCTATTCCCTCTCCTTCTTCTCTTTCAGCATTAGCGTCTTCCAATCGCAAAAACTTTTCTGCCTCGTGATAGAATTCCCCTAGATCCATATGCGGATCCTTAGTTAATGAATTCTTGAATTCCTTGCCGTCAGCTACTCCGGACACAGCTGCCATCATAACCATGGATGGATCTGGCCGATACACCGATGCTGCTGCCGCATTGAACCGTGTCAAGAAATTCCTCAAAGACTCCCTAGCTTTCTGTTTTAGCGTTGCCAAACTCATCACATTCTTGGGTCTTGAAATATGAACCCTGAATTGCCTCATAAATTTCTCAATCAAATCGGTCCATGTCCCAATGGAGCCGCTCTCCAGCTGTCTGAACCATAAAGCTGCTATGTCTGTCAAATACAATGGGAAGCACCGGGCCAGGACTTCCTGTGATGCCCCCAGCACTTCCATGTGCCTTATATACCTCGTTAGATGGACCGCAGGGTCCGTCCTCCCATCATACCTTTCTATTGTTGGCAGTTTGAATTCTGGTGAGTTCCTAGCCAACCTAATCGCAGGAGAAAAGGGACTCTTGTTCACGTCCTCAAGATCTCTGTTTACTAATCCGCCCCTCATGGCTCGCCTGACCATCTCCGCCAATCTATCATTATCTCCAAGCTGTAGTCCGCGTTCACTATCTTCGATCCGCCCCCCGAGTCCGTGTGAGCTTTCGGGTGTCTGCCCCCCTGGCTGAGCATTCATCCCTCTATCGCCGCCAGGTTGCTCGGATGTCCTTGTCTCTCTTCCCAGGTTCGGATCAACATGTCCTAAGTGTGTGCCCCCCAGCTCCGGCGCTGAGTTAGATGGTCCTGCTCCGTTCTGGATTCTGGTTGCTCCTTGATTTTGTGCTCCAAGTTGTCCAATCTGTTGAAGCAAATTTTGGATCATTTCCTCTTGTCTCTTCATCATTGTCTCCATCTCATCCCTAGTGATGAAAACTGAAGCTTGGTTTGCCCCCGAGGAAGCCTCCTGACTCCCTTCATGCTGACTTTGCTCTGGCCTTTGCCTTCTACTTGTTTGTCTTGTCATGATTCTTCGGATCTGAATCTCTTAGCCTTCTGATTCAACTTTCAAATGATAGAACTCCTGAGTTCAATTCTCAGTGAAAGCACCAAAGTGTTTGCGCCAAAATTGGTCACAAACCCCGAATGTTGTGAAAGCACCAGTGTACGAATATAAATCAACAATATTCACACACAAATCTCAAATCTAAGCAAACAGAGTATCATAATTCAGAAATAATGAACATAAACACGAGATTTATAGTGGTTCGGCGATCTTGCCTACGTCCACTCTGAAGTTGATGATTTTATTGATGTTCACTTGATGATTACAATTTCTTCTGATGTAGTACAACTGATTGTATGATTATAATTTGAATCTAAGGAAGCAGTGGTGATTCTGAGTAAATCTGGCAGAGTCTGGGCGTTCTTTAGCTCCTGAAATTGTCCGACCCTCTTTCTGAAAGACCAGGGGCTCTATTTATAGGTGTAGGAAGCTGATATTTTGCCTAAATTGAAGGGAGACCAGTTCTGGCACGTCAGGGGGCCCACCTGCCCGCTCTTTGGAAATCCGGGTCCACTTTGGGATCGATTCGACCCTTGCTTCGAATCGATCAAGAAAGAGTCCAATCGAGCTGAAATTTGGGGTGGACATTCTTTATCATGTGCTTAAGCTTCTGTGAAAATTTCATAGCATTTGGACTTGTGGATCTCGAGTTATGATCGATTCGAATTGATGTTTCTCGGCAGGTCGGTTCGTTCGAATCGATACGATCGAATCGATTACTTCGAATCGATGGTGGCTCGTGGCTTCGTGATGACGTGGAGCGAAACTTTAGCTTTGATCCACTTTATTCGCCTACTTGATCGAGTCGTCTCGGAGATTTCGCTGCTTTGACTCGATGGATTCGAAGGCTTCAGTAATCCCTGGATTCGAAGTATACTTTGCTCGTATCGATAGTGACATGGTTCAATCGATACGAAGTTAACATAGCTGGATGGATTCGATGCAAGGCATCCCAATGGATCGATTCGAAGCAGAGCATCTGGTTGGGTACGAAACAGGATATCTCGAGGATTCGAATATGGATTCGGGGGATGGATACAGAATGGTGTGACTTCATGGATTCAGAGGACTCCATCGTGAGGGATACGAACCACCGAGCCCAGTTGGATACGAAGTGGGGCAACTTGATCGATTCGAAGTACTCCAAGCTGACGGATGCGAAGTGGAATGACCCCATGGATTCGAAGCACTTTAACTCGATGGATACGGAGTGGCTTCAGCCGGATGGATTCGAACTTAGGGTTGTTACCTCCAACTTGCATCGATGATATCTTGAGCGTACGAACTCGGATTGACTTGAAATTTGGAACGTTGGGTTTCATGAATTTGCTTGACGTGTCTTATCAATTGTAGCCCGATCCAGACTCGGACAAAATTCATCGATATCTATGGTGAAACAATGTATAACAAACTTTTACGACGAACTGTCTTTAGTTTTCTAATCAACTTTTTTGGTGTCACGGCCTTGCCAAAAGGCGGGATAACACAGGTTAAGACCGAATTCTCTGGACAAATCAAGGTCGACTGGCAATATGTCGTGCAAGTAGCATCTACGAAACTGGAGACAAGTCAATTCTGGTCTAATGGATAAAGATAGCAAAACGCGTCAAGCCTTAGGCCAAAGCCTGAATGTCATTCTGGGAGACAACTCGAGACTCGATTTACTATCTTCCTCCATTAAACCGCAATCAACTCAAAATTCTCGTGATCAACGTCGTAATCGAAAGCTAGTCATCAAATCATGGAACCAACACAACAACTAACAAATCAACTCAGTGAACCCACCTTTAACTGATTGGTAAGGCACATGAAGGATCAAGGATCAAATTCAACAAACTTTGAATGGATAGGAGGCGACCTAAAGAAAGTAGCAATCTGGTGGAAGGTCGGCAGTAGGTGAATAGTGACCAAGAGATCGGATTCTGGCAGGATGATAGGTCGGCTAGGGTTTCACGAAACATGCAAGAACTTGGATTGAATCAGCGATGAGTGTGTGCAAGCGTGGTGATGAATTAGATCAAGCAAGGTCTTCGATTGTTTGAGACTGAATCATGTAAAGGATCGATCGTTTGAAGAGGCAAAAACTGCTAGGTCGAATGAAAGAAAGAGGGTCGGTTTGTGTATTAATAGGAGAGAAACAGGCAAATTTTCTGTTAAGTCATCGGGTCGCAAGCGACCCGACCCATAATGGGTCACCGGCGACCCGACTTGACTTCGTATTGTTAAAAGTTCCCTATGCAGTTAGGGTCTACAGCGACCCATACTACATGGATCGTTAGCGACCCATAAAAAAAAGGAAGAAAAAAGATGATAAAAGGAAAGAAGAAAGGAAGGGGAAGGAAAACCTCACCTACTCTTTTCGAACTCAATCTCTTACAACTGTTCACCATTCCATGGCATGCCAGGAAACTGCGGGTCGAAATGTAATACGTTGAGGTAAGTAGAAGTAGTCAGGACAAAAGAAAGACGACCCACAACATTGGTTTAGCGTATTCGTAAAATTATAATGCGATTACTTGGAGATCAATAGATGGATATTGAAAGCGATAACTTCCAAAGCACGCCTTGTTTACAACGAAGACGTACTCTGGGGGGCAAATGTTATCCGGGTTTTTAACCCAGCAGAAACTAATAGAAAATAGAACAACCTGGTATAGACAGGATGGTTCATGACTTAACCCGAAAAGCTAAGACAAGGGATCGACATGGGCTAAGCTATACGACTAAGACAACGACCGGGATCAACGAAGCTGAGAGATCAGCATTCCTTTAGTCCAATCAACCGCTGAACATAAGCAACTAGTGACTTGCCATCAAAACGTAACAAAAATAATAAAAGGCTATGGAAACATCTTCTCTTCCAGACTCCCGAAAAATCCTAAGTGGTCGGATCATCAGTGACCCATGCTTCTTCTCGAACCTTCAAACAAACCTGCTATGGAGAACTACCAAAAAAGGCAAGACATTGGCCCGCAAAACGAACCAAGTCTATTGTTTACTAGCGAGCCATAGGCCATGGGTCGCCAGCGACCCATAGGCCATGGCTCGTTTTATGAGCCAGAGTCCCCCTAGGTCGTCTATTACCTACCTGCGAGCTGATAAAGACAGGCCTGGCCCAGAAGTTCTCCGATTTCTATAAATACCATCCTACCTGCAACATAAACAGGATCTTCTCCGGACTGGTTGCTGAAGTTCCGCTGGAATTATCCTTCACTCTCTACCTCCCTCATAACAATCACCAAAGGAATACACTGTGATTCTCCAATGGACTCCAACTCTGGAGATTCAATCTAGCTAGAAAATAATCAAAGCCTTGTAATCAAACATCTATTGTAACAATAATCAGTCTATAATAAAACTATAAAGTGGACGTAGGCTTCATTAACAGCCGAACCACTATAAAAATTCTCTGTCTACTTTCTTTTACTATTCTTTCTTTATATATGTGATCTGTGATATTGCTGGATAATATATTAGTGATGTTTATTTCTGAGTGTCGATGGAATGAGGGTCCTGAAGGGTATTGACACTTAAAATAATTGGGTGCCATAGTGTGCTTGATGAGTAGACTTCACAAATCGACTCGTTCGAGCAACCCATGCAGACCCATATCCAAATCAGTCCTAGATGATTAATTCCTTCCCACTACCATCTCCTTCCCATGTATTTCTTGTTGATTATTGAGAGTGAGGTAGGAGAGAGGTGATCACAACATTGGTCTTGGTCGCAAGTAGGGATTAGCAGTGGCAAGTGGAAGAGGTGAGGGCAAAGCGAGGTCTTGGTGAAGCCAAGGCGGCAAATGAAATGGCGGTGCCCACCAATTCGAAATTGATACCTAAATCTGGATGCGTAGCACGATGTTGAAGAATAATGAGGACTTTGGATTTAGGTCATGTTCTAGTGGGTTGACAATGGTTGATAAGCATTGATCTATGAATTGTGACATTGGATTACTTAAAGTGAAGGCGGCAACGAAGTAGCCAGTTCATGGGTAGAGGAAGTCGCTAACACATAAAAGCGAAAAGGGATTAAAATGCAAAGTGAAAATGCGAAAGAAATTTTCTAAGTGTTTTTTCTATATACACTCAGAAACTCATATGGATCAGTACCAACCCATATAAGTGTATATAAAAAAATGAATTATGAACGATGAAAAATAATGATGAAAAAAGGAGATGGAATCCTGCCTAACAAGAGAGAATGAAGTAGCTTTTAGAAAATACCAGAATTGGATGAAGGATCGGGAGGAATACTTCAAATTATGTATCTTCTAAAGAAATATGGTTCTACAACTGTTTGAAGCATTGTGTTGATCTTATCGGGAATGATGTGATGTTTCAAAAAGCTAGTTCGAAACATAGAAGCATCTTTGTAGATTTGGATTGGGGTTTGATCACTTGTCTCGATTCGAAGCATGCTTTGTAGTTCACAAAAGCATATTTTGAGGGGAATGTGTTATTTGACATTTGAACCAAGTAACACTTCGATGGATCTGGATTAGGAAATGATGTGGATATGAGCCAAGAAGCTTGAAATTCATCTAGAGTGCCAAGGTTGCAAATCTCAAGAAGTTAGAACCAAAATAACTCAAGCCATATGGGTCGATACAGAACAATATGGGTCTATATCAAACCATGTGAAGTTGAATAGGGACCCACACCACTTAATGCAGAATCTATAGGTTGATGATGGAACCATGTGAAGTGACATAAGTCAGTACAGGCCCATATGGCTTGGTATCGAACCATGGCGGTTCTAAGATTTCTGAGTAGGAAAGAGCCTTGATGACTTGAATCTTACTAAGGAAGAAAGTTAATATAATGTCAACCACATCGGTCAGCACCGACTGCCGACCTATATGGTCGGTATCAAACCATATTAATTGCTAAATCTTGTATGATTTGACCTATACTTCATGTTGAAACTTCAAACCCGAGGATTTGTGCTTCTTCAAACTCGATTATGCAATTCTGATAATGAATTTTACCTTTAAGTAGTGAGCTATCATCAACAAGAGAGGGACTTTTGATCCTTAAACCAAACCCTTACCATTTTTTATTATCAACTAGTTATAGAACCATGCTAGTTGTAAAAGTGGCTGTAATCACAAAGGTTTTCCAAGACCAACCCACTTTAAAAGTCGTGTGTTCACCTTCTCTATCTTTTGATTCTTAGTATTTTAACTTTCATGTGGATTGATTATTCTTGTTTTTGATTGATTGTGGTGTTGTACCAATTTTTGGGTAATACTAATAAAGAGATTTAAGTATATATTATTCATTTGATGTAAATAACTATATTTGATTAAATAACGATGTTTTGAGATATTTGAGGTAATAAATATGCAATAAAGGATTTTGATGTATATTATCATTTTAAGAAAATATTATTATTTTGAAATAAAATAAACAAATTCTTTTTATAATAAATAATAATAAGATGATTTTATACTTAAATGGAAATAATGCGTATAAATATATTATTTTGGATTGTTATAACATATGCACCGATTATTGGTTGAAATTATCATGTATGTCTCTTGTGTAGAGTTGGAATCATATTAGAACAAGCTATGAGATATATTATCATTATTACTACATGAGCATTGTGTGGTTAAATATGGTTTATTGTGTTGCTGAGTTAATGTTTGTGTTTCTAATATAGTGTAGTTAGTACACATTTGATGAGTTTTTTTGTGTTACTAATATAGTGTAGTTAATACAATTTTGATGAGTTTTATATTCTCTTGCTAGAACAGAGTAGGTAGTACACATTTGATGAGTTTGACGTTGTGCACTAATATGGAGAGATTTGTACACATTTGATGGATTTGTACCTACATTTTCGACATTGAAATTGTGTTACTAATGATGGGAGATCAGCACATATTTGATGTTAATTTTTATTATTGATTTATTTGATACTTAGGGTTGATATCGAGTGCTATCAAATTTGTGTGATTTTTGTTGGCCATATGTTGTTATTATCGTTGTTACCTTATATTAATTTATGATGGCTAATTGTGGAGGCATGGAAGAAGATGATGTTTCCTTCTTAAGTTGGATAAATGTTTACTATTGTTGTGCAGTGTTATATGCTAAAAAGTATTTAATGGAGGAGACGAGCCGAAAACATAACTATGTGGGCTTAGTCCTGAAAAGGTGCATAGGGAGTCTTTTCCTGTGCAATAGCCCATGATTCCCTTATGGACAAGGTGTCTACGGTTAGGTATTGTCCATACTTAGCTGAATATATTTTTCCCCTTTGAGGCTTGCGGGTGGCAACAAATTAAAGGAAAAGAGTCTGATTGCATACCATGCTTACAAGTTGTTTACATAAATTATTTCCCCTGTATTACTATGGTATTGATTATAAATAACGACTAAAGAGATAGAGATATTCTGGCCTTGTATGTTTCATTGAGATATATGTACTTATTGTTGGGATATATGTATATTTCTATTTAAAACTTGTGGTGAGGTTTTTCACTTTTATTCGCAGTTTTATATCTTTAATTTATAAAATCAACGACTCAATGTTTCCAATATCTCAAATTAGTGTGCAAGCATATATTGATAGCATTTGTAGGTGGTATTTAAGATGACTTTTAGATTTCAGTATTGATCACCGCCACATTATTTTCATCGGTTCAGTGAGGCTGGGCGAGAGGATTTTGGCACTCGTTGTTCCTTCGCTAAACCTGTTTCCTTACATACCACACAAGTACAACTTTGAGGATCAATCGCTCAATCTCGTCATTTAGGTGGCGACACTCATTGGTGAAGTGACCATTAAATTGGTGGAACTTACAAAAATTACCATTTCCTAGGGCCTCCTTTCATCCTGAGCGGGTGAGAGGAGGCCTTTGGTTTGGTATGTGTTTTCTTGTGGTAAGATAGATGCTTTCCATGTTGCAAGTTAATAAGATGTAGTTATCATACCTAGGTTAAAATTGAGAGCCGTTCCTAAGTCGTTTCTTGTTGTGCTCTTGACGACCATTCTTCTTGTAGTGGCTCTCCTCTCACGAGTTACTCTTGTTGGCATGCCAACCTTCCTCGTCGCCATTGGACAACTCGGTATCTTCTACCCGCATGATGCTATTGGCTTTTTTAAAGAAGTCAGTTAGGGATGATGCATGCTTCTTCTGTTGTTCCTTTTACATCTTGGACTTGTGACTCACCTAGGAGCAAAGGGTGGCAAATAAGTTATTCTTATCCACCCTTCTTGCGAGCAAAGCAACTCATATGGTCCTTGTCATATGTTGCATAGTTTGTTGGCCACCATAACTCTATTACATGAGGCAAAGAATAGAGTCTTGAAATCAGTACACGATTGGGCTAAAGAGATGATGTTGCCCGCCTGTAAATGCAAGAGCCAGTGGAAGACTAATCTTGTTAAGGCAGAGGGAAACAAGAGGCACTTTGCATTGCTAGAGAGCTGTCTTGCTCGGGTAATAGAGTTGAAAGTCATGACTTAATTAGATAGATTAACACTTCCGTTATACTTCTTAATAGAAGGCAAGGCATTCCTATGACATATGTAAGTTCTCAAAATTTCTTCAGCGAAAGCTGCTCATTCTCAACATCAGACAAGCCCTCGCTGTCATGATTTCTAGTTTGGATTCTCGGCATTCGTTGTCAAAGCGACACCATTTTCTCCTCGAGGCTAGCCTTCACCTTTTGCAGATGGCACAAGGCCTTAGCTGGGGTTGTACTTCCATTACATCTAATCAGCCATACTGTAACATTTGTTTAATTCTGTTACAAATAAGTAATGGTTAATTGCGATGGTAAAGTGTTGCATAGATTATTAGTGTGCATAAATTTAGTGCATATGTAAATTAGATAAACTATTGAGGACAACATTGTAATATTATTTTTATCCTTCATTCCACGGTTTCTAGCGCTACTAACACTTTATTCTTATCTTGACTGCTAGGGTATTCTTCATGTTCAACCCTAATCATCACACCAATTTCCCTTTTCAAATTCAAATCAGTTCATCTCCTAAAACCTACGGCTTTAGAGTTTCAAGCTGAAGCTTAGGTTATCAAATGAATATCAAGCTTCATTTGAATATCAACCCCAGTTTAGGTTGAATTTATCCAAGTTTTTGTGTGCAGATTCTGACTTCAATGTCTCACTAGGTAATCACAAATTAAACTATAATTTATGGTTATTTAATAACTTTTACTTGATTTATTCTTGAATGATACAGTTTTTTATTGAACTGATGTTTGTATTTTTTGTGATTTTTTTATGATTTTGTTAATTTTCATGGAAGATTGATTTTTTGTATTGTTTTTACTTTAATTTGACATAAGGTAATCTACCTAAATTTCTAAAGTGGCTTTGTAATTGAAGAGTAAACTACTTAATTACTCAAATATTATTGTGATTAATTTTGTGTCTAAAACTTCTTGTTGCACAAATTTACATGGTATATATATCCAAGTAGAGCAAGCTATGATTTTTTATTAAATCTAATAATGATAAAGGAAGAACTAAGGTGCTGCAAAATTTAAAATATTAGTTTAATAATATAATGGAACCAAGTGGAAGCAAAAGGCTTGTCTTCTTGAATTCAATATATAATGGGCATTTACTATGCCGAATTATAAATATAATTATATTATTAAAGATTTTCCTCAAAGTATTAGGTTTGCTTCAAAACTATGGTTATAGTTGTATGCACCAGAGGATGTGAGGATTATGTTTATGAGGTAGTTTAGCAGATCAAGCAACCCTTATTTGGGTTACAGGGTTGAAGTGTCAAGAACTGGTTTTAACACTAAATTTTGTTCTATAGTAGCACCTAATAAACTCATAGCAGTTTACTAGAGTGACGTTACCACGATGTCAGCATATATAAAATATGAATTTGAACTACAGAAAACTCTTGAGTACATAACATTTCATTATATATTTATAAATATATATACTGATTTCGGCTAAATTTCTTTGATTACATGTGATAAGTTTTATTTACGAAATTTTGGAGTTAATCCATATTATTTGTTCTCATTATATCTGTATTTGATTATCCCATAACCGATCTAAATAAGCACCGACGAAACCAGCTGCTGGGTGGTATGGGCAGCTGCCCCACCAAAGCAAATGTAAAGAACTAGGAAAAAACATCAAAGAGAAACTAAAAGAGCTATTCAGGAAATGAGTCATCCATCACGACATTGGAAAATTAAAGCATATGAATCCTTATTGTCTGCTTGCAAAACCCTAATGTAGTGCTTGCGTGACACTATCAAATACTTGCAAAACCATTTCAACTGCTAGGGAATCCCTATTCTTATGAACCTATATGTATTACTTATTCCTAATTTGTAAAGCAATATTTTGAAAAGTCTATAAAGCAAATCATCTTTTTTCATCCATTTAGAATTTAATAAATGATTTATCTACTCTTTTTTTCTTGAAAACCCTGCTTTTGTTATTTGCTGCAAATATTGGATTCAAAAACTAGGACATGTGATTCAGATAATTTTGATATCAATTTGAAAAAGAATTGAAAGAAGAATTAGAAGGGAATTTGGAGGAAGAAGAATAAATCAGGGAATTGAAAGAAAAATTTGAGAAAGAGGCCGATAAAATAAAGATACCGTCGAACAACATCAAATTTACATGGTATTAACAAATAAAATAAAAGAGTTGAAATGTTAAAAGCCAAAAAACATCCTCTTATTTAGAACGGCTTATCCTATGTTAAGGTAGGAAAATAGAATTTTCAACTATGAAGCAACCAGAACGTCAACAAGATAACCGTTGATTTTCATAGAATAAATATCGATAGAGAAATTATTAAAAGTCTTTAATCTTACAGCAACGGTTGTTGATAAATGTGAATTTCATGAAGTTCATAAAAAACATGTTAGTTTAATGACATATATGTTTATTTGCATGCAAGTTTGTCAAAATTATCTTTATTTATGCACTAAATATTTGTTATATTCATATCTATATAAATTTTCTCAAATTATCTATATTACACGCTATAGCTAAAATATGTTAAAATATTTGATGACCTATATGATTACACCCACCATAAGCTAGAATCCTGGCTTTGTCGCTGAAATAAGTACTATAGCTATAAAAAGAAAGTTTAATATTTCGACCGAATTCAAGGGTTGAACAAACCATATAATAGATGTTGTATGGTAAAGGAGGTCAGATGCCTATGTATGCTGAAAGTTACAAGAAAAGAATGGTAATAGGGTGTCAAAACCATTCAAAACTATGCACTCTGACCATTTTAATGCTTAAACCTAATTTCAGTTGATATTATTTTTTCTACATTTTTACTACCTTTGAAATATATATCAACGAACAAATTAGGCTGGTCGCTTTGCTAGCCTTGCATGATTTTAGTACCTCAACTAAGTAGTACTTAGTGTCAAGCCAATTTCTTATTATTATTCTTCTACATATTCACACCAACCATTGATATATTTTATTCATATATTACCACTTCAACCGTAAGTAAAATACCATGATCTGATTCCTTTATGCCATTACATTGTTGATATCTTGATGTGCCTCAAACATGCATGTTCTGCTACCATACAAATAAGTACTATAGTAGTTATATATTGTGTACGTTTACAAGTGTGCAACTTGTATGTTGTTTGTATCTAACAATGACGCAGCGGAAATATCACTTGACGACGAATTGAAGAATTCGTGTCAAAATAATTGATGAAACGATTAGATGAAACAATATGAATCGATGAATTAATGATACCAAACGCCCAAATCCGTTGATCACGAAGATACCGGACTTTAGCTATCTTCGACACGTTGATCGCGCACGATGCCGTGAGAGAAGATCTACAATTCTTTGACGTTGATCAAGCGCACTTGATTCCTCGAATTGGCTTCAACAATCGTTGATTCGAGCGCACTCGAATGACGAAGGTGGAGATAGGAGATAACACTCAACTATCAATTTTAATGGTGGCACAAAAGCACACAAAAGAAATTTTATTCAATTTCAACAACCTTTTTACAATGACATCACGCCCCTATTTATAGGGTTTACAACACGACACAACGACTTAAGAAAATTACAACACTTTACACAAACGACATAAGAAAACAAAACACCAACGTACAACGACTTATCAACAGTGCTTCAACGAACTAAAGAAACAGTAGACATCCGACTTAAAATTTCTCGCGACTTATCAAAATCATCTCGCGACTTATCAAAATCATCTCGCGACTTATCAAAATCATCTCGCGACTTATCAAAATCATCTCGCGAGCTAAGGGAAGTATGGCAGCGACATAGTAAAGGAGCTTCGCGACTTAGGGCTAGAGAAGGAGCGACTTACTGGAATTGGCATAGGTTTAAGTCGGGGAAGTTTAAGTCGTGGCTTCGGGTTAGGTCGGGGTGATGTTAGGTCGTAGGAATTAGGTCGTGGAGAAGTTGGGTCGCTGTGATTGGTAGGTCGTGAAGGTGGAGTTAGGTCGCGGGGTTTGGTAGGTCGCGGAAGTGATAGGTCGTGGGGTTTGGTAGGTCACGGAAGTGATAGGTCGTGGGGTTTGGTAAATCGCGAAAATGTTAGGTCGGAGATTGGTAGGTCGCCGATGCTAGGTCGTAGGTCGCCGTTGCTAGGTCGAAGATTCGCTAGGTCGCTGTTGCTAGACCGGAGACGATCTAAGGTACGTCTCGTTGATTCTTCCTTTCTTGTGCTCTGCCGCGCTGCATCATCCTCCCCCTGTTGAAAAGAATTCGTCCTCGAATTTAAAAGTTCTTCCCCAGTGGGTTGTTTATCTCCATAATAAGGTATAAGATGTTTAACATTAAACACGTCAGAAGTGTAAACATCCTCAGGCAGCTTCAACTTATAAGCATTTTCATTGATCCGTTTTATAATTTCTAATGGACCAATCTTTCGGGCTTTCAATTTGTTATAAGCACCCATTGGAAAACGATCCTTCGTTAACACCGCATACACCCAATCACCCTCGTTGAACTCCATACTTCTTCTCTTTTTATCTGCCGCTTGTTTATACTTCTCATTCGTCTTCTCCAAACGTTCCTGAACGATTCTATGACAATCTTTCAACTCATCGAAGAAATCTGACGCCCGTTTAATCACTCCTTTCGGTTGTGGTACTACCGTTAAATCCAATGGCCCCTTTGGCAAGCTTGAATATACAACTTGAAATGGACTGTAACCAGTGCTTCGGTTAACAGCATGATTATGAGCAAACTCTGCCTGACACAACTTTAAGTCCCAACTCTTCAAATTATCTTGTAGAAGACATCGCAACAAGTTTCCCAACGATCTATTCACCACTTCTGTTTGCCCATCTATTTGAGGATGATATGCACTACTAAAATTCAGCTTCGTTCCCACCATCTTCCACAAACTCAGCCAAAAATGACTCAGAAATCGAGTATCTCGGTCCGAAACAATAGATTCAGGTAACGCATGTAAACGATAGATTTCTTTAAAGAATAACTGTGTCACATGAACTGCGTCTGTTGTTTTCTTACAAGCAATGAAATATGCCATCTTCGAGAAACGGTCTACCACAACATATATAGAATCATTTCCCCGTTGAGTTCTAGGCAAACCCAAAACAAAATCCATGCTGATATCAACCCATGGTCTAGTAGGCATGGGTAATGGCATATACAATCCCGCATTCGTCGCTGTCCCTTTGGAAACTTGACAAATATGACATCTCTCCACATATCTTTCAACTTCCATAGAAGGCCAAAAATATGATTGCGAAATCAACTGCAATGTACGATCTCTGCTCACGTGACCCTCTTCATGCAGTTCTTTGACAATCTTCAACCTCAAGCTACAATCCGGAATACACAACCGATTTCCTCTGAACAAGAATCCATCTTTCATCACAAAATCATCAGAACTCCCTTCCTGCATCTGATCCAGCACTTTTGCAAAATAAGAATCTGAAATAAGCAACTCTGGTAACAAATCAAATCCCACTACTTCCACTCGCATAGTTGTCAGCAAATGCTTTCTACGGCTCAATGCATCGGCAACTCGGTTAGTAACTCCTGATTTGTGCTTCACAACGAAAGTAAACTGTTGTAAATAAGCAACCCACGAAGCATGCCTTGCTGAAATTTTATCTTGCCCCTACAAATGTTTCAAAGCTTCATGGTCAGTGTATAGCACAAATTCTTTATGAAATAGATAGTGTCTCCAATGCTTTATGGCTTGGACTATAGCATAGAATTCCAAGTCATAAGTACTGTATCTCGTTTTAGCTCCCGTCAGTTTCTCACTAAAGTAGGCAATAGGATGACCCCTTTGACTCAACGTTCCCCTAATTCCAACCTTGGATGCATCCGTATGTAGCTCAAAGAGTAACTGAAAGTCCGGGTATCTAAGAATGGGCGTTGTGGTCAAGAGTGTTTTGATTCTCTGAAAGGCAGAATCAGCCTCTTTTGTCCAAACAAACTTCTTCCCTTTCATACATTCCGTAACTGGTGCCATCACGCTACTAAAGTGTGGAATGAATCTTCGGTAGAATGATGCCAAACCATGAAAACTCCTCACTTCTGTTATTGTCTTAGGCTATGGCCAATTTCGAATAGCTTCAACTTTACTCTGATCAACTTGAATACCATCCTTCGACACAATATAGCCCAAGAATAGAATACTTGTAGTCATGAAGGTACACTTCTTCGTTGCAGCATAAATTCCTCACGTCCTAAAACCAATAACACTTCCCGCAAATGCTGTAGGTGTTCTTCAGTGCTTCCACTGTAGATCAAGATGTCATCAAAATATACCGCTACAAACTTCCCGATAAATGGTCGAAAAATCTGGTTCATGACTCTCATGAATGTACTCGGAGCATTTGACAAGCCAAACGGCATCACCAACCATTCGTACAAACCCTCCCGAGTTTTAAAAGCAGTCTTCCACTCATCACCCGGTCTAATACGAATCTGATGGTATCCACTTTTCAAGTCATTCTTCGAAAATACAACAACACCGCTCAATTGATCCAACAGATCATCCAATCTCGGCATAGGAAATCGATATCTCACCGTAATCTTATTCAATGCTCTACTATCTGTGCACATTCTCCATGTTCCATCCTTCTTCGGCACCAACAAAGCTGGCACTGCACAAGGACTCAAACTCTCCTGAACACGCCCTTGTTCCAGTAATTCTTCCACTTGTCTTCTCAACTCCTCATGTTCTTTTGGACTCATCCGATAGTGCGGTCTATGAGGCAATGCAGCACCTGGCACCAAGTCAATCTAATGCTATATGTCTCTAAGCGGTGGTAACTCTTTCGGCAACTCCTCTAGAAACACATCTTTGAATTCCTCCAAAACTGGCTTCACTTCCTCTGGAACTTCAGTAACTTCACTACTTTCATGCCCAATCAACATAAAAACTTCAGGACACTCATCTATCTCTTCCACGAACTCCTTCAAGGACAACAAAGTCTTCAATTCCTCAATCTCCTCTAGCTTGTTCTCATTCTGCTGTCGCTTCTTCGGAACTAAAGTGATTTTCGTGCCCTCGAACAAGAAACTGTAGCTATTTGTTCGACCATTATGTTGTACCTCCCGATCGTACTGCCACGGCCTTCCCAACAGCAAATGGCAAACATCCATGTCAACCACGTCACACCAAATCTCATCTTTGTATTTCTTCCCAATAGAAAATGGAACATGAGCTCGCCTCTCTACTTTCACTTCTCCTCCTTTCCTCAACCAAGCAAGTTTATAAGGACTAGGATGTTTCTCCGTTTTCAACTTCAACTTCTTCACAGCTTCCATTGAAATGATATTATCACAACTCCCAGCGTCAATGACAAATTTACAGACCTTCCCCAAAATAGTGCACGTTGACTGAAAAATGTTACTCCTCAACCAACTCGACTCCTCTTCCTGCTTCGGGGTTAAACAAGATCTCCGTAGCATCAGATTACATCCCTCGTCTCCCGACACCTCTTCCTCCTCCTCATCACGGTGTGAATTGAGATCTTCTTCTACATCCTCATCTTCCACTTCAGCAATCATAGTTCTCTTCTTTGGTTTCGGACATTCGTTGCTCTTGTGACCCACTTCCTGGCAATTATAGCATTTGAAATTAGTGTTGACCTTTGGTTTAGCCACTTCTTGAACAACCGGCTTACTCGATGCTTTAGGAACATTAGAACTACTACCCGCTCCTTTGTTCTGTCCCGTAAAACTTGGAAACACACTTCCCCCGCGTCTACCTTGTTTCTCCCAAGCCAACGCTTTTTGATGTGCTTCTGCTACAGATCTAGGGTCGAACATGTTCACCATATCCTGGATCTGTGTTCTAAGTCCCCCCAACAAATCTAGCTGTCAATTGTTCTTCTGTCTCCATAATGTCATTTCGAGCAATCAACTGGTAGAACTCATCAGCATAATCAGCAACAGTCTTCGTCCCTTGCCTCAGGTTCTGTAATCTCTGATACATCAGTGATTGGTAATTGTAGGGTAAGTAAGTAGCCTTCATCAATTTCTTCATCTTCTCCCAAACAACAATCTTTGACTTCCCCATCCGCTCTCTAGTAAGTTTGGTTTGTTGCCACCACGCCATAGCTCTCCCCCTCAACCTCGTAGCAACCAACTTTACTTTACGATCTTCTGAAACCTGATTGAAGTCAAAAATTTCCTCAACATAAGCTAGCCAATCAAGAAATTCCTCGGCCTGCATACCTCCCTTGAATTCTGGTATTTCAGTTTTCATCCCAGACTCCCATTTGTGATCATACTCCGAATGATTTCTTCCTTGACCTCGTCCTCGTCCATGAACAATACCACCATCAAACTCCTCTTCAAAATCCGATGTATATCGATGTCGATCCTGACCACCAACATCTCTACTACCACCATTTCTTCCACCAACATTCCTTCGATCTACATTCCTCCGATCACGATCATTCACATTTCTATCACGACTTCGATCATCAACATTTCTATCACAATCTCGATCCACGCTTCTATGATCACTATCAACACTTCTCTTTCGATTTGAATGTGGTGAAACTCTACTTCTCCCATGGCTCGATTCAGGTGAAACCCTTCTCTGATTTTGATTCATCTCCAACATCATTCTCTCTAATCGTCCAATCCCTTCATTAAGCTTCTCATTAAAATTTTCGTTAATTCTTTGCTCCATCTCATCGGCCTCTTCTCTCCCATACAAAGCATCAATGTTGTGATAACGGTTAGCTCTTCTCGGAGGCATGATCACTCTTCAACAAATTCCAACAAAAACTTCACTTCGATCTAAAAATCTTCAAATCAAAACTACCCACTTGTTGAAATCTTCAAAAGTCACCAAACGAACAAATCTCTTCAAAATCTCGAGAACCCAATTCTCCAAATGATGCAAATCTCGCACAAACTCCAAAAATCTACGCAAACTCCTTGCGATCTAGCTCTGATACCAAATGACGCAGCGGAAATATCACTTGACGACGAATTGAAGAATTCGTGTCAAAATAATCGATGAAACGATTAGATGAAACAATATGAATCGATGAATTAATGATACCAAACGCCCAAATCCGTTGATCACGAAGATACCGGACTTTAGCTATCTTCGACACGTTGATCGCGCAGGATGCCGTGAGAGAAGATCTACAATTATTCGACGTTGATCAAGCGCACTTGATTTCGCGAATTGGCTTCAATAATCGTTGATTCGAGCGCACTCGAATGCCGAAGGTGGAGATAGGAGATAACACTCAACTACCAATTTTAATGGTGGCACAAAAGCACACAAAATTTTTTTTATTCAATTTCAACAATCTTTTTACAATGACATCACGTCCATATTTATAGGGTTTACAACACGACACAACGACTTAAGAAAATTACAACACTTTACACAAACGACATAAGAAAACAAAACACCAACGTACAACGACTTATCAACAGTGCTTCAACGAACTAAAGAAACAGTAGACATCCGACTTAAAATTTCTCACGACTTATCAAAATCATCCCGCGGCTTATCAAAATCATCTCGCGACTTATCAAAATCATCTCGCGAGCTAAGGGAAGTATGGCAGCGACATAGTAAAGGAGCTTCGCGACTTAGGGCTAGAGAAGGAGCGACTTACTGGAATCGACATAGGTTTAAGTCGGGGAAGTTTAAGTCGTGGCTTCGGGTTAGGTCGGGGTGATGTTAGGTCGTGGAGAAGTTGGGTCGCTGTGATTGGTAGGTCGTGAAGGTGGAGTTAGGTCGCGGGGTTTGGTAGGTCGCGGAAGTGATAGGTCGTGGGGTTTGGTAAATCGCGGAAATGTTAGGTCGGAGATTGGTAGGTCGTCGATGCTAGGTCGTAGGTCGCCGTTGCTAGGTCGGAGATTCGCTAGGTCGCTGTTGCTAGGCCGGAGATGATCTAAGGTACGTCTCGTTGATTCTTCCTTTCTTGTGCTCTGCCACGCTGCATCAAACAAAGAGTCGGGGTGTGTATGTGTGTGTATGCTTATAATCGCCAATCTAACCTAGTCATTTAAAAAATATTTAAGTAAGACTTAATTCTAATATATATATGATTGTATATTAAGGCTACCTATCTACTTGTCGGATCTTTCAAATTATTCGTGTATATTCTCTACTTTCATGTACAGAAAATAGTCATGTACTACTTTCCCTTTATCTTTCTAACAATAAAAACTTCATCCGTGACTAGAAATACAAAAAAGATATTTATTGCTTAAATTTGTAGGAACAATCCATTATTTGCTTATGGCACACACTGTAATTCCTTCATACTGTCATACTTATGTATTTTTAATAAATTACTTGAACAAAACCCTAATAAATGGCCAATTGAAATGCATAAACAGGAAATACTAAAAGATGGAAGTTTTAAACCATCATGAAACTATTATACATAAATATGTTGTTCGTGGGCATAAATAAATTTTAAATATGTCCACAAATCAAACCGGTTACTACAGTCTATATAAGAAACTATTAGTAAATACAGGCTATGCTCATAATAGTTAACATATGCTTTAAAATTTAAAATTCAAGAAATCTTTGATAAAATTAATATTTTAAATTATCTTGTTAAATTAAACCGCGTACTCAAGAAACAACATACTGTTTTTTCCTCACTGCAATTGGTAGAAGCCCGTGAGCACCATTGATCTTTATTCTTTAATATGCACTGTACCAGAAAGGAAAAATAAAGTTAAACATTGATGATGCCTAATTCACATATAATTCATTAGTGCAATAATATTGATGCTTCCTATGGCACATTGCATATGCCCAGCTTAAAAATGGGACATTCTAAAAACTGAAAATATGTCCAAATATACCCTGCTTAACCATGTTCAGTACATTGCCCATAAGTAAGTTTTTTGAACCTTTAATTTTCTACTTAAATATGTTCTGCACATTGCACATACCTAGCTTAAGCACAAATATTTCTACGTTATATTTTTGATATGGATTTTGCTGATTATGATGCACAGTTTTGATCTACTACAGAAGCTCACACTAAAATGCAACTAATCTGCTATAGAAGAATAACGGGCTATAATTGCAAGCGTAAGGTATGTTTTACATTTAATACATGTGTATGCTATATGACACACACTTTATATTGTGGTATGTGTAATATTATACCCATGAGGTGGAATTGGTTTTTTTACAAAGTGAACTCGATCATGTTTTGATCGCATGTGTATATATATTCAAGATAAGAGTCTCGGTCCCCGTTTTTGATGTTGTTATAGAAAAAATCCCTGCAGAAATAAATATGTAAATTTGGTCTCTATTTTTTGAAAAAATAAAAAAACGCAAGGTGCTTTGCACTTTTCTGACACAAAATGCAAGGTAACCTATAATTTTTTGATTTTGGAATTTTTTTCGAAATTTTGAAAATTTTTAAAAATTTAAAAATTTTTGAAAAGCGCAAGTTAACTTGCACTTTCTATCAGGAAAGCGCAAGTTAGTTTGCGCTTTTTTATTTTGAAATTTTTGAACATTTTGAAATTTTTGAAAAGTGCAAGGTAACTTGCGTTTTCTATCGAGAAAGCGCAAGCTAGTTTGCGCTTTCTGATTTTGAAATATTTTTAAAATTTTTGAAATTTTCAAAAAAAAATTAATGTTTAAAAAGCGCAAGCTAACTTGCGTTTTTTGATTTAGAAAAAACATGGACCTAATTTACAAACTTATTTCTACATAGACTTTTCTTACAACAGCAACAGAAATATGGACCTTTCATGCAAAGCCTCATATATATTGTCATTATTATTTGCTGGGAGGCTTTTCGTACAAAGGAAATTTTGTTGAAATTTCCTAGAAAATAATAACACTCAAAATACTTCGTTAACAATCTAAAAATTATAACATTAGAAAATTTCTTCATTATTCTAAAAAAATTAACATTCTAAATTGTGGCATTTTTGACAGTTTGTATTAACATCAGCATATAACGTACAACAATTGTAATTATATTTTAGCCCAAAATGCTTGAAATAATTTTGCAATATGTTGTTGTATTTGACAGTTATATGTTAAAAGGTGTATGTATATTATATGTTGCTATATTTGACAATTGTTTATACAACAACATATAGTATATAACAATATGAAATATATAACCATATGTAGCAATGTTTTATTTCGGGCTTATGAAGTTGACTCATCAAAGACTATAAAATAGTTTGATTAGATTTTAGAAGCACTACTGTCAATAGCAGTTAACACACACACATATATATATTTGTGTGTGTGTGTGTGTGTGTGAAATTCCAAAAAGATTGTGCATTCTTGTAGAAATTATATTCTAGTTTGAGGCATGAAATTTTATAATTTTTATGTATACTTAACAATATAATTTATAAATATCAGTTTAAAATTTTGAAATCGAATGCTTTAAAATCTTGATGTAGTTCATGAAACTTTTGATTGTCAATTTTCATTGTAACTAGTGTGTGGCCCGTACTAAGCACACGGTCATCAAGTTGGAATACAAAGATTAGTTTAAACTTTACTGTTTTCTGGTATTATTATTGTTGTATAATTTTTATTATAATCTCTTACTTATGTGATGTCAAATATGTAATTTAGATGAGAATTGATTTTTATTTATTCGGAGCAAAAGTATGAAAAAGGTTGGTTGCACGCATTGTATTTTTTTTGTCAATGCTTCATGATACCGTGGGCTTCTGATTGTAGAAGTATGTGTGTTACGCAATTGTTGAGTTTTTTTTTTTTGAGATCATGGGAACCTTAAGATCATGGTATTCATTGATACTCACTTAAGTAAACCCCACGTCGTGTGTCTACCCCGCTTTTATTTAGTCGTCGCACACGGATGCTTAACGTTGAAACTCCCACGGATGATTTGGCATTGAGATTCGAACTTGTCCGGACACAGTCCTTTGGTTCCCATCTCCCAGCTCCCAAACCAACCGAGCTACGAACGACGGGTTTGTTATGAGTTATTGAATTTGTACTGCGTAAAATTATCATATGTAAATGCAATTGTTACGAATGAGTTGTTGAATTTTTACTACTATGTAAAATTGTTATATTGTTTATTGATTTGAAAAAAATAGTTATTAGATAAGTTATTATTTTGTGAATACAAAAGAAGAGTGGTTATTTAGTATTTATGAGTATGAATTATAGAACCTATGCAGTGGATTGCACACACTAAAATCCATACATTTAACTATTAGTTACATGATTTGCATCGTTATATGAAAATGTCCTTTTTTATATCGCTTGAATGATAAGGCCTCGTCGCACATGTATAACACGCATGTTCAATAAATGTTAATATTATATTAGTTGAAAGAGATGCATAACAAAGAAAAGATGGTCAACTATAAAATGATATCTTCAGGATGAATATTATATCACACGATAAATCAATGCCCTCACCCATTAACCAAAACTAAGATTTCTCATAAATCTGTAATTTTCTACAACTTTGAGCTAATAGATGGTAGTTTTATTGATATAGTTTAAAATTTTAATTTCCATGGATACGACCATACTTCCATATGTTTTATATCCAAAATGCTATTGAATTATGGGAATATACATCCTAGTCTAGTTACACTATAAAGCTAGTGGACCTTATGAAAAAATTATAACCCTTGCGGTTCATGCACCTAGCCAACCACCTTCTATTATAAAAATTACACTATAATATTCCTTAAAGCAGATTTGTTTATTTTCTATCATCAGATTGTAGAACTTGAACTAAAATAGAATCATGGTATTTATATATTATGGGTGAAAATAGCAAAAAGTAAACATAACAACAACATAGAATGGTATTTGTTAACAAAAATATTGCAATTATATTCAAACCAACTTACAAATTCATAAACAATTCAATGAATTATAGTCATAAGACGGGCATGTCAAATCATTTGCTGCATGTGAAGGTTTGAAATATAACAAAACTATATTGAACACGCATAGTGTAAAGTAGGAAATTTTAGTAGGCCATTGTGGACTCCACATCAAACGTCGCGATTTGTCAAAATCTTGCATTGCAACGAACGAACAAAGACTTAAGTTCTAGGTACGAATAAGTTCTATGAAGTCTAAACCCCAAAGTGATCAACCATAGCGAACAACATGCATTGCATCTAAACAAAGAAAATAGTTGATCATTTATACTCATGCGAGTTTACAAAATATCAAGGGAGAATTTCCACTTCAAAATACATAAAACGCTAATGTAGAATTCATTATAATGTAAGAAAAAAAATTTGTAGAAGATTTTTTTTATGTATTCAAAAATGAAAATCTGCCTTTGCGTAATAATCAAATGAATGGGCTTTTTGGTCTGTTTTCTCAATAATGTATATCTATGTTTTTTCTTTTTTTTTAGCAAAGCTAGCCGGCTTTAAAGTGGACCATGCCACCGTATAAAAGATGGGTAAACAGATGTTCTGCACATGCATAGAACAACTAAGAGGGCAAAATGAGCGCAACAAAAAAATAAGAACGGGAGCTAGACAAAAGAGTCTAAACTACTAAACCAACATGACTAGACTCCCTTAGAAGGGGAGGAACTGCCACGACCATCATCCGACACTGGACCCATAACATGCAAATAACTAGATAAAAGAGCAGCCAAATTTGGTTCATATCCTTCAGAAGCAGGAGAGTAAATATATTTCATATCTCAAATGATGTCATAAAAGTGACTTTTGTTAACCTCGCCAATCTCGCCTAACCTAGTAAGGGACAAACCCTCACCCTCTATATGATAGATAAGATAACGGGTCTCGCCCACAATATCATTGATATAGGCATAATAAGTGTTGGTCTCAAGCGAGTACCCCATTTCAGAAGGAGAATGAATCCAGGCGCGTTCCTCAGAATTCAAAAAAATAGTTTCAGATGCAGTATCAGAAACAATCTCAACCAGAACGGCAGTGGCAGATGCAGGAGCAACCGAAGTGTCATCAATATGTGCTACACAACCAGGGGTGACAGGAGTAACATCAATGGGCGCTACACAACCAGGAGCGTCAGGAGTATCATCAATGGGTGCGCTACACAACCAGGAGCGTCAACAGAAGACGTAACAACTATGGGTAGAGCAGACTTTGGAACCCATTTTCGAACAGGAGGACGAGGAAGCAAAATCCGAGGAGAAAGGTGAACAATTCCAGCAGAAGCCGGGCAAGAGCACACATCCGAAAGAGGGCCAAAAGACTGACAGGTCATACATATCTCAGGTTTCCAACTGTAGCGAACTCTGACCTCAGCAAAACGGTCCTCATCAAGTTTGAGTTTTAAGACCGAAGAATGGGCTTTGGTAGGAGTTACTTCAATCAAAGCCTTGGCATACACTAATCTCTTTCTGGCCACGGTGTTAGCATCATACATATAACTCTCACATTCCATCCGTTCTTCAGCCTCTTATCGGGATAGTTTTTCCCTTTTTTTTAGAATAATAAGTTAATAACATTGCCTGGTTCTAATTATACAATAGTAAGTATCCCACAAAAAGAGGATAACACAACACAAAACAATAGTTACTTCATGGTTAGATAAAAGGGAAGAAAAGCAAAAATACTAATAGGGTATACAAAATTAAGTAGTTCCATGCTTGGTATGAGTTGGAGATGTAGCACATGGCATAAAAGGATTGAGTGGAGTTCCATGCTCAATAATACCAGAGCTTATAGATGCTTTTGAGCTTGGAGATGGGTCATACCGAGGGTAGTTATCTTCACTAATGCTACCTAAATCTTTCTATTTTATGCCATAGTTTGTTTCCACAGGCTTCCTATTAGTAATATCCATTTGAGTAGTGTGTGACTATGATGCGATTAATGTCCATAAATCATTGATTCTGAAATACTGGTGCAATTGCAGACAATAACAAATAACATCACAAAAATAAAAACCAACATTTTCTAATTTTTTTTTCTTCTATCCACAATGTGTGTGGGTTAAAATTGTATTTACTATATTTTGTATCATATCCTTTTTTCATTTTATAGAAGGGTGCTTGGACATTTTGGATATATAAAGATGGTTAATTACATTTATTTCCTTTCATTTTTTGGATATAGATTGAGGCATTAGGACTAAGAATTGTTTGAAGTTTATTCAAAAATTCATAGCTATTTGACAATAAACCATTTTATAGAATAGTCACAGTTTACCATACTATAAACTTCCTTCCATATATACATGTCGTTACACAAAAACTAAATTACGTAAATATTTTCATGTGTGCTAATAAACCACAAAATCATAAAATATGCTTAAAACACATTAACTATCCAACCAAGTAATAAAAAGTTATATAAAATTGACCAGAAATGATCAGCTACATTGATCTCTATTGAATAAAAGTCCACATAATGGTGTAAGTAAAATAACATGCTAAAGCAAAACTGCTCATTGGTAACTATTTGGTGCAAAAATGTGTAAGTAAATGAGGCAAATGTATCGGGTCGAGATTAAAAAAATGTGTACGACAAGGAGCATCATACACTGCATTCAAAATGACCAAGTTTGTAATAGTAATACTTTGTATTGAATAAGAAACATGTAAGATTAAATTATTTGTCCAATTAAGAAATATATTTTTGTAGTATCTAAATCATTGGTTATTATTAAGTGTAGTCCTATCAACGGATATTTTTGTATGTAGATAGTGCTATAATGATGTTTTGAGATATTTGAGGTAATAAATATTTGATTAAATAACGATGTTTTGAGATATTTGAGGTAATAAATACGTAGATAGTGTAGTCCTATCAACGGATATTTTTATATGTAGATAGTGCTATATCCGCATCCGCATCGGGATTTATTTATGGATATCAGATATCCACATCCACGGATGCGGACAGACATCAGACAATTACTATCCATTAACGATTAGAAAACCAAGAAACATAAATAAAAAAATTTGGTTTAATATTTCTTCTTTCCGATCCTAGTAATTATAGACGTGTGAAAAGTAAACAAATATGATAATACTATATAGTTTGTAGCAGTTAATATGCATTAAGTGCATATAATATAAACTATTAATTTAATAAAACAGTAAATACATATCTTTAATTGTACTAAAATATACATAATATAAACTATAATCTTGGCAAAATTCGGAGGTATAACTTTTGGATGCAAGTATTTTCATATCTGCATCCGTATCCTTTTTTCAAATATCAGATATTTATCCGTTTTTAAAATAGGGATGCAGAGGGATTTCAAATTTTTATAGTATCCATTGACTGGCTTAATTAAGTGCATAAAAAATAAAAATAAGGTTGTTTGAAGTGTTATTCTATTTCAAGTATATTTTCTATCTTTAGCCTAGCATCGTTTAAAGTTTAGAGCGACGATACTTAATATCTATTGATGAATGTGCTTAAGTAAACAAACACAATTATGAGGGCTAGCTAAATTCATTAACCCTATAAATGTTGCAGAGGACTGTATATTGGAAGTAAAACATAATGAATTTTGTAACCATTCCCATAATATATATTTTCAAACATTAACATTTCAGTAACAAAAATTCATACACAATATGATCTCCACGTACTTAAATATGGTGAAATGACATGTCTAAGATATTTTATCTTTTGTATAAAGGAAATGTTTTTAGGATCATGGCATGTTAGATGATATATGAATAATTTTCAATCTAAGCCTCTAGAAAAAACTTATTTCAAGTTTACGCCTTGTTCCAAACATACTATGAAAATAGGCATTTTTTTATATTATTCAATCATTTTGTACTTGCACATTTCGAAAATGCACAGAAACAAATTTTTGATTTGTACTTGCGCATTTTCAGAATGTGTAAGTATATTTAAAAAACAATTATACTTGTGCATTTTCAGAATGCGTATGTACAAAAAACATGTATATGAAATGCATATTTTCATAATAAGTTTCAAATATGGCCTAAACTAGAAATGAGTTTTTTTAGAGGCCTAGATTGAAATTTTTTACCACAATAATATTTTCATAGACTATTGACTTACAACCATAATGTATATTATGTTATGATGATTTTGAGGAGTTATGTAGTGTTCTAATTAAGATCATGTAAAGCAACAGGAATGATTTGAAATTATAAAAATGATCTGTATTCTTGTTTTGAAATGTCACTCCACTATCTGTTTCCTTATCGTCGGGCTATTCAAAAGTTTCAAACAGTTATTTTATTGTAGATATTAGTTAAAGTGGAAGCATTAGCTTTTATTGTATGCTGTAGCACAAAAATCAAAATTTTAGAATTTTTTTGAATATCTTTTCTAAATATAGCGATACTTCGTGTAGTTGTATCTTTTCCAGCAACAAATTTTGGACTCAAAATAGAAGACTTATAGAAACAAATTTTATTGGAGGTGAGGATTATTTGCTACTTCATTGATATTCTTGTAGTGTTATTTATTATATATGTAACATTGTGTAGGATATTCTCATAGTGGGTTGAAATTTATCTTTTTTTTATTTCATATAAGAATTTTAGAGACATAGTCTATGTGTGACTCCCAAGTAGCACTGATTTCATTCTAGGAATTAGATAATATAGTAGAAGAAAAGATTTACTAAAATGTGAAATAATAATAAAAGTCAAACGAAAAACAGTATTATGTATAATTTGTTATAACCTTTAATGATATACAGTACAAACAAACATGTCCTATTGATTCTGAAGTTATGGCCATCCCATCTAATAGGTTAATATTCTCCCTTCCTCTAAAGTATAATTCTCTACACTACATATATTTCAAAGTAACATAAAAGCAGTTCTGTCCAAAACATTAAAATAAAATGTCAAACGTCTATTTGGTTGCTTCCACACTACTTAAATTACCCATCTGATTTCTCAAGCATTAACTTATTCCAACCTAAATAGTAAAATAAGTAAACATTTTAATTTTTAAAAGTTTCCATTTAAATTGGCCCTCCAAAAGTCATTTTAAGCCATCAAAGTTTTCTCAATAAGCATCAAATTTGCAACTTATAAGACAGAGAATGAATTTTGCATCCTCGTTTACTGTTGGACAACTTAAATCGGATTTTGGAAAATCAAAATGACATTCCATTACAATTCAAAATCCGATGATAAAAATATTAGCACTTAGATTATTTTAACTATAATACATTGTAGGAATCATCAATCTGGACTTTGAAAAGAGAAACCCTAGTCAGGTAATGATGAGACATATTAATATTCAATAAAATTATAGTTACTTAAACAAACAAACATACATACACTAGTTACCGAGGCATGATACTCAATCCAAACCAGTTGTAGAAAATGTTCTATGACTAAATTAAGTATATATTAGATTTGGAAAATAATAATATGTCAATCTTACCTATCTTTAGTTAAAGTATAATAAGCAGATCTGAGAAGATAGCATGTTGAGAACATGGTTTAATTTTTGGGTTTAACATATTACAGTCAATCATAATCAACAACCATATAAAAACTGAAAAAATCATCATAAATCAGGACTTCACAAATTACCATAGTCAAAAGATTGCGATTTGTATTATCATCCGCTGTCGCATTAAGAGATGCACTCGTGATGAATAACCACATCTTCTAACTCGCCATCTGATTTTTCCATTCATTTTGTTTGATTTCGGTTATTTGTTTTAGAGTAGATGAAGAAGACATGGTTCGAGGAGAAGAAATAGCGATAAAGGTAACCGTAGTTAAAGGTGCAAAGGATTTTTCTAAAAATTATGTATTACCGCGTGTTGAGTAAAGAAGAGGTTGGATTCTCCATTCCAATATAAGTAACAGATAGATGAGTAGTACTACTATAAAAACAAGAACTGTATAGTAAGTGGTCAAACTCTTTGTATCGCTTCTATAAATAAAATCCATCTTCACGTATGCTTTGGTTTCCATGTTGGCTATAAGTAAGTGAATGAGCAATAACACATGACTTTAGATTTTGAAGAGAACTAAATATATTCAATATAATTTAAATTGTTTGGTTTTATTTTGCTTTGGACGGATGACTTGAACACCGTGATCCTGTTTGACTTTCAAAGCAGACATGTATTATTATCAACACCAAATGCTTTACATTCCTGTAGATAAAGCCTTATGGGTTATTGAAGAGATAGTAGTATAAAAGGAGAATTCTAGTAAAAGAAAGACTCTAATGTCATTTTGATTTGTACTTTACTATTTCATTAACCATTACCACAACATCTAAATCAAAATACAAGATGGATACCGAACACTGACCAAGTTGTGGAGTGGGATGTGCAACTTCAAGTTTGTAACATCCTTAATGTTGTTTAACATTATTCAGAAGATTTAATTAGATGAATTAAATAGAATAATGTAATGTGAGAGGATAAAGAGAATGAGATTTGATAATTAATTGGGTCGGGCTTTAATTAACCAATTAACAAGATTGATTTAAACACAAAATAGAAAGAAATAAATGAGAAGGACAAAATGGGAATAACTTCTTACTCCATTCCCCAAACCCTCCCTCTCTCATTCATTTTCGATTTTCGTTTCTAACCAAAATAAAATCCTAAGGGAAGGCCGACCATTACTAGAAGAGAATGAAGGGGAACTTTAAGGGATTTACGGGAAGAGCTTAGGGAAATTAATCAACAACAAATCTCACTGTCTCTTATCTAATCTAAGGTGAATAGTTATATCCATCTTATTTATTTATGTTTGATTTTGGATCTAGGAAATTTTTGAAAGTTTTTTGTTATAATATGTCATGCTATGGTTGATTATATCATTGGTTTGGTTGAATGATGATTTATTGGAATTTTATGGAATTATTTTGATAGGTTTTAAAAGGTAAAACCTAATTTTTGGTCTCCAATTGACTTGAAATCCTAGTATATTGTATAAAATATTATTTTGTAGATGGGTTTTTGATCTCGTAATTTTTCAAGTTTATATGAATTTCCTAAGATGGAAAGGGAGTTTATTTCGAATTTTATTTATTAAAAATAATTAATATGTTTTGGCCCCGAAATTTTTATAGGTGAAAGAAGATGGAAATTCTATTTTTTGGTATTTTTGGAGATTTTTCCTAAATGATTATGATTTTCTATGAATTTATTGTGCCAGAAAAGCTTTTAATTAATATTAATTAATGGTGCTACTTACAAAGGTTTGCTAATTATTTTGGAAAGTAAAACATAATCTTTCAGTAAATTTCTAAATAGTATATGAAAAGTAATTTGTTAACCAATCATATTTTGACAAGAGGCAAGAGTTGGTGAAAAGATTTGTCTTTAAAAAGAAATAAACCAGTTTTATATTTATTTATGGAAATGCCATTGTAGATATTCGACACTCCTGTTTCACTGTTCGGCACCTGTAATAGACGATACCTACAATAACCACTTTATAGTTATATGAGGTATCGAATTTAAAGGTTCGACATCTATATGGGTTGATGCATTTGATATCTACTTAGTAGATATGTGATGTATCCGCTTGTATATAAGTCCGACACCAAGTATTTAGGGGTTCAGTATCTCAATATTATAAAGGTTTGGCAACCCAAGGTTTTGAAATTCGATACCATTCTTTTAAAAGTTCGACACCTCTTTTGTTTATGGTTTCAGTACCCTAAAGTTTTAAAGATTTGACACCAACCTATTTTATGGGCAGGATACCCCAAGATTTTAAGGGTTCGATAAACCAACGTGTTTTACTCGGAACCTCTTGTCACCCTTATTTTCGGTGTCTATGTTGGTTGCATGGTATCCATATGTTTAAAAGTTCGATACCTATGTTTTATAGGTCGAAAGCCTTATGTACCTAAAATCTAAGTTTTAAAGGCGCAATAACCTATGATTTTAGAAAGTCGATAACCGTATAATTTTGGCATTATTTCCATATGCTTTACAATTTAGAATATTTGTTTTAGAAAGTCGATATGGAGGCTCGATATCCTATTCTAATGGCTTAGAAATTCGATATAGAGGCTTGATATCCTATTCTAGCGGCATAGGTACCGTACAATTATAAATTGAATAGCTTTATTTAGTGGCTCAATGAGCCATATGTTTTAGACGTTCGACATACTCATTTTGATACCGAATGATTAAAAGAAGCTAATTAAAATGATAATAATTTGGCATGAGATTTTAGTTAAGTAAAGGAGCTATGTTTTCCTTATTCTAAAGAATGATTTTTAAGGCACTAATCGTAAAGATAAAAAATTTCACAAAAATAAAATGGTGTTTTAGCCTAAGTTTTATTTGAATTTGCCAAAGGAAATTGTTACTTAAGATTAAGTTATTTTGTGTCTCCTATGACTACTAAATGATCATGTTTTGATGATTGATGTTATATGTTCTTGTTATTGTTTTTTCAGTTAAATTTGCATATTTATCATTATCATACTCACATCATTATTACCCAACATTGCATCTTGGGATTTATGGGCAAAATTACCAGACAGGTTGATCCAATAGTGAGCATGGTCAGACTATAATCTTGAGTGGTTAGATCTAGTGTTAGGCCTCTTTATCTTATCCAAATCTAAAATTCAAGATTCAAGTCTTCAGATCTAGCCCTTGTTCTCAATGTAAGCACCAAAATGTTAACCCATAAATGGATCAACACCTAGAAATAAGATGAAAGCACCGGTTCTTTTATAATAAATGTAAAAGAAGTAGAAATCCCAGATCAAATGAGTAAGAATAGCAGAAAAGTAAAAAAACACGCAAGAATTTTTATAGTGGTTCGGCGTAACCACTTTAATCTCATTTATTTGTTGTTCTCTCTCCGGATTACAACTAGTTATATGAGATCTGACCATTATCTAGTGGGTCTCAGATTTACAATGGAGTTTCTAGAGAGTTTAAGAGGTAGATGATGGAAGTGAAAAAGAGAAAGAAGTCTTCAATGGAAGAGAGATCAGATCCAGAGCTAAGAACTCAAGATCAGGGAGAGATCCCTTTATGGTTGTAGGCAGGCTAGTATTTATGGAGAAACAATCATGTTGGGTCTGAAGTCCACTTGGAGTAGGGTTTAGAGATTGGTTCGAAGTTACATGTAAAATTGTAGGGCACCATGAGTTAAACTAACATGTCGGTACCGACCTAAACATGTCGTTACCGACATGTTTCCTTAGTTCGAAACAGTTTGAACTTTCTTGGATCCTTCTCCCCCCTTCATTTTGAGGTGTCCCATGTTGTTTCCATCAATTGTTGGTTAATTTTGATGATCATTCCTTCATTGCTTGGTTTATTATGCCATTTAGCTGTTAACTCTTCGATTCTTGTAATGGGTCTTCCAGAACCCTTGGAAATCAATTGGACATATATGAGAAAGGTAGTTATAACTCATGTGAAGTTGGAGTGGAGGAATATGGGCTAAAAACAAGCGGTCCAAAATAAATCCGTATGAAACATATCGGTACAAAACATGTCGCTGCCCAGTTGTTTCCTTAGTGTATTTTTGGTTGAAATTTTTCGGAGCTATTTGCTTGCCCCATCTAAGTATGCTTGCCAACTTTCAAGTCATTTCATCCTCGTTTTAGTATTTTAAGTCCAGTTGTAATCTTCTTTGGTTCAAAAGCAAGTTAACATTTGCCCCCAAAGTACGTTTTTCGAATGTAAGGTGTGCTTTGCTCAAGGACAAGTTCCATCAACAACCATTCTTCAATTGTTGAGCTCTCTGGCTATTTCAATCTTGGTGAATCTTCTAGTTCATGCAGATTCTATAGAAAATCAGAGGTCATTCCAAACCTATTGTAGCTTAAAACTCTGGCTCTTGCTCAAGTGTTGTTCATACATAACAAACATCCCTATTTCATTTGGAGTTATTACATCACATATCAAAATTTTCCCATGTTCATCTAAGATATAACTTTTTTACTATAATTACAAGGCATTTGTATCCTTTTATCAAATCTATTTTTGTTCTAAGGCTCTATCTCTCTAGATCATTTTACATTCAATTCAACATGCGATCACTCCGAATCGTTCATGATCTAATGAGGATTCGATCTCTCCAAATCGTTTAACTTCCAGTCTAGTGTTCGGTCTCTCTCGTTTATCGCCCAATCTAGAGTATTGATCTCTCTGGATCTTTACTGAATCTGCTTACTCTCCCACAAAGGAAGTCAACACCAATCAAGTATATCTGCTCACTCTCTAGTGAGGGAACTTACTTTTCATACAAGCCTATTCGCTTGCTTTACGGCAAGGGAGCTTGCAACCTACACTCCGGCCCCATCTCTATGGATGGAATTTAAAGTGATCAATATCGTACAAGTCCATTCGCTTGCTCTCCAACAAGGGGACTTGCACCCTGCACTTCGGTCCCACTCTCCAGACGGGACTTAAAGCAATCAATATTAGTTATCACATTCAATGTAGATTTTTCAAAAGTCAAATATTCAAATCAAAGAAAATAAGAAACAGTTCTAATTATCTGTCCCAGACATCCGACTTAGAGCATACTTAAAGACCAATCTGGGCCTCATGCATGTGTAGTCGGTCTGAGGTTATTATTATCCTAATTATTCGAAGCAAGAAAAAGTGAAGTGAGGGAGTTGAACCCGACTCCCGACCATCCCGATCATGGGATTTCGAGTCTCGAACTATATCCTTGGTTATTCCATGATGCATTCATTGCAGATGGTGGTTGTTTCGACTGCACCATTACAGTTTGGTTCCTCATGCACTACTGAAACTGGTTACTCCAAACTAGTTCTTCTATCGAATCACGAAGGTGTCGTCACTCGTTCGTTTCTTGTCCATTCGGCTCATGGAAGATGCAGAACTTTCTAGATCTTTTCTCCCGATCAGTGGGCTCTCTCCTAGCTAGCTTTCGATAGGAAATCTGTCCCCTAGTGTCCAGATATAACTTCTTAGGAGTCTCTGTTAGCTCAGTGTAAGAAGAGAACTTTGGTTCTATCCTCTGTTGTTTCGGTTCTATGAAGTCATCATCTTCTCTTTACTTCTCTTTGTCCTTTCCGTTTCCTGCTCCGGACAGTCCTCTATCATCCACCACATTAATTTCAACATCCTTAGCTTAGGCATCTTCTAGACACAAATATTTCTTAGCTTCATGGTAGAATTCAGCAAGATTCATCAGTGGATCCCTTTCTATTGCAACTTTGAAATCAGCATTGCTTGCGACTCCAAATACTACCACCGTTAAGATTATTGATGGATCGGCTTATCAATTACGGATGCTGCCATATTGAATCTTGTCATATAGCTTCACAAGGTCTCTTCGAGCCTTTATTTCACGCTTGATAGCGATATCACATTCTACGGTTGTGAGACGTGAACTCTGAACTATCTCAAGAACTAACTCACGAAGTCAGCTCACATGCTAATAGATCCATTCTCCAGGTATTTGAACCTGCGCCGCCAAGTCCGATAAGTATAAGGTGAAGCACCGTCCCATTACCTCCTCGGAAGCACCCAACACCTTCATATGTCGGATGTATCTCATCAAATGAACCATCGGATCCGACTTTCTATCGTACATGTCCAACATCAGAAGCTTGAAACTGGGAGGATTTCTCACATTACGGATATTATAAGTGAAAAGATTCCTACTCGCATCCTCCAAAATCTGATCCGAGGATCCACCTCTAACTATTCTTCTTACAAACTAAGCAATTTGGTTTTCGCCATCCAATGATGGTCTTTATCTAAAAGCGATATTCTACCTCCTGCCCTTGTAGGGGTATTCTGACACATACTTTGACATGAACTCTTCTTGCTACGCGTTAGCGTTCTGACCTGCTCCTTTGGTTTCATTTTTTCCTCTGTTCCTACGGAGAGATTTTGGCACATACTCTTATGTTCGTTGCCTGTTCACATTCTAATTTGCATTTCTATCTCTAACATCATTTTCTCCTGGCATCTCAACACATTCCAAGTTCACACCAGGATTGCCCTTGGGTAGAATTGTCTTGATACCGAGTTGACTCAGGTTGGTACCGAGGTATATTATTGGTAGGGGCATCGTTCCACTTTTGTCCGCTCCAACTTCAGATGCTCCTACATCAGCTCCTTGCACTTGATTCTGAATTCCTACAGCTCTAACTATTCCTTATTGTTCCATTCTTTGGAAAAATCCTTCAAGCATTTCCTGTTGTCGAGTCATTAATCCATCTTCCATCTCTTTCTTCATTTTCTCCATCTCTTCTCCGGTCACGTAGATGGATTGATGAGAATTTGAGGACATCTCCTGGCTGCCCCCATGCTCTGGTTGGCTTGCTCTAGCCTTAGATCTAATGTTAGGCCTCTTAATCTTCTCTAAATCTCAGATTCAAGCTTCAAGTCATCAGATCCAGGTCTTGTTCTTAGTGAAAGCTACAAAATGTTAACCCAAAAAAGGTTCAACACCCAAAA
The DNA here is from genome assembly GCA_030737815.1 of Allium fistulosum. Taxonomy (NCBI): domain Eukaryota; kingdom Viridiplantae; phylum Streptophyta; class Magnoliopsida; order Asparagales; family Amaryllidaceae; genus Allium; species Allium fistulosum. Next base: position 874,707,909 of record CM060905.1, on the reverse strand, counting down.
ATTAGATGAAAGCACCAGTTCTTTAATAATAAATGTAGAAGAAGTAGAAATCCCAAATCAAGCGAGTAAGAATAGAAGAAAGTAAAGAACACACAAGAATTTTTATAGTGATTCGATCTCCGGCCTACATCCACTTTAATCTCTTTTATTAGTTATTCTCTCTCCGGATTACAATTAGTTATATTAGATCTGACCACTATTAAGCGGGTCATAGATTTACAGTGAAGTTTCTAGAGAGTTTGAGAGGTAGATGATAGGAGTAAAGGAAAGGAAGAAGTCTCCAATGGTAGAGAGATCAGATCTGGAGTGAAGAGCTCAAGGTTAAGGAAGAGATCCCTTTTTGGTTGCAGATAAGCTGGTATTCATAGAGAAATGGTCGTGTTAGGTCAGAAGTCCACTTAGAGCAGAGTCCAGAGATCGGTCTGAAGTCACTTGTAAAATTATAGAGCACCATGAGTTAACCAAACATGTCGGTATCGACTTAAACATGTTCAGTACAGACATGTTTCCTTAGTTCGAAATAGTTCAAACTTTCTTTCATCCTTCTCACTGCTTCATTTTGCGGCGCCCCATATTGTTTCCATTAATTGTTGGTTGATTTTGACGATCGTTCCTTCATTACTTGGTTTATTCTACAGTTTTAGCCGTTAACTCGTTGGTTCTTGGAATAGGTCATCCAGAACCCTTGGAAATCAACTAGAACCATATGGGAAAGGTAGATAATAACTTGTGTGAAGTTGGAGTGGAGGAATATGGGCTCAAAACAAGTCGGTACAAAACATGTCTGTACAAAACACGTCGATGCCTACTTGTTTCCTTAGTGTATTTCTAGTTTAAATTTTTTCGAGTTATTTCCTTGCCCATCTAAGTGTGCTTGCCATATTTTAAGTTGTTTCATCCTCGTTTTAATCTTCTAATTTCAGTTGTAATCTGCATTGGTTCAAAAGCGGGTTAACAATAACCCAATTGAATCAGAATATAGGATTGGGGTATGGGATAACACTATAGCAACATACTAGTTTTTTGCTATATATAATTGTGTGTCCTCTCTCATTCCTTCTCTCTCTTAAACTATTCTTTTGTATCTTATTAAGGTTCGTATGAATATTCTGATAAATCAAGATATGGAAGCAGGAAATGGAAGAGTGAATCTAGGTGGAGGAAGCACCACAATAAATGGAAACATTCAACCCAGGACGAGAGGGAATCCGGATCGAGAAGCAAATTCTAACATGGGTGCTGGAGCTCTACCCGTAGATATGAGGATAATGTATCAGTTCTTCGTGAATATGATGCAAGTTGGAGCTGCAGCTGGTTTGGTTGGAGGAAATGTTGGTAATGCGGGAGAAGCTACTCTCGAGGTGGCGGCTGGCAACAACTACGCTAGTTGAGCTGGGATTATACCAGTCTTGGAGGAAAGCCTTTTCTAGGAATGGAGAATGCTATTAAATTTGATAATTAGCTATTGCACTATGAAAATATCTTTACCAACTTGGGTTTGAATAATGAGAAGAAGAGGAGGTTGGCTTCTAGAGTATTGCTAGGAGCTACATTTATTAGTGGAACGGTGTGACGGTAGGAATACCAGAAGAGAACTTGACTTAGGCTGAGTTTAGAAGGAGGTTTGAGGAAAGTTTTTGTCTGAGATAGCCAAGTCAATTTTTCTCAGGAAGTATATGTAATTAGAGAAGGGACAGATGTCAGTCTGGAGTATGCAAATAAGTTTGATGAGTTGGCCAGATACAGACATGCTACTATTGACACTGTAATCAAAAGGGATGAGAAGTTCATTCGAGGATTGAAACCAAAGATTGCCAGGGAAGCTATGCTGCATCTCAGTGATCCATGTGATGTGGTTATAGAAATGGCGATAAGGAACGAAGAAATGTTCTCGACATTTGGAAAGGACAAGCTTGTGGAGACTCAAGATTCTCAGGGCAAGAAGAGAAAGTTCTTCAAAGAGAAAGGAGCTCAGAAGCATGGTACTGCCAAGAAAAGGAAAGCTGATATTGTTAGAATTAGTTTGATAAGAAATGGTTCTTTGCTAATGAGTGTCTATCTGGTGATGGAAAGACGGTTGTGGAAAAGAAGAACGTAAAGTGTTTTATCTGCAACTGGGTGGGACATTACAAGAATAAATGTCTAGAAGCAGTCAAGGCTGATAAAGGGAAGATTTTTGCTCTAGAGCCATCAGCTTCTAGACCGACCACGTAAGAGAAAGGAAGGTCTGTGATGGAAGGTACGATTTTGATTCATGGCATACATGTTAAAGTATTATTAGATACTGGAGCATCACATTCTTTTATCTCACATTGTTTGGTAAATAAGCTAAGTCTAGAACCATTACACCTTATTACTTCCTTAAGGGTTGCGAATCCGATAGGAAGTTTTGCAACATTTGGGATGAGATGTGACCATTTAGAAATTGAGTTGTTAGGTCATGCATTTACCTGCAATTTGCATGTGTTTGATTTTATGGGTTCTGGGATTATTTTGGGTATTGATTGGTTAAGCATATATGATGCTAGGATATTTTGCTAAGATAGGAAGATATCATTAAGACACCCTAATAGTCATGATCGAATTATATACTCGGTAGAAAATTCGTGTTTTGATGTATGTGCTTTATTGAGTGCAATGGAAGTGGAAGATGAAGTGAATCAGGTTATTATTGTAAGAGAGTATGCAGATGTTTTTGAGCCAGTTACAGGACTACCACCGAAATGAGCTATTGAGTTTCAGATAGATCTTGTACCTGGGAGCTAAACACTTAAGTAAACTGCCTAGTAGAATGATATCTACTGAAATGAAAGAGTTCAAGGTGCAGCTAGTGGACTTAGAAGCGAAGAATTTCATTAGACCAAGCAGTTTCCCTCAGGGAGCGGCCATGGTGTTCGTGAATAAACCGGGTGGATCGTTGAAGATGTGTATTGGTTATCGTAAGTTGAATGAGAAAACAATAAAGAATCTACATCCTTTGTCAAGAATATATCATTTGTTTGATCAGTTGACTGAATCCAAAGTATTTTCCTAATTGGATCTGGCGACCGGGTTCCATTAATCGAGAGTGGCGAGGGATAGTATTCCTTTGATGGTGTTTTGAATGAGGTATGGTTTGTATGAATGGTTAGTCATGCCCTTTGGATTGACAATTCGTCTGCTTTTTTGTGGATTTGATGAACCGAATCTTCTGAGAGAATTTGGATAGGATTGTATTAATGCATATTGATGCATTTCTGATTTATTCTAAGAATGAACGAGATCATGCACTCACTTTAGAAAAGTGCTTGAGGCATTGAGGCAGCATCAACTAAAAGCGAAGTTTTCGAAATGTCATTTTTGGAGAAGAGAAGTGAAGTTTCTTGGTCATGTGTTTTCATAAGAAGGGTTATCTATGGATCTAGCTACGATTGAAGCTGTTAATAATTGGAAAAGACACGAGACAATGACCGAGATAAGGAGTTTTCTTGGACTAGCTGGCTATTATCGGATATTCATCAAGGATTTCTCTCGTATAGCAGCACCTATGACTATTTTAACAAAGAAGGACGTAAAGTATGTTTAGATTAATAAATGTGAAGAGGCATTCTTAAAGCCGAACCATTTATTGACCAATGAGTCCGTGTTAATTGTGCCTGATGGGAATTGAGATTTAATGGTGTATACTAATGCATGTGGTACATGATTAGGAGTCGTATTGATGCAAAGAGGTAAAGTGAATGCCTACGTTTCTCGACAGCTTTGATCACATGATGTTACGTATCCGACTCATGATTTAGAGTTGGCAGTAGTGATCTTTGCTTTGAAAGTGTGGAGACACTATCTCTTGGGAGAAATATTCGATTTATTCACAGATCATAAGTCTTTGAATTATTTATTCTCTCAAAAGGAGTTTAATATGAGACAGTAGAGGTGGCTAGATTTTTTGATGACTTATGATTTTGGAATTAAGTATACGCTAGAGAAAGGAAACAAAGTTGAAGATGCACTTAGCAGAAAACATCAGAATGTGTATTAGCTATGTTGGCAGAATAGAAGGATTTAGAGACACTAACCATATGCAATGCGCGGTTAAGGTCGACGGCAAATTCTAGTCAGAATACTGTGGTGTTGTCATGTTTGGATGTACGACTGGTAATGATAAGAAGAGTGGCTTCTAAGTAGAAAGACGATCCGTCATTAGCTAACTGGATAAGAAGGCTTAAAGTAGGAACATAGATTAATGATTTGAAAGATTTTAATCTTGACCAGAATGGATGGGTAAGGAAGAAGGGACAGTTGTGTATTCAAAATGTTTGTGACCTAAGGAGGGAAGGTATTAGGGAGTGTCATTAATCGAAATTTACTATTCATCTTGGAGGAGCTAAGATGTATCAGGACATGAAGAGAAGTTTCTTCTAGAAGGGTATGAAGATGGATGTAGCCTTATGGGCTAAGTACTGTTTGAATTGCCAATAAGTGAAAACCGAGCATCAGAAACCGAGTAGGTTACTTCAACCTTTAAAAGTGACACATAGTGGGATTCTATAGTTATGGATTTTATCGATAGGTTGCTAACATCAAATAGGAGAAATGAAAGTATTTGGGCTGTGGTAGATAGACTGACCAAGAGTGCACATTTCATTCCTGTTAAGTCGACAAGGATGACGCCTACTTTGGTGAAGTTGTTTATGAAGAATATTGTAAGACTGGATGGGATTCCTAGTAATATAATCAGTGATAGATACTTTATTCACTAGTGAATTATACAAGACTCTACAAGAAGTGTTAGGTAGCAAGCTGAAGATGAGTACCACTTATCATCCACAGACAGATGAGCAGACAGAAAGAGTCAATAAGGTACTTGAAGATTTGCTGAGAGCTTTTGTTCTAGACTTTGGAGGGTCATGGGACCATTTACACCTAGTTGAGTTTTCCTATAATAATAGTTATCAGGAAAATATAGGAATGACGCCTTTCAAAGCTTCGTATGGAAGGCCATGCAAATCGACAGTCTGTTAGCTAGAGACCGGAGATAGATTAATTCTTGGTCCAGATATGGTGAGAGAAGTCACGGTGAAGATTGAGTTACTCTGAGTAAGGATAAGGTTAGCTTAGTATAGGTAGAAAAATTACACAGATAAAAGGCGTAAAGAATTAGAGTTCTCAGTTGTAAACCATGTTTTTGTTAAAGTATCATCGATGAAGGGTGTGATATGCTTTGGAAAGTCAGGGAAATTGGCATCAAGATATGTTGGTTTGTTTTCTATTTTAGAGAGGATTGGGAAACTCTCTTATCGGATAGAGTTACCGAATAGTTTGGAAGGTGTTCATAAACTTTTTCATGTTTCTGATCGTAAAAAATGTGTTCATGATCCAGAAACTACTATTGCACTGACTGCATTGGAAGAATTAGTTGTAGAACCGAATATAAGTTTTATTAGACAACTAATTCGTATTGTAGCAAGAGATGAGAAGAGGTTAAGGAGCAAGACAGTCAAGGTTAAGGAGCAAGACAGTCAAGTTAGTGAAAATCTAGTGGAGCGACAACGAGAAAGACTATACTTGGGAGACATAAGATAGAACTAGAGATACTTGTCCTGAGTTTTTTTGATGGTATATTCTATATTTGTCATATAGACTTTTTGCTAGTCAGATAGGCTTGTAGTATGGTTATATGTTGTCAAGCATGTTTGCATGATCGATATGCTTGTTATTTTTTTATCATAATTTCGAGGACGAAATTCTTTAAGGGAGGCCTATAATACCTCTAATTTTGTTTAACATTATTCAGGAGATTTAGTTGAATAAATTAAATAGAATAATGTGATGTGTGAGTAGGCCTGTCAATGGATACCCGAAAAATCCGAAATCCATCTGGATCTGTATCAGAAAAAACGGATATTATCCGATATCCGAAAAGCGGATGCAGATATCCGATATCCGAAAAGAAAATCGGATGTGCATGCGGATATGGGCATATCCGTATCCGAAAAACATCCATCCGATCCGAAATTTTATGTGTGTTGCCATTTTGTCATTATGTATGTTGCTATTTTATCATTTGAATTGATGTAATATCGTGTAAACTTGTTTGATATTATGTGTGTTGCCATTTTGTCATTTGAAAAACTGATTAGTATTGTAGTGTGTGTATTTTCATTTGAGAAAGTGATTGTTTTAGTTCAAAAATATTAGTATAATAAAAATCCTATTCAATTTCGGATGCAGGTATTTCGGATATTTTCGAATATCCGGAAATATCCGCTTTTTATTTTCGGATGCGGATACGGATGTTAATTCTCAGATATCCGCGGATATCGGATGCGAATTCAGATGCGGATTTAAATTTTCGGATGCGAATGCGGATACAGCCTTATCCGCATCCATTTTCATCCATTGACAACCCTATGTGTGAGGATAAAGAGAATGAGATTTGAGAATTAATTGGGTCGAGCCTTAATTAACCAATTAATAAGATTGATTTGAACATAAAATAGAAAGAAATAAATGAAAAGAGCAAAATGGGAATAACTCCATATTCCATTCCCTAAACCCTTTCTCTCTCATTCATTTTCCTTTTTTGTTTCTAATCAAAACAAAAACCTAAGGGAAGGACGACCATTACTAGAAGAAAATGACGGGAAACTCTAAGGGATTCAAGGGAAGAGCTTAGGGAAATTAATCAACAAATCTCAATCTGCCTTATCTAATATAAGATGAATAATAATATCCATCTCATCTATTTATGTTTAATATTGGATCTATGATGATTTTCAAATTGTTTTGTGATAATATGTCATGCTATGGTTGATTATATAATTGTTTCGGTTGAATGATGGTTTATTAGAATTTCATGGAATTATTATGATAGGTTTTAAAAGGTAAAACCTAATTTTTGATCTTTAATTGACTTGAAATTCTTATATGTTGTATAAAACATTATTTTGGAAATGATTTTTTAATTTCATAATTTTCCAATTTTATATGAATATTTTATGAATTTTCTAAGATGGAAAAGGAGTTTATTTCGGGTTTTAATTATTTAAAATAATTAGATAAATGTTTTTGCCCTGAAATTTTTACGTGTGAAAGAAGATGGAAATTTTAATTTTTGATGATTTTTGGGGATTTTTCCAATGTGGTTATAATTTTCTTTGAATTTATTATGCGAAAAAAGCTTTTAATTAATATTAATTAATGATGTTAATTACAAGCGTTTGATAATTATTTTAGGAAGGTAAAGCATAGTCTTCCAGTAAATTTCTAAAAAATATATGAAAAGTAATTTGTTAACCATTCATATTTTTACTAGAGGCAAGAGTTGGTGAAAAGAGTTGTCTTTAAAAATAAAAATACATTATTTATTGAAATGTTATTGTAGATATTTGGCATCCCTGTTGTATTGTTTGACATCTATAATAAATGATACCTGGAATAACCACTTTACAGTTATATGAGGATAACATTTAGAGGTTCGACATCTATATGTCTTGATGCATGAGATATCTACTTAGTAGATATGTGATGTATCCACCTGTATTGAAGTCAGACGCCAAGTATTGTAGGAGTTTGGTATCTTAGTGTTATAGAGTTTCGACAACCTATAGTTTCGAAATTCAATACCATTCATTTAAAAGTTTGTCACCTCTTTTGTTTATGGTTTTGCATCCTCAAGTTTTAAAGATTTGACGCCAACCTGTTTTAGGGGCACAATACTCCAAGCTTTTATGGGTTCGATAACCCAAAGTGTTTTACTTATAACCTCTTGTCACCTATATTTTCTGTACCTATGTTGACGGCATAGTATCCTTATGTTTAAAAATTTGATACCTATGTTTTATAGGTCGAACCTTATGTTATGCAACCCGAAAGCTATATTTTAAAGGCACAATAGCCTATGCATTTTAGAAAGTCGAAAACAATATAATTTCAGCATTATTGCCATATGCTTTATAATTCAGAGTGTCTGTTTAGAGGCTTAATATAGAGGCTCGATATCCTATTCTAACGGCATAGATGCCATATGGTCATAAATTTATTGACTTTATTTAGTGGCTCAATGAGCCATATGTTTTAGGGGTTCGGCAACCTCATTTTGATACCAAATGATTAAGAGTAGCTGATTAAAGAGGCTGATAATTTGGCATGAGATGTTAGTTTAGTAAAGGGGCTATGTTTTCCTTGTTCTAAAGAATGATTTTTAAGGGATTAATCATTTGTATAGATAAATGTTTTCACAGAAATAAAATGGTGTTTTAGCCTAAGTTTTATATGAATTTGCCAAAGGAAATTGTTACTTAAGATTAAGTAATTTTGTGTTGCCTATGACTACTAATTGATCGTGTTTTGATGACTGATGTTATATGTTCTTATTATTATTTATTCAGTTAAATTTGCATAATTTATCATTGTCATAATCGCACATTATGACCAAACATTGCACCTTGGGATTTGGAGCAAATTTTACCAGATAGGTCGACCTAGTAGTGAGCATGGTCACACCAAACTCCTGAGTGGATATAATTGCATCCAGGAGATCAGATAGATCAAATTCGTGTGAGGATGCCTCAAACTGATCAAAAGAATACTTGTTTACTCCTAACCTATGAGGAGATAGGTTATTGGTTAACCTGTGAAAACCAATAAGTTCATAGTAATCCTAGAAAAACTATGATATATACGATGTATAGTGCGCATGATATATGTGATGGATGGTCCATATGATTCTTGATAGGTTCATAGTAACCCTAGGAAAACTATGATATGTGTGATAGATAGTCCACATGAGCCGACACGGATAGTCCATATATATATATATGTGTGTGTGTGTGTGTGTGTGTGAGTGTGATGGGTAGTCCACATGAATTGAGATAGATAGCCCATTTAATTTGAGATAGATAGTCCATTTAGTTTGAGACAAGTAGTACATTTAAGTTGAGATAGATAGTCCACATATTAAAGACAGACGGTCCATTTTATGAGATTGGGTAAATTGTGGGAGTGCATAAACCCATGAAGACAGATTAGTTAGACTTACCCACATTGCATGCCTGCATATGATCATGTTATGTTTGTTCTAACCATTGTGGTTGCTAGTGCATGATTTATGATTGACATATTTGGATAAGATATTAATGAGGGGAAAACCCATTCCGCTCAATGACGTGGTCTCACAAGATATCTATTTTTGTTCGAGATGATATATTATTATCCATACCGGACTTTTTCTTTGATGAAAAGTTTTTTTTCTCCCTAAACTTTCGGGTACTCATTTATGTAAGTCGGATGTAGGGATTTTCAGGTTAGATGAATAAGTTTTCGGATATGTGTAGGAGGCAAGCTAGATCATAATAGGAGTTTATTTCCACTGTATTATTTTAAGTCTGTGCTATATTTGAATGGATGTAATGACATGATTTATACTTGTCAAGTAGATAGACTTTGATCATCCATGGGGGCATCTACATATGTCTCTCTTGGAATATAATTGTAATTATTATTATATTTTATCTGAATGTAGAATCGATGGGATACGTAATGAAATGTGTTTTGAAAATTTACATATTCTTATGCTCCTGATGTTAGAAATACAATTAACTGATCTCATTTTATCACCGAAAATTAATCTATGGATGATTGCAGCATTCGTAGCGCTTAATTTTGGACCTCAAAATGATGAATGTTACAAACTTATTGGAATTGGACAGCTAAATGTTGATGCAATCATTTAACTATCGCGCACAAACCTTTAGATTCGGTTAAATCGAATCTTTTATTTTTATTCTTATTCAACAAGAACCCATAATCTAAGATAATCAACCCATATATACATATATATATCTGTGTGTGTGTGTCAAAAAACCTTGATATTGATCTACTTTAATGAATATCATTAACATTTTCTGAGGTTGTATACCATTGAATGTCAGCTGGTTCATTTAGACAAAAAGAAAGTGCGGAAGCACATGCTCCTCCCCCTCCTCTAAGTAAAAAGTACTAAATATAATTGAAATTAATGGTTCTAGAGGGAAGGTTGTGAACAAGGGTACATTCCAATTAGTTACGATGGTTGGAAGAAAGTAGACGACTTTTACAAAGATAGGTTATGGAAAGCACTCATGGTAATTTACTCCTTGGTTATCCTTTACATTACAATGTGCAAAAGTTTTACAAATTAAAACATGCAGAAGATAAAGGCATGACATTAAACTGGGATGGATTTGGGGCTTCAAATAATTTAAAAAATAATTAAGCTAGAATATATTTGATCTTAATTTTTCAATCTTAGTAGTAATTTTAGAGTATATTGTACTATTTTTTAATGTTATTCATATTGATGTTTTTCTTTTGATTCTATAGAAGGAGTTTGACATGAATATAGATCTCCATAAAGCCCAACCTATAATGGAGAAAAAAATTCCTGTAATATTTTAGAACTGTAAAATTGAAACTATGTAAGACGATGAGTTTGTACCTAGATGTATTGCAATCGAAAATCATCATATTGATATCGATAAAGTTCACTAGAGAGCTTTGTTGACATTGAATATGGTGATAGGAAAAGAAAACAATGCAAGAAGGACGTTGAGAACAAAGAAAAGTGTAGTCTTTAGGACGTAGGCTTAGTACACTTTTAGGACATAGTCTTTAACAAACTTTAACATAACTCATATGAAAGAAGGATGTAGGCTTTGATAGAAGCAGCGAAAACAAGATAAAGATTAGAAGCTAGCCTTAATGGTGACGATGGAATACAGAGTTTAGATAATTTGAAGAAAGATCCCGTTGCAAAGTTTTTGGAGATGGCAAAAGAAGTAAATCGTGCTATTAGCTCTTGATTGGGCGAATTCTCACCATCGAACACCTGCCGAACCAACCTGCTTCGCATGCAACACTGAACCAACACTGCCGAATCACTTAACTGCACAACTCCCCACCGGTCCAAAGTCCCCACCGAATGAAGTCAATCAACCGATCCAAAGCTCCACCGGTCCAAAGTTTGGCTTATACCGGACCAACTCCCCACCGGTCCAAAGCTCTCCACCAAATGAAGTCCCCACCGAACGAAGCAACACGTCTCACCACCGGACCTACTCTATGCTGAACCAAGATGCCGGACCAACCCATCTCCATATCATCTCCATACCGGACCAACTCAATACCGGACAAACACGTGCCAGGCCAGATTGCCTCAGCCCAGGCCCACCAGCAGCCACATACATCCAGGACCCCTATCCCCAGCCTCACTCTATAAATAGAGGGGTAGGGGTACAGCAATGGAGGACAAGTTTGAGAGCTCAAGCACGGAGAGAACTTTCAAACAACTTTCTTTTACTTGTATCAAAGCTTTGTACTTGTAATCAAAACAAGAGAAGAGAAATAACATATAAAGTGGACGTAGGCACATTCTGGCTGAACCACTATAAATCTGCGTGTCTTTTTACAGTTTAGCCCCTGCTTTTCATATATTTGCATAAATCACTCAAATCACTAAGAACAATATAAGATCCACTAAATCATACGACTTTGAGGTGTTTGTCCATTTTTTGTGCAAACATTTTTGGTGCTTTCACTGAGAACTAGAAGCTCGAAGCTTCAGCTTCATCCACTTAACATTTTTCCTAACAGCATCGTTCGCCACTTGGAAAACATACCTCCCAAACAGAGAAAAGATGTTAACAAAGGAAAAAACATCGCATCCAGCAGTCTTCCAGATCCAGCTGCCACGAATCAAGTAAATCGTCCGCCTCCAGTAGTAGTAACAAATGAAGGACATGCTAATCCGACCACTCCTGCCACAGAACAGCCCGCAGTAATTACTAGGGCAGATTTGGACAGGGTTGTGGTTGAAGTAACTAACCGCTTCACGTCATAGCAGGAAGCCTTGGTGGACCATCTCATGTCACGCATAAGGGATGCTGAAGAGTCCAATCGCAACACCGAATCATGGGGCGAGTCCCAGGAGACAACAAAGATCTTCCTTCTTCGAAGAAGCTAACGGCAAAAGTAACCATGGTAGGAGCCGAGATCGAGCACAGCCCGAAGTTAGGCCTGAGGAAACATTTGGAACCGAACCCAACGGGGGAGGTACCGGGCGAAGGTCAACTGTAGCTGAGCCTGTCATACTGCCTAACCATGGAAACGCCAGTGAACGGGGCCGAGCTAGAGTCCAGCCCGAAGTTGGACCCGAGGAAGTGCTTAGATCAGAACCCAGTAGGGGAAGATCAAGGCAAGGGCCAATTGTAGCTGACCCTAGCATGCTCCTAGAAGGCCAAAGGCAGCCACTAGAAAATATGAGGAATGATAGGCGATACCATCCCTACAGGTCATCTGGGCGGAATCAATCCCACAGAACAGAACCAAACTCGTTTCTATCTGCTCCAAATTCTGATGAAAGGATGGCACGCTTATTCAGAGAGTGCGTCCAACGTGAGCAAAGAGATCGAGGGATAGGCGCTAGGGTAACCAGCCCTTTCGCCCGCAACATCGATGTTGCTATCACCCCCCGAGAATGGAAGATGCCAACAATGGAACCTTACAAAGGAACCTCCGACCCCGTTGTACACTTACAGAGGTACACACAACATATGCTCATGAGTGGAGCGACAGAGGGAGTACTGTGCAAATGCTTTCCACTCTTCTTAGCAGATCTCGCTACCTCCTGGTTCTGTCATCTACCCCAGGGATCCATCAGCTCATGGAAAATGTTGAAAGAAAAGTTTATCAGTCAATTCCGCAGCCATGTGGAACAACCTAAGGATGCTTATTCCTTATCCAGCGTCAAACAGAAACCTGGAGAGAAACTGCAGCAATACCTAACCCGATTCAATGCCGCAGCAGCCGCAGTCCAAGATGCCGATGAGAAGCTTATCCTAATGGCCCTCTGTAGTGGTGTGCATCCGAACACTAAATTTGCTAGAAGGTTGACAAAAGAAAAACCAGCTACTTTACCCGATTTCTTCCATGAGGCTGGGAAATATATGAGGCTTGAGGATGCTGCCGTTGAGGGGCAGTCAGGACAGCAAAATAAGGCAACTCACAGCAACGCCCCTGCTGTGGCAAGGGACTTCCGAAGAAATGATTCCAGAGACAATGCTGGGGGCAAGAAGGGAGAAAAGCGCCTATATCGGCCAGGACCGAGATTCGACACTTACACTCCTTTGAACGAGACCGTCGAAAATATCTTCCTTGCCACCCAAGGCGAAGTTAGATACAAACGCCCACCATACAAGAAGGAATCAGATAACGCGCAGAAGTTTGGAAAGTTCTACCGCTTCCACGAATCTCATGGGCACGATACCAATGAATGCCATCATCTCCGGGACTTGATTGAGGAACACATCAGAAGGAAGAAACTGAAACGCTATGTAAAAGGTCAAGACAGGGCTCCAGCTCCTGCCAATCAGAACCCAAGGCTACCCTCACCGGAGATCGGCAGAGGAAACCACAACACTAGCGGCTCTAGTCAAGAGAAGATAGTGGTCCATACCATCTCGGGAGGACCGCACATCGTAGACAGGAGCTGGAAAGAGATGGAAAGATATGGAAAGTCGCTCAGAGACAATAAAGACTGTGTCAATTCAGTTATAGAAGAACGCCACCCGAAAAGGAAAGAAAGTGATGACATCACATTCGGTAAGCATGACCTAGAAGGAAGGCAATACCCTCACATGGATCCCATGGTTATCTCTGCCCGGCTCGGTCCCGCCGAAGTTTACCGAATCTTAGTGGACATTGGAAGCTCAGTAAATATCCTGTTTAAACATGCCTTCGACAAAATGAAACTATCAACGAAGGATGTATCTCCCTGCGATAAACCACTACACGGTTTCACTGGAGATGCGAAGATGCCCCTCGGGCAACTGGACCTCTTTGTTGAGATTGGAAGCCATCCCCGCTCCATTGTACGGAAACAGACGTTTGTGCTAATAGAAAACCATTCGGCCTACAACGCCTTCTTAGGAAGGCCGGCCTTGTCTGACTTCCAAATTGTCCTAGCCCCATGGTGCCTAAAGATGAAATTTCCAACGGACAATGGAGTAGGGGAAGTAGAAGGAGACCAGGACATTGCTCGAGACTGCTATGTGACCGAACATCGCAACAACCACAAGAAAGATAAAGGGAAGGGTGTAGAGGTTGCCCTTTGCACGAAAAGTCTAGAAGCATAGCAACTAAAGAAAGCCCCTCCTCTTCGATATACCAGCGACCCTTTCAATGAATTAGACCCTAGGGACAAAGAGGAGGAGGCCACCGCCGAGCCTGCAGAGGCTATGGAGTTTGTATATGTAGACAAGCACGACTCAAGTAGACTATTAAAAATTGGGTCCCAACTAAAAGCAGAGTTGAAGGAGCAACTCATTGACTTTCTCCGCCACAACTTGGATGTATTCGCATGGTCACACGCTGATATGATCGGAATCTCCCCCGACGTAGCATGCCACGTACTAAACATTGATCCTACCAAGGCGCCCGTAAAACAAAGAAAGAGAAGTATGGGGGCAGAGCGATCGGCAGCCCTCGATGAAGAAGTAAATAATCTACTTACCAATGACTTCATACGAGAAGCCATCTACCCGGAATGGATCGCTAACCCGGTGCTGGTAAAGAAGGCTAATGGGAAGTGGCGAACATGCATTGACTTCTCCAACCTAAACGACGCATCCCCAAAGGATTGCTTCCCACTTCCCCGAATCGACCAACTTGTAGACAGCACAGCCGGGCACGAGCTCTTATCTTTTATGGACGCATACTCAGGGCATAACCAAATTCCTATGCATGCTCCCGACCAAGACCACACTAGTTTCATCACCGACCGGGGTTTATACTGCTATAAGGTAATGCCTTTCGGACTTAAAAATGCAGGAGCCACCTACCAGCGCCTCGTCAACAAGATGTTTGCGGGGCTAATAGGGCAAACTATGGAAGTGTACGTGGATGACATGCTGGTAAAGTCAAGGAAAGCCGACGATCACGTAAGCCACCTAGGCGAGATGTTTTAAGTACTTCGACAGTATGGAATGAAGTTGAATCCTCTAAAATGCTCCTTCGGAGTGTCATCAGGAAAGTTCTTAGGATTCATCGTCCATGCCAGAGGGATTGAAGCAAACCCTGAACAAGTTCGAGCGCTAAGGGATATCAAGATACCTTCCACTCGGAAGGAAATGCAAAGCCTGAATGGAAAAGTGGCCGCCCTAAGCCGATTCATCTCCAAAGCAACGGACAAGTGTGTCCCCTTTTTCGAAGCTCTAAAGAAAGACAAAGGAAAGTTCGAATGGACCGACGAATGCCTGACCGCTTTCCTTAACTTAATCGAACACCTCCAGAAACCACCGGTACTCTCAACTCCAAGCGAAGGCGAAGAATTATACCTGTACCTTGCTGTGTCATCTCACGCCCTAAGTGCTGCCTTGGTAAGGGAAGACAACCGCACGCAGCGGCCAGTTTACTTTGTCGGTAAGAGGTTTACGGGGGCAGAAGTCAGATATCCTAAACTTGAGAAGCTAGCATACTGTTTACTAATCACATCCCGGAAACTGCGTCACTACTTCCAATCCCATTCCATCAAAGTTCTGACCGATCAGCCACTGAGGCAGGTACTCCACCGTCCCGACACTTCTGGGCGGCTACTTAAATGGTGCATCGAACTAAGTTAGTATGATATCACCTATCACCCTCGCACCGCCATTAAGGGACAAGCCATGGATGATTTCATTGCAGAATTCACTACCAATGAAGATAAGGAGCAATTGGAAATAGCAGAAGACATCAAGTGGAATCTCTTTGTGGATGGTGCATCGAACGAACAAGGCTCGGGGGCAGGTGTGGTAATAATCACTCCTAGGGGAAACAAACTGCACTATGCTATAAGGTTGGAGTTCGCTGCCACCAACAACGATGCAGAATATGAAGCAGTGATAGCCGGACTAGAACTTGCCGTAGAAATCGGAGCCAATTCTTTGTGTCTTCACATCGATTCTCAACTTATTGTTAATCAAATACTAGGAGAATTCCAAGCTCGAGAAGAACAACTCATAGCATATTTAAAGAAGACCAAGTTACTTCTCAGCCGATTGGACCACTACTTAGTCAAACACATTCCTCGGGGAGAGAACCGAGAGGCCGACGAATTGGCAAAGCAAGCAAGTGTGAGAGACAGCGCCATCTTCGGGGCAGTAACCATCTCAAAGCAACTGACCCCAAGTTTTGAGCAAGTGAATCTGATAGCTGCAACCAAAGAGACAACTTGGATGACTCCCATCCGAGACTACTTACAAAACGGCACACTACCCAACGGGCGTAACGAAGTCAAGAAAATCTTGAGAAAAGCTTCCCGCTACGCGATACAAGAAGACATCCTCTATCGACGCAGATTCTCTAACCCGTTATTAAGGTGTGTCACTGGGAGGGAAGCCAGGGAAATCTTATCCAACATTCATCAAGGAAGCTGCGGAGATCACACCGGAGGACAAACATTAGCAAAAAAGACACTCCGATATGGATACTTCTGGCCCACCTTAAGCAAGGACGCCTTGGATTTCGTCAAAAAGTGTGACAGATGCCAGAAGTTTGCTAAGATTCCGCGGCTGCCAACGACTGAGATTACTCAAATGACTAGTCCTTGGCCCTTTGCAGTATGGGGAATTGACTTAATCGGCGAACTACCAATGGGCCGAGGCGGGGCTACGCTATAGTGGCAGTCGACTACTTCACCAAATGGGTGGAAGCGAAACCTCTGAATAAAGTATCTTCAACAAAAGTTATTAACTTCTTGATCAAAAATGTTCTGTGCAGGTACGGAGTCCCACTCAAAATCATATCATACAATGGACTTCAGTTTGACAGCGAGGAATTCGCCAACTGGTGCCAAGAGCACAGAATTCACAAAAGCTTCTCATCCGTAGCGTATCCCCAGGCAAACGGACAAGTCGAAGCCGTCAACAAAATTCTGAAAACTCTAATAAAAAAGAAGCTCGAAAAGTCAAAGGGCGCTTGGGTGGATGAACTTCCTACGGCACTATGGGCCTATCGCACATCTTTCAGAACATCAACGGGGCACACTCCTTTCTCTTTGGCATACGGATCGGAGGCTATGCTCCCAGTTGAAACCATTGTGCCTTCCCACCGTAGGATCCACTATAACCCAGAAGAGAACGAAGAACTCCTTCACATGTCTTTGGATCTAGTTGAGGAGAGAAGAAATGATGCAGTCCTTAAAGCAGCAGCCCACAAACAAAAAGTGGCGGCACAATACAACTCCAAAGTCAAGCATCGTACCTTACAAGAAGGGTATCTTGTCCTCAAGCGAATCTTCCCTCACCCCGGAGCGCTAGACCCAATCTGGGATGGACCATATGTAATTCATAAAGATCTCCACAACGGAGCCTATATTTTGTCAACAGTGGACGGAGAGGTGTTCCAGAGGGCATGGAACATCCAACACCTCCGTCGATACTTTTCTTAACTTGTATTGCCCATATGAAGTGAATTAACAAAGAGAATCAGTGGACGTAGGCATTTTCGTGCCGAACCACTTTAAAAAACCTTGTCTCTTTTTTAACTTGTTCCTTTATATCTTGGCTGCTTGTTAACTTTATCCTTTTCTGTTGAAAAAAATCCGGTGCATACAGCGTTTCAATTCAAAGCACTCCACAGTGCAACTTTGCCTGGACAAGACCTGACAGGTACTATGCGAATCTATGCCCTCGCCAATGAGACACTTTTGCTCCAGCACCCCTCTGCTGCGGGTTAACTCATTGATCGCGACGGACCTTAAAGCCAACTGTAATGAGCCGATTATAAGCCACCGAGAAGGCCGACTATAGCCGAGGCAGCTCATTACGGCGTTCGGCTCGCCGGCAACCGTGAACCGACTATAAGCCCCAACATATGGTGTGGCCAGCCAGGGGCAGTTCACGGTTGACGATCGGCACCCACGCTAGCCGGCCATAGTAAATCGAATAATACCCACGATTACGGGCCATAATGGCTCGGGTAGTTACTGTGCGCGATCTCGGCTCCGATGTGCCTTAAGTACGGCTGAGGTAAAAAAGAATTAACTCCCCACGGAGGCGTAAGATGGGTGACAAATGTCTCCAAGACCTACAGCTAGGGAAAGTGACTACAAAACCCGTTTGCCACGAACTTAAGCACATCGACGGCCTTCCGTGATTGGAAGTTTTTTACTATTTCCTATATTTCCATTCTATTTTTAAAACTTTCCTCTTATCCTCTATAACGACCCCTAAAGCACAGGTCACAGAATAGGAGGCATTCGCAAATGAGACCGGATGGCCGGGCACTCGACCACATTTTCATACTCAGTCACGCTAAAGCCGCCGTCTACAACTAAAGCAGGAGGGACGGTATTTTATTTTTGTGTGCCTAAAAACATAGCTATAGTTTATTCGCACATCACGTTAGTATTACAAGATATGAAATTATACTTTAAGCAGGAACTTAGCATCAAATACCACTGAATCACAAGTACACGGATAGCTATATTTCTTATTCAGCACGTTAAGACTACAAAAAACACCCATATATAACAAAATTATCATAAGTTAAGAGTTACATGCCGAAAATCAAATCTCTTATTACAAGTAGCACCATTATAACTTGAAAGCCATGTTACTGTTTCAAAACCAACATGTGTAACAGTATCGAGTCAACCAAAAGAAACATCCAGGTCGAATCAGGGAGCTGGCTGCGTTGGATCTTTACCCTTGTCTTGTTGGTGTTGACCGCCTGATCAGGCAAGAAGAGAAATCATTAGTGATAAGCAACAGAGTTAACGAAAGAAGAAACTAATGAAGAAGAGGTTACCAGCAACGTCCCCTTGATCGTCTTGGTCGTCATCCCCTACTTCCACACCTGCCTCTTCAACCGCAAACAACCGCATCCCCTCCTTCACCGCTATCTTCTCCTCCTTGGTGAACTGAGCGGTAACCGCATCCATCCTAAAGGCCGCTCCACCCTCCTTATCCGCCTCATCCTTGGCCTCCTCTAAAGCCCTGAGGTAAATCCTAGCCATAACCCGGGGGTAGTCGTCCATCCAAGATAAGCTGCCCTGTTTCCAAATGCGAAAGTACATATCCTGCAGCATATCATCCATCATCCCCTCATTTTCCTCAAACTCCCTCATACGAGCCTCAGAAACCGATAGCCTTGCAATGGCATCATCCCTCTCTAGTTGGTATCGCAAGCAGTCAGCCTGAAGGGACCTCCTCATCGCCTCCATCTCCTCCTTTAGCCTGACCTGAGCAAGCTCTGCGGCTTCAAGCTTCCCCGACAGCTCCTCTACCTGCTCAAGATCCGCCCTCCGAACCTCGTCCACTGTCGAGATGGCCATATTTATCTGCTCCTTGCAGGCAGCCTCCATCTTCCGCAATTCCGCCTTACTAGCCTCCTCCATAGTCTTCCTCAACCGCCCGGAAGCAGCCTCATGCTGAGAAATCTGAATGGCCTGATCAGCAAGCTGTTTGGCCTGGTCCGAAACCATCAATCGTAGTCGGATGTTGGCACTTCCAATCTCCTCTCCAGCCTTAACCAGTCGGGCATGATGCCCCATCAGCTTCCTAGTCTCCTCCGCCACCCGATCAATATTAGCATTGGCCTCGTCTCCCATGGTAACTATCCGAGTAGTAAGTAAATCGAGATCTAAGGACTTAGCCTCATCAAGCACCCGTACCATGGGATTGCGGGGAAGAAGGTGCTCACCGGTAACCTCGTCGAAGGTAATATCATGGGAACTTGGATCCAGATCAGGATGACCCGCAAATGGATTACGAGCCAAGCCAGGACGATCAATCTGAGTAACGGTGGGATTTTCAGACGGGTGCGGAGAGAGTGCGAACTCAGTATCCTCCTCCGTGATATCGTGAAGAGGCTGAACTGGGGGCTGAGGACCAAGTGAAGGTTCGGATAAGGGATGCCTCCTCTTTCTCTTTTGAATACCCTCTTCAATAACCCCGAGAAGAGGACGGTAGCCGACTACATCCCCGGAATGGGGGGTCGGAGGCTTCGGCTTGGCAGAAGCTTTGGAGAGCTTGTATTGTTCAAGCCTGTGCCGAAGCTCTGAGGCCTTGGCCGTTTTACCTGCTCTTGATATGAAGAATAAGTGTCACAAGCTTACATTGATCCATAATTCAAGAAACGCGTTAAATAACAAAAAAAGGAAACACATCTGTTATACAAACCCTGGGGAAGAATAGGATACTGCAATAAGTCCTGGATTTCGTTCCAGGACGGGAGCGGATCATAAAATATTCCTAAGTCCTTATCATGAATGGAGCCTGCAGAAGTCAAAAGTTCACCTTGAGTCGTCGGAGCCACCTTGGCTGGAATAGTCTGGGAAGACACGCTTGCACCGGTCTCGGCCTTGTCAACTTTCCCGGATTTCTCTACCGAAGCCGATTCTCCATCCAGCCCCTCGAAAGCTTGGCGGAATGCATCATCCGTCCACTCCTGAATCTCGCCTGCTTGCCCAGGAAGCAAGGCCCCGATGCCATCGCCACCATCACCACCTTCCCGGTCATCTCCACCCTCACCTCTCTCCTCCTCCACATCTTCCTCCCCCTGAGTAATTGGACAAGTGCTGGGGGAAGGACCATCCGACTTCTTAAGTTTCTTACCTCCGACAACGGGAGGTTTCGTGAAAGGTTTCCTCTTACCACTCTCTACTATGACACCTCCCTTAGCTTGAGCAGCCGCCCTCTCCTCCGCCGTTTCCCTCTGTTTGACTACTGACTGCTGGGGAAGGATCAAATTATACTCCAGAAGGGTTGCATTTCTGATCAGGTAAGCAGCTGATCTATCTCTCCCAGGGATAGCTTCTATCTCGGCCGCCATCTGAACCAGGCGATCAGTCTCCACAACCGCAAAGCCACCTGTCGCTAGCAAAAAATGAAAACGTATGAGAAGAAGCGTCGCAACCAGAATGGAAGTTATAAATAAAGCGTCAACTTACATCCAGAAGTAAACGCCGAATAGAAACAGAATCGTCCCTGACGAAGAACCACTCCTTCTTGAACATGCTATACTTAGAATACAGATCCAAGATCGGCTTGAAGGTTACAGCTGACTCCGAGCTGATGTATGGGGACCCCTTCTTATAGCCCCTCAAATTATATAAGTACCGGATCTCCCGGTTGGAAGGAGCACGCCCATACTTCCTCTGAAAGATGACGAAGAGGCTCACCAGTATAGTATAGGAATTGGGTTGAAGCTGGAATGGGGCCACCTTTAGATATGTAAGAAAGCTGACTACCCAAGCATTAAGAGACGGGATGGCACCGCACATGCAGTGGTATCTGCTGTAGGCAAAGTACCATTCAGGAGGGTCATATGGCATAACTTCTCTCCCTGGCAACAACATGCGCGCTCTATCGATTCCGAAAGAACGGGAGATGACATCAAGCTGCTCCTCCTTGAGGGAGCTGGGAAAGCAATCGGGCGGGGAGTTCAGAAGCTCCTGAGGGCCGTACCCGTCCACCAGTGATCTCGGGGCAGTTCCGTGACGTTCCGGTCCTGGCTGAGCAGGGAGCACTGCGGAAGATTCTCCTTCGCCCTGGGACTTCTTTTTATCCGATCGAGTTTATGCTTTTCGAGACATTTATCTGCAACACAAAAGCACATTGTTAGAACAAAAGGATGTAGAAATGTACACGGGGCAAAGATTTTCAAATTTCATTCGGTATCAAATTCATTCGGTTTGAGGTCCATTCGGCATCAAGCCTTCCGGTATTGAACTCATTCGATGAAGCTACATTAAGAAGCCATTCGGCGGAAGAACTCGCCTGATTCCATACGTATTGATTCGGCACGTATTGATTCGGCAGTTCGAAAGTTGATTTTATCGCGTTTGGTGAGGAAACACGAAGGTTTGAGGCTCCTATTTATAAAGAAAGGTTCGATAGCCGGACCAGATGGTTCGGTCCTCGGGCCGAATATGATGGCTCAACTGAAACAAAGCAAGACATATGCTAAACATATGCCCTACTTTGGGGGGCAAATGATTGGGCGAATTCTCACCATCGAACACCTGCCGAACCAACCTGCTTCGCATGCAACACTGAACCAACACTGCCGAATCACTTAACCGCACAACTCCCCACCGGTCCAAAGTCCCCACCGAATGAAGTCAATCAACCGGTCCAAAGCTCCACCGGTCCAAAGTTTGGCTTATACCGGACCAACTCCCCACCGGTCCAAAGCTCTCCACCAAATGAAGTCCCCACCGAACGAAGCAACACGTCTCACCACCAGACCTACTCTATGCCAAACCAAGATGCCGGACCAACCCATCTCCATATCATCTCCATACCGGACCAACTCAATACCGGACCAACACGTGCCAGGCCAGATTGCCTCAGCCCAGGCCCACCAGCAGCCACATACATCCAGGACCCCTATCCCCAGCCTCACTCTATAAATAGAGGGGTAGGGGTACAGCAATGGAGGACAAGTTTGAGAGCTCAAGCACGGAGAGAACTTTCAAACAACTTTCTTTTACTTGTATCAAAGCTTTGTACTTGTAATCAAAACAAGAGAAGAGAAATAACATATAAAGTGGACGTAGGCACATTCTGGCTGAACCACTATAAATCTGCGTGTCTTTTTACAGTTTAGCCCCTGCTTTTCATATATTTGCATAAATCACTCAAATCACTAAGAACAATATAAGATCCACTAAATCATACGACTTTGAGGTGTTTGTCCATTTTTTGTGCAAACAGCTCTACATCTAATATGAAGTAAGTAAAACTTGCACAAGCTTCAAAAGCAATTGTCATGATGAGAGATAATGCTAATAAAATATATTTAACAAATTTGGAGAACAACCAAAATCTAATGCATGAAGAAATTAAATTAATGAGTTAGACAATAGTGAATTTGCAACAATCTATAAAGCTACTTATCAACCAATCTAAAGTAAGTACGATACCATGAGCTGAAGTTGCTTCCAATGGAGAGCACGCTACTAACGGTCGACATGTTGCCTTTAACGATGGTAATGGATCTTCCATAAGAGAAAAACAATTGGTACCCTTACTATCACCAACATTAAAGGTGTATCAAAAGGGCAGATTGTAATGCAAAAGTTTATCACCATAGAGTAGTAGGAGAAGGAGAGAAAGTTGTTTGGGTGGATAAAGTTCTAGATCTAAAAGAATCAATTTTTGAAGCACCGCAAAACGATATGTAGACATTATCTGATCTAGATAGTGGTGGGTTTGTAATTTGGCTCGATTATCTTTCGCATTATGTGTAAACTTCTTAATTTGTTAATTGCAATCTTCTTAACTTGTTTCTAAGTTGTGATACTACGAACTAGGTTGTGATACTTCAAATCTATTTAGTAGTTTGAAGTTTGTTGTGTATGGAGAATGGTTTTACAATGATTTGTCATATTTCGATGTTTTTTGAAACGAAATTTGCATCGTGAAATGAATTGTTATACGTTGTTGTATATGCTTAAGGAAATGAAATTGTTATACACTGTTATACATGCTTCAGGAAATGAATTGTGATATGCTAATGTATAGGCTTTCAGAAATTGTTATGTGGTGCTATAAATTCTAATTATTCTTCAGAAAATTAGCAATTGTTATAACCATTAATTTTTCATTGTTAATAATTATAAGCATAACAAAATGTCATTAGATAAAGTGTACAAATTTCTTGTTAGTAACATTAACAAGTGTTACAATATTTTATTTTGTAATGGATACAAGCGTTATAAACATAGTATTAGCAATGTTAATAAGCATTACAATTTTGTTATTCGTAACGGTAATAAACGTTACAAATTCTTTACTTGTAATTGTTGTAAGTGTAATAAATTATTTCTTTTGTAACGGTTATAACTATTACAATATCTATGACAAAAATTCACCACGCATATGCCAACAATCGTTATAACTGTTAGCAAATTAATCTATTATAAGTATTACAAATACCACCTTTTTGGTGTTGTTCTCCGGTGTCTTGCAAGAGAAACAGATCTATGATGCTGTTGCGGTGATGGTGAACGGTGATGGCAGACAAGGACATGTGACCTCTTATTCCTATTTATAGAAGGGGACTTTGAATACTGGCCTTGCCTCTTGCGGGGGTGCGGTCTAGAGATTTTACATTATGGTTTGGATGGATTGAAATCTATCAGTGCTCATGGTTTTTGGCCCACTTATCCCCGCTTAGGCTATTAAAATGCAAGTCGTGTCCCTCATCCATGGCCTAAAGGAAATTAAAGGCAGAGCTCCTTCCCATATAGGGAGAGTAGATAGCATTATGAGCTCCTTGACATATTAAAGGTTCGGGTATGGGAAACTCATAGGCAAAGTCTTAATCATGAGTGGCATGTATATCTCTATTGTGGGTGGGAGTAGCTTTAGCACGGGTTTCCATCACAACCCTCTCACAGTCGTCACACATATGTTGAAGGTGCTGGAGATGGTAAGCTGGATAGGGATGGTCCATTGTAGCCCAGACTCCTAGACTATAGTTGGTTGTTTCGTGGGTGTCCAGACCTAATTTCATTTAAGTCTCGGGAAATCTACTCAATGTTAGTGAGCTCGTTCACCAAAAGGAACCACATGTCGTTGCTCAAGCCCAAAATGGGATTGATGTTGCTAGCTTTAGTGTCACCGTTAGCATTGTGGCCATTAAAGATGTTGGTCTCATATTCATCTTTAGTTTACATGACGAAGTTAAGTAAAATAGGAGTCCGAGGAGAGGAAAAGCGACAACAAAATGGATAGTTTTTTAGGGTGTCCCTCTTTCTATCATCAAACTATTAACTAATTTTTTAACCAACATTAGAAATATGGTTTGAAGTAGATATTAACAAAGGTACTTTACTAACACCATGCTTAAGAAATGAAAATTGACGAGTTTATGAGCTATAATACAAGGTAAAATTCATAAGATGTAGAGTGGTTCAATCTTAATGAAGATCTATCCACTATAGCTATTGATCTTATTGCTTATATTTAGTTACAAGAGACTATACCAGTAATGTTGTATGCAGTAAATGATAATTCTATCCTTGTACATATGCATGTAAAATCTATATTTATAGAAGTTGAAATAAGGCTTAAAGGGCTCAAATTGAAGCGCTAAGCCTTGGGAATCCTCCCTGTTATTGCTGAATGTGTATGATTCAGATGTAGGCAAGCTAGTATGCTAGATGGATAAAATGGCTTGGATGAGGCCAATTGGTGGGTCGCACCTAGGCATGCTTTTATCTAAAAGGCGGCTTAGGGACAAAATGATGTTAATGAACAATGACGCCATTACCATGTGATCTATAAAGGACAGGGTGGTTGCTGCACAGTGATGCTTTTATCAGATAAACAGTGTGGTTTTGTGTTAATTTTGCCAGAGGAATAGTATAGAATCATCACCTCTTTATCCAGGGGTAACTAGGTGCTTCTGTTAAATGCCTACCAACTCAAGATTGTGAAATGGGCATGAGGTAACTTAGGGGAATACGGGCAAGGAGAGCCAGGAAGTTGCAATGGTGAGCAGGATGCGAACCCCTCATACTGCGAACCGACTGTATGGTGACGTGGTGTGCTGGTAATGTATGTGAGGCTGCAGACTTCATGCCGGCAAGGATTATCTAGCAGGCCGCTGTTCGGACCTAATGGTGATGAGGAGCCAATATATCTCTTATGGGTCAACATGCTTATGGTATTTATGCAGGTGGTGGACTACGCAAACAATTCTTGATGCGGTGCGATGCAAGCCTGTGTTGTTGGATGTTCAATTGGTCGAGCCTAATATCGTTTACAAGAAAATCAAGAACAATAGGTTCAAAAACTGAGCTAGAAAGACTTTGTCTAATGTTTCTAAGTTTAATAATGGTAAAGAAAATTTATCTGTAACAACCCACCTTGGAACATGCCTAAATTTTGATCCAAAAAAGGTCCATCAAAACTTAGATCCATTTTAAAGCTGGCAATTGGTTGGAAAAAGAAGTAACAGTACAGAGCAAAAACTATTCTTTCAGAACTCACAGTGGATGGAATAAAATATAATAGCAAATTTTACTTGTTTATTTCAAAATCATTCGAAATGTCATAATACAAACTCATCAACTGCCAAATAAGATCCATTACGGCATTTATCCAAAATACGTGGGTACAACATAAAACATCATAAAAGATAATAATAACAACAACTGACACAAGCTTAAGTCACTCCACCTTCAAGCATCATCACCATCGTCACTCCGTCCTTAACCTGTACTGTAATAAGAAGGGAGTCAGAACAACAAATGTTTAGTGAATAAAAACCTCGAGTCTTACCATTTTAGTACTTGGATGTTATATTTTGAAATAAGAATTTTTCTTGCATACATAAAACCATTCAATACTTTTTATAAGGAAAGGAGGTGGGTCCTCAATCAACCAGCTAATACTTTCCATTGCCGAAGCAGGTTTCTAAATCCCATGATCCAAACCCATGTCATAAATATCTAATAATGCGAGAGATAGTACCCAAGCCACTCAATACCTTTTATTGGAAAATAAGTAGACTCTGCCTATTTAAGACGTCGACTGAGGCAGACCCCATCATTTAATATCTGTTCCCAATGCAGACCCCTCAATGGTAACTATTTAGCTCACATCACATGGAATCTCTCAAGCCACTTAATACTTCTTTATGGAAAGGCGGACCCTCAACCAGTCACTTAATACCATATCCCGAAGTGAACCCCTGTCGAGATTCCACCTATCATGCCTAATAACTAGCCCCTTGGCCGTTTAATACTTCGTTTGGAGAAAATAAGCGGACCCTCAACAATCACTTAATACCTCAAGACCCCTAAGCAAGCCCTTCGCGTTATGACCCATACTCATAGTGACGTCTCACATTAGTCCGACTATCCATAGGAACTGATAGATAGATTAGGTGGGAGGTTTACCTAAAAATTTTTGGGACTAACCTCGCGTCATCACAAATATTTATCATAGGAGATGTCTCACATCTGCCCCAAAGTCACATTATTGGTAGAAAGATTAGCTGGGCAGACTTCTATGTGTCTCTTGACTGACCTCGCATCCCAATGACTTAGCCCTGATTTAAATACTCTCCATATATATATAATACTCATCTCACCGTTTCATAGTTAAGGCCATACAAGGAATCTTCCTTATTACACCTTAAAATATTAATTAACTTCCCAATGGGGAATCAATGATTTTATTACCTGATTGACTATGCAATTATATGCTATAATTATATGTATATTGCGCTAACAGAAATAAATATATATTCACGCCCAACAACTTCTAAGTGTGCGGTTCATATGCCCTAAACTAGCGTTAAATGTCAATTCCTTAACCATAACACTAATACAGGACCTTTCCCTTCAGATTTCCAAGATTTTAATATCCATAACAAGAGATTGAATATTTATATTCAAAACTGCAATAAATAGATATGTAAATAGAAATAGAAACCCAATTTATTACAATTTAATGGAATATCCAAAAGAATAGGAAATGCAATCCTAACTTCATATTCTATTTAACTCTTCCTTTACAAAGAAATAAATGAAGGAATTTATTGTGCAATAAATGGTGTAAACTATGAATGGACTTCGTGCTCTTCACCCTTATTTTATTATTGAAGGCTCACAAGAATCAAAGAAGGAGGAGAAATGGATTAGACTATGAAATTATTAAAAATTGCAGAAACAATGTAAATTCTATAAAGTTAACATAATAATTGAGAATCTCCATCTAGAATTGACATTTCTAAATAAAAAGGAATTTTGGGGTATTTTTTTCATTTTGTTTTCGTAATGCCAAAATCCCTAAGGCATATTCAAATCCATATGCATATACTAATCAATTATTGAAAAAGAAATCTAAGGTTTCCATTCATATAATATCCTTTGCTTTGCCTTCCTTGGATTTGCACGCCTTATAACCTCTTCCAAAATCCCTTTTTTGATATATACATACACAGCAAGGGAGAGTTATATATGCTTGTTAGATTCAGAATAGTTGGAGAAGAATAGAATAAGAATAAGTTGGAAGGAGAAGAAATAAATAGAAAAGTAGACTTAATTCTCAGATGAATTCCTAATGCACTTTATGAATCTAATTTGGAGAGACAAGAATGGTAGAGGTTCGAGGAATTCCCCAAATATTTAGTAATAAAAAGTGGAGAGGATATGGTCCTATTTATAGGAGTTGAAATGCACCAAAACCAAAGGATGGAGTTAGGTGAAAATCGAATAAATCTGGAGCATTTAAACGCTTAAAAACCTTAGCCAACACCTTGAATAGGGGTCGATTGCCACCCTTGACCGGTCGACCACTAGGGGTCGACCATTTGGGGTCGGAGGTGTAGACCTCTCCACAGTTCTGGGGTGCGCTGATTTGTTTATGTTGCTCGTTTATTTTATTTCCTAATTAACTTTTAACATTAATTGTTTAACTTAACGTCTACTTAACCCCCAAGTAAACCTACTATTAATTTTTGAAATTCAAATCCTAAATTTAAATACTCATTTGAATTTGAGTTCGAACTAAATTATTTTAAATCTAAAAACTTTAAACACTCATAACTTCTTTGTTTGAGCTCCGTTTTCAGCATATTATATATGGAAACAGATCAGAATTTTGCCACGAACGTAAGGAAATTACTTTCGTGGTCAAATTTAAACTTTTATAAAATTTTCATTTTCAACCGTACCTTATTTAATTTAATTTACTTAATTTATTTACGGTTGATTTTACGGGGTATTACATTCTTCCCCCTAAAAAGGATTTTGTCCCGAAATCTTTCAATGGGCGAACAACGTAACGCGTAATAACATCCACATTACACAACCAAGTTATCTACGCAACCATCTACTCGACTAAAGTGAAATGTGATTATGTGCTGCAGACATACTAAAATGAACTCAATCCTAGCATGAGTGTGTAACCGTGTCATGTAAGTATGTTTGTGAATATCCTAAACATGCATAAAAATTTCTACATGAATGTAATGTGATTGTGAAAAAAGTGTGGAAAACATCTCCTACCATCTAATCTAGTACCTACGATGTAACCAAAATCATAATTTTGGAGAAAAATTTACCAGTGAAATGCTATGGATGAGTGATCTTCATCTTTTCCTTGGTATATGCTTTCCACTGTGCTATCTCCCCATTGTACTCAGACTGGCCTAATTATTTTATTGCGAAGTCTTTTAGTTCCATGCTCAATAGTGCGTGCGGTGGCATGGGGCACTGTTGGCTCCGTCTCTAATTCCCCTGACCGATCAGGCTCAAATCTAATAGCAGTGTTATGAAGGCGTTTTCTAAGGTGAGAAACATGGAAATATTGTAGACTCCTGCCAATCTGTCAAAACGGTCCATGCGATAAGTAAGTTTTTCTGTCCTTTCCAAAACTCTAAATGACCCAACGAATCCCGGTGCCAATTTTTCCAGACTTGCCAAACCTAACCACTTTTCTAAGATGGGAGATTTTGACAAATACCATATCTCCAATCTCAAACTTAAGCTCTTTCCTTCTTCTATTTGCATAAGATTTCTGACGGTCTTGCGCTGCCTTCATTCGTTGGCTGATCTACTATACTTTTTACATGGTATCTTGGATCAAATTGAGTTCGAGCAATATTTTGTTATGGTTTCCCACTAACAACTTGGCAATTTGCATGGCCTTCCATGGAGAGCTTCAAAAGGGGCTATACCAATCATAGCTTGATAGCTATTATTATACGCAAACTTGACAAATGGTAGGTACTACTCCCAATGTCCTCCAAAATCCAAAACATAAGCCCTCACCAAGTCTTCCAAAATCCTATTCACTCTCTCCGTTTGACCATTTGTCTATGGGTGATATGTGGTGCTAAGATTCAAAGAAGGTCCCAAAGCTGCTCGTAGGCTTCTCCAAAACTCACTAATGAAGGGGGTCCCTATCACTAACTATGCTCCTGGAATTTCATGCAATCAAACTACCTCCTTAATGTAAATTTGCACGAGAGATGTGGCAATTCTATTGTTCCTAACTGGAATAAAATAGGCACGCTTAGTGAGTCTATCCACACCAACCCAAATAGCTTCATTACCCTTCTGACTTCTAGGCAATCCTTCCACAAAATCTATGGAAATATGCTCCCACTTCCAAGCCGGAATTTCCAAAGGTAATAGCAATCCTCCAGGCTTTCCTTGCTCATATTTTACTCTCTAACATGCCAAGCACTTAGCAACAAACTCAGCTACACTCTTCTTCATTCCAGGCAAAAAGAAAATCCACTTCGTATCCTTTTACATCTTATATCCTTCAGTATGAATGGTCATCTTTGAGTGGTGACATTCTATAAGCACATCTCTTAACAAACTATCAACCATTGGGACACAAAGGCGTCCATTTCTTCTTAAGCATCCTTTCTCATCAACTGAATAACTACTAGCGTGGGGAAAATTCTCTCCCTTCCTCAACTCCTCCAAAATCTCTACTATCCTCTCGTCCTTCACTTGTTGAAGCCTTATGCGGTCTATCAAGGCTGGCCTAATCTCCATAACTGCTAAAAACCCTTAGATGGATTCTGTTAGCGGTTGGAAGTTAAAATTTGAGAGGAACTCCAACTGCCTCCATTTATATATAGCACCTAGGGTAGCGTGCCTCCGACTAAGGGCGTCGATGACTATGTTCCCTTTTCTAGGGATGTATTAAATATTAAATTCGAACGATGCTATATATTCCATCCATCTTCGTTGTCTAAGATTTAAATAATTATAAGAAAATAGGTATTTAAGTGATTCATGGTCAGTGAATAACTCATACCTTTCTCCCAAGAGATAAGCCTCCACATCTTCAAGGCAAAGACGATAGCTACCAACTCAAAGTCATGAACTAGATATCTTTTCTCATGATCCTTCAATTGCCTGCTAGCATAAGCAAGTACTTTTTCTTCTTGCATTAGAACTGCTCCTAACCTTGTGCCATAAGCATCAGGGAAAACCATAAATGGTCTGGTCCCATCAGGAATAGTGAGCACATGTGCACTAGTCAATAACTCCTTAAGCTTCTCAAATGCCTTAGTGCATCTATCGTCCCAAGAAAAGACTACATTCTTCTTAGTCAAATGGCTTAGGGGGATACTATTCTTGGAAAGTTCTTGATGAAATTTCAATAGTAGCCTGCCAACCCGAGAAAACTTCTAACCTCCGATACACTTCTAGGAGTCTTCCATCCTCGAACAACTTCCACTTTAGCGGGGTCTGCTACCAGTCCTTGCCAAGAAACAATATGCCTAAGGAATCAAACTTATTTTCTCCAAAAGTGGCATTTAGCATATTTGGCCTTAAGCTAGCGCCTTCTTAAGGTTCCTAGTACCTCTCTTAGGCGGTCCTCATGCTCCTCTTTGCCCTTGGAGAAAATCAAAATATCAACTACGAACCCAATGACGAATTTATTGAGTTTCCCCTAAATATCCTAATCATCAAATCCACAAAGTATGCGAGGGCATTCATCAATCCAAAAGGCATCACTTCCCATTCGTAGAGTCCATCTAGTATGCGAAATGCAGTCTTCGACTTGCTTTCTTCTACAATCCTCAACTGATGGAATCCAGTTGCTAAGTCTAGTTGAGAAAAGACTTTAGCTTCTCCAAGTTGATCGAACAAGTCATTTATCCTAGGTAAATGGTACATATTCTTCCTTGTCAACTTGTTCAATTCCCTATAGTCAAGACAAAGTCTCAATGAACTGTCTGCCTCAGTGGTGCCTCAGTGGTAAATCCAATTGGGGCTCCCCACTCCGAACTACTTCGATGGATGAATCCTTTCTTTATTAGCTAAGATATTTGCTTATCCAATTCTCTTCTTTCTTTTAGGGCCATGTGCCTTAAAGGCAGGGCAACTGACTTTGCATCTTTCTCCAAATCTATTCGAAATTCGATCTCCCTTTGGGGTAGGAGACCCGAGACTTCCTCAAAGACACTAGGAAATTCACAAACTATAGGTACGAATCATAGCTCTCTAACAGATAAATTTAGTGAGTATAGATGGCTTAAATCAACTAAATCTTGGGGTGTACAAAGAATTTCTAGGTCATGGCCTCCAAAACTTCTTAATCGTACAACCCTTCTATCACAATTAAGAGTTGCTCCATAATATGCAAACCAATCCATACCGAAGATAAGTCTATACCCCTTAAAATTTAGAATGTATGCATTACATATGAAATCAACGTCGCATATGCCCAACACTAGGTCTTTGCAAATAAAAGGGAAATGTATCGACCCCCAATAGGATTAGAGACGACTATTGGGCTGGTGACAATCTACGCTTGAAGGTTTAAGAAGTTTACAACATTCCTAGCTATATTGGAATGCGATGCCCCTGAATCATGTAGGGTACAAATTGTAACCCCTAAAATAAGTATTATACCTTCTAATGCTACCTTCCCTTAGTCTCTCGATGGTCTACTGGCAATAGGGATAGCTTCAATAGCATAAGCTTGTCTGCTTGATGCTTCCTTTGCCAACTTAGGGCATCGATTCTTGAGGTGTCCTTCCTCGTAGAAATTAAAGCACTTCCCTTTAAAAGCTTCCTTCATCAGACTCACCCTCCAATCTTTAGCCTTATGACCTTTCTTCTAGCATCGCTTGCACCCCTTACCATCCTTATTAAACTTCCCCTTTATCTTCTTCTTAGCCCAAAAGCTTGCCTTCTTGGACCCTACTTTTGGGTAGGTGCAGCCTTCTCCTTTTTTGCCTCTTTATCATCCACATTGGCCATGTGTAGCATTGCCATCTCCACCAACATCTCATACATAGCACCAATGGGTACTTGGGTCAATAGCGTTTCCCTCAGTGGGGAATTTAGGCCCTTTACAAACTTCATGGTCATTTTCATAGGTGTATCTATCAAGCTCATCCAAAATTTAGCTAGCTCTGTGAACTTAGCTATGTACTTATTTAGAGTGGGGTCTCCATGCCTAAGCCAAAGGAATTTCTCTAGTTTTAGAGTCACTTTTGCCTTAGGCATAAACCTTATCTCAAATTTGTTTTTGAATTCATCCCACGAGAAAATCCTTCCAGTGTTTCCCTCAGTCACCAAGTTCCACCAATCTAGAGCTTGTCCTTTGAGGTGTCAAGCTGTCATCCTCCTCTTTAGCTGATCTTCCCAACCAAGCTCCTTAAATATTTTCTCGCAGTCATTAACCCATGCTTTAGCTTCCAGATATCCCTTAATTCCAGAGTATATCTTCACTCCCATATTAAGAAATTCCTTGCATAATTTAAGAAAGTCAATAGGAACGGGCGCTGCATCGGCATGCGAGGCAATAGGTGCCACCGGTGTAGCTGAAGGAATAGGGAATTGCTCAACAATCTTAAGATATTATTTAAACCATTCGAGCATTCCATGAATGGGAGGGCTTCCACGGGCATGAATCCAAATTCCGAAAGAAGATTGATTATCAGCCATATTAGTTATCTATAGGTTGAATCTTTAGTGATGATTTCCTAAGATAGTATTATATGCTAAAAGAAAAAGGGTTGCCTAGTGTGTGTGCATATGTTCATAGAAATATGGGTGTATATATATAGTAGGAAATTTGAAATCCTTTTTGAAAAAGCTTTTCAATAATAACAAGTATGCCGCTAATACATATAATTTCGCCATTGATTGGGTAATCTAAGCTCTGATGTCAAATGTAACAACCCGTCTTGGAATAGGCCTAAATTTCGACCCAAACTGCCCCTTCGAAACTATGGTCTATTCTAAGGCTGGCCAGCCGTTGGTTGGAAAAAGAAATAACGATACAAAGTAATAACTATTCTTTCAGAACTCATAATGGATGGAATAAAATGCAATAGAAAATTGTACCCATTTATTTCAAAACCATTTAAAATGTCATAATGCAAAACATCATCAACTGTCAAATAAGATCTGTTACAACATTTGTCCAAAATACGCGGGTATAACATAATACATCATAAAAGATAATAATAATAACTGTCACAAGCTCAAGCCACTCCACCTTCAAGCATTGTCACCGTCATCACTCCATCCTTAACCTGTGTTGTAATGAGGAGGGAGTCGGAACAAAGAATGTTTGGTGAATAAAATCTCGAGTCTTACCATTTCAGTACTTGGGCAGTATATTTTAAAATCGAAATATGTCTTGTGTACATAAAATCATTTAATACTTCTTATAAGAAAAGGAGTCGAGTCATTAACCAACCACTTAATACCTTCCATTCCTGAAGCAGGTTTCTAAATCCCATGACCCAAATCCCACGTCATAAATATCTAATAATGCGAGAGATAGTATCCAAACCACTTAATACCTTTTATTGGAAAATAGGCAAACTCTACCCATTTAAAACCTCAACCGAGGCAAACCCCATCATTTAATATTTATTCCCAAGATGGACCTCTCAATGGTAACTATCTAGCTAACATCAGATGGAATCTCTTGAGCCACTTAATACTTCTTTATGGAAAGGCAGACCCTCAATCGATCACTTAATACCTTATCCCTAAGTAGACCCTTGTCGAGATTCCACTTATTATGCCTAATTACAGGCCCCTTGGCCATTTAGCACTTCATTTTGAGAAAAGATGTGGGCCCTCAAACAACCACTTAATACCTTAAGATCTGGAAGCGGGCCCTTTATATTATGACCTATACTCATAATGACCTCTTACATTAGTCCGATTTTTCATAAGAACTAGTAGTCAGATTAGTTGGGTAGATTTACCCTATAGAATTTGGGACTAACCTTGGGTCATCAAAAATATTTTTCATAGGAGATGTCTCACATCAGCCCCAAAGTCACACCGTTATTAGCCAGATTAGTTTGGTAGACTTCTTTGTGTCTTTTGACTAGCCTTGCATCCCTATGACTTAGCCATAATTTAAAATACTCTCTCTATATATAATACTCATCTCACTGTTTCATAATTAAGACCTTATAAGGAATCTTACTTATTATGCCTTACAATATTAGTTACCTTTTTAAGGGGGAATTAATGACAATTATCACCTAATTGACCGCGCAATTATACGCTATAATTGTATGTTTATTACTCTAATAGAAATAAATATATATTCGTGCCTAATAACTTCAAATCGTGCGGTTCATAGGTCCTAAATTAGCGTTAATTGTCAATTCCTTAACCCTAATACTAATACAAGTCCTTTCCCTTCAGATTTCCAAGATTTCAATATCCATAATAAGGGATTAAATGTTCATATCTAAAATTGCCATAAATAGACTTATATATAGAAATAGAAACCCAATTTATTACAACAATTCAATGGAATACCCTAAAGAATAGGAATTGCAATCCTAACTTCACATTCTATTCAACTCCTCTTTTACAACGAAATAAATAATGGAATTTTGTGTGGGATAAGTGGTGTAAACTACGAATAGAATTTGTGCTCTACACCCTTATTTTATTTTTGAAAACCCACAATTTGAATCAAAGAAGGAGAAGAAGTGGAATAGAGTATGAAATTATCAAAAATTGCAGAAACAATATAAATTTCATCAAACTAACATAATAATTGAGAATCTCATCTAGAATTAATATTTCTAAATAAAAAGGAATTTTAGGGGACTTTATCTATGTTGTTTTCGCAATCCTAAAATCCCTAAGGCATATTCAAATCCATATACATATACTAATCAATTATTGAAAAAGAAATACTAAGGTTTTCACTCACAAAATATCCTTAGCTTTGCCTTTCTTATATTTGCATGCCTTACAACCTCTTCACAATCTCTTTTTCGATATATACACACACATAGCAAGGGAAAGGTATATATGTTTATCAGATTCAGAATAGTTGGAGAAGAATAAAATAAGAATAAGTTGGATGGAGAAGAAATAAATAGAAAACTAGATTGAATTTTTATCTGAATTCCTCATGGAATTCTTGAATCTAATTTGGAGAGACAAGAATGACAGAAGTTTGAGGAATTCCCCAAATATTTATGAATAAAAAGTGGAGAGGATAGGATCCTATTTATAAAAGTAGAAATCCACCAGAACCGTAGTATGGAGCATTTAAATGCGAAAAAACCCTAGCCATCACCCAGAATAAGGGTTGACCACCCCTTGACCGGTCGACCACTAGGGGTCGACCGCTTTGTGTCAGAGGTGTTGACCTCTCCACATTACTGGGGTGCACCAATTTGCTTCTATTGCTCATTTATTTTATTCCCTAATTAACTTTTAACGTTAACTGTTTAGCTTAACCTTTACTTAACCCCCAAGCAAACCTACAGCTAATTTTTGTAATTCAAATCCTATATTTAAATACTCATTTGAATTTGAATTTGAACTAAATTAATTTAATTCTGAAAACTTTCAAACGCTCATAACTTCTTCGTTTGAGCTTCGTTTTCTGCATATTATTTATGAAAACAGATCCGAATTTTGCCACGAACACAATGTAATGACTTTTGTGGTCAAATTCAAAAATTTATGTAATTTACATTTTCAACCCTATCTTATTTAATTTAATTTACTCAATTTATTTACGGTTGATTTTACGGGGTGTTGCATTATCTCATTTAATAAGTATTTCTGACTTACTCACAACAAAGGTAGCTTAGGATTTATGAATTCTAAAATTAACAAGCCTAGTCTAAAAATAAAATATGTATCGTTGTATATTAATTTTAGAAAATCTAAGGTTTCTAATAGTCAATCAAAAATAAAAAGTAAAAAAGACTGTTAAAAATTAGGTTCCTACGACCAATAAATAACTTAACAAGAAATAAATCTATAAACATTCTTTATTAAAATTCATAAAGCTGCAATTTTGTTTTTAATGTTTCTACCAACCCTCATAGGTATACTTATCTTTGACCTAACCCCTAGGATCCTAACCTAGGAAGTTGGTACCAATAAATTCTTTTTACTTTTTGCAGTTACCCCAACATAAAAAGAAGAGATGGATTCTCAACATGGAAGCTCCAAGCATATGACTAGAAATGCAGAAATGCTTACAAATATATCTTACATAAATGGCGGAATAGTCACTTTTGGAGGTAACTCTAAAGGGTACATCAAAGGAAAAGGTGACACGTGTCGATATATTTAATTCTCCTTTAATTTCGAATGTTTAATTAGTCGAGAATCTGAAATATAATCTTTTGAGTATTAGTTACTTTTGCAATAAATGATTTATAATAGATTTTGAATAAGACAAATGCAACATTTTTAATTAAAATGTAAATTTAATTTTCGAAGGAATAAGAAAACGAAATATTTACATTTTAAATTTGAAAATAAGACATAATAATGATATTTTTCTAGTTCTAGGTATAAATGATCCATGGATATTACATAAATAATTTTGTTATGTAAACTTTAAAAATATACATAAACTAACTAAAAATGACATTGTTAGAGGTTTATCAAAAATGATTATTAAAGTAAACAACTTATATGACGCTTGCCAATTTGGTAAACTTAAGAAATCTTCATTTGGTCCTAAAAATAAAATTTCCACAATGCTGCCTATAGAGTTACTGCATTTAGGTTATGCAATCTAGGTCAATAAATTATGGTAAATATATTTATGGAATAGTTGATGATTTTTCATCATAAACATGGACTTTCTTTCCTAAACATAAATAGCAAACTATTGAAATATTTAATTTTTTTGTAAAATAAATTCCAAACTTAAAGGATTTAAAAATTAAAAATATAAGAAGTGATCATGGTAGAGAATTCGAAAATGAATATTTCAATGAATTCTATAACAAAAGGATATTAGTCATAATTTTTATTTCCTTGGAACACCGCAACAAAATGATGTTGTAGACAGAAACTCTATTAGAATTACAAGAACATACTAAGCAGTAGCACCATAGCATAGAAGTTCTGGGCCGAGGCAGTCGCTACTATTTGTTATGTTCTAAACCGTGTTTCCTCAAGATTTGTGACTAAGAATAAACCCAATAAACTCCTATACGGTGGAAAACCAAAAGTTTCATATTTTGAAGTTTTGGCTCAAAATATTTTATTTTAAACATGAAAGACTCTTTAGGATAATTCGTTTTGGAAGCCGATGAAGAAATCCTTGTTGGATATTCGACACAATGTAAAGCTTATAGAGTTTTTTAATAGAAGAACTGATATAATTGTAACGACTCGCTATTTTGGACCATTCGCATCCGCACATGTCGGACTTGAATAATTCAAAATACCGCGTTGTTAATTTAAATTTGGCAAAACTGAACATATACAGTAAATAAATAATCACATATCACAGACACAGAGTAATAAATGCAGCGGAAATAAAAGAGATAGTAGTTCATGAAGCTACTATATAAAAATATAAGTTACATCAGAGTTAAACCAAATACAACGGAAGAGTAATACGATACATCGGATACAAATCAGAATACATCACTGGAATCATCGAATACTGAAAGCAGAATAGATGGCTGGATCTTCAAGCAAAGCTCCAACTTCAAAGGTGAGTCTCGAATACTGGTATACTCAGTCTGACCCTAGCGTAAAGAAAAACACAAAACACTCGAGTCAGGATTAACATTCTTATATCAATAAATCCAACTCAAGTGAAATAGCAATTGAAATACAAGTAACTCAAAGGATGTTTGGAATAACCATCCTTTAAGGATCCGTTAAACTATCTACTATGTAGTAGTGTACGATAAGTAGATAATGTCTATCAGTAATATAAAGATATCAAAATAGTGTTAAGGCGTTACCATTATCCCCCTTAACACATTTTTATAAGCGTTATAGTCTATAAAGCACTGTAAACTCCACCGTAAACCAGTGGGCTATCAGGGAGTACTCCATAGGTATAACACAAAACAAATCGTAGTGGTCGTGCATAGGGATACAAATATGACAAGGCACATGAGGCAATACCCAAGGTAGTGAAACTACCATTCGCCTGATTCGGACTGGTGAGAACGCATCGCCGCAGCGATCGCAACACCGCGAAACAACACTCCCAAATCAAGGGTGCACCAATCGACAACAAGTAATGAATAATTTTCGAAGAAGTGTGTTCGCTTGAGGTAGCTGACCTCCATTGGCCCGGCACGGCTCCTGTTTTAGTCATTTCCAATTTGACACAAGTGTCAAGGCTATCCATTATCGTTCTCTTTCTTCAGTCATCACGTACATCATTCCAACCACTTCATTCTGGATCACACTCCGCGTATAGTTATTAAAGTGGTTTTCGGTTTAGACAGTGAGTATGTCCCTAACCGATTCCGGTCTCTTTAATAACTTTCGTGATTATTACACCGATTGGTCGTTTATTCATTTCAAAACCAAATCAATTTCAATCCCAATTAAAATTTGTAAATCAACATTTCATTTGCCTTTCTAAATCAATTCCCATAATTTACGTTTCATAACTTCCACATTACCATTTCAAAATCTTATATTTCAATTTCAATTTCTATTTAAAACAATTCAAATATTTTCAAGTTCGTAAATAAGTTTCATTCCAAATCATTTAAATTAATTTAATTTAACCATTAAATCAATTTAAATTCATTTATCGATTTCATTCAATATTCATTTAACTAAATTTACCATTCAGAACAATTTCTATTAAATTTCCAATTCATTAAATCCATTATTTAAATTCAACTTCGTTATATCAAAACTTACAAATTGAATTAAATTATATTCATCAAATCAAATTCTTTAAATTTCAAGTCTTACATTAATTTCAATAAATCACATTTTATTTCTTGTTAAAGAAATTCAATTTCACTTATTTACTTACTTAAATAATTTTCCAAAACTTAATAAATAAAGAAATTCAATTTCAATTATTTACGAAGTAAAAATTCACTTATTCAAAAGTTCAATTTCTCTTATCAAAGAATTCAAATTTTATTTGATTATTAAATAATTCAATCTTATTTAATTATTAAAATAATTTCAAAACTTGATTATTAAATAATTTCAAACTTAATTCAATCGTTTCTCAAATTAAACAAGGTTCTTCCATCAATTACATTGTTAATATTTTGTTTCATATTTCTAAATATTAACATTTTCCTTTCATAAAAATTTAAATTCCAACTTCATTTCAAAACCTTATCATTTATTCAAATAAAATCTTTATTTTATTTTAAATCAAATTATTTGACCAATCGGTTTATTAAATTTTCTATCCTATGTCAAAGGTATTTGGGTATCTATCATTTCAACCCGATTCCAATTCAGTTCACAAATCAAAACATAACAAAGGGAACTTGCAGTGTGATAACATGGATGGTGTCAAAGTAAATAAACAAGCAATAACAACAATCAATATCAATCCAATAATCAATTCAAATAATCCTGAAATAACCGTATTAATTCACATTGTTGTTTGTGCGAATTAATATAATTATTTCTAGAATCTACACTATCATTTCATGTAGATTAAAGATTCTTACATTATGGTTTTTCACTTGTCGTTCAATTTCAATTTCAGTTTCATCAATTTAAACAACATACATTCAATGGTTCAAGGTGTAATTAATCAAATCCTACGTGTCAATTGATTTAACTATCCTATATCAAATTCAACTACATATTATTTATCACTTTAACATTAACAATTTTAACGTCCAATATAAACTTCAACAATCAATCAATTACTAGCCAACTGTATTATCAACGCATAAACAATTAACAGATAATGGTGTCAGATGTCATAGGTGAACAGATACAGGTAATAGCATATATAACAGTGTGAATAACTAACAGCAGCATATTTCAATTGTCGTTTCGATCGAAATCAAATTTAATAAATAAAAGAACATTAATCGTGAGTGATTGCTCACCTTTCGAGGCTAGAGAGGATTTGACGATGAAATCGGGTTGCGAATCGAAGCACGAATTCCGAATCAAGCAAGATGGCAAGAATCGACGATCAAGGCTGATAAATGGAAGATCGATGAGAACAAAGTAATCGGTTTTGATATAAACTGAAAATATACCCATTATTATTATAATTTATAAATTCTCAATTTAATTTAAGACAATTACACTAAAATACTATAAATTCCAAATATTATATATATATATACACCTCAAATCAAAATCAAAATATCTACACATATTTTATATTCTATACCTCAAAACAATTACTACAACCCAATACGAATATAAGAACTAAGGATAACTGAACACAAAAATAAAACTGTAGAGGAATATAAATACTTGCATGGGTAATATACCACTCAGTCAAAAAGCATGCATTTTTATAACAAACTACCCTTCCATTATATACATGTCTTCATTTCAACACATCTAATACTATATATATTAAGAACAACAAAATTATATAAAATGAAATAAAACTTATCACAGGCTATATCAAATCGGTATATATATAATATCGGATAAACCCCTTTAACTAAAATAACACGATAAACAAAATCTTATACCATATTTTATAAATGCTAACAGACTAAACTTTATACAATTCTATGTAGACAACCAATGCAACAGCCTATGCAGACAACTTTACTTTAAATTTTAAAATTGATATATATAAATATACACACCCATATTTGTGAACTAAAACCCATATATTTAACAATACAAGGCAGGTAATATAAACATATATATACAAGTGAATAAGCATTTGCCAAAATCAACTTTGCTTATATAATAAAATATAAAATGGTATGGTTCCAGCAAATAAAATATGTAAACTATCAGTAGTAAAATAAAACATATTATATTATATATACATTTCAAACTATTAATAGTTATCAAAACATATATATATATATATTATACAAAATCCAGATGTCTGTATTATATTATAGACTCTCGTTAATTATATAAACACGCATATATACAGCATGTAGCCTTACAACATGGTGCACGATTAAATCAATACAGGCGTATGCTTTAATTTATTAATATATATAGACTAAGTATAAAATTTGCTTGAAACTATATATGCAACTGTATAGACCTTACTTTAAAACTAACCCAGCAGTCCCTAATTACATACTCTTATATACTACATAGAAATTGATATATATAAAACACGTGATATACTTTAAACCCAAAATAGATTTGCTTACAAAACCAACATACACCAAATTTATATGGCACGCCAACTATACATACCAGATCTATATAGGTGAGAAAAGAAAGAGTAAGCAAGTAAATAAAATTTGCAGTATAACTTACCATAATATATTCCATTTGAGTAAAGAAGAGAAAGAGGGGACGTTGGCTGAGAAAAGCAGCGTGCGGGGAAGATGGGAACGGAGGCGAGGAGAGGTAAAGAGGAGAGAGGGGTGAGGCACGGCGGCTATGGGGTGGTAGGCGGGTCTGCCGCAAGTCGGGTGGAGGGGCGACTTCGATTCCGGAGGAGCTGGGACTGCGGCCGTGGGGAGGAGCAACGAAGGAGTTTGATAGGAAGGATCAGCTGCTAGTGGAGGTGAAGAAAGATGAGTGAGGTCGGGTTGCTGAGTTCGAGGCCACAGGGTAGTTGTGGTGTGAAAGCTCGCCCATGCTGGGTTTGGTGGCGTGGAGATAGCAGAGGGTGGGTGATAGGCGGAGGTCGTGTACAGCTGAAGTGTCGGTGAACAGGTGGCCTCGGTGACAGGGCTGTGAACAAATGATGAGTGTCAGGGGTTATGGCAGCTAGTTCCAGATTTCTCAAATGTATACAAGCATTGTTTTGCATATTTTTCCCAAAGTCAAAATAAAAGAGAGGAGCTAGGTGAGGAGATGAATCAGAGAGACGTGCAGAACTTTCCAAAAGAAGTAGACAATTGGAGAAAAGTGAACAGGCAAAAGTAAAAATAAAGTTCTTGGAAATATAAAACAGAGGGCCATAAATATTTGAACCGGGAATAGTAAGAGCCAAAAAAATTGGAATTCATGAAATAATTA
This sequence comes from Allium fistulosum, assembly GCA_030737815.1. Classification (NCBI taxonomy): domain Eukaryota; kingdom Viridiplantae; phylum Streptophyta; class Magnoliopsida; order Asparagales; family Amaryllidaceae; genus Allium; species Allium fistulosum. Next base: position 874,665,023 of record CM060905.1, on the reverse strand, counting down.
ATTTCTGTTGGCAGCTTTGCACGATGGGAAATGGAAGGACAGAGACCAAAAAGAATTAGTTGCGAAACCGGTACACTAGACGTTCGCATATTGCACCGCACACCGGATTTTTGAAAACACGCAAATGAATACATTGCGAAGATCAGCACGACGAGACGCTCACAACGGTATAGAGATATCAGTGTTACGATTAAATTATAAAAATTCGAATTTTCTAATAGCGGAAAATGCAAGAAAAACGCTGAAAAATAAGATCGACGGAGCCAAAGATGTTCGAATTTGGAAAAACGACAAACTGACATCTTGCTCAGAAGATGGTTTAGAATTTTTCTATGTAAAAATATTTAGGTTTTGGAAACATTTTATTTTCATCGCTTTTTAACTGATTAAATTGAAGTGAATTTACGCACGAAATAAACTTTCATATTTTCGGACGAAAATTTACCAGTTGCTATGTTTAACTAAACGCATTGTAACGTATCGGGTTTTGCCCGCTCGAAAATCAACATCCGTACTTCACATTGTACTAGAATGCCGCAGATTCGACCGTTCAAATCCGATTCGCCGGAGCTATAACACAATTAAGTATAACAGCACAGCGGAAGAAAAAGAATATAGATATACAACATCTGATCCAATATCCAGATACAATGAATATCTATACACATCAGAGATATAATACAACAAATAGCAGCGGAAAAAAAAAACGATAACATCAGAGATATGATAATCTTCATCTCCAAAGCACGATCCAGAAATAGCTCGAACTCCCAATAACGAGGCACAAAGATAAGCAAGTGCAGTCTGATCCAAAGACTGAACCAACTCCAGAAAATCTACTAAACCTGAATATCTGAAAACCCCAACTCTAGACTGCTCGTGTAGGAAATTATGAGCACCCAGAGTTTAGGAAAGGAACAATAAACTCCGGATCAGTCATGGGACTGGTGTGAGCAACAAAAACAGTTTATCTTTTAAACAAACAACAAAGAGTTTTAAACCATTGAAACCCGCAATGCTTTTGGAAAATGAAACTACCATAAGACCTCCCGCCACACACACAATGCAAACGCAGAATTGGAGGAGATTTCTTCTTATGATAGTCAAACATGCTTACTACGCAAAATCAATTGGATATTATTATTAGTGCATAGTGCAGAAAACATTTCGAAAGTAGAATATTAATCTTAGCCAACATAGACATTCCGAACTATGCCTACTATAGCTACCATCCAAACAGTGGGGCGCCACCATAAGTAGATGGCAGGTTCTACAACTAAAACCGTACAAGTTCCGTATTGGAGAAATGGATTTCCAACAAATGGTCAGGCTAAGGAAGTTCCTTCCGCCGCATGGGATCGCCTCTGGCGGGACGTCCCGAGAGACAAACTGCTCTCTGCCAAACAAGGCCGGGTTACCCCTGTAACAGGTAACTCACGAATATGCCATCACCCGGTCCTTTGGGACCTTTATCCGAGCTCGGTATCCAACATCACACATCATAAAGAAAGTGTATCCACATGAGTAAGTATCTGGGCTCCATACCATGATACCACCCCTTTCCAGAAGGAAATGACATACCCTAAAGGGCGCGACCCTCATAACCTTGCCGCAACGATCCTGTTTCGACCATTTCCGGGTTGTGAGGCCCTGACGAAGTCTCGTCCACAAAGCTACGCTTTGTCACAAAGCCATGCTTTGGGTCAACAGATGATCAACCTATGATCACAAAGATAAATGATCAAACCAATGATCATATCACAAATGATCAAACGCTGATCATCACACAGCTACACTCAGCATGTCACATCACCAAATTGGGATATATCGCTGATAAATTTCAACTACATAACCTCTGAGCTCGTACGTCTCAGAGAAGGGTGTTAAGCTAAGAGAATGAATTCTCCGCCACCAACAGAAATGTATTTGAAAGAAATTGGCTTTATATCTCAAAGTGTAATGTCAGACATGTATCCATACAAGTCTGTTCCGGGTTCGAACAGAACCGAAGGCACTTCTCACGAAGCCCTTGCAATTCCGGATAATTTCCAATCACGTCCGGACTTCCCATCACAAAGGGTGATAAAATCTCTATACCGGGGACCAGTCGGTGCAGAGACATTCGACGAGTTGTCCTTTCGTTTTCGAAAATATCCGATCTTCACCACCGGTCTTCAAATGCTATCCATATACGACGTATCATTATTCGGAATGGGTTATATGACACAAATGTCCTCTCCCGGCTAAACCGAATAACGAGCGCAACATTTTAAAAACATATGGATATTGGGATTTCAATTAAGTCACAACTTATTACCCAAACTTTTCATCAAATGGTTTAAACAAATTACCATTTTCAAATCTTTTTAACAAAAAGATTCATTTTAACAACCTTCAACGGTTTAAACAATTTCCACACTTTAATCTTTTAAACAAAAGATTCATTCACAGATTTTCCAAATTAATTCCCATTTCAATTTGATTAACTCGTTAAATCTCTAAAACAAAGATTTAACTTATAGCTTTCAAACAATTTCATTTCAAATGGTTTAAACAAATCATCATTATAAATCTGTTAAAAATAACCAGATTTTATTCATAGCTTTCAAAAACAATTACATTCATAACTTGGAAAACCATTTTCGCTTCAATCTTGAAATTTCTTTACTTAAACTGGAATTTCATTTCTTATCTGAAAGCTTTTATTCCTTTAAAACAAACAGTTTTTATTTTGGAAATCTGATTCATTTATACGAGTCAAAATCTTTGGGTTAAATCTAAATTCCCAAACTTTATACTTTTAAAATGGTTTAATTCATACAAACACATTTATAACATTTTCAATCCCTAGTTTCAAATCATAGGATTCAATTTCAAACTTGAATTCAAATTTAAATTAAATTATTTAAATTTCAAAACTCGATTAAGTTATTCAAAATAACTTTTATCTTTGAAATTCCATTTCAAAAGCTTTTCACTTTTAAACCCAAATTTCTAATTTCAAAATCAATTGAAATTAAAATTTCAATTTCAAAAACATTAAATTTAAATTATCTGTGACTTAACCGATTTCCACGTGAAATCCATATTTGTGTGTGTATGGTGTAGTCCGAGGGTTTCACACAATAGTGCAACACAATGAATCATCACAGATCAAAATACAGGATATAGTTGATAAGCGATATAACTATAACGCCTATCTTCATTCACAGATCACAGATATATATCACAGATAAGTAAATTACAGATCACAACATAAATCAGGGTATATCACAAAGCATCTCAAATCAGGGATATCAAACAATCAATCATTCAGTCAAATCCAATCATCCATAAGTAAGGTCAATTAATTATCTTGATTAAATTAAATTAGATTAGACACTAATCCTGGTTTAATTATCATTAATAAATCACAATCCATTTTATATTTATTTATGAAATTAATTAATTAATTCTTAATTCCAAGTTAATAAATCCCTTTGAAAACTAAAATTGTTAATTTATAAATCATTAATCATTAATTTATTCAATTAACAAATCACTCTTTAATCATTCCATTTATTATCAACTTATAATAAGTTTTTAAGATAAATTATTTCCCTTAATTTCTTACATTAAGTAATTAACCTTCAATCAATTACATAAATTTATTATCTTTAAATTTATCACATTTATCAATTTATCACATTAATTAATCCTTTAAATTGATCACATAAATTAATTTACCTTAATTATCTTCATTAAGTAAGCTTTTATCATTTTATAAACTAACTTTTTAAACATCTTAAATTACATATTTAAAAACACTTTGCCATGAAGAGGATTTTAAATCAAAACTCTTTAAATTCAAATATTTAAATTTATTAAAAGTATTTAAATTTTTAAACTTTTTCTTTTATTTCAAAATCTGATTCTTTAAAACATTTGATTATATCAGTCTTAACATTAATTATATTTTTAAATAAATGATTTAAAAATTATTCAAACTGGACTGTTCACCACTGGAAACAAATGCAACCCGAGACAATCGCTTATCTTCCCGACCAAAACCCTACTCTACTTCGAGTCAGTCACGAAATCACCCCGAGAAAACTCGCGTCACCATCTGTTTCTTCCTTTCCTTCTTTTTTTTTCTTATTTAAAATCTTGCTTCGTTTTAAATCTGGAAACATTTATCACTCGCGTTCCTACCCAGTAATTACTCGAGTCCATTACCTGATTTTCACGAGACTCCTTCGAGACGATCTCTTCTTCCCCAAACTATACGAACTGATACTAGCTCAATCCCGTGCACACATGCACGTGCACACTTCCATCAGCCACCTCCGGTCGACCACGACCATCCCTACATCACGGCGACTACCTCGACACCCTATCCCCACCCTCCGATCAACAACTCCAACTCGAGATCGAATTCGAGTTCGATCACGAAAACTGGAATTAAACTGCCTCATCACAAAGACCTGGAACATCTCGCCGTTCGCCTAACCTCGACCGCCAAAATTCACGCGACTCCGGTCACCAACCCCTCGACACCTCCTCTTCCTGCACACGAAAACGCGAAACACTCGATCCCTCGTGGATGACGAATGAGCCAAAAATCCCCACTCCTCACAAAACTAGGTTTAGAAATGAAAACCTCACGCCGCCGCCACCATGACCAACTGTTGACCACCCCACCATTTTTCCTCGACTCACCGAAGGCCCCTCTATCGCCAGCCCAAGACTTAATCAACACGAGACAGTGGGTCGCCTTAGAATGCCAAAATTTCGAAATTCGAACAAACCCATACTGCTTCTTAAACCCCCATCTAAAAATTTTGATTCTTGCTTTAAAAATCCAATTTTAGTTTAAGGATTCAAGTTATAAACCTGAATTTATAAATTAGGAGATTTGAAATTTGACCATTTTAAAGTTTCACTCAGTATCTTGGTTTCCAGAAATATTTACATTTAATAACTTGAATGAATTACCAAACTAAAACTTGTAGTTAAACAAACAATTTTATTTAAAACTTAAGTTTAAACAGAGAATAAACAAAAAGATTTTTGAATTTCTTTTGCAAACCCAAGCCTGGGAACTGAACACAGGGAGTACTCTGTTAATCTATCTGCCTTGTATATCATATATTCATATGTACTAATTAGAATTAAATTGACATTCACTCATTCCATACTTACTCAACATGAATATTCAACAGATATATAAGCATAACCATTAAGAGTGAAGTTACTCACAGGTAAACAAGAAGAGTTGCTCACCTGGAAAAGAAGAACAGAGCTGCTGTGTTGAAACAGTTTTGAAAAATGCAAGTTGAAGCCTTCTCTTTGATTCTTAAATCTCTGGCTTGAATGAATTCGTATTGTAGTTTGTTTAAATTGAAGTTTTGTTTATGTTTGAGACGACATCCACTTCAGTTTGACTTAATTAGTTTTTAAATGAACAAGACTGAAACAAGAAGATACACATATGTATATATGAAGGAAAGACTTTGCACAGGGGATATACTGTTGTTTGTACAATACTTTAGACAAGATCTCGGCTATGCATATTTTCTCTTTTATTTTTGTAACTCTATAGGCTGCATATTGTACTTACCAAACACAATTGCCAACGAGATGACATTGTGGTATGTTAGCATTTATTTCCTTAGTCCTTTATGTCTTCGGCTGAAATGATATGGTGGTGTACAAGCATTAATTATCTTTGTACAATCTACATATATACCATACATGAATATATATCTTCTTTTGTTTTGTTAATCTACTTGAATATGTTGACTGTCTTCCTTTGCAATACACTTTTGTTTCATTTAATTTTGTTTACTTACTTATGCGTTGATTTAATTTTGTTTGTTGCTATCTTGATTTGTTTACACTTGAATTTATACTTATATATAAAATTCCAAATTTACTCATATATCATAAATACATATATATTCACATATATACAATATTTAAAATATTTTTAAATTTAAATGATTTATTCCAATTTTATTCATGGTGGGGAAACTCGCAATCCATTTATCGTTTAATCTCACAAATTTTATTCAAAAATCAATAAATTATCATTTTAAATATTTATAAAATTCGGGGTCGTTACAAACTTCCCCCCTTAAAAGAATTTCGTCCTCGAAATTCACAGGCACGAAAACAAAGACAGATGAAGAATGTTTCATCTAATCAAACTGAACATTTATTCTGAATTTGACTTACCAAATCAGAATATCAAAATCAGATACGAGAACGAATCTGTTTAACACTTCAGAAGATACTCGGGTTAACCAGATCTACGAAATATGCAATGGCATCGGTTAGTTCAAAAGGATAACTAACCATTCGTAGAATATATCCGGACCCAAAGAATAGATAGATATATGGATACAATTTCAAAGCTTTTAGTTTAGAAGCTAAATTATACCTATCAGCCATAGCAATCAAAACAATCAATACATCCAAACAACAATTTTGGTCTACCCGGAGTTTACGTCCCATATTGATATATTGAATTTCTTTCGGGATCCACCAGAAATTATCGAAGAATTGAGAAAAAATGATGAACAAAAGAGATCGATAGAGAAAAGATTGTTTCCACTGTTGTTACAGAGTATTGACCATTTATAGTCGTATTCCCCTGTCCCCTATCTCGTCCTCTTCTCGAACTCATACTTACTATCAGTGGATAGTAAGAGAATTTACTGAGACGTTCAGACGGATATCTGAGAATACTCATTCTAGGGTATACTTCACCCTATCTCTAATGAGCTACTTAACGTGTTATACTCCTGAGCTAAAGTTCAACCTTAGCTCTGATACCACATGTGACGACTCGGACATTTCCGGCAGCAGCGACCGGTAGGCTTTGCAACCATCCCGGCCCCACCGTGGCTCACACTGGCACCTCGCAGTTGCTTTTACGGCCAGCCTCTCGACTGTCACAACCAACCCATCCCACTCAGGGACATGTGGGGGTAAGAGTCTCCCGTTCGCCACCAAACCGCGAAGCGAGAACCCCCTATCATGCTGTAATATAGCAAATGCGATCCATTTTATATTAATTTATGAAATTAATTAATTAATTCTTAATTCCAAGTTAATAAATCCCTTTGAAAACTAAAATTGTTAATTTATAAATCATTAATCATTAATTTATTCAATTAACAAATCACTCTTTAATCATTCCATTTATTATCAACTTATAATAAGTTTTTAAGATAAATTATTTCCCTTAATTTCTTACATTAAGTAATTAACCTTCAATCAATTACATAAATTTATTATCTTTAAATTTATCACATTTATCAATTTATCACATTAATTAATCCTTTAAATTGATCACATAAATTAATTTACCTTAATTATCTTCATTAAGTAAGCTTTTATCATTTTATAAACTAACTTTTTAAACATCTTAAATTACATATTTAAAAACACTTTGCCATGAAGAGGATTTTAAATCAAAACTCTTTAAATTCAAATATTTAAATTTATTAAAAGTATTTAAATTTTTAAACTTTTTCTTTTATTTCAAAATCTGATTCTTTAAAACATTTGATTATCTCAGTCTTAACATTAATTATATTTTTAAATAAATGATTTAAAAATTATTCAAACTAGACTGTTCACCACTGGAAACAAATGCAACCCGAGACAATCGCTTATCTTCCCGACCAAAACCCTACTCTACTTCGAGTCAGTCACGAAATCACCCCGAGAAAACTCGCGTCACCATCTGTTTCTTCCTTTCCTTCTTTTTTTTCTTATTTAAAATCTTGCTTCGTTTTAAATCTGGAAACATTTATCACTCGCGTTCCTACCCAGTAATTACTCGAGTCCATTACCTGATTTTCACGAGACTCCTTCGAGACGATCTCTTCTTCCCCAAACTATACGAACTGATACTAGCTCAATCCCGTGCACACATGCACGTGCACACTTCCATCAGCCACCTCCGGTCGACCACGACCATCCCTACATCACGGCGACTACCTCGACACCCTATCCCCACCCTCCGATCAACAACTCCAACTCGAGATCGAATTCGAGTTCGATCACGAAAACTGGAATTAAACTGCCTCATCACAAAGACCTGGAACATCTCGCCGTTCGCCTAACCTCGACCGCCAAAATTCACGCGACTCCGGTCACCAACCCCTCGACACCTCCTCTTCCTGCACACGAAAACGCGAAACACTCGATCCCTCGTGGATGACGAATGAGCCAAAAATCCCCACTCCTCACAAAACTAGGTTTAGAAATGAAAACCTCACGCCGCCGCCACCATGACCAACTGTTGACCACCCCACCATTTTTCCTCGACTCACCGAAGGCCCCTCTATTGCCAGCCCAAGACTTAATCAACACGAGACAGTGGGTCGCCTTAGAATGCCAAAATTTCGAAATTCGAACAAACCCATACTGCTTCTTAAACCCCCATCTAAAAATTTTGATTCTTGCTTTAAAAATCCAATTTTAGTTTAAGGATTCAAGTTATAAACCTGAATTTATAAATTAGGAGATTTGAAATTTGACCATTTTAAAGTTTCACTCAGTATCTTGGTTTCCAGAAATATTTACATTTAATAACTTGAATGAATTACCAAACTAAAACTTGTAGTTAAACAAACAATTTTATTTAAAACTTAAGTTTAAACAGAGAATAAACAAAAAGATTTTTGAATTTCTTTTGCAAACCCAAGCCTGGGAACTGAACACAGGGAGTACTCTGTTAATCTATCTGCCTTGTATATCATATATTCATATGTACTAATTAGAATTAAATTGACATTCACTCATTCCATACTTACTCAACATGAATATTCAACAGATATATAAGCATAACCATTAAGAGTGAAGTTACTCACAGGTAAACAAGAAGAGTTGCTCACCTGGAAAAGAAGAACAGAGCTGCTGTGTTGAAACAGTTTTGAAAAATGCAAGTTGAAGCCTTCTCTTTGATTCTTAAATCTCTGGCTTGAATGAATTCGTATTGTAGTTTGTTTAAATTGAAGTTTTGTTTATGTTTGAGACGACATCCACTTCAGTTTGACTTAATTAGTTTTTAAATGAACAAGACTGAAACAAGAAGATACACATATGTATATATGAAGGAAAGACTTTGCACAGGGGATATACTGTTGTTTGTACAATACTTTAGACAAGATCTCGGCTATGCATATTTTCTCTTTTATTTTTGTAACTCTATAGGCTGCATATTGTACTTACCAAACACAATTGCCAACGAGATGACATTGTGGTATGTTAGCATTTATTTCCTTAGTCCTTTATGTCTTCGGCTGAAATGATATGGTGGTGTACAAGCATTAATTATCTTTGTACAATCTACATATATACCATACATGAATATATATCTTCTTTTGTTTTGTTAATCTACTTGAATATGTTGACTGTCTTCCTTTGCAATACACTTTTGTTTCATTTAATTTTGTTTACTTACTTATGCGTTGATTTAATTTTGTTTGTTGCTATCTTGATTTGTTTACACTTGAATTTATACTTATATATAAAATTCCAAATTTACTCATATATCATAAATACATATATATTCACATATATACAATATTTAAAATATTTTTAAATTTAAATGATTTATTCCAATTTTATTCATGGTGGGGAAACTCGCAATCCATTTATCGTTTAATCTCACAAATTTTATTCAAAAATCAATAAATTATCATTTTAAATATTTATAAAATTCGGGGTCGTTACACGCATTCCAAATATCAAATTTATATTTCAAAATTTTATCGTTTAAAATTTCACAAAATTTCAACTAATTACGTTATTAAAACAGTTGAAATTTACGGGTCGTTACACTCTCCCCCACTCAAAACTTTTCGTCCCCGAAAAGGAATGAGGTAGGAGAATAGAAACAACCAGAAAGAAAAACAGATTTGAAATACAAAATAACAATTAATTTAAACCATATAAATTCAAATTTTAATTAATTGATATTCAATAATTGATTTAATCCATTTGATTTCACTAAAATCAATCTCAACTATTCTAAATTCATTATCTTATTATCCAATTATCTTCAATTTACAATTTCTAAAACCATAAATTTGAATAATCTTTTATTATAATTATATTTTATTTCAACAATTTAAATTCTTCTTTATTCCAAATTATTGTTAAATTTATTCTACTTAATATATCTAATCATATATATTTAACCCATATAAATTAATTTAAACCATAAAAGTTTTGATTTAAATTAATTTATATTTACTAATTGCTTTCAAATTCAAGGTATTTTCATAAGTTGATCAAATTTCAATTTATTAATTCTTTCAGAACAAATTTATTAATTCTTTCAAAACAATTTATTTCATTATTAACTGAGTTTTACTTATTATCCTATCTAACTCTATTGACATCTTTATAATCAAAATTTAGTGTACAACATTTATTATAAACACTCAAATTTTATTCATAAAATTATTGTATATTGTATATTGTATATTATCCGATTACATTTTAACTTCTGAATAATTTAGGTAAGTTATATTGAAATGCAATTTAGTACTATACAAATAAAATTTTCAAATTCAATTATTTCAAGTTTAAATACTTATTCAAATTTAGCTTTATTTATAATTGAAAACATCTTTTAACATGATTTTTAAGAATTAAATTTTCGTTTAATTTCAAACCTTTTAGAAATAATTACGTATATACTATATATTAAATCAAATTAAATTTAAAATAATATACCCATATATATATATATATATACAAATCAAGTCATACTTAAGAAATTCAAATTAAATATTTTTTCCCAACAAACCCGTAGCAAAGCTACAAAATGGTTTCTCCACTTCGAAACTCGAAAATGAATGTCGATGATGCGGCCGCCATCACCGAAATTATTTTCCAGCGACAAAGAGAAGAGCACTGATTTCAACATTTTAAAATTCTTTGAAATGATTTTTTTATTCGAAAATACTTTAGATATACATTTTAAAACCATTAAAACCAAGGTTTGAAATTTTCGAAAATTAAATTCTCAAATTCTTGATTTAAATTCATTTCAGATTCTAAATCAAATTATATCCAAGTTTTATAAATTCATTTATTCATATTATGCAATAGTCTATGGTTTATAAAACAATAGATGAAAATCAAATATTATCATTTCCGACAACAAACTTCATTAACAACTTAATTTCAGAGAAATTTATACTTATATGTAATATAATCATACAAAACTATTTTATTCACCAAATTCGAAAATACTATTGTGTCAGTTTGCTCTGTTCAAGTGTTTTGGGAATCCTATCGTTAGCGTTGATCAGACGAATCGATCGAAAATCCAAATCACATCAACAACTCAAACAACACAATATATAAAACATTTTTTTACATTAATTTTACAAGTACACTTCCTCGCTCGGCGATACACTAATGGATTTCAAAGCAAGGATAGAGATTCAGATTTGATGGACTCAATCAAAGAGAATTCTGATTCGAAGATATGTTCGAAAAAAAGATAAGATGATTAATAACAAAATAGGAAGATAGATAAGTTTATATAAATCGCAGGTAACCATTACCGGGTTGACCGTGACTAAGAATAAGAACGATGCTGAGTTTCGAGGTAAATCGACATTCGATCTCAAGAAATAGAATTCAGGTATAGCAGGAAATAGATAGCATCATAAACCGAGGATACAGAAATCTCCGGTAATTCAGTGCCTATTGTAAAGGAGTTTCACCCCTTTACAAATCATTCAAAGTTTGGCGAGACCGCCGATTCATTATAGATATCATTCAAAATGGAGTTATGGGGTGCTCCAGAATTGAAAGAAGACGAATAGTGAGGGACACGAATGAATTTCGAAACCGAGGGGAACATTCCAAAATCCAAAGAAATTGAGTCAATGGAAGAGATTGAAACTCGAATGAGAGTGATTATGTAAATACATTTACCCTATATGCTAAGTTTTGCCTAGAGCTACCAAAGCTCTTATACCAACTGTAACGACCCGCTATTTTGGACCATTCGCATCCGCACATGTCGGACTTGAATAATTCAAAATACCACGTTGTTAATTTAAATTTGGCAAAACTGAACATATACAGTAAATAAATAATCACATATCACAGACACAGAGTAATAAATGCATCGGAAATAAAAGAGATAGTAGTTCATGAAGCTACTATATAAAAATATAAGTTACATCAGAGTTAAACCAGATACAACGGAAGAGTAATACGATACATCGGATACAAATCAGAATACATCACTGGAATCATCGAATACTGAAAGCAGAATAGATGGCTGGATCTTCAAGCAAAGCTCCAACTTCAAAGGTGAGTCTCGAATATTGGTATACTCAGTCTGACCCGAGCGTAAAGCAAAACAAAAAACACTCGAGTCAGGATTAACATTCTTATATCAATAAATCCAACTCAAGTGAAATAGCAATTGAAATACAAGTAACTCAAAGGATGTTTGGAATAACCATCCTTTAAGGATCCGTTAAACTATCTACAATGTAGTAGTGTACGATAAGTAGATAATGTCTATCAGTAATATAAAGATATCAAAATAGTGTTAAGGCGTTACCATTATCCCCCTTAACACATTTTTATAAGCGTTATAGTCTATAAAGCACTGTAAACTCCACCGTAAACTAGTGGGCTATCAGGGAGTACTCCATAGGTATAACACAAAACAAATCGTAGTGGTCGCGCATAGGGATACAAATATGACAAGGAACATGAGGCAATACCCAAGGTAGTGAAACTACCGTTCGCCTGATCCGGACTGGTGAGAACGCATCGCCGCAGCGACCGCAACACCGCGAAACAACACTCCCAAATCAAGGGTGCACCAATCGACAACAAGTAATGAGTAATTTTCGAAGAAGTGTGTTCGCTTGAGGTAGCTGACCTCCATTGGCCCGGCACGGCTCCTGTTTTAGTCATTTCCAATTTGACACAAGTGTCAAGGCTATCCATTATCATTCTCTTTCTTCAGTCATCACGTACATCATTCCAACCACTTCATTCTGGATCACACTCCGCGTATAGTTATTAAAGTGGTTTTCGGTTTAGACAATGAGTATGTCCCTAACCGATTCCGGTCTCTTTAATAACTTTCGTGATTATTACACCGATTGGTCGTTTATTCATTTCAAAACCAAATCAATTTCAATCCCAATTAAAATTTGTAAATCAACATTTCATTTGCCTTTCTAAATCAATTCCCATAATTTACGTTTCATAACTTCCACATTACCATTTCAAAATCTTATATTTCAATTTCAATTTCTATTTAAAACAATTCAAATATTTTCAAGTTCGTAAATAAGTTTCATTCCAAATCATTTAAATTAATTTAATTTAACCATTAAATCAATTTAAATTCATTTATCGATTTCATTCAATATTCATTTAACTAAATTTTCCATTCAGAACAATTTCTATTAAATTTCCAATTCATTAAATCCATTATTTAAATTCAACTTCGTTATATCAAAACTTACAAATTGAATTAAATTATATTCATCAAATCAAATTCTTTAAATTTCAAGTCTTACATTAATTTCAATAAATCACATTTTATTTCTTGTTAAAGAAATTCAATTTCACTTATTTACTTACTTAAATAATTTTCCAAAACTTAATAAATAAAGAAATTCAATTTCAATTATTTACGAAGTAAAAATTCACTTATTCAAAAGTTCAATTTCTCTTATCAAAGAATTCAAATTTTATTTGATTATTAAATAATTCAATCTTATTTAATTATTAAAATAATTTCAAAACTTGATTATTAAATAATTTCAAACTTAATTCAATCGTTTCTCAAATTAAACAAGGTTCTTCCATCAATTACATTGTTAATATTTTGTTTCATATTTCTAAATATTAACATTTTCCTTTCATAAAAAATTAAATTCCAACTTCATTTCAAAACCTTATCATTTATTCAAATAAAATCTTTATTTTATTTTAAATCAAATTATTTGACCAATCGGTTTATTAAATTTTCTATCCTATGTCAAAGGTATTTGGGTATCTATCATTTCAACCCGATTCCAATTCAGTTCACAAATCAAAACATAACAAAGGGAACTTGCAGTGTGATAACATGGATGGTGTCAAAGTAAATAAACAAGCAATAACAACAATCAATATCAATCCAATAATCAATTCAAATAATCCCGAAATAACCGTATTAATTCACATTGTTGTTTGTGCGAATTAATATAATTATTTCTAGAATCTACACTATCATTTCATGTAGATTAAAGATTCTTACATTACGGTTTTTCACTTGTCGTTCAATTTCAATTTCAGTTTCATCAATTTAAACAACATACATTCAATGGTTCAAGGTGTAATTAATCAAATCCTACGTGTCAATTGATTTAACTATCCTATATCAAATTCAACTACATATTATTTATCACTTTAACATTAACAGTTTTAACGTCCAATATAAACTTCAACAATCAATCAATTACTAGCCAACTGTATTATCAACGCATAAACAATTAACAGATAATGGTGTTAGATGTCATAGGTGAACAGATACAGGTAATAGCATATATAACAGTGTGAATAACTAACAGCAGCATATTTCATTTGTCGTTTCGATCGAAATCAAATTTAATAAATAAAAGAACATTAATCGTGAGTGATTGCTCACCTTTCGAGGCTAGAGAGGATTTGACGATGAAATCGGGTTGCGAATCGAAGCACGAATTCCGAATCAAGCAAGATGGCACGAATCGACGATCAAGGCTGATAAATGGAAGATCGATGAGAACAAAGTAATCGGTTTTGATATAAACTGAAAATATACCCATTATTATTATAATTTATAAATTCTCAATTTAATTTAAGACAATTACACTAAAATACTATAAATTCCAAATATTATACATATATATATATATACACCTCAAATCAAAATCAAAATATCTACACATATTTTATATTCTATACCTCAAAACAATTACTACAACCCAATACGAATATAAGAACTAAGGATAACTGAACACAAAAATAAAACTGTAGAGGAATATAAATACTTGCATGGGTAATATACCACTCAGTCAAAAAGCATGCATTTTTATAACAAACTACCCTTCCATTATACATGTCTTCATTTCAACACATCTAATACTATATATATTAAGAACAACAAAATTATATAAAATGAAATAAAACTTATCACAGGCTATATCAAATCGGTATATATATAATATCGGATAAACCCCTTTAACTAAAATAACACGATAAACAAAATCTTATACCATACTTTATAAATGCTAACAGACTAAACTTTATACAATTCTATGTAGACAACCAATGCAGCAGCCTATGCAGACAACTTTACTTTAAATTTTAAAATTGATATATATAAATATACACACCCATATTTGTGAACTAAAACCCATATATTTAACAATACAAGGCAGGTAATATAAACATATATATACAAGTGAATAAGCATTTGCCAAAATCAACTTTGCTTATATAATAAAATATAAAATGGTATGGTTCCAGCAAATAAAATATGTAAACTATCAGTAGTAAAATAAAACATATTATATTATATATACATTTCAAACTATTAATAGTTATCAAAACATATATATATATATATATATATTATACAAAATCCAGATGTCTGTATTATATTATAGACTCTCGTTAATTATATAAACACGCATATATACAGCATGTAGCCTTACAACATGGTGCACGATTAAATCAATACAGGCGTATGCTTTAATTTATTAATATATATAGACTAAGTATAAAATTTGCTTGAAACTATATATGCAACTGTATAGACCTTACTTTAAAACTAACCCAGCAGTCCCTAATTACATACTCTTATATACTACATAGAAATTGATATATATAAAACACGTGATATACTTTAAACCCAAAATAGATTTGCTTACAAAACCAACATACACCAAATTTATATGGCACGCCAACTATACATACCAGATCTATATAGGTGAGAAAAGAAAGAGTAAGCAAGTAAATAAAATTTGCAGTATAACTTACCATAATATATTCCATTTGAGTAAAGAAGAGAAAGAGGGGACGTTGGCTGAGAAAAGCAGCATGCGGGGAAGATGGGAACGGAGGCGAGGAGAGGTAAAGAGGAGAGAGGGGTGAGGCACAGCGGCTATGGGGTGGTAGGCGGGTCTGCGGCAAGTCGGGTAGAGGGGCGACTTCGGTTCCGGAGGAGCTGGGACTGCGGCCGTTGGGAGGAGCAACGAAGGAGTTTGATAGGAAGGATCGGCTGCTAGTGGAGGTGAAGAAAGATGAGTGAGGTCGAGTTGCTGAGTTCGAGGCCACAGGGTAGTTGTGGTGTGAAAGCTCGGCCATGCTGGGTTTGGTGGCGTGGAGATAGCAGAGGGTGGGTGATAGGCGGAGGTCGTGTACAGCTGAAGTGTCGGTGAACAGGTGGCCTCGGTGATAGGGCTGTGAACAAATGATGAGTGTCAGGGGTTATGGCAACTAGTTCCAGATTTCTCAAATGTATACAAGCATTGTTTTGCATATTTTTCCCAAAGTCAAAATAAAAGAGAGGATCTAGGTGAGGAGATGAATCAGAGAGACGTGCAGAACTTTCCAAAAGAAGTAGACAATTGGAGAAAAGTGAACAGACAAAGTAAAAATAAAGTTCTTGGAAATATAAAACAGAGGGCCATAAATATTTGAACCGGGAATAGTAAGAGCCAAAAAAATTGGAATTCATGAAATAATTAATTTCTGTTGGCAGCTTTGCACGATGGGAAATGGAAGGACAGAGACCAAAAAGAATTAGTTGCAAAACCGGTACACTAGACGTTCGCATATTGCACCGCACACCGGATTTTTGAAAACACACAAATGAATACATTGTGAAGATCAGCACGACGAGACGCTCACAACGGTATATAGATATCAGTGTTACGATTAAATTATAAAAATTCGAATTTTCTAATAGCGGAAAATGCAAGAAAAACGCTGAAAAATAAGATCGACGGAGCCAAAGATGTCCGAATTTGGAAAAACGACAAACTGACATCTTGCTCAGAAGATGCTTTAGAATTTTTCTATGTAAAAATATTTAGGTTTCAGAAACATTTTATTTTCATCGCTTTTTAACTGATTAAATTGAAGTAAATTTACGCGCGAAATAAACTTTCATATTTTCGAAGGAAAATTTACCAGTTGCTATGTTTAACTAAACGCATTCCAAATATCAAATTTATATTTCAAAATTTTATCGTTTAAAATTTCACAAAATTTCAACTAATTACGTTATTAAAACAGTTGAAATTTACGGGTCGTTACAATAATGGTAGAAACTTTACCTGTGTCTTTTGATGATAAATTTAATAATGAAAATGATGAAGATTATAAGATGGAAATTATTAAAACACTAATACAGCAACCACTAGCGAACAAACTACATAAATAATTATTTTAGAAAATAATGATTTTTTGATAGCACCCTTTAAGATTTTAATAGATTACCCGTTAGATAATGCAGTTGGAGATATTAATACAAAAGTTGCTACTCGAAGAAAATTGACTCAAATAACAAAAGGTTATCAAGGATAACTATTTGATTTTAGCAATGTTAGAAGAACTTATCCAATTCGAGCAAAATAACATTTGGTAGTTGTTACTGAGATCACAAATTAATCCTTTATTGGTACAAATATGGGTATATAAGAATAAAGGCAATGAAAATGATGATATCATACGCAATAAAGATAGACTTGTAGCTCAAGGGCACAATCAGGAGGAAGGGTTGGCTATAAGGAAACCTTTGCACCTATATCACGTCTTGAAGCCATAAGAATACATTTGGCATTTTCCAGTTATCATAATATAACTTTATATCAAATGTAAACAAAAAGTGCATTTCAAATGGATACATCAAAGAAAAAAAAAATTGTTGAGCAACCACCTCCTTTTTCTCATAAAATATACTCGGATCATGTATATAAACTTAAAAAGTCACTTTACAGTCATAAATAAGCACCCTACTTGGTATGAAATACTTAAAAGTTATCTTTTAAGTTTCAGTTTTGAAACTGGTGGTAATGTTGAAATAACATTGTTTATTAAGAGAGATAAAATGATGTTTTAGTCGTTCAAATTTATGTTGATGATATAATCTTTGATTCAACAAATAAAACCATATGTAATAATTTTTCCAATACAATAAAAAATGAATTTGAAATGTCCCGCATGGATGAACTTAATTGTTTCAAAGGTTTACAAATGAAATAATTAGAACATGAAATTTTTAGTTATCAAGAAAAAAATTAAAATGATTTAGTAAAATGTTTTGGAATGGAAAGCACTACTAGAAACCCCACACTTATGAGCACAAGTTTTCACTCGGATAAAAATGAAAACAATAAAAATGCAGATAAAAAATTATATAGAAGAAAAATAAGATCTTTTCTTACAGTGATGACGATTTTAAGGGATGTAGGACAAATAAAAAGAGTACAAGTAGTACATGTTACTTCATTGGCCACTCACTCATCTATAGTTTAGCAAGAAACATAATTATTACCTTAATCAACATGTAAAGCCGAATACATTTCGACAACTCTTGTCCGCTTAGATGATACATATGCAACAAACCCTTTGGGATTTTTGTGTACATATACCCAAATCGCCTATATGTTGTAATAAAGATAGTTATATAAACCTTTCTGAAAATCCAATTAACCAATCCTAAACTAACCACATCGATCTTAGGCACCATTTCTTAGGTGATAATGTTGGAAAAGAAATATTTCACAAGATTTTGTAAAAATTGAAAATCAAACAGCTGATATTTTTACAAGACCTTTATGTGGAAATATATTTTTAAAACGAAGAAGAGACCTAGGTATTTGCTCATTAAATGAAATAAATTAAAGTTATCAATATTAAGGAATTGATACACTAAGTTTTAATATATATATAAATATTTAGAAAAGAATAAAATTTTAATATAAAAAATTTAGTCAATCAATAGGCAAAAACTAATCGACTGAATACAAAAAAATTAATTGATAAATCATAAATGGTCGACCGAACAACCACAAATTGGAATTTATTCTTCTTGGCCAAATATTCTTTAGAGCTACAATGACTAGTCCGCTGTTAAAAAAAAGAGTCGACTATCTAACAAAATAGTCGACCGACAACACATAAACAATAGATTGAACTGACCTTATTTTGAATGAATTACTCTCAACGAAAATGTATTTAGGCTTTCTACATATTAGTTAGCTGACCGAGTGGCAATAGTCGATTGATTGTAAAACCAGTCCACTGACTGCCTATTATTATTTTTTAGTCAAACACATTTCCTTATAATAAAGTCTTTATGTATTTCTTCTTACCATTCTCTCTTTGATACTTCTTCTTGCCAAAAACTGAGAACCTTCTTTCACATTAAAAACCTAAATTCCCAAATCCATGCCTCCCTTAAGGAAATCAAGATGCTTTTCATCTTCTCAAATCTCAAGTTCTATCCAGTGATGTTCAACTAAAAGAACTAACAAAGTAATTATTTAAAGGTTCAACAATCCCAAAAAATTAAGGATCATTAAAGGCACTTTTGCTAAAAACTGATGATTTTAGCCCTAATTTCATCGTCGAGTGAGCAAATTCAATTGGAATTTTTTACTTGTTTTTTATTTTAAAACCAATAAATTGTTTATTTTTCCTCTCATGGTTCAACTTTTCTATGTAGATTTATATGGTGACTTTATAGACTTCATAGTCGAGAAAATATTAGATGGAATAGTGTGTTTGGAAAAACTACCGCTGTAACGCTTCCTTGTTTAGAAAAAAATACTTAAGCGCCTTAGTGATGGAAAAGAGCTTAGAAAAAATTGATTTTTTGAAACTATAATGAAAATCCGATAAGTCATAGGTTTCTGAAAGAAGAAACCAAAAAGGTAATGTGACGACCCAAATTTTAAAATCTGAAATAAATTATAAACGGCATCAAAATATACTTATAACTAATTTCAGATATTAAAACTAGCGGACCGTAGATAGACAAAAATTTGAAAATCCTAAAATAATGAATAAAAAGGGAAACCTCAAAGCGGAATTAATCATCAAAATAAAAGAACATTAACTATGTAATAATTTTTATAACATTTATTACAATAGTTCCCATTTCAACACATTAACTATCAATAACGCATGAACAATATAAAAAAGGTATAAAAGAATATACAAATCAGCTATCCGCGTTATAACCTTTATCCACCTTTGCATTCCCTCTTTTGCTTCTATATGAAACTTCACACCTGTATAGATATATATAAAAAAATAAAAAGGAAAAACGTTTCAACTATGTTTGACCATGCCTAACCCTAGACACTACGACCATAGGCTCGATAGCTATTGCATAAGAAAAGACAGTCTACGTACCTCTTTTGAGGGATCAAGCCCATGTAGTTCTATTTCTTGCTCTTCTTCTACATCCAAACACTTGTTAGTACATTATAACTATAGCATTCATGCAACCATTGTAACAATCACAAACAATGCAACAAATGCAACCAATGCAACTATTGCCAACGTCGCAACCAATGTAACCGATGCAAAGAGTAAAAGTAAAAAATAGTATTCCTACATGTCCGTCTTAACAAATCGTCATACATGGTAAAATAATAACAACACGAAACCGTCAATCATCAACAACATTCAATGCCAATCCCAATCATGAAACAAGAACATAACAAGGCAAATATACTAACAAACATACAAATCATCCATTTTAGTAACACATCACCAATGTAAGTATAAACCATTAAATGTGTGCTAATCAGCCATAAAGTGATACAAATCAATCATCAAATGTGTACTAATCCAGTCAACAATAGTGATACAACATTCGGCATCAAATAACCATAATTAACTATCCATCAGCTAGCAGTAATAATGGTAAAATATAACAAATTCATCAAAATGCAATCTCATCATCAAACAGTAAACATATGTGATAATTATAACTAACTATCAATAAAAAATTCCACAACTGCAAAAATAAATATTTACATCCATTATTCACATAAATCATTTTTTATTCTTTATTGTAAATCAACCTTTATTTATTCATCTCAAAAACAATAATAATTCTTCCAAAATAGTAATCTACTTTAAATTCTTTTATTTTACTCCGTTTTTAAAATACCCCAAAACATAGTATTTTAAATCAAAATTAATAATCTTCATCAAATTGCATTTAAAACTATATTAGTATTTAAAACCTCATTATAAATAATTAACTTCAAAACATCAAATAAATATAATTTCTGTTATTAGTTATGAATTCTAATATTTATAAATAATAACCATATTTAATTCCATACTTTCAGTTTTATTGAAACTTGTTAAGTCGTCATTACTTACAAAACCACATAAAATTTATAAATAACCTTATTTATTATTTATTTTCCTAATTTTCTCATTATTGTCCAATTTATTCCAACAGATTATTTTCCAATTCAGATCAAGGAATTTATTTTAATTAAATATCCAAAAATACAACAATCAACAATAATTATCAAACCAAGGCATAATACATTCAAAATACTATAACATTCATTCATAGAACATAATATACATCAATGAATATGTTTTTTCATCAATAATTATGGATTTTACAATTTAAATTTTGATTTATTAAATTATATAATTCATACCAATGCGCTTTTTTCAATGGTCTCCAAACTCAAGAAAACCTATGCCAAATCGTCTTGAGTTCTGATATGGGTCCAACGGAAGAAACCAGACATGAATCAGAGTTCGTATATGAAAGATACAGAGGTTAGAAGTCTCAAGGTATAATTTGTAAATAAATAAAATGTAGGGACCAAATTTAAAATGCAACTTTCTTTCCCAAATTAAACCCAGTGACCATCGGTGAAATTTGACCGCCAAATTCGAATGCCATAGGCACCCATCCTCGATCTCACCGTCAGCATTCGAAAGCATGCCACCTCCACTATCTAACGCCACCTACCACGTCTCCTACTAGTTCATAAATCTCCAGAAAATGGCCCTCGAAGCCCATGCCACCGTTAGCTTCTTTCCTAGATTTTCGAAGCTATAGTGATCTGTTCATCATGAAATCAGATCCAAGTTCGTCTTGTTGAACTCTACGAAACTATGTCGTCAATTTCATCAATTGGTCACAAAATCAAAATGCCCCAATTCCAAGACCTAATTCTGCACTAGCCAACTTTGACCATCAATTTGTGGTCGACATGAGCACTTTTTTGACAAATGGATACTTGCTCCCTCTTTCACTTATCGAGAGCTTCGCAACGATACATAATTTCATAGGGTTTGGATAGTTTGATTTTTAATAACTTTTAATTAATTTGCTAATTGCCATTAGAGTGCAGTTAGGGTAGATTTCGAGATTAGGGAAGAAAACCGAAGATAGAGGTAAGGGTGAGGGTTTCGTTGCCTCACCTATATAGTTGTTCAGCTGGGTTATGGGTTGTCTATCTAGTTTTACCCGAAACAGCTACATACGCTATTTAAACACTTCGCCTTTATTTTCCAAACAGTAACTCCAGACATATCAACATTATATATCAAATTGATCAACTCGGAATGACCTTCGCAACGATTATAAATACGATACCAAATTCACTCTTTTATTAAAAATTTATTTTTGATTACTTAATATTAACAATGTTAAATTTTTGGATCGTTACAGTCTCTCCCCTAAAAGAATTGCGCCCTCACAATTTTCCACAAATACAACCTTTAATCAAAATTAATAAATTGTTAGTCTAATCACAAAATATGGAGAAAAACACAAATCAAAAAGTAGCATATAACGAGATATAACATTAACTATGATATAGTCAAATTCATCCATAAACTTAATTTTAAATTCCTACCCACATATACTATAATAACACACACTGTCTCAACCATAAAATCCCAATTATAGTATGTAATATAACATTTCATTCAGAGGGGTAAAACAATATCAATCATAGAATAAGTCATCTCATGCATTTCTACAATTCAACCACAATTGTCTATAATTAAATTCCACAACAAATAAGTTGACCCACACAGGCGTGTGCCCATAAATGAATAAACACAAATTAATAATCCACATAGCTTATCCAAATAAGCGCACATATTTAAAATAATGTGGTATCATCACCATACAAACCTATCAAACAATAATACGTCTGTATTAATTTTTGTTCTAACTGTACCCATCATAATATGCATACCCTCAAACTATTAATGATCTTCCCCATTGTCTCATTCTCAAGATATCTGGTGTACCATTTCATACCTATATCATCAACTATTATGTGTACCTACCTATGATCACTGTAATGACCCGAAATTTGATCGCTTTAATCAAAGGTATTTAAGTATTTTAAAATATTCAGATGTAGATTATTTTCATAAGTAATCTTGTTTTAAAATAATAAAGAATGATAATGAACTTAATTTGGGAAAAAGTTCTGGGAAATATTTCCTTTGGAAATAATACCGATAAAATGGCCGAAAACCGTTTTATCGATAAACAACTCTAATAATCGTAATACGTCGCGTACGAAGATGGATAAATAGACTAATTTTTTATAATTAAACAAGAATATGAAATAAAATTAATTATTTATTTTGGGAATAAAATGTATTTAAGACATCATCGGTGATGCCCTTATATTTAATAATTGATTTATGAATTTAAATTGAGATTTAATAATTATTTTAGTTATTCAAGTAATTGTTTTAAATGATAATAATTAATTTCAAATTGTTATAAAGCGATAATAAATCATTTTTAATAGTTTTATAAAAATATATATTTGATTTGAAAATATTAGAAAATTCATATCACTTTATCGATATAATAGCGATTTTTGTAAATATTTGTTAGTATTAATTTATATGGTTTTATAAATCAAATGTGATCATTTTAATTAATTAATAACGATTATAAATTTATTTTCAAATTTTGTTTACATTTATATGTAATTTAAAGTATAAGTAAAAATGTGACTGGAAATCGGTTTTCCGATTTTCAACAGTTTAACGAACGGAAGTTGTTCAAAGTGATCGCAATGTTGTTATTCTCTTATGCACATCCATGTACATACATACATACATACATACATACATATATATACACACATATATATAAACGTCCCATGCACACTTAAACACATACAAACATACAAATATACATATACATTTATATATAAACATATATAAGAAAACTATCCAATAAATTTCCTAAAAGCTTAACTCTTAAGTGTTCTCTTAGTCTACCCTTACACATCAAAGGACATGTGACACCCCGCACCTCTAGGCACCCCAAATATCAGACATGACTAGAAGCATGGGTGGTCGGGTGAAATAAAAATCCATAACATAGCATATAGATTAAGGAAACAACATAAAATGACTAGAATATTACAACGGAGGAAAACTTTCACTAATTATAAACTAATAGCAAGACAACTTCATTAAAAACAACATTATCCCAAATTTATTTCTGAAACCAAAAGTACCAAGTAGTCTCCACCAAAACATAAAACATAACAAAGTTCACAATATAGGTCCTCATATATAGAGTAAAGTACGGAAAAGAGAAACGAAGTACATGAAACAAAAGAAACAAAAGCTGAAGATAACATTTGCTCCAATGACCCTCCAAGCTGCAAAGAACTGCAACCTAGACCTACCTTCCCGTGATTTGGGGAAAATAGGAAACATAGGAATGGGTCATACATAAAGTATGGTGAATGAGAAATAAAATGAAGCAGAAAGAATAAAATAGTTTAATTCCAGGTCTTTCCCGGATACCGCAAAGGGTGAATAATATAATGCAGTGAATCCTTCTTAGATACAATTCCTATGGAGCCAAAGTCCATGGTTACACTAGGGAAGTCAACCATGCAGTAATAATAAACATCAATCGGCCTGTCGGACCTGCTGTCCTTACCTAACCACGTGCTACAGCATCAAAGTCATGCTCTTCACCCATGCACTATGACTAAATGCCTCTTACGTCTGACTGGCGCCGACTCAAACAACCTCGCAGGACCTCGAAGTTGCGCTCAGGCTTCGCCAAACTGGACTCCTATCCTCCTATCTCCTCGGTCACCAACGTTGACTTGCCCCTATCCAACGCCGTTATAATTTATATCCATTTACGATGGATTCGGAGTCGGATTTCTTTGTAATAAGAATTTTCTAAAATTTTATAATAATAGTTTTCAAATGAAAGAAAATGATCTAGATTTGGGTTAATAGATTTGAAAATATGAGTAAAATAAGTTTTGAAAATAATCACGGTTTTTCAGTTCGAAATTCATAAAGGGATTTCTTCTAAAAATGATATTTTTAATTCTTTAAAAATATAAAATAAATCCTATAAATCTTTTAAAATGTTTAAAAGAGATTTGAGTTATAAAAATGGATTTCTAAATTGTTTTAATCAAATAAGCTTTTAAAACACTATTTGTAGCACTTTTTCGTAGCACTTTTAATAACTTTTGTAAACAATGATTTAACTTAATTATTCTTTCCTGAATCTTTGGTGAATCTTTTCAAATGAATAATTAAGTGTTTTTTTGAAAGCGATTTGAAAATTCTTTTAAAGGAGTTTAAATTAAATTGGTTAAAGGAAAATTGTCCTAAAATAAAATTAGGAATAATATTAAGTAAATAAAAATCATCTCTAAAAGATAATAAAAGAATTTAGTTTCGATCAAATAACTTGACCATCTTATGGGTGACAGGGAGATAGTATCTAGGATTGGGTTTGGGAAACCAGTTTCCTGCCGTCCCTAGCTACCTGGACTGGCCAGACGGTGGGGGATAGTAAATTTGATTTATTAGGATCAAAATTTCCTAAAGTATAAAAGATATAATTTTCCAAATTTAAACAACTTGGATCGTATAGGAATGATCTCCTTATACTTGGTATTAAATTTTGAGGAGAGAACCCGTACTATCTGTGTGAATTTAAAAGGTGATTTCACCGCTATTCGACGGATAGTAAAGGTTGAAAACGGAAATTGATGTTGAGTAGAATCAGTGTAATTTCTATCGACCCTTTTTAACTCAATAATGTTTTCCAATATGACTTATGAAAATGATTTGGAATTAATTTAATTCCTATACTTAAAAAATTTTGGTTGGGGTTTATAGTAAACGATGTCTTAAATAACATTGTTTTTGACTCGATTTGGAAGTATGATTTGAAAATCTTTGTTAAGATTTAAATGAAATGATTTGGAAATATTTTCCTAAGTGAAAAATGAAATGATTTAGAATTTTTCCAATATTTAAAAAGGTTTTAAAGTAATCAAATGATTTGATAAGAGAGGTTTAATGATTCCGTATATACCGGAAAGAAGTTTTAAAGATATATATCTCCAGAAGATATTTTGATAAAAATAAATTAATCAATCAAAAAATAATTCCCTATTCACCTAACATCTTTTTAGCGATGATTGGTTTGAAGGAACCGGGGTCAGATTTGAGTAATTCTTATCAAGAAACCACTTCGAACAAATATACGTATCCGAAGTGAAGACATGGAATGATAATAAATGAAATGAAGGGCTGCTTATCACTGACCCTCGGTGGAAATTTACCATATCATGTATATAGGTGGCAGTAGTATCTTCATTTGATCTTCGATGCAAGAGATGCTCGCTACTAATCCTAGGGGTAATTCCCGACAGGATGTAGTAGGAGGGTTCCTTTGGTTTGTCTTGTTCCTGAACAACTTGTATGGACGAATGTCTGGCATTGCATTTCTAATTACATTGATTGATCTGTATGAACGTATCATCTGTTTGGTGGCGGAGAAGGCAACTTCTCTTAGCTTAACACCCTTTCCTGAGACTTACGAGCTCAAGAATTATACATTCCTATAAATCAGTTTTGTGATTATGAATTGGCAATGTGGCATTCAAAGTGGAATGTGTTATGTGAAAGGCAATCGCTACCTCAGGCCTCATCACTTGATAATGGCTTAAACAGGGTACGCCGTAAGGTACGTGGTTTGCAACCATTAGGGTACGATCATAACCTTTCTTGATAACCCTTTATATTTTGGGTATGTGGTGTATGCTATGAGATGTCTCGGATAAGTCGATAACGACCGAGGTGATGTCATATTCAATTTCTATCCAGGCCATGTCTGAGTGCGAAATAGGGATAGACCGATCTTGCCAGGTGCGAAGGATTGTTTGTGTATCCTCGATACATTCCTCTAGATATGTATTGTAGGGAAGGTAGTCCCTTACCTGCCATTGTATGGAAATCCATTCTCGAATAAATGCCTTCGGATTTAGTTGTAAACCTATTATGCCATCAAATTTAACCAATGTAACAATTTCAGCTATTTGAATATATTTACTTGAAAAGTGTTTTCAAAGAATGTCATTAAAAATAATATTCCTAGATAATGTATAGCAAATATTTTGGTTATCGTAAGGTAAAAACCCGTTCCGTGTTTATATGCGGCATGGTCTTATAAGATACCTTTGTTTTTAAAACGCGTATTTTAACATTCTCACAACAGTTCCATGACTAACCCGCAATTTATTTTCCTTTCTCTTAAACTCTGGGTGCCTTAATATTCCCGGTAGCCAAGTAGTTCAGGTTTAATTAGAAGAAATCTGGATGGAGCTCGGAGCAAGGAGTTAGAAGATTCTTCTGAAGATTGTTATCTGTTTCCACCACACTCGTGTATTATTGTATTCTGCATTTGTAAGGATAGATAATTATAACTGTCCATGTTTAACTCTGATAAATGTATTTAAAATTTTCCATTGTAAAGATTATATATTGAAATAATATATGTTACTCCATTTATGTGAGATTCTGTTCTGTCTTTATTTCTTTTTACCCTTAATAATTGGGTTTTCCGGCACTCGGATGCTCGGAACGCAACACGGAGGATGTATGAGTGTCGATTTTCGAGGGTCAAAAATCCCGGATGTCACAATTACATCCCCAAAATAGTATGTCTGTAGTCATGGCTACACTCTTCAAATGAATTGATCATTTACTTGTGCTTCAATTACAACGATCCTTACATCACTTGCGTGCTTTGGATATATGCTAACTTGTATGACCATTCCTCTACCGAGGATTAATGGAAAAATCCTGGTTCTCAATGTACTCGCCCACAAGCCCAAAGATAACACTAGATCCATTTTACTGACCCAGGGTATACAAATACATTCCTCCGATCAGGGGTAATAAGTCCAAGTACCCAATGAACTTCCTCACAATACCCCTACTTATGAGTACATAATAAAACACTATGAGTATCTACAATCCCTTAGTATGTGTATTCGATCCCTTTTCTTGCTTCATCCAATTTCATTTATCCTTAAGGAACCATTTCGTATTCCTTTCTTTCCACGATAGAATATTTCAACATTCTATCCATGGGTCACCTTTCCTAGAACCGTCCTTTATGGATAATCATCCTCATGACTCCATTCAACATTGAGATATCATCATTGGAATACTTCTAAGCATCCTCATTCCATTTTTCCATAGTAGAAACCACCCTCATTCTGCTCATGAGCTCCCTTCCTCAACTCATCTATGTTCCATCTTTAATAGTGATTCCTCCATCCAATGACTAGGATAATTCACCTAACATATCAAAGATGGACCTACTAGCAAGGAGAGTTCCGATACATCTTAAAAGAAAAATATTTAACAAAATATTTTTATTTTCAAGACAAAGCTTCCATCTCCCTTAAAACAAAAGATCTCCTTTCTTCTAAAAATACACTACTAATTTACAAAATAATTTCTCAATGTATTTCCCATCATTTTAAACTAATTGAAAATAATTTTGAGAAAACATTGTCTTATGTAATAAATCAAATCATCCATTGAAATGAAACTGTTTGTTTTAAAATATTTATGAGAGCCTAAAATAGGTTTTTGAAATACATATTTTTAAATTTCGGATAATGGACATCTCGCCTATCCTTGACTTCCTCAATGGTATCCTTCTTTAGTCATTAAAATACTCCAACCACTCTTTCTCATCTTCATTGAACCTCTTCACATTTCTTAGTCAAACAAAGTATATACCATTATAGTATGTCAACCAAGTGAACAAGTAAGCAACCAAAGAGATAATAACCAATCAAAACAAATAATCAATAAGCAAACAAACAATCAACAACAACCGATACAAGCAAAAGAGATTAATCAAAGCAAGTGCGACATGCATTAATTGGTGAACATCAAAAAAACAAGTAAGAAAACAAGTAATTTTAAAAAATAAATCATAGTTTAAGAAACAATTAACAATATAATGCGATTAAGAAAAAAAATTTGAACAAGCCCGACATTGATAAATTAAAGAAACATTCAACAAATAACAATTAAAACCAATCATAGTATAATAGACTATCAACAACATGATACAACCATAAGAGATTAATTCAAACAACACAACATAATTGATAAATAACCAATGGGTAAATAAGCAAGTACATTTTGTTAATTGCAATTAATTTAACAAATAAAAATGCAATACAAATAATTCATTCAAAGTAAACGAACATAAACAACAAGGTGGCTATTCCAAACATCGAAATGGACATTAACTTCTTCATATCCCAACTCTCTTCATCGAAGGGAATGACTAGACGCCCCTACAACTCATTAGAAAAAATCACCCACAACAACCATAAGGTTAACATCGTCACAATGAGTGTTAGGAAAACTCAAAACTCATCGTACCCCCTCATCTTACGCCCTTTCTTACATAGTTTAGCTTTATAGTTCTTAATTAAAATTTTCAAATAAGATATCTTTTTAGTAAAATAACTTTTTAACAAACACAGCTAAACTTTGCTATTTAATTAAATATTTTACTTTTTCAATAATTTACATTTCAAATCAGATCATTCTTATCTTAATTAATATTTTCTCAAGGTATTGCAAAACTAGATATTTTATAATACATCATTTCTTAATAACATGTTTCCAAATATATCCTTAATAAATTAATTTTCAACTTAGGTTTTCTTAAACCAAAATCCTTTGTTCGAAAAAAATTATTTTACCGCCTTCTTTATCTGAAAAGATAATTGTCAAATAAAGATACTTCAGTTAAACTCTTTTCAAATATTCCCATTAATAATATTAATTTCTTCAATAAAAATATTTACATTATACTAAATAATTCCTTTAAAATAACATTCTTTCTATGGGATAACTTTTTTGTAAAGTGCCTTTAAAATAAATCTCCTTCAAATCATATAAAATTTTAAGCAAAGAATGTTTCAAAAAAAAATACTTTTCTTTAAAATAAGGGTTCTCTCTAGATACTCTCTAATAAGATCTTTCAACAAAAACATTTTTAAATCCTTCGCTGTCATTGAAATTGTTTTCTTCCTTAAAACAACTTTTTATACAAATACTCCTCTAACTTTACAGTATATTTTAAAATATCTTTTAATGAAAAATATTCCTTTTTTCCAAAATATGCCCTAACAAATATCTTTACTAAGTATTCCAATTCATAATGGGGATACAAAATATTCTTCAGCATATA
Organism: Allium fistulosum; assembly: GCA_030737815.1. Classification (NCBI taxonomy): domain Eukaryota; kingdom Viridiplantae; phylum Streptophyta; class Magnoliopsida; order Asparagales; family Amaryllidaceae; genus Allium; species Allium fistulosum. The sequence goes on along the minus strand of CM060905.1, from coordinate 874,634,407 downwards.
CTTTATTTAAACGATGTTTCCAAGTAACAACAATTTTAGCTGAGATGCCCTCACTAAAATATTTCTTTCAAAATAGAATATTTTCAATAAGAACACTTTCCAACAAATATTTCTTTTTCCATAGATAAAATCTTCCCTTATTTTCAAAGAGTTCCTAAACCATAACACCATTACAAAAATACTTTCCAACAAAAACAAACAAATTTTTCCCACATTGAGATATTTAAATAAAAGCCGAATTTAACTTCCGATATCTAGTTAAAACACCTTTTACTAAAAAACTTAAAAAAAAAAATATTTTTACAATATTTTCACTATCTCTTTCTTATAAAAATATCTTTGCAATTTATTTTATTTTGCAAAACTAAACCCTTTTTTTTCAACAAAATTTAATGAATTACTCATGTAAAAAATAAGCATTTTTCCCTTTTTAATAAAATATCTTAAAAATTTAGGAATTTGTACATCATAAATTTTCCAAATAAATATTATTCACTTAAAAATAAAAGTATCTTCATTTTAATGAGGTCATGTTTCAATTAATTTAACATTAGATGTGTGTCACTTAGTTATAACCAACACTTATTATTTTCTATACAATGGTCATCATAAATAAACATAATTATAGGGGATGTAAAAATGGATAAACAAACAAAGCTCTACACATAAAGCACAAAATTTTCAATCAAACACTCTCTTATTTATATTTTAACCCAACCTAAGTTATGGAATAAACTACTCTAATTAGTTTAGACTTACTCAAGGCTCAGGGAATCGCTAAACCTAGGCTCTGATACTAAGTGTGATAACCCATTATTTTTAAAATGTAAAATCAATTATAAACGACGTCAAAATACACTTACAACTAATTTCAGATATTAAAAGCAGCGAACCGTGGGTAGATAAAAATTTAAAAATTCTAAAACAATGAATAAAAAGGGAAACCTCACAACGGAATCGATCAATATAATAAATAAACATTAAACCCATAATACAATTTATAACATTTATTACTTTAATTCACATTTCAATACATTGATTAATAAAAATTCATGGACAATATAAAATAGTATAAAAGAATATATCAAATCAGCTATCTGTTATATAGCCTTCATCCACCTTTACATTCCCTCTTTTGCTCCTACCTGCAACTTCACACTTATGTAATATATATATATATATATATATATATATATATAACAGAAAAAAGTTTCAACTAGGTTTGAATGTGCCTAACCTATATAGTACGGCCATGTAATCAGTAGATATTACATAGAGAAAGACAGCCTATGCATCCCTTTTAGGGGATCAAGTCGACGTAGTTCAATTTCGTAATTTATTTGTAACGACCCGGAATTTCAAACACTTTGTATTTAAATATCTGAAGTGATTTAATATTTTGGATCTTTGATTAAATATGATAAATGTGATTCAATAACTTATTTACCCATTCTAAGTAATAACTAAAGATGGTAAACTTGTTTTTTTAAAATGTTCATAAAAAATGTATAGTTCGATGAAATACCGATAAAATGAGCGAAAATCATTTTATCGATAAACAATTTTTTTCTTAATAGAAATTGTTCAAACTTTTCCTACATACGCTTAAACAGTTAGAAAATCATTAATAAGTAATAAAAATATTTTTCACTAAATCTCTTAGGAAGTTCTAGAAGGGGAGGGATGATATGGTAATTAACTAAAGAAGAGAAGCTATTTTCATGTAACGGTGAGATGTAAAGTAATACTTGTGAAAAGCATGAGAAGAGGCTCTTTGGCCAGAAAATTGAAAAGGTAAAGGAGTTCTTAGACATGTGATAAAACTTCATGATAATCAAAAGATTCAAATGTAATAAAAGATCAAAAATGGTGGAAGTAATTTAGCACTAATCCACTTTGTTCTTCACTAATCTTTCTCTAATTAGTTCAAATTTTCTCCCAACTTTCATCATAGCCTTAGATATCCTTAGTAAGCATGGAAAGCAGAGAAAAAGTGGATGGAGTGAAGACATATGGGGTTTCAAATATGGGCCATGAGCATGGAGGGTGGGGGTGGTGTTGCCTTGTCGTTTTGGTGCTAAAGCTTAGATCTTTAGATGTTTGGGTATGGTATGAGGTGGTTATATGTTCTTGGGTGCTTTTTCTTTGTTTTTGCATGTATTTTGTGAGTTTACTCACCATCGAATGATTAAATAATGCATTATATATGTTGTGTGGTTGAAATATAAAGTTAAAGTGACATTAACCAATCAAAGTTATAAACTTTGGACCCCACTCGCTTTTGAAAGCAAATGATAACTTTATATTATATAATATCACATCTATTACCTTCTATAACATGCAACATGGCCTTGAAATTGTCTTTATATGGTTGCTTGGCTTTTGTGTTGAATTGAAGTGTGTTTGAAAGTGTTTGAAGCAAGAATAGTCGCTATAAGTGCACTTTGATATCCTATATTTCTAACCTGTGTATATGGAAGATTTATGACCTTGCCTGGGTATTATTTTTTAATTATTCTCTACACATATTTTGGTGTATGGGATAGTAAAGAAATGGTTTGAAAAGTTATAGAAATTATCAAACAAAGTTTTGAAAGTTAGAAGCGAAAAGGTCGCTATGGATGCACTTTGAAAATACCTTGTGTTCGCAATTTTTAAAGTCAAATTCGAAAGACAAACTATGAGCTTCTTTGCATTTTAAATATGTACTATAATTGTAATTATTACTAAAAAATATAAAAGTTCAAATTATTCATTAGCTTGTGAAAAAAGTTACAAAAAGTTATAGCGAGAAGAAAGTCGCTATATGATCACTTTGAAATGTCTTATTTTAGGGAAATTTGTAATTAATTTGAAAGACATTCTTTGTTGTTTCTTTACATTTTTAATAAGTATTATATATGTACTTAGTTCTAGAAAAAAATTGGTGTTTAAAGATTTTAGAACTGGTCAAACAAAGTGGCTAAATTTAGAGTAAAAAGGTGTTTATAAATGCACTTTGAAATATAGGTTGTTTTCGGGAATTTTTATAAATAAATTGGAGGATTCCTCAGGGGTTTCTTTTCATTTTTTTAAATACCCTAAGTGTAGTAATTACATTAAAAATTTCAAGCCTAAAATAATTAGTTTGAGTAAAGAATACTGGCCACAAAGATCGGGCATTTTCATGTTGATTTTCTACCCAGGACTTTATATAGCATTTATAAATGTTGTCGTCGACCTATTAAGCATTTCTGGGCTGTTGCATTATTTTGTCTTAAAATAGGATGTTTTGACTAATTTTTTCATGATTTAAATGGTTTATAAATTATTTTCTTTGAGGAATCTTTTTGTGGAAGTTCTAATAAAATGTATTCGAGTTTGAAAAAAAAAATTAGAAGTTTAAATATAGTAATAATTATTTACGAATTTTGAAAGTAAAATGTTGTAAAATGTAAAACGTAATTTTTGTTGATTTTTTCAAATTTCTAAACTAGTTATTTTTAAGTAAGTCACGTATTTTGCAACAGAATACGGCATATTTTTGGATTATAACACTTATGTTATAATAAATGATTTTGATTGGGTTATTAAAAGTATATTACCTTGTTTAATAGGTGTAGATATATTTGGATCTTTAAAAAGAATATTTTAAAGATAATGACAAGTATGAAATGGTTTAGGTTTGTTGTGCCAATGTGTTAACAACATTTGTTTTTAACCCTTTTTTATTATACTTAGTAATATAATTATATCTTGAAAGGAATGTTTTAAAGATAATTATAAGTGAAGTGGTTTTAGGTTGTTGTGAAAATGTTCAAGTAACATTTGCCTTAAAATGTAATTAGACATTTTAAATAGATATTTTGAGAGTAATAATAACAAGTATGGAATCTTTTGAAAAAAGATAGAAAAAGTAAAGTTTATGGTGAGTTTATGCACATCGTACGAGCTTTAGTATATGCATACTATGTTTTGTTGGCTTATGGTGAGTTTAGGTGATGACACTATGATTTGTTCTGAGGTAGCATGAATAATCTTCTAAGTAATAATGTAATGACCCGCAAATCCGCACGGTTCAAGCTGACAATGAACCACACATGTCCAACCCAAATTGAACGGAAAGACAGATAGTTATGGGAAAGAAAGAAAGAAAGGAGAGGAGAAGAGAAGAAGAAGAGAAAAAAGAAACTAAAACAACATGGAACCTCACAATTGTCGTGGAACAACATATAATATAGTATCAATGAATTTTACAAAAGAGAACTGTAATATACATATATCCATAAGAGTACAACAACAAATCACAATCATCAGACTGGACAGTTATAATAACATGTCCTTACAAATGCTGATATTTAAACAACTATGCATTGGAAAAATAAACAAATACGTGAATACGACCTGAAGACCTCCACCTTGCCTGCTGAAGCTCCAAAGTATTCAAATCAAAATCTATAAATATGCTCGGTCTGACCCGAGCATTGAAAGGGAAGAATGCTCGGATCAATCTGGTAAACCAGCATGAGAAAACACATCTCAACTGAATTTTAAAGTTAAAAAACCTTTCAAAACAAAGGTATCTCGTCAGACCACATCGCACATAAACACGGACGTGTTTTTACTTTACGATAACCAAAACGTTTCATACCAAATTCTGTTATACTATACTAGTGTCTAGTATACAAATAATATTAACCATAGCCGAAATTGTTACATTATTAAATTCAAGCATACTAGGCTCTACAATCAAAATGGCAGGCATGTAGTGGAGAATGAATTTCCAACAAATGACCAGGTGAAGGGACTACCTTCCGGCAGTACATCTCTAGAGGAATGTACCAAGGCCCAACTGATGGTCCTCTACCAACACAAGACCAGCCTACCTCTAACTAGATAGTACCAAATATGTCATCACCTCGGTCGTTACCGACCTATCCGAGGGCCCTCTTCCTATACACCACAATAATTTAAAACCCGGCATCATAGCCGGAATATATATATATATATATATATATATATCTAGAAAGGGAATATCATATCCTAATGGTTGCGAACCACATAGCCTTGCTGCATCCACCCTTTTTTGGTCATTTCCAAGTGTGAGGTCTGAGGTACGATTACCTTTCGCATAGCACATTTAACTTTGAATGCCACATTTCCGTTTATCACTAATTGACTTCCACAAAAATACAACATCCAAGCTCGTATATCTCAGAGAAGGGTGTTAAGCTAATAGGAGTTATCTCCTACGCCACCAACAGATGTACGTTTGTAAAAATAACCGTTCGTGATTTAGAAATGCAATGTTAGACACTCATCCACACAAGTTGTCCAGAAACAGGACAAACCAAACGTACTTCTCCTACCACATCCTATTTTGGCAATCACACCTAGGATTAGTAGGGATTAGTCCTTGCAAATCGAAGATTTTCATAACAGAACACTACTGCCACCATAAGTATACGATATGGTAATTTCCCCTAGGGTCTAGCGGTAAGTAGCCCTACATCATGATGACCACCATCTTCAAAAATGATCATCATAAACCTGCACTTTCGAATGCATACATTGGTCCGAAGTGGGTTCGGATAAATCTGATCCCGGTCTCTCCGGATCAACAACGATAAAGAGACCAAATTTGATAGTCGGTTATTTAACTATCAAAGCAACAATAAAATCTAGTACATTAGTAGTCACTAGGCTTATTTAATTAATCTTTTATTAACTAAGTCAATTCCCTAATATTTACTTCAAATTATCTTTTTAAAAGGGTATATTCACAAAACCATTTCAAATTATTCGATAATGGAAAACATTTCGATATACTTATATTATCGTTATAAGTACATTCACAGATCATTTCATTTTAACCACTTAGAAAATATCTCCATATACTTAAAACGAAAATAAGTATATATACAAATCTTAAGGAAATTATTCTTCAAAATGCACTTTATTTTGGTCAAAACGAATGTTGCGTTAAACATCGTTACGACAACCCAAAATGCTAGTATAGGGATTATATATATATATATCTTGTATACTACATAAAACATTTCTTTTCAGAGATCATTTACTATAACAATAGTGTTATAGTCCATGCCTTCCTTACTTCCCCAAAAACGTCTATTACAACAATAAATGTTGAATCTATGTTTTCTATACTTATCACATTTTAAATCATTTTTCAAACTATTAAATTCCATTTGGAATTATTGTTTCCAAAATATTATTTTAAAAAGATAAATTACTTTTAAACTATTAACTCCATCAAAATATTTCTTTCAAAAATTCCTTTAAAAGATAAACCACCTTTAAAACGATTAACTCCATACCTAAATTTCAACATAAATCATTTCTATATTTATAAACCACGTTTATAAATTTCACTTCTATTTTTATAAAACTTCTATTTTTATAACTTTTCTTTATTTAAAAAATTCCTTTTATAAATCTATTCTTTTATAAAATATATTCTATTTATAAAATCCATTTATAAATCCCTTTTCTTTGATAATCTAATTTATCTAGAAAATCCATTTACAAAATATTGATTTCAAATCCATTTAATATTTCATAAAATACCATTTAAAATCCATTACTTATTTATAAAATATACTTTTGTAAATCCTTTATATAAATCATTCTAGAATCTCTATTTAAAATCACTTTACAAAATAGTAAAATGAAAATAACAAAAATCATACTTTTATTTATTTAAAATAATTTTCTTTCTCTTACTAATTCAAAAATTATTAAAACATATAAAAGTCCAAAATCACTTTAAAAATCATTTCCAATTAACAACCATTATTGTAACAACCGAGGTTTTTCCCCAGTCAGTTATCGACGTTAGACGACTAAAGTTGCTAACAAGGTGCTGTTTGGAATTTATTATCGGGTTTGGAATTCTTGTCAAAACAATTGAGTAAGAGTTGTGGGCTTTAAAATTAATCTCAGCCCACATGCCGTTTCCTTATTTTTCTAATCGACCCGTTCCTCTTTCATTTTGAAAAAAACCCTAAAATGTAAACGAACGAAAAGAAAAAAAAAACAATAGTAATGGCGGTTCGTTCTTCGATCTGGAAAACGTAGGGCTTCAGAAAATTGGGGCTTTCGTTCGTTCTTTCGATGCTTGCTAGGGCTTCGTCTTCGATTATCTCTCGCGCGACCTCGTCGATGCTAAGGTGAGTACCCACTCACATCTAATTCTCGTCTCAAGTTGAATTAGGGTTTAAACTTCGTGATATTCGTTCGTCTATATGTATTTGAATTTGTCAAATTCTTTTCTCTGGCCGCTGATTTTAGTTTCGATGCTTGAGATATAGTCTGACTTTGTCATATACGTATATTCGATAGAACTTGCTTCCCACGGTTTTGATTTTTAACTGTGATGATTACGACTTTGAATTTGCTACTCCATGAATTTCGCAAACTTGACTTGTTCGACTTTGGCTTCGATCATTTTTAATTTTGTGAGTTTCTGACTTTCACCTGTACGTTCGAATTTGAATCTTTTGCTTTCTTGTGGCTTGATATTTGAGATTGATACACCTGACACTGTTCGAACTTGGCACTGGTTGACTTTGACCTTAACTTGATATTGTTTACTGACCTGTACATATTGTTGCTCGATTATGTGGTTCCTGTCTCTGACCATCTTTTATCTCTGACCTGCTTTGATGTTTTCTTTGATTATCGGTCTCTGACCTGATGTGTAGTATGAGCTACCAGATTGCTTTTCACTTGATCATGTTGGCATTGTTTGAGTTGTAGCTGATCATCTTGAACTTGTTGCATTCCATTTTTATGTGTACATCTCTCTGACTTTTACATGCAGTCTGGTTTTTGCTTCAAGTCCATATATATGCTCCTGTGTTGAAACCATTTGCACATGACTCTTGTACCTGTAGTGTTGACATTATGTGCATTCCAGTTTAGCACTCATGTTTTGATTCAAGTTAACTGTGCATGCCAGGGTACCATATTTTCCCAATCATCATTTGCGAGTTCACGCTTATGCATATAGTTACTGTACGATTTTAGTCAGGGTTGTTATTTCACTGATATGTGAATTTTACTGGGTTTGCAATTGCTAATGTGCTTTACTCGAACTAGCTACTGATCGCGGTGGTTTTACCGGACATTAATTATTGTGAGTCACTAGTTTCTTGTTCCATAGAGCCACCTGAGTGTGGTCGACTGGAGAACTTTTTGTTCATTGTATTCTGATTGTACACTGCGGTCAGCGTCACTGCATTGTCTTTGGCTTCAAGTATTGTTGCATGGTCTCTCTTAATTGTTTCAGGTGCACTAGAGTATTATGTTGTACCCTCTGGTGCATCCCTGTACATGATTTCCTTCCCTTTGAAATCTCTGGTCATGGTTGTCATCTGCACTATCATTTTGTTGCTCCTTTATAGTTTAGTTCCACTATATGCTGTACCATTCGAGTCAGTTGGTAATGTGTGTTGAAGTCACCTGACTTCAACATCCTTGGGCATTTGATTACTTGTGGCCTCGACTTGGTTATACACTGCATATTCATGTGTCATTGTTGCTCGCATCTGCTCATCCCTGTCATACTTGTTGTCATGGTGGCTGCCTCTGTATGTACGTGCAGTCCCACCTGAGCCTTGTTGTATGTTCTTCACTATTTGCCAGTTGTATTTGGGTGCAGTTTTACCCTCGCAGTTCTTTGGTCTATTAGTCGAGTTTGTGTGTATTATTTTAGTGGCGAGGCAGTACACGCGTGCGTGTACTGCAGCCCTAGCAGGATTGACGAATTTAGTTGATATTTCGATTGTTAAATTATTTCGTGGTTCAATTAAATATTTTGAAGTTGTATTTTGAAATGGTTCATTTTGATTTGAGTTGGATCCGTTGGCTTTAGGATTCATTGATCTTCTGAGTATTTCATAGACTGTATTGGCGAGGCAGTACACGTTAGCGTGTACTGCAGCCAATCAGCATTGTTGTTTTTAAAGTGACATTTCAATTGTTTAAATTGATTTGGATTGTTTATTTGCTGTTAAACACTGTTTAGTGTTATATCTGCCGTTATCCGATTCTTTTATCGAGGAGTCGGATATACGAGATTTCTGTGATTATCGTCTATTTGACTATCTGATTATTATTGCTGCTATGCACTAATAAACTGGTTTGAATTAGACTGACCTGGGTATTATTTTCTTTTGAATGTAATACTCGGGTCAGACCCGAGTTATTTCAGGTTGTAGATTTCTTTCTTTGAGTTGCTGTTCGGGATTTGAAGACTTTTCACACCTTCTGAAGTTGTCAGTGTCATTTTGTAGTAGTCGTGTCATTGTATAGAACGATATGTATTCATGTATATTAGTCGATAATGTACTTGTATATATAACTTCTAGAGTCGACAGTTGTAGTTGTATCATATGTATCGTGTCAACTATGTATTAACTGTCATCAGTTATATATATATGAGACTTTTGTTTTTATCTGTGTTCCGCAATTATATTATCTGTGTTATTGTTATATCTAATGTCCTAAACTATTATGAACTATCGTGGTTTGTTTTATACTGATAATTGGGTGTGTCGATGGGAGTAAATAAATAATAGATGAAAAATAAAAAGTATATACCACTCCTATCGAGATAACCAATATTAGTGTAAGGCCAACTACGGATGGTCGCTCCTATCCAGCCTTATTCTTCGTAATAATAGACAGTATTTCTTTTAATACTCTTTGTTATTATGACCATAGAGGTGGGGCGTCACAGTTGGTATCAGAGCTTGGGGTTTATGGACATAATATAAAACTTAACTCGGAAGGAACATATGTTACAACTATTGGTCGATGTTTTATTTGTGCTTGAGTCAAAACTAAAGTTTTGAAATTTGGATGAAATTTTTAAATAACTTTATTTAAAAGTAATAGTGAAATTGTGTTCTGATGATTTGATTGATTTGTGTTCTGTTTATCAGAGTGCGCAGCGGAAACAGTAAAACTGTCTTCGCTGAGTACAACTGATAATCTTTTTGATTTAAAATCAAAATACGAAATTGATATGAATTTCATTTGTTGTTTACATAGCTGTAATTATTTTGTTTCTTTGAGAACTTCGAATCCGAATTGAGGATTCGAAGTAATTGCAGATATGTGATTTTTGTTGAAATTTCCGCTGGCCTTCTTTTGTACTAATCATCTAGTGATTAGATTTTTGCTGTTTTGAATTATCTTCATTGAAGATACATTTAAATGGTTTCTTTGTTCATTTTGTAGTACGTGCACAATTTGAATTGCACGTTACTGCATTTATTTTACGTTGAACCGATGCTAGGTTATGAAACGTATTTTGTTGCCGTTATTTTTGTAACGGGATTTTTACACCAATGCTAAATTCTTGAAGCACGGTGTTTTATGGCATTTTGATGAAGGAAAATTCTCTGATATTACATTTTAATGTAAATTGTTTTGATGTGATTTTGACGTTTTAAAATTACTGTCGCTTTGGCTTCAGTAACCGTCAAATTTTAAAAGTGAATTTTCAAGCGGTTATTCCGCAATGCTGATTTGTAACCGTTTTTACGGTATTTTGAGAAGTACAATTTCCTTATCGAAATTGTTACTAATATTGCTGCTTTAATCACGTGATTGGAAACTCGTTTTAAAAAAAAATGAAAATTGTTTTATAAATTTTTAACGGTTTGCGTTTTCAAAAGGATGAGAAAGCGACTTAAACGATTCAGCAAAATCGAGGATTATGACCCCTTTCTTTTACTGTTTCGCTTAACTCCGGACTTGTCCAGTTGAGAAGGTGAATTGTTATTTTTACAAAATAAATAAAATTATTTTCAGAAATTTAACAGTTTACGCTTTCAAAAGAATGAGGAAGCGATTTAAACATTTCAGCAAAATCGAGGACTATGACCCCTTTCTTTTACTGATTCGCTTAATTCCGGACTTGTCCGTTTGAGAATGTAAAGTGTATTTTTACAAAATACACAATTTTGCACTTTCAAGGAAACGATGAAGAGAATTAAACGATTTAGCAAAAGTGCGGAGTATGGAACCACACTTTTACTTTTTCGGTTAATTCCGGACTCGTTAATTGAATATCTGTTGTTTTGATGAATTTGATGATTTCACACTTTCAAGGAAACGATGAAGAGAATAAAATGATTTAGTAAAACACGTGGTATGGGACATGTGCGTTTGCTATTTCGGTTAATTTCGGACTCGTTAATTGAAACATTTTGATGCTTTCGTGTGCTTTCGAGCCACTATGAGGACCTTCGGGTCATTTGTTGGACCTTCGGGTCATTTGTTGGGCTTTCGGGCCACTCTGCGGACCTTCGGGTCAAATACCAGTACTAGACCTTCAGGTCACTCTGCGGACCTTCGGGTCAATCTGATGGGCGCCAAAATTATGTTGAGTACTTGGTAGGCTTCGACCACTCTGAGATGCACGTGCGGCGAATTAAAAACTCGCCATCTGATGGGATCGATCCAAGCTTTTATGTTGATTTTCTAGTCTTCTTAATTGATTTCTAGATATTTGTTGCATCCAATTATCTGCAGGTAATTGGATATTTGTTGATATGAGTTCTGATTATCGTTTTTGATAATCAGGTATTTGTTGTTTCTAAGTATCGCTTGTGATAATTAGATATTTGTTGATATGAGTTATGATTATCGTTTTTGATAATTAGATATTTGTTGTTTCTAAGTATCGCTTGTGATAATCAGATATTTGTTGTTTCTAATTATCGCTTGTGATAATTAGATATTTGTTGATATGGGTTCTGATTATCGTTTTTGATAATCAGATAATTGTTGTTTTTAATTATCGCTTTAGATAATTAAATATTTGCTGATTTTAGATTTAATTATCGCCTGAGATAATTAAATAATTGTTGATTTTAGATTTAATTATCGCCTGAGATAATTAAATAATTGTTGATTTGAGATTTAATTATCGCTTTAGATAATTAAATATTTGTTGATTTTAGATTTAATTATCGCCTAAGATAATTAAATAATTGTTGATTTGAGATTTAATTATCGCTTTAGATAATTAAATATTTGCTGATTTGAGATTTAATTATCGCTTTAGATAATTAAATATTTGCTGATTTGAGATTTAATTATCGCTTTAGATAATTAAATATTTGCTGATTTGAGATTTAATTATCGCTTTAGATAATTAAATATTTGCTGATTTGAGATTTAATTATCGCTTTAGATAATTAAATATTTGCTGATTTGAGATTTAATTATCGCTTTTGATAATTAAATATTTGTTGCTTTGAGATTTAATTATCGTTTGAGATAATTAAACATTTGTTGCTTTGAGATTTAATTATCGCTTGAGGTAATTAAATAATTGCTGAATTTGAAATTTGATTATCGTTTTCGATAATTGAATATTTGTTTTCTGACTATCGTTTGAGATAAGTAAATATTTGAGATTTTTGAGATTGGAGTTTCGTCTTTTTCTCTGGAGATTCAGGTGAGTAATTTGATTTACTCACATTCAATTCGTGCTATGTAGGGGATTTCTGCTCTGTTTTTCCTTCTCTTTTAGTTGCTGGAACTCGATTGTTCTTGCTTTTGTTAGTCGTCTGATTTTGATCCCTGATTCCCACGATGTTAATTCTTTTGATTTGAAGCAGTCGAACCTTTTGATTTCATATCTAGTACTTCCCCTGCTGACATTTGCTTTGCTTATGCACTCGTCATTGCCTTGCTCTTTTGGTTGTTACCTTTTGTCCATTTATTCCCTATGATTGCGTGGACGCAATTTTTATAAGGAGGGGAGTCTGTAACAACCGAGGTTTTTCCCCAGTCAGTTATCGACGTTAGACGACTAAAGTTGCTAACAAGGTGCTGTTTGGAATTTATTATCGGGTTTGGAATTCTTGTCAAAACAATTGAGTAAGAGTTGTGGGCTTTAAAATTAATCTCAGCCCACATGCCGTTTCCTTATTTTTCTAATCGACCCGTTCCTCTTTCATTTTGAAAAAAACCCTAAAATGTAAACGAACGAAAAGAAAAAAAAAACAATAGTAATGGCGGTTCATTCTTCGATCTGGAAAACGTAGGGCTTCAGAAAATTGGGGCTTTCGTTCGTTCTTTCGATGCTTGCTAGGGCTTCGTCTTCGATTATCTCGCGCGCGACCTCGTCGATGCTAAGGTGAGTACCCACTCACATCTAATTCTCGTCTCAAGTTGAATTAGGGTTTAAACTTCATGATATTCGTTCGTCTATATGTATTTGAATTTGTCAAATTCTTTTCTCTGGCCGCTGATTTTAGTTTCGATGCTTGAGATATAGTCTGACTTTGTCATATACGTATATTCGATAGAACTTGCTTCCCACGGTTTTGATTTTTAAACTGTGATGATTACGACTTTGAATTTGCTACTCCATGAATTTCGCAAACTTGACTTGTTCGACTTTGGCTTCGATCATTTTTAATTTTGTGAGTTTCTGACTTTCACCTGTACGTTCGAATTTGAATCTTTTGCTTTCTTGTGGCTTGATATTTGAGATTGATACACCTGACACTGTTCGAACTTGGCACTGGTTGACTTTGACCTTAACTTGATATTGTTTACTGACCTGTACATATTGTTGCTCGATTATGTGGTTCCTGTCTCTGACCATCTTTTATCTCTGACCTGCTTTGATGTTTTCTTTGATTATCGGTCTCTGACCTGATGTGTAGTATGAGCTACCAGATTGCTTTTCACTTGATCATGTTGGCATTGTTTGAGTTGTAGCTGATCATCTTGAACTTGTTGCATTCCATTTTTATGTGTACATCTCTCTGACTTTTACATGCAGTCTGGTTTTTGCTTCAAGTCCATATATATGCTCCTGTGTTGAAACCATTTGCACATGACTCTTGTACCTGTAGTGTTGACATTATGTGCATTCCAGTTTAGCACTCATGTTTTGATTCAAGTTAACTGTGCATGCCAGGGTACCATATTTTCCCAATCATCATTTGCGAGTTCACGCTTATGCATATAGTTACTGTACGATTTTAGTCAGGGTTGTTATTTCACTGATATGTGAATTTTACTGGGTTTGCAATTGCTAATGTGCTTTACTCGAACTAGCTACTGATCGCGGTGGTTTTACCGGACATTAATTATTGTGAGTCACTAGTTTCTTGTTCCATAGAGCCACCTAAGTGTGGTCGACTGGAGAACTTTTTGTTCATTGTATTCTGATTGCACACTGCGGTCAGCGTCACTGCATTGTCTTTGGCTTCAAGTATTGTTGCATGGTCTCTCTTAATTGTTTCAGGTGCACTAGAGTATTATGTTGTACCCTCTGGTGCATCCCTGTACATGATTTCCTTCCCTTTGAAATCTCTGGTCATGGTTTTCATCTGCACTATCATTTTGTTGCTCCTTTATAGTTTAGTTCCACTATATGCTGTACCATTCGAGTCAGTTGGTAATGTGTGTTGAAGTCACCTGACTTCAACATCCTTGGGCATTTGATTACTTGTGGCCTCGACTTGGTTATACACTGCATATTCATGTGTCATTGTTGCTCGCATCTGCTCATCCCTGTCATACTTGTTGTCATGGTGGCTGCCTCTGTATGTACGTGCAGTCCCACCTGAGCCTTGTTGTATGTTCTTCACTATTTGCCAGTTGTATTTGGGTGCAGTTTTACCCTCGCAGTTCTTTGGTCTATTAGTCGAGTTTGTGTGTATTATTTTAGTGGCGAGGCAGTACACGCGTGCGTGTACTGCAGCCCTAGCAGGATTGACGAATTTAGTTGATATTTCGATTGTTAAATTATTTCGTGGTTCAATTAAATATTTTGAAGTTGTATTTTGAAATGGTTCATTTTGATTTGAGTTGGATCCGTTGGCTTTAGGATTCATTGATCTTCTGAGTATTTCATAGACTGTATTGGCGAGGCAGTACACGTTAGCGTGTACTGCAGCCAATCAGCATTGTTGTTTTTAAAGTGACATTTCAATTGTTTAAATTGATTTGGATTGTTTATTTGCTGTTAAACACTGTTTAGTGTTATATCTGCCGTTATCCGATTCTTTTATCGAGGAGTCGGATATACGAGATTTCTGTGATTATCGTCTATTTGACTATCTGATTATTATTGCTGCTATGCACTAATAAACTGGTTTGAATTAGACTGACCTGGGTATTATTTTCTTTTGAATGTAATACTCGGGTCAGACCCGAGTTATTTCAGGTTGTAGATTTCTTTCTTTGAGTTGCTGTTCGGGATTTGAAGACTTTTCACACCTTCTGAAGTTGTCAGTGTCATTTTGTAGTAGTCGTGTCATTGTATAGAACGATATGTATTCATGTATATTAGTCGATAATGTACTTGTATATATAACTTCTAGAGTCGACAGTTGTAGTTGTATCATATGTATCGTGTCAACTATGTATTAACTGTCATCAGTTATATATATATGAGACTTTTGTTTTTATCTGTGTTCCACAATTATATTATCTGTGTTATTGTTATATCTAATGTCCTAAACTATTATGAACTATCGTGGTTTGTTTTATACTGATAATTGGGTGTGTCGATGGGAGTAAATAAATAATAGATGAAAAATAAAAAGTATATACCACTCCTATCGAGATAACCAATATTAGTGTAAGGCCAACTACGGATGGTCGCTCCTATCCAGCCTTATTCTTCGTAATAATAGACAGTATTTCTTTTAATACTCTTTGTTATTATGACCATAGAGGTGGGGCGTCACAATTATTTTAGTATTTCAAAATACCAAAAATAAAGCCTAGTGCTGCTATAGCACTTAAAAAATCAAATCATACCAAAATCAATAATATGGCATCCAACACATCATATATCACCATATATATGAAATGTAAAATCAACAGTTGTGAGGAATCACGTTGGATCGCCCCAACCTGTCCCACTACATCACATACAAAATATAATCATAAAATATAAATTAACCGCTTTGAGGCAGGATTGTATACAAAGGGTCATCCGCTCTTATACAGGAACATAATATGGTCTCATCCGCTCCAATAGGTGGGAATATATCCAAACCAACTAATAAATATAGTAAATCATCCAAACAAGCAACAAACAACATAAATAAAATTATTCCCACTTGTATAAAAATATAAGTAGGTTAGAGAGGCGAGTTTACCCACTGAAATTCCAGAAATTTCCAAAGCATTTCAGTTTGAATTAAAATTGAACGAACGTTCAATTTTAACTCATATTTCTACTAGCTCTGAATCCATCCAATCCAACTCCATAGCGTAATATTCAATGGTACGATCACAATGCAACTCGTTGCGCTCAATTTAGACCTCGTATGAATGTAATATGAATTAATGAATGCAAGAGATTATTTAAATTATAATTAACATAAATTAATTAAATTTTAAATCTATAATCATCTTCTCCCCAATTCACGTTCAAACGAAGCCAGATTGTGCCCTCTCGTCACGTTCATCTCCTCGCCGACCACCGCCTTGCTGCTTGTCGTATGCGCGCCTATGCCATGTCGTCGCTGCTCCCCTCGCCGCCGTTCACACGCGCGCACCTGCGCCATTCCACCGCCAGCAAAAACTACACCACGAACGCGGCTCCTTTTCACCCTCCACGCGACAATCTACAATGATCCAACCGTAGAATAGGTTCGTCCCGCTGTGCTCTCCAACTTTCATGTTGAACGTTTAGCCTAATTCTTCTCCGATTTACCTAATGATTCTAGGCCATTGATTTGGTTTTCTTTTAATGGCGGCTAGGTTTTAATAATAGGGTTTTGGTTTGCAAATGACAAAAGTTAATGCCCTTTTATAGTGAATTTCCAAAGCACTATTCATATTTTAAAATTTTCAGACTCCAATCGAGGCGTGCCGCCCGGCGTTTTATATGTTATACCCTTATTTCGAACACAATGGAATATATATTGGGAGCCAATTCCATCATATACAGAAGTTAACTTTCAAAATCAAATTAGTTAACTTAAATTACTTTAATTAATTTCCAAGCTTTTCAAGCTCGCATGACCAAACGATACGTACGATCATCAAGAAATTCGACAGCGTATAATAATTCACTATTGCAGATCCAATGAAACTAGTTTTGTCGAAATCCAAGACAGTGCCCCGGAAGGATATTCTTACATGTGGATTAAAACGAATAATTTCCAAAATCATTTTAGTCACTTTTAAATTTAATTTAAAAGTTTACTATCTTGATTCTTATTCAAATAGAATTTAAGTCAACCTTCGAATTCATTTTCATTCATATTAAATTTATGATTTAAAATTTTGAACAATTCCAAATATTAAATTAAACAATTTAATTATCAAATAAATCAGTATATTTGAAATTCAAGTTATTTAACTTATGAAATTAACTTTTCAATATTTAAAATTATTAAAATATTTCAAATTTAAATTACTGAAATTCTGGGTCATTACAAATAACCTGAGGTTGTTGAGCGTAAGGTACGCATAGTGGATTGTTTATCTTCCTTTTGCAATGAGAGCATTTTTGAACTTGAGCAAACTATGAGTTTATCTGTTAATGATTTTGAATACTGTTAACTATTTCATTGTGATTGTTTCATCCGTTGCTCATGTTGGAATTTCAAGGACGAAATGTTTTAAGTGGGGGAGAACGTGACAACCAGGAATTTCGGACACTTCGTATTTAAATATTTGGATTTTGGATTAAATATGATAAAAGTTATTTAATAACTTTGTTAACTCCTTTCTAATTAATAACTCATGATGGTATATTTTTTGTGAAAAGTGTTTACAAAAATATACAACTTGATGAAATACCAATAAAATGATCGAAAATTATTTTATCGATAAACAACTTTCTTCTCAACATAAGTTGTTCAAATTTTTTATACATACACTAAAATACTTAGGAAATCATTAATAAGTAATAAAAATATTTTGCACTAAATCTCTTAGGAAGCTTCCAGAAGGGGAGGGGTATTATGGTAATTAACTGAAGAAGAGAAGATAATTCGTGCAAATGGTGAGGTGTAAAGTAACACATGTGAATATCATGAGAGAGGGGCTTTTTGGCTAGAAATGGAAGGGTTAAAGGAGTGCTTAGGCATGTGTTAACAATTCATAATAATCAAAAGCTTCAAATGTAATAAAGATCAAAAATGGTGGAAGTGGATTAGCACTAATCCACTTGTTCTTCACTAATCTTTCTCTAATTAGTTCAAATCTTCTCCAAACTTTCACCAAAGCCTTAGATATGCTTAGGAAGAAGAGAAAGCAAAGAAAAAGTGGAAGAAGTGTAGAAGATATAGAGTTTCAAATATGGGCCATGAGCATGGAAGGTGGAGGTTGGTGTTGCCTTGTGGTTTTGGTGCTAAAGCTTGGATCTTTGGATGTTTGGTGATTGTGGAAGGTGGTTCTATGTTATTGGCTACTTTTTCTTTTTTTTCATGAATTTTATGAGTTTACTCACCATTGAATGATTACATAATGTGTTATATATGTTGTGTGCTTAAAATATAAAGTTAAAATGATATTAACTAATTAAAGTTATAAACTTTGGACCCCTCTTGCTTTTGGAAACAAAAGATAAATTTATATTATAAACATTACTTCAAATGCCTTGTAGAACATGCAGCTTGGCCATGATATTGTCTTTATATGGTTGGTTGGCCTGTGTGTTGAATTGAAATGCGTTTGAAGCCAGAATAGTCGCCACAAGTGCACTTTGATATCCCTTAACTTTAACTTGTGTAAATGAAAGATTTATGACCTTAACTTGGTTTAACTCTTTTATTGTTCACTACACATATTTTGGTGTATGAGATAGTAAAAAAATAGTTTGAAAATTTATAGAAATTATGAAACAAAGTTGTGAGAGTTATAAGGGAAAAGGTCGTTATGGATGCACTTTGTAAATGCCTTGTGCTGGGCGATTTTTAAAGTCAACTTTGAAAGACATCGTAGAAGTTTCTTTGCATTTTTAATAATCTCTGTAAGTGTACTTATTATTGGAAAAATATCAAAGTTTAAATCTTTCATTATCTTGCGAAACAAAGTTGCAAAATGTTATAGCGAGAAGAAGGTCGCTATATAAGCACTTTGAAATGTCTGGTTTTTTAGAATTTTTGTAATCAATTTGAAAGACATTCTTAGGCGTTTCTTTGCATTTTTAATAAGTATTATATGTGTACTTATGATTAAGAAAAAATTGGAGTTTAAAATATTTTAGAGTCAGTCAAATAAAGTGGCTAAAGTTAGAGTAAAAATGTGGTTATAAATGCACTTTGAAATATAGCCTATTTTCGGGAATTTTTATAAATAAATTAGAGGATATCCTTAAAGGTTTCTTTTTATGGTTTTAACTAGCATAAGTTTAGTACTTACTATACAAATTTCAATTTTAAAATTATTTGTTTTGAGTAATGAAAATTGGCCACAAAGATCGGTCATTTTCATGTTGATTTTCTGTCTAGGTCTTTAGATAGCATTTATAAATGATGTCCTCGACCCATTACCGCATTTCTAGGCAATTGTATCGTTTTGTTTAAAATGTGACGTTTTGACTAGTTTTCATGATTTAAATGGTTTATAAATTAATTTCTTTGAGGAATATTTTTGTGGAAGTTCTAATAAATTGTATTTAAGAATAAAAGATTAGAAGTTTGAATATAGTAATAATTATTTATGAATTTTGAACAATAAGTGCTATAAAAATAAAACATGTTTTTTTTATTTTATCAAATTTCTAAATTAGTTATTTTTAAGTAATATTTTGCATAGATATTTAAAAACTATTTATAAGAATTTTTTAAAGTATTATTTATATATATATAAATGTGTGTGTGTGTATAAGTTGAAAAGTAAGTTTAGTATTTTGCAAAATAACGAGGAATAGTTTTTGATGATAACACTTATGTTATTATATGATTTTGGTAAGGTTATTAAACATATATTACCTTGTTTAATAAGTGTAGTTATAATAAGTGTAAATATACATAAATCATTATAAAAAAATTTCGAAGATAATGACAAGTATGAAATGTTTTTATGTTTGTTGTGGCAATGTGTTAAAAACATTTGTCTTTAACCCTTTTTTATTATACTTAATAGTATAATTAGATCTTAAAATAAATGCTTTTAAGGTAACTATAAGTGATGCAGTTTTGGCTTATTGTGACAATGTTTAAGTAACATTTGTCTTAAACCCTTTGAAATAGGTTTGTGAATGTAATTAGACTTATTAAATGGATATCTAACAAGTATGGAATCTTTTGGAAAAAGATGGAAAAGTAAAGGTTTAAAGTAAGAAATCTTGTTAAAGATTTGTGAACATATGCATACCATTTGAGATAAGCATATGAATACTTGTTGAAGTATTGAAAGAGTACAAAATAATAGTGTTGATTGACGATGTTTTACTAGATAAAAGAAGTTTTACTAATAAAAGAGGTTTTAAGTAATAAAAGTATTAATAAAAAGGGGATTAGAAGTCCCTTATGTAACTTAATCATGCTTTGTGTGACTCTAATGTGCTTATGTACTTACTCATTTATTGAAAGTATTTAGTCGTGTACTTAGCACTAAAAGCTAACTAAGCAGACTTGTTTATCTATGAGAGTAAAGAATGAAGTGTCTAGGAAAGGCTTTGACGCAACTAGTGCTTTAACTTATCTGGCTTTACTCTTGACCAAGGGATAGTCTAAGTTGTGAAGTTCAAAAACATGATAAATATACGAGACTTGGTTTCCATATACGACCGTTCTCATTATTGTAGAATTTGACTAAATAGCTTAAGAAATATTTAGAAGAAACAAGAAGGTTATATGGTACAGTTATCTTCGGTGATGGTTTTCTATATGTATAAACTCGTCTAGCTCTCCTGGGATAAATGATAAGAAAATCTGTCCAGATAGGAGATGATTTACACATTTACGTGCTGTCTGTTTATTTTCTAAAAAAACCATGGTTAAGTTAACCGGGAATCTATCGATTCGTTTTGGAGCATCCAATAAGAGGGGGAGTGTACTTATATGAGATGACTTGAAACCGTAACCACTTCAAAACCATATATGTAATCTATGTTTTGGGAGCTGTGTAAAGCGAAATTTTAAAGAGTTGCACTATCTATCCTAAGGGAGATGTCCGCGTTAACATTTCGAACGATGCGGTTGCGTGGGACTGTCTATCTTGAGGGTGATCCCAAGAGAAAGGATAGAGTCATCATTCGTCAGAGGACTTATGCTGGAATCTCTATGGAGATTCCATATTTGTTTGTAATGCTCAAATCCATGTAGAGACTGGTGATCCGTTCGAGATGTTGTAATCTATTTGGGGATTCGTTTTCTATTCGAGTGATGAACACTCGTGCGAGAGATGCCGAATGTGACTTCACCATTGGTAAATGACTAAAACCAGAGTAGGGTGCATACCGTAAAGGGTTTAGCGAAACCAATAGAGTTTATCAACTCCATATCTAGAGACACTTATCGATGTGAGCGGGAGTTGACGATATTCCATATAACATCTCCATGTGTTGACTAGCTATGGCTAACCTTATGGTATTTTTCATCTAGAGATATGTGATGGTCGGAAGGACATCTAAGATCCTTGTGCAACAGATCCACCTCGATGTACTGTGGGTGTCTCCATGGAAATCCTTAAGCATATACGAACACGCTTTAGTGGTAATGATCGTATACCTTTTATTGTTGTGGTGTACACATGACACAACTATTTTTTACATATTTCTACACCGTAACATCCCTCGTTTTGAGGCCCGAAACTAAGTGCTGAGGATGTTGCAGTCATCCATAGTTATAAATTCCAGTGGCAAAATGCAGCTATGTTAATCATTTTGATAATACCATTAACACATGAATATAAAAATTTTGAACATTATTTAAAAATAAAATTTCTCATTTCATTTCACAATAAGATTTCCACTTTATTACATGATCCCAATTTGGAAACAACGTTCAGAGAAAATATAATTATTACAACATATTCCAACAGCGATATAAGAAGATGCCCCTTGGATGATCAGAGTCAAATATCTGGCATTTAATACTACTTGTCATTACAACACAAAAGAAGAATCAACACATAGCAAAAAATAGATATATAGCTCCTATTAGCGAGATAATTGCCTCCTACACATATTCGGAAGCTTATTCATCTAGAGAGAACCTAAAAAGCCCTTACTCTCAACGTACTCAATTGAGTACCCGAGAGTTTAAGGAGAAAACAAAAACTTCAGGTTAGACAAAAAGTCTGGTTTGAATAATAATCTACCATCTCAAAACAATAGACATCTAGTGATACCACACAGCTATGCGGAACGGGTTTCCCCTCACTAGTACCCGATTAAACATCTTAACTTATACCGTGCTCATGCATCCATAATGGTTATAACAGAACAATATGATAATGCATAAACATGTCATATGTACCGAATTACCCATCCCCCTTTTATTAGACTACCCAACTAAGTTATTATTGACTACCCGTCTTATATTCATGTGGACTACCCATACCACATTTTATTTTACTTAAACTAATGTGGACTATCCATCTAAAATTTTATCATTTTAAACTGATGCGGACTATCCATCTCACATCTAATCATTTTCCTACGATAACTATGAACCCTTAAATTAACCAATTAGTGACCATCCATCTCTGACATGATGAAGACTATCCACCATACATTCCATTATTTTCCTAGGATGACTACAAACCCATTATTTGGCCATTTATTTCTTATTACCCACACGTTTCTATTCATTACCCAGTGTTTAACTTTACTCTATGCTACCTACATGTTCAACATTAATCCATGCTATCCACATGTATAACTTATTTCTATTGGTGTCCCCAATTAAGTTATTTCCCCTTAGCTATTTAGATTTCATGTTTACATACATTGATAACCCCAAAAGGTTTCATTTCAACTCATTAAGATATACCTTAGTGTCCCTAAGGTTCAAAGTTGAAATTTTGCAACAAATGGCACTCCCCTGTTTATAAGCTCGATGTGTATTAGCGTCGACATCCATCTCATGTCGATGTAAAAGCATAAGGCTTTCCGCCTATTAAAACTCGAAGAATAAACATGCGGCATCATGCCTCGATGACAATAGGTCATCTGTTCTCATGATACATAGGTTATCCACTTATTTAAAAACTTGGAGACTAGTAAAAATCAACATGAGGTAAACTCAATGACAAGTTTAAAAGTAGGCTCGATGACAAGTTAAATGCGACTTAGAGTAGGCTCGATGACCATCTGGTCGGCAAGGTTGAAACTCGAAGTCACTTATAAATCAGAGCGACGTCGAAGTTATAAAGGTTGGCAACACATAAAACATATGCGGAGACATGCCTCTTTGTAAAAACATGGCGCTTATGCGCATCGACATTCCCACCCCGAGGACCATCTTTCTATCTTTGTTACTATAACTCGATGACGTTCCAACCCAATTTGCTTCATGCAAAACTCATTGACATCATGCGTATTGGTTTGTTCCACGTCGACGACGATGATGTGTGGTGAGATGTGGCTCGACATGGCAGAATGGTAATTAACTTGAAAACTACAGTATTACTATAAAAATTGTTTTCTTTTCACCAAACCTCTATAATTTGTCAAAATCACATTAGCTAATAAAAACTTTATCAATTTATTTGCTGAAAATCTGCCGCACATGATAGTTTGAGATATTAAAACATTTTACATATTAACCTTTATTATAAACATTTTACTCAAACAAATAAGCCCTTTAGACTTAAACAGTTTATTTATCATTCCTAAACACTTAGGAAAAATCCCCAAAAATCAAATTAAATCAAGTTAATCATGCTCTTCGACATATAAAAATTTCAGGACCAAAAACTTACTTTAAATATTTGTAATAATTAAAACCCGAAATTCACTAATTTATTCACTTAGAAAATTCATATAAACTCCATACTTGCTTAGAAATTATGAAATTAAAATCTCATCTTGAAAATAGTGTTTTCCTCAACATATCAAAATTTTAAATCATTTGAATAACAGGAATTTCGGATTTAATCCTAAAATTTAATTAAACAATTTCTACAATTCCAAAAATTCCCATTTACCATTATTCTGTCCAAATAACGATTATTAGATCATAACTTGACCAATCAAACACATAAGATATGAGTACTACCCATAAACGAATAAAAACAAAGATTTAACAGATGATATGTGTTATTATTTTCCTTAGATTAATGGTTGGAATTTGAGATTTGATGTTGCTTTGATTTCCTATTTTTCTTTCCTTAAATCTCTAGATTTTTACTTCCTTTCTATGGCCGGCCTCCCTTAGTTTTTTTGTTTGTTTTGTGAATGATGGAAAATGAGAATGGAATGAGGGTTAAGGGTTTAAAGCAAAGGGTTTAGGTTTATTTCCCAAGTTGCCCTTCTTAATCGTTCTCTTATATGTTAAATTTTTAAATACGCATCTTAATTCATTAAGGCATAAATGGGTTATTTGCCTAAATCTCATTCTCCTTAATTATCTACATTACTCTATATTTAATATATCCAATTAAATGTCCTGAATAATGTTGAACAAAGATTAGGGGTGTACAGATTCCCCCTTTGAAGAATTTCGTCCTTAAAATTTAGTAAGGACTGCAAAATATGCATAACAAACATACAACCAAAGGTAGTATATCCTACTAGCCATAAAATCTATATACAACAAATATAGGCTCTCATAATAGCTCAGGATAAGTATCCCTAAACATGTCCTCTATCTCCTGAGTACAGTCTTTCTCATTTTCGCTCCTTCTCATCTCTCGCTACAACCCAAACTGGTTGCCTAACAAAAGTAAGATCTGTAACTACTATTAAATCTTCCAGTGCTGTCGGAGTGGTAGTAGTCTTTGGATTATACACATACTTCCAAAGAAGAGAAACATGAAAAACGTTATGGACACCTGCCTAATTGCTCGGTAACTCTACTCGATATGCGAGCTTTTCGATCCTCTCTATAATTGGGAACGGTCCAACATATCTCGGTGCCAGTTTGCCTGGCTTTCCAAAGCGTAACATATCCTTCATCGATGATACTTTAACAAAAGCTTTATCTCCCACTAAGAACTCTAGATCCTTACACCTTCTGTCCGCGTAACTTTTCTATCTAGACCGAGCTTCTCTCATCCTACCTCGGATTAACTCAATTTTCTCTATTTCTTCTCTCACCATATCTGGATCTAAGACTTACCTATCTCCAATTTCCAACCAACATGCCGGTGACTTACATGGCCTTCCGTACAAAGTTTCGAAAGTTGCCATGCCTATACTAGTACTATCATTATAGGAAAACTCAACCAAGTGTAGGTGGTCTTCCCATGATCAATCAAGATCTAGTTACGCAAGCTCTCCACAAATCCTCGAGTACCTTATTGACTCTCTCTGTATGCCCATCTGTCTAAGGGTGATAAGCGATACTCATCTTAAGCTTGTACCTAACACTTCCTGTAGACTTTTCCAGAACTCATAAGTAAATAATGTATCTTTGTCATTGACTATACTACTGGAATCCCATGCAGTCTAACTATGTTCTTCATAAATAACTTAGCCTAAATAGGTGCCGTCCTAGTTGACTTAACGGGAATGAAACGGGTGCTCTTGGTCAATCTGTCCACTATGACCCATATACCCTCATTTTCTCGATTTGACTTTGGAAACCCGTCAATAAAGTCCATGGATATCGAATCCCATTTTCAAACTAGTATATCTAAGCCTGAAGCAACCCACTTGGCTTTTGATGTTCAACTTTTACTTGCTAGCACTTCGACATTGCTTTACCCATAAGTCAACATCCCTGTTCATAACTTTCCAAAAGAAACTTCTCTTCATATCCTAATACATCTTGGTTCCTCCAGGATGAATCGTAAACCTCGATCGATGACATTCCCTAAGAACATCTTTCCTTAAGTCTCCAACATTCAAAACACTCAACCATCCCTTCTTTCTCAACTATCCCTTCTAGTCAAGACTAAAATATTTTAGATCATTAATCTCAGTTTCAATCTCTAGCCTCCTAATTTTCTTGGATAACAATTGATCATCTCTTTGTTTAGAAGCAATCCTTTCGATCAAAACCAGTCGAACTTCCAAAAGGAATAACATGGTGCTACTCTGACTTGAACTAGCAGTCGACCTTATCTGCACAATACACATAGTCAATGCCTCAAGATCCTTCCATTCTACCAACATAGCTAACACCACATTCTAATGTTTTCTACGAAGAGCATCAGCTTCCTTATTTCCTTTTCCCAGTGTATACCCTATACTGAAATCATAAGCTGCTTCAAACTCCAGCCACCTCTGTTGTCTCATATTCAGCTCCTTCTAAGAGAATAAATATCATAAAGGCTTATGGTCCGTGTACAACTCAAATCTTTCTCTCGAAAGATAATGTCTCCAAACTTTCAATGCGAAGATCACTGCTGCCAACTTTAAATCATGGGTCGAATATCTTACTTCATGCGGTCTGAGCTGTCAAGAAGCATAGGCAATTACCTTTCCCTTCTGCATCAACACAGCTCCTAATCGAGTCCCAGATGCATCTGTATATACTACTAACCCTTGATTACCATCTGGCACAACTAACACGGGTGCATTAGTCAATAAATTCTTTAACCTAAGGAATGCTTCCTCGCATCTGTCGGACCAAACAAACCGAAACGTCCTTTTTGGTTAGCTTAGTCAGGGGCGCTGCTATTCGCGAAAAATCCCTGATAAATCTCCGGTAATATCCAGCCAATCTAAGAAAACTTCTTATCTCGATTATAGTCTGAGGTCTCCTCCAACTATTAACCACTTCAATCTTAGCTGGATCAACTAGTAACCCTTCTCCTAAGACTACATGGCCAAGAAACTTTACCTTTTTCTTCCGAAAATGACACTTCGAAAATTTTGCTTTCAGCTGATGCTGTCTTTGTCTCTAACACTATATTAAGATGAATCTCATGCTCTCTCTTTCATTCTTAGAATATATCAAAATGTCATCTATGAACAACAATTTGAACCTACTCAAGTGCTCTCAAAAAATCCGGTTCATCAAATCTATGAAGAAAGCCGGAGCATTTGTTAGCCCGTATGGCATTACTAACCATTCGTACGAACCATATCTTATTCGAAAAGTCTTTGAAGGAATACTGTCCTCCACCACCCTTAGTTGATGGAACCCTGTAGCCAAATTCAATTGGAAAAACACTCTAGCTCCACTCAATTGATCGAATAAGTCATCGATTCTCGGTAAAGGATTCCTTTTCTTAATAGTCTTCTCATTCAGCTTACAATAGTCGATACACAACTTAATGACTCGTCCGTTTTCTTCACGAACACCACGATCGCTCCCTAAGGCGAACTGCTTGGTTTAATGAAGTTCTTTCCTTCTAAGTCCACTAGCTGCACCTTTAACTCCTTTATCTCGATAGGTGTCATCATGCTAGGTGGTCTATTTATGGTTTTTTCTCCTAGCATAAGATCTAATTGAAACTCGATGGCTCGTTTCAGTGTTAATATTGTGACTGGCTCAAAAATATCTACAAATTCTCTTGCTATCAAAACCTGATTCAACTCTTCTTCTACTTCCATAGCATTCAACAAAGCACAAATTCCTAGACTCGAAATCTTCACTGAGTATACTATTCGGTCACTACTACTGAGATGTCTTAATGATATTTCCCTATCCTGGCAAAATATCCTAGCATCTTAACTATCTAACCAATCCATACCCAATATGATCCTGAAGCCTATGAAATCAAAGACATACAAACTGCATGCAAACTGTTGACCTAATAAATCAAGTTCTAATTGGTCACATCTCATCCCCCGAGTTGCATACCCTCCTATTGTATTCGCAACCCTTAAGGAAGTAACTAGGTATGAAGGTTCTAAGCATAACTTATCTACCAAACACCGAGATATAAATGAATGCGATGCACCGGTATCAAATAGTATCCTAACCGGTATGATATGGATCAAAAGTCTACCTTCCTTTATAGATTTTCCCTTCTCAGCTTCTGTTGGTCTAGAGGATGATGATTCCAAAGCATAAACTTTACCCTTCTCAGCCTTGGCTGCTTCTGGACACTTGTTCTTGTAATGCCCCACTTGGTTGCAGTTAAAGCACTTCATATTCTGCTTCCCCACGACCACCTTTCCATCACCTAAGTGACACTCATTAACATAGTATTCCTTCTTATCGCACTTATAACAAACAATATCTACCTTCCGCTTCTTAGTTGCTCCTCCTTTCTAAGCACCCTTATTCTCAAAGAATTTTCTTTTCTTATTACGGGATTCTCGAGCCTTCATTGACTTCTCCTTCTTGAAGGTAGGAAGCATTACTTCGTTTCTAATTGCCATCTCCACTACTACATCTGATGGATCTCAGAGATGTGGCATGGTTGCCTTAGGGATTTCCAACCTTGACCCCCGGATAAACTTCTCGTTCCTCTTAATGATAGTGTCCATAGTGGCATATCTATATTTGGACAGCTCGTCAAACTTCATAGAATATTCCAACACTAACATCTCCTTCCGCTCCAAATTAATAAATTTATTGAGCAAAGTGAACTTAGCTACCTTGGACAAAAATCTCTCCTCGAATCTCCTTTGGAAATCTGCCCAAGTTAACTCTTCCCATGGCACACCCACAGTAACTCCATTCCACCAAAATAATGCTGCACTTGGCAATTATCCCGAAGCCAATCTTCTCATCTGCTCATCGTCCAAACCAAGATTAGCAAAAATTCTCTCGTAATGCAAAAGTCAATTTTCCACCTCTACTACATCCTTTATTCCAAGAATAGGCTTCCCACCCAAACTGGTGTAATCTCGACTCAGCTTGGCATAGTTATTGCCAACTGGCGCCACGAGATTTGCTTCTCATGCATTCACAACATTTCTCCAACTACTCCTGTAACCGCTCCATCTTGCACCAAGTTAACGAAAATTGATACATCGTCCCCAGTGGCATTCTAACACCTACGTTGGCATTTGCATTTTGGTTAGCATTTGTTTGTTGACCTTGGTTTCCCCTGGTATTGGGTCGAGCATTTCCATTAATTAAGGTGCTTCCTCCACCTTGATTCGTTCTTCTGTTTCTTGCTTCCATACCTTTCTTCCTTGTAAATCTGCATACAAGTCTTAGTAAGATACAGAAGAACGGTCTAAAAGAGAGGGGAATACATACTCATATATAGCAAACTATAAATACGTTATTATAGCGTAATCCCAACCCCGATCTTATTCTCTGATTCACTGGATTATATTTCAAAATCTTTTAGGCTTAAATTCCTTTTAAGTTTACATAAACCTATGCTCTGATACCAAATTGTAACATCCCCCATTTTGAGGCCCAAAACTAAGTGCTATGGATGTTGTAGTCATCCATAGTTATAAATTTTTGGTGATAAAATGCAGCTATGTTAATCGTTTTGATAATACTAGTAACACATGAATATGAAAATTTTGAACATTATTTAAAGTAAAATTTCTCATTTCATTTCACAATAAGATTTCCATTTCATTACATAATCCCAATTTGCAAACAACATTCAGAGAAAATATAATTATTACAACATGTCACAAGAGCGACGTATGAAGATGCCTCCATGGATGATCAGAGTCAAATATTTGGCATTTAATACAACTTTCCATTACAACACAAAGCAAACTCAACACAAAGCAGAAATAGAAATATAGATCCTACTATCTAGATTACCTCCTACACGTCTGCGGAAGCTAATTCGTCTAAAGAGAAACTGAAAAGTCCTTACTCTCAACCTACTCAAATGTGTACCCAATTGTTTAAGGCGAAAAAAAAAACTTTGGGTTAGGAAAAAAGTATGGTGTGAATAATAACTACCATCTCAAACCAATAGATATCTAGTGAGACCACACCGCTGGGTGGGTTTTCCCCTCACATGTACCCAATTAAACATCTTAACCATATATTGTGCTCCTACATCCACAATGGTTATAACAAAATAATATGATAATGTATAAACATGTCATATGTACCAGATTACCCATCCCTCATTTATTAGACTACCTATCTAAGTTCTTATTGACTTCCCAAAACTACCATTTTCTAGCTGTTTGGCTTTAATCTTCGCTTATACAAGACAAAAATTTAAGATCTAGTTACGATTTATATTTAAGTGGACTACCCACCCCATATTTTATTTTACCTAAACTAGTGTGGACTATCTGTCACACATTTTATCATTTTAAACCGATGTGGACTATGCATCTCACATCTTATAGTTTTCCTAGGATGATAAGAACCCTTAAATTAACCAACTAAAGACTATCCATCCCCGACATGATGTAGACTATCTGTCATACATCCCATAGTTTTCCTAGGATGACTATGAACTCTTCACTTGGCCATTTAATTCATGTTACCCACATGTTTCTATTTATCCCATGCTACCCACATGTTTCTATTTATCCCATGCTACCCACATGTTTAACTTTACTCCATGCTACCCACATATTCAACATTAATCCATGCTATCCACAGGTATAACTTATTTCTATTGGTGTCCGCAATTAAGTTATTTCCCCTTAGTTATGTAGATTTCATGTAAACTCATTAAGATATACCTTAGTGTCCTTCTGGTTTGAAATTAAATTTTTGCAACAAATAGCTCTCCGCTGTTTATAAGCTCGATGTGTATTAGCGTCAACATCCATCTTATGTCGATGTAAAAGCATAAGGCTTTCCACCTATTAAAACTCGAAGGCTAAACATTCAAAATTATGCCTCAATGACAATGAAGTCGTCGATCCTCATGATACATAGGTTATCTACCTATTTAATAACTCAGAGATTTGTCAAAATCAGCATGAGGAAAACTCGATGACAAGTTTAAAAGCGATAAGGGTTAGGCTTGATAACAAGTTAAATGCGGCTTAAAGTAGGCTCGATGGCCATCTGGTCAGCGGGGTTGAAACTCGAAGTCACTTATAAAACAGAGCGATGTCGAAGTTATAAAGGTTGGCAACTCATAAAACATATGCGGTGAGATGCCTCTTTGTCAAAATGCGGCACTTATGCACATCGATATGCCCACCTCGAGGACTATCTCTCTACCTTTGTTACTATAACCTCAACGAGGTTCCAACCTAATTCACTTCATGCCAGACTCTTTGACATCATGCGTATAGGTTTGTTCTACACCGATGATGATGAAGTGTGGTGAGATGTTGCTCGACATGGCCGATGTCGGCATGGCAGAATGGTAATTAACTTGAAAACTGCAATATTACTATAAAAAGTGTTTTCTTTTCACCAAACCTATATACTTTTTCAAAATCTCATTGGCTTATAAAAACTTTAACAATTTCTTTACTAAAAGTCCACCGCGGATGATAGTTTCAAAATTGAATACATTTTACATTTTAACCCTTATTATAAACATTTTACTTAAACAAATAAGCTCTTTAGACTTAAACAATTTATTTATCGTTCGTAAACACTTAAGAAAAATCCCCAAAAATTAAAATAAATCAAGTTAATCATACTCTTCGACATATAAAAACTTAAGGGCCAAAAACTTATTTTGATTATTTTTGATAGTTAAAACCCGAAATTCACCAATTTATTCACTTAGCAAATTCATATAAAATCCATACTTGATTGGAAAATTATGAAATTAGAATCCCATCTCCAAAATAGTGTTTTCCTCAACATATCAAAAGTTCAAATCATTTGGAGGACAATAATTTTGGATTCAATCCCAAAACTGAATTAAACAATTTCTAATCAATTCCAAAAATTCCCATTAACCATTCTTCTATCAAAACAATGATTATTAGATCATAACTTGACCAATCAAACACATAAGATTCGGGTACTACCCATAATCGAATCAATACAAAGATTTAAGAGATGATAAGTATTATTATTCACTTTAGATTAATGGTTGGAGTTTGAGATTTGGTATTGCTTTGATTTCCTAAGCTTCTTTCCTTGAATCTCTAGATTTTGATTTCCTCTCTATGGCCGTCTTCCCATAGTTTTCTTTGGTTGTTTTGTGAATGATGGAAAATGAGAATGGAATGAGGGGTAAAGGTTTAAGGTAAAGGGTTTAGGTCTATTTCTTATGATGCCCCTCTTAATCATTCTCTTATATGTTAAATTCTTGAACAGTTATCTTAATTCATTAAGGCACGACCATATTATTTGCCCAAAACTCATTTTCCTTAATTATTTTCATTATTCTATTTAATCTATCCAATTGAATGTCTTGAAAAATGTTGAACAAAAATTAGGGGTGTTACATACACCCTAGACATTATCTATTATATCACCTTACGTACTTATTAGATGTGTGGTTCTTTTGAGAGCATAACCGTTACGGTACTCCGTGCGGTCTCAAAAGTACTGTTATACGTTGATCACATATTTCTTGAGTTTCTCATACTAGACTTATGTTTGACACGTGGTTTTTATCTTCCCTAAATCCCTTATGTGCTCTTTCAAGTAGTCTAAGAAAGGTAGGTTTTAGTTGGATTTTCATTGGAGCACGAGGAGAGGAGGTGGATGTTTCACCAACTGTAGTATTCTTATTTCCACTACATTACTACATTGTACATATCAGCACTTGTGAGGACATGTTGTTATAACTGTCCAGGCTGATGATAGTATTAAGAATTGTAACTCTAAAATGTTATGTGTCTAAGAGTGACAGTCTGTACTGTCTTTGATATTATATGCTATCATTCCTCCATAAGATTCTGATATTGTGTTCTCTTATTTCTTGTTTTGTTTTCGTTTTCTTTTAATTTACCCTAACAATCCGTCTTTTGGACACTTGGGTGCTCGACACGTGAATACCGTGGAAGTATTAGTGTGACATTCGGGGTTTGAAACGGTGGGTTGTTACACTACTACTGCATCCAAATACCTATTAGTACATTGCAACCATTACAACCATCACAAAAAACGCGATCAATGCACCCTAAGGCAACCATCGCAATCAATGTAAAAATGCAAAGAGTAAAAATAGAAAATAGTATTCCTAATCATCCATCTTAACAAATAATCATATGGGGTAAAATAATAACAACAACAACACACAATCATTAACCATTAACAACATACAATGCCAATCCCAATCATCAAACAAGAAGATAAAAATACAAATATACTTACATACATACTAATCATCTATTTTAATAACGCATCACCAAAGTAAGTATAAACCATCAAATGCGTGCTAATCATCCCATAAAATGACAAAAATCAATTCATTAAATGTGTACTAATCCAATCAACATTAGTGATACAACATCCATCATCAAATACAAAATTAACTACCCAACTAGAATTTATAACGGTAAAATATCGCAAACTCATCAAAATGCGATATCGACATCAAACATATGTAATAATTACAACAAACAATCAATCACACATCCAACAACCATCAAAATAATATATTTACATCCATTGTTCTCTTCCACCATTTATTATATTTTATTGTAAATCCACGTATATTTATTCATCAAAAATAATATTAATTCTTTGGAAACAGTAATATACTACGAAATCCTTTATTTTACACTATTTTTTCGAATACACCAAAATATCGTATTTTAAATCAAAAATAACAATCTTCATCAAATCGCATTTTAAAACTATATTATTATTTAAGACCTCATTCTAAGCAATAAACTTCCAAATATCAATTAAATGTATTTTCTGTTATTATTTATGAATTTCTCTAGAAATTCATAAATAATATACTTATTTAATTCCATACTTTTTGTTTTACTAGAATTTATCAAGTCACCATTATTTACAGAAACCACCTAAAATCTATAAATAACCTTATTTATTATCGATTTATCTAATTTTCTCATTATTGTCCAAATTATTTCAACAAATTACTTTCTAACTCATATCAAAGAGTTTATTTTAATTAAACATCCAAAAATAAAACAATCTACAATAATTATCCAATCAAGGCATAATACATTAAAAATACTATAATAATCAAACTATCATCCGTAGAACAAAACAAGTATCAATGAATATGATTTTTCATTAATAATTGTAACGACCCAACTTTTCGATCCTCAAAAGTCCACACTAGTACATCCACGATATTCGTGTACGGAGCATCCAAGTGCTAGAAAGGCAGAAAGTAAGGGTGAATTAAAAGAAAAGGAATAGAACAAGGAAAGAAGAACACAATATTAGAATCTCACAACGGAACAATAATTATAATATCAAAAGAACAGTACGAAGGTTCATTCTGAATATAGGATTTTCAAAGTTACAAAACCTATGTATTATCATCCGCCTGGACAGTTATAACTACATGTCCTCATAACGCAGATATATGTACATAACTAATACTCAACAATAGAAATAAAATAGATAGATAATGGAAGCCACCAGATCATCTTTTGAACTCTGAAGCATCCAAGGTAAAACCTGATACTCAGCCTACTTGAAATAGAACACGAGGAATTTAGGTAAAATAAAAACCAAGCGTCAGACATAAGTCTGGTATGAGAAAACTCGAGATACATGAATACATGTGACAATAACTATTGAGACCGTACATATTCTCGTAACAGTTTTCCCCTTAAATGAAACCAACCATTCATTAAGTTTAATATAGTGATATGATAGACAGTCTAGATGTAGGATATAATCATATCAAATAGCTGTGATGCTTACATTGGTTACACACAACATATTTAGGTTACATTCAAAACTGCTAAGGTACGTTGGCATATTGGATTCCCATTGAAGACATCCCCAGGTAAACTGAGGCCAACCTCCTGACAAGGGTCAGAAAGTACTTTTTGAGCGTCGTATATCTCTAGATAATATATACCACTAAGGTAAACTCAACTAGCCCATGCACGAACCTATAGAAACCATATGGAGCGAACTACCATCAACTCTCGTGCACAACATCGATAAGCATACTCTAGATAATGGAGTTGATATACCCCATCGTGGGTTAGCAAAACCCCGGGTTGTGCATCCTACTCTGTTTTCTATCATTTCCGATGTCAGGGTTATGTTCGGCATCTTTCACCCAAGTCTTCGTTACTCGAATAGAATATGAATCCTAGATTGGATCTTTATAATTCGAATAGATGTTGAAGCCACAGATGGATTCCCATATCTCAACGGATCTTAGAATCACACATGGATTCCCACATCCTGAATAGATCATGAACATTTACATATGTTCGAGTATCTTAAATAGATCTCGAATCTCCACATAGATTCCCCTTCTTTAACCACTTCTAAAAAATAGAACTCGTATACTAGTTTTGAAGTAGTAATCGGTAAGTAGAACACTTATCGATCCCGGACTCTTCAAAACCAATCGTTGAATTTCCAGTAAACACAGTTCCGGTTCTTTCAAAAGTAAGCGAATGCTAGAGACGTTTCATACGAATACTCCTGCCCCGGGGGGAGGGGTTCTTATTGGTATAAAATCACGAAGCATTTGCATAGATTCCTAAGTTAATATTAGGTCATGTTCGACACCGATAATCGACTAATCAATTATCTAGTCAATACAATTGCTTATAAAATTCATGATTCGTACGCTTAACTCGTTTTCGACATTCCAACTTAACTATTCCTCAACTAAGATTAAAGCCAGGTAAATTTGGGCACTGGTTGCTCCAAGCCTTGCCTAAACACTTCATTCTTAAATCTCACAAATAGATAAGTCTACCTCATCGGCTTTTAGTGTTAAGTATAGTACTAATGATTTCCATAAACATTAAGGAATCAATACGGTTAACATGTTTCCAACATTTTCCACTTACCTATTCCTCGGTTAAGAGGGAAGCCTGGTAGGTTAGATATCTATTGCTTAGTCCCTACTCAACATCAATCTTAACTCTCACAAATAGATAAGATTACTTCATCGGCTTATAAGTATTAAGCATAGTTAATTACTTTTCAAATAAGTAATTTAACAATTATCTATTTGTCCATTAAGCAATTACTAACCTCTTTTCGAGAACATTTAAAATACTTGAAAATACTTATAATAGGTTTTAAAATGTTTGTTTCCTGGAGATTTGACCAGGCAACCAGTGCTCGGCATCAGGTAGCACTCGGCGTCAGAGAGTACTCGGCATCTAGGAGTGTTCGACGAAGTACCCGTCTTCCTAGTGGAACTCGGCGTCATAGAATGTCCGGCATCTAGGAGTACTCGGCGAAGTACACAGCATCCATAATGTTCGGCATACAGAGCGCTCGGCGTCAACCAATACTCGGAAGCAAGAGTGCTCGGCATCAAGACTGCTCGGCATACGAGAGTGCTCGGCATCAAGACTGCTCGGCATACGAGAGTGCTCGGCATCAAGACTGCTCGGCATACAAGACTGCTCGGCATACAAGAGCGCTCAGTATCAAGGAGAACTCGGCAGCATCTGGAGTTCGGCATACAGGAGTACTCGACGTAGTACTCGGTAGCATCAGGACTGCTCGGCATACGAGAGTGCTCGGCATCAAGACTGCTCGGCATACGAGAGTGCTCGGCATCAAGACTGCTCGGCATACAAGACTGCTCGGCATACAAGAGCGCTCAGCATCAAGGAGAACTTGGCAGCATCTGGAGTACTCGGCGTAGTACTCGGTAGCATCAGGAGTACTCGGCAACAAGAGTACTCGGCATCTAGGAGAGCGTTCGGCTTCGATTGACAAACATCCTGCACTTCCCAAACATCAACCACATCGTTCGGCATAGAAGGGACTGTTCGACATCAGGGACCGTTCGGCACACCTGGTTCTGCATACAACGACCACTGTACTGGGGCTGGAGCGTTCGGCTATCCAGCCCACTTGGGAAGTCCAGCCCATATTTGCCTATAAATAGAGGGGCATGGTCACAGTGAAATGGATCCTTTTTTGGGAGAGAGAACACTGGGGAGATTCTGCCATTTTCAAGACTCATCTTCTCTACTTAACAACTTCATTCAAGCATTTGATTCACGAATTGTATTTGTAATCAACTATAAAGAAGATCAATAAAGTTTAACCTCAAAGTGGACGTAGGCAATTACGCTGAACCACTATAAATTTGGTGTTCTTACTTTCTGCAGTTAGATTAGCATTGTCTTCTCTGTTTAATTTACTTTCATCACTTATATCTCTACACAATCTTTCTCTACGAGGTTAGTGACCAATTTTGGTGCTAACACTTTGGTGCTTTCATTGAGAATTGAATTCTCAGACCTCAAGGATCTGCTTTGAAGCTACTGGATTGAACAAATCCCCCAAAGAAGATCCGACTCACTGATAGGACATCCGTTGATTCTACTCAGAGTTCATACCAATAAATCTACAATGGCAAGACCACGTACCAGGTCAGCTTCTCATAATGCGGATGCCCACGAGACTGCTAGCGTGCAACAAGCAGGGCCTAGCAATCAACCAGCATTCCAAATGCAGGAGTTGCCGCTCAGGACCAAACTCCAGTTGTCACCAGAATAGAGTTCAACGACTTGATGAGAGAGCTCAGGGAAAGTAGGAGACAACTAGGAGAGCAGATGCAAGCTAATGCCAACCTGATGGCACAACTCACTCAACAGCAGCAACAGAATGCTGGGGGCAATCCCGCTCCTTACTCTTCATCTGATAGTTCAACTTCCTCTGATGAACCTCCCAGGCGCAGACGCCGCAAGACTGACGCTGCACGAGCAGAAGCTGCTGTTCAGACAGCTGGAGACCGTGACCAAGCAAGAGCTGGAAACTTCAGAACCCGGGTACAGATGGAGGATAGAGGCCCGGATCATCAAAATTCTAATGATGTCGAACCTCAAGACGCACGATTGGAAGACCACCAAGAGAGGAGGCATCAACATGGTCAGGCACGTAGAACAGACACTAACCTTCCGCCTTCCATACAGACACCAGATCTGACAGCCATGATCAGGTAGTTGATGAAATAAAATCAGGGGTTATCGAATGATGATTGGGGAGTGTCAAGAAGTCATACTCCGTTCACGGATGTTGTGTTGCAAGCGGCGTACCCCAGGAAGTTTAGTATGCCTACTATCCCTGTGTATGAAGGGAGGACTGACCCCAGACAGCACGTCATAAGGTACGAATGGATGATGGATTCAGCTAGAGCGAATGATGCCACCAAGTGTAGGTGCTTTCCGATTACTCTATCTGGGATCGCTACTATGTGGTTCACCCGACTTCCTCCGCGATCCGTATCAAATTTCGAGGAGTTGGCAAAGAAGTTTATTGAGCAGTTCAGGATACACACTACGCGCCCAAAGGACGTGATGTCTCTGTCAAGTGTAATCCAAAATCCCGGGGAGTCGTTGAAGGAATATTTGCAAAGATTCCACGTTGCAGCAACTGAAGTCAGTAATCCCAACGACCATGCAATTCTAATGGCTGTAATGAGAGGTGTGGATCCAGACTCTGAGTTTGGAGACTGGCTGGCAGGAAAACCTCCGGCTACGCTAGAGCGTTTCTACTCAAAGGCACACCAGTTCATAAGAAGAGAGGAAGCTAGGTGGGTACGACGGGATAAGGCGCCAGGACCTGTCCAAGAATCAATAAAGAGCAACATTGCTGTGAAGTAGTCTGGAGACAGCTCGGGTAAGGTCCAGGTCAATGTCCAGAACAAGCCTGGGCAACCCAAGGAATCCGGAGGAAGGAGTCAAGGGCAAAGAAAAGAAGCGGGGAAGTGGAAGTCGAGAATTCCAAGCTACAGCGAGTATACTCCGCTGAACGCGCCACTTGAGAACATTTACCTATCCACTTGCAATACTTTTCAATACAGAAAGCCACGTCCGAAAGAATCAACCGAGGAACAAAAACGGACCGGGAAATATTGTCGCTTCCATGAGACTTATGGGCACAATACGGAGGAGTGTAGACACCTACACGACGCTATTGAAAAGTTGATCAGGCAGAAGAAATTGAAAGAATTTGTGAAGGATCCTCATGAAGGAGGACAGGGAACGTCCAACCCTGGTCGTGCACCAGCTCCGCGTCATCCCGAGGAGCCTGCCCGAACCGTAGGTAGACTAGTCATAAATACAATTATCGTCGGACCTCACCCCGCAGATAAGAATTGGCAAGAGATGGAGCGATATGCAAGTTCCCTGAAGCATGCAGATTTTGAGTGCTGTTCGAACATGGAGGACGGGGCCCCTGCTAAGCAGCAGCGCATAATGACAGACGATATTGTGTTTAGAAGTAGAGACGCTGATCAGAAAGAGGCTCCGACCATCGACCCCATGGTCATATCTACAACGATCGGACCAGCATATGTGAAAAGAATTCTGATTGATTGTGGAAGTTCAGTCAACATCATCTTCAAGAAGGCTTACGATCAAATGAAACTAGAAACAAAAGACCTGAAACTGTCCAAGGCTCGTATACACGGCTTTAACGGCGCAGCAACCGACGCCGTAGGGTACGTTGAGTTACCAGTTGAACTGGGGCAAGGCGAGCGTCGGAGGGTGCGAATTCTACCCTTCGTAGTTTTGGATGTGGATTCTCCATATAATGTTTTCTTGGGCCGGCCGACCCTGGCTGAGTTTAGGGCAGCTTTGGCCCCGTGGTGTTTAACTTTGAAGTTCCCAACTGACAAAGGAGTAGGTATTGTTCATGGTGACCAAGCAGCTGGTCGTTCCTGTTATGTGGCTGAGCTCCGAGAAGCCCATCGGAGGGAGAAGGGAAAGGTTGTGGACAATCCCGTCTGCATCCTTAATGCGAATAATTAACAAGTAATGCCCGAGCCCTTGCTCGGGCATAGTTCTCGGATCTTCGGAGATATAGATCCGAGAGACGACGATGAGAAACCCAGGGAAGAGAAGGCGGCACCGGCTGAATTAACAATTGACATCTCAGTTAGCCGCGACGACCCTTCGCGAATTCTGAAAATCGGATCACAGCTTGGTCCCGAGATGACTGAAGACCTTAGCGACTTCCTCCGGGCGAATCTTGATGTTTTCGCCTGGGCGCATTCTGATATGTGTGGGATTTCTCCCGCCATCACGAGTCATATGTTGAACATAGATCCGAAATATGTCCCAGTTAAACAAAAAAGGAGAGGAATGGATCCGGAGAGGTCCGCCACTCTCGGAGAAGAGGTGGACAAACTCAAAGAAAATGGGTTCGTCTGCGATGCCCTCTACCCTGAGTGGGTATCCAACCCGTGCTAGTAAAAAAGGCGAATGGGAAATGGAGGACTTGCGTAGATTATTCCGACTTGAACAAAGCATGCCCTAAGGATAGTTTCCCGCTGCCTAGGATCGATCAGTTGGTCGACTCCACTGCAGGACACGAGCTGCTGTCATTCATGGATGCGTACTCAGGATACAACCAAATCTCGATGCATATTCCGGACCAAGAACACACCAGCTTCGTTACAAATGTCGGGCTGTATTGCTATGTAGTGATGCCCTTTGGATTGAAGAACGCAGGAGCAACTTACCAGCGTTTAGTGAATCGAATGTTCAAGGACCAGCTGGGTAGAACGATGGAAGTCTATGTGGATGACATGCTCGTGAAGTCACGACGGTCAAACGACCACATTTGAGACTTGGCTGAGATGTTCGACATACTCAGGTTCTACGGGATGAAGATCAACCCTCTGAAGTGTTCATTCGGCGTTGCATCAGGGAAGTTTTTGGGATTCATCGTCAATGCTAGGGGAATCGAAGCCAACCCAGAAAAAATCCAAGCTATTCGAGATGTGCAAGCGCCCAGGACTATAAAGCAAGTACAAAGCTTGAACGGAAAAGTAGCTGCGCTAAGTCGATTTATATCTAGGGCAACTGACAAGTGCATCCCATTCTTCGATATCATAAAGAAAGGGAAGAGAAATTTTGAATGGACGTCTAGTTGTGAGGAAGCATTCCGGAACCTGGTGAGGCATCTGGAGAGTCCACCAATGCTAGCAAAACCAGTTGACCACGAAATGTTGTACGTATACTTGGCTGTATCCCCACATGCGATAAGTGCGGCTTTGGTTCGTGAGGAGGATCGAGTCCAGAAGCCGGTGTATTATGTTAGCAAGCGTTTAACAGGGGCAGAGAGGAATTACCCTAAAATCGAGAAATTGGCTTATTGCTTGGTGATTGCATCACGAAAGCTTCGCCCATACTTTCAAGCACATTCAATCGGCGTGTATACCGATCAACCCCTGAGGCAAGTACTCCAACGGCCGGAAACTTCTGGAAGATTGCTAAGATGGAACATCGAGTTGAGCCAATTCGATATCGCATACTTACCGCGGAGAGCCATCCGAGGGCAAGCATTAGCGGATTTCATCGCTGAGTTTACCATACCCATCAAACCGGATGACGACGACATCATTCCCCCCGTTCGATGGAAATTATACACTGACGGTGCATCAAACGACCGTTGCTCCGGCGCGGGCGTAGTTCTTATAACTCCGGAAAACCGATCAATCTGTTATGCCCTGAAGCTCGACTTCCCGGCTACAAATAACGAAGCCGAGTATGAAGCACTGATCGCTGGCTTGAAGCTCATCAGAGAACTCGGAATCGAATCAGTCGAAATCTTTTGCGACTCACAGTTGGTGGTTTACCAAGTACGGGGGGACTACCAAGCAAAGGGACGAAAGCTTGCTCCGTACCTCGTTCAGGTACAAGAGCTACTATCAAATCTTGAACGTTATGCCATTTCACATATCCCGCGCGAACAGAACAAGGAGGCCGACTTATTGGCTAAGTTTGCAAGTACCGGCGAAGCGCAACAAATGGGATTGTATCCCGTCGAAGTCTTGCATGCCCCGAGCATAGACGAGATGAAAGTCGATCTCGTGTTGGAAACAGGAATCGAGAAGGAATCGTGGATAACCCCATTCAAACTGTACCTAACGACCGGGGCTTTACCAGAAAAAAGAAGCGAAAGATGGCAGGTCCTTCGAAAGGCCGCGCGATACGTAATGCAGGATGGGTCGATGTACCGAAAAGGATTCTCGGTCCCATTATTGCGATGCATCGCTCATGATGAGACAAAGCGAGTCTTAAGAGAGGTTCACGAAGGGGAATGTGGCGACCATACTGGGGGGCAAACGCTAGCAAAGAAGATCCTCCGCTATGGATATTACTGGCCCACCGTAAACCGGGACGCCGCGGACTACGCAAGAAAATGCAACAAGTGTCAAAGATATGCGAAAATCCCGAGGGCTCCATCAACGGAACTCACACAAATGATTAGTCCCTGGCCATTTGCAATCTGGGGAATCGACATAATTGGCTCTTTGCCTATATCCAAAGGTGGCACGAAATATGAGATAGTTGCAGTCGACTATTTCACAAAATGGGCTGAGGCAGAACCTTTAGCCACAATCACCTCTAAGAAGGTCATTAACTTCGTTGTACGAAACATTATATGCCGCTTTGGCCTTCCGCACAACATCATTACGGACAACGGGACGCAATTTAAAAGC
Source organism: Allium fistulosum (assembly GCA_030737815.1). Lineage (NCBI taxonomy): Eukaryota > Viridiplantae > Streptophyta > Magnoliopsida > Asparagales > Amaryllidaceae > Allium > Allium fistulosum. The sequence goes on along the minus strand of CM060905.1, from coordinate 874,591,930 downwards.
AGAGAGTTCAAAGAGTTCTGTTTAAAGTATGGCATCGAGAAGAAGTTTGCCGCCGTGGCACACCCGAAAGCTAACGGACAAGTCGAGGCCGTTAACAAAATAATCAAGTCCATACTGAAGAAGCGTCTGGAGAAGGTTGGAGGCAAGTGGGTAGATGAACTCCCGACAGCATTATGGGCGTATAGAACTACCGACAAGTCCACGACCGGCCACACTCCATTCGCCTTGGCATACGGCTCTGAAGCCGTTATACCCATGGAACTTGAAGTTCCGTCGCACCGAGTGACATACTATGATCCCAAGACGAACCAAAACCTCTTGCTGGAATCACTGGACTGCATCGACGAAAAGCGTGAAGAAGCTGAATTAAGGGTGGCAGCGCACAGACATCGAGTCAAGAGTTACTACGACGGCAGAGTCCGCCCAAGAATCTTTGATGTGGGTGATCTCGTTCTAAAACGAGTATTCCCGGTACCAGCACGCATGAATCCCAGTTGGGAAGGTCCGTACGCCATTGAACGGAAGCTTGGAGAAGGAACATTCAAGCTAGCGACCGTTGATGGCACGACACTCCCCCGAGCATGAAACAGTGAACATTTGCGGCACTATTACGTTTAGCATGTTTCCTTTCTTATTTCAGGCACTGTTATTTCCTGCATGTTTCCGTTCAGTCATAACGTAGTTTCTTTTTAAAGTTGTAATCAAACAGTTTAGTTAATTTTCATTAATAAAGGCTTGAAGCCGCATTTTCCATGAATCACTAACGTTTCTGTATCTCACAGTTGAATGACGAACTACATTATCTTGTACGACGTACAGACTCGTATAAACAATTCCGAATCTCCGAATCCCCAGAGTGCGGAGCGGAGTACTCTAAGTCCCCAGAGCGCGGACTAGAGTATAAACGATTTCAAATCTCCGAATCCCCAGAGCGCAGAGCGGAGTACTCTAAGTCCCCAGAGTGCGGACTAGAGTATAAACGAATACGAATCTCTGAATCCCCAGAGTGTGGAGCGGAGTACTCTAAGTCCCCAGAGCGCGGACTAGAGTATAAACGATTTCAAATCTCCGAATCCCCAGAGCGCGGAGCGGAGTACTCTAAGTCCCCAGAGCGCGGACTAGAGTATAAACGAATACGAATCTCCGAATCCCCAGAGTGCGGAGCGGAGTACTCTAAGTCCCCAGAGCGCGGACTAGAGTATAAACGATTTCAAATCTCCGAATCCCCAGAGCGCGGAGCGGAGTACTCTAAGTCCCCAGAGCGTGCACTAGAGTATAAACAATTCCGAATCTCTGAATCCCCAGAGTGCGGAGCGGAGTACTCTAAGTCCCCAGAGCGCGGACTAGAGTATAAACGATTTCAAATCTCCGAATCCCAAGACCGCGGAGCGGAGTACTCTAAGTTCCCAGAGCGCGGACTAGAGTATAAACGATTTCAAATCTCCGAATCCCCAGAGCGCGGAGCGGAGTACTCTAAGTCCCCAGAGCGCGGACTAGAGTATAAACGATTTTGAATCTCCGAATCCCCAGAGTGTGGAGCGGAGTACTCTAAGTCCCCAGAGCGCGGACTAGAGTATAAACGATTTCAAATCTCCGAATCCCCAGAGCGCGGAGCGGAGTACTCTAAGTCCCCAGAGCGTGGACTAGAGTATAAACGATTTCGAATCTCCGAATCCCCAGAGTGTGGAGCGGAGTACTCTAAGTCCCCAGAGCGCGGACTAGATTATAAACGATTTCAAATCTACGAATCCCCAGAGTGCGAAGCGGAGTACTCTAAGTCCCCAGAGCACGGACAGAGTATAAACAGTTTCAAGTCTCCAAGTCCCCGGAGCACAGAGTCAGCAAACCAAAGAAAGACAAGAGAATCATTCAAACAAAAAGGAACTAAACTTTATTCGATAAGTTCAAAAGGGGATTACATGATCACTCCTACAAAATCCAGACCTGTCTATACAAACTACAAGCTACGGAAGATAAAAGCAATTAAAAGACTTAAGCAAGAAGCTCGTTGAACGAGTATATCGATCATTTCTTCGATTTCTTCTTCTTGTCTTCCTTCGTCTTTTCCGATGACTCCTCTCCCTCACGCCTTTTCTTGGACTTCTTGCTTGCTAAGAAGACGGAGTCAGGAGTAGGAGACGGAACATCTAGCGGTTTGGACCTGCCCGGGAGGATGATTTTCAGAGGTCTGTTCCGCGGGTCGGAAAGTTCCAGGATTCCAGGTTCAACTTTGACCTCGGCCTTTTTCTTCTCCTCTTCGGCAAGGCGGTCCTTCATGCTCATATGCGAGGTATGCTCAGTGGCGCCGGTGATTTCAATTTCATCATCCCCTTCGGCAGGAGATGAAGCGTCGAGCTTATCATCATCCAGCGCCCCGATCAACTGAGCATCGGGACCAAGGAGTACTCCCGTGTGGACATCATCGCTTGTTTTCCCTGCCTCCTCCTTGGCGTCATCGCTCCTCGGAATTTGCTCGGCGTCAGAACAACCTGCACGAAAACATAAAGAATGAGCGTTAGAATGAGTAGCCACTGCTGGAAAAAAAGACAGGATTTTTCAACTTCTAGAGAAAGAAGAATTTCCCACCAGGTTCCGGTTGGCTATCGGTGGTGCGTGGGGTTTCACCCTCCAGGATAGGTGATAGCACATGAGCACCAAGCCCAGGGTCTTCGGGGTCATAACCAACATGCTGCTCGAATGGATCAAGTGTCGGTCGACCGGCCGATTGGGCAGCGGACTAAGCAGCAGTATGAAGAGCAGTAATATTAACCCCAGATGGGCCAGCTTCACCATCTTTTTCTTTTGGAAGGGGAGAGCCTTTGCTGTAAAGTGCTAATGCTGCGGATAAATCCGATGGCTCATTCCCCCTAAGGAACTCCTTCACTAGGGCCTCCTCATCGACCTCTTCGGAGCCTGACTCGATCTTCCTAATCCTTATCAAAGTTTCCCAGGCCTCGGCTAGGGACTCGAGGTAGCCGTCACCCAAGAATGTTAAGTCGCGATGCATGAGGACGCGGGCTCCGTATTCAGCAATCAACGGGTCAAACATGCTTTTGACCTCTTCCCTGCCGGCTTCCGCGGCCGCCTCGAGGCGAGAGTCAATCTCCTCTGCAGCCTCTTTTTTGCCCTCCTCACGGGCCTCATCCTTCATTTTCTCAACCCCAGCGAGTTCGTCATCGAGCTTTGTTTTAAGGAGTCGGGTAGCAACGATCTCATCACAGTATCGTTGTGATTCTTCTTGACAGCTACCTTATCCTCCTTCTCCTTGGAGAGTAATTATTTCAGCTCTTTGACTTGGGTTGCGAGCGCGTCCTTTTCTTTTTGGACAGAGTCTTTTTCTAGGGCGAGGGCACCGCTGTGCTGGACTGCTTCGTCAAGCTCTTTTTTGTGAGTCGCCTCTAAACGAGTAACTGCCTCTGCAGTATCTTTTGCGCTTTGTTCAGCGGCTTCCAGCTTCGACTTATACGAAGCGAGCTCTTCGTCTTGGAGTTTGATGATTTTCTTATCGCTGTCGGCCTCCAGATTCAGACGATCAATCTCGTGTTGACGCTCAACAGATACTTCCGAGATCTTCTCCACCAAGTGCACAAACGCGTCATGTTGAACATAGACGTCGTTATTGCAGGCAATGGCACTCTGTTTCACATGCCCGGGAATATGATGAATGGCCGGGAGAAACTTCAGACCATCGAAGCAAATTTTTGGAAACTTGGCCTTAAGATCGGCCATCTTTTCCGCAACAGTTGGGTCCACCGCAGGAGTAGGAGGAGGAGGCTTTGAGAATTCCGCTCTTTTCCGTTGCTCTCGGACTTGCCTTGTACTCGATGAACTAGAATGTTGTTCTCAAGGAGCATCAGATTGATAACCCTTCTGTAAAGACTTCTCCCTATCCGGCTCAGTTGGAGGAGGAAGATCACGGGACTGGGAAGATTGAGAGTGTGCCCTCTTGCGGTGAGACGACTCGCTGGGGTGATTGTCCCTATCTTCATAGTCGCCTCTGTCCCTGCGTCTGCCTGAACCAGAATCTCGTCCAGAGTGATGAAATATAGAAGAGCCCTGAAGGCGATCGAGTCCGTGAGAACGCCCCATATCACCTGCAAAGAATGGAGATAACAACGAGTTAAGGGAAATTCACGAGATAGGAAAAAAGACTTGAAGTATATTATGGAATGCGCATGTGCGTGTGTGTCCTAGTGTTCCCCCCGACGGACCCGTTCGTTTATCTTTGCTAATCGGAGTGGTATCTCCTTGGGCCGGGAGTTGAACTCCTGCATTGCCTTTCGCGGGTGAAAAGAATTTGAGGGCTTCAGGATCATCAAACTCATAATTAAGTATGTCTTCGGGAATAGAAAGGTTTGATAGACCCCTTAAGGAACTTTCCAGATGCTGCGAAGAAGCCTCTTTCTCAGGCGGGGTAGGCGTAACTTTTGAAGTGCCACCAACTTTCTCCTTTTGAACTGTATATTTCAACTTCTTCTTTCCCTTCGAAGGGGAGGATGATGTCTCAATATCCTGAACTTCGATTGCCGGATTCCAAGCAGGACCCACGTTCTCGCCCTGAGTCTCATGAGCTTCGTCTTCTTTGCGCTCGCCTTCTCCATGCGTATCGAGAGTGCGGCGCGACGACGACCCAGCCTGTTTTTTTCCCTTTACCAGACGGAGGTTTGGGAATGGTGACACCCTCTGGAAGGCTGATCCGACGACCAGGGGCTAGCAAGCCAAACCCCGACAGCGATTCATTTGAAATGATAGTCCGGATGTCTCGATCCTCAGAAGGAAGAGCTCTAATGGCTTCAACAGCCTCAGAATATCCTCGGCCTTCCGGACGCGGGTTGATACCTGAAAAGATGAAATGAAGAGTTAGGAAAAGCATGACTCCGATCAAATACGAATAGTGACTCGGCAGAGAGACTTACTGCCTTCAACCCATCTCCTAGCGAAACCGGAAGGGCAGCGCACATAGAACCATTCCTGTTTGTACAGGGCGTATTTACTACATGCCCCTGTCAAGATCTGGCATTTGTGGTATGGCTCGAGGAACATAAAGGAAGGACTGTCTTTCCGTCTCTTGAACATATAAGTGTATCTGATATCACCGGCGGTTGGAGGTTTGGAGAAGACGGCCATGAAAAGTAAGTAAGTCCCATATAGAAATGCATAGCCATTCGGGTGCAGCTGCGACGGAGCTATGTCTATGTACTGCAGTACATCCCGGAGAAATAAGTTGAACGGAGGCACGCTGCCCATCCAACACATGAACTTGTTACAGGCAGTATACCCGACTGGGGGCAGATGGGGACGGTCGTGTCGCGAAGGAACTAGCACGTCGGCGAAAGGAATCCCATGAATGGAGCATATCCGTCGCAGAGCAGCTTCGTTGATCTTCGAAGCTTGTGAATCGATCGGATTGTCTAGTGAGATTGTTGCCTCCAGAGCATCAGGTGCCAAGTTATGAGCAGGAGAAGTCGACGGATTAGAAGTATCAACGGCTCCTTGCCTTGATGACGGCCCAGGCCTGTCGGATATAGTGGCGGAGCTAGATTTTCTCGACATCCCAAATAAATAACGAACCTGGCTAAGTGCTTGAGAGAACTATACTTAAAAAACGTTGAACGTTATAATTAGCAACACGAGTTTTCCCCCCACGTGGTGTGTGAACTAGTGCAAGCAATTATGTACAAGCAATAAGATTTCAAAGATATAAAAATGAGCTTCGAATCGTTGCCTTCAAAGACCGTCATCGCTGACCGTCTCAAAGAGCCCGCCTGGTGGTGGTTACAGTTCCAAATCTAGGAAACATGTAATTTGTAAAGTATCCGGCTTAAGTCTAATTTGACATTTATAACTGTTCGGCAATTGTATTGTTCGGCTAAAGACATTATTCGGACTAAGGAATGTTCGGCAATTGTATTGTTCGGCTAAAGACATTATTCGGACTAAGGAATGTTCGGCAATTGTATTGTTCGGCTAAAGACATTATTCGGACTAAGGAATGTTCGGCAATTGTTTTGTTCGGCTAAAGTCAGGGTTCGACCTAAGGATTGTTCGGCTGAATTCAATGTTCGGCATGTCAGTTGTTCGGCATTTGGGTATTGTTCGGCTTTACTCGGCTCAATTATAGTTTGACATGTTAGTAAGCGTTCGGCCTGGGACTGTTCGGCCAAGGTAGTGCTCGGCAGCTTCCCATTCCACCGACCGGCGCATGACGACATACGCCGAAGCAGCGAACAGCACCTTTACCTCCTCCAACACCTTCATTCGATCCTCTTCCCCTTAACTTCGGTTCGACACGAAGAAGCTAAGACAATAAGTGGACATACTCCTAATCATTCTTCCTCGCTATGTCGTTCGGCAATACAGACGAGCTACACAAAAACCTTCTACGCGACATCGTTCGAACATCTCGTTTGAATGTACGAGGAAAAATACCTAAGTTTGCAGTTCGGAGATTGAGATGGTGTAGTTAAGTCTCGAATTCGGACGATTGGACAGAATTGCAAGAACGGTAGAAGTAAAAAGTAAAAGGGGAGAAGAAGAAGAGGAGCGGTTATATAGGGGGAAGGTAGAAGTTGAAAAGGCTATACCCGGTAGAACCAGTCAATACCGGAGTGTTCGGCATCATAGCAGAGTAATGTTCGGCACACGAGGATTGTTCGGCTTCGAACGTATCGTTCGGCATCCAGGCCACGTTCGCCACACACCTCCGTTACAAACATCCTCGAGAAGGCATCATCAAGGAAAATTGAACCAGATTCAAAGCGCATCATATTCGGCCACGCAATACACTTTGGGGGGCAAGTGTTTCCTGGAGATTTGACCAGGCAACTAGTGCTCGGCATCAGGTAGCACTCGGCGTCAGAGAGTACTCGGCATCTAGGAGTGTTCGGCGAAGTACCCGGCTTCCTAGTGGAACTCGGCGTCATAGAATGTCCGGTATCTAGGAGTACTCGACGAAGTACACAGCATCCATAATGTTCGGCATACAGAGCGCTCGGCGTCAACCAATACTCGACAGCAAGAGTGCTCGGCATACAATAGTGCTCGGCATCAAGACTGCTCAGCATACGAGAGTGCTCGGCATCAAGACTGCTCGGCATACGAGAGTGCTCGGCATCAAGACTGCTCGGCATACAAGACTGCTCGACATACAAGAGCGCTCGGCATCAAGGAGAACTCGGCAGCATCTAGAGTTCGGCATACAGGAGTACTCGGCGTAGTAATCGGTAGCATCAGGAGTACTCGGCAACAAGAGTACTCGGCATCTAGGAGAGCGTTCGGCTTCGACTGACAAACATCCTGCACTTCCCAAACATCAACCACATCGTTCGGCATAGAAGGGACTGTTCGGCATCAGGGACCGTTCGGCACACCTGGTTCAGCATACAGCGACCACTGTACTGGGGCTGGAGCGTTCGGCTATCCAGCCCACTTGGGAAGTCCAGCCCATATTTGCCTATAAATAGAGGGGCAGGGTCACAGTGAAATGGATCCTTTTTTGGGAAAGAGAACACTGGGGAGACTCTGCCATTTTCAAGACTCATCTTCTCTACTTAACAACTTCATTCAAGCATTTGATTCACGAATTGTATTTGTAATCAACTATAAAGAAGATCAATAAAGTTTAACCTCAAAGTGGATGTAGGCAATTACGCTGAACTACTATAAATTTGGTGTTCTTACTTTCTGCAGTTAGATTAGCATTGTCTTCTCTGTTTAATTTACTTTCATCACTTATATCTCTACACAATCTTTCTCTACAAGGTTAGTGACCAATTTTGGTGCTAACAACATTTATCCAAAATATTACTTAAAAATAACAAGTTTGAAAAATCAACAAAGCTTGAAAAACGAACATGTTTTATTCTAAAATTTATTTAAAAATTTATAAGTAATTCTTAAAAATTCATAAATATCTCAAACTACTTTTAAAATACTCTAATATGAGTTGGGAACACTTTTAGAAAGAATGAAACAAATCGCTCAAACATAAAGTCCTTTTTTGAAACAATTGAAGTCCAAAAATCAAGGTTAAACGGGGTAGTTTTGCACTAGTGATGTTTTGGCCGTTTTTGAAATTAAACTTAACTTTTTACTATTCAATCTTTTGATAGCAAAAAACATACATATAAAACATTGCAAATATGGCGAGAAATCCCTATGTATCTCTCTACAAAGATCCATAACAATTGCCAAAAAGAAGGCAATTCTGAACTACATCCACAACGACTATCCCTATAAGTGCACTTTCAAATTCCAGGTCATATCTCAACCTATGTTCAACTACAACCTATGTGCTTTGTTCCAAGGTCTATTCATATGTTATATAAGTCCATTCAAGTTCATATATGGATCCTATGTGCCACTTGTTTTCAAAACAAGAATCCAAATCAATGTTTTAACATATGTCACTTTAGAATACAAACAACTTTAACACAACAAAATATAAGCATATACGAGTTATATTATCAATCCAAATGGTGAGTTAGCTCACCTTAACCCAGCAAACAACTAAGCTTAAGCACTCAAGTTCAAACCCAAGCCAACAACCTCCTTTCCTTCCCTTCCCTTCCTCTCTTGCTTTTGCTTGCTCCTTTAGCCTCCCAAGCTCTCTAATGCTCACGGCCTATGTATAGGGTGAGGGTTTGGCTTTGCTTTTTCAACTTATAATTTGGTAGAAGTTTTGTTATGCGGTGGTAAGGTCATATTCCAAATTTGAGGTGAGGTTGAATTGATTTACAAATGATTTTCTTTAGGAATTTAAGATGAAAAGGAAGAAGATGACATTAAATTTTCTCTTAAGCTTCGAAATATTTATGACCTATTTCCTAAGGGTGCACCCCTCCTTATATAGGCTTAGGCATGATGATGGGAAAAGAGCAAAAAGCCCTCAAAACCCTAATGCATTAATTTCTTCTATCATGACAACTTTATGTCACTTCTCCTGTTTTCATTTTACCATTATACCCTTACCATATAATATCTCTTATCCTAATAGAACTTTCTAAAAAATTCCATGCTTTCTGAAGATGAGTATGTTAATTAGTTGCTAATGTGTTCATTTCATCATTAGTTAACTGCATGATAGTTCGAACAACTTATATCGATCGAAAAGTGGTTTTTCGATAAATTAATTTTTGGTCACATTATCGATTTTTCTTCGAAGAATATATTTTTGTAAAAACTTTTCAAAAACAAGTTTCTTATCGTTATTTATCAATTAAATGATGTTAAACAAGGTTATAAAACATGTATATAACACTTAACTATTATTCAAAATGTATCAATATTCAAAGAGGAAGTGTTCGAATTTCCAGGATGATACATTCTCCCTCACTTAGAACATTTCGTCCTTGAAATTCAAACAAGAACGATAATCAAAGAAGATAAAAGAACCAGATATATCTAGCTCTGCTGAATCTATATACAAATTAAACTGCAATTCAAATACAAACTAAGATAAGGAAACTCTAGTCTAAGAACAAATTCGGATAGGATTCCTTCAAACTATCCTCAATCTCCCATGTATTATCTTGAGCATCTTCGCTCCATTGTACCTTGACTAATTTTACAACCTTAGTCCTCGATTGCTTCATATCTCTATCGACAATACAAACAGATTGCCTGAACACAATCAAATTTGGCTCAATCTCCAACCTCTTGTTGTGATGCTTCCACTATCATTGAAGGATCGTGCACAAACTTACGCAAATGCGATACATGAAATACATTGTGCACACCCAATTTCCTAATCGGTAACCCACCTCTATATGCGAGTGTACCAATCCTCTCAAGAATTGGGAACGGTCCTATATAACGAGGAGCCAACTTCCCAGCCTTTCCAAACCGAACTACACTTCTCATCGGAGAAATATTTACACATATAAAGTCTCCAACCTAGAACTCCAAGTCTCTGCGCCTCTCATCTGCATAACTCTTCTATTGATTCCGCATTTCCTTGATTCGCTTCTGAATCTCTATAACCTTATACGAAGCCTCTCGAATCATAACTAGCCTGAGCACAAGACGGTCTCTAGGTTCTTCCAAACACGATGGAGATTTGCAAGGCCTTCCATACAATGCTTCAAATGGTACCATTCTGATACTGGCCTGATAATTATTGTTGTATGAAAACTCAACAAGTGGTAAGTGCTCTTCCCACGAACCTCCAAAATCTAAAATGCGTGCTCGAAGCAAGTCCTCCAACACTCAGTTCACCCTTTCTGTTTGCCCATTTGTCTACGGATGGTAAGCGGTACTCAAACTAAGCTCGGTCCTTAATGCTTCATGCAACCCCTTCTAGAAATAGCTTACGAATATCTGATCTCTATCACTTACGATATCACATGGAACACCATGCAACTTGACAATCTCCTTAACATATAATTTAGCCAAACTAGAAGCTGCCCTTGTAGTCTTAACAGGTAAGAGCGGCATGCTCTTTGTGAATCGATCCATAATAAACCGCACACCTTCGTTACCCTTCCTCGACCTAGGCAATCCGTCAATAAAATCCATAAAAATATGCTCCCACTTCCACTTCAGAATCTCAAGTGGCTGAAACAGTCCGACCATCTTATAATGACTACCTTTTACCTATTGGTAGTTAGCACACCTACTCACAAAGATAGACACATCTCCCATCATGCCCTCCCACCAGAACGTCCTCTTCACGTCCTGATACATCTTAGTGACCCTAGGATGTATTGTCTACCTATAAGGGTGACTCTCTACTAGAACTTCCTGCCTAATCCCATCAACATTCGAAACACACAACCTACCGTTCATTCTTAAAATGTCACGGCTATCCACCTTGAACCCTGACCACCTCTCCGGTGCCTTATTCTCGCTTACCTTCTTAACTATCCTAGCAAAATGAAGATCTCTAAGCTGATTCCCTTCGATACGACTAATCAGAGTCGGACGAACTTTAACATTCGCCATAACTGCATACCTCCTATTGAGCACATTAGTTACGACATTTGCTTCCCCCGGAGTATACAAAATATCCAGATCATTGGCAGTAAGAAACTCCAACCACCTTTGCTGCCTCATGTTCAAGTCCTTTTGTGGAAAAAGGTACTTCAAAAACTTATGGTTCATGCATAACTCGAACCTTTCTCCTAGCAAATGATGCCTCCACATCTTTAACGCAAATACCACTGGTAACAACTCCAAAAGTCATGAGTTGCATACTTTGCTTCATGTGGTTTGAGGTGCCGACTCACATAAGCGATAACCCTCCATGTTGCATCTTTTAGAACCTCCATTCTTTGGTTTCAATGAAAACAACTATACAGTCACATATGTTATATCTTATCAAGATTGTAGGTATACACTACAAGAGATCGTCATGCTCAAAGATATCAAGACTCGAAGATAAACAAAGACTTACGGACAATGTTATAACTAGTAAGGTTATAATAGTGTATTAAGATTCTTAGAAAAACATTGTAAGGTCTCCTTGTGTATTAATATGCACACATAAATTCATATTTTCAACATTGGCACATAAAAAACTAAGATATTCAAGTTTGACCATCCACAGACGTCTATGGGAAAGCCGAAGACGTCTATGAAGATTTTTGGGAATTTAATTCCTGAAGCTACAGACGTTTGAGATTTTCCCACAAACGTTTGTAATATAGCAACTGCTCCATTTTGAAAAGATGCTTCATTTCATATTGAATAATAACATCCCTTCTTTAATGGTTGCAGCCATTAAAACAAATAGATTTTATTTTAAATAGTAATAACTCCTCATATGCATCTACTCAAACCTATATGTACTTCAAAGATTGAGAATTGAATTAACCAATCTAATCTATTCTCTTGATTTCTTATTAATCTCTATTTACATATTTGCGCATACATTGCTTACATATTCTCAATCTATCATAATCAAAATATTATTTGGGTTAAACCACTTCCTACAACTCAAAGTACACATATTCACATACTCAAAGGAGATCATAGGAAGAATTGTACTATTAGTAAAAATTCATGTTATTTGGAATACAAGGTTGTCAAAGAATTACTTTTTTTATTAGCCTATTCATCCGGGCGAAGCGAGGGTTATTTGGTCAAAGGATATACTGAAGGGGAGCTTCGGGATTGGACGTAGGACAGAATGTCCAAACCAGTATAAAATATCTGATGTAATTTCTTTTATTATTTACCTTCTTTATATTTGGTTATTATTCTCTACTTAGTGTAATTTGTAACATACACTCTCACACTTACAGATATAAGTTGCATTATATAAAGATCCTGTAGCGACTTTCATTTGGTATCAAAGCATGGTCATTTCAATCTATAGTAACACATAGCTGAAAAATCGTTAATATGGCAAGCACTTTCCAAGAAGGTCAATCAACTTCTCGTCCTCAACTATTTATTGGTTCTAACTATTATTACTGGTCAACCCGTATGAGAATTTTTATGGAAGCGAATGGGTTAGAAATATGGCTAGCAAGTCAAAACAAATATGAAGCACCTGACACCGACATTAGCATTTGGACTGATGCACAAAAAGTAACGACATCTAACAATGCCAAAGCTATAAATGTATTATTTTGCTCACTTGACAAAAATGAATTTTCATATGTCATGCTTTGCACCACTGCATATGATATATGGTGCACTTTACAAGTCACACATGAAGGAGTAACTAAAGTCAAGCAAACTAAAATCTTGATTTTACAGAACCAATTTTCATCTTTCAAAATGAAAGAAAATGATTCAATTATTAATATGTATGCTAGATTTCAAACTATTCAACATGATCTCATGGAACTTGGAGTCAAATTTACAGATTTTGATTTAATCGCATGAATTTTAAACTCCTTGACAAATAATGGGAAAGAAGAGTTTTAGCCATCAAAGAAGCTAATGATCTTTCTCAACTCAAAGTCGAAGAGCCGATACAAAATCTGATGCCATATCAAGCTAACTTGCAGGCAAGAAAGGATCAAAATCATGAAAAAAAACATAGCATTCCAAACAAGCAACGAAGATTCAGACTTAGACGAAGATGAAATTGTTTTTATTGCCAAAAACTAAAAAAATTCAAGAAGTTCAAGAAGTTGATCAGATTTCAAAATGATGGCAAACCAAACTCCTTAACTCAAACATCGATGAAATGCTATGAGCGTGAAAATTTTGGCCACATGAAGAAGGATGGTCCACAACTCAATAATGATAAAAGAAAAGCAAGTTTGAGAAATTCAAGAAAAAGAAAAGAGCTTTCCAAGTAACATGGGACGATTCGGATTCAACTTCTTCATTTGACTGTGATAGTGAAAGCGACTCTAAACAAGCACATATGTGTTTTTATGGCTAACACTGATGAGGTACAACCTGAACTTACTTACGATGAAATAATGGAAATTAGCATTGAATTAGATGATAAGTATAGAGAAACAAAAAAAGGAATATATAGGAAAGTTAACTAGAGTATAATTAGAAATTGGATTGTTAAAAGATGAAAAACAATCTTAGAAGAAGAATTAGAAATTACTCAATAAAATGTGCAATGTTGTTATCTCAAAATAAAAATTTATTAAATGATTTAGAAAATTATAAGTTAGAAAAAGTTAATTTTGAAAAAGAAATTCTAGAATTACAAGCAAGTTTAGATTCTAGAAATATTGAAATTTGTGACCTTAAAAGTAAGTTAGATAAAATAACAAATAATGTGACAAAATTCAACAAAGGAAAACAAAATTTAGAAAATTTGATTAAAATATCTAAACCATCTGGAAACAGAAATGGATTAGGTTTTATAGGAAGACAAAAGTCAAAGAAGTATAGCACATTATATACCAAATTCAAAAGGCCAAAGTTAGAAGCCAAGATTAAAAATTCATACACAAGTATGGTCAAAAATATGGATTCCTAAAACAAATAATAAACTAACTAGACAAATATGTCTACCTTCTTCCACTAACAAGTAGGACCCTAAACAAAGAATGTGGGTACCAATTAAATTTTTCTTATTTTGCAGGTACCTAAAATTAAAATAAAAAGTAACGAGAAATGGATACTTAATAGTGGTTTCTCCAAGCACATGACTGGAAATGCTCATATGTTATCCAATATAACATATATAGAAGTGGGACCGTGACATTCGAAGATAATTCAAAAGGAATTGTCATTGGCATTGGAGAAAGTCATCAATATCGATATTTCTAATTCTCCTATTATTACTAATGTTTTATTGGTAGAAAATTTGAAACATAAGTTATTAAGTATAAGTCAGTTATATGATAAAGGATTTAAAATTGATTTCGAGAAAGACAAATGCAATATCTTTGACCAAAATAAAAATCTAATTTTTGAAGGATTTAGAAAACATAACATATATGTTTTAAACATGAATGTCAAAACCAACACTAATTTATGAATAGCCGCAAGTCATGACGATCCATGGTCAGGGCAAAATGTTTTTGTCACATAAATTTCAAGAACATTAACAAACTTGCTAAAAATGAATTAGATAGAGGATTACTTAAGATCAACTACAAAGTTAAAACTTGTGTGATGCCTGTCAATTTGGTAAATTGAAGAAAAGTTCTTTTAAATCTAAAAAGGAAATCTCCATAAAGCAATCTCTCGAACCACTTCATCTAGATTTATTTGGACCGACTCAAGTATGCTCTATAAATCATAACAAATATATTTTTATAATTGTTGATGATTTTTCAAGATATACTTGGACATAATTTTTAAAACATAAAAGTGACACTTTTGAAATGTTCAAAAATTTTGCTAATCGAATCACAAATTTAATGAACTTAAAAATTAAAAGTATACGAAGCGATCTTGGAGGCGAATTTGAAAACGAAATATTTATAAATTTTTGCAATAAAAGGGAATTAGTCATAATTTCTCATTTCCACGAACACCTCAACAAATGGTGTTGTAGAAATGAAAAATCGAACTTTACAAGATTGTGCACGAACCTTACTAAATAGTAGTAACCTACCAAAAGGTTTTTGGGCTGAAGCTGTTGCTATCGCATGTTATGTATTAAATCATGTAACACTTAGACCAATGATTAAAAACACATGTTATGAAATATTTTTCAAAAAAGAAACCTAAAGTATCGTATTTTCGAGTATTTGGATCAAATTTTTTATCTTAAACACAAAAGATTATCTAGGAAAATTCAATTCTAAAGTTGATGAATGAATTTTTATTGGATATTCGTATCGAAGTAAAGCATATAGAATTTTTAATAAACGAACAAACATTATAGGAGAATCATTTGATGAAAACTTTACAAATGATATAAATGATGATGAAGAAGAAGTTATAAATAAAACTAATATACCTATACATGAAAATAATAATAATACTGCCAATAATAATAATGATATTGTGATAACTTCACCACCTAGGATGTTAAGGACCATCCAATTAATAATATTATCGGTGATTTAAATACAAAAGTATCAATAATAAAACAGTTGAATCAAATGAGTTATGTTGCATTTATATCAAATTTTGAACCTAAAAATTATAAAGAAGCATCAAAGATGATTTTTGGATTGCTGCTATTCAAGAAGAACTTAATTAATTTAAACGAAATGACGTATGGGAACTTGTACCAAGACTAAACGATCAATCTGTAATTGGTAGTAAATGGATTTTTAAAAATAAAGCGGATGAAAATGGAAATATTGTTCGAAATAAAGCAAGATTAGTAGCTCAAGGATATAATCAAGAAGAAAGAATTGATTATGAAGAGACATTTGCTCCGGTAGCATGTCTCGAAGCAATGCGAACATTACTTGCTTTTGCATGTCATCATAATTTTAAACCTTTTCAAATGAATGTAAAAAGTGCTTTTCTAAATGGATTTATAAAAGAAAAGGAATATGTTGAACAACCTCCACTATTCGTTCATGAAAAATATCCCGACCGTGCATTTAAACTTAAAAAGGCTCCATACGGTTAAAACAAGCACCTCATGCTTGGTATAAAAGATTAAAAACTCATTTACAAAATTTTGGTTTTCAAATTGGTAAAAAAGACTCTACTTTATTTATAAAATGAGAAAACAATGACATACTAGTCGTATAAACATATGTTGATGACGTTACTTTTGGTTCAGTTGACGAAAAATTACGCAATGAATTTTCTGACATTATGAAAAATGAATTTGAAATGTCATATATGGATGAATTAAACTATATTTTGGGTTTGCAAATAAGAGAACTAAAAAATGGAATTTTTATAAATAAAGAAAAATACCATCGAGATTTATTAAAATGCTCTGGAATGGAAAATATCTCAAATAAACTGAATCCTATGAGTACTACTCTACATTTAGATAAAGACGAAAATGGAAAAGATTTCGATCAAAAATTATATCGAAGTATGATAGGATCTCTATTATATTTAACGGCTAGTAGATCGGATACCATGCTGAGCGTATGTTGATGTGCATGGTTTCAAGCACAACCAAAGGAATCACATCATCGAGCGGTTAAACAAATTTTAAGATATCTAACCAGCACTAAAGATTACGTTTTTTCTACCCGAAAGGCAGCTCGTTCGAACTCATGTTATATAGTGATGCAGATTTTGGGGGTTGTAAAACGGATAGGAAAAGCAAAAGTGACACATGTCATTTTATTGGTCAATTTTTAATTTCGTGGTTTAGTAGAAAACAAAACTGTGTTTCGCTCTCGACATGTGAAGCCGAATACATCTCAGTGGCTTTAGCATATGCACAAGTTATCTATATGCAAGAAACTCTTCTAGTTTTCGGTAAAATTATAACAAATTCTCCTATATATTATGATAATACAAGTGCTATAAATTTATAAAAAAATCCTATAATCATTCTTGAACAAAACATATTAATATTCATCACCATTTCTTAAGAGATAATGTTGGAAAAAGAATTATATCACTTGAATTTGTAAATATCGAAAATCAAATTGCGGATATCTTTACCAAACCACTAAATGAATCAAATTTTATAAAACTAAATCGAGACCTCAAAATTTGTTCTTACAATGAATTAGCAAATTAAATTTTATATAACTTAAATAAAATACACAAAATTTTGGTAAAAGTGTTTACAAATGTTTCCTTTTTATCAATACAAAAAAAACCAACTTCTGCTAAAATTCTATGGTGAAAATTCTATCACCCTAACAAATAAACTGCTAAAAGTAGTAAACAGCTCTTATATTAAAGAAGTCTTCTGTGAACTAAGTACATATATTCTTATATTCAAAACCATACACCACTTCTGTTCAAAATGTCTTCCGATCATGACTCTACTTATTCGACCATCGACCATAGGTCACTTTCATCGAATAACACCTACGTATAACCAACTAAATCCACATCTCCATCAAATCGATCAGCCACTCTAAACATCATTGCATTACCTACTTATCACATTGGTTTTTCTCCTATGGAAAAGAAAACCAAACGGTCAATTGATCTACAATCGACATCTCTCAACAACAAAGTTGATGAAATATATCACCATCAATAAGAAATGAACGGAGTTCAATGAGAAATATATTACGAATAACGATGTCAAGAATCTCACCTTAACTTTCTCAAAAAATGCATTTTAACAATTTGTTGTCATTCACCAAATTTTTTTGCATACATCAAAAATCTCTTCGTTTACAAGAGAATCCTGTAAAAATGTATCACATTACTCTAAGAAATTTATGCAAGCTAGGACCATCAAACCAAGACTGGATGGACACTCCAGCTCGCCCAAGTTGGTCTCTTCTAAAGTCATTAATCGACGACACAAAGATTGAACCAAATTCATAGGACGTACAACAAATTAAAAAAATATGACCCCTCTAACAAAATCTAAAATTATGATAGCATTTCTTCTAAAATATTTTCATACTTTTGTAAATTTTTATATATACGGTTGTCTGTAAAAGTTCTCTTGAATATTTTAATAAAAAGTTTAATATTTCTGCATTTAAAGACATATATTATGAAAACACAGACCACAGACGTCTGTGACAATATCACAGACGTCTGTCAATGGTTTCAGGAAAATAACTTCCTAAAACCACAGCTCTATGGTACCCCACAGACGTCTGTCATAGGTTTCGGGAAATAATTTCCTGAAACCACAGACGTTTGTGCCCTGGTTTCAGAAAAAATTCCTGAACCCACAGACGTCTGTGGCATCCCCATAGACGTCTGTCCCTGCTCTCGGATTCCAATTACAGCAGCTCTATACATTCGATTTTGCCTCTTTCTACTATTCACCAAGAGATTTCAAATCTACACCAAAAACCCTAGTTTCTAAAAGCTCCAATTGCTAAAAAAATGGCTCCCAAGACTCCCGTTAACAAAAGATCTAAGAAAGTTCGACCTTCATCTTCTCAATCACCCCTAGTCATCGATGCCTACATCCAAGAGTGGCTTCGAAATAGCACGATTGCTAATAAAAGATTTGAAGAGCTAAAATAACAGAAGCTTCATTTTGGTCCTTTCTATAGATTATGCATATTTGGCGAATATGGAATTCAAGAATTAACCATCGCCACCGGCTGTCGAGATTTGATCAATTTTGACGAAAACGAGGTACAAACCGATTAACATGCAATTTTTCATTTTTACGCCAACTTATGTAGCAATGATATCTGGACGCCTGAAAATGACGATGGTTGGTTATGGACAAGTGTTTATGGTCGCATTTTGAAAATAAGCGTAAATACAATTGGTCGTAAATTAGATTGCTCTTCGTCCGGACTAGATTTAAAAGAAATTCCTGACCAGAGAAATTTTCCTTGTGATGAAATCACACATCAAATTTGGAAAGATAGAATACCACGGTGGAAATCTGTTTACTTCGGACCAAAGGCTCGGTTATTAAATTAAATGATAATCAATACAATAATTCCCTGCTTAGGAAGTCATGAACAAATTTACGAAAACGATCACAAAGCCCTCTATGTTATATTTGGTGGAATACAAGTAAATTGGGCTAAGTTTATTCATGATGAAATAAAAGGCTTTTGGTGCCATCACTAACGCACAATTATATATGCATCGTATATTATGAGTCTCTTGAATGGCCTTGGGGTACCTTCTTATATCTCTCATTTTGAAGAAATCCCTGTCAAGGAGAGCGGTATAAGATTTTTATCTTTAATGCACCTTCCTCGATGACCACCTCCAATCGTCTCGCTAGCCCAATGGACCTTGCAACGACAACAGCAAATGTATCCGGGTCCTCAACAACCTCATGCTTCTCAACAACAAACCCACTGACATCGTCCTTCACAACAACCTACCTCATATAGTCATGCTATCGAGTATTATTCTGACTCGAAGATTCAAGAATCTCATATTGAACCAATGCAAAAAGAATCGATCTGTGATTTAACACTTAAAAATCAAAAGTTAATCACGGCCAACCAGCGGGCTTTGAATAGTAAAATGACTAGCTAGAAACGATCTTTTTCAACACGAATGACTAAGATGGAAAAAACTTTGGAAAAAGTCGTCTCCACCTTAGGAAAAGTAATGAGAAAGGTATGTGGCAGATCGTCCTCTCGATCATTTTCTTCTCCGTCACCTACACCACCTCATCGAACTCAAACACCAATTTACCATGCTCATACTTCTCATGAAGGAACCTCTCAAGATAAAGGGAAAACTGTTGAGCAAGAACAACTTAAAGAGAAGGAAGAAGATAGTGATGATATGTCCTTATCCCACCCTCATCAATTTCAACATCAACCTTACATGGCTTTCCAAGGACTTTCCATTCAAGAAAACGAGGAGTATAACGATCAAACTAATTGGCCTTCAGCATACGAGCAAGATTCTTCAGCATATTGGGAGTATTACGAAAATTATGGTGGATTTTCTTCTTCTTCTAGCCAGTATAACTGACTTCGTTTATTTAATCATTTATATTTTGTTTATGACCTATGTTATTTAAACTTCTATTTTCATTTTGTATGTCACTTCATATAACTTTATTTTATGGTCCAATCTTTCTGTTGACATCTATGATTATATCTCTATTTTATGTGTGCATAATTAGCTTTTGTTTTGATAATGACAAAGAGGGAGAAATATATGCATATACATAGGGGGAGATAATATGCATATAAATAAGGGGAGATAAAATTAAGCACAAGTTATTATTATAACTAATGATTGCATAGTTGTTGTCATCAAAAAGGGGGAGAATGTTAGAAACTCCATTCCTTGGTTTCAATGACAACAACCATACAATCACATATATTATATCTTATCAAGATTGCATGTATATACTACGAGATCGTCATGCTCAAAGGTATCAAGACTCGAAGACAAACAAAGAGTTATGGACCATGCTATGATTAGTAAGGTTATAATTGTGTATTAAGAGTCTTAGAAAAATATTGTAAGGTCTCCTTGAGTATAAATATGCACATATAAATTCATATATTCAACATTGGCATATAAAAAACTGTGATATTCAAGTTTGGCCATCTACAGACATCTGTAGGAAAGCCACAGATGTCTGTGAACATTTCCGAGAATTTAGTTCCTGAAGCCACATACGTATGAGGTTTTCCCATAGACATCTGTCATATAGCAACTGCTCCATTCGGAAAGGATGCTTCATTTCATATTGAATAATAGCATCCCTTCTTCAAGGGTTGCAGCCATTAAAACAAATATATTTTATTTTAAACAGTAACAACTCCTTATATGCATCTACTTAAACCCATATATACTTCAAAGATTGAGAATTGTATTAACCATTCTAATCCATTCTCTTGATTACTTATTACTCTCTATTTACATATTTGCGCATACATTGCTTACATATTCTCAATCTATCATAATAAAAATATTATTTTGTTTAAACCACTTCCTACAACTCAAAGTACACAAATTGACATACTCAAAGGAGATCATAGGAAGAATTATACTATTAGTCCAAATCCGTGTTATTTGAAACATAAGGTTGTCATAGAAATACTTTTTGTATTAGCCTATTCCTCCGGGCGAAGCGAGGTTTATTTGGTCAAAGGATATACCAAATAGGAGCTTCGGGACTGGACATAAGACAGGAGGTCTGAAGCAGTATAAAATATCTGGTGTGATCGCTTTTATTATTTACCATCTTTATATTTGGTTATTATTCTCTGCTTAGTGTAATTTGTAACATACATTCTCACACTTACATATATAAGTTGCGTTATATAAAGATCCTGTAGCAACTTTCAGCATTAACACATCACCCAGACCCGTTCCATATGCATCAGTGTAAATAGTCAAACCCTCACCTCCATCTATCACAATAAGAACAGGAGCACTAGTAAACTTTTCCTTTAGCTCTAAGAATGTTTGTTCGCATTTAACCATCTATACAAATTTGACATCTTTCTTCGTCAAATTCGTTAAGCAAGAGGCAATCTTGTATGAATCTCCTATAATAACCTGCTAGATCCAGAAAGCTTCTAATATATGTTGCGCTTTCTATTTCCAGCCTCTTCCAGTCCTGAACAGCCACCACCTTCGCGGGATCTAGAGAAATACACTCCATCTAAACAACATGACATATGAACCTAATTTCCGAACGCCAAAAATGACACTACGAGAATTTAGCCTTCAATACATGCTCTCTTAGTGTTTCTAGAACAATCCTTAGATGGTACCAATGTTCCTCCTCGGTCTTGAAATTGACCAGAATATCATCGATAAAAACAAGGACAAACTAATTCAACACATCTCGGAAAACCCGATTCATTAGGTCTAGGAAATATGCTAGAGCATTAGTTAGGGCGAACGACATAACTAACCATTCATAAAACTGGTTGGATCTAAAAGCGGTCAAGGGTATACTCTCCTCTGCCACCCTTAACTGATGAAACCCTATAGCAAGGTCAAGTTGAGAAAATACTCGAGCTCCATAGAGCTGATCGAATAAGTCATCTATCCTAGGCATATGATACTTGTTCCTAATAGTCTGCTTATTAAGCTCATGATAATCTACACACAACCTTAAGGAATCATCCGCTTTCCTAGCAAAGATAATAGGTGCTCCCCAACTCGAATGACTTGGTCAGATCAAGCCCTTCTACAACAAATCACTAACTTGGATAGATAGCTCCAATTTCTCCTTCGGTGCAAGTCTAAAACATGCAATACGATAAGCCTTGCATCTTTAACTAAATCTATGCAAAGTTCGATCTCTCAATGAGGTGGTAAACCTGACACCTCTTCGAAGACATCCTCAAACTCTCGAACAACTAAGATTGAACCCAATTCCTCTTCCACCTCATCAAGAGAATATAGGAAACCATACATAAGCAAACTGGGCTCTGCACTATTAATTATTAGGTTTTTCCCTCCTCCAGTTTTAAACAACACAGTTTTCTTCAGATGATCCAGAGTTGGTCAAACAAGAAATCAAAACTCCTAAACAGATCATGCTAAGGTTAGTCCCTAATAGGGTTCGACACGCAAATAGAGTCTAAAGCCATAACTGGTTCAAGTTTCAATCTATCAACAAGAGTATGAGAAATGAAACTAAGAGAAGCACCAGTATTAAATAAGACATGAACGAGAATGCCAAAAATAGATAAAATACCTTCCAGAACTTGCTTCCCCTTTGCAATGGTAGAAGTGAAAGGTTTTGAAGCTAGTGCGAAAACTCGGGGTTGTTCTCCCTTCTAGAGCAACAGACACTCTCTAGCAAAATGGCTTATTGATGGCAGTTATAACAACCCTGCCTTGGAACGAACCGAGTCTTGGTTGTTGGTAGCTTTATCTTTAGGACCTTAGCAATAAGTGTCTTACCTAATTGTGCTCGTGCCACTTGTATTCCCTTAACCAATGCACGGTTCCTGGCGAAATGCCGCTTCTTCCCACACTTGAGGCAAGCTAAACCAGAAATATCACTAGGCCGTTGGAACTTCTGCTTGTTGTTTCAAGATGGTGCAGTATTAATCGGCTTTGGTGCCAAGCTCTCAATCCTCAACCCCATGTTTACTAGATTCACATAAGACCCCAAGATGTGATTAGTTATATTACGCTTGAACTTCGAATGCATCCCTACGATAAACATCTCATTCCTCATCAAAGGCGTGTGTACTAAACCAGGCCTGAATCGAGATAAAGTAGTGAACCTATTATCATACTACGCCACTGTAATGGCCCCCTACTTCAAGTCGAGGAAGCTCCTAAACAACAAAGTCGTCTCGACTTCCGGGACAAACTTCATCTCAAAACCCTCCTTAAATTGGACCTAAGAGAAGTCATTCTCTTGGACATCTTCAATGATAGTACTCCACCAATCCATGGCCACATCCGTCAGATGTCGCGATGCCAACCGACGCTTCATCGCATTATACCACTCCATATCCCCAAATATATGGTCACATAACTTAGTCCAAGTCTGGACTTCTATGATCATCTCTGTACCACCAAACTTCTTACCTCCTAACCTCTTATAATCATGGCAGAGCGAAGCAAAATTCATCTAAGGCCAGACCTGCACGACCTCCTCTACAATATCCATCCCTGGTTCCCCAACTGGAGCTACATTTCTTGGTGCTTGATCCCCACCATTTGTGATGGTACTACCCGACCACCTCTACCTTTACCTCCTCGAGCATTGACAGCTCTATTACTCATGATGCACAACCTGAACATAGCAAAATATATTTGGGATATGAAAAGCTAGAGTTATTTCAATGAAAGAGATTATTCCTAAGAAAAGTTGAAAATGGGGTATAGGTTTGTAGAAAATACAAATACGCTCTCTCGTATATACTTGACTAATTCTAAGGTGTTGCTTACCCTATCTCTAATGAGCCATACCCATCTAAAGCCAAGGTGTTCACTCAACCTTGAGCTCTGATACCAAATGTAATGACCAGACTTTTCGATCCTCGAATGTCGATACTAATACATCCACAGTATTCGTGTGCCGAGCACCCAAGTGCCAAAAAGTCAAAATTTTAAGGTGAAATAAAAGAAAAGGAATAAAACAAGGGAAGAGGAACACAATATCAGATCTCACGGTGAAACGATAATTTATAACATCAAAAGAACAGTACAAAGGGTTACTCTAAATACGGGATTTTCAAAGTTACAAAACCTAAGTACTATCATCAGCCTGGACAGTTATAAATACCTGTCCTCACAATGTTGATATATGTACATAGCTATTACCGAACAATAGAAGTAGAAATAGATAGATAATGGAAGCCTCTAGCTCATCTTTTGAACTCTGAAGCATCCAAGGTAAAATCTAATACTCAGTCTACTCGAAAGAATACATGAGGAATTTAGGAAAAACAAAAACCAAGCGTCAGACATTAGTCCGGTATGAGAAAAATCGAGATACATGAATACATGTGACAGTAACTATTGAGACCGTACAGATTCCTATAACAGGTTTCCCCTCAACAGAAACCAACCATTCATTTAGTTTAGTATGGTGATATGATAGATAATATCTAGGTGTAGGATATAATCATATCAACTAGTCGTTATGCTTACATTGGTCACACCATAACATATTTAGGTTACATTTAAAACTGCTAAGCTACGTTCGCATATTCGATTTCCATTGAAGCAACACTAAGCAAACTGAGTCCAGCCTCCTGACAAGGGTCAGAAAATACCTTCTGAGCGTCGTATATCTCTAGATAAAATATATCATTAAGGTAAACACAACTAGCCTACGCACGAACCTATAGAACCACATGAAACCAAGTACAATCATCTCCCGCTCGCAACATGGACAAGTATACAATAGATAATGGAGTTGATATACCCCGTCGTGGGTTAGCAAAACCTCGGGCTTTGCGTCCTACTCTGTTTTCTTTCATTTTCAATGTCGAGGTTAAGTTCGGCATCTTTCACTCAAGTCTTCATTACTCGAACAGAACATGAATCCCAGATTGGATCCTCACATTTCCAATAGATGTTGAAGCCACACATGGATTCCCATATCTCAATAGATGTTAGAATCACACATGGATTCCCACATCCTGAATAGATCATGAACATTTACATCTGCTCGAGCATCTTAAACAGATCTCGAATCTCCACATAGATTCTCCTTCTTCAACTGCTTCGAAAACATAGAACTTGTATACTAGTTTTGAAGTGGTATTCGGTAAGTAGAACATTTATCGGTCCCGAACTCTTGAAACCAATCGATGAATTGCTCGTAAATTAAATTCCGGTTCTTTCAGAAGTAACAAAAGTTAGAGAATTTTCCTACCAATACTCCTCCCCGAGGGGTTCTTATTGGCATAAAATCGTGGAACATTTTGATAACTTCCTAAGTTAATGTTAGGTCAATTAAATAATCGATAAATCGATTATCTAGTCAAAACAATTTCATATACAAATCACGATTCATACGCTTAACTGGTTTTGGACATTCCAACTAACTATTCCTCGCCCAAGGGTGAAGCCATGTATGTTTGGGCACTGGTTGCTCCAAGCCTTGCCTAGACACTTCATTCTTGAATTTCACAAATAGATAAGTCTAACTCGTCGGCTTTTAGTATTAAGTATAGTATTAATGATTTCCATGAAAAATAAGAAATCAACACGATTAACACATTCCTAAAATTTTCCACTTGCCTATTCCTCTGTTAAGAGGGAAGCTAGGTAGGCTAGAGCTCTATTGCTCCGTCCCTACTAGACAACAACCTTAGCTCTCACAAATAGATAAGATTACTTCATCGATTTAAAATACTTGGAAATACTTATAATAGGTTTTAAAACATTTATCCAAAATTTTACTTAAAAATAACAAATTTGAAAAATCAACAAAACTTGGAAAAAGATAATGTTTTATTCTAAATTTCTTTCTTTAAAAATTCTTAACTAATTCTTGAAAATTCATAAATATGTCAAAATTTGAAACCAGGTTCGAATTCATCTTGTCAAGCTCTATGAATCTATGTCATCAATTTCATTAATTAGTCACAAAATCAATAAGCCCTAATTGCAAGCTCTAATTCCATGCTCGCCAACTTTGATAGTCCATTTTCTGGTCGACATAAGCACTTTTTCGACAAACGAACACTTGCCACCTATTCCACTTGTCGAGAGCTTCGCATTGATATATAATTTGATACAGTTTGGATAGTTTGATTTTTAATCATTTTTATTTAATTTGCTAATTGCCATTAGAGAGCAGTTAGGGTTAATTTTGGGATTAGGGAAGAAAATTAAAGATAGAGGTGATGGCTTGGGTTTAGAAGCCTCATTATATAGTTGTTAGACTGGGTTATGGGCTGTATATCTAGTTTGACCCAAAATAGCTATTATGTTGTTTAAACACCGCAACGCCTTTATTTTGCAAACCATAACTCTAAACATATCAAAATTATATATTAAATTGATTAGCTAGGAAATACTTTTGCAATAGTTATAAATACAATACTCAGCCCTTTTGTTAAAAATTGATCTTTAATTGCTTAATATTAACAACGATAAATTTTTGGATCGTTACAACTAAACATAATCCCTTCACGTCTTAGGGATCGTATAATCAACAAAATCCTTCTCCATACCATTCTCTTTTGAGTCGGTAGTTATGATGTGACTAATGAAAGAAATTATTGAGCCTTGTTAACTATTTTGGTGAGATCAAAATAAATTTGCTAAATACATTCTAGATGATATAACAAGTTTCTTTCATCATAAAAGAAGAACTATTTTCCACACCTCTTATATAATGAGGATCTTTGAGCACATTGAAATTAATCACAATGATGGGGATTTCTTTACCATTAAGTGTTTTAAAAAAGAACACTTAGATTAATGAAATTACCACCTCGGATGGAAAAATACACGGGCTTTGAGGAATTCTTCAACAATATACCATATAAAATACTGAATAAGAATTAAAGGAAAGTCCAACTCAATTTAAGTAATTAGTCAACAACTAACAAAAGTTCAACAGTCTTTGAAAATTATATCCAAAAATCAAAAGAAACTAAAAAAGAGGATGATAAAGTTAGAATCTAAGGTTGGTCGAGAGATGGGGATACTTGGAAAAATCTTGAAGAAACTTAGTGGACGATCAAGGTCGCCATTTCTAAATTTACCACTTTCTTCCAATCCAAATAAAAGTATCAGTGAGGATGAATCCGAGTATGAGATCGATGTCGAAGGAATTGAGCAACTCAAGAAGAAATTTCTTTCATTATAAATGTAGTGCAAGTGTGAAAACTAAATTGGCTTTGGGTTATTATTTATTTTGTGAAATTGTAATTTTCATGATGTTTGTGGACATGTTTGTGATGATCTTTACCTTTGTGACTTATGCTATGATAAAAATGTTTGTGCTTTATGAAACTGTTATGTGTTGATGACTTATGTATATTAAATTTTATCATCGTTTATCTGTTTTTCAAATTTTATGTTGATGACAAAGGGGGACAAAAGGAGGGCATAGCGAGGGGGAGGTTATATTAAGGAGGAGCATATGAATATCTCTTATAAATTATACGGTTGTCATCAGCAAAATTGAAGGGGGATGTTATATCCTCATCCTTGATATTTCGATAGCGACAACTATACAAATTGTATTTATATAATATACATATTTCAAGTATACAGGCTTTGTAAGATGTGAAAGATAAAATAATAAAATCAGTGGTACTTGGAAAGAAGATTGACGAAGGAATCTATGTAAGAGTATTTTTGTATTTTTGAGACTTAGATGTTTTTTGGTGAAAACCTCTCCATATTGGTAGACATGCACACATGATCATATTATAAAAGAAATGCTTTTTTGAACTTGAATGATTTATTTTTTTTCAAAATAGAAATAAAAAATAGATTGATAGATAGTCAGTCAATTGTTACAAAACAGTCAATCAACTTATTGTGCATTTGTTAACTATTTAGGCCCTAACGGTCGACTGTTTAGAGCAATTATTGAACTAATTCTTTTTTGAAAAATCATATTTATTTTACACACAAAATTAATCGACTAATTGCAACGAGGTGGTTTGCTGATGTACTGTAATAGCAAATTTTCGTAGATTTCTGAAATTTTTAAGGGATATCGTCTTGTACAACGAGATGCAACCCAATTTAAGGGTAATTTGTTTTCACAAACAATCATAACTTTTTGAGAAATCTTTTCACTGTTATAAATATGGGTTTTTAATGAGAGATTCAACCAGCACTTCTACTCTCTTTCTCTCATTAGTATTTACATCTACTTCTTTCATAAAATCTTTATATTCTCAATGGTTGCTCAAACCTTTCAAATCATTTTTTTTCAAAATCATGTTCTTCCTTCCCTCTATACTACCACTATTGAAAAGATATAAAAAAGGTGTCCTTAAAGTGAAAAAAAATCAGTATTAATCGAGAACACATTATTGTCATGAATTTGCACTTGAAACAAAGAATAGTAGTCCTATTTCACTGTTTACGCAGAGTCCGTAGTTTCTGTTTCTTCGGGTAAAGTAAGGGAATTGCTTAGTGAAATACCATAGGGGAGCTTCGGGAGTGGATGCATGATTGGAGGTTCAATCTAACATATGATCTCTAATGTGATCATTTTTTACTTATTTTACTTTACATCTATTGCTATACTTTAAGTAGTTTAGTAGTATTATCCATATTAGTTGATCCATATACACATGCACTTTAAAAGGCAAGACAGTTACATAGATGTTAACTATGTTTTTTCTATATCAATGAATGCGCGCAAAGGATCTAATAATATGAATAAATGGTATATAATAGTAAGCTAAGTAAAGACTAGTAAATAAATAAGTATATCTCTGATTTTTATACTGGTTCGGACATCCGGTCCTACGTCCAGTCCCCGTCTCCTTTTGGAATTTCACTAAATTACCCTCTTTTGACCAGGTGGTACAAGTTTCTACAATACTATCTAAACAACAAAACTGGACTTCGACTCCTTGCCCGACGATCTCCAACAAGACTTCACTTAAAAGGCATGATTCCAACTCTGACTTTGATGTGTTATGTTACAACATTGTTAAGTTGCTTTTTAGTACACCCTTCCTATGGTTTCCTTTGATAATGCGAATTGAATTTGCAGAAAATAAAAGGTAAAAGGTTGTTTTGAAAGCCTTTTTAAATATCAAAGAATATATAATATAGCGGGTAGAGTAAGAAACGTTAAGTGCAATTACTCAAAAACAATCTTTTTATAATGTTTGAAATGTCTTTATTAAAGAGAATCACCGTTTGAGCAGACACAACCTTTGATTAAAGAAGACGACCTTTTAAAACAAAATCTATCTGTTCAAAGAAAAAACTTGTTACAGATATTTAGATATATGAATAAGGGTCTTTTTAAACAAAATCTTTTTTGTTTCAACCATGTATAAATTTTGACTTTTGAATTTGAATTCAGACGTCTGAAGACCTGTAATGGGATTTTTCTTTGAACAGACATTTTTGTTTCGAAAGGTCTTCTCCATTAATCAAAGGTTATGTCTGCTCTAATGGTGATTTCTCTTTAATAAAGATATTTCAAACATTATAAAATGATTGTTTTGAGTACTTGCACTTAACTTTGCTTCCTCTACTCTCTATACTCTATATTCTTAAAGATTTGAAAAGGCTTTCAAAACAATCTTTTGTCTTATTCTTTTGGCATATTCAATTCACATTATCAAAGGAAAGTATAAGAAGGGTGTACTAAAAAGTGACTTATTCATGTTGTAAAAGAACACATTATAGTGAAAGTTGGAATCATTCCATTTAAGGGAAGTCTTGCTGGAGATCTTTAGGAATAGAGTTGAAGTCAAGTTCAGTTGTTCAGACAGTGTTGTAGAAACCTGTTCCTTCGGGTCAAGAGAGGGTAGTTTAGTGAAATTCCAAAAGGAGTCTAAGATTGGACGTAGGATGCCAATATAAAAATTGCCGATGATTTGTTTATTTACTAGTCATTACTTAGCTTATTATTATATTTTTTTATTAATATTATTAGATTCTTAGCATACATTCATTTGGTATCAAAGCAAGTTTGTCATAAAATCGTAACAAAGTTTTGAAAATTTGTGTAAATAATATGGATAACAGTATTATCATAATTGTCAAAGGTCAATCTACAACATAACCCCCACCATTCATTGGGTCTAGTTACGCTTGTAGGTAAACTAAAATAAGAATCTATATGTAAGAAAATGACTATTAAATTTTGAATGCTACACAAGTTTAATATAATATACCCACAAGTGAGTATTCCCCATGGTCTAACACTCAAAAGATAGATGTAACCAATAAAGCTAAAGCTTTGAATATACTATTTTGTTCGTTAGACAAAAATAAGTTTAATAGAGTTAATGTGTTAAACTACGTATGATATATGGCGAACATTACAGGTTACACACGAAGGTACTAATAAAGTGAAGAAAAGTATAATTGTTGGGTAAATTTCTCACCCAGGAGATCTCAAGACCATGAAGAGCTAGGCTTCATTCGACATCCTCACCACATCCGAACCAGCCACCACCGAACGAAAGACACTCACCTCTACCGAATCAAGCTTCATCCCATTGCCGAACCGACTCCAAAACCATGTCACACCGAACCAAGCTTCCTACCGATCCATACTCCCACCGGACCAACTGCTATACCGAACCATGCTCCACCATACTCCCACCGGACCAACTGCTATACCGAACCATGCTCCACCATACTCCCACCGGACCAACTGCTATACCGAACCATGCTCCACCATACTCCCACCGGACCAACTGCAATACCGGACTAACTATAACAAGGCCAGCCCAGGCCCATCAGCAGCTATACACATCCTAGACCCCTACCCCCAGCCTCACTCTATAAATAGAGGGGCAGGGGTACAACAATGGGGACAAGTTTGAGAGCTCAAGCATGGAAGGAACTTTCAAACAACTTTCTTTTACTTGTATCAAAGCTTTGTACTTGTAATCAAAACAAGGGAAGAGAAATAACATATAAAGTGGACGTAGGAACATTCTGGCTGAACCACTATAAATTTGCGTGTCTTTTTTACAGTTTAGCCCTTGCTTTTCATATATTTGCATAAATCACTCAAATCGCTAAGAACAACATAAGATCTACTAAATCATACAACTTTGAGGTGTTTGTCCATTTTTTGTGCAAACATTTTTGGTGCTTTCAATGAGAACTAGAAGCTCGAAGCTTCAGCTTCATCCACTTAACGAGTTTTCCTAGCAGCATCGTCCGCCACTTGGAAAACATGCCTCCCAAACAGAGAAAAGATGTTAACAAAGGAAAAAACATCGCATCCAGCAGTCTTCCAGATCTAGCTGTCACGAATCAAATAAATCGTCCTCCTCCAGCAACAGTAACAAATGAAGGACAGGCTAACCCAACCACTCCTGCCACAGAACAGCCTACAGCAATTACTAGGGCAGATTTGGACAGAGTTGTGGTTGAAGTAACTAACCGCTTCACGTCCCAGCAGGAAGCCTTGGTGGACCATCTCATGTCACGCTTAAGGGACGCTGAAGAATCCAACCGCAACACTGAATCATGGGGCGAGTCCCAGTCTGGAGGATCTCAGAGACAACAAAGATCTTCCTTCTTCGAAGGAGCTAACGGCAGAAGTAGCCGTGGTAGGAGCCGAGACCGAGCACAGCCCGAAGTTAGGCCTGAGGAAACGTTTGGTACCGAACCCAACGGGGGAGGTACCGGGCGAAGGTCAACTGTAGCTGAGCCTGTCATGCTGCCTAACCACAGAAACGCCAGTGAACGGAGCCGAGCTAGAGTCCAGCCCGAAGTTGGACCCGAGGAAGTGCTTAGATCAGAACCCAGCAGGGGGAGATCAAGGCAAGGGCCAACTGTAGCTGACCCGAGCATGCTCCCAGAAGATCAAAGGCAGCCACTGGAAAATATGAGGAATGATAGACGATACCATCCCTACAGGTCATCTGGACGGATCAATCCCACAGAACAGAGCCAAACTCATTTCTATCTGCTCCAAGTTCTGATAAAAGGATGGCACGCTTATTCAGAGAGTGTGTCCAACGGGAGCAAAGAGATCGAGGGATAGGCGCTAGGGTAACCAGCCCTTTCGCCCGCAATATCGAAATTGCTATCACCCCCTGAGAATGGAAGATGCCAACAATGGAACCCTACAAAGGAACCTCCGATCCCGTTGTACACTTACAGAGGTACATGCAGCATATGCTCATGAGTGGGGCGACAGAGGGAGTACTGTGCAAATGCTTTCCGCTCTTCTTAGCAGATCTTGCTACCTCCTGGTTCTGTCATCTACCCCAGGGATCCATCAGCTCGTGGGAGATGTTGAAAGAAAAATTTATCAGTCAGTTCCGCATTCATGTGGAGCAACCTAAGGACGCTTATTCCCTATCCAATGTCAAACAGAAACCTGGAGAGAAGCTGCAGCAATACCTAACCAGATTCAACGCCGCAGCAGCCGCAGTCCAAGATGCCGATGAGAAGCTTATCCTAATGGCCCTCTGTAGTGGTGCGCATCCGGACACTAAATTTGCTAGAAGGTTGACAAAAGAAAAACCAGCTACTTTACCCGATTTCTTCCATGAAGCCGGGAAATACATGAGGCTTGAAGATGCTGCCATTGAGGGGCAGTCAGGACAGCAAAATAAGACAACCCATAGCAACGCCCCTGCTGTGGCAAGGGACGTTCGAAGAAATGATTCCAGAGACAATGCTGGGGGCAAGAAGGGAGAAAAGCGCCTATATCGGCCAGGACCGAGATTCGATACTTACACTCCTTTTAACAAGACCGTCGAAAATATCTTCCTTGCCACCCAAGGCGAAGTTAGATACAAACGCCCACCATACAAGAAGGAATCCGATAACGCACAAAAGTCTGGAAAGTTCTGCCGCTTCCACGAATCTCACGGGCATGATACCAACGAATGCCATCATCTCCGAGATCTGATTGAGGAACACATCAGAAGGAAGAAACTGGAACGTTATGTAAAAAGTCAGGACAGGACTCCAGCTCCTGCCAACGAAAACCCAAGGCTACCCTCGCCGGGGGCCGACAGAGGAAACCGCAACGCTAGCAGCTCTAGTCAAGAAAAGATAGTGGTCCATACCATCTCAGGAGGGCCACACATCGCAGTAAGAAGCTGGAAAGAGATGGAAAGGTACGGAAAGTCGCTTAGAGACAATAAAGACTATGTCAATTCGGTTATAGAAGAACGCCACCCGAAGCGGAAAGAAAGTGATGACATCACATTCGGTAAGCGTGACCTAGAAGGAAGGCAGTACCCTCACATGGATCCCATGGTCATCTTTGCCCGACTTGGTCCCGCCGAAGTTTACCGAATCCTGGTAGACAATGGAAGCTCAGTAAACATCCTGTTCAAACACGCATTCGACAAAATGAAGCTATCAATGAAGGATGTATCTCCCTGCGATAAACCACTACACGGCTTCACTGGAGATGCGAAAATGCCCCTCGGGCAACTGGACCTCTTTGTTGAGATTGGAAGCCATCCCCGCTCCGCTGTACGAAAACAGACGTTTGTGCTAATAGAAAACCAGTCGGCCTACAACGCCTTCTTAGGAAGGCCATCCTTGTCTGACTTCCAAATTGTCTTAGCCCCATGGTGCCTAAAGATGAAATTTCCAACAGACAATGGAGTAGGGGAAGTGGAAGAAGATCAGGACGTTGCTCGAGACTGCTATGTGACTGAACTTCGCAACAACCACAGGAAGGATAGAGGGAAGGGTGTAGAGATTGCCCTCTGCACAAAAAGTCTAGAAGCATAGCAATTAAAGAAAGCCCCTCCTCTTCGATATACCAACGACCCTTTCAATGAATTAGATCCTAGGGACAAAGAGGAGGAGGCCACTGCCGAGCCTGCAGAGGCTATGGAGTTTATATCTGTAGACAAGCACGACTCGAGTAGACTATTGAAAATTGGGTCCTAACTAAAAGCCGAATTGAAGGAACAACTCATCGATTTTCTCTGCCACAACTTGGATGTATTCGCTTGGTCACGCGCTGACATGATTGGAATCTCCCCCGACATAGCCTGCCACGTATTAAACATTGATCCTACCAAGGCGCCTGTAAAACAAAAAAAGAAAAGTATGGGGGCAGAGCGATCAGCAGCCCTCGATGAAGAAGTAAAGAATCTACTCGCCAATGACTTCATACGAGAAGCCCCGGAATGGATCGCCAACCCGGTGCTGGTAAAAAAGGCTAATGGGAAGTGGCGAACCTGCATTGACTTTTCCAACCTAAACGACGCCTGCCCAAAGGATTGCTTTCCACTTCCCAGAATTGGCCAACTTGTAGACAGCACAGCCGGGCACGAACTCCTATCTTTTATGGATGCATACTCAGGATATAACCAAATTCCTATGCATGCTCCCGACCAAGACCACACTAGTTTCATCACCGACCGAGGTTTATACTGCTATAAGGTAATGCCTTTCGGACTTAAAAATGCAGGAGCCACCTACCAGCGCCTCGTCAACAAGATGTTTGCAGGGCTAATAGGACAAACTATGGAAGTATATGTGGATGACATGCTGGTAAAGTCAAGGAAAGCCAAAGATCACGTAAGCCACCTAGGCAAGATGTTTCAAGTACTTCGGCAATATGGAATGAAGTTGAATCCACTAAAATGCTCCTTCGGAGTGTCATCAGGAAAGTTCTTAGGATTCATCGTTCATGCCAGAGGGATAGAAGCAAACCTTGAACAAGTCCGAGCGCTAAGGGATATCAAGATACCTTCCACCCGAAAGGAAATGCAAAGCCTAAATGGAAAAGTGGCCGCCCTAAGCCGATTCATCTCCAAGGCAACGGACAAGTGCGTCCCCTTTTTCGAAGCTCTAAAGAAAGACAAAGGAAAGTTTGAATGGACTGACGAATGCTTAACTGCTTTCCTTAACCTAATCGAACACCTCCAGAAACCACCGGTACTCTCGACTCCAAGTGAAGGCGAAGAATTATACCTATACCTTGCTGTGTCATCTCACGCCCTAAGCGCTGCCTTGGTAAGGGAAGACAACCGCACGCAGCGGCCAGTTTACTTCGTCAGCAAAAGGTTTACTGGGGCAGAAGTCAGATATCCTAAACTTGAGAAGCTAGCATACTGTTTACTAATCACATCACGAAAGCTACGTCACTACTTCCAGTCCCATTCCATCAAAGTTCTGACTGATCAACCACTGAGGCAGGTACTCCATCGTCCCGACACTTCTGGGCGACTACTTAAATGGTGCATTGAACTAAGTCAGTATGATATCACCTATCACCCTCGCACCGCCATCAAGGGACAAGCCATGGCTGATTTCATTGTAGAATTCACTACCAACGAAGGTAAGGAGAAATTGGAAATAGCAGAAGATATCAAGTGGAATCTCTTTGTGGATGGTGCATCAAACGAACAAGGCTCGGGGGCAGGTGTGGTAATAACCACTCCTAGGGGAAACAAACTGCACTATGCTATAAGATTAGAGTTCGCCGCCACCAATAACGACGCAGAATATGAAGCAGTGATAGCCGGACTAGAAATTGCCATAGAAATCGGAGCCAATTCTTTGTGTCTTCATAGCGATTCTCAACTTATTGTTAATCAAATACTAGGAGAATTCCAAGCTCGAGAAGAACGACTCATAGCATACCTAAAGAAGACCAAGTTACTTCTCAGCCAATTGGACCACTACTTGGTCAAACACATCCCTCGGGAAGAGAACCAAGAGGCCGACGAATTGGAAAAGCAAGCGAGTGTAAGAGACGTCACCATCTTCGGGGCAGTAACCATCTCAAAGCAACTGGCCCCGAGTTTTGAACAAGTGAATCTGGTAGCTGCAACCGAAGAAGCAACTTGGATGACTCCCATCCGAGACTACCTACAGAGTGGCACACTACCCAACGGGCGCAACGAGGTCAAGAAAATCTTGAGGAAAGCATCCCGCTACATAATACAAGAAGACATCCTCTATCGGCGTGGATTCTCTAACCCGTTATTAAGGTGTGTCGCTGGGAGAGAAGCCAAGGAAATATTATCCAACATCCATCAGGGGAGCTGCGGAGATCACACCGGAGGGCAAACATTAGCAAAAAAGATACTCCGTTACGGATATTTCTGGCCCACCTTAAGCAAGGACGCCTTAGATTTCGTCAAGAAGTGTGACAGATGCCAAAAATTTGCTAAGATTCCATGGCTACCAACAACTGAGATTACTCAAATGATCAGCCCTTGGCCCTTCGCAATATGGGGAATTGACTTAATCGGCGAGCTACCGATGGGCCCAGGCGGGGCCAAATATGCTATAGTGGCAGTTGATTATTTCACCAAATGGGTGGAAGCGGAACCTCTGAATAAAGTATCTTCAGCAAAAGTTATTAACTTCTTAATCAAAAATGTTCTGTGCAGGTACGGAGTCCCACTCAAAATCATATCAGATAATGGACTTCAGTTTGACAGCGAGGAATTCGCCAACTAGTGCCGAGAGCACGGAATTCATAAAAGCTTCTCATCCGTAGCATATCCCCAGGCAAACGGACAAGTCGAAGCGGTCAACAAAATTCTGAAAACTCTGATCAAAAAGAAGCTCGAAAAGTCAAAGGGCGCTTGGGTGGATGAACTCCCTACGGCACTCTGGGCCTACCGCACATCTTTCAAAACATCAACGGGGCACACTCCTTTCTCTTTGGCATACGGATCGGAGGCTATGCTCCCAGTTGAAACCATTGTGCCTTCCCACCGTAGGATCCACTATAACCCAGAAGAGAATGAAGAACTCCTCCACATGTCTTTGGATCTAGTTGAGGAGAGAAGAAATGATGCAGTCCTTAAAGCAGCAGCCCACAAGCAAAAAGTGGCAGCATAATACAACTCCAAAGTCAAGCATCATACCTTACAAGAAGGAGATCTTGTCCTCAAGCGAATCTTCCCTCGCCCCGGAGCACTAGACCCAATCTGGGATGGACCATATGTAATTCATAAAGATCTCCACAATGGAGCTTATATTTTGTCAACAGTGGACGGAGAGGTGTTCCAGAGGGCATGGAACTTCCAGCACCTCCGTCGATACTTTTCTTAACTTGTACTGCCATATGAAGTGAATTAACAAAGAGAATCAGTGGACGTAGGCCTTTTCATGCCGAACCACTTTAAAAAACTTTGTCTCTTTTTTAACTTGTTCCTTTATATCTTGGCTACTTGTTAACTTTATCCTTTTCTGTTGAACAAAATCCTATGCGTATAGCATCTCCACTCAAAGCACTCCACGGCGCAACTTCACCTGGGCAAAACCTAACAGGTACTATGCGAATCTATGCCCTCGCCAATGAGACACTTTTGCTCCAGCATCCCTCTGCTGCGGGTTAACTCATTGCTCGCGACGGCCCTTAAAGCCAACTGTAATGAGCCGATTATAAGCCACCGAGAAGGCCGACTATAGCCGAGGCAGCTCATTACGGCGTTAGGCTCGCCGGCAACTGTGAACCGACTATAAGCCCCAACATAAGGTGTGGCCAGCCAGGGGCAGTTCACAGTTGACGATCGGCACCCACGCTAGCCGGCCACAATAAATCGAATAATACCCATGATTACGGGCCATAATGGCCCGGGTAGTTACTGCGCGCGATCTCGGCTCCGATGTGTCTTAAGTGCGGCTGTGGTAAAAAAGAATTAACTCCCCGCGGAGGCGTAAGATGGGTGACAAATGTCTCCAAGACCCACAGCTAGGGAAAGTGACTACAAAACCCGTTTGCCACGAACTTAAGCACATCGAAGGCCTTCCGTGATTGGAAGTTTTACTTTTTCACATATTTCAATTTTATTTAAAAAGCTTTTCTCCTATCCTCTATAACAATCCATAAAGTACAGGATACAGAGTAGGAGATACTCGCCAATGGATGCAGGGATTCACAATCGGATGGCAGGGCATTCAACTGCTTTCCATGCTCGGTCATACAAGATATTCGAAACTGCCATCTACAAACAGAACATGAAAGGCGGTATTTTCTTCCTTTATGTACAAATACATGACTATAATTTGTTCACACCACACACTAACATGGCAAGTCATGAAATTATGTCTTAAACCAGAACCCGACATCAAACACAATTTAATTACAAGAATATACATAGCTATATTTCTCATACGACATGCCAAAATAACAGCAAACATTCAAAAGACGACAAAATCAGCTTAAGTTAAAGAATTACACGTCAAAAATAAGACTATTTATTACAAGTGGCAAAATATTACAACCTAAAGGCTACTTTACTATTTTTCGACTAACATATACAATCCTGTCAAATCCACAAAAAGAGTTTTTCCAGGTATAATCAAGGGGCCGGCTGCAGTGGAGCTTTATCCTTGTCCTGTTGACCCCCTGTCCAGTCAGAGAAAGGATTCATTAGCAATAAGCAACAAAGTTGATGGAGAAACTAAAAAGGGAGACTTACCAACGCCTGCTTCCTGACTATCCTGATCGTCATCTTCTACCTGCACGCCTACCTCCTCAGCGGCAAGCAACCGCATACCTTCCTTCACCGCCACCTTCTCCTCCTTGGAAAACTGAGCAGTGACCGCATCCATGCTGAAGACCATGCCACCATCTTTATCCGCATCGGCCTTAGCCTCCTCCAAAGCCCGAAGATAGATCTTAGCCATGACCCTAGGATAATCATCCATCCAGGATAGGTTGCCCTGCTTCCAA
The DNA here is from genome assembly GCA_030737815.1 of Allium fistulosum. NCBI lineage: Eukaryota > Viridiplantae > Streptophyta > Magnoliopsida > Asparagales > Amaryllidaceae > Allium > Allium fistulosum. The sequence continues at coordinate 874,553,262 of CM060905.1, read as the reverse complement.
GTTCGGAAGTACATGTCCTGAAGCATTTCATCCATCATCCCCTCATTCTCCTCAAACTCCCTCATCCGGGCCTCGGAAGCCGACAACCTTCCAACAACAGCTTCTCTCTCCAAACGGTATCTCGAGCAGTCAGCCTGAAGGGATTTCTGCATCGCCTCCATCTCCTCCTTCAGCCTAACCTGAGCAAGCTCTGCGACTTCAAGCTTCCCCGACAGCTCCTCTACCCGCTCAAGATCCGCCCTCCGAACCTCATCCACTGTCGAGATGGCCATATTTATCTGTTCCTTGCAGGCGGCCTCCATCTTCCGCAGTTCCGCCTTACTAGCCTCCTCCATAGCCTTCCTCAACCGCCCGAAGGCAGCCTCATGCTGAGAAATCTGAATGGCCTGGTCAGCGAGCTGTTTGGCCTGGTCCGAAACCATCAATTTTAGTCGGATGTTGGCACTCCCAATCTCCTCTCCAGCCTTAACCAGCCGGGCACGATGCCCCATCAGCTTCCTAGTCTCCTCCGCCACCCGATCAATACTAGCCTTGGCCTCGTCTCCCATGGTAACTATCCGAGTGGTAAGTAGATCAAGATCTAAGGACTTAGCCTCATCAAGCACCCGTACCATGGGATTGCGGGGAAGAAGGTGCTCACCAGTAACCTCGTCAAAGGTAATGTCGTGGGAACTTGGATCCAGATCAGGATGACCCGCAAATGGATTACGAGCCAAGTCAGGACGGTCGATATGAGTAACGGAAGGGTTTCCGGACGGGTGCGGAGAGGGTGCAAACTCGCTGTCCTCCTCCGTGATATCATGAAGAGGCTGAGCCGGGAGCTGAGGACCGGGCGAAGGTTCGGATAAAGGATGACTCCTCTTTCTCTGCTGAATACCCTCTTCGATAACCTCGAGAAGAGGACGGTAGCCGACTACATCCCCGGAGCGGTGGGTCGAATGCTTCGGCTTGACAGAAGTTTTGGAAAACTTGTTCTGTTCAAGCCTGTGCCGAAGATCTGAGGCCTTGGCCGTTTTACCTGCTCCTGATATGAAGAAAAAGTGTCACAAGCATATATTGATCTATAATTTGAGAAAACACGGCAAATTAAAAGATAATAAGAAAGGAAACACATCTGTGGTTGTACAAACCCTGGGGAGGAGTAGGATACTGCAATAAGTCCTGGATTTCATTCCAGGACGGGAGCGGGTCATAAAATATTACTAGGACCCTATCATAAATGGAGCCCGCAGGAATCAGAAGTTCACCTTGAGTCATCGGAGCCACCTTGGCTGGAATAGTCTGAGGAGGCTCGCTTGCGCCAGTTCCAGCCTTGTCAGCTTTCCCAATTTTCTCTACCAAAGCCGGATCTTCGTCCTGCCCCTCGAAAGCCTGGTGGAACGCATCATCCGTCCACTCCTGAATCTCACCCGCTTGCCCAGGAAGCAAGGCCCCGATGCCATCGCCACCTTTATCACCTTCCCGACTATCTCCACCCTCACCTCTTTCCTCCTCTATGTCTTCCTCCTCCTGGGTAAGTGGACAATTGCTGGGGGAGGGACCGTCCGACTTCTTGAGTTTCTTACCTCCGACGGCTGGAGGTTTTGTGAAAGGTTTCCTCTTGCTACTCTCTACCGTAACACCTTCCTTAGTCTGAGCAGCCGCCCTCTCCTCCGCCGTTTCCCTCAGCTTGACTACTGACTGTTGTGGAAGGATTAAGTTATACTCCAGAAGGGTCGCATTTCTGATCAGGAAGGCAGATGATCTATATTTCCCGAGAATAGCTTCTATCTCAGCCGCCGTCTGAACCAGGCGGTCAGTCTCCACAATCGCAAAGCCACCTGTCGCTAGCAAAAATGAGAAAGTATGAGAAGAAGCATCGCAATCAGAATGGAAATTATAAGTAAAAGCATCAACTTACATCAAGAAGTAAAGCGCCGAATTGAAACGGAGTCGTCCCTGACAAAGAACCACTCCTTCTTGAACATGCTAAATTTAGAATACAGATCCAAGACCGGCTTGAAGGTCACGGCTGACTCCAAGCTAATGTATGGGGACCCCTTCTTATAGCCCCTCAGATTATACAAGTACCGGATCTCCCGGTTGGAAGGAGCACGACCATACTTCCTCTGGAAAATGACGAAGAGGCTCACCAGTATAGCATAGGAGTTGGATTGAAGCTGGAATGGGGCCACCTTTAGATATGTGAGGAAGCTGGCTACCCAAGCGTTAAGAGGAGGAATGGCACCACACATGCAGTGGTATCTGCTGAAGGCGAAGTACCCTTCAGGAGGATCGTACGGCATAACTTCTCTCCCTGGCAATAGCAAGTGCGCCCTATCAATTCCAAAAGATCGGGAAATGACATCAAGCTGCTCCTCCTTGAGGGAGCTAGGAAAACAATCGGGCGGGGAGTTCAGAAGTTCCTGAGGGCCGTACCCGTCCACTAGTGATCTCGGGGTTGGTCCGTGACGTTCTGGATTCGGCTGAGCTGGGGGCACGGCAGAGGAACCTCCTTCACCCCCGGATTTCTTTTTGTCTGATCGAGTTTCGGCTTTGCGAGACATTATCTGCAACATAGAAAAGCGTGCTGTTAGAACAGAGGATGTAAACAAATAAACATCAGTAGTCCATTCGGTAATATATAGTATAAGCCTTTATTCAGTGGTAAAGAAACTCACATGATTCGGCACGAGTTGATTCGGCTACACGTGATTCAGCTACAAGTGATTCGGCACGAGTTGATTCGGCTACACGTGATTCGGCTACAAGTGATTCGGCACGAGTTGATTCGGCTGCACGTGATTCGGCTACAAGTGATTCGGCACTAGTTGATTCGGCTGCACGTGATTCGGCTACAAGCGATTCGGCACAAGTTGATCCAGCAATCTTGATCGGTGAAGAAATACAATGGCCTAAGCCTCCCATTTATAGGAGAAGATTGAATCACCGAATCACCTGGTTCGGTTCTGGAGCCGGATGTGATTGCTCAAACTCAAACAAAGCAGGACATGCGCACGTCCTACTTTGGGGGGCAAATGTTGGGTAAATTTCTCACCCAGGAGATCTCAAGACCATGAAGATCTAGGCTTCATTCGACATCCTCACCACATCCGAACCAGCCACCACCGAACGAAAGACACTCACCTCTACCGAATCAAGCTTCATCCCATTGCCGAACCGACTCCAAAACCATGTCACACCGAACCAAGCTTCCTACCAATCCATACTCCCACCGGACCAACTGCTATACCGAACCATGCTCCACCATACTCCCACCGGACCAACTGCTATACCGAACCATGCTCCACCATACTCCCACCGGACCAACTGCTATACCGAACCATGCTCCACCATACTCCCACCGGACCAACTGCTATACCGAACCATGCTCCACCATACTCCCACCGGACCAACTGCAATACCGGACCAACTATAACAAGGCCAGCCCAGGCCCATCAGCAACTATACACATCCTAGACCCCTACCCCCAGCCTCACTCTATAAATAGAGGGGCAGGGGTACAACAATGGGGACAAGTTTGAGAGCTCAAGCACGGAAGGAACTTTCAAACAACTTTCTTTTACTTGTATCAAAGCTTTGTACTTGTAATCAAAACAAGGGAAGAGAAATAACATATAAAGTGGACGTAGGCACATTCTGGCTGAACCACTATAAATTTGCGTGTCTTTTTTACAGTTTAGCCCCTGCTTTTCATATATTTGCATAAATCACTCAAATCGCTAAGAACAACATAAGATCTACTAAATCATACAACTTTGAGGTGTTTGTCCATTTTTTGTGCAAACAATAATCTTCATGCTAAAGAATCGATTTCAATATTTTAAACTGAAACAAAAAGAAAATGTTCCTGATATGTAATCTAGATTTTAAGACATTACTCATGCTCTTCTGGCTTTAGGTGAAAGTTTTACAGAGTTTGATATTATCTTAAAAATCCTTATCTCTTTGATGGATGAATGGCAATGAAAGGTCTTGGATATTGAAGGGACTAATGACCTTTCAACCCTCAAACTTGAAAATTTATTAGAAATCTAATGTCTTATGAAGTTTACTTGCTAGCAAAGGAAGATCAAGCTTAGGAAAGAAAATTGATTTCCTTTCAAGCCAAAGATGAATCAAATATGGATAAAGATGATTTTGGTGTTTTCTTGCCAAAATCTTTAAAAAGTTCTTTAAACTAATAAGAATAAGAGATTTGGCAACAATAACAACTCATCTTGCCAATAGGGTTGGCTCAGTTGGTTGGTAGTTTAAACTACGAGATTAAACATCATGAGTTCGATCCTCGAGATTGATATTTGTTGGCATTAATGAATCATGTTAAAAAAAATAACTCATCTTCATGATTGTAATGCTACAAGCAAAAAAATAGGATACAAGAAGGAAGATTGTCCTAATATTCCAAAAGAAAAGAACAACTACAAGTTCAGAAACGAGAAGTCATTCAAGAAGAAGAAGCAAACTTTCCAAGTAACTTGGGATGATTCTGACTCCTACTCATCTGAAAGATGAAAGTGATATGGAAGAAGCATATGTGTGCTTCATGGCAACAAACAATAATGTAAGTTCTAATATTTCTTTTGAAGATCTTATTGAAATAAATTATGAACTTCTTAAAAAACTAAAGGCTCTTAAAAGAACTCATAAAGATACTGCAGTAAAATGAATAGCGTCGAACTTGAAATTGATTTGTTGAAAGATGAAAAGGATATGATATAAGAACTACTTCAAAATCACAAAATTCCTATGATAATTTGACATCTCAAATCAACACTTCAAGTAGTGAAATCAAAATTTATAAAATAGAGAATGTCAAATTAGCAAAAGAAAATTGTGATTTATGTTCTAGAATTGATAATCTTAGTAAAGAAAGGGTTAGGAACAAAATTTGAAAATATTTCTACAAGTGTTACAAATATTAGCAAGGGTGGAGAAAATTTATCTAGAATTATTAAAACTGCAAAATCCTCTTCTGAAGAAGGTTAGTATTTAACAGTACTAGTAAAAAGAAATCTACTCCTAAACACTATAGAATATTATATACTAATTTCAAGAAGGGTAAAATTGTTAGTCAAGCAAAACCCAAAATAAAAATTGATAAAACTATAAAAATATAGGTTTTGAAAACTAGAAATTACCTTATTAGAGATAAGTATTTAAATCATTTATGACATATGTTCACCATAATAATCATTTTATTTTTAAAGGGAATACCAAAACTTATGGGAATGGTTTCCTATGACCTAACTTTTAGGACCCTAACATAAGAGTGGTACCAATTCAAGTTCTTATTTTTTAGGTACCCAAAAATAAAAAGGGGAGTCGTACACTTGACAGTGGTTGCTCAAAACACATGTCAGGAAACACAATAGTGCTCACAAATATAGTTTACATAAATGGAGGCACCATCACTTTTGGAGACAACTCTAGAGATATATGATTAGCAAAGGTGATGTGTGAAATGATAGTATATCCAACTCCCCTCTTATTATAAATTTCCTACTTATTAAAAATTTAAAACATAATTTATTAATTATAAGCCAACTTTGTGATATAGAATTTACGTTTTCTATTGAAAATGATAAATGCAATATTTTTTATCAAAATAAAATTTTAATTTTTAAAGGTATAATAAAAATAAATAATTATGTTTCAAATATGAAAATTACCTACAATTATGATATGTGTTTACTAGCAAATGATAATGATCCATGCCTTGGGCACAAACGGTTTTGTCACATTAATTCTAAATATATATATAAGCTTTAAAAACATGATTTAGTAAAAGATTGCCAAAAATGAATTGTAAAGTTAACAATTTATATAATGCATTCCAATTTCAAAAACTGACTAAATCTTCATTTAAATCTAAGAAGTTGATTTATATATTTCAACCTCAGAGTTGCTTCACCTAGATCTATTTGGATGAACCCAAGTAAGGTCACTAAATTATAACAAATATTTCTTTGTTATAGTGGGTGATTTTCCAAATAACTTGGACTTTGTTTTTGAAACATAAATGTCATACTTTTGAAGATTTCAAAATTTTTGCAAAAAGAATTCAATTTTTTTTTAAAGTATTAGAAGTGATCATGGTGGAAATTTGATAATGAATTACACAATGAATTCTATAAGCAAAATGACATTAGTCATAATTTGTCATTTCCTAGACCTTCAGAGCAAAATGGAGTTGTAGAAAGTAAAAATAAAACCTTACAGGATTGCACAAAACATTATTATGTGGTAGCCAATTACCTAAGAATTCTTAGGTTGAAGCTATGGCTACCTCTTGCTATGTTCTTAATCTTGTTTCTATAAAGCGCCTGACTAACCATACCCCTTCGAAATTTATAATGGAAGAAAACCTAGTGTTTCTTACTTTAGAATTTTTGATTCAAAATGTTTTATTCTAAACACTAAAGATCAATTAGGCAAGTTTGATCAAAAAGATGGTAAAGGGATCTTTGTTGAATGTTCAGAAAAAGAAAAGCCTATAGGATTTTTAACAAAAGAATAATACTATTGAAGAAACATTGCACGTATCTTTTGATGAGAATTTCAAAATTAATAGCAATATAAAGAAAACGGTATAATTAACGAACCATCTTCTTCCTAAAATGTTTCTCATGAACATACAAAAAATGAAAATATTTTAAAATCACCGCTACATATTTCAAAAGTTCATCCAATTAATAATATTATTGGTGAAGTAACGTAATACGCCGTAAAATCAATCATAAATAAATAAACTGGATCAATTAACTTAAATAAGATAGGGGTAAACTAAAAATTTTGTGAAAGTCAGAATTTGACCATGAAATGTTGTTGTGTTCATGGTGATTTTCTCATCAATTTCCATATATAATATGTTGAAAATGGAGTTCAATCGAGGAAGTTATGGACGATTGAATTTTCAGGTTTAAATTAATTTAAATAAAGCTCAAATTCGACTAAATAATAAATTCCTAAATTTGAAGTTCAAAAGTTAACAGTAGTTATGGTTAGGAGTTAAGTAAGTGTTGAAATTAACGTAAACGTTAAATTATGATCAGGAATAATAGAAAAATAAATCAACTGCAAACAAAACGTTCCCAAAATAGGGGATCAGTCGACCCCTGACTTACTACAAATAAGAGCATAGCCCCTTCACTTTTATTCACCGACTGTTTAGGAACACTAGCGAAGCTCTGTCAGTTCGTCCCTTCATAGATTCAGAAAACTCCATTAGGGTTTCAGGTAATAAATCCTATATATCAATTCTTGTTTATTAATTATTTTTTAAACCTTTTCTCCTCCAAAACTCTAATTTTCTGAATCTAACATATATACAAATCCCTTGTTATATATATCGAAGAGAAGAGATCTGAAGGAGATCTATTATAGATGTGTCATATCTAAGAAGGAGGTGTTATCCGGCATTTTGACCTAGCTATATTCGAACCGACTGGACAAGTTAGACTCGACTATCATCAAGGCCAGCAGCCTAGAGCGATGATTGTGAGGTCCAGAAATTAAGTGCAGTGTGAAGCGACGATCAACCGAGATCAAGAGATAGACTCTCAAAAATTTCTAAGTACGTATTAGTATCTCCCCCATGCAGGGAATCAGTGCTTATCACTTCCCCAAGGGGAGCGGTACATATCCTCAATTTTTGTCCCAAAATGAGTGAGATCGATATAGAGTGATAAGGAAGACCCCACGAGGCTATATTTCAAATCTCAGGTTGTTTGGAGTTTGTATGCTCGAGTTATGGGCAAATTACTTCACCTATAAAAGGGATCGGTATAAAAGGGATCCTATAAAAGGAATCGGTATAAAAGGGATCTGTATAAAGAGATCGTACAGAAGTGATCGGCATGTTTCAACCAAACAAGTGCAACTCAATGGAAAAAATTCAATATCTCAAAATCCATAAGTCCAATGCATATGAAATTTTGTGAACAAGAAGTGGGGACCCTAGGGAGCTTTCCCTAGGGATCGCATCCTAATCAGAGGAGATTGGAGGGATCGGCTGAAATCAGAATGCATGCAATACAACTTCACGAAAAACGCGATATACCACAAACGATAAGTCGGAATGGCATGAAATTTGGAAGGCAAGTAGCTTACATCATAGGGGACCCACCAAAGTGATTGCATTCCATTTGGACTCCAAAACAGGGGTTGCGTCTAATCCCAATTTTGGGCCCCAATGGGCCTCAAAATTGTTGTGTGGCCTCGTCTTGGCCTGAAGGTTCTTCTGTCGAAATTTCAGCCCGATCTGTGTACGTCTTCCTTTATAAATACAGCATGCATGGCATCAAAAATGGGATCCTTCTTTCGGCTGCTAAGGCACTTCCATTTTTATTCTTCATTCTTGTACTAATAGATCCCAGCTGATCAAAACCTTCTAGTAATCATAATCAAGTGCAAGATTAATAAAAATATAAAGTGGATGTAGGCCAACATTTTCGAACCATTATAAAAATCTGTGTGTTCATTTATGATTTTTGCTCTGTTTTAATTTCATTCTTCATTTAATCTCTAATAGATTCTATTGGGTGTTGATGCCCATTTTTGGCGTCAACATTTTGGTGCGTTCACTTTGAATTCTCAGCTTGATTGGATCTCATCGTCTACTTGTGGATTCCCATATTCGCGAGATAGATCCAAATTTCTGCCGGCAAACTTTCTATTCTATTTAGATTTGAAGGAAATCTAAAGGAAGCTGATAGCCATAGTTAGAGGAATTAAATCAACTTCCTACAGAGTTGAAGGAAATGATGATGTTGGTGTTCTTGTTTGGAGTTGTTCATGTGTTCATGTCCATTTAGAATGGATCAGATTCACTCACGTATCGAAGTACTTAGGATCGGATGCTAAAGCTCGCACTTAAGTTAGAGGAGCCAAAAAATAGTTAAGTCCCCCATTCACGTAATTCACGTCCCTATATAGTCATGTCTTGTCAAGTTTCAAACCCTAAATGCAACAACCGATCCCTCTAGCCGATCCCTCATTCATGTCCCTATAGCCGATCCCTCTTATATAGCAAATGACCGATCCCTCCAAACCAGCACGACTGACCTTTTTCCAAATTGGTTCACGACCGATCCCTCTCTCAAAGCCAAAATGACTGATCCTAATGTCATGATCGATCCCTGTGTCATGACCGATCCCTACGTGATGACCGATCCTTACATCATGACCGATCCCTATGTCATGACCGATCCCTATGTCATCAACGAAAAATTCTGATCCCTCCACACTTAACTACAACCGATCCTTGCATAGCAGATCCCTCCATACCTACTATGGGTCATATATTCATACACTTCCCCATGGCATAACCGATCCCATTCTAGAACCGCTCCACTTCATGAGCAAGGATCAACAAAGTGAAAGAGGAAGGGATCGGTGTGCAATTTAAAGCGATCGGCCTACAAATAAAAATAAAGCATCGCTTATGAAATAATAATAAAAAATATGGATCGGGTTCGATCCATTTAAAAAGATAGAGCTCTCGCATTTTGGATTTGGAACCCAACTTGAAAATGGTGCATTCTATCCATTTCCCTTACGTCCACTGACTGACCGAGGCATAGGGGATCAAGTGGTAGCTTCTAAATTACAGCCAAGTAATGGATAAGGATCTACTACTCAAACGGTACTCCTAAAGGCTGGAGAACCAAGGTGATATGGCGCATACTGGGAGCGGTTACCAGATCAGACTTCTAAGGTAGATTACGACTGCTCTCAGCTGACCAACTTCTGAATAGCTGATTTGGCAGTTATGGTACGATGGCTTGTGTGACGACCAACCTACGCTACTTATTATGCCATCTCAAAGTATAGCTATCCATCATCAAAGTCATCACTTACCATTATGGAACCTCTATCATTGAGTCATGACTAGTATTCACCAAAAACCATTAAAGATCATCAAAATGTTTGCCGAGAAACTCCCTTCAAGGCTGACCCAAAGTCAGACCCGAAGTAATCACCCATTCGACTCGATGCAAACTCAGAAAATTCTTTACCAAGGTCAAACTCGGGTAAAACCAAGATTTTCTCGAAGCAAGCACCAATATGACTCCAAGCACCATTCATCACCAACCTATCACTTCGAATTCAGCGACTCCAAGCAAACTAGGGACCGACTCCAAGAAAATTCTCTTGAGTTGGACTCCAAGTAAATTATCACAAATTCGTCAATACCGGTCCATCTTGTTTTGGTCATAACTCAGGCATGTAGATTCCAAATGACATGAAACTTTGTGTGCAACCTCAAGAGGCCTTCCTTACTGCCCTATATGGATCGCACCCTAGTTGGGTGAATGTTTGGCGATCATTATCGATCAGCGACCCCACCCAAACTAATTCGCCATTCGATTGGCATTCTCAACCATTCAAATGATGGATAACCATGCATACATCATTCACAAGCAGCCGTAACTTGAAAACGGATCGGATTAACGATGATTAGAGCATCTCCCCCATCAAACCCTATTCATCGAAACCATTCAGCTTGCAGAATATCCGAGAAGATTCATTATGCTGACCATGCTAGTGTATTCTGTAAACATAGACCCCCGGCAACATCTCGTGAGTGGAACATGGATCCTGCCAGAGCGACGAATGCCATCGAATGCAGTCGTTTTCCCATATTTCGTGAATGAATAATGGCCATGCGGCTAACGCAGTTACCACCTAGGTCCATCTCCTCATCCGATCAACTGGATCAGAAGTTTGTCGAGCAATTCAGGATGACGCACACCAAGGATGTGATGTCACTATCCAATTTATTCCAAGTAGAGGCGAGCCGCTCAAAGTCTTCTAGCAGAGATTTAACACTACCATCACATCGAGAATATCATATTGATGGCGCTAATAAGGGGAATCGACCTTGAGAACCACTTTGGCGATTAGTTACCTAGAAAGTCTCCTACGACCTTGAATCTTTTCTATGACAAAGCAAACCAGAACCCAGGAAAGGAGGAGGTGAAGCAGACAAGGAAAAAGAACAATGCATGCCCATTAGCCAAAGGGATTTAAAGCGAGTCTAGCAATGACGATGCCCTAGATGTGGACTCGGATTCTAGGAGACGACCTAGAATCCCAAAATTCGACTCATATACTCATTTGAATGATTCAATTGAAAACATCTACTTGGAGACTCACGACTCGAAGCAATACTGAAAACCAAGCTTGAGAGAGTCTATTGAAACCTAAAAGAAATTCGGTGAATGTCATGTATTTCAAGATACATATGGTCATAACACCAGCAATTACAGACACCTCTGAGATATGATCGAAAAGCTGATCTAGAAAGGAAAGTTTCAATAATATATGCAAGCCCCATAGAATGGCGAGCATGGAACATCTGATCAATAAAGAACTCTGATTATCAATTGGACCACTTATGGTAGACTTTTAGCTGAGAAGGGCTAGGGCTAAGTGGAATAGTGAAAATATGACTCTGCTTCACTTATCAATAAGATTTATTTCAATTTCAATTATGTTGTGAACTACGAACAACTAGAGCTAAACTACTTCCAAACGATGCAGGTGACCAAGTACTTAGAGTTGGGCGCCAACCAACCTTCATGGATCATGATCGGACCTTTGGAGGATCAACTAGACGAGCGTGATTAACCCCTCATTACCTACCATATGCCCCTAACTTGGGGGCAAGAGTTTGAAATGGAAAGTGGGCATGACTCGACCATCCACTTCTTATTTTATGCTTCAGGCTGATAGGACATCAATGCCTTGCTCAAAGCTTGGCAAGGACAAACTCCAATGTAATGTGGACACGACTGGCCGTCCACTACTCAACCTCCACACTTGACTTGGAGACTAAAGAAAGACTTGGAGAAAGTGTGACCCGATCATCCACTCCCCAGCTCATACTTGAAGTTCACCAAAATACATATGCCTCTCTCGAAGCTCAGCGATGCCGGGATCCAAAAAAAGTGGACCTGATTTGATCGTCTATACATTGACTCCTACCCTAGACATAGAGGGCAGTTCGAAAGCACGATTTAAAGTTGGTGTGACTAACTACCTACTCATCAACCACCGCCCTCAACACGTGGACACGAATGCAGCTTGAGGTGGATGTGACTTGATTTTCCACCAGACAACTCTCTCCCTCGACCACCTAGGAGGAGTAATAAGCACATTGGATGAGACCTGACCATCCAACATAGGCATGGATGTGATCTGGCCATCCATCACTTACTCCTTTCCACGACTTTATTGGAGGATCTACAATCACCAAGTGGAGGTGAATCGACCATCCATTTGTCAAGTTTTGTCCTTGATGATGGGGGTAGAATTCCATTCCATAGATGAACGTTGTTCGACCGTTCATTCGACAACTCTTACCTCGACTTGACAACTAGAGTATAATTTAAAAATGGGTGTGACTGACCACCCTTTGACTAACTATGGTCCCCAGAGTGCAGACCGGAGTATAAACACCAAAAAGATGGATGCGGTACGACAGTCCATCGACCAACTCTAGTCTCCAGAGCGTGGACTAGAATATAATAACTAAATAGGTGTGACTGACCACCCATCGACCAACTCTAGTCCCCCGAGCGTGGACTAGAGTATAAACACCAAATGGGTGTGACTGACCACCCAACAACCAACTCTAGTTCCTACTGCATGAAGTGGAGTATAAACTCTAAACAGGCATGATCCAACCGCCCGTCAACAAATGTAGTTCCCCAAGAATGGACTAGAGTATAAGCAACAAAATCGGATGTGACCCGACCATCCGATATAAAGCGGACGCGACACAGTCTTTCATTCACCAACTCTAATATATACTATGATAGACGGATTATAAACTTACCAAGTGAAAGTGGTTCGACCATCCGCTCACTATCTCTCACTCTTGGTCCGACGGAGGGAGCACATGTCAAAAAGCTGGATGCGGTTCGACCATCCATCGATAACTGTAGCTTCCAAAGTGTGAGTTGAAGTATAAACACCTAATGGGTGCGACAAACTACCCATTGATAAACTTTGGTCCCCAGAGCATGGACAAGAGTTGACAAAAATTGAACTTGATTCAACCATTCATCCAATGACTCTCGCCTATGATACAACGGGCTGAGTATAAAACACAGGATAGATGTGACTCGACCATCTGCTAATCAACTGCTCTCTACGATTCAATAGGAGAAACTTGAAATTAAAGTAGTCGTGATACAACCGACCACTCATGGACTTTTGCCGTTGACTGGAGGTAAAGGACTTGACCAAGGAAAATGTGTTTCGACCATTTTCTGCGATAACTCTAAATTCCCAGAGCGTGGACTGGAGTATAGGCATCAAACGGGTGTGATTAATCACCGATCAATTAACTTCGATCCCTAGAGTATGGGTTGAAGCATAAGAAAATAAATGAATGCGATCGACCATTCATTAGCCAACTCTAACCTGAACTTGACAAGAGGAGTATAAACATACTACGGATGTGATTTGACCATCTATGAACTAAATTTACCGACCAGAAGCTGAAGGCAGGAATTTAACCACTAAAAGCTGAATATGATAGCTCATTATAGCTTCGGCTTGATATTCTTTATGACTTAAGGCAACGACTGCAAGGAGGCCTTAATACCAAACCAATCGGAATGACGTTCAAAGTTTTGGGAGACCGATTATATCATACTTGTGGATCAACAAGCAATATCAATCTGAACTCTCTATATCGTGCCACTGGATCAACTGTCAATATCGATTCACACCAACCACAAATAGAAGTGAACCAAACATCCATCGAATAACTCCGATAACCAAGACATGGATAAGAGAATAAACCATGAATGAGTGTGACATGACCATTCATTCTTCATCACTCTACTTCAATCCATCAAGAGGGGTATGAAACCAGATGGGCATGAATTGACCGCTCCTGAGCTAACTTTGTCCCTTGATCCAATGAGAGAACATAAATCAAAATGGATGTGACTGACCATCCAACTCTGATCGAATGCAACATGACCGTTCAATCGCTAGCTCTAACCATGATTCGACTAGAAGAGCAGTTTGGAACGGACATGAATTGACCATCTGCTCACTAACCTTTGCCCATGGTTCGACGGTCGGAGCTTCACTCACGGATTGGATGTGACTTGACCATCTATTCTTTGGGTCCTCTCTAGAGTATGGTGACATTTGCACCAAAAGTGGACGTGATTGACCGTACAGTACTTAACTTATGCTCGAAACTCGATGGAGCATCGAGTTCTTACTACGGAGAAGAAAATCAGAATACAATCAAGAATAGGCATGACACAGCCTTCCATCAACTAAATCGATACCACGGTTTGATGGGAAAGATTATAAAGCTAAAGTGAACATGATTTTCCTATCTACTTATTAACATCTGCCCCAAACTTTTGGGGACACGAACGAGAACCAAGATAAATGTAACTCGTCCATTCATCATTCAACTCTCAGTCTTTGGAGATTAGGTGGGAGAATAAACACAACTAGGATGAAACTTGACCATCCATGCAGAACATCTATCGACTTAAGATTGGGGGGGCAGAAGTGTGATTATCCAAAAGCTAACCGCGACAGCTTAATACCGTGACTCATGCTTGGGTTTACAATGACTCGAGGCTATGAACGAAAGAATGCCTGAAGATAGAATCATCAAATCGATGCCCAGGCTTATGGACAACTGACCATCATTCTGACCCTAACGACGAGCAACGGACCGTGAGTACATTGAATGGAAAGCGCGTTACTCGAATACACAAGGCTAAACTTTACTCGACATTTGATCCAACGTTCTTTCAAGCCTGATCTTCAACCATTGCAGATAATCACTAAAAGCATCCATAACCCGTCACTATCAACTTAACATCTTATGACGAGGTCTGGAAAATTTGACCGGAGTAACTATCATCATTGATCATCCTAATCGGGTTTCAAATCGATTGTTACCCAAAATAGTTACGTTCAAATTCGGAGATTGGTTAGACCCGAACAAGGCGAACCCGAAAGACAGTTTTCCACTTTTAAGAATCGGCCAGTTGGTAGGCCCGACCATTGAACATGAACTGCTTTCATTCATGCGTGTGTGCTTCGGATACAACCAGATCCCGACATACATCCCTAACATGGAGCACACTAGTTTTATTACAAATCTCAGATTATATTGCTATGTTTCCAAAGATCGAATTGGGTAATCAATGGTAGTATATATGGATGATTTGCTTGTAAGATCACGGCGATCAAATGACCACATCGATGACTTGGCGAAAATGTTCAGTTTCTCCAAAAATATGAAATAAAACTCAATCCCTTGAAATGCTCTTTTAGCGTTGCATCAGGGAAATTCTTGGTTTTCATCGTAAGTTTTCTTGGAATTGAAGCCAATCTCAAGAAGATTTAGGGAACCAGAGACATCGAGGTACCGAAGACAATCAAGCAAGTATAGAGCATAAATGGGAAGGTCGCCGCACTAAGCCGATTCATCTTTAGGGCCACCGACAAGTGTATTCTCTTCTTCAACTTAATCAGGAGAGGGAAGAGAAACTTTGAATGGACGCAGGACTGTGTTGATGCAATTCAAGCTCTGATAGATCACTTAGAGAGACCTCCTATCCTGTCCAAGCCACTAGATCGTGAAGACTTATACATCTGTATAGCAATGTCAGTACATGCCATAAGTGCCGCATTGTTACGCGAAGAGAATCGGATCCAGAGGTAGTATATTATGTTTGCAAGCGATTGACAGATGTTAAGAAAAACTACCCAAATTTGGAAAAGCTCGCGTACTGCCAGTTGGTTGCGTCATGAAAGCTTTTCCCTTACTTCCAGGCTCGCCCCATCAATCTCTAAACCGACTCGCCGTTACGGTGGGTCCTACAACGACCTGAAATGTTTGGAAGGTTGCTCAAATGGAATGTCGAGTTAACCCAATTCAATATCACTTATATACCTCGGAGAGCTATCCAGGGACAGACTTTGGCAAACTTTATACCTGAATTCACTGCACCAGACGACTCTCCGAAGAGTAGTAGAGAACCAACTAACCGATGGAAAATGTATATGGTTGGAGCATCCAACGATTGGTGTTCTTGCGCCAAAGTCTTGTGACTCCTGAGGAACGATCGATCTACTATGCCTTGAAACTCGACTTCCCTGCAACAAATAATGAAGATGAGTATGAAGTCTTGATCATCGGGCTCAAACTTGTCAGAGAATTGGGAGTGAAAACTTTACAAATCTTTTGTGATTCTTGGATAATAGTATGCCAAGTCATGGGAGACTACCAGGCTAAAGAAAAACGGCTCGCTCCGTACCCTATCCAAGTCCAAGAACTATTGGCTGACTTTGAGGATCATGACATCACGCACATTCCCTGGGATCAAAACAAAGAGGCCGACTCATTGGAAATATTTCCTAGCACCGGGGATGCACACCCAATGGGCTTGATTCCAGTCAACGTACTAGACGCTCCGAGCATAAACCAGATGAAAATCGACTGGGTACTAGAGACGGAGCCTGGGAAAGAGTCGTGGATGACTCCGATTAAAGGTTATATGCAACGAGGGATCCTTCCCGGATGGAGGAATGAAAAACGACAAATCCTTCGCTAAGCTTCATGCTACATCATCCAAGAAGGAGTCATGTATGGAAAGGGTTTCTCCATTCCCTTACTTCTATGTATTGCTCATGATAAAGTCAAACGAGTCTTAAGAGAAGTCCATGAAGGAGAATGCGACGATCATGCCGAGGGGCAAACCCTGATAAATAAAAATACTCTGCTACGGGTATTATTGGCCAACTATCACTCGAGATGCAGCTGATCACGGTAGACAAGGTGACAAGTGCTAGATATTTGCAAAAATTCCAAGAGCCCCACTGATGGAAATTGCTGAAATGGTCAGTGCATAGTCGTTCACCACTTGGGGTATTGACATCATATGCTCCTTGCCGATTACTAAAGGTGGTGCGAAATACGCCATCATAGCAGTGGATTACTTCACCAAATGGGCTAAAGTTGAACCTTTAGCTGCAATCACAATGAAAAATTGTTAAATTCAAAGACTTCTAACGTCGGCATCATATTGACAAAAGATTCACGGCAGTTGCTCAACCTCAAGCTAGTGGACAAGTCGAAACTGTTAACAAAATATAAAGTCCATTTTGAAGAAGCACTTGGAGAAGGTCGAAGGCAAGTAGGTCGACGAACTCCCGTTAGCATTATGAGCATACCAAACCATCCACAAGTCCACGACTAACCATCCTCCATTTACCCTTGTATATAGCTCTGAAGCCGTGATTCCTATAGAACTTGAAGTTCCTTCTCATTGAGCGAGTTATTACAACCCCTATTTCATTATATATAAAAAATATAAACAAGGAATTGCAATCCAATTGCAATTAAACTATAAGGAATTGGCGACGACCCACGAACATACAAATGCATCCCGGAGCCAATGGCAAGGACATGTACCAGAACATGCCCATGTATATTCTAAAAATTCAATTTTGAAATCGATAGAAATTGAATTCGGACCTTAATCTTTCAAAAATGAAAATGGATCAAATAGCCAAAATTTACTAGCCCCGCAGAACCAGACACAAATAACAAATGATAGAATACAGCCCAAAATTTATACTATTGGAAATCGACCAAGCGTCATGACGATTAAAGAGAGATACGACGCTTTGGGAAAATAATTCAACAGAAGGATAGCGACTATTTAGAAAACTAGATGGATTTCTTTACTATGACTCTAATTTGCTTCGAATTCAAAGCACGTCATCTTCGACACATGACGTACGTTGGGGGGCAAGTGTTATCTGGTATTTTGACCCGACTATATCCGAACTGACTGGAGAAGTTAGACTCGACTATCATCAAGGCCAGTTGCCCAAAGTGATGATTATGAGGTCTAGAAATCACGTGCAGGCACTGATGTGAAGAGACGACCAACCGAGACCAAGAGATAAACTCTTTAGAATATTCGAAGTACCGATTAGTATCTCCCACATGTAGGGGATCGATGCCTATCCCTTCCCTAGCGGATCGGTATATATCCTCAATTTTTGTCCCAAACTGGGTGAGATCGATATAAAGTGGCAAGGAAGACCATACGAGGCTATATTTCAAATCTCAAGTCATTTAGAGTTTGTATGCTCAAGTTATGGAATAATTACTTCATCTAAAACAGGGATCGATATAAAAGGGATCATATAAAAGGGATCGGTATAAAAGGGATCAAACAAAAGGGATCGGCATAGTTCAGCCAAACAAGTTCAACTCAATGGAAAATAATCAATATCTCAATATCCATAAGTCCAATACACATGAAATTTTGTGAGCAAGATGTGGGGACCCTAGGAGCCTAACCTAGGGGTTGCACCCTAATCAGAGGATTTTAGAGGGGTCGGCCTATATCCCTCTAGGGAGATCGGCTGAAATCAAAATGCATGCAGCACAACTTCGTAGGAAATGCGATATCTCACAATTGGTAAGTCGGAATGGCACGAATTTGGAGGATAAGTAGCTAACATCATGGGAGACCTATCAAAGGGATCACATCCCATTTGGACACCAAAATAAGGGTTGGGGATGACCCCTATTGTGGGCTCAAATTGGCCTCAAAATTCTTGTATGGCCTCGTCTTGGCCTAGAGGTTCTTCTGCCAAAATTTTAGCCTGATCCGTGCACGTCTTCCCCCATAAATACAGCAGGCATGGCGTCAAAAAAGGGATCCTTCTTTCAGCTACTAAGGCACTTCCTTTTTTATTCTTCATTCTTGTACTAATGGATCCCAGTTGATCCAAACATTCTTGAAATCATAATCAAGTGGAAGATCAATAAATATATAAAGTGGACGTAGGCCAAGATTGCCGAAGCACTATAAAAATCCATGTATTCATTTATGATTTTTGCTCTGTTTTAATTTCATTCTTCATTTAATCTCTAATATATTCTATTGGGTGTTGATGCCCATTTTTTGCGTCAATGGTAGGCAAAGCTGAGGACCAACTATGGGTGAAAATCTTAGTTTTTCTATTTTTGTAATTGAGTAGTGTAGTTTGGATTTGATATATGTCTTAGGGAGTTTTGTAGTATGAAAACATCACATTAAAAATCCCCAAAACTGCCCTAAAGCAAAAAAGTTAATTCTTAGGTTGGAAGCTTGATTGTTTTGTATTAAAATTACGGAGCTTGTGTGGATTTTGCAGTTTATTTGTTTTACCTTCTATTCCACTTCTTTTTCTTTTTCTTTGGATCTGATTAATAGAATTGATTAAAAAATGGTGTGTAAGTTACAAATTCTTATTCGTAGTTTGCACTACCTATTTCTACGATTTGAATAGAAATTCCCTTGTCTTATTTCATGTAAAAGAAGTTGAATAGTTCATAAAATTATTTAAATTGTAAGTTTCTATTATTGATTTATTCTGTTGTTTTAATTTGAAGTAAGTTGGATTTGGTTTCTATATACAAGTTTATTGATTGATTTTGGAATATTGGATTTATGGTATATGTTATGGTGAAAATGAGACTTGTATAATTTTGGAAGATTTGACATTTAAAACGTTAGTTTAGAGCGTAATCTCCACAGACATAAAAATCAATAAATGTGTATTTATATATATAAACTAGACTAAATAACGTACAGTTATAACGTAAAATGGCGTAGTTAATTAGGTTAGTAATTATCATTTAAATCCTCCTTAGGAAAGTACTTAATTGTAAAGACGAAAAAAGAAGGATTGCTTATAAGGCCTAAATTATTGATACGATGAGATGTGTGATAATACACTTAGAGTGTGTTATAAATACGATTAAGTTATAGAGATGCGATGTCAATTAAAAGCACACAGAAGTCTGCCCAGCTAATCTGGCTATGAGTAGTGTGACTTTGGGGCTGATGTGAGACATTGCCTATAATAAGTAACCGCGGATGATGTGAGGTTAATCCCAATTCTATAGGATAAATATGCCCAGCTACTCTTGCTACCAATACCTACGAATGGTCGGACTAATGTGAGACGTCCTCATGAAGTACTGGTCATAATACGAAGGACCTGCTTTGGGGATTGAAGGTATTAAGTGGTTATTTGAGGGCCTTCCTCTTTCCCTTATATAAAATGCTAAATGGTCAGGATTGGGTTTAGGCACGGTTGTGGATATCTCCGAAAGGTCCTGTTCAATGGAAGTAGTAAGTTTCCAAAGAGATTTCCATGCAATGTCAGCTAGATTGATACTTGTGAGGAGTTCGCCTTAGTATAGGTATTAAATGATGGGAGCATACCTCAATTGAGGTCGTAAATGGTTAGAGTCTGCCTATTTTCCATTAAAAGGTATTAAGTGGCTTGGGTACTATCTTTCGTATTGGTAGACATTGATAACGATGGTTATGGGATATGGAATTAAATAATACAAAGGACCTACTTCGGGGATTGAAGTTATTAAGTAGTTGTTTGAGGGCCCGCATCTTTCCTTTGTATGAAGTATTAAATGGTTTTGAATATTATTTAAATGTGAAAGACATATCCTTATTTAAATTATACTTCCCAAGTACTAATATAGAAAGACTCGAGATTTCTATTCACCAGACATTGTTGTTTTGATTCCCTCCTCATTAAAACAATGGTTAGGGAAGGAGATGATGATCAAGATGGAGATAGTTTTCAGAGGAGCTTATGGTAGTAGTCTATTTATCTATTTATGCTATTTTATGATATACCCATTTGAAGATGACAAGTATTTTTGAACATGATTATGTAATGGTTATTGTTGACATAATGTTGTGTTTTTGTAATGTTTGGAATTTTAAATTAAATGAGTACTGTTTATGCTATTATGTTTTATCCTTCTGCTCTGAATTCTGAATAAATAGATAAACAGCTCTGTATTATTCTTTTTACCAACCAACATGCAACTTTGAAATGAGTCTAAGTTTCGATGGGTCATTCTTGTGTCGGGATCTAGGCTTGTTTCTGGGCGGGTTGATACATTTGGTATCAGAGCGTAGGTTACCCGATCAACGAGGAAAAGTATACGTATGAGTGGTGTATTTGTTATTTTTGAAATATTTTTCAGAAACCCTACTATATATACACTATTTTTGAACAAACGCATAAACGCTAGGCAAGTCTTTCTTTTAGCATATAATACTATCTTAGAAAGTTATAACTAAAAATTCAACCTACATATAGTTGATATGGCTGATAATCATTCTTCTTCTGAGGCTGGGAACTCTGCTTGAGGTAGGCACATCGTTCGAGAGATGCCGGAATGGTTTAAACAATACCTCGGTCAAGTAGACTAAGTCCTTGTTCCCCAGCTGCATCGGGGTTACCCTTTGCCCCCGCCTGCCAATGCAACCCCCTGTCCAGTTGACTTTCCCAAGATGTGTAAGAAATATCTTAATATGGGAGGAAGGGTATATTCTGGAAACATAGGGTTTTGTAAGGTCTAAGGCATGGATAAATGGCTGAGAGAAGATATTTCGGGAGCTCGGTTGGGAGGATCAGTTAAAGAGGATAATGATAGCTTGGCGCCTCAAGGGAGAAGCGCTGGATTGGTTGAATATTTCGGCTAAGGGGAACGTGGGTAGGATTTTTACTTAGGATGAATTTAAGGATAGATTTGAGTCAAGGTTTATGTCAAGGACAAAAGTGAATATGCAACCGGAGAAATTTATACAGCTTAGGTAGGGAGACTGCACTTTAAAGGAGTACACTGGTAAGTTTGCAGAGTTGGCTAAGTTTGGGATAAGCTTGATCGACATGCCTATAAAAAAGGCCATAAAGTTTGTGAAGGGCCTAACTTCCCCACTTAGAGAATTGTTGTTAACCCAAGTGCCTGCTGGCACCACATACAATACGTTAGTTGAGATGGCTTTGCTATAAACAGCTAGTGAGGAAGAAAAAGAGGTTGAGAAGGAGAAGTAGGACCTACTCAAAATCAGACCAAGGAGGGAACTTTTGGGTGAATAAGAAGTTGAAAGGAAACCTCAAGAAAGAGGGTAAGGTGTGTAAGAGATGCTAAAAGAAGGGTCATGTAGCTAATGATTGTAGGGTGAGCCTGATGAAGGAAGCTTTTAAGGGAAAGTGTTATCACTGCCACGAGGAAGGGCACCATAAGAACCAATGTCCAAAGTTGGCGAAGGAAGAGTCGAGTGGACAGGCCTATGCCATTAAGGCGGTCCCTGTTTTGAGTAAACCTTCCTCTAGAGACTAAAGGAAGTCAGCGTTGGAAGGTATAACTCTAATTTGTATCTTATTTGATTTCGAAGCATTTTATAGCTAAGAATGTAGTCAACTTCTTAAATCTTCAAACCCAATTTGTCACCACCCCAATAGTAGTCTCTAGTCCTGTTGAAGGGTCAACACATCTCTCTTTAATTTGCAAAGACCTTGTTGTGGACATATGTGATGTTGATTTTATATGTAACGTGTACGCTCTAAATTTTGAGGGGTATGGACCTATCTTGGGAATATGTTGATTATCATATAATGGAGTAGTTCTAGATTGTGATAAGAGGGTTGTACGATTAAAGAGTTTTAGAGGACGGGACTTAGAGGTCCACTATACACCCTAAGCTCAGTCAAGTCATTTGTACTCGCCGAGCCAATCTCATAATGAGCTTTCAACCGTGCCCATTTTCCTAGAATTTCCCAATGTCTTTGAGGAATTCTCAGGTCTCCTACTCTAAAGGGAGATCGATTTTAGAATTGATTTAGAGAAGGATGTTAAACCAGTCACTTTGTCATTAAGACACATGGCTCCGAAAGAACGACTTGAGTTGGACAAGCAAATCTCAGGGCTGTTGCATATAGGATTCATTCGACGAAGTAGTTCAGAATGTGGGCCCTTATTATTTTTGCCACTAGGGCAGATGGCTCATTGAAATAATGTGTGGACTATATGGAACTTAATAAGTTAATAAGGAAGAATATGTATTCCTTACCTAGGATAGACGACTTATTCGATCAACTTGTGGGAGCCAAAGTCTTCTCCAAATTGGACTTGAAAATTGGATTTCACCAGTTGAGGATAGTAGAGGACAGCAAGTTGAAGACCACATTCCATACTCCAGATGGACTCTATGAGTGGATAGTAATGCCTTTTAGACCGACGAATGCCCCCGCATACTTTGTATATTTGATGAGTAGAGTATTTAGGGGACAACTTAATAGGTTCATCGTAGCGTTTGTCGATGATATCTTAGTATTCTCTAAAAGTGAAGAGGAGCATGATAATCACTTAAGATACGAGGGACTTTGAGGAAGCACCAACTTAGAGCCAAATTTACAAAATGCCACTTTTGGAAGAAGAAGATAAGGTTTCTTAGACACATCGTTTTCTAGCATGGATTGGCGCTGGACCTTGCAAAAGTGGAAGCTATTAATGAGTGGAAAGTTTCAAGGAGTGCAACGGAAGTTAGGAATTTTCTCAGGTTAGCAGGATAATATAGGAAGTTCATAAAGAAATTTGAAAAAATAGTAGTCCTTCTAACCTACTTGACTAAGAAGAACCAAGCCTTTACTTGGGATGACGGATGCAATGAAGCATTCGAGAAACTTAAGAAATTATTGACAAGTGCACCTATGCTTACCATTCCAGATGGGAAAAGGCCTTTTACAGTTTTCATGGAAGCATGCAGCACAAGATTAGGAGTAGTTTTCATACAAGATGGAAGGTAATAACTTCTGCTAGTAGACAACTGAAGGACCATGAGAAGAAGTACCCAATTCATAACTTGGAGTTGGCAGCTATTGTCTTTCCTTGAAGTTGTGGAGGCGCTATATTTTAGGAGAAATATTTGAGTTGTTCACC
This sequence comes from Allium fistulosum, assembly GCA_030737815.1. Classification (NCBI taxonomy): domain Eukaryota; kingdom Viridiplantae; phylum Streptophyta; class Magnoliopsida; order Asparagales; family Amaryllidaceae; genus Allium; species Allium fistulosum. The sequence continues at coordinate 874,529,438 of CM060905.1, read as the reverse complement.
GACCATAAATAACTCAAATACCTATTTCTCTAGAAACGATTTAAACCATAGGCAATAAAGGTGGATGTAGTATATAACATCATTTGACTTTGGTATACAGTATACCCTCGGAAAAGGGAACATCATCGACGCCCTCAAACAGAGGCACGCAACCTTACGTGCTATATATAAGTGGAGGCAGTTAGAGTTCCTCTCAAATTTCGATTTCCAACCACCAACATAACCCATCCAAGGATTTTGGTAGTAATGGCGGTTAGGCTGGCTTTGATGCACTGTATTGGGCTTAAGCAAAAGAAGGAAGAAAAGATAGTAGAGATTCCGGATAAGTTGAGAAGAGGAAAACATTTTCCCCACAACAGTAGATATGCCGCTCACGAGAAGGGATGCTTAAGAAGGAATGGACGTCTTTGTGTCCCAATGATTGATAATGTGTTGGAGGAAGTGCTTACAGAGTGTTACTACTCAAAGATGAACATTCACCCCGGATGAGATAAGATGTATAGGGATATGAAGAGAAATTTATTTTGGCCGAGAATGCAGAAGAGGGTATTTGAGTTTGTTGCTAGGTGTTTGTCATGTTAAAGAATAAAGCCTGAGCAAGGAAAATCCAGAGGATTGTTGTTATCATTGGAGATTCCGACTTGGAAATGAGAGCACATTTCGATGGACTTTTTAGAAGGATTACCTAGGAGTCAGAGAAGCAATGAAGCTATTTGGTTTGTAGTAGATAGACTCACTAAGAGTGCTTATTTTATTCATATTACAAACAATAGGACCATAACGTCTCAAGCACAGATTTATATTAAGGAAGTGGTTCGACTACATCAAATTTCGGTAAGCATTGTTAGTGATAGAGGTCCTTTGTTCACTAGCGAGTTTTGGAGAACTTTGGAGGTAGCTTTGGGAACTTCATTGAATCTCAACACTACTTATCCATACACCAATGGTCAAACTTAAAAGGTAAATAGAATCTTGGAAGACTTGTTGAGGGCTTGCAACATGGACTTTGGAAGGCAATGGGAGCAGCACCTACCTTTAGTTGAATTCGCATATAATAATAGTTACCAAGCAATGATTGCTATGACCCCCTTTGACGCAATTTATTGGAGGCCATGAAAATCGCCAAGTTGTTGGTATGAAACAACCGACAAAATTCTGCTTGGACCAGATTTGATTTGCGATACTTTAAGAAAAGTAGAGTTGATCAGGCAGTGTATGAAGACAATGCTAGACAGTCAGAAATCCTACGCAGACAAGAGAAGGAAAGAGTTAGAGTTTGAGGTTGTAGACTCAGTATTTGTCAAAGTGTCCCCTCTTAGAAAAGTCATAAGGTTTGGTAAGTCAGAGAAATTGACACCAAGATTTGTTGGGCCTTTCTCGGTTTTGGAAAGGATAGGAAGAGTATCCTATCGCGTGGAGCTACTAGGTAGATTGGTAGGAGTCTACAACGTTTTTCACATTTCACATTTAAGGAAATGCCTTCATGACAAAGCAGTTGTGGTAGAGCCTAATCAGTTGGGGGATATTGAGACGGAGTCAATAGCATCTCGTACCACTTCATGCATTGTGGAGCATAGTACTAGGATGCTCTGCAACAAAGAAATTAGGCTGGTTCGAGTAAAATGGAGAGATAACCCAGCGGAAAGCAAATGGAAAATGGAAGAGAAGTTGCAGATCTCTTATCATGAGCTTTTCACTAGTAAACTTTTCTTTCCAAAATTAGGTTTTTAGTTGCATCATGGTTATTAGATTGGATGATAGGAGATGGTGGCGGCAGACTTTTCCTATGCAATAACTATCAAGCCTATGGCTATAGTGTATAGGGTTAGGCACAGTCCAAACATTGTTGACACCTTTTTTCTTTATTTTATGTATATGTGTATTTATAAGTTTGTAGGTGAAAACAAAGAAATGAGTAAAGGGTCTGGAAGGAGTCATATCCAGAGGATGGTTCGATATCTCTCTTACATCGTAATTATTTAGATATTGCTCAATAACTCATGTATTAAAGCGCGCAGATTATGCAGTGTATTTTATTTAAGTAATATTTAAACTGTTGAAATAAGATATTTTTATGTTAATGTTTAAAATACCGCTGTGAGGTTTCCCTTATTATGTCCGTTGTTTTAGATTTTTTAAATTTTATCTACCTGGGGTCCATCATTTTTAATAACTAAAATTAGTTGTAAGCATATTTTGATGTCATTTGTAATTGATTTACATATTAAAAGTAGTGGGTCATCACATTTTATCCATATCACTAGGTTAATGGACCCTAGTGGCATAGTGGACAAGGAGACGAAGACTTCTCGTCGTAAATATGATATAAATCATAAATATAGCCTGTAACATTATTTTTTTGTGTGTTTTTGTTTGTATTGGAATTTATTGTATACATCTAACTATGTATTTGGATCAATGAAATGATCATAAGATGTTTTATATTATGTGTTGTTTCCTTCCATTGCGAGGTCAGAAAGTAAATTGTTAGATATACAATAAATCCCAATCCAATCCACAACACAAAGAAATATACCGTCATAGGTTATATTTTGGAATGAGTTTATGTAGCAGTAGAATTTGTTAAATTTAGTTGGGACAATGATTTGATTAGGGATATTTCAAAAATGGAGAAGTAAATTCGATCTTTTCAATTTGACTCCTTTTCAAAAACGTTTTCCATTTGCTTGATTCTTAATATAGTTAGTATCTAGGTTTGGTTGGATTATTACTACTGATTCATTTTGTTTTGCTTCAGGTTATTTAATATTGGTTGAACAATTGCTTTGGATGATTTTTATTTCGTGTCATGGACTATTTTATTATCTTGATATGTTTTATATACAATGATTTGTGATTTACTGAAATATGTACTCACTCTATGCTATGTTGATGTGATTGGTTGTACATACATATAGAATTTATATGTTCACTCTAAGATGCTTGTATCATCCTTTATATGTCATTTCGTCTCATTCGTATAGGAGGGTCCAAATGTTAGATGTTTGCATTTATATAATGTCATATGTTATCTACATACATATTTTAATGCTATGTTATTGGTTATATTTCATAAAGTACATAAGCACTACTGTATGAATTTATATATTCTGATAGAAAATACATGCATTTATTAATGAATTTGGTTTTAGATTTTATATGTTTTGTATGGATGCTTTGACTTGAATGGATGATAGGTAGATTGGGTGTTAAGGTATGTTACGAATTGCATATAAGCGATTTGGGTTGAGAGAATTTGCAAATTACATTCTTTATCTTATGGGAATTTCGGGGATGAAATTCTTTTTTGTGGTAAATGTAATACTTCGATATTTTTAGTAATTAATAATATTGGATAACTGTGTTTTGGGCTGAACTTCAAAATTTGAATTCTGAAAGGGTCACTATATTTTTTTCCTCCGAACACATATACTGAGCCTACTTCTAAAAGTATGTATGTTTCTTCATTTCATCTTCTTCTTCAAAACCGTCTCTACTTCCCTCTTCTATTGCCAAAGTTCAAAATACCATAACTCACTCAATTCTCAACTGGATTCATTAAAAACAGCGAAAAATCGGAAAGGACGACGAAGGGTACAGCCTGATATCAATTTGGTGGTGGAACTCTGAAGTTAGCACATGCAGAAGTCCAAAAGGAGAGCATTTCAGGAATTGGGCGTTGAATTTGGGTAAGTGGACCTTCTCTACTTCTATATACTACAACTAGGGTGTTAAACCATTGCTAGGGGTTTGATGAGAGTAAAACAACGAACTTAAATCAAGATTTAATGAAGAAACCGAGGATTAAAATGATAAAAAGGTTTAATATTAGTATGAATTAAACTATAGTAAAGATATACAAATTTGATTAATTTAAGAGGATTATAGGTGTTTAATCAATGTTATGGTAGCCATAAAATGATATAAAATAATGGTATAAATTAGTTATAAAGAAAAGCAGAAGAAATACTACAAAAAGGAAATAATCAGTGAGCAAAAAGGTGAAATAACGATGCACAAAGGGTTTGCTCAAAATTTACTATTCATCGTCGTCTTCAATTATTATTTATTAACAATTATTACAGTTACTGTAGTAATTTTTCAATGCTAGTTTATCAAACTGTTGTTATTTTAATTTTATTTGATAAAATCTAGTTACTCCAACTTATTGTTTACCTTTGAAACCCAGGACTCTATCCTTAAGTTGCGTAGCTGTGTTATTCACGTTTGTTTCCATTGAAAGGCGTTATTAGGGAAGTTTTAGCGTAAATCATTGACAGTAATAGGGTAAATAATATAGAAAGACTATCTATAGCTTTATCATTTAGAAATAATAATAATTCCAGCTTATTCGCCTTCAAAGATTTACAAATAAACTGGAAGTTTTATTACAAAAACTGATTATATAATTAAAATAGTAGAACAAGCAATTCCTTAATCTGAAGGATATAGTTCGTTTGGTTTATTCTCAAAATTGCTTTTAAATTTACATAGAGAAAAATATAAATTCATTCATGTTGGATTAATCCAGGTTGCTTTAAAACTAGCAACAAGATTAGGTTTGAATACATCTGCTATAATTACAGTAAGAGATAAAAGACGTAAAAAATTTCATGATTCCTTATTAGGAATAGTAGAATCAGCACTATGTGATGGACCGATATATTTATCATGTTTTCCAAATTTTACTATGTCTTTAATAGACCCAAATTTACTTTAGTCCATCTGTTTGGACATAAAAACCGAGGGGTTTAATATCAAACTGGTAGCACAAAATGTTATTCTTATTTATAGAATATGTTATAAAGTAATGAATACTATTGTTACCGATATAAAAAATATACCGATTAAAAATCAAGGTACAACTATACGGTTAATAACAAACAATAGTAAAAGTAATGTTGTAATTCCAAAATCAATTAGCTGGAATGATATAAATTTACCAGATAAATGGCTTCTAGAAGAAGCAAATGAACCTACTAAAGTAGAGAATAAAAAACTAAAATAAGTTATTAAATATCCTGATGGTGACGTTGAAATTAGATTTTCAAAAGAAAGAGTCACACACCTAAAATTAGGTTCTAACTCTCAATTAGAGGAACCAAGATTCAGCAATGCTGAAACCACTCCTTTCAAAATAGAAAAGGAAAATGTAATTGTAAGAAACATGATGGATGGAGTAAGTCAACCTGAATATAGGGTTAATATTCATCCATCAAATCCCAAATCACCAATTGCTTCGGATATGGGATATGATGAGGATAAATTTGTGTTTTGTATAAATACCATAAATCTTAAAGAAGAGTTTAAATTTCTGTTTTCAAAATCTGAAAAAATAAAGTTTTAATCAGAAGAAAACAAATATAAAAGAAAATGGTTCTTCACGAAAGATCCTAAAAAACAAGATGAATGGGTTAAAAGATATAAAATGTTTTTAAAACAGATGGGATATGATCTACCAAAATATTATGATATCTTCATAATGATAGTAAAAATATATAAAATAGAAAAACAAAAGGATACTTTTCTGGATTTTGATGACTTCTTAACAGTTGCCAACATAAATTCTGCTTATGAAAAATACACTACAAAAGCAGGAAAAATTATTAGAAGCATACATCCTCCAAAGGCAAACTTATCAATTAAAATAGATAAAGAAGAAATTATATCTACTTCTTATAGAAAAGATAGGACATTTGATGCTATAATAGAGCAAGATACACTACAATCAATAGGTAAACAACTTACAAGAATTGAATAAGGGTCTAATAAAGATCAAACAAATACTACAAAAATATGTGATGCAGATGAAGTTTTATTTAAACCCTGGTCAGCACAAAATTTAGAAATGAACATAGATATGCTAGGAGAAAACTCCGAAATATTAAAAGAAATAATGAAAAGGCTAGTTGCTTTAAATATTAAAGAAAAGGAATTTGCACGTATAATAGAGGACAAGGTGTCCAGAGAAATTTCTGAATCAGAATCTGATAATAGTTCAGATGAAGAAGTGAATAATTTACAAAAAATGTCCTTAAACACAGAACTAAATAAACCAGAAAATAATTTCGAAGTTAATAAAATAAATTATAGAAATACCTCATATAGTAAACCTTATTATACGAGACCGACGCCAATAGACCTCTTATTTGAGGAACAAAACAATTATGGTGTTGTATCGTTTTATGGTACCTCCATTATAGAAGGAATATAAATGGTTATTTCGAATACCAAATACAAATTAGTCTGAATTATATGACAATGTACGCTAGTGCATGTCTAATTAATAATAATTCAGATGATAGAATAGCTAAAGCTATTGTACAGGGGTTTATCGGTTAACTAAAAGGTTGGAGGGATTTTCATTTATCAAATGAGGCAAAAGCGCATATATTTACTGCAACAATGTTAGAAGACGGGATGGGAAAAACTGATTGCGTAAATACACTAATATATACAATAGCAAAACATTTTATCGGAGCTAGGGCTGTCAATGAGTACCCGAAAAATCCGAAATCCGTCCGTATCCGTATTCGAAATATGAAAAATTATCCGATATCCGAAAAACGGATACGGATACGGATATGGCCATATCCGTATCCGATAATTATCCATTCGGTTTTTATCAAGATTATAGTTATTTTTTTATGTATTTTAGTACATAAAATGATTGTCATTTACTATTATATTCCGGTAAAAAAATTAATATGTATATAAAAATCAATTTTTACTGCTTAAAATTATTTTTCTTAGTGTATTTATTATTTCTATATATTTAGTACAAAAATAAGTTTATAATAAATCAAAATTTTCTATTTATTTGTTTAGATTTATCGGTTGTGAACTGATCGAAGAATATCCGATAAATATCCGATATCCGTCCGCATCCGCGGATACGGATATCCGATATCCGAAAACGATTTCGGATACGGATACGGATTAGCACTATCCGTATCCGAAAGTATCCGTTTACAGGCCTAATCGGAGCTACAGCTCTTCAAACTGATAGAACTCAAGAACAATTAATGAATTTAAAATGTCAAAATTTATCTCAGTTTAGATGGTATAAAGATGTATATTTTTCAAAATTATTTTCCAGAAGTGATAGTAATCATGAATTTTGGGAAGAAAAGTTCTTATTAGGAATGCTACATTTCTTTGCAGAAAGGGTTAAAAATCGTATAAAACAGAAAAATAATGGAACTATCCCTTATAGCCAATATACATATAGTGAATTAGCAGTAGAAATAGTGGCAGAAGGAATTCATTTATGCAATGAAATAAAGTTACATAAGCAAATTCAAAAAGTAAACATTTATGGAAAAAGAATTTTAGGAGATTTTTGTGATCAACTTGGTTTATTACCAATAAAAACAATTAATGAAAATAAAAACTTTAGAAAATCATCTAAGAAAAAAATATATAAAAATAAAAAATTTCGAAAAGAAAATTATGCAGAAAGCAGCAAAACTCCCAAAAGGAAACCATTTAAGCCTTATAAAAGAAAAGAGCAAAATAAATATGTTCAAAGAAAAGTCCCAATACGTTGGAAATGTAAAACACCAGACCATTATGCAAATAAGCGTAAAATGAAAAGTAAAATAAATAATCTTGATATAGATAAAAAAACTAAAAAAATCATTTTAAAAATCATTTATATCAAGTTCTGATTCAGAAAAGGAAAATTTAAATTTATCTGTTATTACAGAAATCAATTCAGAAACTAAAAATGAATCATAAAATGATTCGAACAATAATTCAGAATCTTACAGTTATAATGGTAATTATGACTATTATAAAGCTTTATTTAAAGCTAATGGATTGTTTATGTTAGCAAAAGAAGAAAATTTCATTCTACATATTATAGATAAAATTTCAGATCCAGAAGAAAAGAAAAATATGTTAAAAAAAATTAGAAACACATAAAAATGAAAAGAAGTTGAGACTAAAAGAACCAAACACTTATACTTTAAAAGATATTTCAAATAGGGTAAAAATATGAAGTAATATTAATCCAGTAAATACTGAAACCACAATTGCAGAATTACAACATGAAGTTAAAATACTTAAACACGAAATAAAAGAATTAAAAGAAAGAATATCTTTAATAGATATAAAACCTCAAGATAGTAATCAGAATAATGATAACATTTTGGGAGAAGAAGAATTAAACTCTTCAACATTCATTAATGCTATAGACAAGGTAATTACCCACAAATGGCACACGAAGATTACTATTGTAGTTCATAAAGAATACTATTTTACTACAATAGCAATGATAGATTCAGATGCAGATTGAACTGTATCAATGAAGGGTTAGTACCTTGAAAATATTTTTCTAAAACCATAGAAATATTAAATGCTGCAAATGGAGGAGTTGTTAGCTAATTATAAGCTACAAAATACAGCTGTTTGCAATAAAGGATTTTGTTTAGAAATGTCATTTATAATAGTTAAAAATTTATCTCATAATGTTATACTGGGAAATCATTTCTTGCATTTGTTATATTCTATAACAAATATATCGAAGGAAGGAATTGCTAGTACTATTAATAATCAAGAATTAACATTCAATTTTGTGTCACAACCACAACATCTAAGATTGATATTATAAAAAAAGTATTAAAAGAAAAGAATTTTTTTAACTCTTTATCTCAGGAAATAAATTATAAATGAATAAAAAAAAAATTATTACAACCATATTTACAATAAAAGGTTAAAGACCTAAAAAAATATATTGAAAAAATTATCTGCGCAGATACTCTTAATGCCTTTTGGCAAAGGAAAAAACATGAAATAGGTTTACCTTACGAACTCGACTTTAAAGAAAGTCAAACTCCGACTAAAGCTAGACCAATAGCTATGTCTCAAAGACATTTATAAATTTATAAAAAGGAAATATAAGAATTATTACAGAAAGGTCATATTAGATCATCTAAAAGTCCATGGAGTTGTTCGGTGTTTTATGTTGAAAATGCTGCAGAATTAGAACGCGGTGTTCCTATACTAATAAACTATAAACCTTTAAACAAGGATTTAAGATGGATTAGATATCCAATTCCTAATATAAAAAATTTACTTGAAAGGCTTTATTTAGCAAAAATAATGTCTAAGTTTGATATGAAATCTGGATTTTGGAAAATTCAAATCAAAGAGGACGATAGATACAAAACTGCATTTACAGTTCCATTTGGCCATTATGAATGGAATGTGTTGCCGTTTGGGTAAAAAAATGCCCCTTTAGAATTTCTAAAAGTTATGAATGATATTTACAGTGCTTATACAGCATTTACCATATTATACATTGATGATGTTCTTATATTCTCAGAATCAATTAATCAACATTTTAAACATTTGAATATTTTCATAAATATTACTAAAAAAGATGGATTAGCTATATCAGCTAAAAAGATAAAAATCAATTACAAAGATTTTTGCGAAGCCTAAACTATGTTTCTGAGTTCTACCAATACTTAGCTTATGATGTTAAACCATTATTTGAAAGATTAAGAAAAAATCTGCCTGCCTGGTCAGAAAAACATACAAAGGCAGTAATAAAATAAAAGCTAAATAAAGGAAATTCCATGTCTTGCAATTCCCAACCTGATGCACTTAAAATAGTCGAAACAGATGCATCAGACAAAGGTTATGGTAGTATTCTTAAACAAAGTATTGATAATAAAGAGTCTTTAGTCGGATTTACATCTAGAATCTGGCAAGGATCCAGAGTTAATTACTCTAATGCCAAGAAAGAAGTATTAGCAATTGTATTATGTATACAAAAGTTTGAAAGTGATTTATTAAATCAAATTTTTTTGTTAAGGGTAGACTGTAAGTCTGCTAAAGAAATTTTGCAAAAGGATGTTAAAAACATTGCATCAAAATAAATATTTACCAAATGGCAAGCAATCTTATCATTATTTGATTTCGATATCGAGATTATTAAAGGGTCTGATAATTCTTTACCAGACTTCTTAACTCGAGAATTTTTACAAGGAAAGAATGAATAAAGAAAAGGAAGAAAGCAGTAAAACTGCACTATCTTGTTCTATAATGACTTATAAGTCAATATTTCAAAAGGATGAAAAAACCTTAAGAGAAGAAGTCTTAAAGACTACTCCAATTGAAGAACAGCTCAGAGCTGATGCTTATGAATTAGAGGTGAAATCCGTATCAGCAGAAGAATATGTATGTCCATTCATTCCAATATCTACTATGTGGGTATCTCCTGTGGAGAAGAAATACATACATTTATCTGCCGAAGAGGTTATGAGCTTCTACTTGAAATTTTTTACAGACCCTTACCTTTCTCCAAAGGATTTCAATTTCTACCAAGAAATTCTAACCTATACAGGTTCTGTTCAATCCGAATTAGCCATGACAACATGTGGCGAATGGGCTTTCTCAAAAGCCTCCATTATTAAAATAATTACCCCATAACAATAGGACGGTGGCTTATACAAGCCCAAAGAATTTACTACAAACACTAAAAATCTTTATAGGAATTAATTAAATTTCAATTACTTTGACTACGTCAAAGCTTGGGATTTAGCTTTCTCTTATGAAAACAGGCAGAGAAAACATAGTTGGCTCATTCAGTTTAAAACTCAAAAAACCACTAATTTTCCAAATTGGTTTGTAATTTGGTTTTCAAATTTTAGATTATATCCAATCATATTTTACCATAAAAAATAAGAAGTATTTACAAAGAATTCGTTCAAGTTAATACTTCAATGAAATATCATAATTTAATATTTGCAGCACTTTATCAAGTACCATGGATCATGAAGTGGGACGTTGTTACAGTTCCAAGGTCGTTTCAAAAGCTTGGAATAAATTTGGAAAACCTTCCTTATTTAGAAAGAAGAATTTCAACAAAATGGTGGGATAAATATGAATTTTTATAAAGATTCAATCTTTTCAGAAAAGGGTTTAATATACCATGAACCATAAAAAAAATACTAGATTCACCTTCTCCTAAAAAGGATTTATCTAAATTTCTAAAATAATTAATGACAATTTCTTCAAAAAGAAATTTGAAAATACAACTTAAAGCCATATTGGATTCAGACAGTGATGATGAGCTTATGAGCATGTCTGCAGATGAGAGCTCATGAAAAGGCCGAAAACGAATGGAAGACTATACGCTAAGAGCAATAGACATAATGTTAGATGTCGCAAAAAAAAGTTAATGGCGTCTGGATTCTGTAGGCATACTTTCATCTACCTGGTAATATAACCTATATTATGGACGAAATACAGTTATCACCTTCTCCAGGATTCCCTCCTCCAATACCACCACCAGGAGTTCCTCCTCCAACAAGATAAATCCAAAGAAACAAAGTCTATAAAATAGAGTTAGTAATATCTAGGATATCTGATATGATTATTTCGTAAAGACTTTCCAGAAGATAAAGTAACAATTAAAGAAGTAGGCCTGACAGAGTTTTCTTTAAAAAAGAAAGATTCCTCATAGGTAAATTATATTTCTCCAAATATAAGTTAAAGTATCTAATCATGCCAGCACAAAGAGGAGTCTAATCATGCCAGTGAAAAGGAACAAAGAAGGCACGAGGATAATGCATATTAAGCATTACATCTTGTAGTTGCTGGTTTATGTTTACTTACTAATCGGATCGATAATTCCTATTATATATGTGTTCTCTATGTTGTATAAGACATAAGTTTTCAAGGAAGTAGGAGATAGGTTTCTCAGGCTTAAAAGCCCCAAAGAGAATGTACTATTCAAAATTTACTATAAATAAAGAGCAAACGAAAGCCCAGAGTCATTTGGTATCAGAGGCCAGTGAAGTAGGAGAAAGGTTTGCACTCATGGGAGCTTTTATGCCCCTTCTCTTTTCTTACAGTGGCAACGTCTAGCTCAGCCTGTTTCTTCTTCATAAATTCCAGCTCTTTTCTAGTGTCGAGCTTTAACCCGACTATGTCAGCGGGAGAGTTTGCTAAGGCTTAGTTATCCAAAGTTGCCTCATGTTCGGATCCTTCGGAGAGATCAAAGGCGTCGGTGATATCAACATTAGTCTCTTCTTGGAGAGAAACAATCATCTCCTGGAGAGTCTTGTCCGCCGGAGGGTCTATGAGAGTTGGGGGCACGGCGCCTGGAGGTGGCACGTTAGAGGTTTCACCTATAGGGAGATGGGGGAGATAGTTATACTGTGACCCACCTAAGAAGAACCAAGCATATGCGGTCATGGCCCATAAGCTGTTAGAAAAAACCCTACCTCTTTTGTAAAGCTTGGCAGCGTCACCCAAAATATAAGTATGAGCTGCAGGAGGAGGTATGTCCATGTGCCAGCTCCCGACTTGCACATCAGGAGAAAAACAAAAAACAGTTAATGGAATATCGACCATAGGGGCGTAAAGGGCCGACCTATAGGTCTGACCTTGTGCTTCTTGAGAATGTGAGCCACCACCTTTCTCTGTTTCCACCATCCCTCTTTGTATTTTTCAGGTTGGCCAACTTTGCATAACCTTGATGAACGGCTTAAAACTCCTCAGCCGAGAAGTAAGAGTCGATCGCTTCTAGACTGAATGGCGGACGACCCTTCTCGTTGACAACTTGCACCTCCCTGATCAACCGTTTGTGGATGACAGCCATAACCTCTGGGTAGTCATCCATCCGAGTCAAGCTTTTCTCCGTGAACATTCTATAATAAATCTCATTCAAAAGCTACTCCACCTGGCCCAACTGACTGTCTAAGTCATCATGCTCTACCTGTAGCTTCTTAATTCTAACGACATCAGCAGCTTTACTCATTTTCAAGGCCTCTCCTTTAGCCCGAAGGGATGCTAGCATATTCTTCCACTCCATGGCCATTGCAGTTAATTTTGCAATACTAGGCTCAACTTTGTAAGCAACGAATATATGCAAAAGGTCAATGCTCCTTTATAACTTGATCCACCACTCTCTTCCACTCCACACGATAAAGAAAAAGAAAAAGCTCATGAGATTGAAGAAGAGGATTAAAGTGAGGAAAATGGAAGTGGTGAGAAAGAAGATAGTGAACCGAGTGAGGCATCGTCCATTAAAGTTATCGCACAAACTTTTTCTTAATTCAAATGTAATCAAGTTTATCAAACTGCCCTAATAACTTACAAAATCAAAAGAAGTTGGAAACGAAAATGTCTACAGTCATATATCCCAAAGTACAATACTTTAATGATGGTGAGTGTTCATTGACCATATGATGGTATTCATTTGGAAGAGATCTTATGATGTGGGCCTAAGGATCACGGATTGATGCAGCTACAGTATGATTAGATGGTTATATTATTTTGAGGATTCAACAAAGACTAGACATATTAATTTGAGGACATATCCATAGGTCGTCACATGCTATTTTGAGGATGCGATTATCAGTGGGTGCACATGATATTCTAGATAATGTGAAAATGGAATGGCACACGATTATTATAAGACGGGATTATGAGGAAATTCATCATTAGTTTTGAGGATACACATATTATGAGGAATGTGTAGTCAGTATAGGAATTAACACGCTTTATTGGTTGATAGGGTAGTATGGTGATGATATCGTATTATTTTGGATGTGTGTTAATTTTGATGGGCTATAATAGTTATTGATTTATGTGTATTCATTTATTTGTACATGCATGTTTGATCTGCCTATGATTTGTTGTGGACATTTATCATGGTTAAATTATGGAGATGCATGATATGAGTTAATCTATGATTGAGACTGTTTCATCTTTTTGTTGATGGAGTGTTATTTTTACATACTGCAGTTATTACAATTGAGGAAGTACGACTGTTATTGTAGTATGGATATATAGAAAATAGAATTCATTACTGTAAATGAATAGTAATGTCATGATTGATTACGTTATGTGGTCATTATACGTTGTTTTTATAAGTAGTTAATTTGTGATTGATATGTTTCACCACGTTATATAATTAAGTCCAATTGAGACTTGATTAATAGGTTGAAAGTTTTATTTGAGGAATTGAGAGGGCGCAATTCTTTTAAAGGGGAAGATTACAACAACCCAAAAATTTGATGATGTTGATATTAAATTAATTAAAAATAGATTTATAATTAAAAGGTGAATTGGGTTTATATTTATAACCGTTGTGAAGGTCTTTCTAAGCTGATCAGTTTGATATATAATTTTGATGGGTTAGGAGTTACAACTTGCGAAATGGAGGCAATGCAGTATTTAAATAGCGTACGTAGTTGTTTCGGGCCAAATAGGATACAAAATCGATAACCCATGGTAACGACTATACAAATGAGGCCTCAAAATCCTAGTTGTTGCCTCTATCTCCATTTTTCTACCTATTTCCTGAAATTCACAAATCACCTACTAATGGCAGATGATTATCTCTATTACAAATTGAACTAAAATCCAAAGTGTCCAAACTATATCGAATTATATATTGTTATAAAGCTCTCAACAAGACAAATCAACGTCAGGCATTCATTTTTGGAAATAATGCTCGATTTGACCAAACTTCTTGGTCAAAAGGAAGCACCGGCAATGTTAAGTAGGACTAATTAGGGTTTTCAATTTAATTAAAAGATTAGCGAAATTGGGGGATAGAATAGTTGATGACTAGTATGTATATAAGTATATTTATGTTGTTTTCCATATTTGATGATTGGGTTGACATTAAATGTTGTTCATGTTTTATAGCTGTGTTTTATTTTTTTTGTTGCCCAAAAATAATGATTTATCATGATGGATGAGTAGTAATATTATTTTCTGCTTTTATTGTTTCCATTAGCTGTGATGGTTGCAATGGTTGCATGGATGTCAAGGTTTTTATGTATAAACAAGTATTTGGATGCATGAGAAGCGTAGAAAACAGAACTACGTGTGCCTGATCCTCTAAAAGGGGTGTCAGCAAACTTTTCCCATGCAATAGCTATTGAGCCTATAGCTGTAGTGTATAAGGTTAGGCACTGTCCAAACATCATTGACACCTTTTTTTCTTTATTCTATGTATGTATATGTGTATTTATAAGTTTGTAGGTGAAAGCAAAGAAAGGAGCAAAGGGTCTAGAAGGAGTCATATCCATAGGATGGTTCGATATCTCTCTTACATCATAATTATATAGATATTGCTCGGTAACTCATGTATTAAAATGCATAGATTATGCAGTGTATTTTATTTAAGTAATATTTAAACTATTGAAATAAGATATGTTTATGTTGATGTTTAAAATTCAGTGTGAGGTTTCCCTTATTATGTCCGTTGTTTTAGGTTCTTTAATTTTTATCTATCCATGGTCCATCATTTTTAATATCTGAAATTAGTTGTAAGATATTTGACGTCGTTTATAATTGATTTTGGATATTAAAAGTAGTGGGTCGTCACATATTATCCATATCATTAAGTTAATGGACCCTAATGGCATGGTGGACAAGGAGACAAAGACTTCGCGTTGTAAATATGATATAAATCATAAATATAGCCTGTAACATTATATTTCTATGTGTTTTGGTTTGTATTGGAATTTATTGAATAGATCTAACTATGTATTTGGATCAATGAAATGAGTATAAGATGTTTTATATTATGTGTTGTTTCCTTCCATTGCGAGTTCAGAAAGTGAATAGTTAGATTCTATACAGTAAATCCCGATCCAATACACAACACAAAGAAATAAACCGTCTTAGGTTATATTTTGGAATGAGTTTATGTAGCAATATAATTTGTTAAATTTTGTTGGCATAATGATTTGGTTAGGGATATTTCAAAAATGTTGAAGTAAATTCGATCCTTTTAATTTGACTCCTTTTCAAAAACGTTTTCCATTTGCTTGATTCTTGATATAGTTAGTATCTAGGTTTAGTTGGATGATTACTACAGATTCGTTTTGTTTTGCTTAAGGTTATTTAATATTAGTTGGACAGTTGCTTTGGATGATTTTTATTTCGTGCGATGGACTGTGTTATTATCTTAATATGTTTTATATGCAATCATTTTGTGATTTATTGAATTATGTATTCACCCTATGCTATGTTGATGTGATTGGTTGTGCATACATATAGAACATATATGTTCACTCTAGGATGCTTGTATCATACCTTATATGTCATTTCGTCTCATTTGTATAGGAGGGTCCAAATGCTAGATGTTAGCATTTATATAATATCATATGTCATCTGCATACATATTTTAATGCTATGTTGTTGGTTATATTTCATAAAGTACATAAGCACCACCGTATAAATTTATATATTCTAATAGAACATACATCCATTTTTTTAATGAATTTGATTTTAGATATTTTATGTTTTGTATGGATACTTTGACTTGAATGGATGATAGGTAGATTGGGTGTAAGGGTATGTTAATAATTGCATATAAGCAATTCGGGGTGAGAGAGTATGCAAAGTACATTTTTTGTCTTATGCGAATTTCAAGGATGAAATTATTTTTGTTGGGGGTGAATGTAATACCCCGGTATTATTAGTAATTAAAAATATTGGATAATTGGGTTTTGGGCTGAACTTTAAAATAGGAATTCTGAAATGGTCATTACATTTTTTTCCTCTAAATACATATACTGAGCCCACTTCTGAAAATACGTATATTTCTACATTTCATCTTCTTCTTCAAAACCGTCTCTCTTTCCCTCTTCTATTCCTAAAGTTCAAAATACCATATCTTGCTCAATTCTCAACTAGATTTGTTAAAACCAACTGAAAATCAAAAAGGACGACAAAGGCTACAGCCTGATATCAATTTGGTGATGGAAATCTGAAGTTAGCATACGTAAAAGTCCGAAAAGAGAGCATTTCAGGACTTGGCTATTGAATTTGGGTAAGTGGACCTTCCTTACTTCTATATAATGCAATTAGGGTGTTAAACCATTGATATGGGTTTGAAGAGAGTAAACAACAAATTTAAAACAAGATTTGATGAAGAAACTGAGGATTAAAATGGTAAAACGGTTTAATATTAGATTGAATTGAACTATAGTAAAGGTATACAAATTTGATTGATTTAAGAGGATTATAGGTGTTTAATTAATGTTATGGAAGCCATAAAATGATGTGAAATAATGGTATAAATTAGTTATAAATAAAAGTAAAAGAAATACTACAAAAAGGAAACAATCAGAGATCAAAAGGGAGAAAGAATGATGCACAAGGGCATGCTTCAACATGACACATATACACAGTTAGCTCTTACAGTGTACGGTGGTCGAATATTGAGCCAATTTGAACTTAGATCCAATCGGGCTGGTATGAATCAGAGATGCATTGCCAGAATGAAACTTCGTGTGACGCTTGGGCTAACTCTAAGGAGGTAGTGCGGTAAGATTGTGACCTTGTGAAATGTATATATGTTGTCAAATATACATGTGTCCATTATATGTGATATTGGTTATTTCACTTGTTTATTGATGTTTGTTTGTTGTATTGAGTATGTATGATTGGCTATTGGATATTGGATATTGGGCACGCTTGATGTGCCATTGATTATTGAACGGTCAGATATTGTATATTGGATATTGTAATTTGTTTCTGAGGCATATGTGGTCTAGGGAACAGTAAACTCGGAGAAATTGTTGTAACCTTACTATTCAAAACAAAAATAGTTGTTTTTAGGGAAATGGTTATTCCCCCAATATCTTTTTTAGTGGTTCGGAAATATTTTTTTCGAGGAAATGGCTATTCCCTTTGTATATCTTATTGGTTGTTTGGAAAATTGGTGTTCCTTAGAAATATTGATTTTATAGACTCCATTGGTTGAATATATATATATTTGTATATAGTGTAAGATGAAATGAATATGACATTAACCTAGTATGTTTAGTGTTAATATTACTCCTTGGGCGTAAGTAGGCAGGTTACGGTATATGTGTACGGGTTAGGAGACATTAACGATGTTTTACCAGTCTTTTTATTGTATATTTGAGATATACTTATTTTACTCACTCAGACATATGTCTGACCCGCTACAATTTTCCTTCCTATCTATAGCACTAGGTTAATGGACCCTAGTGGTATGGTGGACATGGAGATGAAGGCTTTTTGTTGTAAATATTGTTTAAATTGTACCTGTAGTGGTATATTCTATTTGTTATGGTTTGGATTTGTATTTATTGTATAGATCCTATGTATTTGGATCTATGTTGATCATAAGATGTTTATTATTATATGTTGTATCCTTTCGTTTTGAGTTTAGAAAGTTTTTAGTTAGATTTTGTTTTGATTATTTATTATCATATCATAACGACTTGTCATTTTTAGTCTTTGAGATGTTAACGTTCGTTCGGACGTTGAATCCGAGGGTTGAAAAAGGTGGGTTGTTACATTTGGTACCAAACTACTTTTTGTTGATTGAATCCGAGTGATGAAGATGAAATAGGCCATAGGCCTTAGGGTCAACTCATAAGAAATCAAATAAGATACACTTGGAAATGTACACCTCGTTTATACTTGTATGCTTATGATATGATGTGATTAACACGCACAACGATTGCAACATTTGTTTTTGAAATGGTTTCCTTTAATTGCTTTAACATAACTAAATTACAAAGTACAACACACGGTAGCCCAAGCAAACAAGGCTACAAGTCTGCACGAAACCATACACACACACACACACATCTGATAACATAAAATATAAACTCCTTATATCAAATTATAATCTTCGTTTCAATGCACATTGGATCCAAATAATTCCATAAGTAAGAACTTCGGCCCAGTGGTGAGTGTTAAAAGGTTTGTGGGCCTTCTAATCATAGTCTTATCCATATATCAGAAATAAATGGGAATGAAAATGTCAAACTGCCTCACGTGCTTCCTATAACCGCAACTCTCCACAACTGCTTACCACGTGGTTATAGAGAATCTGACACCCCTACAGTGCTCAACTGCTCCTCCCTGAACTGGGGTATGATCGAAATTTACAAAATGGGTACGTAAATCCCAATCTTACCTTGCGCGTGTCTAACAATTGTTGGTAATGTCAAACCCAAACATAATCATTGATATCGTCATCAATATTTGCACTCGGTAGAACCACACATTTGTTCTCCACTACACATAACTCCTGCTTCTTTGCGATTATATGAATTAATCATGAAATTAGTCATGATAATTTTAGTATTCAAGCTCGAGAGCGAATACCCATCAATCTGAAGGTGGATGTCGATTTCCACATCAAATTATGTTACGGCCCAATTTAGGTAGAACTCACCACCAAAAGCTAGCTTGTAAGGGTAGGGTGCCTAATGGGTTATATATGCATCACCTATCCCATACTAGGCGATGTGGGACATTACATTCCACCACTCTTCGAAAGTCCGACGTCCACATCGGCCCACTCTATTCCCTTATTGACTGATTTGATGGTAGCCCTTTTCCCTTTGGACGGCTTCACTCACCTATCAGTTCAGGCCTATAGGTCGCCCCTCTCGTGACTCAAACTTTCGACTAGCGGTGACCTGCTCTGATACCACTTGTTACGGCCCAATTAGGTAGAACTCACCCCTAAAAGCTAGCTTGTAAGGGGAGGGTGCCTAATGGGTTATATATGCATCACCTATCCCATACTAGGCGATGTGGGACATTACACATTATTCTCCAATTTGTTTTCATTTATACATAGGGATATGAATGAACAAACTTTAGATTGCAGATCCTCTGAATTGAATCTGAACATCATCGCATATATCATAACTCGAACTATGATTCTAGATGCCAAAAACACAATTGTATATCCCATGAATTGAGTTTGAAACCATCATATATATCACAAATCGTACCATTATTCCAAATACCAAAACAAAATTGGAAATCATTAAGCACTAGAAATTGTATATTGTTATACCTACCAGAAAAACAAACACGCCCAAATATATAACTTTGATTCCATCGCCAAATCCTAAAACCACCAAATCCTAAAATCCATTATCGATTAAGGAATCTTACCCTTACTTTGAAAATTGAAAGTCATTGAACTTCGCAAGTTACTACATCCCCAAATCAAAGTCAAATTGTAGAAATGGAAAGGAATCGGCATAAGAAAATGGCAAGTTAAGACGTGATTTCGCCTGCATCCCTAATTTTCTAAATCTCGGCATGGATTGTAGTGGATTGCATAGGACTTGATAACATAAAGCATGGTTTTAGGCATACAGTAGAAGGGATATGGGATCCCATGAAAATAAAATCGAATCGCTTGTGTCTCTCCCCATGCGAGAAAAAAACAATCATTTAAATCTGCAATATATATGGATAAAATGTAATATCCCAGTTGGTTAGAATTGCAGTTGCAAGTCACATTATTTAGAGATGTGATATGTGTGTTAAAACCATAATTATGGTGATGACTTGTGGGTTGGGCATTAGTCTAATGAGTGTGACAAATTCGAGAGTAAAGGCATATCATATGTTGATATATCTAATGCACAAACTATGTTATGTATTGAGCACAGTTACACTCACAGCTCATTTCTAGCCTTATTCGGAGTTTGTTATATTTTTAACAACCTCGCATCAGATTGAGGTTGTTTGCAGGTTTAATACTATGATTGTATATGCTTTGTGGGCTACAAAATGGAGATGTAACTAATGATGATGGAAGATATTTATTTTGTTTGTATTGCATGTCTTTGATGTTGTGATGACATGTTCATGTATTGATACATAATTGTATTTGATGATATGTTGAATTGTGTTGTCTAGCCGTGTATATGTATGAGATATTGTGTCGAGTTATAGTTATTATATAGATTTGTAATCTCACATTTGCTTACGACACTTTTAGCTCTGGGTTTAAATCTATATATGTCTCTAGTAATGTATTATTTGGTCCTAATAAATCATATATATATATATATATTGATTTGTGTCAAGTTGGGATGAGTACTATTTCAGATATACTCAGGTATTATAACTTATCTATGTTAACCTAATATGGTGTATACGAGACATCACACCTCTCGAGCCCTTTGATACAGGCTATAGGACGGTTTACTCCCTCTAATAATTTGGTCACTATGACTGGGACGTTACAACAGTTGAACAACCGACTAATGACTATTAGTTAGTCGACTGATGCCCTTGAATGAAAAAATATATGCGCAGACAAATAGTGGGCTATTTGATGTCTAAACAATCGACTAATCACCTGTAGGTTGTGTAGGTTGAACCTAGACCAGGTGCAGGCCAAGTAGAATGGTTTTGGGGATTTTTTTTCCTACTTGGTTGAAGTTCTAGAGTTCACATAGCATTATGATATTGTATAATGTGACACACAAAACGGGCATGCGACTGTATCGCATTTGGATCTCCTATATCGTTATTTTTAACGCCATGAGATGCACATTTCAGTATATGGGTCATTGTGAGAATGAAGATATCCATATTAGAAGGAGTTACATCATTTGGATAACGTACTATGAGGGGTCGGTTAGTTGTTTATTCCTTGTATGTTATCATTTGAACAATTGGGAGCGTAGGACACAGTAGTGTAATTTTGTTGGCAGTTTACCATCAAGATTGTATACACGATATATTAATAGGCGGTTTACAATCGAGATTGTATACTCGATGTATTTGTTAGGTGGTGTACCATCGAGATAGTATACTTGAAGTATTATATTTTATAGGGGGTTTACCATCGAGACTATATACTCGATGTATTGTTAGATTTTCCCAGTTTTGGAATGTTCAACCATAGGGCCAAATTCATATGGGCTATTATCAGGTTGTAGACATGTTATAGGATGTTATCCTATATTATATAAGTTAGCTAACTTGTTGGATGTAGGTGTATTGTGTAGGATCGAGTAGTATGCCCTAAAGGGAGGTGAATAAGGTATTTAAAATTATTCGGAACAGTTACTAATAAAATATAAAACAGAGGGCGGAAAAGTAAATGCAGAAAATAAGGAACACAGGAGATACCCAGCTTCGGCCTAATGCTTATGCTACCCCTAAAGTTATTACTAGAGTTAAATATTCAAATTCTTACAAACAGTAAACTTGCGGACACTACTAACAAATATTCTAACACTATACCTAATAACTCTGCCTGAACTCAATCCCTTAAGATCAGAATCCCCGAATTCTTCCATATCTCTGTCTCACGTGACCTACTCCCCTTTGCAATTTAACGCCTTTTATTTCTACTTCAAATTTGATGCCAGAAAGTTTGATGCTACCTTTTATTTGCTGGAATTTTAGTTCTATCTGAAGTTGTATGCCTTGCTTTGTTGCTGAAGCTCATGCACGCCTAGTTGAAGTTTAGTGGATGTTGTTGAGGGATGAAATTTGATGTGTTGAAAATGATAAGACAGTGGGGGTGTTGAAAAAGTAATTGATGCACAAGCTTTGATCGGATAATGAGAGTAGAGATAAAAAGAGAGAATTCTATTTGTTGTGTAATCCAATGATCTTTTCTTTTGCTATAATGTGTGTTTATATAGGCTAATGGAAGGGATGAGTATGTATGGAGACAAATATGTGCGATGATATATGGAGAAGGAATTGATTTGTGAGATAGTTTGTTTCCCTGTATACAAAATAAAATCTGTATATAATGGGGAAACAAATATGTATGAGGATATATGGAGAAGGATTTGATTTGTGAGATAGTTTGTTTCCCTATATACAAAATAAAATTTGTATATAACGAAAAATAAAATATGTTGTATCTTTCAAAATATATCATTTGATTGTGTATACAATTCTTCGCTTTCATTCTTTATGTATTTCCCTTTCTTCTATATATTGCCTCTGATTGTGTGTATATTTCCTTGCTTCTGATTTATATTTATTTCACTTTCTTTATATATATAGTCTTTGATTGTGTACTAAAATATCTCTTCCCTTAGATCCTTATTTATTTCTTTTTCTCTATATAGGAAGCTTTTTATTGTACTGAAAGGAAACTTCTCCACAAATAATATTTGATGACAAAAACATGTAAATATACAACTCTACACAAACACACTAAATATAACATATACTTATTATTATCATTGAAAGGAAATTAACTACAATATCAGATAATACTTCCTTTTTGATAATAATAGTAAATATATATTCTTTTACACGAAGTAATATATGTCTTTGAAATGTAATACGTGTAAATCAGACATATGAGATGTGGTGGATGACAATTTAATTAGAAACGAAATTGTTCTTTGATGATTATTAAATTGCAACACACACTGAAAACAAAATCAAATATAAATTGTTATTATTAAACAGGACATATACTCCACATATAGGTTCAGATAAACATAACTGGATATGGATTGTAAATGATAGTTTATTTGCTTATTAACACCATACCATTAGTTATATTTCTTGCTTATCAAACTATGTTTGACCCATAATCTCTTTCCCTCTTTATACCTACTTTATAGGTTGATAGGGTTGCAAGGTGGTGTCACTAGAGTAAGATGCATAGAGAAGGTGACCATGCGCGTTGGAGTTATTTTATTTAAAGTCATTATATATGTGTCTTATTGTACTAGTTACACTGAAATTTATTTGTATTTTCAGTTGTTTATAAGGAACATTTCCTTGTTTGTTTCATTATTGGTCACCTTTTGTTTAAGTAGGGATATTTGGTTTACTTCAGTATAATATATTTTATTCCTACCAATATGAGATGTGGAAGTATGGATGTTTGATTTTTTGTTTATCTCCGTACCACACAAACTATCTCAACCTAACTATCTGTCCTTCATGGCAAGATTGAGTTCAAATGTCGCTTTTAGGCATTGAATTGATGTGTTTGAAAGAGCAGGTTGTTACATTTGATATCAGAGTGTAGGTTTATATTTCCTTAGGGATTTGGCACATATTGATAAAGCATGCTTGTATATTTTGTGTGTGTGTCTATATAAGTATTATATAGAGGCACCCGTAAATATTCCAGTAAATGGTAATCGTTATCTAAGAAAACATGCTAATAATTCATGCTTGTAGATAAGTGATAATGAGAAATCAAAATGGAAATAGTTCTTATAAGGCAACAACTGAGATTCCATGCATGAACATCCCAGTATGGTTCCATGGGTATCTTTAGGTAAGAGGCTAGTTTGAAATTAACCCCAACAAAGAACTCGTTGTTCTAGAACATGGTGCAGTTTCTGTCCTTCATCTGCTTAGATTTTCTCAAACTCTGTTGAGATTTCCAAAGTTTGGGTAGAAAGAATTACGTAGGGATCAAAACATTTGTCAAGACTCGGGTATGGCTGAGTAGTTTTAATAGGATATTTTCTATGATGGGTATAATGGATACGATGATGAGGCGGTTAGCTTCATGGCATAGACAGAAGAGGCCTTGAACAAACGCAAGATTGTCACTATAGAGGCAAAGGAAATATAAACTACCTAGATTACGTTTAGAAGGAATTTTTAGGTTAATTTGATATCCAAAGTTGAGTGGGGAGTAGAACTATAAAATTTTATTAATTTAGCACAAGTAGACCCAAGCGTTAAGAGTATGTCAATGAATTTAACCAGTTAGCAAAATATAGCCTAGATCTCATTAATACACCAATAAAGAAGGCATTGGAATTTGATAAAGGTCTGAATAAATTTCTAAGAGATATAACTTTGAGCCATATAACCACATAATCTACTTTTGAGAGCATGGAAGAAATGGAGTTGTTGAATTCAGTTGTTAGAGAAATGCAACGAACTGGAATTTCAGACACTTCATATTTAAATATCTGAATTAATTAACTATTTGAATCTTGGACTTAATGCGATTTAAGTAATTCTATAATCTTGTTAACCCCCTTTTAAGTAATAGCTAATGATGGTAAACTTGTTTTTGAAAAATGTTTACAAAACTAAATAGTTCGAAGAAATATCAATAATGTGGCCAAAAAACATTTTATTAATAAATAGCTTTTTACTCTATAGAAGTTGTTCAAAATTGTTGTGTTTGTCTAATATATTAATGTGTAATTAATTAGTAACTAAAAATGTTTTGCACTAATGGTAATTAGTGGGGTAGGGTGATGTACACAATAATGTCGTATAAGATATTTATGGAGAAGGGAATTTTAGAAAGGATTAAGGGTGAAGTAATGATGTGTAAACTAGATCAAGGGGGAGAGCATCCTCTGTGTCTGGCCAAGAAGATTTGGGAGGTGGTATTGACCTCCTAAAAAACTCTATAAATACCCTTCATAAGTTCACAAAATTGGGTTGCTAATTTATTAAGCATAGAAAGATAATGTCCTCATCTCCTTCCCTCTTCTCTTTACCTTTTCAAATCAAAACAAATGAAGTCCAAACTTCACCAAACTTGGTGAAGGGCCTAACGTGTCACAAGAATAGGGAAATGCAAGTCAAAGTTGGAAGGAAGTTGGCACAATAGGTGCATCAATTTAGGTCATGAGAATTAAAAGAAGGTGGAGGAGGAGAAGTGCTAAAACAAGGCAAAGGTTGTTGGTTGTTTGGTGATGGTAGGAAGGGTTTTTGGGTTTGTGAAGGCTTGCATTTGTGTTAGCTTGGTTTTTGGAGTGAGTTTACTCACCATTTGATCGTATATATTGTGATATATATATTGTGTACAAATATAATGTTAAAGTTAACAAAAAAAGTTATAACTTTGGATCATACTTGATTTTGAAATCATATGACAATTCTATATTGTATATCACCACTTAAATTACCCTTTACAACATGTAATGTGGCCTTGAATTTCTGTTTACATATTTGGTTTGGTTGTGTGTGTTATTGAAGTGTGTTTGAAAGTGTTTGAAGCGAGAATAGTTGTTATAGATGCACTTTGAATTCCTTGTATTTTAACTTATGTTAAATGGTTATAAGTGAATATATTATGAAAGTATATATGTTAGTTGTTCTTTACACTTTTTATAGAGTATGGGATAGTAAATAATTGGTTTGGAAAGTTATAGAACTTGTGCAACAAAGTGGTAAAAGTTATAGCGAAATAGTCGCTATATGATAACTCTGAAAATGCCTTGTGTTCGGCGATTTTTGATATGACTTTGAGAGATATCCTTTGGGGTTTCTTTGCTATTTTAGTAAGTTCTTTATATTTACCTCTTACTTTAAAAATATCAAAGTTTAAATGATTTTAAAACTGATTGAACGAAGTTGTAAAAGTTAGAAGTGAAATAGTCGCTATAGATGCACTTTGAAATAGCTAGTTTTTAGTGATTTTTGTAGGATTTTCTAAAGACATCCTTAGAGGTTTCATTGCACAATTTTTAAGTAGACTAAGTATACTACTTACTGTAAAGAAATCATATCTTAAAACCTTTGATTGAATTGTGAAAAAATGTGTCAAAGATTTATGCAATTTTCCTGGCGTTCTCTGTCCAATAGCATTTACAACACTTATAAATGGTGCC
Source organism: Allium fistulosum (assembly GCA_030737815.1). NCBI lineage: Eukaryota > Viridiplantae > Streptophyta > Magnoliopsida > Asparagales > Amaryllidaceae > Allium > Allium fistulosum. The sequence goes on along the minus strand of CM060905.1, from coordinate 874,503,084 downwards.
TTTGACCTATGATAGCAATTCTAGGCTCTTTTTACAACATAGATTGTGTAGTGTTATTTTCAACACTTTTTTGTGATTTAAAGTGAGTTTAAATGATAATTAAATTTATTACATTTATGAGATCTTATGAGGGATGTTTAATAACATGTATTAGAGTATTTAAAAGTGGTTTCAATTTTAAATATATTTTTAATAATTATTTACGAATTTTTAAAGTAATCCGTTTTCAAATGTAAAACATGCTTTTTATTAATTCTTGTTAAAAGTCCAAATTAGTTATTTTTAAGTAATATTATATATGGATATTTAACATATATTTATAAGTATATTAAATATATAAGTTTGGAAAAGTAAGTTAACTAAATTTAAAAAGGGATAAAAGTGGTTTTGATATAACCTTAAGTTATAATTAATGGTTTTGAAAGTTAATTAAAAGTACGTTACCTTGCTAAATAAGTGTATATGTAATTAGATCATTAAATAGAATATTCTATTAGTAATGCTAAGTGTGAAATGTTTCTGCTTTATAGTAACAATGTTTTTAGTAACATTTGTTCTTAACCCGTTTAATTATACTTTGAAAAATGTGAAATCTTGTTAAGATATTTGTGAATATTCTTATACCTCTGATACAAGAATATGAATACATTTCTAAGTATTGAAAAGAGTCGAAATGAAAGGTGAAATGGTCATGTACATCTATATATCTTTTGTAAAGGTATTTTAAATAGGGAATTTTTACTATAAGGGCCTCTTAGCATCAACTAATTATTTTCTAGGACACCTGTTCAAAATAATTAGTTTCCAGGACACGGGTCGAAAATAAACCCGATACGTTTCATTAATCCATACCTTCCGCCAATTCGAAACAAAAATAGGGCTTAGAAACAAAATCGATTTCTTCTGTACCAATTTCCATTTCATTTTCTCTTCCCAATTTTTCTGCTTCAGCATCATCGATTTCAGAATAAACTATAATACTTTCATCGAGCAATTTCTACAATCACCTTAAACTTAAATGCGGAACAAGTAAGTTGTATTTTATTTTGATGTAAATGTCTTAGTTATATGATAAATCGTACTTAAATATTCATTGTTACTGATGCTAATAATAACTTTTATAATGGATTTAAGGTATTTTAGTTCTTGTTATAATTTAACATAATCAACATTTGTTTAATCAAGCATACCTAAATATTCAATTGCAGATGATACTAAACCCTAGTTGTTAAACTGAACAAGTAATTGTTTAGCTGTTAAGAAAGATAAACGTATCTATCTATTAATGTAAAATATTTAGACTACATGCTAAACCCTAGTTGTGTCCGATATTTACAATTACTTATTAGATAGGATTTTGTTTTTATCATGATTTCAAGTTATTAGAAAAAAATATAATACTAATTTAAACCCTAGTTGGAAAAGATAAAAGCATTTATGTTTTTATGTCGAACATTAAAATACATAATAAATCCTAGATAAATTTTTATATCAGCTACTACATATAACATCATAAATACTGAATTTAAGTCAATTGCAATTGTCCTGAAGGATTTATGCGAAATAAATATACTTAATCAACTTTTAAGTACAAAAAAATTATTCTTCACTCTTTCTAACATTTCATTATGTATGACAATTTTTATGCAGCGTAAAAATGCACACCAGGTCTTCTAAATCAAAGTTATTCATACAAAAAACAACTTTCATATTCATAAATGAAGCTGGAACTCAATGCATAAATATTAGACCTATATCTAGCCCATTCTGCGATCAACACAGCCAGAGTCACCATTATCTTCAACTCCATTGGTAACTGTTTTCCTACTTATGTTATGTATAATATTTAGTTGTACTCTTCAATTTGTATATACATTTTAAATTGGAATCTAGATTCCATATACTTCATGTAGTTTGTATTGGGTTGATGTGCACTGACTTTAGTTGTTGCTTTAAATGCAGTCTGTGATATTGTAGCTTGTCTGCACTTGCATTCTTATCTTGTCGACATGTCTGCGTTGGACTCTGGTTTCAATGTGTATGATGTTGCATATTCACTTGATGTTACACACATGTATATATGTAATATCTGAACACTTCAGTCAGGTTTGGTTGCTTCATTTTCATTGATCTTGATTTGTTTTCATGTTGCATTTGTTTATGTGTATGCTGTGCACTTGTTTGTACTGTCACTTTTGAATCTGACTATTTGTTAATATTGTAGCTTGATTCTCTGACCATATGAGTCTGCACTGTGCACTGCATTCATACATGTTGTACATGTTATTACTTCGAGGCTATTGTGATGATGAAATTCTAATAACTGATCACTAATTTGTAATGGCTAATTTGTTGCTAATGCTCTGTTAAAAAAGAAAAAAGAATTTATCTTTTTTATACATAATATTCTGATGGCTATTTTGTGTTTCATTCTCTTTAAGTTTTCAGATTTCTAAATGACCATTACTTAAACAACTAAAAATGATAAAACAGATTATCTTTCTATACTTTGAAAAAAAATAGCCATCAGTACTACATAGTTACTCAACAAAAGGGTTTATTATACTTTATGTGCATTATGATTCTTGAGCAAAATGATATTATCTTCATGAATATGCAGAAATAAATTTAGGATCCCAATTAATGATATTATTTTCATGAATGTAGGATGAAGCTAAACCAACACAGCAAATCTCACAAATGACTGGAAAAGAACATCTAACAAACTCAGATGACGAAGGAACAATTTCAGAAAAACTAAATGAAGCAAGTTATGATTCTGAAGAAATAAATATTGAAACAGATGAGTCAGATGATGTTGACAAATATGAGATTCAAAACAGACTGAAAAGACAGAAAAAACATCTGTACAGTGGAACATACAGATGTAATTTAGATGTTGTGTACAAAGTTATGATGATGGTAAAGGAAAAAAACATTCTATCTTCAGAAGCAAAAAGTTATATCAACAAAACGCCATTCAAAAACTTTTTTAATATGTTTCTCACCAATGGCATAGAACGGCAAAACATACGGAAAAGTGCTTCAAATTTAGACCAACTAATTACTTCTTTCAGTATTAAAGAAAAATCTTTCAAAATTGGAAACAAACTGCTGAAAATCACACCTGAAGAAGTTAGCCTTATATTTGGAATGAATTTATCTGGAGAGGATTTGTTTCCAATACCAACTTCAAATAAGGCCACAGCAATGGAAAGTTTTTCAGAGTTTCTGACTACAAATTTCGAAGAAAATGACATAATTAGCCAGAAGACAGTCATAAGAAGGTTGAAAAAAATGATAGAGGAAGAAAACGGGAATGAAGATTTAGTAAAATTGTTGTTGCTCTTGTTGATTATTACTTTTTTCTTTCCTAACAATCAGAACTACATGCATTGGGGCTTCTTATCAAAGCTGTTAAACTTAAAAAAATTGAACTCAATCTCTTGGCCGAGAGCAATATGCGAAAATGTCATGAAAAATGTTCAAAAATACTATGCTAATCCAAGAAGCACACCTGGATGTACTATGGTCTTACTGGTATGATTTAAAAACTTTAAGCAAATATAAATAAATTTATACTAATGCTTTTTACAAAAATGTTAAATGTTAATGCTTATTTGCATTGTCTTATTGGCAGTATTGGTTTTGTGAAAGGACGCAAATCATCGATGAAAAAGAAAATTTGGAAAGAAAAATCCCACGGATGAGAAAATGGGACTTGTCAAAATTAAAAGATTTGGACCTTGATGAAATAGACAATGATAAGGTATGCTACTTTTATATACATAAGTACATAATGATTTAAGTACAATTCAGTTTCTGCCCAACTCCAAAGTTCATCATTAATTTTACCATGCTTAAAAGCTATAAAAGATAAAAACATTTATCTGTTAATGTAAATGATTTTATAACAACTTAGGCATTACTTATATTTGATATATAGTTATACATATTAAACATTTTTCTTGATTTACTCATATTTAAATTTATTACAGAAAATATACAACTAAATTAAACCCTAGTTAAAAAAGATAAATGCATATACGTTTTTATAGAAAATGATTTAAGTACATAATGAACTATATATATTTGTTGATAAACAAAATTATATGAGTACATATGTTTATATGTGTCTTATTTAATAGGGATAGTGTTCTAAATTTATGTAGTTTGTAGGTTATTTAATTACATATCTATATTTATACGTAACGACTATTGTGTGTGCATTATAGATTTTCCTGGTCTTCTCTCCTTCCCATATGAATGTGCCTGCATGCTGTTTCCATTTATCAAGTGTCTGAAATTTTCTTACCTGTATATTTTTAATAATTTCTGATTTCTAACTTCATAGATTTCAATGATATTAAATGTCCAAATTTAATTTCAAATACCTTCCATGCAGATTTTAAAGAAATTTGCAAATGTAACTAAAGAGGAAAAAGACTTTTTTTTCAAAAAAAATATATACTGGGTTGGAATATGACAAATATTCTACAGACTGCTCTAGTAGCATAAAAGAGTAAGAGAGGAAAGTGAACTTTTTATCTGCTGAGATGAAAAGTATGGCAGAACAACTGAATGAGGAACAACATTCAAGACAACTGGCTGAACAAAGACTCCACAATCTTGAATGGAAACTTCAAAAGCTGGAAAATTTTGAAGAGCATAATGTGGAGAAAAAAAAACGATTTCAAAGAAAAAAGTGAAGCTGATAAAGGTACGAATAAAAGAAAGATAGTTGGTATGATGCATATAAATAGTTCTGCTAACTTTCCATGTTTTGATTTGATGGAAACTCAAGATTGCATTCTAGAAACCGAACATGGTTTAAAATCTGAAAATATCAAACAACATAGTCAAGAAATTGCTGCAGAAAATCCAATTGTTGTTGAAGATGTCATTTCTAAAGAACAAAAAAAAAAAGCAAAAGAATGTTGAAAAGTGTCCACTCATGAAGCATCTAACTGATGAACAGCAACAAAATGTGAAACTTTTTTTCAAAGTTTTGGGAGGAAACAAGTAAGTAATTAAACTACTTTTCGCTCACACAAACTATATATCAACAATCTGTTAGATTAATTATTAGTACTGTTTTGGTTCTATTTTAGTTTGGTCACCTATCAGTATATCTGTCAACTACTGTACACTCACACACTTGCTCAAAAATAAACAAAAACTAAACAAAACTAAAAAAGCTAAATTAATTTATCTTTAGATTTTAATAAATACTTCCATAAAGGCTTCTATTTTGTTTTACTATCAAATGCAAACAACATAGTACGTACTAAACTTAATTTCTTTTATTAACAACCGTCCAATTTTCCAGCGATGAAGCATTTAGTTGTGATGATGAAAACTTCATCACCATAACAAAAATGATGATAGAAGACCTCCTCTATCAACAAAGTATTTGTGGTCAAGTAAGTACAACAAACTAAACTTTCCTTCATTATAATTTATATACTTTATCCATATTATTTTTCAAATGTAGATCATTGATTGGTTTTGGTTCCGAAAAACAAAGCAACTAGAAAAAAGCAATAGCATTATCTATGTTAACACAACTATGACAGTAAGTGAACTATATTCTCAAATTAACATTTTTTATACAACATAAATTTTCTAAAACAATTTTTTTTACAGAAAAGCGCAACGGATGGAAGCTTGGAAAATATCAAGAAAAAAATGTTCAATCCTTTTATGAAAAGAACACTTTTAGATCCATTATGTTGCAACATAATATTCCCAATACATGGCAATGATCATTGGAGCCTGCTAGAACTAGTTGTTGGAGAATGCACTTGGAACCACTACGACTCTCTGCACTTGACCACGAGATCAAAAACCTGCAAAAGTGGACATACAAAATTTGTCATTAATGTGGTAAGTAAAAATACACAAAAAGTAAAAATGATAAATGTGTTTATATTTATTCTAATTTTCCTTCACTGTTTGCAGAAATCAGCAGTGAACTACCTAAACAAAGAGTTACAAGAAGAAGGGCACAAAACAATTCTCAGAAAAAATTCAGTGCTTAAAAATGTTGACTGTGCTCAACAAAGCACTGGGTAATTTTGAAGATAGTTCAGAATTTTATACAAAAAATCACAATACACAATAACTACCTACACACATATTACCAATTAGATAATATTATTTTCTCACATACTAGTATTAGATAAACATAATACTAATTACAATTCATTATCAAAATAAAGAAAAGATAATCTGTTTTATCATTATATTCAAAGTACTAAACTTCAGAAATACAGGTACGACTGCGGAATTTTTGTGATGATGTTCATGGAAAAAATAGCACAAGGAATGCAGACTACAGAAAAAATTAGTCTTGAACAAGTTAATGCATTCAGAGCACAGATAGCTGCACAAATACTATCCGACGAACCATACTGCTGGCTTGACAAGTTTTGCAGCTCTTCTTCAGCCCATAAAAATGTAATGGCTAATGAATGAGATGATGAATTTGTAATGGGTGATGTTAAAAATTAGATAATGAATTTGGTGATGAATTTGTAAAGGCTGATACTAAATTGATCATAGATTTTAGGGAGTATATTTGAATTTACTAATGAATTACATGATGAATTTGTAGTAACTGATATTGAAAATTTGATGTGAATTTGTAGTAATTGATACTGAATTTGTGGTAACTGATATTGAAAATTTGATGTGAATTTGTAGTAATTGATAGTGAATTTGTAGTAACTGATCTTAAAAATAAGTTTCTACTGCTCTTTTAAGAAATATAAATCCTTTTATCTGTTATTGATAATTTATAGTTTTATATTTATTATTATGTTTTCTAATTCCGTTGTTCTACACAGCAAAAAGATGTAGTATGGGCTACTTTTCCTAGACAAGAAGAAGCTTTAAGATTGGTCCAAACACATGCAAACACTTACGTTTTTTGCTACCAAGATCATTTGACCGCACAAAGAAGGTTCCTTGTTTCTACATATGATGAGTTCTGGAGAAGGTACAAAACCATGAATCCTAAGTTACGCCACCATTATGAGGTTATTCAAGTCGGACTGCCTTTCCACTTGTATTATGATCTGGAGTTCAATAAAAAGATTAACACTGGAAAAAATGCCGATGAAATGGTTGATATTCTGATATCTATCACCTTCAAACTGCTAAATGACAAATACAAAATCCAGGGAAATCAAGATTGGGTTTTAGAGCTTGATTCATCTACTGAAGAAAAGTTCTCTCGACATGTGATCATTCATATCCCAAATATTGCCTTCAAAGACAACTCGCATGTTGGAACATTCATCTCTGAGGTATGCTCACGTATAATAAATTTAAGAGTAAGTGATCCACAGTTTGAAAAACTGTACATCAAAAAAGATTCAAGCTCATCAGACAATACAGAGCTTCTTTTTGTTGATACTGGAGTTTATACCCGTAATCGTTGTTTTCGTCTTCCTTTCTCATCAAAAGCAGGGAAGAATGCTTTACTCCTGCCAAGCGGACGCTTTGGATGTAAGAATCTGAATGAGGAACAAGTGTTTATCAAATCACTTATTTGCAGAATAGATGCTAATTTTGATAAGCTATTAGAGTGCAAAATGGATCAGGACTGTTGCAAAATTCTTCATTTTGAATCTGAGGTCAATGATAATAGCACCCACACCGAGGGAGATAAGTCATTACATGATTATGGAAGCAATATACCTAAGTCCTATTGTTCAGGAAAATCTCCCTTTCCAGCTTTGGATGATAAAATTTCATCTTTTGCCTCTCATGGAAATATTTCGGGTAAAATAAGAAGGTGGTACTGGTTTTCTGCACATGGCTACATAATTTATAGCATGTCCAAAAGTCGATATTGTGAACGAATTGGAAGAGAACATAAAAGTAATCATGTTATGTACATTGTTGATTTCCAGAGAGGTGGCTACTATCAGAATGCTACGACCCCGATTGTAGAGGCTATCGATCTCTAGTCCGCCAAGTACCATGGGATGTATTGTCAAACTGTTATGATATTGTGAACCAAGAAGGCAAGACTGTCTAGAACCAATGCATCTGTCAAAATGAAATATTAACTACATAATCACTTCAGTCTATGTTGCTTTTGTATATTGTTAACTAGCAAGTACTTACACAATTGATTTTAAATTTGATAATGAAATTATGGTAATTGATAGTGAATTTGTAATGGCTAATGTTTTTAATGCTCTGTTAAAAAGATAAACGAATTTACATTTTATTGACAATATGTTTTGGGTAGCAATATACTAGTCATACTGATCTCCAGTTGTTCTGTTTGATTTGTATTCCTACTGTTGTGCGTAAAAATCGTGGATTTACATATGATTTGGTTCGAAATGGGCTTGTTCCCATTGTCGAACCTGAGATTCTTGTTGATGGATCCCATAACATTGACAGGTTAGTTGTCGATTAATTTTACTTGTTAAACAAAATCAATGGGTCAAAAGCAAGAATGCTACTATTAATTAGCAATAAATCAGCTCATGAGAGAACATGATTTACCTTTTTATGCTGTACTCAACACTCATTATTGAGAAAAACTTCATGCGTGAAATGCTAGCAAAGAGTAACCTGTTCCTATTTTTGGATTGTTCATTTGGAACCTTAATATTGTTTGTTCCACAAAGTTAATTAACATATTGAATGGCCTTGAAATTGGCAGATGTGCAGATGTGACTGAAAGAGTGCTTGCTGCATGCTACAAGGCCCTAAACGAGCACAAAGTCCTATTGGAAGGTACTTTGTTGAAGCCTAACATGGTTACACCTGAGGTCATAGACGAGTACACCGTGCGAGCTCTTCTCAGGACTGTGTTTTAAAAACAGACTATACACAACAATTAAAAAGAAATATCAATTTATCTTTTTTAACAGAACTAACAACATTGTATTCCAAATAACGGTTAAACATAAATAATTGCATACAACCAAAAATAATCAAAATCAGATCATAACCAATTCAACATATGCAATTATTCAAATATTCAACTCAAAGTATTCATACAACAACCAAATATTCATACAAGAACAAATCAAATACTTTGGACTAAAAAAATCAACTCAATTATTCAACTCAAGTATTCATAGAACAACCAATCAAATACATTGAACTAAAACAATCAACTCAATTATTCAAAAGAACACCCCCTTCTATTATGTCCTAGTTTTTTACACTTTCCACATCTATTTTTCTTAGCATGAAAATCAGCCCCTTCAATCTTATTCATCCTAGGCCTACCAGCTCCACGAGCAGGCTTAGGAGGAAGAATAGTAGATGATTCTTCAGCTTCAATTGCTTCCTTATCAAAAGTTGGAATAGGATTGATCAAATGTGAATATGAAGCTAGATAATACTCAACAGTAAAGTAATTCTCAATATATTCATAAACAGAATTTCTGGTTAAAGAAATACACTTCAAAGCATGCACATAAGGAAAACCTGTCACTTTCCATTGATTGCAACTGCAAATGCGATTTTTAAGATCAACCTTTTGAGATGTCGGAGAATGAACTTCAAAAATATACCTACAAAATGTAAAATTAAAAACAGGTAAAATATATAAATAGATTGCATTTCCAAAAAAGGATTATTAGCACTATATATATTCTCTCTAATCTATCTAATAAATAAGACCCAATTCATGTGCAGTGAACTAATAGTGAAAAATAAGATTCATAAACCAAAAAAATTAACAATCATATTGTTCATATTCTTAAAGATCGCAGAAGCTATGCTATAAGGGAAGAAAAAAAAGATAATGTATGTTTGCTCATGAATTCTGCATGTGAGCATTGCTCAATATTTCCATTATATATTTACTGTTAAGGTATAAATTTATAAACTTGAAAATATCTTGTCACAGCTTTCAGTTATACCAAAAACCATAAATACTATCAAAAATAAAACACTCATGCATGTGAATAAACCCTAAGCGTACACACTAATGCATCATACTCCTATGCACAACATTATTTTTTACCATAACAATATCTCAAAAATAAAACACCACAATGATACTTGCTTTATATTACTTCATCCTTACAGTATTCATATTATCATAAGCCTCAATGCAGACAAAGAGAAAATACGTAACAAGCGACACCAACAAAATGAAATCATAACACAGGCTACATAGCATGTTGAAAAAAGATAAATGCATTTATCATTTTTTAGAAACTGTGAACATCATGTAAATAAATATAAATACATACCTAGATGATTTAGAAACACTCCACCCAAATCCTTCTTCCTTCAATTTTAACAAACGAGCTTCCATTTTCGGACATAGCACAGTAGTCCACTTTAATGCCTCTTCTCTACGATTAGACATTTGCATCATGACTTTTACCCTAATTCCATCAAGACAAGCAGTAACAGGCAAACTTCTTTCATCCAAAATCCAAGAATTAAAACTCTCAGCTACATTGGACTTATTTTCACCATATCGCTTCCCCGGAAAAAACAAATCGGCCCAATGATCATATGGTTTGTCATTCAAATACTCTATAGCTTTGGCACCTCCAATTTCTTTGTACTTGGACATGGCTTTTTCAAACTCATGATGATTAGAAGCTATAGCACAACGCTCAAGTAAATGAGCTACCCAAACACCCCTTCCACTTTTCACAATGCTAGCAATATTATTTTGCATATGATGCAAACAATAAGAATGATGACTACTCGGAAATTTTTTTGGAACACTTAACAATAAACCCTAGTGTCTATCACTTAAAAAAGTTAATATTCTATCACAACTAAGAGCATTCTTTAGGTGATTCAAAAACCAACTCCAACACTCTTCATTTTCTTTGGGAACAAGAGCCATTGCTAATGGGAAAAAACCTGGAAAAAAACAAAAAAAAAATAATTCACTGCTTATTAATGTACATTTGAAAATAATGCACTATGTTTGAAACAGTATTATCTAATAGTAAACAATCACATGAACACTATGCCCTTGGCCCAAATAAAAAAGGAAAAATAAATTTGCTAGAGACAATTCATCCTTTTTTTCTTTTGTTTTTTAAATTTTGCTACTTGAATGTGTAGTCTATGCAGGAAGGGTAGAAATTGCAAAGATATAATACTTAATTCATGCATACAATACAAAGACTTATATTTGAACTTCTAAAAGATATATGCTATTATCTTTTCTATATGCTGTTTAAATCATTTTTATATGTTATGTAAGAATTTCAAATAATGAGAAAAATGATAAATATGTTTAACATGTAGTAGTAACTATGATATATAAGTACGGCTTAATATGTTATTTAATTCTTTATCTTAAAAGATAAATGCATTTATCTTTTTTAACTCCTGTATACAGTAACATTTTGTACATCAAATTAAATAACATTAAATCTTTTACAGTATTTGTTCTGGATCAAATGTACATAAATTCATTTTCTGCAATAATTTTACATGCTAAGCCCTAACGCAAAAGAAACTTTAATGAATTGAATCAGTACTATATAACAGTAGACTAATCACTTAACCAAAATGCAGTATGAACATAACAAAATTCACTAGAACAATCACTTAAAGAAACAGTACTATGTTACAAAAATTTATAACAAGGAACTAATGCACACAGTACAAAGTAAATACAACAACCAAAAAAAAGATCAAAATTAGTACCTTGATTCCCATTTTTTGCAGTGGCAGCCATCAAAATACCACTTCGCCCTTTCAAAAAGGTAGCATCTAAAAACACCATAGGACGACAATAGCTGAATCCAAATATACATGTCTCATAACATACAAAAACTCTCTCAAATTGATTAGTGTCAGAATCCACATCCATACTTGAATAACTATTTGGGTTATTTCTTTCCAATGCCTTCAAATACCAAACTAAATCATTGTAAGATTTCTTTTCATCACCGTAAATATCATTCATAGCCAATTTCTTACCCTTATAAGTAAAATAATAGCTCAGCTCCACATCATAATCTCTTCTAAAACTTTTAATGATATCCTTCGTTTTTCTTTTTGGCTCATCATGAATTTGATTGAAGATTGGACTTTTCACAAGATCACTATTAATAGTTGGACTACCAAGTGAACGAAATCCACCACCACAAGTATGATTCAGCTGAATGTTTTTAACAAACAATTGGTCCAATTGCTTCAGTTTGCAAGAAGCATGAATCCTAAAAGGACAACTATCTATAGCACATCGAACTGTCAATCGTTCTTTACAATTCTTAATATATTGTACTTTAAACCCATTCTTCAAACAATAAGCACTAACCGTTCTACGGAATCCAATAGCAGAATCAAACTGTTGACCAACCCCAGTAAAAAATTCCATATTTGAATTCTTCTTCAACAACTCATGTAAATCCTTTTGTTGAGCAAAACCAGAATCTAAATCATCATCAGTTATATTATTACTTGACTCACCACCATCTACTGAACCAGACTTGCTACTTTGAACAACAAAATTATCCATTGAATCAATCTTCAACCGTAGAAAAAATACCAAAAATTCTTCCTTTTTAAACCAAGACAAACACAATACAGCTTGAAGATCACTATCCGTTTCAACAAAGGTAGTCTTTGATTCTCGAATATAAAAACTATCAAAGCATAATGGACTAAAATTAATCCACTCCTCGCAAATCCTATTCCTAATAGAACAAATAGAAGTATCCAATCCAAAACGAGCACTAAAACAATTGTTATTGAAATCAAACACAACTATAACAGATGAATCACACCTGCAAAAAAATGTAAACAAAAAAATAAGTAGGTGAAATTGATTGCTTGGCAAATCGAACAGTCGACTGTAAACAAAAAGAATAATTGCTTTAATTTAAAGCATGAATCCTAAGAGGACAACCATCTATAGCACATCAAACTCTCAACTGTTCCTTACAATTCTTAATATACTGTACTTTAAAACCATTATTCAAACAATATAAGCACTAACTGTTCGACGAAATCCAAGAGCAGAATCAAATTATTGACCATATCTTAATTAATATATCTAAAAAAATTTTACTACATCAGATCTTAATTAATATATGCTAGATCCTTTTTTAGCCCAGTATTCAAAAAAAGATAAAACCAATTATCTTTTGCATAATACTTTACATGCATCAATATTGAATTAAAAAGGACAATATCATCCATATTAAAAATCACCGGTGCATCCTATAAATTAACTTTCCCATAATAGATTTTATGTTCTTCCAAAAAGCATTGTCGGAACTAAATAAGAAATCAAGAACTAATTGTCACATTCAGTATCAAACAAAATTTCTTTATAGACAATAATTTGTCAGCGAACAGCATAAAATAATAACATAAAATAATGAATTTTTATCACAAACAAACAAAACAGATCCTTAAAATCAACAAAAATAAAAAACAGTACCTTTGACCACCATGATCCATTAACTGATTGCTTGAACTTCGAGTTTCAGATCCCATAGATAGAACTAAAGAAATCGAAGAACAAAATCATAAACAGCAATCGACACTTTCTTCCGACGTGATATGAAATCTTGAATGTAACCAATCCGATTTGCGCAAATCTCCTGATCGATTTGGGAAAAACGCGCCTCCCTGATCGATTTAGGAATATCGCGCCTGATCGATTAGCAAAAAATTGCACTCGATTGATGAAAATCACACATGATCGATGTGAAAAAATCGCGCCTGATCGATTTTGAAAAACAGCGAGACGTTTGGATTTGAGAATGAACTGAAAGTCAACCGTATTTGTGTTTTTTTCCTGGAAATTTATTATTTCAAACTCGAGTCCTACAAAATAATTGGACCTGGCTACAAGGCCCTCCTCGGTAATTTCCACTTTTAAATATGTATACAAGTATTTCAAGAAAGTTTTAATTAATAAAAAAATTAATTAAATAAAATAGGAGATTAGAAGTCGCTTATGTGACTTAATCATGATTTGTGTGACTTAGACGTACTTTATGTGTTTACTTATCTATAGGAAGTATTTCGTCATGTACTTAGCACTAAAAGCCGACAAAGTAGATACTATCTATAACAGTTAAGAATGATGTTCGAGTAGGGCTTAGAAGCAAATAGTACTCTAACCTATCGGCTTCACTCTTGTCTGATGGATAGTGTAAGTTGGGAAGGTCGAAAACATGATTAGCATATGAAACTTGATTCCCATATGCGATTGTTTTCATTGTTATTTAATTGAAAATATTAACTTAGGTAGTATATGTATGCATTACGTAATGATACAGTTTGAGATCCCCCTGGAAGAACTCATTCGTATGAATTATCTCTTTCTTTAAGAACATATATATGCGAGATCCCCGAGGAGGACTCTTTTATATTATTCGTTTACTTTTAAAGAAACAAAATTGAGTTAATCGAAAATTTGTTGATTTAGTTTTGAAGAGTATAAGATCGGATAATTGCATTACTTACCGATAACCACTTCAAAACTGATATATGAGTTTTATGTTTTGGAAGCAATTATCGAGTGGAATGTTATAAAGATAAACTGTCTATCTTAAGGTTAAGTCCAAGGAATGGAACATTAGCATTTGTCGGGCGACCTATGCCGGAATCCATGGAGAAGTTCGAGAACTGTTCGAGATGTTGGAATCCATGTAGAGATTCATGATCTATTCAAGCGACGAAGGCTCGTGGGTTGATATGTTGAATATGAATTCACCATCGAAAATGATAGAAGTCAAAGTAGGATACATAAATATGGGGTTTAGCTAACCTAAAAGGATATATCAATCCATATCTAGAGATGCTTATCGACGTTGCAAGCGGGAGTTGATGATATTCAACATCACGTGTTCGAGCATGGGCCAGTTGTGTTAACCTTATGTTATATTTTATCTAGAGATATAAAATGCTCGGAAGGTAGTTTCTGATCCTTATCATTAGACCCGACCTCGATATATTGAGGAAACCTCTATGGAAATTCATATGCGAAAATACCTTAGCGGTTTTAGTTGTACTTCTAATATTGTTGTGTTGTGAAATGCAAGCAGCACACCTATTTTCTATTTTATACTCTACACCCTATACACTATATATTATACCGCCATATGTGTTTATTAGATGCTTTGGTTCTTTTGAGAGAAAAACCATTTCGGCATTTCGAGTGTTCTCGAAAGATACTGTTATATGCTAGCCACGTAAATCTTGAGTTTCTCATACCAGAATTATGTGTGACTCATAGATTTATCTTTCTCATAATTCTTCGAGTGCTCTGTCTAGCAGTTTAGGAAAGGTATGTTTTCATTGATATTATTTGGAGCTTTAGGGAACGAGCTTGATGCTTCCATTTTCCTATTGTAGTATTTTATTTCCACTGCACTACTATTGTGTATATATGGGCATTTATGAGGATGGGCTATTATAACTGTTCAGGCTGATGATAGTACTTTGGATTGTAACTCTAAAATGGTATGTATCTTAGAGAGACACTTTGTACTATCTTTTGGATATTATATTTTATTGTTCCACCATGAGATTCTGATGTTGTATTCTATGTTTCTTGTTTCTTGTTCCTTATCCTTTTCTTTATATTTTATCCTAACAATTTGTCTTTCAGACACTTGAATGCTCAACACATGAATACCGTAGATGTATTAGTATCGATATTTAGGAATTGAAAAGCAGGTCATTACACTTGGTATCAGAGCTGAAGGTTGAGTGAGAACCTTGGCTTCGGTTGAGTATAATTCATTAAAGATAGGGTAAGCGATGCCCCGGCATTAGTTGAGCGTATTATACATATGAGAGCGTATTTGTATTTATTGCAAACATATGCTTTCAAGGTACTTTAGCTTATATAAGGTAACTTATATTAAGTATGAATTATTAAAATGTAGTTTAATTAATGTAGGGATTAACGATGTTCGTTTGTTATCCCTTATTAGCCTTACTCAGCCAGTTTCTGAGCATTGTTATCATTTGTTGATTGATTGGTTATGCTCAGCCAGTTTATGAGCATTTACTATTATTATTTGATTGTTGATTTATGCTCGACCAATTTATGAGCATTTAGTATTGTTTATTGGTTGTTGAATTGTGCTCGACTAGTTTATGAGCAATTTACCTTTTTACTGCATGGGTTAGGTAAATAATACTTGTGGGTGCATTGAAACGAACACCATGTGAATTGAGTTTCACGGTTTAATAATAAGGCTTTTGGTAATAAATTTTGGGTTAATAGTTTATTCTAATAAAAGAAGTTTGGTATAAGTTTTCTAAGTATGGTTTCTAAAATATGGTTTTTAAATGAAAGAGGATTTAAACTGGTATTTTAAGAACTTAAATCCCAGTGTCTTTGAAAATATTTTCAAGATTTTGGATTAAATAATAACAGTATTTTTTTTTGAAGTATTTATGAATACTAACATTTTAAAAGAGTTTTATGATTTGTTCGAGTTCAATATTTCTCTCGAAACTAACGAGTCAATTCAAGAATATTTTTTTTATGTTATCTAACTCGAGTGGCTCAAAAGTGACTAAAAATGGATGAGAGGGGTATTCGGTTGGTAAGCACTTCTTATGGGCATTACCCATCTTAGTAAAGGAATATATGGTATGACTTGATTGGACACACTTCAATCTATATGAATATTTTCTATGCTTTTAAAGCAAATATTTAGGAAATTGGTTTACAAATTGAGATCATGATACTTAGTAATATTTATGAAGTATTCGATATAGCTTTGAAAATGATTTTGATTTTAATCTCGAAAGTATGATTTGATATAAAAAAAGGTATATGTACATATTATTATCTCAAATGATTTGGAATAAAACCTAGTGTTTAGTTCAAAAGTTTTCTTTAATGGAACTTTAGATAAGATAAAGAGTAGTTTAATAGTAGTTTTGGTAATACAAATTTTGATATGAATTTTCCATAGAAAGGATTTGTATGTATGCTATGTAGTATGCCCGAGTGGTAGTCGGATAACCCAAATAATTATGAAACCTCTTTCTATTTTCTCTTTAGAGTAAAGTGTGTTTAATAAACAAGTGGAACTTTGATAAAAAATTTTGGTGATGCATGTATCCTGTACATTAGGACAATGTAATATTTTCATCCCATTTTGACATGATTGCTTGATAGTTTTCATTTGTTAGAATGAACAAGATTTTTCGACAATTTTGCATAGCCTATAACTTCTGTAGCATTATAGAACTTAAAGCTAAGTGTTTTTTAAAATATAAAGATAAGTTATATAACTCTTGAATGTTAAAACAAGTCTTAGATTTATTGAATATCCTTGTTAAGTAAAACATTCGATGTTATTGGACCAACTAATAAACGTATTTACCTTAGAAGTGTATAAGGAAAGTAGACTCTAGGTCTAAGTCAGGATACCAGTGTCCTACTCTTTAGCTACTTGCCTAACCTAACGGTTAAAGAAGTCAAAAAAGTTAACTCAGTTATAAGACCTGGATTTATTTTAGGCCTTCAACCGAATTTTAGAAAGTAAAGTGAATCTGATGTTTTGTATATACTCTTAGGACATAGCAAAGTATTATGTAAATATAAACTTAAGTTTTGAAATGTTTTATAAATGAAGTTATGTCTATAAAATGTTTATAATGTTTTATAAAATGTTTCATAATTGATTTTAGTACTGAATGAGATATACTATTTGTGTAAATATAAAAGGAAATTGGTATGTTGAGGAAACCAATATGATAAAATATGGAATTTGTATGTAGATCATTTTATTCGCATGACAGTTCTTGATCCAGGTTTCGAATACATGATTCCTAGGTGATTTATACCAATCCGAACAAGGATTTTTCACTCAATTCTCGATGGTGAACACTTGAAAGAGATTCTTGATATGATCCTGAGGTTTTCTATCATGTATATGGCTACGTAAAGGAAATATAGGTTTCTAATCAAGGAACCAAATCGAAGTCCACACTAGGGAGGCCAAGTGATCTATACCAGTTTGGAAGTGAAATATACATGATCGAGCAAGTGATCAATCTAATATTGCATATGGATGGTCCAAGTACATTGTATGGGCTTAAGTATATACATAGTATATTTGTTGGCTTAAGGAGAGTTAGGGAATGACTCTTTAATTTTTTATGTGGTAGCTTGAATTATCTTGTAAGTAATAACTTAAGGCTGTTGAGGGTAAGGAACGCTTAGTAGAATATTTATTATCCTTGTGCGATGAGAAGATTTTGAACTTGATTAAACTGTGAACTTTGTTAGCTGGTGATTTTGAATACTATTATGAATTGATGTGTGCTTGTTCTTCTGTTTACTGATTGTGTTGGAATTTAGAAGACGAAATGTTTTAACCGAGGGAGAATACAACGAACCGAAATTTCGAATACTTCATATTATAATATTTAATTATTAAAATATTTGAATCTTGGATTAATGTGATTAAAGTGATTTTATAACCTTTTTAACCCCCTTTTATTTAATAACTAATGGTGGTAAACTTATTTTTGAAATTATTTTACAAAAATAATCATCGAAGAAATATCGATAATATGACCGTGTTATCCGGCATTTTGACCGACTATATCCGAATTGACTGGGCAAGTTAGACTCGACTTTCATCAAGGCCAGTAGCCTAGAGCAATGATTGTAGGGTCCAAATATCAAGTACAGATGATAGTATGAAGACGTGATCAAACGAAATCAAGAGATATGCTCTACATAATGGTCGAAGTATGGAATATAAACAAGTCTAGAAAAGGGATTGGGTATGATCCCTCTCAACCAAAGGGATCAGATTACTTCAGCAAAATGGTGCAACTAAATGGAATGATCAATATCTCAAAATCCAGAAGTGCAATACACTTGAAACTTTGGGAACACAAAGAGGGACCCTAGGGAGCCAACCCTAGGGATCGCACCCCAAAAGGAACAAGTTAGAGGATTGGCCAGAATTAGACTACATAACACATTGCAACAACGATCGATCAATGACTCAAGTTCTACTAATCCAATTGGCATGAAACTTGGAGGCTAAGTATAATACAACATGGAGAAGCTCCCACAGGGATCACACCCCAAAAATCACCAATCATAGGAATCGGCCCCAATCCTTATTTCATGGGACATGCGATCCCTCCTGTGGGCCCCTATGGTTCCGGAGATCCTTCTGCCGAATTTTCTGGTAGATATTTCACCGTCTTCCTCTATAAATATAGACTTTATTGTTCATTTTCGAGATCTTTAAGCTACTTGTTGCTTTGTATTCTTTTGTAATTAAGGGCTCTAATTCGATCCCTACTGTACTCAGTTTACAAAGTGATTAATAAAGCTATCTCATCAAAATGGATGTAGGCAAACAACCCCGAACCACTATAAGCTGATGTGTCCCTGTTATTTGCTTATTTCTTATTGCTTTATTTCTATATTCTCTCTGTTTACATTTATTATTCTTCATTTATTCCTCTATAAAATCTATATCGAGTGTTTGTGCAAATTTTTGGTGCAAACATTTTGGTGCTTTCACCTAGAAAGACAAGATTCTCAACTCTATTTGGATAACTTTCCCACTTTTGGATTGCGAAAATCTAAGGAAGAGATCCAGAACTATCTTCAAATAGTTTGTCTTTTCTATTCAATTTTGCAAAATTCTGAGGAAAATTATTAACAATGGTTAGGAACACTAGATCTACCTCTCAAAATGCAGAAGGAAACGAGAATGCTAGCATCCAGCAAGGAGGGTAGAACAATCTACTAGTGGATGCCAATGCCGCAAATCTAGTTGATGTCTAGAATCAAGCTGATTCCATCACAAGAGCTGATTTACAGAACCTAATGAGAGAACTCTTGGATAGCCACCAACAGTTGAACCAGCATATTCAAGCCAATATCAATCTAATGAATCAACTCAGGGAACAACAATGTGGGAAAACTAGGAGGGAGCCAACTTCCTATTTTACATTGGAGAGCTCAACTTCATCAGATGACCATCAAAAGCGCAGATGTCATAGAACCAACAGACATCACGCAGAAGCATCCGTACATCAATCAACATACAACCATTCCCGAGCCGCCAGGACCGATCGGATCCAATCCCTCTATAGGGACCGGGGTCGATCCCTCCTCCAGAGGAGGAGCCTTACCTTTTTTTGATGGAACTCGAACTAGAGCCGCCGCGGTTGATCTGGATGTTGGAGTTCAAGTTAAAGCAGATTAGTTACATCTCTGAAATGATGATGATGTGACCGCACATCAAGAGGATGTTGAGCAAGAAGGCGTGGAACGGCCCATAGACATTGACCGGACCATTCACGTGAAGTGGAGTATGACTACCGCCTAGCTCCAACTACCCAAATGCCAGACTTGATGGCTATGATCAGACAGCTACTATGGGAGATCCAAGGCTTGACTAATGGTGATTAGGGGATCTCGGGAAGCTATACTTCGTTCATCGACAATATATTACACGTGGAGTATCCATAGAGATTCAACATGCCATCGATGCCTGCCTATGAGGGAAAACCTATAGGATCGATTTTACCCTAGAGGGGGGGGGGTAAATAGGGTGATACTAATAATAATAAAAATCAATGCGGAAATATATATAATAATTGCAGCATAGATAATAGCAGAATGATAAAAGCAGAAATAGAACAACACAGATTTACCCAGCTTCGGCAGTAACCTGCCTACGTGCCGCCCCCAAGGTTTCTACTAGAAATTAAGTAGTCAGACGCTTACACATGTAAACTTGTGACACCCGCTACTTGACTAACCTAACTCCACGCTCAAAACCCTACCACAACTCAGCCCCTGAGTTGCGAATTCTTGAACTACACCACCGTAGTTCGTAACCTAGTCATAGGACTAGAGAGTTATGCAATTTTAAAAGAAAATTACAAAATAAAATAACCAAAACAAAACAAAACCCTATTTAATAATTGAAGCCCAAACAATTATAATAAGCACGGCCCAACTAGATAATTAAAATGAAGACACTCCCTTTATTTACTTCGGCCCGTATCTCTTTTAGTCCATGTCGTTCCTTTTGTTACTTGCGATCTGAAATTAGAGTTTGTTGAAATTTGAAGCGCCGATTGAAAATTCAAAATAATTGCCTATCATCCCTCAGTTAGCTTCAATTCTCCTTGTTCTGTGATCTTCAATTTGTTTGCGGTCGCTTCACTTGTGTCAAGCTCAAATGGTACAAAAATGGTATGCGGTTTGCCCCTTTTTGATATTGATTATTGCTTGACTTGTTTGATTCGAGTTTTGGATAATTTATGTAATTGGTTCTAAGTATGCTCTCTAATTTATCTCGAACTCGAATGTATAGCCAATGATAATTTGGATAATTTATATAGGGATGAAAACCCTATAATATGTTCGTATATTTCTGGGTTTGAATATTTCGTGATTTTGCTTGGCCATTAGATAATTGCTTGAACGATGGTGATTGTACTGACTTGTTCAATAGTTGGTGGATTTGAAATTCTTGAGTCGGTTTTGTTCTTTTTCCTATGACTTCGTTATTTTAATTTTTGAGATAAAATCTGACTTAATCATATGTTCCATTCTTTGCTACCAGTATTAGAACTACTATTCCATTCTCTTTCTGAATTCGAATTTCGTAAATTGCTTTGGTATACATACGAATCTGAAATGATTTGCATTTTTTCATTCTTTTTCGACTTGATAATTTCTTTTTCAAACCTTCTCCTTGCTTTGTGTACAATATTGCTTCACTATTTTGTAAATTGAACCATTCAAGCTTTGTATATTTGTCATTTTATTTAACTGGAGATGTTCGCCTTGTATTGTCTTTACTGTGCTCATTGCTATTTCGAGCCATCTCATTTACCTGGTCTGGTTGCACTCCATACCTGAACTGATGTTGCTATAGTTGCATGTACACATGTCTGAATACTTACATTTTGGTCTGGTGAAATCTTTGCATTGTGTTGTTTGTTGTGCTTTGCACTTCAGTGTACAGTCTTGTTTCATATTGGTGATGACTAGTTTGTTTGTTAAGGCTTTTCATGTGTGAGTTTCTGAAACTATATACATGTATTCATATATATGCATATATGTATACATGTGTATATGACACTGGTCTCCGTTGAAATTGAGTTTGGTTCCTTTGATTGTTCATAGCTTCACTGTCGAGTCTGTTCTCATGTCTTTGTTTCATTGTTGTATGCCTGCACTTGTTCCTCTTAGAGTCTTCACTTGGTTGTTGTATGCCTGCACCTGTTTGCTTGAGTTACATTGATATTCAAGTGTGTCTGGTTGTAGTGTTAGTAGTCTTATTATTGTGTTCATTTGTTTGGAGCTTTTGTTTCACTGGTGGTTCCACTTGAGTCTGGTCTGGAGCTTGTTGCAGTCTTGGTTCACTTCTGTTGTATGTTTGGTTTTGATGTGTTAACGCCAAAATCGGATAACGCTAACACCCAGTGTATGTTGTGACAAGGTGAAAGCACCACCCGTCTACACGGGACCTAAAAGTAAACAGAAAAAGGGGAAAACAGTAAAAGAGACAGCAATTTTTATAGTGGTTCGGCCTAAAGTTAAGCCTACATCCAGTTTACATCCTTCATTATGTTCTTTGATCACACTTTACAAGATTACAACACTTTTACAACACGATTTCTTGATTACAACACCTTTACAGCACTTTTCAATGATTTCAACACAATTGAAGCAAGAGATTGGAACTTTGGTGAAGAATTGCTCTTGGATCCATGTTGAATGAAGTAGAACTGTTGATGAGGAATCTTTGATGATTGAAGTGTTGGAGGAGTCCAAAAAATGGCAAAGTATCGGCGCTTCAGAGAATGATCCAAAAGTCCTCCCTCTAGTTGGAGTTATGGCCGCATTTATAGGGGTGTTTCCGGACGTGATTCAGTTTCTAAGTGTTAGGTCGTGAGCGACCTAAGATAGGTCGTGGGTCCTGTCTGAACTGAAGTGTGTCTTATCTGGACGAGTCAGTAGGTCGTGAGCGACCTAAGATAGGTCGTGAAGCTTTCCTCTGCTATAGCTCGTTAGGTTGTTGCATTGCTAAGTCGGTAGGTTGTGAACTCCTTAAGTCGTTAGCTTCTTAGTTCGGTAGCTTCTTAGGTCGGCAGCTTTTAGGTCGCTGAAGACTGAAGCCACTAGGTCGCTAACTCCTCAGCTCGTTAACTCGTCTCTGTAGTTAGGTCGTTAAGTCGTGAGCGTTTTAGGTCGCAGAGTTTTAGGTCGGAGGAAGTTAGGTCGGAGGAAATTAGGTCGGAGGAAGTTAGGTCGCGAAGTTTGTTAGGTCGCGAAGTCTGTTAGGTCACGAAGTCTTGTTAGGTCGCGAAGTCTTGTTAGGTCGGAGGGATTTTAGGTCGGGGAGTTTTTAGGTTGGGGAGTTTGTTAGGTAGTAGGTCGCTCTTCAGTAGCAGATAAAACGTACCGTTTTGGACGGGGCGCTGCCACCTTGGGGGGTTGCCACCCCCTGGACCCCCCTCCGTAGGGGATCTTATTTGAACAAACAATCAGCAGGGCTTGCTCTGTTAAGATGTTGCATTGACCATTCTCCGAGACGAATTGTCTTTAGCTTCTTGGTCGATCTTTTGGTATCACGGCCTTGCGAAAAGGTGGGATAACACTTGCCCCCCAAAACATGCCTTGCGGTAGGAAGGTGTGTTTTGTAATGCCATAAGCTGGATGTTCGTATCCTATTGATGACCTGCAAAGGAACTGACAGTTTTATGTGGCTCCAAATAATGACCGGTTGGGATCAAGCTATTTGGGATGGAATGCGACTATTCATGGTCAAGCGCCTAACTTCAAATGATGACCGTTCGGGATCGAACCATTTGCAGTGAAGTGCGACCATGCGCGGTCAGGTGCCGTTTATGGTCAAGCGCTTTACTTCAAATGACGATCATTTGAGATCGAGTCATTTGTGGTAAAGTGCGACTGTGCGCGGTCAAGTGGCGGAGCTCAGATGACGACCGTTCATGGTCAAGCGCCTTACTTCAAATGATGACCATTCGGGGTCGAGTCGTTTGCGGTAAAGTGCGACCGTGCGCGGTCAAATGGCGAGTCTCAAGTGTTGATTGTTCAGGATTGAATCATGTGATATGAAATGTGACCGTTCACAGTCAAGCGCCTTACTTCAAATGTCGATCGTTCGAGATCGAGCCATTTGTGGGAAAGTGCGACTGTGCCCGGTTCACGGTCAAGCGCCTTACTTCAAATGACGACCGTTCAGGATCGAGCCATTCGAGGTAAAGTGCGACCGTTGGCGGTCATGGGGTGAACCCCAAATGACGATCGTTCGGGATCGAGCCATCTGAGGCCAGTTTTTTGCCGTTCGAGGCGAGTTTTTTGCCGTTCCAAATGACGATCGTTCGGGATCGAGCCATTTGAGGCGAGTTTCTTTGCCGTTCCAAATGACGATCGTTCGAGATCGAGCCATTTGAGGCGAGTTTTTGACTGTTCGAAGTTGGGTGCCTGTTCGTAGGGCTTAATCATTGCAAAATCATCAAAATCAAATATCCAACTGAAAAGTTGTCAAGTAGAAATGTCTTGAAAAAGTCAAATCCAAACATCAGAAGCAAATCATGAAAGCAAAGTATGGTCAAATTCAAATCACCAGAAGCAAATCATGAAAGTCATGTAGAGGTACAAACATTGGTAGCAAAACATGAAAGCAATGTAATCAGTCATCTGAAGTAAAATACGAAAGTAAAGTAATCAATCATCAGAATTAAAACTCAAAAACAAAGAATTGACGTCCGAGTGCAAACATCTACATCGATATGATTTTATAGTTGTATCAGAGCATGCCTGGGGATCGTTCGCGATCCCATACATGTGTGAACAACTTAATTGTGTTGATGTAGAGGTTTCTAATCATTCGTCGTAACCTTAGTCAGTTGATAACAAGCTGACTCCTTGATCCTGAGTCGTCTCCAGTTGGTGCAGAAGGTGGACGTTCTTGTTCCATCGTTGCAGCTTTCTTTTTTACATATTGCGATAGCTGACCATCCCGGATATGTCCCTCAACTTCGTCTTTCAAGTGTCTGCAGTCATTTGTGCTATGACCATTTAGCTCATGGAACAAGCAGTACTTGTCCGACTTTCTCTCGTTGTTAGTTGGATCTCTCCTAATTGGCTTTCGATCAGGAACCTGTCCCTTAGTGTTCTGGTAGATATGCTCCAAAGTCTCATTCAAGTCTGTGTATGAGGTGAATCTCGGTCCCATTCGCTGTCGTGTTGATCTATTGTTGTCATCCTCCTCCTTTCGTTTACCTTTGCTAGTTTCTGCACCTTTTTCAGGAGGATTCCCACCTTTGACTGCAAAAACATCAATTCCTTCTCCTTCTTCTCTTTCAGCCTTTGCGTCTTCTAATCGTAGAAATCCTTCAGCCTCATGGTAAAATTCCCCTAGATCCATAGGGGGATCTCTTGTCAGCGAATCCTTGAAATCTGTACAGTCAGCTATGCCCGACACAGCTGCCATCAAGACCATAGATGGATCTGGTCGATCCACCGATGCCGCAGCTGCGTTGAATCGCGTCAAAAAACTTCTCAAAGATTCTCCAGCTCTTTGCTTCAGCGCTGTCAAACTCATAACATTCTTGGGCCTCGAGATGTGGACCCTGAATTGCCTCATAAACTTCTCAATCAAACCATTCCATGTCCCGATTGATCCACTTTCCAATTGCCTGAACCACAATGCCACAATATCTGCCAAGTACAACGGAAAGCACCGAGCCATAACTTCCTCTGATGCCCCCAGCACTTCCATATGCCTCATATATTTTGTAAGATGAACTGTAGGGTTCGTCCTTCCATTATACATATCCAATGATGGTAGCTTAAAGTCTGGTGGGTTTTTAGCTCGCCTGATTGCCATGGTAAAAGGACTCCTATTCACATCCTCCAAGTCTTTGTTTACCAAACCGCCTCTCATAGCCCTTTTGACCATTTCCACCAATCTGTCGTTGTCTCCTAGTTGTAGTCCTCGCCCATTGCCTTCGTCCTGCCCCCCGAGTTCACGAGGGGATAATGGAATTCGTTCTTCTGGTTGGGTTTATGTTCCTCTTTGATTCTGTGCTCCAAGTTGCCCAATCTGATGAAACAAGCCTTGGATCAACTCTTCTTGCCTTTTCATCATTGCCTCCATCTCATCCTTGGTCACGAAGGCTGAAGTTTGGTTTGCTCTTGAAGAAGCCTCTTGACTACCTCTCTGCTGACTACTCTCTATTCTTTGTAATCTACTCAATCGCCTTGCCATAATTCTTTGGATCTGAACTTTTAAACTTTTAAACTCAACTTCCAAGCAGTAGAATTCCTGAGTTCAACTCTCAATGAAAGCACCAAAATGTTAACGCCAAAATCGGGTAACGCTAACACTCGGTGTATGTTGTGACAATGTGAAAGCACCACCCGTCTACACGGGACCTAAAAGTAAATAGAAAAAGGGGAAAACAGTAAAAGAGACAGCAATTTTTATAGTGGTTCGGCCTAAAGTTAAGCCTACATCCACTTTACATTCTTCATTATGTTCTTTGATCACACTTTACAAGATTACAACACTTTTACAACACGATTTCTCGATTACAACACCTTTACAACACTTTTCAATGATTACAACACAATTAAAGCAAGAGATTGGAACTTTGGTGAAGAATTGCTCTTGGATCCATGTTGAATGAAGTAGAACTGTTGATGAGGAATCTTTGATGATTGAAGTGTTGGAGGAGTCCAAAAAATGGCAGAGTATCGGCGCTTCAGAGAATGATCCAAAAGTCCTCCCTCTAGTTGGAGTTATGGCCGTATTTATAGGGGTGTTTCTGGACGTGATTCAGTGTCTAAGTGTTAGGTCGTGAGCGACCTAAGTTAGGTCGTAGGTCGTGAGCGACCTAAGATAGGTCGTGGGTCCTGTCTGAACTGAAGTGTGTCTTATCTGGACGAGTCAGTAGGTCGTGAGCGACCTAAGATAGGTCGTGAACGACCTAAGATAGGTCGTGAAGCTTTCCTTTGCTATAGCTCGTTAGGTTGTTGCATTGCTAAGTCGGTAGGTTGTGAACTCCTTAAGTCGTTAGCTTCTTAGGTCGGTAGCTTCTTAGGTCGGCAGCTTTTAGGTCGCTGAAGACTGAAGCCACTAGGTCGCTAACTCCTCAGCTCGTTAACTCGTCTCTGTAGTTAGGTCGTTAAGTCATGAGCGTTTTAGGTCGCAGAGTTTTAGGTCGGAGGAAGTTAGGTCGGAGGAAATTAGGTTGGAGGAAGTTAGGTCGTGAAGTTTGTTAGGTCGCGAAGTCTGTTAGGTCGCGAAGTCTTGTTAGGTCGTGAAGTCTTGTTAGGTCGCGAAGTCTTGTTAGGTCGGAGGGATTTTAGGTCGGGGAGTTTGTTAGGTAGTAGGTCGCTCTTCAGTAGCAGATAAAACGTACCGTTTTGGACGGGGCGCTGCCACCTTGGGGGGTTGCCACCCCCCTGGACCCCCCCTCCGTAGGGGATCTTATTTGAACAAACAATCAGCAGGGCTTGCTCTGTTAAGATGTTGCATTGACCATTCTCCGAGACGAATTGTCTTTAGCTTCTTGGTCGATCTTTTGGTATCACGGCCTTACGAAAAAGGCGGGATAACATGATGTCTGAATGCGTGTTGACTTTGCTGTTACACATTTACAGTCTGGTTGCTTTATACATGGTTGCATATGAATTTGCTATTGCATTTCACCGTTCACTATGTATATACATGTATACACGCATGTATATATGTATGTTGAGGCATTTGTGATTGGGGTCTTGTTGACACCACTGCTGTGTTTGGTTTTCATGTGAGTTGGTTTATGGCTTTGAACTTCAGGTGCTCATACTGGTTACATGCATGTCCAATTCCTTTATTCTCTTTCATGTGCATTTCATTTATACTCGATTGGTACATGTGTTCCTTACTGTTCAATTGTGTGTCACTGCATATATATGTATACATGTGTGTATACATATGTATATATATGTATGGT
Organism: Allium fistulosum; assembly: GCA_030737815.1. Classification (NCBI taxonomy): domain Eukaryota; kingdom Viridiplantae; phylum Streptophyta; class Magnoliopsida; order Asparagales; family Amaryllidaceae; genus Allium; species Allium fistulosum. The sequence continues at coordinate 874,475,112 of CM060905.1, read as the reverse complement.
GGTTTTCATGTTGCACCTGACCATTGCATTGAGTCTTGTTCCAAATGGACTGATTTGTTGTTGCCTATAGTTGTGATGGTCTCTAGTTCACTCGATTCTACACTTTGAGTTGAATCCAGTCGTGGCTCAGGTTTGACCTTGTGCTCACCTGTCCATGTATTTTAACAAGCAAGTGTATATCGATGTGCACGGCCTTGTGGCATGTACAGTGACACACCGTGCATGTCACAAGTTGTTCGTGTAGATGAATTCAAAAGAAATAAATGATGAACAACCCAAATAACCTAGGCAAATAGCATTTTCAAAACACACTTTAATTTGCACTGCAAAATATTTTTTTTCAATTTTACTGCGTCAGTGTTTATTTTGCAGATAATTCAGATATGGGATACAAGCTGGATTAGAGTTGAAGATCAAATACGAATGATGAGTGAATGTAGTGAGGTGAAAATGTATGTTAAAATTATATATATTGAAAATCATGTTGTAATTGAAATTGTATTGTAATTGACAATGTGTAAATGTATAGTGAGAACTTAAATTTGTACTATTCGAATTTTTTATAAAATATTTGTTTGAATATGAATTCTGTGTTATTTATTTTATTCAGCAAATATTTATTTAATTATGTGAAAAATGAAATAGTCCAATAACAAATACATTTAAATGAATATATATATATATATATATGTTTATTATCATCAAACAAAAATCATAAGCTATGGTATTCTACAATCTCCCCCTTTTGATGATAACAAATATATATTAAGATTTTGATTTTATTAAATGTATTTGACCTTGATGAATTCCATTTTCTCCCCCAATTTGAATGCTCTCCCTACACCAAAGACCCCCCTTCACATATGCATGAAAATAAATAAAAAATATGCAAATAAACCTAGATGGGAATATGCAAATAAAAAATATGACTTGACTTATTTGCCAAAATCTTTAACTTTTCTCCCCCCTTTTGTTATCAGCAAAAGAGTAATAGTGTTAGAAAAATAGAGATAAAGTGATAGACATTAATATAACATTAATACCTAATCAAGTATAAATATTAAATTTCAATAAATTAAAATCAAACAAAAATCATAAATACTCTGTTAGGCGCATATTCCACTTTAGAGTGATAGGGGTGATGTTGGCATATAAAACCATATAGTTGTATCTATTTGTGGTATATTTATGACAGGAATTTGAATACTTACTAACCATGCATAACCGTTAGGACTTTTAAATGAGATTAGTAGTATTCCCAATTTTATTTTAAAAAAAAATGAATTTCAAGTGTCTTCTAACCACGCATAACCGTGAGGACTTTTAAATAAGCATGAAAGCACATAATCAAAAATTCCACGTAATTCACCCATGCATAACCGTAAGGACTTTTAAATGAGAGTGAATACTTTGGATAATTTTATTGCTAATTAATTAAAAAAAATTCATGTTTAAATACCATATTTTGACATACTATATTGGATTTTGATGAGTGATGGTCGTTAGAAATATGATAGAAATAGAGATGGTCATGGAATTTTTACCAATCAAAGTTATTACAATTTTTTTTAAATTTTTAAAGAAATTTACTAAATATACTGTCTCAAGTCATAATATATGATTAATATCAACACTCATCACTTTTTCAGTCACTATTTATCTTTTCAATAATCAGTTAGGATTCAGATTAGTTAATGTATTCATTTACGATCATATCCAAAAATAAATATAAAATCAAATTTCTAAAATACCTAATCTAAAACGAAGTCAACAAAAAACTATTTTCTGGAAGGGGTTTTTTAAAAAAAATCCTGCCAATTGGAAATCGGTTAAAATGAAAATTATGCAGATATTTTCTTTGAAAATGAGATGCAACTAATGAATGTCTCTACATAAAACACATTCCACTAGTAATTTTTCAATCAACTAGACTACCAGCATAATCTACATCTGAATACTGCTTTGCCTCAAAGTTATCAGATGGATACCAAAGACCAAACCGTGGAGTGTGCAACAAATACCTTATAATCCTATTTACAGCTTTTAAATTGTGATTCCTTAAGGATTTGATTGAAAACGTGCACATAAACAACTAGTGAACTCAGTGTCAGATCTAGAAGCAATAAGATAAACAAATATATCCATGTGTATATAGAGTAATCATTAACCAATAAAACAACATCATTAGTCCAAACAGATCTATATGAACTAGTTCAAAGACTCTAGAGGTACTTATAGTGTTCTCGGCATAAAAAGATAATTGGCCAACAATTTTGCATAAATCAAAATCAATCTTCACTTCCTTATCGCATAACTGGCTGATTTACATCAGATTATGGTGCATATTTTCAACATTTAATATATCGTTCAAGATAAATGTACAGTTACCTATTTTACCTTTACCGATAATTTTTCATTGTTGCCCATTGTGATTCTGCCACCAATGTGCTAGGCTAAGGAACTTTGATTTGTCGCCCTTCGTGTTCCTGGAACAGCCAGAATCCAGGTATGAATCTTGGTGTTCCTTAGCCTGCCACCACACCTACACAAGAAAAGGTTTTTGTGAACTATTTGTTTTTATAGGTCCATGATTGTTAGTGACAGAATATTTTGAAAAATAAGTTTGTGTAGACCCAAGACAATCTATGTTAGTTCCTTTTGGCACCCAGATTTGTTTAATTCTAAGGGATATTACATTCATGCCTTTTGGAACCCAAATTGGTATGGTTTTTGTGTGTTTGGGTCTATACCAACAATTGTTGTGATTGTGTCCAATTTTTCCAGAAATCATGCGCTTGGAATTGACTTTATTAATTTCACTTCTAACATGTTCAAATTGAGTATACCCAAGTCCTTGTCTGGCAGTATTGACAGTTTGTTTCCCTAATAGCATATTTAGTGATTTTTCTCCTTTACAGAATTTCCCTAAAGCTGTAGACAATTGTTGGATTTGTGTTTTGAGAGATTCATTTTCATTCAATAACAAGGTGCACTTTCTAATAAAATTTCTCTCCTAGTGTTTTCACTTTCTTTCAAAATCAGAATTTAATTTTCAAATGATTTAATTCTAGTTTCTGATTTTATCATTTCCTCTTCAAATGATGGACACTTATCACACTTAAGGCTTTTGTTTCGATAGTTTTTAACCAATTGATCAAGTTGTTTACTTAGTTCTACCAAACTATCTCTTTGTGATTCAATTTTAGCATACTTCTCCCTAAGTCTTTAAAAACGGTCATTTACCTCATGAAAATATATAAGTAATTCTGAATGGGTAAGTTTTGATACCTCGCTTGGCTCATCATCATCATTGTCACTTATTTCTCCTCGAAGACACAGTTTTGCTTTTTCCCCCTCACTGCCAATGCTTTCATTTTCATCACTTTCATCCCAAGTGGCTGCAAAACTTCTCCTCTTCAGTTTCTTTCGTTGGCTGAGTCGATTCTGAGGACAATTTGGCTTGATATGACCGGGTTTATTGTAGTTGTGACTAATGATCTCCTGCTCTTCCGAGTCGTCTAGAACTTTGACTATTCTGCTTTTCAGTTGTTGATTTTGGGCTGAATTTCCATACTTGTGATTCCACCTCTTGAATTTCTTTATTTTCAATGGCAGTTCAGCTGTTCCATCACCATAATCATCATCTTCACTTTCTGTTGTTCCTTTAAGAGCTATTGATTTCTTTGCGTATCACCTCCTTCGAGTTCTTCATTGAATTTGATTTCTAGCTCATAAGTGGTAAGATTTTTGATGAGTTCTTCAACTTTAATTTGTTTTAGATCTTTGATTCTTGAATGGCAATGACTTTTGCTTCAAAATTACGTGGTAGAATTCTGAGGATTTTTCGGACTATTTCCAATTCTGTGTATGGTTTTCCGAGAGCTTTTGATTTGTATACGAGATTAGAAAGTCGTCCATACATTTCTTTGACACTTTCATCCTTTGCCATTGTGAAGTTCTCATACTCGCTACTAATCATGGCAAGGCGTGATTCTTTAACCTGGGAAGTTCCTTCATGGGTTACTTCAAGTGTGTGCCAAATTTCCTGCACAGTTAGACAATCTGAGACACGATTAAATTCAATTTGATCTAATGAGCAGATAATAGAATTCATAGCCTTAGCGTTAGCAAATTGTAGTTTATTTTCAAGATCCTTCCATTGATCCATCGGGTTTTCAACTTCTTGATTATCTACCACTATTGTTGGTGTGCTATATCCTATCTCAACAATATTCCACGCATCTACGATTTTTAGAAAAAAGTTTCATTCTATTTTTCCAATATGCGTATTCACCATTGAACATCAGTGGCCTAACTATGGACTGACCCTCAGCAAAAGCATTATTAAAGGAAGCCATTAAAAAAAATCAAATTTTTAATTGAAAATTTGGTTTTTGTTCCTAGCTCTGATACCACTTGTAGGATCGATTTCACTCTAGAGGGGGGTGAATAGGGTAATACTAATAATAATAAAAATTAATGTGAAAATATATATAATAATTGCAGCATAGATAATAGCAGATTGATAAAATCAGAAATAGAACAACACAGATTTACCCAACTTCGGCAATAACCTGCCTACGTGCTGCCCCCAAGGTTTCAAATAGAAATTAAGTAGTCAGACGCTTACACATGTAAACTTGCGACACCCGCTACTTGACTAACCAAACTCTATGCTCAAAATCGTACCACAACTCAGCCCCTGAGTTGCGAATTCTCAAACTACACCACCGTAGTTCGTAACCTAGTTACACGATTAAAGAGTTACACAATTTTAAAAGAAAATTACAAAATATAATAACCAAAACAAAACAAAATTCTATTTAATAATTGAAGCCCAAACAATTATAATAAGCATGACCCAACTAGATAATTAAAATGAAGACACTCCCTTTATTTACTTCGGTCCGTATCTCTTTTAGTCCATGCCATTCCTTTTGTTACTTGCGATCTGAAATTAGGGTTTGTTGAAATTTGAAGCGCCGATTGAAAATTCAAAACAATTGCCTATCGTCCCTCGGTTAACTTCGATGCTCCTTGTTCTGTGCTCTTTAATTTGCTTGCGGTCGCTTCACTTGTGTCGAGCTCAAATCGTATAAAAATGGTATGCGATTTGCCCCTTTTTGATATTGATTATTGCTCGACTTGTTTGATTCGAGTTTTGGATAATTTCTATAATTGGTTCTAAGTATGCTCTCTATTTTATCTCGAACTCAAATGAATAGCCAATGAAGATTTGGGTAATTTATGTAGTGAGGTGAAAATGTATGTAAAAATTATATATATTGAAAATCGTGTTGTAATTGAAATTGTATTGTAACTGACAATGTGTAAATATATAGCGAGAGCATAAATTTGTACTATTCGGATTTGCAATAAAATATTTGTTTGAATATGAATTCTATGTTATTTATTATATTCAGCAAATATTTATTTAATTATGTGAAAAATAAAATAGTACAATAATAAATACATTTAAACGTATTTATTGTCATCAAACAAAAATCATAGGCTATTGTATTCTATAAAACCGACCGTGGGCAGCACATAATGAAATATGAATGGTGTGAGAAATGCGGATTAAGGATCTTAAGGCTAGAATTAACACTAGATGGGGGGTGAATAGTGTTTTAAGAAATTTGTTAATCTTTTTGAGTTTATCTTAATTTGTTAACAATGTATGCACTAATGAGACACAGATATGAACACAGAATCAAACACAGATGCAAATATAAAGTAAAAGCAATAAAGGAAAGAACACACTGGATTTTATACTGGTTCGGAGTTACCCTACATCCAGTCCCGCACAACTAAGTACGGATTTCCTTTCAAACTCAATTCAACAATTACAACCCTCGGTTTCAAGGCTACGAGGTACACCCTCCAGAATAACAATCCTCTGGGTAGAGATACTTGATTTCCGGGGCAACAAGTTCACCCACTTGATTTCCAGGGCTACAATCACACCTTCTCTCGCTCGATTGATTACAAAAGGTCTATAACTCAGATTAGCACTTGGATCTTGTAGAGATAGTGATGGAGAATCACACTAGAAGTAATTGAGTATGATTCGATGTTGATTTCGGCAAAGTAATGGTATGATTTTGTATTAAGAAATGTGGAAGAAGAAGAGGAGTGAAAACTAGAAAAAAGTGATTAAAAATTCGTTGAAACCGACCCCTATTTATAGAAGAGCAACAGTCATGACCATTCATGAAGAGTTATGGCGAATAGACACTTCTTTTGAAATTTGAATTTTGAAACTAACTGACACCATGTCGACATGGGGTACTTGGGCATGTCGACATCCCAAAGGGATTTTTGGTGTTTTGGTTTTCTTTGAAAATAACCTCTATCTTATATTAAAATTATTTTAAACTTTATAAATATACTTAACTATAGTTAAAATACATAAGTAAATATAAAGACCAATATATACATATTATTTAACTATAATTTAAATCAAAGTATAAATAATTTAAAAGTTAAATATATTATTTGAAAAGATAGTTTAAAATCAGGAGTATTTTTGACTCTGAAATAAAGATGTTTTTTAGGCTAAAATTATTTAAAATCAGGATAGAGAGTTTTGAATCTTTTAAAAGGAAAGTTTTGAAATCATTTTGAAAACAATATAATTTTGTAAAATCATTTGAATTAAAATTAGTGGATACAAAACAATGTACCACTAGATTTTCGTAGGTTCCATCCTACTTAGGGTTCCATCCCTTTAACGAGCACGAAGTGGATTCCATTCCACGAATAAAATAGATATTAAGATGTCAGTGCCTTTCTATGAGTTTTAACAATATTCCTAACTATATAACTTATCTTGGAATCTTGAACTCTTGAAATTCTTGATACTCATGAGTCTTCTATCTCTATATCTTGAATCTCTATACTGTACAGTCTTCATTCTTGATACCTGCATGGTTAGATCCTGCATATACATATATATCTAAACTTGTAATGTTAGTATTTATATTTTATAATCTATTCTAAGGTTGTTGTCATCAAAACCATCATCTCATGGACTAACAATCTCCCCCTTTTTGATGATGACAACCTTTGTTTATAAAATATTCCTTCTATCCTAATACTTCTAATAACTCCCCCTTAATCTATGCCTAACTATCCTATTTTATACTTCTCCCCCTTTGTCATCAACAAAAGCTTACTCTAAACTAGATAACTCCAAACTATATAACTCTATATAACTCCCCCTGAAACAAAGACTACATTACTTGTGATTATAATGATAGTGTTATCATACATAATCAATACTTAACTAAAATATAATCCTAAACTATTAACTATCCTAACTAAGAATTCACAATAATACTAACACATATAAGAACACGAGTTTATTTATTATGAGTATGGTTGTATTTACATTTGCGTTTGAAAAACATAAAAACACAAATAACAACGGAAAGAAAGAGAAGAAACTAATGTGTGTTTCTGAACATTGGAGATTTATGAATTGAATAGTTTGGATAGTGGAAACAGAAATTTCCACGTTGTTCAACAAGATTCCCATTTTTGTCGAAACACACTTCTCCAACGCATACTACTTGGTCATTATCCTCCTCGTGTGCTTCTTTCATTGGTTCTTCTTCTTCTTCGTCACTGACCTCATGTTCTTGATTGAGTGAAGAGTCTTCATCGATCAAGATAGGGTTGGCCTGGTTATCCATTAGGAATTTTTGTAAATTCCTAAGAATCTTTCCTTGCCTCTCTTGCTCTTTCGCCATACGAAGTTGAGTCACTTGAATTTCAGTCAACATCTGAAGAGTATCCTTCATAGACTCCTCCAATTTAGTTACACGTGCGAGAGTAGTGCATTGGAATGGACGAGAAGTAGGAGAGGGGAATAAGAAAGTTGATTTTATGTTTGATTTAGAGGAAGATGCCATTATTTTATATATTTCAGAATAGAAAAATGAAGAGAAAACAGAGAGAATGAATAAGAATTAGAAATAGAGAAGAATATATAACTGAATTTTTGAAATTTGGTGGGAAAATTAAAAAATAAAATAAAAACGTTACATGTCGACATGTCTTCCTAGGGGATGTCGACATGGTCCTTATATTTTAACTCTATGATTTATTTTTATATTAATTATTAATTATACTTGTTATTTATATTTTATATTTCAGTTATAGAACAAATACCTAATTCTCTTCTTAATTTAGTAAATATAGATTCATTTAAAGGTTTTGTTAAGATATCAGCAATTTGATTCTCAGAGTTTATATATTCGAGAGTAATTACTTCTTTAGTTATATTATCTCTAAGAAAATGATGTCGAATATCAATATGTTTAGTTCGAGCATGATGAGTAGGATTTTTAGATAAATTTATTGCACTAGTATTATCACAATAAATTGGCGATTTTGAGATATTTAATCCAAAATCTCTTAAGGTTTGTTGCATATATATTACTTGAGAACAAGCCGAAGCAGCAGAAATATACTCTGCTTTAGTTGTTGATAGAGAAACTGTATTTTGCTTTTTACTAAACCAGGAAACCAGAGAATGTCCCAAAAAGTGACAAGTTCCACTTGTACTTTTTCGGTCTGATTTACATCCAGCATAGTCAGCATCACAGTATGATATTAAATCAAATGAATCATTTTTAGGATAAAATAAGCCATAATCAGAGATGTGTTTAATATATCTTATGATATGTTTTACAGCTTTTAAGTGAGTTTCTTTAGGATGAGATTGATATCTTGCACAGAGACATACACTATGCATGATATCAGGTCTACTAGCAGTGATATAGAGCAATGATCCGATCATTCCTCTATATAACTTTTGATCTACATCTTTCGAGAAATCTTCTTTACTTAGATATTCATTGGTTGCCATAGGAGTAGGTTTTCCACTCGCAGTAGTCAAACCAAATTTATTGACTAGTTCTTTAGCATATTTTTCTTGACTAATAAAAATACCATTATCTAACTGTTTTATTTGCAATCCTAAAAAGAAGTTTAATTCACCCATATGACTCATCTTAAACTCTTTTGTCATTATTTCAGAAAATTGTTTATTCATTTCGAAGTTAGTTGAACCAAAAATGATATCATCTACGTAAACTTGTACTAGTTGAATATCATTTTTATTTCTTTTAATAAAAAGAGTATTATCTATTTTACCAATTTCAAAATTTGATTGTAATAAATAAGATCTTAGTCTATCATACCAGGCTCTAGGAGCTTGTTTTAGACCATATAAAGCTTTCTTAAGTTTATACACATGGTTTGGTAAATTTTCATCTTCAAAAAGTGGTGGTTGTTCAACATATACTTCTTCTTTTACAAAACCATTTAAAAAAGCACTTTTAACATCCATTTGAAATAATTTGAAATTATTATGATTTGCGAAAGCAAGTAGAATCCTAATAGCTTCTAATCTTGCTACAGGAGCAAAGGTTTCGTCACAATCTATACCTTCTTCTTGACAATAACCTTGGGCGACTAATCATGCTTTATTTCTAACGACCTCACCTTGTTCATTCATTTTATTTTTATAAACCCATTTAGTTCCAATAATAGTTTTATCTTCAGGTCCAGGAACAAGTTCCCAAACTTCATTTCTAGTGAATTGATTTAATTCTTCTTGCATAGCCAAAATCCATGAATCATCAGTTGATGTTTCTTTAGGATTTTTGGGTTCAATAGATGATATAAATGCTACATTACTCATTTTACTTAGTTGATTTCTAGTTGTAACAATAGATTGCATATCTCCTATTATATTTTCAATAGGATGATCTTTTAAAAGTTTAATCCTTTTATTAGGATGATTAATTTCATTATTAATTTCGGTTGATTCCTGATTTTGAGTAATTAAATCTTCTTCATCATTTGTAATTTCAAAATCTTTTAAATTTTCATCAAACGAAACATGCATTGTTTCTTCGATGGTTTTAGATCTTAAATTAAAAACTCTATAAGCTTTACTTCTATTAGAATATCCGATAAAGATTCCTTTGTCGGATTTAGGATCAAATTTATCCAAATTATCTTTTGTATTTAAAATAAAGCATTTACTTCCAAAAATTCTGAAGTATGATACCTTAGGTTTCTTTCCATGAAGAAGTTCATAAGGTGTCTTATCAGTTAAAGGTCTAATTAAAATTCTATTCAAATTATAACAGGCGGTAGCAACAGCTTCTGCCCAAAAGTGTTTTGGTAAATTACTATCTGAAAGCATAGTTCTCGCACACTCTTGTATCGTTCTATTTTTACGTTCAACTACTCCATTTTGTTGTGGAGTTCTTGAAAATGAGAAATTGTGAGTTATTCCCTTCTTATTGCAGAATTCCTCAAACTTTTCATTTTCAAATTCACCACCGTGATCACTATGAATAGTTATAATTTTTAAAGATAATTGATTTTGAATCCTTTTTGTAAAGTTCTTAAAACATTCAAAAGTATTACTTTTATGTTTCAAAAATATTGTCCATGTAAATCTAGAATAATCATCTACAATTACAAAAACATATTTACTATGATTTATTGACTGAATTTGAGATGGACCAAATAAATCAAGATGAAGTAACTCAAGGGGTTTTGAAGTTGAAATCATATCTTTTAATTTAAAGGAACTTTTTCTAAGCTTTCCTAATTGACATGCATCACATAAACTATCTACTTTAAAATTCATTTTTGGGAGACCTCTTACTAGATCATGTTTTGACAGTCTAGATAAGGGTTTGAAATTCAAATGTCCAAATCTCTTATGCCAAATCCAAGGGTCACTTGTATTTGCCAGAAGACATAAGTTATCATTTGAAACTTTCATACTAAGAATATAAATATTCTTTTTCCTAGTTCCCTCAAAAATTATGGTTGAGTTATTATCTTCAATATGACATTTATCTTTTTCAAATTTAATTTTATATCCTTTATCGCATAGTTGACTTATACTTAGCAGATTGTGTTTCAGATTCTTAACTAGCAAAACATTAGTAATAATAGGAGTTTCAGAGTTACCGATATTGTCGATGCCAATCACGTATCCTTTCGAGTTGTCTCCAAAGTTAACCAGTCCTCCGTCTTTGTATATAATATTATTCAGCATATCCGGATTACCAGTCATGTGTCTAGAGCATCCACTATCAAGTATCCACTTATTCCTTTTGATCTGCACAGATTTTCCATTGTGGATTGATTCCTTAATACTCATAAAGCATCTTTCCTGCACATTATAAAATTTGGGTAGACAACTAGAATTTGAATAATATTCATATGCAGACTCATGGAACAATGATGATTTAAACATTTCTAAACTAGTTTTAACAGATTTTTCAAAAATAGCCATTTTAAAACTTTTCAAAATTCAAATTATGAAACTTTTGAAAACAAGGCTCTGATACCAAATGTGAGAAATGCGGATTAAGGATATTAAGGCTAGAATTAACACTAGAGGGGGGTGAATAGTGTTATAAGAAATTTGTTAATCTTCTTGAGTTTATCTTAATTTGTTAACAATGTATGCACTAATCAAACACAGATATGAACACAGAATCAAACACAGATGCAAATATAAAGTAAAAGCAGTAAAGGAAAGAACACACCGGATTTTATACTGGTTCGGAGTTACCCTACATCCAGTCCCGCACAACTAAGTACGGATTTCCTTTCAAACTCAATTCAACAATTACAACCCTCGGTTTCAAGGCTACGAGGTACACCCTCCAGAATAACAATCCTCTGGGTAGAGATACTTGATTTTCGGGGCAACAAGTTCATCCAATTGATTTCCAGGGCTACAATCACACCTTCTCTCACTTGATTGATTACAAAAGGTCTATAACTCAGATTAGCACTTAGATCTTGTAGAGATAGTGATGGAGAATCACACTAGAAGTAATCGAGTATGATTCGATGTTGATTTCGGCAGAGTAATGGGATGATTTTGTATTAAGAAATGTGGAAGAAGAAGAGGAGTGAAAACCAGAAAAAAGTGATTAAAAATTCATTGAAATTGACCCCTATTTATAGAAGAGCAACAACCATGACCATTCATGAAGAGTTATGGCGAATAGACACTTCTTTTGAAATTTGAATTTTGAAACTAATTGACACCATGTCGACATGGGGTACTTGGGCATGTCGACATCCTAAAGGGATTTTTGGTGTTTTGATTTTCTTTGAAAAATAACCTCTATCTTATATTAAAATTATTTTAAACTTTATAAATATACTTAACTATAGTTAAAATACATAAGTAAATATAAAGACCAATATATACATATTATTTAACTATAATTTAAATCAAAGTATAAATAATTTAAATGTTAAATATATTATTTGAAAAGATAGTTTAAAATTAGGAGTATTTTTGACTTTGAAAATAAAGATGTTTTTTAGGCTAAAATTATTTAAAATCGGGATAAAGAGTTTTGAATCTTTTAAAAGGAAAGTTTTGAAATCATTTTGAAAACAATATAATTTTGTAAAATCATTTGAATTAAAATTAGTGGATACAAAACAATGTCCCACTAGATTTTGTAGGTTCCATCCTACTTAGGGTTCCATCCCTTTAATGAGCACGAAGTGGATTCCATTCCACGAATAAAATAGATATTAAGATGCCAGTGCCTTTCTATGAGTTTTAACAATATTCCTAACTATATAACTTATCTTGGAATCTTGAACTCTTGAAATTCTTGATACTCGTGAGTCTTCTATCTCTATATCTTGAATCTCTATACTGTACAGTCTTCATTCTTGATACCTGCATGGTTAGATCCTGCATATACATATATATCTAAACTTGTAATGTTAGTATTTATATTTTATAATCTATTCTAAGGTTGTTGTCATCAAAACCATCATCTCATCATCTCATGGACTAACAAATGGTTGATGGATTCCGCATCAGTTGATGATGCCACAAAATGCAGATGTTTTCCTCTTACTCTCTCTAGCATAGTGACGATGTGGTTTACGAGATTACCCCCATGATCAATCTCTAGATTTGACGATTTGGCGACAAAATTCATGGAGCAGTTCTGTATGCACGCAACTCGCCCTAAAGATGTAATGTCCCTATCGAGCGTGATCTAGGCTTTGGGAGAATCGATAACGTACTACTTGGAGAGATTTCATACAACCGTCATAGAAGTCAGTAATCCAAATGACCATTCAATATTGATGGCGATAATAATTGGGATTGAACCAGAATCTGACTATGGCGATTGGTTAGCTGGAAAACCACCAGCAACATTAGAGCGTTTCTATGCAAAAGCAGCTTAGTATTTGAGAAAAGGGGAAGCTGGATGCTTTAGGAAGAAGAATGTTGTGGGAGTGGGTGGAGAGGGAATGTAGAGTAACATTGCAGTGAAACAGCCTGGAGAGAGTTTCGAAAAAGTTCAAGTAAGTGTCCAAAATAAACCAAATCAGCAAAAGAAAGGCATTGATAGGAACCGTGAAAGAAAGAGGGATTCTGGAAGATGAAAGTCTAAGATTCCAATGTATGATACATACACACCACTGAATACATCTCTAGAGACTGTCTACTTGTCTACATGTAATCTGTGCAGTTAAAGCGCCCTACCGCTCCATAGCGTTTGAGGTGCGAAAAGTTGTAGTGGAGATATATCGGGAATATAGCAGGATATAGCGGATGACTTTTAAAAGAGGAATGATGAACATTCTACATTAAAAATGGGAACTAGTATTACTTATTATTTCCCACCAAGCTAAACAAGTTATAAAAAATTAAAGATAAACAAAGTTGACACTTAAAAAGTTAGAGCTAGTTATAATAACCAACAGCGTATATCATTGTTACATCAACTTTGAAGTTACCACAAAACTTAAAAGCAAGACATCAAGCAAAATGCTTATTTATAGGAAAGGGGGATATAGCGGGGCAACAAAATCGGGGATATAGCGGATTATTGCCGCAATATCGAGGATAATAGTGGATCCTCTATATTGGGCCACTTTATAGGAATATCATTGCCCCAAAAGTCCGCTATGGGATATATCGGGGATATATCGGGGCATTATCGGGGAATTGACTGCACAGCATGTAATACCATGCAGTATAGGGAGCTACCTCTGAAAGAATCGACGGAGAAACAAAAGAAAACTGGAAAATATTGCCAGTTCCACGAATGCTATGGTCACAACACAACTGAATGTAGGCATCTCCAGGATGTTATTGAGAAACTAATTCGGGAAAGAAAACTACAGCAGTTTGTTAACGCCCTACAAGATGGCGGGCAGGGGACACCCGATCCCAACCGAGGACAAGCGCCGCACTGGGTTGAGGATCCTACATGGACTAGTAGAAGATTAATTATCAATACAATAGCCGAAGGACAATAACCAGCCGAAAAGAGCTGGCACGAGATGGAGCACTATGCTAGCACAATCAAGCATATGAATTTTGAGTGATGTTCAAATACAGAAGATGGGGCTTCGGCCAAACAGCAGCATACAATGGCAAACGACACTGTATTCGGAAACAGAGATGCAGATAAGGTGGAGGCACCGACGATCAGCCCAATAGTGATTTCAGTCATGATCAGCCACGCCTTTGTGAGGAAATTTTTGATTGACTGTGGTAGTTCCATGAATATAATTTTCAAAAAGGCTTACGATCAGATAAGGATGGAAGCCAAGGACTTGAAACCGTCTAAAGGCCGCATTCATGGCTTTAATGGTGCTGCGATCGAAGCTGTTGGTTATGTTGAATTACCATTGGAGTTGGGAGAAGGTGACCGCAAGAAAGTGCGGATGTTGCCATTTGTCATCTTGGATTTTGACTCTCCATACAATGCCTTTCTGGGCCGATCGGCCCTAGCTGAATTCCGGGCAGCCCTTGCCCTATGGTTTTTGACTTTGAAGTTCCCAACAGATGATGGTGTAGGAGTTGTACATGGTGATCAGGCAATCGATCGTGCTTGCTATATGACTAAGTTGTGGGACGCCTAGCGAAGGGAGAAAGTTAAGGGTGTGGACAAGTCTCTCCGCATCCAAGCCACCGAAGATTGACAACCGGTGCCTGGGCCTTGGCTTGGGTGCCACAGTCGGTTCTATAAAGACATAAATTCGAGGAATGATGAGGAGGAGCCCAAAGAAACCAAGGCTGCACCGGCTGAGCTAACGATTGACATTACGGTCAGCCATGATGACCCATTACCGATCCTAAAGATCAAATCACAGCTCAAACCCTCGATGATGAAGGAACTTGCTTGTTTTCTCCGAGCAAATCTCAATTTGTTCGCTTGGACCTATTCTGATATATGTGGGATCTCATTGATAGTTCAAGCCACGCATTAAATATCGACCCTAGGTGTGTCCCGTTGAAACAAAAAAGGTGTGGCATAGATCCAAAGAGATCTGCCACCCTTAAAGAAGATGTGGATAAACACAAAAGCAATAGGTTTATTCGTGACTCCCTCTACCCAAAATGGCTATCTAATCCTGTACTTGTGAGAAAGTCAAATGGAAAATGGCGGACATGCATTGACTATTCGGATATAAATAAAGTGTGCCCTAAAGATAGCTTTCCCTTTACGAGGATCGATAAATTGGTGGACTCAACCGCAGGACATAAGTTGCTATCTTTCATGGATGTGTACTCTAGATATAATCAAATCTCGATGCACATACCTGACCACGAGCACACCAGTTTTATTACCGATGTTGGATTGTACTACTATGTGGTAATTCCATTCGTGTTAAAGAATGCTGGAGCGACCTATCAACGCCTAGTTAAACGAACGTTTAAAGATCAGATTGGAAAGACGATAGAGTTATATGTGGATGATATGCTCGTAAAGTCATGATGATTAAGCGACCACATTAGAGACTTAGCAGGAATGTTCGATATCCTTCGATATTGAAAATTGAAGATCCATCCTCTAAAATGTTCCTTTGGCGTTACATCAGAAAAATTCTTAGGTTTTATTGTCAACGCTCATGGAATCGAAGCTAATCCCAAGAAGATTCGATCAATTCACAATATCCAAATGCTAAAGACTATTAAACAAGTACAGAGTCTAAATGGAAATGTTGATGCCCTAAGCCGGTTTATTTCTAGAGCCATTGATAAATGTATTCCTTTCTTTGACTTGATTAGAAGAGGGAAAAGGAACTTTGAATGGACACAGGATTGTGAAGATGCATTCCAAGCTCTGGTGAACCACTTTGAGAGACCTCCCATCTTTTCAAAGCTGGTGGATCACAAAGACTTGTATATCTGCTTGGCCATGTCGATACATACTATAAGTGCCGCACTGCTTCGCGAAGAGAATCGAATCCAGCGACCGGACTATTATATTAGCAAGTGATTACAAGGAGCCGAAAGGAGTTATCTGAAGATAGATAAATTGGCGTACTGCCTATTAATTACATTATGAAATCTCTACTCGTATTTTTAGGATCACCCTATTAATGTTTACATCAACCGGCTATTACGATAGGTCCAACAGCGACCTGAGATGTCTGGAAAGTTACTCAAGTGGAACATCGAATTGAGCCAATTTGACATCACTTATCTCCCTCGGAGAGCCATCCAAGGACAGGCATTGGCGGACTTTATAGCAGAGTTCACTACATAGGATGATCTCCTAAAGAGCAGTGAAGCCCCTACCATCCGATGGAAAATGTATACGGATGGAGCCTCCAACGATCCTTGTTCTGGAGCCGGAGTCATACAAGCGGCTCTGGAGGATTAATCAATTTGCTACACTTTGAAACTTGACTTCCCTGCAACGAATAACGAAGCCAAATATGAACCTCTGATTATTGGACTCAAACTTGCCAAAGAACTGGGAATAAAATCTCTTGAAATCTTTTGCGATTCCCACTTGGTGGTATACCAAGTCAGGGGAGATTATCAGACTAAAGAATAATGATTCGCTCTGTACCTTAAACTAAGTCCAAGTGATATTGCTGACTTTGAGTATTATGACATTACGCACATTCCCCGGTATCAAAACAAAGAGGCCGACTCATTGGCAAAGTTTGTTAGCAGTGAGGATGCACAACAAATGGTCTTGGTTCCAGTCGAAGTATTAGATGCTCCGAGCATAAACCAGAAGGAAATGGACTTGGTACTAGAGATTGAGCTTGAGAAGTAGTTGTGGATGACTCTGATTAACGATTATTTGCTACGGGGAGTCCTTCCTGGATGGAGGAATGAAAGACAACAAATCATCCGCAAAGCTTCATGATATATCATTCAGGAAGGAGTCATGTATAGAAAGGGTTTTTCCGTTCCCCTACTCCGGTGTATCGCTCATGATGAAATAAAACGAGTCCTGAGGGAATTTCATGAAGTGGAATACGGCGATCACACTGGGGGGCAAACCCTAGCAAAGAAAATACTTCTTTATGGGTATTACTGGTCAACTGTCAATCAAGATGCTACTGATTACGCTAAGCGATGCGGCAAATGCCAGATGTATGCAAAAGTTTCGAGAGCTCCATCAATGGAAATTACACAAATGGTCAGTCCATGGCCGTTTTCTATATAAGTCATAGATATTATCAGTTCCATGCCGATCTCAAAAGGTGGTTCTTCACTTACTTATCTGGAACCTTCTAAGGGCTGCCACATTGTCATTGGTCATTGGAACATGCTCAGCTATTTAAATGATGAGTACTTCTTTGTTCGCTACCCTCCTGGCTTTGCTCAGAAATGGCTGTCAGGATGTAAGTTCTACTACAACACTTCATTTCAATGGCACTAATCCATCTAAATCACTAATTCTTTTATTTCATAACTTTTTAGATATTTTAAAGAGGCCTAGCAATGCAGCTTTAGCACATACCCTCCAAGTTTTGCACACTGTTCCCATCAAAGAGCGGGAGATGAGATTTCTTTTGACAAATAAAAGGATATGGCACTTCAATCTTTTGGATAACAATCATAGTTTAGGCCTCGTGCCAAATGATCGGGGAGGTGCTAGCCTGTTGAAGAAGCTAGAGTCGAGCCTCAAGCCGAATAGAACCCAGAGATTGCGCTTATTCAAGATCCTTATGTTAATTAAGAAAATAATATAGAGGGAGACGGTAATGATGACATCATGGAAGGACGAGATGATGGTGGTGATGACGATGACGATAATAAGGACGTGGTGATGGTAAGGATGTAACCTCAGTCACGAGTCTGCTGGAAAAACGAATGCAATAATCAAACATTACTTATATCCTGTCGTCTGAAGCTAAAGATTATTTCCCACCATCCAGCCTTACAGCCACATCATGATCTAGTCGAAGAAGAAACGTCGGCTCCTCCAACTTTTTGCAGCCTTGACAACATCAGCCTTTGTGATATTGGATCTCTTAACTGCCAGACTGCTAATGTGCCGATGACTGCTACCTGGTAGATAACTCCCATTGGTAAACTTCAAGAGCATGGTTCATGGGGAGCACTAGGAAACATTAACACTTCATAACACTTTAAGTCATCATACTTTTACACTATACATGATGTCCTTAGATTTCGAGGTCTTAACTTGACTTGTTTTCTTTCAGGTTCAATGGAATGTCAACATCTTTTCGATGACCTCAAAAGCTATGGTGCTAATTATCGTAGGCATGACTCCTCGTGTCGACATCATGAATCATCTCATGAGTTTAGTTCAAGTAGGTGTCATAGAAGAGATCGTGAAAGCTGAGAAAGAGATTACTAGTGCCGCGATGACCATCGTGGAGAGTCCGGTAGAACTTCTTCTACTCAATATTGGGCTGACTCTCCTTTTCCCATAAGTATGGATTGATACTTAGCAAGGCACGATCCTATTTCTTCTTCCCAAATTCCTACTACGCTCACTTCGATGCCACTTGGCATGCATCCATTGGTATCTACTTAAAAATCTAAGCAGCCTAATTCAACCGTCCGGGTCTGCATTTTTTAATCCATCTAGACGAAAGCATGGCAAGGAACAAATTCGTGTTCCCATTTATATACGGTGACTGAATCTGCCTCTATTCCCCAGCTTGTTGCGATGCAAAGAGCCTTTCCCAAGTTCTTCTTTGATGGAGTTAAGTTGTTTATAATTTGAAGGATATTCCTCATAACGTAGGCATAAGAGCCATGACCTATGTGGGTGACATGTACAATAAATATTACACATGGAGGAGGCATATGGGAGCCCTCTCTGATTTTAATAAGGGGAAAATGGTGGAACTTTAGGGAAAGGAGTTGCTGGAGCATTATTGGGAATCTAGATAAGAAAGTGGACGAACTTGGGAAATCTCGTCTGTATCTAGAAAATAAGTTGGAAGAAGAAAAAAAATCCTTTAAAGAGAAATTTCAGATGCGGCAGTATTAGATTCAAGCTGCACATCACCAGAGTCATAATTTACTCTAGAAAATGAGACTCTTTAAAAGATGGTTGACGAGTAAGCTATGGTTATCAAGAATTTAAAGGCCACTTTGGAGGTTGAAAAAAGAGAGGAAGATGATGCTCTCACCCATGCCCAAGTGTATGTAGAGCAACTGGTTGATGCTTAGTGAGTGAAAAAGTACATAGAGCTTCATGTGAAAACTGCCGAGTACCGGACCAAGTCAAATAGAGACTACCCTAGTTCACTTCTATGCAAATGTTATCAAGTACATGAATTTAAGGAGGTTTGATAAGGGATACCTCAGCGCCTTGGCCATGGCTTGGGAGGAAATAATTAAGAAAGGGAACGTTCTAGTGGCATTAAGGTCGATGAGAAGAAATTGAAATATGACCTTTTGGATGATGAAGGTCTTGATGCACTTACTATGGGCCATGTTATGTTGGAAACTTAGGCTGCTGATTCTGCTGATATGCCTATAGGGGTCCTTCCCGAATCTAGTTCTAAAGATTTGGGTGAAATTTTTACTTCCGTTTCTAAGGGCCCTCAGCAGAGACTCCAATTGTAACAGCAGTTACTTTCAGTGCCATCATTTCCTCCACATTAGGGCCTCTCCCTACTGAATTCATTATCCCTTCCTCTGACATTATGACAACTCTAACTACCATGCCAATTTTGCAAACATCTACCGCTTTCACATCTTTAGCCAAAGTTCAATATAATTCCAAAGAGCCCGGCTACACACAGTTAGAGTCCATTCCAAAGTTGCCCATCTTATCTCCGATCATGGAGGGGGTTCTGCAGGAAATCCTCCACAAGTGACCTCTACTTCTCTTGAAGGTAATCATTAACTTCTCCTATCTTCGAGAAGGCTCAAATGACAACCATCAATATCTCTAATCTTTTTTTTTCACTTTCTCAAATTTTGGATCCACTTGATCTTGCACCTTTACCTAAAGGAGATTTTACTTTAGGAACTATGGCTTTAGTGGCAGAATTAGTTATCGTGTCTTCCCCATTCATATCCCAACTTCTTCAGTTGGTCAAACGCTTAGTTCTAATGCTGAAAAGATTCACTCTTGATTAAAGAAGCTATGGATGATCCTAACATGATGCAAGGGGATGATGATATAGTCATTGCAGGGGCCACTAAGCATACATCTGAGCCGTCAATTTAGGAGGAGAAGACTCTGCAAACCAAGAAGGTTTGGGAAATTAAGAAGGAAAAGATCGATGACGTTCCTTCTCCTATTTTGGTTGCTTTGCCTATACCGCCACTTGTTATTCCAACTTACGCTCCACCAATAGGTAGCATTAAGCTAATGCCCTCAAGTCTTTGAGAAGCGACTATGATTGGAACACAGATCCTAAGGACTGCCTATCTGGGGGAAGAAAAGGTAGATCTGGCAAAAGGCATGTCGTAGTTTCTCATTAAGGAAAGAGGGAGAAGAAGAGGAATAAAAAGCATACTTAATCACTGCTTCGTTATGTTATCGTTTGTTTTAGTTTTAGCTTTTTTGTATATAGGTCGTTGTTGTGCGGGTACGACTGCCGCCTTTGTTTGTAAAGATTTTCAGTTGTAATTAAAATAGTTTTTTAGACTTTCATCTTGTCTTTGCCTATATACTTAGTTTGATTATATTTATTGTGATTACATTTGAATTAGACCAATGTTATTATTCACCATAGCTCTATATGTATGAATAACTTCTCACCATTGCTTAGCTTATTTCATCATTTCATTTAATTCATCTTTACCAAAACACTTCCTCATTAGCTAATAGAACTATGATCGTCTTGCTAACATCGTAGTATACCGAGCCCATCTTCAGTTAGGGTCCGTTTGGCCAAAGATGAAGTTGGATTTCCATATCTCTTCCTATCTCTGGGAAGTGATGTTTTGGACATCTATCTTTGGACATCCATGCTCGATCTTGCCTATCTTTAGGCATTGATTGTCAGTGTTCATTAGAAAAGGTGTTTTATAAGTTTACCTCTAGATGTTTGTACTTGATCTCGCCTATCTCTGGGAATTGATCGTATTTGGAAAAGGCGATTCAATCCCTTACCAAGTCCTATCTCTGGGACCTAGTGCTTAATATGCCTACCTAAATGTATCGCCATCGGACCTTGCCTATCTCCGGGCAATGGTCAAAGGTTAAAGGTATAGGGCAAATCATCATGATTGACCCTAGTGTGATTATACTCTTGCGTTCCAACCAATAAAGACAGATCGAGATCTCGGGATTGTATAATTTTAGCATCTCATACACTCCAGGCAAGGAGGATATTGTAGCCGATGACTTGAGTATAAAGCATGCGATGTTGAGTCTTATGTTCTTGGAATGGAAGCAGTTGGAGTTCATTTCTACATTTTGTTTATGACCTTCATCGGATATTACAACAGGATTGCCGGTAGCTTTGAATGTTCAACCTTCACTTATTGACCATATAGGTTCAAGTCAGAAGCAAGACAAAGAGTTGTTCAATATTTTTGAGAAGCTGAATAGAGGAGAGCATTGAAGTCATTTGGATTGCTATTCCATTGATTCGAAAGGGCGGTTGCAAAGGGATTGTAGGTTGCGCATCCTTCTTGTTAAGGAGTTGGTAGACATAGTACTAGCTGAGTCCCATCATTCTAGGATGACTATTCATCCCCGTGGTGGTGAAAAAATGTATTGTGATATAAAGAAAGTATTTTTTTCACCTAGTATGAAGAGGCATGTAGTAGAGTACGTTTCCAAATGTGTGACTTGCCAATGGGTAAAGGTGGAGCAGAAGGATATTAGTGGGTTATTATAGCCTTTAGATATTTACAATGGAAGTGGGCAAGTATGTCTATGGATTTTGTTATTGGGCTACCAAAGGGTAGAAGTGGGAATGTGATTATTTGGGTCATAGTCGGTCGACTGACCAAATGTGCTCATTTTGTTCCATTCAGGAGTGCAAGGACGGCTGCATCTTAGGCGACCTTATATGTATGGGAGATAGTTTAGTTGCATGGAGTTCCTTCTAGCATTGTTGGTGATCGAGATCCACTTTTTACTAGTGAGTTTTGAAGGTGTCTACAAGAGCACTAAACTGATTCTAAATACCATGTATCACCCACAGACGAACATTTAGACTGAGAGGGTGAATCGAGTATTGAAGGACTTACTTCGGATGTGTATTTGGGATTTTGGAGGCTCGTGGGTTGTCGTTGGTAGATTTTGCATATAATAATAGCTATCAGGCAAGTATTGGAATGGCACCATTCGAGGCATTATACAGAAGGCCTTGTAGTTCACCATCTTGTTCGTGGGACACTATAGATAGAATCATTCTTGGACCATATACTATAAGGGGGACTTCAAAGAAAGTAGACTTAATCCATAGAAGGATAAAGACTACCCAAGATAGGAAGATATCATATGCTGACAGAAGACACATGGGGTTGGAGTTCATAATGGATGGCATAGTCATTGTGAAAGTCTTGCCACTTAGACACGTTATGAGTTTTGGCAATTCAGGAAAGTTAGAACCAAGGTTGTGGGTCCTTTTTCGATAGCAGAGAGAATAAGGACGTTGGGGCATAGAGTGGAGCTTCTTAAAAAGTTGGTGGGAGTTCATAATGTCTTCCATGTGTCACACTTGCAAAAGTGTCTACATGATTCAGCTATTGTTGTCGAGCTAAGTCACTGGAAGAAGTTGAAGTAGAGAGAGTCTCACTTGTTTGTCGTGCACCTACCCATATTATTGAGCATGAAACAAGGCAACTCCATAACAAAGAAATTAACATGTTACAGTCCAGTGGGGAGATGACCCAAAGGAGAGTGTGTGGGAGCCCGAGAGATGATCCGAGCTACCCATCCATTGCTCTTTTTAGTGCGTTTCCATTTACATTAGTATAATTATTAGTGTATGTAGCATTTATTTTAGAATATCTCATATGTAGGAATGCTTGGATGCTAGGCATGATTGTGAAGCTTTAACTAGGACAATTTTTGGATAATTGATGAGTTTTACTAGTTAGCATTGCATGTATGAGTTGATATATTCAGTTAGCCTACAACACACACAACTTTACTCATTATTTTATCAGTTACGTGCATATGTTTATTACATATTTGTGTATATATTGAATGGTTGCTCATCCATATAGAATATAAAGCAAGTTGGACGTTGCATGCATTTTGGATACAAAGCATAAGCACTTGCCTTTCAGGAGGTCGACTAGTTCAGAATACCACCTAATTATATACTACGTATATGTTCATATGTGTTCCACACCTATATGTACATGCTACATTAGAAATTTTGAATTTAAGGACAATATTTGTAAATGGTTGATGGTTGATGGTTGAGTGGATAGTTGTAGATTTTGGGTGTATGCATGAATTGCATTTTTCTATCCTTAGAGATTTTGGAGACAAAATCCTATTTAAGAGGAGAAGAATGTATCATCTCGGAAATTCTAAAAATAAATTATAATAATAGTAGGAAAAAAAATATAATTTTACATAAGAGGACAAAATAATATTTTACATAAGTGGACAAAACAATATTTTCATAAATGTTGGAATTAAGCCACGGGACTTATTTCATTGTGTTCGGAATATTGTTTACATTTGAGAAACCTGTATAACTTGTTAAATTTGATCAAATGTGTTAAAATTAAGGGAAAATATGGTTGATGGCATTTTCATAAATATGGATTTCTGGTCATGCTTAGCAACCCAAGATTTCAACTTTAAATAAGACCCTAATGCTCTTTTTTCTCACTCAAAACCCTAGCCACCACTCTTTACGTACATTTCTTCTTTCTATTCCTCAAAAACTTCTCATTCTAAACAAAACACATTTTCTCCTCAAAAATTTCTAAACAAAAATAAAAATAAAACAATGAGAAATAACATTAAAAGAAATCGAGAGAGAGGCTATGAATCTAGGGCATAGGACTAAAATTAAAGGAAGAAGAGGGGTAACAAACTCTAATCAAAAGAAGAATTCTACAAGCAAGGTGAGTGGGTTTATCTACAAAATGTATATGATAAAGATAAATGATTGATTTTCAATTATATGCCTTCTTAGTGATAAAAAACAATTTTTACTCCTGAATCTATAGACTTATTTTGAAATCACTTGGTAAATGAGAAATAACCCAGTGATATTGGCTTTAATCTTGTAGATCTAATTTTATATAACATGTTTTAGTTGAATTTAATAAATAAGAATTAATTTAATTTGAAACAACCCTTAATCACATAGATCCAATTTATCAAATGAACTTGGTTTGATAAGTAGGGATAAGTGAACATATTTGTTGAAGTTAATTTGATTTGATTTGATTTACAGTAAAATATATATTATTATCGCTTTAAATATGTAGATAACCCTTTGAAATACATATAGGAAATTTGATGGAAAACTATGTATAAACATTGGGAAAAATCACTTGGAATCATATCAAAAATACTATAAAAATATACCCCTAAATCTGAGATTAAAATCATGAAGAAAATCGATAAAATAAAATAAGCCAAGTTTATTAAAATTCTTAAAACAATGAACCAGATGTCTAAAAATGCTAATCAGATGTTTGAATGCATTTTTTAGACGTCCAGTACTATTTTTTAAATGTCTAATTACAAATTTTACAACCCAAGAGTGGCATGATGCATGTATTTTATATAGCTAGTTAGACATTTGACATATTTATTCAAACGTCTGAAATATGCCAATCAGCCCAAGTTGAACCTGGGCCTATTACACACCAAGTAGGAAGGGTGGGGGAAAGCATGTTCCCTCTTCCTTATTCACGCAGTGTAGTGGAGTTATGCAGCAAGTTGGAAACGTGATCACCTTGGCGAAGTCCTAGGCTCGCGCTTTATGAAGTTGGTTGACATGACATTTAGCATGGCGAGCGACTAAATCATAATTAGAAGCTCCTATCATTTATAGTCGGTCCTAACAACTAATGGGTGGGTGTTGGAAAGAAGGTTGGTGGAGAAATCCACTATAGTTGGAATTGTTAATCTTGCAAGGAGTTGGAATCTTTAATCCACTCTAGAATACTACTTGTGTAATGATAGAGAGCATAGGATACATATACAAGAGATGGAAACTAGACTGGGATTGTTAAACCGAAATATTTGAGAATGTTGACCCAAAGAGGAAAATTTGGGACTGTTAACCCGAATATATATAGACTTAGCATAGTAAGCTATATTTGAATCAGAGTAGACCAAACAACTATAATTGTGAATATTAACTCAATAAGTAGCTATCTTTGCATAAAATATTCAGTTGATATGTTCCACCTATATGTGGAAATCTTCATAAATTGTCACCATAGGAGTAGTTAAATCATATCATGAAAATAGTTAATCGCTTACATATAAGAAACACGCACACTAAAGAACACTCTTAGGATATGCTATAACTAAACTTTAACTACTTGTCCACACCATACCGCTAGTGATATAATTCACTCACCGGACTATGTCTAACCCCCTCCATTTCTCCCTCTTCATGTCTATTACAGGAGGACAGGTCAGTAGGTGATTGGGCCAGAGTTTGGTACATGGGGGAGAACGTATAGCTCTCTAGAGTTACATCTATTTATTGTTACTCTACATGTATTTCATTTTTTATTATGTTGTTCTTATCCCCAGACTTTATGTATTATTTTTTAGAGACAATGTTATGAGGACTACGTTTATATCGAGACTATTATACGATTTAGTTATACCTTGTATTTATATTTTACTCCTTCCGCTGTGAGATCTGAAAGTGTGGTATGTTTTAAATTTATATCTGTCTTTGTACCATGTAAATCATTTTAAAACCTAACGACTCTTACTTCTTAGCACGAAGCGAGTTCGAAAGTAACTTTTGACTTTGGACCGATGTGTTTGGAGGTGCAAGTTGTTACAAGTT
Source organism: Allium fistulosum (assembly GCA_030737815.1). Lineage (NCBI taxonomy): Eukaryota > Viridiplantae > Streptophyta > Magnoliopsida > Asparagales > Amaryllidaceae > Allium > Allium fistulosum. Next base: position 874,448,868 of record CM060905.1, on the reverse strand, counting down.
CCACCCAGGAGTTCCCATTCTTGAACTCATCCTTATGGATCATCATTACAACTCCCATCCTTGTGTCATCATCATCCAAATAGCTATAAATGTCCATTATAAGTCATAGAGTCATCCCATCAAAGTTCTAAAGTGTCTAAGTCAAAGCACCACGTCATCCCCTCCCTATCAAAAATTCTTGTCGTAAAGCCATAACATCAAAAATCAAGCTTCGAACAAATAAACAAACCAATCTATCACGTTGCCCGAAGCCCACCTTAGCTTCCCTTAAGAATTGGCTAACATTGGCCAACCCTATGAGTGATCGGTACCGACCCATCTATTTACTGTCACATGTAAGCCTCCATGAAGTTTTCCCCTATGCGTCCCGAAGTTTCTGCGCAAGTGCCTCGAAGCCTAGACCTCTCGATGTCGAGAATTCTCCTATTCTAAAAATCTGCTCGAGCCTACAAAACCTCTCATCCAATCTCTACAGCCCAAAGTCTCCCTCAAGTACTAAGCATTCTAGCCCATATAATCACATGCCAATTTCCTCAAAGTGAAGCTACCACCGATTGGTTTTTAATATCTACCCCTACCACTATTTGAAGTCATCAAAACTCCATATTTCAAGTCCAAACCACTTGCGACCACTCATGTAGCTTACTTAGGCTCTAAAGAACATCATATTATGGTCGCATGTGATTTTGATCACTTTTGCTGGTTGATCCACTCAAATGATGACCACTTACAAATCACACTTAAATGAATTAAAAATACATTAAACAACCATTTCCAAGCAATACACAACATTCATACATCGTTATAAAATAATACAATCAATATCCAAGCAATTCTATCATCCTAGATCTATCAAAATAGCAAATGACAACCGATATGGTCAAACATCCAAAAATGAATCAAAATTAATATTTATCTTTATAAACCCATTTTAAAGATATTATTAAGGTCAAATTTAAGATAGATATCATTTTAACGTTTCAAAATCATTTAAAAACATCACTTTTGCTTATAAACAAGGATAGTAAATGGATAAGTGTAAAACCACTCAGCTAGATCAAATTAAGCAAAATACCAACGAAATCCCATGATGAATGGTAGCCTTCACATTTCCTAAGACACCCAATTCATAATTTAGCTAACCCCCTAAATAATTATCTTCTGATGTTAAGATTTGGCTAATTAAAGTAGGGAAAATGATTGTGGCTGAAAATGAATTAATAAATGTTTTGTTCAGTTTTGTGAAGTGGGAAAACTGATTAGGAACTTCATAATCTCCATAAAGGCTCAAATCCCGAAATGGTTTAATGGGCCTAATCCGAGCCTAATTAATTACCCATTAATCTACCTAAAAACTACCAATTTTCAAATAGTTATATCTCCTAAATGGTAAAGCCAAAAATCTATTATAACAACTCTATGAAATGAGAATCCATCGTATCTTTCCAATGGAAGTGGTCTTAGACCCTAATTCAACTGCTATCAAAAGTTATAGCCCATACAAATTTTTTGGTCAAACTATCCGCTGAAATTACTAGGGTTCAAAATTGCTATACTCAACATTCCCCAAAGCTATAACATCATATAAAAATTTTGAGTATAAAAATAATATTTTACAACCCTCTGATACGTAAAATATGGGTCGTTACACTCTTACCCATTAGGGATTTTGTCCCCCGAAATTACAATTAAAAAAGGAAAAGTGAAACGCATAATTTCCTCCCCGACATGCCTATCAACGACAAGCAATCATCTCAAGCTTCACATATGCACCCATAAGCAAGAAGTAATATCTACATCAATCTTACCGTGTAGAGTACTAAACATCAAATATAATACCAAATGTGAAAGCTAACGATAAAATGGAAATCTTACTATTATCCACCTTTATAACCAAGCCATATTTGGATGAGTCGAAATATCAAATAGTAAGATAGCAGAGCAAAAGTCTGGAAATAATAACTTTAGAATTCAAATTCCAGTTAAAGTCCAAAGACGTAGTTACAAATCTATCAATTACCTTTGGAAATAGCTTACATGCCAAAGTGCTTCAAAGGCCAAAGCCAAAAACCAACATCCAAGACAAAGTCTTGGATCGGTACCGATCTAAGAAGCTTGGGCCGGTACCGATCCATAGCGGTTGCTCAATAATACTGTTTACTTCATGCCATATGGAGCTAAGATAATCATTGATCCAAGCACGCAACGTGGGATGGATCGCTAATGATCCACGACTCAAATATCAATAGATAATCCCATGTTTCATAGCAACTTAACTAAATGCCTTTGTTTCACCATCGATTCAAGGACTCCAACCAAATCCAAGCTCATGTCAAGATAATTAACGTTCTAAAAGAAGATGTGAACCACCAATTAGTCTTGCCGAATCAAATAAAGTCCAACAAATGATCCCCATGGGTTTCTACCAAAGTGTAGCCTTCAGGTCGGTATCGACCAATCAAAACTTCTAATTTGGCCATGATCTTTTCAGACCAACTTCTTCAGGACGTGGAGAATGTGGAGAGAACATGGTGAAGGCAAATCTGTTGATCTTTGTCTATAAATAGAGGATGAAAGACACTATTTTAAGTTCCATTTTTTTCTACAACATAATTTTTTGTACTACTGTTGTAATTTCTTGGATCATCATCAATTCGTAGGCTACCAATCCATAAGATCACATTTGTAGAAACTTTGTAGAATCATTAACAAAGTTCAAGTGGATATAGGTTAGTGATTAGTCGAACCACTATAAATCATTGTGTGTCGTTTTATTTTGACTTCTTCATTTTATTCTCTTCTATTAATTTCTAGGGTGTTGTACCGACTTTTGGCGTAAATATTTAGGTGCTTTCACTAAGAGCATTTCCAATCTCTCGCCATTTGGATCTATCTTCTATTTTTGGATTTCTTTAGTCCACAAAGTAGATCTGCAAGTTTAATTCTCAAGATCCATGATTATTCAGATTTTTCCAAGTCTATCACAGGATCTATTGAAGTAATGGCTCCAAGAAATGCTAAAGAAAAATAAACCACTTCCCGACCCACTAATGAAGTCGAAAATATTGGTTCTAAACACGTTAAAGAAATCGCTCAGCCAAACACTGTTGAAATTCAGAGTGCTACAGAAATGATTACCAGGGTTGAGATGGATAAGATGATAAAGTAACAAAATAATAAGTTACTTGAAAGTCAAAATTCAATGATGAAACAGATAAAGAGAACCTAGATTTGATGACCTATATGTCCCAAGGTCATAAAAGGAACAGGAGGAAATTATTGCCTTCCAATTTAGAAGAAGATAGTTCCTACTCATCCAATGAAAATCACAGAGAAGGGAAGCAAAAAGTGAAAATAAAAGAGCACGGAACATTAAATATTAGCATAGATAGGGCTCAAAACCAAAATGCACAGGTTGATATTGAACCAGCCTCTTAGGTCAGTACTGAACTGAGGATATTTAACCCTAGTGATGGTGGTGTTGTTAATTTGCTTAATGAAGTTGATGGTGGAAATGGTCCTTTTATTGGTGGTTAGAACATTGAAGTTCATACGACTATGATTGAACCATCATGTAGAAATCATAGAAATCGATCGGTTGGGCAAAAGGTTCAACTAGAGACAGGAGAACCTAGATATTATCGAATCCACCGAGACAGTTTGCAGAGTCAGATGCTTGGGGTAGCCATGATTATCATCGTTTAGTAGATCCGATGGAACCAGAAATTTTGGTAAATACGGTTGAGGAAGCTAGTGAGTGAAAACAGCATAGAAATAATGATGATGGGGTTCTTCACCTGGTAGGAACCCGTATATCAAGGAGATTCTACGATAGAAATATCCCAGAAGATTCGCTATGCCTACCATGTCGTCCTATAATGGAACAATGGACCTAAGATAGCATTTGTTAAAATATAAATGGCATATGAACACAACAAGGGCAACGGATGCCATGAGATGCCGATGTTTCATGATATTTTTGGAAGGTGTTGCTCCAATGTAGTTCACTTAACTTCCATCGTGGTCCATATCTTCATTCGACCAACTGGCAAGGAGATTTGTGAAGCAGTTCTGACTACATGCAACCCTTCCAAAAGATGTAATGTCATTACCAAACCTTTTTGAATGACTTCTTAAGCAGGTTTAACACAGGTGTGACTAAAGTAAGCAATGCCAAGGAGGACATCAATGACTTTGATTAGGGGAATGCATCCTGATATGGATTTCGGCAAATGGTTAAAGATGAAACCACCACCGACCATGGAAGATTTTACAAAAAGGAAACTCAATACTTGGGCTTGGAAGAAGCAAGTACGACTGCTACGAAGGTTGGTGGTAGAAAATCTTCTAAGGTGGTTTAAAGTAACGTGGCTGTGAAAGAAAAAGGAGAGTCTCCAAAGAATGCCGTTGTTAATGTAGGAAACAAAATGTAATAATCAGAAGAGAAATAACTAGGTAATGGAGGTAGAAAGTCAAACTTCAAGAATGTTTAAGTTTTCCGGTTAAGTTTTCCGAAACATAAGGACTATACGCCGCCAAATGATACGGTTGAAAACATCAACCTTGTGACATAGGTTACTGAACATTATAAGAAACCAACTCTAAGGGAGTCGACAGAGAGAGAGAGAGAGAGAAAAGGTCTAGGAAGTACTGCCTTTTCCACGAGATGCAATGCCATAATATGAATGAATGTAGACATTTGCGAGATATGATTAAAGAACCGATCGACAAAAAGAAACTTCAATAATATGTGAAAGCCCGATAGGACGGTAGGCAAGGAAATACTCAACCTTAGAGACAGTTGCTCCAATCGGGCCAAGCTGGGCCTAGAGATGATGAGCCTATGCGGCTTGGGAAAAGAATTATTATTAACACGATTATTAATTGGCCTCACCCAGCTGAGAAGAGCTAGAATGAGGTGAAAAGGTATGGTAATTCTTTAAAGCATATTGTGCGGGAGAGTTGCTTTGTCGTTAAGGACGGAGCTCTGACAAAGTAATTAAAGACCGTGATGGATGATATAGTATTTATAAACCATGACGTGGATGGGATCGAAACACCTACACTTGACCCTCTGGTGATATCTGCCACGATTGGGCCAGCAATCTTGAGGAAAGTTCTTATCGACTGTGAAAGTTCTATTAATATATTGTTCAAAAAATCTTATGACCAAATGCCGATTGATGGTCAGGATCTAAAGACCTGCATGTTTTGGATTTAGAGATTTACCAGAGAGGATGGGGAGTCTATTGGGTTTATGGATTTATCGATGGTTTTAGGTGAAGGTTGTCACAAGAGAGTGCAGGTTGTGACCTATATTGTGATGGACATGCTTTCTACATACAATGCCTTTTTGGAACGACCGACCCTTGCAAGTTTTCGGGTGGCCCTAGCCCCATGGGGCTTAACAATGAAATTCCCTACAGAGAATGAGGTATGAGTCATCCAGGGTGACCAGAATATGGGATGCAAAGCTATGTCATGGAGCTGAGAGAAACAAAGCAGCATGACAAAGGAAATGATGTGGAGAGGACTCTCTGCATTAGGTCAGTTGATGCATAGCAAACACTGCCTAAGCCTTTGTTTGATCGATGTTTCAGATTCCACAAAGCTATGGATATGCGGAAAGAGTCGGATAATACGACGGTGTCCCAGGCCAAGTTAATGATCTACAATGTAATACCCCAGATTTTTGGTAACATTATTTAGAATATTTAATTAGTTAAATTAAATAAAATAATGTGTTGATTAGGGAACTGAGATTTGATTTAACTAAGGAGTAGCCATGCCATTTAACAATGAATTAAAAGAAGCTTAAATTGAAATAGAGGAGGGGTAAATAGGAAAGAGGCCATTCTTATACCCTAAACCCAAGGCCATGTAAAACATACACATTCATTTTCATTTGAAATTTTTTATAAACCAAGGCAAGCTACCATTAACAAGGAAGAGAGGAAGAAAAGCTAGGAAGAAGCTAATTCAAATCAAATCTATTCACATCTCAATCTCTATAATCTCTAAAGCTAAGGTGAATAATGTTTACATCTCATTTTTGATTGTATTTTCAGGTTTTAGATGATTTCTGAATATTTTGCATTGTTTTGCCATGATTTTGAATGATGGAATGATTATATATACATGTTGATGATTTATGTATGTTCATATTGATTTTATGATATGTTTTAAGGTGAAAACACTATAAAATGACATCCAAATGCCTTGCGAATTTTTATGAAGATCATAAATATTATTTTGGAGATGGGTTTCAATTTTTGGAATTTTTTGAAATTATGTGGAATTTATATGAATTTTCTAGTAAAGAAATTGCTAATTTGGGTTAAAATTATTTCCGGTTAAATAATAAAAGATTGGTGTCTGAAATTTTTATATGTTAGAAAACATATTAAAATAGATTTTTTGGAATTTTTGTATTTTTTTCCTAAGTTTTTTAAGGGTTATATAAAATTATTTAAGGTATGGGATTTAAATGTTTTATATAATTAAAGAGGAGAAGAGGCTTTTTGTAAAATGATTTAAATTATAAAATCTGAAAAGTCAGCAACACTTTTGACAAAGTGTAGTACTTTTTATTGGTAAAGAAAGAGGCAACCAATCACAATTAGACACGTAAGGCAGGTTAGGTGGAAAAAACTATTTGCTACATGTTTTTCACTGTTTCGACACCGTCGGTACCAAGTTCCGCCTCCTCATCTTCGCTTCCGACATAGTCGAAACCAATGCACATGATATCAGTTTATAGGTACATAGTGAATTGGATGTAGGAGGAAGGTAGGGAGTTGAAACCAGGGGTTTAGAAGGGGTTGAGGCAGTCCTTTGTTTTTAAATTAAAGAAATACGCATGATTGCTTTCGACTAAATGGCTTTCGACTAAGTAGCTTTTGACCAGGTCAAATGATTTAAAGGAAATGGTTTCAATTGGGTTGCGCCTTTGTTTTTAAATAATTGCTTTCCACTTAGTCGAAACCTTTTGGCTACCGCATTTTTACCTTTCGATACAGATGGTTTCGAAAGGGGTTGTTTTGTTTTCTAAAAACTTGGCCACCTCTCTAATGCTTTCGAAGCGATGGTTTCGACACCATCACTTCTTTACTTAGGAAATGGTTTCGAAGCAGATGCCTTCGACTTAAATGTGTTAAGAACCTTTTTTTCTATATGTAAAGTAAAACCCAAATGGTTTCGAAAGAGATAATTTTAAAAAGGTTTCAAAACAGATGCTTTCGACTTTAATGGGTTTTTGATCCTTTTGCTCTATTTGAAGGCAGAATCCAAATGGTTTCGACCGAGATGTTTTTCAAAGGATTCAAGGGGGTAAATTTTTGAATGGTTTAGAAAGGTTACCACATGTTTTAAATTGAACCTAAAGTGCTTTCGAAAGGATTGTGTTTTGACTATTTCGAAAGGTTTTAATGAACGATTTCGAAAGGGGTGGTTCCCCAGGGTTTTGAAAGGGTTGAAAGGAATGGTTTTTCCTATTTTTTCGAAAGGCAATACTTAAAAGGTTTTAAAGGAGGATGTCTGATATTTTGAAGCTTTCAGTGAACAGAAAGGAAAGATTTTTCCAATGTTTTTGAAGGATAATATTTAATGGTTTTGAAAGGGTCTTTCAATTGTTTTGAAGGGGTTACCTTCAATGGTTTCGAAAGGGTTGTTTAACGGTTTTAAACAAAGGTTTCGAATGTATTAAATAGGCAATGTAGCATAAGTATCTTCAAGTTAGAAAGGTTTTTAACTTGTTTTGGAAGGATAGTTAATCCTCATTAAATCTCATCAACATTATTTTGAGTAAAGTATATATAACATGGCAAAATGGCTTAGATTAAAGCTAAATATGTATTTTCCTTATATATATGTACGATTTGAAGGACTAAATCATTTTGAAAAGGTTTTCAAGGAAAATTTAAAGGGTCCCTAAGAAAATAATTCGGACAATCAGTCCATTTTACAGGCAATCGGCCTAGATTTCGGACAGTTAGTCCAGTTTGCGGGCAGTCAGCCCATTTGTATGGACAGATAGTCCATTTGTAGCATAACGCACCTTTCTATTATGTTGTGGGCAGATAGTTCACATATTACCTGTTTTACGGACAGATAGTCCATTTATTAGCATAAAGGATATTGCTATTTTGATATAATCAGTTTGATTAACCAGTTTGGTTGCAGGAAAGGATTGTAAAATATATGTTTTGAAAAGGATATTAGTGAGGGGAAACCGTTCCGTTAAGTGGCATGGTCTCATTTAATATCAATAAACCGAGATGTAACAGAATTATTCACACCAAGATTTAAGTCTGACTCGAAGTTTTTGTTTCCCTTAAACTCTCGGGTGCTCAAAATTGATTTGAGTAGGCTGAGGGTTGAGGTTTTATGGTTCTAGTCTTTTGGCAAATAAAGCTTCCGAAGATGAGCAGGTGGCTGACGGATAGCTAATTAGGAATTGCAGATTGTTTTGTTTATTTTCGCTCTGTATATTATGTCAGATATGACTATATTGCTTTGATCAACCAAGGGGGCATCGTCATATGTCGCTCTTGGCGTATTTTTGTAATGATTATAATTAATCCTTATCTGGGAAGCGATATGGGATTATGTAACTTGGATATGAATTCGTTTTGAAATGTAGTCAGCAAAAGTTGTTTTTTTATCTGTGATTTTGTTTGTACTCAAGTGCTTCTGATATTATGAATACCATTATCATTATCGTATTTTGTCACTAGATGTTAATGCTATGGATGAATGTAGCATCTGTAGCGCTTAGCTTTTGGCCTCCAGATACAGGTTGTTACATACAACCCAATCGATTAGAATAATCTTACTCGGGTGTAACACCCCATATTTTTGGTAACATTATTTATGATATTTAATTAGTTAAATTAAATAAAATAATGTGTTGATTAGGGGATTGAGATTTGATATTTTAAGGGGTAGTCGTGCGATTTAACCAATTAAGTAAAATAAGAGTTAAAATGAAATAGAGGAAGGATAAAATAGGAAAGAGGCCATTCTTATACCCTAAACCCTTGGCCGTGTATCATATGCACGTTAATTTTTCATTTATCCAATTTTTTAAACTTGAGGCCGGCCACCATTAACAAGAGAAAGAGGAAGAAGATTAAGAAAAGCTAAGAAAGAAGCTAAATCAAATCAAATCCATTCAAATCTCAAGCTCTTTAATCTCTAATGCTAAGGTGAATAATGACTAGATCTCAAACTTTTTATTGTTTTCGGTTTTAAGTTGAATCCGAACTTATTTACAATGATTTGCCATGTTTTAGAATGATGGAATGATTATATATACTTGCTGATGATTTATGGTTGTTCACAAAAATTTTATGAAATGTTTTGATATGAAAATCCTATTAAATGACATCCAAATGGCTTGCGAATTTTTATATAGACCAAAAATGAAATTTTGGGGATGGGTTTCGATTTTCAGAATTTTCTGAATTTATGTGAATTTTATATGAATTTTCTAGCCAAGAAAATGTTATTTTGGATTAAAAATTATTTACAGTTAAATAATTAATGGTTTGGGTCTGAAATTAATGCATGTAAGAAAACATATTAAAAGTGATTTTTTGGAATTTTTGTAGAATTTTCCTAAGTGTTTTAATAGATATATAAATTATTTAAGGTATGAACTTAAATGTTTTATATATTTATAAAAAGGAGAAGCGGTATTTTGTAAATAATTCAAAATTGTTATTTCGAGAAATTGGCAGTACTTTTGGAAAAGAGAAACTTGCAACCGATCACAATTTGACAAACAAGGCAGGTTAGGTACAAAGAAATAATTTAAAAAGGATTAATCTACATGGTTTTTACTGTTTCGATGCTTTCGACACCAGGCTTTCACCTCCTTACCTTCGCCTCCGACTCCATCGAAACTAATCCAAATGGTTTCGACCAAAACGGTTTTCAAATGTTTATGAAATGACCCTCTCTTTTTATACCTGAATTTGTAAGGATTTTTTTTACATAGAGATATATATATTGTCATATATATTTCTGAAGCCTAGAGTCATTTTTTTTCTTTTTATCAAAACAACTTATCCAGGATCAAAATCTTTACCAATATAAATATATCAGTGTATTCATAAGGATATGCACATACATGTGAAGATGCATGTGCCTCTCTTGTTTAAATCAGAGTTATGGTAAACTAGAGTATAATTTGATTGATTAAATTTAATCAATACACACATAGTTCAATTTAATTCATACAATAGAATTCCATCCATATATGTAACAATATGATTTTTTAACTCTTGATTTCTTGTTGGAATCTCTATGAAATGTAATTCCTAGAAACAATATAATTGTGTTATGATTACCTATAAATTAATGGTGTAGTGCTTATGCTCTGAAAAATGATATAAGTTTATATCATTATCTATGTTTGGTTTTCTTATAAAATCTGTTTAGAGTACTAACTCTTTTCTGGAATATTTTTAAGTGAGATATCGTATTCCATAAATTGATTCTTTGATGCCATGATGCTAAGCTAAATGAAATGCAAACATGAGTGAGTTTCCTGAGACCCTGGGTATCCAAAACATGGTTCAACCAGACTCTTTGTTCTGGTATAAGCCATAGGGTCTTAAAAATGCATTTTGATCAAAGCCTTAGTGAAAATGAATTCAGATCCATGTTAAAATACAAGGATAACTGGTGTGCTAATATCTAAATAAAACATATTTAAATATGCATATATACAACTATCATGGACATGGCTTCCAACTCCTATATTACATATTCTTCCTTTATCAAGAACAAGGTATAAAACATTTTCGTAGAACAAATTGCATTATGAAAACATTGCAGACACATAAATACATTTTCCCTATGCATATCCACTCTTGTATGCAAATGTCATGGTACAAGAATAAATCATATAATTTACTGAGACTCAACTATCCAGATTTCCCAAAACTTAATCCTTTTCAAAGACTCAAGATTGACTAATACATTTATAAAATGTAATTGTCCTATTTATCATAGGGTTCTTGCTAAAATTTACTTACAAAATCATAGGTTAGCTTCTTCAACTTTTCAGATAATCACTAAATTTTTAAACCCCAATTACAAGTCAATCCCTTAGCAAAACACTTAGCAAAATATCCATCCAACATTCAGTACTTAATACAAGTGATAATTTAAAAATATCAATACATGCAGATTTCAACTTTTAAGCTCTTATCTAACTAAATTTTAGCATGCTATAATCTTCTTCTCAAAGCCTTGCTCCTACTCCTACTTAGTTGCTGCAGTTCCTGAAAATGCATTTGAAGCTGCCCCATATTAAATGAGACACCCCATATGCCATTAGCACACTAGGGTCAGACACATGTCTGGTATGAGAAAATCCACTAAAACAATTTGTAAATCAAGTTAAAGTTGAAACATGTATATATCTATATATGTCTTGCCCTTAGAAAACAGATAAATCATGGTGTGCATGTTCTGTGTCAATGTGAATGTGCACACTTAAATCTTTCTTTTCAAAAACCTTATAAAGATATGGAACAAGCATACATTCATACAAATCAGTCATAATCAAATAAGCATGCATACAAAAATAGGGAAATCACCAAAATGAATTAAATCATTTATTCCCTACTCAGACTTCATTCCAGGAAAACTTTAGTTCCTTCTTATATCAAATTTTCTCACACTGATATATTTATCTATCTTGGTCTCATCTGCAATCATGTGAATCAATGGACATATTGTAATGGACTAATTCACTCCATTACACAAAGATCTCAGGACTTAAACAAGCCATGTGTCAACTTGTATTTTCTCAAGAACACAAGTCATTCCTGCAGTGTTCTTGACCCCATTTCCTAATCAGTTTTAAGTTAATAATAACTCTTTTGATTTTACATGACTAAACCATTCAGTGAATCATTTCACTAAAACAAACATTCATGTCCTGGCATTTCATATCATTCATAACCAAGCAAAGACAAACAGGCAATTAAACATAGGGGTCTATTAAATAAGATTCTGCATATATATATATATATATATTCTTGCATTTTAAAAGGGGTATAGACAACTAACATTGGCTTATGGCTTTTTGAGAGAGTTTTTCTTTTTGCCAACATCTGTGCTTAAGTTAAACTCAGAATGACCAAGTTTCACTGAATCACAAAATTTATTTGCTATGTATATGACTATTTGTATATTTTCATTGAATCGGGAGCATCCGCACATAGGCAACCCTATTGCACCCCTAATTCATTTTTGTCTCAAGCCTCATCACCTATACATAGGTATATTGCAGCTCAATATGTTTATATTTTCTGGGTTGTGCCAAAACCAACACTACTTGCCTATATTCATCATTTAATTCTCTGGGTACTTACTTATTTTTCTAAATATTAACTTGTCAGAGAGATCTGGGTTTTTAAAACATATATACTAATAATACTTAGAACTTTCATATAATAAAACAAATAGAATAAACAACTAAAGATCAAAGCATTTTCATCTCTGAAATCAAAGATAGACAATCACATATAGAAATACATTTTTAAGAGAAATTAACTTATAAACTGGCTGCCTTCATTAGGACTTAGTGCCTTAGATTTTGAATGAGTTTTCTCACCTAGCTCTCTTTCACTTCTTAGTTGATTGATAAGCTTCTGCCCTCAAACCCTTTTCTTCACTTGTTTTATATTTAGGTGATATATATATTTTTCTCAAGAGCTATCAGGGAAGAAGAGAAGGTTCCTCATATCACTGCTTATTTATGCAGGGTTCTCCTTAGGGTTTAAGGTGCTAGCTAAACTCATTTTTGCCCATCAGAAATCATGCCATTTTCATTTTGTTTAAACCCAAAATCCTACCCTCCCCGGCTCAAGTTTGTGAAGAGAAAAGTGGTTTTATCATTTTGGTTATTTTTAGAAATTTTGCTTTTTCAGAAAATGCTTTTCCTCTTGTCTATTATCATGCTAAAAGTGTGACTTGATTTCCACTAGTTATCATATATATATCAAGTGTTCTTCCTAATTCTGCCTATACAAAACATATCTCTGTTTATCTTATTTTTCTATTTTTAGCTTTCACTTAAATAGCATGTACTTCCCTTATTTATTTATAAAAAGGATTACTCCTTTTATATCTTCATTCTTTTTTTTTGCCTATAATTTAAAATATATTTGTGTATTTTTATTTTACTAATTTGAACTCTGGTATTTGATTAGCATACATATATGTATATATATGTCTTACAGAAATAATTAATACACATATATATATCTATTCATTATTTTACTGAACACATATGCACATGTACACTCCAATACAACTAGTAGCATCCATATATATACATATATATATATATATGCATAAGGATTTAATCTATATATATATATATTTCTCCATACACATCAACATATGTTCATTCATATCATTCAGGAATTAAGCTTCTATTCATGTGTATTTCCTGTGCACACATGTACACACATATAGTTACACCAGATCAAGCCATATCAATTCCCCCCTTTCTTTTAAAATTAATTTAAAAAATTATTTTAAACTTATTTATATTTTCAAAAATTAATTCCTAAAATCTCATTACATACACCCCACCTTTTAGAAATTGTGTCCCACAATTTTCCTAAGCTTAAATCAATTTTAAACTTAATTCAGAGAACAAATACATTCTCAGCCAAATAGATTTTTAGTTCTATCACAATAACTAAAAATACATGCATCCAAAAGGAAAGCAAAATAAAAATCAGAATTACCTTTAATATGAAAATAGCTTAGGGTAGTTCATCCTAACTTTATCTTCTAATTCCCATGTGCAATCACTAGGATCAAGACTCCACTGTACCTTCACAAGTTTCAGTGATTTATTCCTCAACTTCTTCACATCCTTTGCCAAAATTCCCACTGGATCCTTTTCATAAATCAAATTAGGATTTATTTGCACTTGGGTTGGGGTCTCAAGAATTTCTGCCTTGTCATGGACCCACCTTCTCAATTGTGATACATGAAAAACATCATGCATCCCTTGCTTGTTTTCTGGTAATTCCAACTTATATGCCAAGGAACCAATTCTTTCCAGAATTTTTTATGGCCCAATATATCTTGGGGTTAACTTGCCTTGTTTCCCAAACCTCGGTACATTTTTCATAGGTGAGATTTTGATGAAAACAAAATTTCCTACTTCATTTTCCACCTGCTTCCTTTTCATGTCTGCAAATTTCTTTTGCCTGTCTTGTGCTGCTGCAATTCTTCTCCTTACCAACTCAATTTTCTCTTTAGTTTCTTGTATGTACTCAGGCCCTAAAATAGCTCTTTCTCCTGTTTCTACCCAACATACAGGTGACAAACATGGCTTGCCATATAAGGCTTCAAATGGAGCCATCCCTATAGTGCTTTGATAGCTGTTATTGTATGTAAATTCAGCTAAATGGAGATAGTCTTCCCAGTTACCTCCATAATCCAGTGCACATGCCCTTAACAAGTCCTCTAGAACTTTGTTCACCACTTCAGTCTGCCCATCTGATTGTGGATGGTAGGCAGTGCTTAAGCATAATTCACTTCCCATGGCTTCTTGAAAACTTTTCCAGAACCTTGATGTGAAGATGGTATCCCTATCACTCACAATAGTTTTGGGAATGCCATGCAATCTTACCACCTCCTTCATAAATACTTGTGCTAACTTTGGTGCATTCCTTTCTGATTTGACTGGGATGAAATGTGCCACTTTAGTTAGCCTATCAACTATCACCCATATACTTGTGTTTCCTCTTTTAGATCTAGGCAGTCCATCTATGAAATCCATAGATATATCTTCCCATTTCCACTGTGGTATGCTAAGAGGTTGTAACAACCCTGATGGCTTTTGTGTTTCTGCCTTGACTTGTTGGTAAGTCATACATCTTGCAATGTATTTGGCTACATCTGATTTCATTCCCTTCCACCAAAAATTTCTTTTTAAATTTTGATACATCTTTGTACTGCCTGGGTGTATGGAGTACTTACTTCTATGATATTCATTCAATATTTCCTCCTTCAACTCTATGTTTTCTGGCACACATATTCTATTCTGGTTTCTTAAATAACCATTTTTATCAATATGGTAATTTATCACTTCCTCCCCTTTTGATATGAGAATTTTCTTCTCCAATAAGTTTGTGTCTTGTTCTTGCATTTTTCCTACCTTCAAAATTAAATCTGATTGTAGAGACATTAAACTCAATTTTCCTTTATCCTTATCTCTTTCTACTGGTACCATTTGTACCTCATTATTTGCTTCAATTTCCAAGTCAGTGAGTATAGACAAATCTTTAAATTCTTCCATCATCAACATAGCTAACTTAGCATGTTGTCTACTCAAGGCATCTGCAACTTTGTTTGCTTTACCTGGTGTATAGAGTATGTCCAATTCATAGGCAGCTAAGAACTCCACCCATCTATGTTGCCTCATGTTTAAATCTTTTTGTGAAAATAAATACTTTAAAGACTTGTGGTCAGTGTAAAGTTCAAACTTAGTTCCTAACAAATAATGTCTCCAAAGTTTTAAAGCATTGATCACAGCTGCTAATTCAAGATCATGTGTGGCATACCTTACTTCATGGGGTTTGAGTTGTCTTGATACATATGCAATGACTTGGCCTTGTTGCATCAACACTGCACCCAAGCCAAACCCTCTAGCATCAGTGTATACAACTAATTCTTCATTTCCCTGGGGTACTTTCAAGATTGGAGCATTCACCAATGCCTCCTTCAACTGTTCAAAAGACTTCTCACACTTCTCTGACCAAACAAAAGCTTGATTTTTCCTGGTTAGGTTAGTAAGTGGTGTAGAAATTTTTGAAAAATCTTTTATTAATCTCCTATAATATCATGCCATCCCCATAAATGATCTCACTTCACTCACAGTGCTAGGCCTCTTCCATGCTTGAATAGCTACTGCTTTATTGGGGTTCACAGAAATTCCTTTGGCAGAAATGACATGGCCAAGGAAATGTACTTCCTCTTTCCAAAATGCACATTTTGAAAATTTTTCCTTTAAATCTTTTTCCCTTAATCTAGACAAAACCAGATGCAATGACTTTTATGTTCTTCCACTGTTTTGGAATAAATTAAAATGTCATCTATAAAAATCAGCACAAATTTGTCTAAATAATCTCTAAAGGTTCTATTCATTAAATCTACAAAGTATGATGGTGCATTAGTCAAGCCAAATGGCATAACCAGAAATTCATACAACCCATACCTAGTGTTAAAGGCAGTGCACTTGATACTTGACTCCTCCACCTTCATTTGATGAAAACCAAATGCTAAATCTAGTCTAGAAAACACTCTTGCCCCAGCTAATTGATCAAAAAGATCATTTATTCTTGGCAATGGATATTTATTTTTAATAGTTACTTTGTTCAATTCTCTATAATCTATACAAAGTCTTAAGGAACCATCTTGTTTCTTAACAAATACCACTGGTGCTCCCCAGCAAGAATTACTGGGTCTTATAAAACCCTTTTCCTCTAATTCCTCTAACTGTTTCTTTAATTCTTTTAGTTCATTTGGCCCCATTCTAGTTGGCTTTTTAATCACTGGGCTTGCTCCTGGAACTAAATGAATTTGGAATTCCACTGGTCTATGGTTTGGAACACCCTTAACCTCCCCAAACACATCCAAGTATTCATTGACTATGGGAATTTCTTCAACAGTAAGTTCACTGAAATCTTTATCCAAGTTAATTAAATGATACAATTTCCTTTCCTTAGCTTCTTCACACAAAATTGTGATTCTCTGGCCTCTAAGTTTTTGCAATGATATGGTGGATGAATCTAAGTTAATTATGGCTTTAAATTGCATTAACCAGTCTACCCCCAATATAACACCTATGTTTGGGTAGTTTAAAACATATAAATTGGAAATAAAAGTATCTCCTCCTATGTTTAATTCCACATCCACACAAATCATATTTAAAACACTAGAACTCCCCAGTGGACTTTGTATATGCAATGGGGTTTCAACCAATATGCAATTCAATTTTAGCATTTTAACTAGTTCATAAGAAATCAAAAAGTGAGTTCCCCAGTATCATATACTACTGCTATGGGTATGGTACAAATAAATAGTGTACCTTCCACTTGACTGTGATTTACAGCATTAATCTCCACTGTGATTTGCCTTTGCCTTCCAAATTTGCCAATTTTCCTTGCTGTTTATACTCAGGACAGTTTCTCTTCATATGCCCCTCTTTCCCGCATAGATAGCACTTGAAAGCTCCTCCTTTCAATTTTGGACATCTTGGTTTGATATGTCCTTCCTTTCCACATTGATGACACACAATTTTCTTCTTGGTTTCCTTAGCTTTGATATCTCCAGTGCCTTTGTTACTGGCCTCTTCTTTCGTCTTATCATAAGGGTGATATCTCCCCTTACCCTTCTTAGTGTTATTATTCTTAATATTTCTGAACTTCTCCCTTTCCTTGTCATGCTGCTCTAATCTCAAAGCCAAGTCTATTACTTGATCAAAAGTCCTGTCAGCGTAAGGTAACATGGCTCTGCTAAGTCCTGGGTTCAAACCTTTTATGTACCTATCATTTTTGGATGCTTCATCTGCCACTAGCATTGCTCCATGTGTGGATAACCCCTCAAACTTTTGAGTGTACTCAGTGACATTCAGAGTTCCTTGCCTGAGTCTAATAAATTCTTCTAGTAAAGTGGTCTTAGCTGATGCTGGTACAAATCTTTCTTCCAACATCTCCTTGAATTGATTCCAAGTGATTTCATTCTCATTTCTCCCTGCAATGATTACTTCCCACCAGCTTAAAGCCACTCCTTTCATTTGTCTTGAAGCAACTTGCCTCTTCCTTTGATCATCAAGCTGCATGTCATTGAAAATCCTATCTAATGTTCTCAACCATGCTTGAATTTCCATAATATTTTCTGTCCCTTCAAAGCTTTTGCCTTCTAAATGAGTATAAGTCTTGAGTAATTTTGAGAGCTCTTCATGGGTATTTTCTTGCCTTTTTCCTGCCCCATCTCTAAATGCTCTCACCAAATCTTGTAGATTGACCATTGGAGGTGCATTGGAGGATCCTGCTCCCTGATTTGGTGGTCTTCCTACCATAGTTTGCTAATAATAATTTACATAGCTGGTTAGTTTTTTTTAATGTCTATCTCAAACTTGATCATCTAGTGATCAATCCCTACAAAATATTTTACTTATATTTTATTTCTTAAGTTTTTAGTTTCATTGAAGGATTTGATTTCAATTTTCAACTATGTTTTAGTAACATAGCTCTGATACCAAATGAAATGACCCTCTCTTTTTATACCAGAATTTGTAAGGATTTTTTTTTACATAGAGATATATATATATTGTCATATATATTTTTGAAGCCTAGAGTCATTTTTTTCTTTTTATCAAAACAACTTATCCAGGATCAAAATCTTTACCAATATAAATATATCAGTGTATTCATAAGGATATGCACATACATGTGAAGATGCATGTGCCTCTCTTGTTTAAATCAGAGTTATGGTAAACAAGAGTATAATTTGATTGATTAAATTTAATCAATACACACATAGTTCAATTTAATTCATACAATAGAATTCTATCCATATAGGTAACAATATGATTTTTAACTCTTGATTTCTTGCTGGACTCTCTATGAAATGTAATTCCTAGAAACAATATAATTGTGTTATGATTACCTATAAATTAATGGTGTAGTGCTTATGCTCTAAAAAATGATATAAGTTTATATCATTATCTATGTTTGATTTTCTTATAAAATCTGTTTAGAGTACTAACTCTTTTCTGGAATATTTTTAAGTGAGATATCATATTCCATAAACTTGATTCTTTGATGCCATGATGCTAAGCTAAATGAAATGCAAACATGAGTGAGTTTCCTGAGACCCTGGGTATCCAAAACATGGTTCAACCATACTCTTTGTTCTGGTATAAGCCATAGGGTCTTAAAAATGCAGTTTGATCAAAGCCTTAGTGAAAAGGAATTCAGATCCATGTTAAAATACAAGGATAACTGGTGTGCTAATATCTAAACAAAACATATTTAAATATGCATATATACAACTATCATGGACATGGCTTCCAACTCCTACATTACATATTCTTCCTTTATTAAGAACAAGGTATAAAACATTTGCATAGAACAAATTGCATTATGAAAACATTGCAGACACATAAATACATTTTCCCTATGCCTATCCACCCTTGTATGCAAATGTCATGGTAGAAGAATAAATCATATAATTTACTGAGACTCAACTATCCAGATTTCCCAAAACTTAATCCTTTTCACAAACTCAAGATTGACTAATACATTTATAAAATGTAACCGTCCTATTTATCATAGGGTTCTTGCTCAGATTTACTTACAAAATCATAGGTTAGCTTCTTCAACTTTTCAGATAATCACTAAATTTTTAAACTCCAATTACAAGTCAATCCCTTAGCAAAACACTTAGCAAAATATCCATCCAACATTCAGTACTTAATACAAGTGATAATTTAAAAATATCAATACATGCAGATTTCAACTTTTAAGCTCTTATCTAACTAAATTTTAGCATGCTATAATCTTCTTCTCAAAGCCCTGCTCCTACTCCTACTTAGTTGCTGCAGTTCCTGAAAAAGCATTTGAAGCTGCCCCATATTAAATGAGACACCCCATATTCCATTAGCACACTAGGGTCAGACACATGTCTGGTATGAGAAAATCCACTAAAACAATTTGTAAATTAAGTTAAAGTTGAAACATGTATATATCTATATATATCCTGCCTTTAGAAAACAGATAAATCATGGTGTGCATGTTCTGTGTCAGTGTGCATGTGCACACTTAAATCTTTCTTTTCAGAAACCTTATAAAGATATGGAACAAGCATACATTCATACAAATCAGTCATAATCAAATAAGCATGCATACAAAAAAAGGGAAATCACCAAAATGAATTAAATCATTTATTCCCTACTCAGATTTCATTCCAGGAAAACTCTAGTTCCTTCTTATATCAAATTTTATCACATTGATATATTTATCTATCTTGGTCTCATCTGCAATCATGTGAATCAATGGACACATTGTAATGGACTAATTCACTCCATTACACAAAGATCTCAGGACTTAAACAAGCCATGTGTCAACTTGTATTTGCTCAAGAACACAAGTCATTCCTGCAGTGTTCTTGACCCCATTTCCTAATCAGTTTTAAGTTAATAATAACACTTTTGATTTTACATGACTAAACCATTCAGTGAATCATTTCACTAAAACAAACATTCATGTCCTGGCATTTCATATCATTCATAACCAAGCAAAGACAATCAGGCAATTAAACATAGGTGTCTATTAAATAAGATTCTGCATATATATATATTCTTGCATTTTAAAAGGGGTATAGACAACTAACATTGGCTTATGGCTTTTTGAGAGAGTTTTTCTTTTTGCAAACATCTGTGCTTAAGTTAAAATCAGAATGACCAAGTTTCACTGAATCACAAAATTTATTTGCTATGTATATGACTATTTGTATATTTTCATTGAATCAGGAGCATCAGCACATAGGCAACCCTATTGCACCCCTAATTCCTTTTTGTCTCAAGCCTCAGCACCTATACATAGGTATATTGCAGCTCAATATGTTTATATTTTCTGGGTTGTGCCAAAACCAACACTACTTGCCTATATTCATCATTTAATTCTCTGGGTACTTACTTATTTTTCTAAATATTAACATGTCAAAGAGATCTGGGTTTTTAAAACATATATACTAATAATACTTAGAACTTTCATATAATAAAACAAACAGAACAAACAACTAAAGATCAAAGCATTTTCATCTCTGAAATCAAAGATAGACAATCACATATGAAAATACATTTTTAAGAGAAGTCAACTTATAAACTGGTTGCCTTCATTAGGACTTAGTGCCTTAGATTTTGAGTGAGTTTTCTCACCTAGCTCTCTTTCACTTCTTAGTTGATTGATAAGCTTCTGCCCTCAAACCCTTTTCTTCACTTGTTTTATATTTAGGTGATATATTTTTTTTTCTCAAGAGCTATCAGGGAAGAAGAGAAGGTTCCTCATATCACTGCTTATTTATGCAGGGTTCTCCTTAGGGTTTAAGGTGCTAGCTAAACTCATTTTTGCCCATCAGAAATCATGCCATTTGCATTTTGTTTAAACCCAAAATCCTACCCTCCCCGGCTCAAGTTTGTGAAAAGAAAAGTGGTTTTATCATTTTGGTTATTTTCAGAAAATGCTTTTTCAGAAAATGCTTTTCCTCTTGTCTATTATCATGCTAAAAGTGTGACTTGATTTCCACTAGTTATCATATATATATCAAGTGTTCTTCCTAATTCTGCCTATAGAAAACATATCTCTGTTTTATCTTATTTTTCTATTTTTAGCTTTCACTTAAATAGCATGTACTTCCCTTATTTATTTATAAAAAGGATTACTCCTTTTATATCTTCATTCTTTTCTTTCTGCCTATAATTTAAAATATATTTGTGTATTTTTATTTTACTGATTTGAACTCTGGTATTTGATTAGCATACATATATGTATATATATATGTCTTACAGAAATAAATAATACACACACACACACACATATATATATATATATATATACATTATCTTACTGAACACATATGCACATGTACACTCCAATACAACCAGTAGCATCCATATATATATATATATATATATATATATATATTTATGCATAAGGAATTAATCTATTTATCTATATATATATATATATATATATATATTTCTCCATATACATCAACATATGTTCATTCATATCATTCAGGAATTAAGCTTCTATTCATGTGTATTTCCTGTGCACACATGTACACACATATAGTTACACCATATCAAGCCATATCAATTCCCCCCTTTCTTTTAAAATTAATTTAAAAAATTATTTTAAACTTATTTATATTTTCAAAAATAAATTCCTAAAATCTTGGGTCATTACAGTTTCGAAGGAGTAAATTTGTGAATGGTTTCGAAAGTTTTCCACATGTTTTAAATTGAACCCAAAGGCTTTCGAAAGGTTTAGTGTTTTAATGCTTTTGAAAGGGTTTTAAATGCAGGTTTCGAAGGGGTGGTTCCCCAATGATTTCGAAAGGTTTTGAAGGAAGGTTTTCCAATGGTTTCGAAAGGTCTAAGAGGAAAAAATTTTCCAATTTTTTGAAAGGCATGGTTTAAAGGTTGTAAAGAAGGATGTCTAATGTTTTAAAGCTTTCGAAGGAAAGGCTTCTAATGGTTTTGAAAGGGTTACTTTCAATGGTTCGAAAGGGTTACTTTCAAGGGTTTCCAAAGGGTTGTTTAAAGGTTTTAAACAAAAGTGTCGAATATACTAACTAGGCAGCATAGCCTAAGTGTTTTTAAGCTAAAAAAGGATTTTAACTTATTTTGAGGGGATTGGTAATCCTCATTAAAATTCATCAACATTATTTTGAGTAAAGTATATATAACATGGCAAAATAGCTTAGAGAAAAGCTAAGAATATTTTTCCTTGTATAATATAATTTAATAGATTAAATCATTTTAAAAGGGTTTTCAAGGAAAAAGATGAAGGGTAGTTAACCCTAAGAAAATGATTCGGACGGTTAATCCTGTTTGCGGACAGTTAGTCTTGTTTGCGGGCAGTCAGCCCAGTTTTCGGATAGATAGTCCATTTATTACTTGTGGACAGATAGTTCATTAGTTACCTGATTATAGCTTAACAAACATTGCTATTATTATTATTAGAATCAGATTGATTAACCAGGTTGATTGCAGGAAAAGATTTGCAAAGTGTATGTTTTGAAGAGGGATTAGTGAGGGAAAACCCATTCCGCTAAGCGGCGTGGTTTCACTTAATACCAGTAAACCAAGATGTAACAGTATTATTAACATCAGGCTTTATGTCTGACTCAATTTTTTTCCCCTTAAACTCTCGGGTGCTCAAAATTGATTTGAGTAGGCCAAGGGTTGAGGTTTTCAGGTTTTTGTAATTTTGGCGAATAAAGTTTCTAGAGACGAGCAGCTGGTTGATGGATATCTAATTAGGAGTTACAGTTTATTCTGTTTATTTCCGTTGTGTGTATTAAGTCAAATATGACTATATTGACTTTGGTCAACCAAGGAGGCATCGTCATATGTTGCTCTTGGCGTATTTTGTAATTGATATTTGATCTTTTCCTGGGAAACGTTAAGGGATTATGTAAATTGTATATGAATTATTGTTTTGAAATGTAATCAGTAGAATGTTGTTTTCGAAATCTGTGATTTTGTTCATATTCAAGTGCTTCTGATATTATGGATACCATTAGCATTACCGCATTTTGTCACCAGAAGTTAATACTATAAATGACTGCAGCATCTGTAGCGCTTAGCTTTTTGCCTCTAGATATGGGATGTTACAACTTGGTATCAGTGCACAGGTTTATCAAAGACTTTAATTAAAAATGATTTTTGAAAACATAATCTTAAGGAATTAGAGTAAGATTGGGATATGGGATAACGCTATAGTAACGTACTTGTATTTGCTATATATAAGTATACGCTTTATCTCTAGTCTCCTATCTTTGGTAGGTTATTTTTCTGTATCTCATGAGGTTTGAACTTATATATGGATGGTAGAAAAGGATAAGTTAACCCAGGTGGGGAGGGCACCAATGGGAATGCCATACCTAACACAAGGAGGACCCAAGGTCAGGCATAAGAAGAGAATGTGGGTACTGGAATCCCGCAAGTGGACATGGGAACTATGTACCAATTTTTTGTGAATATGATGCAAGCTGGAATTTCAGCTGGAGTGGTAGGAGGAGATGCTGCAGGAGCAGGAGTTTCGGAAGTTCTGGTAGTTAACAATTATGCTAAGATGAGTGGAGATTATACTAAGCTTGGAGGGAAGCCATTTATTGGAATCGAGGATGCTATAGAGATAGAGAATTGGTTACTGCACTTTGAGAGAATTTTTGCAGACTTGGGGCTCAATGATGAGCAGAAGAGGAGGCTTACTTCAAGACAGCTTCAAGGAGCAGCTTTGTTTTGGTGGAACAGTGTGACGGCTGGCGTGGATGAGGAAACCTTGACATGGCCAGATTTCAAGGGGAGGTTCCAAGAGAGATTCATGTCTGCGGTGGCACAGTCAGCTCTGATCAGAAAGTTTGATGAGTTAAAGCAGGGAGAGATGTCTATCCTGGAGTATGCTAGAAGATTTGAGGAGTTGGCCAAATATGGGTATGCTTTAGTGGATACAGTGATGAAGAGGAATGAGAAGTTTATCAGGGGGTTGAAGCCTGAGCTAGCAATGGCAACATTACCTCATATTAGAGATCCTTCTGCTTTTGTAGTAGAGATGGCCTTAAGGCATGAGGATATGCTTGATTCTCTACAGAAGAGTAAGGCTAAGGAGGTCCGGGTTGGACAGAGTCAGAAGAGGAAATTCTTTCCTAAGAAGGGTGCTTAGAAGGGTGGAGTAGCTAAGAAAGGGAGGTCTAAGGTTGTCTGTTTTAAGTGTGACAAGAAGGGGCATTTCGCTAATGAGTGTCATGCTAGAAAGGCAAAGGAGGTGGTTGGGAAGAAGAACGTCCGGAGCTTCAATTGCGACCAGATTGTCCACTATAAGAATCAATGCAAGGAGCCCTCTAAGGATGGAAAGGGCAAGGTGTATGCATTGGAGCCTGCTACTTCAAAGCCAACAGCTCAGGAGAAAGGAAAGGCAGTTTTGAGAGGTACGCTTCTGATTCATGGAATGTATGTTAGCGTTCTATTTGATAACGGTGCATCGCATTCTTTTATATCTAGATGTTTGATAGATAAGCTTAACCTAGAACCCACATATTTAGTTACTTCCTTGCGAGTTGCGAATCCAATAAGAGGGTATGCAACTCTGGGGTTGAGATGTGACCAGTTAGAGTTCGACTTGTTAGGTCATACTTTTGTTTGCAGTTTGCATGTGTTTGATTTTGTGGGGTTCAGAATTATTCTTGGTATGGATTAGTTAAGTGAATATGATGCTAGGATATTTTTCCATGATAGGAAAATATCGCTTAGGCACCCTGATTGTAGCAACAGGATTGTTTATGGCGTAGAAGGTTCTAGCGATGAGGTGAATGCCTTGTTGGGTGTTATGGAATCGTAAGATGAGCTGAATCTAGTTTTCGTGGTAAGAGAATTCGTGGATGTTTTTGAGCATGTAGTTGGATTTCCACCGAAATGAGCCATTGAGTTTCGGATAGATTTGGTTCCAGGAGCAGAACCAGTGAGTAGGCCATCAATCAGGATGACCCCTACAGTGATGAGGGAGTTGAAAGTGCAGTTAGTGGACCTGGAAGGCAAGAATTTTATCAGACCGAGTAGCTCCCCTTGGGGAGCAGCCGTAGTGTTTTCTATAAAGACGGATGGATCGTTAAGGCTATGTATCGATTATCGTAAATTGAATAGGAGGACGATAAAGAATCGATATCCATTACCGAGGATTGATGATTTGTTCAATCGGTTAAGTGGAGCCAACGTATTTTCCCAGTTGGATTTGGCGACAGGTTTCCATCAGCTCAGAGTAGGAGAGGATACTATACCTTTGATGGTGTTTAGGACCATATATGGATCGTATGAATGGTTAGTCATGCCATTCGGACTAACAAATGTGTCTTTGTGGATTTGATGAACCAGATTTTATGAGTGCACTTGGATAGGTTCATGTTGGTTTTCATAGACGATATCTTAATATACTCTAAGGATGAGAAGGAGCATGAAGTTCATCTTAGAGTGGTGCTTGAGACCCTGAGGCAGCATCAGCTAAAGGAGAAGTTTTCGAAGTGTCATTTCTGGAAGAAGGAAGTGAAGTTTCTTAGTCATGTAGTCTCAAAGAAAGGATTATCGGTAGATCCGACAAAGATTGAAGCAGTGAATAGTTGGAAGAGACCCGAAACAATGACTGAGATAAAGAGTTTCCTTGGATTAGCTAGATACTATCAGAGATTCATTAAGGATTTTTCGCGGATAGCAACACCGATGACCAAGCAAACAAGAAAGGATACGAAGTTTGTATGGACCAATAAGTGTGAGGAATCATTCCAGAATTTGAAACACTTATTGACCCATGCACCTGTGTTGGTTGTTCCAGAAGGA
Source organism: Allium fistulosum (assembly GCA_030737815.1). Classification (NCBI taxonomy): domain Eukaryota; kingdom Viridiplantae; phylum Streptophyta; class Magnoliopsida; order Asparagales; family Amaryllidaceae; genus Allium; species Allium fistulosum. Next base: position 874,422,704 of record CM060905.1, on the reverse strand, counting down.
AATTAGGATTTGGTGGTTTATACTGATGCATGTGGAACATAATTAGGAGTTGTGTTGATTTAGAGAGGTAAGGTGATTGCCTATGCTTCTAGACAGCTTAGACCGCATGAGGTCAGATATCCGACGCATGATTTGGAATTGGCTGCAGTGATTTTTGCGTTGAAGGTGTGGAGACATTATCTTTTAGGAGAGAGGTTCGAGCTTTATACGAATTATAAGTCGTTGAAGTACTTGTTCTCTCAGAAGGAGCTGAACATGAGACAACAGAGGTGGTTAGAGTTTATTGTTGCTTATGATTTTGGGATTGAGTACACACTGGGGAAAGGTAATAAGTTAGTAGACACACTTAGCAGAAAGCAACAGAATGCAGTGTTGGCGATGATTGCTAAGTGGAAAGACTTGGAAGCCTTGACAGCTTGTAGAGTTCAGTGGAGATCCGAGGCAGGGTCTAGTGGAGAGATTGTTATATTATCTTGTTTGGAAGTTCGACCAGTGATGATCGAAAGGATTGCTTCGAAACAGGAGGAGGATCCAATGTTAGCCAAACGGATCAGGAAGTTAAGAGGTGGAACCGAGAGCGATGACTTAAAGGATTTCAGTCTTGACCAAAATGGGTGGTTGAGAAAGAAAGGGAGATTATGTGTTCTGAGTGTAGGAAACATAAGGAAATAAGTTTTGGAGGAATGCCATCATTTGAAATTCACTATTCATCAAGGAGGAACTAAGATGTATCAGGATATGAAGAGAAGTTTCTTCTGGGAAGGTATTAAGCGGGATATTGGCTTATGGTTAAAGTCGTGCTTGAATTGCCAACAGGCAAAGGCCGAACACCAGAAGCCAAGTGGATTTCTTTAGCCATTACATATTCCAATATAGAAATGGGATTCTATTTCTATGGATTTTATTGACGGGTTGCCAAGGTCGAATAGAGGAAATGAAAGTATATGGTCATAGTGGATAGACAGACCAAGAGTGTCCATTTTATTCCAGTTAAGTCAACTAGGATGGCACCTGTTTTGGCGAAGTTATTTATGAAGAATGTAGTTAGACTGTAGGGAATTCCTAGTAGTATAGTTAGTGATAGAGATTCTTTATTCACTGGCGAGTTCTGGAGGAGTATACAAGAAGTTTTTGGCACCAAGCTCAAGATGAGTACCGCTTACCATCCACGGACAAATGGGCAAACGGAAAGAGTTAACAAAACCTTGGAAGATTTGTTAAGAGCTTGTGTATTAGAATTCAGGGGATCATGGGAAATCCATCCGCATTTAGTCGAGTTTTCATATAACAACAGTTATCAGACTAGTATTGGGATGGGACCGTTTGAAGCTTTGTATGGAAGGCTGTGCAAATCTCACATTTGTTGGTTAGAGATCGGGGATAGGTTGGTTCTTGGTCCAGATTTGGTTAGAGAAGCTGCAGAAAAGATTGAGGTCATTTGAGCTAGGATGAAGGAGGCTTAGTCTAGGAAGAAGAGCTATGCAGATAAAAGACAAAACGATTTAGAGTTCTCAGTTGGAGATCAGGTTTTCGTTTAGGTGTCACCTATGAAGGGTGTGATCAGATTTCGAAGATCAGGAAAGTTGGGACCGAGATTCGTTGGACCTTTTCGTATTGTTGAGAGAATCAGGAAACATGCATATAGAGTCGAGTTACCGAGCAGTTTGGCATTAATCCACAATATTTTCCATGTTTCTCATCTCAGAAAGTGTGTTAGAGACCCGGAGACTACTATTGCACCGACTGTGCTAGATGACTTAGTGGTATTACCAGACTTGACTATAGCGAGAAAGCCGATTCACATTGTTGCAAGAGATGAGAAGAGGCTTAGAACCAAGACAGTCAAATTAGTTAAAGTCCAGTGGAACGATGATGACAGGGACTGTACATGGGAGATTGAGAACGGGATTAGAGATACTTATCCTGACTTGTTTAATGGTATGTCTTACCTCTTTGATTGACTTGTTTTGTACCTTATCGTAATTTCGAGGACGAAATTCTTTAAAGATGGGAGTTTGTAACACCCCATATTTTTGGTAACATTATTTAGGATATTTAATTAGTTAAATAAAATAAAATAATGTGTTGATTAGGGGATTGAGATTTGATTTTTATTAAGGGGTAGCCGTGCCATTTAACCAATGAATTAAAATAAGAGTTAAAATGAAATAGAGGAGGGGTAAAATAGGAAAGAGGCCATTCTTATAACCTAAACCCTTGGCCGTGTATCCTATGCAAGTTAATTTTTTATTTGTCAAATTTTTTAAACTTGAGGCTGGCCACCATTAACAAGAGAAAGAGGAAGAAGATTAAGAAAAGCTAAGGAAGAAGCATATCAAATAAAATCCATTCAAATCTCAAGCTCCTTAATCTCTAAAGCTAAGGTGAATAATGGTTACATCTCAAACTTCTTATTTTTGGTTTTAAGTTGAATCCGAACTTATTTGCAATGATTTGCCATGTTTTTGAATGATGGAATGATTATATATACTTGTTGATGATTTATGGTTGTTCATATAGATTTTATGACATGTTTTGATATGAAAATCCTATTAAATGACGTCCAAATTCCTTGCGAATTTTTATATGGACCAAAAATGATATTTTGGAGATGGGTTTCAATTTTCAGAATTTTCTGAATTTATATGAATTTTATATGAATTTTCTAGTGAAGAAAATGTTATTTTAGGTTAAAAATTATTTACGGTTAAATAATTAGTGGTTTGGGTCTGAAATTAATATATGTTAGAAAAAATATTAAAAGTGATTTTCTGGAATTTTTGTAGAATTTTCCTAAGTGTTTTAATTGATATATAAAATTATTTAAGGTATGAGACTTAAATGTTTTATATATTTATAAAAAGGAGAAGGGGGTAATTTGTAAATAATCAAAAATTGTTATTTCTGGAAATTGGCAGTACTTTTAGAAAAGAGAAACTTGCAACTGATCACAATTTGACAAACAAGGCAGGTTAGGTACAAATAAATAGTTTAAAAAGGACTAATCTACATGGTTTTTACTGTTTCGATGTTTTCGTCACTAGGCTTTCGCCTCCTTATCTTCGCCTCCGACTCGATCGAAACCAATGCACATGGTATCAGGGAACTGATACGTAGTGAATTGGATATAGGCGGACGGTATAGGGTCGAAACCAGGGGTTTCGAAGGGGTTGAAGCGATACTTTGCTTTTAAATGAAAATGCGCCTGCTTGCTTTCGACTGAATAGCTTTCGACTTGGTTGGCTTTCCACCAGGTCAACTGGTTTTAAAGAAATGGTTTCGATTGGGTTGCGCTTTTGTTTTTAATAAACTGCTTTCGACCAAGTCGAAACCCATGATTGCCTCTTTCTACATTTCGACTCAGATTGGTTTCGAAAGGGTTGCCTTGCTTTGTTTTGCTTTTTAAACTTGACCACTTCTCCAATGCTTTCGAAGGGATGGTTTCGACACCAACACTTATTTACTTAGGAATGGTTTTGAAAGGAATGCTTTCGACTTTAATGGGTTTCTGATCCTTTTGCTTTACTTGAAGGCATAATCATAATGGTTTTGACCAAAATGGTTTTCAAATGTTTCGAAGGAGTAAATTTGTGAATGGTTTCGAAAGTTTTCCACATGTTTTAAATTGAACCCGAAGGCTTTCGAAAGGTTTAGTGTTTTAATGCTTTTAAAAGGTTTTTAAATGCAGGTTTCGAAGGGGTGGTTCCCCAATGATTTCAAATTTTGAAGGAAGGTTTTCCAATGGTTTCGAAAGGTCTAAGAGGAAAGGTTTTTCCAATTTTTCAAAAGGCATGGTTTAAAGGTTGTAAACAAGGATGTCTAATATTTTAAAGCTTTCGAAGGAAAGGCTTCTAATGATTTTGAAAGGGTTACTTTCAATGGTTCGAAAGGGTTACTTTCAAGGGTTTCGAAAGGGTTGTTTAAAGGTTTTAAACAAAGGTTTCGAATATACTAACTAGGCAGCATAGCGTATGTGTTTTTAAGTTAAAAAAGGGTTTTAACTTATTTTGAGGGTAAAGGTAATCCTCATTAAAATTCATCAACATTATTTTGAGTAAAGTATATATAACATGGAAAAATAGCTTTGAGAAAAGCTAAGAATATATTCTCCTTGTATAAGTATGATTTGAAAGGTTAAATCATTTTGAAAAGGTTTTCAAGGAAAAAGATGAAGGGTAATTAACCCTAAGAAAATGATTCGGACAGTTAGTCCAGTTTGCGGACAGTTAGTCCTGTTTGTGGGCAGTCAGCCCAGTTTTCGGACGGATAGTCCATTTATTACTTATGGACAGATAGTCCATTAGTTACCTGATTATAGCTTAACAAACATTGCTATTATTATTATTATTATTATAATCGGTTTGATTAACCAGTTTGGTTGCAGGAAAAGATATGCAAAGTATATGTTTTGAAGAGGGTATTAGTGAGGGGAAACCCGTTCCGCTAAGCGGCGTGGTTTCCCTTAATACCATTAAACTGAGATTTTACAGTATTATTCACACTAGGCTTTATGTTTGACTCGAAGTTTTTGTTTTCCCTTAAATTCTCGGGTGCTCAAAATTGATTTGAGTAGGCTGAGGGTTGAGGTTTTCAGGTTATTGAAATTTTGGCGAATAAAGCTTCCGAAGACGAGCAGGTGGCTGACGGATAGCTAATTAGGAGTTGCAGTTTATTCTGTTTATTTCCGTTGTATGTATTAAGTCAAATATGACTATATTGTCTCTGGTCAACCAAGGGGGAATCGTCATAAGTTGCTCTTGGCGTATTTTGTAATTGATATTTGATCATTTCCTGGGAAACTTTAAGTGATTATGTAAATTGGATATGAATTATGTTTTGAATTGTAATCAGTAGAATGTTGTTTTTGAAATCTGTGATTTTGTTCATATTAAAGTGCTTATGATATTATGGATAGCATTAGCATTACCGCATTTTGTCACCAGAAGTTAATACTATAGATGACTGTAGCATCTGTAGCGCTTTGCTTTTGGCCTCCAAATACGGGATGCTACATCGGGTCTTGAAGATCGGATTTCAACTTGGTATAAATATGAACAAGGAGCTGATAGGGTTCCTTCGGGCGAACCTAGATGTGTTTTCCTAGATGCATTCTGATATGTGTAGAATATCACCGAAGATAGCATGCCATGCATTGAATGCTAAACATAGATGCCCTCTTATGAAGCATAAATGACACAGCTTGGGACCGGAGCAATCCGATGCGCTCAAAGAAGAAGTGGATAAGCAAAAATCCAAGAGCTTTATTCGAGATGCTCTATACCTTGAGTGGGTACCAACATGGTGCTAGTTGAAAAGCCTAAAGGAAAATGGCGGACATGCATTGACTATTCAGAATCGAATAAGGCATGCCCAAAAGATAGTTTCCCACTGCCAAAGACCGATTAGCTGATGGATTCAGTAGCCGACCATGAACTGCTATCTTTTATGGACGCTCATTACAGCTTACAAATTCTGAGGTACATCCCAGATCAAGAACATACTGGCTTCATAACTGACTTGGGTTTGTATTATCATCTTGTTATGCCCTTTGGTTTAGAAAGTGCAAGAGAAACTACCAGAAATTGGTAAATTCGATGTTCAAGAATCAGAATGATTGTACAATGGAAGTCTATGTGGATAATATGCTGGTAAAGTCATGGCGATCAGCGACTTGGAAAACTTATCAGAAATGTTTGGCATGCTCCGAAGTATTGGATGAAACTCAACCCACTAAAATGATCCTTCGGTGCATTAGAAAAATTCTTGGGTATCATAGTAAACTCAAAAGGCATAGAGGACAATCCAGAAAAGATCGAGGCTTGAGGAATGTTGAAGCCGCGAAGACATTAAAGGAGGTATATAGCCTAATCGAGAAAGTAGTAGCATTAAGCCGATTCATCTTAAAGGCTACAAATAAGTGTACACCATTCTTCGATGTCTTCAAAGTGGGAAAAGAAAATTATTTTTGGACACAAGAGTGTAAGGATGCTTTTCAAGCCCTAGTTGATTATTTGGATAGTATACCCATCCTGTCAAAACCTTTGGAAGGAGAAGTTCTATTCGTTTATTTGGTAATATCTGTTCATACTTTGAGTGATGCTCTAATACGTGAAGAATCCAGAATCCAAAAGCTAGTATACTATATCAGCAAGCGATTAACAGGAGCATAAAAAATTATCTGAAACTGGAAAAAGCTGGCCTATGGCTTGTTGATTTCATCAAGGAAACTCTAACCTTACTTCCAAGCCCACCCAATTAAGGTATTGATTGACCAACCTTTAAGGAGGGTTCTGCAATGACCTAAAACTTCGGAAAGGTTATTGAAATGGAACATCAAATTAGTTCAATACGATATATCATATCATCCTAGGAGAGCGATCTAGGGACAAGCATTGGCAATTTCATTGCCAAGTTCATCGCTCATTGTAATGACAGAGATGAAGGTATGGAATAGAGTGCTAAATGGAAGTTATACATGAACGGGGCATCCAATGAATGTTACTCAGGGGTAGGAGTGGTTCTGGTAACCCCTGAAGAGGGATTGATTTTCCATGCCCTAAAACTTGAGTTTCCCACAACAAACAATGAAACTGGGTGTGAAGCGTTGATCGCAGAACTCAAAATTGTGAAGGAATTGGGAGTCAAATCTTTGCACATATACAATGATTCTCAATTGGTGGTCTGCCAGGCAGAAAAAGTTTCAAACTAAGGGAGCGAGGCTGGCCCCTTACTTGACCAAAGTTTTAGAACTACTCAGCAACATCGAATATTACATAATAAGCCCCAAGGAGAAGAACACCAAAACCGATTCACTAGCCAAGTTAGTTCTGGGGATGCATAACTCATAGGTTTAGTTCTACTAGAGGTAATCAACTTCGAGCATCAACCAGATGGACATTGATTAGGTCTTAGAGGCTGAAGTTTAAAAGGAATCATGGATAACTCCGATCAAGGAATACATGCTAAAAGGACCCCTATCGGATGGAAGAAATGAACAAAGAAAACTCCTCTGCAAAGCTTCATGATTTATTGTCCAGGAAGGAGTATTTTATAGGAAAGGGTTCTCGGCTCCACTTCTATGGTGTGTCTCTAATGAAGTAGCTAAAAGGATCCTTGCAGACGTGCATAAAGAGGCCGGTGGTGATCGCACTAAAGGGCAGACATTGGCAAGAAAGATTATTCGCTAAAGATATTTTTGGCTAACCATCAACTGGGATGCAGTTGATTGCACTAGAAGGTGTGATAGATGCCAAAGATTTGCAGCGATTCCTAGAGCCTCATCGACAAAAATTGCATAGATGGTAAGTCCCTAACTTTTTGAGCTTTGGGGGATCGACATTATCGGTGTGCTATTGATGTCGAAAGGCGGAGCACAATACATCATTGTTGCAGTTGACTGTTTCATGAAATAGGTCGAAGCGAAACCGCTTGCCACAATAACGATGTAAAAAGTGATTAATTTTGTGGTCAGAAATAATATCTATCGTTTTGGGATTCCATAAACAATCATATTCGATGATGGAACCAATTCGACAGTGCTGAATTCAAAAATATCTGTAACATGCATCAGATAGAGAAAATATTTGCAGTGGTGGCACACTCACAAGTGAATGGATAGATGGATGCAGTTAACAAAATAATCGTGTCCATCCTGAAGAAACGAATGACAAGTGGGTCGATGAACTACTTTAGCACTTTGGGCTTACCGAACAACTGACATGTCCACGACTAGTCATACTTCATTCGCTTTGACCTACCGGTCAAAGGCCATGATACCAATTTAATTGGAAGTGCCTTCTCATCGAAAGATCCATGACAATCCAAAAACTGATGAGGAACTCCTACTAGAGTCCCTCGATATGGTCGATGAGAAGCGCGATGAAGCTGATTTGAGGGCTGCTGCTTACTGCAAACGAGTAGCTCGACTTTATAACATAAAGGTCAGGAATCAAACCTTCGAGATTGTCAATCTTGTTCTTAAACAAATCTTCCCTGGTCCGGTGAATATGGGCATGAGATGGGAAGGTCCATATGTTATTGAACATAAGCATGGAGATGGAATATTCAAGCTAGCAACTATGGAAGGAATTTCACTTCCTAGAGCATGGAATAGTGACGCTATTTCGCTTATGACTTATCTTTGTAAACATTTAGCTAAGCCTTAATGTAATCAGGCAAATTCTATCATTCTTGTGAATATAAAATGAACTGGCTTTGGGGATCAAAGGATATGTGTTCCCATTTTGCGCTATAAATAACAGCAAATTTGAATACAATGCATTTATATAGTGCAGGTGTTATCCATACAATGTCAATGTCGAAAATGATGTTGTAAGAAGTGGCATCACAAGAGATTCAATGCTGCTAGGTTCTTTGACGAAGACCAACAACACCGAAGATATGAGGATATGCCAATTCAATAGAATTACGGCGCCGCTTCACTTCAATATTGCACCTCATTACATCGCCATTCATCTGTCCCGCATTTCTTCAGTGTTGCCCCTCAACCACACAACATTTCATCACTTTGAGATTTACCAACATCGAATTCGATCAACAAGGAAAAAGAATCAACATCGCCACTAAGCAACGTCACTCATCATCAACACTCCATACTGCTTCTCATATATATTGTGCCTCTCCAGTGTCACCTCTGGACAACGTCGCACTTCTTCATTACATATCTTACATCAAGCGATGGAGCTCTAGTGCATGCACCATCTGTTGCAAACACCTCGCTTAGTTGGTATTGCACTTTATCATCCAATGAAGGATGCTTCTTATAATAAAGACTCCAATCAATCAATGTTGCTAATGGACCATACCGCAATTTGTCAATTACACCGCTTGTTATTGCCTCTATAATGACGTCGAATATCATTGAGATAGGTTGCTATCAATATACCGCTTTAAGAATGCCAGCACCATTTACCTTCACAACGTCGATGATAAATGTCGTCGACGTCCACAAAAAAGGGACAATGATCGATGCCGCTTCAATTCAACACTACCACTAGCCACTGAGAAGCGCCAATCATCACAATGGAAGTCATCGACGTCGAGAGTCATCAATCTCGTTACCAAATTGTATGAAGTTATTTTCTCACAACGTTGCCGCCTCCCATTAATGTTCAATACCGCCTTCAACCGAGGATGCCGACCATCAATCAAGAGCATCTCAATATACAAGATGATTAACGCCGAAGACAATCAACATTCAGGATGTCGCCTCTATATGCCATTCAACGACGAAGCTAATGCTAGGTTGACACTTTAAGCCAAGCATGCCGAAGTCGAGCATGCCGAAGATGTAAGAGGCGAAGTAGAGCAGTGCAACCTCTATAAATACAAAACTAGGGTTGCGCAAATGGGGCGGATTTTTCTTTTCTCTCTCTATTCTTCAAATCAAACTCTGGTACACCCTAAATCAAATTGGGGACAAATCTTATTTGATTGTAATCATGCATTATTAATACGAATAAGGAGTTGGACATGCCCATTGACTTCGACCATGCTTTTTCGAACATTATTGATATGGACTTGAATATATTCAAACTCATCAAGGCCGAAACTCGATGTGAACTATTTCGAGAAGTTTTGAACTATGTCCAACATGCATATATGCATAATTATGTAGACATTGGACTTTGAATAAAGGAACAAACTACATAACCCATTATCGAGCCTAATGGACTATTGCACAAATTTGTTACTTGCCTTATATACCGCTATTGAACATATGACATGATATATGCCTTTTTGGAGTATTATTCTCGAAAGCCCATATAAACTCTTGAATATGACAACTTTAATGGCCTTAAGAAATCTCAAGTATAATGATCAAAGAAAACATGTGGACTTCCGCACATTTCTTCTCAAAGGCCTATTGCAATCACCAATCCATCCTTTAATGATTCCATCATGCACTAGTCTTTAGTGATGAATCGGTCTTTGAAGATATAATTAAGATTGAGTTATGCTTGATCATGTTACTATATTTGTACAAGTCAAGGATTATTTCATCACTATTGGCATCATGAATGTTATATCAGTTTTTGGTCTAACATTTTTGGCACTAGAAGGAGGGCTGGAACCTCCGACTTGTTTAACCCTGTCTCTAAATTAATTAAGAAAGTTTTTGTTCCAGGAAAATGAGATCAAATGGACTTAATGCTCTATGAAGAGGTCATATAAAAAACCAAATTAGAAGCAAATGTAGTTCCCAACTTCAATTTGGGAAGTGCACAGCCTGGACAGCCATCAGAACTGGCACAACCAACCAGCAGTGAGGGCGAGATTAAAAGTCTAAAACAACAATTGCTAGAGATGAAGGGACTATTGGAAGCAGTACTTGCTCAGAAATCTTCCAAAACTACCAGGCCTATAGGGGGAGATGAAGCAGAATCTCCAAGAAGGGATTTGATTGCTTCTTTGCTTAGAAACAAATGCAAAGCCAAACTTACCCCGGCTACACAAAAGAGAAGAGGTGACCAGCAAGCTAAAGTAAACTACCAAGGAAGATTAGAAGAAAAACCCAAGGAATAATTTTGAAGCTCAATTTCTGAAGGATACAAACTTAAGAGAAGTAACTACCATAACGATGAGTCTTACTTGAGAAACTTGGTAGAAAAAATGGCGAAAGACATGCTTAATCTCAAAAGGAAAAGAATTCTGAATGATAGGATCAACAACAATCATTGAGAAGCTCCCTTCATAGATGAGATCATGTCCGTGAAAATCTCCTCTTATGTCAAGATCCCATCCATTAGGTATAACGAAACAACCGATCTAGACGATCACTTATTGGCTTTTGAGAGCAAGATGGACCTATACAATGCATCCAGAGCTTTGCATTGTAGGCTTTCCCCAAATACGTTTAAGGGAGCAGTAGGTAAATGGTACCGATAATACCGGGAGAGGACTATATATTCTTGAAATGGTTTTCTTATGAATTCTTAATGCAATTCTGTATCTATAAAGATCTTGCCCTCGACGACTCTATGGTAGCTAATATCATACATAGACCAAGAGAATTGTTGGATGATTACCTTAAGAGATTTGACGCAAAAGCCTTGAAGGTGAAGAATATGATTGATAGAGATACTGGTGGCAGTATACTCTGGATTGATCAAACAAAACCCATTCTATCGAGAAATCTATATACACGGGTGCAAAGACTTGCAAGATTGCCATTTCCAAGCCGATAATTTCATCCGCATGGATGAAATGTATCAGGCCAGAAAGAAGGTCCATGCTAGGAATGAAATAAGGAAACATAACGACAACTGCAACCATAAGAAACCAAGATAGGAAGAAGACTCAAACACTAACAATGTTGCCTTGAACAAGCCAATATCTTACATATTTGCTGCAATGAAGGAAAGTGACGACTTTTCAATTTCTTACAAAGCTAAAACCGATCCTAAACCAAGGAAATGGGGAGATTACTATGCTTATCATAAATTGAATGGACATAAAACAGATGAGTGTCGGGTATTGGCAGGCATCATTCAAAGCATGATCCATTTTGGGCGCTTGAAGGAATTTGTTAAGGATAGACAAAAGGATGAAAATGGCAACTAAAGGCTACCAAGAAACACAAAAAATCTAGTAGAGGATGATGCGTAGCTAGATTTCATTTCACCTCTCAATAAAATTGACGTAATCCACGGAGGCCTGCACGTGGCTGGAAATAGTAAAGGAGCTAGGAGTCGCTATGTTAGGGAAGTGAAGGAAATTATTTTCTCTACTCAAAAGAGCCGTTGCTCAGGAATCCAAGATTTCAAACCCAGATGCATAATTTGACCATCACCCTACAAGAGCTACGAGGAGTTCGCCACCACATAATGACCCGCTTATGATTACTGCGCAAATTGGATTTTCTATGGTTACCAAAATTTTGGTAGATACCGGAAATGCTGTCAACGTAATGTTCAAGCATGCATTCGACCAAATAGGAATCCCAAAAGAGAAGCTTGAACCAAGCTTTGAACCTATTTTTGGGTTCCACAATAACGGGTCAACTCCTATTAGATGGATAAAACTTCTCGTGCAAATATGAGTCCCACCACGCTATAGAACTTTTGAGAATCTTTTTGTCATTATGGATCAACCTTCATATTATAACGCCTTTTTGGAAGACCAACTTTGGATGAAGTTGATGCCTTTGTCTCTCCCAAGTATCTAATGGTGAAAGTTTTGTCCAAAAGTGGGTGGGGAACCATAAGAGGGGAACAATTCAGTGCTCGCGAAATATACTTTGCTACTATTGAACAATATGAACAAGATTACCTTTCTTGTTATGAATCAGAGAAAAATAAATTAATCTGAAATGATACTAAAACGCCTTTGGATGGTGATTTTTCAAACTCATAACCCAAAGCGAAAGCAGAGCTCGTTAAGAAGACTAAACATGTATTGAGAAAATATGACTTCTCAAAGAAGAAAAGAAAAGGGAAAAAAGCAAATCTGGTGGAAGATGAAGCAGAAGATGAGGAAATTGTCACTGAATTAGACTGTAAAAATGAACAAGAAAGAATGAAGCCTACAGAAGATCTTGAGGAAATATGCATAGATTCTACAGATACAACAAAGACAGTCGAAAGTGGAAGAGATTTAGATTGTAAACTCAAGAGAGAGCTAGTTCAGTTCCTTCAGTCTAGCACAGATGTATTTGCATAGGCCTACTTAGATATGGTTGGAATAGATCCGACCATCATGTGCCATGCTCTAAATATAGACCCAAATATCACCAGTCCGGTAGAAAAAAAGACAGTTTGATAAAGTTCGGTTTAGTGCTTTGAAAAAAGAGGTAGAAAGATTGCTCAAGAATGGATTTATTAGAGAGGTACTTTATCTAAAATGATTAGCTGATCCAGTGCCAGTCAAGAAATCCAATGGGAAGTGGAGAAAGTTTGTTGGTTACACTGGTCTGAATAAAGCATGCCTAAAAGATTGCTATCCGCTCTCAAGGATAGACCAGTTAGTCGACGCAACAAGCAGACACCAATTCTTGTCTTTCATGGACGTGTATTCTAGATACAATCAAATTCCAATGTTCAAAACCAGATAAGGAAAATACCGGTTTTATAACAAATTGGGGAACGTATTGCTACAAAGTGATGCCCTTTGGATTGAAGAATTAATGAAGGAGCAACATACCAGAAACTAGTAAATAGAATGTTCAGGGAACAAATTTGATGGAAAATGGGAGTATATGTAGATGACATGTTGGTTAAGTATCAAGAGAAAGGCAATCATCTAAAAGACCTTGACGAAATGTTTAGTGTATTGCGAAAATACCAGATGAAGCTTAACCCACGAAGATGTTTTTTTTTGGAATTTAATCTGGCAAATTCTTAGGATATACCGTTAGCGCAAGAGGAATCAAAGCTAACCCTGACCAAATTCAAGCTATTAGAAACATGGAAGAACCTAAAAAGAGCAAAGCATACTGATCTTGAATGGATGAGTGGCAGCATTGAATAGGTTCATTTTCAATACCATCGATAAATGCATCCCATTCTTCAATGTGATCAAGAAAACTTCAAATGCGATGAGGATTGTCAGAAAGCCTTTAAAGAGCCGAAAGAACATTTGGAAAAACCGTTATTTATGTCTAGACCTATGGATGAGGAAAGTCTTTATCTCTATATGGCAGTTTTTGAACATGCAGTTAGCTCAATGCTAATAAGGGAAGAGAATGGAATCTAGCTTCTAGTATATTATACCAACAAGAGGCTCAAAGATGCGAAAACTAGATATTCGATTATAGAAAAGTTGGTGTACTATTTAATGCTCACCACACAAAAGTTAAGAGCTTATTTTCAAGCACATCCAATCAAAGTCTTAACTAATCTCCCACTCAAGCAGGATTTTAGTAAACTGGAAACTTCAGGACAGTTGGTTAAATGGGGAATTGAACTTGGCCAATATGATATTGAATTCCTACCCCAGATATCAATTAAGGCACATGCACTAACTTATTTTATCAACGAATGTACTGAATTCATTAAAGATCGATCAGACAAAGAAAAGGACCTAAAACCTAAGTGGCAACTATTCGTAGATGGAGCTTTAAATGAACAAGGAGTCGGAGCTGGATATGTAATTATAACTCCGGATGGACATTGTTTGCACTATGCAATGAAGTTACAGTTTCTAGCCACCAACAATGCAGCAGAATATAAATCCATGATAGCCGGATTTACTCCAGCCTTTCAATTGAAAATCGCTAGAATTGAAATTTTCAATGATTCGAAATTAATGGTAAATCAGTAAACAAGAAATATCGGACGAAAGACGCCAAACTGACTCTATATGTCAAAATGATATTGAAAATGCAGGCCCAATTTGAAGATTTCTCAACACATCAAGTACCAAGAGGCAAGAACTCCCAAGCTGATACTTTAGAAAAGTTAGCAAGCTCATGTGGGGCACTAGAAGCCTGAATTGTTCTGATGGGTTACCAAGGGAATCCTAGTATAGAGGAGAAAAGCCCCAATCCAAAAATGAGTCCTTAGTATTGACCAGGTCTCAAGCCTTAGCACACAAGGAGAAAGAAGAGGAAACTGAGATACTTTAAGAAACCTTCCTCATATGTAATATAAGAATAATTGGATAACAAAAGAAAGGCTGCCAATAAACAAAAAAAGAGGCAAGGAGAATAAAGCACCGAGCTCCGAATTTTGTCATAGCAAATGGCATACTTTATAAAAAGGGAATATTCACTCCCTTATCTAAGCCGTGTTGATCCAGAAACAGAAGTAAAACTACTAAGGGAATCCCACGAAGGATTTTCTTGGAGACCATTCCAATGGAATGAAATTGGCCAAGAAAGTTACGAGGCAAGGCTTCTATTGGCCTCAAATGACTAGTCGAGCTATTGATTATGTAAGAAGATGCGAAATATGTCAAAGGTTCTCTATGATCCCACCCTACCATCAAGCGAATTAAATTCTATCTCAAGCCCATAGCCTTTCGATGTATGGGGAATTGACCTAATTGGGCCATTGCTCACATCTAAAGAAGGAGCTAAGTACGCGGTAGTAGCCATTGATTACTTCACGAAGTGGGCAAAAGCTGAACCACTTTCGATTATCACATCAAGAAAAGTTTTCAGGTTTATAGTCAATAATATCGTTATCATGTTCGGGATTCCTTACCGAATAATATCTGACAATAAAAGTCAATATGAAAATGAATAATTTACCTAGTTTTGAAACAAGAATGGAGTCATCAAAAGCTTTTCACCTGTAGCTCATCCCAAAGCAAATGAAGTTGTCGAAGTAGCTAATAAAACTGCAAAGACCGTTCTAAAGAAGCAATTGGACAAGGCAAAAGGGAATTGGGTAGAGGAATCACCTCTTGTTATATGGGCATATAGAACTTCTACTAAAACACTGACAGGACATACCCCATACTCCCTAACAAATGGTTATGAAGCCATACTACCAATTGAGGTTGTAGTACCTTCTCATCGAAGGATTGCATATGCATTCAATCCAAACCAAGAGTTAAAGAGAGAATCTTTGGACTTAAACAATGACATAAGAGATGAAGCAGCCATACGAACGACTGAGTATCAACGAAGAATATCCAAGTACTATAACTCTAGAGTAAGAGGAAAATCGTTTTAAAAAGAAGATCTAGTGCTCCGAAGAGTCGTGGAAAATACTAAGAATCCGAAGGACGGACCGTTAGGGCCAAATTGGTAAGGACCCTTAATCATACATAAAATAATCCCACCTGGGACCTATAAACTCTGCTGACCAGATGGCAATGTCATAGCAAGAACTGGAATGCCGAACATTTTCGGGCATATTTACCAACGATGGATGAATAAAGAGAATTTATTGGTTCAATCATGAAAAGGAGTAAGATTCTCTCAAGGAAGAAAGACCTAACCATCAAAGGCTCGTGATCGCAAGAGGTCCCAGGACATCAAAGGCCCTAGCCATCAAAGGCTCATGACTGTAAGAGGTTTCATGCCATCAAAGGCCCCAGCCATCAAAGTCACATGACCGCAAAATGCCCCAAGCCATCAGAGGCCCTAGACATCAAAGGCTCTTGACCACAAGAAGTCCTTGGTCATCAAAGGCCATATCTAAGTCTTCATTTTCATCAAAGGCCTCACTGAACCACCTCATACAAAGAAGTCGAAGTAAGCCTTTAATGCTGTCATCAAGCCCTCACTAAAGCATCGGAAAAGCCTTCAACCCCTGCCTACGTGGCCTGGTTGGAGCTCCTCCTAGAGGGAGGACAGAATAAGCCTTTAGGGCATTCATCAAAGGCCTTGCTAAAGCACCAACCAAGCCTTCAGTGTCATCATTAAATGCCTCACTGAAGCACTTCCTAGAGGGAGGACATAGTTAGCCTTTAGTGCTAATCATCAAAGGCCTCACTAAAGCACCGAATCAATCTTCAAGAGGAAGATGTAACAAAATCAGAGCCAAGTTGTGCTCCAAACCAGTCAATCTTCAAGAGGAAGATCTATCAAAATCAGAGCCAAGTAGTGCTCCAAACCAGCCAATCTACAAGAGGGAAACCTATCAAAACCAGAGCCAATTAGTGCTTCAAGACAACAGTCTTCTAGGGGAAGATCTATTGAGTATGAGCCGTTTATGCTTTTTGACAAACATGATCTATTATTATTGCCAAATATAGATTTCTAGTCTTCTATTATTCCCATATATGGATTTTCGGACTTGTCAGATATGAATTTCCGGTCTTCTATTATTTTCATATATGGATTTCTGGACTTCTTTCATTATTGCTAGATATGGATCTCTAGTCTTCTATTATTTCCAGATATTGATTTCTGGACATATATTATTACCAAATATGGATTTCTGGTCTTCTATTATTACCAGATATGGATTTATGGTCTTCAATTATTTCCAAATATTTGCACTTCTGTTATTGCTAGATACTGATTTCTAATCTTTCATTATTTCCATATATAGATTTCTGGAGTTATATTATTATTGTCAAATATGGATTTCTGGTCTTCTATTATTTCCAGATATGTATTTCTGGACTTTTATTATTGTCATTGATTATTGATTTCTGATCTTTTATTATTGCCAGATAGGGATTTCTGGTCTTCTATTATTCCTAGATATAGATTTCTGGACTTCTATCATTATTTCCAGATATGGATTTTTGTTCTTCTATTATTACAAGATATGGGTTTTTGGTCTTCTTCTATTATTTCTGACATGGATTTCTGATCTTCTCTTATTGCCAGAAGGACATTTTATTATCAAATAGGTTTTATTGTTTTCTATTATAACTATCGAACGAACCTATTGATCTTCTATTATCATTGCTAGAGGAAATTCTAGTCTTTTCCCTCTATGATATTTTCATTTAGGAAACTATAATTCATAAATAATTATCTACTCTTCAATTCATAAAAATCTTTGTTAGATAAATTTCTAAACTTGATAAACTCCAAAAGTAACATTAGGTTGCAAGCATAAGATCCTTCATAATCTTCTAAAAAGTCCAATCAAAAGGTTAACAATAAAAGTCATGACTTATTTTGCAAGAAAATAACACTAGATAGGAGATCTCGTCAAAGAATTGAGCAAAGCAAGGAAATTTATTATTTTACCCTAAAGAGTAAAAAAAATAAAAAATAAAGGGGGGCTAAGTTTTGTCTATACAATGTCAATGTCGAAAACGATGCTATAAGAAGTGGCATCACTAGAGAATCGATGTTGCTAGGTTCTTTGACAAAGACCAACAACACCGAAGATATGAGGGTAGGCCAATTCAATAGAATCACGGCGCCTCTTCACTTCAATACTACACCTCATCACGTCGCCATTCATCGGTCTCGCATTTCTTCAATGTCGCCTCTCAACCACACCGCATTTCATCACTTCAAGATTCATCAACGTCGAATTCCATCAACAAGGAAAAAGAATCAACGTCGCCACTATGCAACACCTCTCATCATCAACACTATCCATACCACCTCTCATATATATTGCGCCTCTCTGATGTCACCTCCGGACGACGTCGCACTTCTTCATTACATAACTTACATCAAGTGATGGAGTTTTAGTACATGCATCGTATGTTGCAAACACAGTGCTTAGTTGGTATCGCACTTCGTCATCCATTGGAGGATGTTGCTTATAATAAAAATGCCAATCACTCAGTGTCGTTAATGGATCATATTGCAAGTTATCAGTTACACCGCTTATTAGTGCCTCTATAATGACGTCGAATCTTATTAAGATAGGTTACTATTAATATACCACTTTAAAAATGCTAGCACCATCAACCTTCGTGGCAACGATGATAAATGTCATCGACATCTACAAATGAGAGACAATGATCGACGCCGCTTTAATTCAACACTACCGCTAGCCATGAGCAGCGCCAATCACCACAATGGAAGTCATCGATGTCGAGAGTCATCAATCTTGTTACCAAATTATATGAACTTGTTTTCTCATAATACTGTTGCCTCCCATCAATGTTCAACGCCGCCTTCAACTCAGGATGCCAAGCATCAATCAAGAGCATATCAATATACAAGATGATCAAACTCGAAGACTATCAAATTTCATGATGCGGCCACTATATTCCATTCAACGACAAAGTTAATGCTAGGTTGACACTGTCGAAGCCAAGTATGCCAAAGTCAAGCCTACCGAAGACATAAAAGGTGAAGTAGAGCTGCGCAACCTCTATAAATACAGACCTGGGGTGCACAAATTGGTGGATTTTTCTTTTCTCTCTCTATTCTTTAAATCAAACTCTTGTAAACACTAAATCAAATTGGAGACAAATCCTATTTGACTGTAATCATGCATATTAATACGAATAAGGAATTGGACATGCCCACTGACTTCGACTATGCCTTTTTTCAAACATTATTGATATGGACTTGAATATATTCGAACTCATCAAGATCAAAACTCAATGTGAACTATTTAGAGAAGTTTTGAACTAAGATGAACATGCATATATGGATAATTATATGGACATTGGACTTTGAATAAAAGGACAAATTACATAGCCCATTATCAAGCCTAATGGACTATTGCACAAATTTGTTACTTGCTTTCTATACCTCTATTGAACATATGACATATGACTTGCCATAGGCCTTTTTGGAATATTATTCTTTCAAAAGTCCATATAGACTCTTTAATATTACAACTTTAAATGGACTTTAGGAATCTCAAGCATAATGATCCAAGAAAACATGTGGACTTCCGTACATCTCTCCTTAAATGCCTATTGCAATCACCAATCTATCCTTTAACGATTCCATCATGCACTAGTCTTAAGTGATGAATTGGTCCTTGATGATATAATTAAGATTGAGTTACGCTTAATCATGTTACCACATTTGTATAAGCCAAGGATTATCTCATCATTATTGGCATCATGAATGTTATAGCAGTTTTTTGTCTAATAGTAGGTATACGGGTACCTAGAGACAAAAACCTAGCAAATTTTGCAATCCATGATTGAATTTAAGAAACTTAACCTTTTCGGGTATCCAGAAATAGATACCAATTAACTCCTTCAACCCATGATTCAGATGTCGAAGTATAAACATATGGGGGTTAGATGAGACAATACACCCCAAGGCCTTTGCCCCAAGATAGGCAAGGCGTAGAACTATTTCCCATGGACTGGCAAAGTTGATTTGCGACACTAGACAGGTGTCTTGCTTCAGTGCTGAAGATATGGCATATATGATAAATACCCAAGGTTTGACGAGGTCAAGTGTAAACATCCAGAGATAGACGTTCAAACCACCCCTTGGGGTGGGTAGTTACGGTCAATGCTAGAGATAGGCAGGATCGAACATGGATATCCAATAATAGATCTCCATGATATTACTCTTCAAAGATAGAGAGTTATATAAAAATCCAGCCTTCACTGGTCAAATAAAACCCGACTGGAGATAAACTAATAAAGCTATTAAGTTAACTAAATAACAACGAGAATATAGTCCACATGTACACAAATGAGATGGATGGTAACTTTGTTTATCTTGATGCAGTCACGATTAGCTTAAGCTAAGTACATAGGCAAATAAAGCAAAAATATTTTATTCACTATTCACAAGCTTTATAGACATAAGTGGGGCTGCACCCGCACAAAATAAGCCTATGCACGCAAATTCAAAACTAAGTAAAGAGCAATAAAAAAGAAAAAGAAAAATTCAGCAAAATATTCTTCCTCCTCTTTATGTCCTTCCTCCCTTCTCCAGAAGAGTGTATACCAAATTTTCTTGGTCTCTTTCTACTTGATCCCTTGCATTTACCCTTCTTTGGAAAGTATCCTTTTAGGGTCATTTTCCTAGCCATAATCACTTCTTAGAGATTTAGGAGCCTTACTCTGAATATCGCCAGAGATGGGTGCTGAAATAGGAACAATGATTGGTACCATGCGTAATGAAAATGATAGTGGAGAAGGAATATCAATAAACTGTTCCTTTTTGACATCCTTCACCAATATGGCTTACGATCACTATATCTCTAGTACCGATGGTCCTAACGAGTGTTTAGTGACTCCAGTAATAATAATGTCTTCATCTCCCTAAATCCCATAAAGATCACCCATGGCCTCTTCATCCAAAGCATGTATCACTCAACATCGGGTCCTGGAGTGGTGTCCGCTAGAGAAATTAGGGTCAAAACAGAGGCAAACATATAATTGATTCAGTCTGTATAGCTTGTGTGCACAGAGATAAGCTTCCTTTAGGCAAAGGAATGAAAGTGGGTTGACCTAAAACTTGAAAAATGAAAAAGTAGAGATTAGTGACATCAACCGATGTCATGTGAGCCATCTCAGATACAGGTAAGGTTGACAATATAGCTCCAGGAGATGTGGATGTTATATGTACTAGGGTATGGCCAAGCTTCCCTCTAGAATAGGAGATAACATGGGCAACTTAGAAACAAGTCAATACCCACGAAGCATGGCTCGTCGGGGTTATAACAGACATCCGACAAGGATGCCGGAGCTGTTGAAGTACCAGAAGCTACCCAGTAGCAGAAACAGCAGTAGATCAGGGAAGAGAATTAATTGTCTCATTAGTTGGCATCCTTGATGTCAAAGGAGTAGTGGTATCTACTACAGATCCTTGGTGGATAGAACCAAAAGTTTCACCAAAATCCTTTAAACCAAGCCCGGATTGTTCCTTGGTAGATACTTCAGGACGTAGGAGGAGCTTTCCAATCTTGAGTGCTTTTATATCTTCCTCCTCCAAATGGTCAAGCTATAGCTCCTTATCATTAATCTCAGCGCCATCTGAGTGCTCTCACTCTTGCTTAAATATTTCCTCCAATGTCATGGCTAAAGCCTAAGGATATCCTTCCTTCAACCACCTTAAATTGCCTAAGTTGAAGACATTCGTGTAGAAATACACCAACATAGGTTCAATTTAAGACTTAACTTGAATCTCTATAGCCTTGACCCGCTAATTAACCATCTTTGCTCAGATTTCAGCATCATCTTTCATTCGACGAGTATCCAATAGCTCATTGCAATAATCCTGGGTCTAATTAAGTAAATCGTCCTTCTCTTTCTTCTTGGCCTCTAGTATTTCTATCAACCTCTTTATCCCTGTGGCCTTCCCACCCACCATCTTCTGGAGTTTTTCATTCTCCAACAAAAGAGTGTGGCTCCTATGGTAATAGCCTCAATTTGCCTCTACTTATCTGACGATCTTCTTCAAAAGACTTCATCTTTTCCTCCAATTTCCTCTCAGCTTTGACCAACAAAATATTAAGCCCTTCAACTTTTGCATCAAGCATTTTGATGATGCATTTTTCGTCTTGTTCAAGATGTTTTATCCCTTCGAGTTCTATCATTCTTTTATGAGATACTTCTAAAATAGCCCCAGCTATCTTCCTCCACTTGTGATACTAATCATACACATTGCTTACACAAGCCATGATGTCAGAACCAACTTTTTGAGGAATTTACTTAAGGAACGAACACCATGTCAAAAAAGTAGACTTTTGGGAAGGCATTACTCATAACAGCCAAATGAGGGTTTGAAATAATTTTAATTTCTACAGTAGTAATGGGGGCATGAAACTACTTCTTCCCAAGCTTTTGTTGGAAATTGTTAGAAGATAATAGCTCAAATGAGTGCTCAGATCATCATGGCACCTGGGAAGATGTTATTGTTTATGTTATAGAAGGAACTAAAACCGGAGCAATTTGTACCTTAATTGATGGAATAGGATCAGGTCTCCTTGAAACCTATCCATATTGTGCAGAAAAGGTGAATGGGATCTACATTGGGGAGATAAAATTCTCTTGAATTCCCTATTATGCTCATTATGGGACCTATAGCCTTTATCCTAACTCTTATAATCCCGCCTTCGGCATCTACCTAAATCCGACTCACGGGATGACTCGCAAGGGTGATCAAACAATCCAAGTTTCTTATACTTACTTCCTTGACACTTAAGAGTGTCATAAAGATACCTGCATTCCATGGATCTGAAAGTAAAACATGGATGAGCTAATGCAAGCAAGATGAAAAACACTATATACGGTATAAAGGTGTGGTGTCGTATAAGTGTTGGTGTATCCTAGTGTCCCCCACGAATCATAGACTTAGAGTTTGCTCCCAGGGGTTATTTCCCCCACTCCGATTGTAGGCACATCAATGTCCATAACCAAGCCCATAACCGAGAATAAATGTTGCCAATAGCAATGTTATCGAGGCCTCCCAAAGGACCCATAAATGTCCCCAGATGGAGGGATGGGAGTTTCTTCGATGACAGAAGCTGGTGGGGTTTGTGTTTATATTCAAGACGAGATGATCTTTATTTTAGGCTGTTAAGAGATAAGAAGCACGTGATTGTCGTCACTCTCATCACTAGAGGACTCGTGGTCAAAATCAACATCCTCATTGCCTCTTCCATCACTCTCTTGTTCCTCGACATGCTTTTTTCTTTCTCCTCCATTATCTCTATCCCTTTGTCCTATGTTCGGACTGACAACGGGATCTTATACGGGGGAACTACTAGACCCTTGGCACATTAACTTCATCTTCGGGTTCCTATACAGGATGAACATCCTATTGAACCTCAAGGACGTAGCCCACACTATGGATTGCTCCAAAAGATTATAAGCCCAAAAATTCTTATCAGTAAGGAGAAATCCCATACCTCTTTCCTCTAGTGGAACCTCTTGAAGAGAGGTAAGGGTCCTTGCCAACGCCGCACTGCTGGGCCTTCTCAAATTATTTGTAAATTCAAGAAGTAGCAAAATAAACAATCATAACTATGACATTTGTATTAATAAAATGAAATGAGCACAAGACTCACATCCAGATAGCTACCTTTACACATAGCCAGGCAGACGGCGCATAAAGAAAAATTCGTTCTTAAAGTAGCTCAATTTTTTCCAATGCCCTGCCACTATCCGACAGCCTCTTGAGGGTTCTAGGATGGTGGGTGAAGGAGTCCCCTTTCAATGCTTAAAGCGATAT
The DNA here is from genome assembly GCA_030737815.1 of Allium fistulosum. Lineage (NCBI taxonomy): Eukaryota > Viridiplantae > Streptophyta > Magnoliopsida > Asparagales > Amaryllidaceae > Allium > Allium fistulosum. Next base: position 874,399,216 of record CM060905.1, on the reverse strand, counting down.
AGATAACGGATCTCTTTGGCGGTAGGCACTCTATTCAAATGTTGAACAAATATCATGTACATACAGTTTAGAGAGGCACAGTTGTTCGGATGTATTTGGGCTGGAGCAAGCTTCATAAACTATAGCACTATATGGATGAAATGATTAAAAGGAAGAACATCCAGCCATGCATATTGTTAATGCCAAAAATGGATCAATACCCAAGAATAGGTTGTAGGGAACCTACGAGATCTAGATCTAGCAAATAATAGTAATAGTAAAAGAAAATAGATAGCAATAAGAAAGAGAGACACAAGATTTTATAGTGGTTCGGCAATCTTTGGCCTACGTCCACTTTATAGCTTTGTTCCTTATAGATTTGATTGAGATTACAAAGGATTTGAGAGAGAATAATTCTCAAGTACATGGGTTAGGCTGATTCTAAGTCCTAAAATTGCATAGAATAACTACCTTGGTGACTATTGTGTAGTGGGAGAAGATGAGGAAGAAACAGAGCTTTCGCATTGTGATGGCAAAAACCAGATCCTTTCTTGGTTGTTATATGACTTGTATTTATAGGGGTAGCAGTCTTACTGGTATAGAAGCCTGTTGCCAGAGAGGTATAGTCTTTGGCCCAAGATAGTATCGAAAAACTAGAAGCACCGTGACTTAACATGATAACTATGATAACTCGGTACTGAGTTATAGTTATAAGTCGGTACAGAGTTATAGCTATAACTTGATACCAAGTTATCCCTTTAGTGGGAAATTCGATGCTTCCTCTTGGACCATGCTTCTTACTTCATTTTGGAGTAACCCTTGTGTTTTTGTAGCTTGTGACTAGTTTTGATGATCGTTCTTTCATAACCTGGCTTATTGTGCAGTTCATTGGAGCTAACTCTTCACCTCTTAAGATAGGTCATCCGGAACTTTACGAAATCCTTGGTCTTGCTTATAATAGATAGAGAATGGGTTAGGAAAAATTGGAGCTCCCTCTATAGAGCACCATAACTCGGTGCCGTGTTATGGACTTAGCCCCATAATGGCACAAATTTTGATGTCATGCCTCTCTAACCAATATGAGCCTACCTTCCAAGTTTCAAGTCGTTCTGTCTTTGTTTCAATGTTCTATATTCCATAGACTTCTACTTAGTCAAAAACTCAATAAACATTTTCCTCTTGGAGCATGCTTTCGTTGGAAACAAAGAATGATCTGAAACGAGATAAGTCTTGAACTATTATCTTACAAGTTTCATTTGATTGTTGGATTCCATCATGAGACGTTGTTTTCATTTAGCTGCTATTGGCTTTGTTTTCAATCCGAATTCAAATTTTTGTATCGATGATGCAATCTTTATTTTGAAAATTGCATAGTACTTTAACTCTGTGTGTCGGACTTTGAGTTGGTTTGGAGATGACCCGGGCGAGAAGTAATAACTCGATATTGGGTTATATGATAACTCAGTACCGAGTTATGACTTAGCAAAATTTTCAATGAAAAATCTTCCCTACTAAAACGATTGCCCTAAGCTATCCCTTCACTTATCATTATACACTCCAAGCTAACTAATCCTCCTACCCGAGCTTCCACTATCTCTAGCCGACCCAAACTAGGCTTCTACGCCTCCGTCCTGACTCTGCCTACGCCTCGACCCCATCCTGCCGCCAACACCTTGCTCTACTGCCGCCTGGACAGCTCGATGTCACCTTGCTCGTCCACCATCACCTAAATTGACGTTCATCAAATCAAACCTGAGCTTTGTCTCAAAACCCTAGTCTTTACCCTAGGTCTTAGGTGAACTAGAAGATGGGTTGTATCGAGATTAAAGGTGGTGATGGGAGAGGCGGCTATCTAGACTTCATCGATTCCAATTTGGATGAAAATAATTGATCTTTGGGCATGCTTGACCGGATGTGGATTTGCAATTTTGCCCTGATCGAATACGCATGAATTTTGGAGTTAAACTATGCTTTCTTCTAAGAAATTAACTAAGTCCTAATTGTTGAACAGACTCCGATATGACGATCCCCCCTGAATTTGCTCACATTGCCTTTTTATTTCTACATTTCCAGTGATCCTGAGAAGGAAATCTTTCTGCATCGCTCCGAACAATGTATCGATTATCGATCGATAGCAGGTAAGTAGAGAAAAATGATTTCAAAGGATGATGCGGATTGTTTTTTCAATACGAGCGAGCTATCTACATAGGATTCTCTGTTCGTAGTATTCGAGACACAGGAACCATTCCATATAGATAACACAGTGCATTTTCCCTAGTCAATGCTTAGAATCTGATTAATCAGCATACATTGACTTCCTTTGGATTCCAAGTGTTAACCACAGGGTACACTTATTAAAAATAAAGCATACCTGACCATGATCAACGAGTTTTATCATCTAGAATGATGCACCAATATTCTCGCTGCAAGTCTAGTGAAGAGGCATCCATACTGTCAGAGGCTGAATCATCGACTGCCCTAGTTCCCCCATCTACTCCTATGGGGTCAAGTCAACCTGTTCCAACTGACTTATATGGCCCACTTGTTCCCGTCGATCCTATGCTCAATCAGCTATCTCCTGGGATGAGAATCCAAACCGACCCTCCAGAACAAGTGCCTTTGATCCTAACAGCTAAGATGCTAAAGAACATATGACAAAGTATGGCATTCTAGAGAATTATGTTTGATTGCCTACTCGAGCTAAATTGGCACAGAACCCTCCAGAAGATTTTACTGCATGCAATCGATACATGTGCCTGAGCGGTGCCATTCCTTCATTAAATTGGTTCCTATCGGTGGTGCTTCAGAAATTAGGGCTTGCGCCATTCCAAATTCATCCTAACGGCTACATACTTCTAAGATCGTTGAATATCTTGTTCATGATCAGGCTTGGGTGGCCTCCAAGGATGAATGAGTTGATATTCCTCTTACAGTTCAAGAGGCGCCAAGATTGCCACTACTTCATAATCATAAAAGCCTAGAGAAGTTGCAAGCTGATCAGAGACCTTCATAACAAATGCTCAGCTTTTAAAAATGAATATTTCATTATTCGGTGTCCAAAAGTTTTCAACTATCTCTGGATATCAGTAAGTAAGTCTTCATTCCCTAGTTCCTACACGACTAGAACGTTTCACATTCCTAACTATCTTTATTCTTTTCTACAGTTATCCCAAGGCGGGAAATCAGTGACGAACTTAAGGTAATGCTTGAAACTATGAAAGACGTGAGGGCTTCCGAGTACATAGTAGAGTTCCTTTTGACGAATGAGAACCTTCAACAATTCGAATTGCTTCATCCCGAGGGATTTTCCGTAGATGAAGAGCTCTCGACTTTGATGGCTCTAGGAAGCACACTCGTTCTTTCACCTATACCTATAACTCTGACGAGGAGGCTCGATAGGACGTGGCCAACCCATCAGGTGACATTTACCCCGATGGAGTTCTTGAGGGTGAAATTTACCTTCATGGTGAGATATTATGAGAGAAAGGGATGAGACACACAAAATTTCCCTGATCCCTAAGGAGGAATATGATTTGTTTCAAAGGAGAGATGGGAAATAGGTGATAGTAGAAGGAAGGAAAGAAGGTTCAGATGATAATGATGGTGACTCTCATATCTCCAAGAAAGAGATGAGTCTTTTGGCGAGTCATCGGAGGTGAGCTCTGATCTCCCCAACTTTCCTTCTCCAGATCAGCTAACCACTGAGGCATTGAGTCTCGAGCTCCCGATCTCCCCTCCTCCAAGATAGCTCGTGGTTGAAACTCCATAATCTGTTGGAGGCCAAGCTACTAAAACTCCCATAGGAGATACGTCGACTTCTGATTTTCTAAGAGATATCTCCATGCATGTGAATGAATTCAGGGATATTTGGTCAGTAAGATGATAGGCGAGATAGGCTCGCTAATCAACATCTCTCCTAACGCTTTTATAAGCAAAGGTGGAAAGACCCCAAGCTTTATACCATATCGATATGGTTAGTAGAGTACATAGTGGGTCATCGGCACTACAAACTTCACCTTAGGGACATGGACACACATTTCTGCATCGAGTCAACTTTCTTATTCAAAGCGTTAACTCCACTTTCCTTTTTGTTTCAGGTTCCATGGGTCATGGATTGTACCACCAACTTCATCAAAAATCTTGTTCCTATCAGGATCAAACTTTGGATCCTTCGCATCGCTCTTATTGTAAAAAAGATGAGGATAGGAGGAAGAGAAAGGATGACAAGGAGGATATGGCCCACTACTTGGAGGGAGAGTGTGAGAGGGAAGATAAAATAAAAAGGGACGATGTGAGTAGTGCTCCCGGCGATGCACACAAGCGCTACAGAGACTCTCATGAACGCCTAAGGCTTCATTATCCATTGCAACCACTTGCACCGAAGCTCAAACAAACAAATGCAAGAAGTCCCTTCATCCTGAGCCATAACTACTACAGTTGTCGCGGTTCTTCTAGCCAAAGGGAGAAGTTTGTACTCCCGCCTGGTCCACCCATGCTCCAAGCCGCCTACCCGCATTTATTCTTAAAGGGTGTTAAGTTTGACAAGAACATCAAGCCCACAATAGAGCCACTTCCTTGCACAATCTTGTGACAGTCTGTAAGGACCTAGAAGCTGGGTTTGACTAGCAGCATCTCGTGAAGGCTCTTTTGGACATGAATCGCATCAATTATCAAGAAATTCTCTCATTCGAGGCTGAAAGGATAGACCATGATAAAGTAATCAAGGATCATGATATTAAAATAGCCAAGCTGAAAGCTGATAGGGATGCAGCCCTAAAGGGAAGGGCTACCAGTGACAAATTATTGACCAAGGTTGAACTGGGCTCACAATAGAGCACTTATCATGATTAAAGATTAGCTCAAGAATGCTCATAAAGAATCCAACAAACTGATAGAGCAGATCACCGCTGTGGAGAACACTATCAAATTTCAAGATCAAACCATTGCCGGTCAAACTGCCGCAATATCCGAACAAGTCGCCAAACTTACCCTACTCTATAAGGAGAACACATGGCTGGCCAGGGAGAAAGAAGAAGCTGTATGTGGTAAACTGACGGAAGAGATAGATTATTTAGTCACGCGATCGGAGCTTTTGGAGCTTCGAGCAAAGTTTTATGAGGTAATTGGCCAAATGGATGCCGGCATACTTGACCTCTATACTTGGAATATGATGAACAAGGGCAGTCGATTATCCCCGGACTCTAACCATAGTCGGGAGGAAGTGCTGGTAAGATCGGAGCAGACTAGGGATATGCGCTTTGAGGAGGAATTAATGGTTGCCTACCATAGCTCTGAAGACATAGACTTTCTGGTGGTCGGTAAACAAATTCTTCGAGAAAAGAGAGAGAAATATGTCGCGGATGCCACTTCCTAGGCTCTTATTGGCCCAAGCTCTTTGGGTCAGCGTGAAACACTTTCTCCTATTTCCTAAGAGCAAATGGAAATCGTTCTAGCATCCACAACTATGTTTCCAAAGCTGCTCATGTTCGTTTATCTTTTGAAGCCTTAGGTGAGCCACACCTTTCTCTTACTATTGTGCAACCTCCAATGGGGACTAGTGGAGGAGACTTTGAAAATGTAGTTCGTGACCAAACTCAAATTCCGAGATTAGGTAATTCCCTCGCCATTCCAGTGTTCCAGGCGCTTTGATTCACTCTAGAATCTTTTACTAAACTATACAAATGTGTTTCCCAAATTGTAGGTCAGCCAACTCTTCCTTCACTACCTCTAGCTACTCAAAGCTTAGGAGCCACTTCTCTCTTCACTACTTCCACCACCGTCTCTACAGTTATTTCGAGCATAATTCCTATCTCTAGCTCCTGGCCTGGACCTAATTCCGAGAAGATAAAAGCACTGCCAAATCTAGAGGACGTCTCTGTATCTGTGGACAAAGAGGTAGTTGTTACTGGTGAGTCGGGGACAACAAACAAGACAACGATGGCAGAGAGACTGGAAGTGGAAAAGAAAGGGCTTCAAGCGAAGAAGGAAAAGGAGGAGGTAAAGTGCAAGACTCCAATCACTATCAAGCTACGGATGTCAAAGGAGGGATGCGCGGTTATCGGAGGATCTATGGGCTCTGGCCTCGCTATAGGAGGAGAGACTGGTAAGGATAGTAGGAAGAAGATCCTGATCTGCCCAAGCAAGTGCAGCTAAGGTGGGAAAAAGTGATGGTGCGCTTGAGCGCTGGTGGAGTGAAGTTTCGATGGTCTTTTGTATGTGCCTTTTGTGTTGTTTGAGTCCGTACAAGTACAGAGTGTTTACTAGTATTTCTTTCCTTTGTTGTTGCATTAGTAGTGTTTGTATTTTGCTTTTTAGTGTTCTAAAATAGACCGATATTGTGTGGATACAGCCCCTACTGTTTGAATTATTCAAAGAATGATACTGGTAATAAAAGATTAGCATTTCTATTGTAATCTTTCATGTGTACTTTCCCTATACTTTATGTGCTGTGTGATGTGTGTATTTACCGCAACTCTGTGTATATAAATAGTGTGAGTAGTGTACTTTTTTATTTACCACAACTTTGTACATGTAAATAGTGAAGTTTATAGTGATTTTTATATACAACTTTTATTATTTCTATTTTGGTTGCCAAAAAATTCTCTATTCGGCGTAGCAAAACTGTGGTGTGATTTGTTTTATTTTAACTAAGTGTTAGTGTGCGCCCCCAGTCCAAAGGGATGGTTACTCCGTACATTTAACCTAAACACTTGATAGGAGATCTAGTACTTTTGGCGACTCTCTAGTTGCCCCAGCCTAAGTTGTACGGTAGCTCCTGTCTTTGGAAACTTGTGGTTTGGATGCTCAATTCCGAGCATTTTGCACTTCTATCGTGGTCAAGTTTCTCCAAATTTGGTTTGAGGTCCCTTCCACGTATCGGTTTCTATCTTCGAAAACCCACGAACAACTCAATCCGTTGGGTTTTCCTACAATGTCACCTATCTCCAAGTGATGTCGAGTTTTGGTAGGTGTGTGCTGATTTCCCAATCACCTTGGTTATTTGAGATTTACTAGCATTGTCGGGGCGACGCCAACACTTGAAGGATAGTGATTGTATTTTACCATCGATCTTGTGGTTTGGAATCTTCGTGTCACTACCAGGGTAGCGCCGGTCTCTTGGAAACCAGGGATTGATTTCTATCAATCCTTCAACAGATAAATTTCTAGACGTTGTCGAAGTGACGTCGGTACTTAAGAGATTCGGACAAACTGTTGATGTTACCGGAGTAACGTCGATAACTTGGGTACAAAGGGGTTTCCCAGCATTGTCATGGCAGCGCTAGTACTTAGAGAGTTGGAATCAATTTTTCCGTCGATCTAACGGTTCTGGAGTCAATACCTCTTATCCGAAGAGTAAGAAGCACATTTCCAGTTATATATGCATATCGCTTTATAGAATGCAGTTCCACCGATTTAAGGAGTGATACACAGCCTATTGAATGGAGTATGGGTGTGTTGCATACTTGAACATGATTCCATTAGTTCAAGTAGCTCTGTGCGGCTTATAGTGTAGCACAAAGGAGGAGTGCTTACTTGAATGTGGTTCCATTGGTCCAAGAAGAGATGTGTGGCTTATGGGATGCATGCAAGGAGTTAGTGCATACTTGAACATGATTCCATTGATTCAAGAAGCGACGCACGACATATGAGATGCGCGCAAGAAAATATGGCATACTTGAACACGGTTCTACTACTTCAAGCAACAACATGCGGCTTATGGGATGTGCACAAGGAGAATGATAAGTTCCCCGAAGCGTCGGAGCGACAACGAGTCTTCTCGAAGAAATATGGGCCTTCTCGATGCTACCAGAGCAACTCTAGTTCTTAGAAGGCAGGGATCGATTATCCCCGTCGATATGGCGGTTTGAGTCAATTTTACCATCGACTCAGTGCTTTGCTTACAAGAACGTAGTTCCATCGGTTCAAGAAGCAAAAATTTACTGATAAAATATAGAGAGAGGCAAGTCCTACCAATTTATAATGCCCCCCACGTCCCTAGGTGGCTTATTTGTGAAAATAGGAAATACATAGATAAGTATTAAATAAAATAATGCCACAGCAAGCCGCTGTTCCAAGCAGGAGGAATTAGAATTCCATCAACCGTTGTCCGCTTGTATGTTCCATCTCCAAGTTTCTGGCCGATTATATAAGGTCCTTCCCAATTTGGACCAAGTGCCCATACCCAGGAAGATTCATTTTAGGACTAGATATCCCACTTCGATGGTGTGGTTGCGGACCTTGATGTTGAAGTATCATGCTGCTCTTTTTTGGTGACCATTAATCCTTAGATCAGCTTCCTCCCACTTCCCATCGATCTGGTCAAGTGACTCGAGCAGAAGTTGCTCATTTTTTGTTTGATTGAAGTGTCACCTCTGATGAGAAGGGACTTCCAATTCCACTAGGATCATCTCTTCTGAACCATATGCCAAGGTGAACGGCGAGTGCCCGATCGTAGATTTATGTGTTGTTCTGTAAGCCCATAGCGCAAGTAGAAGCTCATCAACCCAGTTTCTTTTAGCTTTCATTAGCCGCTTCTTGATGTTAGACTTGATAATTTTGTTTACTGCATCCACTTGCTCGTTTGCCTATGGGTGCGCTACCATGGAAAAGCTCTTCTCAGTCCAGTATGTTTGTAGAAATCTTTGAATTCATCAATCTCGAACTAAGTTCCATTGTCTGTGATGATCCTCTGTGGTACTCCAAACTTTCAAATAATGTTTTTTGTTACAAAGTTAATCACTTTTTCAATGGTAACGGTGGCAAGCTATTCCGCTTCAGTCTATTTGGTAAAGTAATTAACTACAACGATAGAATACTTGGCTCCTCATTTGGCTATTGGTAACAAATTGATTAGATCGATTCCCCAGATTGCAAATAGCTAATGGCTGACCATTTTCATATGTTCCAAGGATGAGGTTCTTGGGATCTTTGAAAATCTCTGGCGTTGATCACAACACTTAGTGTATTCTACTACATCTCGATTAATTATGGGCTAGTGTCTGTCCCTCGGTGTAGTCGTCGTGGCTACCTTCGTGGACTTCCATCAGAATTTGCTTGGCTTCGTCTTTGGTTACACACATAAGTAAAGGGAAGGAGAAGCCTCTTTTGTATAACACTCCATCTTGTAACACAAATCGCAGTGCCTTTCGAAGGAGCTTCTTTCATTCATTCGGGTCTCTAGGGAGTATCCTCTTGAGCAGGTAGTCCTTGATTGGCGTCATCTGCGATTCACTCTCTTCGATGTCTCCAGAACCCAGTCGGCATCTATTTGGTCTATACTAGGAGCTGTCGACACTTCCACTGGAACCAATCCCATGGCATGCGCATCTCCGGAGTTGGCTAATTGGCCAAGTAGTCAGCCTTCATATTTTGCTCTCTGGGAATATGGGCTATGGTGTAGTGCTCGATGTCGTTGAGCAGTTCCCATGCTTTTGACAAATAGGGAGCGAGATTTTCCCCTTTTGCTTGATATTCCCTATTTACCTGACAAACGACTAACTGAAAGTCACTGAAGATATGATCAGCTTTTATTCCCAGTTCCTTCATAATTTTCAATCCTGCCATTACTGCCTCGTACTTTGCCTCATTGTTAGTAACAGGGAACTCTAGTCTTGAGGCATAGCAGATCGATCATCCTTCGGGAGACTCAAGCACAACTCTTGCTCCTAAGTAGAATTTTTTTGATGTGTTGTCGACAAACAGCTTCCATTGTGATTCCACTTTCGTTGTCTCCTATTCTTCATCATCTTGAATGGTGAATTCTGCGATGAAATCAGCCAATGCCTATCCATTAACTGCCCTTCGAGGATGATAAGTCACATCATACTAGCTCAATTCAATATTCTACTTCAGAAGTTACCCAGAAGTCTAAGGTCGATAGAGTTCCTATTTCAAAGTTTGATCCATCAACACTTTAATTGGAAAAGCTTGAAAGCATGGTCGCAACTTCCTTAATGCTATCAGTAAGCAATATGCCAATTTTTCTAACTTAGGATTGTTCAGTTTAGCTCCAGTGAAATTATTGCTGATGTAGTAGATGGGCCATTGACTTCTGGCTTCCTCTCATATAAGTGTTGCACTTAAAGCATTGGGGGACACTGCCAAGTAAATGAACAAGTCTTATCCTTCCACCATCTTGTATTGGACCGGTGGAATCTCCATGTGTCGTAGTAGTTCTTTGAAATCCATCTAACAATCCTTATTCCACTCGAAGTTCTCCTTACCTTTCTTCAATGCATCGAAGAATGGTATACACTTATCTGTCGCTTTAGAAATGAATCGATTTAATGCTGCGATTTTCCCATTCAAGCTCTGCAATTCCTTCTTTGTTGAGGGGGGATGTGACATTTCGTAGGGTAGCAATCTGCTCTGGATTAGCTTCGATGGCCCTAGCATTTACAATAAATCCAAGGAGTTTTTTGAAAGCTATGCCGAAACAACACTTCAGTAGATTTAGTTTCATCCCGTATTTCCAAAGGATTTCAAACATCTTCGAGAGATCGTCTAAACGTTTCCAAATACTTGCCACTTTACAAGCATATCGTCTACATATACTTCCATTGCCCTTTCGATCTGGTTTTTGAACATCGTGTTTACCAGTCTCTAGTATGTAGCTCTAGCATTCTTCAGACCGAACGACATTACTTAATAATAGTACAATCCTAAGTCAGTAATGGAACTGGTGTTCTCCTGATCAGGTTCGTGCATCATGATATGGTTGTATCCTGAGTAGGCATCCATAAAAGTGAGTAGTTCATGCAATGCGGTTCCATCGACAGGCTGGTCAATCCTTTGTAATGGGGAGCTATCTCTCGGGCAAGCTTTGTTCAGGTCCGAGTAGTCGACACAAGTTTGCCACTTCCCATTTGACTTCCGGACTAGCATAGGGCTTAATACCCACTCAGGATAGGTTGTGTCAAGGATAAAGTCGTTAGCCGATAGCTTATCACTTCTTCCTTCAATGTAGTGGATCGCTTCAGACCCAGGCTGTGTGCCTCACTGGAGTAAACTTGGGATCCATGTTCAGTGTGTGACATGCTATCTCCGATGATATCCCGCACATATCGGAATGCGTCTAAGTGAACACGTCCAGGTTGGCACGAAGAAATTTAATCATTCTTGTTGCTTTTTGATTCCGAGCTGTGATCCTATATTTAAGACTCGAGTTGGGTCATCTATATCCACAAGGACAGGTACTGTAAACTCCACCGACATTGCCCATTTCTCTCCTGAACTCTTCTTCCTAAGGTCTAAAGCCTTGTCAAAGCGGCTATGGTCCCTGAGCCAGGGGTGGTTCTGTAATTGCTATGCTTATAGTTCGCGAATATGGAGAGACTTCCCTACATTCTTACATTTCTCATGATGCTTAGATTCATGTAGTTCAGCGACGTAACATTCTCTTGCTGCGCTTTGGTATCCTCTTGCCACTCCAACCCCATTTTACATCGGAAACTTCATTGTAATGCACCATAGAGCTAAAGCTATTCTGAGATCAATGAAGGCCGGTCGGCCTAAGAAAGCATTGTAAGTTGAGAACTCGTCAATTATTATGAAGGTTTGAATAAGAACTACCCTTTGTTCTCCTTCTCCGAGTTCTATAGGAAAATCAATTGTCCCAACTGGCTATTTCGGATCACCCGTAAATCCCCAAATCTTCGTCCTATAAGCAGTCACACCTTTCATGCTAATCTTCATTTGATCGAAGGTTTGTTGGAAAAGGATGTTAACCGAGCTACCATTGTCAACAAACACCCTACGCACAACTACCAGCTCGATTCCAATTGTTACCACCATTGGGTCGAGAGTGGGTGCCTCTATACCTTCAGTATCCCAGTTCAAGAATACGATATCATTAGTTACCAACTTCTGCTGTTTGGTCGGGGTTTCATCTTCAATGGAATAACAGGTACCCTTAGAAGTGTGCTTCAAAGAACTAGCATATCGCTCCAGCTCACCCCAACTCTTCTGCACTGGGTAAGGTCCTCCGGTGATGGTAGCGAGTCTCTGATCAGTCCGATGAGTTCCTTCTCCACTGGGCCTTGCCTGATTTCCTTGATTGCTTGGAACTTAGGGTCCAACGGGTTAGTCAGAATTCTACAGTTTCTTCAGGTACCGTTGGATCCTATTTTCCTTATTAGTTCCTCGATTAAGTCCTTCTGATGCCGACATTCACTTGCGTTATGCCTGTGAGTCATGTGAAAGCGACAAAACTTCCCTGATTTCTTTTGTTGATCAGATGCTTCCTACTTAGGCAGTTTTTTGTATCGCTCAGTTCCCTAAGTAGCAAGGTAGATGTTCTCCAGGCTATCGTTCAATGGTGTATAATCCTCAAGCATGAGATTCCTCAGACGTTTCTCGTTCCCATCGTGCCTACCAGAGTTCTATTTCCTCCTCTTCTGATTTGAGTTCTTTCCTGTTGTAGTTCTAAACCTATTTCCATCCTTCTTAACCGTGACATTGCTTTGAACCGTTTCTTTTGACTGCTCACGGACAGATTTGCCTTCGACCATGCTTGCCTCTTCCAGCCTGAGAAACAGGTTTTCCTTTCAATGGAATTCCTCCATGGTAGTGGGTAGTTTCATTTTAATCCGTCTACCAAAATCCGTATCTAGGTGAATGGCTCGGACCAAAGCCATAAAAATCATATCCTCCTTTGGATTGCTTACTGAGTAACCGCGAGTTGAATCGGTTCATGAAAGATTTCAATGACTTATTGGGTCCCTGGAGAAAGCCAGATAAGGACATCACATCTTTTGGTCATGCAGTATGGAGTCTAAATTGTTTTGGAAACCTTTTTGCTAATTCTTCGAAGGTGGAAATAGATCTTGGTGCAAGTCTAGTAAACCACATGAAAGCAACTCCTTCCAGGAAGATAGGGAAACATTTATGACGGACAGCATCTGTAGCCTTAGCTCTATCCATATGCTACTCATATTTGTATAAGTGTTGTTTAGGGTTCGTCATTCCGCTATATGATGGCATGTCGACATAATGAATTTCTTAGGATATTTTTCCCATATCAACCCAGTTTCTTTTAGCTTTCGTTAGCCGCTTCTTGATGCTAGACTTGATGATTTTGTTTACTGCATCCACTTGCTCGTTTGCCTATGGGTGCGCTACCATGGAAAAGCTCTTCTCAGTCCAGTATGTTTGTAGAAATCTTTGAATTCAGCAATCTCGAACTAAGTTCCATTGTCTGTGATGATCCTCTGTGGTACTCCAAACTTTCATATAATGTTTTTTGTTACAAAGTTAATCACTTTTTCAATGGTAACGGTGGCAAGCTATTCTGCTTCAGCCCATTTGGTAAAGTAATTAACTACAACGATAGAATACTTGGCTCCTCATTTGGCTATTGGTAACAAACTGATTAGATCGATTCCCCAGATTGCAAATGGCCAATGGCTGACCATTTTCATATGTTCCAAGGATGGGGTTCTTGGGATCTTTGAAAATCTCTGGCGTCGATCACAACACTTAGTGTATTCTACTACATCTCGATTAATTATGGGCTAGTGTTTGTCCCTCGGTGTAGTCGCCATGGCTACCTTCGTGGACTTCCATCAGAATTTGCTTGGCTTCGTCTTTGGTTACACGCCTAAGTAAAGGGAAGGAGAAGCCTCTTTTGTATAACACTCCATCTTGTAACACAAATCGCAGTGCCTTTCTAAGGAGCTTCTTTCATTCATTCGGGTCTCTAGGGAGTATCCTCTTGAGCAGGTAGTCCTTGATTGGCGTCATCCGCGATTCACCCTCTTTGATGTCTCCAGAACCCAGTCGGCATCTATTTGGTCTATACTAGGAGCTGTTGACACTTCCACTGGAACCAATCCCATGGCATGCGCATCTCCGGAGCTGGCTAATTGGCCAAGTAGTCAGCCTTCATATTTTGCTCTCTGGGAATATGGGCTATGGTGTAGTGCTCGATGTCATTGAGCAGTTCCCATGCTTTTGACAAATAGGGAGCGAGATTTTCCCCTTATGCTTGATATTCCCTATTTACCTGACAAACGACTAACTGAAAGTCACTGAAGATATGATCAGCTTTTATTCCCAGTTCCTTCATAATTTTCAATCCCGCCATTATTGCCTCGTACTTCGCCTCAATGTTAGTAACAGGGAACTCCAATCTTGAGGCATAGCAGATCGATCATCCTTCGGGAGACTCAAGCACAACTGTTTGTACCAAAAATGGGCACAACACTCTTCGGAAGTTTTTGAAGAGATAAAAGTGAAGAATGAAAATTAAAACTGTGGATTATCTAACAAAAACTCCAAATAACATAAAGTAAATTGCAAAGACAAGCGATTTAGAGTGGTTCGGCGTTTTGCCTATGTCCACTATGAAGTTTGATGATTTTATTGCTCGATACTTGAAGGTTACAATAGTTTATAATGTAATACAACTGAATTTCTAAGTTAAGTCTCAATCTAAAGCAGCGGCGGTGTTCTGGAGTAGATCTGGCAGAATCTGGGCGCTCTTCAGTACTTAGAATTCTCCGACCCCTTTTCTGAATGACCAGGGGCTCTATTTATAGGTGTAGGAGGCTGATATTTCGCCTAAAATTCGGGGAGACCAGTTCTGGCACGTGAGGGGTCCCACATGCCCGCTCTTTGGAAATCCGGGCCCACTTTGGGATCGATTCGACCCTTGCTTCGAATCGATCAAGATTTTCTCCGATTGAGCTGAAATTTGGCATGGACATTCCTTAGGTTGACAGTTAGCTCCTGTCCAAATTTCATAGCATTTGGACTTGTAGATCTCGAGATATGATCGATTCAAGATTTCATTTCCGGTTGACATGGTCCCTTCGAATCGATGCTTTTCGCGCTCCAGGAATGGATTCGAAGTAGAGCAACTTCATGGATTCGAAGCACTCCATCTTGATGGATTCGAAGTAGAGCAACTTCATGGATTCGAAGCACTCCATCTTGATGGATTCGAAGGAAGGCATCTTGATGGATTCGAAGGAAGGCATCCTGATGGATTCGAAGCACTCCATCTTGATGGATTCGAAGGAAGGCATCCTGATGGTTTCGAAGCACTCCATCTTGATGGATTCAAAGGAAGGCATCTTGATGGATTCGAAGCAAGGTCACTGGATGGATTCGAAGCACAGTGACACCTATGGATTCGAAGCAAGGTCACTGGATGGATTCGAAGCACAGTGACACCTATGGACTCGAAGCAAGGGAAACTTGATGGATACGGAGTGTGGCCACATTGATGGATACGAAATTGGGCTCACTGATGGATATGAAAACATGGCCTTTCCCTTCAACTTGCATCCATCATAACTTGAGCATATGAACTCGGATTAACTTGAAACTTGGAACGTTGGCTCTCATAGCTTTTCTAGTCATGTCTTATCAATTATAGCTCAATCTGGTCTCAGACAAAATTCATCGATATCCAGGGTAGACCTATGTGCACTAGATGTCCATAACGAGCGACTCTAGGTTTCTGATCAATTCCTTGGTATCTCGGCCTTGCCAAAAGGCGGGATAACATTTGCCCCCTAAAGTACGTCTTGTGGAAACATGACGTGCTTTGAAAAGCTGCAATTTCTTTCTGAACAATTATCATATCTTTCGTTGAAAGTTGTACTCTGTATTGCTGTAACTGACTGCTGTGTGATAGTGATCAGCTGCTTACTGTCGGATTCATGACGAGATGAGCATTTGATCCCTATGAATGTCAAAGATCAAATATTAGTCAGACATATATGCATATATGTGTCATCTTGACTTTTGTTAGCGTTGCGTGGTTGCAAGTCGTTGTTGTTCAGTTTGTTATCGAAGTCCGCATCGATCCTCTCCTGAATTGACTTGAGATTCGAGTTAAAACATCGCTTTGATGATTGTCTATGATTATGTAGTGCATTGTTTTAATTGAGTGTCGAGTGCTAGCGATTTGTTGTTCACTGTTGTAATTGCCATGAGGTAAGCATTCAATTCCTATAAATTTTAAAAATTGAATGTTAGTCTGTCATACATGTACGCATGTTAACCTGGCTCCCGTTAACGTTTGCACGTTCACGAGTCGTTGTCAAGTTCTTTAGTTTTTGTTTGGATTGAGTTTCGTATCGATCCTCTCCTGGATCGAAATGAAATTCAAGTTGTAACAACGTTCGATGGTTTTTTTTGAATGCTCCTTCGTAACGATCCTCTCCTGAATCGATGTGAAGGGTTGGAATGTATGCTTCGTATCGGTGGATACGTAATATTGGATCTCGGATCGATGGATACAAAAGTAATGCTTTGTATCGATAGAGTCAAACAATCCAGACATAATCATGCAGTGATGCTTCACGGAGGATATGCCATTCCTTATTCGTTTATTCAATAAGAATCCCCGATTGTGGATAATCTTCGATAGGAGTCACCCATGACTTTTCTTCTAGATCCATCTCTAAGATCTAGTTGATCTTCATATGTCAATTCTTGGAATAATAAGCATTTCAACTGGGATAAAGTCTTTTTGCCGCGCATCCCCGAAACTGGCTAGCTTGGCCAGTGACTTAGTTTTTTCATTTTGTCCTCCGAGGAGGTGTGTAATGGTGTAATTGTCGAAGTCGACTAGTAGCTTTTGGACCCAACTAGGATGAGGAGCAAGATGTTGCCCCCTAGTTCAATAATCTTCCCTGACTCGGTATACTACTAACCAATAATCACATAATATATGCAAAGTTTCCACTCCTAGTTTTCTTGTAAGTTTGAGTACCAAGGCTTCATACTTAGCTTCGTTATTTGTTGCAGGGAAGTTGAGTTTGAGGGCGTGGCAGATCGATCGTTCCTCAGTAGTCATTAACGCAATTCCGACGTTAAAAAAGCCGATTATTGGAAGTTCCATCTGTGTACGTCCTCCATCGGTTGGACGGTTCGCCACTGTTCTTCGGATAGTCGTCTGATGTGGTGGATTCAGATATGAAGTATGCTAATGTTTGATCATGGAGAGCTCTCCGAGGGAGATATGTGAAATCAAATTGGCTTAGCTCGATATCCCATTCGAGTATCCTTTCAGACATCTAATGTTCCCATTGGATCTAGCGTTCTCAAGTTTGAATTCAAAGAATGCAGTATAGCACTACAGGTCCGGATCTGTGATAAAATAGTTGTATTCCTGGTCTAGGACATGTTTCAGTATCTGATTGCATCTAGAGTTTGCATCCATGGATGAGAGTAATTGATGTCTGATGGTTAAGTCAATTAGTTGATTGATCATTGGATGTGGAAGCTATGCTTTGCCATGCCTCGTGCAAATTTGGGTAGTCGGTGTATGTTCGCCACTCTCCTTTTGTTTCTCTCATAAGCAAAGGATTGAATACTTATTTTGGGTAGAGGATATCACGGATAAACCTATTGGTTTTGAGTAGATTCGCCTCCTCCTTAAGTGTAGCAGATCTTTCTGGATCCATGTTGCTTTGTTTTTATTCACCGAGACATGCATCGGGTTGGCACTTAGTGCAGGGTTCTTAATGGTGGGTGAGAGTCCATATATACACATGAGATTGAGTCCAAGCGAACATATCAAATTCACCTGAAGCAATGCAGTCGACTCTTGCACCATCATTGCGCAGAGTTGTGATCTGATCCACAATACACGTGAAGGGTTGTAGGTGCCTCGTGTGTTTATTTTCAATGGTAATGATCAGGCTTATAAGGATGTTAAATCAAAGGGTTAGTAGAATTTAGCCTCGTACGGCATGCTGCTACATAGCTGGCTCCAGCTTTGAGATTGAATTTACTTGTGTTTCTGAATGATCAGTCGCCCATGAGTTTGGGTATTGATTTGATGATTCTATCTCTAGGCATCCTTTCGGTCGCAACCTAGAGTTGTTACGAATATCAAGCATGGGTCATAGGTTGAAATTGTCATAGTTAACTCTCGGATAATTACTCTTTTGCCCCCAGTGACGGGTTGGCGGATGCATTACGCGGACGGTCTGGTCTCGTCCTAGCGGTGTTTATACTGTAGTTCAAGCTTTTAGAATTAGAGTTCATTGATGAATGGTTGAATCATATTAACCTTATCTTCTTGCTTGTGCCCCCAAGTCTGGGGAGTATCTCGATAAGTGGCAAGGTAGACAATGTCCGCTTCAATTTTGTATTATATTCCATTGAACCATAGGATCAAATTAACGGACGGAGGGCCGAGTCGTGCCTATCATGCATTATGTTCTAGTTCTTTCCTCTAGGCGGAATACATCGTTACTTTGCCGACATTCGGACATAAGCTAGATTCTGGATGGTCAATGACATTCGCTCTGCTGCTTATGTCGCCATACTTTGGGCAAAAACTGAAGAGTGAATCGTCTAGTCAGATCCAATGCAGGATTGGTGCTTCCCTTGTCGAATCTAGGGTAAGAATCAGTGTGCAGATGTTTAGGTTGCACTTGTTTCGAATCGTTCTTTTAGCCGGATCATGGTAAGAGTCAATGAACGAATGGTCGCGTTGCATTCATTTGGAGTTGGCTGATCAACCATGTCCATTTCGATTTACGTTCTCCCGTTAGATCTAGGGATAAAGTCAGCTCAAATGCAGCCATGTCATGCTCATTTGGTCTCATGCTCTTCCTGACGGATCGAAGGAAGGCGACGAAGGACGAATGGTCAAGTCACACTCATTCGTGGTTTATTCTTTTATTCGTGCTATGCTGGTCGAAGATATTCGATGCATGCTCGGGTCACATTGATTTGTAGTTGAAGAGGATTGATATTGACCGTCGATTCGACGGCATGATGCAGAATGCTCGGACCTCATTTCCTGTCAATCCGATGGTATGATATGAAAGGCGCAGATCGACATTGCCCGTCGATCCGGCGGTATGATATGATTGGTTGCTTGTAACTTTGGGCGTCATTATGTTTGGTTGGCATTAAGGCCTCCTTGCAGTCGTTGCCTTAAGTTTTAATGGACGCTAAGCCGGAGAGGCAGCAAGTCACCTTTCTCTTCTTTCAGTAATTTGTACTTCTACCCCCAGTCTTGGGGATAAGCCGTAATAGGCGTTATGCAATATTGTTCACTGCTTAATTTTAACATCCACACTCTAGGGACTTGTATCTTTATGACAGTTGTTGATCACTCATTTTCATGTGTTGAGTCTGCGCCTATGCTCGGGGAATTAGTGATGTAACTTGGTTGAGATGCAGTCGAATTTGTTAGGTGGACGGGTCCACCCTCCTCGAGGCCGTACTTGATGGAGATGCAGTCGAAGTCGTTAGGTGGACGGGTCCACCCTCCTCGAGGTCGTACTTGATGGAGATGCAGTCGAAGTCGTTAGGTGGACGGGTCCACCCTCCTCGAAGCTGCATTGAATGGAGATACGGTCGAAGTCGTTAGGTGGATGGATCCACCCTCCTCGAAGCCGTAGTTGGTTGTAGTTTATACTCCGGCTCGAGCTCTCGGAGTCCAGAGTTAGTTTAATGTTTATACTCCAGTTCGCGCTCTCGAAAGTTGGAGTTTGTTGATGTTTATACTCTAGTTCACGCTCTCGGAATCCGGAGTTAGTTAATGTTTATACTCCAGTTCGCGCTCTCGGAAGCTGGAGTTTGTTGATGTTTATACTCCGGTTCGCGCTCTCGGAATCCGGAGTTAGTTAATGTTTATACTCTAGTTCGCGCTCTCGGAAGCTGGAGTTTGTTGATATTTATACCCAGCTCGCGCTCTCGGAGTACTTTGGGGTTTTGTGAATGTTTATACTCCGTCTCGCGCTCTAGGAGTACGGAGTTGAATGAATGTTTATACTCCGCCTCGCACTCTGGGAGTACGGAGTTAAGGAATGTTTATACTCCGCCTCGCACTCTGGGAGTACGGAGTTAAGTAAAAAGTTTGTACCCAGTTCGCGCTCTCGGAGTACTCTGGGGTTTTGTGAATGTTTATACTTCGTCTCGCGCTCTGGGAGTACGGAGTTGAATGAATGTTTATACTCCGCCTCGCACTCTGGGAGTACGGAGTTAAGGAATGTTTATACTCCGCCTCGCACTCTGGGAGTAAGGAGTTAAGTAAAAAGTTTGTACCCAGCTCGCGCTCTCGGAGTATTCTGGGATTTTAGGAAAATGTTTATACTCCGCCTCGCACTCTGGGAGTACGGAGTTAAGTAAAATGTTTGTACCCAGCTCGCGCTCTCGGAGTACTATGGGGTTTTAGGAAAATGTTTATACTCCGCCTCGCACTCTGGGAGTACGGAGTTAAGTAAAAAGTTGTCGTGTATCAGCCCATTTCTGGACTGATGTGAGGGCTTGTCCCTGAGCTAGGTGTTTCGCTTAGCGAGTGATCGGTGGGATCCCGATTAACTTCCACTTATAGGCCCCTCAACAAAGGATGAGGTTTAGAGTATGGACGGTTAGATCGCGTCCATGTTCATTTGGATTCCGCTTTTGCCAGGCCTAAGGAGTAAGATTAGTGTTCTGGCATGCTTTGTGCTCGAGCATAGGAAAGGATGGTCGAACTACATCCACTTTGAGTTGTATATTTTCCCTTAAGTCGGGTGCAAGAAATGGAGAGCAGATAGTCGAGTCACATCCAATTTATACTTTGCATTCTTTCGATCGAGCTAAGGAAGAGAGTTGAAATGACGGCTCATGATGGTTAGTGAGTAGACAATCAGTCGTTGATGACTTTAAATTGAGGGTTGGACCTTTAAACATGTGTTTCCTTAAATAATCCCAAATGTCTAATGTAGGATTGGATGCATGGATGGTGACATCACGTCCACCCTTGATGTGATTCCGATTTTATCGGGCATTAGAAGAAGCATAAGTATTTTGGCAAGCTTCAAGTACGAGATGGAGAAGGCACTGTTGGGACATATAACTCCAAGTCTTTCTTACATCTCCTAATTAAATTGCGTAGGCAGATGAGTGGATGGTCGGTTGCATCCACTTTGTACTAAAGTCCTGACCTTGTCGGTCTCTTCCGCTTTGATGCCTTGCCCCCAGTCAGGGGCATATAGTAGTCGATGAGTGGTCGAATCATGCTCATCACAATGATACCTCAATGATTTGATCATGGTCCGCGGAGGTTGTTTTGCACCCAGTCTTAAGTACTCGGTTACCTGCATCATTTGCAAGTAGTTTAATTCAAGTAGGTCATATTTCGCAACATAAATGAAATTGAATTAGAAATAATTCAAAAGAGATCAGATCAAATCTCATTGATAAGTGAGGTAGCATCGTATGCTCGCTATTGCACATCATTCCATCCCTTCTCAGTTGGAAGTCTAACGCAAATGGTTTAATTTGATCAAAGTCCTTGATCGATAGGGGTCGGATGTTCCCGGTCTTTCGTTTTATGGGGCTTGCATATATGGTCGGAGCTATCCTTCCCGGAGAAGCCTTATGGCGTTGGCGTTCACGGTAGCCATTTAGAGAAGAGGAGTTTTCCGATCTAGAGTATGGAGCAGGTCCCCTCCTTATCCTGCTATGTTGATCCTTCATCTGATTCATCAACTCAAAATTTGCCTAGACATGTTGGTGCAGTTGTCGGCGGCGGTCTACCAGTTCTCTTGTCAAAGTCTGGAAATAAGCGCCGGTGATGAATTCATTTATGGGTATCGGCAGCAACTGGCTGCGGGCTTTGGATAAATTCGTTGGCTGCCGGCTTCTTCATTCACTTCAACAATATAAGAAGTAGATCTGGTATGTCTAACCACGATTGACAATGTTCTTTGAGGAATGGGGGAAGACAGCTACATTTGATAGCAGTCATCACTCTTGGTGTAAGCCATGCGCAATTCTCACTTCATGAGGTAGTGCCGGGGGTTGTATTTCCATAACACACCGACATAGTTAACATGTTGAATTTTCACTGGAAGTTCTGCATGTAGGATGGTTTCAACGAATAGGTCTCGACTAGGAAAGATTCCCCAATCGCCATTATGATCAAGTCCATTTTATTGCCAAGGGGTTTTGTAACACTGGTGAATGATGTATGCATGATTGTCCAACGTTTGAGTGGTTTGGTGATACCGATTGGATGGTGAGTTGGTAAAGATGGGCTCATAGATTGTTGATTATTTCTAATTTTCACCCAGATAGGAGACCCATATAGGGTATTAAGGAAGTCTTCTTGAGGTTGTATACAATGATTTTAGTCATGTGGACGTAGAATGATTAAAATGCGGGCATTTGAAGATGGTTCAGCGGTGACCAGCTATGCTTTGAGTTGGTAGAGTAGACAGCGTAGGGGAGTCGTCATATTAGCCATCGTGCCATAGTTGTCAATTCAGGAGTTTGAAAGCTGGTCAATTGGAGGAAGTTGCATTCCACCTTACAAGCATGATATATTAATCAACCCCAGTTCTTGGCATATTAACTAGGTTCTCCAGCCTCTAGGAGTACGGCTGAGTAGCATTTCTTTACCCATTCCTTGATTGCAACTCAACATTTGTTGTTGTGATCTCATATGTCTTGTTCAGTCATGGAACAATTAGAAGCACAGATGGAATGTTCCTTCACTAAATTAGTGATTGAATTCACTATGCGGGTGCTCTGCGCTGCGGCTAGGGTCCGAAAAATAATTTTTTGAAATTTTGTATCGATAGAATTGGACACAGATGGATCGATACGAGCAGCGTGCGAGTATCGATACGAATTGGAGCAGTTGCGATTGATACGAACAGAGCGCAGGCAAAGCAGATCGAGTCGAAGTGATCGATTCGAACGGAGCGATGCAAAGCAGATCGAGTCGAAATGATCGATTCGAACAGAACGATGCAAAGTTGATCGATTCGAAGTGATCGATACAAACAGGGATCGATCGAATCGATACGAACGGAGTGATGAGAAGCAGATCGATTCGAAGTGATCGATACGAACAGGGATCGATCGAATCGATATGAACGGAGCGATGCGAAGTTGATCGATTCGAAGTGATCGATACGAACAGAGTGATGAGAAGCAGATCGATTCGACGTGATCGATACGAACAGGGATCGATCGAATCGATACGAACGGAGCGATGCGAAGTTGATCGATTCGAAGTGATCGATACGAACAGAGTGATGAGAAGCAGATCGATTCGAAGTGATCGATACGAACAGGGATCGATCGAATCGATACGAACGAACCGATGCGAAGCAGATCGATTCGAAGTGATCGATACGAACAGAGTGATGAGAAGCAGATCGATTCGAAGTGATCGATACGAACGGAGCGATGCGAAGCAGATCGATTCGAAGTGATCGATACGAACAGAGTGATGAGAAGCAGATCTATTCGAAGTGATCGATTCGAACTTTGGCATTTTTTCTGGATACGAAAATATGGATACGAAATGATTGATGAATGCAGTTCCTCTTAGATCTTGAGCAATCTGAATAGAATAGATGGAACCACTTGACGACAGATCTGGATCTCCTCCTTAGATTTTTGCAATCCAACTACGGTAGTAGATCCAAAGAGCAGGAGAAAAGCAAGGTTTTTCTCAGTGAAAGCACCAAAGTGTTTGTACCAAAAATGGGCACAACACTCTTTGGAAGTTTTTGAAGAGATAAAAGTGAAGAATGAAAATTAAAACTGTGGATTATCCAACAAAAACTCCAAATAACAGAAAGTAAATTGCAAAGACAAGCGATTTAGAGTGGTTCGGCGTTTTGCCTACGTCCACTATGAAGTTTGATGATTTTATTGCTCGATACTTGAAGGTTACAGTAGTTTATAATATAATACAACTGAATTTCTAAGTTAAGTCTCAATCTAAAGCAGCGGCGGTGTTCTGGAGTAGATCTGGCAGAATCTGGGCGCTCTTCAGTACTTAGAATTCTCCGACCCCTTTTCTGAATGACCAGGGGCTCTATTTATAGGTGTAGGAGGCTGATATTTCGCCTAAAATTCGGGGAGACCAGTTCTGGCACGTGAGGGGGCCCACATGCCCGCTCTTTGGAAATCCGGGCCCACTTTGGGATCGATTCGACCCTTGCTTCGAATCGATCAATATTTGCTCCGATTGAGCTGAAATTTGGCATGGACATTCCTTAGGTTGACAGTTAGCTCCTGTTCAAATTTCATAGCATTTGGACTTGTAGATCTCGAGATATGATCGATTCAAGATTTCATTTCCGGTTGACATGCTCCCTTCGAATCGATGCTTTTCGCGCTCCAGGAATGGATTCGAAGTAGAGCAACTTCATGGATTCGAAGCACTCCATCTTGATGGATTCGAAGTAGAGCAACTTCATGGATTCGAAGCACTCCATCTTGATGGATTCGAAGGAAGGCATCTTGATGGATTCGAAGGAAGGCATCCTGATGGATTCGAAGCACTCCATCTTGATGGATTCAAAGGAAGGCATCCTGATGGTTTCGAAGCACTCCATCTTGATGGATTCGAAGGAAGGCATCTTGATGGATTCGAAGCAAGGTCACTGGATGGATTCGAAGCACAGTGACACCTATGGATTCGAAGCAAGGTCACTGGATGGATTCGAAGCACAGCGACACCTATGGACTCGAAGCAAGGGAAACTTGATGGATACGGAGTGTGGCCACAATGATGGATACGAAATTGGGCTCACTGATGGATATGAAAACATGGCCTTTCCCTTCAACTTGCATCCATCATAACTTGAGCATATGAACTCGGATTGACTTGAAACTTGGAACATTGGCTCTCATAGCTTTTCTAGTCATGTCTTATCAATTATAGCTCAATCTGGTCTCAGACAAAATTCATCGATATCCAGGGTAGACCTATGTGCACTAGATGTCCATAACGAGCGACTCTAGGTTTCTGATCAATTCCTTGGTATCTCGGCCTTGCCAAAAGGCGGGATAACAACAACTCTTGCTCCTAAGCAGAATTTGTTTGATGTGTCGTCGACAAACAGCTTCCATTGTGATTCCACTTTCGTTGTCTCCTACTCTTCATCATCTCAAATGGTGAATTCTGCGATGAAATCAGCCAATGCCTATCCATTAACTGCCCTTCGAGGATGATAAGTCACATCATACTAGCTCAATTCAATATTCTACTTCAGAAGTTACCCAGAAGTCTAAGGTCGATAGAGTTCCTATTTCAAAGTTTGATCCATCAACACTTTAATTGGAAAAGCTTGAAAGCATGGTCGCAACTTCCTTAATGCTATCAGTAAGCAATATGCCAATTTTTCTAACTTAGGATTGTTCAGTTTAGCTCCAGTGAAATTATTGTTGATGTAGTAGATGGGCCATTGACTTCTGGCTTCCTCTCGTATAAGTGCTGCACTTAAAGCATTGGGGGACACTGCCAAGTAAATGAACAAGTCTTATCCTTCCACCATCTTGGATTGGACCGGTGGAAACTCCATGTGTCGTAGTAGTTCTTTGAAATCCATCTGACAATCCTTATTCCACTCGAAGTTCTCCTTACCTTTCTTCAATGCATCGAAGAACGGTATACACTTATTTGTCACTTTAGAAATGAATCGACTTAATGCTGCGATTTTCCCATTCAAGCTCTGCAATTCCTTCTTTGTTGAGGGGGGATGTGACACTTCATAGGGTAGCTATCTGCTCTGGATTAGCTTCGATGGCCCTAGCATTTACAATAAATCC
The DNA here is from genome assembly GCA_030737815.1 of Allium fistulosum. Lineage (NCBI taxonomy): Eukaryota > Viridiplantae > Streptophyta > Magnoliopsida > Asparagales > Amaryllidaceae > Allium > Allium fistulosum. The sequence goes on along the minus strand of CM060905.1, from coordinate 874,373,704 downwards.
AAGGAGTTTTTTGAAAGCTATGCCGAAACAACACTTCAGTAGATTTAGTTTCATCCCGTATTTCCAAAGGATTTCAAACATCTTCGAGAGATCGTCTAAACGTTTCCAAATACTTGCCACTTTACGAGCATATCGTCCACATATACTTCCATTGCCCTTATGATCTGGGTTTTGAACATCGTGTTTACCAGTCTCTAGTATGTAGCTCTAGCATTCTTCAGACCGAACGACATTACTTAATAATAGTACAATCCTAAGTCAGTAATGGAACTGGTGTTCTCCTGATCGGGATCGTGCATCATGATATGGTTGTATCCTGAGTAGGCATCCATAAAAGTGAGTAGTTCATGCAATGCGGTTCCATCGACAGGCTGGTCAATCCTTTGTAATGGGGAGCTATCTCTCGGGCAAGCTTTGTTCAGGTCCGAGTAGTCGACACAAGTTTGCCACTTCCCATTTGACTTCCGGACTAGCATAGGGCTTAATACCCACTTGGGATAGGTTGTGTCAAGGATAAAGTCATTAGCTAATAGCTTAACACTTCTTCCTTCAATGCAGTAGATCGCTTCAGACCCAGGCTGCATGCCTCACTGGAGTAAACTTGGGATCCATGTTCAGTGTGTGACATGCTATCTCCGATGATATCCCGCACATATCGGAATGCGTCTAAGTGAACACGTCCAGGTTGGCACGAATAAATTTAATCATTCTTGTTGCATTTTGATTCCGAGCTGTGATCCTATATTTAAGACTCGAGTTGGGTCATCTATATCCACAAGGACAGGTACTGTAAACTCCACCGACATTGCCCATTTCTCTCCTGAACTCTTCTTCCTAAGGTCCAAAGCCTTGTCAAAGCGGCTATGGTCCCCGAGCCAGGGTTGGTTCTGTAATTGCTATGCTTATAGTTCGTGAATGTGGAGAGACTTCCCAACATTCTTACATTTCTCATGATGCTTAGATTCATGTAGTTCAGCGACGTAACATTCTCTTGCTGCGCTTTGGTATCCTCTTTCCACTCCAACCCCATTTTACATCGGGAACTTCATTGTAAGGCACCATAGAGCTAAAGCTATTCTGAGATCAATGAAGGCCGGTCGGCCTAAGAAAGCATTGTAAGCTGAGAACTCGTCAATTATTATGAAGTTTTGAATAAGAACTACCCTTCGTTCTCCTTCTCCGAGTTCTATAGGAAAATCAATTGTCCCAACTGGCTGTTTCGGATCACCCGTAAATCCCCAAATCTTCGTCCTATAAGCAGTCACACCTTTCATGCTAATCTTCATTTGATCGAAGGTTTGTCGGAAAAGGATGTTAACCGAGCTACCATTGTCAACAAACACCCTACGCACAACTACCAGCTTGATTCCAATTGTTACCACCATTGGGTCGAGAGTGGGTGCCTCTATACCTTTGGTATCCCAGTTCAAGAATACGATATCATTAGTTACCAACTTCTGTTGTTTGGTCGGGGTTTCATCTTCAATGGAATAACAGGTACCCTTAGAAATGTGCTTCAAAGAACTAGCATATCGCTCCATCTCACCCCAACTCTTCTGCACTGGGTGAGGTCCTCCGGTGATGGTACTTCTGGCGAGTCTCTGATCAGTCCGACGAGTTCCTTCTCCACTAGGCCTGGCCTGATTTCCTTGATTGCTTGGAACTTAGGGTCCAACGGGTTAGTCAGAATTCTACAGTTTCTTCAAGTACTGTTGGAGCCTATTTTCCTTATTAGTTCCTCGATTAAGTCCTTCTGATGCCGACATTCACTTGCGTTATGCCTGTGAGTCATGTGAAAGCGACAAAACTTCCCTGATTTCTTTTGTTGATCAGATGCTTCATGCTTAGGCGGTTTTTTGTATCGCTCAGTTCCCTGAGTAGCAAGGTAGATGTTCTCCGGGCTATCGTTCAATGGTGTATAATCCTCAAGCATGAGATTCCTCAGACGTTTCCCGTTCCCATCGTGCCTACCAGAGTTCTAATTCCTCCTCTTCTGATTTGAGTTCTTTCCTGTTGTAGTTCTAAACCTATTTCCATCCTTCTTAACCGTGACATTGCTTTGAACCGTTTCTTTTGACTGCTCACGGACAGATTTGCCTTCGACCATGCTTGCCTCTTCCAGCCTGAGAAACAGGTTTTCCTTTCAATGGAATTCCTCCATGGTAGTGGGTAGTTTCATTTTAATCCGTCTACCAAAATCCGTATCCAGGTGAATGGCTCGGACCAAAGCCATAAAAATCATATCCTCCTTTGGATTGCTTACTGAGTAACCACGAGTTGAATCGGTTCATGAAAGATTTCAATGACTCATTGGGTCCCTGGAGAAAGCCAGATAAGGACATCACATCTTTTGGTCATGCAGTATGGAGTCTAAATTTTTTTGGAAACCTTTTTGCTAATTCTTCGAAGGTGGAAATAGATCTTGGTGCAAGTCTAGTAAACCAGATGAAAGCAACTCCTTCCAGGAAGATAGGGAAACATCTATAACGGACAGCATCCGTAGCCTTAGCTCTATCCATATGCTACTCATATTTGTATAAGTGTTGTTTAGGGTTCGTCATTCCGCTATATGATGGCATGTCGACATAATGAATTTCTTAGGATATTCTTCCCTTAGAACGTTTTCAATGAATGGAGTTCGGTTTGGTGCGGAACCCCGGTCTTCGTTCTTTCTGCCTCTACTTTCCTCCAATAAATGTTTGACCGTGTCAGCGATGTACTCCTCATTAGCACGTTGGTCTATAGGTTGGCTGTTAGGAGCTACATCGATTGTTTGACTCCTCAAATGGTCTTGGTTTGCCAGCTGAAACCTAGGTTCTCCATTCTTCGGGAGAACCACTCCTATAGGGTCCCGTTGGTGCACGGTTGGTCTTACTGGGGTAGTTTGAACTTCATTTCAAGCATTTTACCTGTTTACATCGACGTTCAGTTCCAATCTATCATCATCAAGTTGCATGTCATCTTTAGAGTAAAAAACAAGCATTACGTTGTTCAACTGACAAGTGTTCACTCCAAGATTTGGATTTGCAGCTAGCTGCTTTCTTGTAAGAGGAGTACTTCCATTGCCATTTATCATGATTCCTGCAGCTCCACCAACAACGTCCTTCTGCTTTTGTTTATAGTTTCTCTTGTTCAAGCCCGAAATAAAGGAATTATCTTGTTCCATAGTAGCTACAGTTTCTTGTCTAGCTCTCGTAGCACTCGATGGCTGCAGCGCTAGCAAAGCATCAATCTTATCCATAAGAGCCATTTGGCTATCGACCATTTTTTGGTTAAATTCGTTAACCATCTTTTTAAGCTCTCCTTTAGTCACAACATCCTATTGAGTGGAGAAACTTGGTGCTAGATTTCCAATATTAACCTTTGTTCGATGATTGTTAGCATTGTTTACTTCGGTTTGTTGGGGGTTCGCGTCATCACCGCCAACTGTTGCTCCTGTTGATCTTCCAGAAGTGGTTCTCTATTTTCTAGGTTCCATTGACCTATGATGGCAAGACTACAAATTTTGGAGGCAAATATCTGGATCTAACCGCCAGATCTCTTCTAACCTAAAATAGCAAGCTAGATCTAAGCCTGACTTCAGATTTTCTTGGTGAAAGCACCAAAATATTAATACCAAAAATGTATCAACACCCAAGAAGGTTGTAGGGAGCCTGTAAGACCTAGGTATAGCAGGTAATAGTAATAGTAAAAGAAAATGGATAGAAATAAGAAAGAGAGACACTAGAGTTTATAGTAGTTCGGCAATCGTTGGTCTACGTCCACTTTATATCTTTGTTGCTTATAGATTTGATTGAGATTACAAAGGATTTGAGAGGGAATAAGTCACAAATACAGGGGTTAGACTGATTCTAAGTTCTAGAATTGCCTATAGTAGCTTCCTTGGTGACTATTATGTAGAGGGAGAAGATTAAGAAGAGAAGGAGCTTCTACGTAGTGATGGCGGAAACCAGATCCTTTCTTGGTTGCTCTATGCTTTGTATTTATTGGTGTAGCAGTCGCATTGGATCAGAAGCCCGCTATCGGATAGGTCTAGTCTTCGGCCCAAGATAATATGCAAAAATTGGAAGCACCACAAGTTAACACGATAACTTGGTATCGATTTGTAGCTATAACTCGGTACCGAGTTATCCCCTTAGTGGGAAACTCAGTGCTTCCACTTGGACCATTCTTTTGACTTCATTTTGGAGTAACCCTTATGTTTTCATAGCTTGTTGAGTTGTTTTGATGATCATTCTTTCACAACTTGGATTATTCTACAGTTCACTCAAGCTAACTCTTCACTTCTTGAGATAGGTCATCCGGAACTTTACGAAATCGCTTGGGATTGCTTATAATAGATAGAGATTGGGTTGGGGAAAGTTGAGCTCCCCCCTACTGAGCACCATAACTCAGTATCGAGTTATGGAGTTAGCCCCATAATGGCCCAAATTTTCCTATCTTGCCTCTCTAACCTATATAAGCCTACCTTCCATGTTTTAATTCATTCTATCATCGTCTCGACGTTCTATCTTCCATAGACTTCTGCTTGGTTAAAAACCCAGTAAACACATGTATATCGATTGCAGGTTGTATACCCTTTTGTTGGAAGGTAAGTTCGTTGATAGTACGTGGGAACCAACACATCGTTAAAAGGGATTCGAATGTTTCTTACATATCCCTATGAGAGATGCTTCGTCTACTTTCAAAGTAGGAGAATCTTAGATATCTGCCAAAATAACAGCATCACCAATATCAATATTGAAGGCAACTCCTACAAAAGGTTCTTTAATCAACACAAGACAAACTATTTCTAGGGATGATCCATTCATTTACTAGTTGGTTGAGACTGAGAGGGTGTAGAAGTGGACTTCATCATAGGCACTGTCATCGAACTAGATTCGGTATCAGACTCGACGTATTTTGATGTTGAGGACTTGTTGCCATTGTTGAGAAATGTGAGATTGTCTATGATCCATAACTATTAAAAACTTCACACATAAGGGGTATTAGACGGGATAAATTTAACCTTCATGTTGGAAAGAAAGCCACAAGTAGCCGATGTATAAGACCCAATGAATATGAACCTGTGTTGATTAACAGGATCTTATATATTGATAAGGGGCAATAGTATACAATTCAAACTCTCCAATGCGTGTGTCCGACATCCGAGGCATACAATTCAAATCGTTATTTGATAAAAGACACTGTAAATTAAAAGGATTGGAAAATGGCATGTGCTAATGACGGAGTGCGTTCAATGAGACCGTTATCAGATATTGTCCTAATGAATCGCAATTGCCAATCACCATTTGACAAAAATTTCCTTCAAACTTCGTTTTACCTTCAATTTGACCTATAAAAATTTTGTTTTAAAAAAGTGCTCTGAAAATCCATTTTTAACTTAAAAAACTCAAGCCAAACTCTGGTATGACTCGAAGCAGACCTAGGGAAATTTGTGTAAAACAATACTCAAGTTAAAGCCCAAGTTCTTCCTTGAAAATCCCTAAGAATGCTTCGAGTTTTCTTTAAATTTGCTAAGCACGCCGTCATTTGTCAAAATTTTCAATTAAATTTTTTTGTAAGTCCCAGAACATTACCAGTCCAAAAAGGGAGAAAATGAAGTTCCAAAGATGATTGATAGTCCATCGTTGGCAACTCAAGCGAAGCTGTGCTGTCACCTACCTATATCGATTCAAAAGGGATTGAGTTCAAGATTTGTTTAGTTCCAAAGTTCAAGTCAACTACATAGTTCGGTTCTTAGATTTGGGATTCAAAGGCGGTGGACTTAGCGGCGTTGACGGTAGAGACAATTGGCGGTGATAATTCAAGGCAGTGGTTCGATGTCGAAGATTGTGTTCAAGGCAAAGTTTGGCAATGGAAGATTGGTGCTCGATGGTCATAGGAGAATAAATGAAAACAAGTGAGAAAAGTGAGAAGTGTTGGTTTGTATGTATAAGGACCAAACCAAGAAAGTTTGCAAACAAATTGGCTAAATGTAAGGTGTCGATCCATAGCATTCAGATCGGTACCAATCCATGACACAAAAAAAGAGAAAATTGTTTTCTATTATGAATGTATGAATCATAATGGTTGTGAGGAGTGTGGAAAGATCAGGTAAGGTTGTAAACGATAAGATCTACTTGAACAACGTAAATGAAAAGCTGTCAAAGAACATCCAGGACTAAAATGACGAAGTCAAGCAATACACTTCAGCTCTTAAATTGCCCAAGAGTTACAAATCCAAAGTTATTCTAAGCGATATATAAATTATCAAAAGATAAATTATTTTCAAAAATGGCTCACAAAATATAAGGCATCTATTCAGAATGGAATTTGAAACTGATGACTTGGAATCAATAGTTTATCTTAATCTAAAGCATATCTTGTTAACACAAAATATACCTTGAGGGCAAATATTATCCATCTTTATAACCAAACCATATTTAGATGAGTCGAATATATCAAATAGTAAGATAGCAGTGCAAAAATATGAAAATGATAACTTTAGAATTCAAATTCCAGTTGAAGTCCAAAGACTTAACCATAAATCTATTAATTACCTTTGGAAATAGCTTACATGCCAAAGTGCTTCAAAGGCTAAAGCCAAAAACAAACATCCAAGACAAAGACTTAGATCGATACCGATCTGAGAAGCTTGGGTCAATACCGATCCATAGAGGTTGCTCAATAATACTGCTTACTTCATGTTGTATGGAGATAAGATAATATTTGATCAAAGCATGCAACTCAGGATGGATCACCAATGATCCACGACTCAAATATCAATAGATAAGCCTAAGTTTCATAGCAACTTAACTGAATACCTTTTGGTTCACCACCGAAACAAGGACTCCATCCAAATCCAAGCACATGTCAAGATAGTTAATGTTCGAAAAGAAGACGCCAGTCTCAGTGGATCAAATAAAGTTCAACAAACGATTACCTGGGTCTCTATCGAACCATAGCCTTCAGATCGGTATCAATCCATGAAAATTGCTGATTTGGCCACGATATTTTCAGATCTCCTTCTTCAGGACGTAGAGAACATGGGGAGATCATGATGGAGATAAATCTATTGACCTTCATCTATAAATAGAGGATGAAAGGCACTATTTTGAGATCTTTTTTCTGCATTCTAAATTTCTGTACTTCTGTTGTAATTTCTTGGATTATCACCGATCCGTAGGCTGCCGATCCATAAGATCATATTTGTAAAAACTCTATAGAACCATTAACAAAGCTCAAGTGGACATAGGCCAGAGATTAGCCGAACTACTGTAAATCGTTATGTGTTGTTCTTCTTTGTTTTAATTTAATCTCTTCATTTTACTCTCTTCTATAAATTTCTGAGGTGTTTGTGCCAACTTTTGGCATAAACCCTTACTAAGAAAGAGCTCCGGATAAGTGGTCTTTCATGCTCTCCTCTATCTCCTATGTGCAATCGCTCTCATTTTCACTCAGCTGAACCTTCAAAAACTTATGTCTTCCTCTTAAGTTGCTTCACATCATGTCCAACTATACAAATAGACCTATGAGGTCCCGAATTCTTTTAGTCCAATCTCGATTTCATCTAGCTAATCTAGTGTAATAGTCACGCTGATACATGCATAAACTTTCACAAAGAAATGTGGAACACTTTGTGCAAACCCGACATCTTCTGATGTAAGTTGAATTTGTAAGAAACGTTCCCAATCCTCTCGAGTATTGAAAAAATACCTATGAATTTTGATGCCAACTTCCCTTTAGTACCGACTCGAACTACATTCTTCAATGAAGGGATCCTAACAAACACCATATCACTGATAGAGAACTCTATATCACATCTTCTCTTATTAGCGTAGCTCTTCTGTATACCCTGGGCAGCTTTAAATCATTGCCAAATGATCTCAATCTATTTCGAAGCATCTCTTATCATATCTAGCCCTAGAATTAGTTCTCACCCACTTCCCACCAATAGGAGTGTTGCACAGTCAACCATACAATGCCTCAAATAGTGTCATACCTATGCTAGATTGATAACTTTTATTGGATGCAAACTCTACTTAATGAAAGTGATCATCCCACGAGTCCCAAAAGACAAGAATGCAAGCTCGCTAGAGATCCTTTAAGATACATCTTATCATATCTGCCAGCCCATCACACTATGGGTGATAAGCTATACTCAGATGTAGCTTCAACCTCAATGCCTCTTGTAAGCTCTTCTAAAATCCGCCAGTGAATAAAGGGTTTTGGTTACTTACGATACTCTTTGGCACACCATGGAATCACACTATCACTTCACATACAACCTGGCTAATTTGGATGTTGTCCTACTAACTTAATGGGTATGAATTGAGCACTCTTCATAAATCTATCAATTATGACCCAAAAGCTACCGTACCCTCCTCTAGTCCTTAATAATCCATCGATGAATTCCATTGATATCTATTCACACTTCGATTTGGGAATCTTAAGCCATTGCAGTAAACCACTTGGCTACTTTTGATAAGTTTTTACTAGCTAGAAATTCAAGCATTTCAGGATGAATTTCCCGATGTCCTTCCTCATCCCTTTCCAATAAAATTTCTATCTCATATCACGGTATATTTTATTGCCTTCGATATGTATAGTCATTCTTGAATGATGGCACTATTGTAGTACCTCTTCCATCAACCTATCAACATCAGGTACAAACAATCTCCCATACTTACGGAGGTAACCATTTCGGTCAAGTCCGTACTAATTTATCTCTTTAGCTACTACTCTTCCCTTATCATAGCATGATTATAATCAATGAACACAGGTATGAACTTATTTAGATGATCTCTAAAGACATGGTTCATAAGGTCAACAAAGTATATCTATGCATTCGTTAGCCCGATCGACATAACCAACTACTCGTAGAATCTAGATGATGTACGAAATGAGTAATCGGCACGCTCTCTCTAGCTACTCTCAGTTGATAAAACATCATCACAAGGTCCAATTGAGAGAACACCTTTGCGTCATGGAGCTGATTGAACAAGTCATCAATATGCAGGAGTGGATACTTATTCTTCTTCGTCACCTTGTTCAGCTCACAGTACTCAACACACAACCTCAAAGTTTCATCCGCCCTAGTGGAAAATACTACAGATGCATCTCATTTGGATATACTCATATGAGCAAACCTCTTCCTCAGTTGGTAATTCATTTGCTCCTCTAGTTTCCTCTGCTCTCCAAGTGCCATGCTCTTTAAAAGCATCACTACTAACCTAGCATCCCTCACTAAATCTATACCGAACTATGTTTTCCTATGTGGTGGTAATCCATCACCTCCTCGGATATGTCCAGATACTCCCTAGCCATAGGAACACATGACAATTCCGCATGTGAGATCTATAAGAAATGTAGAAATCTAACCATCACATCATCAATCGGTAAGCAGCATAACTGCAATCTCTACCCATCGTCAGTCCCTATCGTCACCAACTGCCTCTCACATTCTTCCACTACTCCATACTTCTTTAGCCAGTCGATGCCCAAAATAATACTGAGCCCCACAAAACCTAAAAGAAAACAATCATAAACAAAAGTACATCCATTAACTGATAAGACCAAACCATACATAGGCTATTCGAGCCTCCAATGGGATTCGTCACAATCAAAGGTCGATCAACTATCTCGGGTCTCAATCCCAATCTACCTACCAAGTCACTAGATATAAAGGAAAGTGAAGTCCTATTATCAACTAAAATATGTATGGGAATATCATAAATGGATAGCATTCCTTGAAAGATGATGCTCTTTACCTTCTCCTTCAGCGATGTAGCATTCGAAGAAGTTGGAACACCATTGAGGGCATGTGCTTTCACCACTTTCTTCTATTGAAATGGTTCGGGACAGTCCTTCTGAGTTTGCCCGAATTTGCTGCAATTTTAGCATTTCCTTCCGTCGTTTGTGAAGCCCTTACTCTTACGACCTTTTTGTCCATAATTATAGCAAGTAGTTTCTAATTTGATCTTCTACCCACCATCCATATTTTGGAGTTGCTTCTACTTGTTGCTAATGTTCAACTTCCTTTCACCTCCCCTACTCACATATGGCTTTGGCTCATCCTTGGAAACAACAGCTGGCTTATACTTTGGATACAGACTCTTGCGTCGGACAACCTTCTCAACAAGCTTCTCAAAGAATTCATTGATATAGCCCACTGGATATTCCACAATATAGTCACCCTAGAACATAATGAATTTCTTGTTCTTTTTTATTGGATTATCAATAAAAGTAGGCCATACTTAGGCAATATGTAAAATTCTACCATATACTTCGAGATAGTCATATCTTTGTACCTTAAATTAGCAAAATTATGGTATAATATCGACTTTTGAGCAACTGGTAGGAACTTCTCCTCAAACCATGCCTTAAAATCAAACCATGATATGTGAAAAACATTTCCTCATATATGATATGTGAAAAACATTATGCACCCCCGTCAAATTATTTGGTAACTCCACTCGGTATGCGAGTTTACCAATCCTCTCAATCAATGGAAACAGTCCTACATACCTTAGCGCCTATTTCCCTGCGTTCCTAAAGCAGATAACACCTCGCATTAGTGAATTTTTCACAAATACATGATCGCCTACTGTGAATTGTAGTTCTTTTCTCCTCTTTTCGGCATAATTTTCTTCCTTGACTACACCGCCTTCTTTCTAGAGTGAATCAATTCTAACTTCTCAGTAGCATCTCATACTAAATTGGGTCCTAAAACAAGCCTATCTCCCATATCCAACCAATAAATGGGTGACTTACATGGCCCACCATAAGTGGCTCAAATAGTTTCATTTTGACACTCAACTGGTAAATATTTTGTAGGCAAACTCTACCAAACGTAGATAATTTCCCCAAGATCCATCCAAACCTAAAACACATGCTCTTAACAAATCTTCTAATACAAGGTGAACCCTTTCCATTTGACCATCTATCTCTGGGTGGCAAGTCATACTCAAATTCAATTCTATACACAATGCACTTTGCAGACTTCTTCAGAACTCACTGGTGAATAATAGATCTCTATCGCTAATAATACTGCTTCGAATCACATGCAATGTTATAACATTCTTCATGTATAGCTTTGCTAAGCTAGCTCCTATTCCTATCGACTTTACTGGCATAAACTAGGCGGTCTTAGTCAATCTATCGACTATTATCAAAATGCAATCATTTCCTATTCTCGGCCTTGGAAATCCACTTGCAAAATCCATGAATACTGAATCCCACTTCCAAACCGATACTTCCAAAGTGTATAGTAAACTACTCGGCTTCTAATGCTCGGGTTTTACTTACTAACTTGTAAGACACTTCTTTACGCATTCTCCTATGTCCTTTGTCGTCCCTTCCCAAAAGAGCATGCTTTATTTTGCGATACATATTTGTTCCCCGGTGTGAATCGTAAACTTAGACTAATAACTCTCCTCTATAAACTCCTTATAAAATCTCCCACATTTAAAACACGGAGTCTTCCTTTCTTCCTAAGCCAACCCTTTGAATCAATCTTGAATTCTTTTAGGCCTTCAACATCTATACCCATCTCCAATCGCCTAATTCTTTCGGCTAACAATGGGTCCTCTCTTTGACTTGAAGCAATTCTATCTATAGGTCTAGGATGTACTTCCAAACTTGCTACAACTCTCAAATCTCGACTGGATTCTACATTCTATCTATAATGCACCTACAAGATACCAATGTCTCTAATATCTTCTAAAGCCTTCCATTCTTCTATCTTGGCTAACACTCCATTTTGCCTTTTCTACCTAAAGCATCTGCAACCGTGCTCCCTTTTTCTAGCACTTACTCTATACCAAAGCCATATGGCACTAAGAATTTTAGCCATCTCTGTTCCATCATATTCAAGTCCTTTTGAGAGAATAAATACTTAAGAGACTTATAGTCAATATACAACTCGAACCACTCTCCTAAAAGATAATTTTCTCTAAATCTTTAGCATAAAGATCATCGCTGCTAACACCAAATGTGAGTCGGATGTCTAACTTCAAGTGGTCACAATTACCTTGATGCGTAAGCTATCACTCAACCATTTTGCCTTAGTACCACTCTCAATCTGATTCCACAAGCATCATTATACACTAATAAATACTGATTCCCCTCATGTACAATTAAGATAGGAGCATTTACAATACCAGAATTATTCTTTTCCAATAGTTAAAACCTTTATAAATGTAATTTGTAATGGTCATTGTAATACTCTGAAAAGTTAAGATATATTATAACTCAAATTTAAAAAAGCAGAACTAACCGGATTCATGTAGAACTATATGCTAATATTATGATTGTACATTCATGCCTAAAATGTCATGCTATTGCATTTCATATATGATGCGATAGCTACATCTCTGCATTATAAATATAGAACTAGAAGTTACATGGCATCATTTATATCTACATATTATAATGTTATTAAGTTTGACTTATTTAAGCATATTGGAAACAGCAGATGTTATGGTTGTTTACTTGGTTGTTGTATGTTTGAAAATACATAATGTAAGGGTTACATTACATTTTTCATTCCTTAGCAATTTCGGGGATGAAATTCTACTAAAGGGAGGGAGAATGTAATATCCCGAAAATTTAAGGTATATTATAATTAAAATTTTATAATATAACAATGATAATTAATTAGTTTAAATTGGTAAATAATCTTATTTAAATTAAGGAGGGGAAAAATAGTAATATTTCATCTTTTGAATTCAACAATGAGACTTGCACCATCACAACTAGTTCATTTTATTGATCAAACAGTATAAAAGTTTGTTCAATTTGGAGGACATATAAAAGAGGTATGGACGAATCAATAGCTAAGTGAATCTCACGTATAGTTGACATACATGAAATGATATGACAACATACATTTAATTATTACACATATATCGACATACATCTTGGGGTATATCGATATACAATGGTCAGTTCAGTTTTCTTTTAAATTCAAATTAAATATGGTTATTTTAAATAGTGGGAATGGTTTTCTTAACCGGATTTAACACTATAAAAGTCCAATTTTTGACTAGAAAAATAATTTGATCTTCTCACTTTTCATCACCATTCTTCCTCTTTCATTTCATAACTTTAAAGTGACATAATTCCCTCGACTTTCAACAGATTTTGGTCATTTACCCATCAAAACGATCATGTAGAAAAGTACTACAATCTGTGAAAGATTTGAGGCAAATAGCAAAGGCTTCAATGCACAAAAAGGATAGGACAATGAAAAGAAGAATTGTTTTGAAGCATTTTGAGAGATTTTATGAGTGATTCATTCCTTACTTGAGATATAATGCATAGGTATTATCATGATAATGATTTGCAATCTAATATCTAAGTAACTAAACATCAATACTAGAATTAAGAGAGTAAATAATGGGTTTGGGTAGGAATAGGATAAAAAGTAAGTAAAATCAACATTTATATTTATAATTACAATATGAATGGTTCTTTCTATAGTCACTATATAATCTTTGATAACACTTTAATGATGATTGGGAACCTATGTATGAAGGAAACTAAAAGGTTTATTCCTAAACTATATAAACTTCAAACACTAGAAGGTTGACCCTTAAACTGAAATATACTTGAAATAAGACGTGCTAAGTATGGAGGTATATGTTAACATTTACTTTTGTATAAAGATGGATATATATATGTGCTTTGCAATAGTATTGTTAGATGTTGATAAAAATGATACAACCTTTGATGCAAGCAGGCGACCAAGGTTACGATGCTCCCCTATAGTGCTTCGACGGTCGAAGAGGAGGATTAGATGGTAAGCGACCCTATAGGACCTCAGGCTAGTCCAGAGTATGAGTTTAATTTTTTTTTGCAAAAGGTAGTTAAGCATTCTTATTGGGCCTCGGGTAAGTCTAGGATGTGAGTCCATTAGGTAGACGATGGTAATACAATCCAATATGTCCTTGGACTGGTCCATGATATATTTACCACTACTTAGATATCCAACAGTAGTACGATCTTGCAAGGTCTTAGGATTGTCCAGGACGTATCTACTTATGCATTAGACACTCATTATATTATAGTAGTGTCTTTGTAGTATATGTGGAGTAGGCATGATCACTTACTAAGATTTATGTCAAACCAAGTCCTATTTTACCTTTTTATTTATATCACTAGGTTGATGGAGCTTGCGGTCATATTGAAGCATGTGACAAGGACTTGGATATATATAGTATTTACTATAAATAAATGAATTGATTTGACTTATGTTATGTGGATTGGGACTTTGGTTTGGATTCCTATTATGCAGACATGTGTATATGATCAATTGAATAAATAATTGTTATATAATATTATAGTTTATTTCATTTCGTTGTGAGATTCAGAAAGTTATTGGTTAAATATTTTGTTCGCTTCTCATTATCATCTTCCACGACTTTTCTTTTTGGCTCATCATGGTTTGAACGTTGGTTTGGGTGTTAAACTGAAGGGTCAAAAGGTGGGTTGTTACATTTGGTATTAGAGAGAAACTAATCCTTAATCGAGGATTAGGACGTATTGAGAGAGCGTATCTTTTTTTTGAGCAGGCAAGCAGGGTTTTATAACTGTCCCGTACTAGTTTTTATTAGAAACAAAGTAATACAGGGGTAAAATAGGGAAATAGAAAATGTCAGGAAAAGATAAAAAGAAAAAAGAATAAAGAAAGTAAGAAAGTAAGAAAAGCAAAAGACAAACACCCTAAGCTAGCATTAATTAACATGCCATATACTACGCATAGCATTAGGTTTTGAAAAAACCATGTGTGCATGCAGTTATCAATTAGGCAAGTCAAATCAAAGAAGAGCTCATTGTTGCTTCTTTGCTTCGAATCAAAAATTCAAACATTTCTTTCTTCCTAGAACACTCTTAAGGACAGTTTACAGTACATATAAGAATTCTCGACCTTTGACTTTTCCATCTAGTGTGCTTAAAGATGTGCCATTCAAGTTCATGACTATTGACCGGCTTGTAAAGGTAAAGCTTGTCTAAGATCGTCTTCCAGGCATCATAGGTGACTAGACATTCGAAGAAAATGTGCTTAGTCGTTTCAGTCATGACAGAATAGAAAGCACATAAAGCATTTGGAATAATGCTCATAAGATGCAATTTGTCTTTGGTATATAGAGCATGATTAAGTACCTTCTAGAGCAACAGATTGTCACGCTGTTTATCAGCATATCACCATATTCTAGTACACCAAGGGTATGGGATAAGCATATAGTGGTGTTTCAAAGCACTGTAAATGTAACACTCTACATTTTTAAATAATTAAATAATCAAATAATGCTGAACAGTGAAAATAATCATTTTGGAATTGTCAGAATATGGCCTTGAAACTTATACCATTGTGTCGTGGCGATTTTATGATCAATTTCCATATATAACTTGTCGAAATCTGAGTTAATACGAAGAAGTTACGAGAGAAATGAAAATCAGAAGAATGAAAAAAAAGGCCCATGGGTCGACCCATAGTGCACAAGGGTCGACCCTTGATGGACACAAGTTGACCTATAGGTCGACCCATGTTTCCCCTGGACGTGAATTCATCCAAGGACGTGCCGAGCCTATTTAATTCAATTTTTGTGCAATCTCAAACGTTGGTTTCTAAATCCAACGATCCGTAGCAAGCCTGTGATGTGGTTGCACCAGATTCAATCCTAAAATTCGACGGTCTGAGATCCCCAAACTCCCCTATAAATAGAACCCTAGGCCTAGCTATTTTCTCATAATTAGATTTTCTCCCAATTGGGTTCATTGCTTGAGGCTGAACCCTAAATAGAAAATATTTCTAGGGAGAAGATCTTCTTAATAAAAATATTAGACATCTTAGAAGGGGGTCCAGAAAGGCTATGGAGCAAAACTAAGGACGAGCAAAGCTAAGGACGACAAGTGAGTGGATTTAAATTATATATCTTTTACATTTATGATATTTTATCGTTAGATTCCCGTTAAATATTTTAATTCAGCATTTATTTCAGTAATTAATTCTGTTAATTAGTTATATTGAGATTGTAAATTTTATATGAGAACTTATATTTAATTATTATTTATATGGGAAAGAAAGAAAGAAATCCAATTAAATATGAATATTATTAGGCCTAACAGTTATAGAGAAAGGCTTAAGCCTAAAAGCAATAAATTTGCAGTAAATTATGCTAAAATGGGAGAAATAAATTAAAAAGGGGAAAATCTAATAACTTGATTTGGAAGTTAGTGATAGATTAGTTGGTTGCTTTAAAAAAGAGAATACATTTCCATAGTTTAATATTGCAAAAATAACGATAAACGTAATTGCAAGAATAAAAGAAAGAAAAAGAGAATTAATGTAAAATAGAGACATTTCCGTATTTTGCATTTCCCAATAGTTAAAGAAACAATAAAAGAAATATCTTGCAATTTCGAGTTATTGTTTATAGCATTATTTAGTATTAAAATATGGAAATGGATTTTAGCACAGTTTTTGTAACCAACCAAATAGAATAGAACCACTTCCTAGAATAAAAGAGAATAAAGTGAAGAGATAAAGAAATTAAAGAAGAAATCAAGTTAATTATTTGACAAGACTAGAAACAATAAACAGAAATGTGCCTAGATCTGCATTTACTGCGCAAATAGTAGAATAAAAGCAAATTAGTTATTATGATAAGTAAATTTTGGTAGTCAGATGCGGTCCCAAGCCAAGATTATCATATATAATATAAGAGAACTACAGACAATTCAATATCATAATAAAAGAAGACAGACTAGAATATAAAAGAGACACTTGCAATTATATTTATAACATGTAGATTATAAAAGAATATAGAAGTAACAATTGCAAGTATAATTATAACATAGGTTATAATTAGAGATAATAGAAAAGGCTTATTTTAAAACTTACACTAAGTTAATAAGCAAACCTAGAAGAAAGGCCCATACCAACAGCATTCTCTTTCATTCAGGAACTGATGGTCTCACAATAGTTAGATGAGGTTGGGACACGCTTATGCTGATTAGGGTAAATAAGTATCTAACAAAATTATAAAAGTAAACTAAACGCATAATAAAAGATTAGACATAAGGTCTAATAAAATGGTAAGATGCGTTTGGAGCAGCCCAAAGGATGAAGAGCCTAACGAAGTAGTTCATCATAGATTTTTTAGCACAGAAATAGCACGTTCAACTTAGTTAATTTGGGCTAGAAGGAAGTACGAGACTTCAACTGGACATGAGGGTACTTTAGGATGACCCTCTAGGGTAGGCCTAATGAAGCTGCACCTCCAGAGGTAGGTCTATAGGTGTTCCATCAAGAGAGTATGCCTTGACTGCTTTTGCATTGCAGGCCTAACAAAGTGGACCTTTGTAGGCAGTCAAAAGGTTGATGAATGAAGTAGGATATTCGTATGACACCGTACTCTGACTTGCGAGTAGGTTTTAGTGGGAAGGACTCAAAAGGATAGTCGCATGCGGAGATCAAGCCATCATCAACAAAGAGCGAGTTCAGGAAAGACTAGAGCTAAACCAACAGGCTAATGATTCTTTCACTATCCAGACATTGGATGAGGGGCGCAGCCAATTGGATGTTTAGATTGTTTGTAGTAGGGCATAGCCATTTAGCTCTTTAGAGGCCTTTCGATTAGTTGAGGGGTGGCTGCATGGGGCCATAGCCACGATGAGAAAAGAGACAGACCAAGTAGAATATCTGTATTGTAGGCCTAACGAAGCTGTCCTTTACAGATATAGAAAATCCTTGATTGAGTTCCGTACAAGGTAGACCTTATTGGCAGGATTCAGGGAGTAGACAGAACGATTACGTATAGTCCTCAAAGTACGCACTGGGTGGTACATTGTGGATGTCCGAGCATTAGTATAGGCTAGTGCGGACGCAGTTTTACATTTTCATATTAGACGACGGAACATCTGTATTATAGGCCTCACGAAGCTGTCCTTTACAGATGTAGTTAGAGTACGCTCTAGCAGCGAAACGATGGAGTCCTTTTCGAGGAGGATACGGAAGGTACTAAGGGTAGTACCTAGGACTGATGCGGTCATTGGGCATATAGCTACATATATTAGTTATTAGGTTTTAATCTACTAGGGAGTAGATGGGTACGATTCACGCTTAGAGGTAAGAGTATTATAAACCCAATAAACCTAATATAACAGAAAATGGAAATAAAACGGCATATGTAGAATTAAGCTTAGAAGTGTATAATTTGTCCATTCACCAGAACTTTAGTTCTGACCCCCTCCACACAACATCATACAGGTTAGGTAGATGATAGAGACTTTCCAGCTTTAAGACACTTGTTTAGAAAGTGTTATTATCTTGGTGAGTATTTACTTACTATTATATTTTAATCAGTTCCGCTGTGAGATGTTTATCTGAACTCTGATATATTTGTCTTTGCCTATTTGCAGGATACCAGATACCCAACTTGGGCTTCAGTGGGCTTGGATTTTAGCATTTTTGCGGAAATTCCAGACCCACTGGAATTCGGGTTGTTGCAGTAAACCTCTCTAATGTAATGGATTTGTCTTTTAGTAGTCCAGAGAATAGAGGCTTCAAAAGTAATGAAATGCTATTGTATAATATGGTTCCATATTTGTTGTATCTAAGCGTAGCTTAAATTAGGAAGGCTAACTTTTCCATTGTGATAGAAAGGCCAAACTTCAGCATTGTAAGGAATTTCGGTAATGGATTTAAGGTAAAAATCCATAGTTTGTTCAAGGATAAGGCTAGAGTCCCTCTAAGGATCATGCCAAAAAGAGCATAAATTATGGGGGAGACATTATATATAATATGAGGGAGTTGGCATGGTCTTAAGTCAAGGAGGCACCCGAAGAGCCAGCTAGAATTATAAGGCACGTCCAGGGTCCAGAAATGTTTGTATAAGAGGTAACTAGAGTGCATCCGGTTAACAATGAGGGTATCTCTATGGTTCAGGAGTTCGTCAATGTGTCTAGAAGTAGCGGCCTTGTTTCACATGATGAGGTCTGGAATACCAAGTTTACCATAATATTTAGGTTTGCAAATTTTTCTGAAAGAGATGGGGACAAGTTTTATAGAGTAGCAATCACCATGCCACAAAAAATAATTTAGTGTTGTGTTTATCATTAAGATCGGTTTTTTTAAGTATAAACATCCTTGACCAATAGTTAGTTATTCCAATAGCTATTGAGATGATAATAGTAAGTCTGCCAACTTGAGTAAGAAGGGTACAAGGCCAAGATGAGAGTTTAGACATGATGGCTTCATACATAGGCATGCATTAGGCGATAGTGATTCTAGAAGTAGTGATGGGCATATACAGGTAAACAACATTGGTAGGCATAGGATTTAAGGAGGATTAGAGTGTGATTTAGGATTGGTCTTGATTGTTAAGTCCAGCTATAAGAATGTGGGATTTAGATTTGTTATTTGAAGGCCACTGGTAGTGTGGAAAGTATGTAAGCATTGAAGTATGGAGTTAATGGACGAGTGGTTAGGTTTGGTAAAGCTGACTAAATCATCAGCAAACATGGGGGATGTAATCAATGGGTTTCTACATTTAGGGTGGAGGGAAAAACATTTAGAGAAGACTTGCTTTTTGACCAGGCAGTTAGAGGTCCCCATTAAAGTAATGAAAAGATAGGCAGAGAAGGCATCACCCTACCTAATTCCTTTAGATGATGTGAAATAGCCAGAGATAGCACCACTGATGATGATAGAGTATTTGGCACATGAAATGCAGGAGTAGATCTAGGTAATACAGGCCTCAAGGAACTGCATTCTACATATAATTGCAGTGAGAGAAAGCTAGGAAATAGAGTCAAAGGCTTTCTGAATATCTCATTTAAGCATACATCTGGGGGAGACATTGGAAGTGTTGTAACCCCTAAGTAGTTCATGAGTGAGGAGGATGTTGTCTGAAATATTGCTAGAAGTAAGGAGGTCTGATTGATTCAAATCAATGGTTCTAGACAACGCAAAATTTATTCTTGTGGCTACAATTTTAGTGATGCATTTATAGATGACTAAACAACATGCAATAGGTCTAAAGTGTCCAACAGAGGTGGGGTAGCTAATTTTAGGTATCATAGCTAAGTTTGTATAATTCATGCCACTGAGCAATTTGTTGGTTTTGAAGAAATGCAAGACGGCTTTGCAAAAAGTGAAGGAAATATGTAACCAAGTATGCTTAAAGAAATGAGATTTAAATCCATCTGGGCCACCAGAGTTGATAGAGTTAAGGCTGAAAAGTGCAAGTTTGATATCTTCATGGGTGATAGGGCAATGATAGCAATTGCTTATTCATGGTTGATAGTTGGAAGATCAATATTAGTGAGGGAGGAAGGGTTGACAAGGTTTATGTTGTCATTGAGAGTATAGTGAAAGTAGTCAACAAAGGCGTTTTTGATATCCTAGTTTTCAATCTTTGTCACACCATTTCTGTCAGTGATAGAAATTATTTTGGATCTTGATAATTTTACATTTAGAGGAGTATGAAAAAAGGAAGTGTTTCTAGCTCCTTCAAACTAGTATTCTTTGCCAAGCTTTTTTTTGACCATTTCTAGTTAATCTTGTAAAGCAGCATTGAGTTAGTTGCTCAGATTATGTTCCAGAAGAGATAGAGATGGGTCATTAGGGTTAGTAAGCATATATTTTTTAGCTTTATCCAGCTGGACCTTGATATTGGTCCTACTCTTGGATACCTTTACAAAGGTTTGAGTGGCTCATTTTATGGGGATTTTCTTAGTGCTTTTGAGCTTTTATTGCAGTATTAACATAGGGTCACCATGTCCTTCGATATTCCATACCTACAAAAATACTTGTTCAAAATCATTGTGTTTAGTCCAAAAATTGAAAATTTAAAAAGGAGGATAAGTTTTCAATGGTTCAACATCTCATTTGGCCATGATATGGCTATGGTTAAAGATACAAGGATTTGAGATAAGGGAGAAAAGGGTAGGCCAAAGGGTAAGAGAATTGTGGTTGAATAAGCAATGATCAAGAGTGCAAGGTTCTAGGACCAGCATGCTTCTTATTATTCATAGTGTAGGAGGCACCGATGGAAGGGATAAAAAGAATGGAGGCAGTGTATAAGGCATGATTGAGAGGGGATAAGTCATGAGAGGTGAGAGGAGTGCCACCATGTTTTTGATGAGTTAGGTACATGCAGTTAAAATCACCAATTAGGAGCTAAGGATCATGATGTGGGTTCAGACTTGGAAGCTGGTTAAGTAAAGAGGTTCTAGCATCATGGTTGTTAGATGCATAAATGAAAGTGATGAAGAAAAAGAAGAATATGGGATTTGGGTGCAAGAGAGGTGGATGAGTTGAGAGGTGGTAAGGATGGTGGTGGTGGAGTAAATGAACGGGTTCCATAATACCAAGATTCGACCATATGGGGCATCGTCTAGATTGTGTGAGTAATTCCAGCCTGGCTTGATGAAAGAACAGGCTTTAATGGTTTTTTCAGCATTGAGTTTTATTTCAAGCACAGTAAGCATGCTAAGATTTTGTTCAGAGATGATATTTTGTGATTCTTTTTATTTGATAGTCAAGTGAGCTCCCCTGATGTTCCATGCACAGATGTTATCTAACATATCAGAGATTTTGTTTTTCCGCAGACAAACTAAATCTTGTCTTTTTGGTTGAGGAGTTATTGACATATTCCTGTTCATCTTTATTTTGAGCTTCAGAGGGTGCTATTAAAGCAAGGTCCAACACAGATTCATTCATTCTTTCATGTGGTAGATTGTTTGAGACGACTACCCTATACCATAGGCACAACTAGAATAATAATAATGCACTGTTGTCATGCTCGGGTGATATAGAACGATCATCTGGATTCAAAATGAATAAATGTAGCATATAACATGTCGTATATCTCACAGCACATGGATAAAATATAATATAATATCACATATATAACAGAAGAGACAGTGGTAACAATATGAACATATCATCATCATCCCAGATCACAGAGTTATATACAAATGTATTAGAGTTTGTACAAAGAAAACAACTCAACAATTGTCTAAATACAACATAAGGAAAAACAAGCAATCACTGTCATGGGCTCCACGGTGTAGCGGAATAAGCATGGACTTCATATATGTATAAAGTACAAGATAGCTCCATTCAACTCGTCCTCCGAACAGCAACTGCGCCGCCTAGACCTGCTCTCTAGTCTACTCATTTAAGAGTACATGAGATAATAAGAAGCAAAGCATAAAACCTCGAGTCAAACAACAGTTTGGTGTGAGCGGTAAATAAATATCAAAATGCTATATTGGTAAATATGGTAAGGAACATGAAACACCCCACATCCCTTAGTATACCCAAAAGGACACACTAAAGGATATGGTGCATTATAGGTATAGCTAAAAACTTTACAGAGACTAAGATTCACAAGACAAAATAAATAAAACAATGGAAACATTTAAACAATAACTCATTTAAAAGTTAAACTTCATAAAATAAGTCATAACCAAAATATGTCTCAAAATACCAAATACATATGTCTCATGAAAAATACTATCTCAGTCACAATATCAGAGTAAAAAATTATCCCTCTCAAATACTACCAGTACATAAAAATCCTAGTGAAAACTGAAAAGAAGAATAATACATGAAGAAGAACTCCACAGCTGAATCTCCAAGAAAGTACGAAATCTACCGTCCCTGCCTCTGCTGGCCTATGGGGGAAAAGGGGGAAATAGAGGAGTGGGTCAGACTAAAAGTCTGGTGAGTGGAAGTAATTACCAGTATTTTTAAGAAAGATAAAGATAATAGACTTAGCAACAGTTCTAGTATAAAAGGAAATAAAGGAAAAGATAAAGCTGGAATAAAATACGGTTTAATTGTTTGCTTTGCTTAGATAGTTCGATTGGATTGTTTGCACTTTTCTAAAACTGCTTTGATTAGGCTGAAATCCCAATCCTAGTTTAATTAGGCTGAAGTCCTAATTCTACCCTTTGATCGGCTTTCTATCTCTGTTGTGCCACTGTGAGCTAGTCCCATCTTGTGGGCCCCATAGCAAAAGACACATGCTAGCGCTCTAGACCTCAATAGCGACTTATCTCCCCGCACCGAGACCGCACGTACGACCACCATTAGGCTCACACTATCTGTTGATCCCTCTTACCCTAAACAGCATAAGCGTGCGTAGCCTCACCTCCTCTGTTGCGAGACCATCAGTCTAGTCTGAAAGGGTCCTGTCCAGCCTCACTTAAGTGTGTTGTGAGACCATCAGTCCTAGTCTGAAAGAGAATGATGCCAATTCGGGTCCTACCAAACAAAATTTATTTGCGCCCCTTTCCCAAATCCCCTGATTTGAACTTCTATCTATCGACCCCTTAGTTACTTTAGTTAGCATGAGCGTGTCCCAGCCTCACCTAACCTACTGTGAGACCATCAGTCCTAGTTTGAAAGGGTTATGCCCAGCCTCACATACTGTGAGACCATCAGTCCTACTCTAAAAGGGTCATGCCCAGCCTTACCTATTGTGAAACCATCAGTCCTAGTCTGAAAGGGAATGCTATTAGTTATGGGCCTTACTTCTATCTTTGCTTATTAACTTAATATAAGTCTTTTAAATAAGCCTCTTCTGTTCATTCTTCTCTATTTATTTATTAACTTATTCTTAATCTTTTAAATAAGCCTCTTCTATTATCTCTGCTATATTTGCTTATTAACTTAGTGGAAGTCTTTAAAATAAGCCTCTTCTATTATTTCTGTTATGCTTGCTTATTAACTTAAATATAAGTTCTAAAATAAGCCTTTTCTGTTGTCTCTAATTATAACCTGTGTGTTATAATTCTTCTTATTAACTTAACCCAAGGTCTAAGTTTAAAAATAAGCTTCTTCTGCTATTTCTTCTATTTTCTCTTTTTAGTTATAATTACATGTTATAACTATGCTTGCAAATATCTTGAATTTGCCAATTTCAACGTATGTCCAATTTATTACAGTTCTTCTTACTTTACATCTAATTTTCTGTAAATTTAGTGTTCTTATATTTAAGTCCATAATAGCGAATTATTCTCTTCTATTTATTCTATTCGCATAAAAAGGAAATTAAAAAGAAACTAACATTTATAGAATAAATCGAAACGTAGAATAGATGTAAATAAAATGTAAATAACAGTAAATGACTGTAAATACTGTAAATATTTGTAAATAATTGGGAAATCTATAATTAACAGTAAATAATTGCAAATAACTTAAAAAGAATAGCTAAAAGAAAATAGGCTGGAAGGCAAGTCTAAAATTTACTTAAAATTAAACTGTAAATAAACTTGCATAAAGGTTATCCCAAAATTGTAGAAAAACTACAACTATTGGAACTCCTATTATTTTAAATTACTTAAAAACTAAAATAATTACTTAAACACTCACCTGTGGTCCTTAGCTCTTTTCCTTGGCCTTCCCGGATCCACTTCTATGGTATAAAATATTTTAATTAAAAGATTTTCTCCTTGGAAAATATTCCTTTTAGGGACCAGCCTTAGGTAATGAACCCATATGGAGAAAATATGAATGAGAAAAATAGCTAGGCCTAGGGTCTTATTTATAGTATCACTTATGGATCTCAGACCGTTGGATTTGAAGATTAAATCTAGCGCAACCACATTATAGGTTCGATGGGAACCGTCGGATGGAAGCACGGATGCACAAGATCAAATTAAAATAGAAAAACATGTCATTTTGCATCTGGACGAATTAACGTCCAAAATACTAAGGCGGGTCGACCTGGGTGTCAACCCTTGTAGGAGTTAGATCGACCTAGCTGATGGGAGGGTCGACCCTAGGGTCTACCTAGCCCTATATATATATATATATATATATATATATATATATATATATTCTTCTTATTTTTTGATTTCTTCTTTCTTTTGTAACTTCTTGGTTCTAGCTTGGATTCTGACAATATATATATGGAAATTGACCAGAAAAATACCACGGACATAATGGTGCAACTTCCATGGCTTAATTATAATAATTTCACAAAGTTATTTTATTATTTAATTAATTCGTTAATTAATTATTATAGCTTAAATTTTGGGTTGTTATAGAACAAGAGTACACGAACCATTCCTGACATGTCCTTACAACCAAAGAGTTAGCACATAACATCGTAATATGCTACTCTATAATATTATAAAGATATATTACCAATAAAGGATATCATTCTTCAAGGTATTCCTACCTCCCAATACTTACTTCTCATGATATCTCTGAGTGATAGTCTATCCTAGAAAGCAACCAAAGCATCCAACAAGCAATCCTAGCTATCACTCCTTCCCGATGCCTTGAATATATGACAACTCGTATGACAACAAGCCAGCAACTAATGGAAATCCCAGTTCTCTGTTGTACTCTCCCAATACCCCCAACACCCATGAGGCACTAGATCCAACACCCACGGGTCCAGGGTATACGGATCCTTGCTATCAATCCATGGCATCCCCATTTACAATACCCCTACTTTGAGTACAACTAAAAACTCTCCGAGTGTCAATGATTCCTTAGGACGTATAACTAAGCTCTCCTTTGCTCCATTTGGAAACCGAAGCCTTCTTACTCAATCCAGGTTCCATTATTCACGAGGAACAACACCCACATCCCCTAATCCAATGACTCCCTCCCTTAGGAGCCGCCATCTTCGAAACCTACTCACAACACGAGCCAACATCCGAAGACCATAGCTTTTCTCATGTTGTTATATCGTCATTCACCCATGATGCGAATGAACCACCACCTCCAGCATGACCAATAGAACCTCAATAACCATCCTAAGAAGTCCGTCTCCCCGTGACTCAATATGGAAAGTCGGTACTAACCTCTCCAAGTCGGTGCCGAGCTCTATACTTAGCCACTCCATGGCTAAGTTTCCTTCCACTACATCCTTGCTTCCATTACTCATTGCCCAGATGCTTTGACCCTGACTTCTCTTCATAATCAAGTCGTCATCTCATTTCAAAAGCACTCTACTTCATATCCTGGAAACAAGTTGTCATAGCCTCAACCACTTGACCTATCACCAATCCAACACCATAGGCAACCTCCACTAGCAATACCATTGCCATTCCCAAAGTCGCCACCATCATGGACTCACCTCACATGTCGGGACCGACCTCTCATGTCGGTATCAACCACACGTGTCGGTGCCGACATGTGTACTTAAAGAATTAGAGCATGTGAATTGGACCCCGAGCTCTTCTTATATCCTAGAGCTTGCCCTCCAACTTTCGTCCAATTCCGACCATCTTTGCCTCCAATATGCTCAATTCTCCATCCTCACATCCTATGCAATCACAATACTAACAAACAACATCAAATCATATCATCCAAACATAGAGTAACAAGTAATTTCATCCAATCGAACATGTAATCCATCACAATAAGATAAACAAGTCAATTGGTAACATAGATCTACATTTTTTCATGAATATATGAGAATAAGCAATGGTGATTTCTAACCAATCTATATCAAATTCATGGTCTAACATGTAATTAAAGTTAGAAAAGGTTTTATGGCCAAAAATCGATTTAAAAACATGTTAAATCCTACAATTGTACCATATAAACATGCATAGTATAGTGAGAAGGTATAAACCACTCACCAATTACCAAATCCAACCAATATGGGTCTAGACCTAATCCGAACAGCCAATCAAAACAATGCAAATTAGCCAAATGGATGATCTCTATCTTCTAATTGATGACCTATTTGATAACCTCTAATTCGGTTTGATTTAAAGAGTAATTTGGATGATTATAGATGAAATTAGGATGAATTAGGGCTAATTAGGGTTTGACCTGATTTAAAATGAGAGGGAAAGTTTTCATACCCTCACAACCCTTATTTATAGTGATTCTCTAATTAGACTAATGGGCTTCACTAATTACACACTAAACCTGACCAGTAGTTTTTGAAATTTAAAATAGGCATAACTCCCTAACCGTAAGTCCGTTTTCCTGTTATGACCACTCTACAAAATGGAAAACCATCATCTTGAATCAATAGAACTAGCTTTAGACCCTAATTCAACTCCTATCAAAACTTATAGCACAAATAAGCTTTTCAAGATCAAAATGGTCAAATATAAACTTGGGAAAAATCATAAGTGTATAAAATGCACCTAAGAGTCATATCCTAAAATTATAGAATCATATGACCTCATACGAATAAAATAAAAATATCTTATGATCCTCCGATACGTAAAATGAGGATCGTTACATTCTCCCCCCCCCCCATTTAGGAATTTTGCTCCCATAATCTCAAATAAATCAAGATATAAGCAGATATAGTTATCCTGCATGCCTACCAATCACGAGCAATCATCAACCATGTCAAATAAGCAACCATGCAATCAATTGCCTGCTAGCATGCGGAATAATAATCCATCAAAAATAATAAACAATGATAAAAGTAGATACGATAAACAGTGGTTCTTACCATCCAAAGAGATCCGAACACTCGGTCCTCATGCTCTCCTCCGTCTTCCACGTATAATCGTCATCAACTTTGCTCCATTGTACTGTCACTAGCTTCACCATCTTCCTCTTAAGTTGTTTCTTATAATACCCAACAATACGAAGCAGCATACGAAATCTAGTAGCTTCTGGTTCTACCTCAACATCTTCTAGCTGATCCGGTGTAATCATCACACATGACTCGTGCACAAACTTCCGTTGATAAGAGACATGAAAAACATTGTGCATGTCCACCATCTTCTGAGGTAAGTCGACTCTGTATGCTAGCTTTTTTATTCTCTCGATTATCAGAAAAGGTCCTACAAATCTTTATGCCAACTTCCCCTATCTACCTTATCAAACTACATTCTTCAGAGTATAAATTTCACAAACACTATATCTTCGACAGAAAACTCTAAATCTCCTCGTCTCTTATCAGCGTAGCTTTTTTTTCGATCCCGGACAGATTTCATTCGTTATCGAATGATCTCAATCTTTTTCGATGTCTATAATCATATCTAGCCCAAGTATCAGGTTCTCCCCCGCTTCCCACCAATATGAAGGAGCATTACAAGGTCAGCCATACAATGCTTCATATGGTGCCATACCAATACTCAAATGACTGCTGTTGTTATATGCAAACTCCACCAAATGTAAGTGATCATTCCATGATCCTCTAAAGTCTATAATTTATGACCATAAGAGATCTTCCAATATACGATTTACCCTCTCGGATTTTCCATTCGTTTGCAGGTGATAAGATGTACTAAGGTGCAATTCAGCCTCTAATGCCTGTTGTAAGCTCTTCCAAAATCCACTAGTGAACAATGGGTCTTAGTCACTCACAATGCTCTTTGACACACCATGAAATCGTACTATCCATTTCACATAAAACTTTGCCAACTTGGATGTCGTTCTACTTGACTTGACAGGTATAAACCTTCCACTCTTGGTCAACCGATCTATTATGACCTAAATATCATCATACCCTACTCAAGTCCTTGGCAGTCCATCTATAAAATCCATCGATACTTGTTCCCATTTCCACTCAAGAATTTCTAGTGATTGCAACAGTCCAGTAGGTTTCTTCTACTTCGTCTTCACCAATTGGCAGTTCATACATTTCAAGATGAATGCTCTGACATCCCTCTTCATGCCTTCCCAGTAGTAAGTCTGCTTCATATCTCGATACATCATGTTACCACTAGGATGAATAGTCAACCTAGAATGATGACACTCTCTTAGCGCTTCATGTCGCAATCCATCAATATTGGGAATAAACAATCTTCCATCCTTACGAAGCCAACCTTCTCGGTCGAATTCTTATTGCTTCCTTTCTTCATATTTTACTCCTTCTTTTGTCCTTGCTATGATCTCTACTAGCCTAGCATCACGCTTCTGACTAGTGCCAGTCTTTTCTATAAGAGTAGGTCCGATCGACGAATTTGCCAAAATCTCTAGTTCCAGCTCGCAATGAGGTCTGAAATCATATCCAGCAATGTACTCTATCTATTTCCACTCTAAGAACATTGCTCCCAAATTTTCTTGTCCTCTACTCAATGAGTCAGCGACTGCATTCCCTTTTCCCGACGTATAGGAAATATCAAAATTATAAGAGGCCATGAACTCCAACCACCTTTGCTGATGAAGTTTAAGATCTTTTTGAGAGAAAAGGTACTTTAAGGATTTGTGGTCCGTGAACAACTCAAACCTCTCTCCCAATAGATAGTGCCTTTACATTTTTAAAGCGAAAACAATTGCCGCCAACTCCAAATCATGAGTTGGATAATTCCTCTGTGCAGCTTTAGATGTCGACTAGCATAGGCAAAAAAATTTCCATTTTACATTAACACTGCACCCAACCCAGTACCACAAGCATCTGTGTATACTGTTAACTCCTCATTCATACTTGGAATAGTCAACCCCGGTGCACTCATTAACCTCTCCTTCAAAATTACAAATGCATGCTCATACTTCGCATCCCATGCAAAAGCTTGATTCTTCTTCGTCAAATTAGTCAACAATGCCGCTACCTTTGAGAAGTCCTTTATGAAGCGTCTATAGTACCCCACCAATCTTAGAAAACTCCTCACATCCGTAGCATTCTTGGGCTGATCCAATCTTGGATTGCCGACACCTTTGCAGGATCCACTGCTATACCTTGTCCTGAAATGACATGCCCTGCGAATCTCACTTCTTCTCTCTAGAAGTGACATTTTGAGAACTTTGCTTTCAACATGTGCTTCCTCAATATCTCTAGCATAATCCTCAAGCGCGTCTTGTGGTCCTCTTCAATTTTGGAGTAGATTAGAATATTATCCATGTAACAACCCGAATTCCAGTGGGTCCGGATTTTTCGCAAAAATGCTAAAATCCAAGCCCACTGAAGTCCGAGTTGGGTTTCTGGTATCCTGCAAATAGGAAAAGACAAATATATCAGAGCTCGGATAAATATCTCACAGCGGAACTGACTAAAATATAATAGTAAGTAAATACTCACCAATATAATAACACTTTTTAAACAAGTGTCTCAAAGCTGGAAAGTCTCTGCCATATACCTAACCTGTAGGATGTTATGAGGAGGGGGTCAGAACTAAAGTTCTGGTGAATGGACAAATTATATACCTTTAAGTTTAATTCTACATATACCATTTTATTTCCATTTTCTATTATATTAGGTTTATTGGGTTTATAATACTCTCGCCTCTATGCGTGAATCGTACCCATCTACTCCCTAGTACATCAAAACCTAATAATTAATATATGTAGATGTATGCCCAATGACCGTATTGGTCCTAGGTACTAACCTTAGTACCTTCCGTATCCTCCTCGAAAAGGACTCCATCGTCTCGCTGCTAGGGCGTGCTGTGACTACATCTGTAAAGGACTGCTTCGTAAGGCCTACAATACAGATGTTCCGTCGTCTGCTCTGAAAATGTAAAACTGCATTCGCACTAGCCTATACTAACGCTCAACATCCACAATCTACCACCCAGTGCGTACCTTGAGGACTATACATAATCGTTCTGTCTACTCCCTAAATCTCGCTAAACAAGGTCTACCTTGTACGGAACTCGGTCGGGGTTTTTCTATATCTGTAAAGGACTGCCTCGTTAGGCCTACAATATCGATATTCTACTTGGTCTGTCCCTTTTCTTATCGCGGCTATGGCCCCATGCAGCCACCCCTCAACTAATCGGAAGACCTCTGAAGAGCTAAGTGGTTGTGCCCTACTGCAAACAATCTAAACATCCAATTGGCTGCGCTCCTCATCTAATGTCTCGATAGTGAAAGAATCAATGGACTGTAGGTTTAACTCTAGTCTTTCCCGATCTTGCTTCTTGGTTTTGATGCTGGCCCAATATCCGCATGCGACTATCCTTTGGGTCCTGCCCACTAAAATTTACTTGCAAGTACTAGGACATACGAATATCCTACTCCAAACATCAACCCCTTCTGACTGCCTACAATGGTCCTACCATGCAAAAAGAAGTCAAGGCATACTCTTTTGATGGAACACCTACAGACCTGCCTCCGGAGGACTGCTTTGCTATGCCTACCCCAAAGGGCCATCCTAGAGTACCCTTACGTCCCGTTGAAGTCTCGTACTTCCTTCTAGCCCAAAATAACTAAGTTGAACATGCTTTTTCTGTGCTGAAATCTGTGATGAACTGCTTCGTTAGGCTCTTCATCCTTTGGGCTGCTCCAAACGCATCTCACTCTTTTATTAGACCCTAAGTCTAATCTTTTATTTTGCGTTTAGTTTACTTTTCTTATTCTGTTGGCTATTTATTTACCCTAATTAGCATAATCTTGTCCCAGCCTCACCTAACTATTGTGAGACCATCAGTTACTAACTAAAAGGGAATGTTGTTGGTATGGGTCACTTCTATTATCTTGCTTATTTACTTAATCCAAGATCTAAGTTTATTAAAATAAGCCTCTTCTGTTATTTCTGCTCCATTTGCTTATTAACTTAATTTAAGTCTTAAAATAAGTCTTTTCTGTTCTTTCTACTTAATTATAACCTATGTTATCATTTTACTTGCAATTGTCACTACTGTATTCTTTTATAATCTATATATTATAAATATAATTACAAGCATCTCTTTTCTATTCTAGTCTGTCTTCTTTTATTATGATATTGAATTCTCTTTAATTCTCTTATATTATATGACAATCTTGACATGGGACTATGTCCATCTGTCACAAATTTACTTATCATAATAACTACTTTACTTTTATTCTATTATCTACGTTATAAATGCAAATCCAGTTACATTTATGTATATGGCTTCTATTCTTGTCTAATAATTAACTTGATTTCTTCTTTAATTCTTTCAATTCTTCACTTCATTTTCTTATATTCTAGGAAGTAGTTCTATTCTATTTGGTTGGTTACAAAAAGCTATGCTAAAAATCCATTTCCATGTTTTAATACTAAATAATGCTATAAACAATAATCCATAACTGAAAGATATATTTTTTATTATTTATTTACTTATTAGATAGTGCAAAATACAGAAATTTCTCTATTTTACACTAATTCCTTTTTTCTTTCTTTTTTTTCTTGCAATTACGTTTATCGTTATCTTTTAAATATTAAACTATAGAAATGTATTCTTTTTTCTAAACCAACCATTTAATCTATCACTTACTTCCAAATCAAGTTATTAGGTTTTCCCTTTTTATTTATTTTTTCCCCGTTTTAGCATAAATTACTACCAATTTCTATTTTCCTCTTTTTATTTCTGTAAATCTAGTGTTCTTCTATTTTAGGCCGTATTTGTGAATTCTTCTCTTTAACTAATTTATTCGCGTAAAAAGGAATAAAATGAAGCTAATATTTACAGGCTAAATTTCAACTTTAAAGTAGATATAAATAACTGTAAATTTCTTACTTTTAGGCTTATGCCTTTCTCTAACCGTCAAGCCTAATATTAATGAAATATAAGCTCCCTTATATAATTAACAGTCTCAGCATAACTAATTAACATAATTAATTACTGAAATAAATACTGAATAAAATTATTTAATGGGAATCTAACGATAATATATCATAAACATAAAAGATATATAATTAAATCCACTCACCTGTCTTTCTTAGCTTTAAATCTCTATCTTCTAAAATTACTACATCGTTCTACAACTTCTCTCCTTTAATTTGTTGCAATTTCTCTATTTTGTTCACATATATTTTATTTGGATTCAATTGGTGAAGATTTGTGAGAAATAGGAGAAAGGAATGAAGAAAGAAGCCATTGTTTACTATAAGAGAGGGATGAAGAAAGTGACGGCTGATGGAACGAATTACATTACGTTCTCTCTTATATAGATGCAGCCCACCAATTATCTAATTAATCCTCTTCTTAATTGATCCTTCAATTAATTTTTATGTGCAGCAATATACTGCCTATATGTACACATTCAAATCTAGGTCAACTATTATTTCATTTCCTTATTAATTCCAATTAACTCTCATTAGTTTTCTGATTTAATGCTCTTTATAACGCACGTCTATTTTGGATTTTAAATGTGCCTTATTTGTTTTATTCAATGTTATTTATAAACGTTAACTTTTAAACGTTATAAATTATAAATGTTTAACCTTCTTTTTTTTGTTGCTTGTTTATTATAATTAATCCCCATCGATTAATTTCCCAATATAAAATTTGTCTATTTTGAATTTCACATGTGACCAATTAATGTAAATTAATTCCCTCCAATAGCTGATTTGATTACATTGCCTGCTAATGTTAATTAATTGTCTTTAACTACTGATATCAATTAATTTCCTTTATAATGGCAATGTTAATTAATTACCTTTATGACGCACGTCTATTTTAAAATTCAAATGCAAGTTATTTTTGGAATTTCATACGCACATGTATTTATTTATAACAAATATATTTACGTACATTTACGTGTATAATTATTTCTCGATACAAAACTTCGAACGTCAATAACTTTTTCATACGAACTCCGTTCGAGACATATTATATATGTAAATTGATCAAAAAAACGCCACGAACACAATGGAATAAGTTTCAAAGCCAAATTCTGACAATTCCAAAAATGCTTATTTTCACTATTCATAATTATTTGATTATTTAATTGTATAAAAATACGAGGTGTTACAATCCACGAACACAAGAATGAACTTATTCAATCAGCCTTTGAAAACCCAATTCATGAGATCCACAAAGTATGCTGGAGCATTGATCAATCCGAACTTATTCAACCAACCACTCATAGAAACCCGATGACGTATGAAACGCAGTAATAGGCACACTCTCCTTTGCTACTCTAAGCTAGTGAAATCCCGTTACCAAATTCATTTGAGAAAACATTTTCACACCATGCAAATGATCGAACAAGTCATCAATACACGGAAGTAGGTACTTGTTCTTCTTAGTCACCGTATTCAACTCACGATAATCCACACACAAAAGAAAATCAGTCTCTCATAGTGTTTCTTGTATGTCGGCTCATTCTTACCCGTAACAAGAATAATCAGTCTCTCACAAAAGAAAATCATGTCTATAGGGCTCATGTGCATGAACTTTATACTATATTATTATATAGTTTTGAAAATCAAAGCTTATAACAAGTATGCACTCTCTCATACATATAGACTTTAGATCCAATCTAAGGCGATAACACCTTCCTCATCTCTACTGGATCATGGTACCAAATTAGGTTAATCGTGTAACTAAGGCTCTAATAC
Organism: Allium fistulosum; assembly: GCA_030737815.1. Taxonomy (NCBI): domain Eukaryota; kingdom Viridiplantae; phylum Streptophyta; class Magnoliopsida; order Asparagales; family Amaryllidaceae; genus Allium; species Allium fistulosum. The sequence goes on along the minus strand of CM060905.1, from coordinate 874,339,523 downwards.
CAAATGAGATGACCATCTTATACCACCGGCACAAATAAAATTATAATAATGCACTACTGTCGTGCTCGGCCGATATAGAACGATCGCCTGGATTCAAAATGAATAAATGCATCATATAACCTGTTGTATATCTCACAGCGCATGAACAAAATATAATATCTCATATACAACAAAAGAGATAGTACTAACAATGTGAACATATCATCATCATCCCAGATCACAGAGTATATACAAATGTAGTAGAGTTTGTACAAAGAAAACAACTCAACAACTGTCTCAATACAACATAAGCAGAAATAAGCAATCACTATCACGGGCTCCACGGTGTTTCTCAGCGGAATAAGCCTGGACTCCATATATGTATAAAGTATGAGATAGCTCCATCCATCTCGTCCTTTGAACATCAACTTCATCACCTAGACCTTCTATTTAGTCTACTCATTTAAGAGTACCCGAGATAATAAGAAGCAAAGCATAAAACCTAGAGTCAGACAACAGTCTAGTGTGAGTGGTAAATAAATCTCAAAATGCCATACATGTAAATATGGTAAGGAACAAGAGTACACGAACCATACCTGACCTGTCCCTGTAACCAAAAAGTTAGTACATAACACCATAATATGCTACACTACAATATCATAAAGATATGCTACCAACCAGATAAAGGATATCATTCTTCAAGGTATTCCTACCCCCAATACCTACTTCCCATGATATATACAAGTGAGTCTACCTTAGGAAGCAACTAAAGCATCCAACAAGCAATCCTAGCTATCACTTCTTCCCCGTGCCTTGAATATACGACAACTCGTATGACCACCAATTCAGGGAAAAGGGAATCCTGGTTCTCTATTGAACCCTCTCAACACCCCCAACACCCACGGGGCACTAGACCCAACACCAATGGATCTAGGGTATACAGATCCTCACTACAGATCCATGGGCGTCCTATTTATAACACCCATGCTTCGAGTACAACTGAAAACTCTTTGAGTGTCAACGACTCCTTAGAACATATAATGGAGCTCTCCTTTGCTCCCTTTGGACATCGAGCCCTTCATATTCAATCCAGTTTCCATTATTCATGAGGAACAACACCCACATTCCTTGATCGTATGACTCCATCCCTTAATAGTTGCCATATTCAGTACCTATTCCCAACACAAACCAACATCAGAAGACCATAGCTTTATCATGTTGTTGTATCGTCATCCACCCATGATGCGAGCGAGCCACTACCTCCAACACGACCTATAGATACTCAACAACCATCTGAAGAAGTTCCATCTCCCTATGACTCAACATGGGAAATCGGTACCGACCTCTCCATGTCAATGCCGAGCTCTATACTTAGCCACTCCACGACTAAGTTTCCTTCCATTACTTCCTTGCTTCCACTACTCCTTGCCCAGATGCTTTGACCCTAACTTCTCTTCATAATCAAGTCATCGTCCCTTTTCCAAAGCACCCTACTTATATCTTGGAAACAGGTTGTCATAGCCTTAAGCACTTGATCAATCACCATTCCAACACCATAGGCAACCTCCACTAGCAATACCATCGCCCTTCCCAAAGTCGCCACCATTATGGACTCACCTTCACATGTTGGTGCCGACATGTGTACTTAAAGAATTAGAGCTCACGACTTGGACCCCGAGATCTTCCAGCTTGCCCTCCAACTTTTGTCCAATTTCAACCATCTTTGCCACTGAATGCTCAATTCTCTATCCTAACTTCCTACGTAATCACAACGCTAATAAACAACACCAAATCGTATCATCTAAACATAGAGTAACAAGTACTTTCATCCAATCAAACATGCAATCCATCATAATAAGATAAGCAAGTCAATTGCTAACATAGATTTACATTTTTTCATGAATATATGAGCATAAGGAATGGTGATTTCTAACCAGTCTATAGTCTATCATGTCGTTAAAGTTAGAAACAGTTTTAGGCCAAAAATCGATATCTTACCACTTAAACCACTTACCACTTACCAAATCCTATAATCCTACCATATAAACATGCATAATATAGTGAAAAAGCATAAACCACTTACCACTTACCAAATCCGACCAATATGGGTCTAGATCAAATTCGGACATCAAATTCGGACAACAAATCAAAACAATGCAAATTGGCCAAATGGATGATCTCTATCTTCTAATTGATGACCTATTTGCTAATCTCTAATCCAGTTTGCTATAGAGAGTAATTTGGATGATTTTGGATGAAATTAGGATGGAATCGGTGCTAAGTAGGGTTAGACCAGATTTAGAATGAGAGGGAAAGTTTTCAGATCCTCGCAGCCCCTATTTATAGTGATTCTATAATTAGACTAATAGGCTTCATCAATTACACACTAAACTTGACCCGTAATTTTCAAAATTTAAAATAGGCATAACTCCCTAACCGTAAGCCCATTTTTCTATTATGCCCACTCTAAGGAATGGGAAACTATCATCTTGAAGCAATGGAAGTAGTTTGAGACCCTAATTCAACTCCTATCAAAAGTTATAGCCCAAAAAAGGTTTTTACGGTCAAAATGGTCACATAGAAGTTTGGAAAAAATCATAAGTGTGTAAGATGCCGCTAAGAGTCATATTCCAAAATTATAGAATCATACAACATTTAATGAATAAAATATAAATATCTGACGATCCTCCGATATGTAAAATGCAGTTCGTTACATTCTTTCCCCTTTATGAATTTCACTCCCGAAATCTTAAACAAACAAGGTGTAAGTAGCCACAGTTATCCTATATGCCTACCAATCACGAGCAACCATCAACCATGTCAAACAAGCAACCATGCAATCAATTGCCTACCCTAGCATTGGGAATACTAATCCATCAAAAATAATATACAATGGTAAAAGTAGATACGATAAACAATTGTTCTTACCATCCAAAGAGCTGCGAACACTGGGTCCTCAAGCTCTCCTCCGTCTTCCATATACAATCGTAATCACTTTCGCTCCATTGTACTTTCACTAGCTTTACCATCTTCCTCATAAGCTGTTTCATATCGTACCCAACAATACGAAGCGACCTACGAGGTCTTGTAGCTTTTGCTACTACCTAAACATCTTCTAGCTGATCTGGTGTAATCATCACGCCTGTGTCATGCACAAACTTCCATAGATAAGAGACATGAAAAACGTTGTGCATGCCCGCCTTCTTCTGTGGTAAGTCGACTCTATATGCTAGCTTTCCGATTTTCTCGATTATCAAAAAAGGTCATACAAATATTTATGCCAACTTCCACTTTCTACCGAATCGAACTACATTCTTCAGAGTAGAAATCTTCATAAACACCATATCTCCGATAGAAAACACTAAATCTCCTCGTCTCTTATCAGCGTAGCTTTTTTTCAATCCTAGATAGCTTTCATTCGTTGTCGAACAATCTCAATCATTTTCGATGTCTCTCTAATCAAATCTGGCCCAAGTATCAGCTTCTCGCTCGCTTCCTACCAACATAAAGGAGCGTTACAAGGTCGGTCATACAATGTTTCGTATGGTGCCATACCAATAGTCGACTGACAACTGCTGTTGTATGCAAACTCCACCAAATGGAAGTGATAATACCATGATCCTCCAAAGTCTGTAATTCATGCTCGCAAGAGATCTTCCAATATACGATTTACCCTCTCAGTTTGTCCATCCGTTTGCGGGTGATAAGAGGTACTAAGGTGCAGCTCGGCCCCTAACGCCTCTTGTAAGCTCTTCCAAAACCCACTAGTGAACAATTGGTCTTGGTCGCTCACAATGCTCTTCGACACACCATGAAATCGTACTATCCATTTCACATAAAACTCTATCAACTTGGATGTCGTTCTACTTGACTTTACAGGTAGAAACCTTGCACTTTTGGTCAACCAAGCTATTATGACCGAAATACCATCATACTCTACTCGAATCATTGGCAGTCCATCTATAAAATCTATCGATACTTGTTCCCATTTCCACTTAGGAATTTCTAGTGATTGCAATAGTCCACTAGGTTTCTTCTGCTCTGCCTTCATCAATTAGCAGTTCATACATTTCAAGATGAATGCTCCGACATCCCTCTTCATGCCTTCCTAGTAGTAAGTATCCTTTGCTCCATTTGGACATCGAGCCCTTCTTACTCAATCTATTTTTCATTATTCACGAGGAACAACACCCCCATCCCCCAATCCTATGACTCCCTCCCTTACGAGCCGCCATCTTCGAAACCTGCTCACAACACAAGCCAACATCCGAAGACCGTAGCTTTTATCATGTTGTTATATTGTCATTCACCCATGATGCGAACGAACCACCACCTCCAGCATGACCTATAGAACCTCAATAACCATCCCAAGAAGTCCATCTCCCCGTGACTCAATATGGAAAGTCAATACCGACCTCTCCATGTCAGTGCCAAGCTCTATACTTAGCCACTCAATGACTAAGTTTCCTTCCACTACTTCCTTGCTTCTGTTACTCCTTGCCCAGATGCTTTGACCCCGATTTCTCTTCATAATCAAGTCGTCATCTCATTTCCAAAGCACTCTACTTCATATCCTAGAAACAAGTTGTCATAGCCTCATGCACTTGACCTATCACCAATCCAACACCATAGGCAACCTCCACTAGCAATATCATTGCCCTTCCTAAAGTCGCCATCATCATGGACTCACCCTCACATGTCGGGACCGACCTCTCATGTCGATGCCGACATGTGTACTTAAAGAATTAAAGCTCGCGACTTGGACCCCGAGCTCTTCCTATATCCCAGAGCTTGCCCTCCAACTTTCATCCAATACCTACCATCTTTACCACCGATATGCTAAATTCTCCATCCTAACTTCCTATGCAATCACAAAACTAACAAACAACATCAAATCATATCATCCAAACATAGAGTAACAAGTAATTTCATCTAATCGAACATGAAATCCATCACAATAAGATAAACAAGTCTATTGCTAACAATGATCTACATTTTTTCATGAACATATAAGCATAAGCAATGGTGATTTCTAACCAGTCTGGATCGTATTCATATTCTAACATGTAATTAAAGTTAGAAAAGGTTTTATGGCCAAAAATCGATTTAAAAACATGTTAAATCCTACAATTGTACCATATAAACATGCATAGTATAGTGAGAAGGTATAAACCACTAAACAATTACCAAATCCAACCAATATGGGTCTAGACCTAATCCGAACAGCCAATCAAAACAATGCAAATTAGCCAAATGGATTATCTCTATCTTCTAATTGATGACCTATTTGCTAATCTCTAATCCGACTTGATTTAGAGAGTAATTTGGATTATTATAGATGAAATTAGGATGAATTAAGGCTAATTAGGGTTAGATTGATTTACAATGAGAGGGAAAGTTTACAGACCCTCACGGCCCCTATTTATAGTGATTCTCTAATTAGACTAATAGGCTAACTAATGGGCTTCGCTAACTACATGCTAAACCTGACCAATAGTTTTCATATTTTAAAACAGGCATAACTCCCTAACCGTAAGTTCATTTTTCTATTATGACTACTCTACGAAATGGGAAACCATCATCTTGAAGCAATGGAACTGCTTTTATACCCTAATTTAACTCCTATCAAAATTTACAGCCAAAAAAGGTTTTCAAGGTCAAAATGGTCACATAGAAATTTAGGAAAAATCATAAGTGTCTAAAATGCCCCTAGGAGTCATATCCTAGAATCATACGACCTCATACGAATAAAATAAACATCTTACGATCCTCCGATACGTAAAATGTAGGTCGTTACATTATTCTTCTTTTTGCTTTTCTTGGCTTTGTTTTTCTTGTGTTGATTGGTTGTAACAAGGTCTAGTTCAAAGAAAAGTTGGGATTGAAGGGATAAAGAGGAGTGATTAATAGAGAAGAGTAAGGGAGAAGAAGGAGGAGATGAAGTACCGGAGTTATTAAGATGGCATGAAAAGGTGGATAGTTGGTCTTGAAAAGAGGCAGGCTAAATGATTTTGTGATGCAGCAAGTCAGATATAATATCAGTTGGTAGATGAACATTAGGGAAAGGGAGAGAGGTTTAGGTTGAGGGATTGAGGAAGAATTATGGGGAGTTTCATGAGAGTTAGATGGAGTAGTAAAAACGTTAGTTGTTTGAGTGGGATCAATTGTTGAATTGATGAGAGGGATGTGGAGATTGGTGTTATTAACTGTGCAAGTAAATTTATAATATAATCGAGACTAGTTCCATTATGTTCGGAATAGGGGAATAATATATAGAACGTCAGACGGCACGTCTCGTTTGGAGTTCGAGATTTTTGGGTATGTCATGTTCAATATTTTAGAATAAAATAAAATTAATATATATAAATCCTATTGTTTATGGCCATACCCTGTCACCTCAAATGCATACCCACGTTTTTGGCTTATACCCTATGCATGCAACACATTCCCTCCTCCTTCCCTATTTAAACATTGCCTGTAAACTAAAAGGAGGCTCTTTCAAAATTTCTAAATTCAAAATCAAATAAAATAAGCAACTAAAAATCATGAAAAAAATATGGTTGAGCTTGTATTGTAACAACCCGAATCCCAGTGGTCCGGATTTTTCGCAAAAATGCTAAAAACCAAGCCCACTGAAGTCCAAGTTGGGTATCTGGTATCCTGCAAATAGGCAAAGACAAATATATCAGAGATCAATAATTTATCTCACAACGGGATTGACCAAAATATAATAGTAAGTAAATACTCACCCAAATGATAACACTTTCTAAGCAAGTGTCATAAAGCTGAGAAGTCTCTACCATCTGCCTAACCTATAGGATGTTATGAGGAGGGGGTCAGAACAAAAGTTCTGGTGAATGAATAAATTATTTACTTCTAGGCTTAATCCTTCATATATCGTTTTAATTCCATTTACTCTTATATTAGGTTCATTAGGTTACAATACTCTCACCTCTGTTCATGAACCGTGCCCATCTACTCTATAGTAGATTAAAACCTAATAACTAATATATACATATACGTAGCTATATGCCCAATGACCATATTGGTCCTAGGTACCACCCATGGTACCTTCCATATCCTCCTCCAAAAGGGCTCAATCGTCTTGCTTCGAAAGCGTTCCATAACTACGTCTGTAAAGGACTGCTTCGTAAGGCCTACAATGCAGATGCTCCATCGTCTTGCTCCGTAGCTATATCTGTAAAGGACTGCTTCGTAAGGCCTACAATATAGATACTCCATGGCCTTGCTCTGTGAGCATTCCGTAGCTACATCTGTAAAGGACTGCTTCGTAAGGCCTACAATACAGATGCTCCACTACTTACTATGAAAACGTAAATCGCGTCTGCACTAGTCTATGCCAGTACTCGGACATCTATAATGTACCACCCAGTGCGTACATTGAGGACTACGTAATCGTTCTGTCTACTATCTGAATCCCACCAACAAGGTCTACCTTGTACGGAATTCAGTCGGGGATTTTCTATATCTGTAAAGGACTGCTTCGTTAGGCCTCCAATACAGATATTCTAGTTGGTCTGTCTCTTTTTCATCATGGCTATAGCCCCACGCAGCCACCCCTCAACTAACCGAAAGACTTCTAAAGAGTTAAGCGACCGTGCCCTACTGCAAACAATCTAACATCCAAATGGCAGTGCTCCTCATCCAATGTCTCGATAGTGAAAGAATCATTGGCCTGTTGGTTTAACTCTAGTCTTTCCCGAAATCGCTCTTGGTCTTGATGTTGGCCGATATCCGCATGCGACTATCCTTAAACTTACTTGCAAGTACTGGACATACGAATACCCTACTCTGAACACCAAGCCCTTTTGACTGCCTACAAAGGTCTGCTTCATTAGGCCTACAATGCAAATGCAGTCAAGGCATACTCTCTTGATGAAACACCTACAGACCTGCCTCCGGGGGTGCAGCTTCGTTAGGCCTACCCAGAGGGCCATCCTAGAGTATCCTTACGTCCCGTTGAAGTCTCGTACTTCCTTGAATCCAAAAAATACTAAGTTGGACGTGCTTCTCCATTTCTGAAATCCGTGATGAACTACTTCGTTAGACGCTTCATCCTTTGGGCGGCTCCAAACGCATCTCAATTCTTTTATTAGACCCTAAGTCTAATCTTTTAATTTGCATTTAGTTTACTTTCTTATTCTGTTGGCTACTTCTTTACCCTAATTAGCATATTCATTCCCTCATCTCACCTCTATCTATTGTGAGATTTCCATTTATTTAATAGGGAATGTTGTTGGTATGAGCCACATTCATTATCTTGATTATTCAACTTAATATAAATCTTAAGTTCATTAAAATAAGCCTCTTTTATCATCCCTGCTTTATTTGCTTATTGACTTAATATAAATTATTTAAATAAGCTTCTACCATTACTATTGCTCATTAATTTATTCAAAGTCTCAAAATAAGCTTTTCCGTTCTTATTACTTAATTATAACATATGTTATAATTCTACCTGTAATTGTCATTTTCTCTTCTTTCATAGTCCGTACATAATTCCAGCATTTCTTTTCTGTTCTAATCTGCCTTCTTTTATTATGACATAGAATATTCTTTTATTCTCTTATATTATATAATTCACTTATCATAATAACTATCTTCTTAAATAGTCTGTGCAGTGAATGCAGACCTAGGTTCATTATCGTTTACAACTTCAAGTTCTTATCAAATAATTTACTTGATTCATGTCATACTTTGCTTTATTATCTTCTATTCTAAGAAGTAATTCTATTTTATTTGGTTGGTTATGAAAATTATATTTAAAAATCCATTTCCATATTTTAATATTAAATAATACTATAAACAGTAATTCGTGACTGCTAGATATTTCTTTTACTATTTTGGAATAATGTAAAATACAGTGGTTTCTCTATTTTACACTAATTCTCTTTTTCTTTCTTTTACTCTAGCAAATACGTTCATTTTTGTCTTTTAAATATTAAATTATAGAAATGTATCCTATTTTCTAAACCAACCAATTAACCTTTTGGTTACTCCCAAATCCAGTTATTAGATTAATTAACTTTTCTCATTTTAACGTAATTTATTACAGTAGTTCCATTCCTTAAACTTTATTACTTTACATCTTATTTCCTTCATTTCGGTATTCTTAATTATTTAATCCATATTCACGTTTAATCTATTCTAATCCATACGCGAAGAAAGAGGAGAAAATAGAAGAAGAATGACGCTTGCATAGAAATCCAAAACGTAGAAATAGATGTAAATAAATACTAATACTGTAAATAAACTATAAATTCCTATAGTTTAGCATAACTTAATTAATAGGATTAATTATTGAATAAAATTATCTAAACGGGAATTTAACGATAATATATCTTAAACTTAAAAGATATATAAATAAATCCACTCACATTGCTAGCTTTCCAAATCTCCCTGTTTTTATTTCAGATCTGTCCATAACATCTATATTCACCTCCCTTGTAATACCTATTTGGAATTACAAACGATATATTTACAGATCTATAATATATGAAAGAGAAAAGGAAGAGATTTGGATTAGAAATAGCAAATAAAACCCAGATCTTGGGTTTTACCTTTGACATAGCCTTCTGATTTGAACCAATTCCTAATTCCCTAATTAATTCTATTCTCTTTCTATTTAGATCTAAATTCGTGTGAATTAGATCTAAAATTTTGTTATTAAGAAAGTGTAGAAGAGATAGAAAAATGGCAGAGCTTCTGTATGTAAGAGAAAAATAATGAGAATAAAAATGAGGCTCTGAACCTATATTTATAGTGGTTCAAATCAGTGCTAACCATCAGATATAAAACCCTAAAATCTAAAGCGTACACTTAGTCTATGGACATTAAATTAATATATTCTCTTCTGCATTTGTTTTTATTTCAAATTGATTCTCCACCAATCTTTTCATTAATCACTTTCCCCTTCTCTCTCGCAATCTATGGAAACATATATTTTTAAATGTGACGTTTCTTTTAAATAAGATTTCCCTATTAATCGCCCAATTAATAGATTTCATATATACCTATAATTAATTTACTATCAAATTAATTCCTGCCTGCACTGTGATTTCTTACCAAATTAATATGCCAATCAACACCATATTAATTCGTCACATATATGCATATTAATTTATTTTATTCCCATAATTATTGCATGCATATATTCTACAATTTAATTTTGAATCACAATCTTAATTATATATGTTACCATAAGTCTCCATGTTTATTAATTGACAATTGATTACTTGCATAAATTACTCTTCCTCCATTTTATTCTCTTGCACTAACATATATGTTTCTGTTATCCCGCTCTTTGGCAAGGCCGTGACACAATAAAGTTGACTGGGAATCAAGAACAGTTCGTCTAGAGAGATCGGCTATGCACTGTTTCGCTATGGATATCGACGAATTTTGTATGGGTCCGGATCAAGCTACAATTGACAAGATGTGACAAGCAAAGATGTGAAAACCGACGTTCCAAATTTCAAGTCAATCCGAGTTCGTATGCTCAAGATACGATCAATATAAGTCAAGGAAAACAACACAATCACATCCATCACTTCGTATCCATCATGTTCGTATCGATCAACGATGGCCTTCTTCGATCGAATATCGTGTCGGTCTAAGTAACCATACTTCGTATCCATCGTTGCCATCTAGTTCGTATCCAACAAGGGTAAGGTTTCTTCGTATCCATCCATCCTGAGAATGTAGTTCGTATTCATCTGCCGACCTTGTTCGTATCCATGAATTACCCTGTTTTGTATCCATCATCTTGTATCTTCTTCGTATCGATCGAGTATGCACTCCACTCCCATCACCTAAGGTTACTTCATATCGATCAACACGTATAGAATCGATATGAAGTACACCACTGGCATCGATACGAAAATGGACACGAATGAAGTCACTTCGATGGATACGAACCAATGATGCGAGCAAAGGGTGGAGCAGATGGATGCGAATGAAAGAATATGGATGGATACGAGTGGAGTTCGAAAAGGATGAAGGCTTGTTCAACACGGCATGGAAAATGGATCAAGCCTTGAAAATAGAGCCACATCACCAACGCGCACGTGCTTAGTATCGATACGAATAAGTATCGATGCGAATTGATCGATACGAACCAAGCAGCATAAAGAAAGTTCTAATTCGTGTCGATCATATCTAGAGATCTACAAGTCCAAATGTCATCAAATTTTCACAGGAGTTTTCGTACAACCTAAAGAATGTTTGTGATCGATCTCGGCTCAATTGGGCAAGATTTGGATCGATACGAATCTCGTTCGTATCGATTACGGATCGAGTCAAAATCGTTCGGGATTGATCGCGTGGGCCCACGCACGTACCAGAAGAGGTCTCCCGAGATCTGAGCGAGATATTTGCAGCCTACGCCTATAAATAGCATCCCAAAGTCTACAGAAAAGGGGACTTCTGATTCTTCAACGTGCAGACTCTGCAGGAACCATCTTTGTACTCAAAATTTGCTGTTGTAATCAGTTGTAACTCGTTGTAGTCAGCAAGCAAACATCAATAAAATCATCAACTTCAAAGTGGATGTAGGCCGGATTGCCGAACCACTATAAACTCTGTGTTCTATACTGATTTCCTTTTAATTTTTTGAGTGTTCTTCATTTTTAATTCTCTACATACTTGTTATTTGTAATCTGTGATTGTGAACTGGTGCTTTCATCGACAATTGGGTGTTTGTGACCAATTTTGGCACAAACAGTTTCTAATCATATACATTAGTTGCTACTGTTAGTCCATGAGTTGATGGTTTTGATGACAACAACCTTAGAATAAGATTATAAAATATAAATACTAACATTATAGTTTAGATATATATGTATATGCAGGATTTAACCATGCAGGTACCAAGAATGAAGACTGTACAGTATAGAGATTCAAGATATCAATATTGAAGACCCATGAGTATCAAGAATATCAAGATTATCAAGAGTTCAAGATTTCAAGATAAGTGTCGAGTCTAGAATTTTGTTAAAACTTCATAATAGCACTGAAATCTTCACTCCATTTTTCTTTTGGGATGGAACCCATTTCTACCTTTCTAGTGGCTTACAAACCCACGACAAGTAGCTTACAAACCTACGACAAGTGGCTTACAAACCCACGAACATCCTGGTTTTGTACAAGTTCTCGAGTCCTGACATGATGAGATATTCTGCAGGAAGAAGCTTGCAAAACTACTTCAAAATGATTTTCAAAACTACTTCGGAATGATTTTCAAAACTGTTTTTCAAAATGTTTTAGCCTTAAAAATTATCTTTTCAAATGATTTTCAAAAGGATGTTTTAGCCTTAAATATTCTTGTTTTTAAACTTCGATTGTTTTAAACTATCTTTTAATTATAATATATTTATACTTAGATTTAAATATAAAATTATAGTATAATTCTATATATATTATTCTCTATATTTATCTATCTATTTTATCTATAATCAAGTATATTTATAAAGTTTAAAATACTTTTAATATAAGATAAAGGTTATTTACAAGGAAAATCAAATCTTCAAAAATTGCTTTGGGATGTCGACATGCCTATGGTGACCATGTCGACATGGTGACAGTTGAGTTCAAAATTTAAATTTCAAAAGAAGTGTCTATTCGCCATAACTCTTCACGAATGGACATGACTGTTGTTCTTCTATAAATAGGGGTTAGTTTCAACGAATTTTAAGTCAGTTTTTCTGGTTTATCACTCCTCTTCTTCTTCCACATTTTCTTATTCAAAATCCTATCATCACTCTGCCGAAATCAACATTGAATCTAACTAGATCATCTCTGGTTTGATTCTCTATCACTATCTCAAAAAGATCTAAGTGCTATTCAGAGTTATAGGCTTCTTTGTAATCTATCTAGCGAGAAAAGGTGTGATTGTAGCCTTGGAAATCAATCAAGCGAGAAAAGGTGTGATTGTAGCCTTGGAAATCAATTGGGTGAACTTGTTGCCCCGGAAATCAAGTATCTCTACCTAGAGGATTGTGATTCTGGAGGGTGTACCTCGTAGCCTTGAAACCGAGGGTTGTAATTGTTGAATTGCTTTTGAAAGGAAATCTGTACTTGATTGTGCGGGACTGGATGTAGGGCAAATCCGAACCAGTATAAAATCCGGTGTGTTCTTTCCTTTACTGCATTTACTTTATTTCTGCATCTGTGTTTGTTTCTGTGATTATATCTGTGTCTGAATATTGCATACATTTATGTTCAAATTAACATAAACTCAAAAGGATTTAGTAATTTCTTAAAAACACTATTCACCCCCCCTCTAGTGTTATTCCTAGCCTTAAGATTCGTAATCCGCATTCCTTACAGCTACAATATATGTTCCCTTTCTTGTCAGTTCCTATCAATTAATCATCTCTACTAATTAATTGAATTTTAATTTCCCTTTTAAACAAACACCATCAATTAATCTTCCCTATTAATTGATTTTATATAATTTCTCTCTCTAATTTATTTATTACACAAATATATATGTATTCCAAATAATATTAATTAGTTGCCCCATTTACAAACATTTCTTTGTTTTAAAATTTCAAACGTATATAACTTAATTAAATTATTTGCATATATAATTGTAATTTAACGTGGGGTGTTACACGTACTGAGTTGTGCTTCGAGCCTATGTCGTCGTTGGGATGGTTTGTAATGGGTGGTTGTACTTCAATTTTGGGCAGTAATCTAGGGTTTGATTTTGTTTGAATTGGTAATGGAGTTTGGGTATTTGGATGTTGTATTTGGATTCGGCATGTCGGAGAGCAGCTTCTAGCCAAGCTTTGGGGTGTGCGGCGGTGAAATGGGGATCGCGTCCATGTACATACGAGGGAAGGGAGACCTTTCGGTCGTGATTTTGGGAGGGAGTGGGGCTTCATTTTCGAGGTGATGGGAATGTGCGGTTCAAGGAGAGAGAGCCATCGATAAAGTTGGATCGTCAAACGGAGCAGCGTAGCTCCGTGTCAATATATGTATGTACACAGCTATGGTGGTTTAAGTGTCGCTATGCACATTTGAGGAAGGAGGGAAGAAGATGGAGTTAGTTTGGGTTAGGTAATTAGGAAATCTAATTAGTAAACTAATTATATTATTTAATTTCTGAAAACTTATAATTTGAATAACTTCTGCATACGAGGTCGGATTCGGACGCTGTTCATTGCGTTGCACTCCTATGGACATTGTCTTCGCAATGGAGTTGGTTTGGTTGGAATTGGAGCTAGTGGAAATTTTGGCTAAAATCGAACGCCCGTTCGGTTTTAGTTCAAAACGGAACATTTCAGTGAAAACCAAAAATCAATGTAAATTTAACTCACAATCAATTTTACTATATCATATCTATGATTCTATAAACTATTATAGATTGCTTGGATGTTAGTTAAATTGTTTGATTGATTGTTTGGTTGAATTTCTGTTTGAAAAATGGATGACATATTAATTTTATCGTTATGAACCCATATGATTATATATATATATATATAATCCATAACTATTATTTTACAAGGAAAATCTATAGAGAGACCCTAAGGGGTTTCTCGCCAATAATTATTTATTCACATCCTTATGTTGTTATATTGATGGTTAATTGAAATAAATATTGATATTCCATTTAATTTGTTAAGTGTCATTATAGCGATTTTGCTATATCGCCGTTTATTAATTTTCATCCCCAAAACCCTATCGTATGTTTTTGAACTTGAGCTTGTGTTTTCACTAAACAGAATTTAAAATTCATTAATCATTTTTTATTTATGATAATTTAAAGTAATTAATCATTTTAACTAATGATTTTGAGATTAATTAACCAATTTAATTAATGATTGGTTTATCTTTGATTTAAATGAGATTGGATTTAATTAATTATTTTAATTAACGATTATTTTTGGTTTAATCAATTATTTTAATTATTAATAATGGAGTTTAATTAATCATTTTAATTAATGATAATTGAAACTAGTAAACAATTTAATTAATGATATTTAAAAGTAATTAATCATTTTAATTAATGATATTTGATTTTAATTAATCATCCTAATTTCTGATATGTGAATGTAATTAATCATTTTAATTAATGATGTTTGAAATTTATTAATCTATTTGATTAATGAGATTTCAATTTAATTAAGTCATTTGAATTAATGATTTTGAATTTTAATTAATCGTTTTAATTAATGATTTTCTTATATTTAATTAATTGTTTTAACTAATGATTTTTGAAATTTAGTTAATTATTTTAATTAATGGTGTTTTATAGTTAATTAATCATTTTAACAAATGATGTTTTAATTTATCATTTTAAATAATGATGTTTGAATTTAATTACTCCAATTAATTTATGATTATTTGGACTTAATTCACTGTTTTAATTAATGGTATTTAAAATTTATTTATCATTTTAATTAATGATGTTTGAGATTAATTATTCATTTTAATTAATGAATCTTTGAATTTAATAAATCTTTTAATTAATGATATTCATAGTAGATTAATTTAAGTGATTAAAGCAAATTAACTAATCTGATGAAAGTCTTTTATTGTTAATAAATTATTCAATAAAGGTTTTAAAGTTAATTTACTGATGATATACAAGTGTTTGGAAATAATTAACTATTTAAAATAATTGATTTGTTTATTTAAAAAGAGATTATAAACTTGATTGATTATCTTTCAGGATAATTAATATTGTTTTAAATTTATAAAGATATTTAAAATGTTTATTTATCTGTCAGGATAATAAACACTGTTTTAAATTTATAAATATTGGTTTATAAATGAGAAAATCCTTTAAAAGGAATTATTTATAAATAAAGCTAAGTGTAAATTGTTTTTGGGTTTATAGTAAATAATGTTTTAACGACATTTGTTTTTGGCCCTTTGTTTTTAATACACTTAGTATTATAAATTTGTTTTTTAAATGAACATTTTTTTAGAGTATTCCCAAAGTGTTTTTACCAATATTATAATATGGAAATCAAGCACAAGTTCAGTTTTAGAAGTAAAGTTCGATTTCAGTTATGGAAAAGTAGTTCCGTAATCGATATCGCTTATACGGAAAGGATCTCGTCATACTTTTAACACTAAACGTTGAGGCTTGGACTCGTTTCTATCTCGAAGGGTAAAAATGTCTTCAAGGCGATGCCTCGAGATAACACTATCTTAGCTTGCTTGGCTTCATCTTCAACCGAGAGATAACACTTGTTTGGAATCAACGAGTAGTGGTAAATATATGATATTTGATTTCCATATACGATCATTTTAATTATCCCCGATAGTTGATTTATTAATTATCGGATTCAGTTTTCTTTATGGTGTATTGTTACCTTAAAAATGATTTGCAGCTCTTTTGAGCTTTGTTATCCTTTATCGGAAATGACTAAACCCAAAGCACGAGAGGAAGCCAAGCTATGTGGGGCTGCTTCCATTAGGGTATTTTCAAATCTCATCTATATTTGCTAGTATATGATTTTTGTTTGATGATAATAAACACACACACACACAATATATATATATATATTCATTTAAATGCATTTGTTATTGTACTATTTTATTTTCCACATAATTAATAAATATTTGTTGAATAAAATAAATAACACCGAATTCATATTTGAACAAATATTTTATTCAAACAAATATTTTATTACAATTTCAAATAGTACAAATTTGAACTCTCACTACATTTTTACATTTTCAATTTCAATACAATTTCAATTACAACACATTTTTCAATTTACAATGTCACATCACTACATATCACTCATTCACTCGTATTTGATCTTCAACTTTGTTTCTAGCTTGTATCCAGCATCTGAATTATGTGCAAAATAAACACTGACGCAGTAAAATTGAAAAAGAAATATTTTTGCAGTGTACAATTAAATTGTGTGCTTTTGAAAATGTTATTTGCCTCAGTTATTTGGGTTGTTCGTCATCATATTCTTTTAAATCATCATACACGAACAACTTGTCACATGCACAATATACCACTGTACATGCCACAAGGCCGTGCACACCGATATACACTTGCGCGTTAGAACTACAGGGACAGGTGAGCACAAGGTCAAACCCGAGCCAAAGCTGGATTCAACTCAGGGCAGTGCACATGTAATCTGAACCAAAGACCAACTCAAATGTACACAATCAGTCATGATGACAAGAAGACTTCAAGTATATATGGTGGTCAAGGAAAACAAAGAACGGACCTAACAAACCATCACAAATCCAGACAACATGAAGTACATAATGCAATAAGAGCAGTGGACACAAAGTCAACCGAAATGTGCATCCAGTATGAAAATTTTAGAGTATCAACACTAACATGAAGTGCAATGAAAATTCGAGATATATACAGTCGAAGTAACAAAACAAGGGAGCAGCTCAAATAAAGTCATAGAGGGTCACATTATGAACCGGTCAAAACATATAAAAGACTAAAATCGAAAACCGAATTAACTCAAATATCAAAATGCCGAAGTCATAGTGCCAGCAAAGAATGGAGCCAGAGAAGAACGGAACTAACAATTCAAACAACTTAAAGTATCAGAGACGAACAAGTCAAATATCATCACCAACAATCAATCAGTAACAGCCAAGCAAAGTGTTTGAAGAATTCAAATGGAGTTATACGAATGTAAATATAGGGCTTTCATCCCTATTTAAACCCAATCATCATTATCGGCAGTGGCATTCGAGTTCAAGACAAAAATCCAGAGTATACTCTTAAATCGAAAACAATTTTATAACTCAAATCGAAGTCGAGAAAATTCAAAATCGAACAAGAAAATCATGTACCAAATCATAACACTCGAGATCGACACAGATTGAAGCCGCCGCATTATCAAGGCCAATGAATCAAAGCCAAATCAAGTGAAATCGATTTTGATCGATCAATTTTCCAATCGGCGCTTCAAATTTCACAAATCCCTAATTATTGGAGAAGGAACGAAGAACGGATCGGCCGAAGTTTTGCACAGTGAAAAGAAATAAAGGGGAACGTTTCTTTTATTTTGGGCCGGTCTTTATATATTTCAATTTGGGCTTAAAATATTAAATAGGGTTTTGTTTTTGTTTTGTTTATTTTCAGTCATAATTTTCTTTTTTAAACTGTGTTTTTCTAGTCGTGTGACTAAGTTACGAACTATAGTGGTGTAGTTTGAGAATTCGCAACTCAGTGGCTGAGTTGTGGCAGGGTTTTGAGCGTAGAGTTAGGTTAGTCATTAGCGGGTGTCGCAAGTTTACGTGTGTAATCGTCCGACTAATTAATTTCTTGTAGCAACTCAGAATTTTGGATATCTGAAATTGGAATATTTAATTGGTTTTAAATATTTAAAAGTTAATTTTTAAATTGAATTTCAAATATAGTTATTTGTCGGATAATTTAATCATTGAATTTAATAGTTGGAAATTGGGTAAAATATTGAATCTGGAGTTTCAAGCTTGTTAAAAATAATTTAATGGCTTATAAAATTTATATTAACAATACTGAAGATAATAAAACCTTTTAAATTGAATTTAAAAGTGCTTTGTTCAGTTTTAAAAATATATTGTTTAAATTAACATTTAAAAATAGCCTTCCGAGGCACAGTCTCAGAATTTGACGAAACCAGTTCCATTAGATCCATAATAGTGTATTATTATCGAATTTCAAATTTTGTAACGTTTGGGGTTATCGTTTGGTCGTACGGTATATAAACGCGCTGAAATTTACATTGAAAATTCAATATAATAACTGGGTCCAAAAAGCTATCTTCTCCATACGATCAAATTAGGACTCGAAACCATTTCCATTGCGTTCGAAATAGGGGTATAACATTATGAACGCCTAGCGGCACGCCTTGATAGGAGGTCAAAATTTTAAGCCGCGGATTCGAGACGATTTAAAATTTTAAATAATATATATATATATATATAGATATATATATATATATATAATTGATTTGACAAATCTATTCACATCAACTCTATTCCCCTTTCCAAATCAATGTACCCCTTGCCGTTCGAAACACGTTCCTCCCTTTTCACCTTTTTAAATATTACAGCCAGCCGAGACAGTCTAAAACAAAAAAAAACAAAAAATGGTGGCAATGAATTTCAAAAATCTTTTTCTCCTCAAACACTTAATTAAAAAATTCAAAACCTGTTTCTAAATTCAAGTTTTTGGTTTCTCTACAATCTAATATGAGTTTGGGATGGTTCGACGATGGTTTGGGACGATCGACTTCAATGTCGAACCGCAGCAGTTTCATCCAGGGTTCCTTTTTTTAAAATTCGAGGAAGTGTTAGGCGATTCTGAGGGTGGTAGGGCATTTCTAGAGGGAAGGCGCATCTATTGATCGAGTTCGGTGGCACTCGGTGGTGATTTAGTGATCGCGATATTACAGGGTCGCGTACTGTTCTTGATGTCGCGATGAAGGCAAGGGGCTCGAGTTCGACTGTTAGTGGACGATAGGATAGAAGGCGCGACAGTGAGTTGATTTGAGAGGTTCTGATGGAATTTCGTGAAGCTGAGCTCCTTGTCGATGATGTGCACGCAGGCATGATATTGGGTCTGTTTTTCTTGTACAGGCATTTGGGGGAGAAGGTGTTTAGGCGGGCCGGTTTCATTTTCAAATCGGTATTGGGCTGTTTCTTTAAAAAAATAATAAAGAAATAAAGGGAGGATGGGTCAAACGTGATGTGCGTAGGCTAGGCTTTGTTGGGTAAGTTTTGCATTTTGTTTAGAGATTTAGTAATATATGTTGGTTTATAAATTTAAATTCCTAGAAATCAAATATCTTATTCGTTTTAAATTGGAATCCAACGCGGTCAGTCGTGTTGGGTCCGAAATAGGGAGATCTCTGCTATGGAGTCAACTGGGTGAGTCTAGGGGTCGTAGAGATTTTCAGATAATTTCAAAACGTGTCCGAATTAAATTGAAACCAGAATGCGAGGCAACAATAAAAATAAAGGTGAGTTAATCTCACTCAAATTTGGAATACTGCAATCAATTTTAAATAGTTAAAATTAATTATTGGTTGATTATGGAATTTGATAATTATTATCAGTTGGATGCTATTATATATAGTAGTATATATATATTGCAGTGATTGATATTCCCACATATATTTAGCAGATGGGACCCTATGCGCCCCCAGCATAATAGCGGATGACCCTATATACCGCGATATCCCCCACGAAGTAGGATTGGTATTTTTATATTGTATTAACATCTATGGATGCAGGGAAACAGGTTGGAGGGATCCAACAGGATTCCTCAAAAATGTTGAATTTAATTTCATATATATTGATATATGATCTATTTAAATAATATGTAGTGGATTATAGTGCCATTTGAATTTATTGGATGCTATGGTATTACTAGATAGATTTTGGTATTTTAAAATAACATAAATATGAATATTGAATTTTTAAAAGAAAATAAAGGGGAAAATCGAAGGTAAAATAATTATTGTGAAATTTGGGTAAACTAAAAGAAATGAATTTGGGAAAAAGAAATAGTTTGCTTTAAATTTGTATTTAATAATTTCAGAATATTGTAAATAGAGATTTTGGAATATTGTAGATAGAATTTTTGAATAAGGAAAATAAAATGGTTTAAATAATAGAACTTGAACGGTATTGTTAAGTATAAAGGGTTTATTTTTAAATTTGAGTTTTAAATAGTTGGGAAGATAAAATAGGGGAATTTGAAAATAGAATATGAAATTGTTATACGAAATTTTAAATAAGGTTTTAAATGATGAAAAGGAAAGTGGAATATGGTTGGGTTATTAAGAAATTATTTGGAAATGGTATTTAATTTAGAAATCGAATTAAGGTCGATTAAGTGTTGTGAAAATGTTTTAAAATGGGAAATGAGACTATGGAATTTATAAACTGGGTTTATAAACAAAGGGAAGTATTTGTCAATGGATAAATTAAAGTTATAAATCCACGGTGAGGATTTATAAGGAGATGGGTAAATTGGTTTAAAAATAAATGGTAGATATTTTTTCGAAATATGGAAAGGGAATGTATTTTTTCTGGAAAGTTAAGTTTATTTTAAAAAGATATGATTTTTAAGTATTAACTAGGAAATTTTAAAGTGTTTAAGAATATTTCAGAAAAATAATTATTTAGTTGTTTAAATGGTTTAAATTATATTTAAATATTGGTTCAGCTAGTTTATAGTAAGTCAATTTTTATTTAAGAATTAATCAGTATTATTATTTTCAAAGGATAGACTATTTAATATTAACATTTATATAATAACTTTTATTTAAAAAGTAGTTTACCTAGAGTTTAACTTTGAAAAATTATTATAGAAATTTCATAAGTATTATTTTGAAAAATTTTAAAACAAAGTTTTTGGGAAGTATTGGTATACTCGCATGGCGAAATCAGAGGCAGAGAGTGCCTGCAGTTAAGTCTTGAATTTCTCTGGGATAGAGACGTAACCATTGAGCTGTGAATCGATGGTTTGATACCGCAGTGGAACTTTCCAAATTATTTTAAAGGCTTTCAAAAAATTTCTTTTGAAAAAGAAATAGTTTTTATGAATATACTAAATTCGATAAGATAAGTATATATTTGGATAAAGAGATTTAATTTATTAAAATTAAATCAAAACGAGATTTGTAGTTATTCGGTGGAAAATGGAATATTTGGTTGAATGATTGTTTATATTGATAGTTAAATAACCGACTATCAAATCTGGACCAAAGATATAACTTTGGGAATATCTAGGAGAAATACAGGATTTATATGGTACAGTTACCATTCGAGGTGTTATACTGTATGTATAAACTCGTTTCATTCTTCTAGGACGTTTATAAGAAAATCCGTTCACTAACGTTAGGAGATGATCTCCGATCTTATTTTCGTTTGTGTAATTCCTAAAGAACCGGGGTTGGGTTTACCGGAAATATCGAATGTTGTTTCGAAGAGACCCGGATCGGATTTGTTATCCGAAAATCACTTCGATCCAATGAGTACATTTTTGAAATGAAGACAAGAGCATGGAGTCAAAGATGGAGCAGTGAAGTGCAAGGGCTAATCGCTACTAACCCTGAGGGTGATTCCAAAATGGATGTAGTAGGAGTAGTGCCTTCAGTTCCGTTCGGACTCGGAACGGACTTGTATGGATGAATGCTATCAGAACATTGTCATTGGGGGGCAATGAGCATTCTAAGTGAAAAATCCCTTAAAAAGGTAATCGTAGCATCTAGCCTCATCAACCGGGAATGACTGAAAAGCAGGGGAGATGCAGTAAGGCTAAGTGGGTAGCACCTAATTATGGTATGTTTATCACCTTTCTAGATACCCTCGGATAGTATTACTACGATTATGGAAGGAGCTCGGAAAAGGGTGGGAACATCTGGGGTGATAGCATATTCGGTCTATCCAGGTTAGGGATAGTCCGGTCTTGTGTAGCAGGGAATCCCGGTGTGGTCCTCGATACGCTGTTCTATACGTGTACTGTGACAGGTGATACCCCAGTACCTAGTCATTTGTATGGAATCCATTCTCCAATAAGTGTCGTACGGTTTTGATTGTGCCCAACTATGCTGAAACGTGAGATGCAAGCATTTCAGCTATTTGAATAAGTATTTGTACTTAGACACTATTATAATATCAGATGATTTTGATATGAAATGTTTTGGTTATCGTAAGGTAAAAACCCATTGTGTTTATTTGTGGCGTGGTATTACGAGATACCTTTGATTTTCAAAGGATTTTGATAACTTTAATAATTCAATCTGAGTGTGTTTTCTCACGCTGGTTTTCCAGACTGACTCGGGTGTTATTTTATTATAATGCTCGGGTCAGACCGAGTATTACAGATACATGATAGGATGCTATGGAGCTCAGGAGACGAGCTAGATGACGAAGACGTATTACACGTATTTGATTTATATTCCGTTGTGTATTGTAGGTTGTATATTCAGCATTTGTGAGGACAAGTTATTTTAACTGTCCAGTATAGTGTTATTGATGTTTTGTACTCTGATGATTTAATGTATAAATAACAGTTATAGTTCTTTTTGTATAAAGACCTGATGTTATCTATTATATATTGTTCCGCTATGATTTTGAGATTCTTTGTTGTTGTTTCTATTTCTTCTTCTACCTTTTTCTTCTTTTTCCCTAACGATCTGGTATTTTCCGGCATTTGATTGTTCGGCATGTAACACAATGAACATATTGATGTCGATTTTCGGAGGTCGAAAATTCCGGACCGTCGCATTTCTAGTAGAAACCTTAGGGGCAGCACGTAGGCAAGGTTCTGCCGAAGCTGGGTAAATCTGTGTTGTTCTATTTCTACTTTCATTATTCTGCTATTATCTGTGCAACAATTATTATATATATTTCTGCATTAATTTTTATTATTATTAGTATCACCCTATTCAACCCCCCTCTAGGGTGAAATCGATCCTACAAGTGGTATCAGAGCTAGGAACAAAAACCATTTTTTTTTTAATTTGATTTTTCAGAATTCAATTTTTGTTTTAAAAAATTGAATTTTTAAAATGGCTTCTTTTAATAATGTTTTTGCTGAGGGTCAGTCCATAGTTAAACCACCCATGTTCAATGGTGAATATGCTTACTGGAAATATAGAATGATATTTTTTCTAAAAACCATTGATGCTTGGAATATTGTTGAGACAGGATATAGGACACCAACTATAGTGGTAGATAATCAAGAAATTGAAAAACTGATGGATCAATGGAAAGATCTTGAAAATAAACTACATAATGCTAATGCTAAAGCTATGAATTCTATTATTTGTTCATTAGATCAAATTGAATTTAATCGTGTCTCATATTGTCTAACTGCGTAGGAAATTTGGCACACACTTGAAGCGACTCACGAAGGAACCTCCCAAGTCAAAGAATCTCACCTTGCCATGCTCAGTAGCGAATACGAGAACTTCACAATGGCCAAGGATGAGAATGTCAAAGAGATGTATGGACGACTTTCTAATCTCATATACAAATTAAAAGCTCTCGGAAAACCATACAAAGAATTGGAAATAGTCCGAAAAATCCTCAGAGTTCTACCACGAAATTTTGAAGCCAAAGTCACTGCTATTCAAGAATCGAAGGATTTGAAACAGATTAAAGTCGAAGAACTTATCGGAAATCTCACCACTTATGAGCTAGAAATCAAATTCAAGGAAGAACATGAAGGAGGTAATACTCGAAAGAAATCAGTAGCTCTCAAAGGAACAACGGAAAGTGAAGATGATAACGATGATGATGGAGCAACCGAACTGGCACTATTAATAAAGAGATTCAAATGGTGGAACCACAAATACGAAAATCCAGCTCTAAATCAACAATTGAAAAGCAGAATAGTCAAAGTACTAGACAACTCAGAAGAGTAGGAGATCATATGTCACAAGTGCAACAAACCCGGTCATATCAAGCCAAATTGTCCTCAGAATCGACTCAACCAAGGAAAGAAACCGAAAAGGAGAAGTTTTGCAGCTACTTGGGATGAAACTGATGAAAGTGATGAAAGCATTGGTATTGAAAATAAAAAAGCAAAACCGTGTCTTCAAGGAGAAATAAGTGATAGTGATGATGACGAGCCAAGCGAGGTATCAAAACTTACTCACTCAGAATTACTTATATATTTTCACGAAGTAAATGGCTGTTTTGAACGACTTAGGGAGAAGTACGCTAAAATTGAATCATAAAGGGATTGTTTAATAGAACTAAATAAATAGCTTGATCAATTGGTTAAAAACTATCAAAATAAGAGCCCTAAGTGTGATAAGTGTCCATCATTTGAAGAAGAGATTAAAAATCAAAAATTAAAATTAAATCACTTGAAAATGAAATTTGATTTTGAAAGAAAGTGAAAACACTAGGAGAGAAAATTCTATTAAAAAGTGCACCATGTTATTGAATGAAAATGAATCACTTAAGTCATAAGTCCAACAATTATCTACAACTTTAGGAAAATTTTCCAAAGGAGAAAGATCGCTAAATATGTTAGTAGGGAAACAAACTGTTAATCCTATTAGACAAGGACTTGGGTATACTCAATCTGAACGTGTTAGAAGTGAAACTTATCCTGTCAACTCCAAGTGCACGATTTGTGGAAAAAATGGACTCAATCACAATAATTGCTGGTTTAGACCCAAACACACTAAAACCATACCAATATGGGTTCCAAAAGGCATGAATATAAAATCCCTTAAAGTCAAACAAATCTGGGACTCGAAAGGAACAAATATAGATTGTCTTGGGTCTACACAAACATATTTTTCAAAATCTTTTGCCACTAACAATCATGGACCTATAAAAACAAATGGGTTACAAAAATCTTACCTCGTGTAGGTGTGGTGGCAGGCTAAGGAACAACAACAGTGTTACCTAGATTATGGCTGTTCCAAGCACACGACGGGCGACAAATCAAAGTTCATTAGCCTAGTACAAAGGTGGCAGAGTCACAATGGGTAACAACGAAAAATTATCACGAAGGTAAAATAGGTAACGGTACATTTATCTTGAACGATATATTATATGTTGAAAATCTGCACCATAATATGATTTAAATCAGCCAGTTATGTGATAAAGAAATGAATGTTGATTTTTATTTTGATTTTTGCAAAATTGTTGGCCAATTAAGTTTTTATGCCGAGAACATTATAAGTACCTCTAGAGTCTTTGAACTAGTTCATATAGAGTTGTTTGGACTAATGATGTTGTTTTATTGGTTGATGATTATTTTATATACACGTGGATATATTTGACCTGACATTATATTTTGTGTTTGCTTGTATACACTGTTTCAATTCAAATCCAACAGAATTTCATTTAAAACCTGTAAAAAGGATTTTAAGGTATCTGTTGCACACTCCACGATTTGGTCTATGATATCTATCTAATGATAACTTTGAGTCAAAGGGGAATTCAGATGCAGATTACACTAGTAGCCTAGTTGATAGAAAAAGCACTAGTGGAATGTGTTTTATGTTGAGACATTCATTAGTTGCATCATTTTCAAAGAAAATATCTGCATATTTTTCATTTCAACTGATTTTCAATTAGCAGACATTTTTTATATAAAACCCCTTCCAAAAAATAGTTTTTGTTGGCTTCGTTTCAGATTAGGCATTTTAGAAACTTTGATTTTATAATTATTTTTGGATTTGATTTTAAATGACTACATTAACTAATCTGACTCCCTACTGATTATCGAAAAGATAAATAGTGACTGAAAAAGTGATGAGTGTTGATATTAATCATATATTATGACTTGAGATAGTATATTTAGTAAATTTCTTTAAAAATTTAAACAAGATTTATAATGACTTTTGGTGGTAAAAATTCCATGACGATCTATATTTCTATCATATTTCTAACGACCATCACTCATTAAAATCCAATATAGTATGTCAAAATGTGGTATTTTAAACGGTAAATTATTCGTTTTTATTTTATTTTTTTAGCAATAAAAACATCCAAAGTATTCACTCTTATTTAAAAGTCCTCACGGTTATGCATGGGTGAATTACTTGGAATATTTGTTTATGTGCTTTCATGCTCATTTAAAAGTCCTCACGGTTATGCATGTATGGAACACATATCAAAATTGGTTATTAAATAGACGAGTTGATTCTAATCTCATTTAAAAGTCCTTACGGTTATGCGTGGTTAGAAGATACTTGAAATTCATTTTTAAACAAAAATTAGGAATACTACTAATCTCATTTAAAAGTCCTAACGGTTATGCATGGTTAGTGGATATTCAAATTCCTGTTATAAATATCACAAATAGACACAACTATATGGTTTTATATGCCGACATCACCCCTATCACTATAAAGTAGAATATGCGCCTAACAGAGTATTTATGATTTTTGTTTGATTTTTTATTGAAATTTAATATTTATACTCGATTGAGTATTAATGTTGTATTAATGTCTATCGCTTTATCTCTATTTCTCTAACACTATTACTCTTTTGCTGATAACAAAATGGGGAGAGAGAAGTTAAGATTTTGGCAAATAAGTCAAGTCATATTTTTTAATTTGCATATTCCCATTTAGGTTCATTTGCATTTTTTTCATGCATATATGAAGAGGGAGCTTTGATGTAGGGGGAGCATTCAAATAGGGGGAGCATATGTGTAACGACCCCGGATTTTAATTAAATTTAAATTGATAATTAAATGAAATTTTGAATAAAAATTTGTAAAATTTATTTGAAATTGAAGCGAGTTTCCCCTATCTCCAAATAAATTTGGTATAAATCATTTAAATTTAAAATTATTGCAAATATTGTATATATATATATATGTATATATTGGATTTGAAAATAAAATCTTAAAATAAATGGTTTTAAAAATAAATAAATACACTTATGTTAGAGATAGAAACAAATATGCAAGCTAACATAATACAATAACCATAACAATTACAAAGTAAAACTTAAGTTAAATATTATATAATCTATAGTAAAATATATATGTTGCAGGCAGAAACATCTCAGTGTATACGAATGTAAGTAGGGTAAGTATGCTTAGCATCTAAGTCAAACAAAAATAAACTTGTGTAAGATTTCTAAGTACATAAAAGAATAAAGTATGGGCTGTTGTAGACTTGATAAGGAGCAAAGCATTTAATGCTATATCTCTAGTACACAAGACATTTCATTTCCAGCTTCTTTTTGGATAAAAATCTCTGAATTCTCGTGTACCTGGTCAATAAACAATTGAGTATACTTGGTTATTTATCAACTTATCTCCTTTCATTCGTTACAAAAGACTTTGCAATCCCAGTTTCTAAAAGTCTTAAACAAATACAAACCTAAGAAAAGAAAGAATAGAAGAAATATACAAACCTGAAAACAACTAGAAAGCCAAACACTTCAGTTTCAAGATTTCCAGCATTCATGTTCAAGTTCAAAGCCATTTCAAAACTTTCTGGAATCAACAACAAAACATGCAAAGTTTTCAAAATCCTAGTTTTCAAGCATTCCTGTTTTCAAAACAAAAAGAACAAGCTTTCTGTTTTAAATGACAGGTGAGTAAACTTTTAAACTAAAACTTAATACTCTGAGAATTTCTGTGATGATGTTTGTTTATATGTATGTGTATGTGCAATGCTTGTGACTTTATATAAGTGTGCATATCTGTAGTTTTAAACATCTCAGATCTTAGTTTCAAGCCTCTGTTTTAAACTGTTAACATGAAACCTCTTTTGTTTTGATGTATATGACTTATGTTTTAAGAAAACTTGTGATGTATGTTTGAAATGTGTTGGTAGAATGGTTTTTAAAACCCGGGAACATGTGAGAAGGTCTAAATATTTACAGGGTTTATCTCTGTTTAAAAGACCCAGAAATTTAAACTTAGTTGCAACTTTAAATCCTTCTCACTCAAATTTCCTTTAGACTTAAGTATCTAAAACAAAGTTGTTGTGTAAACTTAACTAAGCTTTTAAAAATAGTTGCAAGAATTATAGCTTGTAAAACATTGTCTGGAAAAGGTGGAAAACAGAGAAACTTGAGAAAATGTTAAAAAAAACCAAACATTAAAATTTGTTGATATAATTATATAACTGGAATCGTATATAAAAGATAGGATTTTTAAAATTAAATTTACAAATTTTAATATAAGATTGAATGTGTTGTTTGGATTTGTCTGGAAAACTTGTTTACGAGCATTTCCGGTGGTCGTGAGGTCGAGGGTGGTCGGGATTTTGCGAGAAGGTAGAGGAGCTTAAGGAGTATCGGGGAAAAATAGCGTGGGGGTTTGAAGTTGGTCGTGGCGGCGATGGGAAGCTAACGAAGTTGGGAAACCTAGTTTTGGCCACTGTTTTTGTTTTGATTCGTTCTTTCCCTACAGTTGATCGAGCGACGCGTGGGCCTGGGAAAATGAAGGCTGGGTGGATGACGAACCATTGGTCGGAGTTAGGGGTCTTCAGGTGGTCGAGGCGGTGAGTTCGAGGCCGAGTTTGGTGACTGGGTTAGTTGAGTTGTTTCAGTTCTTTTTCGAATTTATGGTCGAATTTTGAATCGCGAATCAATTGATGGATCTGGGTCCATTTTATTGCTCGCGTATGATCGAGAGATCATCGGCGACGATCACGTCGATCGTTGGTGGCCGGAAGTGTTTGGGCACGTACACAGTGCACGTTCGTGTGTACTGGGAAATGGGGATTTGGGGAAGAAGCTGTTGTCTCGGGTTGATCTCGAGAATGTTGCATGATTTACTCGAAGATTTCCCATGTTCGACTCGAAGTAGGATCTTGCGTGGCTCAGGTAGAATTTGCTTCAGATTTTAAAACTGTTTTCTGCTTTGAAACTTGAAACTAAATTTAAATTTGAAAACAAGGTTTTTTAAAAACTGAGTTTGAACCAAAACTGTAAATGAGGATTCCGGTTTGAGATAGAATTCAGTTTTGAAGATAAATAAAGTTTTTAATTCAATTTGTTTGTTTAAAATAAAAAAAGAAATTAAAGGTATGGAGAATTTGAATTTAAAATAGAATTTAAATTTAAATTTGAAGTGTAATGTTTAAAATACACTTAGATGTAAATAAAATCATTAATAAAGAAATTAATTATCTTAGAGATAATTAAGGTAATAAAATGATTCAAATTAATAAGGTAATTAAAGAATGATTTATTTAATTTATAAATAAATAATTTTGATTAATTTATAATTAGAAATGATTAATAATGAATTAAGCTAAGATAATTTCTCAAGAAAGCAATGTTATTAGTTAATGAAGATAATTAACTAGAAATTATTAAGTAATTAAATTAATGTGATTAATTTTGATAATTAATTAGATTTATTAATTAAGATAATCAATTGTAAATGGTTAATTACTTAATGAAAGCAATTAAAGGATTGATTAATTATGTAACTGGTTTAAAGGTTAATTAATTAATATGATTTATTAATTAAGGTAATTAATTGAAGGATAATTAATTAATTAAAGGTTAGTCAATAAATGATTAAAGGTCAATTAATTAAAATGGTTTATCATTAATTAATGATTAATTAACCAAGATTTGTAGTTATTCATAAGTAATTAATCTGGTATAAATTAATAAGTGATCCTACTTGTGAATGTTGGACTTGATTGAAAAATTGGATTGTTTGATATTCCACGATATATGATGCTTTGTGATACATCTTGATTTATGTTATGATCTGTAGTTTACTTACCTATGATATATATCTGTGATCTATGAATGAACGATAAGCGTGATAGTTAATACCGCTTATCAACTATATTTCTGTATTCTGATCTGTGATGATTAAATGATGTTGCACTATTGTGTGTTAAACCCCTGGACCACACTTTTACACACACAAATATGGATTTCACGAGGAAATCGGTTAAGTCACAGATTCTTAACAGTCGAATATTTAAATTCAGACGTTTTGGAAATGAATTGGGTTTAAAGTGAAAAGCTTTTGAAATGGAATTTCAAAGATAAAAGTTATTTTAAATAACTTAATAAAGCTTCCAATTTAAATAATTAAATTTGAATTTGAATTCAATATTTGGAATCGAATTCAATGATTGGAATCTTGATTTAAAGATATTATAAATGTGTTTTATATGAATTTAAACCACTTTTAAAATATTGGTTTGAGAATTTGAATTTAACCCAAAGATTTTTAACTCGTATGAATCAGATTTCCGGAATGAAACTATTGTTTTAAAGTAATAAAAGATTTCAGATAAGAAATGAAATTCCAGTTTAATTAAAGGAATTTCAAGATTGAATTGAAAAATGGTTTTCCAAGTTATGAATGAGTTGTTTTTGAAAGCTATGAATTAAATCTGTTTATTTTTAACAGATTTAAAATGATGATTTGTTTAAACCATTCGAAATGAAATTGTTTTGAAAGCTATAAGTTGAATCTTTGTTATTAAAGATTTAACGAGTTAATCAAATCGAAATGGAAATTGAAAATTTGTGAATGAATCTTTGTGAAACGGGGTGAACTTTATGAATTAAATTTTTTATTTAAAAGATTAAAATGTGGAAATTGTTTAAACCGTTGAAGGTTGTTTAAATAAATCTTTTTGTTTAAAAGATTTGAAATGGAAATCGATTGAAACCATTTAAAAAAAAGTTGAATTATTAAGTTCTGACTTAATTGAAATCCCAATATCAATATATTTGTAAATATTGCGCTCACTATTCGGTTTAGCCAGGAGAGGACCTTTGTGTCATATATCCCATTCCGAATATGTGATTTGACGTTATGGATCGCATTTGAAGACCAGTGGTGAAGACCGGATATTTTCGAAAATGAAAGGACAACCTGTCGAATGTCTCTGCACCGAGTTGCTCCGGTATAGAGATTTATATCACTCTTTTTGTGATGGGAAGTCCGGACGTGATTAGAAAATTATCCGGATTTGCAAGGGCTTCTTTGGAAGTGCCTTCGGTTCTGTTCAAACCCGGAACAGACTTGTATGGTTACGTGTCTGACATTACACTTTGAGATATAAAGCCGATTTCTTTCAAATACATTTCTGTTGGTGGCGGAGAATTTATTCTCTTAGCTTAACACCCTTCTCTGAGACGTACGAGCTCAGAGGTTATGTAGTTGAAGGTTATCAGCGATATACTCCCAATTTGGTAATGTGACATGCTGAGTGTTGCTGTGTGATGATCATCGTTTGATCATTTGTGATATGATCATTTGTTTGATCATTTATCTTTGTGATCATTACTTTGATCATCTGTTGACCCAAAGCATGGCTTTGTGCCAAAGCGTAGCTTTGTGGACGAGACTTCGTCAGGGCCTCACAACCCGGAAATGGTCGAAACAGGAATTTTGCGGCAAGGTTATGAGGGTCGCGCCCTTTAGGGCATGTCATTTCCTTCTAGAAAAGGGTGGTATCAGGTATGGAGCCCTGGTATTTAACCTATGTGGATACTCCGATCTCATTTATTGTGTGATTGTGTGTTTACCGAGGCCTCGGATAAAGGTCCCAAAGGACTGGGGGATGGCATATTCGTGAGTTACCTAGTTACAGGGGTAACCCGGCTTTGTTGGCAGAGAGCAGTTTGTCTCTCGGGATGTCCAGCCAGAGGCGATCTCATTCGGCAGTAGGAAAGGAAGTTCCTTAGCCTGACCATTTGTTGGAAATCCATTTCCCAATATGGAACTTGTACGGTTTTAGTTGTAGAACCTGCCATTTACTTATGGTGGTCACCACTGTTTAGATGGTAGCTATAGTAGGCATACGATACTGGTCGTATGTTGGCTAAGATTAATATTATACTTTCGAAATGTTTTCTGCACTGTTCACTAATAATAATAATAATAATCCAATGTTTTGCGTAGTAAGCATCTTTAACTATCATAAGAAGAAATCTCCTCCAATTCTGCGTTTGCATTGTGTGTGTGGTGGGAGGTCTTATGGTAGTTTCATTTTCCAAAAGCATTGCGGATTTCAATGTTTAAAATTCTTTTATTGTTTGTTTTAAAGATAAACTATTTTTGTTGCTCACACCAGTCCCACGACTGACTCGGAGTTTATTGTTCCCTTCCTAAACTCTAGGTGCCCATCATTTTCCACACGGGCGGTCTAGAAGTTGGGTTTCTCAGATATTCAGGTTGAGTAGATTATCTGGAGCTAGTCAGTTTTTGGACGACTGACCTTGCTTTCCGCTAGCTATGGATTGGAGCATTCTATTGGAGATATTCTATCTGCTGCTGGTGTTATCTATTTTCTTTCCGCTGCTATTTCTTGTATCATTCTGTTGTATCATATTGAACCAGATTGTGTATCTGTCATTGTATCAATGTTATATATATGTTGATATACTCTTTTTATTCCGCTGTGTTGTTATACTTAATGTTGTTATAAGCTCTGGAGAACCAGATTCGGCATTTGAATCTACGGCATTTTGAGTACAAGTGAAGTACGGGTGCCGATTTTCGAAGGCCGACTTCAGGGTCATTACATTATGGAATTCATCAAGACCAAATAAATTTAATAAATTTAAAATCTTAATATATGTTTGTTATCATCAAAAGGGGGAGATTGTTGAATATGCTAGTATATGGTTTTTGTTTGATGATAATAAACATATATATTCGTTTAAATGTATTTGTTATTGTACTATTTTATTTTCCACATAATTAATAAATATTTGTTGAATAAAATAAATAACACAGAATTCATATTCAAACAAATATTTTATTCAAACAAATATTTTATTACAAATTCAAATAGTACAAATTTGAGCTCTCACTACATTTATACATTTTCAATTTCAATACAATTTCAATTACAATACATTTTTCAATTTACAATGTCACCTCACTACATATCACTCATTCACTCGTATTTGATCTTCAACTTTGTTTCCAACTTGTATCCAACATCTGAATTATGTGCAAAATAAACACTGATGCAGTAAAATTGAAAAAGAAATATTTTTGAAGTGTACAATTAAAGTGTGTGTTTTTGAAAATGTTATTTGCCTCAGTTATTTGGGTTATTCGTCATCATATTCTTTTAAATCATCATACACGAACAACTTGTGACATGCACAGTGTACCACTGTACATGCCACAAGGCCGTGCACACCGATATACACTAGCGTGTTAGAACTACAGGGATAGGTGAGCACAAGGTCAAACCCGACCCAAAGCTGGATTCAACTCAGGGCAGC
Source organism: Allium fistulosum (assembly GCA_030737815.1). Taxonomy (NCBI): domain Eukaryota; kingdom Viridiplantae; phylum Streptophyta; class Magnoliopsida; order Asparagales; family Amaryllidaceae; genus Allium; species Allium fistulosum. The sequence goes on along the minus strand of CM060905.1, from coordinate 874,305,866 downwards.
GCACATGTAATCTGGACCAAAGACCAGCTCAAATGTACACAATCAGGCATAGTGACAATAATACTTCAAGTATATATGGTGGTCAAGGAAAACAAAGAACGGACCCAACAAACCATCACAAATCCAGACAACATGAAGTACATGATGCAATAAGAGCAGTGGACACAAAGTCAACCTGAAAGCATTTCAAAAGGAAGAAGTCAAAGCAAACAATACACACCAGACAAACATGTCTACATGAACAAGAGGACCAGACCAAAGCAGACAACAATACTGCAATCAAAACTCAACATGAACTAGATATATGCATGCAAAGAACATAAACATGATTGAGACCATAGTTCAGTGCATATGTACAGGAGTGCAAAGCATAATGGAACCACATACAACATAGCCTGGATATGCAGACCACTCTAAAATCAAGCTACAACATACATATATACATGTATGTTCACACATATAAATACACAGTGCATACATACGAAATAAAGAGACTCGAGTTCACAACGCAACCAGAGTTCATAAATACAATTTTATAGAGAGATGCAGCAGTCCAAACATACACATGAAGACTCAAAGTAGTGAAGCAGATCAACATACCAACCAGACTACAACAAAACAGTTGTGAACACATATAAGTGAACACAAAACAGTGACAGTAATCAAGTGCAGGCAAGCATACATATATACATGCGCAAACACATATGTATACATATACATATACATACACACACATATATATATATATGCAGTGACAACACACATGAATACATGAAGACTCAAATGAAACAGAGGTGACAGCAAATAGAGCAGCGACTACAGTTCATAATTGAATCAGACCGAAATGTGCATCCAATATGAAAATTTCAAAGTATCAACACTAACATGAAGTGCAATGAAAATTCGAGATATATACAGTCGAAGTAACAAAACAAGGGAGCAGTTCAAATAAAGTCACAGAGGGTCACATGATGAACCGGTCAAAACATATAAAAGAAGAAAATCGAAAATTGAATTAACTCAAATATCAAAATGCCGAAGTCATAGTGCCAGCAAAGAATGGAACCAGAGAAGAACGGAACTAACAATTCAAACAAGTTAAAGTATCAGAGACGAACAAGTCAAATATCATCACCAACAATCAATCAGTAACGGCCAAGCAAAGTGTTTGAAGAATTCAAATGGAGTTATACGAACGTAAATATAGGGCTTTCATCCCTATTTAAACCCAAACATCATCATCGGCAGTGGCATTCGAGTTCAAGACAAAAATCCAGAGTATACTCTTAAATCGAAAACAATTTTATAACTCGAATCGAAGTCGAGCAAATTCAAAATCGAACAAGAAAATCACTTACCAAATCATAACACTCGAGCTTGACACAGATTGAAGCCGCCGTAATTATCAAGGCCAGTGAATCAATGCCAATTCAAGTGAAAGCGATTTTGATCGATCAAATTTTCCAATCGACGCTTCAAATTTCACAAAGCCCTAATTATTGGAGAAGGAACGAAGAAAGGATCGGTCGAAGTTTTGCACAGTGAAAAGAAACAAAGGGGAATGTTTCTTTTATTTTGGGTCGGCCTTTATATATTTCATTTTGGGCTTAAAATATTAAATAGGGTTTTTTTTGTTTTGTTTATTTTCAGTTGTAATTTTATTTTTTAAACTGTGTTTTTCTAGTCGTGTGACTAGGTTACGAACTACGGTGATGTAGTTCGAGAATTCGAAACTCAGTGGCTGAGTTGTGGAAAGGTTTTGAGCGTAAAGTTAGGTTAGTCATTAGCTGGTGTCGCAAGTTTACATGTGTAAGCGTCTGACTACTTAATTTCTAGTAGAAACCTTGAGGGCAGCACGTAGGCAGGGTTTTGCCGAAGCTAGGTAAATCTATGTTGTTATATTTCTACTTTTATCATTCTGCTATTATCGGTGCTACAATTATTATATTTATTTCCGTATTAATTTTTATTATTATTAGTATCACCCTATTCACCCCCCTCTAGGGTGAAATCGATCCTATAGTTATCCTTTATCGGAAATGACTAAACCCAAAGCACAAGAGGAAGCCAATCTATGTGGGGTTGCTCCCATTAGGGTATTTTCACATCTCATCTAGATTTAGGTGTACTGTTACCTTGAAACGGTTATAATTTAGATGTGAAATATTCGGATACTTGGTATGGTTTGGCGCAGTCAGACTTGGTATTGTCCGAGAAGTGTCACAGAGTAAATGAGCTTCTCAAAAGTATATTGCTAGAGGTATACTTAAAGGGTGGTGCACATTCCTAGTCATTTGTTGGAAACTTTTCTTTCCTTATTTGATTCGAACCTTCGAACTGTTTTACTGTAATTACAACGGGAAGAGTCGAGCACTTTTCACGATGTTTAATTATTTGTTTTGTGCATTCTATCAAGTTTGGACTCTTATTTTGTTTTATCCATTCTATCCATTTTGGATTTTGCTCGGATTATTTCATTCTTTCAAGTTTGGATTTTTAGTACTATTAATGCCAATTCTTATTTGGATTTGTTTCCTATTGGTTATCTCTACTCTTGCCTGTATGAATGTTATTCTTGTGGAGTAAAAACTCATTCTGCATTAGCGGCATGGTCTCACAAAACTTTTATATGTTCCTCATTATTTGAGTCATCTCACCATGGTATTTCCAGATTGATCCGGATGTTATTTTATCATAATGCTTGAGTCAGACCGAGTATTTTCCCAGGTTGTCTTTGGTGTTATGGAGATCTTGGAGAGAAGATAGAGGTTCACTTAACGTAGTGTTTTATTTTCTGATGTATTATATAACATCCACATAAGCAACTGTAAGGTCAGGATTTTATAACTATCCAGCTGATAAGGTTTGTCTTTAACTCTGATATACTCTATATTTTTGGAGTGGCAGTTTTCATTGTCCTTATTATGTTATATGTTGTCGATTTCGCTATAAGATTATGATTTTCTATGTTCTCTATTCTTTTTTTTATTTACCCTAACAATATGCCCTTTTATCGATTGGGTGTGCGACATTTGAACACAGTGGCAGTATTCGGTGTCGAATTTCGATGGTCAAAAATGAAGGTTGTTACATTCCAATCATATGACACTTCAACCAGAAACATTTTTACCTTCTCCAACTTTAATATGTGTGGGAAGTTCCTTTTCAGCATCAACTTCTATAATGCATTTAGCATACTCCAGTCTGGTAAGTCTCTCTATCGCCTCATTGAAACAAATGAGATCCCCGATGTGGCATGCTAACCAATTAATACCCAATAACAACCAAGCAATTAATGGTATTTTGTGAAAATGGACCCACATAGGAACTTTTTTAATCTACGACTGAATGTTCCAAAGGAAGGTATCCAATTCGCAATAATAAACATTTTCCCACGAATGAATATAGGATCACTTTGAAGGACTTTGAATGTATCAGATTCCAAATCAAAATCAAAATAGAAGTGTGTGTTCTCACACTTTACATTATAGGTAACTTGCAGTTTTCAAACTCATTTTAGATGGTTGACCATAGCAGCGTAGCATAGGCATTCATCAAGGAAGAAACTGACTAAGCAATTCTTCCAATATTTAATACCTTCATCTAATACTTCAAGGGGAACGGGAAGAGATTCACCAAGATAAACAAGTTTTAACCATACAGGGTGTATTTTCTAGCGTTGATTGGTTTAGTTTTGAATCAAGATGACCAGTTAGAGGAAGAGTGTGTTGTGGGATGGAGGCAGTTGGAGGAGGAGTTCAGGATAGTAGGTAGGTCAGTGAATGTGGCAGATCCAGGTCGAACGATAGTTGAGGGGTCTGGTGGTTGGAGAGAGGGTTGACAAGGAAGAACGGTTGTGGTATGGGTTGAAGTATGGGTAGTTAAGGAGGAAAAAAATTCAGATGAAAGGGACAAGGTACGGTCAAGGAGGGGCGTGGACACCATTTGAAAAGTTGAAAGTTACTTGCAATTAATTTTTGATTGAGAGAGCGTATTTGTATCTTTTATATTCTATATATTATATATAAAAGTCAAGCACAAATGTACACACCATTTACTGTTCAAGTTTCACTTACTATTTATTGGGTGTTGCTAATGAATCCCATTTTACATATAACTGAAAATAAGCAATTCAGTTGAAACTAGAACGGAGACCAACAATGGAGGAGTGAAAACTAGAGCAGAGACTAGTACAAAAGTGGATGCAGTGGATATCCTAAGAGCTATAACCCTAGATGGTTCAGACATTATATGCATGCGACAAGCTAAACTAGTACTGACCCCACTAAACCCATGGCCACTGCTACCAAAGGGGTGTTCCTATCCAAGCACCACTGACTATGGGTTTCCCCTTGTCCAGCCTAGGAGGGAAACTATATGTTGGAATGGAACCATATGCAATAATTCAGGCATGGCTTAATCCTTATGAAAAAATCTTCAACCTGTTAGGAACTAATGACATTTCCAGGAGGCAACTAGTTTCCTAGCACCTGCAAGGTAAGGCAGCAAATTGGTGGGAAGTGGTTACTATAGATGTCAAGGACGATAGTATTACTTGAGCAATGTTTAAAAGAAATTCTAAAACAAAGTTTTTCTTAAGAATGGAGAATAGTTTGTTATTGGTGAAGTTCATTCACTTGAATCAAGGAAACATGACCGTCAGAGAATATGTAAACCAGTTCAATGAATTGACAAGGTTTGGATTTGGCGTGATAAAACCCCCAAACAAGAAGGCAATGAAATTTGCAAAAGGATTAAACTCACCACTAAAGGAGTAGGCATTGAACTAGATCCCATATGGAGCTACTTTTGAAGGACTGGTAGAGGCGGCTTTGTTGAACCCGATTGATGGAGAGGTGAATAAAGAATAGTCTAAAATGGAAGAGAATTGGCAATAGGGTATGCGTAAGAGTAATGGACCCAAAGAAGGACAAGGCAAAGAAAAGGTGATCACTTGTAATAAATGTTAGAAGGTGGGTCGTATAGTAAAGAACTATAGAATGAATATTTTGATGATTAAGTGCAACCACTGTAATCGATTGGGTCACATGACGAAGAATTAAAGGTTGGATTTTCATATGATGAATTGTTATAGCCATGATCAATTTGGTCATATGAATAGAGACTATCTAACTCAGAAGAAGGAAGGTCAACCGGTTCAGGAATATGCTCTAAATTCCATTCTGACCAACAACATTACAACACCAACAACTCGGGAAAAAGGAAAGCAGATTGTGATGGAAGATGTGTTATTATTATCTGATCTCCTATTAGTATTTTATTCGATACAGCTGCATCTCATTCATTTATAGCAAGTGCATTGGTTGATATTTTAGCTTTAAAACCTGACATCATGCATGACTCCATTCCGGTGTCGAACCCTACCAAAGGATCGACCCATTTACCAGTGATATGCCATGATTTAATATTGGTCATATATGGTGTAGAATTCTTTTGTAACGCATATGTACGGACCTTTTCGGGATATAGATTAATTTTAGGAATGGACTGGATGTCTAAATATTAGATAATAATGGTTTGTGATAGGAGAGTGGTTCTGTGGAGAGGTGATGAAGGGCATGATTTGATATTATGTTGTGCGTATGATATTTTTGTTATGAAAAGCTATTTGTATGCATTTGACCTATCACGGGATGAGTTGTCGTCTATCCCTATAGTGAAAGAATTTCTGAATACTTTTTGATGAAGTTTCTAGTTTTCCTCCTCGAAGAGAAATTGAGTTTAGGATCGATCTCAAGAAAGCCGCTAGATCAGTAGTGATGCCTCTTAGGCATATGGCTCCGATGTAGAGAAGAGAGTTGGATAAGCAAGTTTTAAAATTATTATAGAAAGGATTTATTATGAGAAGTATTTCGGAATGGTGAGTGTCTATCATTTTCGCCACTAAGGTGGAGCGTTCCCTTAGGTTGCGTGTCGATTATTGAGAATTAAATAAGTTGATAAGGAATAATCATTATTTCTTACCTCACACAAAAGATCTCTTAGATCAACTTATTGGGGCAAATTTTCTTAGCTTGACTTAGCCATCGGATTTCACCAGTTGAGAGTGACTGAAGATAGTATCTCGAAGACTGCATTCCGCACACTGGAAGGATTTTCTGCATGTGTAGTCATGTCGTTCGGGCCGATTGATGCTTCGAAATATTTTGTTGATTTAATGAGTAAAGTATTCAGGAGCAGTTGAATAAGTTTGTACTAATATTCGTGGATAATATTTTTATATATTCCAGAAGTGAGAAAGAGCACGAGCTTCATTTGAGAGAAGTGTTGGATGTTTTGAGGAGGAATCGATTAAAGGCGAAATTTTCAAAATTTTACTTCTGGAGGTACGAGGTTCGTTTCCTTGGGTATGTCGTATCCGTAGATGGTTTGGCAGTAGACCTAGAAAAAGTAGCAGTTGTTACAGATTGAAAGACAACGAAGAACACTTCAGAGGTCCATAGCTTTTAGGATTGGAAGGATTCGATAGGAATTTTTATAAGGACTTCGCATAGATTTCATCACCTTTGACTCGTCTTATTAAAGAGAGCTTGATTTATACTTAGGATTCAGATCTGAAGCAACATTTATTAGATTGAAGGAGTTATTAATGAATGCTTCATTTTTAACTATTCCTGATGGTACCAAACCTTTCACCATGTATATGGATGCATGTAATACCGATCTTGGTGCTGTCCATCTACAAGAAGGGAAGATGGTGGTTTATGCGAGCCAACAACTTAAGATTCATGAGAGAAATTACCCAACACACGACCTTGAGCTGGCTGCTATTGTGTTCGCATTGAAATCATGAAGGCATTAATTAGATATTAGGAGAGAGGTTCTAGCTTTTTATGGATCATCAGTTCCTTAAGTATGTTTTCTCCTAAAAAAACTTGAATCTAAACAACAACAGTGGATGGAGTTCATATCATCATATGACTTTCGGATTGCTTTATACCCTAGGGAATGGTAATTTATTTGCCGATGATTTAAGTAGGAGACACGATGATTTAAATGCAATGCCATTGGAATGGAAGCGATAGGAATTTATTTCGAATTTTGATTTTCGACTCCAATTCAACTATGAACCTAGTTTGTTGGCAACGATGGAGGGTAAGCTTGCATTGATGGACATGTTGGACTAAGTTAAGGGCAAGATGCATCGTTAGTTAATATCATGGAGCAATTGGGAAGAGATGAACGATCAAACCATTTGGATCATTACTTCTAAGATTGAAAAGGTTACCTAAGGTGAGATGGGAGATTGTATGTACCGTAGGTCAAGGAGTTGATAAATGAGGTTTTGGGTGAGTGTCATTATTCTGGGATACTATTCATCCAGGAGAAGACACGATATATCTAGACACAAAGAGAGTATTCTACTGGCCCGGGATGATGAGGCATGTGGCAGAGTACGTGGAAAAATGTGTAATATAAAAAAGGGTAAAAGCATATCAGAAGAAGCCGAGTGGGCTATTGCTTCCAGTACATGTACCGCGTTGGGAGTGGGAATGCATACCTATGGACTTTGGGGATGAACTGCCTAGGAGTAGGATGGGAATCAAAGTATTTAGATTATAGTAGATCAACTTATGAAATCACACACTTTATTCCAGTGAAGAGTACAACGACAACAACTACATTGGAAATGTTTTATATCAAGGAAGTAGTTCGACTTCATATAGTTCCAACGAATATATTAAGTGACGAGGAACTATTTTTCACAATTGAATTCTGGAGGAGCCTACAAGGTGCATTAGAGACAGAGCTAAATCTAAGTATGGCTTATCACCCGCAAACCGATAGATTGACCAAGAGGGTGAACTTGGTGTTAGGAGATTTGTTGGGGGTGTATATAATTGATTTTGGAGGATCTTAGGAGGATCACCTACCTCTAGTGGAGTTCGATTATAATAATAGCTACCGGACTAGTATAAGCATGGCACAATTTGAAGCATTGTGCATAAGACCATGTAAGTCACCTTTATGTTTGTCGAAGTCTACAAATAAGTTCATACTTAGGCCAGAGATGGTTAGGGATGCTACAGAGAAGGTGAAACTTCTTATGAAGAAGATGAAAACTGTACAGGATTGGAAAAAGTCATAAGCTGATAAGATATAAACAGATATGGAGTTTGCAGTTGGAGATTTTGTTTTTTTTTTTGAAGGTGTCACCTTTGAAGAGAGTAGTGAGATTTAGAAGTACGGGAAAGCTAGTGCCCCGATTTGTTGGTCCTTTTCCAATATTGGAGAGAACAGGAAGTTTGGTGTATACAATGGAGCTTTCAAGGAAGACTGTAGGAGCCCATAATGTGTTTCATGTTTCACATTTGCAAAAATATGTGCATGATCCTACCACTGTAGTTGAGCCAATTCAATTGGAGGATGTGTACTTAGAGCTTGAGCCAAGTTCATTATGTGGTCCAACACGCATAGTCGAACATTATGTGAAGGGCTTAGGAATAAGGTAGTGAAATTGGTAATGGTACGATCAGGGAATGATTCGATTGAAAGCACATGGAAGCCTGAAGAGAAGATGAATGCCTCTCATCCTGAACTCTTTTTCGATATGTTCTTCAATTTTGTTGCTTTGTTAGGACTAGGTTGCAAGATAGGTCATTATTCAGATTCTAATTGCTGCATATACGTTTGATTGTTGTGACATGATTGTTGAATTATCGAACTATATGTTGATATTAGGATGTTGTGCTTTCATGCCTAAACTACCATACTATCGCATTCCATATAGGATGCATTAGCTATATTTCTGCATTATATATATAGAGCTATAAGTCACATAGCATCATTTATATCTATATGATATACATATTATTAAGTTCGATCCATTTAAGCTTATTGGAAATACAGGATGTTATGATTGCTTACTTATTTGTTGTATGTTTGACAATATGTAATGTAAGCGTTATATTACATTTGTCGTTCCTTCCGAATTTCGAGAACGAAATCCTTTTATGAATGCAAAATGTAACACCCCGAAATTTTAACATATATTATAATTAGAATTCAATAATATGACAATGGTAATTAATTAGATTAAATTGGTAAATAATCTTATTGAAATTAAGCAGGGGCAAAATAGTCATTGTTCCAACTTTTGAATTTAAAATTGAGACTTGCACCATTGCAACTGGCTCATTTTTCTAATCAAAATAGTATACAAGTTTGTTCAATTTGAAGTTATTAAAGGAAATACAGACAAATTAATAGCTGAATGAAAATTTTGACATGTGTGTTGACGTACATGAAATGATATGTCGACATACATCTAATTATTACAAATATGTCAACATATATCTTGGGATATATCGACATACAATGGTCAATTCAAAAAAAAATTAAAGTCAAATTAAATGTAATTGTTTTAAATGATGGGAATAGCTTTCTTAACTGGATTTAACATTATCAAAGCCCTATTTTTTTACTAGAAAAACTAATTAACCTTCTCTTTTTCCATCATCATTCTTCCTCTTTCATTTCACAACTTTAAAGTGGCATAACTTCCTCAATTTTCAACAGATTTTGGTGATTTACCCATCAAAATGATTGTGGAGATCGAGATGAGTATTACGATCTAGTGAAAGATTTTAGGCGAAACACAAAGGTTTCAGTGCACAAACGGGATAGAACAATGAAAGGAAGAATTGGCTTGGAGCATTTCGAGGGATTTTGTGAGTGATTCATTCTTTACTTGAAATATAATGCATAAATAGTATCATGATAATGATTTGCGGTCTAAAATCTAAGTAAGTAAACATTATTACTTGGATTAAGTGACTAAATAAGGGATTGGGTAGAAATAGGACAAAAAGTAAGTAAAATCAACATATATGAATATAATTACAATATGAATGATTCTTTCTATAGTCACCATATAATCATAGATGACACTTTAATGATGATTTGGAATTTATATATGAAAGTAAATAAAAGATTTATCCCTGAACTAAATAAACTTCGAACACTAAAAGGATTGGCCTTTAAACCAAAATATACTCGTAATAAGATGCGCTAAGAATGGAGGTATATGTTGACATCTACAATTGTATAAAGATGGATTGATATATTGGCTTTGAATGTTCGATGTTTATATGAAAGTTGCAAACATGTGGCACAAGTAGGAAAACCAACTTACGATGCTTCCCTATAGTGCTTCAGCTATCCAGGAGAAGGGCTGGATGGTAAGCGACCCTATGGCGCCTTGAGCTAGTCGAGGGCATGAGTCTAATTTTGTTTGAGAAAGGATGTTAAGCGTTCTTGTAAGGCCTCGGTCTAGTTAAGGACTTGAGTCCATTAGGTTAACAATGGTAACACAATCTTGTATGGTCTTGGGCTAGTCCAGAATGTATTTACCCACGAGTTAGATATCTAACGGTAGTACGGTCCTATAAGGCCTCAGGCTAGTCCAAGGCATATCTACTTACACGTTAAACAGATCATATTATAATAGTATCTTTGTAGCATACGTGGAGTAAGCATGACTTACCTACTCAAACTTATGTCCAACCCACTCCTATTTTCTCCTTTTATTTATATTACAAGACTGATCGAACTTGGAGTTGTATTGAAGCATGTGACAAGGACATAGATGTATATATTGTAAATAAATGACCTGATTTGACTAATGTTTTATAGCTTTGGATTTGGGTTTAGATCTGCATTGTACAGACATATGTATATGATGATTTGAACAAATGATTATTATTGAATATTGTAGTTTTTTTTCTTCCATTGTGAGATTACATAAATTACTGGTTAAATATTTGTTTAGTTCTTGTTATCATCTTCCAATGACTTGGCTTTTCGGCTCGTCATGATTTGAACGTTGGTTCAAGTGTTAAATCAGTGGTCGAAAAGGCGGATTGTTATAGTCATACTCGAGAAATGGAGGTGCATGACATATTTTATAATAGTTTTTCCGATAGTCATAACCATTGGGAAATTCCATGTTCCCAACTGTTATAATCATTGGTAGATTTAGTAATATCCGTCGGTAAATGCACCAGTTACCAAAGGTTATAACCATTGTTAAATGATGCATTTACCAATGGATATTACCATTATAATCTACACACTACGGTGTTACAACCATTTTGTTCTGTAACGGTTATAATTGTAACCAATTCAATTTCGCTAAACTATATTTGATTCAGCGTCTTATACTAGCATCACATATCATCATACCAAATTCAAATTTACAGCAACAACAAACATATAACCGAATTTCAAAACCAATGTATCATCAAATTTCAAGACCAATGTATCACCAAATTTCAAAACAGACATCAGATACACACGCACAAACATCAGACACGCACGCACACAAATTTCATACCAAATTTTACAAATTTCATTGTATGACAACTTCAATATACATACAACTTCAAACTTCAGTACTACAAAATGTCTAAAAGCTTACAAATAATGCAGGCGACACTCCGGCCACTTACTCCATAATCATTAGCGCTAGCTTCTAATTTTTTCCTTTCTTTTTCACCTTCTATCAAAGCCTGCATATTCAAAAACAATGCTTGGTATATAAAAAAAGGAAAAAAACAATCCAAAAATAAATCTTGCTTATAAAAACTGAGAATGCTCGATTTATAAGAGTGCTCAGTTTCTAATTTAATAACCATTTGACAGTTAAACTATTTTTATTATAATAATAATTATATTATTAATAATTATCAAAATATATAGGAATAAGCTTAATGATCAAATTTCTATGAACTTTGTCAGTAGAAATACAAGATTAGGGAAGTAAGCTCCTTTTGCACAATATTCTTGACGGTAGGAGCATCTTCAACCCAAGCATATTTTCAATGTAAAGTGGATGGCACCTAGATATTTAGCAATGTTGTTTAATTTTTAATCTCCAATAGTGATATGAATTAATTATGTGGTATGATGTGGCAATCCATTTACTAAACATGTGAAGTTAAATGTCTAGTTTTGACATTGCATTCCATAATGTCAGGTGATAACTACCAATAATATTGTGCCACATGAGTAAATTTTTAACATTTTAGTGTATTTTCATTGGAATGAATAAATTTATTTTGTTGTGGTATGCAAATTTTTTATACACGTCAACTTAAATAATGTCTAGTAAGTATTGACACATAGACATTTTGGTGCTTTCACTGAGAAAAACTTGCACCTGCAGATTTGGAAGCTTTGATATTTGCATCTAGAAAGCAATAACTAGGAAATCAATACGGACAGTGCTACCAGAAAAGAGCCGCCATGGACGGCGTCAGGAGGCTTCCTTAGGAGCTGGAGCTAATCAAGCATCTGTCTACGTCACCAGGGATGAAATGGAAACGATGATGGATGTTATACAGGAGAGGATGCTGAAAAGACAGGAGGAGATGATGCAGAATTTACTCCAACAGATTAGACAAGCTGGAGCACAAAATCAAGGAATTGAAGCAGCAGGAATCGTTGGAAATCAGAACTGGGAACATGAAAATGGAGCCAACAGACAAAGGAATAGAACAGAGCAGCCGGGGGCAGTCCCCTTCCAACCTAGAGGGATCGGTACCAATCCCCAAAGGCTAGGGGCATGCCCCCAGGTCTGGATGATCGTGATGCTGAAGGATCTGCGGTCAATCTTGTGGAGCTTGGTGCGAATCGGAATTTGAATGCTCGTTCGGAGGAATACGTTCCAGAATTCCCTCATAGACTCGGGAGGCAACTTGGACGTGATGATAAGGAGACTGCCACTGGAAGACAATGACAGGTTTGCAGGGATGATCAGGCGAGCTATGTGTGGAGGATTAGTGAACCTGGATTTGGAAGGTGTAAATAGAAGTCCATTCACTCCAAATATCGGGCAAGCTAGGAATCCACAAGAGTTCAAACTACCAACGCTTGAAATATATGATGGAAAAACGGATCCCACTGTTCATCTGACGAGATACATGAGACACATGGAAGTATGGGGGTATCAGAGGAAGTCATGGCACGGTGCTTCCCCCTGTATTTAATGGATATAGCTGCACTATGGTTTAGACAATTGGAAAGCGACTCTATTAGCACATGGATGGAATTGATTGAAAGGTTTATGAGGCAATTTTGGGTCCACATCACGGGACCCAAGAGTGTGATGACTTTAACATCGATGAAGCAGTGGAAAGGAGAATCACTCGGGGATTTCTTAACCAGGTTCAATGCGGCAGTTGCTTCGGTGGATCGATCGGATCCGTCGATGGTTTTGATGGCAGCAGCGTCAGGGATTGTGGATAACTCGGATTTCAAGATATCGTTGGAACAAGATCCACCAGTGGATCTCGGGGAATTTTACCATGAAGCGGAAAGGTTTCTGCGACAGGAAGATGCGAATGCTGATAAAGAGGGAAGAGAGGAAGTGTAAGTTTATGCGGTTAAAGGTGGAGGTCCGCTCGGGGAAGGTTCAAACAAGGATAAAGAAAAACGGAAAGTAGAGGATGGCTCTGATGGATCGAAGCGACTACGAAGGGAACCGAGATTCACCTCTTACATGGAATTGACTGAAACATTGGAACGGATATATCTGGATACTAGGGGGCAGATCCCCTATCGAAGATCGATAAGGAGAGAGCTTACAAACAATGAAAAGAAATCAGAAAATATTGTCTGTTCCATGAGTTGGACGGGCATAGTACAAATGACAACAGGCACTTAAAGGATGAGATTGAGGGACATGTCCGGAACGGCAGGCTGTTACAATACATAAGAACTCAGGCAGCAACAGTGGAACAGAAGCAACCACCATTCGCATCGAATGGGAACTGCCTTGGATAGAGGCGTCAACTGTCATCAATTGATCGGAATGGCGAAGAATAAGTAATAAACTCCATAATAAAATGGCCAAGTCACTTACACATGTATGGAATGGAGAACAGTCCATAGGCATGCTCTGAGATGACAATGAACCGTCACAGCCAGAGATGCATGCATTGTAGTGTTTAGTTTTTGTTTTCATTTCTCTTTTAGTACTTGAACTTAATTTTATTAGTTGAATATTTTAATTATAAAGCTCACTCGAACGTGAAATCTGACATTAATAATTTTGAGTCCCATCCGGACAATCATATTTCGCCTCGAACCGCTCAATCTCGAACGATCATATTTCGCCTTGAACGACACTCGATCTCGAACGATCACATTTCGCCATGTACGGCACTCGATCTCGAACGATCACATTTTTTCATGTACGGCATTCGATCTCGAACGATCACATTACGCCTCGAACAGGCACTCGATCTCGAACGATCGCATTTTGCCTCAAACAGGCATTCGATCTCGAACGACCGCATTTCGCCTCGAACAGACGCTCGATCTCGTGCGATCATCATCAGCCTTGGACGGCTACGAATTTGATTAACGGTCCCAAATGGTCATTACTAACAAACAGGAAAAATCACTGATTTTTTCACAGGTCATCAACGGGTTTTGAACATTGGACTTAAGGCGATTCAAAACACGCCTTCCTATTGCAAGGCATGTTTTGGGGGCAAAGTGTAAGCCCGCCTTTTGGCAAGGCAATACACAGATGGATTTAACCCAACAGACCTCACAATTATCAAGGCTGATAGGTATAGAGCGACGGTTGTAGGACCCGAAGGTAAAGTACAAATGGTTATACAAAGCCAGAGTTGGATGGAGTTGGTAGATAAACGATGCAGGATGCTTGAAATATGAATATTAGCTTGGACAAGCAAGGGATCGTCATGATCAATCTAGAGGGGTCGGTATACTTCAATAGCCTAGCAAATGGAAGGGATCGGCATGCTCAATCTGGAGGGATCGGTATACTTCAATAGCTTAGCAAGATGGAGGGATTGGCATTTTAGATGGATCGGCATGCTTTAACTCATAGGAAGGGGTTAGTATACTTTCGAGGCTACATCAAGGAAGGGATCGGCATGTGTTGTTTGGTTGGATTGACATGGATATGCTCGATTAAGAGGGTTCGGCATACCTCATTCCAGAGAAGAGGGGTCGACGTAGTTCAATGGTAAGGGATCGGCATGGTTAGTTAGACAAGGGATCGGCATGGTCGAAGCAAAGGTGGTTCGGCATAGGTGAAGGTGCATGGATCGGCATAAGTTTATTGGTTTGGAAAGTTATGTTTCAACTCATAAGATAGTGATTGGCAAAGCATATGAAGGGAATTGTCAAGGCTTGATAGTTAGCAAGGGATCAGCACATTTGAACCCACTAAGAAGGGATCAGCAGACGTCAAAAACCAAGGGTATTCTTGCATTCAACATTCAATAACTTGAGCTTCTTTGGTCCAAATGATATGAGAATTGAAGGGCTAACATATTTAAGCTTGCAGAAGCCACCATAGGGATCGCTGCCCAAAAATCAACCAATAAAGGGATCGGTACTGATCCCTCTTCATTGAGGTTTGGTCCTAGCGACCCCTATGGTGGGCCCATATGGATAAGATGGTCCTATAGCCGAAGTTTCAAAGGGATTGGTATACGTCTTCTCCTATAAATATAACAGGCATAACATCAGAAAAGGGATCATCATTCTGCTCCTCTTCATCTTCTACCTAGGCTACAATCTGCCATTTTTATTCTTGAATTTCACGAATTTGCAACTTTAGTCAGCAATATAAACTAATAAAAGGAAAATATTTGGAGTGGACGTAGGCCGGAGTTAGCCGAAGCACTATAAATCTGTATCTCTATTTACTTCCTTTCTAATTATTTTAATTTTTTTTTCATTTACTTCTCTACATAAACCTATTCTTGGGTGTTTGTGACCAATTTGGTTGCAAACAGATATCAAATGAAATTACATCCTCCAGAGTTGGAGATGCTCTAAAAGAAATAATAAAAGAACTGCCGATATAGGAAATAATAAAATAAGATCTATTATCTATTTATTATTCAAAATAGAAAACGGTAACCATCTGCATGCTGACTTGGACATCTATGATTAAAGAATTTTTAAATACTTGCTCCTGCGCGTATTCTCTCTTTTTCTTTTAACCTGCCGATAGCTGTCCCTCCATCTTTCTACACATGTTCCTCTACTCCTAAATTATATTTCCTTAATTTTTTTACTCACCTCTCCCAGCTTATAATTCACTTGAAATTTCTCAACTCCACTTGATATTTCTGCTCGGTCGTAAAATTCTTCCTGTTCGACCGCAAATCACCATGTTGACGCCAAAAATGGACATCAACACCCAATAAAATCTAGTAAAGATTAAATGAAGAATGAAACTAAAACAGAGCAAAAACCATAAATGAACACACGGATTTTTATAGTGGTTCGGCAATATTGGCATACGTCCACTTCATATTTTTACTGATCTTCCACTTGATTATGATTACAAGAATGTTTAGATCAGCTGGGATCAATTAGTACAAAAGTGAAGAATAAAAATGGCAGAGCCTCGGTAGAGAAAGTAGGATCCCTTTTTCTGAGGACGTGCCTAGGCCTGTCAACGGATGTTTTTGGATACGGATAGTGCCATATCCGCATCCACGTCCGAAATCATTTTCGGATATCAGATAATTATCCTATCCGCTAATGACCAATAAATTAAGAATTGTAAAAGGAAAATTTTACTTTAACATAAATATTTTTCAATACTATTGATTATAAAAAGTGTTAAAAATTAACAAATATGATGATAATAAATAGTTTCAAGCAGTTAATAAGCATTAAGCGCATATAATATAAACTACTAGCTAACTTAACAAAATAATAAATGAATATCTTTCACTGCATTAAAGGTACATAATTTAAACTATAATTTTGACAAAAACCGGATGTATAATTTTCGGATGCGGATGTCTTCGTATCCGCATTCGTTTTTTCGGATATCGGATATTTATCCGCTTTTCGGATGCGGATGGATTTCGAATTTTCCGGGTATCCATTGATAGCCCTAGCCGTGCCTGCTGTATTTATAGGGGAAGACGTGCACGGATCGAACTGAAATTTTGGCAAAATGTTCGGGAGACCAAGACGAGGCTGTTCAAAAATTTGCATACCCATTGGGGCCCACAATAAGGATCGGTACCGATCCCTATGAGGGATGCCCCATGATGTTAGTTACTTGCTCCCAAATTTCATGCAATTCCGACGTATGACTTGTGAGATGTCGCATTTTCCGTGAAGTAGTGTTGCTTGAATTCTGATTTATACCGATCCCACTAGAGGGATGGGTACCGATCCCTCCTACTTCCTCCAAATGTCATGCGATCCCTATGAGGTGTTCCACATGTTCTAATTAGCTTATACTCCAAGTTTTATGTTGATAGCATCTGTAGATTTTGAGTTATTGACCGATCATTGTTGCAATATGTAGTGAAAGCTGAATATGGACGATCCATTTTATATCGATCCCTTTTAATAGGTGAAGTAATCTGCCCATAACTTCAGCATACGAACTCCAAATGACTAGAAACTTGAAATGTAGCCTCATGGGGTCTTTCTTGTCATTCAATAACGATCTTACCAAGTTTGGGACAAAAATTGAGGATAAGTACCGATTTCCTAGGGAAAGGAATAGACATTGATCCCCCGCCCAGGGGAGGCATTATTGTATACTTAGAATGTTCTAGAGAGTCTATTTCTTAGTCTCGGTTGATCGTCGCTTCATATCATTGCCTGCGCTTGTCTCTGAGCCTAATAATCATCTCTCCGGACCGTCTTCCTCGATGATCGTCTAGTCTAACTTGTCCAGTCGGTCTGAATATAGCCGGACCAAAAGATCGGATAACATGCTCCAAATTAATTCTTCCACCAAAACATGTGTTGTTGCATAACCCAATTACACCTTCATCTTCACCATTGGCAACCATGCTTTCGTATTGGTTCCCCAATTATGTTGATATCAATTGACGGTCAGATAATTGGACCATGTCGCCTCTACAATTATTAATGAGCAAATGGAAATAGCCTATTGTCGATGTATTAATCATCTCGATCCAGTGGACTATGAGGTATAACTTACTTCTTCTCCCTTCTTCTCCTACGATTGATATTCTCAATCATTGTTTTCATCGTTTAATGATATCCTATTGCAACCAGTGTGAGTAATTTTTTATTTTTTATTTTTACCGTTTTGCTGCATTAGTTTCTAGACATTCACCTATTTCTTTGGCTTATGTACCACGTTTACCAATTCGTAGTACTAATTTATATCTGTGTTTAACATTCTTACGTAAATGAAATTTAACAAAGTGCAACATATTTCAGTTTACTTAACTTATATAGAATGTCCTCAACTATTGATGATCCAAATTTGTTATTTCCACTAACTGTACTTACAAATTCGTATTCTAATCAATTTTGTTGTTGTTATCTTTATTCCAATGATACTAATTTTGGTTGTTTGTTCCATAGGTTCTGCTGTTATGGATTTGTATTAGCCCGAACCGTTATGTTAGCTGATGTAAATAACTTTGACAAAACTAGTATAGTTGTATCGTTTATCATTCATTTAATCGTTGGTACATTGAACATCTTTCGAGTTATTAGTATATCCTCCCACCTAAACAGTGTATTGTGTTCACTGTAGACAGTACAAAACACTGTAATCGGTCTGTAAATCGCAATATGTGTACTATTTGTACTAGTATACAACGCACGTACGTGCATCTAATATTCATCTAATATTCAAAGATGTATACCTTGGATGAATGTGTGTTTTTAAGTGCAAATGTTTTTGTAGTTACGACATATTTCAAGTTGTTTTGTTGGTAATATCGATGACAAATTGATAGTAAAATTCCGTTAATGGGTAGTCGGAAAAAGTGGTGAGATTCCATTAACGAATGGGAGTAATTTTGAAATTTAAAAAAGACACCGTGTAAATCATGTTGATTGAATTCTCTTTATTAATAGTAGATTATGTTACGCTAGCTTTCTCCATGAACTGCACTATGTTTATGCTGAACCATGTTTATAATTTTATGTTGTTCCATGAACTGCACTATGTTTATGCTGAACCATGTTTATAATTTTATGTTGTTCCATGAACTACGTTTTATGTCTTGAACAAAAATAAATAAAGTCTAGTAAGTTAAACAATAAAAAAATGTCATATAGTAGTAAGAATTTTGAGAAAGTTTAGGCCCCGTTTGACTTGTCGTTTTTAGTTTTGTGTTTTCGTCTATACAAAAACGCGTCCGTTGTATGTATAGTTGAAAAACAAACAATTTTGAAAAATGAAATTATCATATAAAATAGAAAACAAGTTTATTGTATTTTTCGTGTTTCGAGAGATAACAAAAGCACGAAGAACAATCAATTCTTTCGTTGTCCGTTGGTCGTCCCAACGGATAAGAATTATAAATCTTTTTCTCTTATTTCTTGTTATTTCTTAGTGCAAATTGAAAATACAAAACTCAAAATACAAAATGAAATCAAACGGGCCCTTATATTTACAGTTCTCAGTGCGACTCTTAAATTCATGCTCAGAACAATTAACAGAAAGGGTTCATATAAAATATATTATTACAAAGCATGATTCACGGACCCTTATGCTATTATATAACAATATAGCAATGTTTCTTAGTCATGGTATAGTCGTAACTCTAAGGTTCTAAACTTTCCCATTTTGTATGATAGGCTGACGTTTCTGTTTGTATTGATCTTAAAACTTACTTTTGTATATTAAATATGCATACTAAAATAATATTTGTTTAAAGAATTAATCATGAAGAACCAAGAAAGCAACCAAAACCCTCCAGGTTCGTTCGTCATTTCAATTTGACAAAAAAAGGCTTCATTTCAATGGATCAAACTGCTTATTCTTCACATTACTTTTCAGTATAAATAGTCATGCTTTGGTACAATCTTATTATTTAAAATTTACATATTATTACTATAAAAAGCATAACGTACAATTTTACTTACTGTGTCTTATGCATTAACATACAGTTATGAAAACAACATTGCAGAACAAAATTTACCCAATTTCTTATCAAATCTACTTGATACAACTCATTTACAACCAAATTGAGAATTCTTTTGTCACTTATTAATATAGTTAAAATTTAACCACAAATATCATTTTATTAGTCGAAATATTTTGTTGACATTTCCGGTGATATGTGTATATTGATTTCAAGACAAATTAATTGGTCGGTGGATACGATAAAATGATAGCTACTATTTATGTTGTTTTACTTCTGACCAGACTCTTCTCCTGTTAATGATAACACTTCTATTTCTTTGATGTACGAATCAATGATAATGTTAGTGACCACACTTGTAAGATTTAAGTTTATCAAATGAACAAATATTTTGGTTTGCAATGCGGTTTTGTAGGCTGGTCTTCCTCAAATTGAATTTCTCATTGGAATGTTGTCTGAGCATATAGTTCCAGATCTCCAACGTACTACTGTGGTAACATGTTTATACACGCAAATGAACTACTGACATTAATATTTTGGTATTGCGTTGAGCATCATAAAAGAAATCCCTATTTCATCTGTATCAACTAATGCCAATCTGGAACTCAGCTCTGTACTCATTTACTTGCCTAAATTATCTTCACAGCATGCAAGAGGCACAGAATGGGCTACCTTAAGTTTCTTTTTAATCTGCGATATTTTACCCAATTTACCTTTTATTTTATTCATGTGTTACCATTACTATATATGAGATGACCGCTTATTAAGCATGATTTCAGTATGTGGATTTGTTACAAATTAAAGATCAGGTATTCAACATAATTGAATTCATTGTCCAAATGATAATTTTTCCTAAATCAATTGTGAAGCAAATAAATACAATATTGACGTTGCTGCATAAAATAATTTCATGTGTCTTTATCTTGGGGTAAATGAATTTAATTTCGTTACTGTTTTCGTAGGTAAAAATTCTACCATGCTGACATAAGCTATCCACTATGATTTATTTATTTTGACTTTAAATTTCAATTTCATGAGCTTAAGATATAATGGATGGTCTGTGGATGATTTAATATCTTCATGTGATCCAACACGAATGCAAGACTGTAAGCGGGTGATCCATTACTATAATCTAAGAACATAATACTAATATTTCAATTCCCATTAACAATATATCCGACAATTGCTCGTGTGCGAAGCACTTGCCTCAACCTAGTTCTACAAAAGCATGGAGAAATCAAGTTAGAAGGAATTTTCGCCTAAGTAAATAAAATTCTACAACCCTATTTAAACACACATCCATGTAAACCAAATTAACTTGTTTCTAAAGAAAATATGTGATCAAAATACAAATAAAAAAGGCTCAATTTTTTAAAATAATATGTTGATCATGGTCTTTCCAAAGAAAATTCGAATCCAAACTCAAGCAGTGCAAAAATAGATCTAGATGTTCATGCAAAATCAAATAATTAAACCCAAAAATTTTATTTTATTTTCTAGTTTCAGATGGCCTGTTACTGCATCATTTGTTGTCATATTTTGCTGCATCATTTTTCAAATGGCCTTGGAGTATCAACGATAGAACTTAGGTTATGTAATTATGATATAAATATAGAGTTACATCTAACTTTGTAAGTAAGTAGATATAAATTTTTCTACCATGATCCGCAGCTGTTAAAATCTTTAATGGAAATTCCTTGTATGATAAGGTATTTAAACAGTTATTTCCTCTGATGATTACTTGCTCAATATAGTCCTTGGATTTATACTCAATATCCAATGGTTTGTACGGCATTTATACTCAATATCCAATGACTTGTACGCTACATCATAAAGCAATAGTTCCTATCTCTTGTATTCATTATTTATAGGTTAAATTAGGATTTTCATATAACAAACTTTTGGCAATGATCTATGTGTTATATATCACATGCAACATTCCTATGTTAAGTAGGTGAATTAAGTAATATTGTATGCATAAAACATGCATCTAAAATGAGAAGTGGGGGTAAAAGTCACAAAACCACTGACTACTACTACTTTAATCGGCAAGCTAACCGTGGGAGAGAAACTGATTTGCTAAAGGTGGGGATCAGTATACACCTCGTAAACTATAAGCACCAAACATACTATAGATAAATTTTTATAGTATAGCAACTATGGGTATCAAATGGATTTTGAGTTAAATATATCTGGAAAATAACAAACTGAAGACACACTAGAAAAAACTCAGTTAAGTACCTGAGTGAAAAATGCATAAAGTGGCAATGTATCGTAACTGCAAAGAAACTGTTTCAAACAATTATGAATAATAAACTCATTGAAAAGGTGATCAAATGTTAAAGAAAGAAAACGGACATGATTTCAAGCAAGTAAGACAGTTTCAGCTATATACCCCAAGAGAAAACCGAAATATAATAATTGATGATTCTTGATTCTTGATGAAACAGGAATCATACCCAAATAGCCACTGACATAACAATCACGAAAAAGTATCATACAAATTATATAATACTATACAACGTGTCAATGATCAACTGTCATGAGACAATATAATGATATGATGAGAAGAAACCCAGAACCAGAAAAATGAAGCCATTAGGCAACAAGTATAATTAAATACTGTGGAGGTTAAGCATAATAAATTATCAACTATCAGACAATAAGTACAAGTAACTAGCAGATTTGTATTTATAATCAGAAGAAGCCTAGAAAATTAAGTAATTAGTCAAGTTTTACTTTTACAGTGGGGGAAAAAAGAAATGAAAAAACACAGGGGCACTGACTTGATTCTAGAGAATCATCTTTCCTTCTTGTTTTTTTGTAAATGATAATAGGATCATAGATAAATCCATCCATACAATGAGTCCAATTTGTGATAATCCAATAGAAACTTTATAGTACCTTGCAAGTAATAAATTACCTATCAACAAGACTGAAACATGTAAATCAATTACAGTTGTGATATGAAATTTTATGAATAATTGCTCCTTGCACCTCCTGTGGCGGCTAACACACCAGCAAGACTTCCCTGGCTCATCAACTCTTCTTGCACTTTCTTAATTGCTTCAAGATCTGAAAGCCATTAAATAGATGATTGAATGAGTGGTAAACATAATGAACAGGAAACGGAAAGATTAAGGAATTACAAAGTTACGGTAATTACATCCAAGTAAATATTTATAAATGTTCAAAACTTCACATAAGAAAAGCAACTCTACTACATGAGCAAAATAGAAACATTTTGGTAGGGTGGTGGTAGTAGAACTATTAGCATACGACATTGTGTAATATATATCATTTGTCTATCCATTACCATCAACAAGAAGTTTGATGCATAATTGACTAATGTGCATGTAAAAATGCATATTTTTACTCTCATGCTTAGGGTGTTTTTACATGTTTTAACCAAAATACAAGTGTTTTTCAAATCATCATTCACTCATCTACTATTACCATCAATTCTCACTTCAACATTGTCGAAACCAAAATGAATAGAAAGAAAAAAGAAACAAGAAACGACGGTACTAACAAAGCCTTTCGAAGGAGTCGAAGAGATGCAACAGCCAAAAGCCAGATATCTTAGAAGCTTTTGAAGGGGTCAAAGTGGTCGAAAGCTCCATTTCGCTTCAATGTCTTCCTTTCGAAACAGATGCTTTCGCCTACATGAAGACTTTTTGAAGCAACACAAAGGGAATATCTTTCGAAGGCAGCGGATAACAACTCCTCACATGCACGTCAAACCTTTCGAAACCAAAGGTTTCGCCTTCATTCAAACTACTCAGAAATATGCCTTGATCAAAACAACCATTTCCAAAGCATAATCAAGCCTTTCAAACCGATCGAAGCCTTTAACAACCAAGGAAAGTGCCGCACCAATTCGCAAGCATGTGCGGAAGTTACCTTCCGCGTCGAAACCCTCAACATTTCAACACCTTCAAAGCCCCAGAGAACTACCTGTCGACGGTGTCGAAAGCTCATACCTCTTCTTGCTTGCAACAACAAAGCAACACAAAGGGAAAAGGCACAACTACCCCTTTCGACGAAAACGGAGGCATTCAAACACATTCGAATGCAATGTAGAGGGATGTGCAAGTGTCAAAGGAGATGAAAGGTTTATAAAGCCACATTTCGACCAGGTCGAAAGCTCTAAGTCGAAAGGTGCCAACCCGCACCTATAAATCAGACCCTAGGTATTTGGTTTTGATCCGAATTCATTCACTCACTTCTTATAGGTTCTTATACTTGTAAATTTGTAACCCTAATTCTGAAATTAGAATGGGGATTTGATCAAATTATACCACTTGAGTTTAATGAAAGCAAGATTATAGTACTTTTGAATATGTTGTTGATTTGAAATTCTGAATGGATTTAGTTACGATCTGCTTGTGTCGACCTAGTCGAAAGGTCATTTTCTAAAAGAGCCGAAATCCTAAACCATCCAGTTTTTCTTAAATCTCGGCATCTAATCTCTAGATACCTAAAAGTCATCTTTCGAGTAAGACGAAACCTTAAACTTAGCTTGTTTTCCTTAAATTTCAGGATTGAACCCAAGCCATTTAAAAGACCAGCTTTCGACGAAGTCGAAACCTACCCAGTCAAACCATATTCTTGAATCCTTAGTGTCAACCCTTATGCTTCACAACCGTTTTGAAAGAATAACCAAACAACTTCAGCAAGCCCGAAGGACTTAAAGAATGGGATATAAGGGTGTCGACTGAATCGAAAGGTTGAATAAAGAGATAGTTTTTATTACAGCGATCTATTCGAAAGGTAGATTGAAAGGAGAAATAAGATTCTAACTGCCTCAACTTGATCGAGAGAGGGTTTCGAATAAGACTTCAACACTTTAAATTCTACATTTAGGGTGTTGACAAGTTTTCTTGTTAACATTTTGACGCTAGAAGGAGGGCCTGAACCTCCGATCTTGTTAAACTTCCACACCATTCTCCTCTATTCCAAGCCTATCCACTTAAGACCTTACTTCATCATGATTGGAAAAATCAAAAGATCTGAGCAAGATTCCTCGAAGCCACATCTAATTAGATTCTCCCGTGAAACAATTAATGATACAAATCTACATGAAGAACAACTGTTAAGAATAGAGGCTTTAAGGATCATAAGAAAAAAGAAAGTTGAAGCCTATGATCCAGTTAAATGGAATTTAAACCTTTTTCATATTGGCCCCACCCCTATCTTTGCCTTGGAAGGAAGGAAAAATAAAAGTGATAACTTGTTCGATCAAATGAGGAAAACAATTCAACACTATACCAAAGGCACATTCTTTGAAGGAGGAATAATGGCTGATTACAACGCCTTTGCACACAAATGGTATCAAACAACAAGTGAGACACTGCCTACACAGGAGCTCCAAAGGATTTTAAAAAGAAAACCAATTGTCAAGGGTAGAACTCCAGAACCAAGTAATAAAAGACATAGAAACCATCCTCGAGAAACAAGTTTCAAGTCGAGACTTCTTAAAACATGCAACTTAACAACATCTATAGAGAACGTCAACTTGCTAACCAAGGATGAACTCAATTATTGGCCATCCCATAAGAAAAAGCCTAAGTATAAAAAGAACTTGGGAGGATCATATTGTCACTACCATATGATAAATAGTCATGAAACAAATCAATGCAGAGCACTTGAAAGAATGATAATCAATTTTTTCAAACAAGGAAAAATTAATGGGTTTGTAAAGAGATCCTAAATGAAGTCGATAAAGAACAACTTTACTAAAGAAAATCTACATGATTGGGAGTGAAATACTCTTTGCATTTGGACATTACCTTAAACGGTCAAAGCCATTGTCTGCGCCAAGTTGGCCAGGTCAAAGCGCCTCCTACAGAGAGGTTAGAGTAAGCCTTCATCCGCGCAACGCTATGATCAAGATAAAGCATCGACAAGCCCTTAGCCGCACCACGCTATGGCCAGGTCAAGGCGCCTCCTGAAGGAAGGTAAGAGTAGGTCTTTATCCGCGTCACGCTATGGCCAAGTTAAAGCATCGACAAACCCTTGGTCGCGCCACGCTATGGCCAGGTCAAGGCACCTCCTGAAGGGAGATTAGAGTAAACATTTATCCACGTCACGCTATGGCCAGGTTAAAGCATCGACAAGCCCTTGGTCATGTCACACTATGGCCAGGTCAAGGCGCCTCCTGGCAGGAGGTTGGGTAAGTCCTTGGGTTTTGCTTGTGGATAAGCTAACCAAGCGCACCAGACAACAATGAACCAGCGGACTAAGATGTCCAAGCCCGAGAAGTGGCATATCAAATGATGGACTAAGACGTCCAAGCTGAAGAAGCGGCTAATCAAATAGCAACTACATAAAAGGCCTAAAAGGTTCACATGTCGAAAGAAACAAGACCTAAGGAGCAGAGCAGAACAGAAAGCTTAAATAAGAATCTGCAGCTTCCAACTAATCATCAAAGAAGAATTCCCAAACTCACTTATTAATACCCGAATCTGGGTTTCGGATCATCCATTATTGAGTTCGGGACTTCACTTATTAATACCTGAATCTGAATTTCGGGTCTTTTAATTTACGGTCTTCATCATACCCGAATCTGGGTTTTGGAGCTATAACTATTAATTACTGAACTTCACTCATTAATGCATGAATCTAGGCTAAAGATCTCTATTAAGAAGATTATTATTATGGACTCCTAGTTATCATCCTCAAATACCCGAATCTGAGTTTCAGATCTTATAACTTTTAAATTTCATTCATTAATGCCCGAATCTAGGTCACTGGACTTCTATTACACGATCATTATTGATTTTCTATTGGTTACCTCCAAAAGTTGAATTTCTAAACATTTATAATTAAATCCTTAATTGAATTTATGGTTTCTACCAGTAGACTTCTGGTGATCTCGCAATATATTGAAGTTGAATTCTTAGTTATGTCTCATCATTACCAAAGATGGATTTCAAGACATTTAATCATATTCAATTATGGGACTACTTTTCATATGTTAACATGATGATTTGTTAATTTCTGCAAGTGACATGGATAGACTTCTATATAGATTTCAAGCTAACGATAAGAAATATTGTGTACTTCGTGCTTTTTAGGAAAACGAGATTAGTAAAAAGGATTGGAAGATCCAGCGAATATAGAAATTATGGTACAAGTTATCAAAGAGCTGGTTCAAAAACAACATTGCAAGAACGAATTACAAATCAGGTGATATTTACAAAATTTTCATAATTTACCTAATTTATGAAATTATTTACAAGTATGCAGAACAAATATATACATTTCATAAATATAAATTGTTCATGAATCTTGATTGGCCTTATTTAGATTCTCGATAATTAAAGGATCCACAATGTGATGAATAGCAATACGAAGAACCTCTTTAAGCTTCTTCTCTTTCTTCCTCATCTTGTCTTCGTCATCAATAGACTCGATGTTGGTTTTTAAAGCACGATCAAAAGCTTTGTTTGCGCCTTTAAGAGTTTTATTTTCCTTTTCCAAGTCGGCGATACGCTTCTAAAGGAGATACTTCTCACGTTCAACTTTTTGAATCTTAGCAGCATATTAATTTATGTGTTGCGAATACCCCATTTTTTGTTGTTCATCGAAATACATCGTCATCTCAAACTTGATTTTCCTGCACCATTCTCCTACTACTTTTTCATCTAAACCTGGAGGAGGATTAGTCATAGTAGGGAACTTTTGGATGGCAAGAGAAGTAGACCTTGTTAGTTTTGCAGCAGATGGGATAATGGAAGAAGTTGATGAATCGATGTTTGAAGTATTATTTCCTATAATGAATTCAAGTAACGCACACTGAGCTTGACCATCTTTCAACTTAATTTTCAAATCACTTGCTCGTTAGAGAAGTTCCGACATTTTGTGGTCAAAGTCAATTGTAGGATTTGACTTAATTTGGCGCTTCAATATGGAGATCGTTTCATTCTTACTTTTAACTTCCGCCTCAAGATTGGCAATCTTATCATTGAGATTTCTAACAATCGTCTTTTGAAGCAAATATCTTTTGTACTATTCAAGAGTTGCGGTATTGTTTTGAAAGCGAGAAGATAAGGGATCATTAGCGAGTTTTCTCTTTTCAATGTGTGCTAATAGCCGATCTTTGATGCTGATAAAACAAGATGGAGAATCCAACGAGAATAGCGTTATAGATAATTGCAACTCCTTTTAAACAAACAAAAAAGGAAAATGAAAATGAAGTTAAGACTAGAATAATCAATCTCTTTATTATAGCAATAAAGGGTTACAGCCCAAGTAAAAATGAAACGAAAATGTACAATTATACATTTGTTTCATATCTAAAGTTGGGACATTGCATTTCTAACTTTACTCAAGGAATTAGCGGAAAGAATAACCGTTGAGTCAAAAGAAACATTATGTCCTTCCGAGATAATAATCGGAGGTTATTTGCTATAGTCTCTCACTCCCCGGCAGGAAGACTATCACGACCACATATTAGTTTGGTATGATGTCTGGATTTCCTTAAGAAGCTTTTCTTTTTCTTCAAATCAAAACGAAGGCGATGATGTTCCATGTAAAGTTTTTACAAATCTCTAAGAAAGCAATATCTGACTAATTTTGAAGATTTCAAAATTGATGTCTTTTCAAAATAATCTCTTCTTAATGTAACATACTTGCTTAGATAATCCCTAGAGACAAAGTTGCCTGAAGGACATTCACTCTGTGATAACGTAATAAAATACAGAAGTATAGAAGATAAATAAAGCAAAAATTAATAAACCAACATTATTATTACATAATTACGAATGTTCATCTGGTTCATACAAAATAGACTTTGTAAATAACTCTGAAATAAATTTGTCCTTATAATACTTAAGTTTCTCAGGAGACAATTCTTGGGTAATCAATCTGACTCGTGGTACACATGCTTCAGGATGTGGATCAGATCCAAATTCGTCCAAATATCTCTTGTGTAAACGCCTAAGTAGACCCCACTAAAATCACCTAAGTACGAGAAATCTACAGTTGGGTGTCTACAATAGGCTTTGTATAAAAAGTCTACCAGAATATTCCTCTCTTCAATCAACATCTAAAAGAGTGTTATCAACTCCCGATTCTCTTTCAAAAGACCATCATGTCGAAGGCGCGCCCTCCTCAGTCGTGGGGCAGCTTCTTGACTTTAGAAAGATGCTAACACTGTCGTACTTCTGTTATGTCTATGATACTTATCGGAGAGAATATTGTGTTCTTTCAATTGTTTATCTAACTCTCTATACAAACTATTTATTTCCGTTTGTTTTCTTTCAAGCTTGGTTTTACAAAGGTGAATGGGTTTCCTCCTTATCTAAAATAAATGATTTAAACTATTATTATCATCTTGGAAGTGAAAGCCGTTTAAACAAAGAATCTCATACCTGATAGACGGAAACTGATGCTTGAAAGACCTGTTTCTTCTCTCTTGGTTTTTCCACGTTAATGTAAGTAGGCTCCTCTTGAGGGTCAGAAGGCGCAGGGGGTTCAGATGGGCTTGCTTCATGAATAGATGGGTCAGGGTTGATCTTTTCTGAAGCCCTGGTGTTGACATCATTTTTTTCGAGAGCATCAATGTGACCATCCACGTCGCCACCTGAACCTTGGCCTCCATCCACATTATCCTTCATCTTTGTCACCTTCATCTTCAGAGTCGGAGTCTACTTCGAATAAAGGGACTTCGAATGATAGAATTTTAGAGGCATCGATCTCCTCTCTTTCAGCAACTTCAACACCCTGCTCTATTCTTTTAATTTTGTCCATAACTCTATTGACAAGAGCAGTGTCAAGTGAAGGAAAGCTCAAGTCTGGGCATTTATGTATATTGTCGGCGTAAACAAACGTCATGGCATCTTCAAAAGAATTGACAATGATGTCTTCAAGAGAAGTATCAAGGAATCGAGACACCCGCTGCTTTGCATTAGAAATAAGATTGATAGCCACTTTAGAGAATCTTTATTTTTCTTCAGCTTTTTCTCTAGAGAATATTGTTTGGTTGTCATTCGAGCTTTTTCGTCCTCAGATTCTTTCAGAGCCATTTTCAAGGCCAAATTTTCGTCAGCAAGAAGTTGATGAGCTTTCCTCTCCTAAAAAATAACAGATTCTGATTAAGCAAGAGAAGCTCTCAATCGCTCTAATTCCGTCATGGCTTCATTTTTATCCGCGGACAAGGAGGAAACTTGACTGTTTAAGTTTGAAACTTCTCCTTGAAGCTTAGACGATTCAGCAGAGGATTTTAATGTGTATTCTTGCGATGATAGCCAGCTTTTGGAAATCTAAAAAAGGAAAAAATATAACATAAGTCAAAAACTTAAAGAGAAACAATAACAATAAGGATAAGTGATATTAAGAATACCAGGAGTTGTTGTTCAACTAGAGAACGACGATAATACATTGGATCAGAAATGGACAAAGGCGGACAGATAAAAGTAAAGGATGGAGAACTCAAGATAGACTGAATCATTTTTACGAAATTGCTCGAAGGCACAAGTGATGTAGATCTGGAAGAGTGCAACTCCTGAGTGGGGGTCGAAATCCCCAAGTCTTTTTGCAGTTGATCAATCACTCGAGGAGAGCAGGAGATGACAATGCGCGATAGGGGATCGACCTTTGTGGGAGTCTTCTTGGGTTGATCAAGAGATGCTTCAATAGTTGGACTCTCCAGAGTTTTGTCAATATCAATAGACTCCCCCTCTTCTCGTGGCAGAGAACCGGGAACTTCAACGATCTGGGCTTTCTTAGGGGATGGTTCCGCTACGGATATTTTACCCAACTTTCTTTTTGCAGTCTTCTTTGACCTAGCAATTGTTTGAGACAAAGATGACGCATGGGTTGTAGAAGTGGGGAGAGTTGGATCACGTATAATTGGTTCAACCTAAGAAGCAGCTGCTGAAAATTCAAAAATTACAAGTCAGAAAAGCAATTTAAAAGGTAACACAATAACAAACTAAAATACTGCGTTCAAACTTACCATAGTGATTGCGATAAATTGGTGATATTGAAGAGAAATTCTTCAGATCGCCTAAAGAAAGGAAGCGTTTGCTTCGAGATGTGTTGAACTAGAGGAGGTTGACCAAATATCCTCTGGCCCGCTGGTAGAAAGGAATGTTTTTGTAGATTTGAAGGATTCAACAGGGTTAATCTATTTCCAATCCTACTTGAAGCGGCAATCAACGACTTTACTGTTTTCTTATCTTCTTCATTCAGCTCTTTAATAGAAGCACCTAACAAGGAAGCATAGATTAGCAAAGGAAAGTAACTAGATGGAAAAATAAAGACTGCGATCAACTTACGGGGAAAAGAGAAAACCCCACTGATGTTGGAAAAGCATTTAACGAAGAACTATGTCTTCCAATCTCTGAATTTGTTTACCCCCTCGGATATTAGCTTTTTAGAGGGATTGGCTCTAAAGATTTGGTTATTCAGGTTGCTGAACTTAACCAGTCGAACAAGATAATTCAAAACTTAAGCATTAAGTGATGGAATTCCAAACTCCAGCGCCATGAGTTCCAAAGACAGAATATAGGTATATACGTTTGGTGATAGCTGTATAGGAGTAATGCCCAGATAGGTCAAGAACTTGGATAAGAAATCCGAGAAAGGTAAGAAGCCTCCATGCCAAATGTGGATAGCGGTATAGGCAAAGTACCCTTCATGAGGGGTTTGAATCGTGTCGTTATCACTCGAGGGAATAGCTTCCACCCCAGTAATGCCGAAGTCGTTGAGAATTGCGTCCACCTCATCCTGGGTGGATATTAAGGAGTGTTTAAAAGTTGCTTCAATCTTCCTGGAAGAAGATTCCATCACTGGTATTGTGTCCTATTCTGGTTTTTGGGAAGACTTTTTCACGTCCACCTGCCAGGTAAAATCATTTCATTTAAAAATTATAATTTGTTATAAAGTTAACATTTTTCAAGGATATTGGAAACCTATTACAACAATTTGAATATCAAGTAAAACATGAAATTTCATATTCTTGAAAGAATGTTAGAGCTAGAAAAATAAAATTTGTTGAGTTTACGACAGAGTCGAAAGGGAGAATAGAAGTTGACGCCCAACAATCCCTTCAACAATGTCGAAAGCTCAAGGATAATTTTGTTATTGAAGGAAGTAGTTGAAACCTACATGACCAATTTGAATAAAAATATACGCTACCAACATTCAATAAACAAGACAAAAGAACCTTTCGACACTGTCGAAACCCATGAACTTAGTTTTTCAAAGAGAGTTCAAATATTGTCGAAACCTCATATGCCAATTGGGTCGAAAGGTTTGAATTTGAGTACCATTGATATAAATGAAAAGGCATTAAGACGTTTCGACAACATTTGTATAAAATAATGGTCAAGTCCCAATTAGTTACAAGGGGTGTCGAACAAGTCGAAAGGAGTACATGATTTCGAAAGCATATCACAAACATAACTCGATACAAAACGTCTCAATCACGTCGAAAGGTGTCAGAATATACTAAAGCATGGATATGCTTTCGAAGAAAGTCTATTTCATATTAACTACGTCGACCTTTCGACGAGGTCAATTAAGAGGTAGGCGCTAGACATCCTTTCGACCCCATCGAAAGAGGTTAAAGAAGTAAAACAAAAGTTGCCGCCTTAACCCCTTTTAAAGGGGTAAAAAGGTAAAATTGCAATGCCAAAATATGGTTCAAACTGCAAAAACTTCTCTATGAAGTAACTGGAAATCTCCTTCTTCCCCAAATTTGATTTTAACCCAAAATTTGATTTTAACCCAGAACTTTAAAAAATCAATAACTAACTTAATTTGAACACGAATTTACAATCGTAAATCTTTAAAATCCCAAAATTGCAAATTCAAACCTTTAAAAAAAATCCAAATCAGATGAGTTCTGAATGAAAATTAACAAAGGAAAGGAAACGAAGTAAGCCATGAGAATGAATTAAAGAATGCTTTCAGACGAACGAAAAACCTAAATGATTTCTATTAAATTAAAACAATAGTTCAGATTTGAACCGAGAAAATTTTGAAAATCAAAATTCACTGTGAAAGGAGAATTCGAAAAGCAAGATAATAAAAACTTACTTTGGATTTGAATTTCTGTTTGTTGGAAATAGAAATTATTTAAGAATTTAAAAACTTTGATTCTTGCTGGAAGTTTCTTTTAATTGCAGATAAGTGAGAGAGGGAAAGAAAGGAACTTGCTTTATAAACAAAGTCAGCATGGACGGCAAAAGCATGGACGACAAACCATACGATCAAATTTAAATGAATGGCCAGGATTTACACAAGAATATGAAAAGACGGAAAACATTGAGAGTTTCGAATGGTTGACTTGGAAAGTCAAGGGCGTCCCTTCGTGGAGGGAGGGCAAGTGTTATCATCAATTCTCACTTCAACCTTGTCGAAACCAAAATAAATAGAAAGAAAAAAGAAACGAGAAATGACGGCACCAACAAAGCCTTTCGAATGAGTCAAATGGATGCAATAGCCAAAAGTCGGATATGTTACAAGCTTCCGAAGGGGTCAAAGTGGTCGAAAGCTCCCTTTCGCTTCAATGTCTTCCTTTCGAAACAGATGTTTTCGCCTACATGAAGGCGTTTCGAATAAGAGCAAGAATACCTTTCGAAGGCAGCGGATAACAACCTCCCACATGTGCGCCAAACCTTTCGAAACCAAAGGTTTCGCCTTCATTCAAACTATTCAGAAAGATGCCTTGATCAGAACAACCCTTTCGAAAGCATAGTCAGGCCTTTCGAACCGAACGAAGCATTTAACAAACAGGAAAGATGCCGCATCAATTTGCAAGCATGTATTTGGAAGTTACCTTCCGCGTCGAAACCCTCAACATTTCAACACCTTCGAATCCCCAAAGAAATACCGATCGACTGAGTCAAAGCTCATACCTCTTCTTACTTGCAACAACAAAGCAACACAAAAGGAAAAGGCACAACCACCTCTTTCGACGAAGACGGAGGCATTCAAACCCATTCGAATGCAATGCAGAGGGATGCGCAAGTGTTAAAGGAGACAAAAGATTTATAAAGCGACTTTTCGACCAGGTCGAAAGCTCTGAGTCGAAAGGTGTCAACCCACACCTATAAATAAGACCCTAAGGGTCTGGTTTTGAGGGATCCGAATTCATTCACTCTCTTCTTATACGTTCTTATACTTGTAAATTTGTAACCCTAATTCTGAAATTAGATTGAGGATTTGATCAAATTGTACCACTTGAGCTTAATGAAAGCAAGATTATAGTACTTTTGAATATGCTGTTGATTTGAAATTCTGAATGGATTTAGTTACGATCTGCTTGTGTCGACCTAGTCGAAAGGTCATTTTCTAAAAGAGCTGAAACCCTAAACCCATCCAGTTTTCCTTAAATCTCATCATCTAATCACTAATTACTTAAAAGTCATCTTTCGAGTAAGACGAAACCTTAAACTTAGCTTGTTTGCCTTAGATTTAGGATTGAACCCAAGCCATTTAAAAGACCAGCTTTCGACGAAGTCGAAACCTACCCAATCAAACCATATTCTTGAATCCTTAGTGTCAACCCTTAGTGCTTTGCAACCGTTTCGAAAGGAGGTTTCAAAAGGATAACAAAACAACTTCAGCAAGCTCGAAGGACTTAAAAGAAGGGGATATAAGGGTGTCGACTGAATCGAAAGGTTGAAAAAGAGTTAGTTTTTTATTACAGTGACCTATTCGAAAGGTAGATTGAAAGGAGAAATAAGATTCTAACTGCCTCAACTTAATCGAGAGAGGGTTTCGAATAAGACTTCTACACTTTAAATTCTACATTTAGGATATTGACAAGTTTTCTTGTTAACATCTACATTTGGGTAAAACAGTCATTTTGTGTGTGCATTTATTTTGAGAAAATTTATTTGCACAATTTCATTTAATTTTGTAGGAAATTGAGTGCAAATTAGAAGAGAAATCATAGATATATACATGCACAAGCTGTGGAAACTAAAAGAATGAACAAAAGAAGGAATTAAAGCAACATGGAGGAGCTCATTTACCCAATTGCTAATGGATCACATTTAAAAGCAAAAGCACATGTTAGTAGGAGATTAATTAAACATTAATGATGACTTGAAGGCTACATAAAGTCAAGGGCATTTTTGGTAGTTCTTTAAAAATATATTAGGGTTTTAGACTTGTATAAATACCCTCTCATATTTCATGTAATGGATCTCATATTTTATGCATAGTTGTAGCCACCACATAGAAATAAACGTTCTTTTATCTTTAATAGCATCTTAGCCTTCTCTTTTATTGTATGTACTCTTATTTCATGCTCTTTTTCTATGCTATTTTATTTCATGTTTCTTTCTATTTTATGTTAGTAGATTAGATTTATCTTATGTAATTAGTGTAGAATTATTTTTATGCAACTTGTCTCTACTTCTTTTTAATTAGCTCTATTTTCTTTTTATTAGTTTTTCCTTTCATTTTCATTGTAATGTTGAAATAGTTTACGTTGAAATGAATTGAAGTATGAGAAGCTAAACCCTTTCAATTTATGGGTAATGAAACTCTCATGAATCATATAAAATCAACATGATGATTTCATTTATGATCTCTTCTTTGATGCTTAATGTAAACTTTAATGGTAATGTAAGTTTGTTGTTTATTAGTGAATTTGATAGCCTATGTTGTTAATTACAAATAGGCTATACTTAATCAAATATAAATACAAGTTACATTTTCATTCAACTAATTGATTTTGATAATGAAAGTGAAAATAGAATCAAAATTTGATGTTCTATGCTACTTGATCAAAAAAAGGTAAATAGATCATACTTAAATTAGATTTTATTTTTAATTTCATAATCATTTTCATTAAATTTGACAAGTGGGTTTGAATGATATATTAAAGTTTGATGGTTCAAGTTGTGTTTGTTTTTTTGGAAGAAAGGTATTAATACATTAATAAAATAAAAGGCATATACTTCCATAATATGCCTCGTTAAAGTCTTGCAATCTCCCTAACCTAAATGGGTGTCTTGCCAGGAAAAGAGTACATATCATGTTTATATATTAACAATACAACAGCGATTATGCCAGAAAACCAAGTTGTCAAATAGATGGAGGAGTAAAACAAAGTAGAACACACTCAAAACCATCCATACGAACAACTTGAGACATAAAAACAAAGGAGAAATACAAAAATTTAGATACACGTGTTACAACTTAATATCTCAAAGCATGGAACAACAGACGGACTTAATTCCTAATCTAAACAAGCACAGGAGAGAGAAAACCGACAGCTGCCTTTACTAATCTAATTAGATCTCGAAGCTTCTTCAAATCGGCATTAATGGCAGCAATTACTTTACTCGAGATCTAAAAGAGAAGGTTTAAAAACAAGCAGCTCGGAAACAAAAGCCAGTAACAAGCTCAAGGAGGACGACGATCTGGTGTAGATTCGATTTTAATCCCAAAGTTGGATAAGATAAGTTCCAATTCACGGTTTACCTTCTTCGAATCCGGTTCAGTTGAAATAAATTTTTGCAATCTTGAGTTAACATAATATTTCTAACTTGAATTGGCAACTCAAT
Source organism: Allium fistulosum (assembly GCA_030737815.1). NCBI lineage: Eukaryota > Viridiplantae > Streptophyta > Magnoliopsida > Asparagales > Amaryllidaceae > Allium > Allium fistulosum. The sequence goes on along the minus strand of CM060905.1, from coordinate 874,269,436 downwards.
GCCTTTGAAAATCCTAGAGTTGCGTTCGCACTAAATATGCCAAATCATCGTAGTAAACGCCATGTTCTTGAACTGGTTGGAAAGAGTACTTTTGTTTTGAGTTTGACACATAATTTCCAATATTGAATTTATGTCCAGAGAATTACCCGTATTAATACGAAGCTTATTCATCATTTCTTCTAAAATTTGTCTATAATATGAGCAGTGGAAAAATAGGTGGTCTCTGTCTTCGACTTGGTTTAGGCACAGAGCACAAGATTTATCTATACTATTGTTCCATTTGCTAATTTTGTCTTTAGTATTCAACCTGTTTAACTTAGCCAATAGAGAACAAATTGAACTTTTAGGAGCACAATTTATATCCCATGTAATACTGGACCACTTGAATTCAGTGTCTTTTTTCTAATATGATTCCAGGCCGAGTATAGATTAAATTGACCATTAGAACTTGGAATCCAGAACCAGCAATTCTATTGCAACTGATTATGTATTGTGATGTTGTGCACTAGATTCTGACATTGAGTAGGAACATAATCTAGTTGATTTTTCCATGTATTATCTGTTATAAGGGAAGAGACTTTTCTATTATTACCACCATAAAGAGACATGGAATTCAACCCATATATTTCTACCAGTGAAGTACCATTTATCCATGGGTCTAACCAGATATCTGCGTTCTCACCATTAACTATTTTTCTATCAATTATACATGAGCACCATTTTCTAGCTCTAAGCACTAATTTCTAGGTATATGATGCATTGTTATTTATTTCTGCATGCCAAAAACTATTGTTTTTGCAGTATTTGTTAATCGTCCATTTAGCCCAAGTTATTTCCCCTTGTAAAAATTTCCAGAGTAATTTAATAGCAACTGCCTTTGCAATATCATCAATTTTCCTTATACCCAGGCCACCCTCTTGCTTAGTTTTACATACATCATCGCAGCTCATCTTATGAGCTTTAGATTTCCAAATGAAATTAGCACAAATAGAGTTGATTCTATGAATGACAGTCACGGGAATTTGAGTGAACTGCAACCAGAATTGAATCATTAGGTATATGATAGTTTTTACTAATTCAATTCTACCTCCAATATTGAGTAGCTTACTGTTCTAGTGGTTGAATTTTTTGTTGATTTTGTCTATTAAGCTTCCAAAGTCCCTTGCTTTAAGTTTGCTATTAAAAAGAGGGATACCTAAATACATCACTGGCAGATTTCCAGCACTAATTTTTTAAATGTCAGCTATCTATTGCTTATTTCTTGCCCTTTACTTAAAAACACAGTGGATTTTTTTTCATTAACATCCAATCCAATTAAACATTTCATATTTTGAAAGGTATGCATAATGCTTTCAACGTTTTTTATATTAGCTTTAGCCTTAATTAAAATGTCATCTGCATATAATAAGTGAGTGGTCATGGGATTTATCTTATAAATAGGAGTAAAATTACCTGTCAAGTACTCCAAATCGAGATTGATTGTAAGAAACTCCATTGCAATAGCAAATAAATATGGCGAGAGAGGGTCCCCTTGTCTTAAACCCCTCGAGCTCTTAATAAATCCATAGGGAGAACCATCAATTAACACCGAAAAAAGAGGGAGTAGATATACACTCATATAAGAGATTACCAAATGACATAGGAAACCCCATGGACATAAGCATATGATGAATAAACTCTCTATTTATTTTATCATAGGCTTTATGCAAGTCAATTTTCAGGCACATGTAGTTGGAATTTTTCTTGTTAAATCCTCTAACCATTTCATATGCGAGCAATGAGTTCTCCGTAATAATTCTCCCAGGAATGAAAGCATTTTGATTATATGAAATAAGATCGTTCATATAAGGTTTTAGTCGATTACAAAGAGTGTTGGCTAAAATTTTATATGACACATTGCATAGAGATATCGGTCTAAAATCGACCATATCAGTTGCAAAGTTGTGTTAGTTAATATCACAAATAGACCATACTTATAATAAATACATCAACTAATTCTACATGTGATAGAAAAGAGAGATTATAAATTTATTTTATGTTGATTTATATGAAAGTGAAAGTGGATTTACTTCTAAATTGTCTTTTAATCTCATAGTTTTTATTCCAATTTCTCTCTAGTTTTTTACACTTGTTAGTTAACACATTTTGAAACTCTTGGAATAATTTGATTGAGTAATTTTGAAATTAGTGCTTTCCTCGTGAGATAGACTCGTACTCGCATACATACTACGATTGTACGTCGTGCGCTTGCGGTATTTTATTTTATTAAATTCGGCGGTTTTCTAACTGATAGAAAACCCGTCCGAACATTGACTAAAACTGTCGTAGAGTTGAAAAAACAAAAACAAAAAAGTAGTTTTGAACTAGAAAAATCTTGACAACTTTGTTATCAGTGCAACTAGATAAATTCATGCTCTAATTCTACCTATTCACTTATTTTTATGTAGTTATCTATTTAATTTGGAAATACTGTTGCTAATATAATAAATCACCAATGTTTATTTTCAGAACTATCCTTACAAACTCTTAGTACAAATGGACCTTCAAAATTTTCTTGTTTTGGACAGGTTAACATCGGTGCATCTCAATCTGTAAATAAACCAGTTGCAGCATAATTAATGTGGTCAGAGATTAAATTATTTGTAGGAAGCATTCCAACGAATTCTTAGCTACATCAAGTGCATGTTAGATACTATTTTAACATGTTTCAATTTTCTATCTTATCAATTGCTAGAAATACTACAAGATTTCATTCAGCATATAAACCCAAAATAATTTCAATAATAAGATGTATAAGCATTCAATCACATCTAAAAGACTTGATAAGAAAAGGCACGGCAAAAGGAATGTGAGGAAATCAAAATAGTAAGTCCAATAATCTTAAATAGCAAAGAAGAGAAGCATGTTTGGAAATACTACATAACCAACATGTATATTTGTGAAACAAGGTGCAGCCAACAAAAGGAAAGCAAATCACACAATGAGCTCATTGATTAAAACTTAAATGCAGAAAGCAAGATAAACTAGTGCACAGTTATTAGGTGGTGCGAGAAAAAAAAATGGTCATTTTATAAAGCAATGCAAACTAAATGAGATAAATTATCACATCATATGCTTGTTTTGGTGCTTTTATGTATTGTCAATGTATGGATGTTTCAGCTTTTAAATTTGGTTTGTCAAAGACATATTGGAAGATTATGAATGATCCTATTAAACATAATTCCAAAATGTTCCACCTACAGCATGTTTGGCAATAAATTTTTCCAAACTAAACATACTTATACAAATTATAAATGTTAGCATGTAGAAAACCAAACAATTCTGATCAATGATGTAAATGCATTGGCGGCTACCATGGTAAAAACGGTAGAGATATAACTAGAAGTAAACTAGGGGAATCATACTTAATTATATCATGTAACTGGGACATCACATTACAAGTTAATTTGTTTTAATTCAACCTAGCCAACTTCAAAGAACAAATAACTATATGTCTACAACATAACTGCAAGTAAACTGGTATAAGCTTTTACCTCTCTCTTCATTCAACGGTACCCTTCATAAACAAAACAATAATGTTTCTGTCAATCCCTATTTTGATAACTTGCAACTACAAAAGGCCCGTTAATAATGGACATCCATAAATTGCATACCGAAAACAAAAAAAACAAGAGCATGACAAAAAAAACGACAACGAGCACATCAATAGAAAAATATATTGTTTTTATAGGTATCGAGAAGATGAACGGTATAGACAAAAAAACCAACTGATTAATTCGAAAAAAAGATTAAACTAAAAAACCTAGAAAATTCCATCTATGTACCTCATTGAAAAATTGCCACCAATGTACCTCTTAGGGAAATCACCGTCTATGTAAATCGAAAATCACTGGAAAGAAATCAACAGTCCAACATTCTAAGTTTTGAATCCATTTAACTTTAAAAAAAAATGATAACGAGTTTTGATTTTGATCGAGAGGCAAAATGAAAACAGAACCCTAGCTTGAAGTGGAAATGTGAGGGGACAGTGTTTACGCGCTGTAAAAGTAAGGAAGGAAGAAAATTACAGGTCTGTCCTTGTTAATTCAACCTATTTACGTCGTCAAAATATTTGGGAGGCAAGTTCTATTCTAACACCACTTTCCTCCTTTTAGGGTTACTTGAAAATAGTGGTCACATCCCACTTTTCATCTTTCATCCCCGGTTTATTTCGAAAATACCCTTCTTTTTTCTTAAGCAACGTTCAGATATAACGAGGTTTGTTTACGAATCACGCTTGATCCAAACTAGGTTATTATATAAATCTCACTCGATCTATACTATGTTGTTATACGAACCACGCTCGATCCGAACTGGATTGTTATACGAACCTCGCTCGACCCGAGCGAGGTTATTACACGAACCTCGCTTGGACCGAGCGAGGTTTTTACACAAACGACCTTATGTAGTAGTTGTTTCTTTTAAAGTAATATGTTTTGGTTTGAAGATAGGAGCAATTTTGGAAAATGTTTAAATTGATAAAGTAGCAAGGTATGAATGGTGGAAAGCGAATAGAATCAGCCTATTTTGTAAGCGTTATAACCCCAACAAATGATTAGCAGCAGAATTACGGTTGGTATTTAGGAACGGTAATTACCGTTACAATTTCGAAAATTTAAGTGTTGCAAATTGGCCAGTTTAGTGTAGTGATTTATTAATAACTTATTCAACTTCTGGAATGACTATTCACACCTATCAATCCATACGAACTTCTCGTTCTTTCAAGTCAACTTAACCAAGGGTGTTGTTATACGAGAGAAATCCCGAATGAATCTACGGTAATAGGTAGCCAATCCAAAGAAGCTCCTAATCTCCATAACCTTCTCTAGTCTCTTCTAATCATTATTGGTCTATATCTTCCATTGATCCACTGCTAACCCATTCTCATAAACTACATGACCAAAAAACTTAGCCTCTCGTTTCCAAACGTGACGCCTGGAAAACTTCGCCTTCAATTTGTACTATCTCGATGTCTCTAACACCAATCTAAGATTGACCTCCTTGTCTCTTTTATCCTTGGAATACACAAAAATATCATACCAATAGAACTCAGTCCAACTTATTGCAACAGATTCGGTTCATCGGATATATAAATAACACGGGGACATTGATTAGTCGAAAAGGAAAGACTAACCATTCATATGAATCGTACCTTATTCTAAATGCATTCAATGGAACACTATCCTCAACTACCCTAAGTTGATGGAATCCCGTTGCCAAATCTTGTTGCGAGTATACTTTGGCTCCACTCAATTGATCAAACATATCGTCTACCCTAGGTAATAGATAATGATTATTCACTTTTAACTCATTCAATGTCCGGTAATCGTTATACATCCGTAATAATCCATCCAACTTCTTCACAAATTCCACAAATGCTCCCATTGCGAGCTACTCCATCTAATACAAAATTTTATGCTCAAGTTCCACCAGCTGCCATTTTATCTCCTCCATCTCCTTGGGCAATATTCTTCTATGTGGTCTACAAACAATTTGTGCCCTCGGTATCAAATATATATGAAATTCAATCGCTTTTCTAGGTAGTAATTCTGTAACCGGCTCAAAAACATAACCAAACTCCCATACCACTAACACTTGATTAATCTCATCTTCCCGATCTTCCATCGCACAAAACTTTAATCCAGACTTCTCCTTCATTATGTTTAACGCTACCAAAATCATTCCTCCATCCATATGGATTTAGTAAAGCAATGACTTTATCAACAAAACAGATTCTAGCGCCATTACGCACTAACCAATCCATATCCAAAATTACCACATACCCTATGAAGTCAAACACATATTGTAACACACTGTAAAATTTAATAAGAAATTAATAATTGAAATAAGGTTTAAAATGGAAATCTATAAATGTCAGAATTTGATCACGGGATTGGACCATTGCACCCATGGCGGTTTTTTGATGAATTTTCATATATAATATGCTGAAAACGAAGTCCGTATGAAGAAGTTACAGATGTTTGAAATTTTCGGATTTAAAATAATTTAATAATTAAAATTTGAATTTGAAGGAAATATCAAAGGTTTTAAATTTAAATAGGAACATTCACTTAAGATATAAGTAACATTAAAAGGAGAAATTATTAAGTGTTTAATTGATTAGAGTTAAAATGGGTAAGGAATCAAACAAAAACGGAAGAAAAGAAATCGACGTTTGTAGTTGAAGGCCAATCGACCGCCTTTATAGGGCCGGTCGACCGCCCCCATATGAGCGGTCGACCGGTCAGGTGTTTCAGCTCATATTTAAGCTGACCGAATGGCTCGGATTTGTTTAAATTGAATTGGACAGTCCTCGTTTCTTCTTACCTCTGTAAATAGACCTGGAGACTCCCTCTTCTCCACACAAAATTCTATGGCTACATAAAGACTTTGTCAAAATCTATTCTCCTAGGGTTTTAGGAAATAGTAAACAACAGGTAAGTAATTTTAAATCCTAATTCCTATTCAAATTCAATCTCCAATCTTCCTTCTCTCTATCTTCTTAATTCTGAAATCTAATATGGAAATATACAAATCCATTTTTATTTATTAAAAAGGGAGAGAGATCTATTGGAGATTTAGAAGCAGTTTATTTCCAATCTAAGCCTAGAACAAAGGGATTTTTAGTGAGTGGAATTTCATTTTCCTATTCTAGAATATGTGTTGTACATATTCGGATCTGATATATGCCTCGAGGAATTATAGAAATGCAAAACCCTAAATAATAAAACCTTAGAATTACCCCAAGTAAGTATCCATCTTAGTATATGTTGGAATTTAAATTATTTTGGTATTAGTATATTATAATCATGTAAATTGTTTGAATTGGAAATCTATAGTCAATTTAACTCATCCTGTTTCTTTTTAATGGGAGTGATAAAGGGATTCAAAAGATAATGAATTAGAAATGGTGTGTAAATCACAAATTTAATTGTTGTAATTTACACCGCCTATTTCTACCACTTAAAATAAGAAATTCCCTTTTTCACTTCAAAACGTATATACAAAGGTTAGATTGACTTTATTGTTTTGTAGTTAGAGTAAATTAGAGAATTAATCCCTAATTAGAGGCATAATAAAGGGATACTTTATGGCCTTAATTAGTATTTGCATAGAATTATATATGTATATAGTGAATAGAACCTTTTCTTTCAAAAAAAATATAGTGAATATACATGTAAGTTATGACTAAGCTATAGGAATACGATGTTAGTCCAAAGCTACATAGAAGTCTGCCCAGTTAAGTTTGGCTACCAGCGGTGTGGCTTTCTGGGCTAATATGGAACATTGCATACAGTAAATAACTCCAGTGGATGCAAGATTAATCCCAATTCTATAGGGTAAACCTGTCTAGTTATTCTGGCTACCGGTTCTTATGAATAGTCGGACTAATGTGAGATGTCATAAGTTAGTTATGGCCCTTATGGGTCATAAATTACATTTGGATACGGTAGGTGAAATACTTAGGAGAGGTCCGCTTCTGGTTTGAGGTATTAAGTGGCTATGGCAGGGTCCTCCTCTTTCTTAGATGAAGTATTAAGCGACCTAATAGGATTTCTTATGATGTTATAAGGAAGAGCCATGTAGGGATTTGCCTTGGCATTAGGTCTTAAATGATGGGGATCTGCTTATTTATATGTATTAAATGATCAAAGTTTTCCTAAGCTCCATTAAAAAGGTATTAAGTGGTTTGGGTATTTCCTTTTTGCATCGTATGTGCTAGTTATGAAAAATGGTATAGTTACGCTGGAAGGGCCTTCGGGCCTATAGTTGAATTTGGACTAGTCATACTGGAAAATGCCTTAGAGCCTACAGCTGACTTTGGTGTAGTTGGGCTAGAAGGGCCTTCAGGTCTATATTTAACCTTGTGTGTGTATAATGATTTTCATACGAAAGACATATTACATTTCCGGATACTACTGTCTAGATTTCTATTATGGTAAAACTTGAAATTTCTTTCAGCAGAATTTGTTGTTCTAACTCCCTCCATATTTCAACAAACAGGTTAGGGGCGCAGGGTATTATTGAGGAAGCAAGAGGTGGGGAAAGTTGATGGATGTGGCAGTTGTCTTTCGTCATTATCTATTTTATGTTATTCTCATGTACCCAGACATTTGAGACTATGTTATTGCTATTTATATTTTCAGTTGAGATTTATGTACTAAAATGACTATGTTGAGATATTTTGGGATTTTATGAAAATGTTCTTCTGAACTGGATTTCGTTTATGGGTACATGTTTTACTATTATATTTTACCCATCCGCTGTAAAATTTTGAAAGTTAGATAGATAGCTCTATGTAATGTGTAATATTTTAAATTATCACCAACCAATAGTTATCTTAGAATGGCTCTAAGTCCAGATGGGCCTTTTCTGGGTTGGGTTTAGGTCTATTCCATGGTGGGTTGTTACATTTATTATCAAAGTATAGGTTCCTGATCAAAAGGGGAAATAAGTTGTGTATGAGAGCATACTTGTTATATTTGAAAATGTTTTTCCAATGTTTTCCAAAAGCCCATATATATATGTATGTATGTATGCCTTTAAAAAACGTGTGCAACCACACTAGGCAAATTTTCTTTTCGGCTATTATTACTCTCTTAGGAAAATGTCACTAAACAAGTTTAAAAACCCATAGACGGTTGAAATGGCCGAGAATTCTAATGCTAGGAACTCGTCTCCCCAAGGGATGCCTGACATTTATGGCATTCCAGATTGGTTCAAATAGTATTTGAGGCATGCAGGAGAGGTTCCACTTCCACGACAAGCACCTAGGCCTTTGGATTTTCCCAAATTGTGCAAGGACTTCCAAAATATGGGCGGACGCGCATATAATGGAACTGAGGATGTTCTGGAAACCAAAGCATAGATGGTTGGCTATGACTGCGTATTTAAGGAGCTTGGGTGAGAGGATAGGGTTAAGAGAAGGATTGCTGCTTGGCATCTAAAGAAGGAAGCCTTAGATTGGTCGACTATTTTTGTGGGAGAAACCAACGAGGAGGAAATCACTTGGGATGACTTTAGGACTCGCTTTGAGTTAAGATTTATGTCTAGTGCAGAAGTTAGTATGCAGTTGGAGAAGTTCATTCAACTGAAGCAAGGGAATTTGACTGTGAAGGAGGGTCAATAAATTTAATGAGTTGGCAAAGTTTGGGATGGGATTGATAGATACCCCAATGAAGAAAGCTATGAAATTTATGAAAGGTCTGAATTCCCCATCGAGGGAGTTTCTTTTAGCCCAGATTCCCATGGGCACTACCTATGAAGTTATTATTGAGATGGTCTTATTACAGAATTCTGATGGTGAGGAGAAAGGAAAGGAGAAAGAGAAGGTTGGGTCAGCATCCAAGCAAGGAGGAGCTAAGAAAGGATTTTGGGAAAACAAGAAAAATAAGGCTAAGCTGAAGAAGGAAGGGATAATTTGTCGAAGGTGCCAGAAAAAGTGACACATTGCTAAAGATTGCAAGGTTAGCTTGATGAGAGAGGAATTCAAGGGAAAGTGCTTTAATTGCTTTGAGGAGAGGTACTATCAGAATAAGTGTCCAAAACTTGCTAAAGGAGGTCAAAGTGGGCAGGATTATGCTATAGAGGCAGTTCCCATTTCGACTAGGCCACCTCAAAAGGACAAAGAGCAGGCAACCTTGGAAGGTATACTTATTATTTTTGGAAATTTTATCTGTATTTTGTTTGATTCTGGATCTACTCACTCATTCATAGCCAAACGAATAGTTAGATCCTTGAATTTGAAAACCTAAGTGGTCACTAACCCAATAGCGGTTGCAAACCCTATTGGAGGATCGACATCTCTTTCCTTAATTTGCAAAGACCTAGTTATGGACATTTGTAACATTGAGTTTTTATGTAATGCGCACCTTCTTAGCCTTGAGGGGTATGGACTTATTTTAGGAATGGATTGGTTATCACACTACAGGGTTGTCTTATTAAAAGGAGGACAATGTGGCTAAGTAGTAGAGTGGGGATATACATGAATATTCATCCAAAACTCAGTTGAGTCGAGCTATCTATATTCTCTTAGCCTACCAAAGATGAACTCTCATTTGTACCCATAGTATGAGACATTGTTGATGTTTTTGAAGAAGTCTCTAGTCTCCCACCTTGTAGAGAGATCGAATTCAGAATTGATTTAGAGAAGGATGCTAGACCTGTTGCACTGCCACTGAAGCTTATGGCTCTCAAGGAGAGGCGGGAATTAGACAAGCAAATTTCAGAACTATTGCAAAAAGGATTCATACACCGCAGCATTTCTAAATGGGAAGCATCGGTTGTCTTCGTTGCCAAGGCAGATGGTTCTTTAAGGTTATGCATCGATTATCAAGCATTGAACAAGTTGACATAGAAGAATAGGTATCCTCTACCTAGGATAGATGACTTGTTCGATTAGCTCGTTAGTGCCAAAGTCATTCCCAATTGGACTTGGCCACCGGATTTCATTAGTTAAGGGTAGCAAAAGATAGTAAACCGAAGACTGCTTTCTATACTCCAAACGGACTATTTGAGTGGGAGGTGATGCCTTTTGGTTTAACTAATGCTCCCGGCTATTTTGTTGATCTCACGAGCATAGTCTTTAGAGGGCAGTTGAACAAGTTTGTTGTGGTGTTTGTGGATGATATTATCATATACTCCAAGACGGAGAGGGAGCATCAAAAACACCTAAGGGAGGTATTAGAGACCTTAAGGAGTCACCATATTAAAGCAAAATTTTCTAAGTGTCATTTTTGGCAAAAAGATGCGAGGAAGGATTATCCGTGGATCTGGCTAAGGTAGAAGCTGTTCAAGGTTGGAAGGTACCTAAGAATGCTATGGAAGTTAGAAGTTTCCTTGGCTTAGTTGGATATTATAGAAAATTCATTCAGGACTTCGCAAAGATAGCAGTGCCTTCGCCTGACCAAGAAAGAACCTTATCTTTACGTGGGACGAAAAGTGTGCAAGATCTTTTGAGACTTTGAAGAAATTGCTGACTTGTGAACTAATATTGACGATTCCCGACGGATTGAAACCTTTTGTCGTATACACTGATGCATGTGGGATGGGATTGTGAGCAGTCCTTATGCAAGAGGGAAAAGTGGTAGCTTATACTAGTAGGTAATTGAAGGATCATGAGAAAAGGTATCCTACTCGTGACTTGGAATTGGCAGGTGTTGTTTTTGCTTTGAAGATGTAGAGGCACTATCTGTTGGGAGAAAAGTTTGAGTTATTCACCGACCACAAATCTCTTAAGTATCTCTTTTCCCAAAAAGATTTAAATCTTAGGCAGCAGAGGTGGATGGAGTTTATAGGATCATATGACTTTGAGATTCGATATACCCCCAGCAAAGGGAATGCCGTTGTTGATGCCCTTGGTCGGAGGCATGCTACTCTTAATGCTATACATAAGTAGAGGCAATTGGAGTTTCTATCGATTTTTAATTCCAACCGCCAATAGTACCCACTCTTGGATATCTTTCGGTTATGGAAGTTAGGCCGGCAATAATATATCGCATAGGGTTAGGGCAAAAGGAGAATGCTTTGTTAACTGATATTTTCGACAAGCTTGATAGGGGTGAGCATTTTCCCCATAATGGTAGATATGCTTTGGATCCTAAGGGTTGGTTGAGGAGAGATGGGCATCTTTGTGTCCTAATGAAAGAAGATGTGTTGAAAGAAGTTCTAGCAAAATGTCACCATTCTAAGATGACTATTCACCTCGGAGGGGATAAAATTTATAGAGATATGAAAAGGAATTTCTTTTGGCTCGGAATGAAGAAAATGATAGCAGAGTATGTCTCTAAGTGTCTAACATGTCAAAGGATCAAGGCGAAGCAAGGGAAGCTCGGAGGATTGTTGTTGCCGTTGGAAATACCGACTTGGAAGTGGGAGTATATATCTGTGGACTTCATTGATGGGTTGCCTAGGATTCAAAGAGGTAATGAAGCTATTTGGATTGTAGTAGACAGACTCACTAAGAGCGCCCACTTTATTCCTATTAAGAGTAATAGAACTACAGCATCTCTTGCACCAATTTATATTAAGGAAGTGGTACGACTTCATGGAGTCCCAACTAGTTAGTGATAGGAACCCTTTATTCACCAGTGAATTTTGGGGAAGTTTGCAATCTGCTTTGGGAACAACCTTGAGTCTTAGCACCACTTATCACCCATAGACCGACGGTCAAACTAAAAGGGTTAATAGAATTTTAGAAGACTTATTGAGAGCATGCATCATGGATTTTTGGTGGATCTTGGGAGATACACTTGCCTTTGGTAGAATTTGCATATAATAATAGTTATCAAGCAATGATTGACATGGCACCCTATAAAGCCTTATATGGAAGGCCATGTAAGTCGCCTAGTTGTAGGTGGGAAGCCACCAACAAAATCATACTTGAACCGGATTTGATCCACGAGACCTCAGAGAAGGTGGAACTTATTAGACGACGCACGAAGGCTGCACAGGATCGTCAGAAGTCTATGTTGACAAATGAAGGAAAGGATAGGAATTTGGTCTTCAGGAAATGGTTTTCATCAAAGTTTCCCCTCTTAGGAAGGTTATGAGGTTTGGTACTTCAGGGAAGTTGGCGCCTAGGTTTGTTGGGCCTTTTCTGATTTTAGTGAGAGTGGGAAAACTTACTTATAGAGTGGAACTTCCAACCAAGCTAGCGAGAGTTCATGATGTCTTTCATGTTTCCCATTTGAGGAAATGCATGCATGACATTGCCACAGTGGTGGAGCCTGATCGGTTATCAAATGTTGAGACGGAGCCGATCGCCCCTCATGTCACCATACGCATTGTGGAACATGGTATTAAGATGCTCTGTAACAAGGAAATTTAGTTGGTCTGAGTTCAATGGGGAGATAACCTGATGGAAAGCATATAGGAAACCTAAGAAAAGATAAAGGCTTCTCACCCCGAGCTTTTCTCTGGTAAAATTTTCTCTTCAAATTTAATAATTTGGTTGCTTCGTGGTTGCTAAATTGGATGGTAGGGTATGGTTGCCACACTCTTATTTGTTTTATTTTGCACTTATATAGAATTTCATGTATATTTAGGATGCTTACATACATGCATATATGTCACGACCTTGCATTTACATTAGGATTGAGCTCACCTACAGTATGTTTGCATACATAATCATATTGCATTTTGGTTGAGTAGATGGTTGTGTAGATTACTGTAAACCAACTGGTCGTATAACTTGGTTGTTGAGTGCGCATTGCACTCTCTTCACTTTGTGATTTCGAGGGTGAAATCCTTTTAAGGTGGAAGAATGTAACACCTAGTAAAATTCAATAAGAAATTAATAATTAGAATAAGGTTAAAAATAGAAATTCTATAAATGTCATAATTTGGTCACATAAGTTGCACCATTGCGTCTGTGGCGGTTTTCTAATGAATTTTCATATATAATATGCTGAAAACGGAGTCTATATGAAGAAGTTAAGGATGTTTGAAGTTTTCGGATTTAAAATAATTTAAAATGAATTTAATAATTAAAATTTGAATTTGGAGGAAATCTCAAGTTTGAAATTTGAATTGGAACATTCACTTAAGATATAAGTAACGTTAAAAGGAGAAATTATTAAGCGTGAATTGATTAGAGTTAAAATGGGTAAGGAATCAAACAGAAAGAAAATAAATCGACGTTGACCGTTGATGTCTGGTCGACCACCTTTATAAGGCCGATCGACCGCTCCCATATGAGCGATCGACCGGTCAGGTCGTTTCATCTCGTATTTGAGCTGGTCGAATGGCCTAGATTTATTTATGTTAAATCAAACGGTCCTCATTTCTTCTTACCTCTATAAATAGATTTGTAGACTCCCCCATTCTCCACAAAAAATTCTGTAACTATGTAGAGACTCTGTCAAAATCTATTCTCCTAGGGTTTCAGGAAACAATAAACTATAGGTAAGTAATTCTAAATCCTAATTCCTATATCAAATTCAATCTCCAATCTTCCTTCTCTTTATCTTCTTAATTCCGAAATATAATCTGGAAATATACATATCTATTTGTGTTTACTAAAATGAGGGAGAGATCTATTGGAGGTTTAGAAATAGTTTATTTCAGATCTTAGTCTAGAACAAAGGGATTTTTAGTGAGTGGATTTTTATTTTTCCTATTCTAGAATCTGTGTTGTCCTTATTCGGATCTGATATATGCCTTGGGGTATTCTAGAAACACAAGACCCTAAATAATAAAGTGGAAATTAGGGAGGCATCCCTATCATACTTTCATATTGTAAAGCGGGTCCCTGTCAAAGTTTCATTGTAAAGCGGGTCCCTGTTTTTTGGAAACGAAGAAAAATTATTGCTGAAATGTCAGCAACTTTTATAAATAAATGCTGATATTTCAGCAACTATCTGTATCAAAGTTTTATTGTAAAAACAAAGAAAAATTATTGCTGAAATGTTAGCAACTTTTATAAATAAGTGCTGATATTTCAGCAACTATCCGTGTCAAAGTTTTATTTTAAAAACAAAGAAAAATTATTGCTGAAATGTCAGCAACTTTTATAAATAAGTGCTGATATTTCAGCAACTTTCATAAACTGTGTTCACAGTGTACATAAATGTTGCTGAAATATCAGCAACTTTTATAAATAAGTGTTGATATTTCAGCAACTTTCATACACTATGTTCACAGTGTACAGAAATATTGCGGAAATATCAGCAACTTTTATGAAATGTTGCATCATGCTCTGCAATAATCGTGAATAAAAAACAGGGACCTAATTTACACTGAAATTTAGTGAAGGACTTTTCGTGAATTTTGAAACTTAATAAGGACCTGTGCCAAAAGTACCCAATAATAAAACCCTAGAATTACGCTAAGTAATTATCAATCTTAGTATATGTTGGAATTTAATTTTTTTGGTACTAGTATATTAGAATCATGTAAATTATTGGAATCAGAAATCTGTAGTCAATTTAACATATCCTGTTTCTTTTTAATGGGAGTGATAAAGGGATTCAAAACATAATGAATTAGAAATGGTGTGTAAATAACAAATTTAATTGTTGTAATTTGCATCGCCTACTTCTACCACTTAAAATAAGAATGACTATTTTTCACTTCAAAACGTATATACAAAGGTTAGATTGAATATAAATAATTCTAATTTACGATGACATATTCCTTAAGAAAAAAAGATTCTAATGCGCTCATGTATAAACAATTGTAAATGTCCATGTTGCTACAAATCTGTTTATTTGGCTATGTGGGTAGCAATTTATGTGGAATGGTAGGTGTCAAGACCCGCAAATCCGTACTCCTTGATTAAACACTAATCTCCATTGATTAACTCAAGACGCACGGAAATACGAAGCATGAGGGTTTTTTTTTTAAAAAGAAGAAAAAAAAAGTAGAAGAAGAAGAAAGAAGAAAAAGAGAAGAAGAACAACAGAACAACGTCAGAACAGAAACAATATCAAAATCTCACATATACGCAGCGGAACAATATATAATAGATAAATGAATAATCTTTAAGCAAAAGAATTATATCAGTTTATACATACATCAATCAGAGTCAATATACAACTCAATACAACAATGGAAAGTTATATAACTTGTCCTCATACAGAATACACAGCGGAATAATAAATAAGTACGAATGTACGTCTCGCCATCCAGCTTGCTTCCAAAGCTCTAGGATATCCAGAATATCCTGATAATATAACTCTAGGCTGCCCGTGTGGAAATTGGTGGGCACCCAGAGTTTAGAAGGGAAACAATAAACTCCGAGTCGGTCATGGTGACTGGTGTGAGATCGTAAAACAGTTATTTTTAAAATAAACAACAGGAAAATTTTAAAGTCAATTCGCAATGCTTTTGGAAAATGAAACTACCATAAGACCTCCCGCCACACACACAATGCAAACGCAGAATTGGAGGAGATTTCTTCTTATGATAGTCAAAGATGCTTACTACGCAAAAATCAAATCCTTTTTGATATTATTATTAGTGCATAGTGTAGAAAACATTTCAAAAGTAGAATATAAATCTTAGCTAGCATAGACATTTCGAACTATGCCTACTATAGCTACCATCCAAACAGTGGGGCGCCACCATAAGTGAATGATAGGTTCTACAACTAAAACCGTACAAGTCTCGTATTGTTTCTTTGGATTTCCAACAAATGGTCAGGCCAAGGAACTTCCCATTGCCACATGGAAACGCCTCTGGAATGACGTCCCGAGAACCTAACCGGATCTCTGCCAACACAAGGCCGGGTTACCTCTGCAAAAATAGGTAACTACTGACACGCGTATGCCATCCCCCGATCGTAACCGATCTTCCCGAGGATCCTCGATTCGCAACAACCACATAATAATAATAATGCAGTAACCACATAGGTTAAGTATCTGGGCTCCATACCATGATACCACCTCTATCCAGAAGGAATGACATACACTAAGGGGCGCTACTCCCTAGAACCTTGCTGCATCCTTCCTGTTTTGACCATTTCCGAGGTGTGAGGCTCGACGAAGTCTCGTCCACAAAGCTACGCTTTCTACAAAGCCATGCTTCGGGTCAAACAAATGATCAACCTATGATCACAAAGATATAAGATCAAACAAATGATCATATCGTAAATGATCAAACACTGATCATTTCACAGCAACACTCAGTATGCCACGTTACCAAATTGGAAGTATATCGCTGATAAATTTCAACTACACAACCTCTGAGCTCGTACGTCTCAGAGAAGGGTGTTAAGCTAAGAGAATAAATTCTCCGCCACCAACAGAAATGTATTTGAAAGAAATCAGCTTTATATCTCAATTTGTAACGTCAGACACACAATCCATACAAGTCTGTTCCGGGATCGAACAGAACCGAAGGCACTTCTCACGAAGCCCTTGCAAATCCGGATAATTTTCTAATCACGTCCGGACTTTCCATCACTAAGGGTGATAAAACCTCTAAACCGGAGATCAGCCGATGTAGAGTAACTCGACGGTAATCCTTCCGTTTTCAAAAATATCTAGTCTTCAACACCGGTCATCAAATGCAATTCATTTACGACGTATCACATATTCGGAATGGGTTATACGACCCCATGGTCCTTTCCCGGCTAACCCGAATAGTGAGCGCTTATTCAAAAATAAGTGTGGCATTCAAATTCATCCAATTCACAACAAATACCATTCAAGGTAATTATTGATAGTCAGTTATTTAACTATCAATAAAGATGCGCAACATCATCAGATTCCAAATAATTTTCCAAAATTATTTATCATCCAAAATATCTTTACTAGATATAAAATTTCCACACTTCAAAAATAAATCAACGTTTATTTTTAAAACGAATTTCCATTTCTTTTATAAATTCCATAGTGAATTTATATTTCAAAAATATCTACTGATATACGATTTTCAAATCGATTCCAATATTCATTTTCAATTTATCTTTAAGAAGATAAAATCTCAAAACGTTTCATTTCATTTTGGAAATGCATTTCCCTACTTATTTAATAATAAGTATTTCACAAATCATTTATTTTCAACACTTGGAAAATATTCGATATACTTAAACCAAATTAAGTATAAATTCATTCTTTAAGGAAATCTATTTGAGTCAAAATGAATGTTACGTAAAACATCGTTACGACGACTCAAAATCACTAGTATAGGGATTCGAAATTAAGATAGATATGTAAATCCCAATACTAAAAAAAAACATTTCCTTTCGGAAATCATTTACTATAACAACAGTGTTATAGTCCACCATTTCCTTATTTTTCGAAAACGTCTATTTCAACAATAAGAATGTTGAAATCTATGTATTTGATATCATAATACATTTTAAAAACATCTTTAAAATGTTTAACTTCATTTTCAATGTCACTTTCCCAAAACTATCCATTTTACTTAACGATATATTCACTATCCAAAATCGTGAATATACTTCACTAATTACATTTCACTATTTTCTACACGTTTTATTTCAATAATAATTCGCTATCCAAAATCGCGAATATATCTCCTTTAACAACCTTTTATATTTAATTTATCAAATCCAACTGATTTTGAATTTATAAAACAACGTTTATAAATTCTATTTCTATTTTCTAACAACTTCAATTTAATAAATCTCCTTTATTAACAATTCGATTCATAACTCAAATCTTATACCAATAATCCATAATTATAAGTTAAATACTTATAATTCCTTTATTTTACAAAATCATTTCCATTTATAAGTTCACAATTTATAAATTTCATTTATTTATAAATTCTTAAAAATTCATTTTAACGCTTATAAAAACTCGTTTTATAATACCAACATTTTAAAGTTATAAATATCAATCTTGTACATCTTTTACATACATCGTTTTTAATAATTCAAAAATTCCAATTAAAACCATTTTATAAATTTCTTAACTATTTATTTCAAAAGAAATTACCTTTTGGTTATAATTCACAAATCTTAACTTTTATAACTTTAAAGTTTGAACGTTTATTTATTAATTCAAAAATTAAATAAAACGTCTACTTCCAAAAATCACTTTAAAATCCTTTTAAAGTAAAAGTCGTTATTTTTAAACTTCAAAACTGAATCCGATGATGCAACAGCACCAATTAGTCAATCACAACAACAAACATCATATATCAATATGATAACAGAATATACATCAATATCTGTAAATAAATAAATACTAGTGAGGAATCCAGTTGGATCCCTCCAACCTGTTTCCCTGCATCCATAGATGTTAGCACAATACCAATTCCACTTCGAGGTGGAATATCGCGGTATATGGGTTTTATAAAAATCATCCGCTTACTAACGGCGCAATAGGGTCTCATCCGCTATACGAGGCGGGAAATCAGTCAATCCAATATATACATATGCCAATATGTATATATTGCTATATATATAGATATATCCTACTATATCTAATATCACATCCAATAGCAATCATCAATCAATAACTGAAAAATCAAATTTAATTTGAGTGAGAAAAATCTCACCTTTGCTTTTATTTTGCAATCCATTTCCCATTCCAATTTGTTTTTTTCCCCTTTTATAGACCTTGTATAACAAGTGTACGATTTTTAATTAATATCTGAACTGAATCGAATAATAAATTTCCATTTAATAAATTTTATTAACACATGATTTTATTTTAACCCAATTTCTTTTAAATAAATTTATTTAACTAAACCTTTTAATTTCAAATTAACTTTCCTTTTAATCTAAACTAAAATCTCATTTACATAAATATTTCAAACATTTTACTTATATATATTCCTCCAATATTTAAAAGTTTTATCCCCATACCTATATCTACTGTTTTAAATATGTATGTGAATATATACGTTTTTATTAATTTACAAACAGAGCTATACTTTCCATTTCTATTCTGTAAATGTATATATATATATATTTTTCCAACAAATGTATGTATAAATTTAATAAAGAAAATACCTCACCAGAAATCGCTCGACAACGCTACGCTGCCATCTCCATCGGCGACTTCGACTTCGTAACCCACTGCCTGCTGCCAGTGCCAGTGTCGCACCTCGCCTTCGAGTCGCCTCCTGACCATCCATCGCGAAATCGAACACATGCTACCCACTGAAAATCATCGCGAGTCACCTTCATCCATGAACAGTCACGACTAGAACCCCATTCGAGCCACCTCACCAATCATTGCTCCGCCTCGTGAGCTGCTCGCTGACCTCGTCGCGATTGCATACCCACAGCAACCCCGTGAATCCCAACATCGAACGCGACCATCCACTTCGAGCCTCGCCTGACCAGAAAACATCGCGACCCTCCCCCATTCGCTCGCGCCTCACTTCGACACGGTTGGCATAATTTTTGAAATGAATTCGTTCTGGGGGGAACTGTCGATTTATTGGAGAAGACTCGCATCCCTTTGAACCCCTCGGCATTGATTTCATTTTTTTTATTTGTTGAACGATTTGATTTTTTTTGAACGAGAGTAAAGGGCTTCGGCCATTTCTATTTTTCTTTCGTTTTGAAATGTTATGTGAATTGAAGAGAAGGAGTAACGAAGGTATTTAAAAATAAGCTGAGGCATGCTTTACACGATTTTGTTCCAGGATTTTCTGCGTGATTGTAGGCGTAGTGGAAGGGAAGATAACGTGTGTATGTTGATAAATTTAAATTTCAAATTTAAATTGAATCTCGATAAAACTTCAATGCGTTTACTCACCGTGTGCTCACATATCAACTCCGATCAATACGAAATTTGAAATCCGATAATAATTCAATATTACGGACCCAATGAAACTGGTTTCGTCGAATTCCGAGACTGCGCCTCGGACGGCGATTTTTAAATGTCGATTCAATTGATAAAATTCAAAACTGAACAAAACAATTTCAAATTCGATTCTGAAGCTTCAATTATCTTCAGTAATATCAATATGAATTTTAAAAGCTTTTGAAATATTTTTAATCAGCTCAGAATTGAAGATTCAAATCTTTATTCAACAATATATAGATTAAATTTTAAAAAATGTAATCACCAAATTCAAGGTTATATCGGGGATTCAAATTAAATCATCGTTCAAATATTTAAAATTAATTAAATATTTTCAATTTAATTTGTTCAAAATTCTGGGTCGTTACAGTAGGTTTTTATGAGATTGATATTACAAAACACCTTGTAAGCAAATTGTCCAAAACATAGCTTAGATTCGAAATTCCGTAGATAAATATAATGTATATGTACAATATAACGTATTAGTTATAACGTATTAAATATCGCATATTATCGTTATTAGAATAGTTAAGTAATATTACTTTATTGTTTGGTAGTTAGAGTAAATTAAGGAATCAATCCCTAATTAGAGGCGTAATAAGGGGATATGGCCTCAATTAGTGTTTGTGTAGAATTATATTTATGTATATAGTGAATATACATATAAGTTATGACTAAGTTATAGGGATGCGAGGTTAGTCCAAAGCTACATAGAAGTCTGCTCAGTTAAATCTGGCTAACAGCGATGTGGCTTTCCGAACTAATGTGGGGCATCGCCTATAATAAATAACTCCAGTGGACGCGAGGTTGGTCCTAATTTTGTAGAGTAAACCTGCCTGGTTAATCTGGCTACCAGTTCCTATGAATAGTCGGACAAATGTGAGACGTCACAAGTTAGTGATGGGTCATAAATCGCATTTGGATATGGTAAGTGAAATCCTTAGGAGAGGTTCGCTTCTCTTTTGAGGTATTAAGTGGCTATGGTAGGGGCCGCCTCTTTCTTAGATGAAGTATTAAGTGACCTAATAGGATTTCTTACGATGTTATAATGTAGAGCCATGTAGAGACCCGCCTTGGGGTTAGGTCTTAAATGATGGGGATCTGCCTATTTATAGATATTAGATGATTAGAGTCTACCTAAGCTCCATTAAAATGGTATTAAGTAGTTTCAGTATTTCCTTTTTGCATCGTATGCGCTAATTACGAAAAAGGCTATAGTTAGGCTGGAAGGGACTTCAGGCCTACAGTTGACTTTGGACTAGTTAGACCGGAAAAAGCCTTAGAGTTATAGTTGATTTTTGCATAGTTGGGCTGGAAGGGCCTTCGGGCCTACAGTTAACCTTGTGCGTGTATAATGATTTTCATATGAAAGGAATATTACATTCTGGACACTACTGCCCAAATTTCTATGGTAAAACTTGAAATTTCTTTCACCGGAGTTTGTTGTTCTGACTCCCTCCTCATTTCAACAAATAGGTTAATGGCGCAGGGTATTGCTGAGGAAGCAAGAGGTGGGGAAAGTTGATGGATGTGGCAGTTGTCTTTCGTTATTATCTATTTTATGTTATTCCCATGTACCCAGACATTTAAGACTGTGTTATTGCTATTTCTATTTCTATTTTCAATTGAGATTTATGTACTGAAATGACTATGTTGAGATATTTTGGGATTTTATGAAAATGTTTATGTTTCTGAAATGGCTTTCGTTTATGGGTATATGTTTTGCTATTATATTTTATCCATCTGCTGTGAGATTCTAATATTAGATAGATAGTTATGTGTACTATTTATTGTTTTAAATTTTCACCAACCAACAGCCTATCTTAGAATGTCTCTAAGTCCCGATGGGCCTTTTCTGGGTTAGGGTTTAGGTCTATGCCGAGGTGGGTTGTTACACGTATGGGTCGCAAACAAACAAATGTTCACATAATGCGAACTCACTATCAGTAAACCATAATTCGAGAGTGGCATACTCATTGAATGAATTAACCACATGCAAGGATGTAATCAAATAAGTTATATCTTACCCTAACCTAACAACTGAATTTTTTGATATGAAAGAGCATGCAATAGTAGTATCAAACAAAACTCTAAGTAGTGGAACACTAGAAATAGAAATTATACCTCCAAGCACCTACCCTTCCCTTTTTCCTCGATGGATGGTCAGGTTGCTGGTCCCTCCAAAATAAAAACTTTTGTAGGTCTTAGATCAGGACATCGCTTCTTCTTATGCGTTAGTTTATCGTGGTTAAAAAGCATTGCCGTGTTTGTCCCAATCGGTCCTAAGCACTCAGATATGTTGTGCCCTTTCTATCAACATTTATAACAAGTGACTTTCTAAACATCATTTTGTACTTCTCTTGCCCGAGCCTTTCCTCACTTCCGCTAGTTCTCATTCCCTTTTTTATACAGGTTGAACCTTTTCCCTTGCAACACCTTGGACCCAACATCAGCTTTCCTTTCTTCTTGATACAAGCAATCGTATGACCTCGCCATTTTGACCACCATCTTGAAAGGAGAAAATAAGTATGTCATTATCTTATAATTCACTCTCCAGTTCAGGCCTTTAATAAACTTCTCATTCTTCTTCAGTGGAGTCTCGATATGCTCCCTACCATACTTTGACAAGGTATTAAAATGTTGGAATATTATACCAATGGCATTCCTTCTTACTTCAGGTCTAAGTACTCTTGACATAAAATACTTTATTATGATTATGGGATAATACAGCTATCGAGGCAGGCATCTAAAATGATTTTCCTCCCTTTCTTAGCCATCGGTCTGCATACTTGTAGTCCTCTTATTAGCGTTTGCCCTAGCACCACTTAATGACAATCATCTGCTTCTTTCCTTGCTTCTTGCTTTCTATATAAGCACATTCTCGTAAGAAATGGAAGTAAGGAGAACGAGAACAATGATAGAGAGATAGATATACCCATCTATATATCTATATCAAAATACAAGTACGTTATGTATATAGCGTACAACCTCCCCAAGATGTCAATTTTCAACTATATAGTTTCTACATAGATTTCCACTTACCTCTATTTTAATTAAGTGTCGCATAACCTAAGCTCTTACACCAAGTTGTAACAACCCCTATTTTGAGACCTAAAAATAAACACCAATGATGTTGGGGTCATTACTGAATTATTTTCAAGCAACAAAACAAGATCAATTTTTTCCACCACATTAAGTAAACAGAGAAGCTAAAATACTTTTATTACATAAAATTGCCTTACAAAAATGTCATTGCATTTTCATTAACCCAATTCATGCCTATGCAAGGGTAGATATAATAAAACATAAATAGCGGTGTCATACCCGACATACGAAGATGCCGACATGAACACTTAACCAGTCATACATCTGATTCACAACAACGGAGATTTAAAACAACATTTATTAGAAAATAGGCCTCCTACTTTGTCTTCAAAGCTTTTAATCATCCTTTCCATAAGTTAATTGTTAAAGAATAAATTCGCTAACCCCAAAAGTATGAGTAAGCAGTGTAAACTCAAAGAGAGGCCTTGTTGTGGCTTGTCGAAGTCATCATAGTGAATTATGCATCCATGCTAATTCCCATTCTAGTCATCAAAGTCGAAGTCATATGATTCGTGGTCGAAGTCAATGTTCAAATCAAGATGAGAATAGAAGCACAAGCCTGTATGCAAATCAATATGCAAATTACGATCCCAAGTTAGATTGATATGCAAGTCCAAAGTTGAATCGATCCAATATGCTATGCAAGTTAGCAGTCAAAGTCAATTAATATGCTATGCAAGTATAAAGTCGAAGTTAAATATGCTATGCAATTGTTTGATTTCCATTTCCTTATGTGTATACGACTTAAGTATTATAATCGTCAAAATCCCCAAATTGCGTTAGGGTTTACAAAGTTGAAAACGTAAGAAGTGGGAGGAGAGAAAACTCGTCCCCCAAATGGCAACCCTAGGGTCATATTTATAGGGGTAGAGATGCATAACTTCGACGTGCTTCGAAATTGGCTTCAGTGAAAGTGTTGGCAATGGCTTTGGCGACTTCGATTTTGCTATGTGTTAGGCCTCCGCTTTACTCTTTTAATGGAGGTGTGCTGCAACCATAAACCATGGCATCGACGGCCTTCATAATGGCAGTCGACATCCTTTAAGGGTGGATGATGATACGAGTATGAAGCAATTACAATCATAAGGTAGCATTGATACTTCGTGGATATTAATAGCTTCCACCATTAACACCGCTTCACATAGACAAGCAGCGTCCTCCAAATACTGATGAAACACACTAACGAAGTGCAGTGTTAAGAATTAATGAAGAGCGGCATAACTTTGTGTGCCTTTGATGTCATTGTAGAACAATACTCTCGAAGTGCTTGTGAAGTGCGATGCCATTTTAATGTACTGTTGATAGCTTCCGTGACTATCGACGACGATCCCATTTTGATTACAACAGGTGAGTAGTAGTGTTGATAAAACTTAGCATCAATGAAGTGCGCTATAGGTCACTTCGATGCTCATCGATGGCTTATGAAGTTGATTATATTTGATAACCTTGTATTCTCCTATTGACTAAGTGCATCATCCTACCTCTTCGACCATGTTCTATCCTCATGTTCCCGTTATTGACCATTGCACTAATGGTATTTGTGTAACTTCGTAAGTCTTCGACTTCCTCCATCATAGCTCTTATGCTAATGTCGACTCTATTACATTAACACGACTTATTATAGCGACGTCCAGGCCAAGCAGCAGGCCGAACTCCTTCGACGACAATCATGGTAGTAACACTACTTGTTTAAGCCATAAACTTAACTTACTCGAATGAGTGCTTTGGAAATAATAAAATCACAGATCAAACATAAAGGCGGGTATGCATAAAACTTTACTCTAAACAATTTAATCCTATAATGAGACCATGCCACTAAAGCATGGAATGAGTTATCCCATCACTATTAAACGTAAATATATCAAGAAGAGTGAACATCACACAACTATAGTTATAATCATCATTACATTAATAAGTGCAACTTTCTTGCTTACTATATCCTGACTTAATTCTTTAGTCAAGGCGTTAAGTTTGCCTTTTTGGGCTACCTTTACTATTTATAAATCATGTTGTGAAAATACTTTTGGATGCCACCTATGGCCTTACACCACCTAATTCGTTCTCATGTCAGAAATAGACTCCCGGATGAAACTTATAGCATTATACCAAAGTTCTCATAATTAGTTCTCGTCAATTATCATGAATAGACATTCAGATACTTCTTATGGCCTTACACCGAAGTTCTTGTTACTTATCGTGAATAGACATTCAGATGTCACTTATGGCCTCACACTGAAGTTCTCGTCCTTAAAGACTATTGTTTGACTTTGGTTGGCTTTTCTAAGATTAGTTTCCTCTTTCCATTTTAATATGTCTTCATATTCTAACTTATCATTCACTAAGGTCATTTCATCCCTGTGAAATTTTCAACCATCACTTTGGAAGGTGGATTCCAAGGTTCTATTAAAAGTCCACTTATTTTACTTAGAAGATCTAGTACCACTTACCATCGCATGTTAAAATTGCAAAGCTAAGGCATGTTGACATAGTGTCATCACATGTTGACATTACATAACTATCGCATATCATAGTTTATAGCCACAGAAGGTTGAGCTATCGCATGCCAACCTATCACGACGCATATTCCTAAGCTATTGAATGTTGAGCCTTAAAAGCTATTGTGGGTCACTAACTAATGCTATTGAAGGTTGAGCTATTGCATGTCAAGCTATCCAAGGTTGGGCTTCAGAGATATCAGATATTATCTTTTAAGAGATATCATAGGGCAAAACTCATCGCATGTCAAAACCTATCACACGTCACAAGCTATCAAAGGTTGGGCCTTTTATAGAAGCTATCATTGCCATATTCTAAAGCTATCGAGTGCTAAGTCCGTAAAGCTATCGAAAGTTTAACTATAAAGCTATCGAGGGTCAGGGCTTTAAAGATATCGAGTGTTTAACATTAGAACTGTCAAATGTCTAGCTTTTAAACTATCGAAGGTCAAGACTTAGGGTTGTCGCATGTCTAAACTGAGCAATCATAAGACACGATGGCAAATCCGAAATTAAGTGAAAATGATATTTTACCTCAATAAAGTAATAGCTTTTAACCTAACTTGTACATATGTCATTTTTGTAGTGGTTACCTTATCTTGTAACAGTATTCTTCGACCTATTTGAAAATTGATCACCATTAATTAATCTTTTCCTTAATTACTTTACATTAATTAAGGTAACATATTTTACTAATTAATTCATAACACTTTGAATTAATGGAAAATTTTCTAAAAATTCACCAAAATTCCAAAACGTCTTCTTCTACCTCTAGTAAAAAATTTGAAATAAAATATTTTATTTTATTATTTTTAAATATTAATTTATACCTGAAATTAGCCATTTTCCACTTAGAAAATTCATAATTAATTATGTCTTCATCCAAAAATTATAAAATTTAAAAATGATCACAGTTTTAATATTTAAAACATCATATTAAACTTTCGTGACATTTTGTGAAGATTAAATCATGTTTTTCCCTAAACATGATCAAATTTTATTCATTTAAATATTAAACATATAGAAAATAATTTCTAATTATTAAACATAATTCATAATGTTTAAAGCAGCCAATACATATCAAATTCGAAGTAGGTTTGGAAGTAAATTATAGAAAGTTTTACTTACTTATATTTGTAGATGTTGATTAAAATTCTCGTTTTCTTCTTGGAGATGAAAGGTTTACTCTTTTAGTTTTGATTTCCTCTCCTTTCTCCTAGCAATGGTGCCTGCCTAAGTTTGATGGTGTTTTGTTTGTTTTGTTCTAAAAATGAAGTGAATGTAAAATGGAGAGGTCAATAGATTAAGAGCTTATATTATAACAATCATTTTTTGCTAAGTTTAAATTCTTTATTACCTAATCTTATTCATTAATTTTCCTTGATATAGATATTCAAATTTATTACCTTATATGTAGATGGTCGAATTTATTAATTTCCCTTAATAAAAATTCGAACATTCAAATTCATTATCCTTTAATACAAATATTCAAATTCGTTACCTTACACGTATATGGTCGAGTTTATTACACTAGTTACTCAAATTACCAACATTTAAAATGACTCATATTTATTCTTCAAATCTACTTTAATAATTCATCCAATTAAATTTCCTTAATTATTTCTTAATAAATTCTTATTAATAATTTAAATTAATTTCCTATATTCTAGCACTCCAAAATACGGGTGCTATAAAGTTGGTGTTTTTGTATATGTCGATCCAATACTCATGGTTACGAACACATTAGTAGTTGTAATCGATAAAACACTTCCTCTAAGGATTTTATACTTATATATATCTAATATAGTTAATTCTTTATTTATATTACAATATAAGAACCCGTATAATAGAAAAAAACCCAAAAGCATACTTTATTTTGAACAAGATTGTTTATAAAATCAAGTTTATATAACAAATTACATGACTACCCATAAGGCAGACCTTTAACTCTATCAGACATGAGATATGTGATCCTCAAAGGATGAGTGTCATGCGTCACATAACTTGTGTCAAATCCACCCAATATCTAGCCCAAGATACTTGTATATATTACTTCGATTACGCATGTCAATCTACATACAAGACTCCATCAAGTCATGCCTCACTTCGATAAGTGCATGATGTGATAGAGTTAGGGTTATGCCCTAGGAGTAGTTATGTAATTTGCTACATATATCTAACTTAGTGATCGATCATGTTAATAAAAAAAGTATTTGATTTCTATTATATACTTTTTTATATAGTGATATAATTAATTAAGTAATCAATTTAAAGTATATAAATAATAAATTTCATAAATGAAATGTTATGCGATTATAGTTGCAAATAGTTACAATCATAAGTAATTAATCATAATATAAGATAACATTTTGTTTTAGATATTCCTGGTCGAGATGTTTCGAGAAAGGATATCGATACATTTGTTGGGACTAGAATACATAACGCACTCTAAATGTTGGGCACCATTACTCGTGGCCGTTGGGGCACTATGGGGTTACGTAATAATAGTTATTGAATAACCTTAAAATGAATCATTCAAGAATTTCCTATTGGTTAATAATAACTAAGATCAAACAAGAAATCTCGAAGTGATGATATTATATAGTTCTCTCGACTTTTGAAACTTTTGAACTTTAATGTCGACACTCTACTTTGATTATAGTTAAATCATGGCATGGCGTCCATTGAACGACCATGGTTGAGTCTGAGTTAAAGCATTAGAATTGAAACACTATTTAATAGAGAATTTGTCTCCCCACTTATACGAAGTTAGTATCATGATCAACTATAGTCAACTCAAGGTCAAAATCTCTAGCCAAAGTACGAGTAATAATAAAGTTATTATTGAACTAAGAACTTTTTTTATGGACTAACCAAGTTGAATGTGGATGGTATTGGAATTTTGACCAAAACCAAACTCCATAATGATATAGTGTTTATAAAGAGATTGGTGTAAATAACCATTACTAAATGGTATCGCTTAAGAAATTATAAAATGTGATTTTATGAAAATGTTTGTAAGCTACGAATTTGATCAAACTGTCGCATTATTAGTTAAGATGACATGTGAACAGTAATATTTGAATTGTTCAATTAATTATTGACCGAATTCACACCTCTAAGTCATACAACTGTATTTATGAACTCTCTAAAAAAACCACGTAATTTAATTAATTTATAAAATGTTTTAAATTAATTAATATTCGAGAAATATTGATTATTGTTTAACTTATTGATGTTTGGTGTTGTTAGTAATTATTTGGATGTGTGTGTATATATATAAGTTATATATGTTTGTATCAATATACGATATCGATCTGTATTCAATAGGTTTTAAATATAGTTAATTATTTGACAAGCTTTTGTAAATAATTATCCATGTGATCGAATGATGTAGTTTGCCATGCTAAAGAGAGTGGAAGGGATATGAATGAAGATTTAATTGAAAATTAATTGAGAACTAAAAGTGAAAACTTTAAAGAGAGAGTAAGAAAGGTTTTTATTCTCTCACAAAAACAAATCCTATCATTCATTTACTTTCTTAAATTCAATTTTCTTTCGTTCACTTTTCTTTGCTCTCTTCCTAAATTTTCATGACCAAAAATCAAATGAGACATTTTCAAAATTTTATCAACTCTAAATCAAATACAAACATCAAATAAAATAAATTAAGTGGTTCATTCTTCTCTTATAAAGCTGAGTGTGGATTACTTGAGATCTAAGGAGAAATCTCAAATCAAAATGTTACAAAGAGAAAGACTATTTAGATTAAATTTTGGAGGATCTACCATTCAAAGGTGCGATCAACGATGACAACTTCAAGGTATATCTCTTGTTTACATTTTTGTTCACATATACCACTTGTTAGATAATTTATAGAATGGTTCCAAGTTCGCATGTATTGTCTCACTCAATTGCCTATGATTAAATTGATATGTTTTATTCATTAAGTAATACTGATATAGATCTTTGATTTTTTAAAATAGTTTTTGGATATCATAATATATATATATATATCCATGTGTATGTGTGTTTTATTTTATTTTAATAGTTATTGTAAGGACCCGATTCTTCGACTTCCGAATATCGACATCGATACGTCCACTGTATCGACTGCCGAGCAAACGAATGCCGGAAAACCGAATACTTAGGGTTTTAAAAGAAGAGGTAGAAGAAAAGATAGAAGAAAAGAGAAGAGAAGAACAACAGAACAACATCAGAAACAGAAACAATATCAGAATCTCACATTTCGCAGCGGAACAATATATAATAGATAATCACTAGTCTTTTAAAACAAAGAACTATATCAGATTATACATACATCAATCAGAGTCAATATACAACAATGGACAGTTATATAAACTTGTCCTCATACAGAATACACAGCAGAATAAATACTATCAGATACAAATACTACGTCTCGTCATCCAGCTTATCTCCAAGCTCCAGAATATCCTGATAACCTAACTCTAGACTGCCCGTGTGGAAATTGGTGGGCACCCAGAGTTTAGAAGGGAACAATAAACTCCGAGTCAGTCTTGGTGACTGGTGTGAGATCGTAAACAGTTATTTTTCACAAAGAAAATAAAATAGATTCGCAATGCTTTTGGAAAATGAAACTACCATAAGACCTCCCGCCACACACACAATGCAAACGCAGAATTGGAGGAGATTTCTTCTTATGATAGTCAAAGATGCTTACTACGCAAAATCAATTCTTTTTGATATTATTATTAGTGCATAGTGTAGAAATCATTTCGAAAGTAGAATATAAATCTTAGCCAGCATAGACATTTCGAACTATGCCTACTATAGCTACCATCCAAACAGTGGGGCGCCACCATAAGTGAATGATAGGTTCTACAACTAAAACCGTACAAGTCACGTATTGTTTCTTTGGATTTCCAACAAATGGTCAGGCCAAGGAACTTCCCATTGCCACATGGAAACGCCTCTGGAATGACGTCTCGAGAACCTAACCGGATCTCTGCCAACACAAGGCCGGGTTACCTCTACAAAAATAGGTAACTACTGACACGCGTATGCCATCCCCCGATCGTAACCGATCTTCCCGAGGGTCCCCGATTCGCAACAACCACATAATAATAATAATGCAGTAACCACATAGGTTAAGTATCTGGGCTCCATACCATGATACCACCTCTATCCAGAAGGAATGACATACACTAAGGGGCGCTACTCCCTAGAACCTTGCTGCATCCTTCCTGTTTTGACCATTTCCGGGGTGTGAGGCTCGACGAAGTCTCGTCCACAAAGCTACGCTTTTCAAAAGCCATGCTTCGGGTCAAACAAATGATCAACCTATGATCACAAAAATATAAGATCAAACAAATGATCATATCGCAAATGATCAAACACTGATCATCACACTGCAACACTCAGCATGCCACGTTACCAAATTGGGAATATATTGCTGATAAATTTCAACTACATAACCTCTGAGCTCGTACGTCTCAGAGAAGGGTGTTAAGCTAAGAGAATAAATTCTCCGCCACCAACAGAAATGTATTTGAAAGAAATCGGCTTTATATCTCAATTTGTAATGTCAAACGCACAATCCATACAAGTCTGTTCCGGGATCGAACAGAACCGAAGGCACTTCTCACGAAGCCCTTGCAAATCCGGATAATTTTCTAATCACGTCCGGACTTCCCATCACTAAGGGTGATAAAACCTCTAAACCGAAGATCAGCCGATGTAAAGTAACTCGACGGTAATTCTTTCGTTTTTAAAAATATCCGGTCTTCAACACCGGTCATCAAATGCGATTCATAACGACGTATCACATATTCGGAATGGGTTATACGACCCCATGGTCCTTTCCCGGCTAACCCGAATAGTGAGCGCTTATTCAAAAATAAGTGTGGCATTCAAATTCATCCAATTCACAACAAATACCCATTCAAGGTAATTATTGATAGTCGGTTATTTAACTATCAATAA
This sequence comes from Allium fistulosum, assembly GCA_030737815.1. NCBI lineage: Eukaryota > Viridiplantae > Streptophyta > Magnoliopsida > Asparagales > Amaryllidaceae > Allium > Allium fistulosum. The sequence goes on along the minus strand of CM060905.1, from coordinate 874,237,602 downwards.
AGATGCGCAACATCATCAGATTCCAAATAATTTTCCCAAATTATTTATTTCCCAAAAATATCTTTACTAGATATATAATTTCCACACTTCAAAAATAAATCAACGTTTATTTTTCTAAACAGTTTCCATTTCCTTTTATAAATTCCATAGTGAATTTATATTTCAAAATATCTACTGATATACGATTTTCAAATCGATTTCAAGTATTCAATTTCAATTTATCTTTACAAAGATAAATTCTCAAAACGTTCATTTCATATTGGAAAAGCAATTCCATACTTATTTAAAAATAAGTAATTCACCAATCTTATTTATTCTCAACATTTGAAAACATTCAATCTACTTAAATCAATATTTAAGTACATATTTCATTCTTTAAGGAAATCTATTTGAGTCAAAACGAATGTTACGTAAAACATCGTTACGACGACTCAAAAACACTAGTATAGGGATTCGGATTTTTAAGATAGATATATATATCCCAATACTTCATAAAACATTCCCTTTCGGAAACCATTTACTATAACAACAGTGTTATAGTCCACCATTTCCTTCTTCCCTCGAAAATGTCTATTTCAACAACAAATGTTGAAATCTATGATTTCGATATTCAATACATTTTAAAACATCGTTAAAACAATTAACTTCATTTTTAAATGTCACTTCCCCAAAATAATATCTATTTTACTTAACAATATATTCACTGTCCAAAATCGTGAATATACTTCACTAACCACATTTCAATCTTTTCTACACATTTTATTTCAAGAATTATCCACTATCCAAAATCATGGATAAAATTCCCTTAATCACTTTCTATATTTAATTTATCAAATTGTGATTTATTTTCGAATTTATAAAACAACGTTTATAAATTCATCTTCATAATTCACAACAACTTTGATTTAATAAATCTCCTTTATTAACAAATTCGATCAATATTCCATTTAAAGGCAAAAATCCAATTTATAAGTTAATTTCTTATAAATCTCCTATTCGACGGTTTCATCCATTTTATAACTTCACCATTTATAAATCTATAAATTTCATTTACTTACGAATTCCATAAATATTTCATTTTTAACACTTATAAAAACTCGTTTTATAATACTAATATTTTGATTTATAAATATCAATTTTTATAAATCTTTTTATACAAATCGTTTATAGTCATTCAAAAATCCCAACTTAAACCATTTTATAAATAAATCGACTTTTATTTCAAAAACGACACTTTGGTTATATTTCACAAAAAATTATAACTTTTATAACTTTAAAATTTGAACATTTATTTATTTAAAATAAATCACTTCAAAAATAAATCAACGTATATTTTCAAAGATCACTTTAAAAATCTCTTTTAAAATCAACATTTATTTTTAACTTTTAGAATTGGATCCGATGATGCAACGCACCAATTAGTCAATCACAATTTTCAATATCATATATCAATATGATAACAGAATACATCACAATATCTGTAAATAAATAAATACTGGTGAGGAATCCAGTTGGATCCCTCCAACCTGTTTCCCTGCATCCACAGACGTTAGCACAATACCAATTCCACTTCGAGGTGGAATATTGCGGTATATGGGTTTTATAAAAATATCATCCGCTTACTAACGGCGCAATAGGGTCTCATCCGCTATACGAGGCGGGAAATCAATCAATCCAATATATACATATGCCAATATGTATATATTGTTATATATAGATATATATCCTATTATATCTAATATCACATCAAAATAGCAATCAAATCAAATCAATATCTGTCATACAAATATACTTTGAGTGAGAAGATCTCACCTTAGCTATTTATTTGCAATCCCGTTTTCATTCCAGATTGTTTTCTTCACAGTTTCTAACCTTACTGCAATATACATCGATCTCGACTACAGAACCTTCGCCCAAAATCAATTTCGACATCGAAGCTTCCTAAAATCCTTATACTTCGACCAGAACTGTCGTTCCCACGAATCAACTTCACCTCCTCTCGCCTGCGCTCGGTAGAGCCACCATCGAACTCGCGAATGCCCTAGCTCGTCGCGACCCAGACTGGCGAGTGTCACCGCCGAAGGTCGAGACTCTTGAAATGCCTCGACTTGCCTTGCGTTCATGCCAGAACTTCGCCATCACGTTGCCCAGATCTCCACGTCGCCACTGAACGACGAACTGAAGACGCCGCACCTCGAACTTAGCCCTCCAGGTCGAATCGACCTTCCTCCAATGCTTGCTCGAGCCACCTCAACCCACGAATTCGAGAACTGCCGCGATTCCATTTGAAGAACTCGAGAGGAAGGGCACGCGATGAACTCGAATTGATTTTATTTTGAACGAAGGGAGATTATTTTTTTTATTTTTGAGTTCGGCCATTGATTTGTTTTCTTCGTTCAATTTGGAACTGAGGAGGGAGAGGAGTATTTGAAAACGAAAGAGGATGGTTGGCACGATTTTCTCCTTGATTTCAGACGTGAATTTAGGTGTAATCCTAGGGGAGATAACGTGTGGTGTTAAATAATATAAATTTTAAATTTTAAATTGAATTCGTTCTAAAATTTTGACGCGTTTTCTAACCGTACGGTCACAAAACAACTCCGAAAAATACGAAAATTGAAATCCGGTAATAATTCAATATTACGGACCCAATGGAACTGGTTTCGTCAAATTCCGAGACTGCGCCTCGGACGGTTATTTTTAAATATCGATTGAACGATAAATTTCAAAACTGAACAATTCATTTTCAAATTCGATTCTGAAGCACCAATTATCTTCAGTATTATCATTACGAATTTATAAAAGCTTTTGAAATATTTTTCTTCAATTTTAAAATTGAAGATTCAAATTTTTTTGTTCAACTCTTAATAGATTAAATTCTATAATTTAATCGCTAAATTCAAGGTTATATCGGGGATTCAAATTAAATCATCATTCAAATATTTAAAATTAATTAAATATTTTCATTTTAAATTATTAAAAATTCTGGGTCGTTATAGTTATTAAAATATATGTCGGTATCTCAAAACTATTGTTTTAATTTGGGCTTCAAATCTAAAATTCAATATGTTATTTTACAAAATGATTTGATTATATATCCATGGTTGAGTTGAAACTTAACATACACAACTAAAGATTTCAAATTGCCTGATAAATAGTAATAATGATTTAGATGTTTTGAATTTAATGTCTCAATATCATTCGTCATTCAAAATGTTATTGTACGAAATGTGTGTGTGTATTAAGTTGGAATTGCAAGCATTTGAATTTTAGATTTGTATATAATTAATGGTAATAAATGATGGAGCAAAGTAAGAAAGTTTGTCTTATAACTTATTTACCAAATCAAAGTTGGATTTTTATTGATATTGAATTTCAAATTTGCAGTTTTTACTTTGTCAAATTAATAAACTTTTGGCTGAAAATTTTATGCACATATACATAAATTAATTAATTTTAAATAGTCAAAGATGTATTTGAATTACTAGATCAAGATCTAGTAAATGGTAATAGAGGAAGTAGTATATTAAGAGGAGATTCTTTCTTGATCTCCTTCTATCTAGAACAACCTATACTTTCAGTTTTGTATCTTAACATAAGTAATCAAATGCATTTTAAATAATAGTTTTGAGACAACGGATGCTTATATGAATGGTGAATGTGTCCGTTATAGATGTATCTTCCAAAATTTATATATGTACACATTAACTATGCACATTATATTATATTTGCACATGTTATATATGCATATGGGTATATTATGATATACTCATATAATATATAAAATACCAAATAATTGAATTCTTTGATTGACTAATCAAAAAATTAAATAAATTAAATTTTATCTATAGTAATTAAATTAGATATAATAGACTCATTTAGGCTTTGTAGGCCCAATAAAGATCTAAATAGGATGTTTTTTAAATCCATATATTTTATGTACTGCCAATTGGCCTAGTTCTTTCAAGGTATTAAAGCCCTAATGGTCTATGCTGTTTAATTATCAACTTTAGGGCCAACTAATAAATATAACCATTCATTTGGCTAACTTGAATAATAGTGTCTTGGTTTGGGGTTAGAAAATCAAAGATTCTCCCCTTCTTGGCTATCAACTTGGCCTAATTGGTAGATTAAATCAGAAACGTTGGCCCAATTGCCCAAACTGATTTTGGCCTTGGGCTAATTTTCAAAACTAAGTTTGAAAATTTTAAGTATATTTTAAATTTAAAAGTTAAGATAAAAATATAAAATAAATTTTATAAATATTATAAAATATTTTTCAAAATTATTTTGAAAATAAATTTTAATAACCATGAAAATTATTTAATGTTAATTAATTAGATTAAAATAAACAATTAATTAAGGTTAACTGATTAAAATAAAACATATATATTAGGGTGTGTGTATATAAATATAAATGCTACTATATAATAAATATATTTATCTTAAATTGTTTAAGGTAAATTGAAATAATTTCGAATTTATTAAAATACTTAATTAAATTTGTTTTAGTTAAATAAAATACTTATTCGATAAATTAGTTAACTAAATGCTAATTAATTAAGGTATATATATAGTGCTATATGTATATATAACCATAAATTTTATAGTGTGTATTCATCTTAAATTAGCTAGATGAATAAATAAAATTTTAAAATTTAAACAATTTAATTACTTTTTTATTTAATTAATAAGAATTAAATTAACTACATATGATTTAATTAATAATAAATAAAATTAAAACAAGATTTAATTAATAATACACATAAAAATATTACATATAATAATTAAATTATAAACGTTATAAATGAATTAAACTTATATAATATGAATGTATAACCTTAATTGGAACTTTGAGAAACCAAACTTAGATTTAAGAAACAAGTACATGCATATTGTATGTATACTTTGATTTCGGATGTGTTCGACACTTGAATTACATGATATTTCATAAGAAATACACTATTCGATAAATTGATATCACTCAATATGTGTGTGTATTAAAGATTATGAATCCTTAATATATAAGTTGTTCTTTACCATTTATATATTACTAGATTACTTGCATACTCTTTAGTTGTTGATATTCCTCATGCTAAGGATGTTATGTGTACTACTATCAATATTTTGCCTGGACGAGGTAAGATAAATGCACATATTTGCTGATATTCCTTAAGGTACATGCAACATACTTAGGCCATCGTAAAATGTTAGGTATGAGTGAATAATCTCTTTCAATTTATTGATATTCCTCAAGATCGAGATGAGAGTATGAAAAAGACCATGGGCTAAGGGTTTTATACGATAAAACCAATAAAGTGTTATCCATTGCTTGTGGGACTATGATTTGTGACATTCCTTAAGATCAGAATCCCAAGGCAAATGAGTTCTAACACCCACTAGAGAAATCGAAAAGTTTTTATGTTTTTTAGGGTTTTGAGAAACATAAAAATCTAGTCGGAGTCTTATTAGAAAAATGAAATGAATACATTTAACCTTCCTAATATTGTAAGAATATATGCTATACTAGTTAAAATCATCTACTGCAATGAATTTATATAATAAATATAACTAATAAAATGTTTATTAGTTAAGTATATACAAATGAACTAAACGAAGATAGACATAGAAAGATAAAATATACTTACCAATAAATCTTTTGGCAAGTTGTCACATCAAGACCCATGCAAGAGCCATTTACACACCGCTAAAATTTCATGCCTTGGTCGCTTAAGTCGAGATTGTGCATTGTATTTTATGAGTTTTGAACCCTTAAGTAGTACAAGAATATGGACATTTGATCCATAATGGATCACATATAAATGTTATATGGCGGACAATCGCAATTCGTAATGTACGAAACTTCGATAAAATTAGTTCATTCGAAATAAGCAAGTAAACCATAACACGAGATCGTGTATTCAATACAATTGATTACAATAAGGATCTTATTTTGTATGATGTACCACTAGACCAAGATCTACAAGATGTATCGATGAATTCGATCATTGAAATTTCAGTTTGATCAGTTTACATTAAGTGCAACTAATTCGATATTTGTAAATTTTAAGGATGACTGAATGCATTTTGAAAGAGTTAGTTATGGTCTTATAGCAAGGGCTTCCTTTTTAATGGTTTGACCATTTTGAAAGGAAAGCGAATGTATGATAGTAGATATAACATAGGCACAGTTAGGAAGAAGAGAGTGAATGTTCACCTCTGCTTCAAGAAGAGACATTGGAAACAAGAATTGTATACTAAAAGATACTTCATGTGGAATGAGAAATGAGAGTTCTGTTCCAAATCAATGAAAAATTATTTTCTATTAAAATTATTTCTTCGAGTTCGAGATATTTGATCTAAAACTGTCGATTGTAAACTAGTTGCAGTATATGAAATAAAATTCCTCAATAAGTGGTTGAATGGAACTTCATAGTTTGTAAGCTTTTATAATAATGACGGAAATAGTGGGAGCATACCATATAACACTTCTTAATGGACGCACAAAGTTATGAAAAATTATTTTTGTAAACATATCAAATACTATTTATGAAATAATAATTATTTTCAGCATTGATTGGAAATAGACATGGTTTTATTTCAAAATAAATAATATGAGTATTCATTATAAGGTAAAAAAATCAAGATCAATAAGATCAATTATGTTCACTGCATAATGGGCCCCTTTGAAAAGCATTGGCGCACGTGTAAACGAGGTGCTCTACCTAACTGAGCTGTAGCCCTTGTCTTAGACATCTTAACATATAGAAAATTTCATGTCAAGATCGAATCCCACATGAGAGTTCTTTAATACACTTACTGGTTAATGGATTTGTATTGTGTTGAAAAAGTATTCCACCTATAATCCTTGAGGCGATGGGTCCTTTTTTATGATGATGAATAACATACTTAGCTCAGTGGTTAAAGTATTGCTTTCATACGGCGGAAGCATTGGTTCAAATCCAATAGTAAGTAGAACTTATTAGATACCATCAACTCTGGTATCTAATGTGTTTTTCTAGTCATCTTCTTTAAAATGGTATTCATTTTCATAACAGAAGTGATACATCAAAAAATACAATATCTAAAAATTCTCAATTATTTTGGAAATATAGACTAAGCCTCATCTATGAGGAATAATTCAATAGTTATATGATTATGAATCATATATTACTGATAATTTGTATCTCATAAGGTTAAGGGCAAAGCACCCATTCAACGGGAGCGATATAAGAGTTGGTGAACTCTTCAGATTGATACATATAGTTGTTTGCAATCGTAAGTTTAATGATATCAATATGGTTCCACATACTTCATTAAATTCACTAATAGGTTATCATAGATATGAACATGTTTATTTGATATACATGTAGTATGTTTATAATAAGTTTATAGAATATAAAATGGAAGTGAATAACCGCAAAAGAAAATAAAAACAGAATTTGATTTGATCGAAAGGATGAGTGAGTGTATTGAAAAGAATTCAAAAAATACCTAAAATGAAAAAGATTCAATCTCAAAAGTCATTCCTCCCTATGATACATAATGATGCATTAGTAAGGAGTAATTAGAACTTTGATAGGCAAAGTACAATTGATAATGAGTGAAGTTGAGTTAACTTTTTCCTATTAGGATGTGTATTTAAGAGTAAGTACATAGGTTAAACTTAATTTCATCTAAAGAATAGTTTACAAGATCATACATGATAAAAATTTATAGACAACCCCTATATATCCTAGGTCAGGGAGCTAAGAAGTAGTGTAAGTCGAAAGGTTGCACATAATATTTGTTCGTGAGTGATCTTGTGTGGATAAGCCCAAAGTAGTTTAGGGTAGGTTAATATTGATTGAGCAACTTATGTTATGAATATAAATTTTGGTAAACTTGGAATTGAATCATTTACACACACACAAAGACAGTTCATAAACTGTTTTTGAATGCATGTTCCATTATACTGAGAAATAACTGTTGTTTCAAGAGTCTCCAACTTCATGATGAAGGAATTTCTTATAGAGATTATTAGTAGCAAAATGAATTTGGATACTATCCAAAGATAATATTGATTATGAAGGATAAAATGAAATTATCTAAGCCAAAATAGACATGACTTGTTACAATGTATAATAAGAACTCTCGCGCAATAAACAGAAACAATGAATTTCATATTAATGTCGAGAAAAAATTTCCTCAATTGTCAAATAAGTCATTAAGAGTATTGACTCTGCTATATGGTATAATGTGTAAATCTGGAATGAATTCTAAGTACATTATCAAAATATGATTTTGGTAGCGGTACCCGAAAGAATATGATCCTCCAGCCGTAAAAGTGTTTCTGTGAAAAGGACCAATGTAGTTAAAATATAGCAAGCTACGTTGATAAGAATAACAGTGAAATTTCAATTGTTGAAATTAACCTAATAGATTCATTATTCAAGGTGCTTAAGTTAATTCGGATTTTACATGCAAATTTATCGCTTGGTATGATTTTGAGTTTTGGCACATATATGTGAAATGAAAACTCTAAATAATGATGTAGAAAAATCTGCTTGCATATAACAACCAAAGTGTCTCGAAGTCAATGGGAGCAATACTCAGTTTGTAGGTTTTGCATGGGATCTAAAAACTAATACAAAAGTACCGTTCAACAAGCATCAGAATCCAACGAACATTTTGACGGAGAAATAAACAGTTTGAATTTCTAACAAAATGCAAAGGAAGCTTGTGTTTGTAAGAAAATACTATAAAGGTACTAGAATATTTCTAAAAAACTATAACTAAACAAAAAAATCATGGTTGTTAACGATGTACCGGTGTTAAAATTATTATAGTTTGGTTGTTTAATTCTCGATATTATATTTAAAAGGACGTCTTTTATAATCAATATAAAAGGATGTTGGGAATGTTTTAAATGATATGCATAGACACGATATTAAAATGTTTAACGTGGAGCATGTGAGATCGATTTCTTACATGTTGGCAATATGAATTGCCATACATGTTGTGTTGTCTACAATATCGCATTCTGCTTATGTATTTGGTACATAAAGCAGATATCCAATTCGAATTAGGACCACTAAATGAAAATCTAAAATGTTCATGAAATACCAAAGAATTGTTTAAAGAAGAAAGTGATAGTTTTCAATTCATGTCAATGGTTGTTTCCTTTAGAAAAACTGATTTATGCACTCTTATGTATTGTTAATCGGTAAGACAAGATGCATCTACATCTACTTATCAAATCATGAGTTTCTTCTGTTCTAGGCTAACTAATTTTCTTCCTTCATAGAAAAATGTTATCCAAGATATTTATCGCGGCTTCTTATGAAGGAGTAATCGGATTCAAACTTCATAAGCGATATCGAATGTAGTATATCAATCCCAAATTCGTGAAAAATTATAGTTAAGGAGTTATAAGTTGGAATTGTTCCAAACGAAAGGTTATGGCTGACCAAAAGAATGAGTACATCACCTTGAATAGCACCACAACAAAAGCTGTATAATGCATAAATTTATAACTGAGTTGGGGTGATTCCAAATGTTGAGAATCACTTAACGTTGTTATGCGATAACAATGACACAATGCATATCACGAAAGAACATAAAGCTTACAAGAAGTCGAGAAACATACTCCAAAGGCTTCTATATGCTAAAGACAATTTATCAACATCGGAGAGAGTTGATTGATAAAGTAGATAGTTAAGATAATATAACATATCCATTCACAAAAGGACAAACTATTTTACTTTCAGAAAACTAATCAGAGGAATGAGATTGAGATTCCTTAATTGACCCGAAGTGCAAGTGGGAGATTGATAGGTTAGGGGTATGCACTAGGGCTAATTATATAATTTGTTACATATATTTAACTTCGTGATCTATCTTGTTCATAATAAAGGTAATTGATTTACAATATATACTTTGTTATATAGTGATATAATTAATTAAGCGACTAATTTAAATTATATAAATAAGAAAATCTTTAAATGAAATGTTATGTGATTGTAGTTGCAAATAGTTGCGATCATGAGTATTTTATTTTATAAATTCATCGTCGAGATGTTTCGAGAAAGGATATTGATTCATCAGTTGAGACCAAAGTACATATTGCTCCCCAAATGTTGGGCAGTGTATTATTCATGGCTGTAAGGGGAACCAAGGGGTTACGTACTGGTAATTATTGGACAGCTGTAGAATGACTCATTCAAGAGTTTCTCGTTTGTTAATAATAACTAAGTTCAAATAAGAAATCTCGATGTGATGATGTTGCACGGATCTCTCGACTTGAGAATACCATTGAACTTCAATGTCGATACTCCACTTCAATTATAGTTAAATTATGGCATGACATCCATCAAACGACTGTAGTTGGGTCAGAGTTGAAGCATTGGAAGTGAAGCACTATTAAATAGAGAATTCGTCTCCTCGGTTATGTGGGGTTAGTATTGATAGAGTTAGGGGTATGCCCTAGAAGCAATTATGTAATTTGTTACATATATCAAACTTGTTGACCAATCTTGTTCGAATAAAGGTATTTCTTTCTATTATATACTCGATATAATGTGGTTATATTAATTAATCAATTTAATAAAAGTATATTTTAATAGAAAAATCCATAAATGGTATGTTTTGTGATAGTAGTTACAATGCGTTATAACCGTGAGTAATTTGTCACAGTGAAACAAATGTACCATTTTAAATGTTCCTAGTCTAGATGCTTCGAGACTGGAGATCGATATATCCGTTGAGACTAGATTTCTTAACGCTCACCAAATTTTGGGTAGCGTATTACTCATGACTGCTGGAGACACCAAGGGGTTACGTACTAATAGTTATTTGGATAACTATGGAATGACTCACTCGATAGTTTTCTGTTGGTTAATATAACTAAGGTTAAGTAGAAAATATCGATGTGACTAATTTACACAGTTCTCTCGACTTGAGAATACTGTTGATCTTCAATGTGGAAGCTCCGCTTTGATTATAGTTAAATCGTGGCATGGCGTCCATCGAACGGCTATAGTTGGGTTGAGTGGAAGCATTGGAAGTGAAACACTATTCAAGAGAGGATTCGTCTCCTCAGTTATATGAGGTTAGTATCACGATCAACTGAAGTCAACTCAAAGTCAAAGTCTCTGGCCAGATCATTTCGGTTAATAATAATTGTTATTATTGAACCAAGGACGTTGTGTTTGGACTATAAAGTTGAATATGGATGATATTGAAATTTTGACCATTACCAAATTCCATAAATCCAAAGTAATATAGTTTTGACGAAGAGAATTGGTGTAAATAATTGTAACTATTAGGTACCGCTTATAATAAGTAAAATTGGATTTTACCAAAATATGTGTAAGCGGTAAATTCTGCCAAAATGTCTCACCACCTGCTAAGTGACGTGTGAACGTTAATATTAGAATAGTTCGATATTAATCGCCGACTGAATTTACAAATTTGAGTCGCACAACCGTAATGATGAATTCTTTGAAAAACCGCATGATTTAATTAATTTATAAAATGTTGTAAATTGGTTAAATTAATCGATATATGAGAAATATTTATTATTATTTATTCGATGTTTGGAAGTTTTTAGTAATTATTTTAGTGCATTTATAAAAGTTATATTTGCGCATTGATATACGATGTTGATGTAATTTAAAGATAATTGCATGAAAAGATTTATGGAAATTTTATGTCATTTGATGACAATGATTTGTGGAAATTTTATGTCATTTGATGACATACGTGTAAAGAAAAGATTGGAGGGAGAGAAACAATCAAGAGAATTAATTAGGGAAGTTTTAATTAAAGAATGGAAAAGGTTTCAATCTTTCAAATAAAACATATTCTCTAATTCATTCTGTACGTACAATTCATTCTTTCTCATTCCGTCTGTTTCTTTCTCTCCTCCTAACTTTTCATGGTAGAAAACAAAAAAATAAATTTTCCAAAATTCTTTCAACTCCATATAAAATAAACAAAATAAACAAAAGTGGTTCATCCATCTCTTGCAAGGATAGGATGGGGATCTTGAAGATCTGATAAGATATCATTATTCAAGGTGTGACTTCCAGGCAACATCCTAAGGGGAGTCCACTTTCAAGATGTGTTTCAAGGCTTTGGGTAATAAGGTATGTTTTTCTTTAATAGATAATGATATTTGATGTAATGTTTATTGAAAGAGAAATTTAATTGTCATAATTTGTATGCACATATCACTGCCTCATTTAAGTTGAAAATTGTTTGTGTAGCTTGATTTGTTTATTAAATGAATTAATTGTTGTTTTATTTAATAAATCAAAACTAATATTTGTATATGTATAAATATAATGTTTTGTTTTGGAACTATGTTCTAAACATTCAATTTAAAGTCAAACTTTTAGATCGGAATTTTTGTATGTTCAAATTTATCAATTGGGTTCTTATTTTGTTAAATTAAATTAAAATTTGTATATGTTTAAATACAATGTTTTGTTATAGATCTGTATTATAAACATTCAATTCAAAGTATAATCCTTTAGATCTAAAATTTTATATGTTCATATTGTTTTGATTGGATTTTACTCTAATAAATTAAGGTAAAATTTGTTTATGAATATTATAGTGTTTTATTGAAGATTCATGTTTTAAATCGTATAAAACAAAATGAAAATTTTGATTTGAAAGTTTACATGTATGTATTTTGTGTTTGTATTGTTTTGGAAATTAAAAAACAAAGGAAGATGTTTTGGAAATAAATCTAAATTTTAATTTCATTCCTGTAGTCTCTAATTTGTATTAATTAGAGATATTTTTATTGAATATTACATATATACAATTAATGTTTTGACAATAAACCTACTTCTAAATTGATTGATATAAATCTCTAATTTTTATTAAGTAGAAAGACTTGATTCAATCTTATATACATACAATTAATTTTATATGTATGTTTGCATTTATAAAATTTATTACATGTATTTCATATTGTCAAAGTATGATTAGATTTCTTTCCGAAAGGAGGAAACAATTTAAATGAGGCAGTAATATATACATACATTTATTTTCGACTGCTTATATCCTTACATTATGATGCCTATAATTTTTCATTTATATGTTGCATTAATTAAGTTTACGAAATGGAAATTGATTCAATCATCATTGGTTCCCTTTATTTATTTTCCAATTTTTCCTTTATGTGATTAGCTATCCATTTAATTTTGTTCATATGTCTAACTTGCCATTAGTTGATAACACTTATCATATGTTGTACTTATAGAATTTACACTATAATATATATATATATATATATATATATTTGATTATACTTATATTCATGCCATATACATGTTGCTAATTAATGACATTCATATGATCAATCAATTTAATTAAAGAGAGAGAGAGATGAAAGATTTCTCTCTCCATATAAATTTATGCCCCGTCATTAATTGAATAAATTAAGGGGAAGGAAATGAAAATTTTCATTCTCTAAATAAATTTATGCCCCGTCATTAATTGAATAATTTAAGAGATAGGAAATGAAAAGTTTCCTTCTCTAAATAAATGTAATAAGTTACTGTTACTCACAAATATGTACATAAGAGTATATTTGATATACTTTATCACTACTAGAACAACAGTAAATAGCGATAGAAGGTTCTGACGGATGCCGACGGATATATCTGACGGCTACCGATGGTTGACGGTCTCCGTGGCGTTTTCGTAAATAAAATATAATGGCCGTTGTAAATCGTCGAAAACCGACGTAAGTTAGTCGTCGGAAAAAAGCGCGTATACTGACTCCAGGCCGAGAACAGATTCATTATCTCCTTTTTCCCCCAAATTCACCAAATCTCTAACTCCATCACCTCCTCCCAATCGTCAGCCGGCCCCTGTGCCTCCCCGATCATCTCCAACTTCATCATTCTCCACTCTCGACAAGCCTAGGCCCTTCATCAATCTCCAATCAGGTTTTATTCCTAAATCCTAATTAATTTTGATTTGTTAAATTAGGGTTAATTTGTTATTCTAGCTGTTTATAATACCTCATTGATTGTTTACTATACCCCATTAAATGCTAATTACAGTTATTATCATCATCTAAATGTCGAAAACTTTAATTTGTTTAGTGTATGTTAGTGTATATATGTTGATTAATTAGTGCATATGCGCATTAGAGCTAGCTTAGGTTAATTAGGGTAGATGTGCATGATTTAGTGTATGTGTTTTCTAAAATGTTGAACACGATAATTAGCGCTTTGTTTTTTATAAATCCCTTGGAGAGTTTTTGGCCCCATCTGACAAGTATTGTATATGATCGTTGCATGGATATTCATTTTTATCACAGAATGGACATTTATATTCATCCGATACAATATTTGTCGGATTTGTCCCTGTATTGGACAAGTTACAAACACAATAAAGTAATTATATTTTGCAAATCATTTCATTTCAAACGGTTCACAAAATTTCGACAGTATTTTCTTTTTGTTCCCTGTGTACACGCATATGTGTACGATACAGGGAACAAAGGGAAAGTGCTGTCGAAATTTTGTTGAATCGTTTAAAATGAAATGATTTACAAAATATAATTACTAGTGTGTTTTTAATGGGAAGTAGGATGATCAACCATTAAAGTGTAAAACAATAACCTAAAAATTGTAGATTATATTCATATAATAATTTGTGTAAATCTGTTTGAAAATAAAATTAAATAGATTAATATTATATATTTGCGAAAATTTAAATGTATGATTTAATTGAAAAATAAAATGTCAATACATAAATGATTAATACATTTTTATGTTTTAAAGTAGGAAAAGTCGTCAATTATTTTATTGATCGGAGTTGGATGTACAACAAAGAAGTGAAATTGGAGGCTCAATAAGTGAACATTTTCAAAATGGTGTACACGTCTTTATTGAATTCACTTTAAGTAATAATAGGAACGACGAAGAAATTCGCTGTCTATGTAGTATGTGCAAATTATTGAAGCATTTGATACTGGATATGGTAATAGTTCATTTGCGCCAATATGGTTTCGTGCCGAATTAATTGGTGTGGGATCGTCATGAAGAACTTATAGCACCTAATCCCATACATCCGGAGGAGGAGGTGGATACCAAAATTATTCTGACGAATCTCATAGAAGATATGGTTGAAGATGCAGCAGCAGCACGCTCAATGTTCCATACTATTAAAGTTGATGGTAACGATGTTAATGTCGAAGAAGAACCAAGTATTGGAGCAATTTTTTTTATGATTTATTAGATGCTGCTAAGAAACCACTTTGGGATGGTTATACAAGCGATACTCAACTATCAGTAACTGCAGAATACATTGCGATGAAATCAAAATACAACTTCACAGAAGCCGGGTTTATAACTATAGTATAAGCTGCAAAACGGCATATGCCACCCAATAATTCAATGTGCAAAAATCATTATGAAGTGAAAAAACTTATGTCTTCTTTTGGTTTGCCGTATCAAAAAATAGATACATGTTTAAATGGTTGCATGTTGTTTCGGAAAGAAGACATCAATCTTAGGCATTGTAAAATATTTAATAAGGAAAGATACGAGACAAGAAAAAAGAAGGGAAAGGAAGTTCCGTACAAGCGTATGCATTACTTACCCATCACTCCCAGGCTTCAAAGGTTATATACATCTTCTGTAACTGCGCATCATATGAGATGGAACTGTGTGAGAACACAGGAAGAAGGTACGTTAACACACCCAGCTGATGGAGAAGCATGGAAGCATTTTGATAAGACATACCCCACTTTTGTAGCGGAGAGTCATAATGTTAGACTTAGTTTATGTACGAATGGATTTTCACCGTTCTCTCAATTTGGTTCAAAATATTCATCTTGGTCTATAATCGTTTCACCTTACAATTTACCTCCGTGGATGTGTATGAAAACTCTATATATGTTTCTCACTATTGTCATCCCTGGCCCTGATGATCTGACACAAGGAATCGACGTATATTTACAACCGTTGATTGAAGAGTTGAAAACATTGTGATATAAAGGTGTTGAAACATACGACATCAAAAAAAAGAATTTTCGTATGTTCACTTCTCTACTGTGGACTATAAGCGATTTTCCTATGTATGCAATGCTTTCGGGTTGGAGTACGACTGGTCATCTAGCTTGTCCATATTGCATGGAAGAAACACGAGCATTTTCTTTACTGCAAAAATTTCTAGGTTTGGCTATCATCGGTGTTTTCTCCATATTAATCATTCTTTTAGAAAAGATAAAAAAAACTTCACAAATAATAGACTTGAGACCTTGCGACCACCAATGATTTGGTCAAGCGAAGATATGTATGACCTTGTAAAGGATTATCCAAAGATACATGAAACTGGCGAACAAATTGAAATTCAGGGTAAATCGACGATTTATAATTGTGCAAACAAAGTATATTTTGGGAGTTGCCTTATTGGAAAAATCTTCTAATTCGTCATAATATCGACGTGATGCACAACGAGAAAAATGTGTTCGATAATGTATTTAACACAGTTCTGAATGTTAAAGGAAATACTAAAGATGATTTGGAATCAAGACGTGGTATAGAGGCAATGCGCAATCGTCCTGAGCTTCGTATGAAGCCAAATGACACAAAAAACCTAAAGCATGCTATAGCTAAATAGTAACCAAGTTAAAGTCCTGTTAAAGTGGGTGGAAGGATTAAGATTTCCTCTAATATTTGTAGATGTGTCGACTATAAGAACGGTAAACTGAGTGGGATGAAAAGTCATGATTATCATGTAATGATGGAACATTTGTTACCCGTCGCTTTCAAAGAACTGTTGCCCACAAAAGTTTGTACGGTTGTAACAGAACTTAGCTTGTTTTATAAGGAGCTTTATTCAACTACGTTAAAAGTTGATCGTCTATGTAAACTTGAGGAAGAAATTCCTATACTGCTCTACAAACTGGAGAAAATATTTCCTTCGGGTTTCTTTAATGTAATGTAGCATTTACCTATTCATCTTCTGTTTGAAGCACATCTTCGAGGTCCTATGCAATATGGATGGATGTATCCATTTGAAAGGCATTAATATTGAGTATGTTAAATTTTAGTTTAATTACATGTAATAAAATTTAATTATAATTATTCTTAACAGGTACTTAAATCATCTAAAGAAAAAAGTGAGACAAAAAGCACGAGTTGAAGGTTCGATATGCAAATCATATATCGAAGAAGAAGCTTCGTTCATTTTCTCTCATTATTTCAGTGACCATGTGAACTTATCTTTTGAAAGTGCTATGCAAAATGATGAGGGCATTGAATAAGATTCTTCTGAATCGGTGCTATCTATTTTTAGACAGAAGGACCGCCCTGTTGGAAAATGTGTGGAAGTATTGTTAGACGACATAGATTACCATGTATCCCACACATATGTTCTTCTTAACTGTGCAGAAGTTGCACCATTTGTTAGGTATTATTAAATAACACATCTAAAATTATTTACTTGAATAATACATGTGTGTATTAATTATAATGCAATATATTTTCTATATATGCATTATTTACGAATCACGGCATCCAAGCGGCGATATCAGCAAAAATTTAGCTACTTTGTTTTAGAACCATGTATATGATCCGGTAAATTATGTGGTCGACAAAGGGTTGAAACATCTTGCGATGGGACCAAAAAGAAAAGTAAAGACATATCCAATATTCTTTATCAATGGATACAAATTCAACACCAAAGAATATGAGGCCGAAAAATTTACTAACAATACCAGTGTATTTGTTAAAGGTAGTGATGATCTAAATGATTTTTACGGCGTGTTAACTCGGGTTTTGCAATTAACATATTTCACCAGACCTGCGGAAGAAGTTTATTTGTTTAGATGCAACTATTTCAGTAATGTTCCAGGTTCTAGAATCAAGGTGCACCAAAAATATAATATTATTGAAATAAAGCATACATCACGTTATCATAAGTATGATCCGTTTATACTAGCAAAACAAACCCCACAAGTTTATTATGCTCCTTATCCATCTCTAAAAAGAGATAAAGCAGATTGGTCGGCAGTTTTTAAAATTAAATGAAGGCAAGATTTACGTTTGATGGAAATAATATTCCAGACGAACAAGCGTACCAAGCAGATATTGAGGAAAATGGTGAAATTACAATAACATATGATCAAACCAATTTTGGACCTCTAAATGATAAATCAAATGTATTAGTAGAAGCATTTGAGACCATAGAGGAAAACAATATAGAGTACGAGACCGAGTCTGAATCAGAAAACAACGAGGACTGATTTAATAGTATACATGTTGAAAAAAGGTAATTTATGGGAGTATTGATGTGTTTCCTGGAGACCTGACCAGGCAACTAGGAACTCAGCATTAAGTGGTACTCGGCATCTAGGAGCACTCGGCATTCAGTAGCACTCGGCAGCTAGGAGCACTCGACATTCAGTAGCACTCGGCATCTGTGAGCGCTCGGCATCAGAAGACGTTCGACATGTACAAGTGCTCGGCATGGCTGTATTGTTCGTCACAAGCTATCATCCGGCCAGAGCCCTCGTTCGGCCAAAGACATCATTCGGCCAAAGGCATTACTCGGCTAAAGGCAACGTCCGGCCAGAGCCCTCGTTCGGCCAGAGACATCATTCGGCCAGAAGCATTGTTCGGCTAAGAGCTATCGTTCGGTCAGTGCCATCGTTCGGCCTGAGACAACGATCGGTTAAGAGCTTCATTTGGCCAAAGGTATCGTTCGACCAGATGCTTCGTTCGGCCAGAGGCACGTCCGGCTTCGACTGATATTCGTTCTACTCTTCCCACGCAGCAAGCGCCTCGTTCGGCATGGAGAGTGTGGTTCAGCATCCAACCGTTCGGCCTATTTGGTTCGACATACGACGACCACTCTATTTGGGCCAAGGTGTTCGGCTGCCGAGCCCACCTGGGAAGTCCAACCCATCTTTGTCTATAAATAGAGGGGCAAGGGCACAGTGAAAAAGGACCTTTTTTCGGGAACACTGGGGAGACTTTGCCATTTTCAAGACTCATCTTCTTTACTTAGCAATTGTATTCAAGCATTTGATCTACGAATTGTATCTGTAATCAATCATTAAGAAGAGCAATAAAGTTTAACCTCAAAGTGGACGTAGGAAATTACGCTGAACCACTATAAATTCGGTGTTCTTACTTTCTGCATTTAAATTAGCATATTCTTCTTTGTTTAATTTACCTTCATCATTTATATCTCTACACAATCTTTCTCAATGAGGTTAGCGACCAATTTTGGTGCTAACACTTTGATGCTTTCACTGAGAATTGAATTCTCAAACCTCAAGGATCTGCTTTGAAGCTACTGGATTGAACAAATCCCCCAAAGAAGATCCGACTCATTGATAGGACGTCCGTTGATTCTACTCAGAGTTCATACTAATAACTCTACAATGGCGAGACCACGTACCAGGTCAGCTTCTCATAATGCGGACGCCCACGAGACTGCTAACGTGCAACAAGCTGGACCTAGCAATCAGCAAGTGATTCCAGGAGCAGGGACTACTGCCCAGGACCAAATGCCAGTTGTCACCAGAATAGAGTTCAACGACTTGATGAGAGAACTCAGGGAAAGCAGGAGACAACTAGGGGAGCAGATTCAAGCTAATGCCAACCTGATGGCATAACTCACTCAACAACAGCAACAGAATGCTGGGGGCAATCCCGCTCCTTATTCCTCATTCGACAGCTCAACTTCCTCCGATGAACCTCCCAGGCGTAGACGCCGTAAGACTGAAACTGCGTGAGCAGGCACTTCCGTTCGAACAGCTGGAGACCGTGACCAAGCCGGAGCCGAAAACTTAGGTACCGGAGTGCAGGTGGAGGCTGGAGACCCAGACCATCAAAACGCTAACGATGTCGAACCCCAAGATGCACGTTTGGCAGATCGCCAGGGGAGGTGGCATCAGCATGGACAGTCACGTAAAACAGACTCTGACCTTCCGCCTTCCATACAAACACCTGATCTGACATCCATGGTCAAGCAATTGATGAAAGAAAATCAAGGCTTATCAAATGACGATTAGGGAGTATCAAGAAGTCATACTCCATTCACAGACATTGTACTGCAGGCGGCGTACCCTATAAAGTTTAGTATGCCAACTATCCCGACATATGAAGGAAAAACTGATCCCAGACAGCATGTCATGAGGTACGAGTGGATGATGGATTCAGTTAGGGCGAATGATGCAACCAAGTGTAGATGTTTTCCAATTACCCTATCTGGGATCGCTACTATGTGGTTCACCCGACTTCCTCCGCGGTCAGTATCCAGTTTCGAGGAGTTGGCGAAGAAGTTTATAGAACAGTTCAGGATACACACTACTCGTCCGAAGGACGTGATGTCTCTTTCAAGTGTAATCCAGACTCCTGGCGAGTCATTGAAGGAGTATTTACAGAGATTCCATGTTGCGGCGACTGAAGTCAGTAATCCCAATGATCATGTAATTCTAATGGCTGTAATGCGAGGTGTGGATCCGGATTCTGAATTTGGAGACTGGTTGGCAGGAAAACCTCCGACTACGCTAGAGCGCTTTTACTCAAAGGCACACCAGTTCATAAGAAGAGAGGAAGTTAGGTGGGTAAGGCGAGATAAGGCACCGGGACCTGTCCAGGAGTCCATAAAAAGCAACATTGCAGTGAAGAAGTCTGGGGACAACTCAGGAAAAGTCCAGGTCAATGTCCAAAACAAGCCCGGGCAGCCTAAGGAATCCGGAGGAAGAAGTCAAGGGAAGAAGAGAGAAGCGAGGAAGTGGAAGCCGAGAATTCCAAGCTACAACGAGTACACCCTGCTGAATGCGTCTCTTGAGAACATTTACCTATCAACCTGCAATACCTTTCAATACAGAAAGCCACGACCAAAGGAGTCAACCGAGGAACAGAAGCGAACTGGGAAATACTGCCGCTTCCATGAGACTTACGAGCACAATACGGAAGAGTGCAGACACCTACACGATGCTATAGAGAAGTTGATCAGACAGAAGAAGTTACAGGAGTTTGTGAAGGATCCACAGGAAAGAGGACATGGAACATCCAACCCAGGACGTGCACCAGCTCCGCGGCACCCCGAGGAGCCTGCCCGGACTGTGGGTAGACTGGTCATAAACACGATCATCGGCGGGCCTCACCCCGCGGATAAGAATTGGCAAGAGATGGAGCGGTATGCTAATTCCCTGAAGCATGCAGATTTTGAGTGTTGTTCGAACGTGGAGGACGGGACCCCTACTAAGCAGCTGCGCGTGATGACAGACAATATAGTGTTCAGAAACAGAGATGCAGACCAAGTGGAGGCTCCAACCATCGACCCGATGGTCATATCTGCGACGATCGGACCGGCTTATGTGAAAAGAATTTTGATTGATTGTGGAAGTTCTGTCAACATCATCTTCAAGAAGGCCTATGACCAGATGAAGATGGAAACGAAGGATTTGAAACCGTCTAAAGCTCGTATACACGGCTTTAATGGCGCAGCGACCGATGCAGTGGGGTATGTTGAGTTACCAGTTGAACTGGGACAAGGCGAACGTCGGTGGGTGCGAATCATACCCTTCGTAGTTTTGGATGTGGATTCTCCGTACAATGTGTTATTGGGCCGACCGGCCCTGGCTGAGTTTAGGACAGCATTAGCCCCGTGGTGCTTGACTTTGAAGTTCCCAACTGACAAAGGAGTAGAAGTTGTTCATGGCGACCAGGCGACTGGTCGGGCGTGTTATGTGGCAGAGCTCAGAGAGGCCCATCGGAGGGAGAAGGGAAAGGTTGTGGACAATCCTGTCTGCATCCTTAATAATGATAATTGACAAGTAGTGCCCGAGCCCTGGCTCAGGCATAATTCTCGGATCTTCAGAGACATAGATCCGAGAGACGACAATGAGAAACTCAGGGAAGAAAAGGCAGCGCCGGCTGAATTAACAGTTGACATTTCAGTCAGCCGAGACGACCCATCGCGAGTATTGAAGATCGGATCACAACTCGGCCCCGCAATGACTGATGACCTTAGTGATTTCCTCCGGGCAAATCTTGATGTTTTCGCCTGGGTGCATTCTAATATGTGCGGGGTTTCTCCCGCCATTACGAGTCATATGTTGAACATAGACCCGAAATACGTCTCAGGTAAACAAAAAAGGAGAGGAATGGACCCAGAGAGGTCCGCTGCTCTCAGAGAGGAAGTGGACAAACTCAAAGCCAATGGGTTCGTCCGCGACGCCCTCTACCCTGAATGGGTATCGAACCCCGTGCTAGTGAAAATGGCGAATGGGAAATGGAGAACTTGCGTAGACTATTCCGACTTGAACAAAGCGTGCCCCAAGGACAGTTTCCCGTTGCCTAGGATTGATCAGTTGGTCGACTCCACTGCAGGACACGAGCTGTTATCATTCATGGATGCATACTCGGGCTACAATCAAATCCCGATGCATATTCCAGACCAAGAACACACCAGTTTCGCCATAGATGTCGGGCTATATTGCTATGTAGTAATGCCATTCGGATTGAAAAATGCAGGAGCGACTTATCAACGTTTGGTGAATCGAATGTTCAAAGACCAGCTCGGTAGAACGATGGAAGTCTATGTGGATGACATGCTCGTGAAGTCACGACAGTCAAACGACCACATTCGAGACTTGGCTGAGATGTTCGATATACTCATATATTATGGGATGAAGATCAACCCTCTGAAGTGTTCCTTCGGCGTTGCGTCGGGGAAGTTTTTGGGATTCATCGTCAATGCTAGGGGAATTGAAGCTAACCCAGAAAAGATTCAAGCTATTCGAGATGTGAAAGTGCCCAGAACTATAAAACAAGTGCAGAGCTTGAATGGAAAAGTAGCTGCGTTAAGTCGATTCATATCCAGAGCCACGGACAAGTGTATCCCTTTCTTTGATATAATAAAGAAAGGGAAGAGGAATTTCGAGTGGACATCTAACTGTGAGGAAGCTTTCCGGGATCTGGTGAGGCATCTGGAGAGGCCTCCAGTGCTGTCAAAACCAGTAGACCATGAGATGCTGTACGTGTACTTGGCCGTATCCCCACATGCTATAAGTGCGGCTTTGGTCCGCGAGGAGGACCGAATCCAAAAGCCGGTGTATTACGTTAGCAAGCGTTTAACGGGGGCAGAAAGAAATTACCCTAAAATTGAGAAATTGGCCTATTGCTTGGTGATTGCATCACGGAAGCTGCGCCCATACTTTCAAGCGCACTCAGTCAGTGTCTATACCGATCAGCCCCTACGGCAGGTACTCCAATGACCAGAAACCTCTAGGAGGTTGTTAAAATGGAATATTGAGTTGAGCCAGTTCGATATCGCCTACTTGCCATGGAGAGCCATACAAGGGCAAGCATTAGTAGACTTCATCGCTGAGTTTACTGTATCTGACGAACCAGATGGTCACAACGTCATGCCCCCCGTTCGATGGAAATTATACACCGATGGGGCATCAAACAACCGTTGCTCCGGCACGGGCGTAGTTCTTGTAACTCCGAAAAATCGATCGATTTGTTACGCTTTGAAGCTCGATTTCCCAGCCACAAATAACGAAGCAGAATATGAAGCACTAATTGCTGGCTTAAAACTCATTGGAGAACTCGGAGTCAAATCAGTCGAAATCTTTTGTGACTCGCAGTTGGTGGTCTACCAAGTGCGGGGAGATTACCAAGCAAAGGGACAGAAGCTTGCTCCGTACCTTGTTCTGGTTTAAGAACTACTGTCGAACCTTGAGCGTTATGATATTTCGCATGTCCCGCGCGAACAGAATAAAGAAGCCGACTCATTGGCTAAATTTGCAAGCACTGGCGATGCGCAGCAAATGGGATTGTTTCCCGTTGAGGCCTTGTATGCTCCAAGCATAGACGCGATGAAAATTGATTGTGTGTTGGAAATGGGAATCGAGAAGGAGTCGTGGTTAACCCCATTCAAACTATACCTGACGACCGTGACTTTACCAGAAAAAAGGAGCGAAAGACGACAGGTCCTTCGAAAGGCTGCGCGATACGTGATGCATGATGGATTAATGTATCGAAAGGGGTTCTCAGTCCCCTTATTACGATGCATCGTTCATGATGAGACAAAGCGGGTCTTGAAGGAGGTTCACGAAGGGGAATGTGGCGACCATACTGGGGGGCAAACGCTAGCAAAAAAGATCCTCCGCTATGGATATTACTGGCCAACCGTAAATCGGGACGCTGCAGACTACGCAAGGAAATGTGACAAGTGTCAAAGATATGCGTAAATCCCGAGGACTCCACTAACAGAACTCACACAAATGGTTAGTCCCTGGCCATTTGCAATCTGGGGAATCGACATAATCGGCTCTTTACCCATATCCAAAGGTGGTGCGAAATACACGATAGTTGCAGTCGATTATTTCACAAAATGGGCCGAGGTAGAACCTTTAGCCACCATCACCTCTAAGAAGGTCATTAATTTCATTGTACGAAACATTATATGCCGCTTTGGCCTCCCTCGAACCATCATTACAGACAATGGGACGCAGTTTGAAAGCAGAGAGTTCAAAGAGTTCTGTTTAAAATATGGCGTTGAGAAGAAGTTCACCGCCGTTGCGCATCCAAAAGCTAACGGACAAGTCGAGGTTGTAAACAAGATAATCAAGTCCATACTAAAGAAGCGTTTGGAGAAAGTCGAAGGCAAGTAGGTAGATGAACTCCCGACGGCATTATGGGCTTATAGAACTACCTACAAGTCTGTGACCGACCACACTCCATTCGCCTTGGCATACGGCTCGGAAGCCGTTATACCCGTGGAACTTGAAGTTCCATCGCATCGAGTGACATACTATGATCCCAAGACGAATCAGGATCTCTTGTTGGAATCGCTGGACTGCATCGATGAAAAACGTGAAGAGGCCGAATTAAGGGCGGCAGCACATAGGCACCGAGTCAAGCGTTACTACGACGGCAGAGTCCGTCCAAGGATTTTTGATGTGGGTGACCTCGTTTTGAAACGAGTTTTCCCAGTACCATCACGTATGAATCCCAACTGGGAAGGCCCATACGTCATTGAACGGAAGCTTGGAGAGGGAACATTCAAGCTAGCGACCGTTGATGGCGTGACACTCCCCCGAGCGTGGAACAGTGAACATTTGCGACATTATTACATTTAGTATGTTTCTTTCCTGTTTTAGGTACAGTTATTTCTTGTATGTTTTCGTTCAGTCGTTACTTAGTTTCCTTTTAACCATGTAATCAGGCAGTTTAGTTGGTTTTCATTAATAAAGGCTTGAAGCTGTCTTTCCCATAAGTTACTAATGTTTCCATATCCCACAGTCGGGTGGTGAATTACTAGAGCTACATTATCCAGTACGATGTACGAACTCGCATAAACGACTTCAATCTCCGAGTCCCCTGAGTGCGGACCGGAGTACTCTAAGTCCCTAGAGCGCAGACTAGAGTATAAATGAATTCAATCTCTGAGTCCCCAGAGTGCGGACCGGAGTACTCTAAGTCCCTGGAGCGCAGACTAGAGTATAAACGATTTCAATCTCCGAGTCCCCAGAGTGCGGACCGGAGTACTCTAAGTTCCCAGAGCGCGGACTAGAGTATAAACGATTTCAATCTCCGAGTCCCCGGAGTGCGGACTGGAGTACTCTAAGTCCCCAGAGCGCGGACTAGAGTATAAACGAATTCAATCTCCGAGTCCCCAGAGTGCGGACCAGAGTACTCTAAGTCCTCGGAGCGCGGACTAGAGTATAAACAATTTCAATCTTCGAGTCCCCAGAGTGCAGACCGTAGTACTCTAAGTCCCCAGAGCGCGGACTAGAGTATAAACGATTTCAATCTCCGAGTCCCCGGAGTGCGGACCGGAGTACTCTAAGTCCCCAGAGCGCGGACTAGAGTATAAACGAATTCAATCTCCGAGCCCCCGGAGTGCGGACCGGAGTACTCTAAGTCCCCAGAGCGCGGACTAGAGTATAAACGATTCCAATCTCCGAGTCCCCGGAGTGCGGACCGGAGTACTCTAAGTCCCCAGAGCGCGGACTAGAGTATAAACGAATTCAATCTCCAAGTCCCCGGAGTGCGGACCAGAGTACTCTAAGTCCCCAGAGCGCGGACTAGAGTATAAACGATTCCAATCTCCGAGTCCCCGGAGTGCGGACCGGAGTACTCTAAGTCCCCAAAGCGCGAACTAGAGTATAAACGATTCCAATCTCCGAGTCCCCGGAGTGCGGACCGGAGTACTCTAAGTCCCCAGAGCGCGGACTAGAGTATAAACGATTCCAATCTCCGAGTCCCCGGAGTGCGGACCGGAGTACTCTAAGTCCCCAGAGCGCGGACTAGAGTATAAACGATTTCAATCTCCGAGTCCCTGGAGTGCGGGTCGGAGTACTCTAAGTCCCCAGAGCGCGGACTAGAGTATAAACGATTTCAATCTCCAAGTCCCCATAGTGCGGACCGGAGTACTCTAAGTCCCCAGAGCGCAGACTAGAGTAGAAACGATTTCCATCGCCGAGTCCCCTGAGTGCGGACCAGAATACTCTAAGTCCCCGGAGCGCGGACTAGAGTATAAACTATTTCAATCTCCGAATCCCCTGAATGAGGATCGAATTACCCTAAATCCCTGGAGCGTGGGTTTAGAAAAAATTCCAAGTACTCAAAAATATGGAACAAGAAATATGCCACTCCAAAGAACGTTCGAACGACGTAGGAATGGATTGAGAAATTGTGCAACTCATAAGAACTTGAGTTATGACCACAGTTAGTCAACAAACCAAAAAAGCAAAAGAATTATTCGAGTGAAAAAGAAACTAAACTTCGTTTAATAGTCCAAAATGGGGTTACACAGTTAATTCCTCCGAAACTTGGAGTCAAAGATCTATCTACACAAACTACAGAAATGAAAAAACTGAAAGTAGTTACAAGACTTAAACAAAATCTCGTTGAACGAGTATAGCGACTATTTCTTTGGTTTCTTCTTCTTGTCTTCCTTTGTTTTCCCAGACGATTCCTCTCCCTTATGCTTCTTTTTGGATTTCTTGCTCGCTAAAGAAGCGGAATCAGGAGTGGGAGAAGGAACATCCAGCGGTTTGGATTTGCCAGGGAGAATGATCTTCAAAGGTCTGTTCCGCGGGTCGGTAAGTTCCAGTATTTCAGGCTCAACTTTGATCTCGACTTTCTTCTTCACATCTTCGGCGAGACGCTCTTTCATGCTCATCTTCGAAGTATGTTCGGAGGCGCCAGTGATCTCGATTTCATCACTCCCTTCAGCGGGAGATGAAGTGTCAAGCTTTTCATCATCTAGCACCCCGATCACCTGAGCGTCAGGGCCGAGAGTTACACCCGCATGAGCGATATTACTACTTTTCTCTGCCTTCTCCTTGGTGTCATCACTCCTTGGAGTCGGTTCGGAATCAGAGCAGCCTGCATAGAAAACACAAAGAATGAGCATCAGGACGAAATAACCGCTACCAGAAAGTGGCATATCTTTTAACTTCTAGAAGAAGAGTTTCGTACCAGGTTTTGGCTGGCTATCAGTTGCACGTGGAGTCTCACCCTCTAAGATAGGGGATAACACGTGAACGCCAAGCCCTGGATCGTAGCCGGCATGCTGCTCGAATGGGTCAAGTGTCGGCCGAATGGTCGATTGAGCAGGAGGAGGAGCAGTGAGATGAGGAGCTACAGCCTTAGCCCCGGATGTGCCAGCTTCATCATCTTTCTCTTTTGGTGGGGAAGAGCCTTTGCTATAAAGTGCCAAAGCTGCAGATAAGTCCGCTGGCTCGTTCCCTCTAAGAAATTCCTTCACCAGAGCATCCTCATCGACTTCTTCAGAGCCCGACTCGATTTTTCTAATCTTCACTAAAGTTTCTCAGGCCTCAGCTAGGGATTCAAGATAGCCCTCGCCTAGGAATGTCAAGTCGCGATGCATAAGGTGCGGGCGCCATACTCGGCAATCAGCGGGTCAAACATGCACTTGAACTCTTCCCTGCCGGCCTCTGCAGCCGCCTCGAGGCGAGAGTCAATCTCCTCCGAAGCTTTTCTTTTGCCCTCTCACGGGCTTCGTCTTTCATTTTTTCAACTCCAGCGAGTTCATCATCAAGCTTTGTTTTTAAGAGCCGTGTAGCAACGATTTCGTCGCAGTATCGTTGTGACTCTTCTTGAGCAGCTATTTTATCCTCTTTCTCCTTAGAGAGTAATTCTTTCAACTCTCTGACTTGTATAGCAAGCGTGTCCCTTTCTTTTTGGATAGAATCTTTTTCTAAGGCAAGGGCTCCGCTGCGCTGGAATGCTTCATCGAGTTCCTTCTTATGGGTCATCTCTAAACGAGTGACTGCCTCGGCGGTGTCTTTTGCACTTTGCTCAGTGGCTTCGAGCTTCGACTTATACGAAGCGAGCTCTTCATCTTGATGTTTGATGATGTCCTTGTCAAAGCCAGCTTCCAACTTCAAACGATCAATTTCATGTTGTCGCTCAACAGATACCTCCGAGACTTTCTCGACCAAATGTGCAAACGCGTCATGTTGAACATAGACGTCGTTGTTGCAGGCAAGAGCGCTCTATTTGACATGCCCGGGGATGTGATGAATAGCTGGGAGAAATTTCAGGCCATCAAAACAGATTTTTGGGAATTTGGCCTTAAGTTCGACCATCTTCTCTGCTATAATGGGGTCAGCCGCAGGAATAAGGGGATTGAAAGTTCCGCTTTTTTCCGATGCTCTCGAGTTTGCCTTGTGCTTGATGAACCAGAATGTTGTTCTCGAGAGACATCAGGTAGGGACTCCTTCTGTGAAAGCTTCTCTCTATCTGTCTCAGTTTGAGGAGGAGGATCACGAGAATGCAAAGATTGAGAATATGTTTTCTTGCGATAGGACGATTCGTGAGGATGGTTGTCTCGATCTTCGTAATCGTCCCTGTCTCTGCGTCTACCCGAACCTGAATCTCGTCCGGGGAGATGAAATATGGAAGAGCCGTGGAGGCGATCGAGTCCGTAGGAGCGCCCCATGTCACCTGCAAAGAATAAAAATAACAACGAGTTAAGAAAAATCGGGGTAATAAGGAAAAACTTGAAGTGTATGATGAAGTGCGTGTGTGCATGTATGTCCTAGTGTTCCCCCCGACGGACCGGTTCCTTTATCTTTACTGATCGGAGTGTTGTCTCCCTGGACTGGGGGTTGAACTCCCGCGTTGCCTCTAGCGGGCGAAGGAAACTTGAAGACTTCAGGATCGTCAGAACCATAATTGAGTATATCATCGGGGATGGAAAGGTTCGACAGACCCCTTAAAGAACTTTCCATATGCTGTGAAGAAGCCTCTTTCTCTGATGGGATGAGTGTAACTTTTGAAGTTCCGCCAACTTTCTCCTTCCGTATCTTGTATGTCAATTTCTTCTTTCCCTTCGGAGGGGAGGATGACGTTTCAATGTCATGCACTTCGACCGCCGGGTTCCAAGCGGGACCCACATTCTCGCCTTGAGTCTCAGGAGCTTCATCCTCCTTGTGTTCACCCTCTTCGTGCGCATCGGGAGTATGACGTGACGACGATCCAGCTTGTTTTTTCCCTTTACCGGATGCAGGCTTGGGAATGGAAACACCCTCCGGGAGACTAATTCGGCGACCACTTGCTAATAGTCCGAACCTCGATAGTGATTCATTTGAAAGGAGGATTCGGATGTCTCGTTCCTCGGCGGGAAGAGCTCTAATGGCTTCAACAGCCTCAGAATATCCTCGGCCCTCCGGACGCGGGTTAATACCTGAAAAGATGAAACGAGGGGTTAGAAAAAGCATAACTCCGATTAAACACGAATGATGACTCAGCAAAGAGACTTACTGCCTTCGACCCATCTCCTCGCAAAACCAGGAGGGCAACGCACATAGAACCATTCTTGTTTGTACAAGGAGAATTTACTGCATGCTCCGGTTAAGATCTGGCACTTGTGGTACGGCTCGTGGAACATGAAAGAGGGGCTATCTTTCTGCTTCTTGATCATATAAATATATCTGATGTCCCCAGAAGTAGGAGGCCTAGAGAAGACGACCATGAAAAGTAGGTAGGTCCCGTATATGAACGCGTGACCGTTTGGGTGCAGCTGTGTTGGGGCGATATCTATGTACTACAACACGTCCCGAAGGAATAAATTGAATGGAGGCACGCTGCCCATCCAGCACATGAACTTGTTACAAGCGATATATCCGACTGGGGGCAGGTGAGGACGATCGTGTCGCGACGGGACCAACACATCGGCAAAGGGAATCCCATGGATGGAGCATATTCACCAAAGTGCGACTTCATTAATCTTCGAAGCCTGTGAGTCGATCGGATTGTCTAAGAGAATTGTTGCCTCCAGGGCATCAGGAGCCAAGTTATGGGCAGGGGAAGTCGACGGATTTGAAGTATCAGCGACTTCTTGCCTTGATGACGGCCCAGGCCTATCAGATATAGTGGCGGAGCTAGACTTTTTAGACATCCCCAATAAATAATGAATTTGTCTAAGCGCTTGTGAAAACTATACTTGAAAAACGTTCAACGTTAGAATTAACAGCATGAGTATCCCCCCACGTGGTGTGTAAAACTAGTGCAAGCAGTCGTGTATAATCGTTGAAAATCTAAAGGTTACAAAGATACGAAAGTGAGCTTCGAATTGTTGCCTTCGAAGACCGTCATCGCTGACCGTCTCAAAAATCCCGCCTTGTGGTGATTACAGTTCCAGATTCAGAAAACGTATGTTAATCTAAGTTCAGATTTATGTCTACTGAAGCTAGGAAGTTAGTGATCCGGGTCAGTTTCATATATGCTAGTATGCTTAGGTCCTGGTTCTTGTTTTGCTGTATTAATAGGTATAGTTAATAAGTGTTCGGCCTAATTCCTGCTCGGCAAAAGGTATCATTCGGCACGTACGGCTAAGTTTTGTCCGGCCAAAGTGGTTTTCAACATTCACAATCGTTCGGTGAATTGTGGTTCGGCATTTATGTCGTTCGGCCTTTATGGTTGTTCGGCATTTGCATTGTTTGGCATTTATGTTGTTCGACATATATTGGTTCGGCAGTTAAGTAATGTTCGGCCTTGGTTTTGTTCGGCTAAGATATTGTTCGACATTCGTAATCGTTCAGCATCCCACTAATTCATTCCTTCACCTTAGCCCTCCATTTCACTGTTCGACGCATGATAACATACGCCGAACCAGAGCTATGCCGTTCAACACCCTTACCACCTCCAACGCTTTCATTTTTTCTTTCTTCTCCTTTAGCTTCGATTCGGCATGAAGAAGCTAACCGCCCAATGATCTTGTGTGCGAACACTCCTGGTCATCCCTCCTCGCTTTGCACCATCGTTCGACAATAAAGACGACCTAATCAAAAGTTCCCTACATGACCCACTCGGCTGTCTCGTGTTGAAACTATTTGAATCGTACAAGGGGTATACCTAGTTTGCAGATTGGAGCTTAGGAAGGAGTAATTAGGCTTTAAGTCTGGTTGGCTGGCGAGAATTGCAAGTCTTTATGGAGTGACAGAAGTAAAAGAGTAAAAGGAGAGAAGAGGGGAGGTGCCTAGTTTTATAGGGGAAAAAGTGGAAGTCGAAGGGGCTATATCCGGTAGAACCGGTCAAAGCTGTAGCGTTCGGCTTCAAAACGTAGGATTGCTCGGCGCATGAGGAACGTTCGGCCTTGAACGTATTGTTCGGCATTTATCCCACATCAGGTGCACACCACAACCACTGATATTCTCAAAAAGGCATCTCCATTCGAAGTTAGTCAAGGATTTGAAACGAAACGTGAAGGTTACATAACTCAAAGCGTATCACGTTAAGTCACGTAATACACTCTGGGGGGAAAGTGTTTCCTGGAGACCTGACCAGGCAACTAGGAACTCGACATTCAGTGGTACTCGGCATCTAGGAGCACTCGGCATTCAGTAGCACTCGGAATCTAGGAGCACTCGGCATTCAGTAGCACTCGGCATCTGTGAGCGCTCGGCATCAGAAGACGTTCGGCATGTACAAGTGCTCGGCATGGCTGTATTGTTCGTCACAAGCTATCGTCCGGCCAGAGCCCTCGTTCGGCCAAAGACATC
The DNA here is from genome assembly GCA_030737815.1 of Allium fistulosum. NCBI lineage: Eukaryota > Viridiplantae > Streptophyta > Magnoliopsida > Asparagales > Amaryllidaceae > Allium > Allium fistulosum. Next base: position 874,205,582 of record CM060905.1, on the reverse strand, counting down.
ATTCGGCCAAAGGCATTACTCGGCTAAAGGCAACGTCCGGCCAGAGCCCTCGTTCGGCCAGAAGCATTGTTCGGCTAAGAGCTATCGTTCGGTCAGTGCCATCGTTCGGCCTGAGACAACGATCGGTTAAGAGCTTCATTCGGCCAAAGGTATCGTTCGGCCAGACGCACGTCCGGCTTCGACTGATATTCATTCTACTCTTCCCACGCAGCAAGCGCCTCGTTCGGCATGGAGAGTGTGGTTCGACATCCAACCGTTCGGCCTATTTGGTTCGGCATACGACGACCACTCTATTTGGGCCAAGGTGTTCGGCTGTCGAGCCCACCTGGGAAGTCCAACCCATCTTTGTCTATAAATAGAGGGGCAGGGGCACAGTGAAAAAGGACCTTTTTTCGGGAACACTGGGGAGACTCTGCCATTTTCAAGACTCATCTTCTTTACTTAGCAATTGTATTCAAGCATTTGATCTACGAATTGTATCTGTAATCAATCATTAAGAAGAGCAATAAAGTTTAACCTCAAAGTGGACTTAGGCAATTACGCTGAACCACTATAAATCCGGTGTTCTTACTTTCTACATTTAAATTAGCATATTCTTCTTTGTTTAATTTACCTTCATCATTTATATCTCTACACAATCTTTCTCAACGAGGTTAGTGACCAATTTTGGTGATAACATGATGTTACACTTTTTTATGTTATATGCAATTATTGATGTTAAATCTTGATATGTTTACTCATTAAATGATATGTTCCACCATAATAAAATAATATGTATATGACAGGTATTACAGATGTCTTTCTTTAGGCGTCGGAGTTCTTCGCAGTCCGGTTCCCCATCTTCATCTCAGAGAGGGACCGTCGCAGTGGAGGTGATGGCAGCGGCCCGTCGCAAGAGGCGCCACGTATGGTGGTTAGATTGCTACCCAAAGCAGATGACTCGTAAGTATTAAATTAACTTCAGTATTATAAATATTTTGTATTGTATATTAGTTATGATTTGTCTGTATCATATTTAATGCAGGGATTTTGAGCTTGAGCCTTCAAATATAGTGCTCAACATATCTAAGCATGCAAACATGAGCCGTATGACTACGTGCTGGTCGAAATAGAGTAGGATCCTAGAGCATGTCCGGGAGAGCATCTAGCAGGACTTCCTAGTAAGTGTAAAATTATATATCATTATATATAATCACTTTACAATTTGCTGACTAAGTATGAATGTATAACCTATATTTTTTCAACATATATATACAGGAGGCGGTAGACCTACAAGAGGAGGATGTTTCTCTTTGCCAGTGCCACTAGAACTCTAAAGTTGCAAACAATCACCGGGATACGATGTCTACCATCAGAAAATATGGGAAGAAGCCAAGTTGGATGGGCGCCAGCGTATGGGATGCTTGGGTCGCATGGTGGAGTAGCGATGAATTCAGGATAAGTCTACCAGATATTGCCTTAATTTGTTTAGTAGAGAATACACATAATTTATACTTGTAAAATATAATCTTAATTTTTAATTTGTAGGCAGAGTTAGATAGGAACTCGGCGAACAAGCAGAAAAATCCAATCACATACCATGGTGGATCGAAATCATTTCAACATCATCGCGAGGACCTGGTAAATTGACTTATTGCAATTACGAACAGTTATTACATTTTTTGTATAAATTTGTATGAACAACAATAATATACACCAATTATTACTGGAAAGAGCATGTGGGGCTCCTGTCTCGTATATGGACGTATTTGCACATACTCATGCAGTCAGGCAGACTGACGACGAGGGATCGGTGATGTATGCCTAACATGAGGATGATAAAGCATACGCCGCATATGTAAGTATATTTTTAGTTATAAGTTATTTATAATGATCATTTTAATTAATTAGTTATAAAATATTATAATAATGTCATGTAATATTTAATTGTATTTAATTTTACGTTGCGGGAAAGATTTATGCAAGCACATGCGCAGATACTTGAGCATTCAGGATGGAAGCAATTGACCGTCGATGAGGAGGACGCTATCTTCGACTCCATTATGGACCCGATGCAGAGAAATAGGCGCTATGGCTACGACAATCAATCGGTAATTTATAAAAATTAAATAAGTCATAAAAATTGCTTAATTTTTATAAAAGTTACGCAATACTTAAACATATTTCGACTTATTTTGTAGGCTCGGGCCTCACAAAAGGCCTATCAAAAGGCTCAAGCAAGGCTGAGATTAATGAGCTTCGACAGCAGATTGCACAGCTGCAGGAGCAAGACCACCTCCGAGCAGCGCAAATGGAGCAACTGAACCAGCGTTTGGCCGAGTATGTGGAGCGTCATGGAGCATTCTCTTCATTTGGTGGTTCCGGAGCCGATGATGAGTCATGAGGTACGTTTTGCAGTTTTTGTTTTTGAAACTTGTGTATATAGACAATGAGAGATGGTGAGGTTGATTTGTGGACATGTAGTGTTTGATGTTGATTTGTGGGGTTTGATGTTGGATGTATATGTTGTACATTGATGTTGAATGTATATATTGTACATTAATATTGGATGTAGATATTGCAGTTGGGTTATGATGGACGGTTTGTTTTGTATTGATTGGAAATGTTTGAGTTTGAGATGGTAATGTTTGAGTTTTATATTATTATTGACGAGTATGGTGGCACGTCCGTTGGACGTGTGCCAAGAAGGAAGTGTGAGAATTTTGTGTGTGCTACTGTTATGGTGGTGATTTATATACACACAGACACACATACGTACATATGTACACTGATATATATATATATATATATATATATATCTGTGTGTGTGTGTGTGTGTGTGTGTCTGTGTGTGCGTGTGTGTTTTATATTTTCCCTTCTTTTCTGTACAGTTGCAGCAGTGTACGGCTATATATTAATTTTGGTCTAATTATATAGGCTGACCAGCACCGAATGAGAAGTTTGAAGCAGCCAGGAAGTAGATTGATGCAGCAAGGAATGCAATAAAATGAACATTCATTTGTTGATGCAGTATTTGAAAAGAACAAAGCCAGACAAACAATGCATTTTTTAAACAATATTCATGGAGAATGGTATTAACAATATTCAATATCTATCATGGCTTATAGTGATGAGTTTCGGTCTTTTTTAAAAAAAAAAGGGAACTCTGAGTAGAAGTTGCTTCTTATAACTTGAGTAAAAATATTAAACACATAACACATGCTTCGCGTTTGGATGAAAGATTTTATTATTATTTTTTACATATGTTCAAAGTTGTAAAGTCGAATTATTTGTTGAAAATTAACATAATTATTGATATGTGTATTATTGTAAATGGTTTGTGCATGCATATCAAATGTAAGGAGAGCATGAACGAATTCAAATTTATAAGTTGTTTGAAACCTTTTTATTGTAATTTTCCTAATTAATAATCATTAAATTCATTTAAAGTCGATGACATTTTTGTAGAATATTAGTCAACTGTTGCAACATTAGTTGCATATGCTGTTTAGCTTAATTAGTCTAGCTAATTTACCGCATAACCATGCTTGAATTTATTGGTTTAAGAAATATAACGATGCTTTACGCTTAAATTCGTAAGTTTGAGTAAATACAATACTACACTAATTGTCCAACGTTAATTTGATAAACGACAATGTAAATTGTATGTAACATTGCAAGAGTGGCTTATTAGTTACTTTACATTCTATATATTTAGAACCAAAAACCAAGTCTGTGTTTGATAATGAAGCCCATGTATGCTTAATAAAAATAATTCTTGTTGTTTATAACTGTACACACTATTTTGAAATGGGAAAACAATGAATACAGTTTGTTGCAGCCATCTATCACCTCCCATCTATCACCTCTGCATGAATTGGCTTCATGTTGGATCAGATCTTTAGCTTTATGCCCCACCAAATCCCATTCAGAAGGTTTCAGCTTCTGATTCAGCTGTAGATGTGATTTATCCTTACAATATCTTGCTCCAGCGCTTGCAAATTCCATGCACCTAACAGAAGAATGCAGCTTCGGCTGCAGCGTTAACCCCTGTAACTTCCATGCAGCACCTTCTACCACACATCCAGTACATGTCTCTTCAGCTTTGCCTTGCCTCAGATGCGTTCAGACACTGCAGCTTATTCCTATCCATGCAGTAGGCTCCATCTCCTGCTCCTATTCTTCCGTGCATCCTCTGCATTACTACTGTAACCTGTTATTAATACATCACCGCTTTCTTTTTGTAGTACACCATTATAGTTTATTGGTGTAATTTTATTTTGTAAAGAAAAAACACAATTCTTGTATCCTAAAATAAATTTGTGTGTACAGAGTTTAACAGTTCGAAATCCTGAGGTCTTGTAAAATAAACATGAATAAACAAAATTATGTGAATCAAAGAAATCAAGAAGAAAGAGTACATACCTTCAAGCCTAAGTTGCTGATTGGGAAGCTCCAGTACGTGCATATGGAAAATAAAGACTAATAGACATCGTTTATAAAAAATTTGGATCTTACAATAGTACTTTTAAGTACACATAAGGTTGTATGCTTTTACATATATAAATAACATAGTTAACTAAAAATAAACAAAGAAACCATCGCATTTCAATGTTAAATTTAGTTACAAATAAGTACTGCTTACAATGTGTGTCCTAGTAGGAAATTTTAGTGAGGTTTATCATAAGCTAACAATATTGATCCTAGGGAGAAACATATTATATTTAGTGGAATAAGAACTTCAATGAAAAAGTGCACATTTCGTTTAGCAAACACAGTGTAACTCAGAATTGCCAACATGAATAGGTACAAACACAAACACAATGGCTAAATCACCTTTGATGGTTAATGAAAAAAGGAGATTATATAATCATTATTGATATATCAAAATTGGTAAGTATAAAAATAGGTAAGTCACAGTAAAAGCTAAAGTCAATGACTATAAAATAGTGTACCTGGTAGCTGATCATTAATTTGAAACTGATTTGTTTACTCTTTCTTCTGTATCCTTATATTTGTTTCTCTTGTGTCTCGCATGTTGAGTAAGACAATGTTTTATCCTCTGTTGTTCATCCATTTGTTAATAAATGAGGAAAGAGCTACAAATTGGTTGAAGATCAATAAAATGTATTTTAGGTAAGAAATGTGATAATTAAGTTGGCATTAATAGGACAAAAGTATGCAATGCGATTGATAATAAATTACTATTGCAGGGAGTGTAATTTTTTGGAGCATTAATGGCATATAAATATAGAAGATTAATATTGCAAAACTTAATATAGTAGGTAATAAATTCTACCCATATTTTATAGTTTGATTTGAGATATTCACAGAAAAGATGAGGTTACAAATTTTGTGTAGAATGAATGACCTATTCAATAGCAGTTGCTGAAGGGAAGATTTAGTCAAAAACGTATAATGACAGTGCAAGTTTTTGGATGTTTAAAATGAATAACCATAATTTATCATTTATTATTGTATGCATAAATTTGTTCAACGTAAAATCATACCATTTCTGACATATTGTTGTTCTAACGAAAATTTCTTCTTTCCTCTATGCCAAATGAAGATAAGAAAATTAAGTGCTAATTTCTATAGATTCAGCGATAAAAGAGTGTAAACATATTCTACAATAACTCAAATTTTAGATTTGGTATGAAGTTGAGGAAACAAATTTAAGGTCTATAATCATAGTTACTTATGGGCAAATCTAATTCAATTAAACTTGCAGGATTTTAAATAATATTTTATTTTTCTATAACATAATACCATCAATAAACAAATCTTTTTCCTGAACTATCATGACTATAACTTTTTTACATAAATATTAGAATAGCAAGTAAAGGATAAAAGATAAATCAACTAATGAACCATATATTGTACATTTTTGTACAGCTATTTCAAAATTATATATAGCAATTGTAGCTGTTTTGCAAAGATCCAAATTCCTATTCATATTCTAGTGCACTAAAGAAAACAGTGGAGAAATATACAATGCATGCTTACTCATCAATTTTGACACACAGAGCACCCATTCTTGGTTTCTTTATGACCATGACAATCAACATCTGCCACTGCACAATGAAGACAAAATACAAAAAAAATTTGAGCATACAACTTGATAAAATTACCCATATATAATCATCACCCATTCTCATATGCAATCAAGACTCTGCATTAACAACAACCAAGTTTTTTATATTGCAACTCAAACCATATAATGATTAAGTTTACAAACTTTATTTATTTAACACATATAAAAACAGCAAATGTTTATATTAGATTCATTGTGAGTTTGCTTTATTTGAGTTAGTCAGGTTACTGTTGGTATATAATGCATACACAAAGCATCATTTATGAGATACGAATGAGAATTCCCTACCTGAAATTTGTTTCAAGCTTACCATTTTGTTGATTGAGATAACAGTAAAATAACCATATAGAAAATTATTTATACAAAATATGTCTTCCCAAAGCTAAAGAAGATAATAATTTTTAGTATAATCAATCTTTTAACTCTTTTGCCATGTAACAGTAAAACGATCATTATATCATTTGCCTTGTAACTCTTTTCCATCTGAAAACATACATGGGAATCTTTTGATGCAATGAATGAGATAATGGGGGTGAAATATGAAATGACGCTGAAAGTTTGAATTTGAAATTATATTCTATTATTTTTATATGATACGCTGAAAGTATAGTTTAAGAAAACATGCTATAAGAGGATTTTTACCAAAATGTAAGTAAAAACGAAACCAATGAAAGAGAACTATAACTATCAAAAAAGTAGCAACAAAAGGCAACCTGAAAAGCTGCCAAAAACAACACCATTATAAGAAGGAAATTGAAGATGGTTTCATGAAGATAAGAATTAAAATATGTAGTTTTGGCAGAAATTCCTGAGCAGTTTACAAAATCTTAACAGTCCTATTTTATTGTTTGTTTATTTAGAAATAAAAGTGGTGAAAAAAGGGCTGTAACATTTTTGCTAAAAATAGAAACCTATAAAATAGGAGCAAAACAGTGAAAAGGGGTCATCTTCGTGAAAGGAACAAACAAAAAGCTTGTCTACCATTCAACTAAACTGACAATTGCAGAACTGAAACAATCACAGACATACTGTTGTAAAGGAATAATAATAATAATGTCAATTGCAGGCATACATATCCATTTTTTACAAAAGAAATAGATGACATGGAGTAGAAACATGGTATGCAAAATGCAGAGGAACAGGGTTGGTGCTGCAGCATAATAGAAAACTGGTAATAAAATTCAACAAAGATAGAAGCAGTTACGCATATACATAACAGTAAATGCAGTGAAAATTGATCACATTATTACGCTAGAACTACGTATGAACTTGCCAACGCGCGGTGGATACAATTGATGAACAATTGTATATAAGTAAAGAACGCAGTTAGGCGATCAGGGAATGTAACTGACCAAAACAAAAGAGAAAGCTTGTAATAACAACGTATACACAGTGGATACTCTCTGCAATTTGGTATTTTTGGTAAAGAAACAGGGATAATAAACAAAGATAGATAAATTAGTTAAATTTTGAATGTAAAGGCCGAAATAAATAAAGAAGAAAATGGAATTCGAGGCAGAGAGGGTTAAAATAGGAGAGGGTAAGGAAAACCGTATGAAATCAAAGCAGTAAAACAAAGAGTGAGGTTGAGATCTTACCTTGAGAAGTATAGTCGGCCGTTGTTGCAGGCGTTAAAAAATATTCTGGCACTGATTTGGCATCGAAGTTAGTGGTTGGTAGGGAAAAGATTGGTACTCTGATTTAGTAGCGTGGTGGTGGAGAATCATCGCGGCGACAGTGGTCGTCTTGGCATCCAGTCGAACGGAAGCAAGGGAAGAGCAGAGTTTGGTCAATTTAGGTACGTCGATTTGAAAAGTGGAAAAGGGGAAGTGCCATTGTTTTCGGCTGAGAGGAAAACGGAAGGAAAGGGAAAAAGAACACGGAGAAGAGAAGGGAAGAGAAACGGATGAGGAAGTTATAGAGTCGTGCAAAGAAGCAGGTTGGGGAACGTTGGATGAGGCGGTGGTAGAAAGACGGAAGTGCCCTAGCAGAATTATTTGGTTGGAATTTGCAGTTTGGGTAATTTGGGTATTTCAAAAAAGGCTTCACTTTGACCGCTTTGACTAAGGTTTTGCTTTATAATATAGATATTGATATTGATTTTAGCTTATATATCTGATATATATATATATATATATATTGGTTTTGATGTGTTGTGATATATATTGATATTGATGTGCTGTTGGGCTGTTGAAATTTTTTTTCCCCAGATTTCCGACGGCTTATAGGTCGAAATATTCCGACGATTTGTGACAGCACCCGACGGTTTACCGGTCGAAAATTCCGACGGTTCTCTGGCGTGTTTTTAAGCCAAGTGGACGTCAGCATCGTCGGAAAAAACGTCGAAACTACCGTCGAAAAATCCGTCAGAGGCCTTCGCAAAGCCGTCGTCAATTCCGTCGGAAATGGATGAAACCCGTGTTCTGTATTCCGACGGCATTTTCGACGACTCGCGACGGCTTTGAGCCGTCGGAAATCACAGTATATCTTGTAGTGAATTTACATACACATTAAATTAAAGCAAACTTTACTTATAAAATTAAATAAAATATTGATTTTATTTAAAAGAAACTTAGAAAAGTTCTAAGTATATTTAGACTTCATAGGCCCATTAAAGATCCAAAATGGCTTAATTTTTTGATATTCACTAATTTCTTTCGCTGCGAGCTGGTCCAGCTCCTTCAATGGTATCAGAGCCCAATAGCCTATGCGGTCTAAATTAGTCATGTTAGGGCTAACTAATTGAGCTTGCACACTTAGTACGGTGCATAGAAAGGTGATGTTTAGGATTGGAATTAGGTAATCAAGTACCATGTTCTACATGGTTACCTGCCTGGCCTGAAAGGTGAAGTGAGCCAAAAGTTGATCCTGACAGAAATGGCCCAATTTGAATTGGGCTTTGGGCTAATTTTCAAAGTAGTTTTGAAAATTAAGACTAGATTTTAAATTTAAAAGTTAAATTTAAAATAAAATCATGTTTATTATAAAAGGTTGTAATATAACATAAACTTTCAAAATGTTTGAAAAGGTAATGAAAATTTCAAAATGTTTGAAACTATTTAAATATTAATTTCAAATTTAAAATTTATTAATAAAATAAATTAATTAAAAAATACTTATATGTATGTATTATATATGTTGATATATGTTATGTTATTTAAAAGTGTTTAAGATAACATAAGTATACATGTATGTAAGATAAATTTTGAAATTGATATAATTTAATTAGAATTGTTTAATTAAATAAATTAATTAAAGGTTAATTAATTAAATAAATTAATTAAAGGTTAATTAATTAAATAAATTAATTAAAGGTTAATTAATTAAATAAAAATAAGCATATATAAGATATATGTGTTACAGTATAAATGTTATAGTAGATATGTCCAGTATAAATGTTGTATTGGAATACTAATATAAAATTAATTAAAGAGTTAATTAATTAAATAAGATTTAATTAATGAAATATTATACATAAGACTATCATATAAGTAATATGAAATATAAAAGTTATATAACAACACAACCTATATGATATGAATGTATAAACTAATGGTGGAACATTAAAGAAACCCAAATAGACTTGAGGAATAAATACATACGTAGATGTACATTTACCTTGATTTCCGATGTGTCTGACACTTGAATCACGAAGGTATTTCATAAGAAATACATTATTTCATATGTCGATATCACTCAATAATATATTGAAGATTATGAATCTTCAATATAATGTTGTCCTCTACCATATACATATACATACATATATATTAATAAATTACTTGTATACTCCTTAGTTATTGAGCAAACTCAAGCTAGGGATGTTATGTGCAGTATTATTAATATATTGAATAGATGAGGTAAGATAACTATATGTATTTGTTGAGCAAACTCAAGGTACATATACTATACTTAGGCCGTCACGATATGGTAGGTATGAGTGAATAATCTTTTTCGATTTGTTGAGCAGCCACAAGGCTGAAATGAGATTAGGACAATAAAACATGGATTAGGAGTTGTATGTGATAAAACAGATAAGGAGTTATCCATCGTTTGTGGGGCTATGATTTGTTGAGCAAACTCAAGGTCAGAATACTAAGACAAACAAGTCCTAACACCCACTAGTGAAGTTGAGAGACTTCTATGTTTCATCTTAGGGTTTGGAGAAACATAAAAGACTAGTGAGAGCCTTATTAGAAAAATGAAATAGTAATATTTAACCTTTCTAATATTGTAAGAACATATGCTAAATAATGATATAATTATCTACAATGATAAATTTGTGCATTTAATATGATTGATATAACGTTTATCAATTAATATATAAAAATGAGCTAAATTGAAAATTGACAAATGGAAATATAATATAATACTCGCTATTAAATGCCTATTGCATGTTAATGTTTTCTATACCCATGCAAGCGCCTAATTTTTACAACTACTTAATACATTCGTAAAATGATCACTTACATGTTTCTTTGTTTTAGACTGTGTATTGCATTTTATTAGTTTCGGACTCTAAAAGCAACACAAGACCATAGATGGATATTTGATCCATATACTATCACATATAAATGTTATATGGTGAACGGTCATAGTTCGTAATATACGATACTTCAATGAATATAGTTCATTCGAAATAAGCCAATAAACTATACTATGAGATTGAGTATTCAATTTGTTTGATTACATAAAAGACCATATTTTGTTAATTGTAGCACAAGACCAAAACTACAAGATAGATCTAAGAACTCGATCGCTGAAATGTCAGTTTAATTAGTTTATGCAAAGAGCAACATATTTGATGTCCTTAAATGTTAAGGATAATCAAATGCACTTTCGTAAAGAGTTCGTTATGATATTGTAGTAAGAGTTTTCTTTTGAATTGTTTGACCATTTAGAAAGGAAAATGAATGTATAAGAGTAAATGTGATTTAAGGTATAGTTGGGAAGGAGAGAGTGAATAGTCATTTCTTCTTCATAAAGAAACAACAAAAACGAGAATTATAATAATACTAAAAGATACTTAACATTGGAATTAAAAATATGATTTCCATTCCGAAATGTATTTTAGTATAGAAAATTGTTTTCTATGAGATTTGTTTCTATGGGTTCAAGATAGTTGCTCAAAGAACTCTCCACTATAAACTAGTTGCAATATGTGAAATAAATAAATCTATATTAAGTGAACGGTAGACCTTCGAATTTATTACGCTATTATTGTAATGGCGGAAATAGTGGGAGCATGCCATATAGCACTTATTGATTGCATAAATTACGAAAATTGTTTTCGTAAAACGTACCGAACATTATTTATGAAATAATGACTATTTTTCGCTATCGACTAAAAAATAGACATAAATATATTTCAATATGAATATTATGAATATTTGTTATGAAATAAAACTGTGGTAATTTTTTTCATAACAAAAGTGATGCATTCGAAAATACAGAAGTATCTAATTTTATTTACAGTTATTCTGGAATTATAAACTAAGCCGTAGTTTTGAGAAAATAATTTTACTATATGATTTTGAATCATATGATACTTGTTAATTATATCTCAAATAGTAAAGGGTTATGCACCCATTTAGTGGGAGCATCATAAGAGTTGATGAACTCTTGGGATTGATACATATAGATGTATGCAATCGTAATTCTATAATACCAAAATGTTTCCACATAATTTGTCATATTCACTGACGAGTTATCATTGACATGGACATGTGTATTTGATACACACATTGAATATAAAACAGAAGTAAAATAATATGCGATAGAAATGATTTGATTTGATCGAAGGAGTGAGTATACTGAAAAAGGTTCCAAACGTACCTAAAATGAATAAAGATTCAATCTCAAAATAACTCCTTCATGGGACACATAATGATGCTTCGATTATGGAGTAATCGAACTTTGTTGGATAACATACGATTAATTATGAGTGAAATTGAGTTAATTTCTATCTATAAGGTAATGTACTTAAGAGTGGTACACAAGGTTAATATTATTTCATCTGAATAAAAATTTACAAAATCTTACAAGATAAGGGTTTATTCGAAACTCCAACATATCCTAGGCCAAGGAGTTGGCAGATTATGCGAGTCGAAAGATTGCATGTTATAATTATTTATGAGGGATCTTGTATGAATCTCCCCAAAAGGATTTTGGAAAGGACAGTCATTGAATGACATATTTATGTTTTGAACATAATTTTTGTAAACTAAAACCAAATCAATTTTCTGAATAAAGAAATTCATAAAGCATTTATGAATCCCTATTCTATTTACACTGAGAAACAATTGTTGTTTCAATATATACCAACTTCATTGTGAAGGAATTTCTTTGAGGAGTTATTGATAGTAAAATGGAATTGAATATGATCCATAGATAGAATTGATTATATGAGATGAAATGAAATTAACTAACCTAAATGAACACATGGCATTAGAATGTCTAACAAGTATTTTCGCACATCATAGAGAAAATATGAGTTTCTTATTAACGTCGAAAATATATAATCCACAGTTGTTTAATTAAACCATTAAGAGTGTTGACTCTATATGATATGATGCGCAAATCCGAAAGAATTCCAAGTACGCTACCAAAATATAGATTTTGGTGGTCGTAACCGAAGGGATATGATCCATCGGTCGAGATTGTTTCTTTATGAGAAAGTCTAATGCAATTGGAATTAAATGAGCATTGTTGGTAAGAATAATATCGCAAATTTCAATTGTTGAAATTAGCATAATAGATTTAGTATTCAACATGCTCAAGTTAATTCGGATTTACTCACAAAATTATCACTTGATAAGACTTAGTGTTTTGTTACATATGTATAGAAACATAAAATTCTAAATAACGATTTAGAATAAGTTGTTTACACATATTAACCAAAAATGTCTCGAAGTCAGTGAGAGCGATATTGAGTTTGTGAGTCTTTGGATATGATCCAAGAAATGATACGAAAGTATCATTTTATAAGCATCGAGATTGAATAAGTATTTTGATAGAAATTTTCAAATAGTTTGATTTTCAATCAAAGTGCAGAGGAAGCATGTGTTCATAAGAAAGAACGTTAAAAGGTATATTGATATTTCTAAACTATAAGTAAACAACACATTGTTGATTTTAACGATGTACTTGTGTAAAAATCAGCCTTAGTTGTTTTAATACTCAACGTTGGATTAATAAATGAAGTCTTTGTAGTAAGTATAAAAGATGTTGGGAACGTCCCAAATGATATGCAAGGACACCTTATTAAAATGTTTAATACAAAACATGTAAGATTGATTCCTTTGCATTGGCAATAGGAATTATCATACATGTTATGTTGTCTACGATATCATGATTTGTTTATGATACATGAAGTAAATATCAAATCCAAATTGATATCACTAAATGGCTGTTTGAAGTGTTCTCGTGTATTTATGAAATACTAAAGAATTATTTACAAAAAAAACACCTTATGAAGGAGTGTTCAAACTCGAACTTCATAAGTGATATTGAATATAATATGTCAATAATAAATTCAAGTTAAGAATATTTAAGTTGGAAATGTTCCAAATGAAAGACCATGGCTAATTTAATGAAAAAGGCTAAGTACATCGCCTAGAATAACACCACAATAAAGACAATGTATATAAAAATATAAGTGCACAAATTTATAACTGAGTCGATTTCAAATGTTGAGAATCTCATAACATTGTTATATGGTAACAATGTCACGATATAGTTACATAATTGACACTATATATCCGTTCATAAAGAGACTAACCTAATTGGTTTTGAGAAAACCGACTGGAGAAGTTGGAATAAGATTCCATAATTGACCCCAAGTGCAAGTGGGAGATTGATAGAGTTAGGGTTATACCATAGGGGCAATTATGTAATTTGCTACATATATCTAACTCGTTGACCAATCTTGTTTGGAATAAAGATATTTTCTTTCTATTATATACTTGATATAACATGGTTATATTAATTAATCAATTTAATTAAAAGTATATTTTAATAGAAAATCCATAAATGGTATGTTTTGTGATAGTAGTTATAAAGTGTTGTAACCGTGAATAATTTATCACAATGAAACAAATATACCATTTTAAATGTCCGAGTCAAGATGCATCGACACTGGATATCGATGTATCCATTGAGACTAGAGTATGTAACGCTCTCCAAATGTTGGGCAGTGTATTACTTATGACTGCTGGGGGCACCAAGGAGTTACATACTGATAGTTATTGGATAACTATGGAATGACTCACTCGAAAGTTTTTTGTTGGTTAATATAACTAAGGTTAAGCAGAGAATATCGATGTGACTAATTTACCCAGTTCTCTCGACTTGAGAATACTGTTGATATGAAATATGGAAGCTCCGCTTTGATTATAGTTAAATCGTGGCACGACATCAATCGAACGACTATAGTTGGATCATGTGGAAGCATTAGAAGTGAAACACTATTCAAGAGAGGATTCGTCTCCTCAGTTATATAAGGTTAGTATCACGGTCAATTGAAGCCAACTCAAAGTCAAAGTCTCTGGCCAAAGTATTCGGTTAATAATAATTGTTATTATTGAACCAAGGACGTTATGTTTGGACTATAAAGTTGAATGTGGATGATATTGAAATTTTGACCATGACCAAATTCCATAAATCCAAAGTGATATAGTATTGACGAAGAGAATTGGTGTAAATAATTGTCACTATTAGGTACCGGTTATAATAAGTAATTGGATTTTCCAAAAGATGTGTAAGCGATATATTCAGCCAAAATATCTCACCACCTGCTTAGTGACGTGTGAACGTTAATATTCGAATAGTTCAATATTAACGCTGACTGGATTTACACCTTTGATTCGCACAACCGTAATGATAAATTCTTTGAAAAACCACATGATTTAATTAATTTATAAAATGTTGTAAATTGATTAATTTAATTGATATTTGAGAAATATTCATTATTATTTATTTGATGTTTGGAAGTTTTCTGTAATTATTTTAATGCATTTATAAAAGTTATATTTGCGCGTATTGATATAAGATGTTGATGTAATTTAAAGATAATTGGAAATGATTTATGGAATTTTATATCATTTGATGACATGATTTATGGAAATTTTATGTCATTTGATGATATGGTTTGTGGAAATTTTATGTCATTTGATGACATACGTGTAAAGAAAGGATTTGAGAGAGAGAAACAATCAAGGGAATTAATTAGGGAAGTTTTAATTAAAGAGTGAAAAAGGTTTGAATCTTTCAAATAAAACATATTCTCTAATTCATTCTGTACGTACAATTCATTCTTTCTCATTCAGTCTGTTTCTTTCTCTCCTCCTAACTTTTCGTGGCAGAAAACAAAAAAATTAAAATTTCCAAAATTCTTTCGACGCCATATAAAAACATCAAAAATAAACAAATAAACAAAAAAAGTGGTTCATCCATCTCTTGCAAGGATAGGATGGGGATCTTGAAGATATGAGGAGATATCATCATTCAAGGTGTGAATTCTAGGCGACGTCCTAAGGGGAGTCCATTTTCAAGATGTGCTTCAAGACTTTGGGTAATAAGGTATGTTTTACTTTAATAGATAATGATATTTGATATAATGTTTGTTGAAAGAGAAATTTAAATATCATAATTTGTATGCACATATCACTGCCTCATTTAAGTTGAAAATTGTTTGTGTAGATTGATTTATTTGTGAATGAATCAATTGGTGTTTTATTTAATAAATGAAAACTAATATTTGTATATGTTTAAATATAGCTATGTTCTAAATATTCAATTTAAAGTCTAATTTTTAGATCATAAATTTTGCATGTTTAATTTATATATTAGGTTCTTATTTTTTTAAATTAAAATTAAAATTTGTATATGTTTGAATACAATGTTTTGTTCTAGATCTATATTATAAACATTCAATTCAAAGTATAATCCTTTAGATCTAAAATTTTATACGTTCATATTATTTTGGTTGGATTTAACTTCGACAAATTAAACTAAAATTTGTTTATGAATATTATAGTGTTTTATTAAAGATTCATGTTTTAAATCATATAAAACAAAATGTAATTTTAGATTTGAAAGTTTACATGTATGTATTTTGTGTTTATATTATTTTGGAACAAGTTTTCCCCTCACTAGTATCTTAACCAAAATATATTGACCATATACTATGCTCCAGCATCCACAATGGTTAAAACATAATAACAATATCATATGAAAGTATGCAATATACAATGGATTACTCATCCCAAGTTATTAGACTATCCGTCTTAATATTATCCGCCGATCTGTCTCAATCCATAGTTTTCAGGGTCACTTTGAGCCTATTAGTTATCATGGGCTGACTAATAACCTATCAAATCTCTTAAGGACTACCTGTCCGGAATCATAGTTTTCATGGGATCACTAAGAACCTATTGGTTTCTACTAATAACACTGTCCCATCATAGTTTTTATGGGATCGCTATGAACCTATTTAAAATCTCTCAAATCATAATTTTCATGGGATCACTAGAAACCTATTTGGTATCCTCCAGTAACACTACTCAGGCCATAGTTTTTATAGGATCACTATGAACCTATTGGACCCTTCCAATACCATATTTCATATCATAATCTTTTGATCAGTTCTAGGCATCCTAACTCTTCTGATCTATCTGATCTCCTGGATGCAATTATACTCACTTAGGAGTTAAATCTAATTATACTTACTAATGAGTCAACTTAGCTGGTTATTCTACCCTTTATATCCCACAATGCAGTTATGGGTCATGCTGATGTGAGTATGACAACAATAATCATGCAAAATAACCGATCAAACAAAATAAGAACATACAACATCCATCATTCGAATATGTTCAATCAATTAACATCTTATTATTACTTAACCTTAATCAATAAACCTTTTTGGTAACTTCATTTAAAAAGTTGGGCTAAACAATAATTTATCCCTTGAAAAGATTTATCATTATATATGATTAATCCCTTTAATTCATATTTAAAACAAGGAAGATATAGCCCCTTACTTTACCAGTTTCTCATGAGACATTATAAACCATTATATCAACGCCATGTATACATTTGGAAATAATATAAGGATATTGCACCTCTTCTCTATAGGGCATAAGGCCAAACTTTAGAATATATTCACTATTGAAAACTTGCGGCATTGATATGGCCAAAATAGGATGTCGCATCCCTCCATATCAAAACTCTAAAACAATTCTGATTTTTATAAAAACTTAAGGCTATAATACCAAAAATAATGTTATCGCAATATATAAACTTGTAGGTTGACGAACCTATTAAATATAGTCTTTTATATATGAAAATACATTAAAGCGGACATTGATAACGTGCGACATCAATATCATAAACCATGGATATTGGGTGCTTTAAAAATAGCGGCTACTATGCCATATAAAGGAATGCCAAAACTATAGAATAACGACATCATTGCTGTAAAATAATCAGCATCGAAAATAAGGTCGGTGGCATCACCACCTTAAAACTATCGTTATTAAAACAGGCGATGGGCAGCATCATAGTGATATACTTAGAACCAGCGGCATCATTACCATCGATTTCAAGTTAGGTGGCATCGATAGATGCGGAGTAGAATAATTTTATACCGAAAAGTACGGGTGGCGGCATCATTTAAAACCTTTGGTGAAAATATGCATCATCAACACCGCGTGGTTTCAATATTTAAAAACAACGATGAGATTGATAATGGTCGACGTTCAATAGGTGACGTCGACCCTCAATCCACCCTATGGATCCATTACATACCAACTTACATTGATATCATATGCCTCCATTCACGTTAGCGTCATCAATAATGGCTGCGACTTAGATGGACGGCGGCACCAACTATTAACACCTTGGCAATCTCATAAATAACATTAAAATTGTTTTATTTCGAGTAAAAGCTATTACTTTTATGCACTGTCTCAAGCCTTTCATGGCAATCCTCTCCACCTCCTTTTATGCAGGCTAAAGGCTGCAAAATCAGCATTGAAGACATGGATTAAAAATAATAAAAACATACATTCTGTGTTTGCTCTAATGAAGGAAGAGGCCAATGATATTTATAACCAACTAGTTCAAAATCCTTCAAATGATTATCTGATAGAACAATACCCTTTGAAAATAAACCGGATTCATTCTTTTATGAACATAATAGCTATTGATAATGAACAAAGAATGAAATTCAATTAGTTAGTTAAAGGGGATAGGCCAACAAATAATTTTCTACAACAAAGTTAATGTGCTTAAACCAAATAGAGGTAGCAATTATATTCTTAATTCAAATGGCACATGGACAGCTGCATCAAAAAAGCTTGCATATAAAGCCATCAGCTATTTTTCAGATCTGTTTTCTTCAACTCAGGTTACAAGACAATTTCCAGGCATTATATGTAAGAAAATTCCCTCTGAAAATGCAAGAAGAAATTTATGCATGCCATTTCAAATGGAGGAAATTGAAGCTGCTATTTTCCAGATCAATGACAACAGCTCCCCGGGGCCTAATTGCCTAAATTCAAAATTTTACAAAGTTCATAAGGAGCAGCTTAAAGATGATATTTGGAATGCTATGAATGGCATTCTCCAACATGGCAAAATAATAAGAGAAATCAATCATAAATTTATTTTCCTCATTCCAAAAAAACCGGATGCAATTGATATGTCTGATTTCGGACCAATCTCTGTATGCAATGTCTCCTATAAGATTTTAGCCAATCTTTTGTGTAATCGACTAAAACCTTATATGGATGACCTTATTTCATATAATCATAATGCATTCATTCCTGGGAGAATCATTACGGAAAATTCTCTTCTTTCATATGAAATGATTAGAGGATTTAATAGGAAAATTTCTAACAATATTTTCCAGAAAATTGACTTGCATAAAGCCTATGATAAAATAAATAGAGAGTTTATTCATCATATGCTGCTTGCCATGGGTTTTACTATGTCTTTTGCTAATCTATTATACGAGTGTACTCCATCTTTTTTGGTGTTAATAGAAGGAACCCCATTTGGTTTCATTGAGAGCTCGAGGGGATTAAGGCAAGATGACCCTCTATCACCATACCTATTTTCTATAGCTATGGAGTTCCTCACAATTAACCTTGATTTGGAGTACATTAAAGGTAATTTCTCCCCTATTCATAAGATTAACCCCATAATCACTCACTTATTATATGCGGATGATATCTTAATTATGGCCAAAGCTAACATAATAAATGCAGAATGCATCATGCATACCCTTCATAGTTTGAAATGTTTTACTAGCCTTAATGTCAATGAAAACAAATCCACTGTTTATTTTTAGCAAAGGTGCCAAAAACAAGCAACAGATAGCTGACATTCTAAATATCAGTATCGGCAATCTGCCAGTGATTTATTTAGGAATTCCTCTATCTAATAATATTCTTAAAGCAAGAGACTTTGGATGCTTAATAAATAAAATCAACAAAAAGATTAACCACTGGAACAGTAAATTGCTTAATATCAGTGGTCGAATTGAATTAGTGAAAACAGTCGTTCATCCAATGATTCAACTCTGGTTACAATTTTTCCAATTTCCTGTGCCTGTTATTCATAGAATCAATTCTATTTGTGCTAATTTCATTTGGAAATCTAAAGCCCATAAGATGTCCTGGGATGATGTCTGTAAAACCAAGAATGAGGGTGGGCTGGGTATTAGAAAATTTGATGAAATGGCAAAAGCAGTGGCTGTTAAACTGCTATGGAAATTTTTACAAGGGAATTCTACTTGGGCCAAATGGATGTCCAATAAGTATTCCAATAATACTAATTTTTGGCCTGCTGCCATAAATAACAATGCATCACATACTTGGAAATTATTGCTTAAAGCTAGAAAATGGTGCACATGTTTAGTTAATAGGAAAATTGTAAATGGTGAGAACATAGACATTTGGATAGACCAATGGATCAATGGGTACAACTTAGTAGAAAATTTTGGCTGGAATTCCATGGATATTTATGGAGGCAATAACAGAAAAGTATCCACTCTTATAGCTGATAATGAATGGAAGAATCATCTTGATTATATTCCTATTCAATATCAAGATACAATGCATAATATTAAAATAGATAATCAGATGCAACATGATTACTGGTTTTGGCTACCTAGCAATAATGGTCAATTCAATTTAAACTCGGCCTGGGATCATATTAGAAGCAAACATATTGAAGTTAAGTGGTCCAGAGTCATATGGGATAATAAATGTGCTCCTAAAATGTCGATTTGTTCTTTACTGGCTATATTAAACCGATTGAACACAAAAGACAGAATCAGCAAGCAGAATACTAGTATTAATCGATTATGTGTTCTCTGTTCAAATCATTATGAGGACAGAGATCATCTATTTTTCAATTGCACTTATTCTAGACAAATTCTAGAAGAAATTATGCATAAACTTAGAATTAGCCTCGGTAATACTTGTGATATCAATTAGATATTGTAAACTATGTGTCAAATTCAGAACAGCAATAGTCTACATAATCATATCATGAACATTGCATTTACTTCGATGATTTGGCATATACGGTGCGAACGAAATTCAAAAATCTTTAAAGGAGTAGAAATGCTAGTTCATGTAAGGAATATTCTCATAAGAAAAGATTGCAAAAATTTACTTCAAAATTCAGTGGAGTCAAAGAAGATTACCAGAGAATTGGTACTTACCTTGTCCAACTTTGAAATTAAAATTGTTTCGAACTTGGAGATCCATCCTCCCTGAGATCGAAATTGGCTAGCTGTAAATTGCTCAGCTTCTTTTGTATCTAGATTCTTTGTCCTCGTGAAGTTTTTCGGCCGCCATTTTAATGGTTTTCTTGAGCTCATTGAGAGCTGAGATTTTTTAGTAAAGGCATCTGGAAGCTTCCGCGTTATTGCATCTCTTGTGTGTAGACTCTTTGTATATGGTTGTTGTTTCCTGTGTGGATCTTGATGGCTCCTACACGTGTCTTTGTTTTGGTTCTTTTTTGAGTTTCTTTTTGCTTGTAGTTGTTTTGTTTTTGTTCATGCCCCAAGTTGCACATACGGATGGTTTTGAGTGCGTCGATTACTTGTTTCTACTCCTCCATCTATTAGTCAACTTGGTTTCTGGCATATGTGTTGTTGTACTGTTAATATATGGACATGATATGTACTCTTTTTCCTGGCAAGGCACCCGTTTAGGTTAGGGGGATTGCAAGGTTTTAATGAGGCATATTATGGAAGTATATGATCTTTATTCATTTATAAAGTACCCTTTTTTCAAAAAAAAGCTATTACTTTTCACCAACATTTAATCTTTGTCAATTTCCCATTGGTCGAAAACATCTTTACCCATTTCTTTTTAGAGAAAATTGCTGTCAACCCAACTTCTTTCCTCAAGATATTTTTTGCACCCATTAAATAATCATTAATTATTTAATATAATCATAAGCTTTTCTAGCTTACTAAATTCATAATAAATCAAATATACTTAGGAAAAATCATCAAAATTCCCCAAAAATCTAAAATAACATATTCACTAACATAAAAAAATTTTGGGGTCAATATCATTAAATTATTTTTAATAATTAAAACTCGAATAAATGCCCTTTCTTCCTTAGGAAAATCATAAAATATTCCTATTAATTTTGGAAATTATGAAATTTAAAAACCATCTTCAAAGTTATGTTTTACATAACATATTCAGAAATCAAATCATATGGAGATTAAAATCTTAGGTTTCACCCTTAAAACCCATATGAATAATTTCATAAAAATTTCCATAATCATCATTTTGTCCAAATAATGGTAAAATTAAACATGGCATTTCATATCAACACAAATAAATCAACCCAATTAAGATTCGAATCAAACATGCATAAAAATGAGATGGTATTATAATTCACCTTGATTTGATAATGAGATTTGAGATTTGAAGACTGATTTGGTTTTCTTTGCTTTTCCTCTTGAATTCCTAAGCTTTTTCTTCCTCTTCTCTTTTGTTTAATGGCCGACCTAAGTTCTTTTTGATTGTTTTGATATTATGCAAATGAGAATGATATAGGAGAGGAGAAGGTTTAAGGGATGATAGATATATTTATTCCTATTTTGCCCCTCTCGTACGTTCTTTTATGTTAAAACAATCTTAACAATTAATTAGTTAAGGCTCGACCTTGTTAATTATCAAATCTCATCCTTCTTATCTTACTATATGTATCACATTATTTTATTTAATTTATCTAATTAAATCTCCTGAATAATGTTAATCAAAATTAGGGGTGTTACATGTTAACCTCCTTAAAAAACATTGTCCTCGAAATTCAGTTAGGACTACATAATAACCATATCAATCATGCAAAAAATGCTAGTATATCCTACTAGCTACAAAGTCTATATACAACAAATATAGAACATACCATCATAACGGCTCAGGATAAGTATTGCTAAACCTGTCCTCTGTCTCCTAAATACAGTCTTTCTTGTTGCCACTCCATTGGACTTTACGACTGTCTTGTTCCTTAACATCTTCTCATCTCTGTCCACAACACGAACTAGTTGGCTAATAAAAGTCAGATATGGTTCTACTACTAAATTTTCCAATGTAGTTGGAGCAACAACAGTCTCTAGATCATGCACATACTTTCTAAGATGAGAAACATGAAACACATTATGGACTCCTGCCAAACTAATCGGTAACTCTATCCCGTATGCGAGTTTCCAATCTTCTCTATAATAGGGAACCGTCTAACATATCTCGATACTAGTTTCTGTAACGACCCGTATTTTTAACACTTTAAAAATACGAATTAAAATGAAAATTTTGGATAAAAATCCGAAGGAAATAAAATTTTGTGTTGTTAAATGTGAATTACAAGTTAAAATACAAAACTGAATTCTGAAATAACTTATTTGTAAATTAAATATGGATGTTAACTTGTAGTGAATGTAAATAATGAATTGAATTTGATTGTAAACCAAATTGGTTATGATTGTAAACAAAGAATAAATAAAATGGTAGATTTAATAATGGAAGTTTATGTTATTGAAACTAATATAAATAAATGTAACTTAATATTACAGTTGATTGAAAGCAGATAATAACTGAAACTGTAATTCGATAAAGATGTTAACTTGTAATTGAACGTAAGTAAAAATTTAAATTTGAATGTAACAAGTAATTGAATTGAATTTGATTGTAAACAACGAAATAAATAAAATGTTACATTTAATATTGAAGTTATAATATGCGAATCAACGTAAATGAATGTAATTTAATATTACTGTGAATTTAAATAAGATGATAGCTGAAGAAAATGAAAGTAAATGAATTATAAACTATTGATAATAATGTATAAGTAAATGGTTGATTCAATAATGAAAGTGTAAATCGAAATAAAATAATTCATTTGGAATTAAATAACTTGAATTTGAATTACAATATAATTGAACGCTGAATCTAATATAATCTTTTATATTGGATTTATAATGGAAAACTGCATTGTAAAAGATTGTTAATTACTGTGAAATTAAAAATGGGATTTATGAACAATTGAAATTTTATTTAAAAGTTAATAATTTAAAATTGGGAATTTTATATTGAAATTAAACAGTCGAATAATTTATTTTTCGAATATTGGATTTAATTAGACAATTGAATCGATAATTTAATAAGTTAAATTTCATAAATAATTGAAAATCGAGTTGAATATGATTGAAAATGATTTGTAAAATTTTATCTTATCATATTGGAGTTATAGTAATGTTATAGAACTTTTAAAATTGAATTTAAAGTTAATTTGTGAAAATTGAATATTTTAATATTTAATTATCGATTGAAAAATAGCCATTTTTCGGACAGTCTCAGAATTGAACGAAACTAGATCCATTGGATCCATAATAGTTTGTTATTGTTGGATTTCAATTTTCGTAGCAATCGGAGTTATCGTTTGACCGTGGCAGCTCGAAACGCATCGAATTGTTTTTAATTTTAATTCGGCGAGTTAAAATAGTCATTTTTCAAAAAGTCTCGGATTTCGACGAAACCAGTTTCATCGGATCCGTAATGTGATATTATTGTATGGTTTCAAATTTCGTGTCAATTGGATGTACCGTTTGTCCGGGGCAAGCCAAAACGCATCGAAATCGGTTTAAATCGATTTAATTTAAAACTGATCGTTTTTCTCCGTAACTCGCACAGATGACTGAATTAGCCTCCGAAACCTATTCCATTGTATTCGGAACGTGGGGTAAACATTATAAACGGCTGCCGGCACGCTTCGTTTGGAGTTCGGAAAATTTCGGGTGAATAGTGTTTGCCGAATTTTCTATAAAAGGCCACCACATTTCACAATTTTCAATAAAACCCTAACTAGAAACCCTAGCCGCCATTTTTCCTGTCAATGGCCAGAATTTCATCTCCTTTCTCCTCTAATATCTTCAAATCCGTATATAATTACGACAAATGCTCAACTACAAAGTTGTAGAGGACGATGAGAGCTTCAAATCCATACGGAGATGATCGGAATTGGAGCGACGTGAGGGGAGCTAGGGGGCCGTGTTCATGGGGCTGTTGTGCACGTTTTTCAATGTGAAGGGGGGGCCGAGCTTCAGGTGGTGGAGGCTGGAGGTAGCTTTTGGCGAGGGCTTCGAAGTGAATGTAGTTGATCGTCTTCAAGTGGACCGAGGTGGTGGTGATAATTGGATGAAAGATGGCGGCTATGGGTTTGATATTCACGGGTTTGAACGATGGTAAGGAAGAAGAAAGGGGGTGGCCAGATCTGAAGCAAGAGAAAATGGAGGGCCGAGATTGAAAGTAGGGTTTGAGATTTAAATTAAAAGCTGAAATTGTTTATTTAAATTCGTGCAAACTTTAAAAATGCATAACTTTTTCATACGAGGTCCGATTGGCACGAAACTTTTTGCGTTGCGATCGTAATGACGAGAGCTTCGAAATGAAATTGGTATGGATGGATTTGGAGATGGTGGAAATTTGGGCTAAAGTTGGGCGTCGTCCAGTTTTAGTTCCAAACCGGAACGTCTCGGCGACAACAGAAAATCAAAGTGAGTGTTTTATAACGCTCACAACGTACTGAATATCTTTATGGTAGTTAAATTTGACATTATGAAGTGATATGAATTTATTTGTCGTTGTTTGATAAAAATTTAATTGTCATATAGATTGTCGTGTGAATTCACCGTTGAAAATTTAAATTGACAGTAAATTGAAATTAGGATTTAATTGAAATCAAATTTCCCGATATTGATAACTATGAAATTGTCGTGAATTGTATTGACTATTGGATGATTTATTTCGATGGATGCTATTGGTTGATATTTAAATGTTTGGATGTTTATTTGCTTATATATATCCTGTTATACATGCACATGACACTGTGATTGGTTTAAGTAAGGTATATTCATCCCTGACATTTAATTGAAATAACTAACCACTTGGCCATAGGTTAGAGAATTATATACGGACACCGGGTTGGTTAAATTAAATGATTTTAAAAGTTGTTTTGAAATTATTTAAATGAATTGATTTAAGAATAAAAAATCAAATTTATGGAAATTGAATTATTTTGAATTGAAGCTTGAGATGTTGGAATTTAAACTTGGTAAATGAAATGGTTTAATTATTCGAAGTTTAGATTTTTAAGAAAAATTGAAATATGGCGTCAAGTTTCGAAAGTCGATTTGTTTTAAAAGATTGGACTTTTAATCGAACTCTGAATATTTCTAAGAAAATTTATATGAAATGATATTTCAAGTTTGAGTTTGGAAGTGAAAATTAATTTGAAATTGAGATTTAATTAATTTGGAATTAAATTGAAATTTAAATAAATTTGTGAATTGAACTAAATTGAAACTATTGAATTAAATTTGAAGATAAAATTGATTTGAATAGGATTTGAACTGAAATTGATTTGGAATGTAATACTTAAATGAATTCTTGAAATCCGAATATTAATCTAAGTTTATTAAATGGGAATTGTTCCAGAAATTAAGTAAACTACTTAATACGGATGTTTAATTTGAAGTATATTCTAATTTGAATACGAAATGGTTTTAAAGCGAATCTTATATTTTTATATAAATATATGAGCTGTTTTGAAATGTGAAATATTTAAAGTTTCGAAATATATTGGAAGTGAAATAGTTTATTTTGTGGTTCGAATATGTATTTGAAATTGATAATTTGAAATGGTTTATTGAGAAGCTAAATCGAGTTGAAATTGATGATTTGAAATTGGATTAAATTTTAAATTTTGGAATTCGAGTTTATATGAATCGTTTTGTGAAAAGTAAGGCGAAAATTATTTTTGAAATGAAATCGTATATTTTGAGTAGATAGGACGATTTTGAAATTGAAATGAGATATTGAGGCGAAAATGATTTTGAAATGAAATCGTATACTTTGAGTAGATATGATGATTTTGAAAAGGCTTTTATTTTTTAAGCGAATATGATATTTTTGATAATCAATTATGAATTGATTTTGAAAATGTAAAAGAACCATTGGTGTAATAATACGTAGTTATTAAAGAGACCGGGATCGGATATGGACATACTCTCTGTCGATACCGAAAACCACTTTAATAACTAGTATATGCGGAGTGTTGATCCAGAACGAAGTGGATGGTTTGATGAATGCGTTGATTGAAGAAAGAGAACGATATTGGATGACCCCTGACATGACTAAAACAGGAGCCGCGCCGGGCCATTGAGGTTCGCCACCTCTAGCGGACACACTTCTTCGTTACCATGTCTATTACTTTTGTGATTCGATTTGGGTGCACCCCTCAATTTTGGGAGTGTTGTTTCACGGTGTTGGGGTAGTAGCTGCTATGCCCAACATCAGTCCGGATCACGCAACTACTAGTATCGTAGTTGGTATTGCCTCATGTACCTTGTAATACTGATTATCCTATTCGCGACCACTACGATTTTGGTTCGTACCTTTAGTATATGGATTGCCCTCTGGTGACTTCCAGTTTTGGGGAAACTACGGTCTTGTATATGCTCTTGGGAATATAAACTGTGTTAAGGGTGGAATGGGCCATGGCTTAACGCTATTTTAATACTTTTACTTTAATGTAGACATATTATAATAGCGTATTGTACTACATAGTAGATAGTTTAACGGATCCTTGAGAGATGTAAAATCCCGTAACATCTCTTAAGTTATTGCACTCACGTTGACACTGGATAGGAGATGTAAAACCCCGTAAACATCTCTGACGCCGTCACACTCATATTTTCTTATTCGATTTGACTTACATGAGATATTTTAGTCCTGACTCGAGTGTTTTGTCTTTTCATTACGCTCGGGTCAGCCTGAGCATTTCAGATAAGGTTGAAGATCTATTTTGGAGGACGAAGACGGAGTTTGGTATTACATCATTTGTATTCTACTACTATATTATTTTTCCGCTGCATTGTTGTATTATCTCTGATATGTATGTAACTCTGATTTATGATGTATAATAATAATCAAATTTATTTATTTAACAGCTTCATGAACTGTTATTTTATTATTATATCTTGTTCCTTCCGCTGCGAGATTCTGAGTTTGTTTATGTTCTTTCCTTTCTTTTCTTATTTAACCCCAATAACCATCTGCCTTTTTGAACGGTTTGAGTTGGACATGTGTGGATTATTGTCGACTTGAACGGTCGAAAATGGCGGGTCGTTACAGTTGGTATCAGAGCTTTGGTTTAGATTACCTTGGCTCTAGTGGGGAATAACTCATTGAAATAGGGTTAAACCTTATGAATGAGTTTGAGTGTATATGAGAGAGCGTATTTGTAATTTTGATATAAAAATGATTTTATATTGTGTTAATTTGTTCCGTTGAGTATTTATGAATTCTGGTTGGAACTTGGGACGCCAAGACATCGATAGGAATTTCTAAACACTCGAATTGGACAGATTGACATAATATTGTTCTGGATTATATTTTATATATAAAAGAATTATCTTGAAATTTTATAAATTTTGATTGTATTGGTTGTTAGGAGATGATAATATTAGATTATCATCGGTTATTGTTGATTAGTCAATATTTCTAACTATTGACTATATGATGATTTTAAGAAATGAAACTTGTAAATATGATTGACAATGAATATAAATGGTAAATAAAATGAAATAAAAATGAATTTAAATTAAGATGTAGAATTTAAATTCCGGTGTTTTGAAAATTTATTAACAAAAATTTGAAATATATAATATAAGTATTATATGATAGTATATTCGATTAGAAATTGTTTTCAAAGGATTTCAAATGAAGTAAGTGTTATACTCCCCTCTTGACACTAGAGAATGATTTCGGTGATGAGTGCACGCATCATCGACGTTTATTTTCGAGAGTCTAAGTGGGGGAGATCACTTAATAGTTTTTCTAAACCCTGTTTTGATTAAAATTGAGTTTTATTTTGTATTCTCTATAGTATGATTTGATATATAAATTATATAAGTATATATTATTTCAAAACTTGATTTGAAATGAAACCGGGATTGGAATTCTTGAGTTCTTTAATAATTAATGATTTTTCTTTTAATGGTTGAAATGAATTAATACTTGAATCATTATGGAACTTCTGAATTGCGAAATGAGAAATGAACCTAAGAGCTAAGTGAAATATCAATTGAAGTAGAAATCCTTAGAATTAGGAAATTATGAATTTAAAATAAAATTGAAACTGTAAAACTCGCATAGTATTAAATTTCATTCTATAGCATAGATATAACTTACCAAAATATTTAAGAAGTTTAAAAAATGTTATATGAATTGTTAATTGGATAATATACAAGTATAGGTTTGAATAATAAAATATGCATTTAATTAATGGTTTGCAAATATAAATAAAATTGTTAGTAAATAATTGGAATTTAAATCAACATTTAAAGGTGATTCACAATTATGTTAATATAAATGGAAATACTATATGTGAATGTAAATGTGAAATTAAATTATAATGAAATTTAAGTAATGACTTAAGAATTAATTAATTGAAAATTCAACTTTGAATGAAAAGAGTTTGTATGTTGTTTAACTACATTCTATTTGCATAACTATAACTTACCAAATACTTAAAAAGTTTAAAATGCTAATATGGATAAGTAGAGGAATAATATACCAGTGTGAGAGTGAATAATAAAAATGTGAAGATCTATTGATAGTTATAAATATAAAAGAAATTTAAGCTGTAAAATGAATGATATATACAAGTGAATGAATAAAATTTAAAATTAATGAAGTATAAAATTTGTAAATGGAAACTAATTAAAGTTGAATATAACTAAATGTCAATAAACTTGGAAGTGTATGAAATAAAAAATTTGACTTGGAAATGTATAATTGATTTAGTGTAGATTCTGGATGGATGGTAATGTTTGATATGCATTGGTTGTTTTATGGATGGTAATTGATTTAGTAGAATTCATTAGTGTTAATGGAATGGAATAAACGGAATAAAATTTTAAAATAATTAAATTCAAATTTGAAGCAAAGTAAAATTAAATATAATTGAATCCAATTTAAATTGAAGCAAATTGACTTGAATTTAAAATGTGAATGAAACAAACTTGAATAAATCGGAAACAAATTGAATGTAAACGTATTTCATGGATAAATAAGAAAATAAATGACTTTGTGTTTATGATTGTTTCTTTAGAAAATTTAAAGTTTGATGGTT
This sequence comes from Allium fistulosum, assembly GCA_030737815.1. Lineage (NCBI taxonomy): Eukaryota > Viridiplantae > Streptophyta > Magnoliopsida > Asparagales > Amaryllidaceae > Allium > Allium fistulosum. Next base: position 874,175,782 of record CM060905.1, on the reverse strand, counting down.
TGTACTTTGAAATAATAAAAGCAAAATTTTGGAAAAAAAAATCCAAAATTGTCCAATATATGCTGAAACGAAAACAACCATAACTTTTAAATGGCTGGACGAAATTCAACGATATTAGACTTTTCGGAAAGCTTAGAAACTGTAGCACGACTTTTGTTTAGACTGTCTTGAGAAATTCCTTCATTTACTTAGTTAAAAATTTGAATCTTCTCGCTGGCCTGTGTAAAAGGGAAGCAAAATCAGTAGCATATACTCTTAGTATTTTTACCATAACTTTTTACTGGTGTATCGGATTTGATGATCTTGCACTTTCTGGAAAGCTTAGAACTTAAGCTAAAACTTTTGTTTTAAGCATTTGGTGTTTTGCTGTCGTTTAGAAGGTCAAAAACGTGACCAAACGTCGCTGACCTGCGCAATTCGTTGCCAGGCTGAGGCGTATCTATTTAGTAAAACGGTCGTAACTTTTGAACGGAAGGTCCGAATTCAATGATTTTGGACATTCCGGAAAGCCTGAAACGAATGCAACAACTTTTGTTTAGATTCCATTATCAAGTTTTATCGTTTAGGTGACCAAAAACTGAGATTCGTTTGCTGTCCTGGAATTGGAATTTCAGTTTTGAAGCTAAACATGTTATATGTGTGTTGGTTATGATAAGTATATCGATCTATCTTTACATGCATGGTTCTAACTTGGTTATTGAGCATTTAGTAGGTAGTAAAGGGGTTGCGCTTCGCTTGTGGAGCTCGCTTCTGCGCTTAATGCAAAATGTAAGTTAAAATGCTAATAAACGCTAAATAAAAGGTATGTTCTCGGATTACAGTTTATGTTGTGGTATATTATTGTGTTCCCCGTGTTTTGGGATGCCTCATTCTTGTAATGAGATGTATATCATGCAATTATTACTACTATGAAATTTTTCGGTCCTAGCCGCGCAAAGGAGGTGCTGCCGAAATTTTTCAAAAATCCGGGAGTTAGAAAATTTTGTGAAAAAAAAATCCTATAACTAAATTTTGCAAATAATTAGAATATTTTGAATGAATTATATCTAAATGATGGTTTCCCCTTCTCCGTTCCTTTTCGAGGACGAAAAGTTTTAAGTGGAGGAGAATGTAACGACCCGTATTTTTAACACTTTAAAAATACGAATTAAAATGAAAATTTTGGATAAAAATCCGAAGGAAATAAAATTTTGTGTTGTTAAATGTGAATTACAAGTTAAAATACAAAACTGAATTCTGAAATAACTTATTTGTAAATTAAATATGGATGTTAACTTGTAGTGAATGTAAATAATGAATTGAATTTGATTGTAAACCAAATTGGTTATGATTGTAAACAAAGAATAAATAAAATGGTAGATTTAATAATGGAAGTTTATGTTATTGAAACTAATATAAATAAATGTAACTTAATATTACAGTTGATTGAAAGCAGATAATAACTGAAACTGTAATTCGATAAAGATGTTAACTTGTAATTGAACGTAAGTAAAGATTTAAATTTGAATGTAACAAGTAATTGAATTGAATTGAATTTGATTGTAAACAACGAAATAAATAAAATGTTACATTTAATATTGAAGTTATAATATGGGAATCAACGTAAATGAATGTAATTTAATATTACTGTGAATTTAAATAAGATGATAGCTGAAGAAAATGAAAGTAAATGAATTATAAACTATTGATAATAATGTATAAGTAAATGGTTGATTCAATAATGAAAGTGTAAATCAAAATAAAAGAATTCATTTGGAATTAAATAACTTGAATTTGAATTACAATATAATTGAACGCTGAATCTAATATAATCTTTTATATTGGATTTATAATGGAAAACTGCATTGTAAAAGATTGTTAATTACTGTGAAATTAAAAATGGGATTTGTGAACAATTGAAATTTGATTTAAAAGTTAATAATTTAAAATTGGGAATTTTATATTGAAATTAAACAGTCGAATAATTTATTTTTCGAATATTGGATTTAATTAGACAATTGAATCGATAATTTAATAAGTTAAATTTCAGAAATAATTGAAAATCGAGTTGAATATGATTGAAAATGATTTGTAAAATTTTATCTTATCATATTGGAGTTATAGTAATGTTGTAGAACTTTTAAAATTGAATTTAAAGTTAATTTGTGAAAATTGAATATTTTAATATTTAATTATCGACAGAAAAATAGCCATTTTTCGGACAGTCTCAGAATTGAACGAAACTAGATCCATTGGATCCGTAATAGTTTGTTATTGTTGGATTTCAATTTTCATAGCAATCGGAGTTATCGTTTGACCGTGGCAGCTCGAAACGCATCGAATTGTTTTTAATTTTAATTCGACGAGTTAAAATAGTCATTTTTCAAAAAGTCTCGGATTTCGACGAAACTAGTTTCATCGGATCCGTAATGTGATATTATTGTATGGTTTCAAATTTCGTGTCAATTGGATGTACCGTTTGTCCGGGGCAAGCCAAAACGCATCGAAATCGGTTTAAATCGATTTAATTTAAAACTGATCGTTTTTCTCCGTAACTCGCACAGATGACCGAATTAGCCTCCGAAACCTATTCCATTGTGTTCGGAACGCGGGGTAAACCTTATGAACGCCTACCGGCACGCTTCGTTTGGAGTTCGGAAAATTTCGGGTGAATAGTGTTTGCCGAATTTTCTATAAAAGGCCACCACATTTCACAATTTTCAATAAAACCCTAACCAGAAACCCTAGCCGCCATTTTTCCTGTCAATGGCCAGAATTTCATCTCCTTTCTCCTCTAATATCTTCAAATTCGTAGATAATTACGACAAATGCTCAACTACAAAGTTGTAGAGGACGATGAGAGCTTCAAATCCATACGGAGATGATCGGAATTGGAGCGACGTGAGGGGAGCTAGGGGGCCGCGTTCATGGGGCTGTTGTGCACGTTTTTTAATGTGAAGGGGGGGCCGAGCTTCAGGTGGTGGAGGCTGGAGGTAGCTCTTGGCGAGGGCTTCGAAGTGAATGTAGTTGATCGTCTTCAAGTGGACCGAGGTGGTGGTGATAATTGGATGAAAGATGGCGGCTATGGGTTTGATATTCACGGGTTTGAACGATGGTAAGGAAGAAGAAATGGGGTGGCCAGATCTGAAGCAAGAGAAAATGGAGGGCCGAGATTGAAAGTAGGGTTTGAGATTTAAATTAAAAGCTGAAATTGTTTATTTAAATTCGTGCAAACTTTAAAAATGCATAACCTTTTCATATGAGGTTCGATTGGAACGAAACCTTTTGCGTTGCGATCGTAATGACGAGAGCTTCGAAATGAAACTGGTTTGGATGGATTTGGAGAAGGTGGAATTTTGGGCTAAAGTTGGGCGTCGTCCAGTTTTAGTTCCAAACCGGAACGTCTCGGCGACAACAGAAAATCAAAGTGAGTGTTTTATAACGCTCACAACGTACTGAATATCTTTATGGTAGTTAAATTTGACATTATGAAGTGATATGAATTTATTTGTCATTGTTTGATAAAAATTTAATTGTCATATAGATTGTCGTGTGAATTCACCGTTGAAAATTTAAATTGACAGTAAATTGAAATTAGGATTTAATTGAAATCAAATTTCCCGATATTGATAACTATGAAATTGTCGTGAATTGTATTGATTATTGGATGATTTATTTCGATGGATGCTATTGGTTGATATTTAAATGTTTGGATGTTTATTTGCTTATATATATCCTGTTATACATGCACATGATACTGTGATTGGTTTAAGTAATGTATATTCATCCCTGACATTTAATTGAAATAACTAACCACTTGGCCATAGGTTAGAGAATTATATACGGACACCGGGTTGGTTAAATTAAATGATTTTAAAAGTTGTTTTGAAATTATTTAAATGAATTGATTTAAGAATAAAAAATCAAATTTATGGAAATTGAATTATTTTGAATTGAAGCTCGAGATGTTGGAATTTAAACTTGGTAAATGAAATGGTTTAATTATTCGAAGTTTAGATTTTTAAGAAAAATTGAAATATGGCGTCAAGTTTCGAAAGTCGATTTGTTTTAAAAGATTGGACTTTTAATCGAACTCTGAATATTTCTAAGAAAATTTATATGAAATGATATTTCAAGTTTGAGTTTGGAAGTGAAAATTAATTTGAAATTGAGATTTAATTAATTTGGAATTAAATTGAAATTTAAATAAATTTGTGAATTGAACTAAATTGAAACTATTGAATTAAATTTGAAGATAAAATTGATTTGAATAGGATTTGAACTGAAATTGATTTGGAATGTAATACTTAAATGAATTCTTGAAATCCGAATATTAATCTAAGTTTATTAAATGGGAATTGTTCCAGAAATTAAGTAAACTACTTAATACGGATGTTTAATTTGAAGTATATTCTAATTTGAATACGAAATGGTTTTAAAGCGAATCTTATATTTTTATATAAATATATGAGCTGTTTTGAAATGTGAAATATTTAAAGTTTCGAAATATATTGGAAGTAAAATAGTTTATTTTGTGGTTCAAATATGTATTTGAAATTGATAATTTGAAATGGTTTATTGAGAAGCTGAATCGAGTTGAAATTGATGATTTGAAATTGGATTAAATTTTAAATTTTGGAATTCGAGTTTATGTGAATCGTTTTGTGAAAAGTAAGGCGAAAATGATTTTTGAAATGAAATCGTATATTTTGAGTAGATAGGACGACTTTGAAATTGAAATGAGATATTGAGGCGAAAATGATTTTGAAATGAAATCGTATACTTTGAGTAGATATGATGATTTTGAAAAGGCTTTTATTTTTGAAGCGAATATGATATTTTTGATAATCAATTATGAATTGATTTTGAAAATGTAAAAGAGCCATCGGTGTAATAATACGTAGTTATTAAAGAGACTGGGATCGGATATGGACATACTCTCTGTCGATACCGAAAACCACTTTAATAACTAGTATATGCGGAGTGTTGATCCAGAACGAAGTGGATGGTTTGATGAACGCGTTGATTGAAGAAAGAGAACGATATTGGATGACCCCTGACATGACTAAAACAGGAGCCGCGCCGGGCCATTGAGGTTCGCCACCTCTAGCGGACACACTTCTTCGTTACCATGTCTATTACTTTTGTGATTCGATTTGGGTGCACCCCTCGATTTTGGGAGTGTTGTTTCGCGGTGTTGGGGTAGCAGCTACTATGCCCAACATCAGTCCGGATCACGCAACTACTAGTATCCTAGTTGGTATTGCCTCATGTACCTTGTCATACTGATTATCCTATTCGCGACCACTACGATTTTGGTTCGTACCTTTAGTATATGGATTGCCCTCTGGTGACTTCCGGTTTTGGGGAAACTACGGTCTTGTATATGCTCTTGGGAATATAAACTGTGTTAAGGGTGGAATGGGCCATGGCTTAACGCTATTTTAATACTTTTACTTTAATGTAGACATATTATAATAGCGTATTGTACTACATAGTAGATAGTTTAACGGATCCTTGAGAGATGGAAAATCCCGTAACATCTCTTAAGTTATTGCACTCACGTTGACACTGGATAGGAGATGTAAAACCCCGTAAACATCTCTGACGCCGTCACACTCATATTTTCTTATTCTATTTGACTTACATGAGATATTTTAGTCCTGACTCGAGTGTTTTGTCTTTTCATTACGCTCGGGTCAGCCTGAGCATTTCAGATAAGGTTGAAGATCTATTTTGGAGGACGAAGACGGAGTTTGGTATTACATCATTTGTATTCTACTACTATATTATTTTTCCGCTGCATTGTTGTATTATCTCTGATATGTATGTAACTCTGATTTATGATGTATAATAATAATCAAATTTATTTATTTAACAGCTTCATGAACTGTTATTTTATTATTATATCTTGTTCCTTCCGCTGCGAGATTCTGAGTTTGTTTATGTTCTTTCCTTTCTTTTCTTATTTAACCCCAATAACCATCTGCCTTTTTGAACGGTTTGAGTTGGACATGTGTGGATTATTGTCGACTTGAACAGTCGAAAATGGCGGGTCGTTACAGTTTCCCTAACTTTACAAATCATACCACACCTTTCATTGGCGAAACCTTACTGAAAACATGATCTCCAATTGAGAACTCTATATCCTTATCCCTTATCCGCGTAACTTTTCTGCCTAGACTGAGCTTCTCTCATCCTAGCTTGGATCAACTTAATCTTTTCCGTGGCTTCTCTAACCATATCTGGACCAAGGACCAATCTGTATTCCTTCTCTTACCAACATGTTGGTGATTTGCATGGCCTTCCATACAAATCTTCAAAAGCCATCATTCCTATATTAGTCTGGTAACCATTATTATAGGAAAACTCAACTAAGTGCAAATGGTCTTCCCACAACCCACCAAAATCTAGTACACAAGCTCTCAACAAATCTTCAAGTACCTTATCGACTCTCTCTATTTGCCCATCCATCTGTGTGTGACATGCGGTACCCATCTTAAGCTTGGTACATAGTACTTCCTGTAGTCTCTTCCAGAATTCACTAGTGAACAAAGCATTTCTATCGCTAACTATACTACTAGGAATCCATGCAGTCTAACAATATTCTTTATAAACAACATAGTAAATATAGGTGTCGTCCTGGTTTACTTAACGGGAATGAAATGTGCACTCTTGGTTAGTCTATCCACTATGATCCAAATACTTTCATTTTCCCTATCCGACCTTGGCAAACAGTCAACAAAGTCCATGGATGTCGAATCCCATTTCCAAATTGGTATATCTAAAGGCTGAAGCAATTCGCTTGGCTTTTGATGCTCGGCTTTAAGTTGCTGTCAATTCACACATTGCTTCACCCATAAACCTACATCCCATTTCATACCCTCCTAAAAGAAACTTCTCTTCATATCCTGATATATTTTAGTTCCTCCTGAATGTATAGTAAATTTTGATTGATGACACTCCCTAAGAACTTCCTTTCTTAGGTCACCAAGATCTGGAACACATAACCGCCCATTCTTTCTTAACCATTCTCTCTGGTCAAGACTAAAATCTTTCAAATCATCAATCTCAGTTCCTCCTTCCAATCTTCTAATCCTTTCGGCTAGTAATGGATATCCCTCTGTTTAGAAGCAATCCTTTCAATCAATACTAGTCAAACTTCTAAACATGACAATATGGCGGTGCTCTGACTAAATTAGTGGTCGACCTTAACTGCACACTACAAGTAGTCAATGCCTCTAAATCCTTCCATTCTGTCAACATAGCTAACACCACATTCTGATGTTTTCTGCTAAGTGCATCCATAACTTTATTTCCTTTCCCCATGTATACTTAATACCAAAATCATAAACTGCTAAAAACTCCAGCCACCCCTGCTGTTTCATATTCAACTCTTTCTGAGAGAATAAATACCTCAAAGATTTATGATTCGTATACAACTCGAACCTTTCTCCTAAAAGGTAGTGTCTCCACACTTTCAATGCGAAAACCACCACTGCCAACTCCAAATCATGAGTCGGATATCTAACTTCATGTAGTTTGAGCTGTTGAGAAGTGTAGGCAATTACTTTTCCTCTATACATCAACACAGTCCTAACCTTGTTCCACATGCATCTATATACACCACTAAATCCCGATTCCCATTCGGAACAACTAACACATGTGCATTGGTCAATAAATGCTTTAACTTATGGAATGCTTCCTCACATTTATCGAACCAAATAAACTTTACGTCCTTCCTGATTAGTTTAGTCAGGGTGCTACTATCCGTTAGAAATCCTTGATAAATCTTTGGTAATAGCCAGCTAGTCCAAGAAAATTTCTTATCTCAATCACCATCTCAGGTCTCTTCCAATTATTTACAGCTTCAGGCTTAGATGGATCCACTGACAACCCTTCTTCTGAAACTACATGCCCAAGGAATTTCACTTCTCTTTTCAGAAACGACACCTAGAAAACTTCGCTTTTAGTTGATGCTACCTCAATGTCTCAAGCACTATTTTAAGATGAATCTCATGATCTCTTTCATTTTTAGAATATATCAAAATGTCATCAATGAACACCAATACGAACCTATCCTAGTGCTCTCGAAAAATCCAGTTTATCAAGTCCACAAAAAGCAGGCGCATTAGTTAACCCGAATGGCATTACTAACCACTCGTACGAATGATATCTTATTTGAAACGCCGCTAAAGGAATACTGTCCTTTGCCACTCTCAATCGATGGAACCCTGTCGCCAAATCCAACTTGGAAAATACTTTGGCTCCACTCAACTGATCAAATAAATCATCAATTCTTGGCAAAGTATATCTATTCTTTATCGTCTTCTCATTCAACTTATGATAATCAATACATAATCTCAAATACCCGTCCGGTTTCTTTGTGAACACCGCGGCCGCTTCCCAAGGCGAATTGCTTGGTCTAATAAAACTCTTTCCTTCTAGGTCCACTAGCTACACCTTTAACTCTTTCATATCGGTAGGTGTCATCCTGCTAGGTGGTCAACTAACGAGTTCAACTCCAGGTACAAGATCTACACGAAACTCAATAACTCATTTCGATGGTAGTCCTATAACATGCTCCAAAAAAACCTGTGAATTATTTTACAACGTAAACCCGATTTAACTCATCTTAAACTTCTGTGGCACCCAATAAAGCCCAAACTTCTGAACTTGAATTCTCAACTGAGTATATGATTCGGTCACTACTATCAGAGTGTCTCAATGATATTTTCCTATCCTAGCATCATATCCACTAGCTGCACCTTTAACTGAGTACATGTATATTTATTCTTCTTTCATTTTCTTTATTTCCTTACACCTTTTATGTTTGACTCTAAGTCTTTATTCTTATTATGCATTTATCTTCTACTTTATCAACTTTATTTATCGCCTCTCATTTTCATTCATCAATATCGTTACTACTACATTCATTAGTTTAGCAATTGATTTCTATTCCAATTCTTATTTCTTTATCAGACTTAATCCATTTCATTCAATTATCAAACTTAATTCATTTCATTCAATTATTAGACTTAATCCATTTTATTAAATTATTAGACATAATTCATTTCATTCAATTATCGGACTTAATCCATTTTATTTCCTTCTTCTTTTTCTTTCCTATTATTACTCAGACTCCTTTTTCATTGGTTTTCATTTTATTAACTTTTTAGTCTCATTCTTATTTAAATATTACACCTTTGGAATTTATTACATTTTAATAAATTGGAATCTAAACTTTAATGGTTAACTGTTACACAAAAAAATTCCATATTTTGTCACAAAGAGGTGGCTTGTGCGATGTTTGTAATTACGAGGAGTTCTCTTTTTATTTATTGAAACTGAGAGTACAAAATACAGTAACTACCTTTATTTTGTACATCTCTTTCTTTTATACACATATATTTATTCCTTGTCATTTCAAACATCACACTTTTGCTAAATTTAAAATTGACAGTATATGAAAATCCACTTACAATTATATACATTCCAATGAATTAAAATATCACTAAAATCCCAAAAGTTCAATTAACTTTATTTTCAATCTTAATCACCAATATCAAATAAAATGAAATCCCAATTCATTATGTTTTCAGTTAACTAATCCGACGTAAATTTGATAACTAAAATCATTTCACAACTATAGAATTAAATCTAATCATTACGCTTATGTAATTATCAATATAGACTTATAGGCAAGCTTTCAGTCTTTAAAATTTCATACATATGAATTCATTTAAAACTAAATTATCAGACTCGGGTATTTAGGAATAGATCTATGATGATATAATATAATATTATATAAAAATTTATAACATTCTCACTCACCTTTAATTAGCGCTTCCAAATCTCTAGATCTAATCTAGATCTGACACTGTTATCTGTATTAACCATTTTTGTCTCCCTATTCGAATCCACAGACAATATTCATATAGATCTCATTAGAAATTGGATTAGGGAAAAGAGATTTAGGTTTAGATTTATTGATTAGAACCGGATTAAAAGTTTACCTTTGATGTAGCAACCTGATTTGAACCTATTTTCTATCCTCTGTTCTCTTCTATTCTTCTCCAAAGTGTATACATGCAATCTAAATCTATTTCTTTGTATTTAGAAATTTTGAAGAAGAAAGGAAAATGGCAGAGCTTCCGTGCTCATTAGAAAAATAACGAGTTGGAACTGAAGCCTTAGGTCCTAATTTATAGAGCTTCAAATCAACGCTAATCGTCGGATGGAACTGAATTAGATCTGGACCACATGACCTCCCTTTTCCGTCGCTTCCAAAACAAGGCGGGTCGACCACCCATGACCCAGGTCGACTGGCCATGGTCGACCGTGCCTAGGTCATGGTCAACCTACATATGCCAAATTGGTTCATTTTTAAGCATTATTAATTCTGATTGATTTGTTTCCTTTAATTATTCAATTAACGTTAACCAGTGCTAACTCTTAACTTAATTACATTTCTTAAACATCAAGTTACCGTTAACTTTAACGGTGTTAATCCATCATTAATTAATTTCAAATTATTTCCTTAATTATATATATAATTATTTCAAACTATGAAAATTTAAACGTTGATAACATTTTCGTTTGAACTCCGATTGGAAAAGTTTATATATGAAAATTGATTAGAAAATCACCACGAATCCATTGGAATAAGTTTCGTAGCCAAATTTTGGTATTTGAAATTTTTCCATTTTCACTGTTTATTATTTTTTAATTAATTTCTATTATAATTAATTAATATAAAATGCAGGGTGTTACAATACCACTCGAGATCGCATCCAACAACACCTCCTTGTCGACAAACTCGCGATGCCCAAAGTCACGTCATCACTCCTTTTTCATAATCATTAGCCACCATAACACCTCTCCCGATGTCGATGATGTTGTTGACCTAGAGCGCCTGGGCACGATTCCGTGTTTTTTTCTTAATTCGCGATTTATGATTTTGGGTTTGGGGGAATTAGGATTAGGAAATAAGTAACTGGCTTTGGGGTTTAATTTTGGAAGGGAAATCTTCTAGAGGAAAGGAGAAAATTAAATGTGCATGGGCCTTGTATTTGGCACTAGTTTTAAATCAAATAAAATTTCTTTTTTTTCTTTTAAACGGTTCTTTTTATTTGTTTGTAAATCTATTCTAATCTAATTCAAATTAATTTACACTTCATTCTATGAATTGTATTTCGATAATAACCCAATTTCATTCGATTCAATACTTGTTTACTTTATTTTATATTTAATCAAAATGTTTTATTCAATTTTAATATATTATCTAGAAAGGATTTATCGATTTAATTAAATTATTAAAACAAAAATCTTTTATTAATAATCTTTAGTTAAATCAATATTTACCTTTAAAATAATTATCCAATATTGAGCTTAAACAATTTTATTTTAATTAAATTTATTTATTTCATGGCGTAAAAAGCAGGGTTATTATAGATTTCTCCCCTTATGAAAATTGCATCCCCGCAATTCCTTGTAAGGAAACGTCATACATAACTCGTACCGTGAACTATTTTTGTATTCTACAGACTTCTAAAAGCTCATACTTCCTCTATGTGGTTTTTTTCACTTACTTTTCTTATTGTACGCTACAGATTCATTCAACAACTTTCTATTTTTCGCATACGAAAATTTATGAATTTTTTTCTAAGTGGTGGATTTTTCGAAAAGTTTTGGCAGAGTCTTCTTTGTATGGAGAGCATTCTGAAAAATCAAAACATAATATATCACAATCTATAAGTACATCCCAACACTGGGAACCTCGAATGTAACATCCCCTATCTAGAGGCCCGAAGCTAAGCGCTACATATGCTGCAATCATCCATAGTATTAACTTCCGGTGAAAAAAATACGGTAATGTTAATGATATCCATAATATCAGAAGAACATGAATATGAAATAAAATCAACACAGATTAAAACAACTTTTCTGATTACATTTCAAATCAATATTTTATATTCATATACATAATACCAAAACAATTCCCAGGTTTTGATCAAATATAATTAATATAAAATACACCAAGAGAGACATATGAAGATGCCCACTTGGATGATCATAGTAGTAAATAGACACATAAGTCTTAATACATCCCAGCGAAAATAAAACAAATAGCTCCTATATAGCTAGCTTTGCCTCCTGCACGTCTTCGAAAGCTTTATTCGTCCAACCTACTAAACTTGAAAAGACCTTAACTCTCAATCTACTCAAATTGAATTTTGAGCACCCGAGAGTTAAGGAGAAAAAACATAAACTCTCAATCTACTCAAATCTCTTTGCCATGATATATGCTTTACTCAAAACATTATTGATGAAAACATTCGAAACCTTTATTTAAAATGTTTAAACAAGCTCTCTCGAAACCTTTGAAAGTACCCCTTTCGAAACTATTGAAAGTACCTCTTTCAAAACAAGTTAGCTACTTTACTTTGAAACATTAGGCCAAATGGCCAAAACATACCTTTCGAAACCATTTCAATTAGACCTTTCAAAACCATTGAAAGTACTTTTGAAAGCTTTATAAAACCTTAGACATCCTCTTTTAATATACTTCAAACTTGCCTTTCGAAAACATTGGAAACCTTCCATTCAAATACCAAAGGTAAACCGTTCGAAAACATTGGGGAACCATCCCTTCGAAACCTTTATGTTATACCTTTCGAAAGCATTACATCCTTTACATAAATCAAACCTTTTGAAAGCATTGGATTCAAGTAAAAGTATGTGGAACATAGTTTCAAAACCTTTAAAACCATTCCTTTCGAAACCTTTGTGTTTAACTTTCAAAATATAAAAAGGGTCTTAAAACAAGTGGGACGAAAGCAACTCTTTCGAAAGCATTTTCCTAAATAAAAGAAGTGGATGGTGTCGAAACCAACCCCTTCGAAAGCATTGGAGAAGCGTCTCAGGGTTTAAAGTAGAAGAACCCTTTCGAAGGCATTGCTTCAAAAGGTAACATGCGACAGCGGGGTTTCAACCCCTTCAAAAGCATGTTCATAAAACAAAGGCGGTAACCCCTTTCGAAAGCTCTTTTCTTTAAAACACTTGACCATGCGAAAGCTATCTCATTAGAAAGTAAGCGCATTTCCTTTAAAAGCAAAAAACGGTCTCGACCCCTTTGAAGGCACGTTTCGACTCTATATCTTTCACCTATCTCCAATCCATACGTACCAAGTCTTTGATACCATGTGTATTGGCTTCGACTAGGATGGAGGCAGAAGTATAGTGTCGAAAGGTAGCTGGTGAAAGAGGCGAAACATCAAAAACTTGTAAAACTGATTTTTAACTTTATAAAGTAATTTCTTTCTAACTAGCTTTCTACGGTTATCAACATATGATTGGTTGCCAATACTTTTCCATAATCTTGTCTAAAAATGCTGTCGAATTTCAGAGATGAACTATTTAAAATACTTACTAATTGCCTTTCCTCGTTTTATAAACATATAAAACATTTAAGTCCAATACCTTAAATAATTTTATATACTTATTAAAACACTTAGGAAAATCCTCCAAAAATTCTAATAAATCACTTTTTATATGTTTTCTAACATATTTAAATTTCTGACCCAAAGTTAACATATAATAGCCGTAATAAATTTAAAACTAATTTAACCATTTTCTTCACTAGAAGATTTATAATAAATCCACAATAATTCAGAAAATTATGAAACTTGAAACCCATCTCTAAAATATTATTTATGACCATATAGCAAAGTCGCAAGGCATTTGGATGTCATTTAATAGGTTTTCCAAGTTAATCCTTATCATAAAATCGATATGAAATAACATAAATCATCAACAAGCATATATATCCATTTAACAATCAAAACATGGCTAATCATTTGCAAAACATATTTGGATCTAATCTAGAACCGAAAGTAAGAAAATATGAGATGTAACATATTATTCACCTTAGCTTGATGATGAGGAGTTAAGATTTGCTCTTGAATTAAATTGATTAAGCTCCTTCCTCTTGATTTTAGCTTATCTTCCTCTTACTTCTTCTAATGGTGGTCGGCCTTGGTAAATTTTAATTTTGTTTATGAACGTATGAATGAAAGTAGCATGAGGGTTTAGGGTATAAGAATATAACCTATTCCTATTTTTCCCTTACTTATTTCATTTTAATTCTCCTTTTGTTCATTGGTTTATTAAGCACGGCTACCCCATATTATTCAAATCTCAATCTTTAACCATTTACATTATTTTATTAATTTACCAAATTAAATGTCCTAAATAATCTTAATTATAATTAGGATCGTTACAGACTCCCCTCCTTAAAGAATTTCATCCTCGAAATTACAATAAGGCACTCATCAAAATCAATCATAAAGGTAAAACATACCATAAAACAAGTCAGGATTAGTATCTCGAATCCTGCTTTCCATTTCCCAAGTACAGTCTCTCTCGTCGTCACTCCACTAGATTTTGACTAATCTGACTATCTTGTTCCTTATGCTCTTCTCATCTCTCACGACTATACGAACTGGTTTCCTAACTATAGTTAAATTCGGCTCCACTACTAAGTCATCTAACACAGTTAGTGCTAAGTAGTCTCTGGATCTCGAATACACTTAGATGAGAAATATGAAAAACATTATGGACTCCAGCCAAACTACTTGGTAGCTTTACTCTATATGCGAGTTTCTCGATCCTTTCTACGATAGGAAATGGTCCAACGAATCTCGGTGCCAATTTTCCTGATTTCCCCAATATGATTACTCCTTTTATCGGTGATATTTTGACGTAAACAGGATCTCCAACTGAGAACTCTAAGTCTTTCGTCTCCTATCTGCATAGCTCTTTTGCCTAGACCGAGCTTCCTTCACTCTGGTTCGAATGAACTCAATCTTTTCTGCAGCTTCTCTAACTGAATCCAGACCAAGAACTAACTTATCCCTGGTCTCCAACCAACAAACGGGAGATTTGCATGGCCTTCCATACAAAGCTTCAAACGGTGCCATCCCTATACTATCCTGATAACTATTGTTATATGAAAACTCGACTAAGTGTAGATGGTCTTCCCACAATCCTCCAAAATCTAGCACACAAGCTCATACCAAATCTTCTAAGATATTGTTAATTCTTTCCGTTTGCCCATCTGTCTGCGGATGGTAAGCGATACTCGCCTTGAGCTTGGTACCCAAAGTCTACTATAAACTCTTCTAGAACTCGCTAGTGAATAAGGAATCTCTATCACTTACTATACTACTAGGAATTCCATGCAGTCTAACTACATTCTTCATAAATAACTTAGCTAAAATAGGTGCCATCTTGGTTGACTTAACTGGAATGAAATGGGCACTCTTGGTCAACCTGTCCACTATAACCCATATACTTTCATTTTCTCTATTTGACCTTGGCAACTTGTCTATAAAATCAATCGAGATAGAATCCCAATTCCATACTGGAACATCTAAAGGCTGAAGTAACCCACTTGGCTCCTGATGTTCGGCTTTTACCTATTGACAGTTCAAACACTGTTTCACCCATAAGCCTACATCCCTCTTCATAGCTTCCCAAAAGAAACTCCTTTTCATATCCTGATACATCTTAGTTCCTTGCATATGAATAGTAAACTTCAAACGATGGCATTCTTCTAGCACTTCCTTCCTAATATTTCCCACATTTGGAACACACAGTCTTCCTTTCTTCCTCAACCACCCATTCGGGTCAAGACTGAAATCTTTGAAGTCATCGCTCTCTATCCAATCCCTTAACATTCTGATCCGCTCAACTAATAATGAATCCTCTCCTTACTTAGAAGAATTCCTTTTGATCATCACTGGTCGAACTTTTAAACACGACAACATAGCAGTTTCTGGACAAGAACTACTCTTAGATCTCCATTGTACTCTGCATGTGGTCAATGCTTCTAATTCTTTCCACTCAGCTATCATTACAAATACTGCATTCTGATGTTTTCTACTAAGTTCATCTGCAACTTTGTTGCCTTTTCCTAGTGTGTTCTCAATACCAAAGTCATAAGTGGCTAAAAAATCTAACCACCTCTGCTGTCTCATATTCAACTCCTTCTGAGAGAATAAGTATCTCAATGACTTATGATCCGTATACAATTCAAATCTCCCTCCCAACAGGTAATGTCTCTACACCTTTAATGCAAAAATAATTGCAGGTAATTCCAAATCATGCATTGGATATCTAACCTCATGCGGTCTGATCAGTCGAGAAGCATAGGCAATCACTTCACCTCTTTGCATTAACACAGCTCCCAATCCTATTCCACATGCATCTGTATACACTACTAAATCTTGATTCTCTTCTGGAACAACCAACACAGGTGAATTTGTCAATAAGTGTTTCAATTTCAAGAATGCCTCCTCACACTTATCGGTCCAAACGAACTTCACATTCTTTCGTGTTAGCTTGGTCATCGGTGCCACTATCCGTGAAAAATCCTTAATGAATCTTCGATAATACCCAGCTAATTCAAGAAAACTCTTTATCTCGATCATTGTCTCGGGTCTCTTCCAATTATTCACCGCTTTGATCTTAGTCGGATCCATGGACAACCCTTTTTCTGAGACTACATGACCAAGATACTTCACTTCCTTCTTCCAGAATTGACACTTCGATTCACTTTCTGTTCATGCTACCTCAATGCCTCAAGCACTACTCTAAGATGAACTTCATGCTCTCTTTCATCTTTAGAGTATATCAAAATATCATCTATGAAAACCAACACGAACCCATCCAAGTGTTCTCTCAGTTTATTAAATCTACAAAGAATGCTAGCGCATTAGTTAGTCCGAATGGCATAACTAACCATTCGTACGATCCATATCTTGTCCTAAACGCCGTCAAAGGAATACTATCCTCTGACACTCTAAGCCGATGGAACGGATATCAATTCCTTATCGTCAATTCTAGGTAACAGATATCGATTCTTTATCGTCTTCTCATTCAACTTACGATAATCGATACATAACATTAACGATCCATCCGGCTTCTTTGCAAACACTGCGGCTGCTCCCTAAGGCAAACTGCTTGGTCCGATAAAATTCTTGCGTTCCAAATCCACCAATTGCACCTTTAACTCCCTCATCTTGGTAGGTGTCATTCTACCTGGCGGTCTACTCACCGGTTCTGCCCTTGGTACTAAATCCATCTGAAACTCAATAGCCCGTTTCAACGGCAGTCCTACTACGGGTTCAAAGACATCTGCGAATTCTCTAACAATGAAAACTCGATTCAACCCGTCTTCTGCCTCCACAATACCCAATAAAGCATTAACCTCAAAACTAAGGTTACGGTGTATACAATTTGATCACTACAGTCAGGGTGTTTAAGTGATATTTTCATACCATGGAAAAATATCCTAGCATCGTATTTGCTTAACCAATCCATACCAAAAATAATTCCGAATCCTATGAAATCAAACACATGCAAACTTCAAACAAAGGTATGACCTAACAATTCAAACTCTAGGTGGTCACATCTCATCCCAAGAGTCGCATATCCTCCTATCGGAGTTGCAACTCTTAAGGAAGTAATTAGGTATGAGGGAGCTAAGTTAAGTTTATCTACCAAACAATGAGATATAAAAGAATGTGATGCACCAGTATCAAATAGAACTCTAACTGATACACCATAAATCAAAATCGTACTTCCCAACATAGTTTTTCCATTCTCCTCTGCTGTTGGTCTCGAGGTAGCTGGTTCCAATGCAAACATCTTTCCTTTTCCATCCTTGGCTGTCTCCTTGCACCGGTTCTTATAGTGTCCAATATGATAACAGTTGAAACACCTTGCTCCTTTCTTCTCAGCAGCTTTCTTCCCTTTTCCTGTCCGACACTCATAAGCATAGTGTCCTTTCTTATCACACTTATAACAGAAAACCTCTGCCTTCCCTTTCTTAGCAGCTCCACTCTTCTAAGCTCCTTTCTTATGGAAAAACTTCCTCATCTGGCTCCGCCCTCCTTGAGCTTCCTTGGCCTTGTTTCTTTCAAGATAAGCAAGCATCTGTTCCTGCCTTAAAGCCATCTCAACGACAACATCGCACGGATATCTAATATGTGATAATGTGGCCTTAGCAAGCTCAGGCTTCAACCCACGAATGAACTTTTAATTCCTTTTGATGACAGTATCTACCATAGCATATCCGTATCTTGCTAACTTCTCGAACCTGGTTGCATACTCAAGAACTCTCATATCTCCCTGCTCTAATTCAGCAAACTTCCTGAGCAGAGTAGACTTAGCAACCTCCGAAATGAATCTCTCCTCGAACCTCCTTCTAAATTCAGCCCAAGTCATGGTCTCCTCATTGACTCCGACAGTGACACTGTTGCATCAAAACAGTGCTGCTCCCTGTAATTGCCTAGAAGCAAGCCTTCTCTTCTGCTCATCATTGAGCCCTAAATCATCAAAAATCCTCTTGTAATGAAGTAACCAATTCTCCACTTTGATTGCGTCTTCAGTACCAATAAACGGCTTTCCTCCCAGCCTTGCATAATCTCTACTCAAAACAGCATAGTTATTAACCACTGGAGCTTCTTGATTTCCTCCTTCAGCATTTCCTTCAGCTAACCCCACAGTAACTCCAGCTTGCATCATGTTAACGAAAAACTAATACATTGCTCCCATATCAACTTGCAGGATTCCAGCACCCACATTTGCAGCTTGTGCCTGGCCTGGGTTCCTCGTGATATTCGATCTAGCATTTCCATTGGTTGTGGTGCTTCCCCCACCAATGTTAATTCTTCCACTTCTAGCCTCAATATCTTACGTCTGTAAAATCTGCATTCGAGTCTTTGTAAGATATAGAAGAATAGCCTGAGAGAGATGAGAGAATAGAGATAAAGCGTACACTTATATATATAGCAAATACAAGTACATTACTATAGCGTTATCCCATACACCGATCTTTTCTTTAATTCCTTAGGATTATGTTTTCAAAATCATTTTAAGTTTGAAATTTCTTTTAAGTTTTTCATAAACCTATGCTCCGATACCAAGTTCTAACATCCCCTATCTTGAGGCCCGAAGCTAAGCGTTACAGATGCTACACTCATCCATATTATTAACTTCCGATGACAAAATACAGTAATGTTAATAGTATCCATAATATCAGAAGCACATGAATATGAAATAAAATCAACACATATTAAAACAACTTTTTTGATTACATTTCAAATAAGCATTTCATATTCATATACATAATCCCAAAACAATTCCTAGGTTTTGATCAAATATAATTATTACAAACGCCAAGAGCGACATATGAAAATGCCCTCTTGGATGATCAAAGTAATAAATAGACACATAAGTCATAATACATCATAGTGGAAATAAAACTAAATAGCTCCTATATAGCTAGCTTTCCCTCCTAGAGGCCCGAAGCTAAGCGCTACAGATGTTGCAGTCATCCATAGTATTAACTTCCGGTGAAAAAAATACGGTAATGTTAATGGTATCCATAATATCACAAGCACATGAATATGAAATAAAATCAACACAGTTTAAAATAACTTTTCTGATTACATTTCAAATCAATATTTTATATTCATATACATAATACCAAAACAATTCCCAGATTTTGATCAAATATAATTATTATAAAATACGCCAAGAGCGACATATGAAGATGCCCACTTGGATGATCAGAGTAGTAAATAGACACATAAGTCTTAGTACATCCCAGTGAAAATAAAACAAATAGCTCCTATATTGCTAGCTTTGCCTCCTGCACGTCTTCGAAAGCTTTATTCGTCCAACCTACTAAACTTGAAAAGACCTTAACTCTCAATCTACTTAAATTGAATTTTGAGCACCCAAGAGTTTAAGGGGAAAAACATGAACTTCGAGTCAGACATAAAGTCTGGTATGAATAATACTATTACATCTCGGTTTACTGATATTAAGTGAGACCACGCCACTTAGTGGAACGGGTTTCCCCTCACTAATATCCCTTTAAAACATATCTTTTGCAAATTAGAATCCTACAATCAAACTGATTAAAACAATAATAGAAATATCATATATGCTCATAAATTAGGTAATAAATGGACCATTTGTCCGAACAATATAGTTTTGTTTGGCCAACTACTAACCATTGGCTGACTCGGGCCTACCAAACAAAATAAATAATCTAACATTTGTTAGACACACTTCTAGACGGTCTGTCCTTAACTTACTTCTCCCAGGGTCACCTGATCCTAATGGTTTTGCGGGCTCACCAATAACCTATCCTCCTTTACTATATATATCCCTTTTTGTGTGTAACATCATTTAAGTCTTACTTGTGACTAAGCCCTACACACTGAAACTTTGGGCTAAATTAGTTAGGGGCTATAGCTAATGTATAAGGCACGAACCTATACCAGTTCCATCTGGCATTCTAATATCCTAGTCATTTACTTAGCGTTAACTACCCATCAAATTTTCCTTGAAAACCTTTTCAAATTGATTTAACCCTTTAAATCATAATTAAACAAGGAAACATACTATATGCTTTACTCAAATCTCTTTGCTATGATATATGCTTTACTCAAAACATTTTGATGAAAACATTCAAAACCTTTGTTTAAAACATTTAAACAATCTCTCTTGAAACCTTTAAAAGTACCCCTTTCGAAACTATTGAAAGTACCTCTTTCAAAACAAGTTAGCTACTTTACTTTGTAACATTAGGCCAAATGGCCAAAACATACCTTTCGAAACCATTTCAATTAGACCTTTCGAAACCATTGAAAGTATCCTTTCGAAAGCTTTATAAAACCTTAGACGTCCTCTTTTAAAATACTTCAAACTTGCCTTTTGAAAACATTGGAAACCTTCCATTCAAATACCAAAGGTAAACCTTTCGAAAACATTGGGGAACCATCCTTTGGAACCTTTATCTTATACCTTTCGAAAGCATTAATTCCTTTACATATATCAAACCTTTTAAAAGCATTGGGTTCAAGTAAAAGTATGTGGAACATAGTTTCGAAACCTTTAAAACCATTCCTTTCAAAACCTTTGGGTTTAACTTTCAAAATATAAAAAGGGTCTTAAAACAACTGGGACGAAAGCAACTCTTTCGAAAGCATTTTCCTAAATAAAAGAAGTGGATGGTGTCGAAACCAACCCCTTCGAAGCATTGGAGAAGCGGCTTAGGGTTTAAAGTGAAAGAACTCTTTCCAAGGCAATGCTTCTAAAGGTAACATGCGATAGCGGGATTTCAACCCCTTCGAAAGCATGTTCTTAAAACAAAGGCGGCAACCCCTTTCGAAAGTTCTTTTCTTTAAAACACTTGACTATGTTGAAAGCTATCTCATTCAAAAGCAAGCGCATTTCCTTTAAAAGCAAAACAAGGTCTCGACCCCTTCGAAGGCACGTTTTGACTCTATACCTTTAGCCTATCTCCAATCCACTACGTACCAAGTCTTTGATACCATGTGTATTGGTTTCGACTAGGATGGAAATGGAAGTATAGTGTCAAAAGGTAGCTGCCGAAAGTGGTGAAACAGCAAAACCTTGTAAAACTGATTTTTAACTTTATAAAATAATTTCTTTCAAACTAACTTGCTTTGGTTGTCAACATATGATTGGTTGCCAATACTTTTACAAAATCTTGTTCTAAAAATGTTGCCGAATTTCAGAGATTAACAATTTAAAATATTTATAAATTGCCTCTCCTCCTTTTATGAACATATAAAATATTTAAGTCCAATACCTTAAATAATTTTATATACTTGTTAAAACACTTAGGAAAATCCTCCAAAAATTCCAATAAATCACTTTTTATATGTTTTCTAACATATTTAAATTTCTGACCCAAAGCAAACATATAATAGCCGTAATAAATTTAAACTCAATTTAACCATTTTCTTCACTAGAAGATTTATAATAAATCCACAATAATTTAGAAAATTATGAAACTTGAAACCCATCTCTAAATATTATTTCTGACTATATATCAAAGTCGCAAGGCATTTGGATGACATTTAATTGATTTTCCAAGTTAATCCTTATCATAAAATCTATATGAAATAGCATAAATCATCTAAGCATATATATCCATTTAAACAATCAAAACATGGATAATCATTTGCAAAACATATTCGGATCTAATCTAGAATCGAAAGTAAGAAAATATGAGATGTAACCTATTATTCACCTTAGCTTGATGTACCCAGTATCCTTAGCTTGATGTACCCAGTATCGCACAAAGCGCAAAACACATATGCTACTAGGATAGAACAATACATAATCATAGTAAATAAATAGAGAATAGAATAGCAGTGATAATATATAATACTAAATATATACGCATCTAATATACATCACAATAGCATACATACAATGAGACTATATAATACAAAATAATAAAGTACACCACATAAAAACTAGTCTCCACTATGTCTAGAAAATCATAAGCTGGTCTCATCGTCCCTGATCCTGTAAAGCCTCGAACTGACCCAAGTATTATATAAATAATAAATGGGTCGGATTATATTTAAATCCAAGGTCAATAAACATATAGAACTTAGTAAATGCTGGGTATAAATATAATAATGTTATCTCAAACAACCCCAAATATCATATAACGTAGAACACCACAAAATAAACATAAAAATGTCATCACCCATATAAAAGCTCATCAAATCAAAAATCATGAAACAACATCAAATGGGTGAATCATCCATATCCAAAATCATCATTTAATCTAGAAAACATCCATGAAAGAGATATCACTATGTATAATCAGACTACATGTAGCTTAGCCCAAATATATCACTCAATCTTGATAAATAAAATACCATTAATATCAATATAAATAATCATCCATATCAAAACATAGCAATGGCAACACACGCTAGTGAATGTTATAATTAGTGACACACACCCATGAAAATATTGTTGGCGACACATGTCTATAAAGAAAAATCGGCGACACACGCTTGAGAAAGATAAATAGACAGTACATACTAATGAATAATTGTGACGACACATGCCAATGAAAAAGGTATTCAGCGACACACGCCCAAGAAGGATACGGGGATTGATTCTACATTGGACACAGTCTCAGGTACAATCGTAGTTCATCATCTCAAGTAGAAGTATAATATATGTATATATCAGACACGCCAGAACCAGACGGGAGACTAATAGGCACACTTTCTCTATGAGACAACATATGTAATTTGCGAACACGACACATGTGTTCATCCAACATGGCTCTTACATTCTTGGTTACCTCGATGGACATTAAGACTCATATTCATTATTGTGATCGACTACACGAGGACTTGGTCATGACCCTATATACGCACCCTAAATGGTAACAGACTACTGGCCTATGTGACACAAAGGGGCTACACATCACCGATACAAGGTTCTACACATTACCGACACATGACTATAAGAATAAGGTGTCACAAATCTAGGGCGCGACCACCATGATTAGGACGCTAGGATGGATACTAGCCAATGTGGTTCACTCTCACTCCATAAACGAAGTCGGACAGTGATAGAAAAATACTGTAAATATATATATATAATAATAGCCGACATACAGCTATATACATATGTCGTCACATGGCTCTATACATATGCTGACATACGGCTATAAGTATAAAATATTACTCACTATAGTGGGTATGATATCACATACAATGAATCCCTGTATGAGTGTCATTCACAAGTAAAGAATACCCGAATAAATATCACAATGGCATCTCATACCGTTGCATGGTACTAGCCCGTTTATTCAGTTCACACATCACACTCGCTCCTTCAGTATTTTATATAATGAGTCCAAAGAATAACCAAAAAAATATTATCGAAAGTCCATACTAGACGGTATTATAACTCTATTTATTCAAATTTCTCATTAAACAGAATATAAAACTATCAAAACATTCAAATATAAATTTAGAAAAGAGATTATATTTATAAAAATATAATAAAATTTCTTAAATCGATTTTATATTCAGAAAATAATAAAAACCTTTAAAACGCATATATATTGAATAATTAATTTACTTTACTTATTTAATCCGAAAATAAGATTCAATTACCGTAATTCATTTCCAAATCATTTTATACTGTTTACCAAAACTTCCAAAATCACTTTACAAATCAAAAGTAATTATAGAAATTATTTCATAATTTTCTATAATTAAGTAATACTTAAAATGAATTTATAAACCTCAAAATAATAATTTTTATTTCAAACCATAATTTATAATTCAAAACCTTCACTATATACTAAAAATCTCTAATAGCTCATATTGACAATGGCCTAATATTGCTTTAAATTCATTTCACAATCTTCTATAATAAAATACTATTTCAAATAAATTTATAAATTAAAAAATAAATTGTATTTATTTCAAACCATAGAATACAATTCAAAATCTTCACTTTATACTCTAACTAGTTGGAAATAAAACATTTTCCTTTAAATTATATCATATTTGAAATTCTCCTTATTATAGAAAGGGATTTCTATTTATTTAAACCATATCAAAATCATTATAATTATTTTTGAAAATGAATACTTTATTTCCAAAAGTTTGAAAACTCATCCAAATATAATTAAATGACATTTATGATAAAAACACTCTAAATGAGATAATTACTTTATTAATATATATTTTGTTAAATAATAATAATGATCCAATTTTTACTTGAAAACAATTTCAATTTTATAATATAATTATAATAGTGACTTTTAAATGATTTTGTAACCAAAAGAACATTGTATTTGTATATTTAATTAATAATAGATTTTTAAATACGAGAATAACTAAATTAGGTAAAATTTTAGTAAATTATTTATAAAATATTTATAATTTAATTTTAAAACCCTTGAATTTTCTTAAAGCTTTTCAAAAATCTTTTAAAAACAAGTAAATCAATCGAACATCCAAAATATAAATCATGGAGCAAAATTCTTCAAAACCATCAGTCATCAACATAAACTTTATTATGTTGCGCGAGTCGAATTATATCGAAATTCGACCATCCAAACAATGCACACACAACATAAATAAATTACTTAAATTAAAATGCAAACAGACAGCATCTCCTTTGCATTTTGACAATCCAACATACACAAAATCTCTCTATCCAATCTAAAGTCATATATAATATCACACAATCAATCTAATATCCCAAACAAACAATTCATCCAAAACAATTCAGTCAGTATTCCCAATCAATTCAACCAAGAAATGTAATCTGATTGGGATATATATAAGGAAAAGGAAATTAGATAGAGACGTGAGCTTAAAACTCATTAAAATGATGCTCGTTCGACCAAATCAATGATTACATTGCCGCCCTTCACTTTTGCCCTCATCGCATCACCAACCATGTTGCAAATGCCTCCCTTCATCACTGCCAAACCCCCATATCGCCACCAGCCCTACAGCCGCCTACGCCTCCTAATCGCATCAACATATGACCACATAAACAAACCATGTCGCGACCATCATCTTGCACACACGCACATGCATAACCTGACATGCATGCACCACTCGAGGTCGCATCCAACAACTCCTCCTTATCGGCCAACTCGCGATGCCTAAATTCGCGTCTTCACTCCTTCATCATGATCATCAGCCACCATGGCACCTCTCCTGTCGTCGACGACGTTGTCGACCCAAAGCGCCTGGGCACAATTCCATGTTCTTTTTTTTTCTTAATTTGTGATTTCTAATTTTAGGTTCGGGGGAATTAGGATTAGGAAATGAGTAATTGGCTTTGGGTTTAATTTTGGAAGGATAGAGAAAGGGAGAAAATTAAATGGCTTGGCCCTTGTATTTGTCTTTAGTTTTAAACCAAAAAAAAATTTCTTTTCTTTTCTTTCAAATAATTCCTTTTATTTGTTTGCAAATTTATTCCAATCTAGTCCAAATTAATTTACACTTCATTCCACGAATTATATTTCGATAATTATCCAGTTCCATTCATTTCAATACTTATTCATTTTATTTTATATTTAATCAAAATATTTATTCAATTTCAATATATTATCTAAAAAAGAATTATCAATTCAATTAAATTATTAAAAAAATCTTTTATTAATAAGCTTCGGTTAAATAAATATTTACTGTCAAAAAGTATAATTATCCAATATCGAATTCAAACAATTTTATTTTAATTAATTTTGTTTATTTTATGGCGTAGATAGCAGGATTGTTACAATTACCTTATACCAAAGCCAAAAATTTCACACTTGAAGCGTTGTAATGAAATCATAAATCGAATTCTAATTCTGAAGATACTATCTTCTGAACTGCAGACCACCGACTATTGAATAGTGTATTATTTAATTTTGATTTGAGCTTGTAACAATATAGGAGAGGGGATGAAGGGTTCAACCAGAAATGATGGGGGTTTTGAGGCTTTCAAAGGTTTTCTAATATGTGTGGGTTGAGATGCTAATATAGAGGAGGAATGGAGACAAGTTAGGGTCTGGATCTCTTACCAATTCTCCCTTCCTTGTCTATATAAACTTGCCCCATCTAGTTGCCAGCAAATGGCTGCACCTGCTTGCCCTATCATAGCCGAACCAACCAGCCATTATATGGGCTTCAGACCCATTCAAAGCCCGAACAGAGTATTTTGCAGTTAAATCCAATTTAACTGTGTATTGATATCGTACATTGATTAATATATTTATAACTATTATAAATACATCTAATAATATTTGTTCATTAAATCAAAATATAATTTTATAACTAATATTTCATAAAAATTAATTAATTTATAAAAATAATAAACTAATTAAATCATGTGATTAAGGAGTATTCAACGATTCGGTTATGCGACTCTTTAGGTGTAAATTTGGTCAGCGATTAATATCAAACTATTCGAATATTAACGTTCACACATCACTTAGTAGGCGGTGTGTTGGCTAAATTGGTCGCTTACTTGGTTTTGGTAAAATCCAACTTTATTTTGTTAAGCATTACCTGATTGTTACAGTTATTTACACCAATTCTCTTCCTAAAAAATATATCACTTTGGACTTATGGAATACGGTAATGGTTAAAATTCCAAAATTTTCCATATTCAACTCTGTAGTCCAAATACAAAGTACTTAGTTCGATATTAACAATTAATAATGACCGGACTACTCTGGCTAGAGATTTTGACTTTGGGTTGACTTCAGTTGACCGTGATACTAACCCCATGTAATCGAGGAGACGAATCCTCTCTTGAATTGTGGTTCACTTCCAATACTTCCACTCGACCCAACTACAGTCACTCGATGTATGTTGTGCCATGATTTGAGTATGATCAAAGGGGATCTTTCATGTCGAAGATCGGTAGTATTCCCAAGTCGAGAGAACTGTGTAAATTAGTCACATCTGTATTTTTTATTTGACCTTAGTTATATTAACCAACAGAAAACTATCAAGTGAGTCATTCCATAGTTATCCAATAAGTATTAGTACGCAACCCCTAGGTGCCCCCCAATAGTTATGAGTAATACATTGCTTAACATTTAGAGAGCGTTACATACTCTAGTCTTAATGGATACATCGATATCTAGTCTCGATGCATCTTGACTATTGTGTTTATTGTATTGTGATACAATACTCACAATTACAACTATTTGTAATTGTTATCACAAACACACCATTTATGGATTTTCTGTTAAATATATTATAATTAAATATTTAATTATTTATAACACACTAAAAAAATTACAACAGAAAGAAAAACGCCCCTTTATTATGAACGTGAATCAACTACTGAGTTAAT
This sequence comes from Allium fistulosum, assembly GCA_030737815.1. NCBI lineage: Eukaryota > Viridiplantae > Streptophyta > Magnoliopsida > Asparagales > Amaryllidaceae > Allium > Allium fistulosum. The sequence continues at coordinate 874,148,062 of CM060905.1, read as the reverse complement.
TAATTTACAGTAAATTAAAAAATTGCCTCTAGAGCAAACCCCTAACTCTATTAATCTCCCAATTGCACTTGGGGCCAATTATGGAATCTCAATTTCATCCCTTTAATCAACTTCTCGAGAGCTAACCGAGCTAGAACCTTAGTGAATGGATATGCTATGTTAGCCTTGGTATCTACCCTCTCTATCACGACATCATTCTTTCGATGAATTCTTCAATGAGATGGAAACTTTTGAAGAATATGCCGTGACTTCTTGTGTACTTTAGGTTCCTTTGCAATCTGAATCACTGCATTGTTATCATAAAACAATGCCATAGGATTCTCTATATCAGGAATCACTCTGAGCTTGTAACAACCGGCATATTTTACGATTTGTATATTTAAATGTTTTATTTAAATATAGAATCGTTAATCGGATTAAAGTCTGAAAAGCTAAGTAGAATTGAGACTCGAGACCACCTCCATTGAGTCCAAAATGGCGTTTACAACTTTTTTGAGTATAAACATCGATATGTTTGGTGTTGAGTAAAAATTATGACTTTTTCACCTAGGGCTTTGGGCTTGGGTTTGGGTTTCAGCCCATCAACCTTCTAATAACCTAACCATTCATCCAACTCCTCTTCACTCACTCTATTATTTCCTAACACTCAAGTTAAAAGAAAAATGGGGGAAGATAAAAGAAAATAGAAATCCCTAATCCCTAATTCTCTTAGGAATTATCATCTTCAAGCTAGAAATCAAAGAAAAGCTTAGGTAAGCATCCTCTTCATCTTCTCCATCTCAATCCCTCTTTAATTTTCAGAAAATTCCTATAACCTAACTTAGGAAAAACTTCACCTTTGATATTAGATTGAAGATTCTAGAGGTGGTATTGAAGAGAGATCAACCTATTGCTTGTTTTAGAGCTTATCATTTGTGTTTGGGTTTAAAAGGTGAGTTTTTGAACTCGCATCTTTGTCTATTTCTATCATTATTGTTAGGTATGAACTCCTACATCTATTCATGTTCATTTGCTTTGATTTGAATTGATTTGGTGAACATTTCAAATTTTGGTGTTTTGAAGTCAAAAACTTTAAAAAAATCCTAGCTTTGATGTATGAACATGCTTTTGGTGGTGTATCGAAGTGCCTATAGGGCTGGGTTGTCGATTGGCATAAACCCCTAGCGCCCATTGCTCGTCCGATCGCAAATTATTGAGATTTTGCCTTCATTAGGCTAGGCTGGAAATACTGGAAAACAGGGTCCAGTCAACCGAACTCAGAGTCCAGTCGACTGACTGGGAACCCGAGAGTTTTCCAGGCTCTGTCCAATCGACTGGCTCTCTGAGTGCAGTCGACTGACCTGGAACCCGAGAGTTTTCAGGCATTGGGCCAGTCGACTAAACTCAGTGCCCAGACGACTGACCTGCTTGTCTCAGCCCAATTTGTCTATTTGATGTGGATTTCCAATTTAGAATCGATTCGTGTTGATCCGATTTATTGTTATCATTTATTATTGACTTTGATGACTTCTTTTTCGGGATTTTTTAGAGAATATCCAATTTGATGGATTCAGTATCGATTTCTTTGGATTTGATTCACGTCTTCGTATGTGGATTTTGGTGATTGATTGTTTCTACAATCATTTCTATGCTTTGTCACTTTAAAATACAAAGGTTTCTATACTAGTAGTAAATATTCAAACTCTTTTACAAAGATGATTTCAACTCTATTAATACAAAGCTCATTTATAAAACCGTTTTCTAATCTATTAGTATATACAAACCTTTACCTCATTCATATGAGAAAATCTAATTAAACGGCTTAGCAAAACAAGTGGTATGAAACACTTGCGTTTACTTCGTCGGTTAATTTTTGGACTTGTTTGATTGAAATTCTTGTGACAATTTTCGAGTGGGAATCTACAATTTGTTCGTAAATATTTAAGTTAAGCTAGTGGTTATGGGACATGATGCTAAACTCATATATTTACTAGCTTAGTGTAATCGACACTTTTTATTGATCGTTGATGATCATTTTATGATTTAGACTAGCGATTGAGCGATGTCTCTTTGTTGGTATGGGGATTAAAACCCATTTGAGGAGCTTTGGCTCAAATTTGGCGGGGTAGCGACCCGTGGTCTTCGGGCCGTTTGCGGAGCTTCGGCTCAAATTTGATGGTTAGCGACCATGGAATAGCGTTCCGTTTGAGATACACGTGTTGGTGAGTTTTCATGCTCCCGTTTGAGACAGGCCTTCCCCCTTTTTGTGATTTCTGGATTTTTAGTTGATGATTTCTAGTATTTATGTTTCATCGATTTTGCGATTGGCATTGATATGTTTGCCAATATTTATGTTTTGGTGATTAATTTAAAGAATGTGCCATTCTTTTTGGATGTTTGAGAATATTTGAGATATTGTATGATTTTTGTTGTTGCCTTATGTATACTTGTCATGGTATGGCATTTTTGTTGTCATACGTTTCTGTCATATCTCTTATTCTATCTCATTTTATCTGATATTTATAGCTAGACCGATCTGTTTATTATTTTCTTCTTAAATAATACTCGGGTCAGACTGAGATGTTACAGGTCCTTCCGCTTGACTTCCTATTTGGGACTATCATCTGATTTTTTTTGGCTAACTACTTTAGTTTAGTAGTTTTTGTTGTTATACATTCAAGATAGAGACACCTTGATGTATACTTATTCATTTGTCTAGCACTTGTATCTATTCTTTTGTGATGTAGTGGATCTTGTTTGACCACTACTTTGATGTACACTTTTATGTGTTATATTCGTATATGTTTCCGCCTTTGAGATATGAACATCTGTGACTGATTTATGTTATGCTTATTTCTATATTTGTTTTCGAGGTCCACTTAGCCACTGTGTGGTAGCTTTGAGTTTGTATCGGTATGTCGGATTTCCTCTGTAAGATATATTATCTGACATATCGGTACTCGCATAAAGCAATTACACAGATGGTCGCTCCTCAACAGCCTTATTCTTTGTGCTAGTCGACGGCATTACCCAGTAGTGTCCTTGGCTAGCTTGAGTATAGAGGTGGGGCGTCACAGAGCTCACTCAAAAACTTGAGCATCCAGACTTCCTCTTTAGCCGTTTCATTAGGGTAATGTACTCGGCCTCCATCGTCGAATCGGCTACTGTATTGTTAACCAGGTTTTTAACCCAACAGAATTCAATAGGAGTTAGAACATCTACGTCAAGTAAAAACAACTCAAGAGTCAACCAAATGGACTAGAAGAAGAAGTTCAGAAAGACCCAAGAGGAAAAATGCAAAAATAGGCTAAAGGGATGGATCGCTAGCGATCCATCACCCATGGTTCGCTAGCGATCCATAAGGATCGTTCATGGACCGTCCAAACTTCTTGCATCATTAACCAATATCTTTTCTAAGGATATCTACCAAGTTTCATGATATTCCAAGCAAACTACTTTGACAAGTGAGCATTCATCTGATTCCAGTCATAATTCAATGCAACCTGTAGATGAATCACCATCAAAATAAGGCAACTCATTATTGTAATATGATTCTACTTGTAACAACAGTCGGTTTTTAGAAATTTATAAAGTGGATGTGGGCTTCATTAACAACCGAACCACTACAAAAATCTTCTTGTTTCTTTACTTTTTCTGCGATCTGCGATTGCTTTTTCTATTTTATTTGCCTTGATAAATAGGCCTGGTGCTTTCACACTCAATCCATGGTGTTGATCCATTTTTTGGGTTAACATTTTAGTGCTTTCACTGAAAACCAAACTCAGGCTTAGATCTAGCTATCTACTTTAGATCAAATAGGTTCGAAAGTTAGATCCTCAATATCTGCTTAGAAGATTTGCTGTTGAGAATGAATGGCACCAGGAAGAAAGAGAACTGCTTTCGGAAGATCCATAAGAGCTGTAATAGTTGGAGAGGAAACCAATCCTCGGCAAGTTGAAGGCAACGGTGCCAACAGCCCATTAGTCAGAACAAATTCTGGCGCCAATATAGGAGATCAGGTGCCAGGATCTTCTATTCAGCATGAAGTTGTCACTAAAGGTGAGTTAAACAAGATTGTTGATGATCAATCAAAAGATAGAGAACAGAAAAAAAGCACTTATGGAAAAATTAAATGCCCTCCTGACCTTGCAATCACTTGCTACTCCGAGAACCATGGCAATGCCCGCGACTGCCATGGAGCAGGAAAACTCTTCCGTTTCTGGCCTAAACAGGAGAAATGGAAAGCAACAGTAAAAAGGAGTAGTAGGTGGAGCCATAGGATCTGCTATAGAAGGAAATGCAAGAACTCCGCCATTTGCAAAGCAACCCGCTATGAACTTGAATCTAGGGGCGAAAACCCCACGGGAAGATATAGCAGTGGATCTCCCAGACTCAGAAGGTGGTGAGCAACTTGACGTCGACAAGTTGGAAGGGAACACTAATGCATTTAATAACGGTAGGAAGATCCAAACTGCCCCTACCCAACCAACCGCAAGCCAACAGAACTCCGAGGTAGTGGCACTCCCAAAGACATGAGAGCCTAGGTTTCAGCCTGCTCACCAAGATCGTTTGCAAAATCAAACACTTGGTATAGTCGCTGACAGCCAACACATGGACTACTAGACATCTGAGGCATATATCGCGGACATGATCAAGCACCTAATGGAAAAAGTAAGGACAGGAGAAATGATGAATAGGGATCCGCTACAAACCGGACTCCCTTCACTAATGACATCCTGAATGAACGGTACCCTGAAAAGTTCACAATGCTAACCATTCCATCGTACGATGGAACTAAAGACCAAAACCTCATTTTTACAAGTATAATTGGTACATGGATGGAGCAAATGCTTCAAATGCCCTTCGATGTAGATGTTTTCCAATCTTCCTAAAGGGAATTGCTTCCTTGTGGTTCACAAGGCTCCTGCCAAAATCCATTTCTACTTTCAATGAATTAGCAACAAAATTCTTTGATCAATATAGGCTTCACATAGCACAATCAAAATATGTAATGTCCTTATGTGGCCTATTCCAGGGACGGAATGAATCTTTGAAATCCTTTATGAGTCGTTTCAACACCGCGGTGACTGAGGTAAGTAACCCAAACGAAGATATAGTCTTCATGGCCCTGGTCCACACTATCCATCCCGACACTGAATTTGGAAAATGGATTAAAATGAAACAACCTACTACTAGGACGAGCTAGAAGGAAAACCTACAACCAACCAACCAACCAACCAACCAACATCGGCCATAATAGTATGGCAGCTAACCAAGACGCAAATAACTCCAAGACCATTGTAGGAAACGCGGAGAAGGATGGGAACTAGAAAAGGAAGAACCGAAATTCCAACAAGCGAAATATAGGTAACAAGCGACTTAAAGGCATGAGGCTTGAAGACTACACCCCGCTCAATGATACTCCATAAAATATCTACCTTGCAACATTGGGGACAGAGAAGTACATGAAGCCACCTAAAAAGGAAGCAACTGAACAGCAAAAGTGTTTTGGAAAATGTTACCGCTTCCATGAAACACGTGGTCACAACATGAATGAGTGTCATCACCTGAAGAACCTGATTGAAGAGCTGATTCAAGAAAACTAGCTTCAGCAATATATGAGGAAACCATAAAATCCTGACCAGCCTGCAGTAGTCCAAGCTCCTAGAGATAGGGGAAACCAAGCTGGAACCAGTGAAGTGGGATCCAGATGGACCGACCAGAGACTCATTATCGGAACAATATCTGGAGGATCTCATCCCGCGCAGAAGGGCTGGGGAGAAATGGAGCAATACGCAAGCTCACTAAGACACGCATCGAAAGATTCATGCTTCGCGATTGAAGATGGAACTCTTGCCAAGCAGCAGAGGACCCTAAACGATGACATAGTGTTTTGGAATTGACACGCTAAAGGAATATAAGCTCCGACCCTTGACCCTATAGTCATGATGGAAGGAATAAGACAAGCCATGGTCCGATGTGTATTGGTGGATAATGGCAGTTCTGTGAACATCCGTTTCAAACACAAGTTTGATCAGATGAAGATCGGTATGAAAGACATATCCGCTTGCCGAACAAAGATCCAAAGATTCACAGGTGAACCTAAGCAACCTGTCGGAATAATCGATTTACCCGTAGAACTCGGAGAAGGTGACCGAAGGGTCATTCTCTTCCAAATCTTTGTGATTGTAGATGAAATATCCACCTACAATGCTTTTTTGGGTCGGTCTGCTTTGGCAGGTTTCAGGATTGCTTTAGCTCGGTGGTGTTTAACTATGAAATTTCCGACAGAGAATGGAGTTGGGGTGATCAACGAAGACCAAAGTGCCGCTAGAGAATGCTACATCGCAGAACTACACGAGTCTAGAAGGAAGGAAAAAGGAAGAATGTGGGGAGAACTCTCCACATTCGGAAACCTGCCAAATAGCAACTACAGAGCTGCCCTAGCTTGGGGACCATAGCCGATTCAAAAGGCTTTGGACCCAAGAAAGAAGAGTTTAGGGGAGGAACTGACAACATCGGCAGAATTGACGGTGTCTGTCCTAGTCGATATGGATGACCCAACACGGGTCCTGAAAATTGGATCACATCTTGGAAACAAGATGCGACATGAACTAATCAAATTTCTTCGTGCTAACCTAGACGTATTCGCTTGGACACATTCCATTATATGTAGGGTGTCGTCGAAGATTACATGCCACGCACTTAATATTGATCCCATGTATATACCAGTGAAGCAGAAGAGATGCAGCCTAGGACCCGAACGGTCTAAAGTGCTGAGAGAAGAAGTGGATAAGCTGATGGTGAATGGTTTTATCCGCGATGCAACATACCCCGAATGATTATTTAACCCGGTCTTGGTCAAGAAGTCCAATGGAAAATGGCGAACTTGTATTGACTACATGGACCTAAATAAAGCTTGCCCATAAGATAGCTTTCCTCTACCTAGAATCGACCAACTTGTTGATGGGACAGCTGGACATGAACTGCTATCATTTATGGATGCTTACTCGGGGTACAACAAGATCATGATGCATGAAACTAACCAGGAAACACCAGTGTCATTGTTGTTTTGGGATTATACTGCTGCAAAGTGATGCCATTTGGCTTAAAAAACGCTAGGGCAACCTACCAACGACTAGTGAACGCCATGTTCAAACATTAGATTGGGAAGACTATGAAAGTCTATGTAGACGATATGTTGGTTAAATCGCGCATAGCTGTAAATCACTTGGACAACCTCGTCAAAATGTTTGAATTACTCCATAAATATATAATCAAACTCAATCCACTTAAATGTCACTTCGGGGTAGCCTCTGGAAAGTTCTTAGGATTCATTTTAAGCGCTAGAGACATCGAACCAAATCCTAAACGCATTAACGCTTTACGGGAATTCGAGGCCCTAAGAAACAAGAAAGAGTTACAAAGCTTGAATGGAAAGGTTACAGCACTAAGCCGGTTCATGTCAAAGGCAACCGAGAAATGTATATCTTTCTTTGACGTGCTAAAGAAGGGAAAGAAGAACTTCGAATGGAATCAGGCTTGTCAAACCACCTTCGAAGAGCTGCTGCGACATATAGAAGCCCCGCCAATCTTGTCCAAGCCGATAGACGAAGAAGATTTGTTTATCTACTTAGTAGTCTCATCCCATGCATTAAGTGCCACACTCGTACGAGAAGAAGCTAAGATCCAGCGACCCGTATATTACATTAGTAAACGATTCACCGAAGCTAAGAAGAACTACCCAAAATCGGAAAAACTAGCATACTGCCTCTTGATCGCTTCCAAAAAACGATGACCATACTTCCAGGCACACCTGATCAAAGTACTAATAGATCAACTCTTAAAGCAAGTGTTATACCGCCTCGAGACCTCTGGATGGCTTATTAAATGGAACATCGAATTAAGTCATTACAAAATCACATACCATCCTCGAAGGGCGATCAACGGGCAGGAACTGTCAGACTTTATTACCGAGTTTACGATACGAGATAACATAGAAGAAATTACTCCAGAAGTTGAGACATGTCAGAAGTTGTTCGTCGATGGTGTATCTAATAACTTCTGCTCGGGGGCAAGAGTAGTGCTTGAAACTCTCGAAGGACGATCCGTTCGATATACCTTACGCTTGAAATTCCCTGCAACAAATAATAAAGCGGAATACGAAGCATTGATAGCAAAGCTGAAAGTTGTGAAGGAACTCGGGACAAAGTCCGTACACATCTATAATGACTCTTAACTAGTTGTATGCCAGGTGAAAGGCAGATACCAAGCTCGAGGAGAGAACCTCACCCCGTATCTATCTAAAGTGCAAGAACTGATGAATGACTCGAACATTACACCATAGCTCATATCTCAAGGGAACAAAACACGAAGGGGGCTATCTAGCCAAACTGACCAGCTCCAGAGAAGCTCAGTCATCAGGGTAAGTCCTAGTTGAAACTCTGACCGCTCCAAGCATAAGCGAGATGGATATCGACTGGATTTTCGAAACAACCAAAGAACCAGAAACGTGGATGACACTGATCAAGGACTACCTGCTCAGAGGAACACTCCCCACAAACAAGAATCAATGGAAAAAGCTCCTTCGAAAGGCACCACAGTTTGTAGTACAGGATGGGATGCTCTACCGAAGGGGATTCTCTACCCCCTTGCTCAGGTGTGTGACCAACAACAAAGCTCGAAGAATCCTCAGGGAAGTTCATGAAGGCGACTGCAGAGATCACACTGGGGGCAAACCCTGCAAAGAAAGTTCTCCGATATAGGTATTTTGGCCAACAGTAAACCGCGATGGAGCAGATTATGCTAGACGGTGCGACCAATGCCAAAGATTCGGCAAGATCAAACGAATTCCTTCGATAGAGCTGACACAAATGGTCAGCCCGTGGCCATTTACGATCTGGGGAATCGATCTGATTGGTGTATTACCAATGGCCAAAGAAGGAGCCATATATGCTATCATTGTTGTTGACTAGTTCACCAAATGGGCCGAAGCGGAACCGCTGGCTACTATTACCATAAAGAAAGTTATTAATTTTTATCACTAAAAACATTATTTGCAGGTTTGGAGTGCCATAAAAATCATCATGGATAATGGGACTCAATTCGAAAGCACTGAGTTCAAATAATTTTGCAAAAGCTTCTAAATCGAGAAAAGCTTTTCCGCTGCTGCACATCCATAGGCAAACAGACAAGTGGAAGCAGTGAACAAGACCATTAAGTCCACCATTAAAAAGTGGTTAACTATAGCTAAAGGAAATTAGGCTGATAAACTTCCACTCGTGCTATGAGCTTACAAGACAACACACAAATCTGCAACTGGGCACTCCCTGTTTGCCCTGGCATAGGTTTAGAAGCAATGATCCTAGTCGAGCTAAAAGTCCCCTCTCAACGAAGACAAAACTTCAATCAAAGGCAAAATAAGCAGCTCCTACTCGAGTCGCTCGGTATGGTAGATGATAAGAGGGAAGAAGCCTAGTTAAGGACTGCTACATACCAGAAAAGGGTTGCATGATATTTAAATTCCAAAGTCCGTAACCAAAGTGGGAGACCTTGTCCTCCAACGGGTCTACCCTGTACCAGGAACATTCGGACCAAGCTGGGAAGGGCCCTATGTGATCGGCCAGAAGCTAGGTGATGGCACATTCAAGTTAACAACCGTTGATGGAACCCGAATTCCTCAAACTTGGAACCGCAAATCGTTGCGTTGTTACTTTATCTAAGACTATCTTATGTATTTCCTATTTCTCGCAAATAAGCCATCTCGAAATACCAAAGGCATTGTAAATAGGTAGAACTTGCCCAACTTTTATTGATAAAATTGCTTTTCTTTCTAAACCAATAAAACTGTGTTCATAAAAGTAACTCGCTAAGTCGACGGGGTCAAATCAACTTAAAACCATCCAACCGCTACTTGAGATAGTGGAACCATGCTCAAGTACGCCCTATTTACCCGCCGAGTCGATGGAAGCAAATTGATTCAAACTATGAGATCGACAAAACTCAATCCCTGCCTTCTAAGAACTGGTGTTGCTCCGGCAACACCGGGAAGGCCCAAATCAAAGCCGCGCATTTCGTAAGCTGCGCACCATTTCTTGGGTTGTGGAATCACACCCAAGCAAATATAATTACTTAAGTCACACATTTGTAAGCCGCGTACTCCCAAAAGGCTGCGCATTTCATAAGCGGCGCACTCTTAAAAGCCACACATTTTGAAAGCCGTGCACGCTCTTAAAAGTTGTGGATTTCGTAAGTCGTGCTCTCTTAAGGGGTCGCGCATTTCGTAAGCCGCGCACTCTTAAAAGTCACGCATTCCGTGGAAGCACTACTTGATGTTGCTCCGAGACCATCAGTAAACCATTAAGATCTTGTAAGTACCGGTACTATCCTGACAACACCGGGAAACTCGTTTATTGCAGGACTAACAAGAATCCACTCCCACTACCAAAAAGTAATTAAAATAAATCCAGAAATGTTGCACAAGTAGAAATAGGCAAAGAATTCCGATTGTTGACTAACAAAATCTCTGGAGTCGAGACACTCGAGTCACAAGTTCCCAAAGATAGGAACAATAAAGTTGATTTGGCTATAGACATCTGAGGAGTCGCTTGGTTGGATCAACCAGTCATTTATCAACTGTTCGGAGGAAACAACCCTGTAAAGTAGAGGGTACACACATACCAACATTTAGTTGAAAGGAAAACTACTCCACAGCCCCATTTCTCCAAACAAAGAATTTTGGCAATCACAACGGATCTAGTTATAAAGTTAAAAAATGCATACATAATGCGTGAATCACAAAAATAAAGGCATCGTATACCACGAAACATGGTAGGGTGATGTGAAGTACAGAAATTGCAGAACAAGCAATCATGCCACGTGCACACATAAGTAGTATAAAAGCAAGCTAAGTAGGTGGTAAATAAGGAAGAATACAGAAAAGATGACAGTAGAAACATTAATCTTTTCATTCCTTATAAAATTTTCTATATATAGTCAAAATATGGGGGTTGTAACCACACAATATCAGCCAACAAAAAGAAAAATACATATGCTACAACAACAAAAGTAATAAGTGCAAACTCTGCACTTGTATAAAATACATGTCAAACAAATCAGAATGTTCCAATATCCAGCTCCACTGTCACTTGAGCCTATCAGTGTTTCTTGCCACCACTTCCCTTTCCACCTTTTGTTGGAAGTTTCTTCTTCCTCTCAGCATCCCCACTAGGAGTTGTATCGCTACCAGAGATATCAATTATCGCCTCCATGCCCATGTCTCCTCCTTGTTCTTCGACCCCCTCGAAATACTCCCCCTTGGTCTTGCGCTTCCAGGACTTACGGGAGCTCCTCGAAGACTTTCTCTCCTCAATCTTTTCCCACTTAACTACCACCATATGCTGTTCAGTTTTACTTAGCTGGCTAGCTTAGTCTGTCTGCTCTTGAGTGTCAGCTGCTGCTAAGTCACCCTCCAGTGATACAGAATGGTCGTCCAGGCCATGCAATGCAGCGATCTTCTCAGACTTCGGTCCTGTTTGCGAGCCAGACACGGGCGTAGTAACCAAAGCATCCATAGAAACAAGCATTGAAGCAGTTGAAATGGCAGAAGGCCCCGGACTGGAGAAATTGACAGTTCAACAGGCAAAGAAGACGAACTTATAAGATCAAAAAGGAAAGCATTCCATTCATCTTGTTCTTGCGGGGTGAGCTGAAAATCTTCAAACTAGGGAGAAACAAGGAAGTTACCTGCATCAGAAGTGTGACCGTGAATCTCAACCTCATACTCCCCACCATTTCCTTCTTTGGATGGTTGCACAATCTTGGGCGAAGTTTTAGACCACCCAAGGCTTTAGAGATACCTGCTGAAGGGGCAGGCAACAAAGCGACACCGGCCGAAGCTAAAATAATTCCTGTCTGGTCATGAGGTTGCTTGGATGAATCGCCAGGCCCAGAACTGAAAGGCTCCGATAGTGCTTTAGCAGCTATAATTGCGATAGCATCGGTGGCTCCTCGCTATCTTTCTGCCCAAATAATTTCTCGGCCCTCTACAAAAGCCTTCTTTGATTCTTCGTTAAGATAAGCGTCCTCCAACTCTTGTTCAGTGTACGCATCTCCTTCTTCTCGAAAACGGGCCGGGACTTCTTTCCAAACCACAACAAGAGTATGCTGGAATTTGGACCCAGATAAGAAGATAGGTTGTCCTGATGCAACAAGGAGTTGACGTAGAAATCCAAGATGGTGTCATCCATTTTCTCCATCTTCCTTTCGAAGGTATCCTGCAGCCCCAAGTAGTCTGCCGTCACAGCGGTCTTCTTAACTTTAACTTTGGTCTTTTCAATGTTAAGCCACGTGACTCTTTCCTAAAGCGAAGCAATCATTTGAGCTTGGTCGGAAATAGTCTTGTCACGATATTCCACCATTCTCGCATAATCAACAATTGTCTTTTTATGAGCTTCGACGGCTTCGTCACTAGTAATAGTTCTTTTCTGAGCTTCGATGATCTCGTCTCGAATTTCAAGCTCCTTTTTTAGCTTAGCCTCATCAGCATGGGCCTCCTTGATTTCATCTCTGAGCATGATCTCAATTTTTGCATGCGCCTCTTTCAATTCCTTCAGCAAATTAGCGTTGCTCTTACTATCTCGAATGGCAGCATCCCTCTCCTTTGTCACTAGATCAATTTTTTGGCATCACATTCCATCAATATCCTTTCACAATCATCCTTTTCTGACTTGAAGGAAAGGATCTCTTGGTAGTTGTTATGGTTTGTGTCTGCTAGTTTCTTACATAATTTCTCCCATCTTCAGCTTGATCTAAATTGCTCTGAATTGCGAGGAGATGGGGCATATAAGAATCCTTATAGATCGGATGCAGGCCACAATCAAATTTAACTCCCTTCAGAAACCATCCGGGGAGCGTGGCTTTAAGCTTAGGGGGACCAAACGGGAGAATATAAGTTGGCCTCCTGTGGAGGCGTGAAGAACTAGAAGCAGGCACTACTTGAGTTGATGGAGTCTGGGTTGAAGGAGAGACTTGAAAGGTATAAGTCGGAACTTCAACTCCAACAGAGACTAGAGCTGAGGCAAATGCTTGGTGCTTAGAAGGATGAGAACCACGATCTACCATTGATTTTTTGGATGGCTCTTCTTGATCGTCGGGAGTTTTTCTCTTCTCATAACCACTCCTGTAAACTATGCTTCAATCCCTATCATCTCGATGATGAACTTCGGCTTCCTAATCTTTCCTCCTTCTTTATTCTTCTTCAGTTTCTCGGGGATGATGGCGGCTTGAAGTCCGTCTCGACCCGCGTTGTACGTCTGTAAATTGTTCAAGGTCCTCATAAAGTCCACGACCTCCCATAGTGCCTGATTAAAAAAGAATGAAGAACTTTAGCGGTAGAAAATGAACTCAAATAATGCATATGTTAGTGTACGTGATCCTAGAGAAGTGTGTAATGTATCGTAGGCAGCCTAAAAGGACTTCACAAACTAGATCGGGAAGCGACTACAGTGGGAGTCAGGCTAACTCTAGATGCAGCATGTACGAGGTGAGAAGACAATCCCTCGAACTCAAAATCATCTCCCATGAGTTCACCAATGTCCACGTAAACGTTGCTCAGGTCCCCAAATTTGACATCGGTTTCCTTAGGTGGAGAATCACGAGGTCATTCGGCCAATGGAGAAGCATAGCAGTAATCTTTTGGGTAGGCAAGTCCGGGAGAATGGGACTCATTCCCGGAGTTTCGTTGCATGATTCGAAATTTCCTTCACTGGAACTTGCATCAAATTCCTCATCATTAGAAGAGGAATCATAGCTACCCCTAGTCTCAATTTCACCCTCCTCCTTTTCCATGCTCACTACAGCCTTGCCTTCACGCTGCTTGACCTCCTCTTCCCCCTCCTCTAGGATCGAGGGCATCCTAATTGGGCAACTAGCTTCGGTCGTAGCACCTTTTACTTCATGAATTTCTCTAGTTGATCCACCGGATGGACCTTCTCCTTCTAGTAAACTGCCCTATGCGGAGTCGTGCGATGAAGAAGTAGAGCGTGTTCGAATCCTAGAATGGGAAGGAGATGGAACTTCAACGGCGACGGCAGATCTCCCGGGATGCAGCAACCCGTACCGAAGCAAATTATCGTCCGTTAGCAAAGATCTGACCGATCTCTCTCTAGCTTCTATAGCTTTCGGAGTATGGAAGATGGGATCAAGTGATGGATCATTGTTTGGTCTTGGAATAACTGCAAGGAGTATTCAGTCTATTAAAAATCCCGCACCATCATATTAAATCTCAACGAATGAAAGAGAAGACTTACCCCTAGCCGTCCAAAGGCGATTAAATCCCTCAGGACACAACTGAGATAAGTACTTTGAAGCTGCAGCACAATTTTGCGATTTCTTTGAGCCTCGATGATCACAAGAGATGGACTTTCATCTCTCTTCTTGAATGAGAGGAAATATCTCAGCCCATCAAAGCTTGTTGCACGATTGAATGTTCGCATAAACAAAATGTGAAAACAAGTCGAAATCGCGTATCCATTGGGGTGAATCTGAATGGAGAAATTCCAAAATTCAGAAGAGTCTCTCTCAAGAAATGATTGAAGAGGGGCATTGCTCTGTTCAAGCACACATACTGATGGTAGGTAGTGTACCTTGAAGGTGGCATGTGTGCAAACTTGTTTTTAATGGAAGGCGTACGTCATCGTCCGGAATGCCTTGCTGTAAATAGATTTTATGCAAAACTTTAGCAGAAATTACGGTGGAAGCTCTCTTTAGAGGGTTGGGTAAAACTCTAAAGTTCAGAGGAGTTCGATCTACAATCGGACCAACTAGAACCGATTGACCATATTCAGCAGGTGGTGCCGAAGAAGTAGGCGCTGTTGGAACCATTTGTGAAGGCATAACTGATGTCGATTCGGCTTTCGAGGGTGCCAGACTTCCTCCACTGGATTTACGCTGGGATGACGGGTGCTTTATTCTATATAACAGAACTTGTATATAACACGGTCAGGTAATTCTATTTATAACTAGAAGTCCCCCTACGCTTAACATTTGAATTCGAAAAAATAATGATTTATGCCGACTCATCGAATTTCAAGCGTTGACTGGGGCAAGTGCAGTGTGTTATCTATATAGGATGGGCTCGGTGTCCTGAACACCATGAACGCTCTATCCTGTGTCAACAGTTCACTCGCAGCGAAGAAAGGAAAAACTTATTGTATCATTCATTAAAGTTATTACTCCTACACTTACCTATCACCGATCAACGATTGATAACGGATCCGCTATTTGAAGGGACACGGAAAGCTCTTCCTATTCCAGGTACACCGATTATGCAATGACAGGACCAATCCAAAGTTAGCAACCATAGATCGATAAGTCCGAATCGAGTAGAGAATTCTTAGTATAAGTCGATTTCAATTCTCTGGAAAGTGATAACAGCATGAGCTGTATATGAGACGCTACCCTAAGCTATTATCATCTCCTAGAAAAATCAAAATCAATCCACAAGTCGCCATGTCGGGATCAACGGTGTAACTCGGTGTGAGTTAATTTTGACACTGTGGATGAAGATAGCAAAACATATCAACAGGGCAAAATGCTAGCTTCGTTACATGAAGAATTCAAGACTCGATTTACTATCTTCTTTCACAAAGTCACAATCAGCTCGAATTTTCCATTGCATCCATCACCAACACAACCTCATCACCAATCACTAATGCTATGCCAAAATCCATCACCAAACTAAAGCCAGGAGGCAAGTTCGGTCAATTTCAATTCGTTGGCGATCCAAGCTAGGCAAGATCGGTCGCGATTCAGGCATGCAACGTTTTAGGTGCTGGAGATTGGCTCAAAGTGGCGGCGAGATTAGGCGGGGCCGGAGGCAAAAAGCTTCAGCGGTAAAGATCGACGACGACGGTGGCGTGAGCAAGCTTAGGGTTTGGTTGCGTTTAGCTCGAGTCACAGAAAGATTAGCTCGGTTCGCGAGGAAAGTGATGAAGGATCACCCAAACAAAGTTAAATAGGAGATTGAATGGAAAAAACTTGCTAAGTCCTTGGATCGCAAGCGATCCATCGAGTTGCAATCGGTTTTCTCCAAAATCGCCAAGCATGATCTAAGTGTTGTTTGTAAGCATCTAGAAAGTTATGGAATCAAAATTGATTTATTGTTATGAGCAACAATGATTCACATTGAAAACTCAATAGACGGCTGAATAGCCAAAACCAAACTCGCATGATAGCCTCAACACGATCAAATAAACTTCATGAAATGGGAACTCAAAAGTAGTTACTTATGGAGCACACCTTGTTTCCAATGAAGGCATACCCTAGGGGGCAAATGTTAACCGGATTTTTAACCCAACAGAATTCAATAGGAGTTAGAATATCTACGTCAAGTCAAAACAACTCTAGAGTCAACCAAAGGACCAGAAGAAGAAGTTAAGAAAGACCCCGAAGGAAAATTGCAAAAATAGGATAAGGGCATGGATCGCTAGTGATCCATAAGGACTGCTCATGGATCATCCAAACTTCTTGCATCATGAACCAATATCTTTTCTAAGGATATTTGCCAAGTTCAATGCGACCTGTACATGAATCACTATTAAAACAAGGCAACTCGTTATGAAATTATTTGGAGAACATCTACATAAGGCAAGGAGCATGATCTAAGTGAAACGATCCAAAAATACTTGAACTACATGGATTGCTAGCGATCCATCAGGTTAGATCAGTTAGCTGTGAACTTTTTGGAGCGTCTTCGTACCATTAAGTATAAGCTTCTAGCAAAGCGGCCTAGCCCAATAACTCTCCAATCCTTACAAATACTCACCTATCTACAACATAAAGAGGATCTTCCGGACTGGCTGTTGGAACTCTGCAGAGATCATTCTTCACTCTTCTCTTCCCACACAATAGTCATCTTAGGGTTCGTTATGATTCTCCAGTGAACTCTTGCACTTGTGACATGATCTAACTTAGGAGATTCAATCATATTGTAATCTAATTATAATTATAACAACAGTTAGTTAATAGAAAGTTATAAAGTGGATGTAGGCTTCATTAACAGTCGAACCACTATAAAAATATTCTTGTTTCTTTACTTTTTCTGCGATCTATAATTGCTTTTTCTATTTTATTTGCCTTAATAAACAGGGCTGGTATTTCACACTCAATCCAGGGTGTTGATCCCTTTTTTGGGTTAACATGTATCTTGTTTGGAACTTTTCTAATTAACAATTTTGCCTTTAAGTGTAAAGACATAACCAGGCACTGACTTACTATCATCTTTATCACTTTGAAAGCTAGAGTCCGTATACCCCTTCATATGGAGGTCTCTGTTCCCGTAAATGAGGAATAAGTCCCTAGTATCTCTTAAATACTTCAATATACATTTTACGACCATCTAATGTGTTACACTATAATTCCTATAAAGAAGAAATTGCTAGTATTCGAAAGGAAAGTTCATTGGCTTATAATTCCAAGACCTATCTTCTAACTTCCAACGAGAGATCATGCAATCCGAGAGCATGAATCAAAATGTCAACCAAGGCCAAAATCATTATTCAGCTAAGACAAGAAGCCTGATTAAGGGCATCATTTGTTGAAGCCTTAAAGCAATTCAATAAACAACAACGATCAATCGCTTAGATAGCCCATGCCGAGACCAACGGTTAAGATGAATGGAAGATATCCAAAAGCTATATATAAAAGCATCACATCAGCAATCCACATCAACTTACACTCCACTAGATGATGATAAGCGTTCAAATCAAGACCACTCATGGCAAGCCAATTCATCAATCCAAAGAGAAGGCGCTCAACCAATGGCATCACGGCTTATTAGCTATTAATAGGAGGCAATCCTAAGGCGTAAGGGATCATTTGGCATAACAAAAATTGATATAAAATCATAAGTGTAATTTCCTGTATTAAAGCTCCATCCAAAAACTCATTAATTGTATAAACGCCTAGGTTCAATGTAATACGCCTCCCGGCTATATAAGAGTGACTAAATAAGGAAAGGAGAGTGGATGTAAGGACTTTTGGCTTGAACCACTATAAAAGTCTCGTTGTTATTTACTTTCTGCATTTTACCCTTTCGGAATTTACTACTATTACCTTATAGTTTAACACTTCCCTTCCAAGCTCAACTAAACTACATCTCGATAGTCACCTTATCGAACTCAATACTTCCATTTAACTTCCGAAGCTTTACCTTCGGTCTTCGGGGTGTTGGTGCTGACGAAATCTTGCACTAACATTTTTGGCGCTATTAAGAAGGGACCGAACCTCCGCATTTCTCTTCTGTTTGAAGATCCAATAAAAGCCTTTCAACCAACTTTGTCTAGTCCCGGAAACAAAAGAGTCATCTTGGAACTACCCCTCAACCTTCGCATTCGACTTATTGAAGAAGACAACAACGACAGATTGGTCACCCTCATTTCGGAGAAAGATAATAGTAGAAAATAGTATATTGTCTATGAATTTTAGGCTGCCTAGATCAGGAAGCTTTCGGAATACCTCCAAGAATCACTTCATGAATCAGTCCAACTCCAAAAGATTGTCAAAGCCCTGAATGATGAAGTTATGGGCATGTCCATCAAATTGTTGAAATATGAAAATCTGGTTCCTTCCAATAAGAGAGCCCCACTGGATACCTTAGATGATGGGTTTTGGAAGAAGTTGAAGCATGATCAAGACCTTACCCCACTCAACCAAAGCTTGTCCCGGATATTCATGGAAACTCATGTTGACCTCTCTTATGCCGATTACACCCCATTAAAGAAAGAAAATCCAAAGAGTGAGAAGTATTTACCTTACCACTTGATGAACGGACATGGAATAGACAAATGCTGAAAGCTCTCTTACACGATCGAAAAATTCTTACAAAAAGGGAATTTTACTAAATTCATTAGGCATTAGATTAAAAATCTTGTTTTAGAATTATGCATTTCATTTTACTTTTATGATTGCAGGAGAACTCCATGTAACCCTTATCAAATGAATGCATAAGGTGTTTCACAAAGATGAAGTTGCTAGAGCAATCCTTTTCACAAGTCAAATTCCCACAAACAAATAAAAGGCCTTGGTTCCATTAAAGTGCTTATCTCGGTTATAACTTCAAAAGTTTCAATTCCAAAAGGGAAGGGAACCTCGTAGTTTCGGATCTTTGGAAGCTTAGTCAGTGGGCCTCATTAAATCCATCTTTTACATAACCTTGTCCCGGGTTCCGATTCTAAGGGAATATTCAAGTCTAGGTATTCACGATCTCCCTTTTGGTATGTTTTCTCTCCTCAAGAACTTTTTCATATCATACTTGCATTTAGGATTTAAAAACTAAAATTCCCTATTCATACTTGCATTTAGAATTTAAGGACCAAAATCCTCCCATTAATCTAATGAGATTAATGGAAAATTTCACCGAAATACTTCCATTAATCTAACTAGATTAATGGGGAATTTCACTTTTTCTAAAACATATATATACATATATATTAATTATATATATACGTTAATTGTTATCATGCCTTTTGAGCAGTCAGAATCCGGACAAACTGGATAGATAGAATTAGGAGTTATCAAGGCGAAGAGCCCGGAGAGATTGCCCAGTAGTCAAGAAACAGAGTACGGACAGAGCTACAAAGTCAAAGCCAAGAACCATCAAAGTCAACAAGGTAATGGGATCCCTCAAAGTTGGGGATCGGTACCGACTCTTGCGGGGGATCACTACCGACTCCCAAATACAACTTGGATGGACCCCGTCTTTTGCCTACATGCTTATCTCGGTGCTAAAAGCCTATTTCCAAAGTTGATTTGTTGGTCCAATGCATTTCTCCATCGAACTCCATAGACTTGAAGTTACAACTTTGTTCTACTTCAACTCCATTATTTGGACCCAGAAACAAGCTAAAACAAGTACAAACAATTATGGAATCAAGAAGCCAACTACAAGATGATTCGAGGTGAGGGATTGAAGACGCCAAATATGGTCATATTGGGGATCGGTACCAACTCCCATTTGGGGATCGGTGCCGACTCCCAACTTCTGTTGAGGTGACACCTATTATTTTGGGAGAATTTTTTCAAATTTGTGCACAACGGTCTGGAGATATTTTAGACGAGATTTTAGGCCTCCGTCCTCTATAAATAGAGGGTAGGACTCGTTTTGGGGGATCTTTTGGTTCAAGTTTCATTTTTACTTACATTCTTATAACTCTGAAATTCTGAGTGTTGGAGTTGTACCGACCCCCAAGAACTGCTGCCACCAAATCAGAAATAAGCAATAAAACTTCAAAGTGGACGTAGGCCTAGCTTTGCCGAATCACTATAATCAATTGTGACTTGTTTAATTCCACATTTTCTTTTACTTTTCTTCATTTAATCTCTACTATGTAGTCTTCTTGGTGTTTGTGTTATTTTTGGTTCAAACATTTTAGTGTTTTCACTGTAAAGGACATATTCTCAAGCCACTTGGATCCATCATCTACTACTGGATTTTCTATATCCAAGAGATAGATCCAATTTCTCTATCTTTTAATTTTACAACTCAGATTTGCAAAGGTCTCCAAAAGCTTTATGCCATGGCCCCATCAAGAAGTGATCCTTATACAAATTCCAAAGCTACTACCGAAATCGAGAATCAGAATCCTCAACAAGGAGATAGAGTTGTCCAACCAACTCAACCCGAGGTCTAGACTCCAACTGACATTGTGACTAAAGTGGAGATGGATAGGATGATGAAATAGATGGAAGACAGATTCCAAGCTAGCTAACAAAAGATGAACAACATGATGTAACAGAGCTTGTGGCTACTGAATGAGTTGACTCAGAAAAACCACAAACGGAGTAGAAGGGAATCTAACTCAGAATCAGAGAGTTCTTCTTCATTCGAAAAAAGACAGAGAGAAGGTAGAAGAAAACCCAATACGCTGTTGGAACATCTGCATAAAGGATAGGACGAGCCCCAGGCCCGAATTCATGGTCAGTACTGACCCCTACTTGGGACTCAATATCGATCCCCAAAATGGTGGGCCCAAAGCCCATCCTTTGGAAGGTGACGTGGATGTCGTTCCTAGACGTACCATTGAAGGTCTGAACCTTGAAAATCACAATATTGCTGATGTTGCAACTCATAGGAAAAAACATGGGGGAATGTTGGACGAATGGGTCCCTCGAAGTTTGGGGCCGAACACTTGGGGCAGGACCCGATCACCGCCGCTCAATCGAACCTGTTGATTCGGACTATTTGGAGGGTATGGTTAGGAGGGTGGTTAGTGAAAATAGATTCAAAACTAATGTTGATTGAGGAACTTATGCTGGTCGAAACTTGTTCATAGAGGACTATAACACCCCATATTTTTATAACATTATTTAGAATAATTAATTGGGTAAATAAAATAAAATAATGTGGAGATTAACGGATTGAGACTTGATTAAATTAAGGGTAGTCGTGCCATGTTAATTATAAATTAAATAAAACAATTTGAACTAATGTGTTAGGAAATGAGTAAGGGTAATATGGGAAATAGGAAGGGCTTATACCCTAAACCCTTAGAAATGAAACTCACGTTCATTTCATTTTTACTCTAACTAAAATTATACCAAGGTCAGCCACCATTATTGTTCTCAAGGAAAGATTAAAGCTAGATTCAAGTGAAGGAAGATAATCAACATAATCAACATCAAATCTCACATCTTATAATCTCAAAGCTAAGGTGAATAATTACTACATCCCATTTTCATATAGTTTTCGGTTTTTGATTAGATTCGAAATGTTTTTGCAAGTATATGCCATGTTTTGATGATTAAAGTTATATATATGCTTGTTGATGAATTATGTATATTCATGTTAGTTTTTATGATATGTTTGACATGAAAACTCTATTAGATGACATAAAAATGCCTTAAAAATTTAAGTATAGGTCAGAAATGATATTTTAGTGATGAGTTTCAATTTTCATAATTTTCTGAGTTAATGTGGATTTTATATTAATTTTTTCTAGTGAAGAAAATGATTTATTGGGTCATAAATTATTTATGGCTAAAATAATAATTATTTGGGTTTGAAATTTCTATATGTTGGAAAACATACTAAAATAGATTTTTTGGGGTTTTTTCCAGATTTTTCCTAAGTGATTTAATGAATATATAAAATTATTTAAGGTATGGAACTTAAACGTTTTATATATTTAATTAAGAGAAGGGGCATTTTATAAACTAAAATGATTATTCAATTCTGAAAATAGTGGCAGCACTTTTCTAAAAAATATTTGTTAACCAATGAGAATTTGACAAACAAAGGCATGCTAGTTGAAAAGTTAACCTTTTTAAGTTAAAAACAAAGAAATCATACTTTTAGCATGTTTCAGCCTTTTACGGCATTAAACCTTCTGACCCAGACTTTTCGACAAGGTCGAGAGGTTCATAGCTTTCGATAAGGTCAAACCAATGCATATGGTATCAAGTTACTTGGTACGTAATGAATTGGACAAAGTCGAAGGGTTCTAAGTCGAAAGGTTTGCCAAAGAGTTGAAGTGTGTTTGTTTTATAAACCAAAGATAGCCTGCTTTGCTTTCGAATAAGAGCTTTTGACTTGGCTGCTTTCAACCAGGTCAAATGTCTAAAATAAAGGTTTTAAACCTTTCGACACAGTTGAAAGGTTACTATTGTTTTATCACTATTTTGTTTTGAAACCTTTCGACACAGTCAAAAGGTTACTGCCGCTTTTGTTTTGTTTTGATTTGAACCTTCCAACAAAGTCAAAAGGTTTACTTGTTTTAAAATTGGCCGCTTCTCCATGCTTTCGAAAGAGTGCTTTCAACTTAGGTGATTTACCCTTGTTTTCTAATTGAAGTATGACCAAAGCTTTCGAAGCAAACCTTCCGACAAAGTCAAAAGGTTGTATCCAATGAAATCGAAAGGTTTAAAATGAAGGTTTTCCACTTGTTTTAAATTGAACCCAGTAAGTCTTCAGCGGGTTTATGTTTTAAGAGGTTTAATGCCTTCGAAAGGTTGTTTATTGAATGGTTTTGAAAGATTGTTTCCTATGAAGTCAAAAGGTTGTTTATTGAATGGTTTCGAAAGGTTGTTTATTAAATGGTTTCGAAAGATTGTTTCTAATGAAGTCGAAAGGTTGTTTATTGAATGGTTTCGAAAGGTTTAGTTCAATGGATTCAAAAGGTTTGAGATGGAAGGTTTTCCAAAGTTTTTCTAAGGCAATGTTTTAAAGTAATTTTAAAGGAGGATGTCCAAAGTCTTATTGTTTTTGAAAGGTTTCTTTTTCCATAGTTTCGAAAGGTTTGATATCGGTTTTGAAAGAGATAATTTCAAAAGTTTAGAAAGAGGTTCTTTCAAGTGTCTAAATGTTTTCATCAACTAAGATTTGAGTAAAGAAGACATATAAATATATAACATAGTGATATGATTTTTAGTAAAGCATAAAGATTATATAATTTTCCTTGTTTAAGTTTGATTTACGGGTTTTAAATCATTTTGAAAATGTTTTCAAGGAAAATTATGGGAGGGGATCCTTAAGTGAAAATGACTCAGATATTAGAATACCAGATGGGACTAGTATGGGGTCGCGCCATATACATTAGCTATTAACCCCAACTAATTGTTGGCCAAAATTTCAGTGTGTAGGGCTTGGTCACATGTAGACTAAAATTATGATTACACACTGAAAGGAATATATGTTGTATACAGATAGGTTATTGGTGAGCCCGAAAAACCATTAGGATCGGGAAGACCTGGGAGATGATTAAGTCAGGGACAGACCATCCAGAAGAGGAGTATTAAACGGATAGTTAAGGACAAACCGTACAGAAGTGAAGTATTTAACAGATAGTTAAGGATAGATAATCCAAAAGAAGAATAGCTAACAGGTGTTAGATTAATTTTGATTATATTGTCTGGTAGGCCCGAGTTAGACAAAGGTTAAAAGTTATCCAAACAAAACTTATGTGTTTGAACAGATAGTTGATTATTACCTGATGTTTATGTATGTTAACATAATGATGCTTTATAGTGTTTAATCAGTTTCGATTGTAGGAAAAGGTTTTGCAAAGATATGTTTTAAAAGGATGTTAGTGAGGGGAAACCTGTTCCGCTAAGCGGCGTGGTCTCACTTAACATATATATTCCGAGATGTACAGTATTATTCATACCAGGCTTTATGTCTGACTCGAAGTTTATGTTTTCCCCTTAAACTCTCGGGTGCTCGAAATTAATTTGAGTAGGCAGAGGGGTTAAGGTTTTTTCAGGTTTTAGTAGGATGACGAATAAGGCTACTAGAGGCTTGCAGGAGGCAAAAGGATAGCTATTTAGAAGTTGCAGTTCTTGTTTTATGTTGTTTACCGCTGTGTTTTGTATTAAGTCTATTATGACTCTATGACTCTGATCATCCAAGGGGGTATCTTCATATACCGCTCTTGGTGTATTTGTAATAAGTATATTTTATCTGTGCCTAGGAACGAATTTGGGATTATACGTCGGGAATGTGAAACATTTGGTTTTGATATGTAATGAAGTAAAATTTGTTTTTGAAATCTATGTTTTGTTTCATATTCAAGTGCTTATGATAACATTGATACCATTAACATAGCCGTATTTAGTCGCCGAAAGCAAATACTACAGATGACTACAGCATCTGTAGCGCGTTGTTTTGGGCCTCTTGATAGGGGATGTTATAGCTTGGTATCAGAGCATGGTTTATGAAATACTTTAACTAAAAATGGTTTTGAAAACATAATCCTTAGTAATTAGAGTTAAGATCGGGGTATGGGATAACACTATAGTAACGTACTTGTATTTGCTATATATATATATAAGTATACGCTAAATCTCTAGACTCCTATCTTAGTTAGACTATTCATCTGTATCTCACGAGGTTTGAATAAAAATATGGAAGGAAGAAGAGGCAGAGTTAATCTTGGAGGAGATAGCACCACCACTAATGGAAATGCCCGACCAAATGCTAGGAGAGGTTCAGGTCAGGCTCAAGCTGAAACAGTTGGTGTTGGGGTTCCCCAAGTAGACATAGGAGCCATGTATCAGTTCTTTGTAAACATGATGCAAGCTGGAATTGCAGCTGGAGTTTTTGGAGGAAACGCTGCTGGAAGAGGAGCTCAAGAAGTTTCGATGGTCAACCAATATGCTAACCTGAGCAGAGACTATATCAAGCTTGGAGGGAAGCCGTTGGAACAGAAGATGCGATTGAGGTTGAAAATTGGCTACTGCACTACGAGAGAATTTTTACCGACTTAGGATTGAATGACGAGTAAAAGAGGAGACTAGCTTCGAGACAGCTTCAGGGAGCTGCCTTATTCTGGTGGAATACTGTCATAGTTGGTGTTGATGAAGAAACCATAACTTGGGAGTAGTTTAGAAGGAGGTTTCAAGAAAGGTTTATGACGGTGATGGCGCAGTCGGCATTGGTTAGGAAGTTTGCTGAACTGGAGCAAGGAGAGATATCCGTTCTAGAATATGCAAGAAAATTTGAAGAGTTGGCCCAGTATGGGTATGCTTTGGTTGATATGGTGATCAAGAGGAATGAGAAGTTTATAAGAGACTTGAGGCCAAAGTTGATAAGTGCTACCTTGCCGCACATAAAGGATCCAAGTGATGTAGTGGTAGAAATGGCGCTGAGGCAGGAAGAGGTGTTAGCTTGTTTGAGGAAGAAAATGAAGGAGGTCCAGGTGGGACAAGGCCAGAAAATAAAGTTTTTCCATAAAAGAATGCTTAGAAGGGAGGAGCACAAAAGAAGGGAAAATTTGAGGTGGTTTGTTATAAATGTGATAAGAAAGGACACTATGCTAATGAGTGTCATATAGGAAAAGGAAAAGAGAAAGGGAAAGAAGTAGTTGGAAAGAAGAACATCTGATGCTTAATTGTGATCGGATCGGCCATTATAAGAACCAATGCAAGGAGCCTTCTAAAGAAGGTAGGGGGCAAGTTTATGCATTGGAGCCCGCAACTTCAAGGCCAGTTGTGCGGGAGAAAGGGAAGGCTGTTCTGGGAGGCTCGCTACAGATTCACAGTACGTCTGTTAGCATTCTATTTGATACGGGTGCATCAGATTCTTTTATTTCTCGATGTTTAGTAGATAAGCTTAACCTAGAGCCCTCATACTTAGTTACTTCCTTAAAGGTTGCAAATACGATAGGAGGGTATGCAACGCTTGGGATGAGGTGTGACCATTTAGAGTTTGATTTGCTAGGTCATACTTTTGATTATTGTTTGCATGTGTTTGATTTTGTGGGATTTGGTATTATCCTTGGGATGGATTGGTTAAGTCAATATGATGCTAAAGAAGGGGATATAATTGAAAGGAAGCAATGGGCGGAGCTCCAAAAATGATGATGGAACAAAATGTGAACACATCACCTACTGCAAAAACACCGACTACAAACCCGAAATTAGGGGTGAAAACCCCACGGAAGGATATAACGATGACTCTCTTCGGCTCTGAAGATGACAAACAATTTGAGTAAGGCAAATTGGATGAAAATGCCAACGTGCAAAACGCTAGAAGAAGCTCTAGAACCCACGCCGTAGCATAGTGCTAAGCAAAGGACGAGGAACTGCTACTCAAACGGTACTCCTAGAGGCAGAAGGACCAAGTAGATACGATACAAACCGAGATCAATTGCAATGCCAAGCTCCCGTGGTATATTGTGACCACCCCCAACAAGCTAGCTTCCGATCCCATGATGGAGCTACCATCGTCGAATCACGAGTGGTCGTCATCGAAAATCATCAAAAACCGTCAAAATGGTCGTTGGAAAAATCACTTCAGGGTTGACTCGAAGTCAAACCCGGGTAATCGACTATTTGACTCGAAGCAGATTATGGAAGTCCTGACTCGAGGTCAAACTCGTGTAATCACCAATTTAACCCGAAGTAAACCTAGGAAATTCTTGTCTGAAATCAGACTCGGGAAAAACTAAGATGTTCTCCAAGCAAACAGGCAAATGGCTCCAAGCAACGTTTGTCACCAAACCAGCACTTCAAATTTTGTGACTCCAAGCAAATCATGGGCTGACTCCAAGCAAATGGTAAATTTTCTCGGGTCGGACTCCAAGTAAAATACCACTAATCCATCAATGCTGATCCATCTTCTTTTGTCGATAACTCGAGCGTGCGAACTCCGAATACCTTGAAATTTGGGATTCAACCTTATGGGGCATTCTTTGTCACCCTAGACTGATCTCACCTAGTTTCAAAAATTTTGAGATCGTCACTGATCCACGACCCCATCATAAGTGATTTGTCATTCATCGACATTTCGAATCATTTAATTGTAGACAATCATGCATGTATCATTCTCAAGCATTATAAACAACCGTAACTTGAAAACGGACCGGTCTGACAATGATTAGAGCATCTTCCCCAATCAAAACCCATTCACCGAAGCCGTTCAACATACAGAATATCCAAAGGAGTTAATCATGTCAATTATACCTTTTATACAACTGTACAACTGATTCAAAATTGCTTCTTTACAGGTATGACTAGCATATGACAAAGCGAGGGCGACGGATGTAGTCTGCTACAAGGCCTCAGGAATCATTAAAGGTTGAAACAATCTGCTACTCTGGAAGATTTCTATGGGAAGGCAAACCGGTTCTAAAGACTAGAAGTAGTGCAATTAGAAGAAAGCAAACCCACCAGTAAGCCAAAGAACGTACCAAACGGTGAAGGAGCTACAAGACCTCAGGGACCTTCTTCCCAAGCAAGGCTACTAAGACCCAGTAGAAAAGCACCCCAACTAACTGAAAAAATCAGACGAAAGGATGATTATCAAATAACACTCTAGCTAGCTAGCAACTAAGGAATGGGACAACAACCTAAAGCGATGCCTTCTCATCCATCATTGCCTACTCTCTTTTTCCAAATGAGTCATACTGGGACACCAAGGGCATTGCAGACAGCATGGCGAAAGAAATGCTTCTATGCCCTCGACGGGTCATGTCAATCCCCCTTCTGAGAATCGGCGTTGCTGGTGGCATCGAGAAGTCTTATCCAAAGGATCGTTGAACAAACAGATCTAACATCTTAGCCTACAGGAACCGATAAAACTGTGTTCCTTCGAGCTGAATCCGAAAAATTCCTCTTGAAGTCGATGAATCATTACTTTAAAGACCGCTGGGCCATCGAACACACGACCCAAAACTCCTTTCGGAATCGATATATTATCATTCCAAGGCCGTCTGGTCGCCGGATATCCGACCACAAAAAAACCCTTCGCAAACGTGAAGGTCTTTCACGAACTAAAGCGTCATGAAGGTAAACAGGTAGATCAGCGGTCATCTGGTCCAAAAAATCCTTCGCGAACATGAAGGTATTTCACAAACTAAAGCGTCGTGAAGGTAAACCGGTAGATCAGCGGTCATCTGATCCAAAAAAACCCTTTGCGAATGTGATGGTCTTTCACAAACTAAAGCTTCGTGAAGGTAAACCGATAGATCAGCGGTTATCTGATCCAAAAAATCCTTCACAAACGTGAAGGTCTTTCATGAACTAAAGCGTCATGTAGGTAAATTGGTAGATCAGCGGTCATCTGATCCAAAAACCCTTCGCGAACATGAAGGTCTTTCATGAACTAAAGCATCATGAAGGTAAAGCGGTAGATCAGCGGTTATCTGATCCTAAAAACCCTTTGCGAACATGAAGGTTTTTCACGAACTAAAGCATCGTGAGGGTCATCTAATCCAAATCCCCTGGAGTCAACGAAGCCATGCTCCAGTGCCACAAATCGACAATCATATCAGTCACTCAGCATAATTAAACGACCGATGAAACAAACAGTGCTGAACCCCAGAGCTTCAAAGTCGCTCAAAGGAACTAAGCCAAAACTGAACCGACCTTGTGGTTAATCAGAGGCTAACTCGAATCAAGCCAAGAATTAGAACTTGGAAGAACCACTCCCACTGGACTGGGGGCAACCAAATGAGTTGTGGAGAGACCATGGATATAGTTCAAGCGCACCAACAGCCCTGTGGCATGGGGGGAACTGCACACACTTAAATAGCCATAAGAAAGGCCAAGACTAATCATACCACAAATCTGTTATGCGCAATAATAAATTATGGCAAATTCTGGCATTTTGACAGCCACGGACTTAATGACCTAGCTAGTGCAACAAATGAAATACTAGCATAATACTTGCCCACTTCTTTCCAACTACTATTTTACTGCTCTTGGTGACCAATTCCTCTTCCTCTTAGACCGTATGCCAGTTAAAGACCAATTCTCTAAAGGCAGTTTGGATGAAAAATTGAGAGTCTTACCCCGAACTCCCATAAGCTCTTTCTTCATAACCATCTCCATGCGATCGGCTGTAGATCTCTCCGCCATGGCAATCTTATTTGTTTGGTCGAGCACATCTTCCCGAAATACGGGAGGATCGTCCAAGCCACGACTATCCGATCTAAAAACTAATTATCTCTTAGAACTGATAAAACTGCGTTCCAGTGAAGTCAAACCGCTGGGTTGATGGGGAAACTCGATCCTTACCTTCTATGAACTGGTATCACTCCTCCAGCACCAGGAAGGCCCAAAACTTAAACTCCTCTAGTTTCCCAGAGATAGGCAACGTCGAGGAGCATCAAAACTTACACTCCTTGCATTACCCGGAGATAGGCAACGCCAAGGAGCACCAAAAGCCGCGCATCTCGTAAGCCGCACATCAAAAACTAACTCCTCGCGTTGCTGGGAGATAGGCAACGCCGAGGAGCACTTAAAAATCCAACTCCTCGTGTTTCCCAGAGATAGGAAACGCCGAGGAGCATCAAAACTTACACTCCTTGCGTTGCCCGGAGATAGGCAATGCCAAGGAGCACCAAAAGTCGCGCATCACGTGAGCTGCGACTAAAAAACTAACTCCTTGCGTTGCCCAGAGATAGGCAACGCCGAGGAGCACTAAAAGACTAACTCCTCGCATTGCCCGGAGATAGGCAACACCTAGAAGCATCAAGGACAAACTCCTCACTTTGCCCAGAGATAGGCAACACTGAGAAGCATCAAAAACTAACTCCTTGCATTGGCCGGAGATAAGCAACGCCGATGAGCACCAAAAGCTGTGCATTTTATAAGCCGCGCACTAACTCCAAAACGTACGCTCCTCGCATTGCCCGAAGATAGACAACACCGAGGAGCACGGAAAGACGCATATTTCGTAAGCCACGCACTAACTCTTAAAGAGCTTAAATTCCTCACTTTGCTTGAAGATAGGCAACACCAAGGAAAACTAAAAGTCGTGCATCCAATAAGCCATGCACTAACTTTCAAAACCAAAACCCCTCATGTTGCCCGTAGATAGGCAACACAGAGAGATTTCATAAGTCGCGCACTCTCAAAAGCCAGACATTTCGATTAACAGGGATCAACTCCCGCTACCTGAAAGAACCGACATTGCTTCGGTAGTACCGCAAAGCTCACAAACCAAGAAGTCGGCCAAGAATTCTGATTTTTGGCCAAAGTTAATGTACAAAATGTCAAAATTCATGACATCCAAGTCACAAGTTCCCAGGGATAGGAGCTGCGATGTACCTTTGCCTGGGAGGCATCCAGGGAGCCGCACAGAACGTCAGATCTCACATCAATTGTTTAGAATAATCAGCTCTATGGACTGAGGGCACATAATACATTAACACTTGGTCAGGATAAAAGATCGCTCCAACTTGCAATAAAAGGAGGAACTTACCGTCATCAAGAGATAGAGATGACGGAAGGCTATTCCAGAATCAAGTCATCAATGCACCAGTTTCCAAAGAGCAGAAGCAGGTGCTCGACTGAGGTCTCAACCCCTAACTTGCAGAAAACCAGCTAAGCTGTTATCTGAAGACAGACCACGGCAAGGAGAGAACGCTCAAAATCGAGTAGCTAAATCATTCATTCCCGAAGATTGGAACCAACGAATAAGGTTGATATCCGCAATAATGCTATTAGCCTAGCATAATGCATATGGCCTGAAATAGGCAAGGTTAAGTGCCATGGATTCAAGACAAACACTACCGAACTCTACCGGTCCATGATCAGTATAGGAATGAACGCGGTCATACCGGGGGCAACGTAATGACTTGCTCCATAATTTCAGATTTCCAATAATAACTTGGAGTTTGACACCTAGAAGTGAAGGGTTTTGCCCAGAAATGAAGGGTTCCGCAGATAGTCGTTAGATCATAACAAAAACCAGTTGGAAGAAGTATAACTATGGAATTTGTTAAGCAATAGCCTTGCATCTCCAAGGGTAATACTTACGGTTATAAACAAAGCTAGGCAGCGGAAACGCCGGGGACTCTCACCATTCCAAAACATGGCATCTGTAACAACCCGGATTTTCCAACATTTAATTTTGAATATTTAAATGGTTTTAAATATTGGGTTTGGAATAGAAATGATTTTTGAATATGAAGATTTTTGTTGAGAGTATAGAATGAATTTAAATTTCAAATATAGCGATTTATTGAAATACAGAAATGGTAAATAATTGAAATTTGAATTGAATATGATTCAGAACGATTTCTAATGTTGATATAAATTCTGTTTGAATTAAAATTGAGTTAATAAGTTTTTAAAACTGAAATTTCAAGTAATTTCGTTGATTTTGAAAATCGTCGATTAAATCGACACGTTAAAATAGTGATTCGGGGCACAGTCTCAGAATTCGATGAAACCAGTTCCATTGGATCCGTAATAGTGTATTATTATCAAAATTCAATTTTCGTAGCGATTGGATTTACCGTTTGGTCGTATGATATGAAAACGCCTAGAAATAATTTAATTGAATTTAATTTAAATAGTCAATCCAAAAAGCTATCTTCCGCATACGATCGAATTAAGCTTCGAAACTTGTTCCATTGCATTCGAAATAGGGGTATATCATTAGAAACGACGGGCGGCATGCCTCGATAGGGATTCGAGATAAATATCTAGATATTTTGAAATTAAATAGAATATATTGATGTCAATTTAACCCTACAGGCATTTTCTTTCATTTCAAAGCCGCCCTATAGTTCCTACGAGCCGCACCCTACATTCCCATACCTACCTTATTCATTTAAAACGTTCTTCCCTCTCTTTCTTTTTATTTGTATATAGAGAAAGAAAAAAGAAAAAATCTCTCGAGCAAATCGCGAATCGACTAAGACGCCTGGGCAAGTGCGCGTGAGGCAAGATGGCAGGGGTTCGATTTCACGAAGGAGAGGTTGAAGAGGATGGTGGCTGCGACTTTGGGTTCGGTGATGGTCAGTGGAGTCACACCTATGCGCGCGAATCTCTAGAGGCTGAAGGAGACCAGAAGGGCGCTGATGTTCGGCTTTAATACGTTAACAAGTCATGCAATTACTCACATAACTCGCCACATCGCGCTTCATGCCTTCCCAATAATAAAGGCGATGCATATCGGCATACATCTTACTACTACCAGGATGAATGGTATACTTAGACCGATGACAGTCATCAAGAATGTCATGCCTAAGTGCAGAATCAGAAGGCACAACAAGATGGTTCTTCTTGCGAAGACACCCATGAAAATCAATGTTGAAATCCCGCAACGCCTCATCACGGGGTTCAGTCTCACAAAGCTAAATAAGATGCACAAGATCAGGATCACGCCGCTGAGCTTTGGCAATACGATCCAATAGAGAGGGTCGAGCTTCCAAACTGAATAATGCTACCGGAGAATCAGAGGATGGAGCTTGATCACGAATATCACAAAAAGATAGAGTCTCAAGAATATCCCATTCGGTAAACATCAAAGAAACAACAGCCAAATGTCTGCAACTAAGCACATCAGCAACACGATTACCCTTACCAGGGGTATACAGGATATCAAAGTCATAGGAGGCAAGAAACTCGAGCCAACGCTGTTGCCTCTTATTGAGTTCCTTCTGAGTGAACAAATACTTCAAGGATTTATGATCGGTATAGAGAATGAAGCGCTCACCTAATAAATAGTGTCGCCAAATCTTCAAGGCGAAGACGATAGCGTCTAACTCAAGATCATGAGTGGCATAGCGAACTTCATTCGGACGCAGTTGCCTAGAAGCATAAGCAACTACCCGATCCTTCTGCATAAGCACGGCACTGAGACCACTACCACAAGCATCGGTGTAGACAACAAGATCATGATTCCCCTCGGGAACCACGAGAATAGGAGCATTAGTGA
This sequence comes from Allium fistulosum, assembly GCA_030737815.1. Classification (NCBI taxonomy): domain Eukaryota; kingdom Viridiplantae; phylum Streptophyta; class Magnoliopsida; order Asparagales; family Amaryllidaceae; genus Allium; species Allium fistulosum. The sequence continues at coordinate 874,114,917 of CM060905.1, read as the reverse complement.
GAAGTTCCTTCAATGTCTGAAAGGAAGCTTCACACTTGTCAGACCAAATATAACGAATGCCTTTCGGAGTAAGGCTGGTGAGAGGAAGCACAACACGAGAAAAATCCTTAATGAACCGACGGTAATAATCCGCCAATCCAAGGAAACTATGAATCTCATGAACATTATCAGGCCTCTTCCAATTCTGGATAGCTTCTATCTTTGAGGGATCAACATAAATGCCGTCGGAAGATACAACATGGCCTAAGAACTTAACCTTATTCTCCCAAAAATGGCACTTGGAGAATTTGGCTTTAAGCTGATGGTGACGAAGAGTACTCAAGACAATTCTCAAGTGATTAGCATGCTCAGCTTCAGATTTAGAATAAACAAGAATGTCGTCAATGAACACAAGGACGAACTTATCGAGATATTCCCGGAATACTCGATTCATAAGATCAACAAAGACAGCAGGAGCGTTCGTCAAACCGAACGGCATAACGAGCCACTCGAAAGAACCATATCGAGTGCGAAAAGCTATAAGAGGTATGCTATCTTCTACGACTTGAAGCTGATGAAAACCAGTTGCAAGGTCGAGCTGAGAGAAGACCTTAGCGCCACTCAATAGATCGAACATATCATCGATCCTCGGCAAATGATACCTATTCTTAATGGTCAACTCGTTAAGCTTGCGATAGTCGATGCAAAGCCTAAGAGTTCCATCGGACTTCTTCACGAAGACGACCGCGGTACCCCATGGTGAAAAACTGGACTGAATCAATTGCTTGGACTAAAGCTTAAAAAGCTGCTTCTTGAGTTCCTCATTTTCTTTTGTAGACATCCTCGTGGGAGGACGGCCAACTGGCTTCGTGCCTGGAATGAGATCAATGCGGAACTCGATCGCCCGCTTGGGTGGCAAACCCAAAACCGGCTCAAAAACATCAGAGAAGTCACAAACAATAGGAATACGAGATATATCATCATCATCTCGTGAGTCAAGAGAATATAAAGCCATTTCGGAATTATCCACATTCCGAAGAACAAGTGATAGCTGAGTAGACGAATCTGGATGTTGAAGATATAAAGTTCTTTCAGAACAAATAATCCTGGCATCGTATCTCACTAGCCAGTCCATACCCAAAATCATATCAAAATCCAAATAAGAAATAACGTGCAGATTCTCACGAAAAGAAAAGCCACATAAAACAATCTCAACATCATCACAAAGCATGCTAAGGGTTGCGGATCCCCCAATAGGATTCGCGATCCTCAACGAAGTAACCATACAAGAAACATCCAAAGACAAATCATTGACGAGCTTTTTCTGTACGAATGAATGCGAAGCACTCGTATCGAAAAGAACTCGAATACAACAGTCATGAAATAAAATAGAACCTTTCAAAATAGATGGAGATATACCTCCGGGCTGAGAAGAACCTCCGGAAGCCATAGCAACATAAAGCTTGCCAGACTTAGCACTAGCAGAAGCAGTAGGGCAGGTGGACACACGGTGACCTTCCTTCTTGCAATAATGACAGAAGAGAGGCTTAGGGCAAGCTCAAATCATATGGTCAGGAGAACCACAATTGAAACACTTCCGAATGGAAGGTGTTCCAGCAGATTGAGAGTTAGAACCAGATTCAACTGGCTTTTTCTTCTTAGAAGGAAGAAATCCCTGCTTATGAAATGGAAACTTCTTCTTATTGGGGTTCTTGCGAACCTCAACATCATCACCACTATCACACTCCTTCTCGATGGCTTCGAGATGAAGTGCTGAGTCAACTAACTCCTCAAAAGAAAGCTTAAGCTGGAGCATTAAGGACTTCTTAAGATATTTCTTAAGACCAAAGACAAACTTCATATTCTTCTTATAAGAAGTGTTAATGAATTCAAGACCATACTTAGATAAGGCCTCAAAAGATGCAACATATTCAGAAATAGAAGACTTCCCTTGCTTCAACTCAAGGAAGCAACGGGCTAATAAAACTTTCTCAGATTCAGGAAAGAATTTGAGTTCGAATCGTTCCCCGAACTGAGTCCAAGAAAGAACGGACTCATCAAGTTCGGCTATAAGAAGCTCATACCAATCAAGGGCACGCTCTTGCAATAAGCTAGAAGTTACAAGAACTCGATCATGGTCAGAAAGATCCATGCGAGAGAAGATACGTTCGCATGTGCGAATCCAAGCTTGGACCTCAAGAACGGACTCAGAACCTTTGAATGGCTTTCCACCAAGATGAGAAAAATCACTGCACAGGCGTGCAAAGGCAGACTTGCATGGAGGAGATGAACGAATAGGATCCAAAGGTTGAGTGCTCCTAAATAACTCCAAGAACTGATCGGCAGATATATAAACGCCGTCCGGATGCGAGCCGCTGGATTGCCCAGCATCCGAGCGTCGTCCTCTGCCTCTTCCGGCCATTAGCTAAAATATAAGATAAGAAAAGGATTATTCACAAGGTAGATATCATTAATTCAAATATGGAATACTATGGAATAAAATGCATTCCTAGACGTATCCCCAAAATTCTATCTACCCCGAAGGCACGGAAAGAAATAAGGCACGATGATTCAAAAATTCGTAACATTCGTACAACACTTTAATGTACCGTAATATGTGTCCATGTTCTATGTTTATCATATTTTGTTCTGAACTCAGCTCTGATACCAAGCTGTAACGCCCCACTCCAAGACCCACATTAGCAAAGAGTGTTACAAGGTAACACCGTCTGCTAATGCGGAGAATAGAGCTGGATAGGAGCGACCATCTATAACCCTATCTTAATTATCTATTGAATACGCCGACAATGCCACTTCTTACTTAAATGGATCGACATCTCCAATAAATACTTAATACAAAGCCATAGATGGCTGAAGGATCTATCAGAATAAAATATAACAACTCAATGTAATTCACATCACAGAACAGTAGATCATCACATATACTTTCACATATACAGATACACTACAGAGTTTACAAAACGATACAAGTCAAGTGGTATAGCAAACCACAATATACAGGCGAGTCAAAAGAATACATATCAAAGTTACAGACAAAAAGGACTACACAAAAAGGAGCTAGCGGAATAGTCCATGCAGAAGCAAAATAGGCTAAGTCCAATGTACCTAACCTGAAACATCTCGGTCTGACCCGAGTATAAAATACACGGGTCAGTCTAGCTAAACAAATCAGTTAGATATACTAATGATAATGAACATACAAAATCATAAAGTACCACAAATATCTCCAAAAGAGATAACCAAATCATCTAACATAAGATGAATCATAACAAGCCTCATATCATAGGCAATTCAAATAAACAAAGGACATACATATCCCAAACCAAGCCAAAAGGCAATTAACAAATACCAACAAAGGTACACAAGTTTCCACAAGGTAATCGCTATATATCGTGTGGTTCAAAGAACCTACCCCAAAAGGCGATACACTAGGGAAATATAATTGTCAAAGAAACAAAAGATGCTCGAGCTCAGTACAAGGATCCATACGCCCGAAGGCAACGCCCGAAGGCAATGCCCGAAGGCAACGCCCGAAGGCAACGCCAAAAGGCAACGCCCGAAGGCAACAAACCGTAGTGGTGGTACTGGACACCATTGTCTGGTGGAATGTGTCACAACTATCAGAAAGGAACCCGAAAAATGTTAACGTGAGTCCCATACCCCACGTTCGCACTAAACGGTTTACTAACCGTTAGCCAATCTCACACTCAAACCAGTACAAAGTTCACCTCATCTCATCGGTAAACCAGACCCAAAGGTCAAAACGGTCAAACGAATAGATTAGGAATTAACTGAAAAGATAAACGCACATGTTCATAGCACGCGTTTTATTTAATCATTTGATTCTCCTCCCTCTTCGCTCGAAGTGCAAAATTGTGTGTGTGTTTTAAATAGAAATTCTAAATTGGAGAAACGAGCTTTTAATACAATTTAAAAAGATCATTTTATAAAAACCCATGCACGAAATCAAAAAGGAATTACCAAAGTCAAATGTGCAATAACAACTAATTGGAATCGACATGAATCGATTTAAAGTTGGAAACCAAGCAAAATAGGCAAAAACAAGCAGGTCAGTCAACTGACTGCAGGGGGCCAGTCGACTGATCCAGAAACCAGGAAGTTTCATTTCCTACAGTCAGTCGACTGACTACAGAGAGCCAGTCAACTGACTGCAGGAAATAGGGACTTCCTATTTCTGCAGACAGTCCCAGGAACGTTTATTGGCTACAGCCAGTCGACTGACTGCAAAGGGCCAGTCGACTGACTGGCACTGGGGCTGTTTTTCAGCCTATCAAATGAAGAGCAATTCTTCCAATTTTCGATTGGACGAGCAATGGGTGCTAGGGGTTTATGCCAATCGACAACCCAGCCCTATTGGCTCTTCAATACAACACCAAAAGCATGTTCAAACATCAAAGCTATGATTTTTAGAGTTTTTGACTTCAAAACACCAAAAATTGAAATGTTCACCAAATCAATTCAAACCAAAAGCAAATGAACATGAATAAGTGTTAGGAATTCATACCTAACATCAATGATATCAAGAGAAGTAGATGTGAGTTCAAAACTCACCTTTATAACTCAAAAACAAAGATAAGAGGCTCAAACACAAGGAAAAGATCAACCACTCTTCACTTCAACTCCACAAGCTTCAATCTAAGATCAAAACAAGTATTTCCTAAATTAGGGTTTAGGAATTTTCTAAAATTGAAGAGGAGAAGAGATGGAGAAGATGAAGATGGAGCTTACCTTAGCTTCTCCTTGAATTTGGAGCAAGAATTTGTAGTTTGCAATTGAATCTAGGGTTTTTAGTTTCTAATTCTTTTTCTTTTCCCCCATTTTCAGCTGAACTAAAGTGTTTGGAGAGTGAATGGATGAAGAGTTAAAGAGTTAGAGTATATGATGAGTTGGTGAAACCCAAACCCAAAAGCCCAACAGAAAATAGCAAAATACAACTTACTCCAAACATATCGAAGCTTACACTTAAAAAAGTCGCACATGCCATTTTGGACTCAATGGAAGTGGTACCGAGTCCTAATTAGCTTTTCGGACATTAATCCGGCTAACGACGATATATTTAAATAAAATATTTAAATATAAAATCGTAAAATATGCGGGTTGTTACATCAATTTTCGAAATGCCATTTCTAGAGAGATGAAGTTTGTTTTCTTGGGCATGTAGTATCGGCAAATGGATTGGCATTAAGCCCAGGGAAAGTAGCGGTAGTTCAGAATGTAAAGTGGCATTCGTAAGACTAAAAGAGTTATTGATGAGTGCACCGGTTTTAGTTATTCTAGATGGTACCAACCATTTACTGTGTTTTCGATGTCTGTGGTACTAGTCTTGGTTCTATACTTATGTAGGAAGGAAGACTAGCAGCGTATGTGAGCAGGCAACTGAAAAACCACGGAAAGAATTATCCGATGCACAACTTGGAATGGGCTACTATTGTATTTTCTTTGAAGTCGTGGAGATGGTATTTGTTGGGTGAGAGATTTGATCCATTTGCGGACCTTAAATATCTCTAGTACTTATTTTCTCAGAAGGGCCTGAACCTAAGACAGCAGAGGTGGATGGAATCTTATTGTCTTATGATTTTGGTATTTCTTATACTTCTGGAAAAGGAAATTGGTTACAGACGCTTTAAGTAAGAAACATCTGGAGGTGAATGCTATGTTAGTGGAATGGAGAAGTTTGGTGTTTACATCGAAATTTGATTTCAAGGCTAGATTAGAGTATGCTTTTGGATTGTTAGTAGCAATGGAGGTTAGGCTAGTACTTATGGATCATATTGGTGGAAGTCCAGAACAAGATATGTCATGGGTCGATATTATGGAGTAGTTGAGATGGGGTGAATAATCGAGTCACTTGGATCGTTGCTCCATAGACCAGAAAGGTTATTTAAGAACTGATAGGAGATTATGTGCATCGTAGATTAAGGATTTGATAGAAGAGGTTTTGGGTGAATGTCATCGTTCCGGAATGACTATTCATTTAAGGGGAGATAAGATGTACATGGATGCAAAAAGAGTATTCTATTGGCCAGGAACGAAGAGGCAGGTAGCTGAGTACATAGTGAAGTGCATAGTGTGCCAAAGAGTGAAGGTGGAAGAGAAAAAGCCAAGTGGACTATTAGATGTGCCACACTGGAAGTGGGAGTGCATATCCATGGACTTTGTAGAGGATTACCCTGGAGTAGAAGAGTAAAATGAAAGTATATGGGTGATAGTAGATCGTCTTACGAAAAGTGCTCATTTTATTCCAGTAAAGAGTACGAGATCCGTAGTGACTTTGGCAGCTCAGTATATTAAAGAAGTGGTTAAGATGCATGGACTACTAGCTAGTATTGTGAGCGATCGACGTCCCTTTTTTTAGGAGCAAATTTTAGAGGAGTCTACATGAAGCTTTAGGAACATAGTTGAATCTAAGTATTGTATGCCACCCATAGACTGACGGACAGATGGAAAGGGTAAAATAGGGTGTTGGAGGATCTATTGAGGGCTTGTGTACTAGATTTCAAAGGATCTTGGGAAGACCACTTACCGTTGGTGGAGTTTGCATACGATAATAGCTACCAGGCTAGTATAGGCATGGAACCGTTTGAAGCTTTATATGGAAGGTCGTGTAAATCACCTTCGTACTAGTGGGAGTCTGTAGATAATATTATTTTAGGACTGGAAATGGTTAAAGATACAACAAAGAAAGTTGAACTCATAAGGAAAAGGATGAAAGCTGCACAAGACAGATAGAAATCATATGCAGATAAAAGGAGGAAGGATCTGGAGTTTGAAGTGGGAAATTTAATTTTCGTTAAGTTTCCCTGTTGAAGAGAGTATTAAGGTTTGGAAACATGAGGAAGCTAGCACCCAGATTTATCATACCATTCCCAATTTTGGAGAGGATAGGAAGATTTGCATATAGAGTTGAGCTACTAGAGAAGATGGCAGGAGTCCATAACGTATTTCACATGTCACATTTGTGAAAATGTATACATGAACCAACGACCATAATAGGGCCTAGCCAATTAGAGGAAGTAGAGTTGGAGTCTGAGTTGAGTTCATCATGTGGTCCAACCCATATTGTGGAACATGGTGTAAAACGACCTAGAAATAAGATGGTGAAATTGGTTAGAGTGCAATGGGGAAATTATCCGGCAGAGAACATGTAGGAGCCTGAAGAGAAGATGATGGCTATACATCCACAGTTCTTTCCCGGTACGTTTCTCGATATTTGTTTGATTTCTTTGGTTAGATCATTCTAGGATTAGGATCTGGATGATTTATAGTTGAATTCATACATATATGATTGATTTGCACTCATGTGGAAATATAAATATGTTCTATACTAGGATGTTATGCATCATGCCTTATATGACATATTATCGCATTCATATGGGATGCATTAGCTGCATTTACACAGCTTAGATTTAGAAACTGCAAGTTCATGGCATGCCTACCTACATATACTCATATCATGATATATGATTTGGTTGCTTTAATTTGAATGTTATAACTTGATTGATATATACTGACGAATGAGGGCTATATTATATTATTCATTTCTTTGGAATTTCGAGAACAAAATTCTTTTAAGGAGGAGAATGTAATACCTTGAAAATTCAAGTAATATTTTAATTAGATATTAAAAATATGATCACCTAAAAATTTGTGGAATTGTAAATTAATTAAATAAATTAAAAATAAAGAGGGTCAAAATAGTTATTTTTAAAACTTTAGAATTCGACAACAAAACTAGGGCCATTGTGACCATCTCGTTTTTTTCTATTTCACGCAATATTTTTTTTTATATCGTTTAGAGTTCATATGAAAGAGATATGACTTGGAACGTCATCGAATTGAATGGGCGCTACGTGAGCTGAATTTGAATTTGAATTTTGGTGGGCATACGGTTATTTCCCTCCATTGACTTAAAAATTGAAGTATGTGCCCATCTTTCCCATTTTTAGAAACTACTCCATAAAAACTTCTTCCTTCTTCATTCTCTAGAAAACCACTTCACTAAAACTAAGATATCTTACACATTTCTCAACTGGATTTAATTAAACTAAAGGCAATTTGAAGCTAGTAGGTAGAGATAGAGATACGGCCCGACGATGATTTGGAGGTGGAAACTCAAAGATAGGAGGTGCAGCAACGCTGGACAATGAGAAGTTGGACTGGATTTGGCTATTTGGCGTGTGATATGCACCTTACTTCTCTTCTAACGCAATCTTAATGTTATAAACTGATCTGTAGACTATACTAGAGTGGTATTTCATAATCACGTAATTAAATTTCAAATTTAGCCTGCTTTAGGAGGGATTTGGTTAATATAAAAGATTGTAAACTAGGTTTGAGAAAATTTCTAGAAATATTAAAGTATAACACTTAAATCCGTGAAATAAATGATATAAATGGACTTTGGTACTAAAGCCAGGGTCTAGGAACGTTCTCTGATAATCCGAGATGAAGCGGTAGTGGCTGTAGGCAAAAATGACATTGAAATATGTAAAAAACTAAAACCAAAAAACAAGAATAAATACGTACATGGGTGGACCGGTAGCCTAGACCCATGCACCAGTGCACGTCTGTTTTTGGCAGATTGAACCTTGGCCAAACGACCCAAATTAAATATATAATATATTATTCGATTTGTGTTTTCTCCTATATTCTTGAAGGTGATCTAAGATGGACGAGATGAGTGATAGTGCTTTGAAATAAAGGGATGTATGGAGTGTAATTATGATACGAAACAAATGGTTGAATGGAATGTGATGATGTTATGAAATGAACGATGTTGAATGGTTTGGTTATTGTGTAAAGAGAATATAAATATATGTATATATGTGTTGTGAAATGATATTGTGATGCTGTGACAACTTGCACCTTAGTTGGTTGGAATTTCAATTGAATTGAAATTCAAGTCCATTAGGATATGGATCGTTGATGTTGATAACCTATAATAAACATAAGTACACCAGAGAACTATCTACATAAACTCATAGCGGAATAGTAAAATATAATAGAACATAAATACCGACTGAGGTGATTACCTTGGAATCGATATTATTCCATGGATATCTAGTTGCCTTATCAGTAAGGAGCATGAATGAGAAGACTTCTCCATCAACCATTCCCATCATGCACTAGTAGAATGTCCCTTTAAATCTATCATGTGTGTTGTAATGAGGAGGGGGTCAGAACAACGTTTCAGTGACTAGTAAATTATATACTTTATCCATAACACTAATTTATGCCGATTGATTTCTATTTAGGTGTTATGTCTATTATTCACGACTTATCCGTTTAATTCCATATACGCGTACGATATATCCAACCTTCTCTGAGGTGTATATATAAACATTGTACTACCGAAAAGAATACCCCATCCACTTAATACTTCTTGAATAGGGAGGAGAGGGAACCAATGACCATTAAATACCATAACCCCAAAGTGGGTCCTCCATAATGCAATTGCTAGTCAATCGGCCATAGCTAAAGAGGCAAATGACCTCTATAAACGGCTTTATAATTTAATTGCTATTTTACTAATGCATTTCAAAGACTAATCTAAGGGTTAACTAGTCCACCTCCACCAAACAAATAATAAATCTTTGAGGTCTTTACGTATCTCATGCGGATTTTACACTAGTAGGAAGCAAAATTCATCAGGGCATAAACTCAGTCTTTGCTAATGACCGCTCGGGACCACTGGTGGTCAAAGCATATATGCCATCCCTACTACTAAATACTGGTCCAACAACAACACTAACATAGCCCACCGACCTCCCACGGCCGAAATTCAGTTTAGACTAACCTAACGTAAGTCAAGGAAAAATACATATTCTAGTTACTTAATACCTCTTATTAGAAATGAAGCAAACCCCATTTCCCTATTAGGTATTGTCGTAGGTTATTTAAGACTTCTTAAATATAGAGGAGGCAGACCTATCAGACTTTTGATACCTTCCACCTTGAAGTAAACCCTTGACATACCTAAAGGCATGAGTCATTTGATACTTCAAATCTAAGGCGAACCCTTGGTATATTTTCCTACACCTATACCCAAATGTATATCCCTTCCCTATCGGCCCTATGGCTGGATATGTCCTACATTAGTAGTACGTATACACAACTACTGGTAGTCTCTAGGTGAAAGGCAGACTTCTGTTGGGTAACTCCACTGATCTTGCATCCTAACCCATTCTAAACCAAACCAATTATCCTAGACCTAAATATTAGGCTAGGCCCACTAATTCATGCTCGTCCTAAGCGTATTATTGAGGCAATTCCTACTATGAAAATCATACCACCTCTTAAGTTTATTTACTAGTATTTGATTCACTTATTCACCGCGAACATATTCGTATTTAATACACTTATTTCCTATATTCCTCACTACCTTCTATATCCTATAAATGTCAATTGCCCATAATAAATGGTCGTTATTATTCAAATTGGACAATCACTAATGACATTTATTTATTCTTTCAAATTCAACTTATTATGCTTGTTTCTTTTTCCTATAAATATCATATTAAATTCTTTAATCAGTCCCATTAAACACATTTATATCTCTATCTAATTCCTGTAACTTCCTATTAACTACACATTTATTGCCCACTAAATTTGCAGTCATTGTTCATAAATTTTGGAGTTACTATCTCTTTTCCATTTCAACATCCTAGTATATAATTTACTACGCTATTAATAACTATTCATCCTAATTATAACTAATAAGAATACCGACATATATTACGCTTTTTTTGTTACCCTATATATATTTATATTTTTAATCGATAGACACAGTTATACTTACATATATATATATCTGTGTGTGTATGTATGTATGTATTCCTATCTCTAACTCATTAATTCCTATGCATAGAAATTCCAGAACATACACTTATATGTACATCATGTAAAGAATATTCATTTACACATTTTAATATATTAGATTTATTTTTTCCAAAAAGGATTACCATTATAACTTTCCATAAATTATCCTAAAGTGAGACTTTTGCTCCGTTTGAAATTACACGGAAATATCTTTTTCTTTTATTGAAATAGACAGTGCAAACTGTGGAGGCTAACAACCTTACTTTACACATCTCTTTCCTTTTTGTTATATCCCTTATTATTTCAAATGACACACAATGTTCCTAATAAATTAAAACATAGAAATTCATCCCTTTAATTGAATCCTTCAAATCCAGAAACATATATAAGAAGAAATATATACCCATTAGAATTACAGATCTAAAAGAAGATTTGAATTAAGTGGAATATAAATTTATAATTATAAAATTTACCTTTTTCCACAGGTATCGATTCACTAGCTCCTTCTCTTCTTCCCTTTTATTTTCTACCCTTATCCAATTATATATATATATATATATAATATAATATAATATTTTACAATTAATTGAAATAGCGGAGAAGGGAAAATGGTAGACCTTCGCTGCTTTGATCAAAAAATAAGAGAAGAAAAGTGAGCGGCTAGGTCTGTATTTATATGCGCTCAAATCAATCGAATCTATTAGATTTAGATTAATTACATCCAACATGTTCGGCCAAGCTTCAACCCTAGCCGTCGCACTCGAACCCATCGACCGCTCCTTTATAGGCGAACAGTCCAAGGAGGGTTCGACTGGTGGGGCCCAAGCGATTATTATTATTGATTTTCTTTTGTTACTTTAATTATTTTCGTTATGAAAACTTCAAATGCTAATAACTTCTTCGTTTAAACTCCGATCGCAAACTCCATATATGAAAGTTGCTCAAAAAATCACCATGAATAGAATGATGCAAGTTTCATGGCCAAATTCTGATGTTTGCTCAAATTCCATTTTAAACCTTAATAATCATTTATTAATTACTGTTTATTATATGGGTGTTACATATGCTATGGTGAACTAGATGGGAACAAGTTTAGGATGTTGGATAAATGCCCCAGAACATGTACGAGATGCGAATGCGGTCCAGTGACACTGAGTAGGTAGTGCAGGCTTGATGGTTTTTGCTTCTGTGTAGTGCTTCGATGGACCAGTGGAGGTAGTGGATGGTAAGCGACCCTATAGGCTACGGGCGGTCCAGAATGTTAGTCCAACTAGGTAGCATGAGGACAATAGGTAACCTTGTAGGCTATGGGCGGTCCAGTTCATGAATCTTATATGATGTATTATGAGATGGGCAACATGCAACTCGATAGGGCATGGGGGCCAAACTAGAGCATGAGTCTGTATGGGTGCGATATGGTTAAATATGTATGAAGTTTAGGTATGGCATGATGATAGAACGTATGGTGGCCGGACGATAAATTTATATTATGTTATAGTATTAATTTTGCAGTATATGTAGAGTAGAGTATAATTCACTCACTAAACTTATGTTTGACCCACTCCTACTTTATTTTTATATATATATCTAAATTGATGGAGTTCAATGATAATGCAGTATCAAAGATGGAGATTTATTTATGTGTTGTATATATAGAGTTATTTAGTATTTATTTGGAGTTGGTTCTATATCTAGGGGATTAGGCCGTAACTAAATTTGTCAGACATGTCTATTTAACAGCTTTAGACATGTCATGGTGATGTGACTATGATATTCATTATGTATTATATTTTATTAATTTCGTTGTGAGACTCTAAAAGTAGTTAGTCTTAGATAGAATTTATATTTAGTATATGTTGTCCATCTGTATTTGTCTTAGTTGCTTGTATTATATCTTTCTCCTAACGACTCGTCCTTTCGGTTCTTAGGTGTTGGTGTCAGTTCGGGCGTCGAATCCAGGGTCAAAAAGGTAAGATGTTACATGCTTGGGTCGGGCACCCCATGAAGGCCGGCTCACAACTTAAACCCCTAAGCTAAGTGAATAGGCTTTACATCCCTTTAAAGGATTAATATTTTATCACTTAAGCCCATACTCATGACATTGGGCCTATTCTGTAACACCACGTGATTTTAAAAATCATTAACTAAAAAGAATGTAGCAAATAATTAATAATGCCGAAAAGTAGAATTTTACAAACGTCGGAATTTGGCTACGAAACTTGCACCTTACATTGTAATGATTTTCTGATCAATTTTTATATATAAAATTTTACGATCGGAGTTCAAATGAAAATGTTATTAACATTTGAATATTTCAGATCGTAAATAATTATATATGCAATTAATAAAATAAAATGTAATTTACCAAATTACTTAACGTTGGTTAAATCTAACAGTTATGAAAGATTAATGTTAATCAAATCTCCTAAATTTATTAAAAAAATAATGTAATTTGGAAACAAATAAACTCTAGCCAAAAATGACAACTGGTCGACTGCTAGTGGTTTTAAAATAATTTAATCTAATGGCTGGTATTGATTCGAACCCCTATGAATATAGGCCCAACCCCTCACTTTTCTTCTCATATTTTCTAAAGCACGGCGAAGCTATATCATTTCCTTTTCTCCATAATTCTTAATTCAAAATAAATTATAGTTTATATACATATATACAAATAGGGAATAGCATAAAATAATAGAGAAGAATAAGAATAGGGTCGAATCAAATCATCAAAGCTAAGGTAAATTATAAATCCAGGTCTGAATCTAAATTAAATCCAAATCTCTTCTTGGATCTAGATTTTTAATGAATATATGTATGTTTGCGGTATATGTTTTCAAATAGGGAGAACAAGGAGAATAAAATTGGAATAACATGGATTAGATCTGGAGATTTGGAAAACTTAAAGGTGAGTGAGAATTATATATTTTTATATAATATTGGATTTATATTGTTGAAAATCTATTCATGTATGCCTAAATGAAATTTTGGAGTTATAGGCCTAACTATATACGTGAAATGAATTTATAAAACATCCCCACATATTTTGTGATTGATACTTGGATTTAATATTTTATGTACTTGAATCTGGAAAGTATTGGGTAGTAGTAGTCCCTAAAATAGATAAATTATACAGTTGTTCCAAATTTGTTGTTTGAATGATTTAGGCAATTAAATATAAAATTGGAAGTTATCACAATAAATTATTGGGATTTAAGTGGTATTTTAATTTTTGAAACGTAGGGTGTTGCAATGTAAATTTCTATGGATTATCAAGTTCAGATTCATAAATAAAAGTATATCGTTTGAAATAATAAGGAATGGTTAAAAGAAAGAGATGTATAAAATAGGAATATTTACCGTATTTTGTACTGTCTATTTCAATAACTACAAAAAGATAATTTCTTATAATTCCAAACATAACACAAATTCCCATTTTGGATAAGATACGGAAATTTACAATGTTAACCTTTTCTTTTGAAGGAGATGCAATTCCAATGTATTAAAATGTAGAAATCCTCAAGTATGAATTAAAGAAATGTAGTTATGATAATAATAACGGTTAAATTATAAAATTAATATATATGCAAAAAAGCAAGATAGAAATCAAATAATAAACAATAAAAAGGTAGGCAACTAATAGAATGTTTAAAGGCAAGTACTAATTTACATAAAAGGGTAATGACAAATCCACTAAATAAAGAAGGGTAGTAAAAATTAAAAAGAATGGAAACAAAAGATTTAATAATGAGAAAAGGAAGTAAATAGAAAATGATATTTAGATCATTTAAAGAAAGCGGTAAATGATATTAAACCGACATTAATGAAGTAATGAGTCAGTCAAATAAAAATAATTGAATGAGAGTAGTTGAACATTAGAGGAGTAATAATGAAATAAGAATGAGCACACATATATATATATATATACATACACATATACATATACATATATATATAGCCTCAAGTATGCGTTTATGATGGGTGTGAACTATTAAAGTTAGCTAAAACTTGGTTTAGATAAGAATTACATAGTCATTAAAATGGATTGGAATGCAAGGTCAGTAGTCTTACACAACAACAGTCCACTTCCCGCAAGGGGCTACCTGCAGTTGTGTATATGTTATACCGATGTGGGACATATCCAACTATAGGACCTATGGAATTATATATGTTCGCATATGGGTTAGGGATACTCGGGTAGGAAGGTTCGCGTCGGTTGAAGTGTCAAAGGACAAGTAGAGTCCGGTTCAACCTTTTAGGGGGTATTAAGTAACAAGTGGGTATTACCTTGATGGCGTTAGGCAATCAAAATAGGATGGTGAGCAAAGCTCGGTGCTATGTCAGTGTGTGTTTAGTACTATATTCGAGAGTATGTGTTGTACATAGGTCGAGAACGTCATCGGTCTTGAGTGGTCAGCGGAAAGACAAGGGTAACGCCTAAACTGCTACACCTCCTCCGAGTGTAGATCACGTTTAGGTCATGCACCACCACAGTTGTTTGCTGGTTTGTTTTTTATGGGTAAGGCTGGATATCCATTTATGGATGTCTTTCAAAATGGATAGGATGCGACCAACAATTATGACGCCGTTATTAGGCACTACGAAATTCCTTATGCATGCTCGACGCTAACAAGGACACTTAATCTCAAAAGTATCAACCTTGATCAGTAATTATATGTTTGATTATACTTTACTATTCCACCGTGAGTTTGTATCGATAATGCTCTGATATGTATTTGTGACTTGCAAGATACCAAAACCAACGATCTGTACTTTGATGGACTTGGGTGTTTGCGCCAAAATTGGTCACAAACCCCAAGTGTAGTGAAAGCACCAGCGTATGAATATAAATCAACAATATTCACACACAAATCACGGATCTAAGTAAATAACAAATAGCAATCCAGAAATAATGAACAGTGACACAAGATTTATAGTGGTTCGGCTATCTCCGGCCTACGTCCACTTCAAGGTTTTTATGATTTTATTACTCGATGCTTGAAGATTACAGTTTCTTGTAATGTAGTACAACTGATTTTCTGAGCTAAGTCTGAATCTAAGACAGCAATGATGATTCTGAGTAAATCTGGCAGAGTCTGGGCGCTCTTTAGCTCTCAAAATTGTCTGACCTCTTTTCTGAATCACCAGGGGCTCTATTTATAGGTGTAGGAGGCTGATATTTCGCCTAAACTGAAGGGAGACCAGTTCTGGCATGTGAGGGGGCCTACATGCCCGCTTTCTGGATATCCGGGCCCACTTTGGGATCGATTCGAAGCTATGTTCGAATCGATCAAGAAATTGTCCAATCGAGCTAAAATTTGGTGTGAACATTCTTCAACATGTGCTCAAGCTTCTGTGAAAATTTCATAGCATTTTGACTCGTGGATCTCGAGTTATGATCGATTCAAGGTTAGATACTCGGTTGAAACGTCTCTTCGAATCGATCCCATTCGACTCGGTTCCTTCGAATCGATTGTACTGAATCGATGGTGGAGCGTGAACTTCGCATCGATCCGCTTTCACCGCCAGGTTGATCGAGTCGTCTTGAAGACTTTGTCGCTTTGACTTGATGGATTCGAAGATATCAATAACCCTTTGACTTGAATGACGCTTTGCTTGTATCGATAGCGACATGCTTCAATCGATTCGAAGTCAATCGTAGCTAGATGGATTCGAGGGAAGGCACCTATGCATGGATTCGAAGCAGAGCGTTTTTTTGGGTTCGAAGCAGGATATCTTCATGGATTCGAACTAAGGATAACTCGAAGGAAACGAATGTGGATTCGGGTAATGGATACGAAGCTCGACCATCTGATGGATTCGAAGCAAGGCCTAGTGGGATGGATTCGAACGTTGAAGGTGTTTTGATGGAGTCGAAGGCTAAAGCACTTCCATGGATTCGAAGCCATCAGGGGAACCTCGTTGGAGTCGAGTTTGATGGATTCGACCCTAGGGGATTCGAACCATAGGGAGACGAACTCAAGGCTATGTCCTTCACTTGCGTCGATGATATCTTGGGCGTACGAACTCGGATTGACTCGAGATTTGGAATGTTGTTTTATCTGGCCTTGCTTGACATGTCTTATCAATTGTAGCCCGATCCGGACTCGGAAAAAATTCATCGACATCCATGGTGAACCTGCGATGCACAATCGATGTTCATGACTAATAATCATTGATTTTTAGTTAATCTTTGGGTATCTCGGCTTTGCCAAAAGTTGGGATAACATTTTGCCCCCCAAAACATGCCTTTTGGTAAAAGGCGTGTTTTGATCAGTCTCAAGTCAAATGCAGTGAGTTCATGTTTTACTCATAGCTTATAGCATTTTCAATCAAGTCCATGGCTGTTCGAAGCCGAATTGTTATCAATTTTTTCCAGTGGAAGTTAAGAATGAAGTTTTACAGTCTCTCCATACTATCGGTAGTCACTCCGGACCCTTGCCAAGCCCATTCCAGACTTAGCGATCGAATAGAAAGATCCTATTGCACTCCGGCGTTGCTTTCTATTCCTTGCACTCTGGCCCCAGTTAGGGCGTAAAGCGATGTCTTGGTCATTCTAAACCGATCATAGTCTCTCCGGGCTCTTGCTGGATCCCATCCTATCACTCTCTGGTGGAGGGGAAACAATGATGAGTGAGCTGATCCTGTCGCTCTCCGGCGAAGCGGCTACACCCCCTGCACTCCGGTTCAGTGTCTCTGAACATTAAGCGATGTCATAGCCTAAATCGTGGGCCGATCATAGCCTCTCTGGGCTCTTATCGAATCCTGATCCAATCACTCTCCGGTGAATAGGAAACGATGCTTAAGTGAGTCGATCCTGTCACTCTCCGGCGAAGCAACTCACTTCTTGCACTTCGGTTCAGTGTATCTGA
Organism: Allium fistulosum; assembly: GCA_030737815.1. Taxonomy (NCBI): domain Eukaryota; kingdom Viridiplantae; phylum Streptophyta; class Magnoliopsida; order Asparagales; family Amaryllidaceae; genus Allium; species Allium fistulosum. Next base: position 874,097,206 of record CM060905.1, on the reverse strand, counting down.
ACATTAAGCGATGTCATGACCTGAATCGTCGGCCGATCACAGCCTCTCCCGGCTCTTATCGAATCCCGATCCAATCACTCTCCGGTGAATAGGAAATGATGCTTAAGTGAGTCGATCCTGTCGCTCTCCGGCGAAGCAACTCACTTCTTGCACTCCGGACCCTGCCTCTCCGGGTAGGATCATAAAGCGATCATCTTTATAATGATATTTAATGTTTATCCTTTAACTCTCCGATCAAAGGTTTGTTTCAATAAATGTTTCTTTATTAAATTCAAACCCTAGGTGTTCAATCTCAAACACCAGGAAAAACAAGACAACGCCTCTCCGGGCGGAGCGGTCTATTTCCATCTTAGAGCATGCCTAGGGATCTCTCCGGTTCCCGTACATGAGTAAGTGGGATAGCCGTTTTATTTTGGAAATCAAATCTAAGAAAACTAATCGATCAGAGTCCAAATCTTGAACTTGGCCCTTGCCATCACAATCATTTGATGACGAGTCGTGATCCCGATCCAGGATCATTCCTGTTAGGTTGAGGCGGCAGTTGTTCGGGTCTAACTGCCGTTGTACGGTCTCTGACATACCGCGGCAATCTACCACTCCTGGCATGTTCTTCCACCTCATCCTTCAAGTGGCGGCATTCATCGGTAGTGTGCCCATCCAGCTCATGGAATAGGCAGTATTTTCCAGTCCTGCGTTCCCGCTCCGTAGGATCTCTCCTGGGTGGTTTTCGATACGGGAGTTGCCCCCGAGTTTCAGTGTAAATTCTTTCTAGGTTTGCCGTCAAATCTGTGTATTGCCTGAATCTAGGCTCTCGGAATTTCTTCCGTTTATCAGGACCATCATGTACGTCATCCTGCTTTCTCTTTCCTTTGTCTGCCCTGGACTGTTCCCTGGCGGTTCCTTCTCCTTGTGCAACATTTATTTCCTGCCTCTCGGCTCGTGATTCTTCTAATCGAATGAATTTTTCAGCTTCATGGAAAAACTCTCCCAGATCTTGCGGTGGATCTTTAGTCAAAGAGTCTTTGAATTCTGTGCCTTCCCCAACTCCTTCCACTACCGCCATCAGAATCATTGATGGATCCGGGTGATCTACATAAGCCACCGTTACATTGAATCGTAGCAGAAAATCTTTTATGGACTCTCCAGTCCTTTGCTTTATTGAAGCTAGAGTCATCACACTCTTGGGCCGTGTTACGTGGACCCTGAACTGTCTCATGAAGCAATCCACAAGCTCGCCCCATGTTCTGATTGATCCAGTCTCTAATTGTCTGAACCAAAGTGCAGCCAAATCTGATAAAAATAAAGGGAAGCATCGTGCCATCACTTCCTCGGATGCTCCCAGTACTTCCATGTGTCTAATGTATCTGGTAATATGCATGGTTGGATCCGACTTCCCGTCATACGGATCCAGCATTGGTAGTTTGAACTTTGGAGGGTTCTTTGCATTCCTGATATTCAGAGCGAACGGACTCCGACTAACTTCTTCCAATCCTCCTCCTGACAATCCCCCTCTCAAGATCCGTCTCACTAGGCCAATCATTCTCTCATCTCCATCCAGGGGTTGCCCCCTTGTCATGTCTCTGTCTTTCCCTCCGAGTCTTGTAGGGAATTCTGGTACGTACTCTTCGGGTGGCTCGTTAGCATTTGTGTTGGCCCTAGCCGGTTGAGCTCCTTCCAAAGGTTCTTCTGCGTTGGATCCTGCGGGCCTGTCCCCAAGCCCTTGTTGATTGCCTTCTGGTTCTGCATTCTGTCCTCCGTTGGGTTCCATAGCCCTAGCTCCTTGTTCCACATTCACAGCCGCTATAGCTGGTCCAAGGTTCTGTGTCCCTGCAGCTCTCATCTGCTCGAAGAAATTCTGCAGCATCTCTTGTTGGCTTTTCATCATTCTTTCCTGCATTAGGTTATTCATAGCCTCCATCTCATCTCTAGTAATGTAGATCGAAGCTTGTCCTTCTCCAGCGCCAGAGGATGCCTCTTGACTTCCTCCCTGTTGGCTCCTCTCAGCTCTTTGTCTTGTTTGTCGAGTCATTGTAGAGCCAAATCTGAATCCTTAAAATTTCAAATCTAAACTTTGAATCTGGTGTAGCGGGTGCTAGTTCTTCTTAGTGAAAGCACCAAAGGGTTTGCGCCAAAATTGGTCACAAACCCCAAGTGTAGTGAAAGCACCAGCGTATGAATATAAATCAACAATATTCACACACAAATCACGGATCTGAGCAAATAACAAATAGCAATCCAGAAATAATGAACAGTGACACAAGATTTATAGTGGTTCGGCTATCTCCGGCCTACGTCCACTTCAAGGTTTTTATGATTTTATTACTCGATGCTTGAAGATTACAGTTTCTTGTAATGTAGTACAACTGATTTTCTGAGCTAAGTCTGAATCTAAGACAGCAATGATGATTCTGAGTAAATCTGGCAGAGTCCTCTCAAAATTGTCTGACCTCTTTTCTGAATGACCAGGGGCTCTATTTATAGGTGTAGGAGGCTGATATTTCGCATAAACTGAAGGGAGACCAGTTCTGACACGTGAGGGGGCCCACATGCCCGCTTTCTGGAAATCCAGGCCCACTTTGGGATCGATTCGAAGCTATGTTTGAATTGATCAAGAAATTGTCCAATCGAGCTGAAATTTGGTGTGAACATTCTTCAACATGTGCTCAAGCTTCTGTGAAAATTTCATAGCATTTGGACTCGTGGATCTCGAGTTATGATCGATTCAAGGTTAGATACTCGGCTGAAACGTCTCTTCGAATCGATCCCATTCGACTCGGTTCCTTCGAATCGATTGTACTGAATCGATGGTGGAGCGTGAACTTCGCATCGATCCGCTTTCGCCGCCAGGTTGATCGAGTCATCTTGAAGACTTTGTCGCTTTGACTTGATGGATTCAAAGATATCAATAACCCTTTGACTTGAATGACGCTTTGCTCGTATCGATAGCGACATGCTTCAATCGATTCGAAGTCAATCGTAGCTAGATGGATTCGAGGGAAGGCACCTATGCATGGATTCAAAGCAGAGCGTTTTGTTGGGTTCGAAGCAGGATATCTTCATGGATTCGAACTAAGGATAACTCGAAGGAAACGAATGTGGATTCGGGTAATGGATACGAAGCTCGACCATCTGATGGATTCGAAGCAAGGCCTAGTGGGATGGATTCGAACGTTGAAGGTGTTTTGATGGAGTCGAAGGCTAAAGCACTTCCATGGATTCGAAGCCATCAGGGGAACCTCGTTGGAGTCGAGTTTGATGGATTCGACCCTAGGGGATTCGAACCATAGGGAGACGAACTCAAGGCTATGTCCTTCACTTGCGTCGATGATATCTTGGGCGTACGAACTCGGATTGACTCGAGATTTGGAATGTTGTTTTATCTGGCCTTGCTTGACATATCTTATCAATTGTAGCCCGATCCGGACTCGGAAAAAATTCATCGACATTCATGGTGAACCTGCGATGCACAATCGATGTTCATGACTAATAATCATTGATTTTTAGTTAATCTTTGGGTATCTCGGCTTTGCCAAAAGTTGGGATAACATTGGGTTATTGATTTAGCAAAAATCCGGACCCACGGAGGTGCAGGTTGTCCCATTTGGTATCAGAGCTTAGGATAGCCGATCTTAACAATTAAGAAACGTTAAGTGAGCGTATTTGTATTTTTCCTATAATTATATATACACACATACACATACACACACACACATATATATATATATATATTATATGCTGAACTCTACAGATTCCTACTATAGAAGTAGTTGCAACCATATTCCGAAAAGATGGATAATGCGACTACGAGTTGAAACAATAGATGAAGTTGAAGGTATACTTCTATCCCGATTACACCATGAAGAATAGGTCATGTTGGAAAGCGTTAACTTAAGAAGAGCATGAGTGTGACATATAGAAGGGTCCTGAAGCTAGATGGTACTTGACGCCCTTATAGAGCACAAATTGCTCTATGGCTGTAGATCCCTGCAGGGTTGATGATGTACAGTGAGTCCAAATAAACGGGTTAGTCAGAATCTATATTTGCAGATATTTGGAAGTAATGAATGAACCTTATTTATTAGTAGCCTAAAAGGAAAGTTAAGATATGTGGGTTATAGTAGAATGACATGTTAGAAAGGTCCATTTAATTTAAGTAAGAAGTGATAGGGCAATAACATCATTATTGTCAGTTGATGTTGAAGGGCAGCTTTCAACAATTGTTTTCCTTTAGGTTTGGGTTATAAGCTTTCTATTTGTATAAAACGCGTACAATGTTAATGAGAAATGTTCCTTTTTATTTGTTTTTTGTGTTGGCTACAGTATTATTTGGAAAACGGTAAAACGAGGAAATTTCATGAAAGACACTTAACCAATGCAAAAGAAAATAAATAAAATAGGAAAAGACTGGAATTATAAAATAAATTAAGAAATTTATTAAATTAGCTACTGAATGAAAAGTAAAGTTAAGTCCCAAAAAGTATTAAATTTTTGGAAAATAAATTTTGATAAGTAGAGGACATGGAAAGGTTACTGCGGAACCACATGCCACTATCCCTACGTCTTCAAAGCCAAAATTTATAAATGAACATGTATGCTGGTTGTTATTCTAAAATAAAAGATTTTTTTTTAATTTAAAGATTTACCGTGTAGTAGGATAGAGTTCACTATGGACGTTGACTAAATCCCAACTGCGTAGAACGTGGCATAAATTGATTTCAAAAAAAATTGAAAGTTTTGTTCAGAAATTCATGATTTTAGAAATAAAATACTTTTATGAAAAGTTTTGAAAAAAAATAAGCTTTATTTTTAAATTTTCTAACAATTTCTAAAATTTAATTAAAATGGATTTTAAACGAAAAATGAGGGAATTTTTCTTTTTTTGAAATGTCACATGCTTAGCATAGGAAAAAGTTGATGAGTTAGCAAGTATGAATTTTACTGTGCAGCATAAGTGACAATAAAGTAAAAGGTAGTTAGTAATAAGGGAAAAAGCTGTTTTAGCCTTGGGATTTCCTTTTCCATACCTTGTTGATAGGTAAACCAAACTTGTTTTAAAAATTTTAAAATTTAAAAGTAAATTTTGTTATGTGGACTATACTTTGAAATTTTGGAAAAAAATTAGGGCAAAAGAGAAGGTTCCAAGGTATAGTGGAATGGGTACATAAGGGAATGATGAAAATGCAGAATTCTCCATCTAAACTCTTTTTAGATATAAGAATATAGGTTTAGAAAATTGGATTGTAAAAATTTTGAATGTTAGAAATGATGTTCTAGGATTTTGGATGGTAGGGATTGAATGCAAAATTGGTTGAACTATACTTCTGTTTGTAAAAGTGTGGGAAAATTTGGACGCAAAAACAAAGTTTTCGATTTTCAAAATTTTGAATACATATATAACTGCCAGTATATATAGGTTGCTTGCAACATATTTTCAAAAATTGTTTAAAAGAATACATTCATATAGGAGGCGCCGATTGGAATTATTCTACATACATATCATATGTATTGTGATACACCATGCACTTGTACACTATTAGTTGCAAAAAAAATGGTTGCACATGAATCGGTTGGTTAGTTCAGAATGGTTGTGTGTTATGTTACATGGTTTAGATCTTGAGGAATTTTAGGGACGAAATTCTTTTAAGCGAGGAGAATGTAACACCCCGTGATATTAAACAATAATTAACTTAAATTAATAAATAATTAGTAAAGTCGAAAAGTATAATTTTTAGAAACGTTAGAATTTGGCTGCGAAACTTGCACCATTACATTCGTAGCGATTTTTGATTAATTTTCATATATAAAGTTTTACGATCGAAGTTCAAACAAAAAAGTTATTAACACTTGAATATTTTAGATTGTAAATAATTATATACGTAATTAAGAAAATAAAACATAATTAACAAAATTAATCAACGTTGGTTGAATCTAACAATTGCTTAACCTTTAAGAAAGATTAACGTTAATCAAGTCTCCTAAATTTATAAAGCAAATAATGTAATTTGGAAACAAATAAACTTCAGCCGAAAAAGACAACCGGTTGGCCCCTTAGTTAGGACTGGTCAACCGCTAGCGGTCGAACCGGTGACACCATAACAGTTGACTAGTGGATGTTGTTAGCTGTGAATTTTGACGTGGCCGAGCTGCCTGGATTTAAAATAATTTAGTCAAATGGGTGGCATTGGTTCGAAACCCTATAAATACAGGCCTAATCCCTCACTTTTCTTCTTATATTTTCTAAAGCACGACGAAACTCTGTCGTTTCCTTTTCTCCACAGTTCTTTGTTCTAAATAAATTATAGTTTATATATGTATATACAAGTGGAGAATAGTAGAAAATAATAGAGAAGAAGAATAGGGTCGAATCAAATCGTCATACTGGAATAACATAGATTAGATCTGAAGATTTGGAAAGTTTAAAGGTGAGTGAGAAATTATATATTTTTATATGATATTGGATTTATATCGTTGTAAATCTATTCCCATATGCCTAAATGTAATTTTGGGTTTATAGGCATAATTATATATGTGAAATAAATTTATAAACCTTCCTACATATTTTCTGATTGATAACTTGGATTAAATATTTTATGTACTTGAATCCAGAAAATATTGGTTAGTAGTAGTCCTTGAAATAGATAAATTATATAGCAGTTCCAGATTTGTCTTTCGAATGATTTAGGCAAGTAAATATAAAATTGGAAGTTATCACAATAAATCATTGGGATTTAAGTAGTAATTTAATTTATTGGAATGTAGGGTGTTGCAGTGTAAATTTCTATACATTATCAAGTTCAGATTCATAAATAAAAGCGTATCGTTCGAAATAACAAGGAATACGCCTAAAAGAAAGAGATGTATAAAATTGAATTATTTACCATATTTTGTACCGTCTATTTCAATAACTATGAAAAGATAATTTCTTGTAATTTCAAATGTAATACAAATCCCCCTTTAGGATAAGATACAGAAATTTACAGTGTTAACCTTTTCTTTTGGAGGAGATGTAATTGGTGTTGGAACTAGGCCAGCCCATAGCGGAAGAAATAAGTGAATTTTAAATTTTTTTACCCTATTAGATCTTAGTTGAGCCTATGAAGCCTAATTTAATTAGAATATTTCTAATTTTTTAAATAAAATCATTTATTTTATTTAAATTAGCTAAAAGGAAGTTTAAATAAATTTAATTTTAAATGTACAATGTATCAAATACACCTAACATTTATTAATAAGAGTTAATATATATAGGGAATGAAACCTTTCATTTGTTTCCCTAAAACAAGTAATTAACTGAGAGCATTTATAACATTTAATGTATATATAAGGAAGGAAACCATTCATTTCTTTTCCTAAAATAAGTAATTAATTGAGAGCATTAATTGCATTAAATGGAGAGATGAACCATTCATTTCTCTCTTCAGTTTGAATTGGTTGATTAGATTTAATTTATACACACACACACACACGTGTGCACATATATATATATAATACATACATATGTGTGCGCGCGCGTGCGCAGCGCATGTGTAACATGATAATCCGTGAAGGGTATAATGTGCCCGCATATAGATGCTGGGATTTACATTACAACAGACACATTAGCTTATTTGTGTATATTGTAGTTTGTCCAAATATGTGATTGTACAATATGGAAAAAAAGATATTAATGCATGTAAATGAGTATATTTACGCATGTATACATCCATATATATTTATACACACACACATTATTGAATAAAATAGATCTACCATAATAAATTAATGTAAACTAATTATATGAAAAATGACAAGTTTTACTATTATAGAAAATCTAAAATCACATCTTGGGCTCAAAAATAATTTATACAATTTTCTCACTCAAAGTAATATTTATCATTAAATAATTGATAACAACCTGAAATCAAATTAATTCTTAAAATATGAAATCAAGTTGAAAAATTAAAAAAAAATTCTGAAGGTACCTGAGACGTAGTTTAGGCTTAGGAAAAACTTCTGGAATTTTCTTAATCGAAATTGTATTTTTAATTAAATAATTGATTTCGAGATGAAAACAAATTAATTATAAAATTTATTGAATTAAGTTATAAAAATCTAAACATTTTTCTAAAGGTACCTGAGACACATTTTAGGCTTAAGAAAATTTCTAGAATTTTCTTAATTGAAATTATACTTTTAATTAAATAATTGATTGTAGGCCGAAAGTAACTTAATTTTAAAAAATAATAAATTAAGTTTTAAAAATCTGAAAATTTTAAGCTTCTTGTATAGTGCAGAAAATTTAAAAATTATAAAACTGAAATTTTGTTTCATTAATTATTTTATACATAATAAACAATACATAAAATCATTAAATAATAATAAAATATGTGTATACATATTTAATAAAATATTTTTATATATTATGATTCATAATAAGTATAAATTATCATCGAAAAATTTTAAGATCCAATATATACGATATATAATCATATATACAATTATACATATTGACAATTTATAGATATCTATACATTTGGTCTGTATATATATAATATGTATATGCATATGTATGTATGTACGTACGTACGTATGTGTATATTAACATAATTAAAAATAAAAAAAATCGTTTTTTCCATAAAGTTAATTGAACAATAAATCAATAGGAAAAATATTACAACAAGCACATAACCAATCCAATTGTAACAAACACATGTACCAACAAAAATCTCACATAATATAAACAATAAACGAATCTGAATACAAATAGATAATTTGGATGTAAATCAACTTTTATATGATAAACTTAATATCAAAACAATAATAAAAAATGAAAGTTCACCTCTTAATGAAGCCTTTGAGACCACATTGAACAATGATTTCTCTTCTTAGAACAATTCTCAATCAGTCAGGTTGCTAATCCGGGATTGAAGACTTTCTACTGCAAATTAGTATTTTTTAATTTGAATTGGATTTGAGAAATTTTTGGTATTGTTTTAGAGGATAGTTGCTGCCATTTAAATGACGAAGAAGAAATGGAAGAAAGTGGTGGTTCAAAAATGAAATTAGCCTTAGATTAGGGTTTTGAGATTAGTGTTTATATGTGCACGATAAGGGAGCAAACTATGTAAGTTTCTTACTAGATCTTAGCCACACATCTCCAAACCCTAATCCTATGTTGTAGCGGCCTCCAACCTCTCTCAAACCAACGCCTATCCTCTCCAAATCTCATGGGTTGTGAGCCCATTTAACCCAAATTAAATATGTACAATTATATTTAACCTATTTTGTTATCGATATCTCATATCGATCAATATATTCATAACTTTTATAAAGGGGCATTTCACTAGAAGGACAAACTTTGTAGTCCAATTAGTTTCTAGGACACGCATCCATAGAAATTAATTTCAAGGCCAAAGTCAGCAGAATAATTACTTTTAAGGACAAAGTCAGCAGTCCAATTACTTTCAAGGACATAATTTCATAGGTTTTTAGGCCTTAGAAACTAATTATTTTGCATTTTGTCCTTAAAAGTAATTATTTCAGTTATGTGTCCTAGAAACTAATTGCACTAGCTAAAGAGGCCCTTGTGGATAATTTCCACTTTTACAAATATATGCAACAATTTTATTTCTCAAATCACATTCAAATTTCATAATTAGTGTTTCATGAATACTAATTTATTTAATTATTTATAACAATTATAAACTAAATAAATCATTTGGTTTAAAGAGAATTCATTGTTTCGGTTGTGTAACTCTTGGGTGTAAATTCGGTCAGCAATTAACATCGAACTATTCCAACGTTAACGTTCAAACATCACTTAGCATATGGTGTGATAATATGGCCAAATTTATCGCTTACTCATTTTTAGAAAAATCTCATTTTAATTAAGTAAGCAATACCCAATTGTGATAATTATTTACACCAATTCTCTCGTCAAAATTATATCACTTTCGACTTATTGAATTTGGTAATGGTCAAGATTCCAACATCATCCATATTTAACTAGTCCAAACATAAAGTCCTTGGTTCAATAATAACAATTATAATTAACCAAACTACACTGGCCAGAGATTTTGACTTTGGGTTGACTTTAGTTGACTGTGATACTAATCCTATATAACTGAGGAGACAAATCCTCTCTTGAATAGTGTTTCACTTCTAATACTTCCACTCGACCCAACTATAGTCACTCGATGGACGCTTTGCCATGATTTGACTGTAATCAAAGTGGAGCTTTCATATTGAAGATTCATAGTATTCTTAAGTCGAAAGAACTGTAAATTATTCACATCGATATTTTCCGTTTGACCTGAATTATATTAACTAACAAAAAATTATCGAACGAGTTGTTCCATAGTTATCCAATAACTATTAGCCCGTAACCCCTAGGTGCCCCTAGTAGTCATGAGTAATACACTGCCCAACGTTTGGTGAGCGTTATGTACTCTAGTCTCAACGAATACATCGATATCCAATCTCGATGCATCTTGACTAGGAACATTTAAAATGGTATATTTGTTTTCATTAGGATAAATTACTTATGGTTGCAACACTTTGAAACCACTATCACAAAATGTACTATTTATGGATTCTCTATTAAATATACTTTTAATTAAATTAAGTAATTAATATAACTACATTATATCAAGTATATAATAGAAAGAAAACACATTTATTTTGAACAAGATTTGTCAACGAATTAGATATATGTAACAAATTACATAATTGCCCCTAGGGCATATCCATAACTTTATCAATCTCCCACTTGCACTTAAGGCCAATTATGGAATCTTATTCCAACTTCTGCAATCGATTTTCTCAAACCCAATTGGATCAGTCCCTCTATAAACGGGTATGTTATTATGTTTCAATTATATACGATGTCAATCAACTCTCTCTGACGGTGATAAACTGTTTTATCATGTGGAACAATTCGAAATATGTCTCTCGACTTTTAGTGAGCTCTAAGTTCTGTTGCGAACTATATCGCGACATTGTTATCATATAACAATGTTATGAGATTCTCAACATTTGGAATCAGCTCAGTTATAATTTTATGCACTTATATTTTTATATACATAGCTTTTATTGTGGCGCTATTCAAGATGATGTACTTAGTCTTTTTTATTGAATCAGCCACGGTCTTTCATTTGGAATATTTTCAACTTAAAGATTTATTATTGACATATTATACCCAATATCACTTATGGAAGTTTGAGTCTGACCATTCCTTCATAAGGAATTTTTTGTTTATGTAAACAATTCTCTTTTATTTCATAAATACATAAGAACACTTCAAACAAACATTTAGTGATATCAATTTGGATGTGATATTTGCTTCATGTATCCAATACATAAACAAATCACGATATCGTAGACAATATAACATGTATGATAATTCCTATTGTCAGTGCATAGGGAACTCATCTCACATGTTCGGTGTTAAACAATTTAATAAGGCATCTTTGCATATCGATTTGGCAAATTCCCAATATCTTTTATATTCACTATAAAAGACATCATTTACAATCCGAAGTTGAGTATTAAAATAACTAAGGTTGATTTTAACACAAGTACATCGTTAAAATCAACAACGTGTTGTTTACTTATAGTTTAGAAATATCAATGTACCTTTTAACGCTCTTTCTTATAAACACACGCTTCCTCTGCATTTTGGTTGATAATCAAACTATTTGGTATTTCTATCAAAATATTTATACAATTTTGATGCTTATCAAACGGTACTTTCTATCATTTCTTCGATCATATCCAAAGACTCACAAACTCAATATCGCTACCACCAACTTCGAGACATTTTTGGTTATTATGTATAAATAGTTTACTTTAAATCATCATTTAGAATATTCCATTTCAGTACATACGTACCAAACATAAAGTCATACCAAGTGATAATTTTTTGAGTAAAACCGAATTAACTTGAGCACGTTGAATTTTGAATATATTATGCTAATTTTAACGATTGAAATTTGTGATATTATTCTTATCAACATTGTTCATTTAATTCCAACTGCATTAGTCTTGCTCATAAAGACAGAATCGCGACCGATGGATCATATCCCTTCGGTTACAACTATCAAAATCATATTTTGATATCGTACTTGGAATTCTTTCAGATTTTTGCATCATATCATATCATGGAGTCAACACTCTTAATGGTTTAATTAAACAATCGAGGATTATATATTTTCGACATTGATCAGAAACTCATAGTTTCTATTCGTTGTGCGAGAATACTTATTAGACACTCTAATGTGTTGTGTTCGTTTAGGTTAGTTAATTTTGTTTTATCTCATCTAATCAGTTCTATCTATGGATCATATCCAATTCCATTTTACTGCTAATAATTCCTCAAAGAAATTTCTTCACAATGAAGCTGATATTTCTTAAAACAACAATTGTTTTTCAGTGCAACAGAATAGGTATTCATAAATGTTTTATGTATTTCTTTATGTATAAAACTGATTTGGTTTTAGTTTACAAAACGTATATTCAAAACATAAATATGCCATCCAATAACAGTCTTCCGAAAATTCTTTTGGGGAGATTCATACAAGATCCCTTATGAATAATTATTACGTACAATCTTTTGACTCGCACAACCTGCCAACTCCTTGGCCTAGGATATGTTGGGATTTCTTTCGTCTTGTATGATTTTGTAAAATGTTATTTAGATGAAATAATATTAACCTTATATACTACTCTTAAGCGCATGACCTTATTGAAAGAAACTAACTTAACTTCATTCACAATTAATCGTACATTATCCAACAAAGTTCGATTACTCCTTATCAATGCATCATTATGCATCACATGGAGGAGTGACTTTTGATATTGAATCTAGGTATGTTGGAAACATTTTCCAATATACTCACTCATTCAATCAAATCGAATCATTTCCATGGCATGTTTTTTTATTTACATATGTTTTATACTCAATGAGTTTACAATAGACATACTACATGTGTATAATGCACATGTCCATGTTGGTGATAACTCATCGGTGAATATGATGAAGTATGTGGAACCTTTTTGGTATTAATAGACTTGTGATTGCATACATCAATATGTGTCAATCCAATGAGTTCATTAACTTTAATTATACTCCCATTAGATGGGGTGCATAGCCCTTAATTGTTTAAGGTAAAATAAACTAGTACCATATAATTCTTAATCATATAACAATACTATCTCTCAAAACTATGACTCGGTCTCTAAATCCAAAATAATTGTAAATAATATTAGATACTTCTGTATTTACTAATGCATCGCTTTTTTATGCTCATATTATAAGTTTATTCCATAATAAATATTCATAATATTCATATTAAAATATAGCTATGTCTACATTACAGTCGATACTAAAAAATAGTCATTATTTCACAGATAATGTGTGGTATGTTTTATGAAAACAATTTTCGTACATTGATGCAGTTAATAAGTGCTATATGACATGCTCCCACTATTTCTGCCATTACTATAATAGCATACTTAATTTGGAGGTCTATCATTCACTTAATATAGAATATTTATTTCAGATATTGTAACTAGTTTACAGTGGAGAGTTCTTTGATCAACTATCTTAAACCTATAATCTCATAGAAAACAATTTTCCATACAAAATTATAATTCGGAATAGAAATCGTATTTCTTGTTCCAATATTAAGTATCTTTTATTATTATTACAATTATTGTCTTCGATGTTTCTTTATGAAGAAAAGGTGACCTTTCACTTTCTTCATCCAACTATACCTTAAATCACATCACTCTTGTACATTCATTATTTTTCTAAATGGTCAAACCATACAAAAGAAAAACCATCACTACAATATCATAATGAACTCTTTACAAATGCGCATTTGATTATCCATAACTTTTAATGACATCGTATATGTTGCGCTTTGCATAAACTGATCAAACTGATACTTCAGTGATCGAGTTCTTAGATTTATACTATAAATTTGGTCTAGTGTTACATTTAATACGATTCGATCCTTTTGTAATCAATCAAATTAAATACTCTATCTCGTGCTAATTTATTTAATTTTTCGAATGAATTAATTTCATCGAAACATTGTCCATTATAAATTTTGATTGTTCACCATATAATATTTATATGCGATTGTATATGAATCAAATATCTATAGTTTTGTATTGATTTTAGAGTTCAAAACTCATAGCATTCAATACTGGTCTCAACCAAATAAACACATATGCAACTAAATTAGGAAAGTATTAAGTAGTTGTAAAACTAGGCACTTGCATGGGTATAAAAACATTCACATGCAATAATCATTTATTAGTAAGTATAATCATATTTCTATTTGTCAATTTTCAATTCAGTTCATTTGTATATCTTAATTTATAAACATTTTATCAATCATATTAAATGCACAAATTTATCATTGTAGATAATTATAACATTATTTAGCATATGTTCTTATAGTATTAGAAAAGTTAAATGTTACCATTTCATTTTCTAATAAGGCACCCACTAGTCTTTTATGTTTCACCAAACCCTGAGCGAAACATAGAAGCCTTTCGACTTCACTAGTGGATGTTAGGACTCATTCGTCTTGGAATTCTGACCTTGGGTATGCTAGCTCCACGAATGATGAATAACTCCTTATCAGTTGTATCACATACAACTCCTAACCCATGGTTCCTTGTCCTAATCTCATTTCGACCTTGAGTTTTCTCAACAAACCGAAAGAGATTATTCACTGTGCCTACCATATCGCGACGGACTAAGTATAGTATATGTACTTTGAGTTTGCTCAACAAATACATATAGTTATCTTATCTCATCTATTCAATATATCAATAATACTACACACACACACATATATGGTAGAGGACAACATAATATTGAAGATTCATAATCTTCAATATATTATATTGAATGATATCGACTTATGGAATAATGTATTGCTTATGAAATACCCTCGTGATTCAAGTGTCAAGCACATCCGAAATCACGATATACGTACAATACATATATATTTATTCCTTAAGTTTATTTAGGGTTTCTTTATAGTATAACACATATACCATACACATGTCTATATTATTTAATTAATTAACCTTTAATAATTTATTTAATCAAATGTAACGACCCGTAATTTTCAACAATTAAAATTTGTTATTTTAAGAAGATTTTAGCGATTTAATATTAGGAGAAATAAAAATTTGTGATATTAATAAAATAATAACTAAAATGAAATGATAAATATAATGAAATGTAACAATGTTAATTTAAGTTAATTATTAACAAGCTTAATGGAATTCCAATTTACTGAAGTGATTGAAAGGTTATGCTTGGTTATACATTAAATATAAGAAAAAAAATGTAAATATTGAATTAATTAATGAATTAATGTATAATTAATGATAATTGGATCAAATCAGTGTTATGTAAGCAATTGTAACATTTGTTTATAAATAATAAACTTATAAGTGTAATTAAAAGTTAATTGATTGAACTGAAAGATCGAAACCAAATTAAATAAATTCATTAAAATTAAATTTTATTAATTGGACTTAATTACAGTTGTAATTGAACACTTTAATTTGTGAAATATTTAACACTGAATTATATGTAAACTTGTTTTGATTTATTTTAAATGTCTATGAAATCAAAATTGGTAAAAATGGTCAGTTACTAAATTTGAATTGAAAAGGTGATTAATTAATTTGATAATTAATTTATTTAATTAACGTGAAAATAGCTATTTTGGCAACTGTCTCGAATTTCGACGAAACCAGTTTCATTGGATCCATAACGGTGAATTATTGTACGATTTCAAGTTTCGTATCGATCAGACTTGTCATTTGATCGTACGGACTCGAAACGCCTAGAAATCAATTTAATTGAAACCAATTGAAATCAATTTGAAATAAGCTGATTTTATCATAATTTCTTCATATGATGGAATTAGGACTTAAAACCTATTCCATTGAGTTTAAAAATATAGAAAACATCTATTTTGATATATAGGATGACTCATTTTCGTTCCGGAGACAGAACGGGCTTTTTGGTCGTTTATCGTTCAACGTTCAATTCGATCTGGTCCATTCTTTTCCATTTCAGCTATACCTATAAATAGCCTGTTATAAACCCTAACTCCTTCTTTTTTTTGTCTGTACGTACAATTTTCTCTAGCTCCTTCTTCTCAATGGCAAACAAACCAAAAAAATTCCAAACCCTCAAAATTCAATTTCGAAACCAAATCCAAAACTCAAAGTCCACAAACTATATCATATTATATATCGTTTTGAAACTCTTGACGAGCGCAAGTCAATTTTGTTGTTCGTTTTTCGATTTTGGTTTTTGTGTGGCCGGAATTGGATGCTTAAGTCTCGGCCGTTCGTTTATGAAGGCATGGTTCAACGGTGGATTTGCATCGAGGAGGCGATCGGAGGGCATGGACGCGTAGAGGGTGTGGAGCAGGATCGATCCATGCGGTTAGTTGGTCGATATCATCAGAGAGTTCGCTGGAAAATGACGATAAAGGTCGGCGGCCGCGTTTGCCTCTGGTGGACCGGAAAGGGCAGCGCTGCAAGGTGGGAAGTGGCTTGGGGCGAGGGGCAGGATGACGAGGCCTGATCAATGCAAAGTCGCACGGTTCATCGGCTTTGATGGCCTTAGTAGCGGCGGCCAGTGGATGGTGAACGAACAGTTTGAGGCAATTAGGGTGTAACAACCCGCATATTTAGACGATTTTATATTTAAATGTTTTATTTAAATATAGCATCATTTGTTGAATTTAAAGTCTGAAATGTTACTTTTTGTAAACAGTCGAATCCGGACTCGAGACCACTTCCATTGAGTTTAAAACGACGTTTACAACTTTTTTGAGTATAAACATCGATATGTTTGGAGCTGATTAGGATTTTGGTATTTTCATTTGGGCTTTGGGTTGTGTTCTAGCCCACTAACCCAACAAGGTAACCCAACTCCTCTACCAAATACCCTAACTCCTCTACTATTCATTCATTCTACTCCTCATTTCCTAACACTCAAGCTAAAGAGAAAAATGGGGGAAAAGAGGGGAAATTAAAATTCCTTAGCCCTAGATTCTTAGGAAATTCAAGTTCTAGTTCTAAAATCAAGGAGAAGTTTAGGTAAGCATCCTCTTCATATTCTCCAACTCAATCTCTCTTCAATTTTCAGAATTTCCTATAACCTAACTTAGGAAATTCATTTTGTTTGATAATAGATTGAAGATTCTAGAGGTGTTTTTGAAGAGAAATCAATCTTAGCTTGTTTTAGAGCTTCTCATTTCTATATTTGGGTTTAAAGGTGAGTTTTTGAACTCACATCTATGTCTATACCTTTAAGCTTTGTTAGGTATGAATTTCTAACATCTATATCATTTTCATTTGCTTTTAATTTGAATTGGTTTGGTGAATTTTCCAATTTTGGTATTTTGAAATTATAATCTATGAAAATCCTACTATGGATGTTTGGGTATGTTGTTTGGAGTGTATTGAAGAGCCTATAGGGCTAGGTTGTCGCTTGGCATAAATCCCTAGCCACAATCGCTCATCTGATCGCTTCTGAACCGATTTGGCCATTAGTGGCCTAGTCTATTTTTGCTTTGAGCTTCAGCTCAGACATCTGGTAAAACACTTAGACGTCTGAGGCAAAGGAACAATCCTTCCAAACCTTAAGCTCAGACATCTGAATGGTCTGGAAAAATTCCAAACCTTCAGCTCAGACGTCTGGGGAGAACCACTAGACGTCTGGCACTGTTAAAATATGGCAATTTGCCTATTTTTGAGTGGATTTCCGTTTTATCGATTTTTGTCGATCAGGTTGGTTGTTGTCATTTATTATCGACTTTGATGACTTCTTTTCTGGATTTTTGGGAATATCCATTTTATGGATTTGATATCAATTTCTATGGTTTTGATTCACGTCGTCGAATGTGAATTTTTGGTGATAGATTATTTTTACAATCTTTTCTATGATTTGTCACTTTAAAATACAAAGGTTTCTATACTAGTAGTAAATACTCAAACTCTTTCATGAAAAACGATTTCAACACTACTTTTAAATACAAAGCTCGTTTTTAAAACCGTTTTCCAATCTATTAGTATATACAAACCTTTACCTCATTCGTATGAGAAATCCAATTAAACGACTTAGAAAAACAAGTGGTATGAAAAGCTTGCGTTTACTTCGTCGGTTAGTTCTTAGACTTGTTCGATTGAAATCTTGTGACAATTTTGAGTGGAAATCTACAATTTGTTCATAAATATTTAAGTTAAGCCAGTGGTTATGGGACATGAAGCTAAACTCATCTATTTACTGGCTTGGTGTATTTTACACTTTTATTGATCTATGACGATCATTTTGAGGTTTAGACTAGCGATATGCGATGTCTCATTGTCCGCGTGGGGCACTGTACCCTGTTATGTTGAGCTTCGTCTCATTTTTATAGGCTAGCGACCTACGGGCTTTAAGGAGTTCGGTTCATCGGGCGTACCGTTGTAATACGTTGTTGTTCCGGCTTATTGAGTTTCAGGTTCCTCGGGCATACCGTTGTACTACGTCGTTGCACCGGCTCTATGGGTTAGCGACCCAAGGGATAGCGTCCCGTTTGTGATACACGTGTTGGTGAGTTTTCATGCTCCCGTTTATGATAGGCCTCCCCCCTTTTTGTGATTTCTGGATTTCTAATTGATGATTTCTGGAATTTGTGTTTCGCCAATATTTGTGATTTTCTTAGATAAGCTTTATCCAAATTTGAGACTTGGTGAATAAAATAAAGAACATGACATACTTTTTGGTGTATGAGAAAATTTGAGATATTGTACGATTTTTGTTGTTATCATATATATTTGTTATATCTCTTATCCTATCTCATCTTATCTGATATTTATAGCTAGACTGATCCGTTTATTATTTTTCTTCTTAAATAATACTCGGGTCAGACCGGGGTATTTCAGGTGCTTCCACTTGACTTTTTAGCAGAGACTAGCTTTTGACTTTTAGCTAACTACTTTAGCTTAGTAGTTTTTGTTTTTATACATTCGAGATAGAGACTCCTTGATGTATACATATTCTTTTGTCTAGCACTTGTACCTATTCTTTTGTGATGTAGTGGATCTTGTATGACCACTACTTTGATGTACACTTCTGTGTGTTATATTCATATCTGTTTCCGCCTTAGTGATATGAATATATGTGACTGATTTATGTTATGCTTATTTTATATTTGTTTCCGAAGGCCATATAGCCACTGTGTAATAGCTTTGAGTTTTTATTTGATATGTCAGATTTCCTCTTGAAATGAAACACATGACATTATATCTGACATATCGGTACTCGCCCAAAGCAATTACACAGATGGTCGCTACTCAATAGCCTTATTCTTCGTACTAATTGACGGCATTACCCTGTAGTTTCCTTGGTTAGTGTGAGTATAGAGGTGGGGCGCCACAGCTTAGTATCGGAGCCAAACTTCGGAACAATATAGAATATTATAGCAAGGATCATTGTCCTAAGTCTATCTTAGGAATCGTGCCTTAGGATATAATTCGAGTCTTAGGACCCGTTTTATCCTATTTATTTTTATAATGCCTTGTTTTATCAATCAAGTTTGTTTGATATTCATTCTGAGAATAACATTTTTCCTCTTCTTTCTTTCTTTCTTAAAGTAGAGAAATGGTTAGACCAGGTCGTCCTAGCGCCGGTTAATCAAGTGCTACTCCTCAGGATGTCGTATTCATGTCTGCCCAACAGCTTTTAGATCCTGTAAAGAATGCCCAAGCTGCCGGACCCATTCCAAAGCCTACTCATCCTAAATCTGGGTTTGCACGCTTGTGCAGTGATTATACCAATTTGGGTGGAAGGCCATTCAAGGGTTCCGAAAGCGTTATAGAAGTCCAAACTTGGCTTAGAACATGCGATCGCATCTTTTCTCGTATGAATCTTGTGGATCTACATCGAGTCCAAGTGGCTTTTAGCATGCTCCAGGAGAGAGCATTAGATTGGTATGAGCTTTTGATTTCGGAAATTATTGAAGCGGATCTTACTTGGGAGCAATTCCGGGAAAGGTTCGAGTTAAAGTTTGTGCCGGAAGCTGAAAAGGTAACTTTAGCCCGACGCTTTATTGACCTTGTTCAAGGTGAATCTTCTGTGATAGATTATGTCGCTTCTTTTGAATCCCTCTCTAAATATGGGGTCGAGTATATTAATACCCCATTGAAGAAAAATCAAAGGTTTATCTATGGGTTGAATAAGAACCTCAAAAAGCCTTTACTTCTGAAACTAGAAGTTTCTTTCGATCAGCTTGTAGATATCACTCTTCGACTGGAAGAGGCCGATAAAGAGAGTGATGTTGAAGTTGTGGGTGCCAAACAGAACTTCAACATCAACAAGAAGAGGCCTATTAAGTTCAAAGGCCCTAATCCCAACAAGAAAGAGAAGTAAGCAACTTCGGTAGCAAAGACTCCTACGTTTAGTCATGGAGAATGCTACAATTGTGGTTCTAAGGACCATTATGCAAATAGGTGTCTGAAACCCCTTTATTGCCGCTATTGCAAAAGTTCGGGTCATCATATATCTTCTTGTCCCAAACTTCAAAGCAAGAAAGAGGGAAAGCTAAATCTTGGGCAAGCCCCTAGTAACACTTCTCTTGGTCAAGGTATTTCTCATTCTATCCTTGATGGCATTATTATGTTTCGTGATCATCCTATTCAAGTTCTTTTTGATACGGGTGCATCCCACTCTTTTATATCAAAGGAACTTGTTGATAATTTGTCTTTAAATGTTATGGGCTTGATGACTTCATTGAGAATTGTGAATCCGGTTGGTGAATCCGCAACACTCGGCTTATTTTATAAGGATATCGAGATTATTTTATGTGATTATGCTTTCCGAGCCGATTTGCATGTTATGGGTTACTTAGGTTTCAGAATGATTTTGGGAATGGATTGGCTTAATCATTATGAAGCTCATATCCTATGTCTCGAGAGGACTATCCATCTTCGACATCCCCAATCTGTTAAGCAGATTTCTATTGTTCTTAAAGATTCAGATTCTAATTCGGTGGCATCCCTATATTCTCTAAATCCACATGATGAAGATAATGATGATGAGGAAGATGTCATTTCCCTCATCCATGTTGTTTGTGAATTTCCCGACATTTTTGAGCCTGTTTTAGGATTACCACCCAAGCGAGAAATTGAGTTCAGAATTAATCTAATCCCTGGAGCTCTACCTATCACTCGTCCTCCTTATCGTATGTCCAATAAGGAAAATGAGGAGATGCGTAAACAATTATCTGAATTGGAAGCAAAATAGTTTATTCATTCTAGTTCCTCTCCTTGGGGAGCTTCAGCTATCTTTGTGAAGAAATCCAATTGTACACTTAGGCTTTGCGTTGACTACCGTAAGCTTAATGATCTCACCATCAAGAATAAATATCCCTTGCCTCGGATTGATCTATTCGATCAACTTAGCGGTGCTAGAGTCTTTTCACAATTAGACTTAGCAACCGGTTTTCATCAACTTCGTATCGTAGAGGATAGAATTCCTTTGACATCGTTTCGTACTCGTTATGGATCTTATGAATGGCTTGTTATGCCATTTGGTTTAACGAATGCTCCAGCTTATTTCGTTGACCTTATGAATCGAGTTTTCAATGACTTCCTCGATCGATTTGTTCTCATCCTCATAGATGATATTCTTGTTTATTCTAAAACCGAGGAAGAGCATGAAAAACATCTTCGGATTGTGTTGGAAACTCTTAGGAGCAATAAATTGAAGGCATAATTTTCTAAGTGCCACTTTTGGCAATCCCATGTGAAATTTTTAGGATATATTATTTCTGAATCTGGAATTTCCGTGGATCTTTCAAAGGTTGAGGCGATTCAAAATTGGAAGAGACCGGAGAGTGTGATGGAAATTCATAGCTTACTTGGATTGGCGTGCTATTACCGTCGGTTCATAAAAGATTTTTCTAAAATTTCCGTACCTCTTACTAGTTTGACAAAGAAGGGAGTTAAGTACATTTGGTCAGACAAATGTGAAGCTTCTTTTCAGAAATTAAAAGAACTCCTTTCCGATGCTCCTATTCTTGTGATTCCCGAAGGGAATCAAGACTTGATTGTTTATACCGATGCTAGTCATGTTGGTTTGGGAGCCGTTCTCATGCAAAGGGAACGTGTTATCGCTTATGCTTCTAGGCAATTAAAGCCTGCCAAGACTAGATATGCCACTCATGATTTAGAGCTCGTGGCCATTATTTTTGCCCTTAGAATGTGGCGTCATTATCTTTTGGGAGAGAAATTTGTTCTCTACACTGATCATAAATCTTTGAAGTACTTATTTTCTCAAAAGGAACTCAATTTGCGTCAACAACGTTGGCTCGAATTCCTTGCATATTATGATCTTTATATTCTTTATACTCTCGGAAAGGGAAATCGTATTGCCGATGCCCTTAGTCGTAAGCAACAAGCAGTTGTTTCCATGATGATATCCGAATGGAATGATCTCGAGACTTTGTCCACTTGTGAGATTCAAGATCGTGAATCCAATTCAAGTTCATCTCTTGTTTTATATAGCCTTGAGGCTCGTCCTTCTCTTTTAGAACGCATTCTTGAAGCTCAAAAGCATGATCCCAAATTGGCTCATCTTAGCCAAAGTTTTAGGGATAGAAATATTGATGGTTTGAAAGACTTTGAAATCGATGCTCGTAGAGGCATTCGAAAATTTGATAGACTTATCGTGCCAAATATTAGTGATCTTCGTAAAGACATTTTAGAAGATTCTCATCGTTCTAAATTTACAATTCATCTCGGTAGTAGTAAAATGTACGCGGACATGAAGCAACTTTATTATTGGGATAGAATGAAATCTGATATTGCTAACTTTATTAAGCGTTGCATGACTTGCCAACTCGTAAAGGCCGAGCATCAAAGACCCGGTGGGTTATTGCAACCTTTGGATATTCCAGTTTGGAAGTGGGATCAAGTCTCCATGGACTTTATTGACGGTATTCCCCATTCTCGTTCGGGTCATGACAGTTTATGGGTGATTGCAGATAGACTTACAAAATCCGTCCATTTTATTCCCGTACGGTCCAATCAGACCGTACCTCTTTTGGCCAAACTCTATGTTAAAGAAATCCTTAAATTGCATGGAGTTCCTACTTCTATTGTTAGCGATCATGATCCATTATTTACTAGTGGATTCTGGAAGGGTCTTCAAAAAGCTTTGGGAACGAAGCTTAATTTTAGCACCGCTTATCATCCTTAGTCCGATTGACAAACGGAGCGTGTGAATCAAACTCTTGAAGGTCTCCTTCATGCATGTGTTCTTGATTTTGGTGGAAGTTGGGAAGATCATGTTTCTCTTGTTGAGTTTTCTTATAATAATAGCTTCCAATCTAGTATTGGTATGGCACCTTTCGAGGCACTCTACGGGAGGCCATGTCGATCTCCTTCGTGTTGGCTTGAAGCCGGTGAGAAGCTGGTTTTAGGTCCAGATTTTATGCGTGATGCCACAGAAAAGATTGACCTTATTCGTCATAGGATGAAAGAAGCTCAAAGTAGACAAAAATCCTATGCCGATAACCGAAGAAGGAATTTGGGATTTTCTGTGGGAGATTTGGTATTCATTCGTGTTTCGCATATGAAGTGTGTTGTGCATTTCAGTCGATCGGGAAAATTAACACCTCTATATATTGGTCCATTTCCCATCACTGAATGCATTGGTTCCGTGGCTTATCGCTTTTTATTACCGGCTCAATTTTCTGCTATTCATGACGTTTTTCACGTTTCTCAACTACGGAATGCCTTAGAGATTCCGATTCTATTCTTGAGCCCGGTGTTATTGAAGAAATTGAAGTTTAACCTAATTTGACTTATGAGCAACATCTTATTCGTATCATTGCAACGGAGGTTAAACGCCTTCGTAATACAGATGTTCCGCTTGTGAAAGTTCAATGGTCCTCAAATCCTAAGGATTGCTCTAGGGAATCCAGAGAATTCATCGAGCGAACACATCCGGACTTACACTCTCGAGCTCTATAAGGTGAACTTCTCACTTCAAAATTTTCTTTTCTGTTGTTATGCCTTAGAGTGGTTGTTACCTTTTATTTTTTATTTTCTTCTTAAGTATTGCGAGGACGCAATTTCTTTAAGGAGGGGAGTCTGTAACAACCCGCATATTTAGACGATTTTATATTTAAATGTTTTATTTAAATATAGCATCGTTTGTTGAATTTAAAGTCCGAAATGTTACTTTTTGTAAACAGTCGAATCCGGACTCGAGACCACTTCCATTGAGTTCAAAACGACGTTTACAACTTTTTTGAGTATAAACATCGATAAGTTTGGAGTTGATTAGGATTTTGGTATTTTCATTTGGGCTTGGGGTTGTGTTCTAGCCCACTAACCCAACAAGGTAACCCAACTCCTCTACCAAATATCCTAACTCCTCTACTCTTCATTCATTCTACTCCTCATTTCCTAACACTCAAGCTAAAGAGAAAAATGGGGGAAAAGAGGGGAAATTAAAATTCCTAAGCCCTAGATTCTTAGGAAATTCAAGTTCTAGTTCTAAAATCAAGGAGAAGCTTAGGTAAGCATCCTCTTCATCTTCTCCAACTCAATCTCACTTCAATTTTCAGAATTTCCTATAACCTAACTTAGGAAATTCATTTTATTTGATAATAGATTGAAGATTCTAGAGGTGTTGTTGAAGAGAAATCAATCTTAGCTTGTTTTAGAGCTTCTCATTTCCATATTTGGGTTTGAAGGTGAGTTTTTGAACTCACATCTATGTCTATACCTTTGAGTGTTGTTAGGTATGAATTCCTAACATCTATATCATGTTCATTTGCTTTTGATTTGAATTGGTTTGGTGAATTTTCCAATTTTGGTATTTTGAAATTATAATCTATGAAAATCCTACTATGGATGTTTGGATATGTTGTTTGGAGTGTATTAAAGAGCCTATAGGGCTGGGTTGTCGCTTGGCATAAATCCCTAGCCACAATCGCTCATCTGATCGCTTCCGAACCGATTTGGCCATTAGTGGCCTAGGCTGATTTTTGCTTTGAGCTTCAGCTCAGACGTCTGGTAAAACACTCAGACGTCTGAGGCAAAGGAACAATCCTTCCAGATCTTAAGCTCAGACATCTGAGTGGTCTGGAAAAATTCCAAACCTTCAGCTCAGACGTCTGGGGAGAACCACTAGACGTTTGGCACTGTTAAAATCTGGTAATTTGCCTATTTTTGAGTGGATTTCCGTTTTATCAATTTTTGTCGATCCGGTTGGTTGTTGTCATTTATTATCGACTTGGATGACTTCTTTTCTGGATTTTTGGGAATATCCATTTGATGTATTTGATATCGATTTCTATGGTTTTGATTCATGTCGTCGAATGTGAATTTTTTGTTATATATTGTTTTTACAATCTTTTCTATGATTTGTCACTTTAAAATACAAAGGTTTCTATACTAGTAGTAAATACTCAAACTCTTTCACGAAAAACGATTTCAACACTACTTTTAAATACAAAGCTCGTTTTTAAAACCGTTTTCCAATCTATTAGTATATACAAACCTTTACCTCATTCGTACGAGAAATCCAATTAAATGACTTAGCAAAACAAGTGATATGAAACGCTTGCGTTTACTTCGTCGGTTAGTTCTTAGACTTGTATGATTGAAATCTTGTGACAGTTTTTGAGTGGAAATCTACAATTTGTTCGTAAATATTTAAGTTAAGCCAGTGGTTATGGGACATGAAGCTAAACTCATCTATTTACTAGCTTGGTGTATTTTACATTTTTATTGATCTATGACGATCATTTTGAGGTTTAGACTAGCGATATGCGATGTCTCATTGTCCGCGTAGGGGACTATACCCCATTATGTTGAGCTTCGTCTCATTTTTATAGGCTAGCGACCTACGGGCTTTTTGGATTTCGGTTCATCGGGCGTACCGTTGTACTACGTCGTTGTTCCGGCTTATTGAGTTTCAGGTTCCTCGGGCGTACCGTTGTACTACGTCGTTGCACCGGCTCTATGGGTTAGCGACCCATGAGATAGCATCCCGTTTGTGATACACATGTTGATGAGTTTTCATGGTCCCGTTTATGATAGGCATCCCCCTTTTTGTGATTTCTGAATTTCTAATTGATGATTTCTGGAATTTGTGTTTCACCAATATTTATGATTTGCTTAGATAATCTTTATCAATATTTGAGACTTGGTGAATAAAATAAAGAATATGACATTCTTTTTGGTGTATGAGAAAATTTGAGATATTGTATGATTTTTGTTGTTATCATATATATTTGTTATATCTCTTATCCTATCTCATCTTATCTGATATTTATAGCTAGACCGATCCGTTTATTATTTTTCTTCTTAAATAAAACTCGGGTCAGACCGGGGTGTTTCAGGTGCTTCCACTTGACTTCTTAGCAGAGACTAGTTTGTGACTTTTAGCTAACTACTTTAGCTTAGTAGTTTTTATTTTTATACATTCGAGATAGAGACTCCTTGATGTATACATATTCTTTTGTCTAGCACTTGTACCTATTCTTTTGTGATGTAGTGGATCTTGTATGACCACTACTTTGATGTACACTTTTATGTGTTATATTCATATTTGTTTCCGCCTTAGTAATATGAATATCTATGACTGATTTATGTTATGCTTATTTTATATTTGTTTCTGAAGGCCACATAACCACTGTGTAGTAGCTTTGAGTTTATATTTGATATGTCAGATTTCCTCTTGAAATGAAACGCATGACATTCTATCTGACATATTGGTACTCGCCCAAAGCAATTACATAGATGGTCGCTCCTTAACAGCCTTATTCTTCATACTAATTGACGGCATTACCCTGTAGTGTCCTTGGTTAGTGTGAGTATAGAGGTGGGGCGCCACATAGGGTTCCAGTGTTTTCGTGGACAAGGTCTGATGTGTGCATTTTATTTTTTTATTATTATTTCATTTTATTTAAATTTTGATTTCAAATGATTAAACTATCATAACTTTGGCATACGAGGCCCGATTTACGCGAAGTTTGATCCGCTAGGATCATATCGAAATTCCGGACATTTTGAAACTAATTTGGACGAATTCTGAGATTGTTTGAATTTGGGCCCTAAATCGGATTTAAATTCTATTTAAATTCAAAGGTGAGTGTTTTGACCCACTCACAACTTCTAAAATTTCTTATATTAGTTAAATTAACTGTGTGGTATGATTTTAAATTTGTTTATTGCTGTTTGGTATATTTAAATCGTCATTACAGTTAATTTGAATTTATTTGGAATTAAAATTTGTCATTTTATTTATTATTGAATTTAAATTGCCATTTAAATGCCTGTTCTTGATATTTTGTTAATTGTTGATATTTATTGGTGGAATTGGATGATGATTGTGTTGGATGGTTGATGGTTGATATTGGATGATTGGATGTTATGTCAAATTATATATTATTATCACTCTGCAAGTTCCCTTAGTTATTGTTTAGGAAAAATGTAAAGACCCTGAAGTTGGCTTTCGAAAATCGACATCCGTACTTCACTTGTACAAAAAATGCCATAGATTCAAACACCGAATCTGGTTCTCCGGAGCTTATAACACAATTAAGTAAACAACACAGCGGAAGAAAAAGAATAATACATTGATATAAAATATCTGATACAACAAAGTGATACAATGAATATCAATATACATCAGAGATGTGATACAAGAAATAGCAGCGGAAAAGAAAACGATAACATCAGCAGCAGATAGAATATCTCCAATAGAATGCTCCAATCCATAGCTAGAGGAAAGCAAGGTCAGTCGTCCAAGGACTGACTAGCTCCAGATAATCTACTAAACCTGAATATATCTGTGAAACCCAACTCTAGACTGCCCGTGTGGAAAAATGGTGGGCACCCAGAGTTTAGGAAGGGAACAATAAACTCCGAGTCAGTCGTGGGACTGGTGTGAGCAACAAAAACAGTTTATCTTTTAAACAAACAATAAAAGAATTTAAACATTGAAATCCGCAATGCTTTTGAAAAATGAAACTACCATAAGGCCTCCCGCACACACACACAATGCAAACGCAGAATCGGAGGAGATTTCTCCTTATGATAGTCAAAGATGCTTACTACGCAAAACATTGGATTTATTATTATTAGTGCATAGTGCAGAAAACATTTCGAAAGTATAATATTAATCTTAGCCAGCATAGACATTCCGAACTATGCCTACTATAGCTACCATCTAAATAGTGGGGCGCCACCATAAGTAAATGGCAGGTTCTACAACTAATACCGTACAAGTTCCGTATTGGGAAATGGATTTCCAACAAATGATCAGGCTAAGGAACTTCCTATGCCACGAAGGAAACGCCTCTGGCTGGACGCTCCGAGAGACAAACTGCTCTCTGCCAACAAGGCCGGGTTACCCTTGTAACAGGTACCTCATGAATATGCCATCCCCCGGTCCTTTGGGACCTTTATCCGAGCGCTCGGTAACCAACATCACACATAATAAATAAAGTGTGTCCACATGAGTAAGTATCAGGGCTCCATACCATAATACCACCCCTTTCCAGAAGGAAATGACATACCCTAAAGGGCACGACCCTCATAACCTTGCCGCAACATTCCTGTTTCGACCATTTCCGGGTTGTGAGGCCCTGACGAAGTCTCGTCCACAAAGCTACGCTTTGGCACAAAGCCATGCTTTGGGTCAACAGATGATCAAAGCAATGATCACAAAGATAAATGATCAAACAAATGATCATATCACAAATGATCAAACGATGATCATCACACAGCAACACTCAGCATGCCACATTACCAAATTGGGATATATCGCTGATAAATTTCAACTACATAACCTCTGAGCTCGTACGTCTCAGAGAAGGGTGTTAAGCTAAGAGAATAAATTCTCCGCCACCAACAGAAATGTATTTGAAAGAAATCTGCTTTATATCTCAAGGTGTAATGTCAGACATGTAACCATACAAGTCTGTTCCGGGTTAGAACAGAACCGAAGGCACTTCCGAAGAAGCCCTTGCAAATCCGGGTATTCACAATCCCGATCGGACTTCCCATCACTTAGGAGATCTCTATACCGGGCGCTACTCGGTGCAGAGACAATCGATAGGTCATCCTATCGCTTTCGCAAACACCCGGTCTTCAACACCGGTCTTCAAATGCTATCCATATACGACGTATCACTTATTCGGAATGGGATATATGACACAAAGGTCCTCTCCCGGCTAAACCGAATAGTGAGCGCAATATTTAAAAATATATGGATATGTGATTTCAATTAAGTCACAACTTAAACCCGAACTTTCTTTTCAAATGGTTTAACAAATTACCATTTTCAATCTTTAAACAAAAAGATTCATTTTAACAACCTTCAACGATTTAATTAATTTCCACACTTTAATCTTTTAAACAAAAGATTCATTCACAGATTTTCCAAATCAATTTCCATTTCAATTTGATTAACTCGTTAAATCTTTAAATCAAGATTTAACTGATAGCTTTCAAAACAATTTCATTTCAAATGGTTTAAACAAATCACCATTTTAAATCTGTTAAAGATAAACAGATTTAATTCATAGCTTTCAAAAAGAATTTATTCATAACTTGGAAAACCATTTTTCAATTAAATCTTGAAATTACTTTAATTAAACTGGAATTTCATTTCCTATCTGAAAGCTTTTATCATTTGAAAACAAATAGTTTTCATTTCGGAAATCTGGTTTATACGAGTTAAAGTCCTTGGGTTAAATTCAAATTCTCAAACTAATATTTTTAAAATGGTTCAAATTCATATAAACACATTTATATCATCTTTAATTCCTAGTTTCAAATTCATATAAACACATTTATATCATCTTTAATTCCTAGTTTCAAATCATAGGATTCAATTTCAAACTTGAATTCAAATTTAAATCAAATTATTTAAATTTTCAAAACTCGATTAAGTTATTCAAAATAATTTTTATCTTTGAAATTCTATTTCAAAAGCTTTTCACTTTAAACCCAAATTTCCAATTTCAAAATCAATTGAAATTAAAATTTCAATCTCAAACTTATCAAATTTAAATTATCTGTGACTTAACCGATTTCCACGTGAAATCCATATTTGTGTGTGTAAAAGTGTAGTCCAGGGGTTTCACACAGTAGTGCAACATCATTCAATCATCACATATCAGAATACAGAAATATAGTTGATAAGCGATATAAACTATAACGCTTTTCGTTCATTCACAGATCACAGATATATATCACAGATAAGTAAATTACAGATCACAACATAAATCAGGGTATATCACAAAGCATCATATATCAGGGATATCAAACAATTCAACATTCAATGGAATCCAAACATTCATAAGTAAGGTCAATTTATTGTCTGATTATAATTAAGTTATACCAAGTTAATTACTTATGAATAAACTATAAATCTTGGTTAATTAATTTCACAAAGTAATTTAATCCAAATTACTATCATACTCAAATCATCTCCAACCAATTACATACAGTAATTATCATTAATTACTTCATTAAGTAATTATACTTCATTAATTACATTTAAGTAATTATACTTATCAAATCATCCTATGATTAATTTAAATCAATTAAACTAAATTAATCAACTTAAACAAATCATATTTAACTCAATTAATAATATTAAGTAATTAATTTCTTAATTACTTTCATTTAGTAATTACACTTAAACATTTTCATAAATGTTTATCTTTAATTAATTTATCTAATTAATTACTAAAATAAATCACATTAATATATCAATTATTTAATAGTCTTAAGTTAAGGACCTTCATTAACTATTAATTACAATTCTTAATTTCTTTTCTTAAGAAATTAAACTAAATCAATCAATATTAATTTCAAATTTATTTATCTTTAATAACCCATTAATTAACCATTAATTATTTAATCAATTCAAGTCTTTAAATGTAACTTAATTTAACCTTAATTACTTGATTAATTAATATTTAACCATTAGTTTAAAATCTAATCTATTCAAATTAATGATCTTTAATTACAAATTAATTTTTCCTAATTAATAATTAACTTAAACCTTTATTAATTGGTTTAATCTCATAATTACTTAATTAATCCAATTATTAATTAAATTTATCAATCCATTTTAATTAACTTATTAATTTAATGAATCCAAATCATTAAATTCAAACTTAAGGATTTTTAACTAAATTTCTTCTTAAATTTCAAATCATTAAAGTATGCTTTACTCTTACTTATTTACATTATTTAAAGTTATAAACCTTGTTTAATTTCAAAACCTAAGATTCAAATCTCAAATTGAATTTAGATTTAAAATCTTAATTTAAACTGGGTTTTAAATTTGTTTCAGATTTTACACTATACTTTTGAAATCGAGAAAACTGGCAGGCTTATTTTTTTTAAATCCTGAAAACCCTCTTTTTAAAAATTTTAAAACTTTTAGTTCATTTCAGATTTGGATTCAAAATATATATTTGAACCCACACATCAACTGGATTTAAACTTGGTTTAAATCTACTACAAAATTAATTACTTTTGAATTTTATTCAAACTCACTCACTGCCAGGTTTTATTTCTCAAAGCCTGGAACCATCATACTCGAATCAAACAAAACCGCTTCGAGTCATCTCCTTCCCTTCTTCGAGTCATGTACTCGAACGACTCGGGTAAAACCCGAGGAAAACATCTTCGTCCTCCCCAAAGAAAACAGAGACAAGGAAACGTGCACGTGCACGTGTACTTCGCCGGCGTTCATCTCCAGCCTACCCCACGTCGTCGAACAAGTCGACGTTCCTACCCACATCCATTTCCGTTCATCCAACATCGACCAGAACTCGAAAACCAAGAATCGAGCTCCAACCCAAAAACTGAAACGAAGACGAACCCTGGTATCATCGCGTTCACGCAACCCCGACCACCTGATGGTCAACTGCTCCGGCCATGAACTCCACTACGATCGAACTACCTCCTCACGAAACCCCATTGCACTCGATCGCCTGACGATGATGAACGAGATAAATTTACCGACCACCCCAAACTAGGTGTAAAAACATACTTTGCTCTCCGCTGCCACCACCGAGGCCTGACCACCTTCCAGCTATTTTTCCTAGACACTACGCTCACTCCCCTACCACTCCAGAGAGCCACGACCTTTCCCTTCACCGAGATCGTCGGAATTTGGTCGAAAAGCCATTTCCGTTCAACCCAGAATTACTCTCGACTCCCTCAACGAAAAATCAAGATTTTTGTCTTAAAATTCAAGTCAAGGTATAAGAATTAAAAATATATATTTGAATTCGAGCATTTCGAAATTCGAATTTGTATATATGATGATGTTTTCAGTTCTTTGCTTTCCAGAGTTATATTCAAACTGTTTCCAGAGTTATTTTCAAACTGTTTTTAACTTAACAATATATTTAAATCTCAAGTTAGAATATAACAACCAATATTGTTTTAACTCTAATCATTCATCAGTATATCAAAGAGCATGATTTTAAATCATAACAAGACATGGGGAAAACTAGAAACAGACAATGTATATGATAACAGCCTGCATTCAAGGATCATTCATTATTCACAAGGCATATCTATATAAAGATATAAACTTACTCATTCACATACATATATGCATCAGAAATATACGTCTAAATTTGTTATTAAGTGATGTTACTCACCGTTTTAGAGGAGATGGACAGAGCAACCAGGTTTGGAAAAACAACAGCTTTGAACTTTTTAAAAGACTGAGAATTGGTTTTCTTTGATTTTCCTTAGAATCTCCTTGCTTTGTTGTTAAAATGCTTCAGTTTGTATAAATAGAAGTATTGTTATTATCTCTGGTTTGCTAAGTTTTGAATAAAAGAAAATAAGAAGGTAGATATAGAAGAGTTTGTACAGAGGGGTGATGTCTGGTTTAAGCAAATACAGGTACAAGGGTATATTTCTTTTTTTACTTATTGATCAGAGAATTTTCGAATGGAGGCTGAAATGATACTTCAAACATTTCGAATGACCTATTTGCTGCTAAGAGATGGAAGCATTAAATGCTTTGAGTACTTATGTCTCCAATTTAGATTATTGTATGTTTCATGTGTCATGGATATTTTGCTTATTATTTTGCTTTACATTTCCTTCCTGACTTTGCTTTATTTTGGCCTTGTTACTTTGCATATTTTCTTACAGGCTACATATGAATGTATAATTTCTTTTGCTTTAAATATGAATGTACTTAACATTTATTTTTATTCTTTTCAAGTGTTCATGCTTATGAATGCATGTTGCTGTTTTGTTTCATATTACAAGTGTGCATACTTATCTTTATATAATTGGTTTTGCTCACATTTATCTTTTACTTGTTGAATACTTGGATATATTTGCTTTACCTTTGTTCATACTACTTTATAATATAATTACATTTCTATTTGTTGTTAAATTTCTCTGATGTATTCACTTTATATTTTTACAAAGTTTATTAACGTGTTATTTGGATTTATCTATGTATTCATTTTATTTTATTTATCGTCTTATATTTTTAATTTATAAATTCAAATTATTATTAACCATTTATTTACAATTTAAACACAAATCAAATATATGTTATATTATTTCAAATTTAGTCGGATATGTTCAAATACAAATATATATTCTCATATATACAGTAATTTTAAATTTTTAAACGATTTATACAAATATACTTGGATATCGGGGAAACTCGCATCACCTTATCGATTTATTCCACAAATATTAATTCAAAAATAAATAAATTATCATTTTAAATTTATATAAAATCCGGGGTCGTTACAAAAAATCACTATGGGTTGAAATGATATATACCTGAACGATCTATAGATTAGGAAAAATCCTTATGGATTGAAATGATAGACTAGAGCAATTTTATGGATTTTATTATTAAATTCGGGATTGCGGTTTGAAATGATATATAACCGTAAAATTTTAAATTGCGGATTGAAATGATAAATATCTGTATCACTTGACCCTAGGGTAAAGAATTATATATGGACACCGGATTGGTTAAATTAAATGATTTTAAATCCTTGATTTCGAACTCAGTTAAATGATATTTTGAAAAAAAATTGATTTATAAGAAAATTGAATTATTATTGGAAAATCAAGTTTTATGTTGAAATGTGAATTAGTTTAAAGGAATTGCTTTAAGAAATTAAATTGAAAGTTCAAAGTTGAATTTTTAAGTATAAATAAAATTTTATCGGAATTGAGTTATTGAATTTGGTTTGAAATATAACTTTCAAACGTATTGAAATTGGAATAATTTAAATTGATATTCAAACATGGATTGGAAAGAATTTGGATTGAAGATTCGAAGTTGGGTTTTGCTGATTTGGAATTGTAATGGTCTAGATATGTTGGAATAAAATAAATAGTTAAATTGATATTAATTTAAAACTCATATTTTAATATAAACTGTTTTAAAAATATATTATTTTAAAGACTTTAATTATTAAGATTTTCAAACTATTAAACTATTTTAACCTATAATTAACTATATTAAATCATTTTAACCTATGTTAAACCATTTAATTTATTTTAAAATAATTAACCCATTTTAACTTATTTTAAATCTAGTTAATCTATTTGAAGTTATTTAATCTATTTAATTTTATTTAATCTATTTAATTATATTTAATCTATTTTAAAATTGTTTAACTATCTTAAATAAATTTAACAGTATCTTTAATCTATAACTAAACTATTTTAGAGTATTTTAACTATTTATAACTATTCTAACTATTATTTAAACTACTTTCTAAATTTTCAGACTAAGTAGAGGGAAGTGTTTATATTTGAATTCACTAGTTTAAAGCAAATACGGTTAAATGATGTTATAACCTAAGTTGGGATCTAAATGTTATACTTAATTAAAGATGATGATTTTGAAGTAAGGATTTAACCTATTTGGAAATATGATTTTGAAAGAAATTATGATTTCGGAAACGATATGATTTCGAACGTGATAAGAATTTGAAAGTGAATATGATTTGAAAGTTATATAGTTTGAGAATATGATATTTTTTATATCAATTGTAAATTGACTTTTTGATATGTAAAAGAACCATTCAGTGTGAAATAAGCATTTGGTTATTAAAGAGATCGAGATTGGATATTGTCATACTCTCTGCCAATACCGAAAACCACTTTAACAACCGTGTACGTGGTGGAGATTCCAAAAATGAAGTAGGATGGTTTGACGAACGATTTCTGTATAAGGTATGACGTGACCCTTACTCCCGTGAGTTAGCATAGATGTGACTAAAACAGGAGCCATGCCGGGCCAAGTGAGGTCATTCCTCCGATCGGACACATTTCTTCGATACCATTCTATTGCTTTGTGATTGATTTGGTGGCCACCCTTGATTTTGATTTGGGAGTGTGTTCCGAGGTGGGCGGTAGTAGCTGCTATGCGTTACCACCAGTCCGGATCCGCAATTGGTATATCTACCCTGGCATTGCCTCGAGTGTTGTGTTCACATGCCCTAGAGCGCCTTCTACGAGTTTTATTTGTACCATACCTATGGGGTGCCCTCTGTGTAAACCTCTCGGAGGAGCGTACGATACTGTATAGACTATGGGAATATATAAAATGTGTTAAGGGGGATATGTATAACGCCTTAACGCTATTTTAATACTTTTACTTTACTGTAGACATATTATAATAGCGTATTGTACTACATAGTAGATAGTTTAACAGATACTTAGGAGATGTGAATCCCAAACATCTCTTAAGTTACTGCACTCACGTTAGACACTGGATAGGAGATGTCAAACCCCGTAAACATCTCTGACGTCGTTGCACTCATATTTACCGTTAATTTAGCTTACATAAGATCTTTTAGTTCTGACTCGAGTGTTTTGTCTTTTCAATTTGCTCGGATCAGCCTGAGCATTTCAGGATTTGAAGACCTTATTTTTGGAGGACGAAGACGAAGATTTTTACTATTACTATTTATTTTATTCAGTTGCATCATGTTGTTCTGCTACATTTATTATTCAGTTCTTCCTGTTTCTATAACTCTGATTTTATGTTGTAAAAGAATAGTCAAATGTATTTACATAACAACTTCATGAACTATTATTTGATTATTATATTTTGTCATTCCGCTGCGAGATTCTATATTTGTTTTATTTCTTTCTCTTTTTCTTATTTACCTCATAACAATATGCACTTTTGAATAGTTTGAGTATGGCTGTGTGTCTTCTTAAAACGTCCAAAAAGACAGATCATTACAGTTGGTATCAGAGCTAGGTTTAGCGATAACCTTAGCTTTGTGGGGTCTGACTCATATAAAATAGGGTAGTAATACCCTAGAATGAGTCGCTGAGTGTATATATATGAGAGAGCGTATTTGTTAGTGTTATAAAAGGGTTTTTATATTGTGTTAATTTGTTCCGTTTTGTATTTATAAATTCTGGTTGGTGCATAGGACGCTATGACATCGATAGGGATTTCTAAACACTTAATAGGACAGACCGACACAATATTTGTGTTGAAATATAGGTAAATGAAATAATTTGCCTATTATATATTATGTATATAAAATAATAATTTTATATATGATATATTTGGTTGTAATATATTTGTTTGTTAGGTAGTGAAAATTTATAAATATTGGTTGAAAATAAAACTTTGTAAATAAGTAAATATAGATTGGAAAATTTAGAACTTAAATTCTGGGATTTTTGAAAACTCCTTTCGAAAGATTTTGGAATATATTAGTATTATTTGGAAGTATTTTCTGATATAAACATTTTAATATAATTTGAAAGAAATGTTTAAAAGGGAATTTTGGAAAGAAATAAGTTCCGTACTCCCCTCTCTGTCGCTGGAAAATAATTTTGATGAGTGCACGCATCATCGACGTTCATTTTCGGGTTTCAAAGTAGGAAGACTGTTGTAGTAATTTTACCACATATTTGTTTGATAAACAAATTTTAATTCTAATTTCTAAATATGATTCCATATATGTATATATATAAGATATGATTATGTATTATTTTAAAATGATTAAAATGAAACCCGGTTGTTTAGTTCTTAAGTTTATGTAAATTAGAAATTGAAATTATTATAATGAATGGAATTTTGATTATATTAATAATTGAAACTTCTAAAATGAAAATAAGGAATTTGATGTTAAAATTATAAAAGAAGTAAATAAGAAATTGAAAATTTATAAACTGTAAATAAAATGGAAATGAAAAATAAGAAATGGTAACTATTGAACATCATTATTAACTAAATAAATAAGAGAAACTTGGGTAATATTCAATTGCATTCTTAAAAACATATATATAACTTACCAAAATATTAAAAAGTTGAAATGTAATAAGTGCATGTAATAGGAATATTATACAAGAAAAACTTAAGTGATGAAAGTGTTCAATGGAATTACTTTTATAAATAAAATTTTGATATTAAAATTGCTATAAACTTAAGTTATAATTGAAATGTTACCAATTAAATGTAATAGAAAAGTGAGTATTATAAATAAATGATTATAAACTTAAGTAAATGTATGAAGTTATTTATAATGAAAAGAAGTAGAAAAGATGAATACCGTAAGTAGATGATTTTAAACTCAAGTTAATGATGGAAGCCATTTATAATTAAAATGAATACTATATAAAATCTAATGATTATAACTTCAGAAAGTTAAAATGATTCAGAAAATAGACGTAATATTCAATGACACCTTGTAAAGAAATGAAGGTGAACTAAAAGTAAGAAACTTAGGTATGAACTTATACACTAATGAATATTAATATCTAATAGAAATTAAGTATATAAATTAATAAATGTGAACTAAGCTGCAATAAAATGTATGTAATACTTAAATAATAAATTCATTGATTATTATAAACAATTGAATGGAAGTAACTTATGCAAGAAATGAATGTAAAGCAATAAAAAGAATTTGACATTATATGAATAAATGGAAACAATGAATTTTGTGAGTAATAAATGGAAATAAATGAACTAAGTACTGAATGAATGAATGTGAATTTATCTACAAAGAAACCTATATAGTACTTTAAGAATTGATTTACATATGTTTAAAAAAATTATATATGAGTAATATATATAAGAAAATGTAAATAACATATGTAAATAAATGAATGTAAATGAATGGAATTAAGTATTAGATGAATGAATGGAAGTTGAATTTTGAAAGAAATAAATGTAAATTGAAAAAAAAATCCTTGTGTGAATGAAAAGAAAAACTATAAATGTCGTGAAAGAAAATTTAATAAGAATAACTTAAATAACATTGTAAATTATTGTTTGTTTTGGCTTATGGGTTGTTTAGGAAAAGATACTTCTATTGTGTAAGATGTATAAATGATCTATTGAGTTTTATCTAAGGCTGTTGAGTGTATGGTATACTTAGTAGTTTATTTATCTTTTTATATGATTAGAAGTTCTGAATCCGAACAAAACCATATAATTTGGTTGCCACGAATGGATGATTGATTTCTTTGCTAAAAATGATGTTGTACTGGTTGTTTGCAAAATGATTTTTGTTATGTTGTATTGATTTGTTTGTTATCGACTGAAAACAACTTAAAATATTTCTCTTTTATATAATAAATAACATCTTTGGATTATATAAGTGAAATACAGGTTATGGAAGCAATAGCTACTGCTTTTGGTTTCATAAATTAAGCGTTATTTGCCCGACAAATAAGTACGTTCTCGGATTACGGTTTTATAGCGATATTATATTATTTTTCCGTTGTTAGGATATGTTATTTTGAAAATGTGATATATATTGTTTTTATTGATATTACTATTTCTCTCAGACCTCTCCGTACAAAGGAGACTCTGCCGAAATTTTTCGTAAATTTTGGACTTAGAAAATTTTGTAAAATGTTTTTCAAACTTTTATTAACTTGAGTATAAAAAGGATTTAATTGTTATAAATTGATATATTTAATTTAATTTATTTAATTATGTAAATTGATTGTTTATAAATTTAATATTCTAAATAAGATATATTGACTACTTAATTCCTTCTTTTCCCTCCTTTTTCCTTTTCGGGGATGAAAAGTTTTGTGTGGGGAGAGTGTAACGACCCGTAATTTTCGACAATTAAAATTTGTTATTTTAAGAAGATTTTAGTGATTTAATATTAGTAGAAATAAAATTTTGTGATATTAATGAAATAATAACTAAAATGAAATGATAAATAGAATGAAATGTTACAATGTTAATTTAAGTTAATTATTAACAAGCTTAATGGAATTCCAATTTACTGAAGTGATTGAAAGGTTATGCTTGGTTATACATTAAATATAAGAAAACAAATGTAAATATTGAATTAATTAATGAATTAATGATAATTGGATCAAATCAGTGTTATGTAAGCAATTGTAACATTTGTTTATAAGTAATAAACTTATAAGTGTAATTAAAAGTTAATGGTAACAATTATTATATGTTACTTATTTATTTAGCCTGTTAAATTAAAATTGGAAATCAATTGCAATAAATTCACTTGATTAGTGCAGTTAATGTAGGTTAAATTGATAACGGTAGAATGTTAATTCAATAAGACGTAACCAATGGAAATTTTATGCATAATATGACAATTGATTGAATAAAAAGAATTGGAATCAAGTTTGACCAAATTATTTGAATTTAAATTATAATAAGTGAATTTATTACAATTAAATGTAATTAAAGATTACGTTAATGAAAAGTAAGATGAAAATGGTAAAATATTAAAGTAATAAAATATATAACAATGTTAACTATGTATGTAGAGAAATAATTGATTGAATTGAAAGATCGAAACCAAATTAAATAAATTCATTGAAATTAAATTTTATGAATTAGACTTAATTACAGTTGTAATTGAACACTGTAATTTGTGAAATAGTTAACGCTGAATTATATGTAAACTTGTTTTGATTTATTTTAAATGTCTATGAAATCAAAATTGGTAAAAAGGGTCAGTTACTAAATTTGAATTGAAAAGGTGATTAATTAATTTGATAATTTATTTATTTAATTAACGTGAAAATAGCCATTTTGGCAACTGTCTCGGATTTCGAGGAAACCAGTTTCATCAGATCTGTAACGGTGAATTATTGTACGATTTCAAGTTTCGTAGCGATCGGACATGTCGTTTGATAGTACGGACTCGAAACGCCTAGAAATCAATTTAATTGAAACCGATTGAAATCAAATAGAAATAAGCTGATTTTATCATAGCTTCTTCATATGATGGAATTAAGACTTGAAACCTGTTCCATTGAGTTTAAAAATATGGAAAACATCTATTTTGATATATGGGATGCCTCATTTTCGTTCCGGAGACAGAACATGCTTTTTGGTCGTTTATCGTTCAACGTTCAATTCGATCTGGTCCATTCTTTTCCATTTCAGCTATACCTATAGATAGCCTGTTATAAATCTTAACTCCTTCTTATTTTTCATTTGTCTGTATGTACAATTCTCTCTAGCTTCTTCTTCTCAATGGCAGACAAACCAAACAAATTCCAAACCCTCAAAATTCAATTTCGAAACAAAATCCAAAACTCAAACTCCTCAAACTATATCATATTATATATCGTTTTGAAGCTCTCGACGAGCACAAGTCAATTTTGCTATTTGGTTTTGATCTGGGTTTCTGTGTGGTCGAAATTAGATGTTTAAGTCCCGGCCATTCGTTTGTGAAGGCATGGTTCAACGGTGGATTTGCATCGAGGAGGCGATCGGAGGGCATGGACGCGTAGAGGGTGTTGAGCAGGATCAATCCATGTGGTTAGTTGGTCAATATCATCAGAGAGTTTGCTGAAAAATGACGATAAAGGTCGGCGGCCGCGTTCGCTTTTGGTGGACCGGAAAGGGCAGCGCTGCAAGGTGGGAAGCGGCTTGGGGCGAGGGGCAGGATGACGAGACCTGATCGATGCAAAGTCGCGTGGTTCATCGGCGTTGATGGCTTTAGTAGCGGCAGCCAGTGGATCGTGAATGAATAGTTCAAGGCAATTAGGGTTCCAGTGTTTTCGTGAACGAGGTCTAACGTGTGCATTTTTTTATTATTTCATTTTATTTAAATTTTGATTTTAAAAGATTAAACTATCATAACTTTTGCATACGAGGCCCGATTTACGCGCCGTTTGATCCGCTGGGATCGTATCGAAATTCCAAACATTTTGATACTAGTTTGGACGAATTATGAGATCGTTTGAATTTGGGTCCTAAATCGGATTTAAATTCGATTTAAATTCAAAGGTGAGTGTTTTGACTCACTTACAACTTCTAAAATTTCTTATATTAGTTAAATTAAATGTGTGATATGATTTGAAATTTGTTTATTGTTGTTTGGTATATTTAAATCGTCATTCCAGTTAATTTGAATTTATTTTGAATTAAAATTTGTCATTATATTTATTATTGAATTTAAATTGTCAGTTAAATGCCTGTTATTGATATTTGTTAATTGTCGAAATTTATTGGTGGAATTGGATGATGATTGTGTTGAATGTTTGATGGTTGATATTGGATGATTGGATGTTATGTCAAATTATATATTATTATCACTCTGCATGTTCCCTTAGTTATTGTTTAGGAAAAATCACTGTAGGTTGAAATGATATATACCCGAATGATCTATAGATTAGGAAAAATCATTATGGGTTGAAATGACAGACTCGAGCGATTTTATGGATTTTATTATTAAATTCGGGATTGCGGTTTGAAATGATATATAACCGTAAAATTATAAATTACGGATTGAAACGATAAATATCCATATCACTTGACCCTAGGGTAGAGAATTATATACGGACACCGGATTGGTTAAATTAAATGATTTTAAATCCTTGATTTCGAACTCAGTTAAATGATATTTTGAAAAAAAAATTGATTTATAAAAAAATTGAATTATCATTGGAAAATCAAGTTTTATGTTGAAATGTGAATTGGTTTAAATGAAATGATTTAAGAAATTAAATTGAAAGTTTAAAGTTGAATTTTTAAGTATAAATGAAATTTTATCGGAATTGAGTTATTGAATTTGGTTTGAAATATAACTTTGAAATGTATTGAAATTGGAATAATTTAAATTGATATTTCAAACATGGATTGGAAAGAATTTGGATTGAAGATTCGAAGTTGGGTTTTGCTGATTTGGAAATGTAATAGTCTAGATATGTTGGAATAAAATAAATAGTTAAATTGATATTAATTTCAAACTCATATTTTAATATAAACTGTTTTAAAAATATATTATTTTAAAGACTTTAATTATTAAGATTTTCAAACTATTAAACTATTTTAACCTATAATTAACTATATTAAATCATTTTAACCTATTTTAAACCATTTAATTTATTTTAAACTAATTAACCCATTTTAACTTATTTTAAATCCAATTAATCTATTTTAAAATTATTTAACTATCTTAAATAAATTTAACAGTATCTTTAATCTATAACTAAACTATTTTAGAGTATTTAACTATTTATAACTATTCTAACTATTATTTAAACTACTTTCTAAATTTTCAGACTAAGTAGAGGGAAGTGTTTATATTTGAATTCACTGGTTTAAAGCAAATACGGTTAAATGATGTTATAACCTAAGTTGGGATTTAAATATTATAATTAATTGAAGATGATGATTTTGAAGTAAGGATTTAACCTATTTGGAAATATGATTTTGAAAGAAATTATGATTTCGGAAACGATATGATTTCAAACTTGATAAGAATTTGAAAGTGAATATGATTTGAAAGTGATATGGTTTGAGAATATGATATTTTTGATATCAATTGTAAATTGACTTTTTCAAATGTAAAAGAACCATCCTGTGTGAAATAAGCGTTTGGTTGTTAAAGAGACCGAGATTGGATACTGTCATACTCTCTGCCAATACCGAAAACCACTTTAACAACCGTGTACGTGGTGAAGATTCCAGAAATGAAGTAGGATGGTTTGACAAACGATTTCTGTATAAGGTATGACGTGACCCTGACTCCCGTGAGTTAGCATAGATGTGACTAAAACAGGAGCCATCCGGGCCAAGTGAGGTCATTCCTCCGATCGGACACATTTCTTCGATACCATTCTATTGCTTTGTGATTGATTTGGTGGCCACCCTTGATTTTGATTTGGGAGCGTGCTCCGAGGTGGGTGGTAGTAGCTGCTATGCGTTACCACAAGTCCGGATCCACAATTGGTATATCTACCCTGGCATTGCCTCGAGTTCCGTGTTCACATGCCCTAGAGCGCCTTCTACGAGTTTGTTTTGTACCATACCTATGGGGTGCCCTCTGTGTAAACCTCTCGAAGAAGCGTACGGTACTGTATAGACTATGGGAATATATAAAATGTGTTAAGGGGGATATGGGTAACGCCTTAACGCTATTTTAATACTTTTACTTTACTGTAGACATATTATAATAGCGTATTGTACTACATAGTAGATAGTTTAACGGATCCTTAGGAGATGTGAATCCCGATCATCTCTTAAGTTACTGCACTTACATTAGACACTGGATAGGAGATGTCAAATGCCGTAAACATCTCTGACGCCGTTGCACTCAAATTTACCGTTAATTTAACTTACATAAGATCTTTTATTTCTGACTCGAGTGTTTTGTCTTTTCAATTTGCTCGGGTCAGCCTGAGCATTTCAGGATTTGAAGACCTTATTTCTGGAGGACGAAGACGAAGATTTGTACTATTACTATTTATTTTATTCCGCTGCATCATGTTGTTTTACTGCATTTATTATTCAGTTCATCCTGTTTTTGTAACTCTGATTTTATGTTGTAAAAGAATAGTCAAATGTATTTATAAAACAGCTTCATGAACTGTTATTTGATTATTATATTTTGTCATTCCGCTGCGAGATTCTGTATTTGTTTTATTTCTTTCTCATTTTCTTATTTACCCCCTAACAATCTGCGCTTTTGAATGGTTTGAGTATGGCACGTGTGTCTGCTTAAAACGTCCAAAAAGGCAGATCGTTACATCAAAAAAAATTAATTAAATTATATCAATTTCAAAATTTATCTTACATACATACATTTATACTTATGTCATCTTAAACACTTTTAAAATAACATAATATATATCAACACATATAATACATGCATATAAGTACAAATTAATTAAATCATTTAATTTATTTATTTTATTAATCTTATTAATAAATTATAAATTTCGAAATTAACATTCAAATAGTTTTAAACAATTTGAAATTTTCTTTACCTTTTCAAACATTTTGAAAATTTATGTTATATTATTACCTTTTATAATAAACATGTTTTTATTTTAAATTTAAATTCTTGTCTTAATTTTCAAACTATTTTGGAAATTAGCCCAAGGCCCAATTCAAATTGGGCCTTTTCTATTTGGGGCAATCTTTTGGCCCACTTCACCTTTCAAGTTAGCCTGGTAACGAGATAGGACATGGTACTTGATTGCCCTATTCCAATTCTAAACATTACCTTTCTAGACACTGTACTAAGTTGGCAAGATTAATTAGTTAGCCCTAACATGACTAATTTAAACTGCATAGGCTATTGGACTTCAATACCATTGTTGGAACTAGGCCAGCCTACAGCGAAAGGAATGAGTCAATTTCAAAAAAATTTACCCTATCAGATCTTAATTGAGCCTATGAAGCCTAATTTAATTATAACATTTCTAATTTTTTTTATAA
This sequence comes from Allium fistulosum, assembly GCA_030737815.1. Classification (NCBI taxonomy): domain Eukaryota; kingdom Viridiplantae; phylum Streptophyta; class Magnoliopsida; order Asparagales; family Amaryllidaceae; genus Allium; species Allium fistulosum. The sequence goes on along the minus strand of CM060905.1, from coordinate 874,052,451 downwards.
ATAAATTCATTTATTTTATTTAAATTAGCTAAAGGAAAGTTTAAATATTTTAAATGTATAGTGTATCAAATACACCTAACATTTATTAATAAGAGCATTAATTGTATTAAATGGCGAGATGAATCTTTCATTTTCTCTCTTTAATTTGAGTTGATTGGTTAGATTTAATTTACACACACACACATGTATGTGTATGTGTAACATAATAATCCGTGAAGAGTATAATGTGTCCTTATATAGATGTTGGGATTTACATTGCAATAGACACATTAACTCATTTTGTGTGTAAGGTAATTTTTCCAAATCTGTGCTTGTATAATATGGCAAAAGAAGACATTAATATAATTCTATGAAAAATTACAAGTTTTATAATTTTAGAAAATCTGGAAACACACTTTGGGCTTAAAAATAATTTATGGGATTTTATGAATTAAAATAATATTTATCATTAAATAATTGATAACAGCTCGAAAACAAATTAATTCTTAAAATATGAAATTAAGTTGAAAAATTCTAAAGCTTTTTTTGAACGTACTCGTGACATATTTTAGGCTTAGGAAATTTTTTTGGAACTTTCTCAATTGAAATTATATTTCTAATTAAATAATTGATTGCAAATCGAAGACAAATTAATTATAAAAATTATTAAGTTAAGTTATAAAAATTTGAACATTTTTATATGGTACCTGAGACATATTTTAGGCTTAAGAAAAATTTCTAGAATTTTCTCAAATGAAATTATATTTTTAATTAAATAATTGATTACAGGTCGAAAGTAAATTAATTTTAAAAATATTAAATTAAGTATTAAAAATCTAATTTTTTTTACAGTAAGTTTCTTGTATGGTGCAACAAATTTAAAATATATAAAACTGAAATTTTGAACCATTAATTATTTTATACATAATAAACAGCACACAAAATCATTATATAATAATAAAATATGTATACACATATTTACTACAATATTTTTTTATATTATGATTCATAATAAGTATAAATCATCATAAGAAAATTTAAGACCAAATATATACGATATATAATCATATATACAATTATACATATTGACAATTTGTTGATCACCATCCATTTAGTGTGTGTGTGTGTGTGTATCAAAATTAAAAAAATCTTTTTTTTTTCAAAAAGTTAATTCAACAGTAAATCAATAAACAAAATATTACAACAAGCACATAACCAATCCAATTGTAACAAACACATGTACCCATAAAAATCTCACATAATCTAAACAATAAACGGATCTGAATACAAATAGATGATTTGGATGTAAATCAACTTTTATATGATAAACTTAATATCAAAACAACAATAATAAATGAAAGTTCACATCTTAATGAAGCCTTTGGGTCCATGTTCAATAATGATTTATTTTCTTAGAACAATTCCCAATCCGTTAGATTGCTAATCCGGTATTGGAGACCTTCTACTCCAAATTAGTATTTTTTAATTCAAATTGGATTTGAGAAATTTTTGGGATTGTTTTAAAGTATAGTTGCTGCCATTAAAACGAGGAAGAAGAAGAAGAAAGTGGCGGCTCAAAAATGAAATTAGCCTTAGATTATGGTTTTGAGATTAATATGTATATGTATAAGATAAGAGAGCAAACTATGCGAGTTTATCACTATATCTTTGCCACACATCTTTATATCCTAATCCTATGTTTGTAGCCGCCTCCGACCTATATCAAACCAAAGCCTATCCTCTTCAAATCTCTATGAGCCCATTTAACCCAAATTAAATATGTACAATCATATTTAACCTATTTTGTTATCGATATCTCATATCGATCAATATATTCATAACTTTTATAAATATATGCAACAATTTTATTTCTCAAACCACATTCGAATTTCATAATTAATATTTATATTAATTAATTTAATTAATTTATAACAACTGTAAACTAATTAAATCGTTTGATCTAAAGAGAATTCATTGTTTCGGTTGTGTGATTCTTGGATGTAGATTCGGTCAGCGATTAACGTCGAACTATTCGAACATTAACGTTCACACTTCACTTAGCAGGTGGTGTGATAATATGGCCAAATTTATCGCTTACTCGTTTTCGAAAAAATCTCATTTTAATTTAATAAGCGTTACCCAATCGTGACACTCATTTACACCAATTCTCTTCATCAAAACTATATCACTTTGGACTTATGGACTTTGGTAATGATCAAATTCCAACATCATCCACATTAAACTCTATAATCTAAACACAAAGTCCTTGATTCAATAATAACAATTATTATTAAACCGAACTACTATGAACATAGATTTTAACTTTGGGTTGATTTGAGTTGACCGTGATACTAATTCCATATAACTGAGGAGACGAATCCTCTCTTGAATAGTGCTTCACTTTCAATACTTCCACTCGACCCAATTATAGTCACTCGATAGACGCTTTGCCATTATTTGACTATAATCAAAGCGGAGCTTTCGTATTGAAGATTCACAGTATTCTCAAGTTAAAAGAACTGTGTAAATTATTCACATCGATATTTTCTGTTTGACTTTTGTTATATTAACCAACATAAAACTATTGAACGAGTCATTCCATATTTATCCAATAACTATTAGCACATAACCCCTAGGTGCCCCCAGTAGTCATGAGTAATACACTGTCCAACATTTAAAGAGCGTTACGTATTATAGTCTCAACGGATACATTAATATCCAGTCTCGATGCATCTTGATTGGGAACATTTAAAATTATATATTTGTTTTCATTATGAAAAATTACCCATAGTTGCAACACTTTGTAACTACTATCACAAGATGTACCATTTATGGATCTTCTATTAAATATAATTTTAATTAAATTAATTAATCAATATAACCACTTATATCAAGTGTATAATAGAAAGAAAACACCTTTATTTCAAACAAGATTGCTCAACGAGTTAGATATATGTAACAAATTACATAATTGCCCCTGGGGCATACTCCTAACTATATCAATTCCAATGTAATAAAATACAGAAATTCTTAAGTATGAAATAAAAAATGTAGCTGTGATAATAATAACAGTTAAATTGTAAAATTAATATATATATGTAACAAAAACAAGATAGAAATCAAATAATAAACGATAAAAAGGTAGGTTAGTAATAGAATAAATAAAGACATGTAATAATTTAAATAAAAGAGTAATGGCAAGCCCACTATATAAAGAAGGGTAGTAAAAGTTAAAAAGAACGAAAATAAAAGATTTAATAATGAGAAAGGTAACTAAATAGAAAGGGCTATTTAGATCTTTTAAAGAAAGCAGTAAGTGACATTAAATTGACATTAATGAAGTAAAGAGTCGGTCAAATAAAAATAACTGAATGAGAATAGTTGAACATTAGAGGCATAATAATAAAATAAGAATGAATATACATACATACATATATACATATAGACTCAAGTATGCGTTTACGACGGGTATGAATTATTAAAGTTAGCTAAAACTTGGTTTAGAAAAGAATGACATAGTCATTAAAATGAATTGGAATGCGAGGTCGGTAGTGTTACACAACAGAAGTCTGCCGACCGTAAGGGGTTATAAACAGTTGTGTATATATTATACTAATGTGGGATATATCCAACTGTATGATCCATGGAATTATATATGTTCTCGTATAGGTGAGGGATGCCCAAGTCGCTCATTAGAAGCACACCTACTCCTCTAGCTCACCATCAATATTTAATGCGCATTAAATGAAATGCATACTTCTAGTACGAAGAGACAACTAACATGCTTCTCAACCACACATTCCAACCTTCATTTACAACCGTCTTCCATCAGCTACCATTTCCGCTTATTTTTTTCGTGATCTCAACCATCCATCTTCTTCTACAACCAGTATAAATACCCCCAACGATGCAACTTCAAAGGGGTTGAAAATCAGCCGATTTCCATTTGAATTGAAGCCATTACCTGTCGACTCAGTCACTTCTCATGAAAAATTAAAGCCCTAAGCTTTTAAGATTAACCACTTGTTTTGCTTTGTTTTTTATTATTCTCTCGTAATTCCTTGTGATTGTAAGAGTGAAGCATATCAAGAGATCTTCAAAGTGGACGTAGGCAAGTTTGCCGAAGCGTTATATATTTGGTGTCATTTACTTTGCTTCACCTACTTTCTTTCTCATATTTAAGCCTGGTTATTAGCAAGCAACTTAAGGAATGAGTAAATTAAGGAGAGCTTGTTTCTTGATCTCCTTCTATTTTAAACCAATCTAAGTTTTCAATTTTATATCTTAACATATATAATCAAATGCATACATATTAAATAATAGTTTGAGACAATAGATGCATATATGGATGACGAATGTGTCTGTCATAGATGTAAATCATGACATACCCATAATATACAAAATACCAAATAATTAAATTCCTTGATTAACTAATCAAAAAAGTAAAATAAATTTGGATTTTATTTAAAGTAATTTGATCAGATTTAATAAACTCATCTAGACTTCATAAGCCCAATAAAAAACCTAAATAATTTTTTTTTGGAAATCCACATATTTTACGCGTTGTCAACTGCTTTGGTTTCTTCATGCTATACATACTGGATAGTCTCCTTTCGTCTCATCATGGAAAAATAATGCTTTAGTGACTAACTAACCGTCACAATAATGCATGGATGCATGTTTGTCATGTATTCGTAGTACCGTAACATCAACAAGTACCAAAAGACAAACATCTGTTTGACCACGCATAGCGCATACATGTCTAATGTAGTGTAAAGATAACCGAGTATGGTCATGTTCCAATCTTCACCATGCACCTAATCAAAATTAATTATCACTGCAAGCAGCTCAAATGAATCATGCTTTTTTGGCTCGAGAAAAAAATGGAATCGAATAAATATAAAAGAGATGCACGTAAGACCACATCATCAGTCTCAACTCTATCTCTATAAGATGTGATGTACCGTTGCAATAATTCAAAGCAAAAACACTACTGCTAATAGCTCAGGCATCATAAAGAAGCAAAAGAACGATATAAAAATGTAGAGAACTGTATGCAATGTCGAATGGAAAAGGTCACCGACCAGGTGCTCCATTCTCTATACCGTTAGCATATACAAATCGGTAGGAGTAACGCCCAACTAAAAATCAAGAAAATGAAATGTAGGGGTAGCAGGCCACCGCATCTCTACCAGTCATATTGAGAGGATGATCGAATGATTGTATATGTCTAATATGTAAGAACCGATAAAAGGGACTAGCCTAGAGCCTAGCTATAAAGACATATGAGGAAGTGTGTTGTAAAACGAACCAATGCACTTGGACCAACTACGACGATCAGTAATGTACTGATTCTATATGATAACTAGCGGTGCATAATTAATATTCAATCAGTCTAACATTCTTTAATTGTTTTCGATAAAAATTAATGATAATATGCATATCCATCAAGAAGGTCTAATATGTTTTGTGGATCGTCGATCCAAGGTTTGAAGCATTATGCATTAGACCAGCTTTGTTCTGTATCTGCTGGTGAACTATTTGCCCATCAAATTTGGTCGGATGCGGTGACATTTCGACGTTCTTTTGATTAAAAAGTTAAAAAATATGTGAAAATGATCAAAATGAGGTAAATGTGAATGTTATGTAGGCGTGAGCCTCAAACACCAATAGAATAAGCGTCCATACTTCAAACGTTTATTTTATAAACGTGTCCAAACGACCATTAAAACAACACTTGAATTTCACACGCTCATTACATAAGTTTCAAAATCCCATTGTAGTTCTCTATTCACAAGTGTTACAGCATGCGCTTCATGCGTAAATTGTTTTTCTACAAACTGTACATATTTAATGCATTTAAGACAAAATGATTTGCATAAATATTTTGCCATATTTTTGTGTTGAAATAATGTGCAATTAGTTTGAATTTTTATTTTTAAGTTGCAACATCTAATTTTTTTGTTAGTTTTAATTTTTATTTGTATTATTAATTATACAAATATGTAAAAAAAGTTTTATTTGTTAGATTCTATTTTTAAGTAATATAAAGATTGGTAATATCTATAGAGGGCGGTTTGAATTTGTACAAAAAAATTATTTGTTAAATCCAATTTTTAAGTATTATTAGAGGAGTATTTTTGATAACTCACGCTAATAAAAAAAGTGTGACGTATTACAACTACAGGAAATTTTCTTCAAGGACACATTTTGGGGCTTTTTTTTTATGAAGGACGGCCCATAAATATTTTTCTCCCAAGGACAACTTATCGTTTTTAGTTCTCCGGCCCAATTCTCGCGCGCTTATTCTTCTTCTTCATTCGATCAAAATTTTGAGTCGCGATCAAATATTTTCCTCATAATTGTAATATCAATCAACGTTATTCGTTTATTTCAATTTCGTCCACTTCAACGATTATTATTTTTTCCTTCCGTTCTTTTGTTGATCTCGTTCTTTTCATATCTGTACGGTGATCTCGTTCTCAGGTATGTTTATATCAATCTGTTTTTTTTATGTTTTTCAATTCGAGTTAAATAAAATTGTTCCTGATTTATACTTGTGTTTATTATTATGCCTGATATGCAGTGTTGTTCTTCTCTTTGTTTTTTCATTCGTCGATGGATGACTGTGGAAGTACCAGCAGGTTTTTTATTGTTATACTCGTTTCTTTATGCAGTGTTGTTTTGTAGTTACTTTTCATTTGATTTCTTTTGCATTAATGTTGGGATGATTGGAGAAGTATCGTTGGTTGGGTTGTATATTAATTTGTTATTGAGTGGAAAACTATTGTTTTTTAGGTTCAGTTTCTGGGTATCATTTTTATATTTTCTTAGTATCATTTTTTTTCTTCAGTATCTAGGTATCAGTTTTATCTACGGTAGGTATCAGTTTTGTAAAATTCAATAATTACTGTTCTAAAACGTACATATTTTTACTGATGTTTATTATTATTATTATTATTTTGCAGTGGGGATAACAGCCTTCTTTGTGTGTTTGTGTTGAATAATAATACTTTTAGCACTCGATTGTTTATCGATTGCTCTTTGTATGATTTGAAGAGTGAGATATGCCGATATTGGTCTCAATTAACTCCTTCTTCTATTCAGATTTCTTATGTACTTGAGGACAAAGTTATTATGGTTGACACTGATTCTGATATTCAGAGCATAATTTGTTTTCAGTTACACAAGAAAAGTTCTTTCTTTGGTTTTACTATTAAGGTTAAGGGTTGTGAATTGAAAGTTGTTGATGGTGCTTGTATTTCAATTTCATCCTATGTTCCTGCTTCTTCATCTTCTATTGTATCTGTCTGTTCAAATGTTGTTAATGGTAAAAGTTATTTAAAAGATATGTTGAGGAGAGGGTCGACATTAAGCATTTCCAATTTTGTTGGTTTTTGTTTTGGAGGCACTGAACATTTTAGAGAGTTTTTGATAGCATATCAAATTCAAAAGGGGTATGAATTAGTATTTTTAAAGAATTGTGCTACAAGAGTCACTGTGGTTTGCTCTTCGTATAAGAATGGTTGTCTTTTCAAAGTCCATGCTTCATGTGATTCTGGAGAATTGAAAAGGTTCTTTATGAGAAATTTGGTTTCTGATCATTCTTGTGGGGCTAGTCTAAGACATGTGAATAATCCACATATATCTAGTTCTTTTGTTAAATCGATGATTATTGATGAGATCCGCGATTGTCCAAGTAAAAAGCCTAAGGATATTATACTTGATTTTAAAAGAGAATACAATTTTCAGTTGTCTTATGGTTATGCTTATCATGGGAAACAACTTGCATTGATGGAGTTGCACGGTAATGATGCTTTGTCTTATAATGATTTGAGTTGGTATTTGGAAGCAGTGAAGAAATCTAATCCAGATAGTTATGTTGATATGGATGTTGATCCTTGTAGTAATGAATTTCAAAGGGTGGTTATTGCCTTTGGCGCTTGTTTACTTGGTTTCAAGTCTTGTCGTCCTATGATATTCTTAGATGCTACTCACTTGAAGGGATGTCCTGGTGTATTGATGGGTGCAACTGCAAAAAATGGTGATCAAGGTATGTGTTTGTTTTCAAACTTGATTTGTTTATATTGAGATTATAATACTTGGCATAATTATTAATGTACATTTTTTTATCATAATTTGTCTTCTGTTGGTATCAGTTTTAAGAAATGTAGTTTATAAGTAGCAAGTTTCTAGTATCAGAATTTTTATTGTATTAAATTGTATGTTTGTACTTCGTATAATATGTTCATACTGCTAAACAGGAGATTAGTATCAGTTTTTGTATATTCAGTTCTAATTAGTTCATATATCGTATCATTTATAGTTATGTAGTATTGGAATTTGCTTTGTATCGAAATATATGTCATTATTTTTGTTTCTTTGTTGTTTTAGAATGAAGATTAATGTGCATAATGTTGTGCTTATCAATATTTTTATAATGGTTATATCAGGTTTTAGGTATCAGTTTTGTTACTGTTAGTATCAGTTTTATGAATTGTTTTATATTTATGGTTGTATTTACTTTTTTTAACTAATTAATTTTTCATTTGTAGGTTTCTTCCCTTTAGCTATGAGTGTAGTTTCTGTTGAAAATGTGGATAACTGGACATGGTTTTTGAACCATTTAAAACAAATGCTTCAAGAAGAGCGTAGTTTAGTTTTTATGTCCGATCGCCACCAAGGTTTGCTTTCAGGTGTTCGTGATGTTTTTCCTTCAGATTATCACAGTTATTGCTACTTGCATATGGAACAAAATCTTCTTTCTGCAGTGAAAGCCAAAAATGCAAATGTGTCTATTGTTGATTTATTCAAAATGTGTTCTAGAGCTTCAAATCTATATGAATTTGACGGAGCATATTCTAAGTTTTGTCAAATTGGTGGTGTTGCTGGTGTTAATTTTTTAAAGGATAAGCCATTTGATAAGTGGGTGGATTTATTTTTTCCAGGGAAACGTTATGGTGAATATAGTTCCAATGTTGCAGAAAGTTTTAACAGTTGGATCTTAAATGAATGAGCATTGCCTATTACTTTGTGTTTAGATGGTATTCGTATTAAGATTATGGAACAAATGGCTAGAAGAAGAGAAGAATGTCGTTTGTGGAGAACAAGTCTATGTCCTTCTATGGAGTTACGATTAGATGAATTGATTGAAGAAGGGTTTGGATGGGATGTATATAAATCTTCTGATTTTTCTTTTGAAGTGAAATCTCCAAACTCTCATTGTGTTGATTTGAAGGAGCGCATTTGTAGTTGCAACAAGTGGAAAATTACAGGATTTCCTTATGCTCATGCTATAAAGTGTATGAACAAGTCTAAGTTGTCTGTATATGATTTTGTCGAGAATTATTTCACTGTTGATTCTTATCGATGTTCTTATGCCAATGCTATAAATCCTATTCCAAATTATGATAGGCCCATTGTTGATGGTAGCATACAAGATGTTATTAAGCCACCAAAGGAGAAACGTGGCGCTGGCAGACCATCATTGAAGCGCAAAGGAGGATTTTCATATTTTCATAACAAGCAAAACAGATGTGGCGAGTGCAAACAATTTGGTCATAATAAACGGAATTGTCAAGCTTCAAAGAGGATATGATTTGATTTTATATTTTTAATTTGTTTATAGTAATAAGTGTATGTGAGACTTGTTTCAGTGGTCTGTAGTAATTGAACCTTTTGTTATTACTTTGTATTTAGTATAGCATATTATGGAATTGATTATAATTTCAGCTATTTTTAGTATAGATGATAGTATCATTTTTTTTGTTTTTGCAGTATGATTTATGTTGTTTGTTTGTGGAAGTTTTGGTATCAGTATCTTTTTTACAGTATCTTTTTTACAGTATCATTTTTTACAGTGCCAAATATTATCAGTTTATAGCTGCATCAGTTTTTTTTAAGTTTTGGTATCATTTTTTTATTTTGGTATCACTTATACAGTTTTGGTATCAGTTAATTTGGTTGGAGATAATGTTTCATTGATTGGATATAAATGGTTTTATTATCAGTTTTTGTTTGTTTTTATAATCAGTTTTGTGTATTATAATTTGTGCTATAATTTACAGCAGTAGTCCTTAATAATTATAATAATATATGGTGTTTGCAAAACCTGATACCTGAACTAATTGTTGTTTCATACAGTATGTTGAGTATAAGTTTTGACAAAAGTGATACTATCAGTCATACGAAGTGATGCCCAGTTATTGTTTTGTATTGTAATATTACATGAAATTTGATAATATCATTTTACAACTGAAAGTTGTATCATAGAACTGATAATATTATGTTGGATCCATAGTTGGATGATAGAACATACATTATTTAATTTTGTTATAATATAAACAACAGGAAATAAAAGAACATCACCACAACATATCATTTCAGGAGACGAGAATTGTTTTTACAAGTAAAAGCAGCAGTGTTTTGCTTACAGAACAACATTACTTCATAAGTATGAAATTACAACAGAACATCATTAATTTGCAACTATACATTTCAACATAACAACATTACATCACATGTATCAAATTTAATTGTGAAATAATGCAATCTGAACTCATTTCCTTTCTTTTCTATGTTCTTCTAGGCTCGACATGTATTTTGACAGACTCCAGCAGTGTTCATCGTCTGTTAATATTGCATGTCCAATTCTTGCTCTTGTTGATAATACATCTTTCTTTTCAATTTTTATCGGTATCCTGCTTCTGTTCAGCGAAATGATGAATATCATTACAAAAATACCACAGTCAAGCCTGTTGAAACCAAGATGAAATATTAGTATAAATTTTCATTTGCTTTATTAATAGGTTTATAATTAGTACAAAAATTTGAATTTTAGAAAAAATGGTACAACAATACAGTATGGTTTGAATTAAAATATTTAGCAGTTATACTAGTGCACTATGTACTTATTTATGTAGGTATCAGTTTATTTTTAGTAGGTGTCAGTTTTATTTGTGTAGGTATCAGTTTCTTGTTATGTAGGTATCAGTTTTTTTCCTGTAGTAAATGTTTATTTGTATTTAAAGTTTATTGTATTGAGGGATAATAATTCTCAATATTTTTATTACGAATGGAATTCAATTAAATATAAACGGTATACAATGATGTTTAGAAGTATGTATGGAAAATTATAATGCAAAAACATTTTTTATAATGGAAAAAACTTACGTGTCTGCTCCCTGCTGTGCACATTTTATTTGATGCATTTCATCTGGTTTCACTGCCATGTCTTTTATGTCATTGCTTTTCCAGATTTCTTGGAGCATTTCCTCTATTTCATGTCTCTAAAACAGGTAATATATTAAAATTTTAGCTCATATTCACGGTGATAAGTATTTTTTTAAAAGAAATATAAATCTCATACCAATTTTATAGCCTCCTTTAAACTTGAATTGTTTCTTTCATTTGATCTTCTAGGGCGGTTAGAATCTAAGTGGCACCATTGCATTGTTGGGTATGTTAAAGTTACTAATGTCCAGTGGTTCTCACAATGCAAAGGAAAATATATACTTTCAGTAAATTTGTCGTGCACAATAGATTCTAGCATAGGGAGAATGAGACTTTTCTTCACACTCTTCATATCACACACAATTGCTTTCTGTTTTATATGAAAATAAGTTATGATATAATAAATGAAGCAATTATTATGTACTTGAATATTAAAGTTTTATTTACCGTCATTGTAGTTGTGAAAGCATAGTTGTGGTCTTCTATTCCACATTTTGAAATGTACCAATCTATGATCTGTATTAAAATCAAAAATGTATACAATTTAAAATTTGTGGAGCAATTTTAAATTGTTAATAGTTTCAGTACTCTTAGTAGTTGCTGTGTATGTTGATAATTATAGAAATAATAAAGCATAAGGTCAATTTAAGCATGTTGTGTATTTTGGTATCAGTGTTGACGTAAAGAAAAAAATTATTATGTACCTGCCCGTCTGTTTCGCCTCCTTCTAGTAGATGTTTTAGTGCATTCTTTGTTATGACACAACCTCCTCTGATTGTGTCATTGTCTTCCCATGCTACTACACTATTTTGATAAAAACAATTTGTATATGTTAGATAAACTTAATTTCATATTTAAAATTAATATACATATTTGTACACTTACTTTTGTGGTGATGTTGTTAATGAAAAGAAAGTTTTGATCATATTTTGTTGCTCAACGTTGAGGTAGATCAAACATTTGCAATGACCAAGCCCCATCTCGTAAAGTGTTGGCTCTATTACTGCAAGTGGCTTTGGATTATTGTCTTGTTCACTTTGGTTTTCAACATTTTCTTTTTTTTCACGTTCCTGTTTTTGCTTATTTGCAACTTTCTTTTGTTTCATCCCATATTCAAAGCTATCACTTTGTTTTTTCACTCTTGTTCTTGCCTTTAATCTTTGAATATAGGAAGCTGTCCCTTTTTGATTTGCTTTGATTTTTTTGTCAGTTGATTTTATGACTTTTTGTTTCCCTTTTCTGGCAGCTTTTTGCCCATGTTCCTCTGCATCTTTTTTTTCAGTTTTTTCGCTTTCAAAGTCTTGTGTGTCGTAAAGTTTGAAAGATGGAGGGGTAAAGTGAAGCACATACGGTTTACTTTTGTTTTTTACATCTGTATCCTGTTGAACAGTTTGAGTATCTTCTGAGTTGTCTCCCTGCACTTCAGTTTCTTTTTCCATCTCTTCTTTTGTTGGAGTCTGTTTTTTTTCTTCATGGTCACATTGTCTTTCTTCACTGCTTGTTTTTTGAGCCAATTCACTTTCTATTTCGATTGGCATTTGTTTGTTCATTTCTTCTGTTTTATCTGCTGTTTTTTGTACACTCTCTTCACCTATTTCTTCATTTTTTTCTTTTTCCATTTGTACAAAAGTATCCGTATCTAGTTCAGTTTGTAAAATGTTGCTTTGTAGGTTGAAACTTTCCTTTTTATTTTCACCATTTTCTTCACTGTCATTCAAAACATCTTCAACTTTGTTGGTGTTGTCTTCAGCCTGTGATGTTTTCTCTTCATTATCTTTCAGTTTTAACTTTATTTCTTTCAACTCTTGTTTCAACCTGAAAACTTCTTCCTCTACTTTAATTCTTTTCTTTTTTTCCACTTCTAATTCTTTTTTTGTTTTCTTTGTTTCTTCTTCCAAATCTTTTATATGCATTTGGAAGATCCTGACGCTTACGTCTTCCTCAAATGACTGTGCAGTTTCTGTGGTTTCTTCAAACTTTCTTTTCTTTCCATGCTTTTCTTTTTGAATTTTGGGGAATTTGTGTTGAACAGTCTCTGTTTGAAGCAGACTTTCTTCATATGGGATGAGATTTGTGATTTCTTTCACCTATAAAATTGGTATTGGAAAATTTGTTTCAGTTTTAAGCTATGATATCAATTTGCAATGATAATTGAATTTTTACTATAATGAAAAAAAATATTGTATTCAATACAATAAATATGTATTCATTTTTATTTTCTGATACTATTAATATCAGGTTCAATCATATTAGTATCAATTTCTTATACTATAAGTATCAGTTTATAATCATATTAGTATCAGTTTATAATCATATTAGTATCAGTTTCTTATACAATAGTATCAGTTTCTAATATGTAGAACTATGGTATTAGGTATTGGACTGTAGCATCAACGTAAATTGTGAAATTATAAGGTATCGGTTTTTGCATTCTAGTATCAGTTTTGAATACATCCACATTTAGTTTCAAGCATGTACTCATTTGTTATCAGTTTTTGCATTTTTGTCTCAGTTTATGATACTTTTAGTATTTGTTTCAAGCAATTAAACATATGGTATCAGTTTTTTTCATTTTATTTTTTGTTATTGATACTATTTACTATGTTTTGATATGGTATCATTTTTTGATCACTGTAGTATCAGTTTTATGGTATAGGATAAATCATCGACAATAAAACTTTATTCTGCATAATAGTTAAAGCATATTGATTAACAAAAAATGAAATGGAATTTTTACTTACATCACCCTCTTTCACGCTATCAAAAACTGTTTTGACTGCTTTGTCTTTGAGTTTCCTTAAATCCCATTTTGCAAATCTTGGTAAGGCTGGAGTATAATATTGTCTTTGTTGAATGAGATCTAGTTTCTCACAAATGCAATACTGTTAACATTAAAAGAATTGATTAGATATGTTTGTTAAAAAAAATAACTAATAAATTTTTGAATAAGAAATCTTACCAGTGGAAGCATGGAGCATCCCGACATATTTCTTGGATTATGAATGAACTTCTTAATAAATTTATTGAAATTCTTTTCTATCGTCAGTGGCCAAGAAACTAATTGCATTGTCTCTACATTAATTAAGTATGGCAGAAGTCCCCATCTTAATTTTTGTTGGTTGTTTGGAAAGAAAAATGTTAATAGTATTTCAATTACTATTAACATTGGCAAGTCTTCTTCGTACTCCTTTTTCTTTTTTGCAACTTCTTGCTTTATTCTTTTTTCCACTACGTTTCTTGTTATATAAGTGCTGTTGCCAAAGTTTCTGTTTGCAAATTCTTTACAGTGCACTGGAATTGTTTTGTTTGTCATTTTTTGAGTCGGCTCAATGTTAATTCCTTTTAGTGGTAGGCCAAATAACAAACTTATATCCATTGCTGTAACTTTCATTCTTTCTGTGGAAAATAAGAAAGCATCTTCGACAATTGAGTAGCATTTGTATAAAGCATCCAAATTGTGTTGATGCTTTTTGCATTCTTTCATTACAATTTTCTCTTCATAGAAAACTCTGAAGAAGTTGTAGAAAGGAGTGCTCTTCATTATATCCATTTGCTTATTTGATAGAGCATTTTTTTGTTTTATCATTTTAACTGTTTTGAATATTGCCTGCAGTCCACATCTGTAAGCTGTTTCATGCTTTTTATCTGCAGATTGCTGTTTTGTTTCTGATCTTTCTTTCATGTATTTTGGATGAGCATCAACAAAATCATCATCATCCTATTTGGTCAAAATAAAGACAGTAAGTTATTTGTCAAATAAATTATGTTTAAAACAAACAATAGATTCGGGTATTTGTTGTAGTGAAATATCTTCTGTCAAATATATAACAATTTCAAGTTTGAAGTAACTAAGTATCAGTTTTACATTACCTAAGTATCAGTTGGTACAAAGTAGGTATCAGTTTTCTCTAATCAGGTGTCATTTTTTCAGTAGGTATCAGTTTTTTGTAACTAGGTATCAGTTTTCTGTAAATAGGTATCAGTTTTGTAAATAGGTATCAGTTTTTTGTCTGTTTCATATTTCAACTAAATTATAGTGACTATTATTTTATCAAACAATTTATGCTTACCGATAAACACTATTATTACTTGTTACTAGGTATCAGTTGGTACTAATTAGGTATCAGTTTTCAGTAATCTGGTATCAAGTAGGTATCATTTTTATATAACTAGGTATTATTTTTTGGTAATTAGGTATCAGTTTTTGTTAGTTGGTATCATTTGTTTGCTTGTATCATATTTGAAATAAATTACACTGACTATTGTTTTATCAAACAATTTATGCTTAATTATAATGACTATTATACTACTAATTGGGTATCAGTTTGTTATACCTATCAGCCTTTTCTTTTACCAAATAATTTACAGGTAGTATTTTTGAAATATACATTATGGTATAAAGTTATGATGTTTTATACTTTACCGAGTTGAGTTGTTCTTCTTCCAGTTCTTGATCCGCAGCTTCTTTATCTTCTTTTTGCTGAGATTTAACAAAATGAAATTATTAGTATTTCAATATTGCTATAACAAAACTATACTAATTTTGTTGTGTTTGATTTTATATTTAACAGTTACCTTCTTTGATATACTTTCACTTATCTGTCGTTTACATGTTCTTGCTGTCATTTTTTCTTCTCTTCTCTTTGTCCTTTTTTCTCTATTCTGGTTTTGTTCTTCTGTTGCTGTAGGTTTTTTAAGCCTTAATTTGTTGTTTTTTCTCTTTAGTGCCGACGCTATCGTTTGTGCTAAAGGAAGGTTTTCCTCTTCTACCTCTGCATTTTCATTTTGAACATCAGCTTCGTCGACATTTCAATTTTCGTTTTGTTGATTCGCTGTCGACTTAGTTAGGTTTTCTTCGGCTTTCGATTGTTGTGGTTGTTCTTCATCTACAGTCGATTTGTGAGGTTTATTTCTTGTTTGCGATGCCATTTTTTACTGTCGAGCAAAATTAACGTGAATCTTTTGTTTCGAGCAAAATTACCGATTGTTGGAGCGTAAGGAAGGAGGAAGAAGATGGACAGAATTATTCGTTTTGTTTGAAATTCTTTCTGGACTTTGGGCTTTGTCCTTGCGATAAAAGTAAAATGCGCGTGTCCTTCTGGACAAATATTTATTATAATTTGTCCTTAAAAAAAAATTAAGATACAGAATCGTGCAAAGTAAAAGCAAAATTTTCCTAATTTACCCGATATCATAGTTCTCGCATTTAGTTGAAAAATGAGGGGCTAACTGACAAAATACCATCCCTCTTCGTCCTTTAAAACCCTAAACCTCAATCTTACAGCCCAGCCGCCGAAACCCTATTTTTCATTTTGCTAATTTTCCTTTTTCACTTTCTTTCCCTTTCTTGCTCACTTTCACCATGCGTCCTCCACGTGGCGGTGGCGGTTTCAGAGGCCGCGGAGATCGAGGTGGCGGTGGTCGCTTCGGGGGCGGTCGCGGCGATCGAGGTGGCGGACGCTTCGGAGGCGGTCGTGGCGGCTACAGAGACGAGGGCCCCCCATCGGAAGTCGTAGGTCAATCTCTTTCACAGAAAAAACCTTATCCTGACATATCATGTTTCGATTCGCTTAAAGTCCTAAAATTAAATTTGTTTTGCTTGTTTTCTGTAGAGGTTTCTACATTTATGCATGCTTGTGAAGGTGATGCCGTGACGAAGTTGACGAATGAGAAAATTCCGTACTTCAATGCTCCAATATACTTGCAGAATAAGACTCAGATCGGGAAGGTTGATGAGATTTTTGGACCTATTAACGAATCGGTGAGTTGTTGATTTTTGTTGCATTGACAGTCACTGTAAACCGGGTATGACTTTGTTAATTGTGTCAACCGTCGGTTAAAAATTTCCATGTAATACGCATTGGAATTATTATTTGGAGCACACTAGTTCACAGACTGATTTTTTTAGGTGTAACAACAGTTGCGTTGTACCATTCTACAGTCAAAATGTTAAGCCATTGTACATAACCTATTATATCTAACTTATAAGTTAAAGTTCGTTTATGTCTGCTATTGTAATAACATTTGATCTTCTTTTCTGGTCATGATCATTGTATTATCTTAAAGGAGCAAATGCTGGTTTTATTCATCTCATGCCTTATGATGTGTTATTGTTGTGTTTGTAATTCTTTTATTTCAGACTGGCCTAATTTTATATGCTATAGGAATATAAGAACTTTGGTAGTTATGGTCTTTATTCAATTTGCATGTTTGCTGGTTGACTCTGTTTTTCATATTATTCAAAAGGAATTGTTAAAAAAGAGAGCATTACAGATGAGGTGAGAGAAAAAAAATGTTTTTTTCCAACTAATTTTCTTGTCATGGATAGTAACAAATCACTGCAATGTCTTCCCTTATAAAAATGAAATAGATTTACTTATTTAACCTTATCATAATTATCTTTTTACCACTCTCTCACGTAATCTTGCCAAAAACTTTCATTTGCAAAATCTTAATCTCTGTTCAACAATTTCTTATTTAATTTGGGAGAAAATTGGAAATGATGGAGAATTTATCCCACACTCCAGCTCAATCTCCATTTCAATTCCCATCTCAATCGCTACAAATTTATTTTTCTTCTTTAGTTTACACAAATTATTTGTTGTGTTATATTTGAGAGGGGTTTTGGTTGTTTGGATTAATATAATTAGGGTTTAGACGAGCGGTAAACAGGTTTGTAGCTGTTGGTAAACAGGTGAGAGTGGTGGCTCTCAATATGCATCATCGATGGATTTGCTTAGGAAGCAAGATATTCAGTGAGATTTCATGCGGCTTTGACTTTGGGTGAATAAATAACAATATGAAATTTAGTGAGACTAAATGAAACCGTAAGAAGCGATTAGGTGTTTTTTGGGAAACGGAGAAGGGTATTTTATGTAAATGAACACCTTAAATTATTTTCTTCCTACCCATTTTATTATTGTTTTCAATTTTCCCAATATCCATTAGGCTTCTTATCCAAAATGCTTCTCCTTTTAACAATTTCCTTTTTAAATGTTATGTTTGTGTGACAAATGTGTTGTTACTTATAACTTATGTTTTCAATACCAACATATTTCAAATTAAATTGCTGTTGAAGACTGTAATCTATGATTAGTTATCTATAAGACAACACTTTGCATTATTCATGGTTTATCGTTTGTTGTAATTACAGTGTTTTTCAATCAAGATGATGGAAGGAATCATTGCCACCTCATATTCTACTGGAGATAAGTTTTATATCGACCCTGCTAAGCTCTTACCTGTCTCCAGATTTCTCCCTCAACCAAAGTATGTTTTTTTACCTTCTTTAAAGTTAACCACACTGCTAACTAGGAAAACCAGATCTTAGTACAATCTCAAATAAAGAAGTGGCTGTATTGAGTTGTCAATGACTACTTATTGATAAAACTATTAAGCTTTGCTTAATATCAATCAGTTTATTGTTGTCAGTAATCACTACACTCTCATCTACACCACACGTGACTGGCTTAAAAAACACCATCAATTGCTTCAATCAATTTTTGGGATAAATATTTTTATGTAACTGCATCAAGTTCTTTTTTGGCATCTGGTCCTTGGGCCTTAACCATTTTGAGTATCCAAACAGTATATGTAGCATAATTGTTCCTGTTTCCTTCTCATTTTTTCAAATCGAACTCTTAGCAAGTTTTGGGTGCACATGATGTCTTTACACTTGATCACTGAATACAACAGGTAAGTCTATGATGAACAAGGTTTACTGATGCACCTATATTAGAATTTGCAACAGTTCTATTTTGCAACTTCTTTATGTATATGCTGCTTGATGTGGACAAAGACGTAGGAGTTTGTAACCTATACGGCATTGTAGAATATATGCTAGCATTCGAAGAAAAAAGTACTGAAAGTGCACATACAATGAATGCAGGGGTCAATCACAGGGTGGTGGTCGTGGAGGTGGAAGAGGTGGATTTCGTGGCGGAAGAGGTGGGGGACGTGGTGGTGGTGGATTCCGTGGTGGAAGAGGTGCCCCAAGAGGCCGAGGTCCTCCAAGAGGTGGGCGCGGTGGTGGTTTCAGGGGTAGAGGAGGAAGATAATGATTCTGTAATTTATTTCTACTATTTTTGAGCTAGCAAAACTGTTTTTTCTTTTGTTATTTTGGCAGTGAATGTTTAAACTAATGCAGTTATATTTATGCTGCAATCTTTTAGCCTTTGCTGGTCTATGTAACTGAATTCTAAGACAAATTAGCCTTGTTTTTGGGGGTGTTTTGATGTATCTTGTAGTGAGTTAAATATGTTCTCGCACATGCATCTACTCGTAGTTGGGATTTCTTTCTGCCTTCCACATTTTTTGATTTTAGTATGTTTATAGTATATTCATGTACTGTTTTATCAGCGCCAACTGAAACTTGCTTGCTATGCCGTATGCGTACTATCTAAAGCCTGTGTTGAGGTTCAAATTAATTTTGAATCTCCTACATGAAGCATCGATCTGAATTGTCGTTTCAGATTTAGGTTATGACTACGCATGCTTTAATTCAGTGTGATTGTTGCATCTGCGAGCTTCGTTCTTGGAATAGGTTTGTGAGTTGTGGCCACATAAACGCTTATCTTTGATTGGTCGTATTTGTTTATACTTGTTATATATACTGAATTTTGAGATATATTGCACTTTCAAAAAAGAAAGAAAAAGGCGATGATAAACATTTTAGAGCCCACACGTCTACGTTTTTACCTTTAATAATAAATCCCTTTCTCCTTGAAAATATGGTGACGTCTTCTTTATCCCATTATTGCACGAATCTTTTTCATCACGTCAACTGTTCAATTCAAATTTTCCTAACAGATGTTATGCAGAGGTGAAACATTTCAGCACTCAGCAGTAAAGAAATCTCGTAATTCCTGAGTATCGAAATTGAAAAGGGGGCTGTTTTGCTATCGTGTGGGGTAAAAAATCACGGCATACGATTGTAGAGATCAACTCATTTTAATTGCGGATTCTTTGGCCACAAGAATATTTTGATGGACTCAAAAGTGTCCTCTTTCGAAACCAATGAGTGAAGCTGAATATCATTACAACTATGTTGCGTGGGAGATAAAGGCCGAGTGAAGTTATATTTTTAACAAACTTTACTGTTATTTTGATTTTATAATCACATAAAACATTGAGTTTGATTTAAGGGCTAGTGGAAAGAAACAATTCAATAAAGATAAGATTTTAGATAAAAATAAGAACGTTTTACCTATATAATGAAGTTAGATTTTGTTCTTATTGGGTAATTCAAAAGATACATCTTATTGTTTCTTGTTGGTGAAGACGTAATGGTTGATAAATGCTTGAGGAATTTCGTAAGTGAGATTGCATTGAATGATGAAAGAGGCGAAGGAGATGAATTCAAAGGGGCTGTTTAGCATATATTAAGGCAATGAAATCCGAAAGTTTGAAGTTAATTGCATATAATAAATGTTAAGTAAAATGATCAGTAAAAGATCAAGAATATAAACAAAATGGAGGAATGACTTATTTTATTGAATAACAACAATGACTAATTTATAGCCATAAAAAAATAACTGCATGCGTAGTAAAACATAAAATCGACTTTAACAAGTGGAAAACGATCAAAGCAAATAACTAGTCTACCTACTTAATAGACATTTATTTAAAACACAAAGTACGAAAGAGCATAACAATCATCCTAGAATTAAGCAAGAACTTACCATTAAACGATCAAAACAAATAACTGGTCTACCTACTTAATATGCATTTATTTAAAATACAAAGTGAGAAAGAGCATAACAATCATCTTAGAATTAAGCAAGAACTTATCATTCCCTCCCTTAAACTGGCTGCTTACAAGCAGTTAGTTTACTTCTGAGATTTCACACATTCCGAGTTGGCGGCGAAACTTCAAAAAAGTCTTCAATTTTAATGGCTTTGTCAGGAGATCACCCACCTGATCATGAGAGCTGCAGTGTACCAGCTTCACAACTTCATCTCTAGTGAGATTCGTTAAGAAATGAAAGTGCATGTCTGTATGCTTACTTCAATCGTGCATCACTGGATTTTTAAAAAGTTTTATGATTGAGTTGTTATCACACATCAAAGTGGTGCAACCCAGTTGTGTATGATTCAATTTCTTCAAAATGCCTCTCATCCAAACTGCTTGACATGTACAAGCTGCAGCAGCTACAAATTTCGCTTCAGTGGTAGATAGCATAACGATAGGTTGTTTCTTCGATGACCATGAAACTGTGTCATTACTTAACAAGGAAACATAGCCGCTAGTGCTCTTCCCATCTTGAATGTCACCGACATAGTCACTGTCCATGAAAGCCAATAACTCCTCAAACCTTCCACTATTGTAGAAGATACCAAAATTTACCGTGCCTTTCAAATACCTTAGAGCCGTCTTCGCTGCCTACATGTGTAACTCAGCAAGTCGAACCATGTAACTGCTAACAAGATTAACAACAAACATCATGTTTGGTCTTGTTGTAGTAAGATACATGAGGCTGCCTACAATCTACTTATAAAAAGTCTCAACAACTTTAACTCCATTCTCATTTTTATGCATTTTAAAACCTGGAATGATAGGATTGTCCATTGCATTGCAAGTCTCTATACCAAACCGTTTCAAAACATCAAGAGCATACTTTCTTTGGTGTATATAAATACCTTCAGGTTTTTGAAGAACTTCTATGCCAAGAAAGAATCTCATTTTCCCTAAGTCAGACATATCAAACTTCTGCAACATTGAACTTTTAAAATTAGCAACCATAACTTCATCATTGCTGGTAAATATAAGATCATCAATGTAAATACTTACTATAAGGATTTTACCATCAACTCCAGACTTAGTGAACAATATTTGCTTTGTTTCGCACCTATGCAGTCCCTCCTTCACAAAGTAAACTTCAATATGACTAAACCAAGCTCGCGGAGCTTGTTTTAGTCCACATAGAGCTTTACGCAGCTTGTAGACCTTATGCTCACTTCCATGCTTCACATATCCCCTTGGTTGCTCCACATAAACGTCCTTATTCAGCTCACCATTCAAAAATACAGACTTGATATCAAGTTGATAAATTTTCCAATCTTTTAGAGCAGCAACTGCAATGATCATCCAGATAGTCTCCATCCTTACTACTGGGGCAAAAACTTTTGTACAATGAACACCATATTGTTGGAAATAGCCTTTGAAGACAAGTCAAGCTTTGTCTTATCTAATTCTCCATGTTCATTGAATTTGATCTTATAAATCCACTTGACCCCGATTGTTTTTGCTTCTTTTGGCAACTCGATCGGCTCCCATATTTTGTTCTTTTCAATAGTCATTATTTCTGCATCCATTGCTGTCCTCCAATGCGTATGCTTTGCTGCCTCTTCAAAGTTCAAGGGATCAATGGACATAAGAGAGGCCATATTAACTTCATTTTCCTCATCTGAAAGCCCTTCATCACTAACATAGTCATACATCCACCATGGAGTTCTTCTAATCCTTGGTTCCACATTTGAAGTTTCTATATCATTTGGAAAAGTTACAACTGCATCTGTTTCAGAATTTTGGGAAAAGCTTTCGGCAACATTTTCAACTACTTGGTTTGCACCATTTTTTTCATAATCAAATTCACGAACATCATTATCTATCGACTCATCATTCCATTCTAAATCCATCAACACTTCTTCTTTGCAACTTTTCTCCCATTCCCATTCGTTTTTTCTTTAAAGATCACGTCTTTACTTATCACCACTCCTTTTGCAATGGGATCATAGCGTCTATAGGCTTTAGATTTTTCACTAATACCTAGTAAATTACAGCACACATTTTTGTTCTCCAACTTGGTCCTCCTTGCATCTGGCACGTGCACATATGCTATGCACCTAAACACTCTAAAATGAGCAACATATGGTTTCACTCCACTCCATGCCTCCTTTGGTGTGATATCCTTCACTGCAAGTGTAGGACATCCATTCAAAACATAAATGGTTCCACTTCACGGCTTCAACCCAAAATGTTTTTGGCATTTTTTTCTTTGACAGCATGCATCTGACCATGTTCATCACTGTATAATTTTTTCTCTCAGCTACGCCATTTTTTTGTGGAGTGTATGATGTAGTTAATTGTCTTTTGATGCCTTCCTTCTTGCAAAATTCATTGAATTCTTAAGAATTAAACTTGCCTCCTCTATCAGTTCGCAAACACTTTATTGGCATATCTGTTTCTTTTTCAACAAGTTTCTTAAAGCATTTAAATATGTCAAATGATTCAAATTTTT
Source organism: Allium fistulosum (assembly GCA_030737815.1). Lineage (NCBI taxonomy): Eukaryota > Viridiplantae > Streptophyta > Magnoliopsida > Asparagales > Amaryllidaceae > Allium > Allium fistulosum. The sequence continues at coordinate 874,029,001 of CM060905.1, read as the reverse complement.
CAACCAAAAAATAAACCTATATCTTCCTACTGAAATCATCAATAATGCATAAAGAGTACCTTTTTCTTGCTACTCAAGACCGAAGAGATTGGACCACATATGTCTGCATGGATCAGTTGCAATTTTTGAGATGCTCTCCATGAGGCTTTTTTGTGGTATAGGTTCTCTATGTTGCTTTTCTATCAAACAATCTGCACAGGTTATAGTAGTTGTTAGAAGGGGTTTTTAAGCTCAAGGAAAAAGTTGAATAAAACTTTAGTTTTAGGGACAAGAAGTTTGCATTTTAGACTGAAGGACACTTTCTAGTGTAAATCACAGAATGATAGTCGAAACTATCATTTTCTGTTTACACTAAAAAGTGTCCTTCAGACTAAAAAGTAAACTTGTTGTCCCTGAGACTAAATTTTTTTGCAACTTCTTCCCTGTGCCTATTTTCCTGTTGTTAGAATGTTTGTAAGTCCATGAACCATCCTTTTAGATTGTTAAGTTCTTAGTCATTTATGACTCAAGTGACCATACCTACAGTGCCAGAGATGTGTAGGGTCCGATGTTGTTGTGAAAAAGCATGAGTTTGTTTTGAGTTGAGCCTTGGCCAGAAAACAAACATTCAGTTGGCACTTATTTGAGTTTGGATGATAGGTCCTCGATCTGGATGATAAATGCTACACCTCCAGACTGAATCAAGATAGCAAGGCTCTTTCTTGCAATTGTCCAATGCTTAGAAGGTTATTCTTCAACTCAGGGACTAGAAATACAGTCGTAACTGCATGACTAAAGTGATCAATCTGAAGTTTCACTTTTTCTTTCCCATGCACTTCCATTTTGGCATTGTTGCCTAACTTCACCACTTGTTTAAATTTGTCCTCGATCTCATAGAACAAGCTTCGATCTCCACACATGTGATTTGAACAATCCGAGTATGAAAACCAAGCATCTTCCTCACTTGTTCTTGTCATCTCCACATGAGCCATTAAAAGTATCCCTGCATGCTCATCTCTCCATGTAATTGACTTCCTTATTCCAGGTTGGACATTCATACCAAAAATAGCTAAGCTTGTGGCACTTATAGCACTCCACTGTGGATCTACTAAATGTTAGACGTCCTCTTTCGCTACCTCTATAATGCCCTCTACCATACCCTCTTCCTTCAATTCTTTCGTCAACGACAACCATTAAAACTTGATCCTTTCCATTGTTTTTGTGGAATTTTTGTTCATGTACAATGAGGGAACTTTGTAATTCATTAATGATCAATGCATCAATATCCTTAAATTCTTCGATAGTGCAAACTATATAATTAAATTTATCGGTCAACGATCTAAGAATTTTTTCTACGATGATAATATCTTTCATCGACTCTCCATACACCCTCATTTTACTAGCAACTGACATAACACGAGAAAAATAATATGTAATGCTTTCACCTATCTTTATCTCTAAAATCTCAAAATCTCTCCTCAATGCTTGAAGTATCAAGCCGTTTACCTTAGCATTGCCTTGATATTTCTTTTTCATTGAATCCTTCTTTGAGGTATCCTTTTCCAATATAGTCTCTAGAATAGTTCTATCTATTGCTTGAAAGAGTTCTTCACCTTAAATCTTTCAACTTAAGCTCCTCAAGCTTCTTTCGTTGCATTTCTATCAGAGTTGATCCACCTTCTAACTTTGTGTAGCCTGTTTCCACTAGACTCCAATACTACTTGCTTCTTAGAAAATTCTCCATAAGCATGCTTCAATGGTCATAGTGATATAGAAACGTGGTAATGCTGGCTGGACAAAATTTCCTTCACTTGACATCTCTTTTCCTCACTTTATTTGCAAGTCACTCTAAAGCTGCGACTTCCTTTCTTCTCAGGCCTGATATGGCTCTGATGCCAATTTGTTAAGTAAAATAATTAGTAAAAGCTCAACAACATAAACAAAATGGAGGAATGACTCATTTTATTGAATAACAACAATGACTAATATATAGCCATACAAAAATAACTAAATGCGTAGTACAACCTAAGAACCACTTTAAAATGTAGGAAACAATCAAAGCAAATAACTAGTCTACCTATTTATTAGGCACTTATTTAAAACAAAAAGTATGAAAGATCATAACAAACATCTTAGGATTAAGCAAGAACTTATCAATAAATTTGATATCTTATCATCAGTGGATGAATATACTTCCAAGGAGATGCAAACAGAAGAGATTAAAAATGTTGTGGATTTGTTTAATAAAGGTGGTAATGTTGTCGAGTATTATGCATATGGGGTGCATAATGTGTTGAATAATATCAGTGCAATAGTTACAAATAAGGATGATAATGGCGGTGAGAAGGGAAAGGAGCAAATAATGATGAAGATCAGTGATAATATGGTTTATCGTATTGATGATGAAGATGATGGGGAATAGTTTGGATTTTTTTATTGTGGGATGACTGTTGTACCAACGAATGCAGTGTTAAACATTGATGAGAAGAAGTGAGAAAGTGTTACTTATATTAATGGTAATGGCGAAAATAGGGTCTCTGATATTGTTAATGTTAGCTTTGTTATTGATAATTTTGAACATAGGGTTTTAGAAGGAGTTGTTTTCTTTAATGTTGATGGTATTATCTTAAAAGAACTTGATACTTCCTCTGATCAAAATTTTAGGCAAAGAGATGATGATTTTGATGAGCATAGATATTAATTCTCTTGCAAAAGATCTGAATCTGGTTATGTTAGGAAAGGAGATATAACTGGTTTATGCACTTTGGTTTTGGGCTTGGGGATGAGTTTTGATCATTATGTTCAAGGGTAGTATTGGAGCATTGACGCTGATCATGCTTTGGAAGAATGTATGGTGATTCATGTATTTTGAGCAATGTGGGGATCGTGTTATAAATCAGGGTGTGGATCTTGTTTTTGGAATGTGGAGAGTATTCTGGATCAAAAAGTTAATCATGTTTTGGAGTAAAACATGGTAGAGGATAAAGCAGATCGAGATAAGAGCGGATGATGTTCTCATCTTTTTGTTCAAATTGAAGCGGATATTGATTCTGATGTTCATCCTGATGATATGGACTTTGGGACTTCTAGGCCGGACACATTGGTGGATTTGGATTTTTGCGTTTGCTCGAGTTTGTTCACATCAATTAGCAGGAGTGCACGACTAGTCAATGCATGTAATAGAGCGGTTACTAGAGCATCTAACTCCAGCTCAGGTTTGATTGACCTTTTAGGCAGTATTTATTGTTCTAGTGTTTTGTGTGATTTATCTACTAGTGTCTTGCTTGATTTGGCTAGGAGTAAGAGTTTTGAATTTGATGTTGATCAGTCAAATATAGAGTATATTAAACATTAGGAGTTTACATAAACTAGGCAAGTGTAACAAAATAGGTCCTTTTTAAAGATACTAATATTGATATAACACTATTACAAAAAGAAAAAATAGACTATTTAGATAACAAAATTCATAGAAGTTTAGGGGTCTTTTACGCAATTCATTGGATTTTTCTCTCGACTACGTGTACTTTGGGGGGGCTTAATGCTAGGATGGAGAGAAAATTGTGTTATGCTTTTGTGGTCTACTATTAGTGTTCATTCTATGTATCTTATTTTCATGGACTTATGGGATAACTCATTACTTACTTTTACTAATGTTTATGGGCCGAACTCTAAGAATGATAGAATGGTTCTTTGGAGCAAGTGCCTAGGTCGAGAGCACTAGCTTTTGGCATATGGGTTTTTTTAACCCAGTTTGTGTTACTACATACGAAATTGGAATTTTATATCTTAGATAAAGAAAGCGATATTAAGATTTGGAGTTGCGGTAATAGTAAAGTTCTTTTATTTCGTTCTATAGATTTCTAAACTAATCGAGGACTAAATCAAATTCATTTGGAATGTTAATGCATCACCTAAAGCAAAGTTACACAAGTTGTTGATTTTACATAAGAAAATTAATACAATTGATTTTTAAGGGAAATTTTTTATTTATGGATCAAAAATCTATTTTTTGCAATTTAGATTTGAAAATTGTTACACGTTTATTACAATTGTTCCACACTAATTCTATTCTTTTAAACGCCATTAGTATTTTGATTTTAACATTATTAATAATGATCTCAATTGTGACTTTTATTGGAGTAGCTTTAGGTTTTATATACTAGCGGTCATAGGATTTTACTAGGTATAATCTTCACTATTATCTGTTGGTACTGATGGTTTAAAAGAAGTCAAAAAGCTAATATACATTCTGCTAATTTGATTTATGCTTTACTTTATTTTGTTATAATTGAATAGCCAATCTTAGCTATAAATTGGGGGATTTTGAATTCACAAGGGATAATAAATTTTATACCCAATTCCTCGAATTATTTTACTTAAACTTTTATTCCTTGATTTCTTTCCAAAAATTCAATTCCATAGATTTTATAATTTATTATACTGGACAATCCAAATCAACCACATCATCCAATATAAAATCATCACATGATATCAAATATTCAGAACACAGAATATTAAATAATCTAATACTTTTGAGGAATCCAGTTGGATCCCTCCAACCTGTTTCCCTGCATCCACAGACGTTAGCACAATATAAAATACCAATTCCACTTCAAGGTGGAATATCGCGGTATATGGGTTTTATATAAAATATCATCCGCTATTATGCGGCGCATAGGGTCTCATCCGCTACATAATGCAGAAATATCAACAACTCCAATATATACATATGCCAATATGTAAATGTTGCTATATACTACTATATATATAGCACATCAATCAATGCAATCATCCAATCAATTATTTAAATTTAACCATTTAAATTTAAATTAAAAATTCAGCTAAGTGAGATTAACTCACCTTTGCTTTTTAATTTGCAGTCCAAACCAACCAGCCTGTTTCTCTATTGATCTGGACCTCGAATAAACATTACACGATTTATTAATACTTTAGATATTTGGACCGTCCATTATCATTTAATAATCTATTTTTAGACAAATAACTTACCTTAATACTTTGTTTTAACATAAGTTAATAAATCTATTTCCTCCTCCCTAAAAGTAAAATTCTCTTCTGTTTATATTAAAATATAAATGCTTCTAAGCTCACTGACTTACTATATATATATTGTTTCCCTCAGCACCTATATACATATATCAAATTTTAAAACAGAAAGGCTTTTATTTCTTACTGTAATAAATTTTCTGTTTTAAACTTACATATATATATATATACACACTTAAAGATAGGAAATATATATATATATATATGTAAGTTTAAAACAGAAAATTTATTACAGTAAGAAATAAAAGCCTTTCTATTTTAAAATTTGATATATGTATATAGGTGCTGAGGGAAACAATATATATATAGTAAGTCAGTGAGCTTAGAAGCATTTATATTTTAATATAAACAGAAGAGAATTTTACTTTTAGGGAGGAGGAAATAGATTTATTAACTTATGTTAAAACAAAGTATTAAGGTAAGTTATTTGTCTAAAAATAGATTATTAAATGATAATGGACGGTCCAAATATCTAAAGTATTAATAAATCGTGTAATGTTTATTCGAGGTCCAGATCAATAGAGAAACAGGCTGGTTGGTTTGGACTGCAAATTAAAAAGCAAAGGTGAGTTAATCTCACTCAACAATAATGTTACTTTTAAGGATTTTCTTAATTAAGTAAAATTTCATATAGATATTTTGAAGGAAAAAATTATTTTTAAAAATAGGAAAAATAATAATGTTTAGCATCTGCTTTAGTGAATATTTCTAATGACAACTCTTCAAATTCTCTACTTTTACTAAGAAACTAAACTAATTTTAATTTTTTTAGCAAATGTTTTATATATGCTTTTACTTGGTTTGTTCTGGTTTTTTAAGCTTAATCACGATGTATCTTCCAGTCCTTTATTTTCCCATATACTTCTATGTAATTTGTTTTGATCATTTTGGCTTAGTCACATTGCGGCTTTTAGTTGCTCTCCTTTTCTCATTTGCTTCTACTTAGTTCGTTCTACTTACCTAGGTTTAGTCTTGTTTCATCTTTAAATTCTTTCTTTTCCCTCATGCTTTCACTTAGTATATTTGGCTTTACTAGGCTTAGTCATGATGCAATTTACAAATCTCCCCTTTCATATATAGTTTACTTAGTTTTATTTTGCTTACATGTGTAGTTATGGTATTCCTGTTCCCTCTTTAGTAGGTGTTACTTTTTACTATTACACCTATCTTAGTCATTTTATTTATTGGTCTTATTATCAGTTTATTTTTGTCTTTTGCATATATGTATGTAGTGTATGTATGTATGGATACATACATACATACGTACGTACGTACGTACGTACGTACGTACGTACGTACGTATGTGTATGTATGTATGTATGTATGTATGTATGTATACATACATATGCATGCATGTATGTGTTGATCTAACATTTGCTATTAAGTTTGTTTTATCAACTATTGGGATTGTAGTTTATTTTGGTTTTTGGTTAATGCTTATTTTATTCTATTATATACCTACTTATTAGGTTTAAGGGTATTTTAGTTTTTATTTTACTGGTTTATGGGATAAAGTTTTTTTTTTAAATGGTACTTAGATACAACATGTCACTGTGACAACATAACACAACTCACATGTCAATATATGTATGAATCACGCTACGCAAGTTTCGAACTTGTGACCTCTCGCACCAAAGTCGAATCACTTAACCACTGGGACAATGGTGGTTGTCTTTATGGGATAAAGTTACATGCAAGATCTATTGGTAATTTCTTTTTTAAGCGTAGAATAAAATTATACGAGTGCTTCAACTTATTTTCTTAAAAAAGCATATTGTAGGCCATATATAAGGGCCAACCAAATATTTTATATAGATATTTATCTCTACTTCATTTCTTGTGCAAAATTTCTTTACACATGGCAGTCAACAACCAAAGAAGGTTTCTCTAATTCATTTCATATTTAATACTCCCCACCATTCAAACTACTACATTTCCCTTTATCAAAATATAATGTTTCTTTTAGCTTTAATTCATTCTTGGATCAGATTCCTTTATAAGTCAGATATGAGGTTGTTGTGAAGAGATCATTGCTTGCTTAGTATGATTGAAATGTGAGGCACTTGTCCAATTTTGGCTGTTTATGACCACATTTAGATAATTGCATCATTCAAAAGCATTTATGGTTGACCGTTTATAATTCTGAAGCAACAATTCGATCTCTTAGCAATCATCTACGCAACTTCAGATTTCATATAGTATTTCATAACCTTGTTCTTTTTTATTTTTTTCTTCGTTTTAATAAAACAATTTAGTTATCATTTTATATCTAAGCTATGTATTGGTGGTTTTTTAGTCATATTGCTTGAGATTTTTCTTTTTTTGTATGTGATAAAAATTTATAGGCAATAAGATATGTGCATAATCTCTTTCAATAGACTTATACTTGAATTGTGAATTGATGCTTTCAATTTCCTTTCTCAACAGCATGCTGCTTTTATTGTCCATAGAAAACTATAATACGTGTAAGAAATTTTTTTAGTGCTCGTTAGTTCCAATATATTCATCACATAATAAGCATTTTGGATTATTTGGTGTTTGCCATTTCATCATTTTTACTTTTTTTGTTAGCTTGATGGAAAAATAAGAGCAAAAAAAGCCATGATGTGGATAATTGTATTTCATATGCATTTGTACTAGTTGATTTCGGCTTAATTTCCTCTAATAAAATTCAAGATTCTTTTAAAGGAAATTTTTTTCCTTTGCTATTAAGTATCCATTTCCAATAATCACTAACAATGCACTTGTCAACTAGTAGCTTGGCAATTGCGCTTTTATATAAATATGTTGCTGGATAGAAATCTTGATGCCATTCACCGTCTTTGATTATCCCTGCACCATTATCTCAATATCAATAGCATTTTTTTACCCCATAATAACTAGATTATTCCAACCTAATAGCTCTACCATAGACTAGACTTCCAACCATAGATTAAACTATACACTTGTTAAACTGCCATCCTGGAATATTCTATTATATTTTTTCACTAAATTCTCTAAAAGTAAATATGTTTCCAAGTACTTAACAAAGAATTATTTGGCAACAATTAAAAAATTATCATTTTAAAGTGTTTTCTTCTCAATCATTTGGCCCACAGGGAATCTTATTCAAAAATCTACAAAATAACTTTAATTTGCAAGTGTTACTATGGTTTTCTAAATTCCTTATGCCTAAGCCCATTCACTTTTAGGTTATCCTTTACTCTCTTATTTCATTTTATTGGAGTCACATTTATATATAAAGTTAACATAAATTCTTTCTTTTGTCTTCATTGGTGCATGTGTTATTTGATGAGTCCACATTCAATAAAGAATAATGGCATAAATATTAGTTTGAATTTGTTTAGCTCTTCCAACTATTAAGAGTAATTTTCCAGACCATGTGCTTATTTTTTTTATCATGTCTATAAGAGTATCACATTCAGTCTTTTATTTGATTTGCAGAGAGGGGTAGTCTTAGGTACTTGATTGGTAGGGATTCTTCGACATGTAAACTCTCTAAAACATCCTCCTTGTTTTTGTGGTTTTGTTAGTGTTTGGTAAAACATATTTTGCTTCTGGCCAACGATAAATCGTGATGCCGTAGATCATACCAGAAGAAGCGATCACTGCCAAAGATTTAGCAAAATTAAGAGAACTCCTTCAATAGAGCTAACTCAGATGGTCAGCCCATGGCTTTTGCGATATGGGGGATCGATTTGATTGACATCCTGCCAATAGTGAAAGGAGGAGCCAAATATGCTATAGTTGCTGTAGATTATTTCACAAAATGGGCCAAAGTAGAAACACTGGCGACCATAACCACAAAGAAAGTTATTAACTTTATTACTAAAAACATCAATTGTAGGTTTGATGTGCCGGATAAAGTCATTACCGACAATGGAACACAGTTTGAAAGTGTCAAGTTCAAAGACTTCTTTAAGCGCTTCCGAATTGAAAGAGCTTTTAGGCAGTGGCTCATCCGCAAGAAAATGGGAAGGTGGAAGTGATAAACAAGATCATCAAGTCCACTATCAAAAAGCGACTGGCAAAATCCAAAGGAAACTGGGTTGATGAACTTTTACTCGCACTATGGGCTTACAGAACTACTCACAAAGCGGCAATCAGCCACACTACGTACGCCCTAGCATATGGTTCAAAAGCATTGATTCATGTTGAATTAGAAGTCCCCTCGCACCGAAGGCATAACTTCAACCAAAAACAAAACGAGCAGCTCCTGCTCGAATCACTGGATATGGTTGATGAAAAAAGAGAAGAAGCAGAGCTGGGAACTGCCGCCCACCAAAAAAGAGTAGCATGGTACTTCAACTCCAACGTTCACAATCAAACATTCGAAGTGGGAGATCTTATGCTCAAGCGATTTTACCCCGTTCCGGGGGCTTTCGGACCAAACCGGGAGGGACCATATGTCATTAATCAAAATCTAAGAGACGGGACTTTCAAGCTAGCAACCGTCAACGAAACTCAAGTTCCAAAACAAGGAATAGCGAATCACTTCGCTGTTACTTTGTCTGAAAGCTATCTTATGTTTTTTTTTATTTTTCAGCAAATAAGCCATCCCGAGATACCGGGGGCATTGTATATAGGCAAAAAATGCCCTACTTTCCTTGATAAAGTTTGCTTCTTGAACCAAACCAACAAAACCATGTTCATAATGATTATCCGCTGGGTCGACGGAAGCAAATCGACTCAAACCATTAGATCGACAGAACCTTGTCTTGGCCTTTCAAAAATCAATGTTGCTTCGACAACATCGAGAAGCCTAAAATCAACACTCCTTGCATTTCTCAAAGATAAGCAACACCGAGGAGTCCCAAGAGCTGCTCATCCCATAAGCCACGTACTAAACTAATAACTCCTCACATTGCCCGAAGATAGGCAACACCGAGTAAAAACAAAAGCCGCGCACCCCATAAGCCACGCACTAAAATAATAACTCCCCATGTTGCCCAAAGATAGGCAACATCGAGGAAAAACAAAAGCCGTACACCCCATAAGCCACGCACTAAAATAATAACCCCTCACGTTGCCCAGAGATAGGTAACATTGAGGAAAAAGAAAAATCGCGCACCCCATAAGCTGTGCACAAAACTTTGAAACATGCTCCTCACATGGCTCGAAGATAGGCAACGCCGAGGAGCACCAAAAATGGCGCATTTCATAACCAACGCCAACTGCTCCTATAATCTGGAATAATGAGCACGAATCCAACAAAATTGGAATGCTACAAACCAGCTGAAAAGTCTCAACTAAAGATAATTAAGGGTTGAAACTGCCCTCAATTAACTTATGCACTATGCGCCTCTGAAATACGCATGGATTGCATACTTGTTGAAATATCACACGAAGCTTGGATTGCATGAGATAGTTGCAAAACTTCCAAAAAAGGAGAATCGAGTCGTAATTTAGCCAAATTTTAAATAAAGATTATGTAAACCCTAAATTACCGATTATCTGAAATTTTTTTGTAGTAAACAACCATGTGAACTGGGGGGCATAAATCGGTACTTGGATAGAAATGCACGAAACAATAAGGTCACGAGTTATGTCAGTCCAAACAAAAAATTTCCAAATAATTTTTAAACAAAGAAGTTAACAAACAATTTCTAAACAAAAATTCTCGAAGTTCTGTTAATTTCTAAAGTTCTAAGAATCTCTAAACAAAAATTCTCTAAATTCTATTACTTTCTAAAGTTCTATGAATTTCTAAACAAAAATTTTCTAAGTTTTGGTAATTTCTAAAGATTCTATTAACTTCCAAAGTGCTGTTAATTTCTAAGTTCCGTTACTTCGAACGAAGGGCTTTGGCTATAATCATAGAACTAGAAAACTATGAAATAAAACAAGCACAAGTACACATAACACATATAAACAGACAGATAAGAGTACAACCAAAATATCGATATATTGCTTAAAATTTTCTGTACACAGGGTCAAAATGTGGGGGCCGTACCCACAGAACAGCGGCCAACAAAAAGAAAATACAGATCTACATTAAAGATGCAAAGTGCAGTCTCTACACTTAAACAAAATGATCAGCAATAGTTTTCCATTGAGCCTCAATCATTGCGCTGCAGGCGGTCACTTCTTGCTTTAATTTTTCTTCCTCTGCGTGAACCTTTTTTATTTCGTCTCTGTAGATGATTTCTATTCGGGTATGGGCTTCTTTCGCCTCTTTCAGCAAGTCAGTATTTCTCTTGCTCTCTTGCAGCGCTGCCGCTTTCTCTTCCTCCTGCTGCTTAATCTTGGCATCATGATTGGCCAATGTCCTCTCAAAGTCGTCCTTCTCTGATTCGAAAGAGAGGAACTCTTGATAATTATTGCGATTCATATCTGCCAATTATTTACAGAGTTTCTCCCATCCTTTAACTTGTTCTAAGTCGCTCTGAATGGCCCGGAGGTGCGACATGTACTGATCTTTACGGACTGGTCAAATCGCGATCGAACTTAACCCCTTTTAAGAACCAACCAAGAAGCGCTGCCTCAAGTTTAGGGGGACCGAAGGAAGGACATAGGCAGGTCTCCGGTGGAGGCGAGAAGCACCGAGGGCAGTAGTAACAATAGAAGATGACAAAATGTGAGTTGAAGGCGGAAGCGGGGCAGAAGTAATAGGAATTTTTTGGCCCATAGAAGTGTGTTTTGGAGCGAGCTATGAAGAACGAGGACGACGTTCAAACTTCGAATTTTTTGATGGTTCATCCCTCTCCTCAAGAGATCTCCTCTTCTCGTACCCGTCTTTATATGATCGGCTTCGATCCCTTTCTTCCTGGTGGCGGGTTTCAGCTTCGAGTTCTTTCCTCCTCCTATATTCCTCCTCCGTTTCTTGGAATTGATGATGGGTGGAGGTACGCTTGGAATACCGCCGTGAGTCAGTAAACTCTTCAAAGTCGTCATAGAAACCTTGTTCTCTCATCATATCTGGCATAAAACATACATAAAAGGTTTCAAAAACATAAGATAAACACTATAAGAATGAAAGAATGAATGGAAATGAGTGTAATCCTAGTGTAATATGCAGTGAGCTTCTAACGTAGGCCTAAAACGTCATCACAAACCAGGACGGACGACGGTCGTAGGTGGAACCGGACTAAATTCAGCTGTTGTGGGCAGAACCGAATAACTTCCGGCACAATATCACTCGAGCGAGGAGGCGTCGTATCAAATTTAAAATCTGCTTCCATGAGTTCATCAAAGTTAACATAAACATCGTTGAAATCCCCGAATTCCGCTCCGACATCTTTGCTTGGAGAGTCTCGGTGACCTCCAGACTCTGGAGCTTTGTCTTTATTACTTATACGAGGGAGAGGCAAGCTCGAAAGAATGGGGCTCATACCTGGGGTTTCGTTACATGATTCGGAGTCCTCATCATCGGATTCTGCGAAGAGATCATCACTTGCAGTAGACTCGTCGCTACTACTCTCGAACTCTCCTTCTTCTTTTTGCATGCCCAATGCGGCCTTGCCTTCTCTTTGTCCGAACTCCTCTTCTGCTTCCTCCAAGATTGGAGGCATTCTAACCGGGCCACTTAATCCAGTCACAGTGTCATTCCTTCCCTCGCGGGCCTCATTTGTTGATCTTCTAAACGGGCTCCCTCTCCCTATAGAGGCACCTTCCCCAGAATCGTGGTAGGAAGAAGTAGATCTCGTATAAACTCTGGAGCGAGCAAGAGAGGGAATTTCAACTTGAACAACAGATCTACCCGAAGCCACCAATCCATATCGCCGCAAGTTTTCATCAATCAGTAATACTTTAACACTTCTCTCCTCGGCGTCAATAGCCATTAGAGTTTGACAAACTTCATCGAGAGTAGCGTCTCTATTCGGCCTTGGAATAACTGTAAGAGACACATGGCTGGTTAGAAACTCCATTACAATTGATCAGAGCTCGAAGAATAAAAAAGAAATTTACCCCCTATCGTCCACCGACGATTGAACCCCTCGGGGCATCTAACAAAGAAATATCACGTCTTAAATTGCGATAGGTTGCTTTGTAAGTGTAGGATAATTTTCTAGTTTCTTTGAGCTTTGATTATAATCAAGGAGGGACAATCATCTCCCCTCTTGAACGCTAGGAAATACCGCAACTCATCAATGCTTGGAGCATGGTTGAACGCCCACATGAAAAGAACATGTAGGCAAGTCAAGATGGCATAGCCATTAGGATGAAGCTGAAATGAGCAAATACCCAATTTCGAAAGAGTCTCACGTAGAAAGTCATTAAAGGGAGGCATGGATCAATTCAAACACATGTATCGGTGGCAAGCAGTGTACCTCGGGGGAGGCATATGAGCGAAATAGTCATTCTCTGGCAGATGCACATCCTCTTGAGGAATTCTATGTTGCACACAGATGTTATGAAGAACCTCGGAGGAAACCAACAATGAAGATCTTTCTAGCGGATTAAGCAGAACTCTATAGTTGGAAGGCGTTCGATCCACGATGGGCCCAACCGGGACTAACTAGCCATACTGAGCTTGCGAAGTGGATGATGACTCGGCTTTTGAGAGCCCTGGGCTTCCCCTGCTTGACTTACAACGCATGGATGAGTGCTTCATTCTAAATAACAGAACTCGCATCCAAAATGGTCAGGTAAATCTATCCTAAACTAATAGCTTCCCTTGCCACACTTGAATTCCAAATAAACATTAACTTGAAGTCGACACTTTCAATTTCAAGTGTGAACTAGAGCAAGTGCAGTGTGCTATCTATATAGGATAAACTCGGTGCTCAAAACACTACGAACGCCCTATGCCGTGTAGATAGCTCGCTCGTAGTGGAAGAAGAAAAGAACTTCTCATGTCACTTCGTTTTCTGCTTTCGTTTCTACTTCCTGTACACTTAACCGTTATCGATCAATGATCGATAATGGATCCATTGTCCGAAGCAATATGGAAAACCCTTCTCACTATAGGGATGTTGAGCGTGCAACAAGCAAGCGGGATAAGCCTAAATTCTATGGAAGAATCGAGATCGACTATTGATATGTCGTGCGGTGACATCTACAAAACTGGGCATAAATCGATTCTGGTCTAACGGGCAAAGATAGCAAAACGTGTCAAGCATTCGGCCAAAGCCCGAACACTATTCCGGGAAAGAACTCAAGACCTGATTAGCTATCTGACCCGTTAAACCGTAATCGACTCGAACTTCTCACGATCGACATTACAAATTGAAACTCGTCATCAAATCATTACACAAACACAATAATTAAGAAATAAATTAAGCGAACCCACCTCTGACTGACTTCAAGAACACAAGAGTGATCGAAGATGTAGAATCAACGAGACGTGGATGGACCGCTGGCAGGTTAGGAGATGGGTCGACAATGATTCGAAGGCGAGCTAGGGTTTAGAATCGATCGTGTGAATCAACAACAAAATTATAGGTCGGCTATGGTTTCATGAAAAACAAGAAGAGAATCACGGCGTAGAGCTTAGATAAAATGGATCTAAGGAGGTGATGAATCGAGTCGAGCAAGTGCTTGAATCACCTGGAATTGAATTGCATAGAAGTTGGATCGCAAGAAGAAGCAAGAGTAATTCGGGTCAAATGAGATGCTAGGTCGGCTCAAGCATATATGTAGGCAGACGAGAAATGAAGCCCAATTTTCACTAAGGCATTGGTCATATGCGATCCATAATGAATCGCTGGCGACCCAACTTTTGAAGGCAATTACACATGGATCGGTGGCGATCCATAAACAATGGATCACTGGCGACCCATAATAAGGGGGTAAATTTTTTCTCCGCTTCATCCTCCGACATTTGTTCATCGTTCTGAAGCAGTCCGGGAAATTAAGTGAATAAATTTGATCAGTTACGACAAGCAATAGCAGTCGGAACCAAATCCAAATGACCAACAGCATGATCTACCACGCATTCCTGAAACTCCAATGCAATTACTTGAAAATCGACGGACATATATTGAGAGCGATAACTTCCAGAGCACGCCTCGTTTACAACGAAGATGCACTTTGGAAGGAAAATGTTATTCGGGTTTTCAACCCAGCATGACCCAATAGGAGATAGAACAATCTCTATTATCTGAATGGTTCAGAACTTAACCCGAAGGGCTAAGGAAAAGAATCAACGAGACCCAAGCTATAGTAATGAGACAACGACTTAGATCGACTAAACCAAGAGATCAGCATTCTTTCAGCCTATCAGCGGTTGAGTGCAAACATCCAATAAACTACCATCAAAACGGAATAACGTGCAACGAGACTACACAAGCAACGACGATACAAGGCCATGGAAACATCCCAAACTCCAAACTCCAAAGAAAAACATCTGAGTGCTTGGAACGCCAGCAACCCATGCCCTATGGATCGCTAGAGACCCATGCAAAATGGAAGGTCGCTCTACTAAATGGAAGAAGATAAGGAAGGAAGAAATATGACGAAAAAAATATGCTAAGTGTATGGGTCGCCATCGACCCATACACCATGGATTGCTAGCGACCCACGCTTCTCTACAATTCATCAACGAGGCAACCAAGCAATGCAACGGCTAAGTTATTAGCTCACGTACGAGCGAACTTTATGGGTCACTAGCAACCCATAGGCCATGGGTCGCTAGCGATCCTATGGTTTTGGCTCGGATCGCGAGCTAAACCCCTTAAGGTCATTCCCTACCTACCTACGAGCAGTTGATGAAGTGGCCTGGTCCAGAAGTCCTCCATTCTTTATAAATACAATCCTACCTGCAACATAAACGAGATCTTCTCCGGACTGGTTGCTGAAGCTCTACTGGAAACCTTTTTCACCTTCTGCCTCCCTCACAACAATCTCCAAAGGAATTCATTGTGATTCTCCAATGGATTCCAACTCTGAGGATTCATTCTACTTAGAGATAATTAAAGTCGTATAACCAAACACATCTTGTAATAGCAATCAATCTATAATAAAACTATAAAGTTAACGTAGGCTTCATTAACAGTCGAACCACTATAAAAATTCTCCATCTTCTTTTATTTGCCATTCTTTTTCTTTATCTGTTACATGTGATATTGCTCTGTCAGAACAGGGCTGGTGCTTTCAAACTCTAATTAGGGTATTGATCCATTTTTTGGGTTAACACACACACAAACACATCACTTTATATAAAAGGGTTAACAAATATTTATGCCAAAATATTTTAATCTTTTAAAAAAAACCGTACTCCTATATTATAAAGATGGACTTGTTTTTAAGATTTTAAAAATCTTTATTTTACAGTTCAAAAATGTCTATTTAAAATATATCATAAAACTATTAATTTATAATATTTAAAAATCATACCTCTTATTTTAAAATAAATTCCTTCTTTTTAAATATTCAAGAATAATTATTAAAACATATAAATTTTCGAAATCACTTAAAATCCTTTTAAAACTAAATCTTCACATTATAGTAAAGTAAAGTACTAAAAATATGGCCCACTGTGCTATAGCACTAAATAGGGAAAATCATCCATGTCATTAAATATGGCATCCAACACATCATATGTCAAAATATATGAAAAGTAAAATCAACTATGTGAGGAATTCAGTTGGATCCTTCCAACCCGTCCCCTACATCATATAGGGTATATAAGCAAATAATATAACCGCTTCGAGGAAGTATCGTATAAAAATGGTCATCTACTCTTACACGGGAATGTAATAGGGTCTCATCTGCTGCAGGGGTGGGAATATATCCAAACCAATTGATAAATATAGTAAATCATCAAAATAAGAAACAAACAACATAAATAAAATTATCCACACTTATATAAAGATATAAACGGGCCACAGAGGTGACTTAACTCATAGGAATTTTAGTAATCGCCAAAACGTTCCGTTTAAATTAAAATCGAACAGGCGTTCAATTTTAACCTAAATTTCTACTAGCTCCAACCCATCCAATCCAACTTCATGATACGATCACAATGTAACTCGTCACACTCAATTTCGACCTCGTATGAAAAGGTTATACATTTATAAGATTCATGAATTTAAATAATATAATTATTCATTTAATTACAAAATTAATCACGGTCTTTAACCTAATCACATTGCCTAATCCTTGCATCGTTCGTTCCAAGCACGGCACGTTAAGCCCAGCCATTAAACTTTG
The DNA here is from genome assembly GCA_030737815.1 of Allium fistulosum. NCBI lineage: Eukaryota > Viridiplantae > Streptophyta > Magnoliopsida > Asparagales > Amaryllidaceae > Allium > Allium fistulosum. The sequence continues at coordinate 874,011,865 of CM060905.1, read as the reverse complement.
ACCGCTTATTGCCCTGCCTCCAGGCCACCACGCTACTTGTCCAGACAATGACAAGCTCGTCGATTCCAGCCTTGATCTCCCTAGTGCCGCCACTGCCACGAAATGTCGAACCAAAACAATCCACCATTCATGGCAAATGCTGCCGCTGTGGACCGTCATAGTCCATCACCACCGTCCAATCGCTTCATCTTCACATGCTCTACAACTTTGTAGTTGACAACTTCACTAAAAAATGTCTTGAGTGGCGTTGATCAACGTAGGCCTTTGGATCCTTAGACTTAGAGGAAGAAGAATGGCCGCTCTGTTTATTTTCTAGGGTTTTGACCAATTGTGAGGTCCTTATATAGAAGTTTTCTTTCAAAACACTATTCACATCGAATTTTCATGAACTCCAATCGAAGCGTGCTGCCTATCGTTCTATGCTAATTACCCCCATTCCAAACACAATAGAACTAGTATCAGAATCCAATTCCATTATATATAGAAATTAGCTTTTGAAATTGAATTATATTAATTTAAATTCTTTTAATTAAATTCTATGCATTTCAAGATCGCATGATCAAACGATACGTCCGATTGTTACGAAATTCGATGACGTATAATAATTCACTATTACGAATCCAATGAGACCGGTTTCATCAAAATTCGAAACTTTGCCCAGAAGGCTATTGTCACACATTAATTAAAACTAATTATTATTAAATCAGGTTATTCACCTTTAAATTCAAAAGTTTACTATTTTTATTCTTATTCAAATAGAATTTAAATCAGCATTCGAAATCATTTTTATTCACATCACATTGAAGATTTTATAATTTTAAACAATTCCAAACATTCAATTTAACAATTAAACTATTAAATAAATTGCTGAATTTGTAAGTTGTTTAACTTATAAAATTAACATTTTAATATTTAAAATTAATTAAATATTCCAAATTCAAATGATTAAAATTCTAGGTCGTTACAAGAAATGAAAAGAAGAAAAGAAAAAATGGAGTATAGGAATTATTAAATGAAAGAGAAAGTGAAAATAGGTTGATGTGAGTTTTCAGTTTGCCAAAAAAGAAAAATGTATTCACACATGAAAAATGTGTTCCCTGCGTGAATGTCCCCCCTTTTGTTCATGTGTGTATTCCTGTCTTTGTTTTCATGAAGTATGTGAAATAGGGAAAAGCGTGAATCCTCCCTTGCGTGCCCATGTGTCCATATATACAAACTGATATTACTTCAATGCCAAGTAAAAGCAAAGGACAACATTAAATGCAAACAACCAAAGTTGTCATGCAAATACAATAGGTATGGTGAATGTGTATGGTACAGAGGATTTGATCTCGTGTATGTATTGTTTAAGTTCTGGAATAGCTAGTGTTAAAAGTTTTAGGGTACAATGCACGTTCGCGTATGAGTCGTGAATGACAAAAATAAAAATAAGATCGCGTACAATAATGTAATACGATTACAAAATAACTATAAAATACACCGATTAACTTATTCTGAAAAATTTAAGAAATAACCACGTTTGCCACAAAACACGTCAAATGAAAATTTAAATATTTTCCAATTAAAAATTATGGAAAAATCCCATAAATTAAAATAAAAATACTACACTAAAAATGGGTCATTACAACATCCGATGATGAAGGTTTGGGTTAAGAAGGAAGATAAAGGCGAAGATGAAGGCAAAGATAAAGGCATCCAGGAGGAGCAATTTTCAATCAAAGGTGAGATTTCAAAAATGGAAGGTAAGATGGGAGTTGATGGTGAGTGTGTTCTTAGGGAGGAGGAGGAGAAGTCGGATGTCAACTTAGAAAAGAAGAGTGGAGAAGTTAACATGAAAAAGGGGAGAGTGAACTAGAGGAGTCAGAAGTGGAAACTAGTGATAAGAGAGTAGAGGAGAAGTTTATGCCCCATAGCAATGGATCTAAAAAAGTGGAAGAATCCGATGAAGGTTAATCATGTGGATAAAAGAGTTGAGAAAGGAGGGGAAAAGGCTCTAGAGGAAAATGAATTATTACAATACTTTGATATTGTAAAATGTCTTGTATTATTGAATTGATAATCTTCAGATAGTAAAATACAAGGTACAATCGGCAACAATATTTATATAGAAAAGTAAAGTGGGCTGAAGGCCCAGATAGAGACTTGCGATCCGATTTACAGCTGAGAAATGTTGTGAGCCATCGATCTGGTCGAACGGTCACGATCTTGGTTTGCTTGATGGTTCGGATTGATATATCTGTGTTAGTTACTTTATTATGCTCCCTCAAACGAAACTGGGGTTTCATACTTCTTTCTCTTCCATGGCGGCTCGACTACCACTGAGTTCGTCTCTGAAACGAGTAAAGTTTCTGGATGAAATGGCCTTAGTTAAAACATCTGCGCGTTGATAGAGAGTGGGAACATGTTGAATTTGTAGCTTTCCAGTTCCTGTTTGTTCTCGAACAAAGTGAAGATCAATCTCTAAATGCTTCGTTCTCGAGTGCTGAATGGGGTTCATGGATAGCGATATGGTACTCAGATTATCAACCAAATTATTGGCTTCTGATTGATCTCGAACCCTAATTCTTTGAGTAAGGTGCTAATCCATATAACCTCAGCCGTGGTGCTTGCAATGGCACGGTATTATGCCTCCGTGCTTGATCTCGAAATGGTGGCTTGCTTTTTGGTGCACCAAGAAATGGGATTTTTACCGAGGAATACACAGTACCCAGTGATGGATCTTCTGTCATCCAAGTCGTTGGCCCAATCCGAATCACTGTAAGCCTGTAAACTTAAATTTCTACAAGGTATTAATCTTAACCCATAATCAATTGTCCCTTTAATATACCATAGAATACGTTTGACTGCACACCAATGTTCGTTAGTTGGGGCTTGCATATATTGGCACACCTTGTTAACACTAAAACTGATGTCGGGTCTAGTGATAGTAGCGTATTGAAGAGCCCCAACAATACTCCTGTATTGTTTTACATCTTCAATGTGTTCACCTTTGTTCTTTCTTAGTTGAAGATTGCTGGTTATAGGAGTGGGAAGAGCTTTAGCCTTATTCATATTAGCTCTAACCAGAATGTCAGACATGTATTGTTTTTGCGATAGAATGATGCTTGAATCTGCTTGCCTTTGAATTCGTATGCCCAGAAAATAATTTACATCACCCATGTCTTTTATGGCAATTTGTCTGTCCAAGTACTTTATGACTAGCTCTATTTCTTGTTGATCATCACCTGTGATAAGAATATCATCAACATAAACTAAAATGTAGATGCTATTACCCTTTTCTCTTCTAGTATAGAAGGAGTTGTCAGATTTAGTAGCAGTAAATCCTAATTTGACTAGTATACTTTTCAGTTTCTCATACCAAGCCCTTGATGCTTGTTTTAAACCATAAATGGCCTTATGTAGTTTGCATACTTTACTGCTGTTGGCTTTAGTGCTGTAACCTTTAGGCTGTTGCATATATACTTCTTCCACCAAGTCCCCATTTAAGAATGCATTGTGTACATCTAATTGTCTTATCTTCCATTGCTTATGCATAGCAATGGTTAGTATAATTCTGATGGTGGCTGGCTTAATGACTGGAGAGAATGTCTCTTTGAAGTCAAAACCAAATTATTGGATATATCCCTTTGCCACAAGCCTGGCCTTATACTTGATGATACTGCCATTAGCATCTCTTTTAATTTTGTATGTCCACTTGCTTCCCACAATATTCTTATGCCTTGGTGGGTCAACTAAGGTCCATGTTTGATTTTTAATTAGGGCACTATATTCTTCATCCATGGCTTTTCTCCATTTTATATTCTTAATTGCTGAATCATATGATGTTGGCTCTATCTCATCAAGTTGAGTGCTGTATGCTTTGGGTTTAAAGATCCCACTCTTTGATCTGGTAATCATGGGATGTTGAATAGTGGATGAATGTGGCTCATGATGAACATCATTTGTCTCATTTGTCATGTCTTCATTGTTATGACTTTGTTGAGGGTTTTCTTCATGTTGTTCATAATTTTGATTTTGTTGTGTGTCTATTTGCTGATTCTCTTCATGTTATAGATTGCCTGTAGTTGCATGTTTATTAAGTCCACTTGCTGCTGTACCTTTTTGAGCTTGAACATCTGTGCTAAACCATTCTGAGAGATCTGATATGTGACTTGTGATGGCTTGGTTTGCATCAGTTTCTTGATTATGTTTCTCCTTTCCTATAAAAGGAAAAACATCTTCATTAAAAACAACATGTCTAGAAATGTAAGTTCTGCCTTGATCATCTAGACATATGTATCCATTTTGATTATGTGCATATCCTAAAAAGATACATTGGCTAGATCTTAGGCTCAACTTGTGTTTGTTATAGGGTCTAAGGTAGGGAAAACACAAGCACCCAAAAGTCCTTAAAAATTTATAATTTGGTTTAATGCCAAATAACTTCTCAAAAGGACAAACTTGGCTTAACACTCTTGTTGGCATTCTATTAATAAGATAAACTGCTGTGGCAAATGCCTCTCTCCAATATTTCATTAGTAAGTCTGCTTGTGACATGAGTGTTAATCCAGTTTCTACTATGTGTCTGTGTTTTCTCTCAACCAACCCATTTTGTTCTGATGTGTGAGGACATGTTACTCTATGTATGATTTCTTTTATATCAAAGAAATCCTTTAAGGGTTTGAATTCCCCCCCACCATCAGTTTGTATGATTTTCACATTGCTATTAAGTTGTTTTTCAGTGCAAGTAATGAAATGTTTTATAGCATTACATGTGTCTGATTTTGCCTTTAAGAAGTATATCCATGTATATCTTATGTGTGCATCAACAAGAGATAGATAATACTTGTCTCCTTTGGTAGAATTATGTGGTGATGGTCCCCACAAGTCTGCAGCAATCAGCTCCAGTGGCTTTTCATAGATTGTTTCAGAATTTTGAAAAGGTAATTTGTGACTTTTGCCAATTTGACAGTGTGTGCATATAGATAAATTGTTCAGGGATGAAAAAGAAATTTTATTATTGTTCAACACTTGCTTAACTACATCATAACTAGGATGCCCTAGTTTGCAATGCCATAAGAAAATATCATCATGTTTGCTATGATTTAAGCTAGTACTATTACACCATACAACACTATTACAAATATTTTCGTTTCTCATATTGCAGAACTTGTATAGGCCTTGTTCCAGTTTACCCTGTAACAATATATTTTTGCTTAGCAAATCTCTAACAAGACAAAACTTGGGGTGAAACTCAAAATATACATTATTTTCCTTAGCAAATTGAGAGACACTGATTAAATTCTTTTTGATACTTGGCACTCTTAATAAATTATTAAGGTAGAGTAGCCTTGTACCTTTTATAGTGCCTGTCCCTATGTGAGATATATTTGCAGTTTCACCATTACCCATTAAAACAGAATTTTTACCTGTGTAGCTTTTGTTCCCCAAATTGAGATTTTGCAAATTGTTGGTGATATGATTTGTGGCTCCTGAATCTGGAAACCATTCAGCTGTATTGATGTCATCAGTCTTGTCATCACCATCCCCTAAGTTATCTGAAGTGTTCTTTGCTTGATTACTGGTATGTGCTATGTTTGCTGTTGGTTGCCTATTAGACTGACCTTGTTGAGTTGCATTGTAGTCCTCCTTGAATCTGAAGTAACATTTGTTTGCCACATGACCAAATTTTTCACAAATTTGGCACTTGACTCTATTAATGTTTGAAAACCTTCCCCTGCCTCTGCCTCTTTGAGTGCTGCCTCCCCTTGAGTTTTGATTGTTCTGGCTGTTTCTTTGACCTTTGTTCTTTGTTATAGAAACATAATTTGCAGAATAATCTTCTTGCATGAGTTTTCTTTGTTCAACTCTTCCTTCATGAGCAAGGAAGGCCGAGTGGACATAATTAAGATCGGGTAGGACTTGTTGTGTGGCAATGAAAGTTACTAAAGATTCATAATCTTGATCTAGACCATTGGTGATGATGAGAATCTATTCACTGTTAGAAATTTCATGACCAACTGCTTTTAATTTGTCACAAAGATTCTTAATCTTTGCCAGATATTCTCTCATGCTCATATCATTCTTTCTTGTATTTTGCAATCCTCTTCTATAATGCATGATTCTTGCAGCTGATTGTGAATTAAAGATTCTCTCAATTGATGACCATATTTCATATGATGTGTAGCATCCAACAAGTTGTGATAAAAGACTTTGACTAACTGATGAAAGTAGCCATGATGCAAGCAAATTATCTTGTTTTTGATATAAAGAATAATCTGGGTTGCTGATAGTATTACCCTTATCATCTGTTGTGTTGATGGGTGGAATCACCTTGGTTCCTTTGACATAATCTTGCAGATCATACCCTCTTAATGCTATTTCAATTTGATATTTCCATGTGATGTAATTATCCTCATCTAATGGTGTACTTATTGCTTGATTTTTAGGTCTGATCAGGATGCAGTCGGGTTTTTGATCATCCTTGAGTCTGGTACCTGTGTTGGCAGATGTGACTTCATCTTCTTCGCGGACCATGATGAATCAAGAACCCTGATATGCCTAATTTCTTGATCAAGAAGTGGATCTTGAGTGATGCAGATTAACTGGATCACGAATTTGGTGGAAGGGGTACACAGATAATGTGTATTACTATTTTATTACAAAACAGTAATGCATATAGTAAAGAGATATCCCTGTAATATCTCTGCTGGACGAAAATGATGCAACTAGAGGGAGAGATGAAGATCCTGAATCTGATCTCCTTCTTGGATGGCACAAAGGGTAAGATAAAACTGATAAAATCAGGATTCTGCACATATATCAAAAAAGCCTCCCTGATGATGACAACTTTCTGAGGGGAGTCGAATATGATCCAAACTCTGCTTGAAAAAGTGAGTGAGGTGATATGACCGTTAGGCAGTGAGCTCTGATACCAAAATGAATTATTACAATACTTTGATATTGTAAAATGTCTTGTATTATTGAATTGATAATCTTCAGATAGTAAAATACAAGATACAATCGGCAACAATATTTATACAGAAAAGTAAAGTGGGCTGAAGGCTCAGATAGAGACTTGCGATCCGATTTACAGCTGAGAAATGTTGTGAGCCATCGATCTGGTCGAACGGTCACGATCTTGGTTTGCTTGATGGTTCGGATTGATATATCTGTGTTAGTTACTTTATTAGAGGAAGTTATGGATGCAATAGCACAACTTATTGAAGTAAAAGAGGCGATACTCAAAAAAAAAAGATGGGAAAAAAGAATGTAGAAGTTATAGAAAACACATGGGGAATGGATCAAATGCTTGCACTAATCAGGATTTTTAGAAGGGAATAGATGATATCAAAGACTACGGAGATAAGCAGGAGTTGAGCTTCAAAGTTCAGAAAATCTCAAAGAGAGGGTAACACTTATTGGGCATGAGTTTGAACGTAATACTTCAACTCTAGGCCCATCGTCTAAGACCGCAGAGGGAGCCAAACACCAAACTCAAAGAAAGATAGCACCACCAAGTGCTCCAAATAGTGATCGTGCTTCATCATCGGGCCCTCCCAGAAATCCTGCCTCAAATGACTTTTATAATATTTTGCTGCCTCTGGTTAATGTAGTAAATGTAATTGATAATGTGCTTTTGTAGAGAACTGGCATCGTGGGTAAGGTGCATGCAAAGGAACATGAGAGAAGCATTACGAATTTGTATGATTTATGTAACCCAAGCGGACGAGATCCCAAGAGCCATGCCAGGAAGCCTAAAGTGTTTTAGAAGGAACAATCTGTAAAGAAAAATTCAATATGGGATACCATAGAGAAAGGGAAAGCTGAGGACGACAATGGTGCCAACCAACATGGCAAGGCACGTAGCAGTAGGAATAAAATACCCAAATGACAATAGTATGTTGGAACGTCAGTGTCTTAAACAAGCTCGATAGAGTAGAGGAGGTTAAAAAAATTATGTGCAAATATGGAGTAGATTGTATAGGACTTATTGATAACAAAATAAGAGGAAGTGAGTTCTTAGCGCTAAGGAGTAAGTTTGACGACAATTGGATAATGGTTATCAATGTTACTTGTTATGAAAAGTGCAGAATATTGATTTTGATAAATAAAGAGGTATGGGACTTTCATATCGTTAGCATGAGTGATCAACATATCACTCTTGATCTCATCAATAATGGAGGAGCTAATTCAATTGTACTTTTTTATATGCACAAATTTTTGAGTATTTAAGGGAGTCGTTATGGTGTAACCTAGAATGATAGCTATTTTTGGACCTTGGATAATATTGGAAGATATTAACTGTGATGCGCTAATGAGAAGAAGGGGGGAAATCATATTCCTTTAAGCAAAATCAACGAACTACACTGAATAATAACTAGAGTTGGTTTGTCAGAGATGCATATGCGAGGATTAAAATACAGATGGTGGTCAGGACCAGATAGAAACATTTTGTCATGATTAGACCGGATTTTAATGGATGTAGAATTGATATCAATATTTAACAAACCCTCAACAAGCTATCTCCCATCAAACTGCAGTGATCATTCTCCTATTCTCCTTGCTCTCGCTGAAAAGCATCAAAAAGTAGCTAAACCATTTAGGTATATGAACAATCAGAGCCGATTTAAATATTATAAAAGTAAATTCTATGAAGGTTGGAGTATCCAATGGGAGGGGAGTCTGATGCAATACTGGTTAATAAAATAGAAGGAGGTGAAAGAGAAGCCAAGAGAGTGGAATAAGAATAAAAATGTCATAAAGGCAAACATTTAATGTTATGGAAAAGAATGTAACGAATTTCAAAGAAAGTTAAAAGTTAAATCACAGTTACAATATTGGGAAAGAGCTTCATGAAAAATTTAGAGAGGGCGATTAAACAAGAATATATGGACACCAAGTAGAAATCTAAATGTGACAGGCTGCTCTTGTAGGATGAGGCAAGGACTTTTTTGTATTAAAAAAAGTCGAATAAATGATGTCATTATATTTGGGCTATAAGCATTTTGATAGAAGGAGAGAGGTGTAATGGTCAAATGGTTTTTATAGACAAGGCTATCAAGTTTTACTCACAAGTGTTCGCCTAGAACAATCAAAATTAGGCTAAAGATTATTTGTAAGAATGTTGTAAAGGAATATGGGAAAAACTTTCTGAATGATGAGATCGACACTTATGAGATAAAAGACGCATATTTAGTATGAATGATATTACGGCTCCAGGACCATACGATTTAGATGCTAGAATTTATAAAAATCACTGGGAAGAAATGAACTTTTATGTAATGCGTTTAATGACTCTTTCCAGATATGCAAGCTTTTTAAAGAATGCAACTACACTTTTTTATGTTTGATCTCAAAAAGCAAAAATGCGTCTGACATACAACAATTTAGGCCCATCTTGTGCTGCAACATGCCATACAAATTTTTTGCTAAGGTCTTGTGTAACAAATCAAAACTATTTATGGATGCATTAATTTCTGAAAATTAGTGTGCAGTCATAGAGAATAGGGATATTGGGGACGATATTTTGATTGTGCATGAAATTATCAAGGGTTTTGGGAGAAATAACAATAGAAGTATGTGCATTAATATAGACTTAAGGAAATCCTATGACTCTATCAATAGAAATTTTATCTTACATATGCTCAAAGAGATGAATTTTACTGGGAAATGGAGCAAAATCATAGAAAAAATGATACCAAGCTTGTCTGTTATCTCTCATGGGTCCCCTTATTGTGTTTTCCAGTTTAATGTGATTAAGACCAGTGGACTCCTTGTCACCTTTCCTTTTTACATTTGTTATCGAGTATTTTTACATTGCGTATGGTGGAGGAATTGAGGAAGGACCGGATAAACTGATCTTAGCAGATAATAATAGACTAATACATTCAATCTACGGGGATGACATCCTCATTTTTGCAAAGGCTGAAGTTGAAGGTGCAATGTCCGTTAAGGATGTTTTCGAAAGCATGTATAAATAACGAGATTAAATTTCAACTATGATAAATCAAATATATCCTTTGGTGGAGGAGTTGTTAACAAAGATCAAATAGCAGTAGAGCTAGGATTAAGGCTAGGGGAATTACCGATCAAATATTTAGACATCCCCCTTTGCAGTGTCAACATTAGGGATCAGGAGTGAAGATTTGGTAGCCAAAAACGAACCTTGTATTGAAGGATGGGAAACCAAAATTTTGAGTTTAGCAGGCAGAGTGGAACTCATCAGATCTACTACATATCCCATTATTCAATAGTTGGATGTAGTTCTTCAAACTTCTAATGGAATGCAGTACGTATTATGTATGCAATAGTCGATGGGCTAAATTAATAGGGAGCAAAATGCTTGGATATAAAATGGCCGTATGTCTGTACAAGATCATAAATGCTACATGCCAACCAAAAACAGACAAATTCAGAGACACATTAATATTGACCCCAAGTATGTACTATGAAGTTATAACAACAAGCACAAAGAACACCTGTTTTTTCAGTGTAAGTACAACTCTTATGTGTAGAAATGGTGTCTCATAAAACTGAAGCTGACAGCTTCACAAATCGAGGCGATTTACAATAGAAATGAGGTTGAAAGCATGGCATAGAGATTCAAGTCTAAATGTAAAAGCAGTAGCATAGCAAAAAACGTACTTTTGACCTGTACATGGTCCATATCGAAGGAAAAAATTAACATGATCTTTAATAACATTGCCAGTTCAGTAATGCACATTTGCAAGCAGATTTTTGAAATAATCAAAATCAAAGCATTCAAGTCAAAGCACATGGAGCATAATATTAGTCATAATGAGGAAATCTGCATAGAATGGCAATAAGATTTGAAAAAGTCTTACCAAAACCATAATGTTTAGGTGGTTTATTATTATACGAATTTCTAGGCAATCCGAATAATTCTCCAATGCTCTGCCCTAATGTGATGATTTCTCATATTAAGTCACATAAATAACATTATGGGGGAATGGATTGATCTTAAATTAGAAGAGACAAAGCATGCGAGCAGTTCTAGCAATCAACATCAACCCTAGTTACAAGGAACGAAACCATGATTTTTGTTTGCGTTGGACAAAATTGTATAAATAGTCAAATTTATGCCAGAAAAATTGAGATTCAACTGAAGTGCTTTAGGATAGTAAATTTTGAGATACATTAAAACAATAAAGTTTGACTAGTTGAATAATATTGATAATTTTGATACACTTACACACAAAAATACATAAGCTGCTAAATATTCAATTTAAGTCATGCTCTACGAACTTCACGGAAATCAAAATCATCTACAATTGCTTCAACATCAAGACTTTTAGCAATCTCTATTTTCAATGTATATTACCATTCGATTTCCAAGTACATCATCACGCATCTTATTCTGAAGTGGTGTCTTAAACAATTCACATTAAACATTTTATTTCTTAGTCCATATTCAAATTGAAAAACAAAGTAGTTTAACAGCAAATGAAATACGAAACAAAGGAAGTAAATTGCATCAAACAATTTAGATTATTTGTTTATCAGCGAACTGAGGATACCAACATATTTTTAATTAGAAGATACAATTCCAACATTAACATGGAGTAGTAGTTGATTCAGGGATAATCCAATGATCAAGATGCTTTTTAAAGAGACAATCTTTGTATAATTTGATCAAGCAAATTAAGTAGTCAACAAATCGACGGATTAAAATAACATATAGAGGCAATAATTGAAATTATTAAAAGGATAAATACCTGCAACACCTCAAAACAATAGGATATTTTGATTTTACTCCTCAAATTGGGTCTGGAGAGTGGAGTGGAGACCGGTTTGAAATTGCAAGCTACTAAATTGAAACCTTGAATTAGGGTTTTGATTTAATTAGTCAAATCGAGTATGAAGATTGAATGGAAGAACATCGACATTGACGACATGGATTTTTAGGGTTGCGGCTTGCGAGACGGTGAGCGGAAGAATGTCGACCAAGATATCTCAAACGCGTATTTTATTTTCTGTTTTTTCTTGGTTTTTTACGGAAATCTTGAGTTGGGTAACTGCCCACCCGACACAAGCTTTGGATTTGTCACTGCTAGTTTCAACATACATTGTTATATCTTAGCACGAAACAAATCCCTTAAAGTGCTTCATAGAGAAAACACTTATCTTAAAAGTTCGATGAAGCAACGTGGCTGTAAGGGTATGCATGTCTCTGATTGATGATTATCTTGACGCACAAGCCTCGGATTTGACATAAGTCAAGCTGAAAATCAACCAGAAGTGGATTTAATTTCAAATCAAAGATGATGAAAGTGTTTAAGTGAAGGTTGAGGTGCAGATCTGAAGTAGCTAATAACACAAAAGCGTTTTTGAAATTAAAGCTGAGATTATTTTCTTAGATTTACAAATGAGATTACCATCAACGAGCTAATTGTATCCTTGATTTAAAAATGAAAAATCTATTAAGGAAAAAGATAAGAAGTGATGAGTTTAGATTATTCTGGAATGTTGCTTAAGTCAGTTATAATGGGTCTTGGGCCAATGTATTTGGGCTGGGCATTTTCATTTAACATTTTGATTCCTGCATTTTGTTATGAATTTGTATATTTAGTAAATACGTATGTTTTCCTTTATACATTTAAAATATCTAAGAATTTCATTCAAAAAAATTATTGCCAGAATTATTTATATGTTTTCTACTGGACGTCCTGGCATAAAATAGTTTGATACAGTCATTACATTGAGTTATCCAATCATTTTTTCCTTTCGTTTTATGTTTATAGCTTGGATGTTAAGCTCTTTGGATAGTTTTTCTTCATTTTTAAAGAAATTAAAAAACATCAAGATGATTAGGATCACTATCAATTATATTTTGCAACATTTCACCTTCATGTTTAAGTTTCTACCACTCTGTCTGGATATGAGTTAATGTTTTGTGTGTATAAGCCTACTAAAATGATATCATTTAGAATCCCTACATGAATACTGTAAACAGTTTTCTACGACCTTCTAATAATACTAATCGGAGTTCACCCATTAATAAATCTAAAAAGGGTGTTCACATTTTTCTTACTATGATTATACAGGAGTATATGCAAAGGGGTGCGATCACTAGTGTTTTGTCTTATGGTACAACAATAAAATAAGGGGAAAATATCAAGAAAATATTTGTTAACTAAAACTCTATCAATTCTGCATTGAATGTTCCTAAATTCATTAGATCCTCATGTCAATTTGTTACATCTAATGCATGGTTCAACAAGACAAACTTTTAGCTTAAATTGATTAATTTTCTTCGGTATTTTAAAAGGAAAAGGAAGATCACCTCATTTTGATAAGAGTGCATAACAATGTTAAAATCACCCATAATCAACCAAGGAAAATAATTTCAAGATTAATTTTTATAAGGTTGGACCAAAGATGACTTCTCTTTGGTTCTAATTTACTAGTGTAGACAACGGTAATTTATAAAGATAGTCCATCTATATTATTAAAATAGACAATTAATATGTCAGTAATGGTAAGTGCTTGATGTATCATTATAATATATGAATTTCATAAAACCATCATTCTTCCTTTGCATTTTTCACTATTATTGTTAAGGGCTTCCCTACTCATAGGTAGTCTAAACATATGGGGGTTAAGTCACTTCTATGGAAAATTTAAAAATAAGCTAGTTTAGATCATCTAAGTTAACTAGATATCTATATATTAAGCTATTATGAGCTAAGTTAACTATAATAGATGCAAAGGAAATAAAGTAAGTAATCTGGAAAGGCACATCAAGATTTTTATACCAGTTTAAACACCCATCCTACGTCCAATGCTAGAGCTCCCTTTGGAATTTCCACTAATTCACCCTCACTTAACTTAAGGGAAAAAGGTTTTAAACAGCAGCTAGATTTTCTCGAATGGGGCTTCACCAAATCCCTTGAGACTCTTCGTAGGACTTCACTAACTTATAGTAAAACCTTGATAGACTTATCTCTAAGTAGACTGATTTGTCACAACCACTTAGTAATCTTTGGAGATAAATGTGCAAGGTTTGAGACTTGGTTTGAAATGATTTTGGAGTTTAATGCTCTAGAATTCATATTGCAATAAGAAAGCGTAGAGAGTTGTAGTTTTTTAGAAAAACAAAGAATGTGAATGTTAAGTTATGGTTCTTTGAAGGATGTCTATATAGAGTTGTAGGGATGTATCTTAAGCATTATTAATGTCTAAAAACTATATCAAATGAAGATGAATGAAAGCAATATGAACAGATGCGACCAGAGATGAGCAACGACATAAAAACCAATAGAATCGCATCAAAACCAATTGATAGATTACTATAACTGACTGGCCAATTAAGGTGAAACGGTTGTTCTAGTTCTGGGCAATTCTACCCAGTCTTGCTCATGTTTCCCTGTATAACATCTATTTTTTATGTTCTAAAAAATCAAAGAAAAATTTAAAAGATCAATATTTTTTAAGTATGTAGCAAGGTTTGAAGTGAGTTGAATAAGATTTGAGTGGTTTTAGCAATACTACTTATAGGGCTAGACACATAACACATATATACTTTGTACATTAAAGCTTTTCGAATAGTCTTCAAGTATCGTCATGATTTATGGCATAACTTCACTTCATTGAATACATATTCTTTGTTTTCCATTTATTTGTTTTCAATGAGCTAGCAATTATTTTTCCTCTTCTACACGAATGCAACAATGCTTGAAATATTTTAATAAAACCGTCAGTTACATTATTTTATAAGTACTATCATCAAAACATCAAAATCAATTTCCTAACATTCTTTGCTTTTTTTTTATGACAACTATACAATCTGTATAATAAAGTTTTTGCTAAGCTCTCCCTTTATTATTGCTTCCTATATATCTACGCACTCCCCATGTATTAATGCTATATATTTTCTTCCTCTTTGTCATCATCAAAACGAAAGAAAACTTAGGTAAATACAAAGATATTTTCTCTATATTAAGTCTTAGAATTTTCAACTTTTGTAAAAAAAAGTAAAAAGGCAATTGTAATTTTATATCATTTAAGGCACATATTCATTGTTCTCCAGCTAACTTAATGTAATAACTTCACATAAAGTTTTTTGTAAAAATGTCCACAATTCTTTGTAGTAGTTACGAAGTCCGAAGGGTTTTCTTTTGTTACATGATAACGTATAAAATAATGTCGTATATCAATATGCTTAGTATGCAAGTGATTAATTAAATTCTTTGATAAGTTAATAACACTAGTATTATTATAGTTATATGAGGCTTTGTTATAATTACACCAAAATTGTAACACCCCTAATTTTGTTGCACATTATTCTGGATATTTAATTAGAAAATAATTAAATGAGTTATGTGGAAGAATATAAATGTACAAATAGTGCAGATAATTTCCATATAAATATAATTTGAATTTCAAAAATTAAAGGGAGAATTGGTTTATACGGAATGAAATAAGAGAGACCTTGATTATATAGGAGAGAAATAAGGAATTAAAGACAAGACATTAAATTATTTCCCCTAACATGCACTCTCCACTCTCCCTTCCTTATTATATTTTTGTCTCATGACTTAAGAAAAGAAAAGAAGGCCATACAAAACTCCATTAAAATTCATTCAACAAAGAAAAAGAAATAGAGGAAAGCTTAAAGGAGGAAACAAAGGCAATTATCTTTACAAAGATCAAACTAAGGTGAACAATAATTCCATCTCTTTATTGTATGTTATTTAATTTTGGATTTGTGATGAAAGTAGAAATGATTTGTTGATTTTTATCATGTTTATGGTTTAGATAATCATTTAGAGGTGTAATGGTTATCAGTAAACATTTTTATGAAATTTTCTTAAGGGATTTTGGTGTAGAAACTATGTTTTCTTATCTCCAAATGTAATGAATTTTTGTTATTATGTTTGGAATGATATTATGGAAATGAGATTTTAATTTGTAAATCTTAGAGTCATTATGAATTTACTATGAATTTTCTAAGTGAGAAAATGGATGGTTTAGGAATTTAATTATTTAAAATAGGAAAACTATTTATTTTCCTTCAAAAAAATTATTTCTTGTAAAAGAGGTAAATTTTGATTTTTGGGGATTTTTCTCAAGCAATTATAGTCTAATATAAAGTATTTTTTGTATAGAGTTTTAATTGCAAAATATAATTAATGGCATAATTAATAGAAAATTTATACTTTGGGAGTGAAGAGAAATTTTTGCTCTTTGTTTTGCTACAAATTTCTAAAAGATTTTGATTAAACAATGAAAGTTTGACAAATAATTTGGTTTGGTAAAAAGCTAAGGTAGTGTTTGGTTTGTTGTTTTGAGTTTTGGGTTTTTGTCGATACAAAAATCCACATGACGCATGTATATTGACGAAAACGACCAATTTAGAAAACGAAGTTAATATATAAAATAGATAACAACTTTTTTTCTCCGTGTTTTGGGAAAT
Organism: Allium fistulosum; assembly: GCA_030737815.1. Classification (NCBI taxonomy): domain Eukaryota; kingdom Viridiplantae; phylum Streptophyta; class Magnoliopsida; order Asparagales; family Amaryllidaceae; genus Allium; species Allium fistulosum. The sequence continues at coordinate 873,995,448 of CM060905.1, read as the reverse complement.
AACACAAGCACATGAAACAATGCATTCTTCCATCGTCCCTCTATCCCCTTCGTTCTTCCATCCATCTTTCTTTCATCCTCTCTGTTGTTCCTCCATTCTTCTCATATTTGACATTCATATTGAAAACCGAAAACACAAAATTCGTTTTTAAATCAAACACCACCTAATACTTTTAGAGAAAATAAGTCAGTTTTATAAATATTTACATAAATGCCATTAATCTCTTGGAATCTGGCTAGCCCATAGTGGAGTCAAAGGGTGAATTTCAAAAAATTCCTTTACTGGATCTTTAATGGGCCTACAATGTAACGACCCGCCAATTTATCACTTTGATAAATTATATTTATTTTTAAATTTATGCAAATAAAAGGATAATATTTTTTCAAGTGATAATAAGTAATAATAATCTTATTTGAATGAATATTTAGATATAATATTTTTCTCGAAATTTATATCGATAAGATAACATTGAATTTAAATAATTGATTTATTTAATTTAAATTAAGATTTAATGATTTAATAATTATTTTTAGTATCCAAATAATTATTTTAAGTGATGATAATTCATTTTGAATAGTTATAAAGTGATAATGAATCATTCATAATAGTTTTATTAAGATATATATTTAATCCGAAAAAAAGGAAAAATTGATATTGCTTTATCGGTATAATGACAATTTTTGTAAATAGTTTTTAATTTTAATTTATATGGTTTTATAATTCAAATGTGATAATTTTAATTTGTTTAAAATGATAAGAATTTTATTTTTGAATTTTTTTTACAAACATATGTACGTTAATAAATAAGTGAAAATGTGACCGATAATCAATTCTCCGGATTTCAATGATTCAACGAACAAAAATTATTCGAAGACGTTCGCACCTACATGTACATACATATATACGTCACATGCACATGAGAACATGCACATAAACATATATATACAAAATAATTATGTATAAAAGTATAATATAAAATATATAATATATTTTTAATTTCTTACTCCTTAAGCATATATAAATCAACATATGCATACCGTAAAGTGATGGAAGTGATGGGCACATGGGAGAGAGGGTTTTAGCCATGCATTAAGGGGGAAGAGGTGTGTTGGAGAAGCCTTGTGGTAGTGATGAAGATGATGATGTATGCATAGATATTTTTGCTCTCTCCATAGCCTATAAATACAAGGCCATATCCTTCAAAATTCTCACACTATTCTTCATATTCCTAAGCCTTTTCTTCTTCTCCATATGCTCTTTAATGGCCTCCTCCTCTAAATAAAATAATGAGCAAAAGTTATGGCAAAATATTAGTAAAATATATGCACATGTATATGTTATTGATCCACTTCAAAACCAAGCTAAAACACCTCCTCTTCCTCTTGCAAACCCATGGCCATCCACCATCACCACCATGGCCGAGCCCTTCCACCTCTTCCGAGCTTGGCCATGCACATCTAAGGGTCCGAAGCTCGATTCTGTTAAGTTTAATCTCGAGATAGCCGAGCTATAGCCGATTTTATATTAGCTCGAAGAGAAAATGAAGGTGAGAACTCCTAAACTATTATATTATATTTTGATGATGATAATTTTTTGTAAATGGATGTTTATCGTTTTTTGATCATCAAGTTTGGTTGTTTAAATATGAATGTTGAATACATACGCAAGTCACAGAAATACACGTCGATAAGCACAAAGGAAATGACTTTCCTTGAAATTAATGAAATGGTGTGTATGGAATGTTAAACCTCTTTAAAAATGGTTTTAAATGAGTTTGAAATGTTTTATAAATATTTAAAAGTGTTTTGGTGAATTTTGAATGAGAATTGGAAATTTAGTCAAAAATAGGCACATCGCGTAACGGTAGTTCGCGATTTCGCGCCATAAAAGTCAAACAAGTTAAAAGATGGAATATAACTTGGAATTTTTCGAGATAAGAATTTTACAAACTATTATATCCCTAGTTTCCCAACAAAGAAATAAAATTTAGATTTCAATGAGTACATTTTGAGATATGAGTAAAACAAGCTTTTGAAAAAATCGGCGCTTTGCAGTTCGGGATCCAAAACTGGATTTCTTTCAAAATGACATTTTAATTTTTTTTAAAATGTGAAATAAATCTTATAAATCTTTTAAAATGTTTTAAAAGTGATTTGAGTAATAAAAATGAATTTTCAAATAATAAAAAATCATTTAGATCAATATAGCTTAAAAGAGCACTTTCCACAGCACTTTTTCTATAACTTTTGAAATATAGCTTTAAACTTAACAATTCTTTTCAAAATCTTTTATAAATATTTTAAAATGAATAATTAAGTGTTTTGATAATGATTTGGAAGTTTTTTAGTTATTTAAAAAGAATTTAAATGAGTGTTTAAAAAAAGCTATTATAATTAAGTGGGTTAATCTTGGCTTTAAATGCCAATGAGTAGACTTGATTCTTCTATCCATGAGAACCGAATGTGAGGTGCTTAAACTAAAGAGATTTTTAGGAGACACTAGTGCCCTGGCTCACCTGGCCTCTTCCTTGGGCGAGGGATAGATAAAGTCGAAATATCGGAAACGAGTTAAGTGTAAAAAGATTTAAATTTCCCAATTTAAATTAAATACGACATTGATTGTATAGAGATGATCTTCTTATACTTAGTGTTAAAGCCCAAAGAGGGAACTCGTACTATTCATGGAATATAAAAGGTTATTTCGCCATTATTCCGCCCATAGTATTTGTTGAATACGAGAATTAGTATTGAGTAGAATTAGATGATTTCTATAGGTTCTGCTCACTTAATATTTATTGGATCTGGGATTAGCATCCTAGATAACATGGTTTTAACTTAATTAAAAGTATGAGTTTTGAATTAAGAAATCATTATTAAGAAAAAATGAAATGATTTGGAATTAGTTTAACTCCTATACTTGAAATTTATTGGTTTGGATTTATAGTAAACGATGTCTTGAATAACATTGTTTTTTATCCATTTTAAAGGTTATGATTTGAAAAATCTTTGTTAAGATTTAAATAAATGATTTGGGAATATTCTCGTAAGCAAAGATGAAATGATTTGGAATTTAAAAGGGTTTTAAGTAATCAAAGGATTTGAGAAGAGAGGTTTAATGATTCCGTATATACCAGAAAGAATGTCTTAGAAATATATATCTCCAAAAGATATTTTGGTAAAAGAACTTAATCAATTAAAGAATGAATCTCTTTTCATAGAACCTTCTTTTATCGGTGATTAGTTCGAAGGAACTGGGGTAAATTCCTATCCGAAAACTACTTCAAACCAATGTATGCGTTCGAAAAAATGAAGACATGGTAAAGAAAATGAAGGATGAAGACCGAGGGTTTTCGGGGTGAAAGAAATGTTTGTTGATAATTCTGGTTAGCTTCCAAATACTAAAGTAGCAGTGGTCCCTTCATTTTTGAAACTCTTTGGGTTTCAAGGACTTTTTGCTACTAATCCTAGGGATAATTCTTGATAGGGTTTGGTAGGAGAGTGCCTTCAGTTTTGTTAAGTACTAGAGCGAACTTGTATGGAAGGATGTCCGACACTGCATTCTTAAAATTTCATCGTTGACTTTTATAACCATACATCTGTTTAGTGGTGGAGAAGGCAACTTCTCTTAGCTTAACACCCTTCTTTGAGACGTATGAGCTTGGAGGTTGTACGTTTGTGGAAGTTAATAGTGATCAATGGAATGGTAGTATGACATTCAAAGGAAGATGATGTGCTATGTGAAAGGTACTTACACCTAGAAATTACCGAAATAGGGTAGATACAGCAAGGCTATGTGGTTCGCAACCATTAGGATATGATCATCCCCTTCTAGATATATTTATTCCCACTATGACGTTCGGGTTTTAAATTATTGTGGATGTATGCTGCATGGGCCCTCGGATAGGTTGGTAACGACTGGGGTGATGACATATTCAGTACTATCAAGAAAGAGGTATGCCGGTCTTGTGTTGATATAGGACCATTATTTGGGCCTCGGTACATTCCTCTAGAGATGTACTACCAGAAGGTAGTCCCTTCACCCGGTCATTTATATGGAAACCCATTCTCCAATAAGAGCCTATATGATTTTAGATGTAGAAAGCCTTATATTATAAGGTGGTATGCTGGAATTTAATAATGTAACAATTTTAGCTAAGATTAATAAGTTTACTTGCAAATATTTTTAAAGATATGTCATTAAAATAATATTAAGGAATTTTACGCAATAATGATTTAGTTATCATAAGGTAAAACCCCGTTCCGTGTTTATGTGCGGTGTGGTCTTATGAGATACCCTTTTGTTTTCGAAACGTGTATTCTAAATTCTCACATCAGTCCCAGGACCGACCCAAAGTTTATTTCCCCTTTTCCTTAAACTCTAGGTGACCAAATTTTAACAGGTAGCCTAGTAGTTAGGTTCCGTTTAGAAGATCTCTGGATGGTGCTTGAAGCATGGAGTCAGTATATTTTACGGAAGATTTTTGTCTATTTCCACCACACTCTTGTACTACAGTATTCCGCATTTGTTAGGACAGGAATTTATAACTGTCCATGTTTTTAACTCTGATACATGTTTTTTAATTTCTACTGTAAATTTTTTATTGAAATAACATATGTGAGATTCTGTTCTGTCTTTATTTTTCATTCTTACCATTGAGAATCCGCTTCTCCGATACTTGGATTTACGGCACGTGAATACCGAATATGTATTACTATCGATTTTCAAGAGTCAAAGAAATGGGTCCTTACATCATCGTATCAAAGTTTATGTTGAGTGAATACCTAAGCCTGATAGGGGTAAAAGACTCATTAGAGATAGGGTTAGTAATACCCTAGGATGAGTAACTTACTAGAGATAGGGTTAGTAACACTCTAGAATGAGTTTGAGAGTGTGTGTGTGCGCGCGCGCGTATTTGTTAATATCGTATACAAATGAATTTGGTTTTATACGGAATCATTTTTACATGATATATATATATATATATATATATATATATATATATATATATATTTGAAAAGAAAGAATACTTTGGTAAAATTTTCAAAGAAATTTTGAGATAATATTTTATACAAACAATTTGCAAAGCCATCTTTAGAAATAAATCTCGGAATTTTTTTTGAGTATTGACGTAATCTCTTTTGCTAAAAAAATACGCTAGCAATTACCTACTACTTGTGTCTCAAAATAAATTGTTTGCCTTATAGAAACCGTATGGGGGAAGTTACATGAAATGAGAATCTTCTATAACGAATTGGGGGCAAGAAGGATAGCCTCATTGTTCTCTCTAGTGACGAAGAGGAGCAACCAGAATATCCGCCTAGAAATGGTGGGTTTTTGGTCAAAGGTGAATATTCCCCATACACTCGAAGGGGTGAAGATGGATACCCTATGGCCTGAATGCTTATACCGCCCTCAGCTCCAGAAGTAATTATAATCTCTAGCGATGATGACGGGCAGGCCTTAGAGGGAAATTGGATAGCAGATTCCGCTAACTCCATTTTGGAACCAACAGAAGAGATTGAGCCGATGGAAGAAGAATCAGAACTAGTGGAAGAGGAAATAGAACCGATGGAGGTGGAATCAGAGCTGATGGAGGACCCTGATGCTATCATATCGAGCGAATGTAGCAATGTAATATGGGGTATGGACGGGGAGCATGTCGTATGGTAGGCGGGATCATCTAGTTCATACGTAAACTGGAACGGGATAGGAAGTAACAATGAAGAAGCAACAGAAGAAGAAGAAGTGGAGGGAGTCGAAGAATATGAGAACCCTTGGGAAGGAAACGTGCAAGACTTGGAGGAGTTAGAAGAAGGAGGAGTCATTCTTGGAATACCATTCAGCATGGGATATGTCCCGTAGAACTAGCCATGGTTACCCCAGGTAATGGGAGAGATACTGGAGGAAGACAACAATGAGGCCGACGACGAACTGGATAGCGATGAAGAAGGAGAAAGTGAAGTAATGATTGACCTGAGATGTTGGAGTCCACCACTATCTTCAGACTCGAAAGAATAGGAGTAACTTTGGGGAATTAAGGATAATTCTAGTATGTATGAGTATTAATGGGATGTTTATTTTTGATTTAGTGTTTTGAAATGTATTACTGTAAGGAAGGGAGGGGAATTTTTCCTTTTGGACCCAAGCTTCAAAAAATTTAAGTGATGTAAGCATGTGAGAATTTATAATATGAAGTTGTCCTAACTTCTCATTAGCACCGATCTTTAAAGTAAATATTTAAAGTTATCAATGGATGGTTTTGGATTTGTAGTAAAAAATGTTTTAGCAACATTTGCTTTTAAAACCTTAAATGACACTTTGGAAGAAATTTTAAAGGTATATTTAAATCTTAAATAATGGGATGTTAAAGATAATAACAAATATTAGGATCTCTCATATAAAGATAGAAATGTTACGAGTTCAAATTATAAAAAAAAGAGAAGACCGTTATAACAATGTTTTGGTAATATGTGATTTAATCACTTTGATTGTATTTTGAAGTAAGAAAAAAAAACTTGTTAAATATACTTATAACATTTAAATAGGTATATAAATACTTTTTAAGTATTTAAAATTGATATAAGTGATGAGAATATATATAAAGGAAATTTTAATTAATAAAGGAGTGGTAATTAACAAAGAAAGTTTTAATTAAATAAAGAAAGTTTTCACAGTTGATATTAGCTAAAAGAAGTTTATGGTGATTTATCAATTTAATGAATTATTTAGAAAATGGGTTTTTTCAGAAACCATTAAGATATGTTTAGAAATGTATTATAATAAATAGAAATTTACCTTTTGAAAAGAAATGTTTTCTTTAAGTAGGATTATTGGAAATAAAAATGTAAAATGGTTATGTATAAAGAAGTATCTTTATAAAAGTATGAATAAAAGTTGGAAGTTTTATGAAGTATTTTCATAAGAATTTTGGAAAGGTTAATAAACACATATGAAATATGTGGATTATTTTGTCGCACGATTTAATCTAAGATTCGACTGTAAAACTTTAAGGTGTTTACATCGGTTCGAAAAACAATTTATCGCTCGATTCTTGACGACGAACATTGATGAGGGTTTGTGGTTAGATACTTGAATTTTCTATCATAGTAGAAAGCTATGCAAGGAGAACTAAAATTCAGATCAGAAAGCCTGGTCAGAGTCCGCACTAAAGGATCGGAGGATCAATACTAGTTCGGAAGTAAAGTTGTGGATTCAAATAAAAGATCGAATTGGATGTTGTGTACAAGTGATCTATGTACATCGTACGTGTAAGTTTAAAATGAATATTTTGGACAAACTTTTGGGTTTTTGTTTTGGGTAATTTCAGGGACGAAATTCTTTTAAGGAGAAGAGTCTATAACGACCCGCTAATTTATCACTATGATAAATTGTATTTATTTTTAAATTTATGCAAATAAAAGGATAATATTTTTTTTCATGTGATAATAAGTAATAGTAATCTTATTTTTAATGAATATTTAGATAAAATATTTTTCTCGAAATTTATATCGATAAGCTAACATTGAATTTAAATATTTGATTTATTCAATTTAAATTAAGATTTAATGATTTAATAATTATTTTTATTATCCAAATAATTATTTTAAATGATGATAAATAATTTTGAACAGTTATAAACTGATAATGAATCATTTATAATAGTTTTATGAAGATATATATTTAATTTGGAAAAACAAGGAAAAATCGATATTGCTTTATCGATATAATGACAATTTTGTAAATAATTTTTAATGTTAATTTATATGGTTTTATAATTCAAACGTGATCATTTTAATTTGTCTAAAATGATAAGAAATTTATTTTTGGATTTTTTTACAAATATATATGTACGTTAATAAATAAGTGAAAATGTGACCAATAATCGATTCTCCGAATTTCAACGATTTAACGAACAAAAGTTGTTCGAAGACGTTCAAAGTGTTATGCACCTACATATACATACATACATACATACATACATATATATATATATATCACATGCATATGAGAACAAGCACATAAACATATATATACAAAAATAATTAAGTATAAAGTGTAATATAAAATATATAATATATTTTAAGATTTCTTACTCCTTAAGCATATATAAGTCAACATATGCATACCCTAAAGTGATGGAAGTGATGGGCACATGGGAGAGAGGGGTTTATCCATGCATTAAGAGGGAAGAGGTGTGCTGGAGAAGCCTTGTGATGGTGATGAAGATGATGATATATACATAGATATTTTGCTCTCTCCTTAGTCTATAAATACAAGGCCATATCCTTTAAAATTCTCACACTATTCTTCATATTCCTAAGCTTCTTCTTCTTCTCCATATGCTCTTTAATGGCCTCCTCCTCTAAATAAAATAATGAACTAAAGTTATGGCAAAATATTAGTAAAATTTATGCATATGTATATGTTATCGATCCATTTCAAAACCAAGTTAAAACATCTCCTCTTCCTCTTGCAAACCCAGAGCCAACCACCATTACCACCATGGCCGAGCCCTTCTACTTCTTCCAAGCTTGGTCGTGCACATCTAAGGGTCCGAAGCTGGATTCCGTAAAGTTTAATTTTGAGATATCGGAGCTATTACCGATTTTATATTAGCTCGAAGGGAATATGAACGTGAGAACCCCATATTATTATATTATATTTTGATGATGATATGATGTTTGTAAATGGATGTTTATTATGCTTTTATCATCATGTTTGGTTGTTTAAATATGAATGTTGAATGCATATGCAAGTCATAGAAATACATGTCGATAAGCACAAAAGAAATTACATTCCTTGAAATTAATGAAATGGTGTGTATGGAATGTTAAACCACTTTAAAAATGGTTTGAAATTAGTTTAAAATGTTTTATAAACATTTAAAAGTATTTTGGTGAAGTTTGAATGAGAATTGGAAATTTAGTCAAAATAGGCGCGTCACGTAACGGTAGTTCGCAATTTCGCGCCATAAATGTCAAACAAGTGTATAAAATGGTATAGAGCTCGGGATTTTACGAGATAAGAATTTTCTAAACTATTATATCCATAGTTTTTCAATGAAGAAAGAAAATCGAGATTTCGATGAGTAGATTTTGAGATATGAGTAAAACAAGCTTTTGGAAAAATCGCGGTTTTGCAGTTTGGGATCCAAAACTAGATTTCTTTGAAAATGATATTTTAAAATTGTTTAAAAATGTGAAATAAATCTTATGAATATTTTAAAATGTTTTAAAAGTAATTTGAGTAATACAAATGAATTTTCAAATAGTAAAAAGTCGTTTTGATCAATATAGCTTAAAAGAGCACTTTCCGCAGCACTTTTTCTATAACTTTTGAAATATAGCTTTAAACTTATCAATTATTTTCCAAATCTTTTATAAATGTTTTCAAGTGAATAATTAAGTGTTTTAATAATGATTTGAAAGTTTTGTAGTTATTTCAAAAGAATTAAAATAAGTATTTAAATAAAAGTTATTATAATTAAGTGGTTTAACCTTGGCTCTAAAAGCCGACTGGTAGACTGGATTTTTCTACTTGTAAGATCTGTATGTGAGGTACTTAAATTAAGGAGATTCTCAAGAGCAACCAATGCCCTAACTCACTTGGCCTCTTCTTGGGCGAGGGATAGATAAGGTCGAAATGTCGAAAACGAGTTAAGTATAAAAATATTTAATTTTCCAAATTTAAATTAAATACAACTTTGATTATATAGAGATGATCTTCTTATACTTAGTGTTAAAGCACAAAGAGGGAACTCATATTATTCATGGAATTTAAAAGGTGATTTCATCGTTATTTCGCCTACAGTACTTGTTGAATACAGGAATAATATTGAGTAGAATTAGATGATTTCTATAGATTCTGCTCACTTAATATTTACTAGATTTGCAATTAACGTCCTAGATAACATGGTTTTAACTCTGTCAAAAGTATGAGTTTTGAATTAAGAAATCATTATTAAGAAAAAATGAAATGATTTGGAATTAATTTAATTCCTTTACTTGAAATTTATTGATTTGGATTTATAGTAAACGATGTCTTGAATAACATTGTCTTCGATTCATTTTAAATGCTATGATTTGAAAAATCTTTGTTAAGATTTAAATAAACGATTTGGAAATATTTTCCTAAGAAAAGGTGAAATGATTTGGAATTTAAAAAGGTTTTAAGTAACCAAAAGATTTGATAAGAGAGGTTTAATGATTCTGTATATACCAGAAAGAATGTCTTAGAAATATATATTTGCAAAAGAGATTTGATAAAAAAACTTAATCAATTAAAGAATGATTCCCTATTCACGAAAACTTCTTTTATCGATGATTGGTTCGAAGGAACCTAGGTTGGATCTGGGGTAAATTCCTATCCGAAAACTACTTCGAACCAATTTATGCATTTGAAAAAATGAAGCATGATAAAGAAAATGAAGGAGGAAGACCGAGGGTTTTCAGGGTGAAAGGACTATTTGTTGATAATTCTGGTTAGCTCTCAAATACTAAAGTAGCAGTGGTCCCTTCATTTCTGAAACTCTTTGGGTTGCAAGGACTTTTCGCTACTAATCCTCGGGGTAAATCCCGATGGGATGTGGTAGGAGAGTGCCTTCGGTTTCATTCAGTCCCAGAACGAACTTGTATGGAAGGATGTCCGACACTGCATTCTTGAGATTTCATCTTTGACTTTTATAACCATACATCTGTTTGGTGGCAGAGAATGCAACTTCTCTTAGCTTAACACCCTTCTCTGAGACGTATGAGCTCGGAAGTTGTATGTTTGTGGAAGTCACTAGTGATCGATGGAATGGCAGTGTGGCATTCAAAGAAAGATGATGTGCTATGTGAAAGGTAATTGTTACCTCAAGCCTCACACCCGAAAATGACCAAAACAAGGTAGATGTAGCAAGGCTATGTGGTTGGCAAACATTAGGATATGATCATCCCCTTTTAGATATATTTATTCATGCTGCGAAGTTCGGATTTTAAATTATTGTGAATGTATGCTGTAAGGGACCTCAGATAGGTTGGTAACGACCGGGGTGATGACATATTTGGTACTATCTAGGAAGTGGTAGGTCGGTCTTGTGTTGGTAAAGGACCATCGGCTAGACCTTGGTACATTCCTCTAGAGGTGTACTGCCGAAAGGTAGTCCCTTTACTTGGTCATTTGTATGGAAACCTATTCTCCAATAAGAGCCTGTATGATTTTAGATGTAGAAAGCCTTGTATTACAACTTGGTATGCTGGAATTTAATAATGTAACAATTTCTGCTAAGATAATAATTTTACTTGCAAATTTTTTCAAAGATATGTCATTAAAATAATATCATGGGATTTTACGTAATAATGATTTGGTTATCATAAGGTAAAAGCCCGTTCAATGTTTATGTGCGACATGGTCATATGAATTACCTTTTTGTTTTCAAAACGTATATTTTGAGTTCTCACATCAGTCCCATGAATTACCAGGAGATTATTTTCCCTTTTCCTTAAACTCTGGATGCCCTAATTTTCCTGAGCAGCCTAGTAGTCTGGTCTAGTTTAGAAGATACCTGGATGGAGCTCGAAGCATGGAGTCAGAAGATTTTACTGAAGATTTTTGTCAATTTCCACCACACTCTTGTACTATAGTATTCCGCATTTGTAAGGACAGGATACTGTCCATGTTTTTAACTCTAATAAATGTGTATTAATTTTCGCTGTAAAGTTTTTATTGAAATAACACATGTGAGATTCTTTTCTGTCTTTATTTTTCTTTCTTAACCTTGAGAATCCGCTTCTCCGGCACTTGGATTTATGGCATGTGAATATCGAGGATGTATCGGTGTCGATTTTCGAGTCGAAGAAATGGGTCCGCACATCGAAGTCTAAATTCATTTACAACCTTTTTAAGTTTCTTTATATTTTATTTAACTTTGTAAATGATGTTTTATTTTAAATTATTTGTATTACAATTCATATATATATATATATCTGTGTGTGTGGGAGTATGTTAGATACACATATGTGTATATGTGCACATGCAATAAAATAATATATACATGGTTCGACATGCCCGCATGTAGGTGCTGGGTTTGACACCGGAGCGGTCATGTTAGCCCCTCTTATATACAAATATATAGTCCAAATGAATGTGTGTGTATATGTTGTTATATAAAATATATACATATATATAATGATTATATTGAAAATACTTTAAGTGTTATCATATGAAATTATATTTGATCGTGTGAGTATGTCAGATACACATATGTGTATATATGCATAGGCAATAGAATAATATGTACATGGTTTGACATGCTCGCATGTAGGTGCTGGGTTTTACACCGTAACGGGCATGTTAGTCCCTCTTATATACAAATATGTGGTCCAAATGAATGTGTGTATATATGTTGTTATACAAAATACACACACATATATATAATGTTATATTGAAAGTACTTTAAGTGTTATCATATGAAATTATATTTGAACAGATGATGAGATTAATGCAAGCGAAGAGGCAATCTTTTATTAAAGAAGGAGAATAAATGTGTGATTAATATCCTTGAAATAAAGAGTGCCTTTCTATTTAAAAACTTAAAAGGCACATGTAAACAAAACAATGTATGTATAGAATAGACAAGGTCGTGTACTATGATACATAATGATTCAATCTCATAATGATGTATGCATGCATATATCAAATTAATTTTTTTTAAATACACTTTAAAACACTAAGCACACTTTGAATACATTTTAAATACATATTAAATGCACTTTAAAACCTACTTTAAATATATGTACATTTATTTAGTCCGTTATATATATATATATATATATATATATATATATATAGATCCACTATACAAATTTATATGTCCAAGTTAAAATATATACACATTTTAAACATACCTCAAATATACTTTGAATACAATTTTATTATACTTTAAATACCGATTAAATACACAATACATACTTTTTAAACGCACACTAAAATACTTTAATACACATCAGATACTTATAAAATACATTTTAAATGCACTTTAAATACTCATTAATACACTTTAAAAGCACTCTAATACACATATATTGGAGAACAAAGCTAAGATATACATGTATAAAAGTTCTATAGTCATATATAATTTACAAAGAGGATTTTCACTCCAAGGGCTTCTTGGTGCAGTGTACTAAGTTTTAAGGCCAGCACTTCTGAAAAATTAGTTTTAAGGACAATTTACAAAAAAAGATAAATGAAGTTATCATTTTCGGTTATATAGAAATAATGATAAATGAATTTATCATTTTTCTATATAACTTTAAAAGATAAATGAATTTATCAGTTTTCTGTAAATTGTCCTTAAAACTAATAATTCGGAAGTATTGTCCTTAAAACTTATTACCCTGGAATGAGAAGCCCTTCAACCTAATTTCCACATTTATTTACAAATGTGTGCGTGTGTATATATATTGATATTAAGTGCAAAAAAAGTTTTAAATAAAATAAAAGGATCCATAAAGTGCGAACATTAGTGTATAAATGAATTGCTAAAAGAAAGTGAATATAAGGTCAATATTAATTTCAAAATAAAATTATTATTATTCTAGGAGCAACGATTAACATGAATACACGGGTTAATTTTTATTTTATTCATACACATATATATTTAACCATCTCAATGTGACAGTATATTGCTATACAGTTCCGTTATAATTCCTAACTAATTTATATGTACAATATGATAAAATAAGTTTAATGCAATTGAATTGAAAAGTGTACCTTTGACCAATGCCTATGATTCTCATGTTGAAATGAATGTTCTCCTTGAATCAGATTCCAAATCAGACGGTGCAAGCTCCTGAATTGTTGACCGCCGACCATCGAATAGTATTGAATTTGATGTACTATGAACTTGGGAATTTTTGTACTATTTTTTAACATGCCATGGTCGAAATTTTCTAATCTAGAGATGTAGTTTTGGAGTGAAGAGGTTAAAGAAATGAAAGGTCTAAGTCTAATTAAAGAAAAGTGAATTAATGTTGTGATTGATACCCTTGTAACTTACATGGCCTTTTCAATTCTAAACTAAAAGAAAATCCCTTCATTCACTCATACCATGGCCCATACGTAAGGCAACCAAGGCTAGCTTATATGTGCTTGTTGATGGACCTTAAACCTATTTAAGTCCATACAAAGTATTCCCGCATTTAAATCGAATTTAAATGCATACTGATATTGTAGATCATTCAGTATATTTATAAATATTATAAATACGCTATTTAATCATGTTCAATACATCAAATAAAATTTCATAACTAATATTTCATAAATATTAGTTAATTTAATTAATTTATAACATTTATAAATTAATTAAATCAGGTGGTCAAAGGACTATTCAACGTTTTGGTCATGTGACTCTTAAGTGTAAATTTGGTCAATGATTAATATCGAACAATTCAAATATTATTCACACATCAGTTAATAGGTGGTGTGGCATTTTGGCCAAATTTATCACTTGCTTAGTTTATGTAAAATTCAATTTTACTTTGTTAAGAATTTATTGGTAATGACGATTATTTACACCAATTCTCTTCGTCAAGATTGTAATATTTTGGACTTATGGAATTTGGTAATGGTCAAAATTTCAATATCGATATTCAACTTTATAGTCCAAACAAAAATATTTGGTTCAATAATAACAATTATTATTAACCGAACAGTTCTGGCTAGAGATTTGGATTTTAAGTTGACTTCAGTTGATCGTGATACTAACCCTATATGTATAACTGAGGAGATGTATCCTCTCTTGAATAGTGTTTCACTTTCAATACTTCCACTCGACCCAACTATAGTCGTTCGATGGATGCTGTGTTATGATATAGCTATAATCAAAGAGAAGCATTCATATCGAAGATCAACAGTATTCTCAAGTCAAGAGAACTATGTAAATTAGTCACTTCGATATTTTCTGTTTGACCTTAGTAATATTAAGCAACAAAAAACTATCGAGTGAGTCATTCCATAATTATCCAATGACCATTAGTACATAACCCTTTGGTGCCCCTAAAAGCCATGAGTAATACACTGCCTAATATCTGGAGAGCGTTATGTACTCTAGTCTCAATGGATGCATCGATGTTCAGTCTTGATACATTTGGGCTGGGAATATTTAAAATGATGTGCTTATCATATTGCAATATAATATTCATGGTTATTACTACTTGTAACCACTATCACAAATACATCATTTACGGACTTTCTTACATATATACTTAAATTAAATAATTAAGTTATAACATTTTATAAAAAGTATATTATGAAAAATACCTTTTATTTTGAACAAGATTGGTTATCGAGTTAGGTTTATGTAACTAATTACATAATTTTACCTAAAGCATACTCCTAACTCTATCATAACCAACTTGCGATAGCCATACTAAGCCAGAATTTTGGACATTTGGTATTTAAACATCTGAATTATTTAAATCTTGAATTTAATACTATTAAATTGAGTTAATAACCTTATCAATCCCCTTTTCAATAATAACTAATGATGATAAAAATGTTTTTGAAATTTGTTTATAAAAATAAATAGTTTGAAGAAAAATCGATAATGTGACCCAAAATCATTTTATCGATAAACGACTTTTTACTCCACGAAAGTTGTTCAAACTTTTTTTTACATACACTTATTTACCTAAAAGAACACTAATAACAAATAAATTTAATTGGAACTTAAACATCATTAGTATGTTCTAGAAAGTAATTAGGTGAGAGGTAACATAAAGGGGAGGTGTTATCTTGTTTTGTTTCATGTGAAGGTGTAGAGTAAAAGCACATGGTGAGGTGATGGAAGCACAGGGAGGAATGATCTTTTCTTAGCCAGAAATTGGGGTGAGAGTAGGACTAAAGAACATCTCATTGAAGCCTATATTAGCACACACACTCACTCTTGAATCATTTTTGACATTTAAGCAAAACAAAATATCAAAGCCAATATACGAGCTAGAAAATACGCCCTCTTCTTTCAGCCATAACTTTCTCTCTACTAAACCAAATTTTGTGCTCTTGTACTCTCAAGAAAGTTAGTTCAATAAGGAAAAACTTTCATGTCAATTACTTTTACTAGTACGGAGATTACCTTTGGTGAAAAAAAGTGGGAAATGAGTGATTTTGCTGACTTAGTTTTTCAACTCGAAATTTATCTCTTCACTTTCAAAAATCATAACTAATTCTCTACAACTCTAAATCATTTAAAATTTAGACCTGAGCCTCCTCATGATATTATAAACAAACTATAAAAATTTGGAAGGCTAAATCAAAGTGGAAGGGGTCAAAAAGTGGCAAATCCATGAGAAATTTTGGAGGCAAGGGAGATGGCATGCGCAAGCATGGTTTGAGTTTGTGTCATTTTGGTTGCATGGTAGGAAATGGATCTAAGTTCTTTGTGCTTTTTTTTGGCTTACTTTAGGGTGAGTTATCTCACCATTTAATAGCATGCGAATTGGTATCTATGCTTATGTTGTTTATAGTATATGTTTGAATATATAGTGTTTGATTTGTGTTGATTCTCACTTTGGAAAGCGAATGACATATGTAATTAATGATAGGGGACTTGTGGACTTGTTATGACTTGTGTCATAGTCTTAGAAACAAAGCACATAAGGATTAGTAGGGAACATACTCGAATGGGGTTGAAACTGAAGTGGTTTCATAGCGAAAAGGTCGCTATGGAAGCCCTTCGAAAAGCCTTAGGCCCCGTTTGGGTTGTCGTTTTTATTTTTGTGCTTTTGTCTATACAAAAGCGCGTCCGTCGTATGTATTGTTGAAAAACAAACTATTTTGAAAAAAGAAATTAACATGTAAAATAGAAAACAAGTTTATTTTGTTTTTTGTGTTTCGAGAGATAACAAAAGCACGAAGAACAATCTAACTCTTTCGTTGTCCGTTGGTCGTCGTAGTGGCTAAGAATTATAAATCTTATTCTCTTATTTATTGCTATTTTTTAGTGCAAGTTGAAAACACAAAACTCAAAATACAAAATGAAACCAAACGGGTCCTTACTTTGTAGAATCTTTGTAGAAAATTGTAAAGAGATCCTTCGGGGTTTCTTGCCATGGCTTTGTTATATTATGTGTATAATATTTTATATGTAAGGATTGGATGCTAAAAATTTGTTAACACCTTCAAATCGATCAAACTTGTAATGATAAAAAACTGAAAATCTAAGTTGCTGTTGTAATGGTAAATGCTTGCACTTTGTAAACACTATAGTAGCTCTGAGCCTCTTTTTACAGCACTCTGAAATGCTATAGCTTCTGTTTCTGAGCTAAATATATCATTTGGTTTTGAAAATGGTTTAAGGTGCCCAGAAACTTTTCATCGCTCTTCTGAATTGCTACAGTTTCTATTTTGTGACCCAGAACTCTTTGGAACAAATTTTAACTACCGCAGCGCTCTTTTATAGCATTCTGGAAATGTTATTTTTGTAATTTGAGAGTTTAAAATGTGTATAAATGACTTTAAACTTAACTATATCTCTTCAATATTTTTGGTGGACGTTTCTAAGGTACATTAGAGTATTTTAATAGTGATTTGAATTTTTATGAATTTTTTATAATTAATTATTAAAGGTGAGGATTTATTTTAAATAAAGGAAAAAACATGGTTTTTAAAGTTTTAAAATAAATTATAAATAGTTGCTTTAAGTAATATTTTAGATAAATGTTTAAACTATATTATAAGTATGTTAAAGTATATTTTAAGTATATATAGTTTTTAGAAAATTAGACAAATATTTTATTAAAATAATAAAGAGCTTTTGTAACATTTTTTTTTTAAAATTGTTTTTAGTATTCTATTAAATATCTTAGCTTTATAAATAAATAAATAAATATTTAAAATTATTTTTAGTATATTTAGAAGTTTTGAAAAGAAGTTAAGTATTTTATAAAAGAAAAGAATGAATAAGGTTTTTAGATTATAACACTTATGTTATAATGAATGGTTTTGCAAAGTTAATTATTAAAGGTATATTACCTTGTTTAATAAGTGTAAATATACTTACATCTTTAAATTGATGTGTTTTAAAGATAGTGACAAGTACGAAGTGATTTTGGGTTTATAGTTATGGTTTTTTTACGCAACATTTGTTTTTAACCTGTTTAATTATACTTTTGAAAAGTAATAAGATCTTTAAACGAATGTTTTTAAAGATAACCTAAGAGTGAATGTTTTAGGTTACTAGTAAATGATGTTTTTAATGAAAATTGTTTTAACCATTTAATTATGATGTTAGAAATATGAAATCTTGTTTAAGATTTGTGAATATTCCTATACCATTTGGGATAAGGATATGGATACATTTCTAAGTATTGAAAGAGTAGAAATGAATAGTGGAATAGTAGTATTTATGTATATATCTTTCATAAAGATATTTAAAATATATATACAAGTATTTACAAAGTGGTTTTAATTAATAAAATGATTCATTAAACAAAGAGGTTGCTTAGTGTCTTAAACGTGCTTTGTTTCTTAAACTTGTTTATAGAAAGTGTTTAGTCGTGTACTTAGCACTAAAAGCCAATAAAGTAGGCCTATCTATTTGTGAGAGTTAAGAATGATGATTCAAGTAGGATGTAGAAGCAATATTGCTCTAACCTACCGGGCTTCACTCTTGGCCGAGGGATAGTAAGTCGAGAAAGTTGGAAATGTGATAAGTATATGAGATTTGGTTTCCATATGTGATCAATTTTTTTTGTACTAGGTAGTCTATTATTCGACTGTCGAAAATGACCAAAATAACTTAGGAAACATCTAGAAGAAATATGAAGGCTATATGGTACGGTTATCTTTGGAGATGCTATACTGTACGTATAAACTCCTCTTGCTCTTTTAGAACAAATAATAAGGAAATCCATCCATATAGGAGATCACCCTTATGTACTTATTTATGAAAAAACCTAGGTTAAGTTAATCGAAATTCATCGATTGGATTTGGAGAATTTGGTAAGTGGGAGAGTGTACTTATATGAGATGACCTGAAACCGTAATCACTTCAAAACCATATACACGATCAATGTTCTGGAAGAGGTTGTGAAGTGAAATGTTATAGAGTTGAACTGTCTATCCTAAGGTTAATTCCAAGGGAGAGGTCAGCATTTACATTTGAGAGTAATGCCATAGAGTTGAACTGTCTATCTTAAGGTTATGTCCACGGAAGAGGTTAGCATTAGCATTTGTCAGTCGACTTATGTTGGGATCTTGTGGAGATTGATCTGTTCAAGATGCTCGAAACCATATAGAGGTTCATGATCTATTCGAGATGCTAGAATCCATTTGAGGATTCGTGTTCTGTTCGAATAATGAAGAATCCTATGAGAGACGCCGAACATAGCTACAACATCAGTAAATGACTAAAAGTGTAGTAGGGTGCCTGGCCTTGAAGGGTTTAGCGAGCCTAAATAGGATATATCAACTCCAAATCTAGAGATGCTATCGATATTACTAGTGGGAGCTGATGATATTCAGTGTAACGTCTCTAGGCGTTGACCAACTATGGCTTATCTTATGGTATATTTTATCTAGAGATATACGACGCTTGGAAGGATATCTCTGATCCTTGTGCAGGAGGGTGAGTTCGGCTTGACTAAAGAGATCTCTACAGAAATCCTACATAATTATGCGAATGCACCTTAGTGACTTTTGATTGTATACCTAGTTATTATTAGTGGTGTACACGTACCATAACTATTTCTTACTTATATTCTACACCCTATAAATTATTTATTATATCGAAATATATACTTAATAGATGGTTAGATCTTTTGGAGGGAAAACCAACTTGGTAACTCGATTGGTCTCAAAAGGTGATGTTATATGTCATACATATTTCTTTTATTTCTCACACTAAACTTATGTCCGACTTGTGGTTTTATATTTACCTTGTTTCCATGGGTGCTCTTTCAAGTAGTATAGAAAAGACAAGTTTTCGTCGATGTTCTTTAGAGCTTCTAGAGATGAGCTGGATGCTTCCATTCATCTACCGTAGTATTTTTATTTCTGCTACACTACTACGTTGCATATATTAGCATATGTAAGGACATGCTGCTATAATTGTCCAGACTCGTTATAGTACTTATGATTTTTACTCTGAAATTTTATATATCTTAGAGTGAAAATTTGTACTATCTTTTGATATTATATGCTACCGTTTCGTTGTGAGATTCCGATGTTGTATTCTTCTCTTCCTAGTTCTATTTCTTTTTCTTTTATTTTACCCTAATAATTTGTCTTTTCAGCACTTGAGTGCTCGATACATGAATACCGTGAATGTATTAGTGTTGACAGTTGAAGGTTGAAAAAGCGAAGCATTACAATAGCCTTTATTTATTAACATGCGATAGCCATGTTTTATCAATATGCGATAGCTATGTTAGGTTAATCTGCGATAGTAGTGTACTTTATCTAGTTTCGATAATTATTATTTTTATCAACTTGCGATAGTTATTATTTTGTCAACTTACAAGAGGTATAATTTTTATTAACTTCCAATAGCTACCATTTTTATCAACTTGCAATAGCTATATGGTTTTTTCAACTTGCGATCATAATATATTTTCAACTTGCGATAGTAATTAATTTGTCAACTTGTGTAGCTATGGTTTTTATTAACTTGCGATAGCTATACGTTTTCAACTTGCGATAGCTTTAGGTTTTCAACATGCAAGACATGCGATAATTTTAATTTTTTAATATTCGATAGCCTATGGTTTTAACATGCGTTAGCATGAAGTTTTTAAAAGTGCGATAGCATATGTTTGTGGCATATGATAGCCTAAGTTTTGAAACTTGATAGCTATAGCTTTGACATGCGAAGGTATGTGACTTTGAAAGAGCGATAGTCTATTTTATGACACATAAGTTTTAAATCTATAATTGGGCTATGTTTTCCTCGAACAAAAATCTAGTTTTTGTTAAGAATTTTGACAAGGTTTTCAAGGAATGAAAATATGTTTATGCCCATTTTTGAAAAGACTTTTTGTGAAGGAAAGTATTACTTTGTTATGAGTAATTTTGTGTATAATGTGGCTATCATATGAACATGTATTTGTGATGGATAATTAGGTGTTATATGTTCAATTTTGTATTTTGTTCAATTATTATTGCATATGCTAAATTGCTCGTATGCTCGCTTATATGTTTTGTGTTATCACCCAACCTTTATGACCTTAGGGATTTGAGAACTAATGACAAATTAGGGTTGTTCCAGTAGTGGGTATGGTTAGAATTAAACTCTTGTGTGAGTAGATTTGCAATTAGGAGATTGGGAGGATCATATTGTGTTAGGATGCCCTAAGCGGATCAAAAGGCATGACTCATAGATATTTCAAAACCAAAATTTCAATATAGACTTGGGTTGGGTCATACCATATCCTCTAACCATTAAACCCTCGGTTGGTCAGTTCCATGATTCCAGTGCATATGGCTTTGCAGATATTGAGGATAAAATTTTGTAGTTATGCATAGAAAGAAACTCGTAGTAGTGATGCTCACCATTATTGTTTTTCTATAACAGGAGTATCTTGGTACTCTTATAGGAACATAAGATGTTGTTATTTCCTCTTAATTGGACAAGAGATTTTGGATTATCCAACTAAATTTTGGTCCGAGTAAGCCCGATAGAGTTTTAATTAGCTTGAGAAAACTAATATAGATTCATAGTGAGCTTGGAAAACTATGCCATAGACTATTTTATGGCATTGGGTAGTATGGGAATGCGTAACCCTTTGACCCTAGCGAATAATGGACTAATCATTTTGACTTATTATGCATAATGATAATGATATTGATATTATGATGATGTTCTAATCATTTTGGTTGCAAATATGTTATGACTAATATATATATTATTAACGTATTGATAAAGGGAAACCCGTTTCGTGCTTCAGTGGTGTGGTCTCACTAGTTACCTAATTTGGTTTGAGATGGTATAATATTATTTACACTGGACTTTTTATTTAACCTGAAGTTTTTGAATTCTCCCTAAACTCTCGGGTTCTCAATTTGAATTGGGTAAGCTGAGAAGAGGGTATTTCAGGTTTAAACTGATAAGCTTATGGAGATGTGTAAGAGGCAAGCTACTATTCAGAAGTATTTCCACTATGCAATATTAACTGCTTTTATTTTATTGCTAAATGTATGTAATGAAGGGTACCATAACCGCCTAGTAGTTAAGACTCTGATCATATAAGGGGACATCTTCATATGTCACCCTTAGAGATATATTTGTATTTATTATACTTATTTTATCAAAACGTTGGAATCTTGGAGTTATGTAATGAAATTAAATGTAATAAATTTGCAAATGGATTAACAAAAATGTTTGTTTAAAATTTTTGAATTTTTATGCTCTTGATGTTATTGATACAATATTGATCTATCATTGGAAAATAATAGTAAGGATGACTAGAGCATCAATAGTACCTATTTTCGAGCCTCAAAATGGAGGATGTTACAATTTGATATCAAGTCATAGGTTTACATTAAACTTAATAAGATTTTAAAAATTATAACCCAAATGAATTAGAAAGAATAAGGATTGGGGAATGATATATCGTTATAGTAATGTACTTGTTATTTGCTATATATTTATATAAGTACATATATCTATCTATTCTCTCCCTTTTATTATAGACCGTTCTTATGTATCTTATGATGACTCATATGCAGATTATGGGAAATGGATATTAGAAGGGGAAGACTACACTTGGGAGGCGGAAGCGATAGAACCAATGGAATTGTTCGTCCTAATATAAGAAATGCTAACCGAACTACCAACTCTAATGAAAATTCTAACGCAAATATGGCTGTTGGAGCCACATCAGTTGATATATGATTATGTATCGGTTCTTCATTAGTATGATGCAAGTCGAAGCAACGGTTGGACTGACTAGGGCAACATTGGTAATGTGAGAGCTATTGCACCAGAAGTGGCTACTCGCAATAACTATGTCGTGTTAGTTTGGATTATGCTAGCTTAGGAGGAAGACCATTTTTGGGGTCAGAGAATGCCATTGAAGTGGAGGATTATCTTCTTCATGTGAGAGGATCTTTGTTGATCTGGGTCTGAATGATGATTAGAAGAGGAGATTGGCTTAAAGGCAATTATAAGGAGCTACTCTGTATTGGTGGAATAGTGTTGCCACAAGAGTCCAAAGAAGACTTTAGAGAGAGGTCGAAGAGAAGTTCCTGTTTGAAGTAGCTAAATCAACTGTGTCTTATAAGTTTTCGAAGTTGGAACAAGATGAAATGACTATTTTGGAGTATGCTACAAAGTTTGATGAGCTACCAAGACATGGGTTGGCCATCATTAATACCCCGCTCAAGAAAAATGAGAAGTTCATCTGGAGACTTAAGCCGGAGATTGCTAGGGAAACGATGCCACATCATAGTGATCCATTTAATGTCATGGTGGATATGCTATGAGAAACAAGGATTTGTTGTTGTATATCAGGAAGAATAGGTATGTAGAGACTATGGGTTTCCAAGATAAGAAGAGAAAGTTCTTTAGCAAGAAGGGAGCTCAAAAGAGTAGAGCTTCTAAGAAAGGGAAGTCTAAAATAGTTTGTTATAAGTGCGATAAGAAAGGGCATTTTGACAAATAGTGTCACTCCAAAGATTGCAAGAAGATCGATGACTAGAAGGGAGTGAAATGCTATAATGCAATAAGATGGGACATTTCAAAAGGGAACTTCTAAAAACGATCAAAGCTCAAAGAGGAAAGGTTTTTTGCTTTGGAATCTATAGCTTCGAGACCAACTGTAGAGGAGAAAGGAAAGGCTATGTTAGGAGATACACTTCTTACTTATAGCATCCCTGTTACAGTGTTATTTGATATAGGAGCATCACATTCTTTTATCTCTAGATGTATGGTAGATAACTTAAACCTTGAACTGACATACCTTATTACTTCTATGAGCGTTGCAAATCCGATAAGTGGCCATGCAACTCTTGGAATGAGATGTGACTGTGTAGAGTTTAATTTTTTAGGCATTAGTTTGCTTGCAAATTGCATGTGCTTGATTTTGTGGGTTTTGGGATAATTTTGGGTATGGATTGGCAAAGCCAACACGATGCAAGAATATTTTGTCAAGATAAAGTAATATCCCTAAGACACGCTGATTGTGATAATCAGATTATAACTCATTAAAAGAACCAAGTTTCGATGTTTGTGCAATGTTAGGTGCTACAAAAGGCGTAGGGGAATAAATAAATCAGGTTTTTTATAGTAGGAGAGTACGCAGATATGTTTGAACCTATTACGAGACTACCGCCAAAAAGTGCCATAAATTTTCGAATAAACCTTGTACCAAAAGCTGAACCCATAAGTAGACCAGCTAATAGAATGACACCTACCTAGATGGAGTTAAAGATACATCTAGTGGAGTTGGAAGGGAATAATTTTATTAGACCAAGCAGTTTTCCTTAAGGAGCTGCAGCAATATTTGTAAAGAAACCAGATGGGTTGTTGAGGTTGTGTATTGATTAGAGAAGCCGAAGGATATGACAATAAAGAAACAGTATCCTTTGCCTAGAATAGATGAATTATTAGATCAATTGAGTAAAGCCAACGTGTTTTCAAATTGGACTTAGCAACAGGTTTCCATCAATTGAGAGTGGTGGAGGACAATATACCTTTGTTGGTGTTTTGAACAAGATATGGTTTGTATGAATTGTTAGTCATTCCCTTTGGACCGACCAAGCGTTGTATTCTTCATAGACTTGATGAACCAGATCCTCCAAGAGCATTTGGAAAGATTCGTATCGGTGTTTATTGACAATATTTTAATATATTATAAGAATGAATGATAACACAAAATTCATCTTATAATAGTGCTAGACATGTTGAGGCAGCATCAACTGAAAGTGAAGTTTTCAAAATGTCATTTCTGGGAATAAGAAATGAAGTTTCTTTGACATGTAGTTTCAAAGAACGGCTGTTTGTGGATCCATCGAGGATATAAGCTTTTAATATTGGAAAAGACATGAGACGGTAACTAAGATTAGAAGTTTCATGAGGGTGGCTACTATCGTAGATTTATTAAAGATTTTTTTCGTATAGCGGCATCGATGATTGAGCTAATAAGGAAGGACGTAAAGTTTGTTTGGGGCAATAAGTATGAGGAAGCATTTCAGAAGCTAAAGAATTTATTGACTAACGCGCCCATGTTATTGCTCAAGATGGGAATCAAGACTTAGTAGTATAGATTAATGCATGTGGAATTTGGTTAGAAGCTATGTTGATGTAGAGAGGTATAGTTATTGCCTTTGCTTCTCGACATGAGGTTTGATATCCTACTCATGATTTAGAGTTAGCAACAGTGATCTTTATAGTGAAGTGTGGAGACACTATCTTCTAGGAGAAGGTTTGAATTGTTTATGGATTATAAGTACTTGAAGTATTTCTTCTCTCAAAAGGATTTGAATATGAGACAACAAGGATGGATGAAGTTTTTAGCAACATATGACTTTGGGATTAAGTATACGCCAAGAAAGGGAAATAAGGTTGTTGATGCACTTAACATAAAACATCAGAATGTAGTTTTGGCAATGTTACCTGAATGGAAGGATTTAGAAGCGTTGGGTTCTTGTGGAGTTAGAATAAGGTCGATGAAAAATTCTAGTCAGGGTACCACAATGGTTTCTTATTTAGAAGTTTGATCGGTATTGATCACAAGAATTGCAACAAGGCAAAAGGATGTTCCAATACTAGCAGAGTGGATTAAGAAACTAGAAGTAGGAAGTGAGATTGGTGATTTGAAAGAATTTGTACTTGATTGAAGAGGTTGGTTGAGAAAGAAAGAATGGTTGTGCATACCGAATGCGGATAATATAAGAAAGGAAGTTCTTAAAGAATGTAATTGATCAAAGTTTATTGTTCATCCTAGAGCTGCTAAGATGTACTAAAATATGAAGAGGAGTTTCTTTTAGGAAGGATTAAAGGGAGGTATAGGCTTACGGGTGAAGCAATGTATAAATTGCCAACAATTAAAAGCCAAGCATCAAAAGCCAAGTGGATAGCTTCAACCATTAGAAGTGCCACTATGGAAATGAGATTCTATATCTATAGATTTCACAGATGGGTTACCAAGGTCGAATAGGTAAAATGAAAGTATTTGGGTTGTGGTTGATAAACCGACCAAAAGTGCACACTTTATCCCTGCTAAGTCAACAAGCATTCCACCTAGTTTGGCGAAGCTATTAATGAAGAATGTTGTGAGACTGTGTGTAATACCAAATAGCATTGTAAATGATAGAGATTCTTTGTTTACTAGTGAGTTCTAGACGAGCTTACAAAAGGAATTGGGTAACCAAATTGAAGATGAATACCGCTTACCATCCGCTGACTGATGGCAAATGGAAAGGGTTGATAAGATACAAAGATTTATTGATGGCTTGTACACTACACTTTGGAGGGTCATGAGAAGACCATTTGCACCGTCAAGTTTTCCTATAATAATAGTTACCAGACCAGTATAGTAATGGAACTTTTCAGAGCGCCTTATAAAAGGCCATGCAAATCACTTGCATATTAGTTGGAGATAGGTGATATGGTGATACTAAGACCGGATTTGGTGAAAGAAGCAACTGAAAAGATTAAGTTAATCCATGGAAGGATGGTGGAAGCTCCATCAAGATAAAAAAGTTATGCATATAGAAGGCATAAAGACTTGGAATTATCGGTTGGAGATTATGTTATCGTGAAAGTATCACGGATGAAGGGTGTTACACAATTTGGGAAGTTGGGAAAGCTAGCACCAAGATATGCTGGCGATTTTCCTATTATAAAGAGGATTGAAAAAATCACATATTGCATCGAGTTAATGAATACTTTGGCAGGAGTCCATAATGTTTTTCACGTATCCCAACTAAGGAAGTACTTGCATGATTTAGAGATTACTATCGAGCCAACGGTTTAAAAGATTTAGTAGTGGAGCCTGATATGACTATCAGTAGGCGATCTATTCATATAGTTGGTAAAGATTCGAAGGAGCTTTGAAATAAGATAGTCAAGTTGGTAAAGATCCAAGAGAGTGGCAATGAATGAGACTATAATTAGGAGACTAAGGATAGGATTAAAGAGGCTTATCCTAAGTTATTTTAATTGTATATTCTCAATTGTTGTACAGATTTTTGTCTTATAGTTATGCTAGCATTATTTGTTTTATGTGCTTGTGACACATTTTGCATTTTGATATGCTAATGGTTTTCCTTATTGCGATTTCGAGGATGTAATTCTTTAAGGATGGATGCCTGTAACACCCTTAATTTTGTTGCATATTATCTGGATATTTAACTAGGAAATAATTAAATAAATAACATGGGAGAATATAAATGTATAAATAGTGTGGATAAATGCCATGTAAATATGATTTGAATTTCAAAATTATTAAGGATTGGTTTATAGGGAATAAAATAAAAGCGGCCTTAACTATTTAGGAGAAAAATAAGGAAGTAAAGGTAACACATTAAATTATGTCCCCTAACATAAGCTCTCTCTCCCTTATTATATTTTGGCCTCATAACCTACGCAAAGAAAAGAAAATCAGACCACATGAAACTACATTAAAATTTCATTCAATAAAGAAGAAGGAAAAGAGGGAAGCTTAAGTGAGGAAACAAAGACAATTACCTTCACATGGTCAAACTAAGGTGAATAATATTTTCATCTCTTTATTGTATATTATTTAATTCTTGATTTCTGATGAAATGTGGAATGATTTTTTGATGTTTATCATGTTACGGCTTTGATAATCATTTGGAACATGTTTATGGTTTAGATAATCATTTGGAAGTGTTATGGTTATGGTTGATTATTGTTGCGAAATTTCCATAAGGAAATTTGGAAACTATGTTTTTGATCTCCAAATGCTTTGAATTTTTGATATGATGTTTAGAATCATACTTTAGAGATGAATTTTTAATTTTATAATTTTTAGAGTCAGTATGAATTTACTATAAAATTTCTAAGTGAGAAAACATATAATTTTGGATTTTAACAGTTTAAAATAGGAAAATAATTATTTTGCTCGGAAATTTTTATATGTCGCAAAAGATGTAAATTCGGATTTTTGGTATTTTTTGCTAAGTAATTACAATTTAATATAAATTATTTTATATAGAGGGTTTTAATTGCAAATTAATGGCATAATTAATAGAAAATTTATATTTTTGGGAGTAAGAGAAATTTTCTCTCTTTATTTTACTACAAATTTCTTAAAGGATTTTGATTAATGAATGAAAGTTTGAAAAATAATTTGGTTTGGCAAAAATATATTACATTTAGAGGAAATAAAACAGTTTTGCAAATATTTACAAAAATGCCATTAATCAAGTTGCAATAGCCCATATTTATTAATATGCAATAGCCATGTTTTATCGACATGCGATAATTATTTTAGGTCAACCGATGATAGTATTGTGTTCTATCAACTTGCGTTAGTTGTTGTTTTCATCAAATTATGATAGCTGTTATTTCATCAACTTGCTAGAACTATAATTTTTATCAATTTGTGATAGCTACTGTGTTTATCAACTCGAGAAAGCTATATGTTTTCAACATGTGATGCAATATGTTTTCAACCTACGATAGCTATTATTTTATCAACTTGCAATTGTTATGGTTTTTATCAACTTGTGATAGGTATATGTTTTCAACTTGCGATAACTTTGGGCTTTAAACATGCGATGGCTTTGTTTTGGTTGACATGCCATAGTTATATTTATCAATATGCGAGAGCCTATGGTTTTAACATGCGATAGTATGAATTTTTAAAAGTGAGATAACACATATTTCTAGCATATGATAGCCTAAGTTTTGAAACTCGATAGCTACATTTTTGACATTCGAAGGTATGTGGCTTTGAAAGTGCGATAGCATATTTTATGACACATTGTTCTTAACTCTATGATTGGGCTATGTTTTCCTTAAACAAAAATGTAGTTTTTGTTAAGAAGTGTTTGGAAAGGTTTTCAAAGGAAAGAAAAGATGTTTATGCCATTGAAAAGAGTTTTTGTAAAGGAAAGTATTTCATTATTACAAGTAATTTTGCATATAAAATTGCTAGCATACGAACATATATTTATAATGGATGATGATATGTTATATGCTCAATTTTGTATTTTGATCAGTAATTGTTACATATGCTAAATTTTTGGCATGCTCACTTGTATGTTTTATGTTATCACCCAACCTTTATGACCTTGGAGAGTTGGGAACAGGTAACTAGTTAGTGTTGTTCCTATAGTGGATATGGTCAGACTTGAACTCGTGTGTGAGTAGAATTGCATCTAGGTGATTGAAAAGATCATATTGTGTTATGATGCCCTAAAGTGATAAAAAGACATGACTCATTAATATTTTAAAACCAGATTTTTGGTGGAGACTAGGGTTGGGTAGCACGTAGTGAAAGCGTACGTGTATTTATGGATCTAATAATATGGAAAATAGTTTAAGTAATAAAGTAAAATGTAAAGAAGAAGTAAAGCAAATAATTCACACTATGATTTTATACTAGTTAGACCTCTTGTCCTACGTCTAGTCCCGAAGCTTCCCTTTGGTATTTTACTTACTAAAAAAGGTCTCTCTTTACTCGATGGAACCGGTTTACAACAGTTGCCCAAAGACTCCCTCTATAAGACTTATTCTACTTTAAGTGTATAATAAAATTATAAGGAAACTTACTTCATGGCCTTTAAATAAAATTTATGTTGCTGGCAGGTTTGTGGTTGCTAAATCAATAGCCACTGCCATGTAGCTTGTACTATTCTAGTTTATATTTCTCCCTTCCAAACTTATAACCATGATTAACAGTGCTATTAATCACTTTGTATGGCATGGCAATCCCCACTCTAGAAAGTCAATTCCTATATCCTTTAAGAAAGTCATTCTACCTTTTGATAGAGGAGATCTTGATGTTCTTAACTTAAAGCTTTGTAATAAGGCAGCAGTCTCCAAGCTTATAAACAGATTCCTCCATAGGAAGCATGATCTGCTCTCAATGTGGATTCAGTCAAATTTAATTAAGAACCATCATTTCCAGACCATGGGCCTTCCTCATTATTGTAGCTGGTTTTGGAGGAATATATTAAGAACTCGGTCCTGGTTGCTTCCTATGTTCAAAAGTGAAATTTATGATTTTATTCTATTTTGGCACACTCCTTGGGTCAGTAATGGTCTAATCTTATCTAATATAGTGAATCATGGTATTAGATCTATGTTTGTCATCTCTGATCTTGCCACAGTAAGCTACTATATCACCGATGTTCATATAAATCTCCCTTACTCCAGTTCCCAGATCATCAGCCAGGCTTGGAATTACTTATCAAATTCTCCTATCATAAGAGAAGGCTCCTCGAGTTGGAATGATAAATCACATTTTGAAAATCATGTATATAAATCTTTAGTTGCCTCTTCAAACAATCCTATATTTCCTTGGCACACTAGGATACGGTCAACAAAATATAAGCCCACAGACAATCCGATGCTCTGGAAATCATTAATAATGCTAACCATACTATGGAAAATCTCAGCTATAAAGGTCTCCCAGTTATATCTAGCTATTCTCTTTGCAATTCTGCTTCAGAGAATAACTCCCATCTATTTTTTGAATGTTGTTATGCCTATCAAGTTTAGCATGCTATCCTCTGCAACTTTAATCTACACTACCCCTCTATTGTTCGTAAGATCGAATGGTACAATATATTAAAAGCTACTAGATGGAAATGTCGTAACTTTAAGCTACTACTGAGATAATTAAAAAAATCGTCTTAGTCAGATGGGAGGAAAGGAATATGAAGGTTTTGAAGAATGAATCCCTTCCCGTTGTTATCATTATTCAAATATTTTGAAGGGTTCATATGTTGCTTATTTGGTTGTATAATAAGGTCTGGTGTATTTGTAGTTATCATTTTGGGCCTTTAACTTAGGCTTGCTGAAATGGCATTCCCATATTTCCAATGGATTATTAAGTGTCTTGTATTTTATATTTTTTTCTTGTCCCTATTATAATAGCATGTTATCGTAACAGCCTTTTCTTCTTCTTTCTTAATCAATCTGGTAGGGGCCAGTTTCTGTAACACTCCAGATTTTTGGTAACATTATTTTGGAGATTTAGTTAGGTAAACTAAATAAAATAATGTGTTGATTAGGGGATTGAGATTTGATTTTAATTAAGGTAGTTGTGCCTTTTAAATAAATGAATTAAAAGACGGGTTTAAATGAATTAGAGGAGGAGTATTATGGGAAAGAGGCAATTCCTATATTCACTTCCTTAGGCCGTGTATTATGTACACATTCATTTCATTTCAAAATTTTCAAAACCAAGGCTGGCCACCACTAACAAGGAAAGGAGAAGAGGAAACTAAGGAAAAGCTAAAGAAAAAGCAAATTCAAATCAAACCCATTCAAATCTCAAGTTCCTTAATCTTTAAAACAAAGGTGAATAATGTTTACATGTCTAAATTTTTATGGTTTCGGTTTTAAGGTTAATGTTCCACCTCTATTTCAAAACTTCTTGACAAGGTCAAAAGGTATCAAACCTTTCGACAAGGTCAACAACCAATGCACATGGTATCAGGCAACTGGTACGTAGTGAATTGGAAGAGATCGAAAGGTTTAAGGTCGAAAGGTAAGAGCTTCCGAAAGAGATGAAACTTTGTTTTGGTTTTAAAGAAAATACGCCTGCTAGCTTTCGACAAAGAGCTTTCGACAAAGTCAAATGGTTTAAAAGAAAAGGTTTAGATAGGGTTGTTTTCTTTTTTTAATTGAAACCCTTCGAAAAGGTCGAAAGGTAAACCTTTCGACGAGGTCGACAAGAGCATAGCTGCCGCTTCCTACCTTTTAATTAAGTTGCTTTCGAAGGGAACCTTTTGTTTTCTAAAACTTATCGCCTCTCCATTGCTTTCAAAGGGTTGGTTCCAACACCATAACTTCATTGTTTATGAAAAGATCTTAAAAGAGTTACTTTTAAAAGGTTTCGAAGTAGTTGCTTTCAACTCCAATGTTTTTCTGATCCTTTTGCTCTACTTGAAGGCATAATCCAAATGTTTTAATTCGAAACATTTAAAGGGTTTCGAAGTAGTCAACTTCAAATGGTTTCGAAAGGTTTCCAGTCGTTTTAAATTGAACCCAATGATTTCGAAAGGTTTTAAGTTTCAAAGTTTTCGAAAGACGAGAGCTTTCGACAAGGTCGGAAAGAAACGTTCCGACAAGGTTGAAAGGTGAGACCTTTCGACAAGATCGAAAGGTATGGTTTTGCAATGTTTTCAGAAGGCATAGGTTTAAAGAATTTTAAAGGCGGATGTCATATGTTTTAAAGCTTATAAAAGAAGGCTTTTTAATAGTTTTGAAGGAGTTGCCTTCAATGATTTCGAAGGGTTTTATTAATGGTTTTGAAGGGATCACCTTCAATGTTTTCGAAAGGTTGTTTAAAGGTTTTAACCAAAGGTTTCAAATATAATGACTAGGCAGATAGCCTAAATGTTTAAGTTATAAAGGAATTTAACTTATTTAAAAAGGATAGATAATCTTTATTGAACATCATCAACATTATTTTGAGTAAAGTATATATAACATGGCAAATTAGCTTAGAGTAAAGCTGATTTGATGGACTAAATCATTTTTGAAAAGGTTTTCAAGGGAAATTTAAAGGGTAGTTAACCATAAGAAAATTCGGGCAGTTAGCTCATTTAAATTCGGGCAGTCAGTCCATTTTGAGAGAAGTCGGCCCAGAGGATAATTAGTCCAAATAATGGATGTTAGCCCAGATATGAACAGTTAGTTTGTTTATTAGCATAACGGACCTTGCTACTGCATAAGGATGGTTAGTCCACCCTTTTTACCTGTTTTATGGACAGATAGTCCATTATTTAGCATAATGGATATTGCTATTTTGGTATAATCAGATTTAGGACAATTAGTCCAGAAAATAGCAGTAAGCTCAGATTTAGGACAGATAGTCCATTTATTCATGTTTTAGCATAATGGATCTTACTATATTATTATTATAATCAGTTGACTAACCTGTTTGGTTGTAGGAAAGGATTTGCAAAATATATGTTTTGAAAAGAGATATTAGTAAAGGTAAACCCATTCAGCTAAGCGGCGTGGTCTCACTATATATCAGTAAACAGAGATGTAACATAATTAGTCATACCAGGCTTTATGTCTGAATCAAATTTTTTTCCCTTTAAACTCTTGGGTGCTCAAAATTTGATTTGAGTAGGCTGAGAGTTTAGGTTTTCAGGTTTTAGCAGATTTTTGCAAATAAAGCATCCAAAGACGAGCAGGTGGATGACGGATAGCTAAATCTAGGAATTTTGTTTTTATTAGTTTCCGCTGTGTATTAAGACAATCAAGTCTATATTGCTTTGATCATCCAAGGGGCATCTTCATCTGTTGTTGTTGGCATATCTTTGTAATTATATTTGATCATTGCCTGGGAATACCTCTGGGGTTTTTTGGAACTTGGGTATAATATCATTTGAAATGTAATTACTGAAATTATTGATTTTTGAAATTTGTGATTTTATTCATATTCAGGTGGTTTTGATATTATGGATACCATTAACATTATCGTATTTCGTCACCAGAAGTTAATATCGTGGACGACTGCAGCATCCATAGCGCTTAGCTTTTGGCCTCCACATGCGGGATGTTACAACTTGGTATTAGAGCACAGGTTTTGAAAAATTTAATTAAAATGGCTTTGAAAAAAATCCAAAGGAATTAGAGTAAGATTGCGGTTGGGATAACACTATAGTAACATACTTGTATTTGCTATATATAAGTATGCACTTTATCTCCATTCATCTATCTTTGATTACGATATCTTTCTGTATCTCATGAGGTTTGAATACAGATATGAATGGTAAAAGAAGCAGAGTTAACCTAGGAGGGGGAAGCACCGAAAGGAAAACCGGACCTAGTGCTAGGAGAAACCAAAGTCAGGCAGAGAATGTTGGTGCTGAGGTCCCATAGGTCGGAGTGGAGCCATGTATTGGTTTTTCAGGAATATGATGCAAGCAGGAGTTGCGATCGGAGTATTAGGAGGAAATGCTGCAGGAGCAGGGGTTTTGAAAGTTCCAGTAGTTAACCATTTTCGCTAAGATGAGTGGTGATTATGTGAAGATAGGAGGGAAGCCATTTATAGGAACGTAGGATGCCATGGAGGTTGAGAACTGGTTGTTGCACTACGAAAGGATTTTTGTAGATCTAGGGCCCAATGATGAGCAGAAAAGAGGTTGGCGTCCAGTAGCTTCAGGAAGCCGCACTGTTTTGGTGGAACAGTGTAACTGCGACAGTTGATGAGGAGACTATAACCTGGGAGGATTTCAAGAGGAGATTCTAGGAAAGGTTTATGTCTGTGATGGCACAATCAGCTTTGATTGGGAAATTTGCTGAGCTGGTGCAGGGTGAGATGTATTTTGCTGAGTATGCTAGGAAGTTTGAAGAGTTGGCCCGGTGTGGGTATGATTCTATAGATATAGTGTTGAAATGGAATGAGAACTTTATCAGAGGATTGAAGCCAGAACTAGCTAGTGCTACTTTTTCTCATCTTAGAGATCCTTCTGATATTATTGTGGAGATGGCTTTGAGGTAGGAAGAAGTCCTTGAGTCTCTGGAGAAGAGCAAGTCAAAAGGGTCCAGGTTGGACAGGGTCAGAAGAGGAAGTTATTTTCCAAGAAAGGTGCTTAGAGGGGTGGAGCAGCCAAGAAAGCGAAGTATGAGGTTGTCTGCTATAAATGCGATAAGAAAGGGCACTTTGCTAATGAGTGTCGCTTAGGGAAGGCAAATGATGTGGCTAAGGGGAAGAATGTCAGGTGCTTCAACTATGACCAGATAGGCCATTATAAGAACCAGTGCAAGGAGCCCGTTGGAGATGGTAAGGGAAAGGTGTATGCATTGGGGCCCGCTGCTTCTAAGCTAACAGCTCAGGAGAAAGGAAAGGCAGTTCTTGGAGGAACGCTTCAGGTTCATGGTATATTTGTTCGCGTTTATTTGATACTGGTGCATCGCATTCTTTTATATCTAGATATTTGATAGATAAGCTTAACCTTGAACCCACATATTTAGTTACTTCCTACGGGTTGCGAATCCAATATAAGGGTATGCAACTCTAGGGTTGATGTGTGACCGGTTTAAGTTAGACCTATTAGGTCATACATTTGAGTGCAGTTTGCATGTGTTTGATTTTGTGGGGTTTGGGATTATCCTTGGGATGGATTGGTTAAGTGAGTACGATGCTAAGATATTTTGCCAGGGTAGGAAGATATCTCTTAGACACCCAGATGTGAGTGATTGGATTGTTTTCACCATAGAAGGATCTAGCGGTGAGGTGTTTTCTTTGTTGGGTGCTTTGGATTCTGAAGATGAGTTGAGCTGAGTTTTAGTGGTTAGAGAATTCGCAGATGTGTTTGAGCCTGTAGTTGGATTGTCTCCAAAACGAGCCATTGAGTTTTGGATAAATTTGGTTCCGGGAGCTGAACCAGTGAGTAAGCCGCCAAGCAGGATGACCCCTTCAGAGATGAGGGAGTTGAAGGTGCAGTTGGTGGATCTGGAGGGCAAGAGTTTTATCAGGCCCAGCAGTTCGCCTTGGGGTGCAGCGACAGTATTGCTAAGAAGCCGAAGGGATCATTGAGGCTATGAATCGATTATCGTAAGTTGAATGAGAGGCTGATAAAGAATCGATATCCATTGCCCAGAATTGACGATTTGTTCGACCATCTAAGTGGAGCAAAGGTATTTTCCCAGTTGGATTTGGCAGCAGGTTTTCATCAGCTTAGGGTAGCAGAGGATAGTATACCTTTGACAACGTTCAGGACCAGATATGGGTTGTATGAATGGTTAGTTATGCCGTTTGGACTGACGAATGCTCCAGCTTTCTTTATGGATTTGATGAACCAGATTTTCCGAGAGTACTTGGATAGGTTCGTGCTGGTTTTCATAGATGATATCTTGATTTACTCTAAGGATGAAAGAAAGCATGAAGTTCATCTTAGAGTGGTGCTCGAGACGTTGAGGCAGCATCAGTTGAAGGCAAAATTTTCGAAGTGTCACTTCTGGAAGAAGGAGGTGAAATTTCTCGATCATGTGGCCTCAGAGGAAGGGTTATCAATGGATCCGACTAAGATCGAGGCAGTGAATAGTTGGAAGAGACCCGAGATAGTAACCGAGATTAAGAGTTTCCTTGGGTTGGCTGGTTATTATCAGAGGTTCGTTAAGGATTTCTCACGGATAGCAGCACCGATGACCAGGCTGACAAGGAAAGATATGAAGTTTGTGTGGACCAATAAGTGTGAGGAAGCATTCCAGAGTTTGAAACACTTATTGACCCATGCACCTGT
Organism: Allium fistulosum; assembly: GCA_030737815.1. Classification (NCBI taxonomy): domain Eukaryota; kingdom Viridiplantae; phylum Streptophyta; class Magnoliopsida; order Asparagales; family Amaryllidaceae; genus Allium; species Allium fistulosum. The sequence continues at coordinate 873,959,067 of CM060905.1, read as the reverse complement.
GTTGATTGTTCCAAAAGGAAATCAAGATTTAGTCGTCTATACTGATGCGTGTGGAACAGGATTAGGAGCTGTGCTAAGGCAGAGAGGTAAAGTGATTGCATATGCTTCTAGACAGCTTAGACCGCATGAGGTCAGATATCTAATGCATGATTTAGAATTGGCTGTGGTGATTTTTGCTTTGAAGGTGTGGAGACATTACCTTTTGGGAGAAAGGTTTGAGCTGTATATAGATCACAAGTCGCTGAAATATTTGTTCTCTCAGAAGGAGATGGACATGAGACAACAAAGGTGGTTAGAGTTCATAGCCGCTTATGATTTTGAGATTGATTACACACCAGGGAAAGGCAACAAGGTTGCAAATGCACTTAGTAGGAAGTATCAGAATGCACTGTTGGCAATGATGGCTGAGTGAAAGATTTAGAAGCATTATCAGATTGCAGAATACAGTGGAGATCCGAGGCTGGGCCTAGTAGAAATACAGTTGTATTGTTTTGTTTGGAAGTTCGACCAGTGTTGATCGAATGAATTGCTTCTAAGTAGATTGAGGATTCGGTGTTAGCTGAATGGATCTAGAAGCTAAAGGAAGGAACCAAGAGCAATGACTTAAAAGATTTCAGTCTTAACCAGAATGGATGGTTGAGAAAGAAAGTAAGATTATGTGTTCTGAGTGTAGGAAACATAAGGAAGGAGGTCTTAGAGGAATGCCATCATTCGAAGTTCACTATACATCCTAGAGGTACCAAGATGTATCAGGATATGCTTCTGGGAAGGAATGAAGCGGGATATTGGTTTGTGTGTAAGGCAATGCTTGAATTGCCAACAAGCAAAGGCCGAACACCAAAAGCCAAGTGGTTTGCTTCAGCCATTGGATATTCCAGTATGAAAGTGGGGTTCTATATCTATAGACTTCGTAGACGGGTTGCCAAGGTTAAATAGAGGTAATGAAAGTATATGGGTCATAGTGGACAGATTGACCAAGAGTGCCCATTTCATTCCAGTTAAGTCAACTAGGATAACACTTGTTTTAGCGAGGTTGTTCATGAAGAATGTGGTTAGGCTGCATGGAGTTCCTGGCAGTATAGTTAGTGATAGAGATCCCTTGTTCACTAGCAAAGTTTCAAAGAGTCTGTAGGAAGCTTTGGGAACCAAGCTTAAGATGAGTACCGCTTACCATCCGCAGATAGATGGGCAAACAAAAAGGGTTAACAAGATCTTGGAAGATTTTTAAGAGCTTGTGTTCTAGATTTCAAGGTATCATGGGAAGACCATCTGCATCTAGTTGAGTTTACGTATAACAATAGTTACCAGACTAGTATTGGGATGGCACTGTTTGAAGCTTTGTATGGAAGGCCATGCGAATCTCCTGTTTGTTGGTTGGAGACCAGGGATAGGTTGATTCTTGGTCCAGATCTGGTTAGAGAAGCCGCAAAAAAGATTGAGATCATTCGGGCTAGAATGAAGGAGGCTCAGTCTAGGTAGAATAGTTATGCAGATAAGAGACGCAAAGATTTGGAGTTCCCACTTGGGGACCAGGTTTTCATCAAAGTATCACCGATGAAGAGTGCGCTTAGATTTGGGAAGTCGGGGAAGTTATCTCCTAGGTTTATTGGCCTTTTCCTATTCTTGAGAGAATTAGGAAACTCGCTTATAGACTTGAGTTACCAAGCAGTTTGGCAGGTGTCCACAAAGTTTTTTATGTTTCTCATCTCAGAAAGTGTGTTAGAGACCCGGAGGCTGCTATTGCATCGACAGTGCTAGATGATTTAGTGGTAGAACCGGACTTGACCATAGTAAGGAAGCCAGTTCGCATTGTTGCGAGAGATGAGAAGAGGCTTACAAACGAGACGGCCAGATTATTCATAGTCCAATGGAGTGACGATGACAGAGACTGTACTTGGAGGTTGAGAGTAGGATTAGAGATACTTATCCTCACTTATTTGATGGTATGTTTTGCTTTCTTGTTTGTTTTGTGTACCTTATTTTAACTTCAAGGATGAAATTCTTTAAGGAGGGGAGTCTGTAACACCCCAGATTTTTGGTAACATTATTTAGGAGATTTATCTAGTTAAACTAAATAAAATAATGTGTTGATCAAAGGATTGAGATTTGATTTTAATTAAGGTAGCCGTGCCTTTTAAATAAATGTATTAAAAGGCGTTTAAAATGAAGTAGAGGAGGGGTATTATGGGAAAGAGTCCATTCCTATATTCACTTCCTTAGGCCGCATATTATGTACACATTCATTTCATTTCAAAATATTCAAAATCAAGGTCGGCCACCATTAACAAGGAATGGAGAAGAGGAAATTAAGGAAAAGCTAAAGGAAAAGCAAATTCAAATCAAATCCATTCAAATCTCAAGCTCCTTAATCTTTAAAACAAAGGTGAATAATGTTTACATCTCTAAATTTTTATGGTTACGGTTTTAAGGCTAAATCCGAATATTTTGCAATAGTTTGCCATGTTTTTGAATGATAAAATGATAATACACGTAGATGATTTATTTATGTTCATATAGATTTTATGACATGTTTTGAGATGAAAACCCTATTAAATGACATCCAATTGCCATGCGAATTTTTATGAAGGTCTAAAATGATATTATAGAGATGGGTTTCAATTTTCAGATTTTTCTGAATTTTTGTGGAATTATTATGAATTTTCTAAGAAATAAAATGGTATTTTGGATTATAAAATTATTTACGGGAAAATAATTTATTAATTGGGTCCGAAAATTATATATGTTGAAAAACATATAATAATTAATTTTTTGGAATTTTTCTAGATTTTTCCAAGGTGATTTAATATTTATATAAAATTATTTAAGGTATGAGACTTATATGTTTTATATAATTATAAAGGAGAAAGGGGCTTTTTCTAAATTGTTTAAATTTTCAAATAAGGAAAGTTGGAGAACTTTTGAATATCTTGCAACCAATCAGATTTAGACATATAAGATAGGTTGGGTACAAAAGGACAACCTTAAAGTACAAATAAATAGGCTTTTTACTGTTTCAACTCCTTCGGCAAGAAGTTCCGCCTCTATTCCAAACCTTATGACAAGGTCGAAATGTATCATACCTTTCGACTAGATCAATAACCAATGCACATGGTATCAGGCAACTGGTACGTAGTGAATTGGAAGAGGTCGAAAGGTTTACGGTCGAAAGGTAAGAGCTTCGAAAGAGATGAAACTTTGTTTTAGTTTTAAAGAAAATACGTCTGCTAGCTTTTGACAAAGTGCTTTTGAAAAAGTCAAATGGTTTAAAAGAAAAGGTTTAGATAGAGTTTCTTTCTTGTTTTAATTGAAACCTTTCGACAAAGTCGAAAAGTAAACCTTTCGACGGGGTCGACAAGAGCATAGCTGTCGCTTCCTACCTTTCAATTCAGTTGCTTTCGAAGGGAATCTTTTGTTTTCTAAAACTTGCCGCTTCTCCTTTGCTTTCGAAGGGTTGGTTCCAACACCATCACTTCATTATTTATGAAAATGTTTTAAAAGAGTTACTTTTAAATGGTTTCGAAGCAGTTCCTTCAACTCCAATGATTTTATGATCCTTTTGCTCTACTTGAAGGCATAATCCAAATGTTTTAATCCAATTTGTTTAAAAGGTTTCGAAGTAGTCAATTTCGAATGGTTTTGAAAGGTTTCCACTCATTTTAAATTGAACCCAATGATCTCGAAAGGTTCTAAGTTTCAAGCTTTTCAAAAGAAAAGAGCTTTCGACAAGGTCGAAAACATACCTTTCGACAACGTCGGAAAGAAACCTTCTGACAAGGTCAAAAAGTGAGTTCTTTTGACAAGATCGAAAGGTATTGTTTTGCAATGTTTTAAAAAGGCAAAGGTTTAAAGGATTTTAAAGGCGAATGTCATATGTTTTATAGCTTATAAAAGAAAGGCTTTTTAATGGTTTTAAAGGAGTTACCTTCAATGATTTCGAAGGGTTTTATTAATTGTATTGAAGGGGTTACCTTCAATGTTTTCGAAAGGTTGTTTAAAGGTTTTAAACAAAGGTTTCAAATATAATGACTAGGTAAATAGCCTAAATGTTTAAGTTATAAAGGAATTTAACTTATTCAAAAGGATAGATAATCCTTATTGAACATCATTAGCATTATTTTGAGTAAAGTATATATAACATGGCAAAATAGCTTAAAGTAAAGCTAAAGATATATGTTCCTTGTATATATATGATTTGATGGACTAAATCGTTTTTGAAAAGGTTTTCAAGGAAAATTTAAAGGGTAGTTAACCCTAAGAAAATTTAGGAAGTTAGCTCATTTAAATTCGGATAGTTAGTCCATTTTGAGGGCAGTCAGCCTAGAGGACAGTTAGTCCAGATAAGGGCAGTTAGCCCAAATATGAATAGTTAGTTCATTTATTAGCATAATGGACCTTGCTACTTCTTAAGGACAGTTAGTCCACCCTTTTTACCTATTTTATGGATAGATAGTCCATTGCTTAGCATAAAGGATATTGCTATTTTGGTATAATCAGATTTAGGATAGTTAGTCCAGAAAAGAGCAGTTAGCTTAGATTTAGGACAGATAGTCCATTTATTCCTGTTTTAGCATAATGGATCTTGTTATAATATTATTATAATCAGTTGATTAACCAGTTTGGTTGCAGGAAAGGATTTGCAAAATATATGTTTTGAAAAGAGATATTAGTGAGGGGAAACCCATTCCGCTAAGTGGCGTGGTCTCACTATATATCAGTAAATAGAGATGTAACAGAAATTATTCATACCAGGCTTCATGTCTGACTCGAAGTTTTTGTTTCCCCGAAAACTCTCGGGTGCTCAAAATTTGATTTGAGTAGGCTGAGGGTTTAAGTTTTTAGGTTTTATCAGATTTTGGCGAATAAAGCATCCGAAGACGAGCAGGTGGCTGACGGATAGCTAAATCCAGGAATTCGATTTTTATTTGTTTCTGTTGTGTATTAAGGCAATTAAGTCTATATTTCTTTTATCATCCAAGGGGGCATCTCCATATGTTGCTCTTAGCATATCGATATATTATATTTGATCATTGCTTGGGAATACGTTTGGGGATTTCTGTAACTTGGATATGATATCATTTGAAATGTAATTACTGAAATTATTGATTTTTGAAATATGTGATTTTGTTCATATTCAAGTGCTTCTGATATTATAGATACCGTTAACATTACCGTATTTCATCACCAGAAGTTAATACTGTGGATGACTTCAGCATCCATAGCGCTTAGCTTTTGGCCTCCAGATACGGGATGTTACAGTTTCTCCCCGTTAGCTTTGCTAAAAAAAGAATTTTACAATCTTTTGTATCTTCAAATAATTTATCGCAATGTAGAAAAATGGTCCTACAACCACAAATGATCTCCAGTGAATGAACATGGCTTAGGACAGAAAGTAGGTGATCGGAGTATAAGAGTTTGGAAGCCTTTTGAATTAAAGGAGACCAAATAGAATAGTAAGCAAAGTAAGTTCAAAAGCAGCGGTCTAGAGACTACTTATATATGTTAAATAGTGGTGTTGAAGAGTAGTAATGTTTCAGAAAGGTTGCAGAGAAAGGATATGTTGATCTAGAAGAGAAAACGACCAAGAGATGTAGAGGAATCAAGAAAGGTCATGACTAGAATTAAGAACTGCATCACTGGTGCCCCAACCATTTTCCCTCGGTTGACCGGTTGGAGCACCGGTGCACATAAGCTGAAGGAAATTATGATGCTATTATTTTGGTTTCTTCCCTTTTCTCCATCATTTCTACTCCGAAAATTCAAAAAAAAATATAAAAAATTATTACAAGTTTTCGGAGTTGATCATGTAATTTTGGATGTTTGGGTATCATATGAGTTTTTTTAACAAAATATAACTTTAATGACTTAATAAAACCGACAAACATAAATACATACTCTATTTCTTTTCTTAACTATCGGTTGTCGCTCTATAGTTTCTCCATTACTTCTTTATGGTATATTAATCGCCTTAGAAATCTTATCATCTTCCAGCTCTACTATATATGAGTAATTTTGTTGTTCGTGCCTTTATTTTAAATACTATACAGAGTATAATTTATTGACATCATCAAAACTTAGGTTTTAATATTCACCCTCTTTTTGATGATGAAAATTAGTTATAATAATGACTAATATAAATAACAATCCCACTAAATGTAATACTCCTCTTGAATATATGGGAAATTTCGTTGACATGTCGAAATTTAGGTTCTAACATTATTTCCCTTTTTGATAGTGATAACTACTTATAGTAATAATTAGTATAAATAAAAATCCCCTTGAATATAAGACCCTCTAAATATATGAGATATTTTCTTCCCCTTTTTCATCAACAAAAAGAGATAAATATCAAAGATATAAATGAAACAGAATGATCAGAAGTAGCACCATAACTCTAGTGCAAAAAAGAATGTCATACACTAAACAAGCCACAAAATGGCATAATAATACATAGACGCAAAACAAAGACATGTCTAACCAAGCACATATTCAAACACTAACTGAAAAGATAACATCTAACACATAATCCAACTAACTGCAGAATACTAAATGAAAACAAATATGAAGAACATCGTGCCTTACTGACTATATGAGGGGAGATTCCTATGATATTCATGAGGTGTAGTAGGATCACTCTTTGAGGTGAGACCGCATACGATCTGGGGCCATGGGGGATATGAGATTTAATGCACCCCTCTACTGGTCTTCTCCCTCCTCATGAGGTCGATAACATTTCTCAACAATTCCACTCCCTTCCCCAGTGAACTGTGGATCATGAACATATGACTTTGGTATGTATACCCTATCTTCAGTAAAAATAAACCCCGAAGCAATATCTTGACCACTTGTACTTCCTCTACTCTGAGCATTGCCATAATGTGAAATAAGAATACTCTTTATGAAGCCTAACTCCTTTTTTTAATTCTATGTTTCTTCTTTCATTTCTCCCTTATTATTGAGAATTTTTCTTGATTTTTAGAATTTTCTCCCTAAATTTATTATTCGGATTGTAAGGTGTTGGAATATCATCATCTAATGTGCCCTTAAAAGTCTCAGTCCCCTCTTCTATGTTAGGGATATGAGTAATACTAGGGATACATGGAATATATGGCTCATGAATTGGCAAAATCTTCTTACAAACTCCTTTATTAAATACCAAACCAAATGCCTTTGATTTACTTAGTCATTTTTCAAGATAATTTCAAAACGCTTGAATATTCTAGTAAGTAGGTTTTCATAAGGATTATAGGATCTAGGCTTCCATGACCAAACTCCTACCATATTAGTTAAAATGAGATGTACCCAATTAACTTCAAAACCACCCAAAATCGCATAAGTGCAACACCTATGTATAGGACAAACTTCACCAAATGCTGCGTTTCTTAGGTACAATATTATGTCGCAATTTTCGAAGAACAAGATGAGCCAAAGGTCTTAAGTTTTTCATTTTGCTCCAATCCCCTTTTGTTTTGTCAGAAAATTTCATATAAAATGCTCTCATATTCCATCTTAATATCATCAACATAAAATCCATAACACGTAGGGATTTGCCAATATTAAGGCTAAAATTTTGGAGCTATGGATAAAAAGGAACTTGTAGCAGTGACACTCAATTGTCTTCTATCATGGGAGTATCTTGGTATTCTTATGGGAAAGGATGCTGTTATTATTTCCTCTTAATTGACAAGATGTTTTGGATTATCTAGTTATATTTTGGCCCAAGTTAGCTCGATAGTTTTTAGTTGGCCTAAGAAAACTAATATATGTTCACATTGACCTTAGGAAAACTATGTCATGAACGATTTTATGGGATTAATTAAGTATGAGAATATGTAACCCTTTGACCCTAGCGAATAACGAACTATTCATTTTGACCCATTATGTATACTGATAATAATTTTGATATTACGATGATGTTCTAATCATTTTGGTTGCAGATATGTTATGATTGAGATATAGATTATAAAGGTTTTAGAGAGGGGGAACCCATTATGCAATGACCTGATTTTTTTGGGTAAATAATAAAAAATAATTAATTACTTAAAATTGAGTTTTGGAAATTTAGAATAAATAGTTTGAATATATTTTTGAATATAGGAATTTCTTACAACGTAATTGGTAATGGAATTAAATGGTTTGAGAATAATTATTTGTTTTAAGAATTATAAAATTAATTAATTTGATATTGGGTTTAATATATGAATTTTTAAATATTAAATTAATAAATCCATGAAAATTTTATAGTATTATAAAATAAATAAATAAGAATTTAAAAGAAAATGATTTGGCAAAATAATTAAATTATATTAGGCTTATATGTTTTGACCCATAAAGTAACCAAAAGAAAATGAAAGTAATATATACATACATACATACATACATACATACATACATACATACATACATATATATATGTATGTATTCACCTATTTTATATATTAATCATGGCCTAAGCCCGGCTTTTATAGCCTAAATCCATTTTCTAAACTTTTCTATTTCGCGAGTCTTCGTTCTTCAATAAATAATCATGCAAGTTTCACCCGCTAACCATCTTCTTCCTAAAGCCAAAACCCACCTATATATCACTACTTTAAAATTTAAAATCAAATTCAACAAATTACTAAAAATCACAAAATTTATATATGTGCTTCTTGAAACTTGTTTGCATCGATGGTAGGAACTGGGTGTTTGTGGTGCATGTGAGTCGAGTGCGTGCATTTGTTAGGGCCAAGAAGCAGTGAGCGTCCATACGCAAGCTACACGTGAGTATTATATACTCACAAATCTATGTTTAGTCATTAAAATTCTTGCTTATATCCCCAATTTTTGGTTGTGTTAATGCTCCCACGTTAGTGTGCTTTAAATACTTAAGTTCGATAATTTAATGGTTTGCTACTCATTAAGAAATCGATCGACCTTGTTACAAACTAAATAGCGATACGCCGAACTGCTAGGGCACTAGGTCCATCGACGGTCGTCGCAAACAATGAAAGAAATAGAAAAAATTAAATATAAAAAAATAGAATTTTGTTTGAGCTCACGCGCGTGTTTTATGTGCATTTGTGTACTAGAGTGTGTGCGCATCTCCCTATTATTGTTCATGTTTAAGTGTGTCTTCATACTTTTATGCTTTGTTTTGTTGATACCAAAATATGAATACTTGGTTTTGTTGTGCTAAGTATATTTCATATTCCTAGCTATAATGTTTATTGTTTATTTTGCTGTGAATGTTTGAATACCTATCCATGCAAAGTTGTATATTTCTCACTTTTTGGCATTACTAGCTTGTTTAATTTGTTGTATCCTTATATCCTATACAGCACTTTCACATTTATAAAGATAAATATCTGTTCTTTATATTTTTAATATCTTGTGTGCATGACCAACACAATATGTTTGTAAATTTCTGTAGTGTATAGTTTAAATATGTACAAAAATATATTTTCCATTTAAAGCATGTAAATTAAACATACTTAAAGTTCAAGTGTATATTTATACCTTGATTTTATACATTAAGGCAATTATAGTTTAAAGTTTATTAACTTAATAAAGTAAATTTACAAGATATGATTTAATCATGAAATTTTGAAATTTTTCTTAGTTTATATTGTATGGTTATCAAAGGATGTTTTATGATATTGTAATATTATATATATATATATATATATAATTAAGATTTCTGGAATTTTGTTTAATGAGTCTTAAATGTAAATATAAAATTGGTATATGTATAATTTAGTTGTACAAACCCAATGTGGGTATCAAATGAAAGAAAAGGGATTTTATAATACTAATTATGAATACTAAGTTATTATTTAATTTATAAAAGATTGAGTAATTAGTTATTTACTGTATAGAAAATAAAATATTTAAGCTTAGTTGATTTTCTAATGAATTAAGAATATACAAACATACATACATACATACATATATATATATATATATTGTTATTCAATTTTAAGTATTAATTTTGTTATATGGAATTATTTGTTGCAATTGATTTATTATTGAATATTGATTCATTTATTCTATTTTTACATGTCTTATTGATTATTCCATTTTACTTGTTTTCTGATTTTACATCTTTTATATATTAAATTGAATTATATGAATGATTTACCGTCGATATGGATTTGTTCAGTGATTTAGTATGATGCGGTGATGACATCCTTGTTATGATTTTATTGATATTTATTCTATGTAATGTGAAATTAGAATACTCTGTATACCCCATACAGTCTCATTCTCTGTATTGTCTGATAGTATTACTCTGTAATACTCTTGGATAATATGGGTATAGAGTTAGGGTGTCACAAGTTGGTATCAAAGCAGGTTTAGAACAATACATTGTATATAAGAGACACGAGTCAAGACCATAAATGAGACTTAGAGTCCTTGACCTTTGGGTGAGTTAGGTAATTTTCTATAATAAATAAAAGTATATTATATATATATGGGATGATTACTGGGGTAATTATCAGAAGATGTATTTGTGACATTGCAAATATACATGTTAAATTATATAATTAATTTTTCTTTAGAATATGAAGTACGAATTGGTTGGAGTAACAAGGACGAAAGGAGTTAGTCCAACCAATAGTATTTATTTTTATATTTTTGGATGGTTTGATATTGCATTGCAATGTTTAATTTGATATTAAAGTTTAGTTTTGAAATTTTTTTATCAGAATGCATAGCAAAATTATTTTTTTCATTGATATATTTTATACAGTTTCTTATATTTACTGGATAATCTGAAGTCATGCGAAGTGAATTTAATTTGAAATTTATGTGTAATTATTAAAGCTATGAAGTGAATTTAATTTTTTTTATAGTTATAGTAATTAAATATAAATAATGTTTGTTTAATATTATGGACTGCTTTTTAAAATGAATTATTGAGTGATATACATATAGATAGATGTGTTTTGAAGACTGCTTGAATTTTTTTAAATTAACAAGTATTTGGTGAAAGAAAAGGTTTATTATATATATAATTTTTGTTGGTATCATTTTTATCAAATGATTTTAGTAGTAAAGTGAATGCTTTAATTAGGAATTGTTTGGAAAGTATATATACTAAAAGTAAAGTATTATATGAGGATTTGGAGAATTATTTTATTGGAACTAATATATTTGATAAATTATGAAAGTAATACTTATAGGTTTTAGAAATAAAATTGCGTTAACTTGTTTATTGAGTGTGTTAAGGATTTTGTTGATGTAGGTGCATACATAATTGGTAGAAATTCTTAAACGCTTGAACGAGACATCTAGACACGATGATTTAGAAAGATATAAGTAAATTGTGAAAGACTAAAGCTTTTTGGAAAAGAGTTGAATGTTTTAAATGGAAAGCTAAACAAAGTAAGTTATTTTCATAAAGTGATATTAGGGCTTTATATTTGTAAAGGATTTGGAAACTAGAGTTTATATTTACTATTCTGGCAAATGGTTTGTGAAAGATATTTATATGTTGGTATGTATTTTTAGTTATAGTTGCAGCCACTAGATATTAGTGCATAGCTGTGGTCATTGGGGAGGCAATATTGACTATGTAGTTAATATTGCAACCAATTGATATTAGTAATCACTATTAGTGATGGTGAGGAAATATACTTTATTTTATAGTATTGTGAACTTATGAATACATATATATATATACATATATATATATACATACATATATATACATACATATATATACATACATACATATATATATATATATTCGATGTTGTTTTTGTAGATATGAGCTATAAATGTTATAAAGTTTTGGGATTTTAAGGTATGGATATGTGTGTGTGTTTAATTTAAAGATTTATGTTCATAATGAGTTAATTAAATTGAGAATTATTTTGATAAGTGACGTAGAATCATTTAAGTGCAATATTTTGAGAATAAATTCAGAATTTTCCTTCTAGATTTGATTTAAAGAAGTTAGATATTTGGCATGAAAAGAGTTTGCAAAATAAAAGTTGAAATTAATTTTTGGATATGAAATGTTTGAAATTAAGAAATACAACAAAATATTTGTATTAAAATAGAAATGATGATGCTAGTAGAAAAATTTATAAATAAGATTATGACTTTGGATAAAATATTTTCAAAATTTTGATTTGAAATATGTTTAAATTGAAGTAAAAATAATTTTGGAAAAATATCTGTTATGTATATAATATTTGAAAATAAATTTATTTAAAATAGGGATTGTAACGACTCGGAAAATTCAAACAATTCATCTTCAAATATCTCAATTTTTGAAAAATGTTTAAGTATTAAAAATATAATTTTTTAACCTTATGAAACACTTTTGAATTAATAACTAATGACAGAAAAATTCTTTCTAAAATTTGTTTATATAAATATGTTTTTGAATAAATATTGAAAATGTGAACGAAAATGTTTCGTTAAAAATCAACTTTTTGTTCAATAAAAGTTGTCGAATATCTTTGGGCTTATGTAACAAAAACATGAAAACATTTACAAGTGCTTAAACCTTCTTATTACCAATGGAAATTTATTAAGCTAAAAGCTTCTAGAAAGAAGGACTAAAGGACTCTTGATTTAAGGAGGAAAAGGCGGAGAGATTTAGGGAAAGCATGGTGTGTAAGAGGCATGGATGTATGTAACTACATGGTTAACTTAGAAGGGTATAATTCCTAAGATTATAAACATGAGTCAAGGGCTCTCTTAATTCTTATAATTCATAAACTCAAAATTCTAATGTAACAATTCGAATTTCAGTGGGTCTGGATTTTTCGCAAAATGCTAAAACCCAAATCCATTGAAGACCGAGTTGGGTGTCTGGTATCCTGCAAATAGGCAAAGATAAATATATCAGAGCTCAAATAAATATCTCACAGCGGAACTGAGTAAAATATAGTAATAAGTAAATACTCACCAAGGTAATAACACTTTCTAAACAAGTGTCTCAAAGCTGGAAAATCTCCGCCATCTATCTAACCCGTGGGATGATATGAGGAGGGGGTCAGAACTATAGTTCTGGTGAATGGAAATATTATACACTTCTAAGCATAATTCTACATATACCATTCTATATCCATTTTCTGTTAGGCTTATTCGGTTTATAATACTCTCGCCTCAGTGCGTGAATCGTATTAATCTACTCCCCAATTGATTAAGACCTAATAACCAATATATATATATATATATATATATGTAGCTACATGCCCAAAGACCGCATCGGTCCTAGGTACTACCCATAGTACCTTCTGTATCCTCAAAAAGGACTCCATCGTCTTGCTACTAGAGCGTACTATAATTACATCTATAAAGGACAGCTTCGTGAGGCCTACAATACAGATGTTCTGTTGTCTACTATGAAAACAAGAAACTGCATCCGCACTAGCTTATACTAGTGCTCGGACATCTACAATGTACCACCCAGTACGTACCTTGAGGACTGCACGTAATCGTTCTGTTTACTCCCTGAATTCCACCAACAAGGTCTACCATGTACGGAACTCATTTGGTGATTTTCTATATCTGTAAAGGTTCGCTTCGTTAGGCTTTCAATACAGATATTGTACTTGGTCTGTCTTTTTTCTCATCATGGCTATGGCCCCACGCAGCCCTCCCTCAACTAATCGAAAGGCCTTTCAAGAGCTAAGTGGTTGTGCCCTACTGCAAACAATCTAAACATCCAATTAGTTGTACCCCTCATCCAATGTCTCGACAGTGAAAGAATCATTGGCGTGTTGGTTTAACCCTAGTCTTTCTCAAACTCGCTCTGACTGATGATGGATGATACCCGCATGCGACTATCCTTATGGGTCCTGCCCACTGTAACCTACTTGCAAACTAGAGTACGGTGTCATACGAATATCCTACTCCATCACCAGCCTTTTGATTGCCTACAAAGGTCCGCTTTTTTAAGCCTACAATGCAAAAGCAATCAAGGCATACTCTCTTAATGGAACACCTACAAACCTGCCTACGGGGTGCAGCTTCGTTAGCCTACCCCATAGAGCCATCCTAGAGTACCCTCACGTCCCGTTGAAGTCTCGTACTTCCTTCTAGCCTAAAATAACTAAGTTGGACATGCTCTTTCTGTACTAAAAATCTACGATGAACTGCTTTGTTAGGCTCTTTATCCAGATTCTCTTTGGGATACTCCATACGCACCTTACCATTTTATTAGACCCTACGTCTAATCTTTTATTATGTGTTTAGTTTACTTTTCTTATTCCATTGGCTACTTATTTACCCTAATAAGCATGCCCAGCCCTACCCACGTGTGAGACCATCTATCCTAGACCTGAAAGGGAACACTAACGGTACGCGCCACTGCTATTATTTTTGCTTATTAACTCAATCCAAGATCTAAGTTTGATAAAATAAGCCTCTTCTATTTCTTTCTTTTTAATTATAACCTACGTGTTACAATTATACTTGCAATTGTCACTTTTATATTCTTTTCTTTCTTTTTATAACCTACATGTTATAAATGTAATTGCAAGTGTCTCTTTTCTATCTAGTCTGTCTTCTTTTATTATGATACTAAATTTTTTTATGTAACGACCCACTATTTTGAACCATTCGCATCCGCACACGTCAGACTTGAATTGCTCAAAACAACAGATTGTTAATTTATATTTGGCAAAACTCAGCATATACAGTAAATAAATCAATCACAGAATCACATACACAGAGTAATATAACAATAAGCAGTGGAATGGATAAATAGTAGTTTATGAAGCTACTATATAAACATCAGAGTTTACAGTAAAATATAACAAATATCTCAAATACAGAATAGAAGTCACTAGTACAACATAACTGACAAGACTGGACAAACAACTGGAATTAACTTGAATAACCGAAAGCAGACTGGATAAAAGACAGATCTTCAAGGAAAGCTCCAAGCTCCAAAGGTGAGTCGCAAATACTGTAACACTCAGTCTGACCCGAGCATAAAGCAAAACACAAAACACAAAACACTCGAGTCAGGATTAACATTCTTATACCAGTAAATTAACTCAAGTGAAATGTCAGCTGAAATACAAGTAACTTAAAGAATGTTTGGGATTTCCATCCTCTAAGGATCCGTGTAACTATCTACTATGTAGTAATATACGATATTATATATGTCTATCAGTAAAGTAAAGTATTAAAATAGCGTTAAGGCGTTACCCATATCCCACTTAACACATTTTATATAATGTCGTAGTCTATACAGTACTGTAAACTCCACCAAACCGGTGGGCTATCAGGGAGCACTCCATAGGTACGTCACAAACCAAAATCGTAGTGGGCTCGAAAAGGTAGATGACAAGGCACGCGAGGCTATATACCTTGGGTAGGATTCTACCAATTTACACTTCCGGGCTGATGGTAACGCATAGCCGCAGCTACCGCCCACCTCGTACAACACTCCCAAAATCAAAGGTGCACCGAATCAAACCACAAAGTAATAGAATGATATCGAAGAAGTGTGTCCGATCAGAGGAGCCACCTCACTTGGCCCGTCAATTGCTCCTGTTTTAGTCATCTTATTTAGGGCTCGTTTCATACCTCAATATAACATCATCGTCAAACCATCCTACTTCATTCTGGATTCTCCACCGCGTACATAGTTGTTAAAATGGTTTTTGGTATTGGCATAGAGTATGACAATATCCGATCCCGGTCTCTTTAACAACCAAATGCTTATTTCACACCGTGGTCATTTCATTTCAAATAGTTCAATTCGATATCATTATCCACTTTAAATAATATTCATTTCCAGAATTGTAACACTTTCAAAACTATAACACTTTTGAAATCATAACACTTCTAACTTAAACAGTTTAGATATTGAAAATAATATATATTAAAATAGTTATAAAATAGTTTATATGTATTTAAAAAGATTATACTGAAATAGTTTTCCAATTAGAATTGTTTCATCTAATTCCACAAATCGATTCAAATCAACTTAAATTCAAAAATTCAATTTAAATCAATCCCTGTTCAACACTTTCAATTTAAAAGGTTAAAGATTCAATTCAAATTCTCAATAAACCATTTCAAATTTTATCGATTTCAAATCCAGGTTTGAATTATCATTTCAAGTCCAATAAGATTTAAAGTTTAAATATTCAAACATTTTCAATATAGGTTTCATTTATATTTCAACATTCAATTTTAATTTTATTCAAATTGGGAAATATTCACTTAATGATTTTAAATAACAATTAAATAAAATCTCAATTTATAAATTTAAATCAATATTAAATATTCAGTCTTAATTTTTATTTAAAGTTGAGAATATCATTTAATCACTTTTCATCAAATCAAGTTATAAATCATACCTTTCAAATCTCAAAATCAATAAGTTCAAATAGATTCTTATTTAAATTCGATTATTAACAAATTTAAATTTCAAGTCAATTTTACTTTATTTTTCCAACCTTTATTTATTTAAAGTTATTACAAAAATATATTTAAAAATATTAATGTAAATTTTAAATAAATATTTAAACATAGATATATATACTAATTAAATTAAATTTTATTTAAATAAATTATATCAAATTAAATCCTATTAATAAATCTATTTTAAATCTTATTTTATATATTTAAAATAATAAAATTATAAGTAAAATCTTAAAATTTATATTTTCAAAACTAACTTATAAATTTAAAATTTCCAAACATATAATTTAAAAATCAAATTTTACAAAATAAAATATCTTCATATTATATAAAGAAAAAATCCATCTTTAATAAAATCCTTCCTCCCGAAACTTTGAAAATCATTTCAAAATATAGACCAACGGTGTCCGTATATAATTTTCTATCCTATGGTCAAGTGATACAGATATATATCATTTCAATCCGCAAATTAAATATTTACGGGTATATATATCATTTAACCCCAAAATCCCAAAATTTCAAAATCAATGAAAATCGCTTGGGTTTATCATTTCAACTCATAACGATTTTCCTTTATTTTATAATATCGTTCGGGTATGTATCATTTCAACCTATAGCGATTTCTAAATTAATAGAAAATTTGTAGAGTGAGAACAAATATGATAATAATATAAATAGCATAACATATCGATTAACAAGCATATATCATAATTAACAATTTAACTATATACAACAGGTTATGGGGTCAATATTGTCAGTTAACATCGGTGAACAAATGCAAATAATAACAGATCATATTTAACAATTTAATAACTAACCAAAAAAACATATTTCAATCGTCATTTCAATGTGAATTAAATTTATTAAATATAAGAATGTTAATCGTGAGTGATTGCTCACCTTTCGAGGCTAGAGAAATTTGATAACGAACTGAGCTATGAATCCAAGCAACGAATTCCAAAGTAAAGTACGATGAACACGAATTTGACGATCAAAGCAAAGCTGGAAGTTTGGAATTGATGGAAAACAAATCAAAATTAGCTTAATATAAACTGAGCAAAATATATGTTATATATATAAATTTTCTCTTAATCAATTTAAAACCATATATTTAAAATAAATTCTCTATATATAATTTCAAATCAAAAGTTTAATTTAAACACATAAAAATATCTCTATATATTTTGATAACCAAAATCATGTATACTGATATAAACTAATATATAGACTAACATATATATTATATTTAAAAACAGTATCTATTATAAAATCAATATCACTTACTTTATTATAGTACATAGACTCACAACTTATCTACAAACTTATGTAACATATATATATATATATATATATTATACATGATCAACATATACTTACTTTAGTTTATAAGACTTTATATATATATATATATATTTACAAATGATGCTGCAGCATATAGGCAACATATATATATACAAACGTATATATATAAACCTATAATGTATATCTAAACAAAGGAATGCTGCAAGAAGTATCTCAGGAAAAAGAAGTAAATTTAAATATATACATATAATATAGATATAAATGTATCATTATATTATATACGAACAATATATAAATAGGTAATATACAAATAAAAGAAGAAAAGGCTGTTGCTTTCAATACATACGAACATCTCATATATAGTTTTATAATTATAAATATGAAGTAAAGCAAGGGAGCAGCTTAAAAAAATGAATGTATGCAGTCTTGAGATCGGAGGGGAGATGGACTGCAGCTCGCATGGGTGACCATGTGCGTGGGATGGAGTTGCTTGGCTATGAGCGGGCTGTTGATGTGGATAAGGGATAAGGGGAGGAAAGTGGGTTGTCACGGAGGGGCTTGGCTGCTGGTGGCAGGTCGACAGGTAGGCGGGCTGTTGCGGCAATAGGTGGAGTATGGGTTTGTGTGCATGAGGTAGAACTACGGTTAGTTATTGGTGGAGGGGCTGCAAGTTCGGTGGTCAGAAGAGAATGAGGTGTGGCCAGAGGGCGGACAACACGGCAATGGTTTGGCGTGATGAAGGCGATGGTTGGATGCAAGGGTCGACTAGAAGAATACATGGCGGAGGAAGTGTTGAGGCAAAGCACAGAGGACCTAAGGTGGAAGAAGATATAGTCTGGGTTCCACGAACGAGGCATTTAGTGACGAGCAAAGCAAAGTGAACATGATACATATATTTGAACTCAGATTATACATTTTTTTTCGAAGTTAGACATAACAATGAAAATGAAGAAAAGGGGGGGGGGAGAAGTAGGATTAGAGGAGCAAGCTTCAGGCAATACGAAATAGGAGGAACCGGATTTTGTTTCAGATATAAGCTAATATATAATTTATATTAAATAGCAAATGAACGAAAGGATTAAAGGAGCCGGAGATAAAATGATAAATAACCAATATATTAAATATTGAAGGAATAACAAAAGTCAATGGTTAAATTTTGTGGGAATATTAAAGATAGTGGCCATTGGGTTTAACACGATGAATCATGAAGGGACACGGAACACGAAAAGGTTGCAAATGGTTACCGATACGGTTAGCCGGTTCACGGATTTTGCCATGTACCGGACTCCGAAATGCACAAATGAATATACCATAGAGATCAGCACAACGAGATGAGCGGAATGATACCCAGATATGAGTGATACGACCATTCTATCAAAACTCGATTTTTCGTTGTTGAAAATGCTGCTGAAACGTCGAAAATAAGATAAACGGAGGAACAACTGTCCAAATTTGGTGAAAGGAAATATGACATCTCACTCAGAAAATGCTTTACATTTCTATTATATAAAAATATTCAGATTTCCATAATATTTTATTTACATCAATTTTAACTGATTTAAACTGAAATTGAAATCACACAACAAACTAACTTCCATATTTATCAACGAAAATCTGCCATTTGCTATGTTTGAATAGATGCATACCAAATACCAAATTTTCATTGCTAAATTTAATTATTTAATTTCACCAAAATTTCAATTAAATTCGTTATAAATACCGTTAAAATTTATGGGTCATTACACTTTAGTTCTCTTATATTATATAACAGCCTTAACTTGGGACTACGTCCAACTGTAATAAGTTACTTATCATAATAACTGCTTTACTTTTTACTCTACTATCTGCGCAATAAATGCAGATATAGTCACATTTTCTGTTCATTGTTTCTAGCCTTGTCAAATAATTAACTTGATTATTTCTTCTTCTTTGATTTCTTTAATGCTTTGCGTTATTCTCTTTTATTCTGGAAATTAGTTCTATTCTATTTGGTTGGTTACAAAAATTGTGCTAAAAATACATTTCCATATTTTAATACTAAATAATACTATAAAGAATAACTCATAACTGCAAGATATTTCTTTTATTGTTTCTTTAATTATTGGGTAATGCAAAATAAAGTATTGTCTCTATTTTGCACTAATTCCATTTTTCTTGCTTTTATTCTTGCAATTACGTTTATCGTTATTCTTACAATGTTAAACTATGGAAATGTATTCCCTTTTCTAAACCAACCAAATAATATATCACTAACTTCCAAATCAAGTTATTAGATTTTCCCATTTTTAATTCATTTCTCCCGCTTTAACATAATTTACAGTAAATTTCTCACTTTTAGGCTCCCTTTCTCTACAACTTCTATGCCTAATATTACTTATATTTGATTGGGTTTCTTTTCTCTTTTTTTCCATATAAATAACATTTGAATATAAGTACACTTTTCTTACAAAATTTACAGTTTTAACATAACTAGTTAGTAGAATCAATTACTGAAATTAGTCCAAATGCTTAATTAAATATTTATCGGTAATCTAACGATATTATATATCATAAACATAAAAGAGATATAATTTAAATCCACTCACCTGTCGTCCTTAGCTTTAATCCATGGCCTTCCTGGATCCACTTCTAAGGCATCTAATATTTTTATTAAAAAGATATTCTCCCTAGAAATATTTTCTATTTATGGTTCAGCCTTAGGCAATGAACCCAATTGGGAGAAAATCTGATTGTGAGAAGATAGCTAGGCCTAGGGTTCTATTTATAGTTAATCTTAGGGATTTCAGGCCATCGGATTTTAGGATTGAATCTGATGCAACCACGTCACAGGCTTGCTGCGAATTGTTGGATCCAGAAAACAACGCTCGAGATTGCGCGAAAATCAAATTATAAAACTTCGGCACATCCTTGGACGATTTCTCGTCCAGGGCAAAACGCGGGTCGACCCGTGTGCTTTGCGGGTCGACCTTTGGGGTCCTACATTTTTTTGTTTATATATTTATATAATTATGATTTCTTATTCTTCTCGTAACTTCTTCATATTAACTCGGATTTCGACAAGTTATATATGAAAAATTGATCAGAAAATCGCCACGACCACAATGGTATAAGTGTCGATGCCATATTCTGACAATTCCAAAATTGCTTATTTTCCCTGTTCATCATTATTTGATTATTTAATTATCTAAAAATGTGGGGCGTTACTTTCTCCCACCCTTTAGGAAATTTCGTTCTCGAAATTCGATAAGGGTAAAACTCTGTAATTTCTCACATCAATCGCATCCATTTTGTGTACATCCAATTTTTCGACCATCTGTGTCCTTGTGCAAAGTGTCATTCAACATAAAATATATGCATATACATGAATTTCTAAGCGGTACCTCCTATATGAATGCTTTTCTTCTTTAAAAACTCCTTTTAAAAATATGATGCACACATCCTAAATATACTTGCATTTTTTATATGAATGCAATCTTTTGAAAACTCAAAATGTTTTTCATCCAATTTTTCCCACACTCCTACTAAATAGGGGCGTAGTTCAACGAATTTTACATCCAAATCCTACCACACAACTTCTAATATTCGAATTTCAGAAAAATCAAATTTTTTCCAAACTCGATTTCTTATGTTAGAAAGAAGGTAGAAAACGGAAAACCTTACATTTACCGTTTTACTTTTGCGTACCTCTTTCTCCGTACTTGGAACTTATGCCGCTATTCTATAAAAATCTCTATTTTCTTTCCCAAGCACGGTTTACATAAGAAAAATTTCCTTTCCAAAAATTTTCCCACGCTTAATTTTTGGAAAAAAACATTTTTCTTTTGCAATTCACATTTATTTTTTTGACGTTTCTGTCGCTTTCTTTAGATGTTACTGTTTTTCTTTTACTTACTTTTATCTGCTTTTACTTTTCTTTTATTATTTACGTCCTATGTCCTTATTCTCTTCTTGTGAACATCACAAAAACACAAAGAAAAAGCATCATACTAATCCTCACTGATTTACTACAATAGGAACTAATGCTTACATAGGAGTACAATCTCATAACTAAAAGAGAAAACAAGTCCTACTACAAAGCGATACTAGATAGGTAAATATAGCAGCTAAACACAACTATCATCCAGGGCTAGGAAACCTAGGACCATGTCCACCCTGACATAGAAAGGTCTTACTCTAGGAATCCAAGTAACTCATATTCTCTTCCTGCCACCTATTACTCGTTACTAACTTACGCTGTATTACTCACGATGAATAAGATCTATTCATCTCTTCCATTCCATACTCAAAATGGAATAACCAAGTCTCATTTACTACAATGAATAAAGATTTCAATCTATGCAGTCTCTATCTAAAAAGGCAACTAAGCTTGGGGAAATTTTCTCTTTGCCTTTACCTTTCATTTATCCCCAGCTAAGGTCTACCTATCCCAAAAACGTGTGTCTTACTATCTTACTAATATCACTTCACTATTCTTCTATAGTCTACACACATGAAACAACGTTCCTAGGTTCTCACTAGTGTCCTATACACTTTACGGGAACATTTATTATTACTACTAAAAGTAATCACTGCTATCTCCTACATAGCCTTACACTTTTTCCGTCACACTTGGAAAATGATTCCTATCTACTCCATATTTAAAAGTTTAGTTTGGTATTTATCATTTCATTTTAAAAAATAAAGCTTCTAAATTTTTGAAACATCAAACCCTAAAATCCTTGCCTTTGAAAGTGTTACTTTGAAGTTTCTATTAAATTCAAAGATACTTGGTTACTTAATATTTTATCTTTCTAGACTTGCATCTTTACAGCTCTTTGAGTTTAAGTTATTCTCCAAACCTAGAGGGGAAAACTTACAAATTCTAAGTATAATACTTATTCCTTGTTTTCTTTTAAAGACCTTTACTTCTTTCCATAAACAAATTTTTGGATTTTTAAATTTAACTATTTACTATGTTTTTCTCTTCCAAAAACTTATTTAATTTTTCACTAAACCATTTTTCTTTAAAATATGCCTTGATTGTCCTTAAAACTTTTTTTTACTTCCAAAAGTTTCCTCACATATTTTCAAAACATCTTCTTTTCATAGATTTTCAAATTTACGAAAACTGGAGTAGATAAGAACAATTATTTTATCAAAAATCCCTTAACTTTCCTACTCTTCCAATTACCTAACCTTGGAGGAGTTTCAAACTTACTACAAATGGGGACTTTCTACAAAGGCAAGCAACTAATGCGCATAATCAATGAAAAAATATGAAATTTCCATTGCTTAGCTTTCCTACTAAGGCTCTCTATAATATCCCTCCCAACTAACACTTTCTCTAATTATTACACTTCTTATTACACCTAATTGTTTTATACCTTAATGTATTTGAACTACTTTCTCTTATGAGAAACCATTAACGCTAAACCCTTCTATGAATTCTTTAAAAGAGGATTTCATGTTTATGTGAAATTACAAGGAACTTATTTTATATTTTATTTAAATAGGCTATACAAAAATGGTGCTTTCCATACCTTGTACATCTCTTTCACGTATTCCTTATAACTTGCACAAAACATCTTTATTTGTGATTTGGTTTCATAGGAAATTATATCATTATTCATTTCATTCCCATAGATTAAATTATGTTTATTCTATATTCACTTACAATAGACATTTCGTACGAAATTTATTAATTTCTTAATATTTAACTTACATCTATTTTTTTAGAAGAAATCATTATCAAAACTGTTTTAATGTTTCATAACTAGAAAACATTTCCATATACTTATTTAAATAGTGTAGTTACAAACCACTTTATTTCTATACTTAGAAATTATCTTCAAAACACATTATTTGGGTCAAAACAGATGTCGCGTAAAACACCGTTACTAAACCCAAAAATACTAGTATATGGATTCAATTAAAATAAATATTAATAAATCCCATATGCAATATAAAAACATTTCCTTTGGGAGTCACTAACTATAATAATAGTGTCATAGTCTATGTTTCCTTTATTTTTCACGAAAATATCTATTACAACACTAAATATTGTAAACTACGTTTTCGATGCTTAACACACTCTAGGTTTTTATATTTAAAATCTTTGTTTACCTACAAAGAAACTACCAAGCTATACATGCTCTATAATTCTTCAAAAAGAATTTCACCTTTAACAAAATTTACATCATATTAAACCAATTTAAATTTCATACCACTTTTTTTTTAAAACCCAATATTTACTTCCTCAAACATATTAACAATTATATTTTTCAACTTTTCAATTCCAAAAGTTTCATTTTATTGGGCTAGACATAAAGTGGATTTTCTTCTTACTACCCTAGGAATACCCTTCCTAAACCTTCGAAATCTCATTTTCTTACTAAAATGTCTTATTCCTTCCAAAATATAAATACTCTTCCTACTATCTCTGGGGAAATTTCCCACTTCCTATAACATATGGATACCAATCTTCTCTCAAAACATAGCTTATTGTACACTATAAATCGGCAATAACATAGGGCTCAACATCCTTAGGTCATC
Organism: Allium fistulosum; assembly: GCA_030737815.1. Taxonomy (NCBI): domain Eukaryota; kingdom Viridiplantae; phylum Streptophyta; class Magnoliopsida; order Asparagales; family Amaryllidaceae; genus Allium; species Allium fistulosum. Next base: position 873,934,857 of record CM060905.1, on the reverse strand, counting down.
CCAAACCCAACTAGCAAACTATGCACAAATATACTTCTAAAAACTTTTCATATGTCAAAATCTATAATTGGGGACTATGGATTTTAGTACATAATATACTTATATTTTATTCAAAAATACAAATACGTTCACTCATATTTCATAATTTACTTAAGATCTACTAACCTAAGCTTTGATACCAAATGTAACAACCCGAATTTCATTGGGTCCGGATTTTTCGCAAAAATGCTTAAACCAAAATCCACTGAAGCCCGAGTTGGGTGTCTAGTATCCTGCAAATAGGCAAAGATATATATATCAGAGCTCAAATAAGTATCTCACATCAGAATTGAGTAAAATATAGTAATAAGTAAATACTCACCAAGGTAATCACACTTTCTAAACAAGTGTCTCAAAGCTAGAAAATCTTCGCCATCTATCTAACTTGTGGGATGATATGAAGAGGGGGTCAGAACTAAAGTTCTGGTGAATGGACAAATTATACACTTCTAATCATAATTCTACATATACCGTTCTATTTCCATTTTCTGTTATATTAGGTTTATTGGGTTTATAATACTCTCGCCTCTGTGCTTGAATCGTACCCATCTACTCCCTAGTAGATTAAGACCTAATAACCAATAAATATATGTAGCTACATGCCCAAAGACCGCATCGGTCCTAGGTACTGCCCATTGTACCTTCCGTATCCTCCTCGAAAAGGACTCCATCGTCTCGCTACTAGAGCGTACTGTAACTACATCTGTAAAGGACAACTTGGTGAGGCCTACAATACAGATGTTCCATCGTCTACCGTTAAAACATGAAACAACATCCACACTAGCTTATACTAGTGCTCAGACATCCACAATGTACCACCTAGTGCAAACCTTGAGGACTACACGTAATCGTTTTGTTTACTCCCTGAATTCCGCTAACAAGGTCTACCTTGTACGGAACTCAGTTGGGGATTTTCTATATCTATAAAGGTCTGCTTCGTTAGGCCTACAATACATATATTCTACTTGGTCTGTCTCTTTTCTCATCGTGGCTATGGCCTCATGCAGCCCCCCCTCAACTAACCGAAAGACCTTTCAAGAGCTAAGTGGCTATACCCTACTGCAAACAATCTAAACATCCAATTGGTTTTGCCCCACATCCAATGTCTCGATGGTGAAAGAATCATTGGCCTATTGGTTTAACCCTAGTCTTTCTTGAACTCGCTCTGATTGATGATGGTTGATACCCCCATGCGACTATCCTTATGGGTCTTGCAAACTGTAAACTACTCGCAAACTAGAGTACGGTGTCATACGAATATTCTACTCCATCACCAGCCTTTTGACTACCTACAAAGGCCCGCTTCGTTAGGCCTACAATGCAAAAGCAGTCAAGGCATACTCTCTTAGTGGAACACCTATAGACCTGCCTCCGGGGGTGCAGCTTCGTTAGGCCTAACCCAGAGGGCTATCCTAGAGTATAATCATGTCCCATTGAAGTCTCGTACTTCCTTCTAGCCCAAAATAACTAGGTTGGACGTGCTCTTTCTGTACTAAAAATCTGCGATGAACTTCTTCGTTAGGCTCTTTATTCAAATTCTCTTTGGGCTACTCCAAACGCACCTTACCATTTTGTTAGACCCTACGTCTAATCTTTTATTATGCATTTAGTTTACTTTTCTTATTCTATTGGCTACTTATTTACCCTAATCAGCACCCCCACCCCCACCTATGTGTGAGACAATCAGTCCTATACCTAAAAGGGAACGCTGCCGGTACGGGCCACTGCTATTATTTTTGCTTATTAACTCAATCCAAGATCTAAGTTTGATAAAATAAGCCTATTCTATTTCTTTCTTTTTAATTATAACCTACATGTTACAATTATACTTGCAATTGTCACTTTTATATTCTTTTCTTTCTTTTATAGCCTACATGTTATAAATGTAATTGCAAGTGTCTCTTTTCTATTCTAGTCTGTCTTCTTTTATTATGATACTAATTTTCTTTAGTTGTCTTATATTATATAAAAGTCTTAACTTGGGACTACATCCAACTATCATAATTTACTTATCATAATAACTGCTTTACTATTTATCTTACCATCTGCGCAATAAATGCAGATCTAGTCACATTTTCTATTTATTGTTTTTAGTCTTGTCAAATAATTAACTTGATTATTTCTTCTTCTTTAATTTCTTTAATGCTTCACATTATTCTCTTTTATTCTAGGAAGTAATTATATTCCATTTGGTTGGTTACAAAAACTATGCTAAAAGTCCATTTCCATATTTTAATACTAAATAATACTATAAACGATAACTCATAACCGCAAGATATTTCTTTTATTGTTTCTTTAATTGTTGGGTAATGCAAAATACAGTAATGTCTCCATTTTGTACTAATTCCATTTTTCTTACTTTTATTCTTGCAATTACGTTTATCGTTATTCTTACAATATTAAACTATGGAAATGTATTCCCTTTTCTAAACCAACCAACTAATATAACACTAACTTCCAAATCAAGTTATTAGATTTTCTCCTTTTTAATTCATTTCTCCCGTTTTAACATAATTTACTGTAAATTTCTCACTTTTAGGATTATGCCTTTCTTTACTACTTCTAAGTCTAATATTACTTATATTTAATTGGGTTTATTTTCTCTTTTTTCCATATAAACAACATTTAAATATAAGTACACTTTTCTTACAAAATTTACAGTTTTAACATAACTACTTAGTAGAACCAAATACTGAGACTAGTCCAAATGCTGAATTAAATATTTAACGGGAATCTAACGATATTATATATCATAAACATAAAAGAGATATAATTTAAATCCACTCACATGTTGTCCTTAGCTTTAATCCATGGCCTTTCTGGATCCACTTCTAAGGCGTTTAATATTTTTATTAAAAAGATATTCTCCCTAGAAATATTTTCTATTTAGGGTTCAGCCTTAGGAAATGAACCCAATTGGGAGAAAATCTAATTGTGAGAAAATAGCTAGGCCTAGGGTTCTATTTAGAGTGAATCTTAGGGATTTCAAGCCGTCGGATTTTAGGATTGAATCTAGTGCAACCACGTCACAGGCTTGCTGTGAATCATTGGATCCAGAAAAAAACGCTCGAGATTGTGTGAAAATCAAATTATAAAACTTCGACACGTCCCTGGACGATTTCTTGTCCAGGACAAAATGTTGGTCGACCCGTGTGCTTTGCGGGGCGACCTATGGGTCGACCCGTGGGGTCCTACATTTCTTATATATATTTATATAATTCTAATTTCTTATTCATCTCGTAACTTTTTTATATTAACTCGAATTTTGACAAGTTATATTTGGAAATTGATCAGAAAATCGCCACGAACACAATGGTATAAGTTTCGAGGCCATATTCTGACAATTACAAAAATGCGTATTTTCACTGTTCATCATTATTTGATTATTTAATTATCTAAAAATGCGGGGTGTTACATCTAAGTCCTTATGTTCCTTTCTCTTCTCAAAGTTCTTAAATCAAAGCAACTCTAAACAAGTTCAAACTCCTCCAAACTCAAGCTATCATTCTAATATAGCTTATAACATGATTCCCCAACTCAAAACCAAAAATTCAAAGCATTTCACATTGATTCACCTTAGGGTTGTGAGCATCTAGGCTGATTGTGCCTAGGCCGTGCACATTTCTAGCTCTATCTCTCCTTGGTCGTGCTTATCAAGGTCATTCCCCTCTTGTTCATATGCTTGGGTTGAAGGTAGGAAGGTTGGTATGTTGTTGCAACGTAGTTTTGGAAAAGGGCTCGCTTGAATTTGAATTAAAAGTGAGTTATCTCACTCATTAAATAAAGTCATAAACTTGACACTTTGTTAAACTATGACAATATACCCTAACTACTTAAAATTATAACCCATAATTATATGCTTTGAAAATTATGTGATTTGTTTAAGTATTGTGCCTTAAAAAGCTTTGAATTATGTTGTTAAAATAATTACATGTAATTGGAAACTTAAACGTTGAAATAAAACATGTTATTCAGTACATATGTTATTACATCCTTCATTGTGATATGATTCAAATTTTGGAATCATATATGTTTATATAAGCAAATGGTATTAAACATTGAATCCGATAAGGAATTGTTCGTATAGTGATAGTCGCTATAAACGCACTTTGAAATCCCTTTCTTTTATCTCACATTTTAAAATCCATATTTTTCTTATTTTCAAATAAAATGTTTTTTATACTTATAGAAGTATAAAAAATAGTGAGAAGTGAAGTTTAAAATCTATTTTGTTTTTAAAACAAATTTAGTAGAGTTATGGTCCATATAGCGATAGCGCTATGGATGCACTTTGGAAAAAAAAGTTTTTTTGAAGTTTAAAATGGTATTCTTTGGATATTTTTATGGAAACTTTTCAAGGGAGTTTTATGAAAGGTATATGTATTTTAAAAGTATTATTTATATATAAATCTGTAAAACTATTTTAAACTCTTTTATGAAAATAAGAACATCTATACACTTTTCTTCCTTAACTTGATTCGGTTGGTCTCGAAAGTACTGTTATGTGTTTATAGCATTTCTGAGTTTTTGATACTCGACTTATGTCTGACATGTGGTGTTTCTTTTCCTAAAACTCCTTGTGTACTCTTTTGAGTAGGTTGAGTAAAGTAGGTTTTAGGGTTGTATGTTGCAAGCTTATGTAGACAAGGTGGATGCTTCCACCTATCTATCTATCTATCTACCTATTTTGATTTCGTTTAACTATTTTGTATGTATTCAGCATCGTGGGGACATGCCTTATAACTGTCCTGGCTGATTGTTGTACTTTTTCATTTTGTAACTCCGAAATTCATGTATGTTGGAATAACTCTTTATACTACACTTTTGGTATATTATATGTTATCATTCCACATGTGAGATTCTGATATTGTGTTCTTCTTTCTGGTTCTATTTTCATTTCTTTTATTTTACCTTAATGTTTTGTCTTTCCGGCATTTGGGTGCTCGGCACACGGATGCCATGGATGTATTAAGTGTCAACATTCTAGGATCGTAAAGGCGATTATTATATTATGGTATCAGAGATAGGTTGAGTTAACACGTTGGCTTTGGTTGGATATGGCTCATTGGAGATAGGGTAAGTAATGCCCTAGAATGAGTCGAGAGTATTATACATATGAGAGTGTATTTGTTATTGCAAAAATTTAACTTTTAAATGTCTCTCTCTTAGAAATTCTTTCTTTAAAACAACTCCTTCTTTGAAACAATCTTTTCTTAATGATCTCTTCTTATCCTATCTTAGTATTTCCTTGCTTAGTAATTTTTACTTGAATAACTATACCTTGAAGTATTCTAAAGATGTTTGACTCTAAATTCAGGTAGCAAACTATGTGTACTTATTCTGCAAGTGCTAGAGGCAGTAGAGGTTATGGTGGTAGAGCTATTATCGTCATAAGTGGTAGGACTCGAGCTCTAAGGAATGCTGCCCATGTAGCCGGACTTAGGGAGATTGTAGTGGAGGAAGTGGTGTAAATTTAGTTACCAATGAACTTTGCTTCGCTCTGTCGAGATTTTGAGAGGCTTGGTGGTCAAAGGTTCAGTGGGACTGAATCGATTGTTGAGGTGTAGACATGGCTGAGGTTGTGTTAAAGGATCTTTGGAGATTTGGAGTTGGATAATGCTATGAAGCAACACTTAGCTTCTCGTCACTTTTTTTAGGCTGCCATGGATTAGTGGAGTTTTATTACTGTAGATGTCTCGGAGAGACTTCTCTTGGGCCTAGATTATGGAGGAATTCTAGAGGGAGTTTGTACCAGAGGCGAGAAAGACCTTGTTGTTTAGAAGCTTCTTGGATTTGAAGTAAGGTACTATAACTGTGGTAGAGTATGAGAATAAGTTAAACACACTGTCTCGTTTTGGGCATGGTATGTTAGACACGCCTTTAAAGAAGAGTGAGATATTTATAGTTGGTATGTGTAACATCCCTAATTTTTGATAACATTATTCAGAAATTTTAATTAGATAAATTAAATAGAATAATGATAAGGAGATTGAGATTTGATTAAACAAACATAATATGGCCGTGCTTATTAACAAAGTAATTGGGCTTTAAATTAGTTTAAAAGGTTAATTAAACCACACATGGGCATATTAGTAAATTAGCCAATTTATTACATACGGCTATAAATTCTCATCTTTGTCCACTCACATTTCATTTTCTCATGATCATGAATACTAACTTAAAACCTAACTAAAGCCGGCCATTACCAAGGAAGAAAGGAAGAAATTTTAATCAAAAGCTAAGGATCAAAAGCCAGGGAGGATCAATCAACAACAAATATGAAAATTCCTTATCAAGTTTAAGGTGAATAATAATCTTCCACCATCTTTATTTTATTCTATGATTATAGGGTTTTAGATTTATGATTTAAATTCATTTTTGTGATAAAATGGATGATGATATGCTTGAGTTATATTATGATGCTTTGTTTTAATTCGTAAGCACATGAATTTTGATATGGTTTTAGTACACAACCGAGATTATACGATTTTTGATTGCCATGGAAAAATTTTATGTTAAGTAAAACATGATTTTGGAGATGACTTTTAATTTTTAGAATTTTCCAAGTTATGGAAATTTTATTATGAATTTTTGATGAAAGATATGATATAATTGGGTTTAAAATTTTAATATGTTTGATTACATGATGAAATCGATTTTCTGTGATTTTTGGGGATTTTTCCCAATTGATTTACTTGGGGAAATAAATTATTTTAAAAGAAGAGCTTTTTAGCAAATGTTAGTTTTTTGTTATATGGAAAGGTTTTAAAGTTTAAATCTTTTAATTTTGGATCTGAATAAATGCGGCGGTATTAAAAGTAAAGTATATGAAAAAAATTTATGACAACCAATCAATAGTTTACAAATAGGAAAGTTATTATATAGTAATTACTAAAAGTGCTATAATTCTGCCTTTAAATAAAAAAAAAGGCGTTCCGCCTCTATTAGTAAGTACCTTTCGACTCTTTTGATTTCGCCTCGTCCAATCGAAATTAATACAGTCAAAACCACCATAGTCGAAACCAATACACAAGATATCACTTAGATGGTATGCAGTGGATTGGAAGGACGGCGTACGCCTTGGTGTCAAAAGGTTAGCTTCCGATGGGGTCGAACCATGCTTTGTTTTCAAAAGTTAAAGTCTTGCCTAGTTTTACCTAAAGCTTTCGACACGGTCAAAAGTTATGCTTTCGAAAAGGTTTTATAATTATCTTTCGAAGAAGGTTGTCATGTTGTGTTGAAGTAATTGCTTCCAAAGCATACCGTTTTCCTTTAAATAAGTGCTTTCGAAAGGGTAGGTTTCCTCCCAGTCGAAATCAAGCCGCTAATTCCCCTTTCGACCGCATTAAAGTCATTTAAGTTGTCAAAGGGGTTACTTCTATTTTACTTAAGCCTTTTTCTTGTATGCATTTGAAGGTGTTGAAGGTTTCGAAGGTGATGGAGTCGAAATGGATTTCGACTCTATCGATCAAAGTTTTATTTTTAAAGGATTTGCTTTCGACTAGATGGTTCCGAAACCATAAATTTTTCCCCAAACTAATTTTTATTGGTTTCGAAAGAGATACTTTTGTATATAACCATTTTGACCCAAATGATATTTTTAAGAGTAAACCCAATGCTTCCGAAAGAGGTACTTTCATTTGTTTCGAAGCTCTATATATTTTAAAAGATGATTTGATACCATCGAAAGGTATGTATAAAATGTTCTGAAAAGAGGTCTTTGCTTTCAAAGGAGGCTATCCAGAGGTTCCGAAATAGATGTTTTATGGTTTCAAAACAAAAACCTAATCTCAATTTAAAGTAATAACCATGGCATAAATAAAGATTTTGAAATTTTATTCACATTGTTATTAATTCATAACTGTATTTTTGGGAAATGGCAGAATAACCATTTAGGTTGTCCCAGTAATGAATATAACTTAACAAATGTTAAAAATTTAATTAAAGATATCAGCAGAGGCCAATAGGTTTGCAGTAAGCCCATGAAAACTGTACGATATTGGCAGGGGCCAATAGGTTCATAGTCAGCCCATGAAAACTATGATTTGATACTTGTAGGAGCCAGTAGGTTTGTAGTTATCCCATGAAACTATATATGGATTAAGATATTGGCAGTCAGCTAATAGGTTCCTAGTTAGCACTTGAAAACTAGGATAAGAAATAAGGTATTGGAGTTACTAATAGGTTCTTAGTAATCTCATGAAAACTAAGTAATTGGACATATAGTCCTTAACATTTTAATATGTTAATAGCAATCCTAGAAACTATAATTGAGACAGACAGTCAGAATGAATGGAGATGGATAATCCAAAATTGATTTATTTGTTTTGCATATCATCATAATGTTTTAAAATACTATGTTTTAACCATTGTGGATGCAGGAGCACAATATATAGTTTTATAAATGCTTTAGGATACTAGTGAGGGGAAACCCCGTTCCGCTAAGCGACGTGGTCTCACTAGATATCTAAATGGATTGAGATGGTAAATTATTATTCATACCGGACTTTATGTCTAACTCAAAGTTTTTTCCCTTAAACGCTCGGTTACTCAATTGATTTTGAGTAGGTTGAGGGTTAAGGTTTCCAGGTATTCATTTAGATGAATAAAGCTTCCGAGGATGTGAAGGAGGCAATATTGTTATTATAGTTTTTTATTTTCGCTATATGTTTGTTTGTAAATGCATATTGTTTTCTTGCCTATCTATATACCCTGATCTACCAAGAGGGCATCTTCATATGTCGCTCTTGACATATTTTTTAATAATCATAATTTATCTGAATGTGGTTTGCAAATTGGGATTATGTAATCAATTTGGAATACTTTGAAATGGAATGTGGAATTTGTTTTGTCGATAAATCTTTTTTCATATTCCTATGTTTCAGTCTATCAATGTATCTAATATTGTCGTGCTTGGTCGCCGAGGATTACTAACTATGGATGACTGTAGCATCCGTAGCCATTAGTTTTGGACCTTCAAACAGGGGCATGCTACAAGTTGGTATTGGAGCATAAGTTTATGAAACTTTAAAAGAAACTTAAACCTAAAAGATTTTCCAAACATAATCTAATGAATCAGATAATAAGATTGGGGTTTAGGTTAATGCTATAGTAACGTACTTATATTTACTACATACGGTTATGTATATATTAGTACGTATTCCCCGCTCTCTTAGACCGTTCTTCTGTCTCTTACTAAGGCTCGTATGCAGATTTACGAGAAATGGGATATGGAAGCAGGAAATGGAAGATGAAATCTCGGTGGAGGAAGTACCACAACTAATGGAAATGCTCGACCCACTACTAGGAGAAACCCAGTTGGACTGGCTAATGCTAGTAACCAAAATGCGGAAGCTAATGTGTGTGCTAGAAATCCACCAGTAGATATGGGGCGATGTATCTGTTCTTAGCTGGTTTGATGCAAGCTGGAGCTGCTGTTGGAAATGGAGGAGGAGCTAATCCTATGGTTCTAGTAGGAAATATTGCTTTGCTGAGTAGAGATTACACCAGTTTGGGTGGGAAGCCATTCTTGGGAACGGGGAGTGCCGTAGAAGTTCAAAATTGGATGTTGCATTATGAGCGTATATTCATTGGTTTGGTTCTGAATGATGGACAAAAGAGGAGGTTGACCTCTAGACAGTTGCAGGGGTCAGCACTGCTTTGGTGGAATAGTGTCACTGTCGTGGTTATGGAAGAGCAGTTAACTTGGAATGATTTTAAGACGATATTTAAGCAGAAGTTTGCATCTGAGTTTACTAAGTCTGAGCTGATGAGGAAATTAATGGATTTATTACTAGGAGATATGTCAGAAGTGGAGTATTCTACTAATTTTGAAGAGCTATCTAGATATGGGTATGCTATTATAGATAATGACATCAAAAGGAATGAGAATTTTATTCGAGGACTGAGGCCCGAGCTTGCTAGGATGACCATGTCACATGTCTATGATCCTTGCAATATAGCGGTGGAGATGGCTATTTGCCATGAGGAGTTGCTTGCTGATTTAGCTAAAGAGAATTCAGTGGAAACCCTGGGTTCTTAAGGGAAGAAGAGGAAATTCTTTAAAGAGAAAGGGACCCAGAAGCGAGATACTGCTAAGAAGTCAAAGGCTGAAGTTTTTTGCTATAAGTGTGACAAGAAGGGTCACTTTGCTAATGAATGCCGGTTGGGAAATGGAAGGAAAGCTGCAATTAAGAAGAACGTGAAATGCTTCAACTGTGATCAAGTTCGGCATTATAAGAATCAGTGTCCAGAGCCAGTTAAGGAGGACAAAGGAAAAGTTTTTGCTATAGGACCAGCGAGGCCTACTGCAGCAGATAAGGGAAAGACTGTGATGGAAGGTACGCTTTTGATTCAGAGTGTTTCAATTAGAGAACTTTTGATACCAGTGCATCACATTCATTTATATCTCAGTGTTTGGTTGATAGATTATGTCTAGAACCCACCTACCTTGTCACTTCCTTAAGGGCTACGAATCCAATAGGAGGGTATGCAACTCTAGGGTTAAGATGTAACCAGTTAGAACTTGACTTGTTAGGTCATAAGTTTGCATGCACTTTGTATGTTATTGATTTCATAGATTTCGGGATCATTTTGGGTATGGATTGGTTGAGTAGGTATGAGGCTAGAATATTTTGCCAGGATTGAGAAATATCACTAAGACACCCTAATAGTCATAATTGAATGATATTCTCAGTAGAGAATACTGACGGTAGTGTTAACGCCATGCTTAATGCTACAGAGGTAGGAAATGAGTAAACTCAGGTTCGAGTAGCAAGAGAATTTTACATATGTTTTTGTGCCAGTCACTGGACTACCCCCGAAAAGAGCTGTTGAGTTTAGAATAGATCTTATGCCAAGGGCTGAACCTGTAAGTAGACCACCAATTAGAATGCCACCGATTGAGATGAGGGAATTGAAGGTGTAGCTAGTGGATCTAGAAGGAAGGAATTTTATTAGACCAAGCAGTTCTCCTTGGGGAACAACCGCGGTGTTTGTAAAGAAACCAGATGGGTCGTTGAGGATGTGTATTGACTATCGTAGGTTAAATGAAATGACAATTAAGAATAAGTATCCGAATAGATAATCCATTCGATCAGTTGAGTGGTGCAAGAGTGTTTTCCCAGTTGGATTTGGCGATAGGTTTCCATCAGTTAAGAGTGGCGGAGGACAGTATTACATTGATAGCATTCCGAACTAGATATGGATCATATGAGTGGTTGGTGATGCCATTTGGATTGACAAATGCACCTGCTTTCTTCGTAGATTTAATGAATCGAGTTTTCCGAGAGTACTTGGATAGGTTTGTACTAGTATATATAGATGATATTATAGTATACTCCAAGGATGAGAGAGAGCATGAAGTTCATCTTAGAGTGGTGCTTGAGATGCTGAGGCAGAATTAGCTAAAGGCGAAGTTTGCCAAGTGTCAATTCTGCAAGAAAGAGGTAAAGTTTCTTGGTCACATGGTTTCAGAGAAAGGATTGTCATTCGATCCAGATAAGATCGAAGCTGTGAATAATTGGAAGAGACTGGAGACGGTGACTGAGATTAGGAGCTTTCTTGGACTTGCTGGCTACTACCGGAGGTTCATTAAGGATTTCTCGTGGATAGAAGCACCTTTAACTAAGCTAACCAGGAAGGAAGTGAGATTTGTTTGGTCCGACAAATTTGAGGAGGCATTCCTTAAGTTAAAGCATTTGTTGACTAATGCACCTGTGTTAGTAGTTCCAAACGGAAACCAAGGTTTGGTGGTGTATACGGATGCATGTGGAACTGGATTAGGAGCGGTGTTGACGCAGAGTGGTAAACTCATTACCTACGCATCTAGGTAGCTTAGACCGCATGAAGTTAAATATTCTACTCATGATTTGGAGCTAGCAGTTGTGATCTTCGCATTGAAGATTTGGCGACATTATCTCTTAGTGAAGAGGTTTGAGTTATATATCGATCATAAGTCTTTACGGTATTTATTCTCTCACAAGGAGTTAAATATGAGACAGTAGAGGTGGCTGGAGTTTTTGGCTGCATATGATTTTGGTATAGAATATACACCAGAGAAAGGTAATAAGGTGGCAGATGCCCTTAGCAGGAAACATCAGAATGTGGTGTTAGCTATGTTGGCGGAATGGAAAAGTTTAGAAGCTTTAGCCAGTTGTGATGTGCAGTTAAGATCGACAGCTGTTTCTAGCCATGCCAAGTTGTCTTGTTTAGGAATTCGACCAGTACTGATTGAGAAAATTGCTTCTAAGCAGAAGGAGGATCCAGTTCTAGCAGAATGCAGATCGATGATTTAAAGGATTTTAGCCTTGATCGGAGAGGGTGGCTAAGAAAGAAGGGACGGTTGTGTGTTCCAAATATGGAGGAATTAATGAAAGAAGTTCTTGGAGAATGTCATCAATCCAAGTTTGCGATTCATCCTGGAGGAACCAAGATGTATCAGGATATGAAGAGGAGCTTCTATTGGGAAGGCATAAAGAGGGATGTTGGCTTGTAGGTTAGATAGTGTGCAAACTGTCAACAAGTGAAAGCTGAACATCAGAAACCGAGTGGGTTACTGCAGCCTTTAGAGATTCCAGTTTGAAAATGAGATTCGATATCCATGGATTTTATAGATGGGTTGCCAAGACTAAAGAGAAGTAATGAAAATATATGGGTTATAGTAGACAGATTGACCAAGAGTGCCCATTTCATTCCAATTAAGTCAACTAGAACGACACATGTTTTAGCAAAGTTGTTACTGAAGAACATAGTTAGACTGCATGGTGTTACTAGCAGTATAGTCAATAATAGAGATGCATTGTTCACTAGCGAATTCTTGAAGAGTATACAGGAAGTGATGGGGTACCAAGCTTAACATGAGTACTGCATATAACCCTCAGACAGATGGGCAGATAGAGAGAGTCAATAAGGTAATCGAGGATTTATTGAGAGCTTGTGTATTGGACTTTGGTGGATCTTGGGAGGATCACCTACATTTGGTTGAGTTTTCCTATAGTAATAGTTATCAGACTAGTATAGGAATGACATCGTTTGAAGCTTTGTATAAAAGACCATGCAACTCACCAGCATGTTAGTTAGAGATTAGAGATAGATTAGTCTTGGGTCCAAATTTGGTTAGAGAGGCATCAGAAAAGATTGAGTTAATCCGAGGTAGGATGAAGCAAGCTCAGTCCAGACAGAAGAGTTACACAGATAAGAGGCGTAAGGACTTAGAATTCTCAGTTAGAGATAAGGTTTTCATCATGGTATCACCTATGAAGGGTGTGGTACGATTTGTTAAGTCGGGGAAGTTAGTCCCAAGATATGTAGGTCCATTCCAAATCATAGAGAGGATTGGAAAGCTCGCACACAGAATAGAGTTGCCGAGCAGCTTGGTAGGTGTCCATAATGTATTTCATGTATCTCATCTTCACAAGTATGTGCACGATCCAGAGACTACTATTCCTCCGACAGGGTTGGACGGTTTAGTAGTAGAGCTTAATTTGACTTTTGTTACACAACCAGTTCAGGTTGTAGCAAGAGATGAGAAAAGATTAAGGAACAAGACAGTCGGGTTGATGAAAGTTCAGTGGAGCGACAACGAGAAGAACTGTACTTGGGAGACAGAGGACAAGATTAGAGACACTTATCCTGATCTGCTTTGAGGGTATGTCTATAATAGATTTGTATAGGTAGTCGCTAGTCAGTTAGACTAGTATGATTGTTAGGAGTTGTTACAAATGATTGCTATGTTTAGTATTTAGTCCTTACTGAATTTCGAGGACGAAATTCTTTAAGGGGGGAGCATGTAACATCCCTAATTTTTTATAACATTATTCAGAAAATTTAATTAGATATAAATAGAAAATGATGATATGGAGATTGAGATTTGGTTAAATAACATAATAGGGCCAAGCTTATTAACAAAGTAGTTGGGCTTTAAATTGGTTTAAAAGGTAATTAAACCACACATGGGCATATTAGTAAATTAGCCAATTTATTACATACGACTATAACTTCTCATCTTTGTCCATTCACGTTTCATTTTCTCACGATCACAAATACTAACTTAAAACCTAAACTAAAGCTAGCCATTACCAAGGAAGAAAGGAAGAAATTTTAATCAAAAGCTAAGGATCAAAAGGTAGGGAGGATTGACCAACACCAAATCTCAAATTCCTTATCGAGTTCAAGGTGAATAATAATCTTCCACCTTCTCTATTTTAATCTATGATTATATGGTTTCAGATTTATGATTTTAATTTGTTTTTGTGATAAAATGGATGATGGTATGCTTGAGTTATATTATGATGATTTGTTTTAATTCATAAGCACATGAATTTTGTACGGTTTTAGTATAAAACCGAGAGTATATGATTTATGATTGTCATGGAAAATTTTTATGTTTAGTAAAACATGATTTTAGAGATGGGTTTTAATTTTTAGAATTTCCCAAGTTATGGAAATTTTATTATGAATTTTTATGAAAGATATGATATAATCGGGTTTAAAATTTATTTCAAGAATTTTAGGAAGAAATTGGGTCTAAATTTTTAATATGTTTGATTACATGATGAAATCAATTTTCTATGATTTTTAGGGATTTTTTTCCAATTGATTTACTAGGGGAAATAAAATTTTTTAAAAGAAGGGCTTTTTACAAATGTTAGTTTTTGGTTATATGGAATGGGTTTAACGTTTAAATCCTTTAATTTTGGATCTGAAAAAATGCGGCAGTATTAAAAGTATAGTATATGAAAAAAAATTATGACAACCAATCAATAGTTTGCAAATAGGCAAGTTATTAGAAAGTAATTACTATAAGTGCTATAATTCAGCCTTTAAATCAGAAGAAGGCGTTCCACCTCTATTTGTAAGTACCTTTCGACTCCTTTGATTCCACCTCATCCCAGCCGAAACCAATACTGTCGAAACCACCATAGTCGAAACCAATACACAAGATATCACTTAGATGGTATACAGTGGATTGGAAGGAGGGCGGAAGCCTTGGTGTCGAAAGGTTAGCTTCAGATTGGGTCGAACCTTGCTTTGTTTTCAAAAGTTAAAGTCTTGCCTAGTTTTACTAAAGCTTTCGACACAGTCGAAAGCTATGTTTTCAAAAAGTTTTTATAATTATCTTTTGAAGAAGGTTGTCATGTTGTGTTAAATTAATTGCTTTCAAAAGAGTACCTTTTTCCTTTAAATAAGTGCTTTCGAAATGGTAGGTTTCGTCCCAGTCGAAACCAAGCCGCTAATTCCCCTTCCGACCGCATTGAAGTCATTTATGTTGTCGAAGGGGTTACTTCTGTTTTACTTAAGCCTTTTTCTTATATGATTTCGAAGGTGATGGAGTTGAAAGGGGTTTCGACTCTATCCATCAAAGTTTTTGTTTTAAAGGTTTTGCTTTTTACTAGATGGTTCCGACACCATCAATTTTTTCCTAAACTAATTTTTTTTGGTTTCGAAAGAGATACTTTTGTACATAACCATTTTGACCCAAATGATATTTTTAAAGAGTAAATCCAATGCTTCCGAAAGAGGTACTTTCATTTTTTCGAAGCTCTATATATTTTAAAAGATGATTCGATACCATCGAAAGGTATGCATAAAATGTTTGAAAAGAGGTCTTTGCTTTCGAAGGAGGTTATCCAGAGGTTTCGAAAGAGATGTTTTATGGTTTCAAAACATAAACCCAATCTCAATTTAAAGTAATAACCATGGCATAAATAAGGATTTTGAAATGTTATTCACATTGTTATTAGCCAATAACTGTATTTTGGAGAAAGGGCAGAATGACAATTTAGGTTGACCTAGTAATGAATATAACTTAACAAATGTTAAAAATTTAATTAAAGATATTGGTAGGGGCCAATAGGTTTGCAGTAAGCCCATGAAAACTGTATGATATTGGCAGGGGCCAATAGGTTCATAGTCAGCCCATGAAAACTATGATTTGATACTGGCAGGGGCCAGTAGGTTTGTAGTTAGCCCATGAAACTATATCTGGATTAAGATATTGGCAATCAGCCAATAGGTTCCTACTTAGCCCATGAAAACTAGGATAAGAAATAAGATATTGAAGTTACCAATAGGTTCTTAGTGATCCTATAAAAACTAAGTAATGGAACAGATAGTCCTTAACATTTTAAGGGGTTAATAGTAATCCTAGAAACTATAATTGAGACAGACAGACATAATGAATGTAGATGGATAATCCAAAATTGATTTTTTTTTTTTGCATATCATCATAATGTTTTGAAATGCTATGTTTTAGCCATTGTGGATGCATGATCCCAGTGTATGGTTTTACAAATGTTTTAGGATACTAGTGTGGGGAAACCCCGTTCTGCTATGATGCATGGTCTCACTAGATATCTAAATGGTTTGAGATGGTAAATTATTATTCATACCAGGCTTTATGTCTGACTCGAAGTTTTTGTTTTCCCCTTAAACTCTCGGGTAATTGATTTTGAGTAGGTTGAGAGTTAAGGTTTCTATGTGTTCCTTTAGACGAATAATGCTTCCGAGGACGTGAAGGAGGAAATATTGTTATTAAAGTTCTTTTATTTCTACTGTATGTTTGTTTGTAAAGGCAAATTGTTTTCTTGCCTATCTATATACTCTGATCTACCAAAGGGGCATCCTCATATGTCACTCTTGGCGTATTTTGTAATAATTATAAGGTATTTGAACGTGCAATTTGGAATATTTTGAAATGGAATGTGGAATTTGTTTTGTTGATAATTTTTTTTCCATATTCTTGTGTTTTTATGTATCAAGGTATCAATTATCGTCGTGCTTGGTCACCGAGGTTTAATAACTATGGATGACTGCAGCATCCGCAGCCATTAGTTTTGGGAATTCAAACAGGTGGATGTTACAGTATGCATCCCGAGTTTAAGTGGGATATGACTAATTATCTCATGAGTTCATTTTTTGATTTGGTTAATTTGGGCTTGAGGTTTGAGAGCTTGGACCCTAAACCTATTGTTTCTACAGTGAAACCTTTTATTTCTACAGCATCTAAGAATAAGAAGTGTAAGTTTCAGGAGAAGAGGGCTAAGGTTGTGTGCCACAAGTATGGAAAGGTGGGCCAAAATGCTAACTAGTGTAGGTCGGGTGGAGGAAGGCTGGTGGTTAATGCACCAGTAGCGAAAACTCCTTAGTTTGCCCCAAAATGGTGTTATGCTTTTCATTAGGTTGGTCACATTACTAGGGATTGTCCTATGCTTAAAAAGGGAGAGCAGCTTAGGGTCTTTGCTGTTACCAATGCACCTTCCACTTCAGTAGCAGCTAAGGGGTAGCAGGTTCTGGAAATACCTATTACTGGCATTCCTATTCATGTCTTGTTTGATACTAGTTCTTCTCATAGCTTTATCTATAGAAACCTTGTTGATAGACTTGGTCTAAAACCAGTTATGGTTCATATTTCAATTTGTGTATCAAACCCTGTAGGGGGCTTAGCCAATATTAGCATATTGTGTGAAGGGGTTTTGATTTCTTTTTTGATTGACTCCTTCAATGCGATATGTTCGTACTTGGCTTTCTCGGTTTCGATGTTCTTTTAGGGATGGATTGGTTGTCTCATTATCATGCCATCTTAGACTGTGTGAAACAGACTATTAAGCTAAGGGAGGGAAGGAGGGTTCATATCTTATCATGTGAAGATCCTAGTTCTCGTATGAGAAGTTTTCAGTATTCTCTCAATGTGTCGGAAGGAGACCTAGAGTCCATTCCGGTTGTTTGGGAATTTTCTAATGTATTCGAGGAGGTTTCTGGTTTATGCCTCGTTGCGAAATTGAGTTTTGTATTGATTTGATTCCTGGTGCTAAGCCTATTGTATTGCCTGTCTGTAGGTTATGTACGAAGGAGTAGAAAGAGTTAGGAAATTTGATTAGTGACTTGCTATAGATAGGTCTGATCCGACGTAGCCGTTCGAATTGGGGGGATCCCGTCGTATTTGCCAATAAAGTGGACGCTTCCCTAAGACTTTGTGTTGATTACCGCGAGTTTAATAAGCGGACTATTCGAAACAAGTATCCTTTACCCAGAATCGAAGACTTGTTTGATCAACTTCATGGAGCTCGTGTATTCTCTCAGCTTGACCTTGCTATAAATTTTCATCAGTTAAGGGTGATAGAGGAAAGTGTGCCCTTGACAGCTTTTCGTTATGATCGATTTTATGAGTGGTTGGTTATTCCATTTGGTCTAACCAATGCTCCAGCTTATTTTTGTTAACTTGATGAATGGTTTCTTTCATGATGTCTTGAAAAAATTCATGCTTGTTTTCATTGATGATATTCTAGTTTATAAGTCCAAGATCGAGGAGGAGCATTCTCGGCATTTGAGAATTATATTGGAGATGTTGAGAGGACATGTTCTTAAGGATAAATTCTCGAAATGTCATTTTTGGCGGTTGGAGTTTAGATTCTTGGGGCATGTTGTTTTTGGAGTTGGTATTTCAGTTGATCCTGAACGTTACGTCTGTTTAATATTGAAATAAACCTAAAAGCATAATGGAGATCTGAAGCTTCTTGGGTTTGGCTGGTTATTATAGAAGGTTCATTCAGGATTTCTCCAAGATTGCTTCACCACTTACGATGTAACGACCCAAAATTTTAACCATTTGAATTTGAATTATTTTAATTAATTTTAAATATTAAAAAAATTATTTTTATAAGTTAAATAACTTAAATTTCAAATATAATGGGTATTTGAATATTTGAAATTGTTTAAATAATTAAATCTTGAATTTTATGCAAATGAAAATGATTTTAGAAGTTGATTTAAATTCTATTTGGATAAGAATGAAGATAGAAAACTTTTGAATTTGAATTTAAAAGCGATTAAACTTGTTTTACAATAATCGTTTATATTAACATGTGAAAATAACCATCCGGGGCACTGTCTTCGATCTCAACGAAATCAGTTTCATTGGATCCATAATAGTGAATTATTTTATAATGTCGAATTTTGTGGCGATCAGACGTATCGTTTGGTCATGCGAGCTTGAAACGCATATAAATTAATTAAAGGAATTTAAATCTATAATTTGATTTTAAAAAGCTATCTTCTGTATATGATTGAATTAGGTCTCGAGACTAGTTCCATTGTGTTCAGAGTAGGGATATTACATATAGAACGCCAGGCGGCACACCTCGTTTGGGGTTGGAGATTTTTGAGTGCATCGAGCTAGATATTTTTTAGTATATATATTCACCATACTAAATCTATACCTTAACTATACTCTCTACTATTCAACCATGCTTCCACTGTTTAAACCATACCACCCTCCCCTTTCATAATTCACGTTAAAACTAGAGAAACATTTCGTTTTCAAAAATTTAAAACACAGCCTTATCCAATGACCGACATTGCTAGGAGCCACTAGAGGCGTCAATGGCCGAAGTTGTTAACTAGGAATATGTTTGCAAGATCGAGATCGACTCATTCAAGGTTCGATTGGTTTGGATCGAGCCATGGTGGCCGCAGTTCTTCGATGAACGGTGACAGCTTAGGTAGGGTTTTTTGGCAACGACGGTGGGTTTTAGATGATGGACCCTGAAGGAGATATGTCGAGGAAGGCAAAGGTTAGGCTCGGCTGGAGTTTAGAGGAAAATGGATGTTCATGGCAGCGGCAATTTGCAGTTGAATGGAAATGGGTTTTGGGTTCGTTTAGGCAAGTTGAGGCGTTTGGCGAGGCGAGGCCAGTGGGGTTGGGTTCATTGAAGAGAGGTGGAGCTTCTACAGTCGAGCAGGACGCGGTGGTGAAGCAAGGCGGCGGTGGAGAAGTCGATTTTGAACGCGCGCGTCACTTGGAAGTTTGAACGAAGAGAAGAAGAGATTAACATAGGTAATTAAGTGATAATGGAATGTAATTAGTGATTTAAATATAAATTTAAATTGTTAACTTATATATTGCATTTCTTGATCATATGAGGTCCAATCGAGATGTGTATTTTTACGTTGCACACCTTATGATGTTAACTACATAATAGAATTAGTTTGGTGAAGATTGGAGCCTATGGAATTTTATGTTAAATTCGAACGTCGTTCGAATTTAGACGAAACCAAAACTCTTCAGTGACAACTGGAATGAATGTGAGTTAAACTCACCTTTTTGGCTAACCAGTAATATTGTATAATTGATAAAAATTGTTGATTGAATGTTTGGATGATTTACTGTTTTATCAGTTAGTTTGGTTTTATCAAGTTTTTCGAAGTGAAAGCATCTTGAAGATGATGTAATTAATGATGAAAATTTTTGAAGTGCAAGGTCTACTTGCTACAAATCCTAAGGGTGATTCCCAAAATAGATGTAGTAGAAGTGGTGACTTTGGTTTCGTTCAGTCCTATAACGAACTTGTATGGATGAATGCTAGCATTGCATTGTGCCTGGAGAGCAGTTTAGTATTCCAAGTGGTAAGTGCTATATAAAAGGTAAAACTAGCCTCAAGCCTCATCAACCGAGAATGACTAAAACATGGGAGATGCAACAGAGCTAACTGGGTTGCTCCCAAGTAGGGTATGATCATCCCTATCTAGAGTCGATGTTACCTCTCATTTGTATGCTTCGGGGACCAATAACGGAGTGGTGATCATATTTGATACTACTAGTTAAGTGGTAGGCCAGTTCTGTGTTGGCAAGGGATCCTGGTTAGGTCTTCGGTGTTAGTCTATCTAGAGATGCATCGTTATGGGCGGTACCCCAGTAGCCCAGTCATTGTATGGAATCCATTCTCCAATATGTGCCTTTACGGTTTTAGTTGTATACATATCATGCTGGAATTTAATTAATGTAACAATTTCAGCTATGATTAATAAGCATTTGTATCTTACACATTATTATAATATCAATGGATTTTCTATAGAAAGTGTTTTGGTTATTATAAGGTAAAAACCCGTCCGTGTTTATGTGTACTGTGGTCTTACGAGATACTTTTATTTTCAAAAGATTTTTAAAACATTAAAATTCAATTGAGGTGTGTTTTTCTTACGCTGGTTTTCCAAACTAACTCGGGTGTTATTTATTTATAATGCTTGGGTTAGACCGAGCATATTACATAACTAGTTTAGATGCTTTGGAGCTTCAGGAGATGAGATGGAGGCCCAGGGACGTATTCACATACATGGTTATTTTTCGCTGCATTCATTGTTTTATTTATCAGCAATTACAAGGATAGGTTTTTATAACTATCCGGGTTGAAAAAGGTAAGTATGCTATGATTGATGTCTGTATAAACATATTACATTTTTCTTTGTGTTAACGTTTGTTGTATATTATAGATTATTCATTCCGCTGTGAGATTCTGTGTTGTTAGTTTTCTTTCTCTCTTTTTTCTACTTTCTTCTCCCTTCTTTCTTTTCCCTAACTATCTGCCTCTCCATTCATTTTGAGTGGGTCACATGTAGTTGATTATCTACTTAAACTGTGCAAAAAAGTGGGTTGTTACATACGACTTTGACAAAAAAGATGTCAAATGGACGGAAAAATGCGAGATTGCATTTAGAGAGTTGAGAAAGAAGTTGACTAGTGCCCCCATTCTAACTGTTCTGGATGGAGGTGAAGGTCTTAATGTTTACACTGATGCTTATGGAACATGATTCGGTGCTATGTTGATGCAGCATGCGAAGGTTGTTGCTTATGCTAGTAGACAACTAAAGACGTATGAGCCAAGGTATGCGACGCATGAATTAGAACTGTTAGCAGTTGTCTTTACCTTAAAGATGTGGAGGAATCATCTTTTGGGTGAGAAGCTTGAGCTATACTTGGACCATAAATCATTGAAGTATCTTTTCATTCAGAAGAACTTGAACTTGAGGTAGTAGCATTGGATGGAGTTTCTTGTAGCATATGATCTTAATATTGCATATACACCGGGGAAAGCTAATGTTGTAGCTGATGCATTGAGTAGGAAGTATGTTGTTATGACTAGTATGGTGTCCATTCAACTCTGAAACACCCCACCCTAATATACCCAAAAGGACACATTAAAAGGCGTGGTGCATTGTAGGTATAACTAAAACTAACCGAGCTAAGATTCATAAGACACAAATAGGTAAAAATAGCGGAAACTAAATAAAACAAAGCTTCAGAATTAATTCATAAATAAGACAATTTCCAAATACAACATTCAAAATCCACAGTATCTTATGAAATAAAACTTCATTGTCTCAAAATCAGAGTATGTAATATCCCTCATAAATAAACCAGTGTATACAAGAAATACAGCTAATAATAAAAGAAGTACATAGAAGAAGAAGTCTACTCCAAGAAGAACTCCAAGCTGTAGCAATCTACTAGCTTCTTCCTTGATTGCCTAAGGGAGAAAAAAGAGGGAAATAGAGGAGTGGGTCAGATTAAAAGTCTGGTGAATGATAGTAATTACTAGAGTCTTTAAGCAAGATAAAATTATTAGACTCTACAACAGTTCTAGCATAAATAAGGATAATAAAGGAAATGAGAAAGAGATAAACTGGAAATAAATAGTATTAAATATTGCTCAAGATAAGTTAACTTTGATTGCTTGCACTTGTTCAGATTTAATTGGGCTGAATTCCTAATCCTGTAGTTAGGATGTGACCCTAATTCTACCCTTTTGATCAGCCTGCTACTCCATAGACCTTTCTGAGGACCAGCCGCTATATAACTCCCTACACAGCAGCCAATGGTATCTACGGAAAATACACAGAGCAACTACTGAGGATCCGGACGACATATATAGCTCCCTATACAGAAGACAATGGTGTCTACTAAGACACCATACTAAGCGCTTGGAACTCATAGCTATTACTGAGCTCCCGAATGGAAGTTCCACGCGTAACTACCACCATGCCCATGGTACCTTTTGCTCCACCTATTGGGTCTTCTTATTACCTCCAATGCACCGCATAGCGTGCCCCTCACCATGCTTCAGGCAAATGCAAGATCAACGTGTGTCCATAGAAAAAAAAAGGGGAAATGCTGTTGGTACCGGCCCTTAATCCAAACAATATCTAGTTGCACCCCTTATCCAAATCCCCATGATTTTGACTTCTATTTCACCAATTACTACCATTCTTAGCATAAGCGTGCCCTAGGAAATGCAATTTGGTATAGATCCTACTTTCATCTTTGCTTATTAACTTAGATAAATTATTTAAATAAGCCTTTAATACCATTTTTTACTTTCTACGCTTATTAATTTATCCCAAGCCTTAAAATAAGCCCCATTATGTTCTTTTGCTTATTATAACCTAGGTTATAATCATGTTTATTACTTAACCAAAGGTCTAAGTGTGAAAATAAGCTTCTTTCATATTTTACTTCATTTAGTTATAATTCTAAGTTATAACTATGCCAATTATCTTTAATTAGTCCAATTCTAATTATAATTAGGCGTAATTTCAGTCCACTTCCATTATATATTAGAGTCTTTATAATTTACACCATTTTCTTCATTTAATATTCTTACTTATAAAGTCCATATTCGTGTTCAATTTATTCTAATCCATACGCGCAGAAAATGGGAATGAAGAGAATAGATGCTTGCATAAAATCCAAAACGTTGAAAAGATGTAAATAAGAAATAAATAACAGTAAATAAACTTAAATACTGTAAATAGACTGCAAATTAATAGAAGCTATACTTAACAGTAATAATTTATAATTAACAGAAATAATACTAAAATTAGTGAAAGGAATAGCTGAATAAACTGAAAATAATTAAAAACTTTAAATAATTACCGAAAAAGGCTATTCCAAAAATCGTAGTCAAACTACAACTATTGGAAACCCTATTATTTTAAATTACATACAGAAATCTTAAAATAATTACAATCACTCACCTCCGATCCTTAGCTCTTTCTTTGGTCTTCCCGCATCCACTTGGAGTTGTAAAATAAATTTTATTAAAAAGATTCTCTCCTCGGAAAATTATTCCTTTTAGGATCCTTCCTGAAAAGGTGAACCCAAGCGGAGAAAATCTAGAATGAGAAAAAGTGTTAGGTCTAGAGGTCTATTTATATGTGTAGAAGTGGATCTCGGGCAGTTGGATTTGGAGATTGAATAGGATGCAACCATGTCATAGGCTAAATAGGAGCCATCAGATGCAAACGGAGGGACTGGATTAAACAAAAGGGTGCAATTGACGTGTTCTGATGCTTCTCATTCGTTCGAACGAATTAACGTTCGTTCGCCTACTATTTTACAAGGTGGGTCGACCGCCCCCTTGCCCAGGTTGACCGGCCGGTCGACATGACCATGTTTTTTTCTTTTATATTTTTGCTTAATTTGTTTATTTAGTTTTTTTTACTTTGTCATATTAGCTCGGTTTATGACGTTCTATATATGGAAATTGACCAGAAAATTACCACGGGCACAATGATGCAACTTCCGTGGCTTGATTCTGATAATTTCACAAAATTATTTTATTATTTAATTAATTAATTATTACATGTTAAAATTTGGATTGTTACATTCTCCCCTCCTTAAGGGATTTCGTCCCCGAAATCTTTAAGGATAAAAGAATGTACTAAATGTTTTCATCCAATT
Source organism: Allium fistulosum (assembly GCA_030737815.1). Taxonomy (NCBI): domain Eukaryota; kingdom Viridiplantae; phylum Streptophyta; class Magnoliopsida; order Asparagales; family Amaryllidaceae; genus Allium; species Allium fistulosum. The sequence continues at coordinate 873,910,304 of CM060905.1, read as the reverse complement.
CTACAACCAACTACTCAATCATCGACCATTCATCCATTGTCTTTAAGTTTTTCTAATGCATTTTATGATACTTATGCAATTAGTGTAGTGTAAATGTCCCTAACTAATGCAAAAGATTAGGCGGTCCACTGATTCAATTGACCTCCTTTTATGCAACCATGTCCGTGCCATGTATCCAAATGAATGGAAAAATTTCCTAATGATACTGATAATTCTATATGCGTGCTAAAACATCATCCAAATGAAACAATCATGTGATAAACATCTATTTATAGCAATCATGGAAATAAAATAAAAATGCGCACACATCCATATGCATATGCTCTAGTGTCCTAGTTAGGCCGATCCCTAAGGAATAATAGTGCCTAGTGTACCTATATGCGTCCATAGCATCCACTAGCAAACACTTGCAACCACTAGCATACATCATTCATAACATGTTCTATTTACATGTTTACATCAAATCCTATCATCCATAGGTTAAATCCTAAGTTCTACCCTCCCAAAGGATAATAAAGGAAAGAATCTATTCAAATCTAAAGATGGAAAAAGGAATTATAAAACTTACTATCAAAAAGATGAGGATAGAAAGTATGAATCTTCTCTTCTGCTTCCTAAGTGGCGTTTGCAACATCATCTCCCCGTTGCACCTTTATTAGTGGAATCTCCTTATTTTTTGGTCGCTTGATATCTCTTCCAACAATCTTCGTAAGGATATGCCGAATAGAAGCTTCTCTTTCTACCTCCACCTCCTCTAATTGACTAGGCTCTACAACCTCCGTCGAGTCATGTAAGCACTTCCGTAAGTGAGAAATATGGAAAACATTGTGCACTCCTGCGAGCCTATCTGGTAGCTTCACTCGGTAAGCCATCTTCCCAACTCTCTCTGTGATAAGAAATAGTCCAACAAATATAGGGGCTAACTTTCCATTTGATCCGAACCTTACCACCTTTCTAAGTGGGGATACTTTGATAAAAACTAAGTCTCCAACCTCAAACTCTTAGTCTCTTCTCCGTCTATCCGCATACGGCTTCTGTCTGTCTTGAGCCATCTTCATCCTTTGCCGAATCAACTCCACCTTCTCAGAGGTCTCCCTAACCATATTGGGGCCAAGTAATAACTTCTCTATAGACTCTACCCCACATGATGGGGACTTGCAAGGTCTCCCATATAAAGCCTCAAATGGTGCCATTCCTAAACTTGTTTGGTAACTATTATTGTATGCAAACTCAACTAACAAAAGATGCTCCTCCCAAGTTCCTCCAAAGTCCAAAATGCACATCCACAGTAAATCCTCAAGCACTCTATTTACCCTCTCCGTTTGGCCATCCGTCTGGGGATAATAGGCCATACTCAACCTAAGTTGCATCCCTGGCACCTCTTGTAAGCTTCTCCAAAACGCACTAGTGAAGATGGGGTCTCTATCACTAACAACACTAGAAGGAACTCTGTGTAGATGGACTACCTCTCGAATATAAAAGGATGCCAAATATGAAGTTGTACGCATACTCTTAACTGGGATGAAGTGAGCACTCTTGGTCAATCTTCCAACAATCACCCAAATGCTAGTGTTCCCTTTCTTAGAACGGGGTAAACCATCAATGAAATCCATAGAGATATTATCCCACTTCCACTCCGGTACATCTAAGGACTGAAGTAATCCGCCAAGCTTCTACTGCTCTGCTTTTGCCCTTTGGCATATGAGACACTTAGCTACGAATTCTGCCACGTCTTTCTTCATACCACCCTAATAGAACATCCTCTTCATATCCCGATACATCTTGTCACCACCCGGAGGAATAGTCATACAGGAATGGTGTGCCTCCTCCAAAACTGCTCTCAATAAGTCACCAGCGCGTGGAACACAATGCCTCTCATCTCTCCTAAGCCATCCTCTGCTATCAATGGAATAGCGTTGGAGATGTCTTGAGACCTCTTCTCGGCTAACCCTATCCATAACATCCATGAGTTCTGAATCCTCCTGCTGCTTCGAGCCAATCTGATCTATAAGGGTAGGCCTTACCTCTAAGGTTGCCAAAAATCCCTGAGTAATGTCCATAGAGGATTTAAAATCAAAAGTAGAAATAAACTCCAAGCTCCTCCACTCTACGAACAAAGGACTAAGGGTTGCTTTCTTTCTACTCAATGCATCCGCAACCACATTACCCTTGCCAGGGTATAAGCTATCTCAAAATCATACGAGGCTAAAAGCTCCATCCACCTTTGTTGCCTCAAGTTCAAGTCCTTCTGCGTGAATAGGTACTTCAAAGACTGATGGTCGGTAAAAAGCTCAAATGTCTCTCATAGAAAATAGTGCCCCCAAGTTTTAAGTGCAAAAACTATAGCAACCAACTCCAAATCGTGGGTAGGATAGTTCTTCTCATGTGTCCTCAACTGCCTACTACCATAACACACTACCCTCCCTTCTTACATCAACACCGCTCCTAGACCCGTTTCGCATCCATCAGTGTATACAGTGAAAGGCTTAGCTCCATCGGGTAAAACTAAAACGGGTGCACTAGTAAGGGCTCTCTTAAGCTTCGTGAAGGAATCTTCACAATCCACGTCCCACACAAAAGCTTTATTCTTCTTAGTAAGGCGTGTGAGTGGTGCCGAAATCTTGGCAAAGTCTCTAATGAACTTCTTATAGTAGCCTGCCAATCCTAGGAAGCTCCTAATCTCGGTAACGTTCTTGGGGGCCTTCCAATCTTGTACTGCAATAGCCTTGGCGGGGACAACAGCCAATCCTTCCTTCGAGACTACATGCCCCAAGAAACGAACTTCCTCTCTCCAAAAATGACACCTAGAAAACTTAGCTCTCAAATGATGGCTACGAAGTGTGTGAAGAACTTCTTCTAAATGAACCGCATGCTCCTCCATACTCTTGGAAAATACCAAGATATCATCCATGAATACCACCACAAACTTATTTAGGACATCCCTAAAGACGCGGCTCATCAAATCAATGAAATAGGTTGGAGCATTGGTTAGCCCAAAAGGCATAACCAACCACTCGAATAATCCATCTGGTGTCCTAAAGGCAGTCTTATCTATGTTATCTTCAGCGACTCTAAGCTGATGGAATCCCGTGGCTAAATCGAGTTGAGAGAAAACCAAAGAACCTACTAACTAGCCAAAAAGATCATCTATCCTAGGAAGTGGATATCGGTTCTTCTTGGTTAGCTTATCTAATTCCCTATAGTCCATGCAAAGTCGGAGAGAACCATCCACCTTAGTGGCGAAGACGACTGGCGCTTCCCACTCTGATATGATCCTTCTTATGAATCCCTTCTCCAAGAGCTCACGAATCTGGTTGCTCAACTCTTTCCTCTCCCTAGGTGTTATGTGTTTCACAGGTAACGCTACTGGCTTGGCATTCTCGGTCAAATAAACCCTGAAGTCAATCTCTCTCTTAGGGGGTAGTCCCCTAACCTCCTCAAATACGTCTGCAAAATCTCTGACGGCAGGAACCGAATGCAACTCTGATGAAGATGAATCGAAGGAATATAGAAAACTTAACATGACTGGCCCTTGCGGGTCATAAGATACCTCCAAAGTCCTACCACTGCAAGTTTCAAGTCTAACAACTCTCCTCTCGCAGTCTAAGATAGCTCCGTATGTGGATAGCCAATCCATCCCTAAGACCATCCCATACCCCGAGAATCCCAAAACATAGGCGTCACGATCAAACCTATGCCTAGGATAAAGGTTTTCAAACCCCTACAAATCATAGATAAGTGTGTCGATCCTCTTATGGGGTTTGAAACAATAATGGGGTCTGCTACTAATGATATGTCCAAGTGCAAACAATCCACTAGAGAGCTAGAGATGAAAGAGTGTGATGCTCCAGAATCAAATAAAGTCTGACTAGGAAAATCAGATATAGAAATCAAACCTTTAATTGTTACTTTCCTACCCCTATCTAGAATGCTACTGGAAGGTATTGTGTCTAACGCCTGAATCTGCGCAACTGGTGCACTCGCCCCCCGGGGACAACTCCTACTCATATGACCGGCATGCCCGCAAGTATAGCACTTACCCTTCATCTTCTCCTTCTAGCTATCCTTGGCCACATGTCCACCCTTACCACAAACATGGCATTTTATTCCTTTCTTAATCTGCTTCTGAAGACCATCAACTTTTTTCTCCTTCTTATTCTTTTCCCACCACTTCTTCATTGGACCTTCTGACTTAACCTCTTCTTTAGACTCTCCTTCCTTAACCGTATCCGACATAAGCGCCATCTCGACCAAAGAATCATACGTAGCTCCCACCGGTACATGAGTCACCAATAATCCCTGAAGAGGTTGATTCAATCCCTTCGCAAACTTAATAGCTTTCTTGTGCGTCGTGTTCACCAAGTCCATACCAAACCGCGACAGCTCATTGAATTGATTGATGTACTCCTTGACCGATACTCCCTTGCTTTAAATTGATAAACTTCTCCAACTGAACACTCTCTTCTACCTAAGATAGAAAATTTCTATCGAATTACTCCCGGAATTCATCCCAATTAATATTCCTTCCCTCCAACTCAATCACCTCCTACCAATAAGATGCCTCTTTCTTCAGCTACCAAGCGGCTAGCTGAACTCGCTGCTGACCATCCAATCCCAAAAGACCAAAAATCTTCTCCGTATCCCTAAGCCATGTTCTCGCCTCCAGAAAAGTCACCTTTCCAGAAAAAGTCCTCCCGTCCAAACTTGTAAAATCTTTACAAAGCTTAGAGAAATTGATGGCGGTAGGTAGGTTGATGGGATTCCCACCCGCTGGTGCAGGATTGGTCGCAGGCCCGTGCACCTCTGGAGTCGTGGCTTGTAAGCACCTACGAAACTAGGCTGGGACTGGAATGCCCACGGGAAGGTTCGAGGCATAACCATTCTACGAAAAGAAAAAGGTAGTTTAGGAAAGAGTCAAAGGGAGATTGAACTGGACTTATGAGGGGATTTTTATAAAAATTCTTTTATACTTAAAATCATTTCCAAAAGTTTTTTTTGAAAAATACTTTTAAAACAAGTTATTTTGAAAAAATACTTTACTTTCAAAATAAAATTTTGGAATCCTGTAACGTTAGGCTCTGATACCAAGTGAAACACCCCACACCCCTTAATATACCCAAAAGGACACATTAAAAGGCATGGTGCATTGTAGGTATAAATAAAACTAACCGAGACTAAGATTCACAAGACACAAATAGGTAAAAACAATGGAAACTAAATAGAACAAAGCTTCAAAATTAATCCATAAATAAGACAATTGCCAAATACAACATTCAAAACCCATAGTATCTTATGTAATAAAACTTCATTGTCTCAAAATCAGAGTATGTAATACCCCTCATAAATAAACCAGTGTATACAAGAACAACAGCTGAAAATAAAAGAAGTGAATATAAGAAGAAGTCTACTCCAAGAAGAACTCAAAGCCGCAACAATCTACTAGCTTCTTCCTTGATTGCCTAAGGAGGAAAAAGGGGGAAATAAAGGAGTGGGTCAGACTAAAAGTCTGGTGAATGATAGTAATTACTAGAGTCTTTAAGCAAGATAAAAGTAATATACTCTACAACAATTCTAGCATAAACGAAATGGGAATGAGATAAACTGGAAATAAATACGATTAAATATTTCTCAATATAGGTTAACTTTGATTGCTTGCACTTGTAATGATTTAATTATGCTGAATTCCTAATCCTGTAGTTAGGATGTGACCCTAATTCTACCCTTTTTGATCGGCCTGCTACTCCATAGACCTTTCTACGGACCAGCCGCTATATAACTCCCTACACAGCAGCTAATGGTATCTACGGAAAATACACAGAGCAACTACTAAGGATCCGGACGACATATATAGCTCCTTACACAGATGACAGTGGTGTCTACTAAGACACCATACTAAGTACTTGGAACTTATAGCTATTACTGAGCACCCGAATGGAAGTCGCATGCGTAACTGCCACCATGCCCATGCTACTTTTTGCTCCACCTATTGGGTCTTCTTATTACCTCCAACGTACAGCATAGCGTGCCCCTAACCTCGCTTCAGGCAAATGCGAGATCACCGTGTGTCCATAGGAAAAAAAATAAAGGATATGTTTTTGGTACTGACCCTTAATCCAAACAATATCTAGTTACGCTCCTTATCCAAATCCCCATGATTTGGACTTCTATTTGACCAATTTCTACCATTCTTAGCATAAGCGTGCCCTAGGAAATGCTATTTGGTATAGGTCCTACTTTCATCTTTGCTTATTAACTTAGATAAATCATTTAAATAAGCCTTTAATATCATTTTTACTTTCTACGCTTATTAATTTATCCCAAGCCTTAAAATAAGCCCTATTATGTTCTTTTTCTTATTATAACCTACATTATAATCATGCTTATTACTTAACCCAAGGTCTAAGTGTGAAAATAAGCTTCTATCATCTTTTACTTCATTTGGTTATAATTCTAAGTTATAACTATGCCAATTATCTTTAATTAGTCCAATTCTAATTATAATTAGGCGTAATTTCATTCCAATTCCATTATTTATTACAGTCTTTATAATTTACATCTCATTTTCTTCATTTAATATTCTTACTTATAAAGTCCATATTCGCGTTCAATTTATTTTAATCCATATGCGTAGAAAATGGGAATGAAGAGAATAAACGCTTGCATAAAATCCAAAACGGCGAAAGATGTAAATAATAAATAAATAACAGTAAATGAACTTAAATACTGTAAATAGACTGTAATTAATAAAAGCAATGCTTAACAGTAATAATTTATAACTAACAGAAATAATACCAAAATTACTGAAAGGAATAGCTGAATAGATTGAAAATAATTAAAAACTCTAAATAATTACCGAAAAAGGCTATTCCAAAAATCGTAGTAAAACTACAACTATTGGAAACCCTATTATTTTAAATTACCTAAAGAAATCTTAAAATAATTACAATCACTCATCTTCGGTCCTTAGCTCTTCCTTTCGTCTTCCCAGATCCACTTGGAGTTGTAAAATAATTTTTATTAAAAGGATTCTCTCCATGAAAAAGTATTCCTTTTAGGGTCCTTCCTAAAAAGGCGAACCCAAGTTGAAAAAATCTAGAATGAGAAAAGGTGTTAGGTCTAGGGGTCTATTTATATGTGTAGAAGTGGATCTCGAACCGTTGGATTTGGAGATTGAATAGGATGCAACCACATCATAGGCTGAATAGGAGCCATTAGATGCAGAAACAGAGGGACTGGATTAAACAAAAGGGTGCAAATGACGTGTTCCGATGCTTCTCATTTGTTCGAACGAATTAACGTTCGTTCGCTTGCCATTTTACAAGGCGGGTCGACCGGGCGGTCGACCGCTCCCTTGCTCAGGTCGACCGGCCGGTCGACTTGACCATGTATTTTTTCTTTTATATTTCTGCTTATTTTGTTTATTATTTTTTTACTTGGTCATATTAGCTCGGTTTCTAACGTTCTATAAATGGAAATTGACTGGAAAATTACCACAGACACAATAGTGAAACTTCCGTGGCTTGATTCTGATAATTTCATAAAGTTATTTTATTGTTTAATTAATTAACAAATTAATTATTACGGGTTAAATTTTGAGTTGTTACAAACTCTTATCAGTCGTATAAATCAACACCAATACATCCTCGGTATTCATGTGCCGTAAATCCAAGTGCCAGAGAAGTGGATTCTCAAGGGTAAGAAAGAAAATTAAGACAAAATAGAATCTTAAATATGTTATTTCAACATAATCTTTGCAGCGAAAATTAAAATACATTTATCAGAGTTAAGCATGGACAGTTATAAGTTCATGTCCTTACAATGCGGAATACTATACTACATAAGTGTGGTGGAAAACAATCTTCAGAAAAGTCTACTAACTCCATGCTTTGAGCTCCATCCAGCTTTCTTCTAAACTAAACCTGACTACTAGGCTACCCGGGAAAAATTAGGACACCCAAGTTAAAGGAAAGAAAAATAAACTCTGGGTCACTCATGGGATTGGTGTGAAAACTCAAATTACGCATTTTGAAAACAAAAAAGTATCACATTAGGCCACGCCGCACATAAACACGGAAGGGTTTTTACCTTATGATAACCAAAACATTCTACATCAAAATACTTGATATTATTTTTAATGACATATCTTTGAAAAAATTTGCAAGTAAATTTATTAATCTTAGCCGAAATTGTTACATTGTTAAATTCCAGCAATACTAGCCACCAACGCGGGTTCTACAAACAAACTAGCAGTCACTTATTGGAGAATGGATTCCACACAAATGACCAGGCGAAGGGACTACATTTCGGTAGTACATCTATAGAGGAATGTACCGTGAGGTCAACCGAACATCTGCACCTCTACCAACACAAGACCGGCCTACTTTTCCTTAGATGGTACCGAATATGTCATCACCCTGGTCGTTACCGACCTATCCGAGGATCCTTGTAGCATACATCCACATTAATTTAAACCCAAATGTCACAGAGGGTAGAAATATATCTAGAAGGGGATGACCATACCCTAATGGTTGCGAACCATACAACCTTGTCACATCTACCTCGTTTCGGCCATTTCCGGGTGTGAGGCTTGAGGTAGCAATTACCTTTCACTTTGCACATCATCTTTCTTTGAATGCTACACTGCAATTCCATTAATCACTATTGAATTCCACAAACATACGACCTCCGAGCTTATGACGCCCCACCCAAAGACCCACAATAACAAAGAGCATTACGGACTAATACTGTCTGTTAATGTAGAGAGTAATGCTAGTTAGGAGCGACCATCCGTAAGATTTGTTTTAAACAAGTATTGAATACGTTGATTGGGTGCTCTAATAATTTTTTTCCTTTTACCTTTCTCAAGTGGATCGACATACTCAATAAAAATTTAACCCAAAACTACGGTGGCTAATGGATCTATCAGAACAAAATATAACAACAACAAATACAACAGATCACAGAATAGTAGTCACACATATATACACATATATAGATACATCATAGCACACTACATAGTGATACATAAGTGGTGGTACATAGACCACACATATATACATCGAGTCAAAAAGAATATATACAAATCAAAGTATGCAAAATAACTACAAGGCTGCATAAAAGATGACTAGCATCCAAAAGAAAGCAAGATAATCCATAACAGAAGCAGCATAGCGGTAATCTACTATAGGTGTCTAACCTGAAAAAACTCGGTCTGACCCGAGTATATAAAATACACGGGTCAATTTAGCTTAAATAAACTGATTAGCACAAGATAGATGAAGTATAGGGATAAACGATAATATTTCTTCTCGAAAGAGAAGAAGCAACACCAAATATATATATCAACTACCAAAATATCATATGAGGGTTTCTCGAAAGAGGTAAGATCAACAATAACATCAATTAGCCACAAATAACCGCCTCACATCATCGGCATCTACAACAGCCAATATAATGGCTTCTATCAACACCATAACTCCTAAATAGGAAATCACAAATCTCAAAAATGCCAAAGGATGACAACCACAAATCACAATATGTAGAACTTGGTTAAGAGTTCAAAACTCCAAAATGTAATCACCATATACTAAATTCTCAAATGCTCGAAGGCCCAAAAAATCACGAGTGAAAACATTTGGAAATCACAATTAATCAAGAAATATCACAAAAGATGGATCCATATAACAAATTGCGAGTCTAAGCTATGCCTGCATGTGCTCAACAAAATAGCCGAAGCCAGCCAAGTATTGTATCATAAATATGGCGCCTAAAATAAACGACCCAAAGGCCAAATGACCCGAAGGCTAAGCGACCCAAAGGTCCAACGGCTAGAAAACCCAAATGACCCGAAGGTCCAGTACTGGCAAACGACCAGAAAGTCCATAAAATGTGATAACTTCAATAGAACGAATCCAGAATTAACTGATATAGCAAACCTGCATGTCCCATACCACATGGTCTGTCATATCGTTTAAATCACTTCCTCGTTCTCTCGAAGAGTGCAAAAAAATGTGTATTTTATATAGAAAATACTTTGCTTCGAGAAAACTAGTTTTTAAAATAATTTTTGAATTCATTTGGAAATTATGGCTTTGAAATTCTCTTTATTATAGAGAATATATATTTTTTTAAATAGCTTAATAAATAATTATAAATGTTGTAAAATATTTATTTCGAAAGCTATTTTATTATAAAAATCATTCCAAAATCGGTTTAGAAAACATGTGCTCGAAAACAACAAAAATCAACATAAAGGCCATAAAATCGGCATGTGAAAACTACTCAAAAACACGTCAATCCGGAGTTACGGATCAACAATAATGTTGCTTACCTACTGATATGTTTAAGTCCTTCAAAACGCTTCAAAATATTACAGAAATTGGTCACAAAAGTCACTGGAATAAGCAAAATAACCAAAACAGTGCATAGAAAAAAAAACAGAACGACCTGGACAAAATTAAAAAGCAAGGGTCGACCCTTATATGGCTCAGGTCGACCCTAAGGTCGACCCCCAAAGTGCCTGGGTCGACCTGGAAGTTGTGAATACTACATGCATTTTTGCCTGTTACGTTTTCAAATTCGAGCACTGATTTCGGACACTTCCAGATTGAATCAAGCTATGAAATTTGACATGCAACTTCTACTAAACATGGTCTATGATCTGATAAAGGATTCACTCAATTCCAATATGAAACCAAAGAGATATAGGGTCACAAAGTTGAACCAGACAAGATTTTTACTATAAACTAGAAATTCCAATTTGCAGTTTACAGTATATCAAAAACAACAGTAACTGAAGAAAAAAATTTCGGGCAGATTGGTTTGGCTATAAGAGTGAGTTACTACTCACCTTGTTAAGATTTTTAGCGATTTGAATTGCAAGCAGTGGTCTTTTGTCCTTGGAGAAGTTTCGATTACCTGTAGAAGGAAGAAAAGAAGGCATGCAAACAAGGATTGAAGTTACAAACACCGACTTTTTCAAAATAAAATAATAGAGGATGAAACAAAGATTGTTTTGGTGAGATTACCTGTATTAGATTAGGATTTATTTAATTTCACACTTCGATTTACTTTAATTTGGAGAGATTTTAATTTAGGGAGTTTGGAGAGGAAGCCATTTTTGCTCTTTTTAGATTTTACAGAGGAAGCCAGAAAATGAAAAGAAGAAGATGTACGTACAGCTCAATACCATCCTCTTCTGATCATTCTAGAGAATGGGTTTGGGTTTGAACCCATTACCCAATAAGCCTATGTACCAACACTTAGTTATAGTTATGTTATATTATGTTAACATAATTTTCACCATATTTACACATCTTTACTAAATAAATTTATACAACATATTTCTATGTTTACAAAAATGTTTTCCAACATGCAAAAATAATTTAGCTATTAAAATCTATTTTCCATCATTAATTATTTTTATTTAAATAATTCAATTTACACCAGTATTTACATAATCAATATTTTTAACACCAAAATTTCCACAAAAATCATTTTCTTATCCAATCAAACATAGCAAACCATATTAATATTATTTTTACACTCAAATATTATTTTTTGAACAAAACTCCACCTTTTATTTACAATATTTACCATATTAAATTCTAATACTTCATTAAAATTAATAAAAATCAACATTTTATCACTATTTCCACAATTATTATATTTTATCAAAATAAAATTATCCAATGATTATTTTTATCAGAAATTCTTATAACAAAGTTTCTAAAACTTTATTTCCAACATTATTTATTTATTTACAACAAATGATATTGAATTAAATTCTTTTACTTCACTTATTTAATTAATTTACCACCAAAACATCATATTTCCATTAATCTCAATTTATTAACAACCAAACCAACCCAATACCATTTTATTTTACCAAAATCCATTGTTTATTTAAAATAAACAATTTTAACAAAATTTTCATCTCCAATTTATTTTATTCCTCCATTATTAAGTTATAACCACTGTTATAATTTAATTTTACAGGTAATCACAAAACCATGGTTGTTACAGACTCCACCTTATAAAATTGTGTCCTCGTAATTTTCTAGAGAAGAGCTGTAAACAACAAAATTTGTTTCATCTAGCAAAGGGAAATAGATAAGCTTGAGTTTTTAAAAAAATTCTCACCCCCAACACGAGAAGATAGAAAACTAGGATAAGATCGCTCGATAAATTCTCTACTTTCCCATGTACAGCCATTGGGATTAGCGGACCATTGAATCTTTATGAGCGTTACATCCTTATTTCGAAGGCGTTTCACCTCCGAAGCAAGAACACGGATAGGATGTTGCACAATAGATAAATCAGGTGAGATCTTAAGCTCTTGCAAAATAGGAGGATCAATAACAGAATCTGAATCACGAAGGCACTTCTGAAGCTGAGAGACGTGAAACACATCATGATTACCAGAAAACTGGACCGGAAGTGATACTCTATAAGCAATTGGGCCAATATGCTCAGCAATAGGAAATGGTCCTATGAATCAAGGAGCCAATTTCCCAGTCCTACTGAAACGCATTACCCCTTCAATGGAGATACATGAATGAAAACAAGATCACTAATGGAGAACTCAAGGGGCTTCCTACGGTTGTCCGCGTAGGATTTCTGACGACTCTGTGCCTCTTTCATTCTCTGACGAATAAGATCGATCTTCTCTGAAGCTTCACGAATAGAATCGGGGCCTAAAATCAACTTCTCCCTGGATTCCAACCAACAAGAAGGTGATCGACATGGCCTTCCGTATAGGGCTTCGAAAGGAGCCATACTGATACTGGACTAAAAACTATTGTTATAAGAGAACTCAACAAGCGGTAGGTGGTCTTCCCAACTACCACGAAAATCAAGAATGCATGCATGAAGTAGATCCTCAAGAATACGATTCACCCATTCAGTCTGTCCATCAGACTATGGATGATAAGCTATGATGAAGTTAAGCTTTGTACCCAAAGCTTTCTGAAGACTCTGCCAGAAATTACTAGTGAAAAGTGGATCTCTATCACAAACGATCGAGCTAGGAACACCGTGAAGTCTCACGATCTCCTTAATATATAGCTTGGATGGATGAGAAGCTGTCCAATTAGATTTAATAGGAATGAAATAAGCGTATTTAGTCAAGCGATCCATGATAACCCAAACACTATTATAGCCTGATCTCGAACTAGGTATGCCATCAATAAAGTCCATAGAGATTTGATCCTATTTCCACAACGGGACCTCAAGAGGCTGAAGAAGACCACTGGGACGCTGATGTTCGGCTTTAATGAGTTGACAAGTCATGCAATTAATCACATAACTTGCAACATTATGCTTCATTCCTTCCCAATAATACAAGCGTCTCAAATCAGCATGCATCTTTCTAATGCCAGGATGAATAGTATACTTAGAATGGTGACAATCATTAAGAATGTCCCGCCTAGGATCAAAACACAAGGCACGATTAATCGACTCTTCTTACCAATGCAACCATGAATATCAACGCTGAAATCCCTCAACTCATCATCATGGGTTTCAGTCTTACATAGCCGAATAAGACGCATATGATCTAGATCTTGCAGCTGAGCATCGACAATACAATAAGCTAGGATGAGCTTCCAGAATAAATAACAAGATAAGATAATCAGAACCTGGAGCACGATCAGGAATATCACAAAGAGATACGGTCTTTAACACATCCCACTCGGCTAACATCATAGAAACAACAACTGAGTGCTTGTGACTTAGCGCATCTGCAACTCGGTTCCCCTTTCTATGGGTGTACTGGATATCAAAATTATAAGAGGCTAGGAACTCGAGCCAATGCTGTTGCCGCATATTAAGCTCTTTTTGGGTGAACATATACTTCAACGATTTATGATCGGTATAAAGAATGAAGTGCTTGCCTAATAAATAATAGCGCCAAATCTTAAGGCAAAGACTATAGCGGCTAACTCTAAGTCATGGGTGACATAGCGAACCTCATTCAGACGCAATTGCCTAGAAGCATAGGAAACTACCCGATCTCTCTGCATAAGAACGACACCAAGACCATATCTACTAGCATCAGTGTAGACAACAAGATCTTGATTCCCTTCCGGAACCACAAGGATATGAGCATTAGTAAGAAGTTCTTTCAATTTTTGAAAAGAAGCTTCACACTTATCAGACCAAACAAATCGAACACCTTTTCTAGTAAGGCTAGTGAGAGGAAGAACAATGCGGGAAAAGTCCTTGATGAACCGACGGTAATAACCCACTAATCCAAGGAAACCGCGAATCTCAGAAACCTTCTCTGGCCTTTTCCAATTCTGAATGGCTTCTATCTTCGATGGATCGACAGAAATGCTATCAGAAGATACACCAAGTCCAAGGAACTTCACCTTATTCTCCCAAAAGTGGCACTTGGAGAATTTGCCTGACGAAGAGTATTCAAAACAAACCACAAATGATGAGCATGAACGGATTCTGACTTAGAATAGATAAGAATATCATCAATGAATACAAGGACGAACTTATCGAGATATTCTCGGAATACTTGATTCATAAAATCGATGAAATAAGCTAGAGAATTCGTCAACCTAACGGCATAACGAGCCATTCATATGAACCATAACGAGTGTTAAATGCGGTAAGAGGAATGTTGTCCTCCACAACTCGTAGCTAATGAAAACCGGTGGCAAGGTCGAGCTGAGAAAAGTCCTTAGCACTACTCAACTGATCGAACATGTCATCGATCCTAGGTAATGGATACTTGTTTTGAATGGTCAACTCGTTAAGCTTATGGTAAATGATGCAAAGCCTAAGAGTACCATCATATTTCTTAACAAAGATGACCACGGCATCCCACGGTAAAGAACTGGATTGAATGAATTGCTTGGCTTCAAGCTCCAACAATTGCTTTTTGAGTTCCTCATTTTCCTTAGTGAACATCCTCGTGGGAGGACGACTAACAGGCTGAGCACCAAGAATGAGGTCAATATGGAACTCAATTTCCTACTTGGGTGGAAAACCCGAAATAGGCTCAAATACATCAGCAGAATCACAAATGATTGGAATTCGAGATACATCATCATCACCTCGAGACTCAAGCGCAAATAAAGATGCTTCAGAATCACTATCAACATTCCAAAGAACAAGAGATAACTGATCAGCTGACTTAGGATGCCTAAGATACATGATTCTTTTAGAAAATAGGATTTAGGCTTGATAACAAACAAGCCAATCCATCCCCAAAATCATATCAGATCCAAGACAGTGAATAACGTGCAGATTCGCACAGAAAGAAAAACCACAAAGAATAATCTCAACATCACTACAAAGCATGCTAAGTGTTGCGGATCCCCCAATAGGATTCGCAATCCTCAAAGAAGTAACAAGGCAAGAAACATCCAACGGTATAACATCAACAAGTTCCTTCGATACGAATGAGTGTGAAGCACCTGTATCGAAGAGAACTCAAATAGAACGATCATGAAATAATATAGAACCTTCAAGAATAAAAGGAAAAGTACCTTTATGCTGAGAAGAACCACCAGAAGCATCCACCACATCAAGCTTGCCCAACTTAACATTACTAGGAGCAATGGGACAAGATGAAACCTGATGTCCCGTTTCTTGCAATAACGGCACACACAAGGTTTAGGACAATCTCGAATCAAATGATCAGAGGAGCCATAATTGAAACACCCCTTCTGACTAGAAGGTGCTCCACTGGGCTGAGTGCAAGAACCAATAGACTTCTTCTTCTTGCTATGAGGAAAATACTTGAACTTCTGAAAAGGAAATTTCATCTTGTTGGGGTTCTTACAAACCTCAGTCTCATCACTACTATCTCTCTCCTTCTTGACTGCTTCAAGGTGAAGCGCCGAGTCAACCAACTCCTCAAATGAAAGCTTAAGCTAAAGCATCAAAGATTTCTTCAAATATTTCTTGAGGCCAGAAACAAACTTGAGATTCTTCTTATAAGAAGTGCTAATATACTCGAGACCATGCTTGGACAAGGCCTCAAATGAAGAAACATACTCGGAAACCGAAGACTTCCCTTGCTTCAACTCAAGGAAGTGATGGGCTAAGAGGGCTTTCTCGAACTCGGGAACGAACTTAAGTTCGAATCGCTCCCTAAACTGGATTCAAGTAAGAGTAGACTCATCAAGCTCAGTAATAAGAAGCTTATACCAATCAAGTGCACGCTCTTGCAACATACTCGATGCTACAAGAACTCGGTGATGGTTGGAAAGATCCATGCGAGTAAAGATATGCTCGCATGTACGAAGCCATGCCTAGACCTCAAGAAAAGACTCTAAGCCTTTTAAAGGCTTGCCTCCAAGATGAGATAAATCACTGCACATACACGCAAAAGTAGACTTGTGCGGAGGAGACGAAGGAGTAGGAGCTAGAGGCTGAGTTCTCCTGAATAACTCCATGAACTGAGCAGCAGACATATATACACGGTCTGGATGTGAGCCACTAGACAGCCCAGCATCAGATCGACGACCTCTGCCTCTTCCATCCTTATATGGAATACTACGAAATTAAAATGCATTCCTAGTCGTATTCCCAACTTATATCTATCCCAAGGACACGAAAAGATTAAAGACATGCTGATTAGGGAATATGTTATCACTTATAATGTACTCTGATGTACTGTAATATATGTTCTATTTTATGTTTATCATATTTTGTTCTAAACTCTGCTCTGATACCAAGCTGTGACTCCTCACCCCGAGACCCACATTAACAAAGAGCGTTACGGAGTAATACTGTCTGTTAATACAAAGAATATGGCTGGTTAGGAGCGACCATCTGTAAGATTTGTCTTAAACAAGTATTGAATACGTCGATTGGGTGCTCTAATAATTTTTTTCTCCTTTTACCTTTCTCAAGTGGATAGACATACTCAATAAATGTTTAACCCAAAACTACGGTGGCTAATGGATCTTTCAGGACAAAGTATAACAACAAAAAATACAACAGATTACAGAACAACAATCACATATACAGATACATCATAGCACATTACATAGCGATACACAAGTGGTGGTACATAGATCACATATATTTACATCGAGTCAAAAAGAATATATACAAATCAGAGTATGCAAAGTAACTACAAGGCTACAAAAAGATGACTAGCATCCAAAAGAAAGCAAGATAATCCATAGTGGAAGCATCATAGCAGTAATCTACAGCAGGTGTCTAACCTGAAACAACTCGGTTTGAGCCGAGTATATAAAATACATGGGTCAGTCTAGCTTAAATAAACTGATTAGCACAAGATAGATGATGTATAGGGATAAACAATAATATTTCTTCTCGAAAGAGAAGAAGCAACACCAAATATATATATCAAGTACCAAAATATCATATGAGGGTTTCTTGAAAGAGGAAAGATCAACTATTACATCAATTATTCATAAATAATTGTCTCATATCATCGGCATCTGCAACAGCCAATATAATGGCTTCTATCAACACCATAACTCCTAAATAGGAAATTACAAATCTCAAAAATGCCAAAGGATGGCAACCACAAATCAAAATATGTAGAACTCGTTGAAGAGTTCAAAACTCCAAAACGTAATCACCATATAATAAATCCTCAAATGGCTCAAAGGCCCAAAAATCACAAAATGGCGAAAACATTTGGAAATCATAATTAATCAAGAAATATCAGAAAAGATGGATCCGTATCACAAATGGCAAGTTTAAGCTACGCCTGCACGTGCTCAACAAAATAGCTGAAGCCCGCCAAGTACTGTATCACAAATATGGCACCTAAAATAAACGACCCAAAGCCCCATGACCCGAAGGCCAAATGACCCGAAGGCTAAATGACCCGAAGGTCCAAAGGCTAAAAAGCCCAAATGAACCAAAGGTCCAATACTGGTAAACGACCCAAAGGTCCATGAAATGTGTTAGCTTCAATAGAACGAATCCAGAATTAACCGATATAGCAAACCTACGTGTCCCATACCAGTGGCTTGTCATATCATTTAAATCACTTCCTCGTTGTCTCAAAGAGTGCAAAAAAATATGTATTTTATATAGAGAATACTTTGCTTCGAGAAAACTAGTTTCTAAAATAATTTTTGAAATCGTTTGGAAATTATGGCTTTGAAACTCTATTTATTATAGAGATTATATATATATATTAAATAGCTTCATAAATAATTATAAATGTTGTAAAATACTTATTTCGAAAGCTATTTTATTATAAAAATCATTCCAAAATTGATTTAGAAAACACCTGCTCGAAAACAACAAAAATCACCGAAAACGCCATAAAATTGGCATGTGAAAACTACTCAAAACATGTCAATCTGTAGTACGGATCAACAATAATGTTCCTTACCTACTAATATGTTTAAGCCCTTCAAAACGCTTCAAAATAGTACAGGAATTGGTCACAAAAATCATTGGAATAAGCAAAATAACCAAAATAGTGCACAGGAAAAAAAATAGAACAACCTGGACAAAATTAAAAAGCAAGGGTCGACCCTTATATGGCTCAGGTCGACCCCCAGAGTGCCTGGGTCAACCTGGAAGTCGTGAAGGCTACAAGCATTTTTGCCTATTACGTTTTCAACTTCGAGCACCGATTTCGGTACTTCCAGATTGAATCAAGAGAAGTTTGGCATGCAACTGCTACTAAATATGGTCTATGATCTGAAAAAGGTTTCACTCAATTCCAGTATGAAACCAAAGAGATATAGGGCCACAAAGTTGAATCCAGATAATATTTTTATTGTAAACTAGAAATTCCAATTTACAGTTTATAGTATATCAAAAATAACATAAAATGGAACAAAATTTTACAGGCAGATTGGTTTGGCTAGAAGAGTGAGTTACTACTCACCTTGTTAAGATTTTTAGCGATTTGATTTGCAAGTAGTGGTCTTTTGGCCTTGGAGAAGCTTCAATTACCTGTAGAAGGAAGAAAAGAAGGCATGCAAACAAGGAATTGAAGTTACAAACATTGACTTTCTCAAAATAAAATAATAGAGGATGAAACAAAGATTGTTTTGGTGAGATTACCTGTATTAGATTAGGATTTATTTAATTTCACTCTTCGATTTACTTTAATTTGGAGAGATTTTAATTTAGGGAGTTTGGAGAGGAGGCCATTTTTGCTCTTTTTAGATTTTACAGAGGAAGCCAGAAAATGAAAAGAAGAAGATGCACGTACAGCTCAATACCATCCACTTCTGATCATTCTAGAGAATGGGTTTGGCTTTGAACCCATTACCCAATAAGCCTATATACTATTCGCATCCACACATGTCGGAATTGAATTGCTCAAAACAATAGATTGTTAATTTTATATTTGGCAAAACTCAGCATATACAGTAAATAAATCAATCACAGAATCACAGACACACAGAGTAATATAACAAGAAGCAGCAAAAAAGATAAATAGTAGTTCATGAAGCTACTATATAAACAACAGAGTTTGAAATAAAATACAATAGAATATCTCAAATACAATGTAGTCTAGAATACAAACAAATGACAAGTCTGAACGATGCAACTGGATAGCTGAAAGCTGAATAGATATAGATGGATCTTCAAGCAAAGCTCCAAAGGTGAGTCTTAAATGATGTGACACTCAGTATGACCCGAGTGTAAAGCAAAACACAAAACACTCGAGTTAGGATTAACATTCTTATATTAATAAATTCAACTCAAGTGAAATGTCAACTGAAATACAAGTAACTTAAAGGATAGTTGGGATTTCCATCCTCTAAGGATCCGTGGAACTATCTCCTATGTAGTAATATACGCTATTATAATATGTCTATAGTAAAGTAAAAGTATTAAAATAGCATTAAGGTGTTACCCATATCCCCCTTAACACATTTTATATATTTCCGTAGTTTATATAATGTCGTACGCTCCTCCGTAGATTGGAGGTTTACCCCGAGGACACCACATAGGTACGCCACATCAAGCTGACTCATGGGAATCAGTGCTATGTAAATACGATATAGAATCATCACCAAACCATCCTACTTCATTCTGGAATCTCCACCAAGTACACAGTTGTTAAAGTGGTTTTCGGTATTGACAGAGAGTATGACAATATCTGATCCCGGTCTCTTTAACAACCAAACACTTATTTCACACCGTGGTCATTCATTTCAAATAGTTTATACTTCATACCAAAATATTATATTCATTTCAAAACCATATCAATTCGATATCATTATTCACTTTAAATAATATTCATATCCAGAATCTTAACACTTTAAAAATTATAACACTTCCGAAATCATAACACTTTTGAAATCATAGCACTTCTGTAATCATAGCAGTTTTGATATCATAACACTTTTGAAATCATAACACTTTTGAAATCATAACACTTTCAACTTAAACAGTTTAGATATTGAAAATAGTATATATATTAAAATACTTTATAAATTAAAATAGTATATTATAATAAAATACTTTATATAATAAAATTAGTTTCCTTCCAATTTCACAAATCGATTCAAATCATCTTAAATTTCAAAAATTCAATTTAAATCAATTCCAGTTCAACCATTTAAATTTAAAGTTCCAAAAATTCAAGTTTAAATATTCAAACATTTATAACATAAATTTCATTTATGTTTCAACATTTAACTTTAAATTTATTCAAATTGAAAATATTCTTTTAACCATTTTTATAACAATTTATTTAAATCCCAATTTTTATACTTAAATTAATATTAAACATTCAATCTACAATTTATTAACATTTGAGAATATTCATTTAATCACTTTTTATCAAATCAAGTTATAAACCAAGTTATAATCATATCTTTTCAAAATCTCAAAACTAATAAGTTTAAATCAATTCTTTCTTGAATTCAGTTATTAACCAATTTAAATTTCAAGTCAACATTAATTTATCTTTCCAACCTTTATTATTAAATTATAAATCTATTTTAAAATATTAATAAAAAAATTAAATAAATATTTTAAAACATATTATATACTATTTAAATTAAATTTTATTAAATTAAATCTTATTATTAAATTTATTTATGTAAAATCTTATTTTATACATGTTCGAAAATAATAAAATTTAAGTAAACTTTTATAATAAGATTTAATTTATAATTTGAAAACTAACTTATAAATTAAGCTTTCCAAACATACTATTTTAAAAAAAATCTAAAATTTAGACATATATAAAAATAGAATTTATATATTATATTTTAAAAATCAATATCTATTAAAACCATATATTTCCTTCCAAAACTTTGGAAATCGTTTTCAAAATATAGACCAACGGTGTCCGTATATAATTTTATATCCTATGGTCAAGTGATACGGATATTTATCATTTCAATCCACAATTTAATTATCTACGGGTATATATCATTTCAACCCGTAATCCAAAAAATTTAAAATAAATGAAAATCACTTGGGTTTATCATTTCAACCCATAATGATTTTCTTCTATTCTACAAGATCGTTCGGGTATGTATCATTTCAACCCATAGAGAATTCTATACTAACAGGGAACTTGCAAAGTGAAAACTGTTATGATAATAATATAGCATATCAATAACATGCATATATCATTAGTGATAAACTAATAAAATATAAACAACATAATATGGTGTCATATATCACAGGTGAACAATTACAGATAATAGCATATCATATATAGCAGTTATTAATTAACAGTTCAATTTAGCAACATATTTCAATTGTCATTTCAAATGAAATCAATGTTAATCGTGAGTGATAGCTCACCTTTCGAGGCTAGAGGAATAGATAACACGACAAGTTACGATTTGAATCATGATCTAGATTATTTACTGATCTAACAACAAATCTTAAAGCGAAGTAAGCTGAACACGGATTTGAAGGACAAAGCTGATAAATAAGAATCGACGAGAACAAATCAAAATAGCTTGATATAAGCTGAACAAAATATACGTTAAATTTTGTTCTCTAAAACCAATTTTTTTAAGACATATATTTAAAATAAGATATATATATATATATATATTTCCCAATCAGTATTTTAACTTTAACACCTATAAAATAAAATCTATATATACATATATTTTTAAAACCAATATCCAAACAAAATCTTTATATATAAAAAATTCAAAAAATCCATGTTAAAATTTCATACCTTTCTTTCAAAATTTCCAAACATTAACATAAGTAACCACATATACATATATATATATATGCTTTCCAAACTATTAATATTAATGTAAATATAACATATTATATAAATATATATATATATCTCAGAAAGTTAACAAAACATATGTTTATACATTTCAAAATATCAACCTTTATTAAAACATATAATACATAATAAAGGACCCAATATATAAACAACTTAGATAAACTTTTATATATATATATAAATTATACAAAATTATAGTTTAAAATCTATGTACATCACAAAATCAAAGTATCTGTACATGTTATGTTTTAAAACAACACTTAAACCATGAATGAAAATTTAAATATTTGTGTAAATACTTTAACATAAAGTATAAATACTTTTGCTAATAATAGGAAAGCAGATAAAATATTCAACAAAGTTGATATATACCTATGTATACAACATAAACAATATATATAACTTACCTATTAAAATATATATAAACTCAAATCAATTTTATATAAGTTTTACATAGACTATATATACAACATCCAAGTGAGCAAAGGCTGAGAAGAACAAATAGAATATATATAACTTAACAACTTTATATATATAAACAAAAAAATGTATTACTTACTATATATATACACGGGTTGCGCTTGGCTACAAGCTGGAAGAATGGGGATCGGAGCTGCTCGGCAACGGTTGAAGGAAGATGGAGGGGCGGCGCTATCGCGGTTAGGTGGGGAGGAGCAGCAGGGGAGGCTGTGGTCAGAGGAAGGTTTGTTGGGCTTAGGTATTGCGGGTGAAGGAGCTTAAGGGATGGGTTGTGGGGAAGAAGATGGGTAGGCGGAGGAGAGGCAAGGGGTAGTGATGGAAGGCGCAGGCTGGGTGGAAGAAGATGGCTGGGGTGAAGCACGGGTAAGTGGGTGGTAGGTGTTGCTCGTTCTCATGGAGTTGGGTTGTCGGCGGTAGCTTTTTGCATGGACAGTGGCTGCAAAAGGAGGTGGGGCTTTGGCTCGGAGGGGAAAGGAGGAGAGGGAAGGCTAGTGTCGGAACGGTGAAAGGGTGGGACATCGAAGCTTGGCTGTCGACACTGGTGGGAGGAGGGCTTGCGGTGGATCACGCGGCACAGGCAATGGAAGATGCAGGTAGAAGGCAACTAAAATATATTATCAAATGAACAAACATGCTTATACATTTTTTTCTTTCGAAGCTATGAAACGAAGATGAAATAAAGAGAGGAGATAGAATTGAATGAGCATATAAATGAAAAGTGGGATAACCAAGAGTGAATAGTTAGATTCTGGAAATATCAAAAGGCAATATGCTATTAGTTTTATACGGTGGAATATGAAAGGTAAGAGAAGTTAAAAGGTCGAATGCAGAACTAATACGAAATCATTTTGCAAGTTTCGCCTTGATCCAGACTCTGAAACACACAAACGAATATACTACGGAGATCAGCACGACGAGATGATCAAAACGGTATACAGATATCAATGGTACGATCATCCTATCAAAAGTCGATAATCGGTACCGAAAGTGCTGCTTATTTGCCGATAATAAGGTAAACGGAGCAATAGCAGTCCAAATTTGGCGAAACGAAATATGACGTCTCACTCAAAAAATGATAAACAAATTTATTGTATAAAAATATTCAGGTTTGAAAAACATTTTATTATCATCAGGTATTAACTGATTTAAATTTAAATAAAATTACACAATAAAATAAACTTTCATATTTTCTGATGAAAATTTACCATTTACTATGTTTATATAGACGTATTTCAAATATCAAATTTTTATTTCCAAATTTTATTATACAAAAATTCAATTAAATTACGTTATTAAAACCATTAAAATTTACGGGTCGTTACACTCTCCCCCACTCAAAACTTTTCGTCCCCGAAAAGGAAGGAGATATTAGAATGGAAACAACCAGAAAGAAAAGATAGATTAAAAATACAAAACACAACCATTAATTCAAAACCCGCATAAATTTCAATTTTATATTAATTAATATTCAACGGTTTGGTTTAATCCATTTTATTTAATCAATAAATAGTCATTAAATTCAAAAAATTTAGTTCAAACTGTTGATTTAGAAAATAAATTTCATTTATTTTTAAATTGGTTTATATTCAACTAATTGGTTTCAATTCATTTCATTTAATCAATCGAATTTATTGTGTTCACATTTGATTAATTTCAATTATATTTTCATTCAATTGATTTGTTTTCAATTTTTAACATTTACTATAAAATTTCTTTGAAAACAACATTTATTTGATTTAACTAATTTATTAAATCCATTTGACCCTAGTTAAGTTGATTTCCCTTAAAATTTCAATTTCACTATTCTTAAGTTCATATTTATTTTCTCAAATAGCATCCTTTTTCTTATTTAATTTATTCCACTTGACATATTTTACAACATATATTAAGTGTACAAACATTTATTATAACCATTTATTATTCAACCAATTAATTCTCTTTTTATTGTTCAATTCATTGTTCAATTTATTATTTATACATTCCCTTAACAAAATATCATTTTTGGACATCTTATTGCCCACATTTATATTGTATATTATTCAATTACCTATTATCATTAACATTTAACTATTTCTAGGTAAGTTATATTAAGGTTCCACGTGTAATTAAATACTATACAAATTTTCCCTTTTATTTACAACATTTATATTAAGCCAGATTTTAGTTTGAACAATTTTGACTTTTTGAATATTTTAGGTATTCCAATTAAACACTAACATTTTGACTTTTTGAATATTTTAGGCAAGTTATATATATTAGAATGCAATTTAGTATTATACAAATAAGTTTTATTCAAATTCAACTATTTCAAGTTGGTTTAATTTCATTTATCATTTTAGATATTCCAATTATTCAAAAATTTCACTTTATTTCAATAATTGAAACCACTTCTTAATATAAACTTAAGATTCAAATTTCCGGTTTCGCTTCAAACTATTTTGTAATAATTGTATACATATATAATTTATAAATCAAATTGTACACAAGAAATTAAAATCAAATCCTTTTTTTCAAAACAAAAGTGTAGCAAAGCTACTAAGGGGCCTCTCCACTTCGAGACTCAAAAATGAATGTCAATGATGCTGCAGTCATCACCGAAATTATTTTCCAGCAACAAATGAAGAAAGTACCGACAAAATTCTTTAAAATTCTTTGAAACAATTCCTCTTCGAAAATACTTTCAAATAATAAAATTTCAAAACTTTGAAAACCAAATTTTTGACAAGCACCAGAAATTTAATTCTTAAATCTTAAATTTAAATTCATTGCATTTCGAAATAAAATAAACCATGTTTATAAAATTTAAACACCTTATAACATATAATAATAGAAAATGAGTTAGTAGAGTTGACAAAACAATAAATGATAATCTAGTATTATAATTTCTAGCAACCAATTCATTTAACTATCAATTTTAGAAATTTATACTTTTACATATATATAATATAATCATATATAGAATTATTTCATTTACCAATTTTGAACACAATATTGTGTCAGTTTGCTCGGTTCAAGTGTTTTGGAATTCCTATTGATAGCGTTAGTTAGACGAATCGATCGAAACCCAAAATTTAAACTTAACAACTCAAACAACACACTATAAAATATTTTAATATTAATTACAAATACACTCCCTCACTCGATGATTCCAGAAAGGATTTTAAAACAAGGATAGAGATTCAAATCTAGAGGAATCCTAATCAAAGAGGTATCTAACCAAGAAGATAGGCTCGAAAAGGAGATAAGATAATTAAATAACAAAATAGGAAGATGGATAGACTTATATAAATCGCGGGCTACCTTAACCGGGTCAACCGTGACTTCAAGAATAAGATCAATGCAGAATAAGATTGATCACAAGAGAATTACCTTGGTCTTCTAGTAGAGAACATTCAGGCATAACAAGAGATAGCAGCATCTAAACCGAGGATACATAAATCTTCGGTGAATCAATGCCTGTTGTAAAGGAGTTTCGCCTCTTTACAAATCATTCTAAGATTGGCGAGACCGCCAATCCATTACAGAGATCAACCGAAGTGGAGTTATGGGATACTCCAGAATCAAGAAGAACACGAACATGAAGAAACAAGAATGGATTTCAGAACGAAAGGGAAAAGTTCCAAAATTCAAAGGAAATCCGAATCAAATAGGAAGAAACTCAAGCTCGAACGAAGGTGATTCTGTAATTAAATTTACTTTATATGCTAAGTTTGTCTAAACCAAAGCTCTGATACCACTTGTAACGACCCGACATTTCGAACTATTCGCATCCATGCATGTCGGACTTGAATTGCTCAAAAAAACAAATTGTTAATTTTATATTTGGCAAAACTCAGCATAAACAGTAAATAAATCAATCACAGAATCACAGACACACAGAGTAATATAACAATAAGCAGCGGAAAAGATAAATAGTAGTTCATGAAGCTACTATATAAAAAAAGAGTTTGAAATAAAATACAACATAATATCTCAAATACAATGTAGTCTAGAATACAAACAAATGACAAGTCTGAACGACGCAACTAGATAGCTGAATTGATATAATGGATCTTCAAGCAAAACTCCAAAGCTCCAAAGGTGAGTCTCAAATGTTGTGACACTCAGTCTGACTCGAGCGTAAAGAAAAACACAAAACACTCGAGTCAGGATTAACATTCTTATATTAATAAATTCAACTCAATGAAATGTCAACCGAAATACAAGTAACTTAAAGGATAGTTGGGATTTCCATCCTTTCAGGATCTGTGGAACTGTCTACTATGTAGTAATATACGCTATTATAGTATGTCTATAGTAAAGTAAAAGTATTAAAATACCGTTAAGGTGTTACCCATATCCCCCTTAACACATTTTATATATTCCCGTAGTCTATACAATGTCGTACGTTACTCCGTAAACTGGAGGTTTACCCAGAGGACACCACATAGGTACAGTACAAAACAAACTCGTAGAAGGCGCGATAGGGCATGCGACAAGGCACTCTAAGGAATGCCAGGATAGATATACAATATGTGACACACTCCCAAATCAAAGGTGCACCCAATCAAATCACAAAAGCAAAAAAATGGTATCGATGAAATGTGTCCAATAGGGGGAATGATCCACTTGGCCCGGTATAGCTCCTGTTTTAGCCACATCAAGCTGACTCACTGGAGTCAGGGCTACTTAAATACCATATAGAATCGTCACCAAACCATCCTACTTCATTCTGGAATCTCCACCACGTACATAGTTGTTAAAGTGGTTTTCGGTATTGGCAGAGAGTATGACAATATCCGATTTCGGTCTCTTTAACAACCAAACGCTTATTTCACACCATGGTCATTCATTTCAAATAGTTTATACTTCATACCAAAATATCATATTCATTTCAAAACCATATCAATTCGATATCAATATTGTAACGACCCGTATTTTTGGGTCATCAAATTCGAATATTTAAAATGTAACGACCCATAATTTAATCACTTTGAACATGAATAGTTAATATGTTTTTAAATGATTAAATAATGGATTTTATATCTTGAATTATTAACTCTGCCTAATAAAACAGAATAGTATAATTACTTACCTAATAAAACAAGAGAGAATTATTAACCTTGCATAATATAACATAATAGTATAATTACTTGCCTAATAAAACAAAATAGCATAATGATTATTATATTCCATGCGGATGGTTTCCATTGGACCAAAATCTGGTCGAATCAGGTTCTGCATGCGGATGGTTGCCATTGGACCAAAATCTGGTCGAAACATGTTATGCCATAGTTGATAAGGAGGATTTCTATTGGACCAAAATATGGTCGAATCAAATTAAGCCATCAAGATGTTTTCTATTGGACCAAAATGTGGTTGAATCAAATTAGGCCATTAAGATGTTTTCTATTGGACCAAAATGTGGTCGAATCAAATTAGGCCATAAGGGTGGTTTCTATTGGACCAAAATCTGGTCGAATCTGGTTAGGCTATAGGAAATGACTAAAGTACCATTCTCTTCACCTATAAATAGCCAAGTCCATATCTCATTTTAATGGATTCACAAACTAAAGAAAAGAACTAAAATTCATTATCAAAGGTGAAGTATTCCAAGTCTCCATCAAAGCAAATAGGATGTAAGTATATTCCTTGTTTTCATAGTTTAGTGGGTATAACTTATTCTATGAGTATAATTCAATTATTTTACAGTGAGTGCAATCTTAATCTCTTTCCTTTGACTCATTCACATTTTAATAAATGTTGTGTTAACTATTGATTGTAAATTGTTAATAATAATGAGTATGTTCTTATTCTTGTTATTATTCTTTTTTGGTTGTTTGATTTGTGCTCGGCCAGTTTATGAGCACTGACTATTTATTGATTATTGACATTGCTCGACCAGTTTATGAGTAATTTATTCATCCATATGCATGGGTTGAGTAGAAAACAATCGTAGGCTAACACCTTGTGATTTGTTTCACGATTTGACTAAAAGGTGTTTATCGATAATATTGGTTCATTTAATTGTTATAATTAGTTATAATAATTTGACGTCAATAGAATTGTTTTCAAAGTTGGTTTTCATAAATAAAAGCTTATGAAATGTTTAAAGAAATAGAAATATTTGGAAATGAATATTTTGAAGTTATTTTATATAAAAGTGAGTTATATAAAGAATGATTTTATATAAGTGTTTTATAAAACGGAAAGAATTTCGAGGACTAAACCCGATGGTTTTAAGATGATATTTGAGAGGGTTTGAAAATGGAAATTATTATAGATTTGAAGTACTTTTTATTATTAGTGCAAATGATTTTGCCACTTCGGGATATAAAGTGATTTGTTATGTTAACGATGATTCGGGTAACCCATAACTAAAAAGAGGGCAAGGGAGGTGCAGATGTTCTGTAGCCTTAGTATAGTCCGCTCTCGTTGTAGAGGAATATATATATATATATATATATATTTATTTATTTTTGGAAGGCTGGGACCCAGTTGTCTTGTTATGGCTAGAAGCCTCCCGATCAGGTAGTATATAGTTTTTGTTTGCTTGTATATTGGTATTGTTTCGAAAAGTGATTTATTTTTACATCCCGAAGTAAAGGACTAGTTTGAATATAAAGGATGTATAGATATATATATTTCAAAAGTTTTGAAATAAGAATTTGGGAATAAAGTCCAAAAGGTATTGTAACGATACAATTTTTCGACGCTCGAAAGTCGACATTAATACGTCCACTGTATCAAATGCCGCGCAATTGAATGTCGGAAAACCGAACCATTAGGGTTAAAAAGAAGAGGTAGAAGAAGACAGAAGAAAAGAACAAAAAATAGAAACAGAACAATATCAGAATCTCACATTCGCAGCGGAACAATATATAATAGATGAATCAATAATCTTTAAAACAAAAGACTATATCAGTTTATACATACATCAATCAGAGTCAATATACAACTCAATACAACAATGGACAGTTATACAAACTTGTCCTCATACAGAATACACAGCGGAATAAATAAACAAGTACGGTAGTACGCTTCGCCATCCAGCTCATCTCCAATGCTCTAGAATATCCAGAATATCCTGATAACATAACTCTAGGCTGCCTGTGTTGAAAATTATGGGCACCCAGAGTTTAGAAAGGGAACAATAAACTACGAGTCAGTCATGGTGACTGGTGTGAGATCGTAAAACAGTTATTTTCACAAAGAAAATAAAACAGATTCGCAATGCTTTTGGAAAATGAAACTACCATAAGGCCTCCCGCCACACACACAATGCAAACGCAGAATTGGAGGAGATTTCTCTTTATGATAGTCAAAAATGCTTACTACGCAAAACCAGTTGATATTATTATTAATGTCTAGTGTGGAAAACATTTCGAAAGTATAATATCAATCTTAGCCAACATACAACCATTATTGTATGCCTACTATAGCTACCATCTAAACAGTGGTGACCACCATAAGTAAATGGCAGGTTCTACAACTAAAACCGTATCGGGTTCGTATTGTTTCTTTGGATTTCCAACAAATGGTCAGGCAAAGGAACTTCCTTACACCGAAATGGAAACGCCTCTGGAAAGACGCCCCGAGAACCTAACTGGATCTCTGCAAACACAAGGCCGACGTTACCTCACGCTTTAACCAAGCTGTAACTAGGTAACTAACACACAAGCTATGTCATCCCCCGGTCGTCACCGACCTTTATCCGAGGATCCTCAACCACAAAGCAACAACCACAAAGTATAATAACTGTGCAGCATCAACATAGGTAAAATATCTGGGCTCCATACCATGATATCACCATTTATCCAGAAGGAAATGACATACCCTAGGGGCGCTACTCCTAAAAACCTTTGTCACAACATTCCTGTTTCGACCATTACCGGGTTGTGAGGCTCGACGAAGTCTCGTCCATAAAGCCACGCTTTTTCACAAAGCCACGCTTTTTCACAAAGCCACGCTTTTTCACAAAGCAACGCTTTTTCACAAAGCAACGCTTTTTCACAAAGCAACGCTTTGACCAACAAATGATCAACAGCACTTCGTATGCCACATTACCAATTTGGGAATGTATCACTAGTAACCATCAACTACATAACCTCTGAGCTCGTACGTCTCATAGAAGGGTGTTAGGCTAAGAGAATAAATTCTCCGCCACCAACATAAATGTATTTGATAGAAACCAGCTTTACATCTCAAAGTGTAATGTCAGACACACATCCATACAAGTCCGTTCCATGATCGAACGGAACCGAAGGCACTTCCAAAGAAGCCCTTGCAATCCGGATATTCACTAATCACGTCCGGACTTCCCATCACAAAAAGAGTGATATAAATCTCTATACCGGAGCAACTCGGTGCAGAGACATTCGACAGGTTGTCCATTCATTTTCGAAAATATCCGGTCTTCACCCCCGGTCTTCAATACGATCCATATCGTCGTATCACTAATTCGGAATGGGTTATATGACACAAAGGTCTTTTCCCGGCTAACCCGAATAGTGAGCGTTTGTTTTAAAAACAAATCAAGGGCCATTTCAAAGGCAAATATTGATAGTCGGTTATTTAACTATCAACAACATATCACAACAATCATCAGATTTAAATAATTTTTCCTAAATTACTTATTTTCAAAATATCTTCACAAGATATATATTTTTCCACACTTCACATTTGAAAACCAATTTCAAATCATATTTCACACTTCACATTTGAAAACCAATTTCAAATCATATTTCACACTTCACATTTCAAAATGGTCCATTTAAACCAATTAAATAAATCCTTATCGATTTATTTCAAATTTACATTCCCAATTTGTAAATTTATTTCCACACTTCAAAAATAAATCAATGTTTATTTTTAAAACAAATTTCCCTTTCCTTTATAAATTCTATTCTGAATTTACATTCTCAAATATTCACTTTTAACACCAAATCAACTTTCAAATTGATTTCTCAATTTTATTTCAAACCCCAAATCAAATTCCAAATTTCAAATCATTTTACAAATCGATTTCCAAATTTATTCTCAACACAAAAATCAATTTTTTTCATTCAAACCCCAAATAAATTTTCATATCGATTTCCCAAAGATTTATTTTCTAATACTAAATCAATTATCAATTGGATTTCTAGAAATTTATCACTTTTTAAATAAATTCTTTTATTCCTTCCAAATGGTTTAAAATTCCACTTTCAATAAATTCTTCAACTTTTACACAATATTTTCAAAACCCACTTATTTATATATTTTCCCATATTTTGAAAATAATTCGACAAGATTTCAAAAATAAACTTTACGCTTTTAAAATCCTTATTTTAAATTCAACCAATTCTTTCAAAAGAATTTACTTAAAATTTCCAATTTTAATTTCCAAAAATCCAATTTCATTTATTCCTGGTATCCAACGATACCAAAAATACATTCGGCTAAATTATAGCCTTCAACACATTCTATCACAGATATAATCATACACATATTATAAATAATCAATCACACAACATATGAAACCAATTCAAATGTTTTGAGGAATCCTGTTGGATCCCTCCAACCTGTTTCCCTGCATCCACAGATGTTAGCACAATACCAATTCCACTTCGAGGTGGAATATCGCGGTATATGGGATTTATAAAATATCATCCGCTATTATGCGGCGCAATAGGGTCTCATCCGCTATATAATGCGGGAAATCAATCACCAATATATACATATGCCAATATATATATATATATATATATTGCTATATACTACTATATATAGTATCACATCCAAATAGTAAATCAACACAATCAATAATTTTAAATATAACTATTTAAAATTTAAACAAAGCCCTTTGTTTGAGTGAGAAGATCTCACCTTCGCTTTTTATTTTGCAATCCCATTCCATTTTGACCATTTCTTCACGGTTTCAAACCTTGTATAAACAATTTATACAATTTATTAATATTCGAATTAAATTGAATAATCAATTTCTTTTCAATAGATTAAATTAATTAACACTTTTAATTTGAACTAACTAATAATTAGTTTTTAAACTAATTCCCTTTTAAATAAATAAAATATTTTCTAGTTTTCAAAATAATTCCATTAGAATGTATGTACATATTTATATAAACTGCATTTAAATACAAATAAAATAACCTATGCAGATTTTAAATTTATCTTTATAAAATTCTTCAACCCTTTTTATTATATTTTTCTTTTTCTTATACAAGTTCATTTATTTAAATATTAGACTATAGACATATACTAGTACTAATACAAATACTGTTATAGATATAATTTCTGTTTGTGACATATTTATCACCCTTAAATTTAAAAGAAGAATTTTATATCTTTACTGTAAATTTCATAACTTCCTTCATATATTTCATATTTTATTAAAACAAAAATAAACTTGTAAATATACTTACTGAAAAAAAAACGATTACCCCAAATCACGCTGGAAACCAAAAATCAACGAGCCCCAGCTCATAAGCACTATACGAGACAACGACCCCGCCAATCATCTTCACTGCGCCGACAACCGAGTGCCACTACAATGCACTAGAAACTCCTCGCAAGAGCGCCCCCTTAGCCTCGCCGGACTTCGAACACCCCTTCTCAACGCGCGCGCTGCTTGCTTTGTCAAACTGAAGACCACCCACGGCCTCATGATTTGATGAAGACGAGCGAACCCCCTGCCTCGCGAACAACCTCTCCTCGATCGCACGACCAGATCTTTTTTTTTTCGAACGAGACTCTCGATTTCATGAAGAGGCTCGGCCTCATTTTCGATTCGAACATTTGACCAGGGTTTGAGCGTTTACTTTGCGATCGACTTATTTGAGAAGGCTTTGAATTGATTTGATAAAAATGGAAAAGAGTGGAAGGGGGAAAACATGATACAGTTGCTTGACATTTTTTCTCAAAGCCGAGATTTTGAAATGGAGAGGAAAGGAGAATTTAATTTTTTTTTTCAAACGCGACCATTGTTTTATACATAACGAAATAAATTTCCTCTGCCCTGTCTCGATTATTTTTAATAAATGAAGAGGGGAATTGCGTACTTTGAAAGATAAAGGAGATGTGAAAGCCTGTGTTGAATGTCTGCTACGAAGAAGGCAAAACTGGGTGATGGGGAAAGCAAAAGCACTGATGTAGACAACATTTCAACTGGAGTTGACTAGGCAATATAATTATATTTTTAAATTGAATTCAAATCGCCTCGATAAATGCAACTCAAAAACTTGACCTCCAATCGAGGCGTGCTGCTAGGCGTTCGTAATGTTATACGCATATTCCGAACGCAATGGAAAAGCTTCCGAGTCCAAATTCGATCGTATGGAGAAGATAGCTTTTTGGACCAGTTATAATATTAAATTTTTGATTTAATTTCAGTGCGTTTGCTTATCGTACGGCCAAACGATCACTCCAAACATTACGAAAATTGAAATCCGATAATAATACAATATTACGGACCCAATGGAACCAGTTTCGTCGAATTTCGAGACTGTGCCCCGGAACGCTATTTTTAAATTCAACTTAAACGATAAAATTTCAAAACTGAACAAAACAGTTCCAAATCCAATTCTGAAACTTCCATTATCTTCAATATTATTAATATGATTTTTCCAAGACTTCATATTATTTTTAATCAGCTCAAAACTGAAGATTCAAATTTTTACCCAGTTTCAATAATTAAATTCAATAATTTAATCGCCAAATTCACTCTGATATTTGAATTTCAAATTAAACTATCATTCGAATATTTAAACTCAATTAAATATTCACATTTTAAATGTCAAAAATTCAGGGTCATTACAATCTTCCCCCCTTAAAAGAATTTCGTCCCGAAATTACAAGTCAAGAAGAATGATTCAATACCCGTTAATCATTTTACCAAAACCCAAACAGTTTTATCAAATTTTCAAACCAATCTTTTTATTAAAGATTCGTTATCACTTTAACTAACTTTTCACAACCAACCATAAATTCCAAATAATATGGTTTTCTTAACAATTCAAATTTAAATTCAAATTTTGAATTCAAAATTTTCTCGAAAATTTTCTAACTCTCAAAAATTTCGCCAGCGTCTCCTTTGCGCAGCTAGCTCGGTACAACTACAAAATGTCCCTACGGACTCTCGAATTCCAATAGAAAACAAAATGCCAAGTGGCAAAATCAGAAACTCATCAAATTTCATACTGAAATTCAAATACATACCTTATTGTCGAGCAATTTAAATTCATCTTCGAAATCAAAATCCAATTCCATTTTCCTTAGCCTTTACAATCCCTGTATACTTTACTTGACAATAATGTCCAAATTTACTTATTGGATTCCCCATACCCATTTTACTTAAGAATTTTCTCCATTCATTTCTTAAGTTCAAGATAAGTATTTACATACTTCTTATATTCATTTTCACTTCACTAACAAAGTTATACATTCATTTCCATTCAACTTTGTATTTTCAATTCCATTTGAATTCAATTACAATTTCAATTCTATTTGGAATTCATTTCAAATCTCAATACTTATATTTCCAAATTTTTCATTCAGATTTTCATTTCGAATTTTTTTACTTGAATTCGATTCAAAATTGAGTTAGTGAAAAATCTTTTGTCGTTAGTGAAAAATTTCCAAAAATTTTAAATTTTTTTCTAACTCCCAAAATTTTCAGAAAATTTTGGCGGAGTCTCCTTTGTACGGAGGAGCTTTTGCAATTTGACAAAAGATATAAATATATATACATCGACCCACTCGGTCGGAAAAGCAGAAAAACAGTTCATATTTCCTATTTTTATTGCGTAGGCGTACCTTTTTAGCATTTTTA
This sequence comes from Allium fistulosum, assembly GCA_030737815.1. NCBI lineage: Eukaryota > Viridiplantae > Streptophyta > Magnoliopsida > Asparagales > Amaryllidaceae > Allium > Allium fistulosum. The sequence continues at coordinate 873,874,830 of CM060905.1, read as the reverse complement.
AGCAAAGCGGTTATTTATTAAGCATTTGCGCAACCCAAAATGCAGCCAAACGGCTTCCAAAAACCTGTACTTACTCAGTTTAAACACGTAAGCGACAAATATAGGAAATCTATTAACATTTCATTTATTTTCAATAGCAACCACATAGTTTTCATAAACAATGCATTCAAAATAAATTTCCATTAGCAATTCATAAAGTTTCGATGCAATTTAAATCGCTCACAACTATATCACACATCATTTTTATTCAATTCAAAGGTTTACAATTCATTTTCTTACATTCTATACATTTTTAAATGAAATGAACTCAAACCCATTTTAATTGATTCAAAAATCAATTCTATTTGCTTTTATTAACTCATAGAATTTATACATACTCGTTTCGTCAAACGATAATCATTTTTATGCAAATCTCGACGATATTCACTTAATAGAATATCCATTATAGTTTATAACTAATTTAAATTGATACCATCTCAATTTATTTTAATTCCATTTCATTTCCAATTGATTCCATTCAATTAAATTTACATTCCATATTCACATTCATTCGATTTGTTTAAAACCATTGTACAAAACTCGACAACAATGCAAATATTTATATACACTTCTTGTGTTTATTTTCACTTCATTACTGAAGTTATATATTTATCACTATTCAATTTCACATTTTCAATTCCAAATTCACTTATTTACAAATGTAGCTCCATTTGTTCATTCACAATTTCATTTCTTTTCAATTCGAATCTTATTCCAATCAAATTTCAAATATTTTTATAAGTTATCAAACTTATCTGCATTCCATAACAATTAAAGAAATTCCAGAGTCTTTTAAACAATTTTCCACCATTTCAAAACTAACTTTGAAATTTCAATCCAAATTCTTTAATTCGTATTTCAAAAATTACTCTGGCACTTCATTTCATTTTATAAAACTCATTTATAAATTCACATTATCAATTTCATTCCATTAATGAATTTTATTTCAAGTATTTTCCTGGAATTCTATTCCAATTATAAATCTCATTACAATTTATATTTACAAATTTCATTCATATATGAATTCAATTCCTTGTCTTTTCAATTCATATTTATAAATTTCATTTGTTAAATGAATTTATCTCCAAATCTTTAGTTATACCATTATTTCTTATTCAATTCCATATAATAATGATAATAATTCAATATTATCTCTTCCTAACAACCAAGCATCCATATACAATGATAATTCATAGAAAAATCATTTCTTTTCTATACAAAAAATAGTTTTGGGCAAAATTATTTCATTTACCCTATTTAAAACAATACCGTGTCAGTTTATCTTGTTTAAGAGTTTAGAAACCCCTATCGATTATAGTTGGCCAGATTGCACCGACCAGAATCTATAAACAATCAACCGATAAGTCAACACAATACAAAACAAATTTTGTATTCACTAACAAATACGCGCTCATATCTATTATTACACTCACAATCATTCTAGAGTACTACTGACTCTATCTCTAATGAGTAACACCCAACAGAGCCAGGGTTATCGCTTAACCGGCTGCTCTGATACCACTTGTAACGATACGATTTTTCGACGCTCGAAAGTCAACATTAATGCGTCCACTGTATCAAATGCCGCGCAATTGAATGCAGGAAAACCGAACCATTAGGGTTAAAAAGAAGAGGTAGAAGAAGACAGAAGAAAAGAACAGAAAAACAGAAACAGAACAATATCAGAATCTCACATTCGCAGCGGAACAATATATAATAGATGAATCAATAATCTTTAAAACAAAAGACTATATCAGTTTATACATACATCAATCAGAGTCAATATACAACTCAATACAACAATGGACAGTTATACAAACTTGTCCTCATACAAAATACACAGCGGAATAAATAAACAAGTACGGTAGTACGCTTCGCCATCCAGCTCATCTCCAATGCTCCAGAATATCCAGAATATCCTGATAACATAACTCTAGGATGCCCGTGTGGAAAATTATGGGCACCCAGAGTTTAGAAAGGGAACAATAAACTCCGAGTCAGTCATGGTGACTAGTGTGAGATCGTAAAACAGTTATTTCACAAAGAAAATGAAAGGGACGCGGAAGATGATCTTAAGGCTATTTAACACTAGAGGGGGGGTGAATAGTGTTTTAAGAATTTCTTTAAAACTTCTTTGATTTAAATTGATTTAACTAACTTAATGCAAATACACAATCACAGATCAAATCACAGAATCACAAACAAATGCAAATATAAATAAAAAGCAAGTAAAGGAAAGAACATACCAGGAATTTTATACTGGTTCGGTGTTACCCTACATCCAGTCCCGCACAACCCGTACGGCTTTCTATTCAACAATAATCTAGATTACAATCCCTCGATTCCAAGGCAACGAGGTACACCCTCCAGATTCTCAGGTCTCTGGGTAGAACCACTTGATTCACAGGACACAAGTTCACCCGATCGATTTCCAAGGACACGATCACACCTTTATAACCCCATACAAGTTTCTTTGAGTACAAATGTATCTATAACTCTGATAAGCACTGAGATTATTTGAAGAGAGTGGCAGAGAATCAAACTAGAGATATTCTGGTTTGATTCACTTAAGATTTCGGCAGAATATGGATAGGATGATTAGAAAATAAGATAAGAGAGTAAAGAGGAGAGAAAAATGAAGAAGTAGTTTTTTGAAAACGTCCATAACAGTCTCTATTTATAGAGAATGAATGGATGTGTCCATTCGAAGAGGTTTAAACGAATAGACACTTCTTTTGAAAACAACCTTTGCTGTAACGGGAAGCATGTCGACATGACAGGTAAATAGGATGTCGACATGGTCTAGTAAAAAGTGATGATTTGCTTTACTTTGAAAATGATGATTTAAAACATATGCAACTTTATTCAAATGGACTCTATGTATTTGTAGAAGGTATTTAGAAGTAGAAATACTCATGAATGTATATATGTATATATACTAAAATATATTTAAAATCAAAGTAAATAAACTAAAGTAAATATAATATTAAAATAGATTTTAAGGCTAAAATATCAAGGACAATTTTGAAATCAAAATATAACAAAATGATAAATATGATTTTGAGGCTAAAACATTTTTGGAAATGTGAACGAAGGTTTTTCTTTTGAAAAGGAATATTTGAAAATCATTTTATAAAACAAGAGATAATTTTGAAAATCATTTTGAATCAAAATTAGTGGATAACAAAATAGGGCTACTATCCGTTCCACTAGATATTTCGTGAGTTCCATCTCACTAGGGTTCCATCCCTTTAACAAGAACGAAGTGGATTCCATTCCACGAGTAAATTGGATAAAAAAGAATGATAGTGCTTTCAAGGAGTTTTAACAAATATCTAACCTAACTATATTATTTGTCTTGAACTCTTGAATATCTTGAATCTCATGAGTCTTCAATCTTGAACTCTTGATCTTTGTCTTCATCAATTTTGTTTTCTTTACTATACAGTCTTCTTTTGTTGATACCTGCATATAGATTTCCTGCACATATATATTTTATAACACTTCTATAGTTGTTGTCATCAAAACCACTATCCTATGGACTAACATTCTCCCCCTTTTTGATGATGACAACCTTTGTTTATAAAATATTTATATTCTCCTTATAACTCCCCCTAAATCTAATAACTCCCCCTTAATCTATGCCTAACTAACCTATTTTATACTTCTCCCCCTTTGTCATCAACAAAAAAATGACACTAACTCCCCCTAAATCTATGATATTAATGATAGTGTTATCATTAATAATACTGAAACTAGATATAACAGTGCACTAAACATCGTATACTTAGAATGTTATATATGAGTAATATAAGAATAAGAATAATAAGTGTAACCACAGATTATTTTATTCATTTCAATATTACTATATACATGACTATTTAAACTTATAAACACATAAATAACTAAAACAAGAAAATAAACAACTCAACGGTTGTTTTTGATGATGGGAGACTTGTGGACAGGACAATTTGGGTAATGGAAACAGAAGTTTCCATGTTGTTCCACAATGTTCCCATAAGCATCAAAACAAACTTCCCCTACACATACTGCTTCATCATCAGTTTCTTCCTCCATTGGTTCTTCCTCTTCTTCTTCGTCTTCGTCTTCTTCTCCTTCTTCATTTGCTTCTATGTTAGAAGAATCTTTAATTACAATTGGATTGGCATGATTATCCATGAGGAATTTTTAAAGATTCCTCAGAATTTTCCTTTGTTTCTCTTGCTCTCTTGCCATTCTCAATTGTTGAACTTGCATTTCAGTTAACATCTGCAGCGAGTCATTAACTTTCTCCTCTATTTTGATGACACAAGCGAGTATGGAGTTTTGGAAAGGGCCATGTGAAGGAGAAAGGAAAGAAACCGGTGATATTTGATTAGGATTGGATGTGGAAGCCATGGATTTGATGTTTCCAGAAAGTAGAATGAAGAAATAATAATTGGAGGGAAGAGAAACTCGGAATGGGTGAGTTAAATAACCACCCATTCAAAAATTAGAGGAAAAAAACGAACTGTCATTTTTACCGTTGCATGTCGACATGACGCATGAATACCATGTCGACATGGTGTTGCAAAATGCTATGGTTAAGAAAACATTCATATATACCCTATGTATACTACTATACTATATACTATAATTCAGAAAGAGAACATATACCTAATTCTCTTCTTAACTTGGTGAAGACAGGTTCTCCTAAAGGTTTGGTTAAAATATCAGCTATTTGATTTTCAGAATTAACGAAATCAAGAGAAATTTTCTCTTTATTTACGTTATCTCTTAGAAAATGGTGTCTAATGTCAATATGTTTAGTTCGGGCATGGAGAGTTGGGTTTTTGGACAAACTAATGGCACTAGTGTTATCACAGAAAATTGGAGATTTCGTGATAGATATACCAAAATCATTCAAGGTTTGTTGCATATACAAAACTTGAGAACAAGCTAAAGCAGCAGAAACATACTCTGCTTCAGTTGTTGATAGGGAAACAGTATTCTGCTTTTTACTGAACCAGGAAATTAAGGAATTACCTAGAAAGTGACAAGTTCCACTTGTACTCTTTCGGTCTGACTTACACCCAGCATAGTCAGCATCACAGTAGGAAACTAATTCAAATGAATCATTCTTAGGGTAGAACAATCCATAATCAAAGGTGTGTTTAACATATCGAATGATACGTTTCACAGCTTTTAGATGAGTTTCCTTGGGTTGAGATTGATATCTTGCACAGAGACAGACACTGTTCATGATATCTGGTCTACTAGCAGTTATATAGAGAAGTGATCCAATCATTCCTCTATACAAGGTTTGATCTACGTCTTTGGATAGATCATCCTTACTTAACGCTATATTGGTTGCCATGGGAGTTGGTTTTCCACTCACATTGGTCAAGCCAAACTTACTAACTAACTCTCTCGCATACTTCTCTTGACTGATAAAGATACCATTATCTAATTGTTTGATTTGTAATCCTAGGAAAAAGTTAAGTTCACCCATATGACTCATCTCAAACTCTTTTGTCATAATGTCAGAAAATTCTTTGTTCATGTCAGAATTGGTTGATCCAAAAATAATATCATCTACGTACACTTGTACAAGTTGAATATCATTTTTGTTTCTTTTAATAAAAAGTGTGTTATCTACTTTACCAATTTCAAAATTAGATTGCAAAAGATAAGACCTAAGTCTATCATACCAAGCTCTAGGAGCTTGTTTTAGACCATACAGGACTTTCTTTAATTTAAAAACATGATTTGGAAATTTTGTATCTTCAAAGAGTGGAGGTTGTTCAACATAAACTTCCTCTTTTACAAAACCATTTAGAAAGGCACTCTTGACATCCATTTGAAAAAGTTTGAAATTATTGAAATTAGCGAAAGCAAGCAGAGATCTAATAGCTTCTAATCTTGCTACAGGTGCAAAGGTTTCGTCATAATCTATACCTTCTTCTTGACAATAACCTTGTGCAACGAGTCGAGCCTTATTTCTAACGACCTCACCTAATTCATTTAATTTATTTTTATATACCCATTTAGTGCCTATAATGGATTTATCCTCAGGTCTAGGAACAAGTTCCCAAACATCATTTCTGGTGAATTGATTCAATTCTTCTTGCATAGCAAGAATCTATGAATCATCAGTTGATGCTTCCTTTGGATTTTTAGGTTCTATTGAGGATATAAAAGCAACATGACTCATACTGTTTAATTGATTCCTAGTTTTAACAACAGACTGCATATCTCCTAGAATATTTTCTACAGGGTGATCTTTTAAAAGCCTAATCTATCTTGGAAGAAAGTTGGTTTTGAACTCTTTTTGAAAAACTTTTAAAATAATCAAAAGTATCACTTTTATGTTTCAGAAAGATTGTCCATGTATATCTGGAATAATCATCCACAATTACAAAGACATATTTACTATGGTTGATTGATTGAATCTGAGATGGACCAAATAAATCTAGGTGAAGTAACTCAAGGGGTTTTGAAGTAGAAATCATATCTTTAAGTTTAAAGGAACTTTTTCTAAGTTTTCCTAATTGACATGCATAACATATACTATCTACTTTAAATTGCATCTTAGGGAGGCCTCTTACTAGATCAAGTTTGGATAGTCTAGATAAGAGTTTAAAATTCAAATGTCCAAATCTCTTATGCCAAGTCCAAGGGTCACTTGTATTGGCCAAAAGACATAGATTATCATTTGAAATTTTCATACTAAGAATATAGATATTCTTTTTCCTAACTCCCTCAAAGATAATATTAGATTTATTATCTTCGATGTGACACTTGTCTTTTTCAAATTTAATCCTATATCCTTTATCACATAACTGACTAATACTAAGTAGATTATGTTGTAGATTTTTAACTAACAAAACATTTGAAATAATAGGAGTTTCAGAATTACCTACATTGCCGATGCCAATCACATAACCTTTTGAATTATCCCCAAAATTAACCAATCCTCCATCCTTGTAAATAATGTCATTGAGTATCTCTGGATTTCCTGTCATATGTCTTGAACATCCACTATCAAGTATCCACTTGTTTTTCCTTATTTGCACAGCTTGTTCATTGTGAATAGATTCATTTGTCGCCATGAAGCAAGATTCCTGCACAGTGAGCAACTTTTGTAGATTACCTGATTCTATATAACTATCATGCATCAATTTATGAGACCACAATGATTTGATCATTAAAGAAATATTTTTAGGAAACATTTCAAACTTAGCCATGAACTTTTCAAAAATCAGATTATGAATACTTTGAAAAACTTGCTCTGATACCAAATGAAAGGGACGCGGAAGATGATCTTAAGGCTATTTAACACTAGAGGGGGGGTGAATAGTGTTTTAAGAATTTCTTTAAAACTTCTTTGATTTAAATTGATTTAACTAACTTAATGCAAATACACAATCACAGATCAAATCACAGAATCACAAACAAATGCAAATATAAATAAAAAGCAAGTAAAGGAAAGAACACACCAGGAATTTTATACTGGTTCGGTGTTACCCTACATCCAGTCCCGCACAACCCGTACGGCTTTCTATTCAACAATAATCTAGATTACAATCCCTCGATTCCAAGGCAACGAGGTACACCCTCCAGATTCTCAGGTCTCTGGGTAGAACCACTTGATTCACAGGACACAAGTTCACCCGATCGATTTCCAAGGACACGATCACACCTTTATAACCCCACACAAGTTTCTTTGAGTACAAATGTATCTATAACTTTGATAAGCACTGAGATTCTTTGAAGAGAGTGGCAGAGAATCAAACTAGATATATTCTGGTTTGATTCACTTAAGATTTCGGCAGAATATGGATAGGATGATTAGAAAATAAGATAAGAGAGTAAAGAGGAGAGAAAAATGAAGAAGTAGTTTTTTGAAAACGTCCATAACAGTCTCTATTTATAGAGAATGAATGGATGTGTCCATTCGAAGAGGTTTAAACGAATAGACACTTCTTTTGAAAACAACCTTTGCTGTAACGGGAAGCATGTCGACATGACAGGTAAATAGGATGTCGACATGGTCTAGTAAAAAGTGATGATTTGCTTTACTTTGAAAATGATGATTTAAAACATATGCAACTTTATTCAAATGAACTCTATGTATTTGTAGAAGGTATTTAGAAGTAGAAATACTTATGAATGTATATATGTATATATACTAAAATATATTTAAAATCAAAGTAAATAAACTAAAGTAAATATAATATTAAAATAGATTTTGAGGCTAAAATATCAAGGACAATTTTGAAATCAAAATATAACAAAATGATAAATATGATTTTGAGGCTAAAACATTTTTGGAAATGTGAACGAAGGTTTTTCTTTTGAAAAGGAATATTTGAAAATCATTTTATAAAACAAGAGATAATTTTGAAAATCATTTTAAATCAAAATTAGTGGATAACAAAATAGGGCTACTATCCGTTCCACTAGATATTTCGTGAGTTCCATCTCACTAGGGTTCCATCCCTTTAACAAGAACGAAGTGGATTCCATTCCACGAGTAAATTGGATAAAAAAGAATGATAGTGCTTTCAAGGAGTTTTAACAAATATCTAACCTAACTATATTATTTGTCTTGAACTCTTGAATATCTTGAATCTCATGAGTCTTCAATCTTGAACTCTTGATCTTTGTCTTCATCAATTTTGTTTTCTTTACTGTACAGTCTTCTTTTGTTGATACCTGCATATAGATTTCCTGCACATATATATTTTATAACACTTCTATAGTTGTTGTCATCAAAACCACTATCCTATGGACTAACAGAAAATAAAACAGATTCGCAATGCTTTTGGAAAATGAAACTACCATAAGGCCTCCCACCACACACACAATGCAAACGTAGAATTGGAGGAGATTTCTCCTTATGATAGTCAAAAATGCTTACTACGCAAAATCAGTTGATATTATTATTAAAGTCTAGTGTGGAACACATTTCGAAAGTATAATATCAATCTTAGCCGACATACAACCATTATTGTATGCCTACTATAGCTACCATCTAAACAGTGGTGACCACCATAAGTAAATGGCAGGTTCTACAACTAAAACCGTACAGGGTTCGTATTGTTTCTTTGGATTTCCAACAAATGGTCAGGCAAAGGAACTTCCTTACACCGAAATGGAAACGCCTCTGGAAAGACGCCCCAAGAACCTAACCGGATCTCTGCAAACACAAGGCCGACGTTACCTCACGCTTTAACCAAGCTGTAACTAGGTAACTAACACACGAGCTATGTCATTCCCCGGTCGTCATCGACCTTTATCCGAGGATCCTCGACCACAAAGCAACAACCACAAAGTATAATAACTGTGCAACATCAACATAGGTAAAATATCTGGGCTCCATACCATGATATCACCTTTTATCCAGAAGGAAATGACATACCCTAGGGGCGCTACCCCTAAAAACCTTTGTCGCAACATTCCTGTTTCGACCATTACCGGGTTGTGAGGCTCGACGAAGTCTCATCCACAAAGCTACGCTATTTCACAAAGCCATGCTTTTTCACAAAGCCACGCTTTTTCACAATGCAACGCTTTGACCAACAAATGATCAACAACACTTCGTATGCCACATTACCAAATTGGGAATGTATCACTAGTAACCATCAACTACATAACCTCTGAGCTCGTACGTCTCAGAGAAGGGTGTTAAGCTAAGAGAATAAATTCTCCGCCACCAACAGAAATGTATTTGATAGAAACCAGCTTTACATCTTAAAGTGTAATGTGAGACACACATCCATACAAGTTCGTTCCGGGATCGAATTGAATCGAAGGCACTTCCAAAGAAGCCCTTGCAATTCGGATATTCACTAATCACGTCCGGACTTCCCATTACAAAAAGAGTGATATAAATCTCTACCGGAGCAACTCGGTGCAGAGACATTCGATAGGTTGTCCTTTCATTTTCGAAAATATCCGGTCTTCACCACCGGTCTTCAATGCGATCCATATCGTCGTATCACTAATTCGGAATGGGTTATATGACACAAAGGCCATTTCCCGGCTAACCCGAATAGTGAGCGTTTGTTTTAAAAACAAATCAAGTGCCATTTCAAAGGCAAATATTGATAGTCGGTTATTTAACTATCAACAACATATCACAACAATCATCATATTTAAATAATTTTTCCCAAATTATTTATTTTCAAAATATCTTCACAAGATATATATTTTTCCATACTTCACATTTGAAAACCAATTTCAAATCATATTTCACACTTCACATTTGAAAACCAATTTCAAATCATATTTCACACTTCACATTTCAAAATGGTCCATTTAAACCAATTAAATAAATCCTTATCGATTTATTTCAAATTTACATTCCAATTTGTAAATTTATGTCCACACTTCAAAAATAAATCAATGTTTATTTTTAAAACAAATTTCCCTTTCCTTTATAAATTCTATTCTGAATTTACATTCTCAAATATTCACTTTTAACACCAAATCAACTTTCAAATTGATTTCTCAATTTTATTTCAAACCCCAAATCAAATTCCAAATTTCAAATCATTTTACAAATCGATTTCCAAATTTATTCTCAACACAAAAATCAATTTTTTTCATTCAAACCTCAAATAAATTTTCATATCGATTTCCCAAAGATTTATTTTCTAATACCAAATCAATTATCAATTGGATTTCTAGAAATTTATCACTTTTTAAATAAATTCTTTTATTCCTTCCAAATGGTTTAAAATTCCACTTTCAATAAATTCTTCAACTTTTACACAATGTTTTCAAAACCCACTTATTTATATCTTTTCCCATATTATGAAAATAATTCGACAAGATTTCAAAAATAAACTTTACGCTTTTAAAATCCTTCTTATAAATTCAACCAATTCATTCAAAAGAATTTACTTAAAATTTCCAATTTTAATTTCCAAAAATCCAATTTCATTTATTCCTGGTATCCAACGATACCAAAAATACATTCGGCTAAATTATAGCCTTCAACACATTCTATCACAGATATAATCATACACAGATTATAAATAATCAATCACACAACATATGAAACCAATTCAAATGTTTTAAGGAATCCTGTTGGATCCCTCCAATGTTTCCCTGCATCCACAGATGTTAGCACAATACCAATTCCACTTCGAGGTGGAATATCGCGGTATATGGGATTTATAAAATATCATCCGCTATTATGCGGCGCAATAGAGTCTCATCCGCTATATAATGCGGGAAATCAATCACCAATATATATATATGCCAATATATATATATATATATATATTGCTATATACTACTATATATAGTATCACATCAAACAGTCAATCAACACAATCAATAATTTTAAATATAACTATTTAAAATTTAAACAAAGCCCTTTGTTTGAGTGAGAAGATCTCACCTTTGCTTTTTATTTTGCAATCCCATTCCATTTTGACCATTTCTTCACAGTTTCAAACCTTGTATAAACAATTTATACAATTCATTAATATTCGAATTAAATCGAATAATCAATTTCTTTTCAATAGATTAAATTAATTAACACTTTTAATTTGAACTAACTAATAATTAGTTTTTAAAATAATTCCCTTTTAAATAAATAAAATATTTTCTAGTTTTCAAAATAATTTCATTAGTTAAAATGTATGTATATATTTATATAAACTACATTTAAATACAAATAAAATAACCCATGCAGATTTTAAATTTATCTTTATAAAATTCTTCAACCCTTTTTATTATATTTTTCTTTTTCTTATACAAGTTCATTTATTTTAAAATTAGACTACAAACATATACTAGTACTAATACAAATACTGTTATAGATATAATTTCTGTTTGTGACATATTTATCACCCTTAAATTTAAAAGAAGAATTTTATATCTTTACTGTAAATTTCATAACTTCCTTCATATATTTCATATTTTATTAAAACAAAAATAAACTTGTAAATATACTTACTGGAAAAAAACGATTACCCCAAATCACGCCGGAAACCAAAAATCAACGAGCCCCAGCTCATAAGCACTATACAAGACAACGACCCCGCCGATCATCTTCACTGCGCCGACAACCGAGTGCCACTGCACTTCACTAGAAACTCCTCGCAAGAGCGCCCCCTTAGCCTCGCTGGACTTGAACACCCCTTCTCAACGCGCGCGCCTCTTGCTTTGTCGAACTGAAGACCACCCACGGCCTCATGTTTTGATGAAGACGAGTGAACTCCTGCCTCGCGAACAACCCCTCCTCGATCGCACGACCAGATCTTTTTTTTCCGAATGAGACTCTCGATTTCGTGAAGAGGCTCGGCCTCATTTTCGATTCGAACGTTTGACCAGGGTTTGAGTGTTTACTTTGCGATCGACTTATTTGAGAAGGCTTTGAATTGATTTGATAAAAATGGAAAAGAGTGGAAGGGGGAAAACATGATATAGTTGCTCGACATTTTTTCTCGAAGCTGAGATTTTGAAATGGAGAGGAAAGGAGAATTCAATTTTTTTTTCAAACGCGGCCATTGTTTTATACAGATCGAAATAAATTTCCTCTGCCCTGTCTCGATGCTTTTTAATAAATGAAGAGGGGAATTGCGTACTTTGAAAGATAAAGGAGATGTGAAAGCCTGTGTTGAATGTCTGCTACGAAGAAGGCAAAACTGGGTGATGGGGAAAGCAAAAGCACTGATGTAGACAGGATTTCAACTGGAGTTGACTAGGCAATATAATTATATTTTTAAATTGAATTCAAATCGCCTCGATAAATGCAACTCAAAAACTTGACCTCCAATCGAGGCATGCCGCTAGGCGTTCATAATGTTATACGCCTATTCCGAACGCAATGGAAAAGGTTCCGAGTCCAAATTCGATCGTATGGAGAAGATAGCTTTTTGGACCAGTTATAATATTAAAATTTTGATTTAATTTTAGTGCGTTTGCTTATCGTACGGCCAAACGATCACTCCAAACATTACGAAAATTGAAATCCGATACTAATACAATATTATGGACCCAATGGAACCAGTTTCGTCGAATTTCGAGACTGTGCCCCGGAACGCTATTTTTAAATTCAACTTAAACGATAAAATTTCAAAACTGAACAAAACAGTTCCAAATCCAATTCTGAAACTTCCATTATCTTCAATATTATTAATATGATTTTTCCAAGACTTCATATTATTTTTAATCATCTCAAAACTGAAGATTCAAATTTTTACCCAGTTTCAATAATTAAATTCAATAATTTAATCACCAAATTCACTCTGATATTTGAATTTCAAATTAAACTATCATTCGAATATTTAAACTCAATTAAATATTCACATTTTGAATGTCAAAAATTCAGGGTCGTTATAGGTATAATTTCCGTAAAGTTAATTAGATTGTGAAAATCTAAAATTGAAGATTAAACCTAAGTGGGTAGTTTTGAAATTGCATATTGTTTGTTGCATCGTAGGGTCCATGAGTCCTATTTGCGGTAGGAGAACTACGTTGGCTTGATCCTGTATCTAATTGGGTACCCAATTAGATAGGGGTACGTACGCAGCCACAAGTGGTAGTGATGCAGCCCCAATAATAACATAACATTTTCTGTTTGTTGTTTGTCATATATCATGTATTGTTGTATCTTTCATGCTTACTATTTTATTCCGCATTTATATTGTTTATTGAGTTTGCAGGTAATGATATTGTTGTTTCTCATCAGAGTTGCACAGCGGTAGATTTATAATTTGTTTGTAGTATTTGATTTTGGGTTTGTATTAAAGCACACTAGTAGATTAAATTGATTACTTTGGTAACTTGTAAAATTGAAAGTTGTATCTTATACATTTAGTAGTGTTGGATATTTATCAAATATTGTGTATTAAGTTGGTAGTTTTCGTTCGTAGTTTTAGAACGGACGGGTCATTCGGCGATTTTGACTGGTCCGAAAACCCAGGTCGTCACAGTTGGTATCAGAGCTTAGGTTAGGTGCCTAAGTAAAATTTGTCTAGGTTAGTAAATTATCCAAGAAATTTTAAAATGAAACTACCTTAAATTGATAAATAAAAATGGATAGGATAAGGCACCGTACCTCCGACTGGGGTTATGGGCGATAATATTTTTAGTGTGCTTAGCTTTTGTTAATTGTTTGGTTTTCGTTATATCTTTTCGTCCTTCAAATTTCGGGAACGAAATTCTTTTAAGAGGGAAAGAATGTAACGACCCGTATTTTTGGGTCATCAAATTCGAATATTTAAAATGTAACGACCCATAATTTAATCACTTTGAACATGAATAATTAATATGTTTTTAAATGATTAAATAATGGATTTTATATCTTGAATTATTAACTCTGCCTAATAAAACAGAATAGTACAATCACTTACCTAATAAAACAAGAGAGAATTATTAACATTGCCTAATAAAACAGAATAGTATAATTACTTGCCTAATAATAAAAAATAGAATAATGATTATTATATTCCATGCGGATGGTTGCCATTGGACCAAAATCTGGTCGAATCAGGTTCTGTCATGCGGATGGTTGCCATTGGACCAAAATCTGGTCGAATCAGGTTCTGCCATGCGGATGGTTGCCATTGGACCAAAATCTGGTCGAAACATGTTATGCCATAGTTGATAAGGAGGATTTCTATTGGACCAAAATATGGTCGAATCAAATTAAGCCATCAAGATGTTTTCTATTGGACCAAAATGTGGTCGAATCAAATTAGGCCATCAAGATGTTTTCTATTGGACCAAAATGTGGTCGAATCAAATTAGGCCATAAGGCTGGTTTCTATTGGACCAAAATCTGGTCGAATCTGGTTAGGCTATAGGAAATGACTAAAGTACCATTCTCTTCACCTATAAATAGCCAAGTCCATATCTCATTTTAATGGATTCACAAACTAAAGAAAAGAACTAAAATTCATTATCAAAGGTGAAGTATTCCAAGTCTCCATCAAAGCAAATAGGATGTAAGTCTATTCCTTGTTTTCATAGTTTAGTGGGTATAACTTATTCTGTGAGTATAATTCAATTATTTACAGTGAGTGTAATCTTAATCTCTTTCCTTTGACTCATTCACATTTTAATAAATGTTGTGTTAACTATTGATTGTAAATTGTTAATAATAATGAGTATGTTCTTATTCTTGTTATTATTCTTGTTTGGTTGTTTGATTTGTGCTCGGCCAATTTATGAGCACTGACTATTTATTTATTATTGACATTGCTCGACCACTTTATGAGCAATTTATTCATCCATATGCATGGGTTGAGTAGAAAACAATCGTAAGCTAACACCTTGTGATTTGTTTCACGATTTGACTAAAAGGTGTTTAGTCATAATATTGGTTCATTTAATTGTTATAATTAGTTATAATAATTTGACGTCAATGGAATTGTTTTCAAAGTTGGTTTTCATAAATAAAAGCTTATGAAATGTTTAAAGAAATAGAAATATTTGGAAATAAATATTTTGAAGTTATTTTATATAAAAGTGAGTTATATAAAGAATGATTTTATATAAGTGTTTTATAAAACGGAGTTGGGTTGTCGACGGTAGCTTTTTGCATGGACAGTGGTTGCAAAATGAGGTGGGGCTTTGGCTCGAAGGTGAGAGGAGGAGATGGAAGGCTAGTGTTAGAAAGGTGAAAGGGTGGGACATCGAAGCTTGGTTGTCGACACTAGTGGGAGGAGGGCTTGCGGTGGATCGTGCGGTATAGGCAATTGAAGATGCAGGTAGCAGGCAATTAAAATATATTATCAAATGAACAAACATGCTTATACATTTTTTTCTTTCGAAGCTATGAAACAAAGATGAAATAAAAAGAGGAGATAAAATTGAACGAGCATATAAATGAAAAGTGGGATAACCAAGAGTGAATAGTTAGATTCTGGAAATATCAAAAGGCAACAGGCTATTAGTTTCATATGGTGGAATATGAAAGGTAAGGGAAGTTAAAAGGTTGAATGCGGAACCGATACGAAATCATTTTGCAGGTTCGCCTTGATCCAGACTCTGAAACACACAAACGAATATACTACGGAGATCAGCACGGCGAGATGATCAAAATGGTATACAGATATCAGTGGTACAACCATCCTATCAAAAGTCGATAATCGGTACCGAAAGTGCTGCTTATTTGTCGAAAATAAGGTAAACGGAGCAATAGCAGTCCAAATTTGGCGAAATGAAATATGACGTCTCACTCAAAAAATGATAAACAAATTTATTGTATAAAAATATTCAGGTTTGAAAAATATTTTATTATCATCAGGTATTAACTGATTTAAATTTAAATAAAATTACACAATAAAATAAACTTCCATATTTTCTGATGAAAATTTACCATTTACTATGTTTATATAGACGTATTTCAAATATCAAATTTTTATTTCCAAATTTTATTATTTAAAATTTCACAAAAATTCAATTAAATTACGTTATTAAAACCATTAAAATTTACGGGTCGTTACACTCTCCCCCACTCAAAACTTTTTGTCCCCGAAAAGGAAGGAGATAGGAGAATGGAAACAACCAAAAAGAAAAGATAGATTAAAAATACAAAACACAACCATTAATTCAAAACCCGCATAAATTTCAATTTTATATTAATTAATATTCAACAGTTTGGTTTAATCCATTTTATTCAATCAATAAATAGTCATTAAATTCAAAATTGTTAGTTCAAATTGTTGATTCAAGCCATATAAATTTCAATTATTTTTAAATTGGTTTATATTCAACTAATTGATTTCAATTCATTCTATTTAATCAATCGAATTTATTGTGTTCACATTTGATTGATTTCAATTAAATATATTTTCATTCAATTGATTTGTTTTAAATTTTTAAATTTATTATAAAATTCTTTCAAAACAACATTTATTTGATTTAACTTATTTATTAAATCCATTTGACCCTAGTTAAGTTGATTTCCCTTAAAATTTCAATTTCACTATTCTTAAGTTCATATTTATTTTCTCAAATAGCATCCTTTTTCTCATTTAATTTATTCCACTTGACATATTTTACAACATATATTAAGTGTACAAACATTTATTATAACCATTTATTATTCAACCAATTAATTCTCTTTTTATTGTTCAATTCATTATTCAATTTATTATTTATAAATTCCCTTAACAAAATATCATTTTTGGACATCTTATTGCCCACATTTATATTGTATATTATTCAATTACCTATTCTCATTAACATTTAACTATTTCTAGGTAAGTTATATTAAGGTTCTGCTTGTAATTAAATACTATAAAAAATTCCCTTTTATTTACAACATTTATATTAAGCCAGATTTTAGTTTGAACAATTTTTTTACTTAAGTTTTCTTCTTGTATAACCTTTAATTATATATTCACCCTAACATTTTGACTTTTTGAATATTTTAGGCAAGTTATATATATTAGAATGCAATTTAGTATTATACAAATAAGTTTTATTCAAATTTAACTATTTCAAGTTGCTTTAATTGCATTTATCATTTTAGATATTCCAATTATTCAAAAATTTCACTTTATTTCAATAATGGAAACCATTTCTTAATATAAACTTAAGATTCAAATTTTCGGTTTCTCTTCAAACTATTTTGCAATAATTGTATACATATATAATTTATAAATCAAATTATACACAAGAAATTTAAATCAAATCCTTTTTTTTTCAAAACAAAAGTGTATCAAAGTTACTAAGGGGCCTCTCCACTTCGAGACTCGAAAATGAATGTCAATGATGCTGCAGTCATCACCGAAATTATTTTCCAGCGATAAATGAAGAAAGTACCGACTTAATTCTTTAAAATTCTTTGAAACAATTCATATTCAAAAATACTTTCAAATAATAAAATTTCAAAAATTTGAAAACCAAATTTTTGAGAGGCACCAGAAATTTAATTCTTAAATCTTAAATTTAAATTCGTTGCATTTCCAAATCAAATAAACCATGTTTATAAAAATTTGAACACCTTATAACATATAACAATAGAAAATGAGTTAGTAGAGTTGAAAAAACAATAAATGATAATCCAGTATTATCATTTCTGGCAACCAATTCATTTAACTATCAATTTCAGAAATTTATAATTTTACATATATATAATATAATCATACATAGAATTATTTCATTTACCAATTTTGAAAACAATATTGTGTCAATTTTTTATGTTTAAGTGTTTTGGAATTCCTATCGATAGCGTTTGCTAAACGAATCGATCGAAACCCAAAATTCAAACTTAACAACTCAAACAACACACTATATGTTAGCACCAGATTTGGTCGCTAACACTCGAAGAAAGGTTTGTGTAGAGAGATTAATGAAGAAGATAAATTAAAACTGTGGAATAACACAATGGAATGCAGTGATAACTATAAGAAACAAGAACACCCAATTTATAGTGCTTCGGCGTAACTGCCTACGTCCATTTTCAGTTCTAATCTTTATTGCTTTTCAGAATAATTGAATACAGATACAATCCATACACCAACAACTCGAACACAAGTTCTAATTGAAAAGAATAAGTCTCGAAAGTAGCAGAGTCTCCCCAGTGTTCTACCAAAAAAAGTTCCCTTTCACTATGCACCTGCCCTTCTATTTATATGCGAAGATAGGTCGGACTTCCTTCGCGGGCCCAGAAACAAAGTACTTCAGCCCATAGTGCGTGACTCTCGTGCACCGAGCCAGAAATGTCGAACGGTAGTTGCCGAGCGAGGAATGCCGGTCGAGAATGGCCTGGTCGATCATCAAGTGACTCGAGGTAAACTCTTAGGAGAACCGAACCAGATAGCAGGTTGACTCGGAGCAAATTCATGCCGAATGAGGTAGCTATGCCGAGCCAGGTGTTCATGCCGAACCAGTGAATACCGACCGATGAAGTAAGGACGAAAGGTACTTAGGCCGAACGAGATGTTCCTGCCGAACGACATTCGAATGCCGAGCGAGGCATTTATGCCGAGTGGCATTCGAATGCCGAGAGAGGCATTTATGCCGAGCAACACTTCGTATGTCGTGCGAAGTATCTATGTCGAGCAGCACTTGAATGCCGAGCGAGGTTTGTACTTCGGGCGAGGCTCTTAGACCGAGCGGCATGCCTATGCCGAGCGAGGCCCTTAATGGCGAGCGAGGGTTAAATGCCGAGCGACTTGATCTGGCCGAGCGCTAGCGGTCGAATGAGGGATGCGAACGGTGGCACTTAGGTCAATACCCGGTACCTCGTTCTCAAGACAAGTTACTGGGTAACATCTGCCCCCCAAAGCGTATTGTGTGAACCAGCACGATGCGCTTTGAACCACGAGCAATCCATTTTTCTCCTTTTAGCCCTTGCTCTGACTTCTCAATGGTGGATTCTTACGATCTCCTGAATGCCGAGCGAGGCCTGAATGTCGAGCGGGGACTGAATGTCGAGCGAGGCCTGAATGTCGAGCGGGGCCTGAATGCCGAGCAAGGTCTTGTATGCTGAACCATCGAGATATCTTGACTGGTTCCACTGGTTGATGCCTGTTCACCTCCCCTCTTTCCTATATAAGCCAATACTTCTCCTTTTTCTCCTTTTTACATTTACTTCCCTTCTATAAGACTTTCGAACTCGTCTTCCTCCAAACTCCTGCTAACACCTCAATCTTCCTTTTCTTCCCGAGTCCAGTACGTTGCCTCACAACCTCTCCCAACAACGAACCTGAACGAGTTTCAATTCCAAATCCAGTATTTCCCTAAGCTTTGAGACATTTCCTTAGGTATGAATTTTCACCTATTCGACTCTCCCGATTAGGGATTTTGCACGAGACTCGAATTCATAACTTTCTTTCAAACTACAAACAGTAGAAGTCGTCTAGATGAGGAGGATGAATCTAAGGTTTCAACATTCCTTAGGGTTAGATGGAGAGGAGGAAGGAAGTGGATGGCGCAGGTTTTTAGGACGTAGGTTCCTGTTGGGTTGCTGACTGAGGGAAGAGGGAGCGTGGTTGGCTCAGTAGAAATTAGCGAGATTAGGAAGTGTTGGTTGAGCGCGGTGTACGGGTAGGAGTGACGTTCGACTGGCCACTTAGAAAGGTGTTTAGGTTACTCGAAGAAGTGATTTGGAGTAGGACGTTGGGCTGTGGCTCGGTATTGTCTAGTGCGAAGGAGAGTGCAGGATTTAGTCTCTCGAGTGTTGTGTTATGGCCTGGTTAAAGACCCATGGACCTGGTCCGGTATGCCGAACGAATGCGGCTCGGTATGACTCCCGCGTGCCGAACGGTGAAGAGAGAGTGTTAGAGAGAAGTGTGAGTCAGGTTCAGTGTGCCGAGCGGATGCGGCTCGGTGTCGAGGCTTTTGAGTGTCGCAGTAGGCAACAACAGTCGAAACCATCCCAACTCGAACATAGTTCATGTCGACTTTATTCATTTCCTATGCCTAAACACATGACAAAAAACAAGGACAAGGACTTAAGCAAACAAGCATATCGAACTAATTTGGACTGATAACTTCTCAGTTTCAACAACTAGAATCCTGAGTTTAACTCGGGTAAAACAAATAATAGCCTTCAACATATATTGCCAATGCCAAGTTCAAAATTGAAACCATCATACAACAGGCTATCGGAGACGGTCAACGATGACGGTCTTCGAAGATGACAGTCCAAAACTTAACTTTATTTTATCAGCTTCATGACTTTTAATTCTCTTATGCTTATACTCAAACAATTGCACTAGTCCACACACCACACGGGGGGAGCAATTTTGTCGTTATGTCTAATATTGATTGTCTTTCAAGTATAGTTCAAACAGGTGTTTAATCAAATTCAACATTCATTGAAGATGTCTAGAAAGTCAAGCTCTGCCACAGTTTCAGATAAACCCGGACCGAGTTCTCAACAGGAAGTGGTTGGAACTTCAAATCCATCGACAACTCCTATACAAGATATTCCAAGTCCCATGATCGCATCTGTTGACCTGGCTCCCGATGCCCTAGATGCAGCGATCTTTCTAGACAATCCGGTCGATTCTCAAGCTTCGAGAGTTAACGAAAGCGCCCTTCGCCGTCTATGCTCGATACATGGAATTCCTTTTGACGATGTACCGATCCCATCAGGGCAAGATCGTCCCCACTTGCCCCCAGCAGGATATACTGCCTGCAACAAATTTATGTGCTAGGTTGGTAGCGTGCCACCATTCAACTCCTTCCTCCACGACGTGCTGCAATATATGGAGATCGCCCTAGCGCAGTTACATCCCAACAGTCACACGTTTTTATATGGCATGTGCATTCTCTTCATGAGCATTCTATTCAGGCTCCCGACTCCTGGCGATATCCTCTACACTTACCGTTTCAAGAGGCGGTCCGACAGCCCATCCTTTGTATTCCTCGAGCCACATAGAAAGTGCCAAATCCTCACAGGGGCGTGGAGCAAATTCGCCCAATATAAGCAAGAGTGGTTTTACGTGCGTTTCCCCTGGTTTCGCGAGGAGATGGCTGGAAGGGAGTACCTTTTCTAGATCAATAGTCGTACGAGTATGGAAGTGCATTCTTTCTAAACCTTTTCTCGATTTTCTACAGGCATCAGCCCACGTCCCGAAGGCTCCGGGTACTCTGAGGCAGTCGAAGCTATTCGAGCTGTCCTTGCGGGAGATAGGGACATCAAATCCATCATTTCCAATGAATCGCTCTCGAAATTTGGGCTGCTGGAGGAAGGTCGCCGAATAAGTCTTCCTCACGGCGCCACTTCAACTGGACCTGCCTTGGATAAAGGCAAAAGGCAAGCTGGGCCTTCGTCACATGGTGCCTCTGACACACCTGAGGAGGGCGAGATTGGAGAAACTAAGGTGTCCGAAGCACCGGGTGAGAATGTTAGTCCCACTATGGAACCGGTGGTTGAGGTACATGATATTGAAGTAACGCCTCCTCCTTCAAAGGGAGAGAAGAAACTGGCTTACAAATTGAGGAAAAAGACAGTGGGTGGAACCTCAAAGGTCACAATCATTCCAGTAGAGAGAGAGCCTTCTCCTCAACATTTAGAGAGTTCATTGAAAGACTTGTCTGACCTTACAATTCCTGATGATTTTCTCAACTATGGTTTCGACGACCCGGAAGCCATAAAACTTCATTCGCCGGCGAAAGGCAGTGAAGGCGTTCCAGGCCATCACCAAGGAGAAAGAACTCCGATAAGTAGAGCTAAAGAAATTGGTCCGTTGAGGGGAAACACTAGGACACACACGAACACTCGCACTTCACCTTGCACTTAAACTTCAGCCGTCATGCCATTTTTGCTAACTTGTCATCACTTAACTTTTGCACAGGTGATATGTGACGCTCTCACGGATTCGACCGCCTTCGTGGCTCTTCCATTTTCCATCCTTCCGGTCGAGACTCTGGATATGGAAAATGCTGAGATAGAGGTGACGACAGCGACAGAGGTTATCGCTCTCGAGATTCATCTTCTCGAAGGAAAATTCACAGTCACTCATCGTACTCCAACGATCCCCCACCTCCACTGGATCAAGGCAGGGAGAAATCAGGTCAAAGGGAACCACCATCTGAAACTCCTCACAACCAACACTCGGGTTCCTCAAGTACTAGATAGTCTCGGGAGGTTCATAAGAAGTCCGTAGTTTCGACAAAGCAAACCTCCTCTACTCCTGCACCTGATCCGTCGATAGCGGAGAAACTTGTCGAGCTTAAAGCGACATTCCCAAAAATATGTTTTGACGAACTAAAATTTCTTCCATCCATCCTATTCTGAGGAATGTTAAGCAGAGTGCCCTTGCTTGCACCAATGATGTTTATGTCCAACACGATGCATTTGTTCACTTGGTGGAAAAAGTTTCTGAAGTTTCTATAGAACGCCAACATGAAATCGATCGTCTGAAGCTCGAGGCCATCCATGACAAAGACATCATTAGGGTCCAAGATAAAGAGCTTTCCATGTATAAATCTAATCTTGAGGCTTCCCAGAAGAACGCTAAAGATACTGCAGAGGCAGTCAGTCGTCTGGAGGCCACATATAAAAAGGAGATCGATGAAGCTGTCCAACGCTGTGGCGCTTTAGCTTTAGAGAAAGACTTCATTCCAAAGGAGAGAGACGCGTTCGCTCAACGAGTCAAAGAGTTGGAAGAGCTACTTCTCAAAGAGAAAGAAGAAAAGGTTGCTGCTCAAGAGGAGTCGCAACGTTACTGCGACGAGATTGTCGCTACACGACTCCTGAAGACAAAGCTCGATGAAGAACTCTCCAAGGCCGAGACGCTGAAGGATGAAGCCCGCGAAGAGGGAAAAAGAATAGCGTTTACAGAGATGCACTCTCTCCTTGAGGCGGTCGCCGAAGCTGGTAGGGAGGAGATCAAATGCCAATTCGATCCGCTTATAGCCGAGTACAACGCTCGAGTGCTCATGCATCGTGACTTAACATTTCTCGGCAAGGGTTACCTCGAATCTTTGGCCGAAGCATGGGAGACTTTGATAAAGATCAAAAAGGCTGAGTCGGGGACTTAAGAGGTTGACGAAGAAGCTTTAGCAAAGGAATTTCTCCGGGGGAATGAGCCTTCGGACTTGTCTGCAGCGAAGGCTCTTTACAGCAGAGGCTCCCCTTTATCAAAAGGAAAAGACGCCATTACCGATCCATCCGGAACCGAGTCTCTGGTTCCTCCCCCTACTCTGCCGTCCAGTCGTCCACCACTTGACCCCTTCGAGCAACACACTGGCTATGACCCGGAGGACCCTGGACTTAATATTCACGTTCTATCTCCTATTCCAGAAGGCGAAACTCCCCGAACAGTTGAGAGTCAACCAGATACTGGTACATAACTTTTCCTCCAAAGTTCAAAGGGTTCTCGCTTTCAGCGAGTGATAAATGTATTCGAACATTTGTTTCTTACGATTCCGTGTAGGTCATCCTTATCTTGTACCTACTCCAAGGAGCGATGCCGCCACGGAGAAGGAGGAGAAGACGGGAGAAACAACGCAAGCGGAAGAGACTCTCGGACGTGACGCTCAAGTGATTGAGGCGCTTAACGAAGACAAATCCGACAATCCGTCGCCCGTCAAGGAACATTACGAAGTTGAAATTACTGGCACCTCCAAACACACTTCAAAGCTGAGCATGAAGGAACAGGTCATTGAAGAGGGGAGAAAGAAAGCCGAAATTAAGGCCGAGCCTCAAGTGGTAGAACTCGATGACCCACTGAACATGCCTTTGAAGATTATTCTTCCAGGTGGGACCAGGCCGTAAGAAGTTCCTCCTTCCTCTGACACCCTTTCTCTGGCGAGCAAAACGTCCAAGAGAAAACACGTGGGGGAGGAGTCATCTGAGAAATCGAAGAAGGATAAGAAGCCAAAGAAGTAACTATCATGCTCGTTCAACGAGAATCAGCCTGGATTATGGAATTATTTTTATCTATTTTCATAGCCTTTGTAGATAGACTTTTTGCCCCGAGTTTGGGAGAAGTTGTAGTAGGACTTCATTCTGAATTAATGAATAAAACTTCCTTCTTTGTCTTTTAAATGACTTTTGTTGTTCAGCTCATTGTATAACTCGTAGTCGAAATCTGAAATATTGTGAGTTACATAAGCCCTAGTTCACTTTCATATGGCTCGGAGATATTTTGGATCGCTTATACTCTGATCCATACTCTAGGGACTCGGAGTATTCCAGTCCGCACTCAGGGGACTTTGGAGATTTCAAAGTTGTTTATACTCTAGTCCGCACTCTAGGGACTCAGAGTGCTCTAGTCCGCACTCTAGGGACCAAGAGATTTTTCAAGTTTTTTATACTCTGATCCGCACTCCGGAGACTCAGAGTACTCCAGTCCGCTCCTATGGGACTTGGAGATTTTTTAATCGTTTATATTCTAGCCCGCACTCTGGGGACTCAGAGTACTCTAGTCCGCACTCTGGGGACTTAGAGATTTTTTAGTCGTTTATACTCTAGCCTGCACTCTGGGGCTCAGAGTACTCTAGTCTGCACTTTGGGGACTTAGAGATTTTTAGTCGTTTATACTCTAGCCCACGCTCTGGGGACTCAGAGTACTCTAGTCCGCACTCTGGGGACTTAGAGAATTTTTAGTCGTTTATACTCTAGTCCGCACTCTGAGGACTCATAGTACTCTAGTCTGCACTCTGGGGACTTATAGATTTTTCAAGTCGTTTATACTCTAGTCCGCGCTCTGGGGACTCCGAGTACTCTAGTCCGCACCTTGGGGACTTAGAGATTTTTTAAGTTTGGGTGTGAGTTCATACGCCAGATAGAAAAACGCAATTTAATTTTCGTCATAGAATTGTACTATATGGAAACATCAATAGTTCATGAAAAAGACGGCTTCAAGCCTTTATTGATCATAACAAATGAAAACAAACTGAATTGTCTTATTGCATGCCAAAAACTAAAAACAGCGAAATGAACATACACTGGAAATAATTGCAACTAAAATTCAAAAAGAAATATACTAGGTATAATAACGACGCAAATGCTCGCTATTCCATGCGCGAGGAAGTGTCACGCCATCTACGGTCGCTAGCTTGAAAGTTCCTTCTCCAAGCCTCCGTTCGATGACATACAGACCATCCCATGTGGGATTCGAATGTGATGGGTCGGAAAATCTCGCTTCAAAACGAGATCACCCGCATTGAAAGTTCTCGGTCGGACTTTTTCATTATAATACCGAGCAACTCGGTGCCTATGTACAGCCGCTCTTAAATCAGCTTCTTCATGTTTTTCGTCAACAAAGTCCAACGATTCCAATAGGAGATTCTGATTCGTCTTGGGATCATAATAAGTTACCCGATGAGAAGGAACTTCAAGTTCCACGAGTATCATAGCTTCAACACCGTATGCTAAGGTGAATGGAGTATGGCCAGTCGTGGACTTGTGGGTGGTTCTGTAAGCCCAGAACGCTGTCGGAAGCTCATCCACCCACTTGCCTCTAGCCTTTTCTAGTCGTTTCTTTAATATTAGCTTGATTATTTTATTTACGGCTTCCACTTGTCCGTTCGCTTTAGGGTGAGCGACCGTCGAAACCTTTTATCAATATGATATTTCCGCCAAAATTCTTTGAATTCTCTACTTTCAAATTGAGTTCCATTGTTCGTGATAATAGTTCGTGGGAGGCCAAAATGGCATATGATGTTTCGTACAACGAAATTAATTACTTTTTTGTGGTGATCGTAGCTAAAGGCTCTGTTTCTGCCCACTTAGTAAAGTAATCAACCGCAACAATTGCATACTTTGCACCACCCCTGGAAATTGGTAAGGAACCGATTATATCGATCCCCCAAATCGAAAATGGCCAGGGACTAACCATTTATGTGAGTTCCGCTGGTGGAGCTCTCGGGATTTTCACAAACTTTTGACATTTGTCACACTTTCTCACGTAGTCGGCAGCATCCTGATTTACAGTTGGCCAATAATATCCATAGCGGAGGATCTTTTTTGCGAGTGTTTGCCCCCCAGTATGGTCGCTACATTCTCCTTCGTGCACTTCCATCAAAACTCGTTTTATCTCATCATGGGCGATGCACCGGAGTAAGGGAACCGAGAATCACCTCCGATACATTATTCCATCTTGCATTATATATCTCGAAGCTTTACGAATGACTTGTCGTCTTTCGTTCTTTCTATCGGGCAAGGTCCCGTGTAGTATGTATTGTTTAAATGGAGTCATCCACGACTCCTTTTCAATCTCTGTTTCTAGAACAAAATCCATCTCCATTTCGTTTATACTCGGAGATTGTAAAACTTCGACAGGAACAAAGCCCATCTGCTGTGCATCACCTGTACTTGCGAATTTTGCCAATGAACCGGCCTCCTTGTTTTGCTCGCGTGGGATATGGGAAATATCATAGTATTAAAGGTCTGCCAACAGTTCTTGAGCCTGAGCGAGGTACGGAGCAAGCCTCTGCCCCTTTGCTTGATAATCTCCCCGCACTTGGTACACTACCAATTGTGAGTCGCAAAAGATTTTAATAGATTTTATTCCGAGTTCCCTGATAAGTTTCAAGCCAACAATCAATGCTTCATACTCAGCTTCGTTATTTGTGGCTGGGAAATTGAGTTTCAAAGCGTAACAAACTGATCGGTTTTCGGGAGTCACTAGAATTATACCAGCCCCAGAACAGTGGTTGTTGGATGCCCAATCGGTGTATAGTTTCCATCGAATGGGTGGAATGACATCATAATCATTTGATTCGTCTGACACGGTGAATTCAGCGATGAAGTCTGCTAGCGCTTGCCCTTGTATGGCCCTTCGCAGAAGGTAGGTAATATCGAACTGACTCAACTCGATATTCCATTTTAACATCCTTCCAGAGGTTTCTGGTCGTTGGAGTACCTATCACAAGGGTTGATCGGTATAAACACTGATCGAGTGTGCCTGGAAGTACGGACGTAGCTTGCGTGATGCAATCACCGAGCAGTAGGCCAATTTCTCAATTTTGGGATAATTCCTTTCTGCCCCCGTTAGACGTTTACTGACATAGTACACCGGCTTTTGAACTCGGTCCTCCTCGCGAACCAAAGTTGTACTGATAGCATGCTGGGATACAGCCAAGTATACATACAACACTTCATGGTCCACAGGCTTCGACAGTACCGGGGGACTTTCCAAATGCCTTACCAAAGCTCGGAATGCGTCTTCGCAGTCGGGCGTCCATTCGAAATTTCACTTTCCTTTCTTTATTACATCGAAGAAGGGAATACACTTATCTGTGGCCCTGGATATGAATCGACTCAGCGCGGCTACTTTTCCATTTAAGCTTTGTACTTGCTTTATAGTTCTAGGCACTTGTATGTCTCAAATAGCCTGAATCTTCTCCGGGTTAGCTTCGATTCCTCGTGCATTAACAATGAAACCCAAAAACTTTCCCGATGCAACACCAAAAGAACACTTCAGTGGGTTGATTTTCATTCCATAATTCATGAGTATATCAAACATCTTCGCCAAGTCTCGATTGTGGTTGTTTGACTGCCGTGACTTCACGAACATGTCATCCACATAGACTTCCATTGTTCTACCAATTTGGTCTTTAAACATCCGATTCACCAAGTGCTGATAAGTTGCTCCCGCATTTTTCAACTCGAAAGGCATTACCACATAACAGTACAGTCCAACGTCTGTGACAAAACTAGTGTGTTCCTAATCTGGAATGTGCATCGGGATTTGATTATATCCCGAGTATGCATCCATAAATGACAATAACTCGTGTCATGTGGTTGAGTCGACCAGCTGATCGATTCTAGGTAATGGGAAACTATCCTTAGGGCATGGTTTGTTCAAATCCAAGTAATTAACACAAGTCCTCCATTTCCCATTTGATTTTCTCACTAATACAGGGTTAGAGACCCATTCTGGGTAGAGGGCGTCGCGGAAGAACCCATTGGCTTTGAGTTTGTCCACCTCCTCTCTGAGAGCTATGGACCTCTTCGGATCCATGCCTCTACTTTTCTGCTTTACTGGAACGTACCTCGGGTCTATGTTCAACATATGACTCGCAATAGCGGAAGAAATCCTGCACATATCAGAATGTGTCCAAGCAAAAACATCCAGATTTGCTCGGAGGAAATTAGTGAGATCCTTGGTCATCGAGGGGTTGAGTTGTGATCCAATCTTAAGTACTCGTGATGGGTCATCTCGGCTGACCGGAATGTCAATCGTTAGTTCAGTCGGTGCTGCTTTTTCTTCCCTGGGTTCCTCATCATCATCTCTCGGAACTATGTCTTTACAGATCCGATCGTGTTGCCCGAGCCAGGGCTCAGGCATTACTTGTCAATTTTCAGTGACTCGGGTGTGGACGGAGCTGTCCACAACCTTTCCTTTCTCTCATCGTTGGGCCTCTCTCAGCTCAGCCACATAGCATGCACGACTAGTCGCTTGATCGCCATGTACAACACCAACTCCTTTGTTTGTGGGAAATTTTAAAGTTAAACACCACGGGGTCAAAGCTGCCCTAAACTCTGCCAGGGGCGGTCGACCCAAAATTACATTGTATGGAGAATCAACATCCAAAACAATGAAAGGTAGGATTCGTACCCTCCTACGTTCACCTTGCCCTAGTTCAATTGGCAATTCAACATAACCCATCGCATCGGTTGTTGCACCATTAAAGCCATGGATACGAGCTTTAGATGGTTTTAAATCCTTCGTCTCCATCTTCATTTGGTCATATGCTTTTTTGAAGATGATGTTAACAGAACTTCCACAATAAATCAAAATTCTTTTCACAAATGCTGGTCCGATTGCCACGGATATGACCATCGGGTCAACGGTAGGAGCCTCCATTGATCAGCATCTCTGCTCCTGAATACTATATCGTCCATCATCATGCACTACTGTTTAGCGGGGGTCCCATCCTCCACATTCGAACAACACTCAAAATCTGCATGTCTCAAGGAGTTAGCATACCGCTCCATTTCTTGCCAGTTCTTATCGGCAGGGTGAGGTCCACCTACTACCGTGTTTATGACCAGTCTACCCACGGTCCGAGCAGGCTCCTTAGGGTGATGTGGAGGTGGTGTGCGACTGGGATTGGACGTTCCCTGTCCACCCTCTTGAGGATTCTTTACAAACTCCTACGACTTTTTCTGTCTAATCAACTTTTCTATAGCATCATGGAGGTGCCTACACTCCTCGGTATTGTGCCCGTAAGTCTCATGGAAGCGGCAATACTTCCCAGTCCGCTTTTTCTCTTCAGTAGACGCTTTTGGGCGTGGCTTTCGATATTGGAAAGTATTACAAGTTGACAGGTAAATATTTTCCAGAGATGCATTCAGAGGAGTGTATTCGTTGTAAGTTGGGATCCTTGTTTTCCATAGATTGTTCAGGCTTGTTTTGAACATTGACTTGTACCTTTCCAGAGTTGTCACCGGATTGTTTTACAGTGATGTTACTCTACACAGCCTCCTTGCCATGTACCGGTGCATTATCTCGCCTCGTCCACCTAACTTCCTCCCTTCTTATAAATTGGTGTGATTTTGAATAAAAACGTTCCAATGTAGTCGGAGGCTTTCCTGCCAGCCAATCACCAAACTCCGAATCTGGATTCACTCCTCGCATCACGGCCATTAAAATAGCATGGTCGTTGGGGTTGCTAACTTCAGTTGCGGCAACGTGGAATCTTTTCAAATACTCTTTTAACGACTCCCCTAGGGCTTGAATCACACTGGACAAGGGCATCACATCCCTGGGACGAGTGGCATAAATCCTGAACTGTTCCACAAATTTCGTTGCCAATTCATCAAAGTTGGAGATAGACCGTGGAGGAAGTCGGGTGAACCACATGGTAGCGATTCCAGACAAATTTATCGGGAAGCACCTACACTTAGTTTCATCGTTCGCTCTAGCTAAGTCCATCATCCATTCATATCTCATCACATGTTGTCGGGGATCAGTCTTTCCTTCATAGGCCGGAATAGTTGGCATGTTAAACTTCCTGGGGTACTCGGCCTGTAAGATAGCATCCGTGAATGGAGTGTGACTCATGGATACCCCCCAATCATCATTCGATAAGCCTTCATTCTCTCTCATCAGCTGTCTGACCATAGCTGATAGGTCTGGGGTTTGTATGGATGATGGCAGGTTGGTGTCTGTCCTGCGAGACCGTTCTGGTTGGTGTCTCCTCTATTGGCGATCTACCAAGCATGTATCCTAGGGACCAGCATCATTAGGACCTTGGTGAGGCGGCCGTCCAGCTTCCGCTCGTACTCCAGACCCTAAGTTTCCCGTTCCAGCTTGGGTGTGATTTTCTTGGTGTAGGTGAGGCGCCATTGCTCCAGGTAGAGAACCCAGACCATCCCTGGTTGATCGATCAGTAGCACCTGCTTGCGTTTTTTCTGTTCTACGATGTCTACGCCTGGGAGGTTCATCAGACGTAGAAGAGCTGTCGGATGAGGAGTAAGGAGCAGGGCTTCCTCCAGCATTTTGATGCTGTTGTTGAGTAAGCTGAGTCATAAGGTTGGCGTTAGCTTGGATCTGTTTGCTAAGTTGTCTCCTACTCTCCATGAGTTCTCTCATCAACTCGTTGAACTCCGTCCTAGTGACAGCTTCCATTTGATTTTGGGCAGTGATAGTCCCTGCGCCCAGATTAATCTGTTGATTGCTGGGTCCTACTTGTTGGACACTAGCAGTCTCGTTGACATCCGCATTGTGAGAGGCTAATCTAGTTCGTGGTCTTCCCATTATAGAGTTATCGGTAGAAACTCTGAGTAGAATCAACGGATTTCCTGTGAATGACTTGGATCTCCTTCGGGGGATTTCTTCAATCCAGTAGCTACAAAGTAGATCCTAATGGCCTGAGTTCAACTCTCAGTGAAAGCACCAAAATGTTAGCACCATATTTGGTCGCTAACACCCGAAGAAAGGTTTGTGTAGAGAGATTAATGAAGAAGATAAATTAAAACTGTGGAATAACACAATGGAATGCGGTGATAACTATAAGAAATAATAACATCCAATTTATAGTGGTTCGGCGTAACTGCCTAAGTCCACTTTCAGTTTTAATCTTTATTGCTTTTTAGAATAATTGAATACAAATACAATCCGTACACCAACAACTCGAACACAAGTTCAAACTGAAAAAAATAAGTCTCGAAAGTAGCAGAGTCTCTCCAGTGTTCTCCCAAAAAAAGGTCCCTTTCATTGTGCACCTGTCCTTCTATTTATAGGCGAAGATAGGCTGGACTTCCTTCGCGGGCCCAGAAACAAAGTACTTCAGCCCATAGTACGCGACTCTTGTGCACCGAGCTAGGAATGCCAAACAGTAGTTACCGAGCGAGGAATGCCGGTCGAGAATGGCCTGGTCGATCATCAAGTGACTCGAGGTAAACCCTTAGGAGAACCGAACCAGATAGCAGGTTGACTCGGAATGAAGTCATGTCGAATGAGGTAGCTATGCCGAGCCAGGTGTTCATGCCGAACCAGTGAATACCAACCGGTGAAGTAAGGACGAAAGGTACCTAGGCCGAACGAGATGTTCCTGCCGAACGACATTTGAATGTGAGCGAGGCATTTATGCAGAGCGGCATTCGAATGCCGAGATAGGCATTTATGCCAAGCGGCACTTCGTATGTCGTACGAAGTATCTATGCCGAGCGGCACTTGAATGCCAAGCGAGATTTGTACTCCGGGTGAGGCTCTTAGGCCGAGCGGCATGCCTATGCCGAGCGAGGCCCTTAATGGCGAGCGAGGGGTAAATGCTGAGCGACTTGATCTGGTCGAGCGCTAGCGGTCGAATGAGGGATTCCGAACAGTGGCACTCAGGTCAATAACCGGTACCTCATTCCCAAGACAAGTTATTGGGTAACACTATAAAATATTTTAATATTAATTATAAATACACTCGCTCGATGATTCCAGAAAGGATTTTAAAACAAAGATAGAGATTCAAATCTGGAGGAATCCTAATCAAAGAGGTGTCTAACCAAGAAGATAGGCTCGAAAAGGAGATAAGATAATGAAATAACAAAATAGAAAGATGGATAGACTTATATAAATTGCGGGCGACCTTAACCGGGTCAACCGTGACTTCAAGAATAAGAGCGATGCAGAATAAGATTGATCACAAGAGAATTACCCTGGTCGTCTACTAGATTACCTTTAATCATTAAACCTTTAATCATTAAACCTTTAATCATTAAACCTTTAATCATTTCATAAATCCTTCAAATTACCTTTAAAACACTTTATTAATCATTTAAAAACATTTACAAAAGATTTGGGAAAGAACGGTTAAGTTTAAAACTATATTTCAAAAGTTATAGAAAAGTGCTGCGAAAAAGTGCCGTGGAAAGTGCTTTTTAAAGATATATTAATCAAAAAAACTTCTTAGTATTTGCATTTTTTTTTCTCAAATCACTTTTAAAATATTTTAAAACCTTTATATGATTTATTCCACATTTTTAAATATTTTATACATCATTATCAAAGAAACCCAGTTTTGGATCCAGAACTGTAAAATTGGGATTTTTCAAAAAGCTTGTTTTACTCATATTTCAAAATCTTCTTATCAGAATCGCGATTTTCTTCCTTCATTGAAAAATTATTGATATAATAGTTTGGAAAATTATTATCTCGAAGAATTCCGAGCTATATTCCAACTTTTACACTTGTTTGACTTTTATGGCGTGAAATCGCGAACTGTCGTTACACGATGCGCCTATTTTGAACTAAATTTTCCATTTCTTTTCAAACTTCATCAAAACACTTTTAAAAGTTTTATAAAAAATTTCAAATATATTTTAAACCATTTTTAAGGGATTTAACAATTCCATATACACCAATTCATTAATTCAAGGAAAGTGAGTTCCTTTGTGTTTATTGATGTGTATATTCATGACTTGCATATAGTTTAAACATTCATATGAAAACAACCAAACTTGATGATCGAAGCATATTAAACATCCATTTAAATCATCATATCATCATCCAACATATAGTATAATAGTTTAGGAGTTCTCACCTTCATTTTTGCTCGAACTAGTTTTAAAACGGCTATATATCCGCTATCTCGAAATGAAACTCCACGAAATTGAGTTGGATCCTTGAAATGGCTTGGCCTAGCCTTGTTACTTATGTCTAGGTTGGGGAGGGGTGGAGCTCACGACCAAGGGTGGTGGAAGGTGGTGCCTTGGGTTTGGGAGGTGGAGAGATGGAGATTTGAGCTTGTTTTGAGGTTTTTAACTATAGGAGTTCTGTGATTACATTATGATGTTCATATGTTCTTGCATGTCATTGATATAGCATCCAGTAGCAATTAGTTAGTTAACGTTAATTTACTATTACAAAACCTATCAAGGATTAAAACACACAATATGTAGTAATTATTATACGTTTTGTAATAATTCTAATAATCGGTGATATTCTGCTCATATGTTGTTGTAAGATCTGAGGTTTGCATTTTGTTACTGGTTTTTCTACACTTTAAGTCGATCTATATAATAATCTCATGCAGGTTGAATATATTTTTAATTACTGCAGTTGAGTTCAGGAATAAAACTTGACAATAGATACATACGTACTTCAAGTCTTCAACATCATTCTTTAAAATGATTGAGGAATATAGTTGACAGTTATTATAGTCAACAATTGTAGAATTTGTTTAATTACTTCTTTTTTTAGTCAACTTTCCATCTATCAAACTACTTTATAATTTTGTTCCTGTAACGATCCAGAATTTCGATCATTCGAATTTGGAATATTTAATTTATTTTAAATATTGTAAAGTTAAATTTTATAAGTAAAAAACTTATATTTCAAATATAGCGTTTTATTTGATAATTAAATTTGTTAAATTTAATTATTCGAAATTATTTAAATAATTGAATCTTGAATCTAATGTGAATGAAATTGATTTCTAAAGTTGATTTAAAATCTATTTGTATAATAAGGAAGACAGTAAACTTTTAAATTTGAATTAAAAGTGAATAAACATAAATTGGGAATTTTATATTTTTAATTAATGTGTAAAAATAGCTTTTTTGGGACACTGTCTCAGATTTTGATGAAGTTTCATTGGATTCGTAATAGTGAACTATTATATGCCATCGGATTTCATGGCGATTGGACGTACTGTATGGTCATGCGAGTTAGAAATGCATAGAAATTAATTAAAGGAATTTAAATTAAAATAATTTGATTTTGAAAAGTTATCTTCTGTAAATGATGGAATTAGCTCCCGATACATATTCCATTATATTCAAAATAGGGGTATAATGTATAGAAACCCAGGCGGCATGCTTCGTTTGGAGTTCAAAATTTTCATGGATGAATAGTGCCGAGTAAAATTTTCTATAAATAGCCCTCAACTTTCTTCCATTTGGAAACCCTAATCCTAAATCTAATTTCAGCCGCCATTAAAACTAATCCATCCAATGGCAATCATCGATCGGAGCCTCTAGGGGCTGAATTCGCCAATGACTTCAACTAGAAAAATGTAGATCACGACGATACGAGGCAAAATACCGGTTGGATCATCGATTGACGAATCGAGGTGACGGAAAAATACCTCCATTCGTAGTTGCAGGCATGGGTTTTTGGGTTGCGATTTCATCGTGGGTTTGTGCACACGGTGGAGCGCAGGGCGCGAGACGACGCTGGGTTGGCGCGACATCGGCAGCGTTCGTCGTTGGTCAAGCGAGGCGCGATTCAAAGTCAAAAAAAAGGAGGGCGCGATTCGAAGTCAAAAAAAGGAGGGCGTGACCTAGAACTAAGCACGTGTGAGAAAGGGGATAGGAGAAAAGGTTAAAAGTATAAATAATTATTTTAATTAGGTTAATTATATAATTTAATTCTATCGAATGTTTATAAATTCATAATTTTCTCGTACGAGGTCGGTTTCAAGCTCGACAAGTTTGTGTTGCATTCGTATCAGCGTGCACTACGCTATGGAGTTGGATTGGACGAATTCAGAGCTAGTAAAAATTTTGAGTTAAATTGAACGACGTTCAATTTTAATTCAAACCAGAGCGCTTAGTCGATTTCTGGCATTTTTATGAGTAAACTCACCTCTCTGGCCTGTTTATATATTTATATAAGTGGGAATAATTTTAGTTATGATGTTTGTTGCTTGTTTGGATGATATACTATATTTATTAGTTGGTTTGGATATATTTCCGCCTATTGGAGCGGATGAGACCCTGTTATGTTCCTATGTAAGAGTGGATGACCCTTTGTATACGAATCCCACCTCAAAGTAGTTGATTTATATTTTTATGATTATTTTTTGTATGTGCTGCAGAGGACAGGTTGGAGGGATTCAACAGGATTCCTCACCATTTTGATTTTACTTTTCATATATATGCCGATATATGATGTGTTGGATGCCATGTTATTGATTTTGATATGATTTGACTTATTAAGTGCTTTAGTAGCACTTGGCCTTATTTTTTTATTTTGAAATACTAAAAATAATGATTTTATTTAGAAAGGATTTCGAAGAAATTTTGGAAGTATAAATATGTTTTAATAATTGTTGAATTGTTAAAAGAAAGGAATTTATTTTAAATTAGTAAAAGTATGATCTTCTTTGGTATTTTTGATTTACTATTTTGTAAAGTGTTTTTGAATAACAATTTTTAAATAAATTTACAAAAAGGATTTATAATGGTGATATTTTATAAATAAAGAAAAAGATTTATAATCCGAATTTATGAATGTTTTTAAATGGATTTGAAGTTGTTTGGTAAAGGGATTTATAAATGGATTTTATGAATAAATTTGATTATAAAGAAATGGATTTATAAGTAGATTTTGTAGTAAAATTAGTTTTTTTTATAAAAGAATGGATTTATAAATAGAATTTTGTGAATAAGGGAATTTTATAAAATAAATGTTTTATAAATCAAAAGGAGAATTATAAAATAGTTTTATAAATATGAAAATGACTTATGTTGAGATTTAAATATGGATTTTAAATTAAAGGAATGTTTGAAAGAAATGTTTTGATAAAGTTAATGGTTTAAAAAAGCAATGTATCTTTTTAAAGTAAAGGTTTTGGAAACAATAATTCCAAATGAATTAAATAGTTTGAAAAATGTTTTAAAATGTGATAAGTATCGAAAACATAGATTTCAACATTTATTGTTGTAATAGACATTTTCGAGAAGTATGGAAGGCATGGACTATAACACTATTGTTATAGTAAATGATTTTCGAAAGGAAATGATTTATATAATATATGGGATTTTATATATATAATTAATCAAATCCCTATACTAATGTTTTTGGGTTGTCATAACGATGTTTTGCGCAACATTCATTTTGACCCAATAAATAATGATTTGACCTTCCATCGTGAAATATACGAATTGGTTCTTTTGATCGTACTAAAGGCTTGGTGGTGTAGGAGCATTGCTTCCTATAATTAACACCCATCCGGAGGCGTACTAACTTTGGATTTGTACGGTTATAAAAATCTATTTGGCGGTCTTCAAATGGTAGTGTTATGAAATATACTTATACCGTTGATATAAGTATATGGAAATGTTTTCCACTATAGAATGATTGAAATGGTTTTAGAATATATCTCTTTACAGATAATTTGCAGTAAATATTTGGAGATTGATTTAATTAATAAAAGATTTATTAAATGGACCTAGTGGTTGCTTATGTGCTAGATATTATTGTTGCTTTGATAGTTAAATAACCGACTATCAAATTTGGCCTCTTTATCATTGTTAGTCCGAAGAGACCGAAGTTAGATTTATCCGAGAACCACTTCAGACTAATGTATGCATTCGAAAGTGCAGGTTTATGATTATGACTTTAAGAAGAAGATATTCATGATGCAGGGCTACTTGCCACTAGTCCCTCGGGGCGAAATTTACCATATTATGTATGTATGGTGGCAGTAGTGCTTTAGTGTGAAAATCAACGATATGAAAGAGTTCTTGCTACAAATTCTGGGGGTAATTCCCAACAAGATGTGGTAGGAGAGTACCTACGGTTTGTCCTGTTCCTAGACAACTTGTGTGGATGGATGTCTGACATTGCATTGTTAAGATTACATCGTTTGACTTTTATAAACGTACATCTGTTTGGTGACGGAGAAGACAACTTCTCTTAGTTTAACACCCTTCTCTAAGACATACGAGCTCAGAGGTTGTATTTGTGTGAAAGCCGATAGTGATTGAAGGAATGGCAATGTGTCATTCAAAGATGATGCGTTACGTGAAAGGTAATCGTGACCTTAGGCCTCACACCCGGAAATGACCGAAACAGGATAGGTGTGGCAAGGCTATGTGGTTTGCAACCGTTAGGATATGATCATCCCCTTCTAGATATATTTATTTTTGATATGATTTTCAGGTTTTAAATTATTATGTATGTATGCGATGAGGGCCCTCAGATAGGTCGGTAATGACTAAGGTGATGACATATTCGGTTAGAGGAAGAGATAGGCTGGTCTTGTGTTGGTAGAGGTGTAGATGTTTTGTAGGCCTCCATACATTCCCCTAGAAATTTACTGCCAAAAGGTAGTCCCTTCATCTGGTCATTTGTATGGAAATCCATTGTCTACTACGTGCCTGCCAGTGTTTTTGTAGAACCCACTTTGTGGCTAATATGCTGGAATTTAATCAATGTAACAATTTCGACTATGATTAATATTATTTGTATACTAGACACTAGTATAGCATAACAGGATTTGATATGAAAGGTTTTGGTTACCGTAAGGTAAAAACCCGTCCGTGTTTATGTGTGGACGTGGTCTTACGAGATACATTTGTTTTGATAAAGGAAATTTTTTATAACTTTAAAATAAAATTCAGTTGAGATGTGTTTTCTCACGCTGGTTTACCAAACTGATCCGGGCATTCTTCTCTTTCAATGCTCGGGTCAGACCGAGTATATTTACAAATTTAGATTTGGATGCTTTGGAGCTTCAGCAGGCGAGCTGGAGGTCTTCTGGTCGTATTCACGTATATGTTTATTTTTCCGCTGCATTGTTGTTAAATTATCAGCAATTGTAAGGACAAGTTATTATAACTGTCTAAGCTGATGATTAGTGATTGATTGTTGTACTCTGAAGGATGTATGTACGTATATTACAGTTTATGTTTTGTAAAGATCATTGATATTATATTATATGTTGTTCCACTGCGATTGTGAGGTTCTGTAATTGTTTTTAGTTTCTCTTTCTTCTGTTAGTTTCTTCTTCTTTCTCTTCTTCTCTTCTTCTCTTCTTCTTCTCTTCTCTTCTCTTCTCTTCTTCTTTCTTTCTTTTTCATGATGATCAATCTATCCGTTCGGTTTGGGTTGGACATGTGTAGTTTATTATCAGCTCGAATCGAGATGGATTTACGGGCTACCACATTTAGTATCAGAGCTTAGGATTGTGCCAACACCTAGGTTTTGGTGGGTACTCATTATAGATAGGGTTAGTAATGCCCTAGATTGAGTTTGATCGTATATATATAAGCGCGTATTTTTTAGTGATTATAAAAATGTTTTATATTGTTTTAATTTATCTGTTGAGTGGCTTATGAATTCTAGTGGATACGTGGGATGTCATGTCATCGATAAGGACTTCTAAATGCTTGAACAAGGCAAACCGACACAGTATTGTCTTAAAGTGGGTAAATGAAATAATTTTACCCGAATTATATTTTATATATAAAGGAATAGTCTTTCAAAAGTTATTGTAGTTATATATGGTGTGTTTGGTTGTTAGTGAATGGTAATATTTGATTATTATTTGTTGTTTGTATTCTAATAAAGTTATTATTATTATAATGTAAACAAAGATAAACAAATAAGAAATGATTTTATATAACCAAAGTTAAATAAGTGAAATTATATATAAGTATAAATTTATAAATGAAATTTTTAAGAATAAAAAGAATTTAAAAGAAATAGAAAAAGAACTAAACTCACTTTAGTCGTTGGAAAATAATTCGGGTGATGACTGCAACATCATCAGTATTCATTTTCGAGTCTCTAAGTGATAAATGGCTATCTTAATAATTTACTACTGGAGTTGTGTTTTGATTAAACACGTTTTGATTGTAAAA
The DNA here is from genome assembly GCA_030737815.1 of Allium fistulosum. Taxonomy (NCBI): domain Eukaryota; kingdom Viridiplantae; phylum Streptophyta; class Magnoliopsida; order Asparagales; family Amaryllidaceae; genus Allium; species Allium fistulosum. The sequence continues at coordinate 873,835,340 of CM060905.1, read as the reverse complement.
TTCCAAGTATACTTTGATGAATATACAAAAATAAGATTTTGAAATTATAATTAAAATAGTATAGATAAGAAATAAGTTTACAACTTATGAATTTGAACAGGAAAGTAAAACCGAATTTTAAAATGGTTGAACATTTTGGTTAAGCAAACAAAATGAAATTTGAAAAGGATAAGTAAAACAAATTTTTAGTTTGTTGAACGTGAATGTTAAGAGAAAAAGAAAATCTGAATTTGAATTATAAAATGAAATTTAACTCAAGATTTAGTAAAGTGGGATAAAAACGAGCTAAATAAATTAGAATTTGACTTTTGAAGTGAAGGTGAACTTAAAGTTATAGAATGCAATTCAATTTAAGTTATAAATAGAATTGAATATGAACTTAAGTTTTGAAGTGAAAATAAACAAAAGAAGTGTTGTATAAAATATTTATAAACTTAAGTAAATAATCTTAAGGAATGGTAATTAAGTGTTGTTAGTATTTAAAGAAAGTATACTAAGTAAATGGAATATAGAATGAAATGTTGTTAAATATAAATTGAATTTTAAGTGAATATTAATAAGTGAATGTTAATGAATTGAATGTAAATAAAAGAATTGGGAATAAAGAATGAGATATAATAAGAAACCAATTGGAATAAATACATAAGTTGAACGTATATCATTTTATTCGCATAACTGTTTGATCCAGATTCGAATATACGATTTCATGGTGATTTACACCGATCCGAGTTAGGATTTTTCACTCGATTTCTTGACGGCGAACACTAGATATGGATTTTTGATTGATTCTAATATTCTCTATCATAATATATGGCTATGCAAGTAGAATGACAGTTTTCTAATCAAGGAACCAGATCTGAGTCCGCATTAGAGTGGTCATGTGAACGATACAAGTTCGAAAGTGAAATTGTGTGATCGAGTGAGCGATCAAGTATGGTTTTGCGTACGGATGATATATCTACATTGTACGGGCTTTAATAAATTAAATGTTCACATTAGAAAATGAAAATTGATACGGTTATGAATTAATTGGATGAATATTAATTGTTTGATGGTTTCTTTTGTTCCATTTGCTATATTTGCATATAGTTGTTGTATAATATATGTTATATATTGATATTACTTTCTATATACATTTTCCCATTTGTTGTTGAGTGTTTAGTAGGTGTCGATGGCGTATACTTCGCATTTGGAGCTTGCTTTCACATTATATTCGTTGTTTATGCTTGCTAATATAATTAAAGGTACACATCTCGGGTTATATAACGTACTTTTATATTTTTTTCCCTACGGGATGCCTCATCCTCGAAGATGAGATGTATATTGTGATTATATATATTGTATATTTCTACGATAGAACCGTGCAAAGGAGACGCTGGCGAAATTTTCCGTAAATTTAAGGCGTTGGAAATTTTTTGAGAATTTTCAGAAAAAATTTAAATAACTAAAAATTTGACTTTTTGAGTCATAACTTGTAATGGTATTAGTTGGTTTTGGAAAGATAAATATGAATTTAAGGATTGAGAAAATGTGATAACAAAGTTTTAACTAATTTTTTTTGAAAAGTTAATGGGTTGTGTGGCATTTTTCTTACTTGGTAATTTCGATGATGAAATCACTACAACAAAACAACCATATTACAACCTTTCATTTACAACTAACAAAAATTGACAGTTGTAATAAGTATTTTTTAACAACTAATTTATTTCAACAGTTGTAATAGGTATTTTGTAACAACTGTTTTATTTCAGCAGTTGTAATAATGGCATTTATAACAACCATGTTTGTATAGCAGTTGTAATATTTATTTATAACAACGGTCTTCAAGAGTTGTAACAAATGTTATATTTCCTCACATAGGGGGCTTTCAATCTCCCTCCATTCATTTCTTCGGCCGCCCAAACCTGAAAAAAATTACATCGCTCCTTTCCTTTTTCTCAAAACTTAAACGCCAAAACAAATATAATCCAGCAAAAAAATTTGTTTTCCCTCCTTGTAATAATTTAGTCGCAGATCCAAAAAGCCTTAAATCATCGTCGTCGTCGATAGCAGGCCGCCCTATCGCTCCTAGCTAGATCGTTCGTGCTCGCCGCTTGTACACGCTCGTATTATCGCTCATAGGTTTGATCTTTTTCATTCTTTTCTAATCTGCTATTTTAATTTTGTTTCCCTGGATTGATTAATTGTACGCGCTCGTGCTATCATTTGTTCGCGCTCGTGCTATAGCTCATAGCCCTAAATTATATGTTTTTTAAGAGAGGGTGAGAAAGTCATATTGAAAGCAGCTAATATCAAGTTGTTTCCAAAAGCAAAAAAGCTTGATGCTTATGAGCATGCCCCATTTAATATGTTTGTGGTTCTCACTTAACTTTTACTGCAAAAAACCAATCATGTTTTGTACATGAATAACGTATTTTTGTTGTTGAGATCTGATATTCATATATCGTTGTATCCTGTCCTTGATTCCATTCTTTTGTCAACTATTTTATTTTAGAATATTCATTGTTAATTTTACTTGAAATATGCATTGCAATGTAGCAATAACATTGGGTTCTTAATGCAAATATAAAAATTGTTATAAAATAACTAAATTGCACCAGCTTGAGTAAATCACAGAGCAAGTGTGTGTTTCCGCTTAAATTGCACCGGTTTGGCCAACATGCACACACATATACATCTATGTATGTATGTCCATCTATGTGTAAATTTTGTTATCTTTTTCATATATCTAAATTATGTGGGACAAAGATGTTTTTTGTTAAAGAGTTTTTAGTTGATGAAGGTTCTTAGTAACTTAGTTTTACTGGGTTTTCATACTGCTTCTTCTTCTTGCTGTTGCATGAACATGCCCATGATTTTCATGTATTTTTCATATGTTTTTTTGACTAGTTGAGCCTAGCTAGAACAAAATCAGCTAGAATGTGGAAAGAGGGACATTAATGTGTAATATTTAGACAAATAAGAGAAATACTGTACTTAATGAGAGAGAATGCTATGACTATATAGATAGCTAGTAACATGCTTTGGGTATGTACAAACATATTAAAGATGGAGATAAATGTAGGTGATGTGGAATGTGACTATTAGCACTCCATCTCTATAACCCAGCTTCACTAAAATAAACCTACTATTTTCAACTTTGTAACTTACATAAACATTACAAAAAGGACTGTATATCATGATTATAAGGAATAGTATTTTTTGTATTACCCAAATCCTATATTTGGAGCCTTCAGCACCGGAACATTTTATTACTGCCTTCTTTTTCACCAGAACATGAATATGGGTCTTTCCTGTATTTAGAAATAGATGAATCATTTACAGGAAAGATTTGTGATCGTTATGAGTAGATGTTTGTTCTTTCAAAAGATATGACTATTAGATGAATCATTAATCATCCACAAGTGAAAAAATAGAATTTTTTGAGACTGGTATACAAGCAACAGTTATATGTACTGCTCAATCCATGAAACAGCCGAAAAGCTTTTAAAAAATATGTAATTATATATCTAAGTTTTTAATTTGACATTCTTCATGTAAATTGTTATGCGTAACTTGTATTATAATTCTTTATGTAAATATGTAATCATAGAAATCTTATTGTTATTGACATTTTAAGAACAAGTGTAGATTTTTAAAATTGACGTATAGAGAGGAGTTGTTGTGTTGATATGTAATCTGTTGTGTTAGGGAAACAAGGACACTACAAGAAAAACCTATTTTATAACGTAGAATTTGCAACGTTTCAGGGAACTGTTGTAAAAAGTCGAAGGTTTTACAACATTGTTTGCTAAACATTGTAAACTATTTTTAATGACAACATTTTTTGAATATATGTTGTAAATACAATATTTTTTACAACCTTTGTCTAAAAAGTTATGAAAAATACTATTTAACAAGTTTCTTTATGCTTCTTCTTTAACAGCATCCATTAATTGTTGTTTGATTACACAAAATTGATAGTGTGTATATTTGTTGTAAAATGAATTTTGTAACGACATCTATAAAATGTTTTTCTCCCTTGAGCATGGTTAATGATATAGTTAAAGATGTGTCTTAGGGGAATTTATGTAATTTTTTAATATAGAATCTTGTTTGAACTAATGTATGCATCTGGTTTATTTTTCCTTTATATACGTTGATTTAATGTCCATTGAAGATGAAAAATGTTCAAAACTATATTTTTCCCACCGTATAATTCTTCCAAATTTCAAACTTTTACCCATGAAATTCAAACGACCGATCCAAATTGGATTTTGGAACATATGTAGAAATTGGGATATACTGTATCAACAAATGATGGTAAAATTGGAAAATTGATTTTTTGCTACATGTAGTGTAATCAGTATTGATATCGCAAATAGCAATACCCTTTAAAATAATTGTTAATAGTCTTTTACCGAGATGCATAGTTATTTTTCTAATAAATTTCCACTGACAAGAAGTACCAATTTTTCTTCATTACTTTTTTAATACAACTTTTCATGTTTATTGATGCCTAAAACTACGGTGTACAAAAATTTCTTCGTTTGTGGTTTGTACCACAAAAATGAATTTGAGGCATCAAACAGGAGGTGACTTAATTGTATTGGTTACTTTATGGGTAGATATTGAGTGGTATGTTTTGATTTTTCTCAAAATGAGTTGTTTGAAGAACAACAATAAGTTTAAGCAGCCCTTTGTGTTTTGTTTTATGTTGATGGAGCCTCTCTTTATTTCTTGATAGTTACAGGCTTTTTACAAAAAATGTCATTTTTTGTAAATAATAATAGAAAAATAGAAATACGTATTTCTTTCTCCCGATTTCTTCTCTTTCATACATGTCTGGCTCTTTCCAAGGGAATGCCATTTTTTCTCATCATTTTATTCTATTCCAGGCATTGTTATATCACCGTCACAATATTTAGAATTCATTGAGTTTGTTTTATTGTTTTCCATCGTGCATTAAGAATTGAATTTAGTATTATCATAAAAACCATTGTTAAGAGTACAACAACACTCTATTCCTTCTCCTACCAAACAACATTTTAACCCCCAACCTATTGAATGTGTATGTGGTATTTGGGATAGTAATAATATAGACCGTGCTTTTGTAACGACTAGAAATTTTCAACCATTCGCATCCATACATGTCGGATTTGAATTGCTCAAAATATCAGATTGTTAATTTAAATTTGGCAAAACTCAGCATATACAGTAAATTAAATAATCACAGACACAGAGTAATATAAAAATAAGCAGTGGAAACAAATGAATAGTAGTTCATGAAGCTACTATATATATATAACAGAGTTATATAAGATACAACTAAAGTCTCGAATACAAAGAAGTCTAAATACAATAGTCAAATACAAGATCAGAATACATCACTGGAATCAACTGAATAACAGAAAGCTAGATAGATAGCTGGATCTCCAAGCGAAGCTCCAACTCCAAAGGTGAGTCTCGAAGACTGAACCACTCAGACTGACTCGAGTGTAAAGCAAAACACAAAACACTTGAGTCGGGATTAACATTCTTATATCAATAAATCCAACTCAAGTGAAATATCAACTGAAATACAAGTAACTCAAAGGATGTTTGGGATAACCATCCTCTAAGGATCCGTTAAACTATCTACTATGTAGTAATACGCTATTATAATATGTCTAAAGTAAAGCAAACTATTAAAATAGCGTTAAGGCTTTACATATTCCACCTTAATACATTTTATATATTCCCATATTCTATACAATACCGTAATCTCCCCCGTAATGGGCGTCGTCAGAGGGCACTCCATAGGTATGGTACAAAACAAACTCGTAGTAAAGCACGCTAGGGTAGGTGACATGGCACAACAAGGCAATGCCAGGGTAGATATACCAATTACGCATCCGGACTGGTGGTAACGCATTGCAGCCACTACCGCCCACCTCGAGCCACACTCCCAAAAATCAAAGGGTGCGCACCAAATCAATCACAAGGTAATAGAATGGCATACGATGGAGTGTGTCCGATCAGAGGAGCTACCTCATTGGCCCGGAATCGCTCCTGTTTTAGCCACCTTATGCCAACTCACGGGAGTCGGGTCCACGTATATACCTCATATAGGATCGTCGCTGCCATCCTACTTCATTCTGGAATCTCCACCGCGTACACATTGTTAAAGTGGTTTTTGGTATCGACAGAAAGAATGCCCATATCCGATCCCGGTCTCTTTAACAACCAATCGTTATTATAACACCGTGGTCATTTCAAAATAGTTTATACTTAAAAACCAAAATATCATTTTCATTTCAAAAACCAAATCAATACGATATCATTTTCACTTCAAATATATCCATTTCCAAAAATCATATCACTTTCCAAAGTTATAGCGCTTTCGAAATCATAAGTCTTTTAAAATCAAAACACTTTGGAAATCAAAACCTTGAAATTCATAACACTTTGAAATCATAGCTTTGAAATAATAACATTTTGGAATCCATAACACTTTCCTTTAAACAGTTTAGATATTAATAATAGTATATAAAATAAATAGTTTATAAAATAAAAATAGTTATAAGTTAAAACAATTAATATTAAAATAATTAGTATATTTAAAATAGTTTATATCAAAGAATAGTTTATAAAGTAAAATATATAAATAGTTTTAAATATGATTTAAAATTACTTTATATAATAAAATAGCTTCCTCAACTTTCAAAAATCAATTCAAATCAGTTCGAATTCCAATTTCAAATTTAATCCAATCTCAAATCATCAATTTCAATTTCAATTCAATTAAACATTTCAAATTATATCGATTTCAAATACCGATTTGAACCACAAATAAACCATTTCAATTTCAATATATTTCAATGCTTTAAATATTCAACATTTCAAAACTAAATTCGATAATTATATATATATATATATATATATATATATATATATATATCAAGTTCACTTTACTATTATTTAGTTTTGAAATATTTACTTAATAATTTCAATAACAATCTAAATACAACTTCAATTTACAAATTTAAATGAACAAAATATCCCATTTCAATTTATGTAGATTTGAAAAATTCATTTAAGTCACTTTTAGTAAAATTCAAGTTATAAAACATATCTTAAAATTTCAAATTTAATAAATTTCAAATCAAACTTATTTAAGTATAATTCTTTTCAAATTTAAATTCCAAATCAAATTCAAATTTATCTATCAACCTGAAACATTATAAACTCTATATTTGAAAATATAAATTTTACATAAATACTTAAACATATCTTATATTGATTAAATCAACTTTATTAAATCAACTTTAATAAATCTTTAAAATCAATATTTATTAAAACCATATATTTCTTTTCAAAACCATAGAAATCATTTTCAAAATATGTATATAGACCAACAGTGTCAGTATATAGTTTTCTACCCTATGGTCAAGTGATACGGATATTTATCATTTCAATCCGTAATTTAAATATATATATGGGTATATATCTTTTCAACCCCCAATCCCAAATTCAATTAAATGAAAATCGCTTGGGTTTATCATTTCAACCCATAACAATTTTCTCATATTCTATAGATCGTTCGGGTATGTATCATTTCAACCCATAGTGAATTCTATACTAACAGGGAACTTGTAGAGTGATAACAGATATGATAAAAATATAACAGGCATATATCATCAATATAAATAACAGATAATGGTGTCAGATGTCACAGGTGAAACAAATGAATAGTAGTTCATAAAGCTACTATATATATAACAGTGTTATATAAGATACAACTAAAGTCTCGAATACATAGAAGTCTAAATACAATAGTCAAATACAAGATCAAAATACATCACTGGAATCAACTGAATAATAGAAAGATGGATCTCCAAGCGAAGCTCCAACTCCAAAGGTGAGTCTCGAACACTGAACCACTCAGTATGACCCGAGCGTAAAGCAAAACACAAAACAATCGAGTCAGGATTAACATTCTTATATCAATAAATCCAACTCAAGTGAAATATCAACTGAAATACAAGTAACTTAAAGGATGTTTGGGATAACCATCCTCTAAGGATCCGTTAAACAATCTACTATGTAGTAATACGCTATTATAATATGTCTAAAGTAAAGTAAACTATTAAAATAGCGTTAAGGCTTTACATTTTCCACCTTAACACATTTTATATATTCCCATAGTCTATACAGTATCGTAATCTCCCCCGTAATGGGCGTCGTCAAAGAGCACTCCATAGGTATGGTACAAAACAAACTCGTAGTAAAGCACGCTAGGGTAGGTGACACGGCACAACAAGGCAATGCCAGGGTAGATATACCAATTACGCATCCGGACTGGTGGTAACGCATAGCAGCCACTACCGCCCACCTCGAGCCACACTCCCAAAAATCAAAGGCTGCACACCAAATCAATCATAAGATAATAGAATGGCATACGATGGAGTGTGTCCGATCAGAGGAGCTACCTCATTAGCCCGGAATCGCTCCTATTTTAGCCACCTTATGCCAACTCACGGGAGTCGGGTCCACATATATACCTCATATAGGATCGTCGCCACCATCCTACTTCATTCTGGAATCTCCACCACGTACACGGTTGTTAAAGTGGTTTTTGGTATCGACAGAGAGTATGCCCATATCTGATCCCGGTCTCTTTAACAACCAATCGTTATTATAACACAGTGGTCATTTCAAAAAAGTTTATACTTCAAAACCAAAATATCATATTCATTTCAAAAACCAATTCAATACGATATCATTTCACTTCAAATATATCCATTTCCAAAATTAATATCACTTTCCAAAGTTATAGCGCTTTCGAAATCATAAGTCTATTAAAATCAAAACACTTTGGAAATCAAAACCTTGAAATTCATAACACTTTGAAATCATAGCTTTGAAATCATAACATTTTGGAATCCATAACATTTTCCTTTAAACAGTTTAGATATTAATAATAGTATATAAAATAAATAGTTTATAAAATAAAAATAGTTATAAGTTAAAACAATTTATATTAAAATAATTGGTATATTTAAAATAGTTTATATTAAAGAATAGTTTATAAAGTAAAATATATAAATAGTTTTAAATATGATTTAAAATTACTTTATATAACAAAATAGCTTCCTCAACTTTCACAAATCGATTCAAATCGGTTCGAATTCCAATTTCAAATTTAATCCAATCTCAAATCATCAATTTCAATTTCAATTCAATTAAACATTTCAAATTATATTGATTTCAAATATCGATTTGAACCACAAATAAACCATTTCAATTTCAATATATTTCAATGCTTTAAATATTCAACATTTCAAAACTAAATTCGATAATTATATATATATATATATCAAATTCACTTTACTATTATTTAGTTTTGAAATATTTACTTAATCATTTCAATAACAATCTAAATACAACTTCAATTTACAAATTTAAATGAACAAAATATCTCATTTCAATTTATGTATGAAAAATTCATTTAAGTCACTTTTAGTCAAATTCAAGTTATAAAACATATCTTAAAATTTCAAATTTAATAAATTTCAAATCAAACTTATTTAAGTATAATTCTTTTCAAATTAAAATTCCAAATCAAATTCAAATTTATCTTTCAACCTGGAACATTATAAACTCTATATTTGAAAATATAAATTTTACATAAATACTTAAACATATCTTATATTGATTAAATCAACTTTATTAAATCAACTTTATTAAATCTTTAAAATCAATATTTATTAAACCATATATTTCTTTTCAAAACCATAGAAATCATTTTCAATATATATATATATATATATATATAGACCAACGGTGTCTGTATATAATTTTCTACCCTATGGTCAAGTGATATGGATATTTATCATTTCAATCCGTAATTTAAATATATATACGGGTATATATCTTTTCAACCCGCAATCCCAAATTCAATTAAATGAAAATCGCTTGGGTTTATCATTTCAACCCATAACAATTTTCTCCTATTCTACAGATCGTTTGGGTATGTATCATTTCAACCCATAGTGAATTCTATACTAACAGGGAACTTGCAGAGTGATAACAAATATGATAATAATATAATAGGCATATATCATCAATATAAATAACAGATAATGGTGTCAGATGTCACAGGTGAACAGATACAGATAACAGCATATATATACATATATAACAATGTAAATAACTAACAGCAGCATATTTCAATTGACGTTTCAATTGAAATCCAATTTAATAAATATAAGAACGTTAATCGTGAGTGATTGCTCACCTTTCGAGGTTGGAGACGAACGAAAATAGAATGAGTTACGGAATGCAAGCACTTCAAAAGTAAAGCTAGATTGGCACAAATTCGAAGAACAGATCTGATAAATAAGAATTGACGAAATCAAATCAGAAACGGATCGATGAGGCTGAATGGTATAAGTGAACTTATATATAGTTATAGATAAATATATATAAAATCGTATTCTAATTTCAAACGTATATTCAATTTAATATACATATGTATCAAAATCCATTGTTTTAAATTAAACACATATATAATGTAATTTAGAATCAAACTCAAGTATAAAAGAATAAACAAGCAGATTGCATAACTATATACGTAATATGTACATTAAAACATTCTATACATTATCTATATATATACTAAACACCAATGCAGACCATAAACAAGAACAAAGTATGAATCTAGGTGAAATAGAATGCAAGTCGACTAAAAATAAAACATCCATGCAATTTAACATATTATTAAATTTATATGAACTAACCTTGTCCATTCATGCAACTGTCAATATATATATATATCCTATACACTGTCACAACTGGCTTCGGCCAAAGTATACAAATTATGCTATATATATATATTCCATCTTATAAAGAGAGGAGCTAACTACTATATAATAACATAGCATGCCCCATACAAATTTAGAAACATATAAACATTATATAAAATATTTTTCTTCTTACAGTACATATGCGACCACTTCAAATATCATGTATATATTACTATTCTAGAAAAAATATAACTTATGTATATTTATACAAACTATATGTGTAGTATACATATAAAAAGTACTTCAAACCCAAACTGCCTGTACATATATATAATATGGACTAGTATACTTATATAACTAACATGCTCCAAGATTTTATACTATAATATTGTAAACCAGATCTTACATATATTCGCATATTTAAAACTGTAAAAGTAGAATATAAACAAACAGATATGTAATCAAACATATGAAATAAAACAGTTATATCAATACATTAACAGATAAAATAAGCGTATATATATATATATGTATATCATAATATATATATTAACCTTCATTCGATACTGAAACATTACAGTATATATATACAAATCAAAATTTTCAAAACCAAACTGTAACATATATATACACTTAACATATTATCATATAACAACAACTTTTATACTTAACTTATATAACTATATATATATACCCACAAACAGATAATATAGCTTATATAATATATATATAGAGAAAATAGGTCCTCACTTATATAACTTATATAATAACTTATACCTGCACAACAGGTATAAAGAAGGCTCGAGTATAGACATGTGTGGCACAGGCCGAGGGGAGGAGTGGTTAGGCTGGTCTCGGCCATGGATGGTTGCTCAGAAGCTTTGGCTTCACGGTGAGTAGGTGGGTAGGCGGTGGGTTCGAAGGGGTTGAGGTCAGTGGGCACGCGGGTGAGATGCGATGCGTGCTAGCTGAAGGGAAAGAGAGGAGACGAGAGGGTTGATATGGAGAAGGCAAAAATGAACAGGCTTGAAAGGAAGAAGATGACGTGGGGGGGTTATCTCAAAAGCTAATGTACAAATATGATGAGCAAAGTTAATGAACGAACTTTGCAAGCTATTGAACCGATTGGAATAGCAAAAGCCAAAAAAATTGGGAAAGATGGAAGGTTAGTGACTGAACATTTCACGATAAATAACCAATGGTCACAAATAAACAAAAGGGCACGGAACCGGTACCGATACGGTTACTGTTTTTTTCTCGTGGATTCCGTGGCATATCGGACTTCAAAACACAGAATTGACTATACCGTAGCGGTCAGCACGACGAGATGATCAGAATGGTATACAGATATTAGTGGTACGATCATCCGGTCAAAAGTCGATAATCGGTACCGAAAATGCTGCTAATTTGTCAGAAATAAGATGAACGGAGCAATATAATTCCAAATTTGGAGAAACGAAATATGACGTCTCACTCAGAAGATGATTTACAAATTTTTTATAGGAAAATATTCAGGTTTGGAAAATAGTTTATTACCATCACATATTAACGGATTTAAATTGAAATAGAATTACACAATAAAATAAACTTCAACATTATCTGATGAAAATTTACCAGTTGCTATGTTTAAGAAGACGTAGTCCAAATATAAAAAATTTATTTTAAAGTTTTATTTTTTAAATTTCACAAAATTTCAATTAATTATGTTATTAAAACTGTTAAAATTTACGGGTCGTTACAGTTTTCCTAAAATTAATACATGCATGAATGTTTAAGTGTATGGCTATTTAAGTATGCATGAATATATTTTTTGTAGGACCGTATGTTTTCTTCTTTTTCTTTTTTGGGGTTGGTTTTATATATTAGCATAGAAAAATTAATGTTTTTAATATATTATTATTTTGCCCGACGCAAAATCATTGTTCCATCCAAATTTTATTTATTGATTACGCACCTTATAATTTTGTTCATGTGAAGTAAAAGGTGACAAATTTGGAACATAATTGCCAATTTAATTTTTTAATCATTGCGGTTTCGACTGCATGGAAATTGATTGTTGGAGGCGTCTGATCTACTTCGTTAGCTGAATCTTTCATAAAATTTGACTCTATGCTTTTATTTCATCCTAGATTTGTTTATTTTGATACAAGTCATTATGAAATTCTTTCATATGGTAGGAATGTCTAGCGATCTCAAAAATCCATGAGAACTTTGCATTTCAATGCTTGGTTTTATCTTTTGTAGGTTTTAGTGGCCACAAACATGAGTTGTTGGCCTGGAGGCAAAATTGATTTGCCTAGCTTGAAAGGTAGATATTAGTGCAAATTTATTTATGTTACCAAAATATTGATATATCTTTATTTTGCCTTCATGTTACACTACTCCTTTATTTTTCCTTTTCAGTCTCACTCAATGCGATATTGTAAGGATCCACTCGAAGAGGATAAACTTGATGTTGGGGATGCATTAAAGTAAACTGCAGGGACAATGAGTTGTGTCTCCGGTGCAAAAGTCAAGGCAAGTCTGTGCATTTTTGATAGTAAACTAGATATATGGTTAATAATGAACGAATTAATTAATTATTATTGTTACTGTTTAAATTGAAAATATTATTGCCATGCCATGCTGTATAAACTTCCTGGCCAATTCTCTTACAGCTTTAGCAGATGCTATTTTATAGACATGGACTGCTAGTCTCACACCATGTTGATTGATAATAGAAGGGAATTTTTTTGCATTAACTTGGAATTTTGTTAATTCAAATTCCCTACCAATTAAGTGGATGTAAGCTTAACTAGGTTTGTGATGTGAAATTGAATTTTTATTCAAACAAAATAACGTTTCAGGCTGTGCACACATAAAGGTACATGTCATACAACAGACAGTAATAAGTGGAGGTACTAATGAATGCATTTGCTGAGTAGGACAATAAAAGACATTTGGGTATGAATGTTGATGGTTGAAATGCAAGACCATATACAGATCACGCACATTTAACAATTGCTTGACTATAGCAAATGGTTGTTTCTGTTTGGTACAGATTTATGTGATTAATCAAAATTTCGAATTCAAATACACATAAAATCAAGTCAAACAGAGACTTCCATCATATAGTCATGAAGTTGCATAGATATGAATGTAATATAGGATATAGGTAGATTATTTATAAAAAATTAACTAATGTATCTCACCAGTCATCACAGCCTTTTACACAAGTTATGCATGTTTATAACACTTAAAAAATATCCCAGTTCAAGAATAGGACTTTGTGTTATTTTTATGCTACAAAGGTTACATACGTCAGTTTTTGCGCAATCGTTCTCATTTCCACAATTTGATTTTTCTTCTTCCCCGTTTTTGCTTTCTTTTGTTTTTTTCCTCCTCATCCGTACAAAGAATTTATGCTATGGAGCTATACAAGATTACAAATTTTAAGAAATGAAAAGTGAAATTTGGTGCAACTGTCATCACTAGTTGTAGTACATCCTACAACAGCTATTACAAACTATTGTAAAATGTTAACGCAACAGGCGAATACAGTTGTTAAAATATTTATTGCAAGTGTCGTAAACAGTTGTAAATAAGTGTTTTACAACTACGAAAAGCCGTTGTAAAAGATTCTATTACAACACCGGTTAGCAGTTGCAAAAGAGTCTTATAACAACTGATTTTGACTATTGCGATAAACTTTAATACAAGTGCAAATAGTAGTTGTAAAAAGTCTTTTACAACTGCCGAAAGTTGTTGTAAATAAATCTTTTACAATTGCTATTTGCAGTTGCAAAAGGGCTTATTACAACTGCTTATGCAACTGTAGGTGACCGTTGTAAAATAATCCCACTCTATTACAACTTCGGATATAAAGACTGGCGGATGGCAGTTGTAATAGACCTATTACAACTGTTTTTGGCAGTTTTGAAAGGGTATTTTTGTTGTAGTGAATTCTTCTAAGGAGAGGAGAATGTAATGACCCAGAATTTCGGTTATTTGAATTTGGAATATTTAATTTATTTTAAATATTGAAAAGTTAAATTTTATAAGTTAAATAACTTATATTTCAAATACAGAGTTTTATTTGATAATTAAATTTGTCGAATTTAATTATTTGAAATTGTTTAAATAATTGAATCTTGAATTTATGTGAATGAAAATGATTTCTAAAGTTGATTTAAAATCTATTTGAATAATAAGGAAGATAGTAAGTTTTTAAATTTGAATTAAAAGTGAATAGACAAAAATTGAGAATTTTATATTTTTAATTAATGTGTAAAAATAGTTTTTTGGGGCATTGTCTCGGATTTTGATGAAACCGGTTTCATTGGATCCGTAATAGTGAATTATTATATACCGTCCAATTTCGTGGCGATTGGAGGTATCGTTTGGTCGTTCGAGTTCGGAACGCATAGAAATTAATTAAAGGAATTTAAATTAAAATAATTTGATTTTCATGAAAAGCTGTCTTTTGTATATGTGGAATTCTCTCCCGATACATATTCCATTATGTTCGAAATAGAGGTATAACATATAAAACGTCAAGTGGCATGCTTCGTTTGGAGTTCGAAATTTTCACGTATGAATAGTGTCGAATATTTTTTATAAATAGCCCTCAACTTTCTTCCGTTTGCAAACCCTAATCCTAAATCTAATTTCAGCCGCCATTAAAACAAATCCATCCAATGGCCATCATTGACCGGAGCCTCTAGGGGCCGAATTGGCCAACGACTTCAACTAGGAAAACGTAGAGCACGACGATACGAAGCAAACTACCGGTTGGATCGTTGATTGGCGAACCGAGGCAACGACCAAATGCCTCCATTTGCAGCTGCAAGCATGATTTTTTGGGTCACGATTTCGTCATGCATTCGTGCGCGCAGCAGAGGGTAGGGCACGAGGCGGCACTTGGGGTGGCGCGGCATCGGTGGCGTTCGTCGTTGGTCAGGCGGGGCGCGATTCGAAGCAAAAAAAACAAAGGAGGGTGCGACCTGGAACTGAGCGAACGCGAAAAAGAGGATAGGAGAAAAGGATAAAAATTTAAATAATTATTTTAATTATGTTAATTATATAATTTAATTATATCAAATGTTTATAAATTCATAACTTTCTTGTATGAGGTCGGTTTCGAGCGCGACAAGTTGTGTTCGTATCAGCGAGCACTACGCTATGGAGTTGGATTGGACGAATTTGGAGCTAGTAGGAAGTTTGAGTTAAATTGAACGACCGTTCAATTTTAATTCAAACCGGAGCGCTTAGGCGATTTCTTGCAATTTTGTGAGTAAATTCACCTCTATGGCCTGCTTATATATTTATATAAGTGGGAATAATTTTAGTTATGATGTTTGTTGCTTGTTTGGATGATATACTATATTTATTAGTTGGTTTGGATATATTTCCACCTATTGGAGCGGATGAGACCCTAATATGTTCCCGTGTAAGAGCGGGTGGCCCTTTGTATACGAATTCCGCCTCGAAGTGGTTGATTTATTTTTATGATTATATGTTGTATGTGATGTAGGGGGATAGGTTGGAGGGATCTAACAGGATTCCTCACCACTGTTGATTTTACTTTTCATATATATGCTGATATATTATCTGTTGGAGGCCATGTTATTGATTTTGATATGATTTGACTTATTTAGTGCTTTAGTAGCACTGGGCCTTATTTTTGGTATTACTAAAATGATGATTTTGATTTAAAAAGGATTTTGAAAGTATAAATATGTTTTAATAATTATTGAAGTATTAAAAGAAAGGAATTTATTTTAAATAAGTAAAAGTATGACTTTCTTTGGTATTTTTGTTTTACTATTTTGTAAAGTGTTTTTGAATAATAATTTTTGAATAAATTTTACAAAATGGATTTGTAGAAGAGAAATGCTATAAATAAAGAAATAGATTTATAATCGGAATTTATGAATGTTTTAGAAAAGGATTTGAAGTTATTTGGTAAAGGTTTATAAATGGATTTTATAAATAAATTTGATTATAAAGAAATGGATTTATAAGTGGATTTTGATAGTAAAATCGGTTTTTTATAAAAGAATGGATTTAAAAATAGAATTTTGTAAATAAATGAATTTTATAAAATAGATGTTTTATAAAATCAAAAGGAGATATATAAAAATAGTTTTATAAATATGAAAATGACTTATGTTGAGATTTAAATATAGATTTTATATTAAAGGAATGTTTGAAAGAATTTTTTTGATTAAGTTAATGGTTTTAAAAAGAAATGTATATTTTTAAAGTAAAGGTTTTGGAAATAATAATTTCAAATGGAATTAAATAGTTTTAAAAAATGTTTTAAAATGTGATAAGCATCGAAACATATATTTCAACATTTATTGTTGTAATAGACGTTTTCATGAAGTACGAAAGGCATGGACTATAACACTATTGTTATAGTAAAAGATTTCCAAAAGGAAATGTTTTATATAGTATATGGGATTATATATATATATATATATATATATCTGTGTGTGTGTGTGTGTGTGTGTAATTAATCAAATCCCTATACTAATGTTTTTGGGTTGTCGTAACGATGTTTTACGCAACATTCATTTTGACGCAATAAATGATGATTTGACCTTCCATCGTGAAATACACGAATTGGTTCTTATGATCCTACTAAAGGCATAGTGTTGTAGGAGCATTGCTTCCTATATTTAACACCCATCCGGAGGCGAACGAACTCGGGAGTTGTACGGTTATAGAACTCTGCTTGGCGTGTTTCCAAATGGTAGTGTTACGAAATATACTTATGCTGTTGATATAAGTTTATGGAGATGTTTTCCAATATAGAAAGATTGAAATGCTTTTGAGAATATATCATTTCAAAAATAATTTGAAGTAAATATTTGGAGAATGATTTAATTAATAAAAGATTTATTAAGTGGTCCTAGTGACTGCTTATGTGTTAGATATGATTGTTGCTTTGATAGTTAAATAACCGACTATCAAATTTGGCCTCTTTATCGTTGTTGGTTCGGAGAGACCAGAGTCGGATTTATCCGAGAACCACTTTGAACCAATGTATGCATTCGAAAGTGTGAGTTTATGATTATGACTTTGAGGATGGAGATATTCATGATGCAGCGCTACTTGCCACTATTCCCTCGGGGTAAAATTTACCATATTATGTATGTATGGTGGCAGTTGTGCTTCGTTATGAAAATCCACGATATGTCAGGACTTCTCGATACTAATTCTTGGGGCAATTCCGAACAGGATGCGGTAGGATAGTACCTTCGGTTTGACTTGTTACCGGACAACTTGTATGGATGGATCTCTGACATTGCATTTTTGAGATTACGTCGCTGGCTTTTATAAACGTACATATGTTTGGTGGCGGAGAAACCAACTTCTCTTAGCTTAACACCCTTTTCTAAGACATAGAGGTTGTATGTGGGTGAAAGTCAATAGTGATTGAAGGAATGGCAATATGGCATTCGAAGATGATGTGTTATATGAAAGGTTATCGTGACCTTAGGCTTCACACCCGAAAATGACCGAAACATGGTAGATGCGTCAAGACTATGTGATTAACCACCATTAGGATATGTTCTTCCCCTTCAGATATATTTATTCCCGCTATGATGTTCGGGTTTTAAATTATTGTGGATGTATACGATGAGGGCCCTCAGATAGGTCAGTAATGACTGGTGTGATGACATGTTCGGTACTATCTAGAGGGAGAGATAGGTCGGTCTTATGTTGGTAGAGGTGCAGATGTTCGGTAGGCCTTGGTACATTCCTGTAGAGATGTACAGCCGGAAGGTAGTCCCTACACCTGGTCATTTGTATGGAAATCCATTATCCACTACGTGCCTGCCATTTTGTTTGTAGAACCCACTTTATGGCTAGTTTGTTGAAATTTAATCAATGTAACTATTTCGGCTATGATTAATATTATTTGTATACTAGCCACTAGTATAGTATAACAGGATTTGATATGAAAGGTTTTGGTTATCGTAAGGTATAACCCGTCCATGTTTATGTATGGGCGTGGTCTTACGAGATACCTTTTCTTTAATAAAGGAAGGTTTTTATAACTTTAAAATGAAATTCTGTTGGGATGTGTTTTCTCACGCTGGTTTACCAGACTGATCCGGACGTTCTTCCATTTCAATGCTTGGGTCAGACCGAGTATATTTATAGATTTATATTTGGATGCTTTGGAGCTTCAGCAGGCGTGCTGGAGGTCTTCTGGTCTAATTCACGTATACATTTATTTTTCCGCTGCATTGATGTTAAATTATCAGCAATTGTAAGGACATGTTATTATAACTGTTTAGGCTGATGATTAGTGATTGATTGTTTTAATATGATGGATGGATGTATGTATGTATATTACAGTTTCTTCTTCTACTAGTTTCTTCTTTTTTCTCTTCTTCTCTTCTTCTTCTCTTCTCTTATCTTGTTCTCTCCTTCTTTTTCATGATTATCCGTCTTTCCGTTCGGTTTGGGTTGGACATGTGTAGTTTATTGTCAGCTCGAATCGAGATGGATTTACGGGTCTTCGTAGTTTCTCTAGTTAAATTAATCTCTACAAATATTATTTTGCGGTTTGAGTATAATATTATAATTTAATTACTTAACCATGGACTAATGCCAATATCAATTATTCGTGCACAAAAACTTCAACATAGGTTTTTAAAGCGTCGGATTCTCAAAGTAAAAAAAATTTAGTGGTTGTTGTGATAGAGACATAAAAGTGATATGAGATAGCTTTGAAAATAGATAAAACACATAATAGTGATATCTTTGAAGTTAATGCCATAAAAATATTGAAATTATTCAACAAAACAAGATATGTATTTAGTAACATGAAAAAAGACTTCATCGTTTTAATTCACGACAAAAAGTCACACTTTTTCCAATAAAAAATATAATTGAGACAACCTTTTGAGACCTAAAGCAATTTTGTCGATAAAAAGGTCCAACTAGAAACAAAATGATCGTGTTTCTAATAATTTTAAAAATGACCAATTCATTTATTTATTGGGTCTCAATCAATTAACGCAAGCTCACCCACTTCATCAAATCCTCTAATTTCTCACTTTATTCTCCATGTTATTATTTCATTTGTTCTTTCAATTGTTTTGCACTAGTTATTTTGATTTGACTGCAAGCTCACACACTTCATCAAATAAATAGGGGATGTTACACGGTGTTAGCATTCCAAGATGGATTTGCTAAAATGGTAATTGTTGCCTCGAGCCTCATTCCCGTAAATGACTAAAATTGGGAAGATGCGGCAGAGCTATGTGGTTCGCTATCATCAGAGTATGATCATCCCTGATCTAGATTGATGTATGCTTCGAGCCTAGTACAGTTGTTAATCGCGACCGATGGATGATTATATTCGGCACTATCCAGTAAGGGGTAGGCTGGTCATATATTAGCAAGGCATCTGAGGCCCTCGGTACATTTCCTCTAGAGATGTAATGTGACAGACAGTACCCCATAGCCTTGTCGTTGTTGGAATCCATTTTCCACTACTTTCTTTATGGACTTGGATGTATACTAAATATGCTGGAATGTAACTAAAGTAACCATTTCGGATATAATTCAATATTTATTTTAAACCCTAGATATTATTATAATATCACAAGGTTTCTTATAAAAGGGTTTGGTTATCTTAAGGTAAAAATTCATTCGTGTTTATGTGCCGCATGATCTTATGAGATACCTTTATTTTAAAGGTTTTTATAAATATAACAAAGTATATGTTTTGAGTTTACTCACACCAGATCTATGTCTGACCCGGAGTTTTTCTTTCTTTCCCTTAAACTCTTGGGTACTCTAATTTTTGAGTAGCTAAGTAGTACAGGTTCTTATGGATACATTTTGAAGAAGCAAGGAGCAAAAGGCTTCACTGTTATCTATTTTATTTATATTGTTATGGTTGTACATAGTTATGTATCAGCAATATGGGGGAAAGCAGTTATAATTATCCCTGGTTGAAGTTTGTATTTATTGTAACTTTGAAGTTCCATTTAGGTAGTGACTACATGTACTATCTTATGTTATATTATATACAATTTCCATCCATTATGTGATTTTATGTTTCTTTCTTCTTGTCTCTTCTTTTCTTTTACCCCAATGACCTACCTTTCGAACGTCTAGATGATCGGCACGCGAATATCATGGATGTATTAAGTGTCATCTTTAATAGTAAGGAAGGCAGATTGTTATAACAACCCTTTCTTTTTGGCGTGTTCCGTGTCATTTTAAATGATACACTTTTATTTATAAATCTAAACTTGATAATCTATAGGAATTTACATTGCAACCCTCTAGACATTCAAATGAATTAAAATACTCCTTAAATCCCATCAATTTACTGTAATAACTTAATTTACATTTTATTTGCACACATCATTTAAATCTACAAATTCAGAATGATCACATAATTTATAAGTTTCAGGGACTACTGCTACCCAATCCTAAATTCAGGGACTACTACCACCCATTGTTTTCCAGATTCACAAGCATGCAATATATATTTCAAATTATCAATCAAAGAATATGTAGGCAGGGTTTATAAATTTACTTCACATATACAATTTTAGCCTAAAACTCAGATTTACATTTTAGGCATACAAGAATAGATTCACAATAGTATAAAGGGGGAATTTATTTAAATGACAAAATTTTGTATATTTTTGGCCTCAAGGACACGACCACAATATTTTAACCACAAGGACAAACATTCTCCTAAAAATAATTCATAAGGATAAACATTCTTCCAAATTTATTTATAAGGACAAACATTCTTCCAAAACTGCTACCAAACTAAAAACTGATACCTAAAAACTACTATCGATAACTACAAACTGATACCTAAAAATTGCTATCAATAACTAAAAACTGATACCTAAAGAAAGTTGTCCTTTCGGCTAAAATGCTGAAGGTTTGTCCTTGAGGCTAAAACGCTGAGAAATTTTGTCCTTGACAATAATTTCTTGAAATATAAATGCAATATTATATAAAAATATATAACTTTCCACTCGTCTTTTTAGCTTTTCAAATCCCCGGATCTAATCCTTGTTATTCATTTTGACTCTCTTTTATCCCTTGGCTTGATGGTATGATTCGACCCTATTCTTCTTTTCAGCTATCCTCTGCTAGTCTCCACTTGTATAAACGTATATAACTATTTTAAATAATTTAGAATTTTATGGAAAAAAGAAAATGACAGAGCTTTGCCGTGCTTCAGAAGATATGAGAAGTAAGGGGCTAAGCCCGTATTTATAATGGTTCGAATCAATGCCAGTCGTTAGATTAAATCATTTTAAATCCATGTTGTTTGGCCACATTGAAATTCTCCAATTGATAGCTCGACTGGCCGACGGCTAGCAGTTGACTAGTATGACTTAGGGGTCGATCAGTCGTATATGTTAATGGCAATTAATTTTCTATATTAATTTTGGTTAATTTCTCCCTATTTTCTTCAACATGAGATAATTTTTCCATGTTAACTTTTCTCTAGCCTGATGTGCACATAAAAATGTATATTTTTACTCACGCACTTAATCTCATTTTAGTAAAATAAATGTCATAATTGGGTGTTTTTACATGTTTAAAACCAAATTTCAAAAATACTTTCAAGTCGTCATTCATGCATCTACATGGGGCAAAATGGTAATTTTCGTGTGTGAATTAATTTGGAAAAAAATTACTTACACATTTTAATTTGTTTTGTAGGAGTTTGGATTCAACTTGGAAGTGGCTTCATGGAAATATGTAATGACCCGATATTTTCAACCATTCGCATCCGCACATGTCGGACTTGAATTGCTCAAAATACCGAATTGTTAATTTATATTTGGCAAAACTCAGAATATACAGTAAATAAATATAATCACAGATCACAGACACAGAGTAAAATAATGCAGCGGAAGTAAAAGAAATAGTAGTTCATGAAGCTACTATATAAATATATCAGAGTTACATAAGATATAACAGAAGAAATAGAATACAACAAAAGTCTCAATAAAATAACCAAGTACAAGCTGAGTAGAACAACGGAACTTAAATAGATAGGATAAGACAAGCAGATAATCTCCAGCGATTCAAATCTCCAAGAGAGTGGAAATCCAAATCTGTGAATAACTCAGGCTGACCCGAGCGTAAAGCAAAACACAAAACACTTGAGTCAGGACAATATATTCTTATATAATGTAAGCTAACTCAAGTGAACTGTAATAAGGTACAAGTAACTTAAAGAATGCTTGGAATCGCCCATTCTTTAAGGATCCGTTAAACTATCTACTATGTAGTAATATCCGCTATTATAATAGCGTTAAGGCTTTACATTTTCCACCTTAACACGTAATATGCCAATAGTCTACACAGTACATGCATACCTCGCAAGGCTATGAGAAGATACTCCATAGGTACGACACAAATAGAAACTCATAGTAAAGCTCGATATGGTAGGTGACACGGCACACAAGGCAATGCCATGGTAGATATACCAATTACGCACACGGACTGATGGAAACGCATAGCAGCCACTACTGCTCCACCTCGAACAACACTCCCAAATCGAGGGTGCGCACCAAATCAATCACAAGTAATAGAATGGTATCGAAGAAGTGTGTCCGATAAGAGGTGCTACCTCACTGGTCCGAGATCGCTCCTGTTTTAGCCACCTTATGCCAACTCACGGGAGTTGGGTCCACGTATATACCTTAGGATCGTCATCACCATCCTACATCATTCTGGAAACTCCACTATAACAACCCGCATATTTGTCAATTTTATATTCAAATATTTTATTTAAATATTTTATCATTAGTCGAGTTTTAGTCCGAAAAGTTACTTTTTGCATACGGACAAATTAGGACTCGAGACCACTTCCATTGAGTTCAAAACGTCGTTTTCAATCTTTTAAGTATAAACATCGATATGTTTGGAGATAGTGAAATTTTCGTCACTTTTTGGCTTAGGGCTTTGGTTTGGGCTGAACCACTTACTAACTCAGCCCAACCCCCTTCTCCTCTTCCTTTATTCATAAACACTTCAAGCTTCTTCAAAAATGGTGGAGGGAATGGGAAATTAAAATTCCAAGCTCAAGTCTTCATTGCTAATCCAACATCTACTCCAAATTCTAGTGAAGAACATAGATTCAAACTTGTTGTGATTCTTGCTTTGCTCTCAAGCCTCATCTTCATCAATTTCCGTGAAAAGGTGAGATTTTTATCTCACATTCTTGTCTATAACTATCATTGGATTGTTGGGAATGATTCCCTATTACTTGTGCACATGCATTTGCATTTGGTTTGGATTGAATTGGTGAAAAACCCAATATTTCACCGTTTTTGCCAAATTCTGGGCTTTAGGTCGCTCTCTCTCGAAGTCACTGCCTACAGATTTTCGTTCTGGACTTAGGTCGCTCGCCTGCAGTTAGGTCGCTAGGTTGCTCGCATGCTAGGTCGCTAGGTCGTAGGTCGCTGGGCTTTAGGTCGTTTGACATGTCTTCTTTAGGTCGCTCGGCCACATTTAGTTGCTTAGGTCGTTCAGCCTTGATCGTCCTTAGGTCGCTTGACCAATGAAGCATCTCGAGACCAGTTAGGTCGTTAGCTTTAGGTCGCGCCATCTCCTAGCTCGCTTTATTTAGGTCGCTCGACCTTACCTACACTTTTGGTCGCGTACCATCTTAGGTCGCGTACCACTTAGGTCGCGTACCACTTAGGTCGCACCATTAGGTCGTTAGGTCGCATGACCTCAATTCTGTTAGGTCCCCTGACCTTAATTACTTTAGGTCGTTAGACCTTACTCCCTTTAGGTTGTTAGACCTTATCCCTGTTAGGTCGCTTGACCTTATTTTCTTTAGGTCGCTCGACCCTTGTTCACCATAGGTCGTGATTATTTAGGTCGCTTGACCCCCTTTCCGCTTTAGGTCGCTGGCCTCTAAGTCGCTCAACCTATTTACCTGTTAGGTCGCGCCACATTGTTAGGTCGCACCACACTGTTAGGTCACGCAACTCGATAGGTCGCACCATCTTCTGTCTTAGGTCGCTCGCCTCATTCCTTAAGCCGTAGCTCCTTAGGTCGTTGCACCTTAGGTCGGCCACGTTAGGTCGCAAATTTCCTAAGTCGTATGCCGTGGATGTTTTGTCTGCATTTCTACCTTGTGGATTTGGGGTCTTGACTCTTTGGAGTTTATGCACATCTTCGAATCTGAATTTTTGTGACTTGTTGATTCTATAATCAATTTCTGTGATTTGTCACTACAAAAATATGAAGGTTTCAATACTAGTAGTAAATATCAAAACTCTTTCATCAAAACAATTTCAACACTATTTTATTACAAATCTCTTTCTCCTAAACCGTTTTCCAATCTATTAGTACATATAAGCCTTTACCTCACTCGTACGAGAAATCTAATTAAACGACTTAGCAAAACGAGTAGTATGAAACGCTTACGTTTACTTCGTCGGTTAATTCTTGGACTTGTACGATTGAACCCCTTGTGACAATTTTCTAGTGAAGATTCACAGCTTGTTCATAAATATTTAAGTTAAGCAAGTGGTTATGGGACATGAAGCTAAACTCATATATTTACTAGCCTGGTGTGATTGACACTTCTTGATGATCATGACGATCATTTTTGTGATTTGATTTAGACTAGCAATTGTGCGATGTCTCTTTGTCTACGAGGGAGACTAAACCCCGTTTGTGTGATGTTTCACCATCACATATGTGGGGTAGCGCCCCACGGTCTTCGGGCCATTCTTGTGGAGCTTCGGCTCAAATATTAATGGTTAGCTACCATGAGATAGCGTCTCGTTTTGTGATACACGTATTGGTGAGTTTTCATACTCCCGTTTTGTGATAGCCCCCCCTTCTTGTGATTTCTGGATTTCTTGTGATGATTTCTGGAATTTTGTGCTTCACCAATTTTCGTGATTTCCATTGATATGTTTTATCAATTTTTGTGTATTGGTGAATTTGTGTGTCATTGACTTGTTATGAATACAAGTTTAGGGTATGATACCCTATTTTATCTTTGAGAGGATTCTTGTGATATTGATTAATCTCTTGTTGATTTTCAATTACATACTTATAGTAGTATGCCACTATGGTTATTACATGTTCATGCCATGTCTTTTATTTATACCATATCATCTGATATTTATAGCTAGACTGATCCGTTCATTATTTTCTTATAAATAATACTCGGGTCAGACCGAGATGTTACAGGTGCTTCTGCTTGACTTCTCTTCTGGGATTATTCTGACTTTTGGCTAACTACCTAGATTAGTAGTTTTTGGATGTACACATTTGAGATATAGACTCTATGTTGTGTACTTATTCTTTTGTATAGCACGCATTGCTATTCTTTTGTATTATCGTGGATCTTTCTGACCACTACTCTGATGTACACTTTCATGTGTTATATATATATATTCATATCTTTTTCCGCCTTTGTGATATGGATGTCTTTGACTGATTTATGTTATGTTTATTTCTATGTTTGATTCCGAAGATTATATATAGCTACTGTGTGATAGCTTTGAGTTTGTATCGGTATGTCGGATTTCCTCCTTAAATGAAGTACATGCTATACTATTTGACATATCGGTGCTCGCACAAAGAAGTTACATAGAGGGTCGCTCCTCAACAGCCTTATTCTCCGTGCTAGTTGACTGCATTACACCGTAGTGTTCTTAGCTAGCGTGGGTATAGAGGTGGGGCGTCACAGCTTGGTATCAGAGCCAAACTTCGGAACAATGTAGAATAACTTAACAAGGATCATCGTCCTAAGTCCAACTTAGGAGTCATGCTTTGGGAATTAATTCGAGTCTTCGTACCGATTATCCTATTTACTTTTATGTATCCTTGTTCTATCTATCAAGATTTGCTTGATATTTATTTGGAGAATAAATTTTCTTCTTTTCTCTTCCTTAAAGAAGAGAATGTCTAGACCAGGCCGTCCCAGAGCTGGACCATCTACTGTTACTCCCCAGGATGGAGTTTTTATGACTGCTCAACAGCTTCTTGATTTAGTAAAGAATGCTCAGGCAGTCGGTCCTAATCAGGAACCTACTCATCCTAAGTCTGGATTTGCACGTTTGTGCAACGATTATACCAATTTGGGTGGGAAACCATTCAAAGGTTCCGAAACTATTATTGAAGTCCAGGCTTGGTTAAGAACATGCGATCGAATCTTTTCTCGCATGAATCTTACCGATCTTCACCGTGTTCAGGTGGCCTCTAATATGCTCCAAGAAAGAGCATTGGACTGGTACAAACTTCTTATTTCTGAAATCAATGAAGCGGATCTCACCTGGGAGCAATTCCGGGAACGCTTCGAATTGAAATTTGTACTAGAAGCTGAGAAAGTGACATTGGCTCGTCGTTTCATAGACCTTGTTCAAGGTGAATCCTCTGTGACAGATTATGTCGCATCCTTGGAGTCACTGTCTAAATATGGGGTTGAATACATCAACACCCCATTGAAGAAGAATCAAAGATTTGTCTATGGCTTGAATAAAAATCTTAAGAAGCCATTACTTCTAAAATTGGAAGTTTCTTTTGATCAGCTCATTGATATCGCTCTTCGTCTTGAAGAGGTAGATAAGGAAAGTGATGTTGAGGTTGTGGGTGCCAAACCAAACTTCAACAACAAGAAGAGGCCAAATAAATTCAAAGGTCCTTATCCCAACAAAAAGGGGAAACCTGCACCTCCGGCAGCAAAGACTTCTACCCCTAGTAGCGGGCAATGCTTTAACTGTGGTTCTAAGGATCATTTTGCGAACAAGTGTTCAAAGCCCCGTTCTTGTCGCTATTGCAAGAGCCCGGATCATTATATACATTTATGCCCCAGACTTCAGGGCAAGAAGGAGGGAAAATTGAACGTGGCTCAAGCCCCTGGCAACACATCTCGCGGACAAGGTATGTCTCATTCTGTCCTTGATGGCATTATTATATTTCATGATCAACCTATTAGAGTTCTGTTTGATACGGGTGCATCCCACTCTTTTATATCAAGGGAACTTGTAGACACTCTTTCTTTAAGTGTTGTTGCTTTAATGACTTCTTTAAGAATTGCAAATCCGGTTGGTGGATCCGCAACTCTTAGTTTGCTTTGTAAAGATATGGAGATTATTTTGTGTGATTTTCCTTTCCTAGCCGATTTGCATGTCATGCGTTATTTAGGCTTTGGAATGATTTTGGGTATGGATTGGCTTAACCGTTATGAAGCTCATATCCTATGTCCTGAGTGGACTATTTATCTTCGACATCCGCAATCTGTTAATCAGATTTCTATTATTCTTAAAGATTCGGATTCCGCTTTGGTTGCATCTTTATATTCTTTAAATCCTCGTGATGATGATAATGATGATGAGGAAGATGTCATTTCTCTTATTCGCGTCATTCGTGAATTTTCCGACATCTTTGAGCCCGTTTTAGGACTACCACCTAAGCGAGCAATTGAGTTCAAAATTAATCTTATACCTGGAGCTCAACCTATTACTCGTCCTCCTTATCGCATGTCCAATAAGGAGAATGAAGAGATGCGCAAACAACTATCCGAGTTGGAGATGAAGCAACTTATTCGCTCTAGTTCCTCTCCTTGGGGAGCTTCAGCTATTTTCGTAAATAAGTTCGATGGTACACTTAGGCTTTGCGTCGACTACCGCAAGCTTAATGATCTAACTATTAAGAATAAATATCCTTTGTCTCGGATAGATGATCTATTCGATCAGCTTAGTGGTGCTAGAGTCTTTTCACAATTGGACTTGGCTACCGGTTTCCATCAGCTTCGTATTGCAGAGGATAGTATTCCTTTGACTTCGTTCCGTACACATTATGGATCTTATGAATGGCTAGTTATGCCATTTGGTTTAACGAATGCTCCGGCTTATTTCGTTGACCTTATGAATCGGGTTTTCAAAGATTTCCTCGATCGGTTTGTTCTCATCTTTATTGATGATATTCTTGTTTATTCTAAAACCGAGGAGGAACATGAAAAGCATCTTCGAATTGTATTGGAAACCCTTAGGAGTAATCAATTAAAGGCAAAATTTTCTAAATGCCACTTTTGGCAATCTAGTGTGAAGTTTCTCGGTCATATTATTTCCGAATCTGGAATATCTGTGGATCCTTCAAAGATTGAAGCGATTCAAAATTGGAAGAGACCGGAGAGCGTGACTGAAATTCGTAGCTTTCTCGGATTGGCAAGTTATTACCGCCGTTTCATAAAAGACTTTTCTAAGATTGCCGTGCCTCTTACTGGCTTAACAAAGAAAGGTGTTAAATACATTTGGTCGGACAAATGTGAAACTTCTTTTCAGAAATTAAAAGAACTCCTTTCTGATGCTGTCATTCTTGTTATTCCCGAAGGGAACCAAGATTTTGTTGTTTATACCGATGTCAGTCGCGTTGGTTTGGGTGCCGTTCTTATGCAGAAAGAACGTGTTATTGCTTATGCTTCTAGGCAATTGAAGCCGGCTGAGACTAGATATGCCACACATGATTTAGAACTCGCGGCTATTGTTTTCGCCCTTCGAATTTGGTGACACTATCTTTTGGGAGAGAAATTTATACTTTATACTGATCATAAGTCTTTGAAATATTTATTTTCTCAAAAGGAACTTAATTTGCGTCAACAGCATTGGCTCGAATTTCTTGCCTCTTATGATCTTGATATTCTTTATACTCCGAAAGGGAAATCGAGTTGCCGATGCACTTAGTCGCAAGCAACAAGCGGTTGTTTCCATGATGATATCCGAATGGAGGGATCTTGAGGTTTTATCCACTTGTGAAATTCGAGATCGTGTCTCCGATTTATGTTCATCTTTTGTTTTATGTAGCCTTGAGGCTCGTCCTTCTCTTTTAGACCGCATTCTTGAAGCTCAAAGGATAGATCCCGAATTGGCTCTTCTTAGCCAGAATATTAAGGATAAAACCGATATTGAAGGTTTGAAAGACTTTGATATTGATTCTCGTGGCGGCATTCGAAAATTTGGTAGACTTATCGTACCAAATATTAGAGATCTTCGTAAAGATATTTTAGAAGATTCTCATCGTTCCAAATTTTCCATTCATCCCGGTAGTAGTAAAATGTACGCGGATATGAAGCGGCTTTATTATTGGGAGGGAATGAAATCGGATATTGCTAACTTTGTTAAGTGTTGCATGACTTGCCAGCTTGTCAAGGCTGAACACCAAAGACCCGGTGGGTTATTGCAACCATTGGAAATTCCAATTTGGAAGTGGGATCAAATTTCCATGGATTTTATTGATGGACTTCCCCGTTCTCGTTCGGGTCATAATAGCTTATGGGTGATTGTTGATAGACTTACTAAATCTGCCCATTTTATTCTCGTTCGGTCGAAGCGAACCGTTCCTCTTCTGGCCAAACTCTTTATCAAAGAAATTGTTAAACTGCATGGAGTTCCGACTTCCATTGTTAGTGATCGAGATCCATTGTTTACTAGTGGATTCTGGAAGAGTCTTCAAAATGCTTTGGGAACGAAGCTTAATTTTAGCACCGCTTATCACCCCCAGTCCGATGGACAAACTGAGCGTGTGAATCAAACTCTTGAAGATCTTCTTCGTGCTTGTGTTCTTGACTTTGGTGGAAGTTAGGAAGATCATATTTCACTTGTTGAATTTTCCTATAATAACAGTTTCTAATCTAGTATTGGTATGGCTCCTTTCGAGGCACTCTATGGAAGGCCATGTCGATCTCCTTCTTGTTGGCTTGAGGCCGGTGAGAAGCTGGTTTTAGGTCCAGATTTTATTCGAGATTCCACAGAAAAGATTGATCTTATTCGTCATAGGATGAAAGAAGCCCAGAGTAGACAAAAATCCTATGCCGATAACCGAAGAAGAAAATTAGAATTTTCTGTGGGAGATCTTGTATTTATTCGTGTTTCACCTATGAAGGGTGTTGTACGCTTCAGTCGATCGGGAAAGTTAGTGCCTCGATACATTGGGCCATTTCCTATCACTGAATGTATAGGTTCCATGGCTTATCGCCTTTCGTTACCGGCTCAGTTTTCTGCCATGCATGACGTATTTCACGGTTCTCAATTACGGAAGTGCCTTCGGGATTCCGATTCTATTTTTGAGCCCGGTGTTGTGGAAGAGATTGAAGTTTCACCTAATTTAACTTATGAGCAGCATCCTATTCGAATTATTGCTTCGGAGGTCAAACGACTCCGAAATAAAGATGTTCCGCTTGTTAAGGTTCAATGGTCCTCAAATCCTAAGGATTGCTCTTGGGAAACTAGAGAATTCATCGAGCGAACACATCCAGACTTACTTTCTCATGCTCTTTGAGGTGAACTTCTTATTTTAAATTTCTTTTATGTTATTATGCTTTTATGGTTGTTACTGGTTATTTCCACCTTATATATTGCGAGGACGCAATTTCTTTAAGGAGGGGAGTCTGTAACAACCCGCATATTTGTCGATTTTATATTCAAATATTTTATTTAAATATTTTATCATTAGTCGGGTTTTAGTCTGAAAAGTTACTTTTTGCATACGGACAAATTAGGACTCGAGACCACTTCCATTGAGTTCAAAACGTCGTTTTCAATCTTTTAAGTATAAACATCGATATGTTTGGAGATAGTGAAATTTTCGTCACTTTTTGGCTTAGGGCTTTGGTTTGGGCTGAACCACTTACTAACTCAGCCCAACCCCCTCTCCTCTTCATTTATTCACAAACACTTCAAGCTTCTTCAAAAATGGTGGAGGGAATGGGAAATTAAAATTCCAAGCTCAAGTCTTCATTGCTAATCCAACATCTACTCCAAATTCTAGTGAAGAACATAGATTCAAGCTTGTTGTGATTCTTGCTTTGCTCTCAAGCCTCATCTTCATCAATTTCCGTGAAAAGGTAAGATTTTTATCTCACATTCTTGTCTATAACTATCATTGGATTGTTGGGAATGATTCCCTATCACTTGTGCACATGCATTTGCATTTGGTTTGGATTGAATTGGTGAAAAACCCAATTTTTCAGCGTTTTTGCCAAATTCTGGGCTTTAGGTCGCACTGTCTCGAAGTCACTACCTGCAGATTTTCGTTCTGGACTTAGGTTGGTCGCCTGCAGTTAGGTCGCTAGGTCGCTCGCATGCTAGGTCGTTAGGTCGTATGTCGTTGGGCTTTAGGTCGTTTGACATGTCTTCTTTAGGTCGCTCGGCCACATTTAGTTGCTTAGGTCGTTCAGCCTTGATCGTCCTTAGGTCGCTTGACCAATGAAGCATCTCGAGACCAGTTAGCTTTAGGTCGCGCCATCTCCTAGCTCGCTTTATTTAGGTCGCTCGACCTTACCTACACTTTTGGTCGCGTACCATCTTAGGTCGCGTACCACTTAGGTCGCACCATTAGGTCGTTAGGTCGCATGACCTCAATTCTGTTAGGTCGCCAAACCTTAATTACTTTAGGTCGTTAGACCTTACTCCCTTTAGGTCGTTAGACCTTATCCCTGTTAGGTTGCTTGACCTTATTTTCTTTAGGTCGCTCGACCCTTGTTCACCATAGGTCGCGATTCTTTAGGTCGCTTGACCCCCTTTCCGCTTTAGGTCGCTGGCCTCTAAGTCGCTCAACCTATTTACCTGTTAGGTCGCGCCACATTGTTAGGTCGCACCACACTGTTAGGTCGCGCAACTCGATAGGTCGCACCATCTTCTATCTTAGGTCGCTCGGCCTCATTCCTTAAGCCGTAGCTCCTTAGGTCGTTGCACCTTAGGTCGGCCACGTTAGGTCGCAAATTTCCTAAGTCGTATGTCGTGGATGTTTTGTCTGCATTTCTACCTTGTGGATTTGGGGTCTTGACTCTTTGGAGTTTATGCACATCTTCGAATCTGAATTTTTGTGACTTGTTGATTCTACAATCAATTTCTGTGATTTGTCACTACAAAAATATGAAGGTTTCAATACTAGTAGTAAATATCAAACCTCTTTCATCAAAACAATTTCAACACTATTTTATTACAAATCTCTTTCTCCTAAGCCGTTTTCCAATCTATTAGTACATACAAGCCTTTACCTCACTCGTACGGGAAATCTAATTAAATGACTTAGCAAAACGAGTGGTATGAAACGCTTGCGTTTACTTCGCCGGTTAATTCTTGGACTTGTACGATTGAACCCCTTGTGACAATTTTCTAGTGAAGATTCACAGCTTGTTCGTAAATATTTAAGTTAAGCAAGTAGTTATGGGACATGAAGCTAAACTCATATATTTACTAGCCTGGTGTGATTGACACTTCTTGATGATCATGATGATCATTTTTGTGATTTGATTTAGACTAGCAATTGTGCGATGTCTCTTTGTCTATGAGGGAGACTAAACCCCGTTTGTGTGATGTTTCACCATCACATATGTGGGGTAGCGCCCCACGGTCTTCGGGCCATTCTTATGGAGCTTTGGCTCAAATATTAATGGTTAGCTACCATGAGATAGCGTCTCGTTTTGTGATACACGTGTTGGTGAGTTTTCATACTCCCGTTTTGTGATAGGCCTCCCCCGTCTTGTGATTTCTGGATTTCTTGTGATGATTTCTGGAATTTTGTGCTTCACCAATTTTCGTGATTTCCATTGATATGTTTTATCAATTTTTGTGTGTTGGTGAATTTGTGTGTCATTGACTTGTTATGAATACAAGTTTAGGGTATGATACCCTATTTTATCTTTGAGAAGATTCTTGTGATATTGATTAATCTCTTGTTGATTTTCAATTACATACTTATAGTAGTATGCCACTATGGTTATTACATGTTCATGCCATGTCTTTTATTTTATACCATATCATCTGATATTTATAGCTAGACTGATCCGTTCATTATTTTCTTATAAATAATACTCGGGTCAGACCGAGATGTTACAAGTGCTTCTGCTTGACTTCTCTTCCGGGATTATTCTGACTTTTGGCTAACTACTTAGATTAGTAGTTTTTGGATGTACACATTTGAGATATAGACTCTATGTTGTGTACTTATTCTTTTGTATAGCACGCGTTGCTATTCTTTTGTATTATCGTGGATCTTTCTGACCACTACTCTGATGTACACTTTCATGTGTTATATATATATATTCATATCTTTTTCCGCCTTTGTGATATGGATGTCTGTGACTGATTTATGTTATGTTTATTTCTATGTTTGTTTCCGAAGATTATATATAGCCACTGTGTGATAGCTTTGAGTTTGTATCGGTATGTCGGATTTCCTCCTTAAATGAAGTACATGCTATAGTATCTGACATATCGATGCTCGCACAAAGAAGTTACATGGAGGGTCGCTCCTCAACAGCCTTATTCTCCATGCTAGTTGACAGCATTACACCGTAGTGTTCTTGGCTAGCGTGGGTATAGAGGTGGGGCGTCACATCCACCGCGTACACAGTTGTCAAAGTGGTTTTCGATATCGACAGAGAGTATGTCCATATCCGATCCCGGTCTCTTTAACAACCAATCGTTATTATAACCCGTGGTTATAATTTAAAAATAATATTTTATACTTCAAAATAGAATATCATTTCAAATCCAAATCTTTATAAAAATGAAGATTAAATCAATTCTAAACCATTTCAATATATTTAAAATATCATATCATTTCAAGACTTCATTTCAAATCATTTCAATATATCAAAATATCGTATCTTTCCAAACTTCATTTCAAATCACTTTAATATATCAAAATATCATATCCTTTCAATACTTTGTTACAAATCATTTTAATATATCAAAATATCATATCGTTTCAAAACTTCATTTCAAATCATTTTAATATATCAAAATATCATATCCTTTCAAAACTTCATTTCAAATCATTTTAATATATCAAAATATCAAATCTTTCCAAAACTTCATTTCAAATCATTTTAATATATCAAAATATTAAATCTTTCCAAAACTTCATTTCAAATCATTTTTATATACCAAAATATCATTTGAGTTCAAATCTAAATATTCAACTTTAAATACTTTTTTAATTCAAAGATATCATTCATTTATTATCATTTCAAGTCACCTTTTAAATAGTTTATATTTCAATCATAATAATTCATCTAAACCATTTAAAAGTGTAAATATTATACTTTCAAATCAAGTATTAAAATTTTCAAAATTCCAATTCAATTCAATCATTTATTTCAATTAAATTTCCATAGACCATTTCAAATCTTATAAATTTATGGTAGGGGACCATTTAACCCCGTCGGCTTTGCCAAAAAAAAATCTTATAAATTTCAAATATAGATTTAATCCACAAAATAACTATTCAAATTATAAAATAAATTTCAAAGCTTTAATATCCTATATTTCATAAGTCCAATATCTTTTAAATAGATACAAATTACAAGTAAACCAATTATTTTCCATACTAATATAAACTTCAATTATTCATTCCAAGATTTAATATCATTTCAGATTCATTTCAAAATATCATTTATTTAATTTAAATTTAAATACCATTTAATCACATTTCAAAATAGTTGTATTTCCCAATCAACTATTCCATTTAAATCATTTAAAGTCAATTCATTATATTTAATAATTAAATATTTAATTTACAAAATTTAATATTTTTCAAAGATCATTTATCCATTTAAGTTTATTAAAACAATGAAAATTCAACTTTCGCAGCACTTAGGAAATGCTACGAAATGTTATGTTTTAAAACAGTTCATTAACAAAAGACAGCATTAAAAATGCTGTAATATCTTAATTTAGTTTCAATTGAAATTTTAGTTAAATTTAACAACTATAGCACTAACAAAATGCTATAATAACCTTTAGTTCAAATTTGCTACGTGGTTCATTTAAAACAACTACAGCATTTACCAATGCTGTAATATCTTTACATTATATTTCAAAAATGCTGTCAAATCAAATTCAGAGTTTAATTACGATTTCACAAACAATTAACTTATAATATAAATTCTTTTAACTTATAAAATCATATATTTTCACATTTTAAAACAATCATTTAAATACCTTTATTTCTATGATTTTATAAAGTCCAATTTCCATACAAGAATCAAATTAAATAACAATTAAATTTTCATTTCTTTAATTAAATTCTTAACTTAACAACTAAGTTTAAATTTCCAAAACATAACTTATTTCCATTTATTTTACTAAATTAAAATTTCACTTTTAAACAAATTCCACAAAATTCAATTTAAGTTATATTTCCAAATTCAGCTTAAATATTCATTTATTTCATATTTTAATTTATATTAAAATTATTATTACTTAATAAAAATAATTAAATTCATCTTTTAAATCAAATTTGTCATATTTTCTTACTTTACATAGATTCCATTTATAAACAAAATCATAAATTTCAAAATTAACTTATATTTCAAATTCTACTTCACCATTTACTTAATTCACTTATTTAATTTGTAGAAAATCACTAATATTTTGTAGAAATCATTTTTATAAAATTTAAATCAAAATATCATAATATTCACATTTTTAAAATATTTTAAAATTTTCAGAAAAATATATAAACCACAGGTCTGTATATAATTTTCTAGCCTAGGTCAAGTGATACGGATCTATATCATTTCAATCCGCAATTTACAAAGAAAAACCGCGTTCTATCATTTCAAACCTGCAATCCCAAGTTAAATAAAATAAATAAAAAGTCGCTCAGGTTTATCATTTCAGCCCATAACGATATTTCCCTATTCTAAAGTCTGTTCGGGTATGTATCATTTCAACACATAGTGAACCTAATCTACAGGGAACTTGCAGTGTGATAAGTTGATAAAATGAACAGAATAACATCATATAACAGTAATGGATGATATAACATATATAATAACAGGGGTAAACATTATATGATCATAATATAACAGTTATAACAGGATGATATAATTTTACAGATTCAAATGGTGTTAGTTTACTAGTTATATAAGTACACATCGTCTGGTGAGAATTACTCACTTGTATTAGCTGGAGATGACAAACAACAACACACAACAAAGAAGCTTCGAAGGCATGACAACACAAATATGATTTGAGAGTGGAGAGCCAAAGGAATTTGACTTGTTCAAACATTTACACAAAACAATACAATAACACATAAGTTACAACACAAATTTATCGTCAAATAACATAAGAAATCTATACCCAAAACAACAACAATTGACTTGCACTTTCTCTCTACCTTAGGTACTTCAGTTATGCAGTGATTAAGCTCAGCTAAAACAGGGAACTGGGTCAGGTTTGGGTGTGCAAGGGTTGGCCTACACATGGGTTTTGATGTGGTGAAGTCTAGGTGCAACATAACAACACTACAAGGCAAAGTATCATCACTTTTAGGCCACAACTTGGTTCGTCCAGAGGCTTAGGGCTCGGCCAGTGGGTGCTGGTGATGGTGGATGATGTGGCAGAGGGTGGAGGTCAGGTCAGAGGTGGTGGTGGTGGAGGTGGTGGCAGCAAATGGTGGTAGAAGGTGGTGATGACAATTCTAGGTCTAGGCTTGTATATATGTGATGTATTATTGGATTTTTGGTTGTGATGCTTGTCTAGCTGGCTCGACCTGGCCATTGTGGGGTACTAGGGGGGTGGTTGATCTGAAAACAAGGTGGTGGAGGTCGGCCTAGATCTGGTTGAGGAGGATTGGAGCTATGAAGGTAGAGAACATATGCAAAATCAATAGAAAAACTAGAAAACAAAGGAAGAAGAAGATGAATTTTACCCAACCTTTGCTCAATGATGGCCGTGAGTTTTTTCTTGAGAAATGGATGAAATTTTTGTGAAAAAGAGAAGAGAATGCAGATGAAAAGAATAGAGAAGGGTACGGCCAAAAATCATAAAGAATGGAGTTGAGAAAATGAAAGGTCGGGAGATGAAAAGGCTTCGGAATTCCAAAAGTTTGAAACTCTTCAAATTTCCTCTATTTTCTTTTTAATTTTTAAATAACTGAAACATATATATAAATTCAGATACAAATACGAAAATTAAATAAATAAACAAAAATAAATAAATAATTTTTAATTATATATAATTAAATCAAGAAAATAGCAAAGAAAATGGAAACTAGGCTTTAAAAATTGAAAGAAATTCAAATAACTTTAGGAAAATTATACTATCACTTTAAAAATATTAAAAGACAAAAATAACATATTAACACATATTAAAACAAAATATGAAAATAAAAATATAATTTATATAATTTAAAATAGACAATATTGCTAAATAAATCAGTTTACACATAATATTGAAAATAGTATAACTTTCACAATTTAACTCCGTTTCCAACGAAACGAAAAGCAGTATTCATATTATTACATCTATTTTCATAATAAAAGATAAAATTTAAGATTTTAAATAATTTAAATTTGAAGTTCAAAAGTCAAAGTTTGAACAGTTTGACCAGAAATTCAATTTACATTAAAATATTCAAATTATACTAGTTTGCACTATAAATCACTTAATAATCAACATATATATTTAAAAATGAAATGTTTGAAATAAAATAAATTTAAAATAAAATAAAGTCCAATTTAAATGATATACAAGAATCTAGGGTTGTTACAAAATATGCATATACAAGGGTTGGAAGCCAAAGAAATAAAGAAATAAAAGAATTCATGTAATCATGGAGGACTCCACCTACCCACTAACTAATGAACCACAATTAAGAGATAATGCACGTGTTAGTGAGGATTAAAAGCACATGCATATTTAATGGAGGATTAATTTCATGCTAATGATAACTTGAAGGCCACGTTACCTCAAGGGCAATTTAGGGAGTTCCCTAAAATGGATTATGGTTTTAGTCATGTATAAATATTCCTCTTATGTTCATGTAATAGAATTTTTATTATTATTTTACCTTTTATGAAAATTATAGCACAAATTAATGAGAAATAAAATGGCTTCTTAAGCCTCTACTTCTTTTTCTACATGCTTTTCCATTTCATGCTTACTTTTACCTACATGCTTTTTTCTATTTCATGTTAGTAGACTAGCTTTCTTTTCATTGCAATTAGTTTGGATTTAATTTATGCAAGTAGTTTAGTTTTCTTCTCTTTTAATTAGCTCTTACTTTCCTTGTTTTTTTAATGTTACAATCTACATGTTTTGAAATGATAACAAAAATGAGAACCTAAACTCCTTCAATTTAGGGGTAATGAAGCTCTCTTAAATCATGTAGATTCAACATATTTGCTAATTTATGATCTCTTTTTATGCTTCATGGATAGTTAGATTATGATGTTAGTTATTAAGGAATTTGATAGCCTATGTTGTGTTTCTATTCACAAATGGGCTATGCTTAATCCGACATAAACATAATTTACATCATCATCTTACTAATTGATTTTGATAATGAAACTAAAGTAGAATCAAAATTTGATGATCTATGTTACTAAACAAAATAGTAAATAGATCATGCTTAAAATAGCTTTCGCTTTGACTTCATGTTCATTTTCATGACATTTAACAAAGTGGTTTTAGTGTTATATTAAAGTTTGATGATTTAAGTTGTGTTAATTAGTAACACAAATAGATTATACTTATGATAAATAAATCACTAATACTACAAGATTAAAATGAGTGATCATAGATTAAATTTTGTGTTGATTTATGTGAGAGTATGAGAGTGGATTTGCCTCTAAATTGCCTTCGACTTTCATATTTTTAAATTTTTAATCGCTTTTATTTGTAGTTACTTCTTGCATTTCTTTTTAGTTAACACAATCTCAAGCTTTGGTTTAATTTGATTGAGTAGAATTTAAACTTAATTCATTTCTCTACGGATCGACCCGTACTCGCATACGTACTACAATTGTATGTCGTGCGCTTACGGTATTTTAACGATTATATTTTTAACGTCGGTTTTCTAACCGATAGAGAATCCGTTGTTATCTAACATAACCCTAAGCAATAGTTCATGCTAATTAAATTCCATTAATTACTTTTTATTTCCTTAATTACATTTATAATAATTTTTTACTCAAATTATTCAAATGTTAATAACTTTTTCTTTTGAACTTCGATCAGAAAACATTATATATGAAAATTAATCAGAAAACTGCCACAAACTCAATGGTGAAAGTTTCATAGCCAAATTCTGACATTTATAAAAATTCAATTTTCATTATTACTAATTATTAATTAATTCTTCTTAGTTTGTTATCGTTAAAATTACGGGGTGTTACACTCTTTCTCTTTTAAGATACAACTTGAGTCCAGATTCAATACCCCTCCACGATTAGATCAAAGTGTAGGATCGTTTTCACCCTAGAGGGGGGGGAATAGGGTGATACTAAAAATTAATGCGGGAATAAAAATAATAACGGAAAGTAATGCAGTAAAGATCACACACAGTTTTACCCAGCTTTGGCAATAACCTGCCTACGTGCTGCCCCTAAGGTTTCTACTAGAAATTAAGTAATCAGATGCTTACAAAACACGTAAACTTGCGATACCCGCTAACTTGATTAACCTAACTCTAAGCTCAAAATCCTGCCACAACTCAGCTACTGGGTTGCAAATTCTTAGAACTACGCCATGTAGTTCGTAACCTAGTTAAAATTAGAGTTTGACTCAAATAAAAAGTAAAAACAAGCAAAAGTACTAAAAATAAGTACAAAGCCCTAATATACTATTCAGCCCAAATATATAACATAAATAGTGCTGCCCAAAAAAGATAAATGATGTTTCCTCTTTTATTTTGCTTCCTGCTTCATTTGTGCTGTCATGTTTCCTTTTGCGATCTGAATTAGGGCTTTGTTCCAATTGAAGACGTCGCTTGAAATTGATCGATTGAAGTGAAGATTTTGCTTTGATTTGCTTCGTCAATGGACTCCCTAGCTTTGATTCCTCGTGGTCGCTCCAATTGTGTCGAGCACTTCTTCGGTTATGGCTTTGGTATGATTTAAATTTGCTGTTTTAATTGATTTGCTAGTGACTCGACTTCATGATTGCCGATGATGAATTGGGTTTAATTTATAGGGATTAAAACCGTATTATTTCGTTCGTATATTTTGGTTTGAATTTGTCAATTTCTGCACTCGGTCATTTGATTTTTGATTGAACGATTGTGATGATTTTGACTTGTTCATTGGTTGACATGTTACTCTCTATATATCACTGATGAATTCGAATTTTCTTGAATTGTTTGAGTCGGTTCCGTTCTTTGCTGCTATGACTATTTCATCATTCGCTTTCAGCTTAGATTTGAATTTGAGATATATATTGGGTTAATTTTGACTTCCTAAAGATTGACTGATTCATCATGATATCAACTGCGACTTTGTTCAAACTGCTTCCTGAATAATTTTCGATTTCTTTTGTTGTATGTGTGTGCTTTTCTTGTGTACCTTGCTCTGTACCTTGCTCTGACCATATGAGCATATGCATTGCCATATTCAACTTTACCA
The DNA here is from genome assembly GCA_030737815.1 of Allium fistulosum. Classification (NCBI taxonomy): domain Eukaryota; kingdom Viridiplantae; phylum Streptophyta; class Magnoliopsida; order Asparagales; family Amaryllidaceae; genus Allium; species Allium fistulosum. The sequence continues at coordinate 873,794,195 of CM060905.1, read as the reverse complement.
TATGAGCATATATGCATTACCATATGAGCATATGCTTTTCTTGTGTACCTTTTCGACTTTATTCAAACTGTATCTTGCTCTGACCATCCATGCTGGTGTTTATACCCTTGTACTTGAACCTACTTTCATTTTATGAAACATGTCTCCTCTGATTGAATTTTCTTGAAATGTTTGTTGGTCATCTCCATGTACATACTTACATGTGTGTGTGTGTGTGTATGTATGTATGTATGTATGTATGTATATATATGTATGTGTATATATATATATGTATGTATATGTATGTATGTATGTATGTATGTATATGTATGTATGTATATATATATATATGTATATATGTGTGTGATTGGTATTGCTATTTGCTCTGTCCACTATGCTAGTTGCTTCGAGTTCCATGTCCAGTTGCTTCGAGTTCCACTTGTATTCTCTGTCCTTGTGCACTTGTGTTCTCTGAACTGATGAAATTGCTTTCTCCTGACCATGTTTTCTTCACTCTTATGTTAACTTGCATATACAACTTGTTCATGCTTTTCTCTTGTATCCCTTACCATATGCATTGCTCTGGTCTTGTTGCATGTGAACTTGTTACTATGCTTGTGCGGTTCCATTTGAAGTCTTGTTGCATTCATGTTCATATGAGCATTCTGTAAATTTGTGACTTTGTTCTGGTTGGAGTCTTCATAGGTACATATCTCAAATGCTTGCATATCCCTGTACCATTTGTTATTTTAGTCTGGTTACATATGAGCTGGTCATTGAACTTGTATTCATGAAGTCTGGTTGAATGTTGTGTGTGCATTCATGTTGACCCATTCATGTCTGAAGCTTTTACTTGGTTCCTACACATCCATATTGTTGTTTTGAGCTTGATCTATGTTGCATAGTTTTCATTGATTTGGTGCATTGTGGTCTGGTTCTGTTTGAGTCTGGTCCGTGTTGCATTGTTTTCATGCTTCGAGTTAAACAGTGTACATATCTGGTGCACTTTGAAGTCTGGTGTGTTTTCATGTTGTCATGTTGTTTTTCTTTTAAGTCTTCTTCTGGTTTCATTTTAGTCTGGTTGTACTGAGCATTTCTGTGTTGAGTTATTTACATGTTTGTATGTTGTCTTGAGTCTGCACTGTTGCATATGTATGCTCCAATGTTTGCTGGGTTGAAATGTTGCATGCACCACTTTGTACATATGCACTGCCCTGTACTTGTACCTGAATTCAGATCTGGTGCACTTTGAACATTTTGTATAATTTCATGTAAGTGTTGAATTATTTGTATTGCACCTGGGTTGAATCCAGTCTTGGCTTGGGTTTGACCTTTTGCTCACCTGTCCCTGCAATTTTAACAAGAAAGTGTACATCGGTGTGCACGACCTTGTGGCATGTACAATGATACACTGTGCATGTACAATGATACACTGTGCATGTCACAAGTTGTTCGTGTAAGATGAAATAAAAAAATTATGACGAATAACCCAAATAACTGAGGCAAACAATATTTTCAAACACACACTTCATTGTGCACTGCAAAATATTTCTATTTCAATTTTACTGCGTCGGTGTTTATTTTGCAGATAATTCAGATGCTGGATTCAGGCTGGAACAGAGTTAAAGATCAAAATACGAGTGATGAGTGAATATGTAGTAAGGTGAAATACGTATGAAAAATTGTATAGTGAAAATTGTGTTGTAATCGAAGTTGTATTATAATTGAAAATATATAAATGTAGTGAGAGCTCAAATTTGTACTATTTGAATTTGTAATAAAATATTTGTTTGAATGAAATATTTGTTTAAATAAGAATTCCGAGTTATTTATTTTATTCAACAAATATTTATTTAATTATGTGAAAAAATAAAATAGTATAATAACAAATACATTTAAACGAATATATATATATATATATATGTTTATTATCATCAAACAAAAATCATACACTAGCATATTCTACAATCTCCTCCTTTTGATGATAACAAACATATATTAAGATTTTGACTTTATTAAATGTATTTGGTCTTGATGAATTCTATTTGCCCCCACCCCATTTGTATGCTCCCCCTACAACCAAGCTCCCCCTTCACATATGCATGAAAATAATAAAAAAATATGCAAATAAAAAACAATAGATAATACAATGAACCTAGATGAGAATATGCAAATAAAAAATTTGAACTTATTTGCCAAAATCTTAACTTCTCTCCTCCTTTTGTTATTAGAAAAAGAGTAATAGCGTTAGAAAATAGTGATAAAGTTATTGACACTAATACAACATTAATACTTAATCGAGTATAAATATTAAATTTCAAGAAAAAAATCAAACAAAAATAATAAATACTTTGTTAGGCGTATATTCAATTTTATAGTTTAGGGGTGATGTCGGCATAGAAAACCATATAGTCGTGTCCATTTGTGGTATATTTATGATAGGAATCTTTTTAAATACTTATTAACCATGCATAACCGTTAAGACTTTTAAATGAGATTACTAGTATTTCTTATTTTTATTAAAAAAATGAATTCTAAGCACCTTCTAACCACGCATAACCGTGAGGACTTTTAAATGGGGTTAGAATCTACTCGCCTATTTCATCCAATTTTGATATGTGTTCCATACATGCATAACCGTGAGGACTTTTAAATGAGCATGAAAGCACATAATCAGAGATTTCAAGTAGTTCACCCATGCATAACCGTGAGGAATTTTAAATGAGGGTGAGTACTTTTTGATGATTTTATTGCTAATTTAGAAAAAATGAATAATTTCCTGTTTAAATACCACATTTTGACATACTATATTGGATTTTGATGAGTGATAGTCGTATAAATATGATAGGAATAGAGATGGTCATGGAATTTTTACCAACCAAAGTTATTACAAATTTTGTTTAAATTTTTAAAGAAATTTTCTAAATATACTGTCTCAAGTCATAATGTATGATTAATATCAACACTCATCACTTCTTTCAGTCACTATTTATCTTTTCGATAATCAATAGGGAGTCAGATTAGTTAACATAGGCATTTAAGATCAAAAATAAAATCATATTTCTAAAATTCCTAAACTGAGACGAAGTCGACAAAAACTATTTTCTGGAAGGGGATTTGCAAAAATGTCTGCCAATTGAGAATCAGTTGAAATGAAGTTTATGCAGATATTGTCTATGGAAATGTGATCTCTAATAAAATGATGTCTAACATCTATATGCTTGGTGCGAGAATGATGTACAGGATTATTTGTGAGATTAATTGCACTTTTGCTATCACACATAAATGGAACTCGTTTAAAATTTAGACCATAGTCTTGCAATGTTTGTATCATTCGTAAAATTTGAGCAAAGCAACCGCCTAGAACAATATACTCTGCCTCAGTGGTAGATAATACAATTTTCTTTTCGACTAGACCATGCAACTAATGAATGTCCTAACATAAAACATGTTCCACTAGTACTTTTTCTATCAACCAGACTTCTAGCATAGTCTGCATCTGAATACCCTTTTAACTCAAAGTTATCATTAGTTGGATACCATAGTCCAAACCGTGGGGTGTGCAACAGATTTCTTATAATCCTTTTTATAGATTTTAAATGAGATTCTTTTGGATTTGATTGAAAACTTGCACATAAACAAATAGAGAACATGATGTCTGGTCTAGAAGTAGTAAGATAAAGAAGTATACACACGTGTATCTAGATTAATCATCAACCAACATAAAACAATATCTTTTGCCACCAAAACTTGCAATATCGTTAGGTCCAAACAAATCCATATGAACTAGTTCAAGGACTCTAGAGGTACTTACAGTGTTCTTTGCATGAAAAGATGATTTTTTAAAATTTCGTATACATGCTTTACATAGAATTTCCGTTTTGAAATCATGAGATGGTAACCTCTTACCAAATCTTTTCTATTTAATTTGTTTAACAGATTTATGCCAGCATGTCCTAATCGTTTGTGTCATAAATTTACTTCTACAACCTTAGCTATCAAACATTTTGAAAGAGTGAGATCATCAAAAGATAGAGAGTATATATTACCTTTCCACTTACCTAAAAATAAGGTTTCTTTTGATGATTGGTCAACAATTTTGCACAAATCAGAATCAAAAATAACATTCATTCCCTTATCACATAACTGGCTGATTGAAGTCATATTATGGTGCATATTTTCAACATATAATACATCTTTTAAGGTAAATGTGTCATTACCTACTTTAGCTTTACCGATAATTTTACATTTATCATTGATGCCCATTGTGACTCTGCCACCTTTGTACTTCTCTAGGCATAGGAACTTTGATTTTGTCCCCCGTCATGTGCCTGGAATAGCCAGAATCCAAGTACCACTCTTGATGCAGCGCAACCTTTATTTGACCAAGGCATAAGTCGTCTACGACTTAAGGAGGCATTGATGTGTCGTCCACGACTCAACTGGACAACCAAAGGTGAAGATATAAGTCGTATACGACTTAAGGAAACGATGATGAGTCGTCCACGACTCATAAAGACAGGCATGAGTCGGCTACGACTTAAGGAGGCGGTGATGAGTCGTCCACGACTCATCTGGAAAACCAAAGGGGAAGGCATAAGTCGTCTACGACTTATGAAGCCATGTGAGGGGAAGCGGCGAGCTAACGAATGGACATTGAGTCGTCTACGACCTACCAGTTTAGATGGGAGGAAGTTACGACTTAAGGAGAGCATGAGTCGTTCGGTGTTGATGAGTCGTATACGAGTTAACGGTGCAGCTATAAGTCGTCCACGACTCAACTGGATGGAAGATATATGTCGTCTCCGACTTAAGTAAAGGGATGAGTCGCTGAAGACTGAAGCGTGGGATCTTCCTCCGAGTTAATCTCTACCGTTGGGATGAGTCGCTGAAGACTGAAGCGTGGTATCTTCTGCGAGTTAATCTACACCGTGGATTCTTAAGTCGAAGGAAGTGACTGTTGTGTTGATTGTTAAGTCGCATCTGTGATAAGTCGTCTGTCTTCTGTTGGGTTGTAAGTCGTGTACGACTTATGATGAGTCGGAGACTTTGATAAGTCGGAACCGACTTAGTACTTGTAATATTTTTAAGTTTTCTGAACTGTGTTGTAAATAGGAGACGACTTATGTTAAGTCGGAAATGTTGATAAGTCGGTTGCCGACTTATGACTTGCACTTTTTCTGTTTTGGTGTGTTGTAGTCTATAAATAGGCAAGTGAAGTCATTTGTAAAGGTTGTTGAATATTGAATAAAATTTTCTTCTGATTGCTTTGTGCTTTCATTCAAATTGGTAGTTGAGTGTAATCTCCTATCTCCTCTTTCGGATAATCGAGTGCACTCGATTCAACGATTGTAGAAGCCGATTCACGGAATCAAGTGCGCTTGATCAACGCTTGAAGAATTCAAGATCTTTGAACCCGGTATCGTGCGCGATCAACGAGTTCGAGATAGCTAGAGTTCGGTATCTTCGGATCAACGAATTCGGGCAATTCAGCATTCATCAATCCATCGACTGCTACATTCAACGATCTACATCATTTTTGTAATATCCGCTGCGTCAGTTTTTGGTATCAGAGCTTGTTCTAGCCAATCATAGCTAGATCGAGACTTGGAGCCTAATCATTTTGAAGTTGGGTCGTGGTAAGCAAGTGAGGCCGAGAGTAAGAGGAAGAAGAGTCATCATTGTCGAAGATTGTTTGATCGGATTTACATTGGAGGCCGAAACTTTGTCCATCGTGTTCATCGCGATTTGCTACAAAGTGGAAGTTTTCGATCCGTCTCATTTTGGATCAAAGTCCGAAAAGTGTTTGAATTTTGACGTGTTGAAGAGTTGTGAAATTTTCAAGTATGCTGCCAAGAAGAGCTAATCGCCACCAAAACGTAGAAGCTTTGTATCGAAGAGAAGAAGCTGATGAGATGGAGCAAAGAATCAATGAGAATTTTAGTGAAAAGCTTAACGAAGGAATTGGTCGGTTAGAGAAGCTTATGACAGAAATGAATCAAAATCGGAGAAGGATTTCACCAGAATCTAACCATGGGGGTAGTAGAGTCTCGCCACATTCCAATCGAGATAGAAGTGTTGAAAATGATCAAGGGCGTGGGAGGAACGTGAATGATCGTGAACGGAGGAATATTGATAGAAGGGATGATGGTGGAAGGCGTAATGGTAGTAGAGATGTTGGTGGTCAGAATCGACATCGTTATGCATCTGATTTTGAAGAGGAATATGATGGTGGTAGTATTCAAGGAAGAGGTCAAGGAAGAAATTACTCTGAGTATGATCACAAGTGGGAGTCGGGGATGAAGACAGAAATTCCTGAATTCAAAGGTGGTATGCAAGCGGAGGAGTTTCTAGATTGGGTGGCTAATGTTGAGGAGATTTTTGACTTCAAAGAAGTTCCAGGACATCGTAGAGTGAAGTTGGTTGCTACAAGGCTGAGGGGTAGAGCTTTGGCATGGTGGCAGCAAACCAAGCTTACACGTGAACGTATGGGGAAGTCAAAGATTGAATCTTGGGAGAAGATGAAGAAATTAATGAAAGCGACATTCTTACCATACAATTATCAATCTTTGATGTATCAACGTTTGCAGAACTTGAGACAAGGGGCGAAGACAGTTAATGACTATGCTGATGAATTCTATCAACTTATTGCAAGGAATGATATTATGGAAACAGAAGAGCAGCTGACATCTAGGTTCACTGGAGGATTGAGAATGCAGATTCAGGATATGGTTAATATGTTCGATCCAAGATCTGTGGCAGAAGCACATCAGAAAGCGTTGGCTTGGGAAAAACAAGGGAGACGAGGAAGTGGTGTGTTTACTAATTCTAACAATCAAGCGAAGGGTGTTGGAGGAAGTTCTAATGTTTCTAAACCTATCAGTAGACCAGTGGTGAAGGAGGTTGAGAAGACAAGGGTTAACAATGGTTTCAAATGTTACAATTGTCAGGAATTGGGTCATAAAAGCAGTGAGTGTCCAAAACCAAAGAAGGGAACCATGATTGTAGAGGTTGAAGATGAGGATGTTGATGAGGATTGTTCTAGTCCAGCTGAGGAGGATAAGCAAGATATTGCGTCAGGGGATGAAGGTTGTAACCTAATGCTGAGGAGATCGTGTTTAACACCGAAGCAGGAAGAAGCTAGTTGGTTGAGGAGTAACATCTTTCAGTCAACATGTACTATTCAGGGGAAGGTGTGTAAGTTTGTGATTGACGCAGGAAGCTGTGATAATATTATTTCAACCGAAGCTGTGACAAAATTGAAATTGAAAACAGAGAAACATCCGAGTCCATACAAGTTAGCATGGTTGAGAAAAGGAGGAGAAGTGAAAGTGGATAGACGAGTTCGTGTTCCATTCTCTATTGGGATGAAATACAAAGATGAAATATGGTGTGATGTAGTAGAGATGGATGTTTGCCACTTATTATTGGGGAGACCATGGCAATATGATCGAGCAGTACTACATGACGGTCGGACCAATAGCTACAGTTTTATGTTTAAAGGCACGAAGATTATCTTAGTTCCGAAGAAGAGATCACAAGAAGAAAGTAAGTCAGAAGAAATTGAAGAGCTGAAAACTTTATTGACTTTAAAGGAGTTTGTTAAAGAAGTTGAAGAAGAGCCGGAAGTATTCTTGTTGATTGGACGAGAAAGCAGTGAAGAGGTTGAAATTCCAGAAGAAGTTAAACCAGTTTTGAAAGAATTTGACGATGTATTTCCAGAGGAATTACCAACGGAGTTGCCACCGTTGAGAGATATACAACATCAAATAGATCTTGTTCCAGGTGCCGTGTTGCCACACAGACCACACTATCGAATGAGTCCGAAGGAGCATGAAGAGTTGCGGAGGCAAGTGGAAGAATTACTTGAAAAGGGGCGTGTGCAGGAGAGTTTAAGTCCTTGTGCTGTACCAGCTTTATTGGTACCCAAAAAGGATGGAACGTGGAGGATGTGCACTGACAGTCGAGCATTGAATAAGATTACCGTGAGATATAGATTTCCAATGCCGAGGTTGGATGACTTGTTAGATCAAATAAGCGGGGCTACTATATTTTCGAAGATTGATTTGAAGAGCGGATATCATCAAATTCGTATCAGACCAGGAGATGAGTGGAAGACTGCTTTTAAAACCAGGGAGGGTCTATACGAATGGTTGGTCATGCCATTTGGTTTATCCAATGCACCAAGTACTTTCATGAGAGTGATGAATCAGATTTTTCGACCGTTTATTGGGAATTTTGTGGTGGTGTATTTTGATGATATTTTGATTTACAGTAGGAGTCCAGAGGAACATTTGAATCATCTTAGAGAAGTGCTGATGGTATTGCGACAAGAACAATTCTATGCTGCAACGAAGAAATGCGTGTTCATGACGCAGAGCGTGTTATTTCTGGGGTATGTTGTTTCAGAGAAAGGGATACAGGTTGACCAAAGTAAAGTTGAAGCGATTAGAGATTGGCCGCAACCCAAGACGATAACGGAAGTACGTAGTTTCCATGGGTTGGCTTCATTTTATCGAAGGTTTATTCCACACTTTAGTAGTGTGATGGCGCCTGTTACAGATTGTATGAAAGGCAAACAGTTTTCATGGTCAGAAGAAGCAGGGGTTGCTTTTGGGAAAATCAAGGAATTGCTGACGACTGCACCAATTCTAGTATTACCAGATTTTCAGTTGGTGTTTGAACTACATACTGATGCATCCAAGGTTGGGATTGGAGGGGTGTTGAGTCAGAAGGGTCGTCCTATTGCATATTTCAGTGAGAAGTTGTCAGGAGCGAAGATGCGATACAGTACATATGATGTGGAGTTTTATGCTGTTGTACAATCTATTAAACACTGGAGACACTATCTATTTCAGAAGGAGTTTGTTCTGTATACTGATCATGAAGCATTGAAGCATTTGCAAGGGCAAGACAAGATTTCAGCAAGACATGCATCGTGGATTGCATATCTGCAACAGTTTACTTTTGTTGTTAAACACAAGTCAGGGGTGACAAATCGTGTAGCTGATGCTTTGAGTAGGAGGAGTCATTTGTTGACTACACTAAAGGTTGAAGTGACGGGGTTTGAAATATTGCCAGAATTATTTACTGATGATCCTTACTTTGCAAAATTTGTTGATAAAGTCAAGAAGGGAGAGACGGATGACTTCGTGATGGTAGATGGTTTTCTGTTCAAAGGAAATCGATTGTGCATTCCGGAGGGTAGTTTGAGAATGAAAATTATCAAGGAATTACATGAAGAAGGACATGTTGGAAGAGACCGTACCTTACAGTTAATTTCACAATCCTACTTTTGGCCATCGATGAGGAAAGAAGTGGAAAGGTTTGTTGAGAGATGTCATATCTGTCAAGTTTCGAAAGGAACTGCGACTAATGCGGGTTTATATATGCCGTTGTCGGCACCAACTAAACCATGGGTTGATGTGAGTATGGACTTCGTGTTGGGGTTGCCGAGAACGCAGCGTGGTAATGATTCCATTTATGTGGTGGTTGACAGATTTTCAAAAATGGCACATTTTATTGCTTGTAAGAAGACGGCGGATGCTGTTCATGTTGCCCAGTTATTTTTCAGAGAGATCTATCGACTTCATGGATTGCCAGAATCGATTGTGTCGGACAGGGATACTCGTTTTCTGAGTCATTTTTGGATAAGTTTGTGGAAAATGGTAGGAACGAAGCTGAAGTTTAGTAGTGCTTATCACCCGCAAACGGACGGACAGACTAAGGTGGTTAACAGATCATTGGGAAACTTGTTGAGGTGTCTTGTTCAAGATAATCTGAAAAGTTGGGATGTGAAGCTATGCCAGGCAGAATTTGCTCATAATCATGCGGTGAATCGAAGTACGGGATTCAGTCCATTCCAGATTGTCTATTCAAGCTTACCGAAAGGACCGTTGGATTTAACTGCGATACCACATTCAAAGAAGACAGTTAAGAAAGCTGCAGATTTTGTCGAGGGGTTAGCAGAATGTCATAAAATCGTTCAAGAACGATTGGAGAAAGCAAATGAGAAATATAAACGAGCTGCAGACTTGAAACGACGAAATGTTGAGTTTAATGAAGGAGATATGGTTTATGCAGTATTAACTAAAGATCGTTTTCCAGTGGGCGCTTATAACAAGTTGAAAGCTAGGAAAATTGGTCCGGTGGAAGTTGTGAAACGAATCAATGAAAATGCTTATAAACTAAAGCTGCCAGATGATGTGTATATATCTGACGTATTCAATGTTAAACATCTTGTACCATATCATGGGAATGAGTTTGTTGGGGATGAAGAGTGTGCAAATTCGAGGTCGAATTTCTCTCAACCTGGGGAGGATGATGCAGCGCAACCTTTATTTGACCAAGGCATAAGTCGTCTACGACTTAAGGAGGCATTGATGTGTCGTCCACGACTCAACTGGACAACCAAAGGTGAAGATATAAGTCGTATACGACTTAAGGAAACGATGATGAGTCGTCCACGACTCATAAAGACAGGCATGAGTCGGCTACGACTTAAGGAGGCGGTGATGAGTCGTCCACGACTCATTTGGAAAACCAAAGGGGAAGGCATAAGTCGTCTACGACTTATGAAGCCATGTGAGGGGAAGCGGCGAGCTAACGAATGGACATTGAGTCGTCTACGACCTACCAGTTCAGATGGGAGGAAGTTACGACTTAAGGAGAGCATGAGTCGTTCGATGTTGATGAGTCGTATACGAGTTAACGGTGCAGCTATAAGTCGTCCACGACTCAACTGGATGGAAGATATATGTCGTCTCCGACTTAAGGAAAGGGATGAGTCGCTGAAGACTGAAGCGTGGGATCTTCCTCCGAGTTAATCTCTACCGTTGGGATGAGTCGCTGAAGACTGAAGCGTGGTATCTTCTGCGAGTTAATCTACACCGTGGATTCTTAAGTCGAAGGAAGTGACTGTTGTGTTGATTGTTAAGTCGCATCTGTGATAAGTCGTCTGTCTTCTGTTGGGTTGTAAGTCGTGTACGACTTATGATGAGTCGGAGACTTTGATAAGTCGGAACCGACTTAGTACTTGTAATATTTTTAAGTTTTCTGAACTGTGTTGTAAATAGGAGACGACTTATGTTAAGTCGGAAATGTTGATAAGTCGGTTGCCGACTTATGACTTGCACTTTTTCTGTTTTGGTGTGTTGTAGTCTATAAATAGGCAAGTGAAGTCATTTGTAAAGGTTGTTGAATATTGAATAAAATTCTCTTTTGATTGCTTTGTGCTTTCATTCAAATTGGTAGTTGAGTGTAATCTCCTATCTCCTCTTTCGGATAATCGAGTGCGCTCGATTCAACGATTGTAGAAGCCGATTCGCGGAATCAAGTGCGCTTGATCAACGCTTGAAGAATTGAAGATCTTTGAACCCGGTATCGTGCGCGATCAACGAGTTCGAGATAGCTAGAGTTCGGTATCTTCGGATCAACGAATTCGGGCAATTCAGCATTCATCAATCCATCGACTGCTACATTCAACGATCTACATCATTTTTGTAATATCCGCTGCGTCAACTCTTGCAGTTCCTTAGCCTGCCAACACAACTACACGAGAAAAGAATTTTGTGACCTATTTGTTTTCATAGGTCTGTGATTGTTAGTGAAAGAAAACTTTGAAAAACAAGTAGAACCAAGACAGTCTATGTTTGTTTTTTTGGCACCCAGATTTGTTTGATTTTAAGGGAATTTATATTTGTGCCTTTAGGAACCCAAATTGGTATGGTTTTCGTGTGTTTGGGTCTATACCAGCAATTGTTGTGATTGTGTCCAATTTTTCAACAAATCGTGCACTTGGAGTTGACTTGATTAATTTCTCTTCTACCTTTTTCAGATTGAGTATACCCAAGTCCTCGTTTAATAGTATTTACAGTTTGTTTCCCTAATAGCATATTTAGTGATTTTCCTCCTTTGGAGAGTTTTCCTAAAGTCGTAGACAACTGTTGGGCTTGTGATTTGAGAGATTCATTTTCATTCAATAACAAAATGCACTTTTTAATAGAATTTTATCTCCTAGTATTTTCACTTTCTTTCAGAATCAGAATTTCATTTTCAAGCGATTTAATTTTAGTTTTTGAATTTTTTATTTCCTCTTCTAATGATGGACACTTATCACACTTAGGGCTCTTATTTCTATAGTTTTGAACCATTTGATCAAGCTGTTTATTTAGTTCTATCAAACTATCTCTTTGTGATTCAATTTTAGCGTACTTCTCCTTAAGTCTTTCAAAATAGCCATTTACTTCATGAAAATATATAAGTAATTGTGAGTGAGTAAGTTTTGATACCTTGCTGGGCTCGTAATCATCGCTGTCACTTGTTTCTCCTAAAAGACACGGATTTGCTTTTTCACTCTCACTGCTAGTGCTTTCATCATCATCTTTATCACTTTCATTCGAAGTGGCTACAAAAATTATCCTTTTCAGTTTCTTTCCTTTGCTGAATCGATTTTGATAACAATTTGGCTTGATATGACCAGATTTATTGCACTTGTGACAAATAGTCTCATGCTTTTCTTAGTTGTCTAGAACTTTGACGATTCTGCTCTTTAGTTGTTGATTTAGAGCTCGATTTCCGTATTTACGGTTCCATCTTTTGAATCTCTTTATTATCAGTGCCATTTCAGCTGCTCCTTCATCATCACCATCATCTTCACTTTCCATCATTCCTTTGAGAGCTATTGATTTGTTTCGTGTATCTCCTCCTTCACGTTCTTCCTTGAATTGATTTCTAGCTCATAAGTGGTGAGGTTTCCGATGAGTTCTTCAACTTTAACCTGTTTCAGATCCTTTAATTCTTGGATGGCAGTTACCTTTGCTTCAAAATTTCGTGGAAGAATTCTGAGGATCTTTTGGACTATTTCCAGTTCTGTGTATGGTCTTCTAAGGGTATGCAAGATTAGAAAATCGTCCATGCATTTCTTTGACAGTTTCATCCTTTGCCATTGTGAAGTTCTCGTACTTGTTACTAAGCATGGCAAGGCGAGATTCTTTAACCTAGGAGATTCCTCCATGAGTCACTTCAAACGTGTGCTAGATCTCCTGTGTAGTTAGACAATGTGATACACGATTAAATTCAATTTAATCTAATGAGCAGATAATAGGATTCATAGCCTTAGCGTTAGCAGTTTGTAGTTTATTTTCAAGATCTGTCCATTGATCCATAGGTTTTTCAACTTCTTGATTACCTCCCATTACTTTTGGTGTGCTATATCCCGTTTCAACTATATTCCATGCATCTATGGTTTTCAGAAAAATTTTCATTCTAGTTTTCCAATATGCATATCCACCATTGAACATGGGTGGTCTAGCTATGGACTGATCCTCGGTAAAAGCATTATTAAACGAAGCCACTGAAAGAAAAAATCAAAAAATTTCAATAAAAAATGGTTTTTATTCGTAGCTCTAATACCACATGTAGGATCATTTTCACCCTAGGGGGTGAATAGGGTGCTACCAAAAATTAATGCGGAAATAAAAATAATAACAGAAAGTAATGTAGTAAAGATCACACACAGCTTTACCCAACTTTGACAATAACCTGCTTACATGTTGCCCCTAAGGTTTCTAATAGAAATTAAGTAATCAGACGCTTACAAAACACGTAAACTTGCAATACCCACTAACTTGATTAACCTAACTCTAAGCTCAAAACCCTGCCACAACTCAGGCACTGAGTTTCGAATTCTCCGAACTACGCCACGTAGTTCGTAACCCTGTTAACACTAAAGTTTGACTCAAATAAAAAATAAAAACAAGCAAAGGTACTAAAAATAAATACAAATCCCTAATATACTATTCGGCCCAAATAAATAACATAAACAGTGCGGCCCAAAAAAGATAAATAATGTTTCCTCTTTTATTTTGCTTCCTGCTTCATTCGTGCTGTCACGTTTCCATTTGTGATCTAAATTAGGGCTTTGTTCCAATTGAAGATGCCGCTTGAAATTGATCGATTGAAGTGAAGATTTTGCTTTGATTTGCTTCATCAATTGACTCCCTGGCTTTGATTGCTCATGGTCGCTTCAATTGTGTCGAGCACTTCTTCAGTTATGGCTTTGGTATGATTTAAATTTGTTGTTTTAATTGATTTGCTAGTAACTCGACTTCATGATTACCGATGGTGAATTGGGTTTAATTTATAGGATTAAAGCCCTATTATTTCATTCGTATATTTTGGTTTGAATTCATCAATTTCTGCACTCGATCATTTGATTTTTGATTGAACGATTGTGATGATTTTGACTTGTTTATTGGTTGACATGTTGCTCTATATATATCACTGATGAATTCGAATTTGCTTGAATTGTTTGAGTCGGTTCCGTTCTTTGCTGCTACGACTTTTTCATCATTCGATTTCAGCTTGGATTTGAATTTGAGATATATTTTGGGTTAATTTTGACTTCCTAAAGATTGACTGGTTCATCATGATATCAACTGTGACTTTATTCAAACTGCTTCCTGGATAATTTTCGATTTCTTTTGTTGTATGCGTGTACTTTTCTTGTGTACCTTGCTTTGTACCTTGCTCTGACCATATGAGCATATGCATTGTTCAACTTTACCATATGAGCATATATGCATTACCATATAAGCATATGCTTTTCTTGTGTACCTTTTCGACTTTATTCAAACTGTACCTTGCTCTGACAATCCATACTGGTGTTTATATCCTTGTACTTGAACCTGCTTTCATTTTCTGAAACATGTCTCCTCTGATTGAATTTTCTTGAAATTTTTGATGGTCATCTCCATGTACATACTTACATTATATATATATATATTTGTGTGTGTGTGCGTGTGTATGTGTGTGTGATTGGTATTGCTATTTGCTCTGTCCACTGTGCTAGTTGCTTCGAGTTCCATGTCCAGTTGCTTCGAGTTCCACTTGTATTCAATGTCCTTGTGCACTTGTATGCTCTGAACTATTGAAACTGCTTGAACCTGACCATGTTTGCTTCATTCTTGTGTTAACTTGCATATACAACTTGTTAATATTTATATACATGTTTGGCTCTTGTATCCCTGACCATATGCATTGCTCCGGTCTTGTTGCATGTGAACTTGTTATTCTTGTGTGGTTCCATTTAAAGCCTTGTTGCATTCATGTTCATATGAGCATGTTTGAAGCTTTGTGACTTTGTTCTGGTTGGAGTCTTCATGTGTACATTTCTTAAATGCTTGCATATCCATGTACCATTTGTTGTTTTAGTCTGGTTACATATGAGCTGGTCATTGAACTTGTATTCATGAAGTCTGGTTGAATGTTGTGTGTGCATTCATTTGACCCATTCATGTCTGAAGCTTTTACTTGGTTCCTACACATCTATGTTGTTGTTTTGAGCCTGGTCTGTGTTGCATAGTTTTATTTGATCTGGTGCATTGTGGTCTGGTTCTGTTTGAGTCTGGTCTGTGTTGCATTGTCTTCATGCTTCAAGTAAAACTATGTACATATCTATGCACTTTGAAGTCTGGTGTGTTTTCATGCTATCATTTTGTTTTCCTTTTAAGTCTGGTTCTGGTTTCATTTTACTCCGGTTGTACTGAGCATTGTTGTGTTAAGTTATTTACATGTTTGTATGTTGTCTTGAGTCTCCACAGTTGCATATGTATGCTCCAATATTTGCTGGGTTGAAATGTTGCATGCACCATTTTGTACATATGCACTGCCTTGTACTTGTGCCTGAATTCTGATCTGGTGTAGTTTGAACATTTTTTATATTTTCATGTAAGTGTTGAATTATTTGTATTGCACCTGAGTTGAATCCAGTCTTGGCTCGGGTTTGACCTTTTGCTCACATGTCCCTGCAATTTTAACAAGCAAGTGTAAATCGGTGTGCATGACCTTGTGGCATGTATAGTGATACACTATGCATGTCATAAGTTGCATGTAAGATGAAATAAAAAAATTATGACGAACAACCCAAATAACTGAGGCAAACTATATTTTCAAACACACACTTCATTATGCACTGCAAAATATTTCTATTCCAATTTTACTACATCAGTGTTTATTTTGCAGATAATTCAGATGCTGGATTCAGGCTGGAACAGAGTTGAAGATCAAAATACGAGTGATGAGTGAATATGTAGTAAGGTGAAATATGTATGAAAAATTGTATAGTGAAAATTATGTTGTAATCGAAGTTGTATCGTAATTGAAAATGTATAAATGTAGCGAGAGCTCAAATTTGTACTATTTGAATTTGTAATAAAATATTTGTTTGAATAAAATATTTGTTTAATAAGAATTCTGAGTTATTTATTTTATTCAACAAATATTTATTTAATTATGTGGAAAAATAAAAAAGTACAATAACAAATACATTTAAACGAATATATATGTTTATTATCATCAAACAAAAATCTTACACTAGCATATTCTAAACAAAGGCCTCTAATTTTGGTTTCATAATGTACACATGTCCATATCTAGTCGGTGAATGTAACAAAGTGACCACGCTCAATAGTATGTTGGAGTCCTGAAAGTTCATCCACTTTTTCGTGACTCCCACTGAATGGTGCTTAGCCATATTACCTTTAAGACACGACTCATAAGTATCGAATTATTCATAATCAAATATGGAAGAAACCCTTGGTTTCTTATTTTGTTAAGTCGTTTCTTACTAATATGGTCTGGTATACAATTCAAAGATAACAATCAATAACTTTAGATATAGAGTTATTTTCAAAAGTTGATATATGATTTAAATTAAGATCATGGTTACCAGTTTTCAATGCACCAAATTCAATGGTTTTATTTTCAACACAAAAATTTGTAATACTTTACAAATGAAACAGTATCTGTCCTATGTTAAAAGAGAGACAGATATTATTCCAAAAATATAATTAAGTACATAATAATAGTTAATTCAAAATCAAATCATATCCACTCATTAGTTTAACATGATATTCTCCTATTGCTTCTACAACTATGCTAGCTCCATTTGTTACTTTAAATTACATGCTTCCTCTACTAACGGGCCTTTTTCTCCTAAGTCCTTGTAATAGAATACAAATACAAATTCCAAATCAGTATCTAAAACCCAAATAGAAGCATATATTGATAAACAATTTTCTACATGGAAAATACCTTTAGGAGAAGAATCTAATTCTTTTCTATTCAACGGCTTCAAGTAAACTGAACAGTTCCTATTCCAATGTCCTTTCTTCAAGCAAAAGTGACAGTCACCTTCCCCTTACCACTCTTACAACCCTTCGACTTACTTTTCCTCTTCTTCGAACCTTTCGACGAAGAGCTACTCTTGACAGTAAGCACCATACTCTATTCGTTCATGAACATACTCTCGGTAGTCTTTGACATATTAAGGAGCTTAGGGCAATACACTTCAATGAAATTGTATTGAAAATTCAATATGAACGGATCAAACTGTGGAGTTAATGACCCTAGAATCAAGTCGATCTAAAGCTCGATGCCTAGATTAGAACCTAGCTTGGCTAACTACTCGATGTACCCAATCATATTGAGTACGTGGTCTTGTACTTTGGAATCTTTGCTCATCTTTGCATGGAACAACTTATACGAGACCTCACTAAGAGAGTTAGTAGTATGCCATAAAGGGAAATTATGTAAATATGTTATATAACTAATTCTATAAAAAATCTTATTCATCATAAAAGTTATTTCTACTTTGTTTTTTCTTTTAGATGTTGTGTAATATTATAATATAATTAATTAATGTAAAATATATAAATAAGGAAACCCTCAAAATAAATGTTATATGATTGTAGTTGCATATAGTTGCAACTGTGAGTAATTATTCGTAACTTAAATAATATTTTATTTTAAATATTCCTAGTCAAGATATTTTCAGAAAGGATTTTGATACATCCTTTGGGACCAAAATACATAATGCTCTACAAATTTTTGGGCTATATATTACTCATGACTACTGGGGTTACCAAAAAGTTAATTACTTATAGCTATTGGATAACTATAGAATGAATCAATTAAAAGTTTCATGTTGGTTGATGACAACTAGTTCGAATGGAAAATCTCCATGTGACGATGTTACATAGTTCTAGACTTTAGAACACCATGGAACTTCAATATGAATACACCACTTTGATTATAGTCAAATTATGGCATAGTGACCATCAAAAGATTATAGTTGGGTCTGGGTTGAAGTAAACGAAGTGAACACTATTCATAGAAAATTTATCTTCCCAGTTAAAGGAGTTTAGTGTCACAGTCAACTATAATCAACTCAAAGTCAAAATCTATGGATTAAGTAAAACGGTTAATAATAAGCTTTATTATTGAACTAATGACTTTGTAGATGGACTGAATAGTTCTATATGTATATTGTTGGGGTTTTGAGAGATATCAAATTCCATATATTTTAAAATGATATAGTGTTGACGAAAAGAATGTGTGTGTATTATATTGTCGCTTAACAGTACAGCTTAAGTTAATATAAAATTTGATTTTACCCGAAAGAACCAAAGTAACGAATTCAGCCAAACTATCACAATCGACTAAGGTGACATGTGAACGTTGATATTTGAATTGTTCAATATTAATTGTTGACTGAATTCACACATGTGAGTCACACAACCTTATTTGTGAAACCTCTGAAATACTATATGATTTAATTAGTCTATAACGTGTTATAAATTAATTAATATTTAAAAAATATTAGTTCTAAGTGTATTTGATGATTGGAGTGCCTTTTGTACTTAGGGTAGCAGCTAGTAATTTTTTGGGTGTCATCAGTAATTATTTGGGTTTATATCTAAAGGTTATATGTGAACAAACTAATATATGATATTGATATATATTTCAAATAAGTTTTAAATATATACAAATAATAAATTGGGTTTAAAATATATTGACCTATTGGTTAATATAGGGATGGCAATACATGATCAATAGGGAGGGCTTAAGAGGGTTTGAGTTGGTATTAGAGATGAAGTAAAAAGGCCAAGATATTTTCCTTTTGGTTCTTCTTATAAATACCATCTTATTTCCTCTCTTGCTTCTACTTTATAAAAGCTTGGTAGCCCCTTCTACCCTATAGTTGAAACTTATTACTCCCACTCCTCTAAATCTAAACCTGTCCCAATGGTGATTCATCTCATTCCTTATAAGCTTGAGCAGTGGATTCCAAATCCAAGGAGATTAAAGCAGCTCAAGGTGTTCCAAGTAGCTAGATCTTCGAGGTAACATCCTTTCTATACATATAATATATAGATCTAATCTTATGTCACTACATAAACCTTATATATAATATCAGTGCCATGTATATAATTTCAATTAATAACTTAAGGTAGTAAATAATTAGTATGATTTCTACACATTAATATGTGCTAGACTAGAAAATAAAATAAAATAAAATATATTTATTTTTGGCCATATAATACAAATCAGTTATATATAAACTTATTTCATGGAAAGTTATTTTATTATTATTATTATATGTATATTTATTTCTTAAGGAGGAAATTATTTTCGACTTTAATTTTATATATATATATATATGCGTATGTATATATATTTTTTGCGCATATTAATTAATTAATGTAAGTGTACATATATACACATTTTAATATAAAAAACTCATGGCATGTTTTAAAAATATGTTACCTTGAATTGATATTAATATATATATTAATTAATATAAATACCTTTTACTTGTAATATGTATACACACACATACTAATATATATAAATAAATTATATTTGCGGAATAATTTTGGCCAAAATTAAATGTGTGTATTTTGTATAATTATAGTGTTTTAATTAGTCAAAATGTTAGATTTTATTTTTAGGATTTTAAATTTTAAATTAATATGATTTAAAAATCCTAACATAAAATATCCTTGACCCAATCAAATAATATTGAATTAAGTGATTTTTAATTTTATATTTCAAATTTAGTTAATACTTTTACTTAATCAAACTAACTAGGTTTTATAAATTTTAATTTTTAAATGTACCTATATATATAATATATTTTTTAAATTATATTTTATGCATATATATATATATATATAATTATTTAAACATAGCAGTATATATTATATATACATTGTATACCTGGTATTGAGAATATGTGTATACAAAACCATATGCATATATCTTAATATATTCAAACATGCATACACACACTTAGATATATTTACTACCCCTTGATATGTATATGAAATAGTCACACACACACACAGATATATATATATATATAGGTCTGGTTATTTGGACACAAAATAAAATAAATTGGTGTCATAATAGAACTGAACCATTGGATCCTATTGTGTTCTAGGGTTAAAATCACGGGGGCAATCCAATGGTTAAAATCACGGGGGAAATCCAATGGTTAAAATCAATTGTGTTATAAATTATGTCATTTAATTTTGTCTAAATAGATTTTCCATACACACACATACTAGATATAAATCCCTGGTATCTATATATGTATAAATATATTTATACACATGTTTTATCGATATCATTTATGTTGTTATATTATTATATTTAAATATGTCATATCTATATATGTATACAAACATTCTAAAATAAAGTAAGATATTATTTTAAAATATATATTGGATCTAAATGCTAACTAGTCATTTACATAGGCCTATTAAGATCCACGTGGGGAATTTTTTTTGAAATTTACCTCATTTCACCCGCTGCCAAATGGGCCGATCCAAAAATAGTATCAAAGCCTAACTGGTTTATGAAAATTTATTAGTCAGCATATAGGGCCAACTAATAAACTTTCCACTCTAATGAGTATCAAGAATAGGAGTGCCTAGGCTTGGGGTTGGAGTAATCAGTACCCTTCCCTCCTTGGCCCTTAGCCTAGTCCAATGTGGGGAGGAAGTATAAAGTTAGGCCCAAATGTATATCCTATATTTATTTTAGGCCTTAGGCTAATTTCAAATTAGGATTAGAAAATTTTGAAATGTAATT
Organism: Allium fistulosum; assembly: GCA_030737815.1. Taxonomy (NCBI): domain Eukaryota; kingdom Viridiplantae; phylum Streptophyta; class Magnoliopsida; order Asparagales; family Amaryllidaceae; genus Allium; species Allium fistulosum. The sequence continues at coordinate 873,773,279 of CM060905.1, read as the reverse complement.
TAAATTTAAAAATTAAGTTTAAAATATAAAGGATTTTATAACTATTATGAATAAATTTAAAATATTTGAATTTTTTGAGAATTTATATTAAATAGATTTACAAAATTTTATTAAATTATTTAATCAAAATGTTTAAATAATTAATTAATCTTTTAATTAATGTGTATATATATGTATAAAACTGTAAAGATTATAGTCAAATATTTTTCTTGAATTATTTAAGATAAATAAAAATAAAATTTTTGAAATTTAATTAATATTCAATTAAAATGTTTAATTAAATAATCAATTAATTAAATAGTTAATTTTAATATATGTATTCACATGTATAAAATATAAAGGTTATAGAGAAATATTTTTCTTAAATAGTTTAAGAAAAATTAAAATAATTTATTGAATTTTTTAATAAATTTAATTAAGGTAGCTAATTAAGTTATGATTAAAATAAATTAAAAATTATTTTACTAAGATACATATATAAATATATACATTATATAAATTAATTAAAATATAAATATTATAAATAAATTAAACTTTTTGAGAAAAATGTATGGTCCCCCGATGGAGGAAAGCACTTATATAATTTTATTCCACACTTAAGTTAGGATGTAACACCTTATATGATGAACGGTAATTAATAAATAATTAATAAGGCTCTAAAATAGAATTGGAGGGGATGTTAGAATTTGGCCATGAAAGTTGCACCATTTTGTTTGTGGTGATTTTCTAAGCGACTTTCATATTTGAAGTCTTGCGACCCAAGCTCAAACGAAGAAGTTATCAGTGTTTGAAGTTTTCAGAATGAAAATAATTAAAAAATGAAAATATGAAATAAATAATAATAAATATGGAACCCCACTGATCGACCCCCTTACTTGGGTCGACCGATCATTAGGGTCGACTGCTTATAAGGGCCGGTCGACCCGTCAAGAGCAAGCAACTAGGGTTGAACTTTAGCCAAACGGCTCGGATTTAATTATTTTAATCTAACAGATATGATTGATTCGATGGCCTATAAATACAGGCCTAACCCCTCTCTTCTCTTCTCGTTTTTCAAATCACAGCAACGAAGCTCTGCCATTTTCCCTTCTCCACTATTTCTAGAAATTAAAAAATATTATATATATATATATATATCAGAGAAGGACGGAAAATAAAAGAGACTTTCTATGTTTTAGTTTATTGGGAACGGGTGTATTTATTTTCATATAATTTCCATAAGTTATCCAATTCCATAAATTATAAAAAGTACATCGTTTGAAATAATAAGGATATACCAAAAATAAAAGAGATGTGTAAAGCACGGATGTTCTTCCCCATAGTTTGCATTGTCTATTTCAATAAAATAGAAGATATAATTCCTTGTAATTTCAAAGGGAGCAAAGGTCTCGGTTTTGGTTAATTTATGGAAGGTTATAACGGTAGTCCTTTTTGGAAGGATAGCTCTAATAAATTAAAACGTGGAAAGGAATGTTCTGGTTTAGGAATTAATAGTTATAAATAGTAATACATATTTATATATGTATAACCATGCTTACCGATTAAAAATAAAAATATACTTATAAAGCATAATATACATCGATATTCGCATTACTTATAATAAGGACATCTAATTATGAATAGCGTAATAAATTAGGATTAGTAGATGGAAAAGAAATATATCTCCAAAATTAATAGGGCCATAAAAGTGCATTTGATAGGAAAAAATAGAAATTAAATGAGGACATAAATGCGGTTAAAGGAACTTGTTAAAGGATTTAATATAGAATTTATGAGGAAATGAAATAGGCATAATAGATTAAGTTAGAAAACAAAATAAGTAAATGTTATTAGAGATTTCCAAATAGAATATAACAACTATTTATTATGGACAATTGACATTTATGGAATATATGGAATAAGCGGATAAGATAGGAATAAATACCAAGAGGCAGTATAATTTTCATAGTCAGAAACTATAAAGCCTTAATTATATGTTTAGGATAAGCGTGAATTGGTGAGCCTAGTCCAATATTTAGGCCTAAGATAATTGGTTTAGTAGGTTTGGATACGAGGTCAGTAGAGTTATAGAACAGAAGTCTACCCTTCCCCTAAAGGCTACCAGCGGTTGTGTATACTTACTACTGATGTGGGTTATCTCCAACCATAGGACCATTGGGGAAGGGATATGCGTTTGCGTATAGGTAGAGGAAAATATACCAAGGGTTTGACTCAAATTTGAAGTATTTAATAGCCTAGTACTTTTAAAGAAATGGGGTCTGCTTCATTCCTAATAATAGTTATTAAGTAACTAAACAGAACATTTTCGTTGACTTACATTTGGTTAGTTTAAATGGAATTTCAATTATGGAAGGTCGACGGGTAATGTCAGTATTATTGTTGGATCGGTATTTAGTAGTAGGGTTGGCATATAGGCTATGACCACCAACGGTCCCGAGCGATCGATAGCAAAGACTCGGGTTATGCCCTGACGGATTTTTCTTTCTACTAGTGTCGAATCCATATAGGATACGCACAGAACTCAAAGCTAGTTAGTTAGTTGTTTGTTTGTCGAAGGTGGGCTAGTTAACCCTTAGGTAAGTCTTTCATATGTGTTTGTCATACGGCAATTGTAGTATAAAGCCGTATCTAGGGGTCAACGTTTTATGTAGTTAGGATCGACTGACTAGCGTTTACGTTACGGAGGGCCCAGTTTGGGGCTGAGGTATTAAATGGCTATTGGGTCTGCCTCCTTCCAATTTAAGAAGTATTAAGTGGTCGGGGGTTTGGGTGGTATATGTTTAGATATATATGTATATAGGCATATAAATATATATATATAGATATGCCTTGGGGGAGGTTAGGCATATTATACATGCACATAAGATTTAATAGATTAGTTGTGTATAATAGAGATAATACTTAAATGGAAATCAATTGGCATGAATTAATGTTATGGCTAAAGTGTGTAATTCTCTAATCACCAGAACATTATTTTTAACCCATCCTCGTTACAACTCACATGATAGATTTAGAGGGATATGCTACTAGTGCAAGATGGAAACTGCAGATGGTGGAGTCTTCTCTTTCATGCTCGACACTGACAAGGTGACTAGATATCTAAGAAATAATATTGATTTCAAGTTAGTAGCCTTAGTCGGTATATATGTTCTATAATATTTTTCTATTCTGCTGTGAGTTTATATTGACCACATTCTAATATACTTGTGTTTATTATAGGTTGCTAAAACCAATGATCCATGACCTAATGGACTTGGGTTTTGATTTAGTTGAAATTTGAGCCCATTAAGGTGCAATTTGTTACATTTGGTATCAAAGCTTAGGTTAGTCGATCATAGGAATTAGGATACGCTGAGAGAACGTATTTGTATTTTACTTATAATTACATATATATATATATATATGTATGTATGTTATATGCCAAACTCTATGAATTTCGACTATAGAAGTAGTTGTGACCATATTTCGAAAGGATGGACGAGGAAACTATGAGTTGGGCCAATAAATAAAGTTAAATTTATACACCTACCTCGATTACCCTACGGAGTATAGGCCGCAATGCTAAGCATCAACCAAGAAGAGCATGAGCGCAACATATGGAAGGACCTTAGAAGCTGGCTGGTACATGACTCCTTTGTTAGCCTAAGCTATCTAATGACTATATATTCCAATGGATTGCCGATTGAAGACGTTCATCTCATCTAGACAGATGAAAGATAAGAACCTATATGTCGCAAGTATTTGTAAGCAAGGTGTGAAGAAGGATTGAGCAAGTTCCGATGTGAAGGTGTGCACAAATCACCACTAGATGATAGTTGGATTTTTGACATAATTTAAATGAAGATGAGTTAGGAATTAGTAGAAAATAAGGAAAGTCCAAAAGAAAGGACAATTAAAATCCATTTCTGAGTCCAATACCATGTGAAATTATTGGACAAAAATATTGAAAATTCCTTGAAATGTTTGAATGGGTTTTTCAAAGGATTTATTGGTGAGCTGTTTTGGAAAAGCAAGGAAATTTTGAATTTCTTAGTTTAAAATTCGTTGAGTTAAAAAATTTCGATTTAAAGGTTTTCGGCTTTTGAAATGAATGGAAAAAAGAGCATAGATTTGGCTCAATGATTTTTTCTATTTTTGTAAATTTGGAAGTTCCTTTTTAAAAAATTTCTAAGGGATTGATAAATGGAAATGGTGCTTAATTAGAATGGAGTAAAGAGAATAGAAGGGTAAGAATGCTTGATAATGATGGTAGGAGAAACAATCCTATATAAGGAAATATAGAGAATAACAATTGAAATAGATTTATATATCTCTTTTCATGTGAACGAAGAAATGCCAAATGACTAAAGCAGGAGGCGAACGCACTGAATGAGTCAATATTGAGAAATTTAGATAGAAATAGCATCAATGATTTTAATAGGGTTAGTAATCTAACTAGGAATAATAAAGGAGAAAGAAATAGGAATAGGAAGAAGGATAAATTCCATAGACATGTATAGTAATTGAAAAAATATTTCAGATAGGCGCTTAGATAGATGTTGCAATTGGACGTATCTTTTAGAAGTCCCCATCATATGCTATTAAAATATTCGCTAAGGTTGAAAGCGGAAATAGCACGATTAGTAGCAAAATAGTAGAATGGAGGTTATCCTTGCCTACTCCAGTTTTCATTGTTTAAAGATGTTTTGAAAATAATGGTTTGGTATGGCAATTGGGTTTTTGGATGCAAATATGAGAAATGTTTTAACTAAAAATCTTCCTTGTGAAGAAGTAAATATTTTTTGTAGAAAGTCCTTGAAAAGGAAAAAATTTCATAGCTCCTGTTTGGAAACCAAGCAATTTTTGAATTTGATAAAAAGGTTTCTAAGTTTATGTTTTTAAAGGTAAAAGTTTTGGATTTAAGTACTTCATGACTGTGAAGTTTAATTATTTTTGTGACAAACCAAAACATATTTTTGATATGGAGTAGATAAGGATTATTGCCTAGGTAAGATGGGGCAAAGGTTTAGATTATGAATAAAATAGCTATGGATGCTCGTAAGTGGCAACAAGGAATCCCCATTGAATATACAGAATATTGCATTGAACCTAGGAATATTTTATCAAATATGTGTAGAACCATAAGAAGAAGCCTCGAAGAATAAGGTAAGGTATAAAGGTCCAATTTTGCGACCCATTGGGTATACTCGCATGAAAGATCAAGGATAACGAAAGTAAATACCATAGTTTGAGAATACTATCAAGAGATTTTGATTGAGAGGAGGTACTAGTATGATAGAAGAAGAGAGTAATGAGATGGCAAGCACACATAAAGGATGTTGATTGACTCAAGGTTAAAGGAGGTGAGGTAGGTGGTAAGAAAGTTATTCCATCAAACCAATTTTCCAAAAAGTTATTCTAAATGTACATAGTTTATACTTCTTTCCCATTACAGCATGGAAATGTAGAATGTATCCCATTATTGGATGTAACAATTGAAGTAATGGATGAACTTTATTTATTAGGAGTTAAGGAGGTAAGTTAAGTGGATTATAGTTGAATGACATGCTACAAATGTCCATCTTAATTGAGTTAGGGGTGACAGGGCCATAACATCATTAACACTAGTTGATGTTGAAGGGTAGCTTTCAACAACCATTTTCTTTTAGGTTATTTGGGTTGTAATCGCTAGTTGTCTCCCTTCGGCTATTGAAAAAGTGTATGATACGATATGAGACATGTTCCTATTTTAACACTGCGTCAATTTTCTGGATGAGCTTAGACCGTTATATGTATATTGGGAAATGGTGTAAATAAGGAAACCTCATAAGGACACTTAACTAGCGACTAATGTTGTTAAAGCTAGAAGTTAACTAGGAAATTGGATAAGCAACTAGAGGTGGAGAATGCGTAGATCCCAAAACTTTAGAATTTTAGGAAAAATAATTTTTAGCAAGTAGAGGACAGGGAAGGGTTGTTGTAAAATTATTTTTCACTGTCTATATGCCTTAAAAGATAAAATTATAAATAGGTTTGTGTGTCGTTGTTATGAGTAATAGGAAATGTTTTCTAAATCTAGGATTAACTGCACATTGCTAGGGTCAATCATATGCATTCACATATTGACTAAGTCCCGATTACGTTAAGATGTAGCTTGATTTGTTTTAAAAGATAGAGTGGCAAAAGTTGTGAAAAAATGCAATTAATGCTTTTGAAATTTTTTTTTAAGTGCTTTTGATAAGTTAGGTTCAAATGCTTTTCGAAAATTAGTTCAACTGCTTTTGAAAAAAAAAATATGGTGTTTAAATGCTTTTGGGAATTCGATTTTTTAAACTAGTTGGCAAGTTTGATTAAAAGGGGGAAAAAGATTTTTGATGAAAAATAAAAAATTTCAATTTTTTTGTGCCACATGCTTAGCGTAGTATGGGTCAACGTGTTAGTGAGAATTTTACGGTCTAATAAGGGTAGTAGTATACTAAACATAGATAATAACAAGGGAAAAAACTGTTTAGCTTTGGAATTTCTATTTTCATACACTATTAATAGTGAAACGAAACTTGCGTTTTGGATAATTCTGTTTTAACATCCAAAAATTTTGACCTTCTTATGCGAATTGTACTTGAAAAAATTGGATGCAAAAGAGAAGGTTCCAAAATACAATGGTATGGATATTTGAAAAAAGAATAGAAATATAAAATTCTCCATCTAAATTCCTTTTCCGACATAGGAGTATAGATCTAGTAAAACTAGATTTTCAAAAATTTTGGATGTTAAAAATTGTGTGCTAAGTTTTGGAATATAGGGATTGGATGCAAAATTGGTTGAACCATACTCATGCTTGTAGGAGCGTGTAAATTATTATGTGAAAAGGGATTTTTGATTTTTGAAAACTTGCATACATATAGAACTACATGTATATAAAGGTTGTTTGCGTCATATTTCAAAATGTTTTTAAAAGAATGCATTCATATAGGAGGTGCCGATTTAGAACCATTCAGCATACATATCATATATGTTGTGATACACCATGCATATATACACTTTTGGTTGCAAAATTAGTTGGATAGCTTAGATTGGTTGCACGCTATGTTACATGATCCCACCCTTGGGAAATTTCATGGGCAAAATTCTTTTAAGGAGGTAGAATGTAACACCTCATAAAATTAACGGTAATTAATAAATGATTAATAAGGCTCCAAAATGGAATTTGAATAAGCATCAGATTTGGCCATGAAACTTGGCCCACTGTGTTCGTGGCGATTTTCTAAGCAACTTTCATATTTGGAGTTTTACACTTAGGGCTCAAACGAAGAAGTTATTGGCATTTGATGTTTTCAGAGCAAAAATAATTCAAAAATGAAAGAACGAAATAAATAATAATAAACGTGGGACCCCACCGGTCAACCCACTTACTTGGGTCGGTCGACCGCTTATCGAGGACGATCGACCGGTCGGGAGTATGGCGGCTAGGATTGAACCTTGGCCAAACGGCCCGGATTTAATTATTTTAATCCAACAAATATGATTTATTCGAGCGCCTACGAATATAGGCCTAGCCCCTCACTTCTCTTCCCATATTTTTTGATCAAAGCAATGAAGCACTGCCATTTTTCCCTTCTCAACCATTTCTAGAAATTATAAAATACTATGTATGTATGTATGTATGTATGTATGTATGTATGTATGTATGTATGTATGTATGCATATATATAAATCGAAGAATGATGGAAAATAAAAGAGAAGAAGCAAATCAAGTTGCGAAAGGAAAAGGTAAATTTTATTATTATAAATCTATATTCCTCTTAACCTCTAAATCTCTTCTTGGATTTGTAATTCTAATAGTATGTGTATACCTTGTTATACATATTCTTTTGGATTGGAAAGGAAAAGTAGTCAAGTAAAGGGATTAATTTGAATTTGGGAGATTTTGAAAACTTGAAACGTGGGTGGAAAATTATATAATTTATTTATAACATTGAAATTTACATCATTGAATTTTATTTAATTATTATGCCTATATAAGACTTGATGAGTTATAGGCCTAAAATGAATGTATATGAATATTGCCTACATATTCTGTAAAATAGGATGGTTGGAATAGGAATGTATTTACACACTAATCTAGAAATTTGAAAACCAATCCCTAAATTTATTAAAGTTGAATATTGATAAAGTTGTAGCGTTTACTCTAGATTTGTAGTTATGTTGTAAAATATTAGTATTAGTTTAGATTGCCCTAATTTGACTTAGAAAGTGAATTTATATATTCTAGTTTATTAGGAGTGAGGTATAATTCAATTGTATCTATTTCCGTTTAATTTTTATAAATTATACAATTCCACAAATTATAAAAAGTGCGTCATTTGAAATAATAAGGAATATACCAAAAATGAAAGAGATGTGTAAAGTACAGATGTTCTTCCATGTAGTTTGCACTGTCAATTTCAATAAAATAAATGAGATAATTTCTTGTGATTTAAACGAAGCAAAGGCCTCCTTTTTGGTTAATTTATGGAAGGTTATAACGGTAATCCTTTTTGAAAGGATGGGTCTAATAAACTAAAACGTGGAAATGAATGCTCTGCTTTAGGAATTAATAGTTATACATATGAATATATATTTATATACATATAACCACACTTACCCATTAAAATATATCTATAAAGCATAATATATGCCAGTATTCGTATTATTTATAATTAGAACGTCTAGTTATAAATAGCATAATAAATTAGGAGGTGTAAATGGAAAAGTGATAGTAACTCCAAAATTAATAGGGCAATAAATGTGCAATTAATAGGGAGTTACAGAAGTTAAAAGGGACACAAATGCAGTAAAAGGAACTGGTTAAAGGACTTAATATGGCATTTATAGTAAAATGAAATAGGCATAATATATTTAATCAGAACGAATAAATAAATGTTATTAGTGAGTTTTCAAATAGAATAATAATGACCATTTATTATGGACAATTGACATTTATGGAATATAGGGAATAAATGGATAAGGCAACAATTAATTACTAGGAGCAGTATAATTTTCATAGTGGGAAATTATAAAGCCTTAATTATACGTTTAAGATAAGCATAAATTAGTAAGCCTGGTCCAATATTTAGGTATAAGTTAATTGGTTTGGTTTAGTAAGTTGGGATGTGAGGTTGGTAGAGTTACACAACATAAGTCTACCCTTCACCTAGTGGCTACCGGCAGATGTGTATACTTACTATTAATGTGGGACATCTCTAAACAGAGGAGCCATAGGGAAGGGATATGCGTTTGCGTATACATAGGGGAAAATATACTAAGGGTTTGCCTCGGATTTGAAGTATTAAATGGCACAATGCTTTTAAGGAAATGGGGTCTGCTTCATTTCTAATAGGAGGTATTAAGTAACTGAAATGGACATTTTCCTTGACTTACATTAAGTTAGTCTAAATGGGATTTCAGCTATAGAAGGTCGGCAGGCTATGTCACTATTTTTGTTTGATCAGTATTTAGTAGGACTAGAATTATGCTATGACCTCCAGCGGAACTGAGTGGTCTATAGCAAATACTCAGATTATGCCCTAATGGATTTCGCTTCCTACTAGTGTAGAATCTGTATGAGATACACAATGACCTCAAAGTTAGTTAGTTGTTTGTTTGTTTGTCAAAGGTCGGCTAATTAACCATTAGATAAGTCTTTAAGATACGTTAGTTATACGAAAATTGTAGTATAAAGTCGTATCCAGAGGTCATTGGGCTCTGTAGTTAGGACCGATCGACTAGCGTTTACGTTGAGGAGGGCCTACTTCGGGACTGGGGTATTAAATTATCGTTATGTCTGCCTCCTCCCTATTTAAGAAGTATTAAGTGGTCGAGGGTTTGGATAGTATACGTTTAGATATATATATATATATATATATATATATATATATAAGCATGTGTATATTGCTATACCTCGGGGGAGGTAAGGCATATCATATGCGCATATAGGATTTAATGGATTAGCCATGAATAATAGACATACCGCTTAAATGGAAATCAATTCATACAAATTAATGTTATGGGTAAAGTGTGTAATTTTCTAGTCACCGGAATACTATTTTGACCCCCTCCTCATTACAACCCATATTGTAGATTTAAAGGGACAGGCCATTGGTGTAAGATGGAAACTACAGGTGTTGGAGTCTTCTCTTTCATGCTCGACACTAATAAGGTGACTAGATATCTAAAGAATAATATCGGTTCCAAGGTAGTAACCTTAGTCGGTATATATGTTCTATTAGATTTCTCTATTCCGCTATAAATTTATATTGTTAGCACTCTGATATACTTATGCTTATTGCAGGTTACCAAAATAAACGATCTACGCTCTAATGGATTTGGGTTTCAATTTAGTTGAAATTCAGGTCCATTAAGGTGTGTATTGTTACAAATGAGCTGTCAACAAGCCTGGTAGGTAGCAATAACTCCCATGTACAACGAAGAAAGAACAAAACACTCCCAAACCTAAAATGCGTAGTGTAAAATAGTAAAAATAAATCAAAATTTTACTGACGTAAGCATATAACTAAAATATCATCCATTGAGTTATATGGATAGTAGTAGTCTATGGATATGTGTATGATCAAAGAAGCTATATCACCCAAGCATACAAATATGAATACATCAAGTGGAACATGCAAAGCCAAAGAACCACCAATAGGTAGACAATCATAGCAATCTGCAATCAACATCCATCTTCATTTACGCCATAGCATAAGCACACCAATTCACAACAACCACTAAATCTTCAACAAAAGCATGAGAACAACCCATATATATATAATCAAATGACTACATGTATGTGTGTGTGTATGAGAGAGAGAGAGAAAGAGAGTAAAGTAAGGTGAGAATGAAATATAGATCATAATTAATTTTCCATCAATAGAAGAGTGCTCGAAGAGTTATCATTGTTAAAAGAATTTAATAAGTCATTGTTTAAGGTCATATTATGTCTCACATTGCTATAGATGATTTTTACATTTAAGATATCAATGTGACTTTTTACTATTTTAAAATATTCCTTAAAATAAACAATTTTATCCGCTTTAAATCTAGGATTTGCAACCCAATTATAACTAAAAAATGCAATAGCATAAGTTAGATTATTAAAAGGAATATTAACATTGTTGAACATTCTTTGGTTCCTTTCGGACCAAGAATACCAACAAGTAATAATGAAGATAAGGTCAAGTAAAACTCTATAGTCTTTGACATATTGAGATCTAAGATCATTCTAGTGGTAATTGCAGTTAAAATCAAAGTTAGTCATGTTATAGTCAAAATGTTAAAGTGTACTTACAAGAATATATTTAGTAAATGGACATTTGAAATACAAATGTTTTACATTTTCTAGTTCTAAGTTGAAAAATACACATTTTTTATCTATGAGAAAATTCTTTTTCTTTAGAAATTCAATAATATTTAATTTCTTAAAAAGAATTAGCCACATGTACAATTCTTTTTTAGGAGGCGCGTTAACTTTCCAAAAAAAATTATATGTATTTGATTTGGTCCCTTAGAAAATTAAAAACTTATACATCGATTTTGAGCAATATATATTGTTATGTTCCCAACATCAGGTTTTATTTTTAATCTCATTGCCTAGGCTCTAATATTCTAGTTTATTACAAAGCGATACAAACTGAATTAATGTAGAACCTTCGAGGGCATGGTGAAAGTAAAGTTCCGTAGAAATTCATTATAAGTGTTGTAAACCTCAGTAATTATGGCATTATTTAAATTACAAATGTTAAAAATATTTTTGTAGTCAACTCCAAAAGGTATAATTGAGATCCAACTATCGTGCCAAAAGTATGTTATTGCCTGAATGAACTGTATTGTTAATCCTAAGGTTAAAATTGTTTAAAACTTCTAAAATGGATTTCCAAAAGTGAGACATGTTGTTTGAATTAGAAACGTAATGATGAAGATTAAAGGCTCTACTGCAGAATTGATTTGAAATCATTTCTTCCCAGATTAGGTTATCGTTGTTATTGTTAAATATCTGAAGTCATTTTCTAATTAAAGACACATTAAAATCATGAAGATTTATTATTCTTAAGCCCCCATAATCCTTGGATTTACAAATCATTTCCTAGTTAACAAGACAATATATAAGGCTGATGGAACTATCCTCATTCCAAAGGAAATTTCTTTTGATTTTGTCAATTTTATCAATTACCCATTTTGAAAGAAGATAATAAGACATCCAATAAATAGGTAGAGCTGATAAAATAGAGTTAATAAGGATATATCTACTTTAGATAAAAATCTATAGTTATAATTAGATAATTATTTACTAATTTTATCAATTATTAGTCACCAATCCTCCTTTTTAAGCTTCCTTGGTCTAATCAAGAAACCTAAGTAATATATAGGAAATTTCATGATGATGCAATATAGTATATTGGCAATAGATTTTCAACATTGTCCATTTCATTTAAGACTAAAACAGAACCCTTGTTGAAATTAATCTTAAGCCTCGAAAGCATTTTGAAACTATATAACATGAATTTAAGAGCTATGATGTAATAAGGTAAACATAAAATAAAAATCATACGAATTCTTTATAATGTGGCAAGGTAAATTGAATTGTGAATATTAGGATCAGGTCCTTAAAATCAAACTTAATACACGAAAACTCCTCCCTAAAAAAAGATTGTAAATTAGGTCCCTAGAATTAAGTTACTGAATAATTGCAGACATTTATGCAATTATATACAAAAATTACGTAAATGTCTGTAATTATTCAGTGAATAATTGCGGAAATTTTCACAATTTTTTGGTGAATAATTGTGGATATTTCGGCAATTTTTTGATGAATAATTGCGGAAATTTTCACGTTTTTTCAATGAATAATTATGGAAATGTCTGCAATTTTTGGATATGATTGCATAAATATATGCAATTATCTACTGAATAATTGCATAAATGTATGCATTATTCGGTAACTTAATTCTAGAACCTAATTTACATACTTTTTTGACAAGGATGTTTGGTGTATTTTGAAACTTAATAAGGACTTTAGCCAAACTGTAATTATATGTATAAATTAAATATAAGAGGAACTAAAATAAACCCAAAATCGATTTTTTTTTTGAAATAAATACATAGGAATGGTATGTATACTATGATACAAGATGTGTCTGATACTTGTATCATGAGGGATTCCATAAGAAATAAACTATTCCTTACATTAATATCAGCCTATATTATTAAACATTATGATTTTTTTATAAATTTTCCTTTGTCATTTATATATTAGATAGATTACTAGCATACGCACTAGTGTTGAGCAAACTCGAGCCAGAGCTATTACATGTAGACTATTTAATATATTTCTAGAAGGGTAAATTAAATGCTTATATTTGTTAAGCAAACTCAAGGTATAAACATCTATAGTTAGGCTATCAAGAAATGACAGATCATAATGACTAATTCCTTTTGATTTGTTGAGCAAGCTCAAAGTCAAAATTGAGAACAGAGCAAAGACCACGATTAGGAGTTATATAATATACCTGACATAGTGTTACTTGCCATTTGCAAGGTTATAAATTGTTAAGCAAACCCAAGGTCTGAATCCCAAGGCAAGTGAGTACTGACACTCAGTAGAGAAATCAAAAGGTTTCTATATTTCTCTTAAGTTCAAAGAAATATAAAATTCTAATGGGAGCCTTCTTAGTAAAATAAAATGATAACATTTAACCACTCTAATGTTATAAGAACATCAGCTACATAAAAATGTATTAATCTACTTAAAATTAAATTTGAAGAAAAATGACTAACCTACACTTTTTTTTAAAATGACAAACATATTGGTCCCAATTACACTAATTAGCTGAGGACGATTAAAATAGCACTGTGTAACAACCCGAAAATTTTACATTTTTAATATTAAACTAATTAAAAATGGATTTTTAATTAAAATATCGTATTTATAACCGTTGTGAAGGTCTTTCTGAGCTGATCAGTTTGATATATAAGTTTGATGGGTTTGGAGTTGCGGTTTGTAAAATAAAGGCAATATAGTGTTTAAATATGGTACGTAGCTGTTTTGGGCAAAACTGGATGCACAACCCATAACCTAGCCAAACAACTATATAAATAAGGCCATGAAACCCTAGCTGTCACCACTATCTTCATTTTTCTATCTAAATCCTAATATTCTTCTTAATCGTATTTTAATTGCGGATGATTCTCGATAATTACAAATTGATTCAAAATTCAGAGTGCCCAAACTCCTACATATTATACATCGTTTCAAAGCTCTTGACAAATGGAGTCGATGAGTATTGTTCATTTTTCGCAAGGAAGCATGATTTGGTCAATATTCTTGATCAAAGTTGACGGGTGTCGAATTTTGGTTTTGGTTTGGCAACTAATCGATGAAATTAATGGCATAGGAGTGTAGACCTTGATGAGTGGTGTTGATTAGAACTAGTCAGAGGTGTTATCGCTCACCATGGTGATTGGAATTGGTCCGGGACATTAAGGAAGGTGGCGGGGCAGGCAGAATCGAAGGGGGTCGCAGTGGGTTAGTTGATGGTGCAAGCACTAGGGAGTCCAACCATGGGGTTGCAATGGATTGGTTCGATGGAGCAAGCGGTGGGAGGGTCCAACCATGGGGACGCGGCCATGTCAAGTAGTATGGTGGGGAGGAAATTTCGATCAGAGCGGCGTAAGTGGGGTAGGGGAGCGATCGAGATGGAAGAGGTACTATAGCAACGAAATAGATCATGTTTAATTTAATTGTTAAATTACCAATTTGTTCCTATAGCTTATAACTTGAATAACTTCTACATGCAAAATCTAATTCATATGTAGTTTCTTCCATTAGACTCGTTGCGAAATTCAGACGATTTATTAATGCTAAGTTTAGAGACTGTTAAAGAAATCATGTTGGTATGAACTACTTAATTTAATTAATTAAATTTTAAATTATAAAATACATAACTATTGATGAAAAGGTCATATTTATGGATATATGTGTGTGTGTGTGTGTTGTTTTCTATGGCTAACTGTTTGGATATTATAATATTTGGGTACATTATGCCATAATTGGATACTTATTATTGATTGTGGTATTTTTGAATGTTTAATTAAAATAAATCCTTTGATCGGGATTGGAAATAATTAATTGGAATAAATTGGATAATATCGAGAAAAATAAATAAATAAATGATAAATAAGGTTTTCCAGATTTTTGATTTTTTATGTAAATAATGATAATTTAAAAGACTTTATTAAAATTGAAGTATGAGATTCGATAAGGTTATTATTTGTGAAATTCTAGGGAAATTCATAAATAATAACTATATTTTTATTTTAAATTTGAGAAGTTTATTATTTATACAATAAAAATGAGATTTTAAATAATAATAATTTCAAAAAAATAATATTGTTTTCTGTAAATGAAAAAACGATTGATTTTACGGTATTTAGAGTATGAGATATTATTATTATTTAAGGATTAAAATAAATGGCATTTTCTAAATAATAGTAGTAGTAGTAGTAGTAGTAGTAGTAAATGAATGTTTTTCAAAAGTGTTTTTGGATAGGATAATTACTAGTTCGAAATAAATAGTACTTATTATTGTATGAACTATCACGGTGACTTTAAAATATATTATTATCATTTTGACATAAAATAATAGTATTATTACTTTGACAGGTAATTTGATGTGGGTGTTTTGAGATATTTGAAGAAATGAAGTACAATAAAGGATTTCATGAGTATATTATTGTTTTTAAGAAGTATTATTGTTTTAAGATGCATTACATAAATGAAGGTTTTAAAATAAACAATAATAAAATGATTTTATACTTAAGAAGATAATGGATGTAAATGTATTATTTGGATGATTGTTGAATGTGTGATTAATTGTTGATTATAACTACCACATATATTTGATGTTTGATGACGATATTGCATTTGGCGAGTGTGCGATATTTTATCATTATTTCTACTAGATGATGAGTAGTTAATTATGGTTATTAGATGATGGGCATTGTGTTACTAATATTGATTGGATTAGTACACATTTATGATACTGATGATTGTGTTACTATTATGGAGTGATTAGTATACGCTATAATTTATACTTTGTTAGTATTACTATAGTTGATGACTAGTACGTATTTAAGTATGTCTATGTTATGTTTCTTATTTGATGATCAGAGTTAACTGAATGTTGTTCGTGTTTAATGGCAATGTTTTATTATTGTTGTTGCCCTAAAATGATGATTTGTTGTGATGGATGAGTAGGGATATCAATTTGGAATTTTTTTTAAAAGGACAAATTAAGCTCAAAAATTAGACAAAAGAACATGCACTTTATTTTTTTCTTTCCAAGACAGCCCAAAGCCCATTCGTCACTTAAACCATCTCCCTGCTTTTCTCTTCTGTAGAACTCAATCATCATCTTTGTTTTCGTACTCCTTCTCAACGTTTGATCTCAAAAATTAATTTCAACGTAACCATGGCAGCTAAAACCATAAGCAAATCGTCTCCAACACAACCGCAAGCATCAACGATCGATGTACACCAACATGAAATTCATCAACAATCACCAAATCGCAAAATCCTAGCTTAACCTGAAATTAAACAGCAACACAAAATTCATCAACATGAAATTGAACAGCAACACAAAATTCATCAACACGAAATTGAATAGAAAACAGACAATGACCACTGCTGGAATTTACCTGATTTTATGTCTAAACTTGAAAAAGGAGAAAACATTAAGAAGTAAATTTGTTGTAAAAATTGATGTGATGTTCAGTTCAAGTAATATACAATTGAGAGTTGAGTTAGGACTATTTGAGCTAGAACTATTATAATTTAGCTTCTGTTGTAAAAATTGATGTTCGGTTCAATTTAAGTAATATACAAGTGTTCAGTTCAAGTAATATGAAAACCTGATGAAATTTTCTCTCCTGAGCCGCTGACTATTGCTTTTTATTTGTATTTTCTTTGTCTTGCTATAGCAAATGCTTGTATTATTTTAAATGTTATTTACCACAAAACTAATACCTACATATACACAAAAATGATACCTAGTAGATGTGTTATATAATATGATGCATTAGAAATTTAATTATTTAGTTCACTGTCATGCATGACCAAAGTGATACCAAATCAATGAAAAATCATATCTAGTAGCTATT
Source organism: Allium fistulosum (assembly GCA_030737815.1). Classification (NCBI taxonomy): domain Eukaryota; kingdom Viridiplantae; phylum Streptophyta; class Magnoliopsida; order Asparagales; family Amaryllidaceae; genus Allium; species Allium fistulosum. The sequence continues at coordinate 873,756,107 of CM060905.1, read as the reverse complement.
TGATTCAAATTCATCTTGGTTATTTCATAAATTATTTTAAATGTTATTTACCATAAAACTGATACCTACAAATACAAAAAAATGATTCCCGGTAGCTGTGTTATATAATATGATGCACTATAAATTTAGTTCACTGTTATGCATGACAAAAATGATACCAAATCAATGAAAACTCATATTTAGTGGCTACTTGATTCAAATTCATGTTTGGTTATTTTATAAATTATTTGAATGTTGTTTACCACAAAACTGATACCTACAAATACAGAAAAATGATACCCAGTAGCTATGTTATATAATATGATGCATTATAAATTTAATTATTTACTTCATTGTCATGCATGAGGTGGAGCCTTGGTGCAACGATTAGGTCACCCGCATGGTGATCTAGGTGCTCAGGTTCGAGTCCGGAAACAGCCTCTTCGCAATGCAAGAGAAAGGCTGCATACATTATCGACCTTCCAAAGCCTGCTATCATGCGGGAGCCTCGTGCACTGGGTTCCACCTTTTTCATTGTCATGTATGACAAAAGTGAAACCAAAACAATAAAAAAACCCATATCTAGTAGCTGGTTGATTCAATTCATGCTTGGTTATTTTATAAATTAATTTAAATGTTATTTCCAACAAAACTAATACCTACATATATGCATAAATATTACCCAGTAGCTGTCAACATTTCATCATAACACAGTCTAAATTATATATTGACATCTAAGCTAATAGTTCTTCTCATGGTTATGCAAATGACAATTCAGCAAACAAATCGTTGCAGTCACTTCAAAACTAGAAAGGAAAAAAAAGTTATCACATAAAAATGATACTAATAGCATAAATAAATTGATACTGTGATTGTTTATACCTGAAACTGGTATTAAAGCATGCAAAAATCTATACCTTAATTTGTAATACTTAAAAGTCATATTAATAGCATACAAAAAATGATATCAAATTTTTTACGTGCTTGAAACTGACACTAATAGTACGAAAAACTAATACCAAACATAAAATAATTTTGAATAAACTAACAAATCTAAAAACACAATAACTCACCACTTCCCATGCCACCTATATATTCTCAACACATAACAATTAACTAAAAGTGATGCTACATAACCAAGTTCAATTACAAAGAACAAATCAATGTACATATCAATATATGCTAAACCAATATACTTATATGACCAAGTTCGATTACATAAAATTGCTAAAAAAGACATACAACCAAGTATAATTCTCAACAATTCGTAAAAACGTGAAAATCAAATCTTATAAACTTGACAATTACGCTTATTGTGACCATATTGCTTGCATAAACCACATTTATTTTGTTTATTTTGAAAATATGCAAATCCTTCTTTCCATTAAATAGCAAGCCCATCAGCACCACATTTCTATTTAGGTGGCTTAATAACATCTTCAACACTTACATCAGCGTTAGGCTTATCGAAATTAGGAATATGGTTTATAGCATTAGCATATTAGAAGCTCTGGAACACATCTTGAACAAATCAACGATAGACATATTCACATTCTTTGCCTTTACTATTGAAAGTAGATTCTGTTCTATATGAATTTAGCAGTAACTATGAAAGATTGAAGAAAAAACTTCACGAACACCTAAAATCAAACATTGATGGCGATCCAACAGAAAAACCAAATCACGATCTTCTTGAAGCATTTGTTTTAATTATTGAAAAACCATTTCCAGTTATCCACATTTCAAGAGAAACTACACCCATAGCTAAAGGGGAAAAAACCTAAAAATAATAATTTAGAAAAATACCAAAACAAAATTTGATCAACTGTTAACTCAAAAACTGATACCTAGAAACTGTTACCCATAACTAAAAACTGATACCTAAAAACTGAGAGTTAATTCTGATACTATGCGGTAAAACATTTTAAAAATATGATACCTAAAAACTAATAATAAACGCTAATCTAATACACACCAATGAAAAAGCTACAACACTACAAAATATCACATTTTTCAAATCTTAGTATCAAATTCTAATACTTTTTGATACCACACAACAAATATGTTACAACAAAACTGATGTTAAACTAAAAATCTTAATATCAAATTCTAATACTTTCTGATACCATGCAACACGTATGTTACTTCAAAACTGATACTAGATTAAAAATCTTAATTTCAAATCTTATTTCAGGATTTGTACCGTTGTACAATAGGATAGTAACAGAAACCGATACTAAGAAAAATTGGTACTAAACAGAAACTGGTTATTTTCCACAATAATGACACATCACCACCAAATAACTTGCAAACACATAAAATAAAAACATACTTTGATTACCATTTCAATCAAACCAATATGAATGCAAGAAAAAAAACATCAATCAAAAAATGTTTTCTTAGATTGTCATTTTATTACTGTATGATAATTTTCTTTATACAACAAAAATCAAAAACATAAATGTAACAATTTTTTTCAAAAATGATACCTACAAACTGTAAAACTGATATCTAAAATTTGATACTGAAATTAATAAGAAAAATGATACCAAACAAAGTTAATTGAATGTTTGATACTAACATACTTCAGTAAATGTTTGATAGTAATAAAACACTAATTCAACTCATTTATCATCATGTTTAATTTGTAACAACTTTCTTTTTTATAGACTCAAATATCAGAAGAAAAAAAGTAACAATTTTTTTACAAATTATATCTACAGACTTTAAAACTGATACCTAAAATATGATATTGAAATTAATAACAAAAATGATACTCAAACAAAGTTAATTGAATGTTTGATACTAAAGAAATGCTAATTCAACCCATTGAATGTTTAATGGATATAATCATATTTAATCTATAACAATTTCATTGCTATATCTACTCAAGGAACCAAAACAATAAAACACTACAAATCTTTATTGCTGTGAAAAATAATACTAAAAAAACCTAAAAATGATACCTAAAAATTGATCCCTACTCAAATAAACACAACAATACATTTTCATCCAAGCCAATATGAATCCAAGATAATATCAGTGAACAAAAACCGAATAACATTCACCTTAAAACAAATAATAAAACACTACTGCATTAAAAAAAACAAAACATCACTTCTGCTACCATCCAAATTTGTCATATAATATAAAACAAGAATACATAGCAACAAAAATGTTGAAAAGAAAAAAAGAATGCTAGAAATAACCAAATTAAAACACTAATAAAAGAGAAAGGAGAAAAAAACATAGAATCATATAAATTCAAAAATTTCCACTGCCATGTTCAAAGAGATGAAATCGAAATCAGTAATAGGAATGGATATGCACAACAATAAAGAATAATGAAGAAGAAAATTTAATTTTGAACGTGCAAAAAAGAAAGCGAAGAAGAATTATTGAAGAAGAAGAACCAAATCGAAGAAGAAGAACCAAATCGAAGAAGAAGAAGAAGAAGAAGAAGAGAAAATGTGCGCGACGGTTAGAGCTTTTAAAAATATTTTAACACTTTTGTCCTTGAAAAATAAATACTAGTGGGCTGTCTTAGATACTAAAAAAGCCTCTAAATTTGTCTCTACAATATTTTCCTATATTGTTTTTTGCTTGTATTGTTTACATTGATTGTGATGGTTTCGATGGTTGCATAGATGTCATGGTTGTTATATACTAATAAGGTTTTGGATGCGAGAGAAGAGCAGAAAACAGAACTGCGTGGACTTGATCCCAAAAATTGGTGCATAGGCAGCTTTTTCATATGTAATAACTATCGAGCTTATGAGTACTGTATAGGATAAGGCACGGTCCAAAAATAGTTGATAAAATTTCCCCTGTTTTCCATGTATATGTGTATTTGTAAGTTTGTAGATGAAAGTAAAGAAGGGAGTAAAGGGTTTGGAAGGAGCTGCATCCTCAAGATAGATCGGTATATCTCTCGCATCATAGTTACACAGTTGTTGTTTTAATAATTGATGTATTAAAATGTGTATATTACGTAATTGTATGAGGTTTGAGTAATATTTAATTATTGAATTATATGTATGTATATATGTACATTAACTTTTAAATTCCACTATGAGGTTTCCCTTTTAAGTCATTGTCCTAAAAAATTTAATAGTATATACTCACAATCCACTTTATTTAACGTTTGAAATCAGTTGTTAGTGTATTCATTGGCATTTATGATTATTTTTAAATGTTACAAATAGTGGGTCCTTTCCTTCGTTGTCAGAGCCTAGGTGACATCCTGAATATAAAATAGAACATAAGTGTGTGTGTGTGTATTCAAATATAAATTAAATTTCTGAATATATATATATATAATATTTTAAATTCAAAATTTATAAATAGATATTTTGTTTGAAAATTATGGATATGATCTGGATTTTCTAAGTCAGAACTAGATTTTAATTTCAATTTCAAAATATATTGAGTTAGTAAAAATTAATTTTAAATATATGTGTGTGGGGGTAATTTTTGAAATTGATTTATAATCATATATAAATGCATATATAATTTTAAAATAAAATTATGGACAATAAAGATATATATAAAGGGTGAATGTGTCTGTTGCGGTGTAAATCCTAGTATTCATAAATGTATACATTAACTATGTACACCATTTATATGTTGCACATGCACTATACACATATGAGTGTAACTAATACACTTATAAAAATATAATTAATTTAAATAAAATAAACCTTTTTAATCAAATTAAATCAAATGAGATTTTATTTAACTAAATTTAGATTGGATCTAAAATTAATTAGACTTCATAGGTCCAACAAAGATCCAAAAATGGAAAAATATTGAAATTTGCTCATTTAACCACTGCGATTAAGCCCGGATCCTTCATATATAAACAATAAAAAATTAGTTTTTTAACAAATATGGTTATGATTACACACACATATATGTGTGCGCACGTGCACACATGGGCGCATATTTTACATAGCTTTCAAAATTTTATATTTATATCTATAAATATGTTTATGATTTAAAAGGATTTATGCATTAAAACATTAATTCTGAATTTTTTTAAAATAATGGACGAGCATATTATATAACACTACCGATGATTTTATACATACATACATATATAAATACATATATATATATATATATCTATGTGTGATTGTATGTAATCCAAAAAGATGCCTTTCTATGAATTTACCTTGCTGGGAATCGATATGTTCTTTGAACAGCCTTTCCTCTTGGAGCACCACAGTCTCCTCCTCTTCTTAGATTTGCATCGTCAAAGTGATAACAACCCTAAGTGGGTCGGCTAGAAAATGAAAGAGAGAGCTCGAAAATTGTGTACATATTTTGTATGAAGGGTTGGTTATTTAAAGCCATCTGGCATCACATTTATCACCTCATTTTCCTCTAAATCTGAAGACCGAGTTTGGTCTTCCTCCAACCCCTTTGACCTTATTATGACTTGGTATGATCAAAATTCCAATTGACTCCAATTTGAATTAGTATTTAATTAATTAACTCTTAGCTCCTTAATCGATCGAACCGTCATATAACTTTTATTATCTGATTTCAATCTTGAAATAAATAATTAAATATAGCCACATATCAATACAATATTTGTATTAATTTATAATATTCATAAATTAATTCAATCCTTGGTTGAAATCAAAATTAATTGACAGCTTGGTTATATTAATTATTTGATGTGAGCTCGATCCACGGTTATTATTTAAACAATTTAAATATCAAAGTTAGTACGGACTTTGCTAAGTCGGTACGATTTAAACAATTTAAATATCGAAGTAATCACCAGGTCATTAAGATATCTAGAGTTTGGTCTAAGATAAAAAAAACTCTATAAATATCATTATTAATAGTGGTGGTCAATTTTAAAGTCTTTAGTTTGATCCAATAACGTTTATCAATTAATTGATTTTCTATGTCCACAAACTTTGAATTTAATTTGACTAAACAATTACGGTGATACCGACCTTCTATAATGAAATAGATGAATTTTCTCATAAGTAGTATTTCACTTCAAGTGTTTTGACGTGTACCCAAATATGACCATAACACGATCGATATGCCATGTGGTTGCTCTCAATCAAAGTACAGTCTACATACTTGAATTCGATTGTGTCTTCAAGTCAAAAGACTATTGTACGTCGTTACCTTGAGATCTTCAATTTTGACTAAGTTATATAACTTATAAAAGACTCCCGTTGAGTCATTTTATGATCATTTCAAACAACCACAAGTACGTAACTCTTTAGTATCATGAGTAAATCATAGTACATTGTATGTCATAAGAACGTAGCCCTTTGGTATCATGAGTAAATCACAGTACATCGTATGGAAAGCGTTATGTACACTAATGTCAACAGACGTGTTGATAGTTTTTTTTATACTTCTCGACTAGAAACATTTAAGGAGTTGTATTTTGTTTGTATTGATTCAACACTCATAGTTATAAACATAGTTATGAATATATCATAATTGTAATCGACAAAACACTACTCCTATAAATTTTCTACTTATATATGTTTAATGTTTACTAAATCATTACTTATATCGCAATATAGCAAACACATATAATTGAAAACAAAATTAAAAACATATTTTATTTCGAACAAGATCATTTGCAGAATTAAGATTATATAACAATTACATAATTGCATCTTGGACACCCTTATAATGCTATAAATGATACTATGTCGAATACTAGTAATAATATCAACAAAAGTAACCTCTAGCTTAAAGTTTTCATTATGATTCGTTTTATTGTAGTTTCATGTAAAAAGATCCTTTTTTATATCTTAAATTATCTTCATTACCAGTCTGTTATATACAATGTTCCTAGCTAGCTATCCGTTGGTTTTTTTAATTCTATATCTTTATCTTTTATCTTTACTACTAATAAGAATTCCAACGATAGGAAATCGACCGAATCTTTTTGAAGTACCGATTATACCCTTTGCACCTTTCCCACTCCATTTACTGCTTCACAAAACAAAAAACCCTAGCTCTCATTCCTTCATCGCTACAGAATTACGTAAATCGATTTCATTTCCTTCGTTCACACAAAATAGGTTACTTCACCCCAATACCCGAACATCCCAAATCGTGGTTATCCGACGATTATCAACTGATTCCTGATCTAGCGAATCCAGATCTAACATCTCAAGCTTCGACCGTCTCCAGCAACAATTTTTATTTTGGCGATGCTGCTTCCATCAACCGTGATATAGATATTTTACTTACACTATGCCTTGATTGCTTAATGTGCTCTGTATTTTTTTTCTTCTCCTCAATTCTTGCTCCTAATACCGGATAAAATTTCAAATAATATTCTACTTTTATTTTAGTATCTGTTATTTTAATATCGGTGCACGTGCCGATGAGTTGTATCGGTGATTTTCTTATGACTAAAGGATAATATTAGGAGTTTCTATTGGACAAAACTGAGATGCATTGTCCAACTGGTTCTCCATATTGGCAAAATGGAAGACGATTTGAAATTTCTTAGAACATCTTCAATCTTTATATAGCATTCTCTATTTTTTACAAAATAAAATTTAAATATAACTAATCTGCAATCATGGATGACCGAGTGCATTTAGCTTTCAGTTTGTGAAAAAAAATAGACAGAAGACAGTACATAAAGATTAATGATATTCTAAAAAATATAATAGATGTGAAGCAATGCTTAAAGGTTTACAAAAGATGCAATGCAAACGTCATCAGCCATGGCTGGATCATTTACCTATAGTTATACTAATATAGAAATTTTCATGATAGGATGTATATATTTGTTAAACTACTTTCAAGCATTTATTTTCTTTAAAATTAGTTTTGTGGTTTTGGATGACTCCATTTATGAAAAGATTTCATAATACCTACATTTATTGAAAACATATGTTAGTAGTTTAGGTATTATTGTGAAGTAATGAGTTAACCAAACTTTATTTTGATTGTAAACAATTATTAACAAAACCTCTCAAAATAATCCATTTGTAATATTAAAAAACACTCCAATATTGAAGCGCACAATTCAAATTCTTTTTCCAAATGTTTGGTTAGTGGTCATGAAGAACGGTTCCTCGGTACACTATAAAAACACCCTTAAATAGCTTGCTCTAAAGCTAAGTATACTAATTTGTCCGTTCATTAACATAAGACATAAAATGACACCGATACTTATGGCTTTTAAAAGGCTGAGGAATTTCGTCCTATGGATTGGGTATCTGTACGTAGGATCTTAAATATATAAAGATTGCAGAGTAAATACATATGCAAGCATTAGGAGAAATATAATATTTGGAGTTGTTTTGTTATTTTGCATCTGTTGTGCTAAAATAACTAAAGGATCTTAATGTATCGGTGAATTCCTTATGAGTTGTTTTGTTACACAGTGTCATATTGCTTTAGATGGTATTTAAAAAGTGAATGACTAAGGGATAAAATTACGAGGGGCTTACATCTGCTCTTAACATACATATTCATGTATTTCAAGAGGTTTTCAAAGAATTAATTAATGTACATAGTGATGAATATATACATTTTTAACATTGGGAAATTCTCGTTTACATATATTTAAGGTGATTTATGTATTTTTTAGCAGAGGAAGGGCATGGAAGCATAGTGGATTGGTGCATACTAGGCGTATTCATAGTATGCGATTATAAACGTATTTTTTAAGCATCTGTGCTACATTGAAGTCATCCTTAGTTAACAATATTAACAGCGGTAGGCGCAAATCTCCATTGCAGGCGCTGATGTTATAAATGTAATAATGGATACATAGAATTTAAGTTTACATATATCCTTCGGTGAATCGATTGGGCGATATTCAGTCTATCGCCTCTTTTGGGTTGTCCTTTAATTCTATATGGAATTTCCTAGAGAAGCTAATATCTATGACATATTTTTATAGCAACTCTAATGCTATTGTTTTATTGAGAAAGAATTGTTAAGTAGGACAGATTGCCACACATTTAATTTTAATAGAAATTTTATATGTATTTTCATTAACATTAACTTTCGAAATATGCATTTTGGCCTGCAAAATGGGATTGGATTTTTTTATTGACCAGTGTTCTTACAATGGGTTTCAAACTAATATTGGAAAATGTTTATAGGTCAAAGATAAAGCCTGATAATTAGGTGGGGAAAGTGAGGCCTGGAAATAAAGTTTATGGAATCATTTAATATTTGTAAAGTTTATAAACTTCCTGAATGATGGCTGGCGTAATATTGGTGGCTGGCGAAATATTGGGAGGAAATTGAGAAGGCCAGCTAGCCTGCAATGGGGAATGGCCCCGAAGAATTAGAATTTAGAAAGTCGTACAGATTGATTATTAAATGAGACTCGGTCATCCTTATTATTAACAAAGACCATGAGCTAAATGGAAAATGCATTTAAAGTGACTTGTGAATTATTAATTATAAGAACCGATGTTTTCCAAGACGAGTGGCAAATAGGGGTTGTTGAGGAGGGAACCAAAATAGCAATGGGTTGACTTATTCAGGGTTCAGGGTTGGGGGTAGAAGTGGGGTTACAGCAGTGACGGTAGCTGATAGGGTTCCGGCTTTTGTGACTATGATTTTGATGCCTTTCGGCTTATTTATTACTTATGGTTTGCTGTGTAGAATCTGTTATGTTGAATTTTTTGGTTTGGGCTTCTGCTGTGTTGGGCCGATTAAGAGGGAATAATGAAGAGGTTTTTCAAGTGGACGGTGTTGTCACTGATGATGCAAGAATGTGCGTGTAAACATTCAGAATTAAATTTGCGAAAGTTGTTCAAAAATTCCAAGACTGGTTGCTTATGGCCACTGATAATTGTGACAAGATACTTGATTGTATAGCTAAATATCTTGAGTTCGATTTCCATAAGCATATATAATATCCTAAGTTAAATTCAAGAGAAATAGGAGACCTGTTGTCTAGAAAGACTGCAATTAGAAATGGAAACATAAAAGATATGATATGGCTATACCCTTACTATGTTGAAATTAGAAAAGCTTCATGTATAATCTCCTTGAGTCTCACTTATCGAAGTCTCTTTTAATGCAAGTAGCAATGTTTGGTAGTATAAACGTCTACAATCTTCATTATAGTCTCACATACCAAAAATAAAGACGAGTTGAGATATTTGTCAAAATGAGAATGTTAATGAAATACAAAAGTTTCTATTTCTTATTCTTCATATAAAGAGCCTTGCTCTAAATTTGTGGATTTATGAATGGAAACTCATAAAAAGGGACAATGGTTAGAAAATAATTGTTGAGACAATGTTACTTTATCAAAATGATAAAAACGATATACAGAAACTTGGATTGCGTCAACTGACAATCTTGCAATGGCGAGTCGCGATAATGATACTCACATTATAGCTACAAAACCAATATCTCAAACGTCAAATTCGAGTTATACTCAAGATAACCATTCGTTAACTGATTTTGCCTGAAATTCATATTCACATAATAACAGAGGTTATTACATGTTCGCATGATTTAGATTTTAAATCTGCAGATCCTCAGGCATGCTTAAGCTTCCAGAGTTACATTCCTCATATGCAAAATCCAATATTTCAGCAGTGGCCGACACATGCACCATGTACTTCTCAACCTTAGCTTATATATAATATGTCATAATGTCGTAACTTCTCGTATCCATCAATAAATAATCAAAAATCAACAATAAATATATGGCTTAAAAAGGCATTCAATAGATCCTAAAACAAACAATTTTGAATTCGATTTTGTTTCAAAAGCGGAAACCAACCAAAGTAAAAAAGTAAAAGTCTCAATCAACTTTGGATGTTGGGCCTGAAAAGGGAATTCATGATTTACTAATGATGCTGAAAATCGATAAACATTTCAAAAGTTGGTTTTTTTCCACTTATAGCCAATTCAAATATATTGCAATACCTTATTACATATAGTCATATTTAAGTTTTTCATTTGATTGCTTTTCTTATTGTTGCTTGTAATTACTAAAATGATTGTTTGGGTCTTATTAGTATGACAACCAAGAAATATACAAAAATAAAATAGTCATTTTAATTTGATTTCTGTTTGCATCGAGGATAATCGATCTCTGCACCCTTTTAGTTTTGTGGTAGCTTGAGTTCAAAGCAAATTCAATGAAATTTTCAAGTAGAGGTGTGATGTGTTGTGTTTTTTTTCGAAGCAGATGAAAACGCCCAAGGCTCAAAATGTTACATAAAGTGTAATGGGTTAAACCCAAACAAGAAAAACGAAAGGGTAGAAATCATAGTATAGAATCTATGTGACAACAACCATCTATATTTAATATACACCTCATATAAAAGTATGTTGTTGAATTAATGCATGCACGTTCTGATTAGATGCAGGTCATCTAAGCATGCACATACATTTGGTAATAAACACAATATAGTATTCATAACCACGTATCTTTCCAAATGCGCTAAATTCAAAATTTCAAAATCAAAACTAAACTTATCAAATTCAAAATTAAAATCTACAAATTTTCTTTTCAAAATCTCAAAATTTAAACTTTCAAATTTAGTATTTTTTAATTTGAAATTAAAATTTAAAATTCAAATTTTCAAAAGTTAAAATTTCAAAATTTTTGAACTAAAAATAATTTAAGTTAAAAAGTTAAATTTCAATATTCAAAATTTCAAATTCCATAATGATATTCTTCTATGACTTATAAGTCAAAAGATCGACCTTTAAACTTCAAATATTGTTTTTCCTTTTGCTTTTTGAATTTATAAAAATATTAAATATTCGCATTCCAATTCAAAGGTTGTACTTAAATTTTAGATCTTCAAACCAAATATTCTGCTTTCAATTTATACTTCTAAATTTTAATCTTCTAATTCAAACCTAATATTTTGGCTTTTTCCAACATATTATCATTATATATTTAACTGAAACTCAAAATTATACAACTGAACAATCAAATACCTTCATTGTTGTACGAGTAGCACAAATCTAACTAAAAACAGCAGTTCAATAAAACAAGATCATCAACAATTTTGAAAAGACGTTTCCATAGCACGAAAATAAAATTAAAATAAAAAATACCATACAGCTTTTTAAACATTAAAATTTGATACCAACTGAAAAATCAAATTTCAAAAACTCCAAAATTCTCTGAGAATGTACCCTAAATATAATTATATAACAAGTAAAACCAGTTTTTACAGCCTTTTTAATTTTCTCTTCGTCCCTAAATACCTCTATACGGACATGTCAAAAGAAGAAGATAGCTGCTTATATTTTCAAATACAAATTACTAGACACCGGATAAAAGTAAAGTTGATAAAATTATAACATTTGCAAGAAGGAAGAAGACCATCATCTGTAAAAGAAACTTCGGGTTTTCCTTCCCACCTGGAGGCCCTGCTCTGCAGTTTTGCAATTGAATTAATAAGTAATTAGTTAGATATACACAAATACAAGCTAACACATAAAACCTTTACAGTTAATATTTCTACATAAAAATCATGCAAAGCAGTAGTTAGATTTAGGTGTTCAAACGTTCCTTCCTAACCGCAAATTTTAATTGCGTCTCCAATAACAGGAAATATATATAATCAATCTAATGAAAACACCATGTCCTAATCAAAATTGAAGCTAATTGCACCTGATGATTTGCTGATAAAGCCGATGGAAGGGTAAACTCTGAATAAAGACAACACCAGGTCCAGTTAGACTGACTGTTATCTGGTTTTCACCCTGCATGTTGCGTACAACAGCTCAAACGTCAGTTTTGCAGTGCATAAGAGGTTGCATGTATTGTAACTTTGACGAGGTTTTAATAAAAAGCTTAACCCAATGACGCATGCTTTGCATTACACGAAACTCACCCCAAACAGAGCTCTTCTGACTGGATTGGCATGCTTTAACTGGAAATCAATTGTATTTGTCATGGCTACAATGCAGGCAACATCGGTTACTAAAACTTCTCCATCATCAAGTATTTTTTGCACAACTGGTAGAGAAAAGAAAAGGTACAGAAGGGACGTGAAAAGGATTAGATAAAGAGATTGATAAAGTATAATTATATTTTTTTAACCGTATCAAAGAAGAGGTACATTATAGTAAAATGTGATTACAGAGTAGAAACTACCAGAACCACCTCCAACAAGGAAGGAAAGACCCTGACCAACCAATTTCTGTTTCAAAAATACCTGAAAATTTGTGGACAAAATCAGCCATCAATATAAGTAGGTACACAAAAACCTAAGGTGCACAGACAAAAACAAGCGTCTCTTTCAGTTTAATAAATATTTTCTGGAAGCATACCTCTACACCAGTGAAAACATGATTTGCTCTTAAATCCAAAGTATTGGTAATTGCAACGTCATTAATTGAGCAAAGAAATGTGTCTGGCTACAACAATCAGATTTAAAGGTATAATTAGCCAGAACATACAAGCAATGAAATTCATAATCCAATTTAATGTGAACAATGAATGAAGAATGAGCTCTATAAAAAGCAGACATGCATTCTCACTTGTTAAGGAAATAAATTGCTTCTACTTGTGACTATAAAAACATGTTATGATAGGAGAATTTAAGAATCTTAATTTTGTATTTGTTCCATGACTAGCGGCCAGTAAACAATAAATACAAATTCTCATTGATGACTTCCTAATTCTCATTCTAATCATCCGATAAAATTAAAATTAATTTCAAATAATTTTTTGTAGCATGGCAGAATCATAGTCAAATCTACAGATAATAATGGAAGTACTTGTTGCAATAACTATTTCCATTATTGTACAAAGGTTTGAAAATGGTCCTACTGTGCCACCTTAACCCCCCTCTACTAACCATCGCTCGGACACCATCATATTTCGTCTCAGTCCAGCCAAACCTTAACCAGGTGTCTAATCCAATCCATAGGGAATCCGGATATTACCCTCAACTCCTTCCTGTATGATTAATCCTGGCTACCAAAAATTAATCTCAACCACGTGCAACGTTTGAACCCTCCGCTTTCCTCCAAATCCATCTGGAGCTGCGGCAAAAAGCTCGGCCCCGTTTGGTTTGTCATTTTTAGTTTTGAGTTTCCACCTAAAAAAATGCGCACGACACGTATTTTGGAAGACAACCAATTTGTAAAATGAAGTTAACATACAAAGTAGAAAACAAAATTTATTTTTTTGTGTTTTGCGAAATAACAAAAACACGGAAAACAATGCATCCTCTCCGTCATCCCTCAATCCTCTCCACCGCCCATTTTTCGTCGTAATGACTTGAAATTTTAAATCTTCTCCTCCGCTCTTTTCGTATTTTGTAATGAAGGTTGAAAACACAAAACTCAAAATGAAACCATACGGGCTTTTAGCTTCGGTACTTGATGGAAATTCCCAAACACCAACAACTTCAAAACCTCTCACTTATTACATGGGCGAAGTCCCTGTGGAATTTACGAATGAAGAAATAGAGATGTTTATACAATGATCTAAAAATACAAGTTAGAAAATTTGGTGATAAGAGACCCTCTATGAATGCAATGGAAATTGGAAACTTTTGCAAAACTCTTCTTGAACGCATCAATAGACATAAGTTTGATTGACAACTTCAAGCTATGATCAAACTTCATAGCAAAGAAGATTTCATGTGATTGTGCCTTTACGAGATTTAGACAACTTTAATTCGTGCGATGGAAGCCTCGAAATGGATATCGGAATCAAACCCAATTATCAATTGCTCAGTCCTTCCTATACGGATCCCACTTCCCTTGCTATCAATCCATTACTATAATAAAGAAGCGCTTCCGACGTCAACTCATAGCTTAGGGAGACCTCTGAAAAGTGAAAAGCGATGACGGGCCCTAGGAGAACTCATATGCCCAAATCTTGTAAGTATGTATGTAGAGATGGACATTGCCTAACCGCTCTTTCAAGAATCTATCCCAAACATAGAGACTATGGAGTCTGACGTTATTATCAAAAATCTTGAAATCTTACCTTTCAAATTCTGTATTGAAACAAATCCCTTAGATAACAATTCGATTCTTGAATTCCGATTCAAAACTCAATTAAAAACATAATTTTGAAAAATCATTCCATGATAAAGCAATAAATATCAAAATGATTTTACTTTTTAATCCACAATTCAAATTTCAATGTTTCCCAAACAAAATAAAGATGACAATAGAGAGAAAGATAAATTAGATGTAGAGGCTCAAGAATCAAAATCGGTCTCAAATGCATAGATATTACCGTGAAGAATAATCCACGCTTTTACGTGCTTAACTATCTAACTATCATTTAATAATTAATACAGATCCAAACTTCTAGCATAAAGAGAGTCTGTGCTCATGTGTGTGTGCATGTGCACGTGTGTGTCTATGTATTTCAATATAAATATGTTGGTTCTACGATTTACGAATTAAATCTTGTTTTGATTCAAAGTTTGAACTTTAAAATTTACAATTAAGATGTTTTGAAAATCTTGGAGTCTGGAAACAAATTATTCATGGGAATGCACCTGATTTTTGCTCAAAATTTAAGGAAGTGGACCATAACGCAGGTTGGTATGGCAATCCATCTCAACAAAAACTAAAGGAACCACAAGTGTCAGCTACAAAGCACTTCAAATCAAAACCCCAATATTACAAAAACAAAAGATGCATTCGGAGGCTCAATCTATCTCACACTTGGATAACAAGCGAGCGCCATCGCAACAATTTAACAACCGACAAATGCCAATTTCTTCAAGCTCTGCTATACCCTGCGAATGCAACAGTAGCAAATACAGCAAACTATCCGCCATCAGCTATCCCACTAGACCACTCCAACATTCCCAGCCGCAGCCCAACAGGTTACCAAGCCCATCTACCAAAAAACATATCACTCAGCTTCCAGGCCAGCAATAACGTCCCCAACCACCTCAAACAAAGTCACCACTTCCTACGGCCCAATAATTTCAGCCCATTCATCGCACAGATCAGTTCCCCCCATCCCAGCCCAGTCCAACTCCAGTTTCTCGCACCCAAGCTTCATAACATTAGCCAAGCGGAGTACATCTCAAGCTCAGAGTTTAAAGTGAATGTCGCTATAGATAAGAAACAAATCTCTATGATGCAAGGTAAATTCATGAAGCCCAACTATGTTTGACTAGAAAACTACCTATCTCATGGTGCTAAATGTTAGGTGTGGCTCGCATTGTAAATGGAGTGGGTACGTGGAATGAACGGTTAAAAGTCTCACATCGCATAATATTCAGAATAATCGTGATATATATATGAGATTGGTGGCACGTAACATTGGGGATTCCTTTTGTTACAATGTGTTGTCATAAACAGATTAGATGCCCGATGGGAGACGATGGAGGGATGTTCAATGGGGACCCCGGCAGGGGAGACTTCGACCGTTAATGCCGTCTAGACACGGTGAAGCGAACGCGTTCAAAACGCGGGAATGTCGAAACTCAACATGGTATCAGAGCTCCATAGTTCGAGGGACCGGTACGATGCAGCGTGACCGAAGTATGGCCTCTAAAGGACTTGAGCATGGGATGCTCGTCAAGATGGAGATATGGTTAAGCAATCGCTCATTCCTGTTTATGAGAACTCAGAGTAGCAGTCTGACCCAACTGCGAAGAGAACTCTGGTGTAACTCCAAGATGACTTGAGCAATGCTCGCCAAAGTGAAGATTGTTAGATGTGGCTCGTATTGTAAATGGAGTAAGTGCGTGAATTGAATGGTTAAGTCTCACATCGCAGGATATTCGAAATAATCGTGGTATATATATGGAATTGATAACACGTAACATTGGGGATTCCTTTTGTTACAATGCGTTGTCAAGACCAAATTATATGCCCGATGGGAGACGATGGAGGAATGTTCAATTGGGACGCCGGCATGGAAGACTTCGACCGTTGATGGCACTGGACACGGTGAAGCGAACACGTACGGAACACGGGGATGCCGAAACTCAATTTGGTATCGGAGCACTGGTGTCGGTAGGTGGTTGTAGAAATGCCAGAATCAAGTAATACCTCAAGTAGTTCTTCAATGGTTAATCCAAGTGATGTAGCGCCTTATGTACATGGATCGTACGCAGCTTCAGGATCACAATTGATTATCGACAAGTGGAATGATAATAATGATTTTGAAAAATGACAATGGAAGATGAAAGCAGTTTTAAGGAGGAATCGGGTGCATCGGGTAGTGTTTGACACACATTTGTTGCCAGCGGACATCTCGGATGTTGAGAGAGATGAAATGGAAGAGTAGGCATTCACTACACTTCAACTTGCTATTAGGATAAATGGTGGATCTGGCTTGTCAACCGTAGTTGTCGCCGCATTGAATCTTGTTAAATAACTTCTTAAGGACTCTCCAGGCTTTTGTTTTACTTTTGAAAGCGTAAGTACATTCCTTGGTTGTGAGACATGAACTCTAAACTTTCTCAAGAACTTGCTCACCAAGTCGGTTCAGGTGCTTATGGACCCATTCTCCAACTGTCTAAACCACATTGCAACTAAATCCGTTAAGCATAATAGGAAGCACCGCCCCATTACCTCCTCAGAAGCACCCAACACCTCCATATGTTGGATGTAGCTTATCATATGAATCGTCGGATCTGTCTTTCAGTCGTACATTTCCACTGTCGAAAACTTGAAATATGGAGGATTTCTCGCATGTCGAATATTAGCAGTAAACGGATTCATGTTCACGTCTTCCAAACCCTGATCTAGGGTCCTCCTCTAATGAACCTTCGTACCAATTCAGCAATTCGGTTCTCACCATCCAATGAAGGTCTCCGTCCTAAAGCAATACTTTGCCCCCTGTTTAGACCTACGTTCCTTCAAGGAAGTTCTGGTGCACATTCTTCTGTCGGTTGCATCATAATATTTGAATTAGCTCCAGTACCACCAGTTCTTGGTGTTCCAACAGTAACTCTGGCATTGGGATTGATTCCCCGTTGATTTCAGCGTTGCCCTATGAAGTTTGATTCATATTCTCTGCAGATCCAGTCATCCCTTGCTGCTCTATCCTCTGTAAGAAGTCGTCCATCATCTCCTGTTGTCTATCTAAGATTCCATCCTGCACCTATTTCATCATCTTTTCCATCTCCTCTCTAATCACGTAGTTGGGTTGATGAGAATTTGAGGGCACCTCCTGGCTGTCCCCAGGCTCCGGTTGACTTGCTACAGCTCTAGATCTAGTATTAGGCTTACTTATCTTTTCTAAATCTTAGATTCAAACTTTAGTTCTTCAGTTCTCGTTCAAGGCTCTCAATGAAAGCACCAAAAAATGGATCAACATCCTGGATCAAGTGTGAAAGCACCAGTGTAGATAATCAGCAATACAAATCTCAGATAATCAACAAATAAAGAGCAGAAGTAAGAAAAGAGACATAATTTTTATAGTGGTTTGACTGACTCTGGCATACGTCCACTTTAATCAATCTTTATTATGATTATACTAGTTGAATCTCTCTGGATATCAACTAGTTAGTCCTTAGATCTAAGTTAGAATGAGTTAGAATAAATCACAAGTTCAAGGGTTGACTGGAGAATCACAGTAACCCCCTTGATGATTGTTGTGAGGGAGAAGAAAGTTGAAGAAGTGAAGGAATTCCAGTCGAGTAATGGCAGCTCTCTATCTGAAAAAGATCCATATCTAGTTGTAGGTAGGTGAGTATTTATAGGGAAGTTCAATGAGTATTGGGCCAGAAGTCCAGGTGCAGAAAAGTCCAGTTGTTATGCCAAGTCATCACCAAAAATCTCAAATCAATCATTTCTATGGATCGCTAGCTATCCATAGGGGATGGATCGCTAGTTATCCATCAACTTAGCTTTTTTTTACCCGAAGTCTTTACTTAGTGCTACGAAGGAACCCAGAAAGTTTGAAGGTTATCTGACATATCTTGATGGATCGCTAGCTATCCATCCACCTAGCATATTTTTGAGTGATCTTTGTTTAGTTATCTTCCTATCTTCTATTTGAGTGCCTTGTCCAAATATCAAATCGTTTGGAGTTAGTTTGATCATCCGTCTTCATGGGTCATCTGGTCCAGAAGAATCATCCATATCTCGCTCAAATCTTAACGAAATCGAACGAAATTTTGCAGAAACACTCTAGAGGGTGTTAGGGACATATCATAAAAGTTTGGGGTGGTGGGGCTCACTCTGGATGGGTCTCTAGCGATCCATCAAATCAACTCTAAATGGCTTCAATTTTTTTAGCCTTCTATGTTATCTAAATGTTCTCTCAAATTTTAAGTCGATCCGACTTTGTATGAGTTCTGTAAGTCCATTTTAAGTTAGCTAATTCTGGCCAAACAGCTTGAATCAGATGAGTCTTCACTTCTCGAGCTGGATTGTTTGGCATGCTATGAAACTTGGCAAGCATGCTTAGAAATGGTAATGAATCATGATGCAAGAGGTTTGGAGGACTCATCACCTTAGCTTATTTTGGCATCTTTCCTTTTAGGTCTTTCTCTTCTTCTTCTAGTCCTTTTGGTTGATTCTTGAGTTATTCTGGCGTAGTGTGAATGTTCTAATTCTTATTGAATTTTGATGGGTTAAAAACCCAGAAATCCTCAACTCTTTTTACTCTGATCTGGAACAACAGAATCACCCAAGGTATTTTAATTTCAGGTGAAAACTACTTCACAATGCTCTACCTTCAAACAACAATAGAAAAATCAACATTTCATTCACTTCTAAAATATAGATGTTGCTAGCTAAGTCACAAAAAATAGCTCACACTTGGTTGATTTTAGTGACATCACCAGACAAATTTGGCTACATTTTAAAAGTCCCATGGACATAAAATGGAATGGGAATTTACTAGGCTCAACCGATCATACTTACCCTTTAATGATTTTTACAAAATAAAATTTTACTAGCAACATCCTTTTCAGTTTATCCCATGTCACATACGATGGAGGCTGTGGTGCATTGGGAACTGTTTTTTAGGACATATCTTTATCGAGCACACAAATAATAAAACTTGTTCATGAGGACATAAAACTCATTTTTAAAGTCAATATTTATATAGGTCCAATGTGTGAAATTGATTCTTTAAGTGGATCGAAATTATGATATTAAACAAATATATATTGTCGGTTTCTAATTATGGTTAAGAATTTTGATTTTTGAATTAGTTCATTAAGTTTTGAATTACATGATAAGTAGAAATAATCATAAGCTAAAAATGTAAAAGAAACCTCATTTTTCTTCTACATTAAATTAAAACTTAATAAAGAAAATTCCTATAATTAATATTTTTTAGATAGTAGATCTATCAAGGAACCTTTCAAAATAAAATTCAAACAACTTTGAAATTAAACTATATAGCTTAAACTAATTCTTTACATGGTCAACGAACCCATTTATTCCTTTTTTTGAGAGTCTACTAGCTCAATCGGAGAGAGAGGTAAAGCATGCGTGTGTTTTGAAACGTAGAGATGGAGAGAGTATGAGATAATGGGTAGTGAAGGGATATGTTTGTAGATTCAAAATCCAAAAAATGAAGTTTTGGCATTGTAGTAGAGAGTAATACTTCAAATATTGATTTAATTACTACAGCATAACAATTTTCTTGAATTGTTATACATCGGTTAAAACAATTTTCTTACTTTTACTATAGCATAACAAATAACTACAAGACATAACAAATCAACTACATTGTAAATTTGATAATCTCTTGAAATCAAATACTTTAAAAGTTTAATTGAACTTTACCTATTATTACTAGTAAAACACGAATGTTATACATACACACAATAAAACCATATTCCATAGATATTAATATAAGATATTTAAAAGTCCCGATGGTTAGACGCTTTGGTTTTGATCCATGAGGTTACGGTTTTGAATCATGCGTAGTGCACGATTCAAACCATTGGACATATGTTGACTTATACAACAATGTATCACCACGTAAGTACCCAATTTCCCAAAAAATGATATTTTGAAAAAATGATTTGATTTAACATACAAATTTTATATTTCATTAATTTTGAACCCCAAAAAAATTTAATTACTGAATAAATTAAAAATAAATAAATAACATATCATATTAATAATGTTAGGCTCCAGGCAAAAAATAAATATATTGGATCTAGTCCAGTTTTAAAATTATAATTTAATTATTTATTTACATAGGCTTCGATCTAATAGTAATTATATAAATTAACTTGAAAATAATTTGTATACATTGAAATAAAACTCAAACGGACTCGGCCCATTCTATCAAATACCATGATCCATCTAACTTTAGAAAATAACAATAAAGTAAATTAATAATAGTAATTAGGTTATACAGGACCACCAATTATGCTCAATCCATGAAGAAATTAATATCATGCTATGTCCAAAAACTTCAATGTAATAATAATAAGTAATATGTGTTCAATTATTGGGTTTGGTCCAACATTCTACATTGGCTCATTCGATGTGATAAAAGGGTTCCCATATAAATAGAAATATATAGGCCCATCCCGTATAAAAAATACATATGAGCCCAACCCAAACAGATTTGGATTCAACCCATATAACAAAGTTACAAAAAATATAGGTAATAATCAATCAAATACACACCCCCCCCCCCATATATACATATAGGTATTAATAAATTATATGGTATAATAATAGATTAAGTTAAAATATCAACTTGAAGTTAAAAATAATTTTAGTTGAGTAGGTTTTCCTAACTGACTTAGGTCCAAGCGGATACTACTGTGAGCTGGTTTAAAGCTCATATCTATTTGGTTGATAGACCAAAAACTATTTTATGCGCCTTAAAATAAACCACAAGCATGAGAATCATATTCGTAGCTTGCAAATATTATCCACGTCTTTTGTCATAAAAACTATAAAGACCAACACAATTCCATATATTCTTCGAAAATATTACTGACCCATTCTTCGATAGCCTTTGTGTTACCCATAGTACCTCTTAGTTCATCGTATTGAAGTGCTTCTCATTTATTCTAGTATATTGTCCATACGATTAAGGTGCGCTAATATGAGACATTTTATACTCATATGAGACATTTGATACTGTGATACTGGAATGGCTAGAAAAAGTACCGCCGTGAAAATGACCCAGTACAAGTGGGTAGGCACCTTCGAGATATATATAGGTATGAGGCATCCTGGCTTTACCTGAACATGCTGAACCCTAGCAAGGTGTGGGACATCTGACAGCTATGACTTCATGCATCTCGATGATGATTCGTGTTTATTAAGGAAGTCTAAGGGGTGTATAGAAGACGAATCATGCACTTTGCAGTGATGTTCACCTGGATTCCTTTTGGTGAATTTTTGTGACAGTTGTGCTCATTCAGACAGGCACGGTGAGTGATATTTTTTTATGACATTTCAAGATGCTTCTATGAATATGCTTGAATGAGATTAGAATCGCCCATTTAAGTAAATATAAAATATAAAATATAAAATACTTTTCACTCAAAATTAATCATGCATCTGCATCTGGCGTTTGTCCACATTGGCTACATTTAATCCGTGTAATTTACTTGAAATGAATGTTGTGGGTACGGTGCATATCTAATATAAAGTGAAAACAGTTAACACAATTTTAGAAATACGTAAATGTAAAGTGAAACAGTGCAATAAACTAACATGTCATAAAACTTCCATATATTATCCAGTTTTACCATTATAGTTATAGGCACTTATGAAATATGCAACTTTACTTCAACCATCCTAAATTACTGCATATATATTTGCACACACTCTCAATTACATTATAATAATTAGCCTACATAATTATAATTAAGACATAAATATCATACCTTCATTAATATCTTCATATTACCATCTTCGTATTATCATACAACAATATATTCAATTTGCTTTGTTGTCCATTGAGAGATGACCTATTTTTAAGGTATAAAATGTTCAGATGATCCATACATGACTACTGTGCATGACAATTACAAGAGCTCACAGGTGTGACTGAATTTGTTAAACTTAGTTTATTTTTGCTTTAGTATTTTGTATTACGACTGAGATTATAATGTATTGGATTTTCCCATGGAAATTTCGGTTATACTCAGTAAGCCATATATCGTTGTTATTACGTGTAACAACCGGCATCCCAGTGGACTTGAATTTTCGCTAAATCGAAAATCCAAGTCCACTAAAGTACGAATCGTTGGTTTGGTATGTTTGATTTTGTTCATTGTTTAACCAATTGTGTTTGTTTCATTCCTTTTAAAACTGATTGCAATAATTTGTTTTCCCATACATATATTTTTTCTCAGATTTGATTTAATATTAACATTTCTTAACGTTTAAGTTTCCATTAACGTTAGCGTTTAGCATTAACTAACTTTTATTATCATAATTACATGTATAATTATTTCTGATTCAAAAACTTCGAATGCTAATAATTTTTTCGTTTGAACTCTGATCGAAAAACTTTATATATGGAAATTGATCATAAAATCGCCATGAAACCAACGGTATAAATTTCGTAATCAAATTCTGAAGTTTGCAAAAATTCTATTTTTCAGCATTATTCTTTATTTATTAAATTTATTTTTAATTAATTGTAGTAAAAATTACGGGATGTTACATTATCTCCCTTTAAATTCCACGAAATTCCTCAATGACCAAACAATGTAACATAACGTACAACCATTCTAAACTAACAAATCAATTATTGTGCAACCAATTTTATAACCAATCGTGTATAAGTGCACGGTGTATCACAATATATATGATATGTTGAACTATACTTCTATCTGTAGAAGTGTGGAAAAAATGTAAAACAAGTTTTTGGATTTTCAAAATTTAACATATAGAACTGTCAGTATATTTAGGTTGTTTGCATCATATTTTCAAAACTGTTTTTAAAAAATGCATTCACATAGGAGGCACGATTTAGAATTGCTCTGTATGCATATCATATATGCCATGATACACTGTGCCCTTATAAATGATTGGTTATAAAATTAGTTGCACACTAATTGATTTGTTAATTTAGAATGATTGTACCATATCTTACATTTTTCGATCCTTGAGAAATTTCGAAGATGAAATTCTTTTAAGGGGAAGAATGAACATCCCATAATATTTACGACAATTGATTAAAATGAAATTTAATACAACAACAACTAAGTCGTTACTCTCAAACAATTCGGATTTGCCGGAGATGAAACCCAAAACTAAATGACAAAGCCAATTTAAAAATCATGATAATAATAATAAATAAATAAAAATAATTAAACAAATAATGATAGTAATAGTAATAATAAATAAAATAAAATAAAAATAAAAATAAAATAAAGATATATAAAGAAATAGAAAAAACCATAATAGTAATAATAATATTAATACTAATACTAATACTAATAATGACACTAATAGTAATAGGGACCGAAGACCAAACACTTCGTCTTAGGTTCCTATTCACTAGTCTTATAATCTAAAACTCATATCATTATCCATAAACCAACCTCAAGTAAAAACAAAACTCATAGCTCGTGATTTTGTTACGTGGATCGCTAACTTCCATGTCTTTCTGTCCGACACCAGCTCTTTGGATATATTCCAATCCTTCAAATCTCTTGTTACTACTTCCTCACATCTCAACCTTGGTCGACTTCTACCTTTCTTCGAGCATTCGATGCGGCCTATAATTCCAACGTGCATAAGTGCCTCAGGAGGCCTCCGTTGGAGATGTCCAAACCATCTTAAATGGTATTGGACTAGTTTCTCTTCAATTGGTGCTACTTCAAGTTTGTCATGTATATCATCATTTCTAATTCGGTCTCGTCTTGTATGACCACAGCTCCATCGCAGCATCTACATCTCTGCTACACTATCTTCTAGGCGTGTTGTTTTTTAGTAAACCAACGTTCTGCACCATACAATATCGCAGGTCTAACTGCCCTTCTGTAGAACTTTCGTTTAAGCTTTTGTGGGATTTTCCTATCACAGAGAATGTCAAACGCTAGTCGACATTTCGCTCATTCAGCTTGAATTCTAAAACTAACATCTTCATCAATCTCACCATCATACTGCAATATTGATCCTAAATTTCGAAATGATTTCGTTCGAGCTGAAAATACAATTTTTGCAAACTTCAGAATTTGGCTACGAAATTAATACGTTGGGTTCATGATGATTTGCTGATCAATTTTCATATATAAAGTTTTCCGATCGAAGTTCAAACGAAAAAGTTACTAGCGTTCGAAGTTTTTGAATTAAAAATAATTATATATGTAATTTGGTAATAAAAGTTAATTAATGTTAAATATTAACTTTAATGGAAAGTTAAACGTTAAGAAATGTTAACATCAAATCTAAGAATATATATATATACACACACATATGAGGAAACAAATTATTGCAATTAGATTTAAAAGAAATGGAACAAACGCAATCGGTGTAAGGAACAAAATTAAACATATCAAACAATGTTGCAGGTCGACCCAAGATGCACCCAGGTCGAGCGGTAGCGATTGATCCTAGGCAAGGGGCAGTCGACCTGTGTGTTGCAAAAGTCGACAGTAAATTATGGTCTAACGGCCCGGATTTAACAAATCTTTTATTAACGCATAGGATTGATTCTAGGCCCTATAAATACAAGCCTAGTTTCTCGCTTCTCTTCTCATATTTTCTGTATCATAGAATGGAGCTCTGTCATTCTCTTTTCTCTACAATTTCTAGAATTTTAATAGTAAAACTATTATATATATAAGTGGCGAAAAGTGGAGGATAAGAGAAGAGAAGAATATGATAGTTTCAAAACACAAAAACAAAGGTAAATCGTGAATCTTAAACTCAAATCTAAATTTAATTCAATCCTTTGCTCATATATGTAATTCTAATATGTGTATACCTTTTTTATATTTTGGAATTCAAGTGAGAGGAAGTCAAATAAAAAGGGAATGGATCTAGATCTGGAGAATTGGAAAGCTAAAGCAAAGTGAGTGAGAAATTATATATTTTATAATAATATTGAATTTATATCGTTGTAGATCTATTTCATTTATGCCTAGATATAAATCACGAATTGAAAATTTAATTTTATACACGTAAAGAATTGAGATAAATCATGACTTGGATATTTACTTGTATACACGTAATGATTATGGAAAATATGCATATATGTTATGAAAAACCCTAAACTTGATAGGCATTGTATACGTTTGGATTTGGAAAGTTAGGAGCAAGGTTTTAAATCTTGGATATCGGGCACGTTTCGTCTCGGCGATTTTAGTGACTCGGTATCGTATCGGAGGAGATCTCAGACGAGATGAGTGCATCTCGGATGGCAATATCGAATTTACATCTCGGTCCTAAAATTCATCTCGGGACCATATCGGTGTATAACACATCACATAATTTATGGCAAAAAATACATGGTATCGGTTTATTTAACATTTAGTGAATTACTTCAAGTAATCTCCACTATTCTAACTGAAAAAAATAATGTAATTATACCTCAACTACATGAAATTGTTCGACAAAAGTTACAAAACATCAGTTTTAGCAATTACATATAAGTAGATGAAAGGCGACAAATTAACTGAAAAAAGCGGGTTCTATACAATTATATATATGCAGTAAGAATAATATAATAACAGTATCAGGAACTGATGCAAACAAAAGCAAATGCATATAAGAGATATCAGAAATCGAAGGGTTTCAGGCAATGCAAATCTACTTGCAAAAGGTTATGCAGTAAGAATAACAAACTAAATCTACGTGCAAATCTACTATAAATTATACTGTATATTCAATTTTTTGAAAAATTGAATTTCATTAAAATAAAAACAACCCTAATTTACATACATGTAGAGAGTAGAGAGATTGGTTGAAGACAAAGACTGTCAAAAGCGCGATCGAGTAGTCGAAAATTGGAAGCAACCGCGAGCTGTCGGATGTTAAAAGAGGGAGTTCGATTTTTTTTGAATCAGAAAGAAAAGGGCTTTGTTCATATTTTTTATGATAGACTGATGGGCCTATTTTATTTTTTGAAAAAAAAATATACCGAGGATATCTCGGAATATCGTTTCGCTCGGAATATCGTTTCGCTCCAAATATCGGCCGATGTATATAAATTTCGACCGATATAATCGAAACGAGATATCAACCGATATCTCGTGTTTCGTTTCGCCCAAGCCTTCAACCGAGATCTCGACCGAGATAGCCGAGATTTAAAACATTGGTTAGGGGTATAAATAGTCCATGGATTTATGAATAACTTGTTAATGAAATCATATCGGGATCCCGGATTTGGTTAGTTTATAAAGATTGTTGAACATAAATTAAAATTGATTATAAATTAAATTGAGATTAGACAATATTTTAATACATTGAAATGAATTATGTAACAATGTGAATTTCTATAAGTTGTCTAAAAATACAAAAAAAGTGTATTGGTTGAAATAACAAGGAATGTAAACAAAAAGGAAGAGATGTACAAAATAAAGGAATCATCGTATTTTGTACTATCTATTCCAATAGAAAAATAAAAGACAATTCCTTATTATTGCATGCATTACACCAGTCCTCTTTTAAGTAAATTATAGAGAATTATTATGCTAACAATTTCCTTTGTGAAAAGAAGTAATTCGAATGTATTAAGATATAAAAATCCTTAAGTATAACTAAAGTAATGTAAGTAGAAATAATAACAACAATTTAAATGGAAAACCTAAAGAATGTAATTTAAGATGGTGTAAAAAAACAAATGGTAAACAAAGAAAATACAATTAAACGAATAGGAAAGTAATAAGTCTAAATAGGCAATTAAAGAGACATATTGGTTAAAAAGGAAACAGAAGATTTCATCCAATAATGTTAAACGAAAGGGAAATAATAAATGACACTTAAATCAATAAATTAGAAATGGATAACAAATGATAGTAAATGACAAGAATAAATCAAAAGCAAGTTCTGTAAGATTTATTGAACCTCAATGATTGAAGGTAAAGAAAAGTAATAATTAGATGAATGTATATTCAAATATACGTTATGACGGGCGTAAAATATATGTATGTAAATAATTTAGTAAACAAGAATGACAGTCATTAGAATGGATTGAAATGCAAGGTCGGTATTGTTACACAATAGAGGTCTGCCTACCGCAATTGGCTACCAGCAGTTGTGTATATACTATATTGATGTGAAACATATTCAACCATAGGACCAGTGAAGAGTTTGCGTATAGATAAAGGAATACCCCAATAAAAAAGGGACTCTGCTTCAATAATTTAGAAATGGGATTATTGCCTTGATTGCGACAGGCAATCTATATCAGATGGTGAGCAAAGAACGGTGCTATGGGAGGTACCAAATTAAGGAGTAGGGACTGCATATAGGTCGAGAACGTTACCAATCATTAGCGATCAACGGAAAAGACAGAAGTTACATCTAGCGGGTTTCATTCCCTACTACTGTACAATCCACGTTAGGTTATGCATCGTCACATGTTTGTTTGCCATTTTGTTTGTTAGAAGGCAAGACTAGCTAACCCATTTAGAGAAGTCTTTCAAATACATGGGGTAGTCCGTGGAGCTAAGTCTACAGTTGGTGGCGCTGAGTCCACTATACTTATAGCTCATAAAGCTGAGTCTACAAAACAAAAGGCAGACAAATCAAAAATCCTCAAAAATACAAGTTAGAGTACGGCTAAATTATTAAGAAGCCATATTAGGCCCTACGAGACGCACGACGAGGCATAAACTACCCTTGAAAGGTAGACACAGGTGCATACGATGAGACACACTAGCGAGTTTGCATTTCGGGTTCCGCTCCCCAATGCGTAGTTGTACGAGTAGTCGTAATACGAGATGTAGTTTCATACGAACATGATATTACGCTGATGATGGATCCAGACGTGGTGCCAGATTACGGATACTAACAGGAATGGTATCTTGGTCCAAAGGGGAACTGTGATGTGTGTGTATAGTTATGGTCTACCTCGGGTAGATGGGACGTATCTTACGTGTACGTGGAATCGAAACGACTAAGTAAAATAATAAGAGACGTAACATGTAATGGAAAGTAATCGGCATGAATTAGTGTTATGTAGCATAATTCACCGGTCACTAGAAAGTTGTTCTGACATACCCCCTCCTCATCACAACCCACGGGATAGCTTTAGAGAGGCAGGTACTGATTCAAGACGGGAACGGTAGGACAGATTTCGTAATGCATGCTCAGCACTGACAAGGATAATAGACATTGAAAGTGTCAACCTTAGTCAGTAACTATATGTTCTATTCTACTTTATTATTCCGCTGTGAATTATATCGATAGTGCTCTGATATGCATTTATTTATTTATTTGCAGAATACCAAACCAACGATCCGTTCTTTAGTGGACCTAGGTTTTCGATTTAGCGAAAATTCAAGTCCACTGAGATGCGGGTTGTTATATTGTGGTATACTTTGGCATTTTCTATAAACCATAGTGAGAACACATGTATAAAAATATGACTAGTGAGAACACATGTATAAAAACATAAGTCGTTATAGATTTGCATCATTTTATTTCAGTTTGAGAGATGAATAAAGAATGGTAGTGGCAAAATGATAATATAAAATACCTTGTCTCTGTTTTAGTTAGCTAAAAAGTCATCAAAAATAGTTTATATGTATTATACATGTAGAGAACCTTAGAAAACTTAAGTTGATACCTATAACCTTCAACAAAGTAAAAGGAGTGGACTATATTCCAAAGTTCAATCGATAAATGACAAAAATGAGAAGACCCGTTGTGAATGGTTTCCTCAATCAGAAATTGTCGCCAAGTAAAATAAAACAGGGTATACTTTAGCCACACAAATCCTGGAAAGTGTGTCATTGGAATTCCCAAGACCAAGTTACTATTATTATTTCCCCAATTCTTATACAGAAGCTTGAAGTAATTGAAAAACACAAATTAAGATGTTTGATTTTACAAAAGCCATCATCCACCAAAGTTTTTAGACCATGAGGCACAAAATAGAGCTTCTATAAAAGAAGCAAGTATGTTTCAGTTCACTACATATCTTACGTGAATACAAATAGGCCACACAATAAACACATCTTCTCTCTTTAATTTATATATATGCGCACACTTTTGGTATGCAATTAAGATGCAGGTGACGTCAGTGCATCATTACATTAGATTTGTGAAAGTAACAAAGAATGGTCATGGCAAGGCGATAACACAAAACACCTTAGGTATTTGTTATTGGTTACTACAAAATTTATCTAAATGGTTTATATGTATTACATTTGCATAAAACTTTAAAAAACATATAGTTCAGTCACTATAAGCTTCTACTAAGTAAAAGGACTGGAGTCCAACCAAGAAAAGCTAAATAAGAAAAGTCTCACCGTGAATGGTCCTCCATCTAAAACTGGCAATTAAGTAAAATTAAACAACCAAAAAAATTTAGGTACACAAGTCATGAAATAGCGTATAATTGAAGTACACAGTTTCAATTACAATTTTTTTAGGAAAGACCTCGTAACAATGAAGGAAATTCAAGCGCTAAAATTGCACCGCTATAAGTGAGTATCTAATATTTTTTTACCTGTATAAGAAGTTCGCCTCCAAAGTTTGCAAGGTCAACCTGCATGAGAGCAACAATCAAATATAATGAAGAATGCACAATTCCCACATCACTGAAGCCAAACAATGTTACACTGGATGATCAACTAGTAAAGTTCTATACTAAAAGAATTGTTAATAAGATCAACAAAACTTTATGACCGCATGACCTTTCAACATAAATGGTAATTGGAATTTTTTTGCTTGGACCAATAAAATAAAGAATGCTCCCATTACAGGAACATAGGCAGAAGCTAAACTCTGCACGAAACTTGAATGCCATAACTAGTATGTTATGAAATCCAGTAATAAATATATCTTTGGAAATGCACATGAATGCTTACCGGGATAATTCTTCCAAGAAATGGAGCTGATATTCCAACATATCCATCATCAGCGCCAACATTTGATAGTATAGTGCTGCTGACATTTTTGCCAAGAAGCCATTGCCACATTCCAGCTTCATTCTCATGGAAGATTATATTATCCATCTGAATGGACTCGGACATATAACACACAGCACCTAAAATAACATTTGGAGGCATATTGCATAAATACATTATATATGAATTTTATGTACTATGGCAGAGAAATTTCTGAGCAACTAAGAAAAATGGGCTAGCATAATTGCAACATCCGGATTCTTCTACTATTTAGCATAAAAAATTATGCATCGCACCTGGAAAAATTACTAGTGAATACAGTGAGAATGAGATGTGAAATGGATACAAATATTAACAAACAAATATCAGAAAATGTGTATTAAATAACTTATTGAACTTTTGAATAATAGGCTATCTTAAAGCAGGCAGCCTATATGTGAAATATAATAGAAATAAGGTAATCTTATAGTTAATGGTCAAAGGTACTAATAAATTAAAAGAAACATGTGTATTTTCGCATGCACTCACCAGGCTTTGCAGTGATTTTCTCTTGGGACTTCAACATTATCTGAAGATAACAATGATGTAAAATATAATTATTCAAACCAGTGATTAAAATTCAATTAGAAGTTATAAAAGGATAATAGGCAGAATAACTATAGCTACCTGAACAACCTGACCTTCTCCACCTATAATTTGGAAAGCCGTTACCTTTTCTTGAGAGCTCTGAATCACAAGATTCTTTGGTAAGTGTTGTCATAAGATCTATAAGAACTCTGATAATATGTATGTTGTCATATTCACAAAAATTGTATTATCTCAAAACATTTAATCCTTTGAAATCATGAGTTAATACGTAGGGACGAAATCAGGAATTGAAGCATCGGGGCAACCGTAAAACACAATCTGAAGAACAAATTTTTTAATTCAAAAATCAATAATTCTTTGATTTAAATCCTTGTTTTCACAATGGAACTTATTATATTATAACATTGTATTTAAATGAAGTTCGAAACAAAATTTTGGGTGCTAATTTATGCAGTTCAACTTGGATTTAGAATTGAACTTGGTTTAGACTCTAAACAAAAGATACCGATTTTTAATAAACTGTGTTAGACAGCATGCTACTTAATAGATAATATTTCAATACATGAAACCCTTCAACTAGTTCATTAAATTGATACTCAAGCTCATGTCTCCAATAGTTCAAAGCATGTGCGTGACTAGACCAAGGCCAATGTAGTCAAAAATGTATAGTTCAACCAAATTATCTCGTCCTTTCACATTTTCTTCCTCTTTGTTCTTACAAATCCATAAAATTCATGGCATCTAAAAGCTTTACAATATACTAAGTTCCTTTGACTTTTACATAAATATCTTGCAATCTTCCACAATTTACATAATTTTGTTTCTTTGTAATGTATTTACAAGTATTCAGTATACTAAACGGTTAAATAACTAAAAAAATCTAAAGGAGAATCATCACCACTACTTGCCCCTCTTCTAGAGGTCCATTCCTCGTCAAAAGTTGATTCAAAATATAGTTTTACTAGTGTGTAACCCGTGCGTTGCACATGGTATATTGTAGAAAAATAATATTATAACTGTTTTTGAATAATATAATTTATTATGTAACATCTGATGAATTTTGTTAGGATAAATGATTTATAAATTGAAATTACTATATTTATAACCGTGTATTTTTGTTATGAGATTCATATATTTTTGTATTTGAATAAAAATTAAATTATCATTTTTGTTGATAAAAATGAGTTATATATTGATTTATTATTTTTTAGGATTCATTATTTGATAATTAAATAAATGAAAATAAATGTTCTTAATAATTTTTGAAATTAAATTTTTATAAACTTTCATAAATAAATATTCATGTACATATATTTTGAAATTGACATTTAGCTTTTAATACATTTGATTAAAAGGTAAATGATGTATTCATTAGATATCAAATATTACTTCAGAGAAGGACGACAATTACCTAAAAATAGAAGTGTAATACCAAAGACTCAATATATTTGTATGCATTTAAAGTTCTTGCAGCACATATTTATAAAAATATTTATTTAACCGCTAAAAGAAATATTAAGTGAAAATAAGACCTGAAACGTTACAAATCACATTGTTCATGCCTTACTATTTTTATTTTATAGTAAAAAATTTCAAAAAAAAATTAACATTTATGTAAAAAAGATAATAAAATATGAAAGAAAAATATTTCTAATCAAAATATTGTATAATTATTGCCCATTGGTTAACTCGTATTACGAATATAAATAATCAAGTTGTAACTTTTTGTACAAAAACATACTAATTTAAAATATTTATTCTTTTTACAATAATACAAAATACAAACATTCATCAATTATCATTAACTGTAATGTTATTCTTCACAAAAATATAATTTAATAATGATAAAGAGTCCATTTAATGTACCAATTTTAGGAAGGAAAAACATTATATATGTTTGTAATGATGCACCAATTTGGAAAGAATTTTTTGTATATATTTGTCTGTAATGAAATAACAATTTTAGAAAGAAAAAATTATGTATATATTTTTTTGTATTAAATAACTAATTTTAGAAAGAAAAAATTATGCATATATTTCTTTGTATTAAATAACTAATATTAGAAAGAAAGAAATTTTATGAACTTAAATGTAGAAAAATGTAAAAGTATCAAAGATAATTTTGTATATAATTATGAAAATATTAGATTATACGGACTTGAATGAAAAAATAGTTTTACCATTTATATTAGTAAAATGCGGTATACTCATTGCATTATCATTTTTTATGATTTATTTGATCAATTAATAAATATTTGTTAATTGAATTTAGTTAAAAAGATTAAATTCAAGATCAATTAATAAATTCCAATATATTGACTTGAATGTAAAATAATATAGGAAAATTTAGGAGAAATCCGTAAATAATTGTAAAAATGATTGAATGTTGGCAATTTAAATGCAAATTGATAGGAGAGAATATTAGTAGAACATTGTATGATTTGTATATGGTTGTGAAAAATTAAAACTATGTGGACTTGAATAAAAAATTAATTTTACCATTTTTATCAATATTAATGCAGTATGCATGTTGAATTGTTATTTTTCAAAATTTATTAGATCAATTAATGAATATTCGTTAATTGTATTTATTTAAAAAGCTTAAATTTAATATCATCTAACTAAATTTAATATATATGGACTTAAATGTAAAAATAACAGAAATAACTTGTATGTAAATAATTGTAAAAATTAGTACTAAATTTTAATGGTAGGAGAGAGAACCAATAAAAACATTGTAATAATTATAATAACAATAAATTGTGAGGATGTGAAAATAAAATATCTAGAGAGAATCAAGGAGAAAGGAGGAAATTCCTAGAATTAATAAGAGAGCTTTAAATTCTTCCGCTTTACTATTATTTAATAGATAAGGACTGGAAATTTAAGAATTCTGAGCAATCAAAGATATCATGAAAATGATCAACATGACTATAAAATCATGCATCTAGAGAAATTTGGGTTAACTTGAGTAGCCCCACCTGAATTTTTAATATTTCTTTTACAGTGATCAATTTAATAGGTTTTGGCCGTATCTGAATTTAAAAAATTCCCTATGTGAACTTAGCCCATTACTGTAGTGGCTCTCTTGATTTCTCTAGCGCTCAATGCAAATGATCTTGATTGCTTCTTTCCCTAGTACTATAAAGCCATGAATTAGCATGAGTTAAAGATAGAAAGTTCATATTGTTAATTTTTTACTTGAAAGAAAAAACTCAAAACAAAAACGCTCCAATTATTTCAAAATAAAATTACAAAGATAAAGAAAATCGAAAAGGTTTTAAAAAAATCTAAGAGGAACCGCTTCTTTAAAAAAAACACCAATGTTGTTTTTATAAAACTCAAGAAAATTCAATACTATGGGGTGTGTGTGTGTGTTTATTTATTTGCACGATCCTTCCTCATCAATGGATTTTTGTATGTGTAAACTCCACCCTACCTGACTTGACATGGAGTAAAGATCTCCTATCCCCAATTCATCGTGTCCTCCCATTAAATCACATCCACACAAATTGATTTCTCTTGTATGAATCGTTCTAGTGGTTTAAATAAATGAATGGTGGATATCTGAGGGGATGAGCGTACATGTGAAGTCAGGCAAGATGATCTCATGTGCTTAGCAAACTAGCTCCGCCACAGTATCTATTTTTTAATGTGTGTCAAATAATCAATTTTGTGTGAGTATGCCTGTTTGGCTGTTTGCAAGATTTAAGAAATGAAACTTCAAAATGTAGCAAAAGCTCATAGCATTATAGCAACAGCATTTCCAGTATTATCTGCCAAATCCAAAATTACAACAGATATCAAGTCTTGTTAGTTCACTTAGTCAACCGAACTCCGTACTTGCTATTTGCTAACGTTTTCTATAGCAAACTCGAATTATGCCAAAATAGAAATGTTTATGCAGCTACTAAAGTATCAGTTTGCCGTTATTTAAGAATCTCAACAACGAAACCCTAATTTGAAGATAGAGAACGAACCTGATAAACATAAGGGTGGAAAGGCGTGGAAAAGAATGGAGCAGCCATGTTTAAACTAATTTCAAACAGGGTCAATTCAAATTATCAACTATTATCGAATCCAGGGTTGTGAATTGCAAAATATAAAAATAAAACTTGTGATCTTAATTTTAATTCAAATGGAAGGAGAAATGAAAATATATAAAACGATTTGGAGAGAAGTGGACTGGAGCTGGGTTGGTCACGCCGTGGCACATCAGCAATACAAGCCCAAACAATTCCTAACTCATTTGAGCCAATAACAAATATATTCGATAAATATCTGATGACATCTCTGCATTTACAGTATCCAATAAACAGATATATGGTATCAAAGAGTGCACTGTAAGAATATCCGACCGATGGAGGGAGGCATTCAAGGGTAAATACAATAAACCTCGAATCGAATAAAAGTCTGGTATAAACGATCAATAATCTCAAAATAGATGTAAAAGCTGTTATACTAAATAGGAGCATATGATATGGAAAATCATGTCCAGCATGTTCTGCATTCAACAAGTGTTTGACACTTTTCTATGGGGATTAAAAAAGCACAAATTAAAAATAATACGACAAGCGCAAAGGTGTGTAGTTTGCAGATCGAACACAGGGAGGAAAATTAAATTTTATTGTTTATGTAATTTCGTGGGCGAGTTAGACGAATTTGAAGGCGATTTCTAAACTACAAAAAATGCAGAAAAATAGACAAGTGAAGAAATATTGATTTAAACTTCAATCCTTTTCTCACAGAAGGATCCAACTATTTATCACGGAAGAATTGTTGAGAGTTAAATCAGAACTCCTTCACAAGTTCTAAACAATGGAAAAACAGAAAAACAAACAGAAATTCAGATAAACAAAAAAATAAAATTAAGATAGCCGCTAAAACTAATTAACGGTCTATCACTAATGAAAAGGAAGAAAACTTAGATAATTATGTCTAACAAAACTAATTGATAGAAGCCACAATTATCTAAGTGTAAATAAAAACACAGAAAATAGAAGAAGAAGAACAGCTTTACTCTACACTATAAATTATGAGATATGAGATATCTTTTACAATGAATACACCTGGTTATTTATAGAATACAAGTTGTTTCCCATCAAAAATTTACAAAGTATGTTGCCATAAAAATGAATATCTTCTCTTTGATAATGTGAATATAAATATTCATGAGAGATAGCTTTCTTCGAATCTTTGACATGTGGCATGATGGGTGATTGAGATTTGAGAATGATTTGTTGATGTGAATCAAGTCCATGATAAATTGGTATAGTCATCTGAGTGTGATTGTGATTGCTTGATTTGATTGGAAGATTTTGATTGATTGTGATTTGATTGGAAGAAGAATTGTGATTGATTGGGAGAAGAATTGTGATTGATTTGTATGTATACAATCAATCACAAGTATGTTCATATGTATATGTATATCTTCTCAATAATCCTCCATTTTCATATGCAAAAATAATGTGCTTTTTAGGATTCAAACTCAACTTCTTCCGCCATTTAGGAGATGCCTTAACCACTCAGCTACAACTTCTTTTGTTTGATCATTTTAGAGTAGTTGGTATAATCCAATGCAAAACTCACTTTTTTTTTCTCTTTTGCTCCATTTTAACATGAAGGCTCCTCAAATCTGTATATCTGTAGAAATACCCAAAAATACCTAGTGTAACATTTATTTATATACAGTAAAGGTAAGATATGAGCGCAAAAATAAACACTTTTACATGTCAATCAAATACCCCCATACTTATCTTTTACTCATCCTCGAGTAAAACAAAAATAAAAACAAACTTGGTAGGTCACACTTTCGTAGGAATCACGATTGCATTGAGCGTATGCAACAAGCCGTTAAACCTCTAGGTGTCCCTAGTAGGACAAGTGGTGTCTCGTGAGGGTTTTCAGCGGATACTACCCACAAAATCCAAATGCAATATGTGATGATTCTAATGTAGCTACATGAATGTAACGAATATATACAAATGACAACATAACGTATTTCAGAATAGTTGCAACACAGTAATGTATACAAGTCTAAGTCATTTTCTAGAAATTTTTGTTCCTTAACTAGTCACAATTTTCCAACATAATTCAAGATTTCATACGTTAAACTCTAGTTTGGCTAGTTGGTTCGGTTGACTACATAGTGCAGCCATGAAATAGATTCTTTGTTTGCTTGTCACAATTTGCAAAGTGTTATTGTTATTTCCTTTTGTATAACTAGTTAAATCAATAAAGTCAAGAACACTACAAAACAGACTTGGTTTAGTGACGGTCACAGGCAACGGCTAGTGACGGCTAAAAAAGATGGTCGTCGCTGGCCGTCGTCAAACGCGGGTTATACAGATTTCACTTTCCCAAACTGCTACCGTTCCCCCAACCCCCCCCCCCCCCTCCGCGCGCCTCCAACCACCTCCTGCCGATGCCAACCGCCTCCAGAAGCCATCGTCGCCCTCCGGTGCTGTTGCGTCTCCTCTACTTCTTCAATTTCTAGGTATAATCTCTAAACTTTAATTTCTGATAATAATTTGATTATGGGTTTGAATATGTTAGAATAATTGATATTAGATTATGGTAGTAATTTATTAGTTGATTTGGGGATAAAATTAAAACCCTTATTTAGAAAATTAATTGATTATGAATTTGGAATTGATGATTATTATGTATTAGTTGATGATAATGGTATGTTAGTTGATTTAGGGAAGTTAATAAGTGGTTTGATTATTTAATTTATAAATAAAAATTAGGGTTGATTTGAAACTCAAAAATTAATGTGTAATCGTTGATTAATATGCTTATTGATAAGTGTACTATTTGATAATTAAGTGTGAATGAATTATTAAATTTTGAAAGGAGCATAACAACAACAAATATTCTAGTGAAACGGACTTTGTAAAAAAATTAAGTAATGAATATAACAACAGCAAATAATTCTACTGAAATCGATTTTGTAATAAAATTAAGAAATGAATATAGCAACAATAAATATTCTTCTAAAATTGATTTTATAAAATGTTAAGAAATTAACATAGCAAGAATAAATATTGTACTAAAATTGATTTCGTAAAGAAATTTAGAAATGAATACAACAACTATAAATATTCTGCTGAAATCGATTTTGTAAAAAATAATTAAGAAATGAATATAAGAATAGTTGAATGAATTATAAAATACGATTTAAATTTTCAAATTTAATTAATATTTAAATAGTTGAATGAATTATAAAATAGTTTTTGCAGTTGTTAAAATAGTGATGGGAAAATGTGTTTTAATTTTTTAATCACTTAGAAAGTTTTTGGCCCCGTTTGACAAGTGTTGTATATGATCGTTATATGGATATTCGTTTTTTAACAGAACGAACATCTATATTCATCTGATACAATATTTGTCGGATTTGTTCCTTTATTGGACAAGTTACAAACATAATACAGTAATTGCATTTTATAAATCATTTCATTTTAAACGGTTTACAAAATTTCGACAGCACTTCCTTCTCGTTCCCTGTGTACACGCATTTGTGTACGATACAGGGAACAGAAGGAAAGTGCTGTCGAAATTTTGTTGAATCGTTTAATCTAAAATGATTTATAAAATGTAATTTGTAACGACCCCAGATTTTGTATGAATTTAAATTGATAATTAAATGAATTTTTGAATAAAAATTAGGAAATAAATCGATAGAGTGATGCGAGTTTCCCGAATCAAAATAAATTTGGTATAAATCATTTACATTTAATAATATTGTAAATAAATGGTTTAAAAATAATTAATAATAATAATACATAATAAATGGATGGTTAATAATAATTTGAATTTATAAATTAAATATAAGACAATAAATATTAAAGTAAAATAAAGAATTGAGTTTATAAAATAATAAAAGGCAATAAAAATGTAAGTTAAACAAATAAATAAAATAGATATACATGGTTAAAATTCAAACAATACGTGGATAAATTATGTAAAATATAAAGTAAACACATTAGCAAATTCTAACAACATAACAACTATAGGATT
Source organism: Allium fistulosum (assembly GCA_030737815.1). Classification (NCBI taxonomy): domain Eukaryota; kingdom Viridiplantae; phylum Streptophyta; class Magnoliopsida; order Asparagales; family Amaryllidaceae; genus Allium; species Allium fistulosum. Next base: position 873,716,613 of record CM060905.1, on the reverse strand, counting down.
TCATTTACAATACAAAATACAAGTATAAGATATAATTATAAAACATGTTAATATGAATTTAATGTTTGATAGTTAAATACTAAAACAAAGTTGTAGATAAATATGAAACAAGTATGTACTCATGCACATAAAAGTATGAAAGCAAACCAGTAAAATAAAAATGCCTCTAAGAAATATAGGAAGGACAAATTCAAAAGAAAAACAAATATCTATAACTTCAAAAGAAGTACATATAAGTAATGCAGGAAAAAAAATAAACAAAGCAAAGAAATAAATGTTAGCACACAAGGACATATCATCAGCCACCAAAATATGAGATCTGCAGCCACCACAAAGAAGCTTTATCAAAGATAAAGTGTGAACAAACAAATTAAAATATAAATATGCATAAACAAGTACAAGCAAAGAGTAACTTCTCTGTAAAACAGCCATAATGCAATACATGTTCAGCCGTGCTTGTTGTACAAAGCATTAAATACAAGTAAAAAGTATATAAATAAACAAAGTACAAAAATAAAATAAAAGCAAGATCCTAAGTACACTTAAACAAAACAAAATAAAATATATTCAAGTATGTAGGCTGTAAACAAGGCAGGGGACAAAGTTAATTCAAGCTTGCTTAGGACCATTTCACCCATGTACAAACTAAGTGATATCCCTGTAAACTCACTCTACATATAGCAATCTTCATCAGTTCGTTCATTTTTACTGAGAAAATTTTATTTTAAAAACAAGCTTCATCTCAAACTTAAACAAACAAACTTCAATCTAAAACAAAAGAAAACCATAAATGAAAAATCAAAACAGAAAGTTCAAAAGTCTTCAACCTGGAAGCTTTAAACAAAGCAAGCATGAAAGCTCCTGGCTAAGATTCTTCTTTGCTTCTCTGTCCAAAATCATCAAAATATGTTGTTTTGTTCCACTACAAGGTGAGCAACTTTAATCTTTAAAACCATTTCTTTGAATCCAATGTTTGAGAATCTGTGAGCAAACCACTTTTTTTTAGATTTAATCTGTTAATCTCTGATGATATATATATATATATATATATATATATTTGAAGTTATAGTGAGCATATAATGCCTGCATGCCTGTGTGTATATATCTATGTAATTTTGAAATGCATGCCTGTATATATGTATCGACTTATTTCTGTTTAGTAACAGATTAACAAAAATTTCAAGAAAAAAATCATATCTTCATACAAACAATATTAAGCTTGGGGATTCAAACATAATAGGTTTGTTTAAACTTAAATTGAGGTCTGGAATTTGTTTTAGGCTTGATATTAAAATATTGACCCTGTAAATTTGATTTTTCAGTAAAAAGTTAATTTTGGGATAAATTCGAATATTGTTAAATATTGATTCAGTTATATAGTTTGAATCAATGTACAAAAACAAGATTTTTAAAATAAAAATAGTGATTTTTAGTTAAGAAAGTAGAGTGTAGCTCGCAGTGGAACCCAAATCATACTTTGATCAATCTCTGTTAACTGTAAAATTCTTAGATGTTAAAAATTTGTGTGAAGCAAGTTTGGTCATCATAGATTTCAGGAAAATTGTCAAATAATTTTTCAAATGAATGAATTGGATGGACGAATCAAATTTAGGGTTTAACTGTTAGTTTGGGTCGAGTTGAGAAATAGTACTGTCGCGTCGCCGTGGAAGTGTTTTAGGCGATCGCACCGAGGGGAATGGCTGCGTGTGGTTGCGGCGAAGCTCTGGTGTGGCTCACGTGGCCTCTGGCGATCTTGGGTGGCGAGACGAGATGTTTTTCTGATGGTCGTTTTAATGGCAGTTTGAGTGAAATGGCTCGATTTTGTTTCTGTTCGTTTTGGACGGAATTGGTGGATCGGAAGGCTTTGGTAGGGCATTGGCGACTTGCTGAAGGGGTCAACGTTGATCAGAGATGGTCACGGCGTCGGTGCACATGTACGAGATGTCGTTCGTGTCAGTTGCTTTCGTTGGTCTGGGTTTGGGAAGAACAGAGGGAATCCTGGCGTTGGACTCGAGTAATTCGAGTGGCATACTCGAAGCAGGGGAGGTGAAGACTCGAAGTGTTTCTCGAGTTAAGCAGGGGAAGTCTCGGGTTTTATTTAAATAGATAGCAGGTTTTTAAATTTTTAATAAATCAAGTTTTAGGATTTTAAAACAACCAAGTTTTAAACTATCTTCTTAAGATAAATTATCTTTAAAAAGATTTATGATATTTAAAAAGGGTTTGGATAAACATGAGTTTAACAATCTATTTTTAACTTGAATTAATCAAGTAAATTTTCAAGTTTATTTAAATAGATTAAATGGAGAAATTAAGAAATGTTTGTAAATTTAAATTAACTTAAAAGTTTAAGTTAGCCTATGGGCTAATAATGAGTTTTATTTTAAAGGTTAAATTTTAAAGTTTTATTGTTTTAAAATTTATTGATAAATTAAAAGTAAATTAATTTAGGAGAATTAATTACTTAAAGTTAATCAAATATTAATTAATGATTTAAAATTGATTTATCGAGTGATTGAGCAAGGATAATTAATATTAATTAATTAAGGGCTAATTAATTAATGTGATTAATTAAGAATAATTTATTAAAGGTTAATAAATTAATGAAGGTGATTAAGGAATGATAATTAATGGAGGAATTATTAATTAAAGGTAATTAATTAAATGGTGAATTTAATAATTAAAGGTTAATTATTGAATAATTAAAAATTGATGAGTTATAAGTAAATGTTAATTAATTTATAATTAAAAGGTTAATTAATTTATTATAAATGGATAATTAATAAATGATTAAAGGATAATTGAATCAGAATGATTTGAAATTAATTAATGTTAATTAACCAGGATTAGTGATTTATTCATAAGTAATAAATCGGATTTAAATTTATCAGATAATTAATTGATCTTACCTACGAATGTTTGAATTCTATTGAATGGTGAATTGATTGATATCCCTGATTTGTGATACATCCTGATTTATGTTGTGATCTGTAATTTACTTATCTGTGATATATATCTGTGATCTGTGAATGAACGATAAGTGTGATAGTTAATACCGCTTATCAACTATATTTCTGTATTCTGATCTGTGATGATTGATTGATGTTGCACTATTGTGTGTGAAACCCCTGGACCACACTGTTACACACACAAATATGGATTGCACGTGGAAATCGGTTAAGTCGCAGATAAATTAAATTTGATGTTTTTGAAATTGAAATTTTAATTTCAATTGATTTTGAAATTGGAAGTTTGGGTTTAAAGTGAAAAGCTTTTGAAATGGAATTTCAAAGATAAAAGTTATTTCGAATAACTTGATTTAGTTTTGAAAATTTAAATAATTGGATTTAAATTTGAATTCAAGTTTAAAATTGAATTCTATGATTTGAAACTAGGGATTAAAAATGTTATACTAGTTATATAAGGGTCAAACTATTATAAAAGTATTGATTTGGGAATTTGAATTTAAATTCAAAGGCTTTAACTCGAGCAAATATAATTGGATTTTTCTGAAACGAAAACTATTGGTTTTCAAATAATAATAGCTTGTGAACTTCCAATTTGTGTTGAAAGGTTTCAAGTTTAAAATAAAATTGAAATGTTTTGAAAACTATGAAATGAGTCTTTGATTCAAAGACTGAATGAGTTAATCCAACTTGAAATAAAAATTGTTTTGAAAGGCTATGAATGAATCTTTGGAAACGAGTTTTGAAAGCTATAAGTTAAATCTTGACTTAAAGATTTAACGAGTTAATTCAATTGAAATAGAAATTGTTTTGAAATCCATGAATGGATCTTTGTGAATGGGGTTAACTTTGTGAATTGAATCTTTTTGTTTAAAAGATTGGAAATGGTAATTTGTTTTAACCATTCGAATGAAAAGTTTTGGGTTTTAAGCTGTGACTTAATTGAAACCCCAGTATCCATATGATTTTTTGAATATTTCGCTCACTATTCGGGTTAGCCGAGAAAGGACCTTTGGGTCGTATAACCCATTCCGAATATGTGATACGTCGTAATGGATGGCATTTGATGACCGGTGTTGAAGACCGGATATTTTTGAAAACGGAAGGATTACCATCGAGTTACTCTACATCGGCTGATCTCCGGTACAGAGGTTTTATCACCCTTAGTGACGGGAAGTCCGGATGTAATTAGAAAATTATCCAGATTTGCAAGGGCTTCGTAAGAAGTGCCTTCGGTTCTGTTCGAACCCGGAACAGACTTGTATGGTTACATGTCTGACATTACACTTTGAGATATAAAGCCGATTTCTTTCAAATACATTTCTATTTGGTGGCGGAGAATTTATTCTCTTAGCTTAACACCCTTCTCTGAGACGTACGAGCTCAGAGGTTATGTAGTTGAAGGTTATCAGCGATATATTCCCAATTTGATAATGTGACATGCTGAGTGTTGCTGTGTGATGATCATTGTTTGATCATTTGTGATATGATCATTTGATTGATCATTTATCTTTGTGATCGTTACTTTGATCATCTGTTGACCCAAAGCATGGATTTGTGACAAAGCGTAGCTTTGTGGACGAGACTTCGTCAGACCTCACAGCCCGGAAATGGTCGAAACAGGAATGATGCGGCAAGGTTTCAGGGGTAGCTTCCCTAGGGTATGACCATTCCTTTTGGAAAAGGGTAGTATCATGGTATGGAGCCCAAATACTTACTCATGTGGACACACTTTATTTATTATCTGTGATGTTGGTTTAGAGGCGCCTCGTTTAAAGGTCCCAAAGGACCGGGGGTGGCATATCTGAGGTTTTGTATATTCCCCGGGAAGGGGGGTAGCCGGCCTTGTTTGGCAGAGAGCAGTTTGTCTCTCGGAGCGTCCAGCCAGAGGCGTTTCCATGTGGCAATGGGAAGTTCCTTGGCCTGACCATTTGTTGGAAAATCCATTCATCCAATACGACCCTTGTACGGTTTTAGTTGTAGAACCTGCCATCTACTTAAGGTGGCGCCCCACTGTTTGGATGGTAGCTATAGTGGCATAGTTCGAAATGTCTATGTTGGCTAAGATTGATATTCTACTTTCGAAAATGTTTTCTACACTATGCACTAATAATAATATCAAAAATGATTTGATTTTGCGTAGTAAGCATCTTTGACTATCATAAGAAGAAATCTCCTCCAATTCTGCGTTTGCATTGTATGTGTGGCGGGAGGTCTTATGGTAGTTTCATTTTCTAAAAGCATTGCGAATTGACTTTAAAATTCTCTGCTATTTGTTTTAAAGATAAACTGTTTTTGTTGCTCACACCAGTCCCATGACTGATCCGGAGTTTATTGTTTCTCTCCTAAACTCTGGGTATTTTCTACACGGGCAGTCTAGAGTTGGGTTTTTCAGATAGTCAGGTTCAGTAGATTATCTGGAGCTAGTTCAGTCTTTGGATATGGACCGCACTTGCTTATCTTTGTGCATCGTTATTGGGAGTTCGAGCTATTTCTGGATTGGTGCTTTGGAGATGGAGATTATCCGCTGCTGATGCTATCGTTTTCTTTTCCGCTGCTATTTGTTGTATCATATCTCTGATGTATATTGATATTCATTGTATCACTCTATTGTATCAGATATTGTATATCAATGTATTATTCTGTTTCTTCCGTTGTGTTATTTACTTAATTGTGTTATAAGCTCCGGCGACTCGGGTTTGAACGCTCGAATCTGCGACATTCGAGTACGATGTAAAGTATGGATGTCGATTTTCGAACGCGAAAATCCAGGGCGTTACATTTAGTATCAGAGCTAAGGTTGAACTTTAGCTCAGGAGTATAACACGTTAAGTAACTCATTAGAGATAGGGTGAAGTATCCCTAGAATGAGTAATTCCTCAGATATCCGTTTAAACATCTCAGTAAATTCTCTTACTATCCACTAATAGTGAGTATGAGTGCAAGAAGGGGACGAGATAGGGGACAAGGGAATACGACTATAAATGGTCAATACCCTGCGATAGTGGAAATAACTTTCTCATCGATATCCTTTGATTCGTTTCCAAATTCTTTTGATTGCTTCGTACCAGCTACAAGAAGAAGTTTCAGTGTGATGATGGCTCTACGAATCGTTGTAGAAAATCCTTACTTCGTATTTTTATCGGTTTCTTATCATTTTTTGATTTAAACTTTAATGAATATGAATTGGAAATTTAATTTGAGTTAAATTGATTAATAGAATATGAAGCTAAATTTGAATTAAATCAATAAAACGATTTCGTTTGAAACCAAATTTGAAATTCTATTATAATTTCTTGTATCTATTTTTGATATTCTGATTTGGTAAGCCAAATGAAGAATAAATATTTAGTTTGATTAGATGAAACATTCTTCATCTGTCTTTGTTTCGTGCCTGCGAATTTCGAGGACGAAATTCTTTTAAGGGGGGAAGTTTGTAACGACCCCAAATTTTGTATGAATTTAAATTGATAATTAAATGAATTTTTGAATAAAAATTAGGAAATAAATCGATAGAGTGATGCGAGTTTCCCCGAATCAAAATAAATTTGGTATAAATCATTTACATTTAATAATATTGTAAATAAATGGTTTAAAAATAATTAATAATAATAATACATAATAAATGGATGGTTAATAATAATTTGAATTTATAAATTAAATATAAGACAATAAATATTAAAGTAAAATAAAGAATTGAGTTTATAAAATAATAAAAGGCAATAAAGATGTAAGTTAAACAAATAAATAAAATAGATATACATGGTTAAAATTCAAACAATACGTGGATAAATTATGTAAAATATAAAGTAAACACATTAGCAAATTCTAACAACATAACAACTATAGGATTTCATTTACAATACAAAATACAAGTATAAGATATAATTATAAAACATGTTAATATGAATTTAATGTTTGATAGTTAAATACTAAAACAAAGTTGTAGATAAATATGAAACAAGTAGGTACTCATGCACATAAAAGTATGAAAGCAAACCAGTAAAATAAAAATGCCTCTAAGAAATCTAGGAAGGACAAATTCAAAAGAAAAACAAATATCTACAACTAAGTACATATAAGTAATGCAGGCAAAAAAATAAACAAAGCAAAGAAATAAATGTTAGCACACAAGGACATATCATCAGCCACCAAAATATGAGATCTGCAGCCACCACAAAGAAGCTTTGTCAAAGATAAAGTGTGAATAAACAAATTAAAATATAAATATGCATAAACAAGTACAAGCAAAGAGTAACTTCTCTGTAAAACAGCCATAATGCAATACATGTTCAGCCGTGCTTGTTGTACAAAGCATTAAATACAAGTAAAAAGTATATAAATAAACGAAGTACAAAAATAAAATAAAAGCAAGATCCTAAGTACACTTAAACAAAACAAAATAAAATATATTCAAGTATGTAGGCTGTAAACAAGGCAGGGGACAAAGTCAATTCAAGCTTGCTTAGGACCATTTCACCCATGTACAAACTAAGTGATATCCCTGTAAACTCACTCTACATATAGCAATCTTCATCAGTTCGTTCATTTTTACTGAGAAAATTTTATTTTAAAAACAAGCTTCATCTCAAACTTAAACAAACAAACTTCAATCTAAAACAAAAGAAAACCAGAAATGAAAAATCAAAACAGAAAGTTCAAAAGTCTTCAACCTGGAAGCTTTAAACAAAGCAAGCATGAAAGTTCCTGGCTAAGATTCTTCTTTGCTTCTCTGTCCAAAATCATCAAAATATGTTGTTTTGTTTCACTACAAGGTGAGCAACTTTAATCTTTAAAACCATTTCTTTGAATCCAATGTTTGAGAATCTGTGAGCAAACCACTTTTTTTTAGATTTAATCTGTTAATCTCTGATGATATATATATACTTGAAGTTATAGTGAGCATATAATGCCTGCATGTCTGTGTGTATATATCTATGTAATTTTGAAATGCATGCCTGTATATATGTATCGACTTATTTCTGTTTAGTAACAGATTAACAAAAATTTCAAGAAAAAAAATCATATCTTCATACAAACAATATTAAGCTTGGGGATTCAAACATAATAGGTTTGTTTAAACTTAAATTGAGGTCTGGAATTTGTTTTAGGCTTGATATTAAAAAATTGACCCTGTAAATTTGATTTTTCAGTAAAAAGTTAATTTTGGGATAAATTCGAATATTGTTAAATATTGATTCAGTTATATAGTTTGAATCAATGTACAAAAACAAGATTTTTAAAATAAAAATAGTGATTTTTAGTTAAGAAAGTAGAGTGTAGCTCGCAGTGGAACCCAAATCATACTTTGATCAATCTCTGTTAACTGTAAAATTCTTAGATGTTAAAAATTTGTGTGAAGCAAGTTTGGTCATCATAGATTTCAGGAAAATTGTCAAATAATTTTTCAAATGAATGAACTGGATGGACGAATCAAATTTAGGGTTTAACTGTTAGTTTGGGTCAAGTTGAGAAATAGTACTGTCGCGTCGCCGTGGAAGTGTTTTAGGCGATCACACCGAGGGGAATGGCTGCGTGTGGTTGCGGCGAAGCTCTGGTGTGGCTCACGTGGCCTCTGGCGATCTTGGGTGGCGATACGAGATGTTTTTCTGATGGTCGTTTTAATGGCAGTTTGAGTGAAATGGCTCGATTTTGTTTCTGTTCGTTTTGGACGGAATTGGTGGATCGGAAGGCTTCGGTAGGGCATTGGCGACTTGCTGAAGGGGTCAACGTTGATCAGAGATGGTCACGGCGTCGGTGCACGTGTACGAGATGTCGTTCGTGTCAGTTGCTTTCGTTGGTCTGGGTTTGGGAAGAACAGAGGGAATCCTGGCGTTGGACTCGAGTAATTCGAGTGGCATACTCGAAGCAGGGGAGGTGAAGACTCGAAGTGTTTCTCGAGTTAAGCAGGGGAAGTCTCGGGTTTTATTTAAATAGATAGCAGGTTTTTAAATTTTTAATAAATCAAGTTTTAGGATTTTAAAACAACCAAGTTTTAAACTATCTTCTTAAGATAAATTATCTTTAAAAAGATTTATGATATTTAAAAAGGGTTTGGATAAACATGAGTTTAACAATCTATTTTTAACTTGAATTAATCAAGTAAATTTTCAAGTTTATTTAAATAGATTAAATGGAGAAATTAAGAAATGTTTGTAAATTTAAATTAACTTAAAAGTTTTATTGTTTTAAAATTTATTGATAAATTAAAAGTAAATTAATTTAGGAGAATTAATTACTTAAAGTTAATCAAATATTAATTAATGATTTAAAATTGATTTATCGAGTGATTGAGCAAGGATAATTAATATTAATTAATTAAGGGCTAATTAATTAATGTGATTAATTAAGAATAATTTATTAAAGGTTAATAAATTAATGAAGGTGATTAAGGAATGATAATTAATGGAGGAATTATTAATTAAAGGTAATTAATTAAATGGTGAATTTAATAATTAAAGGTTAATTATTGAATAATTAAATATTGATGAGTTATAAGTAAATGTTAATTAATTTATAATTAAAAGGTTAATTAATTTATTATAAATGGATAATTAATAAATGATTAAAGGATAATTGAATCAGAATGATTTGAAATTAATGTTAATTAACCAGGATTAGTGATTTATTCATAAGTAATAAATCGGATTTAAATTTATCAGATAATTAATTGATCTTACTTACGAATGTTTGAATTCTATTGAATGGTGAATTGATTGATATCCCTGATTTGTGATACATCCTGATTTATGTTGTGATCTGTAATTTACTTATCTATGATATATATCTATGATCTATGAATGAACGATAAGCGTGATAGTTAATACCGCTTATCAACTATATTTCTGTATTCTGATCTGTGATGATTGATTGATGTTGCACTATTGTGTGTGAAACCCCTAGACCACACTGTTACACGCACAAATATGGATTTCACGTGGAAATCGGTTGAGTCACAGATAATTTAAATCTGATGTTTTTGAAATTGAAATTTTAATTTCAATTGATTTTGAAATTGGAAGTTTGGGTTTAAAGTGAAAAGCTTTTGAAATGGAATTTCAAAGATAAAAGTTATTTCGAATAACTTGATTTAGTTTTGAAAATTTAAATAATTGGATTTAAATTTGAATTCAAGTTTAAAATTGAATTCTATGATTTGAAACTAGGGATTAAAAATGTTATACCAGTTATATAAGGGTCAAACTATTATAAAAGTATTGATTTGGGAATTTGAATTTAAATTCAAAGGCTTTAACTCGAGCAAATATAATTGGATTTTTCTGAAACGAAAACTATTGGTTTTCAAATAATAATAGCTTTCATATAAGAAGTGAACTTCTAATTTGTGTTGAAAGGTTTCAAGTTTAAAATAAAATTGAAATGTTTTGAAAACTATGAAATGAGTCTTTGATTCAAAGACTGAATGAGTTAATCCAACTTGAAATAAAAATTGTTTTGAAAGGCTATGAATGAATCTTTGGAAACGAGTTTTGAAAGCTATAAGTTAAATCTTGACTTAAAGATTTAACGAGTTAATTCAATTGAAATAGAAATTGTTTTGAAATCCATGAATGGATCTTTGTAAATGGGGTTAACTTTGTGAATTGAATCTTTTTGTTTAAAAGAATGGAAATGGTAATTTGTTTTAACCAATCGAATGAAAAGTTTTGGGTTTTAAGCTGTGACTTAATTGAAACCCCAATATCCATATGATTTTTTGAATATTTCGCTCACTATTCGGGTTAGCCGGGAAAGGACCTTTAGGTCGTATAACCCATTCCGAATATGTGATACGTCGTAATGGATGGCATTTGATGACCGGTGTTGAAGACCGGATATTTTTGAAAATGGAAGGATTACCGTCGAGTTACTCTACATCAGCTGATCTCCGGTATAGAGGTTTTATCACCCTTAGTGACGGGAAGTCCGGACGTGATTAGAAAATTATCTGGATTTGCAAGGGCTTCGTAAGAAGTGCCTTCGGTTCTGTTCGAACCCGGAACAGACTTGTATGGTTACATGTCTGACATTACACTTTGAGATATAAAGCCGATTTCTTTTAAATACATTTCTGTTTGGTGGCAGAGAATTTATTCTCTTAGCTTAACACCCTTCTCTAAGACGTACGAGCTTAGAGGTTATGTAGTTGAAGGTTATCAGCGATATATTCCAAATTTGGTAATGTGACATGCTGAGTGTTGCTGTGTGATGATCATCGTTTGATCATTTGTGATATGATCATTTGATTGATCATTTATCTTTGTGATCATTACTTTGATCATCTGTTGACCCAAAGCATGGCTTTGTGACAAAGCGTAGCTTTGTGGACGAGACTTCGTCAGACCTCACAACCTGGAAATGGTCGAAACAGGAATGATGCGGCAAGGTTTCAGGGGTAGCTTCCCTAGGGTATGACCATTCCTTCTGGAAAAGGGTAGTATCATGGTATGGAGCCCAGATACTTACTCATGTGGACACACTTTATTTATTATGTGTGATGTTGGTTTAGAGGCGCCTCGTTTAAAGGTCCCAAAGGACCGGGGGTGGCATATCTGAGGTTTTGTATATTCCCCGGGAAGGGGGGTAGCCGTCCTTGTTTGGCGGAGAGCAGTTTGTCTCTCGGAGCGTCCAGCTAGAGGCGTTTCCATGTGGCAATGGGAAGTTCCTTGGCCTGACCATTTGTTGGAAAATCCATTCATCCAATACGACCCTTGTACGGTTTTAGTTGTAGAACCTACCATCTACTTATGGTGGCGCCCTACTGTTTGGATGGTAGCTATAGTAGGCATAGTTCGAAATGTCTACGTTGGCTAAGATTGATATTCTACTTTCGAAAATGTTTTCTACACTATGCACTAATAATAATATCAAAAATGATTTGATTTTGCATAGTAAGCATCTTTGACTATCATAAGAAGAAAACTCCTCCAATTCTGCGTTTGCATTGTGTGTGTGGCGGGAGGTCTTATGGTAGTTTCATTTTCTAAAAGCATTGCGAATTGACTTTAAAATTCTCTGCTATTTGTTTTAAAGATAAACTGTTTTTGTTGCTCACACCAGTCCCATGACTGATCCGGAGTTTATTGTTTCTTTCCTAAACTCTGGGTGCTCAAAATTTTCTACACGGGCAGTCTAGAGTTGGGTTTTTCAGATAGTCAGGTTCAGTAGATTATCTGGAGCTAGTTCAGTCTTTGGATATGGACTGCACTTGCTTATCTTTGTGCTTCGTTATTGGGAGTTCGAGCTATTTCTGGATTGGTGCTTTGGAGATGGAGATTATCCGCTGCTGATGCTATCGTTTTCTTTTCCGCTGCTATTTGTTATATCATATCTCTGATGTATATTGATATTCATTGTATCACTCTATTGTATCAGATATTGTATATCAATGTATTATTCTGTTTCTTCCGCTGTGTTATTTACTTAATTGTGTTATAAGCTCCGGCGACTCAGATTTGAACGCTCGAATCTGCGGCATTCTAGTACGATGTAAAGTATGGATGTCGATTTTCGAACGCGAAAATCCAGGGCGTTACATTAATTACTTTATTATGTTTGTAATGGGTAGTAGAAAGTAAAAACCAATGAACTACAATTTAAAAAATATAGTGAAGTGCTTATTTGAATTTTCTACGATGGTGAAGTGTTTACAATGATGAAGTGTTGAAAATTATTCCTACAGCTGAATTGTTTACTTGAACTTTCTAACATATATTTTCAAATTAGGAAAAATGTTCGATTATTTCCTCGACCGTAGTTGGATGTATGAAGTCAGAACTGGTAGGAAAGGTTCAATAAAGGAACATTTTTATAACGGTGTACACGAATTTATTAGATTCGCTAAATCTAATAATCGAAATAACAAAGAAATTCGTTGCCTGTGTAGTATGTGCCAACATTTGAAGTATTGGAAACCTGATATAGTAGAAGTACATTTGTATAAATATGTTTCGTATCGAATTATTATTTCTGGGATCTTCATGGAGAACTTGTTGAACCTACACCTAATCCTGTAGTGTTAGAGGACGATAATATTATAACGAATCCGGTAGAAAATATGGTGGAAGATGCAGCATGATCAATGTTTCCTACCATTCAAGCTGACGATGAAGACGTAAATGTCGAAGAAGAACCGACAATATTGAATATCTGCAATATGCCAGTTTAAAATTCATATTTCTATATCTAAACATAAATTAAATTTATTTTGTAATAGGTACTTGAATCATCTGAAGAAAAAAGTTAGACAAAAAGCATGAGTTGAGGGTTCGATTTGCAAATCATATCTTGAAGAAGAAGCTTCATTCTTTTTCTCTCGTTACTTCAGTGATGATGTGAACTTATCATTTGTAAGCGTTCCTCGTAATGATGAAGTCGTTGAACAAGATTCTTCTCAAACAATGTTATTTATTTTTGGACAATATGGCCGACCTCTTGGAAAATGTGTGGAAATATGATTAGACGATAGAGATAACCATGTAACACACACATATGTTCTTCTAAATTGAGCTGAAGTTACATCATTTGTTAGGTAATAATAAATTCATATATAATTCACTTATACGTACATATTAATTATAAACCATATTACATATTTGTAGTATCTATGAATCACAGCATCCATCTAGCGATCTTAGTAAAGAATTTGCTAAATGGTTTTTGAACTACGTTTATGATTCAAGAAACCGTGTCGTTGATAAAGGTTTACGACATCTTATGATCAAACCAAGAAGAAATGTGAAGAATTATCCAATATTCTTCGTCAATGGATTTAAGTTCAACACGAAAGATTATAGAGCTAAAATATTAACATATAACAGTGGTGTATTTGTCAAAGGTAGTGATGATCTAGATGAGCATATAAAAGATTTTTACGCGTCTTAACATAGGTTCTACAGTTGACATATTATGTAGAACCTGTAGAAAAGGTTTTTTTATTCGAATGCAATTGGTTCAGTAATGTTCCTGGTTCTGGAATCAACGTGCACAAAGATTATAAGCTTATTGAAATAAAGCTTACCTCACATTACTATAAGTATGATCCTTTTGTATTAGTCAAGCAAGTATTACAAGTTTATTTTGCTCCGTATCCATCCTTAAAAAGAGATAAAGAGGATTGGTCGGCTGTTTTTAAAACAAAGCCAAGGTTTACGTTTGACGGAAATAATATTCCAGACGAAGCAGCGTATCAAGCAGATCTTGAACCAAATACGGTAATAATAATAACCGACGACATTGATTTAGGGTCGTTGAATGATGAATCGAATGTTTTATTAGATGCATTTGAAAGTACCGACGAAAATAATATAGAGTACGAGACTGAGTTTGAATTAGAAAACGACGAAGACTTAAAATTCTGAATATTTGCATCGGTTGTTGTATAATGTATTATTCTGAGCTGTATATTATTCTGAGCTATGTATTAATAATGATGAATAATGATGACTATGTTATGAGCTATGTACTATTCTGTTTTGAAATTTCTATATATGTATTCATGAGATCTTGTCCCATTTATTATGATGTAGTGGAAGTTTTATGTGATGATTACTGAAACATGCTTTGTACTAATAAATTTATGTCTTTTCATTGTATGATATTATTTGTCTGTGGTAGATATGTATAGCAGGAGACACGGTCGGAGATCTGAGTCTTCTCCTTCTCCCTATGCAAGTGCTAGTGTCACGGCACCGGATTTACGCCCACTTGCGGGGCAGTTTCGAAAAGTGCAGGGTAAGAATCAAATTTATTTGAAGTATGTTTTTTAAAATTTATTAAATATCTACATCAAAATATATATAGGGGCTTTGAGGTGGAGCCTTCGGATTTCATCCTATAAGTTTTCAAGAAGGCATTTATGAGCAGGATGTCAGGCTGTTGGCCTCATTGGGATGACATCCCACCGCATATCAAGAACGCTATATTGGCTGATGTACTCGTAAGTATAAGTTTGTATTTCAGTTGAAAATTAATATAATGTACATAATTCAAACTAATTTCAATATGAAGGCAACCGTGCGTGTAGACCCAGAGGATATGGATATTTTTATCAATCAGTGAAACAAGAGGATGAGAAAAAATTATAGGGACACTCTGTCTAAGGCTAAAAACGTAGGAAAAACCCAATTGGATGGGCGCTGGTGTGTGGGCTGAGTATCTCCGGCTTTGAGAAACTCTAAAAGTGATAGTAAGTTATATACTTTTGCATTGTTGTTATAAGTTTTTGAAATTTCGCATGTTAGTTGCAGTAATTTAGTTAATCGTGTATCTAAATTTGTAGAAATTATCTGCCCGAAACCGTGCAAATAGGAATAAAAATCCTGCTTTGCACTGTGGCGGCTCCAAATTCTTCCAAGAACACAGGAGAGAGTTGATAAATTTATAAATTGTGTTTATAAATATCTAAAATGTTGTTTAACCATATTTGTAACATTATTTATTCATATGTATATATTTTCAGGCGGCGAGATACAATCGCGAGCCTATAATGGCTGAGGTGTTCACGGCCACGCATGTTGTTGAGCAGACAGATGAGGAAGGTAACGTTTCATATGAGTGGACAGACGATAAATCTAGATTCGTAATGGTAAACATGCTTATCTGTAATGACAATGTTTCATATTCCTTTATTTCACATTTCATAAACTTTAAATTGAATATGTATCGTGTCAAACTATTGTTTGTAATCACAGGAGAGATATGAAGCGGAGCGGGCATGAGTAGCGCAGTCCACCGAACGGGCAGAGTTAATGTTTGAGGAGTCAAACCATATATGGGATGCTATTATTGACCCGCCTTCGCGAAATAGGTGGTACAGTTACGGAAATCAGGAGATAAACCTTTTCATTTACTAATATATAAATTTACACATGCAAATGAATTTAAACTTAAGTGAACAAAATATAAATTGAATAAGGAACCTGAATAATTGAAATAAATAAATTGCAAACAATGTATAATAGTTAATTATAAATATTAGCCGCATAATTAATCAACATTTTTGTTCATTCTATTCATAATGGTCATAAATTATAACTAGATATCAACTGTTTCACAGGCGTTAATGTCCCAGAGGGCTTATAGGAGATCCCAAGTCGAGGAGGAGATTGCTCAAATGAAAAAACAGCCGGAGGAGATAAACAATTGGAGGAAGAGCGCATTGACGCACCAGCTAGATGAGCATATTGCAGCCTACTTGGCACAACATGGGACAATTCCTAGAGAGGACGGATCGTGAGACGATGGTGAGTAGGTATGCTTGTGTTTCCGTCCGATTTTCATTATCTTGTTTTGCAGTTATGTGACATTTGTGTATATATTTGATACTTGTTCGTTGGTTGTGGTGTTTGATGGGTTAGTGGACATTTGTGTAAACATGTGATTAATGGATAGTATTTATACATATGGTTAAATTTTTTAATGGATTTGGAATGTTCCGTTTGATTGGTACGATATATTTATACGATGATGATGAAATGTTTATATAAATTTATATGTTGCGTTATATGTATGATTATTTGTGATATTTGTGAGATTATATGATGGATGGAGTGGTATTAGCTGTGAAATTGAATGGATGGAGTAGTATATGCGTTGGAAAGAGATATGAAATTGGTTGTGTGGTTGGATGGATAGAATAACAGAATTAGTTTAGAAATTTTGGCCCAGATTAGCGATGGCTGGCGACGGCCGACGACGATTTATTGCCGTCGCTAAAGCCACCTTGTTTTGCAGTGGAAGGTGCTTGGGTTTCAATTGCTTATTCTCTCTTTATTTGCAAAAATAAAAATCTATACACCTAACTTAAAAGACCAAGGTATACCACCCATGCACTGCCTCACGGGCTTACGTGAGAGTCAGGACAGAGCTTGGAGGATTGTGCAAACCAACGCTGACTATGTCAACAAGGTGTCGGTAATCCTTAGGTGTCCAACTCATAAAATGAGACCAAGGTATACCACCCATGCACTGCCTCGCGGGCTTACGTGAAAGTTGGGAAAGAGCTTGGCCGATTTGCACACCAACGCTAGATGTACTAGCAATGTTGGATATCTTTGGAATTTTATTATTATGTTTTTTTAAGAGAGAGTTATGCAAAATCATCTTAGCACTTATTAACTTTACTGAAAAAACAAGTGTCAACGCAAGTACTTTAAAGCGACCACTTTTTAAACAAAGACTACAATTTAGAATAGAGTTTATAACCATTACCTATAAGTCTCCCTATATACTAGTTACATTATTATCTCTCGTAATTCATATTTTTTTTTTTTTTGGCAAAGCCAGCGGGGTTAAATGGACCCCTACCATACTTATTATTAACAAAAGGATAATAACAAGATATTACAACAAGGAAATCACCAAAAACAAAAGGTCAATACAAAGGACCAGAAAAGGTTATAAAGAACTAATAATAGAGAGGACCAATACATGTTTAGAGGTAGCTTGCCCTTTAAACACCCTAGTGTTCCTCTCCATCGTAATTCATATTTTCATTATATTTTCTGTTCGATCTTAGCGATTCACACAAAAAAATCCCATTAAATGACTAAAACCGTTAACTTACTTTATGGTACTAGTTTGAAACAAGTCGTGATGATTTTTTTTTGATGCAAAAAATGAAATATGAATGATACCCCCCTCCATACTTGGATGAGGCAGTGTCCCTACTGTCTAAATCATGCAAATGCTGAAAAGGAAAATAGAATATATACAACCTGACATGATCGAGGTGTCTTAAGAAGCATGATTGGGTTCGTGGAGGTCCACGAATTCATCTTCCTCATATTGCTCAAATTCTAGGAATGTTTTCAGTCGCTGCCCATTGACCTTTGAAATAGAGTCATCCATTGGATTTTCAATTTCGATCGTGCCATATGGGTACATTGTCTTTACAACATATAGTCCAATCCAACGAGATCTTAGTTTGCTTGGAAATAAATGAAGCCTAGAATCATATAAGAGAACCTTTTGGCCTACTTCAAATGTCTTTCGAAGTATGGATTTACCATGATACATTTTTGTTCTCTCTTTATAAATCTTTGCATTTTCGTAGGCTTCGTTTCTTGGTTCTTCAACTTCTGACAACTGCAGCTTTCAATGTGATCATGCTTTTTCCAAGTCAAAATTAAGGTATTTGATTGCCCAAAGTGCTCGATGTTCCAGTTCAGCAGGGAGGTGACATGCTTTTCCAAAGGTCAAGCGATATGGTGACATGCCAAGGTTGGACTTATAAGCCGTGCGAAATTCCCAAAGGGCATCTATTAATTTAGATGACCAATCTTTTTTGTTGGAATTGACAGTCTTTTCAAGGAAATGTTTGTTCTATTGGAAATTTCGACTTGACCGCTAGTTTGTGGATGATATGAGGTAAACAGTTTATGAGTGATCGAGTATTTCTTAAGAAGAGATTTGAAGGCATGATTACAGAAATGAGTACCATTGTCACTTATAATAGCATGAGGTGTACCAAAACAAGAAAATATGTTCTCCTTTAGAAATTTGACAACAATTTTATTGTCATTCGTTTTGGTAGGGATGGCCTCAACCCATTTAGAGACACAGTCCATGGCAAGTAAGATGTAAAGATTTCCAAACGAATTAGGAAATGGACCTATGAAATTGACGCCCCAAACATCGAAAATTTCAATGACAAGGATTGAGTTTAGAGGCATCATGTTTCGCTTGGAGATTCGGCCCATTTGTTGGCATCGAGCACATTTAGCACAAAATTCATATGCGTCACGAAAGAGAGTAGGCAATAGAATCTGCACTGCAAAATCTTTGCAGTGGTTTTCCTTGCTTCGAAGTGTCCCCCACATGCTTGGTCATGTGAAAAAGAGAGGATGTTGTGATATTCATGATCGGGGACACATCTACGAATGATTTGATCAGGACAGTATTTAAAGAGATAAGGATCATCCCAATAAAAGTTTCGAACAATGGAGAGAAATTTTTGTTTGTCTTGTTTCGACCAAAGGGAAGGCATTTCGTTTATGACAAGATAATTTACGATGTCGGCGTACCAAGGTATACTCAAAATGGAATGTATCTGTTCATCAGGAAAGTGATCATTGATTTGAGTGTCATTGGCATTCTCATGCACAATACGAGAGAGATAATCGGCTACGACGCTTTCAGAACCCTTTTTATCTCGTATGTCTAGGTCAAATTCTTGAAGAAGGAGTATCCAATGGATTAAGTGGGCTTTAGCATCTTTTTTCGAAAGAAAATAGCGCAATACGGCATGATCGGTGTAAACTATGACCTTAGAACCTACGAGATAGGATCTGAATTTTTCAAGAGCGAAGACAACTACTAGAAACTCTTTCTCAGTGGTTGAGTAATTCAACTGAGTATCGTTTAGAGTTTTGCTAGCATAATAGATGACACAAGGAAGTTTATCGACACGTTGGCCTAAGATGGCTCCAACGGCATAGTCAGAAGCGTCACACATTAGTTCGAAAGGCAGATGCCAATTCGTGGGTTGGATTATAGGTGCTGAGGTCAAGATCGATTTCAAGGTTTCAAAAGACGTTTTGCATTCATCGGAAAAGTAAAATTTAACGTCTTTGGCAAGCAGATTTGAAAGTGGTTTTGAATTTTTTGGAAAACCTTTGCTGAATCTCCTATAAAATCCAGCATGTCTAAGAAATGAGCAAATATCCTTTACCGACCTAGGCGGAGGTAGGTTAGCAATTAAGTCAACTTTGGATTTATCAACCTCTAGACCATCTTTTGAAACAACATGGCCTAAGACTATTCTTCTCTTCACCATGAAATGGCATTTTTTCCAATTAAGCACGAGTGACATTTCCTTACATCATTTTAAGACACGTTCTAAACGATGGAGGCATTGGCCAAAGGACGACCCATGGATAGAAAAATCGTCCATGAATATTTTAAGAAAATCTTCCACCATATCAGAGAATATACCCATCATACATCTTTGAAAAGTGGCAGGAGCATTACAAAGATCGAAGGGCATGCAGCGATAAGAGAAAGTTCCGAAAGGACAAGTGAAAATCGTTTTGTGTTGGTCTTCTAGAGCAATAGGGATTTGGTTATAGCCTGAGTAACCGTCAAGGAAACAGTAATATTCGTGGCTAGCCAAACGTTCAAGCATTTGATTGATGAAAGGAAGGGGAAAGTGATCTTTTCTAATGGCTGAATTGAGTTTTATACAGACTCGCCATTTGGTTTTATATGGGAACAAGTTCGTTATTATCGTTTGCGACCACAGTCATCCCTGATTTCTTTGGTACAACTTGTACCGGACTTACCTACGTACTATCAGATATTGGGTAGATGATGTAATTATCCAAACATTTGATGATCTCCTCCTTCACGACTTCTCTTAAGTTGGGATTTAAACGCCTCTGAGCTTGGCGAGTGGGTTTGGCCTCCTCAGTTAGATGAATCCAGTGTTCAACGATTGAGGGGCTTATTCCTTTAATGTCTGTGATAACCCATCCCAACACCTCTTTATTTTCCCTTAGGATTTTAAAAAGTTGTTTTTCTTGCTCCTTCATGAGATCGAAGGCCAAAATCACATGGAGATTTTCAAGTGGGTCCAAGAATGCGTATTTAAGATCGTGTGGAAGAGGTTTGAGGTCCAATTTAGGAGGGTCTTCTATTACAACTTCAGTTGACATTAGTTGGTCGAATTTTTGTGAATTATAAGAGAGGTCTAGCAAATCATTCAGTTCAGAGGTGTATTCGTTGATATTGAAGTCAGAATTAAAGTGATTGAGACACATCCTCAAAGGGTCAGATGCGTCACCAAGATTTCCATCCACAAGCGTTTGGATCATATCAACTTCATCTGTTTCGAAATCCCTTAGTTGTTTATTAAGATTGAAAATGTTTAGATCGATGGTTAGGTGTCCAAAGGAAAGTCTGAGTTGACCATTCTTATAATTTATGATAGCGTTTGATGTTGCTAAGAAGGGACGACCTAATATCAGAGGGATTTGAGCACTAAGATTTGAAACAGGTTCGGTCTCTAGGACTATGAAATCCATGGGGAAATAGAATTGTTCAATTTGGATTAGCACATCTTCAATAGTGCCCAAGGGCTTTTTGACAGATCGATCAGCTAGTTGAATCGTGATGTTCGTGGGTTTCAATTCTCCAAGTCCTAGTTAACAGTAAACAGTATAAGGCAAAAGATTGACACTAACACCAAGATCAAGTAAGGCATGACTAATGTGAGTATTGCCTATTCGACAGCCGATTATAGGACAACTGGGGTCTTTATACTTGATTGGGGCACAATTCGTAAGGACAGAGCTAGTATTTGCAGTCAAAAATGCAGTTTTGGGACATTGGTGGCACATTTTTAAGTACAAAGCTCTTTGAGACATTTCATGTATTGGAGAATCTGCTCGATAGTATCAAGGAGTGGTATATTCACTCGAACTTGTTTGAAAATTTCAAGAAATTTTATCAAAATTGACGGACTTCTTCTTTGTGTTGAGTCTATGAGGAAAAGGAGCCTTGGGTTTATAGACTCTTTCAGTAGTTTTTTCGATTGAGGAAGAGGATGTCGCATCACGAATTGAAGGCAACAAAGCTACAAAGCCTTAGGTGTCGAATGAGTTTCAGAATTTGGAGCACGGGTAGACTTTGGAGGAATGTCGGGGTTGCCGACTTGGTTGTGTACCTTCTTTCCAGGCCTCAATGTGGTGACAACATTAATTGGATTTACATTTTCATCCTCGCAAGAGTGCACTCCTCGAGAATTATACTTTGGGTTTTCTTCGGGTTGACTAGGCAATTTTCCATTCTCATTGCTTTTCATTAGTTCCTTCATCATGTTCATCATTTGTTCAATTTTAGCATCCTGATTGCTTATTTATTTCTCTAGTCGAACAATTTCTTATGAAGGTTGAGGAGACTGAGAATGTGAAGGAGTTTGAGAAGGTTGAGCTGAAGAGTTAGGATGCCTATATAGTTGATTCGAAGGTTTAAATCGAGGTGCAGTTTGAGAAGGATGAGCGTTTTGGTTCATGGGATAAAAATGCGAACGGTTTGCAAAATTATTAGGGTTTGACCACGCCAGATTTGGATGGTTTCGCCAGTTGGAGGGGTATGGAGAAGTGTAGGAATTATTATGGGCTAAGGCATTGGCCTTTTCCGTAGGGTACGCCTAGGGTATTCCTCCTTCGGTCTGGGAATCGTCAACGGGAAACAATGAGGGGTCAATTGCGTGTACCTCTCTCGTATGGGATGAGACATGAATTGACTTCCATTGTTGGTCCTTTTCGGCAAAATCTTCGAGGAAGGCCCAAGCCTCATTGGTAGATTTGCTCATAAAATCATTTTGACAAATGGTTTCAAGTTGGATTCGAGTTGGATAGTTGAGCCATTCATACGCAACTTGGCATAGAATCGTTTTGAATATTCCATGATGAGGGCAACTATATAAAAGTTCTTTTAATCATATTGTGAAAAAGTTTCTCCTTCATTTTGTGTGAATTGATTGATTTCATTTCTGATTTTAAGAGTTTTGGGAAAGGAAAAAAAATTCACAAAGATATCATTGAACTCATTCCAACTTCGAATAGAGTGTCGTGGTAGAGAATTCAGCCATCTTTTTGCACTAGCTTGTAGCGAAATGAAATCAATCGAAGTTTGATGGATTCATCGGGCAACTATCAATCGAAGTTTGATGGACTCAATTCGAAATTATTTCCTTCGGTCGGTGGAAAGAGAATGGCTGAAGGTTGGACAATTCTTGTTGGATAGCATAGCTCCCTAAGAGATAAGGGTCTATCTACTCTGACGTTGAGATTTGGAAAGTTTTGATTCATCAAATTCTGTGGATCAAGCTCGTGTTAAAAGTTTTGATTTATTCGAGACTCCCTTGGTGAACTGTGGTTGCTTTCACTCATTTTGAAAAGTTTTTAGAAGTGGCTCCTACTTCAAAATAGTATAAAATACTAAGTTGTGCTTTATTAGTTGACGGTCTCAATTAGAAGGGGGAAGAGGGTCTTATGACCATTCACGTATAGTATAAATACTAAGGGATACGACCAATGTTTTACGAGTAGTATGCAACCTCTTTTGCTAATAGTTCAAAAAATTGAATTACTATATATCCGCGATCTAATTGTACGAGACAGTCAATTTCACAAAAACACCTCTTTTCAATTATACTATTTTCTCCTATGAGTTTGTTTTTGTCCTAGGGCCAACATCTAATGTCTATTAAAGTTGAAAAAGATGAGAGATGATGATTTTAGTTATTTTGGAGCCAAGAAAAGGATAATTACTTCCCCCACCTTATGTTTGTTATGGGAACTTGCTCCTAACTAGATTGATTCATAAATTTGCAGTCAAACACAATTAGACAATAATAATTGCAGAAATTAAAATGGTACAAGCAAGCCGCAGCACCTGCAGAAAATTTTTACAAGCAAGTTTTATACGTCGGAGTGGGCACCTGTAGTGAAAGAACGACTTACAGTGGGGTATGGCAGTCCGTCCAAAGCAGTTGAGTAGCGCTAGCGATTCAAACTCCACAGTTTGCAATCGCTCGACCCCTGGATCCTTTATCGTCACATGTGAGGTCAATTTGAATTTCAAGAGCTATTTTTTTTATTTGACACAAACTAAGATGCAAATTAAAATGCAACTAAAAAAAAGAACAAAAGACACAACTAAAAAGAACAAAAGAACACGGTGAATTAGCAATGAATGCAAAACAACTAAAAAAACAAATCAGAAAACACAACACGAAACCTGTTTTTTTTTATGTAGAAAAGGAAAAAATTTGTAAATAGAAAAAAAGTAGAAAATTTGGAAGTAGAAAACAAAGGTGGAAAAAAATTTGCAAAAGTGCAGAATCTCCTTTATTTTTTTGGTATATATTTTTTGTTTATTGAAAAACAAGGAAATGCAAAATAAAAGGGAAACAGATTTGAAATTTTCGAATGAAATTATAGAAAAAAATGGAAATAAATTATAAAAAGAGAAAAGAAATAGAAAATAAATGGAAAAATCTCTCACTTTTTTTTGAAAAGAAAAACAGGAAAAAATAAAAACTGAAAAGAGAAAAATCTAAAAAGAAGAATACAAAAGTTATCTAAAAAGAGAAAAGTTGCAAAAGAGAAATAAGCATAAAAAAAATTTGTTGCATCAAAGATACTGCGATATATGTGGCCTAAAATAGGCAAAAAGGGAAAGGAGAAAGAAAAAAAGAATAAGACGAGACTTTGTAATCTAAAAAGAAGAAAAAAAATAAGAAGAGATTGTGTAAGCTAAAAAAAGAAATAAATTATGAAATCTATAAATAGATTGATATTTATTTGTTTCTTTTTTTCTTCCTTTCTTTGGTTAGATACACAAAAACAAAAATTTCGATCAGAAAGGGAAACAAAATACAAGAAAAACTAACACAGATCGGAAATTAAATAAATAATAAAATTTAATTGTTGCCTCCACGGCAACGGCGCCAAAAACTTGTTTGGCACTTTTCTATGGGATTAGAAAAGCAAATATTAAAAATAATACTGCAAGCGCATATGTGTGTAGTATGCAGGTCGAACATAGGGAGGAAAATTAAATTCTATTGTTTATGTAATTTCATGGGTGAGTTAGACGAATTTGGAGGTGATTTCTAAACTAAAAAAAATGCAAAAAAATAGACAAGTTAAGAAATATTGATTTAAACTCCAATCCTTTTCTCACAGAAGGATCCAACTATTTGTCACGGAAGAGTTGTTGAGAGTTAAATCAAAACTCCTTCACAAGTTCTGAACAATGAAAAAACAGTAAAACAAACAGAAACTCAGATAAACAAAGAAATAAAATTAGGATAGCCGCTAAAACTAATTAACGGTCTATCACTAATGAAAAGGAAGAAAAACTTAGATAAATACGTCTAACAAAACTAATCGATAGAAGCCACAATTATCTAAGTGTAAATTAAAAAACAGAAAATAGAAAAAGAGCTTTATTCTACACTAGAAATTATGAGATATGAGATATCTTTTACAATGAATACACACGGGTATTTATAGAGTACAAGTTATTTCCCATCAAAAATTTACAAGATACATTGTCATAAAAATGAATATCTTCTCTTTGATCATGTGAATATAAATATTCATGAGA
This sequence comes from Allium fistulosum, assembly GCA_030737815.1. Taxonomy (NCBI): domain Eukaryota; kingdom Viridiplantae; phylum Streptophyta; class Magnoliopsida; order Asparagales; family Amaryllidaceae; genus Allium; species Allium fistulosum. The sequence goes on along the minus strand of CM060905.1, from coordinate 873,691,528 downwards.
GATAGCTTGTCTTCAGATCTTTGACATGATGAGTGATTGAGGTTTGAGGATGATTTGTTGATGTGAATCAAATCCATGATAAATTGCATAGTCATCTAAATGTGATTGTCATTGCTTGATTTGATTGGAAGATTTTGATTGATTGTGATTTGATTAGAAGAAGAATTGTGATTGATTGGGAGAAATACAATCAATTATATATATGTTCATATGTATGTGTATATCTTCTCAATAATCCTCCATTTTCATATGCAAAAATAATGTGCTTTCCAAGATTCGAACTCAACTCCTTCCGCCTTTTAGGAGATGCCTTAACCACTCAGCTACAACTTCTTTGGTTCAATATTTTTAGAGTAGCTGGTATAATCCAATGCAAATCTCCATTTTTCTTCTCTTTTTCTGCATTTTAACATGAAGGCTCCTCAAATCTGTATATCTGTAGAAATACCCAAAAATACCCAGTGTAGCGTTTATTTATATACAACAAAAGTAAGATATGAGCACAAAAATAAACACTTTTACATGTCAATCAACAAGTTAGCACATAACATCGATATGTGTTAAATTGCTACCGTCATATGGGTATACTACTACTCTAACTATAGTTAGGGTGTCTAGGTTCACACTTGACAATACATACATCGTGTGACATCCATAATAAATATAACAAACATGGCAAGCATAGTATCCATCGACCAACCTCTCATCTCTCGCTCAGGTGACATTGATATAACTCATATAATCATAGAGTCGCAACATCTTGGTTTGATAAATGATTGATTCATATACTTCATTCAACCAGGAAACTAGACCACATCGTTCGGTGTAACAACCCGTGATTGCGGTTACCAAATAATAAATTAAAATTGGGATTTTAATTTAATTGGAGCTATTAATGAATTTTTAATGTTGCTAATTTGTTCAAAATTTAGTCATTTTGAATAAATTAATATTTTGGGCTTAAGTGTAAAATGGAGCATTTCAAGGAAATTAATTAGGGAAATTTGTAATTTATATTATTGCAAAATTTTATATGTGTAAAATAGTGCAATATTTGATTTGGGAAATTAATTTGCAATTTATTTGCAAAATGGTGATTTTGGCTAATATTAACTATAAACGGTGTTTTGGAAAAATTAGGGGTTAAAATGTAAAATATTGTTGATATAGGATTTTATGAAATGGCTAAAAGTAATTGTTAACATATTTTCATAATTTTCTATGGTTTGAAATGTATTTAGTAATTTGTATGTAGAGTGTACTTAGAGAAAATTGCCTATATATGTATGCACATGAATAATACAAAGTCCTAATGGGTATTAGATCCAATAACCCTAACCATTAGCCTATAAAGTATCTTTTACTCTCCCATTTCAGCCAACACTTCATTTCATAACCACTAAAACCTAATTAGAAAGCTCCAAAACCTAGTCATGGCCTCCTAAGCAAGACTCCAATCTACACCAAATCAAAGAGAGTTAATCCAAACTACTAAAAGAGGTAATAGCAATCACAAAACCCACCTCTAATTCATTCTTTAATTTTTGAAATTATTTTGTAATCCTCTTTTTTTTTGTGCATTTAGATTGTGAAACTCTTTGATCTTCTTTTCATTGCTTGGAAAGAGGTAATATATGCTAGCTGAAATTATAATTAGTTTATTGCTGTTAGTAAATTAGGCATATCTCATTCATCTTAAATCGGAATTAAGATTTTCTTGAAGTTCTGGAAAGCTTATTCTGTAGCCTATAACTTTCATGTTTTGAGCTTTGTCTAATTCTGTGGTTTCAATGGTCGAAATCACGTTTGTTTGTCGCTGACCTGACAACAAACTACAAGGTTGATAAAATAAAACCCTGAAATTGATTTGGCCATAAGTTACTCGTTTTTGATCCGAATTAGATAATTTTGGATGTTCCGGAAAGCTTAAAACATATGCTACAATTTTTGTTCAGTGAGTTTTCTGTAATATTGCCATTTAGATGACCTGAAATGCGTTCAAAGACAGAAGACCAATTCTGTCTTTAACAAGTTATCTTGAGTTTCAATCTGATATTGTTTTGCATGTATCTCTCTCGTTTCTTATCCAAATCTAATAATTTTGGATGTTCTGGAAAGCTTAGATTTAGAGCTAAAACTTTTATGTTTTGAGTTTCATGAAATTTCGAAGTTATTTTGGCCAAAATTGTACATTCTTACCACTGTCCCGAGAAAAAAAAGAAAAAAAAATAATAAATATTTTTTTTTTAAACCCTGTTCCAGATTTTTTTCTCCACTTCGCGATGCCGCCACGATCGCATCCGAAGTCGGAATTCGACGTTTTTGGTCTCGTTGGAAAGGTAGAGTTTCGAACTCCATCTCAGTAAAATTTAGGCATCATCGGCTTTCTTTTGGTACTTCGAATTTCGTGTCGAAGTTGAACTCTTGTCGCTGTTTGTAAACAGTGTGAATCTTGTTCTGGGTCCAACTTTGAGACGTCGCTGCTACTTCGGCTCAACTCGGATTCCAGAAATTCTTTTTGCATCTTATAGTAGGGATGTTGGACTATATTACTACCAGTTTTCATGTCATTTGGATTCAGTTTGCTGGTCCAAATAAATTGCCGAACTTGGGTTCGCAGCAGTTTTTGAATGGTCAAACACTTAGAATGAAAAAATATCCCTTCTGTTTCCAGCTTTTGAGCGCCACTCCGCGATGCCTCCACATTCGCATCGGAAGTCGGAATTCGACGTTTTTGGTCTCGTTAGAAAGGTGGAGTTCCGAACTCCATCTCAGAAAAATTTGGACAACATTGGAGTTCGTTTGGTACTTCGAATTTCGTGTCGAAGTTGAACTCTAGTCGCTGTTTGTAAACAGTGTAAATCTTGTTCTGGGTCCAACTTTGAGACGTCGCTGCCACTTCGTCTCAACTCGGAATCCAGAAATTATTTTTGCATATTAAAGTAGGGATGTTGGACTACATGCCTGCAAATTTTCATGACATTTGGACACAGTTTGCTGGTCCAAATAAATTATCGAACTTGAGTTCACAGCTGTTTTTGAATGTTTACAAACACTTAGAATATTTTTGATGATTTTCTGGTTTTCATTGATTTCTTTGAGATTTGTCTCTAGATTTCGTACACGGGTTTTATGAATCATTTTCAAAAGATTTTTCCCTCCTAAATGGCTTTTGAAAATTATTATATAATATTATTTTAATTATTAAATTAATTACTCCATAATAGGAGACCTTTCAAAAGACCGTTTTAAAAGTGATTCCGAAAATCAATTATAAATCCGTTTTACACCATTATTTTCTATAATAAAAATCTCACACTCACTTTTAGCACGTCGAGCGAAGTGGAAATGTGCTTAAACGGTTAGGAAATCTCCGGCCTATGGAAACCGTGTGTATTTTCTTTCCGGTTAATCCCCGACCTATTCGATTGATCGTTTTGACCTTTGGGTCTAGTTTACCGATGATATGAGGTAGACTTTTTATTGTTTGGAGTGTGAGCTTGCTATTGGTTAGGAAACCGTTTAGTGCGAACGTGGGGTATGGGACTCATTGTTAACACTTTGCGGGTTCCTCTCCAAGAAGTTAGTGACACATTAGCCTCTGGGCGGCCAGTACTGGACCTCTGGGTCACCACGCCTCTGGGCAACCGTCTCTGGACACCTGCTCTATGGAGCAGTTTATTTTTCGGCGTGTGCCTCTGGGCCTTTATCCTTCTGGGAAGGATCTCGCCGTCTCGCGCGTTTCGCATCGGTGCGAGTGATCGATCACAACTCTACAGTACTTGGCAACAACGACTCTGGTCGGTGCACGTGCAAAACTTGTATTATCTGATGATTTTTATATCCATTCGAGTACCGCCATTCGGCGTTGGTTCTATGGAACCATACGATGTAAGTGCGATTACCTTGTGGATTCACAGTGTCTCTGGACACTGCTTTTCAGTGTTTGATTTCATTGATTTTTCAGTATATCCCCATTGCTCTTTGGAGCATCGATCTTTGCTTGGGCATTGATTACAGACTCTGGTCACTCTTGGGATTATTGCCTATGGGCATCTTTTTATAGCTTTGGCTACGCCGATGATATGAGGCGATTTTATTTATTCTACACTTTGGTGTTGAATTCTCTTTGGAGATTTTTATTGTTTATTGATGATTAGGGATCGTCATTATATTCATGTGGTTCATAATATACTTCTCTTTGGATAAGTACTGTTTTACTTATGTACCGCATTATTATATATCTCAGTTATTACTGATTGTTTAGTTAGCCTGACCCGAGTGTTTTCGCTCGGGTCAGACCGAGTTGTTTCAGGTTAGGTCTCTGGACTTAGCTTCTGTGCTTCCGCTTGGACATTATCTGCTATGCTGATAGATAGCGCTTTTATTTGTCCACTATTCCGCTACTCTCTTATTATTCAGACTTTGATATGTACATATTTTTGACTCACATGTGTGAGCAGTGGCTTTGTACCCACTTATGATATTTGGATCTGTATTGATGATGTATTGTTCTGGGATTTTATATATGTTATGTGATTCTGTTCTGTGATGTTTTTATCATTTATAATTATGCTTTGTCCTGATAGATCTTTAGCCATTTGTAATTTCGTTATAAGTATTTACCGAATATGTCGAACCACCTGATTGAGAAAAATTTAAATAGATTCCACCTTTCGACGTATTCGGTAGATAGTTATAGCTTGATTATAGATGGTCGCTTCCACTATACTCTATTCTCCGCTTTAACAAACAGTATTACTCCCGTAATACTCTTTGTTACAGTGGGTCTTAGAGTGGGGCGTTACATTCGGTCTAGGGTACATGGATCCCATCAAAAAACCTAGGTGAGCAACCTCATATACACCCCTCTATAAGACCAAACATCGAAAACCAGTCTATCAATGATTAATTAGCACATGTACCGATATTAGAACCCCACAATCGTTCCATCTTCACATGCCCTCACTTTACGACCACACATCAAAACTTCCGAGTTATCAATCCCTTGGCACACATCCCGATAATAGAACCCCTCGTTCATTCCACTTCACAAGTTCACCTCATTCGAACTTTTCACTTCGGATTACCTCTAGATAGTATGAGCATTTCTCCTTAAAGAGTTCAATCCAAATCACTAACGCCGTCGAGGTTTTGAATTTCTTTGATTACCTTACAAAATTCCAAAAGTTGACCCCGTGTCAACCCCGAAGTAGCCCTGTGTCAATCCCGAAGTAGGCTCATGCCAGACCCGAAGTGCCCTCATGCATTTTCATGTTTGCCTTACATAAAACACTTCACCATCATCAATCGGTGGTAGCTCCTAATATGATAACCCCGCCTTCAAGTCAATTACGATCGATTTAGTATGTTCTCTTAAGCATGTCATGTGTTTCCCCAAAAGTTACACCGATCGGCATTGATCAAGTTAACCTGGTACTTAGCCATTTTTCAATAAGCACTTCAACTCCTTCATTTGCCTAATGCAATCGATCGATCCTGGAGCCTCTCTCATGCTTGCTTCGAAGCCAATGCACTAAAACCATGAAATAACTGTCCACTCTACCTTGCTTCATTCCACCTTCAGAAAAACACAAGTACAACACGTTTGATCGATTAATCAATCGACATTGATTGATATTCGATCTATGCCGATTAAGGTACTTAGTTAAATTTTTGGCCAAACTATATCTAACCAAAATATACTTCGATCCATCTTTGATATGCCTGTTTTAATCTATCTGCAACTCTTTTGCATCGATATGACTCTAAACACTTAAGAGTTAATCCATCAAAGTGAGAGAGTTATATTATGCCCAAGGGAAAATTATGTAATTTATTACATATAATTAACTCTATAAATAATCTTGTTCGTATTTCAGGTATTTAGTTTCTATTAAATACTTTACTATATAGTTGTATAATTAATTATGTAGTTAATTTAAAGTATATAATTAGAAATTTCTTAAATAATACATTATGCGGTAATAGTTACAAATTGTTGTGATCATGAAAAAATTATCACAATGTAGAATAACATATTATTTTAAATATTTCCAATCAAGATGTTTCAAGAAAGGATATCGATACATCCATTTAGTGTTGAAAAATGGGGTGTCTATAACACAATGTGGAATGGATCTTAAGGCTATTTGAACACTAGAAGTGGTAAAGTGTATATTTCAATTGTTTAGAACCAACTTATGACTTTAACACTATATCTAATCAAAAAATAATAATAATCATATAATAAGTAAATAATAAAGTAAAATGCAGTAAAGTAAATAACACCTTGATTTTTATAATGGTTTGAATTGACCAATTTTACATCTAGTCCTGCACTTCACCGTGTAGAATTTCATTGTAATCGCTTGCTTTCCACGGGTGTCAAGAACACCGTTTCAATCTTGATTTCACGAGCTACAAGATACACCCTCTTGATTTCACAGGCTATAAGAACACCTTCTCCTTTTCACAAACAACAATAAAGTACAACAAGTAGTCGTATCTTCAATACAGATTCTTGCAGATTCAGTACAATGGTCCTATAGACCTCCAATTGCAATAATCTTTGAATTCTTTGAGAAATAAGATGAAATCAGAGTGAGAATGATATGAATTCAAGTGGAAACTCTCTGATATAATGTGGTTTGCAAATCCTTGAAGAATCAAAGTAAAATGGTATGGATTTGCAAAGAGAATGAAAGAGTATGCACTAGATTTCTTTTACAAAAGTATGGAAGAGAAAGAATATGGGAACGAAGAGAGAATTTTATGGAAAATTTGTTTTCCAGAGCCCTTATATAGTGGTTAAAGAGACATGTCTTTTGGTGAAGAGGTGGCGGAAAAATCCCTTGATTTAAATTTTAAAAAACTGACCAAAGGGAAGTATGTCGACATACTTGACCCCCATATGTCGACGTATAGACATTTTCCAAAGAGAATAGCAACACATCAACAACACCAATAAGTGCTGCAAATTTTAGATTTCAAAAGTACCTCTTTTTTTATGGATTTTTGTGATTCGGTTGAGATCAATGGTTGATGATCTTCAAATATAATTGCCATGTGATCTCTCATAAGGAATTCCAAGACTCAACCAAGTACTTATCATTCAAACAAATTTATCCTTTTAGCATTCTTCTTCATTCAATTTTATTCTTCCATTGATTCGATTAACCTTCATATATAATCCATTTTGTTCCACTAAGTTCTTGTTTACCTCTATAAATGTCTCCATAATATATTTGAAAGTACTACACAACTCGAAGATACGGTAGTAGTAATATTTATATGGTTGTTATTATCAAAATTAATACCTATGGTATTAACATTGAGATCAGAGTGCATAACGTTCTTTAAATGTTGGATGGTATATTACTCATGTCTGTTGAGGGAACTAAGGAGTTACATATTCGTAGTTATTAGATAACTTATGGAATAACTCATTTGAGAGTTTCCTGTTGGTTAATAATAATTAGGTCAAATAGGAAATCTTAAGGTGGCGATGTTACATAATTCCATGGACTTGAGAATATTGTGGAACTTCGGTGTGAATACTCTAGTTTTATTATAGTTAAATCATGATATGGTGATCCATTGAGTGAGTATAGTTGGATCTAAGTTGAAGCGTTGGAAGTGAAACAATATACAATAATTGATCTCCTTGGCTGAATGTGATTAGTATCATGGTCAACTGTAGTTAACCCAAAATCAAAATCTCTAACAAAAGTAGTACGGTTAATAATAAATATTATTATTGAACCAAGAACTTTATTTATGGACTAAATGAGTAGAATAAGGATGGTATTGGAATTTTAATCAAAATCAAATTTCATAATTTCTAAAGTGATATAGTGTTGACGAAGATAATGTGTAAATTATCGTTGCTAAAAGATGTAGCTTAAGAAAATGTAAAATTGGATTTTAGGCAAAAGATTTGTAAGCGATATTCGACTATCAAACTACTATCAAAGATGATGTATGAACATTAATTTTTGAATTATTCAAAATTAATCATTGATTAAATTACACCTCTTAGTCTCACAACCGTATTTGTGAATTCTTCGAAAAACCACATGATTTAATTAGTTTAAAAATATTACAAATTTATTAAATCAATTGATATTTGAGAAATATAATTTATTTGATGTTTTTAGAGTTTTTTGTAATTATTTGAAAGTACGCCATCGATATTCGATATCGGTTATAAATATAAAAAAGCTATCTATAGTTACTTAATTTATTTGACTGTTGGCTTTCCTTTTCTAACCACTAGTTTTGTCCTATTCCTCTTTACCATACTAATTCAACATTCGAGCTTTTCCTCTGACCTTGCATGCGTCTTCACCTTGTGGCCTTCTCCTATTCGCCTCGCTATCTTCTACCTCCCCTTCGTCGTTTCCATCCTACTCACAACTGCACAAACCTTACCTTTTCTCCTCTTCGTCAAACACCTTCTTTCCCTACCTCGCCTCTCTCTACTCACAATCCAAGATCATTTGCCGCAATTTTGGTCATGGCAAAGCCAAAATTGACCACATTGTCCCATGTTGTAGACTTCTCCTGCTACCTTCTAGGTCTGGATATGCATTGAAAACTTCTACTCGATCCCCAACCAATCAATGCATAGATCTGACTATTGCAGCTGGTGAATCTAGAGTAGCTCGGAAAAGTTTTGCCAAAGTGGTGTCCAGTTCAGAAATTCCAAGAACTCGCAAGCTAAAATTGCAATACAAAAGCGAACCGACTGACAATTTTCTGAAGGGTTAAATCACAAAAATCATTAAACCACTCAAATATATAACGGTCGGACGATTTTAGGGGAAGCAACCATGGATTAGGGGTATAATCAAAACATTTTTGAAGTTCTCCTTATTGGTATAATGTAAAATTAGGGTTGTTTGATGAAAAATTCATATCGATAAGTTCTCCTTAGCGGCACAATGTAAAATTAGGGTTGTTGACGAAAAATACATATTGATAAGTTCTCCTTAGCGACACAATGTAAAATTAGGGTCATTGACGAAAAAAACATATTGATTCAACTCTTCAATGAAGATATTTTTTTTACATCTTTGGCTTGGAGAGGACGTCGCCATTCTCAATGCTCAAATGAAGGTATTTCGGTAGTCTATGGTTTTTGTCCTTACTTGATAGCTTGCTTTACCAGGTATGGGTCTCATTCCCATATTTATCAGTGCATTTATATAATAAGGAATCACTAAAAGAATTAAGTAATCCAATTGGAAAGGATGAAGCTTCCATTAACTTTAACCATCTAAGTTTAGCTCATGTACGTTTGTGTAAAGGTAGACCTTGCAAAACCCCTTCCAAACCATATATTTGTATCTTAAGAGGAAGTGCTTGACTATTGACAATACATCGAATATGAAAATCTCCAAATATATTACGATAAATATTGCAAGCTTGGGCATAAGCAATCATCATCTTGCAAAGAAGTGGTATTTAACCATAATTTGGAGGCATCATCATCAACTATTGGCCCTTAAGTATTAAGATATCAAAGCAACTCGATAAGTCAAAGTAAAGACAATCCTATGCACGTGCACAATATTATCAATGTGCATATAAATAAGATCATTTCTAAAACAACCAAGGTATCAAAGAATTCCACTATATAGATACCTAAAACTACATCTAGCAATGCTTCCACCACTTCTGTCCCTATTGGACCGATTCAGCTACTGTTACTTTGGCCCTCTTAACGTATTCTAGCTAGTCAAACCGATGGGTGCACTTGGGTGCATAATGTAGAGGATGTTATTGAACTGCAGAAAAGTTTACTACGTAAGCACTTTCAAAACTTGATACCAAAAGCTTGCGGTGATAACATTTTAGATTCAATGGAAAATCGGTCTTATCAATCCTACCCATAACCTATTCATGACCCGATCCACAATATAATCCTCTAATACAGGTATTGTTAATTCTACTCCATCTAATCCTGCAGCTAAATTTATTTTTCAAGCCTAAGCCCAACCCGCAAATGAAATCACTAGACTCCAATCCTTCATCTCGCTCATTCATATCTAGCCCTTTCAATATCAACCCACTATCCACTTTTTCTCACAACCTGGTCCACTGCCTGCCTCGTCTCCCAAACCCAACCTGAAGTTAACTAAAAACTGTAGTTCCCTAAACCTGAAACTACAAAACAACCAAGCCTTTTCAAGCTCCAAAGGTAGCACCTCCCAACAGTCTAAAAGATTAACAACGTCCAAGATCTTCTTCCTCACGCTGGCCTCCTCCACATCAGCTCATGTAACACCTTATAGTCATACGAAATTAAATAATTAAATTAAAAGGGTAAGGTCATAATTTTAAACATAAAGGACAAAATAGTAAATTTCTATAGGAGTTGGAATTAGACTTCGAAACATATTTCAGTACATGTAGAATCTCATTTACGGTCAGAAAACATATATAACTCGTTAAATCTGGTTAAACCAGTTAGAAATTATAGAGGGTCAAACCTAGTGGCATTTTCATAATATATTAATTTTGAAAATATAGCTAGATATTATTATTTTTAGCCTATAAATAGATTCTTAACCCCACTCATTTAATTGGAAAAATCCTATCTCAACTTCTAAAACCCTAATTCCCAGACTATTTAAAAATTCCCCAAATTAATTCCTAATTTACCAAATCAAATCAAAATTAAATGTATCAATATATGAAATCGATAACCGCGAAGAGTGCTATGCAAATAAATCGAAGCTATCTACAAATTTGACTTTTTGATGGCATGGAATTTCTGGACAGCAAAGGAGAAAGAGAATCTACATCAAATTGGAGAAGTTGCACGGCTAATCGGTGAGTGGGATTTATCATATTTGTGTATATATATTGGTAAGACTTAGTAATTCACCTCTTATGATCTTAAACCAGATTATAATGATGTAATTAATAATTAAAAACTAATTTTTTATTATACACCTGATTGGGATTTAGTATGCCATGGCTAGTTAATTAAAAAGTTAATTTTTAACAATTGTAATTAGGAAAGGTTAATCTCCATCTAGTTGAAAAATGTTAAATAAAAAAAGTGTTTCGAATCAGACATATTATGCATCAAAATTATAGTTCTCGACAACACAAATCCACTAGTGGTGTTCATTCGTTGATTGGGTGTACAATTTAGTTAGAAAATGCGTTGGAAGTTTTGATAAACACGAGCCATCCGTTTCAATCCAACGGTTAAACGACGACGATACGATGATCAAGAAGTCTAGATGGGTAAAGGGTGATGTGGTGGTGTTCACAAAAATCTCTGATCATCTTAGATCATCACATGTAGTGTGGATCCGGAAGGAAAGGCGGATGGAGGCAGAATTTCTACGGTGACTAGAGGGAGTCGCTATGAAGATCAATGCAGCAAGGTGTGGGTGATTCGTTGATGTAGTCAAATCAAAATAGAATGGACCGAGGCACACCGATGATTGGAGGAAGGTAGCGGTTGGGAAGTGTCATGCGCTTTGATGTACTGTAGCTAGAAACGCATGAAGATGAAGATAATAATAATAATATTTTAGTTTATTAATTAATTAAATAATTCTCTTAACTTAAAATGCTTATAACTCCCATATACGACCTCCGTTTCAAGTGCGGTTTCTTATGTAGGGATCATGGTGAGACGAGTAATGATTTGGTATTGTGTTTGTTGTGTTTTGGGATGTTTCAAAAATGTTTTAGTTTGGATAGGTACTACGTTATACGTTGTTCGATTGGCGATTACGAAAATAGACGTTCCGATATATTTTTCAAAGAAAATGAGTTCTTCGGGTGTATTTGGTAACCTTATGTGATGGTGATTATGATTATAGGCATGGCGGTACATTTTTCAGAGGAAATGATTTCCTTGGTGTGACCAATGACGTCTAACGGGCGTGGGTTGAGGTATGTAGTTCTTCATTAGTGAGTTACATATATTATGATGAGGCAGTACGTGTAGAGTTGTTGCGTAATCGATGTATGATTTAGTGATAGTGGGCCGAGACACATAGTTCCCCAATATCGAGTTGCATACGTTTTTGATGATGACGAGTTGGGACTTCTGCAAAGTCCAAAATGCACATCTGCAGCAAATCCTCAAGCACCCTATTTACCCTCTCCATTTGGCCATCTGTTTGGGGGTGATAGGCCATACTCAACCTAAGTTGCGTCCCTAGCTCCTCCTGTAAGCTTCTCCAAAACTCACTAGTGAAAATGGGATCTCTATCACTAACAACGCTAGGAGGAACTCCATGTAGACGGACTATCTCTCGAATATACAAGGATGCCAAATATGAAGCTGTACGCTTACTCTTAACTGGGATGAAGTGAACACTCTTGGTCAATCTATCAGCAATCACCCAAATGCTAGTGTCCCCCTTCATAGAACGGGGTAAACCATTAATGAAATCCATAAAAATACTGTCCCACTTCCACTTTGGCACATCTAAGGGCTGAAGCAACACACCGGGCTTCTACTGCTCTACTTTTTCCCTTTGGCATATGAGACACTTAGCTATGAATTCTGCCACGTCCTTCTTCATGCCTCTCCAATAGAACATCTTCATCATATCTCGATACATTTTGACACCACCTGGATGAATAATCATATGGGAATGATGCACCTCCTCCAAAACTGCTCTCAACAAGTCACTGGCGCGTGGAACACAAACCCGCCCCCACTATCTATGGAATATCGTTGGAGGTGTATCGAGACCTCTCCTCGGCTAATCCTATCCATAATGTCCATGAGCTTCGAATCCTCCTACTGCCTCGAGCCAATCTAATCCATAAGGGTAGGCCTCACCTCTAATGTTGCCAACAATCCTGGAGTAATGTCCGTAGAGGGCTTAAAATCAACGGTAGAAATAAAATCCAAGCTCCTCCACTCTACGAACAAAGGACTAAGGGTTGCTTTCTTTCTACTTAATGCATCCGTAACCACATTACCCATGCCAGGGGTATAGGCTATCTCAAAATCATATGAGGCTAAAAACTCCATCCACCTTTGTTGCCTCAAGTTCAAGTCCTTCTGCGAGAATAGGTACTTTAATGACTTGTGGTTGGTAAAAAGCTCAAACCTCTCTCCAAGCAAGTAGTGCCTCCAAGCCTTAAGTACAAAAACTATGGCAGCCAACTCCAAATCATGGGTAGGGTAGTTCTTCTCATGCGTCCTCAACTGCCTACTACCATAACACATACCCTCCCTTCTTGCATCAACACTGCTCCTAGACCCATTCTGCATGCACCAGTGTATACAGTGAAAGGCTTAGCTCCGTCGGGTATAACTAACACCGGTGCACTAGTAAGGGCTCTCTTAATCTTCATGAAGAAATCCTCACAGTCCACGTCCCACACGAAAGCTTTATTCTTCTTAGTAAGGCATGCGAGTGGTGCCGAAATCTTGGCAAAGTCCCAAATGAACTTCCTATAGTAGCCAGCCAAACCTAGAAAGCTCCTTACCTCGGTAACATTCTTGGGGGCCTTCCAATCTTGCACTGCAATAACCTTGGCGGGGTCAACAGCCAAACCTTCCTTCGAGACTACGTGCCCCAAGAAATGAACTTCCTCTTTCCAAAAATGACACTTCGAAAAACTTAACTCTCAAATGATGACTACGAAGTGTGCTAAGAACCTCTTCCAAATGAACAACACGCTCCTCTATATTCTTGGAAAATACTAGGATATCATCCACGAATACCACCACAAACTTATTTAGGACATCCCTAAAGACGCGGCTCATCAAATCAATGAAATAGGCTGGAGCATTGGTTATCCCAAAAGGCATAACTAACCACTCGAAGAATCCGTCTAGTGTCCTAAAGGCAGTCTTATCTATACTGTCATCAGCAACTCTAAGCTGATGGAATCCCGTGGCTAAATCAAGCTGAGAGAAAACCGAAGAACCTACCAGCTGGTCAAAAAGATCATCTATCCTAGGGAGTGGATATCGGTTCTTCTTGGTGAGCTTATTTAATTCCCTATAGTCCACGCAAAGTTGGAGAGAACCATCCACCTTAGTGGCGAAGACGACTAGCGCTCCCCACTCCGATATGCTCCTTCTAATGAACCCCTTCTCCAAAAGCTCACGAATCTGCTTGCTCAATTCTTTCCTCTCCCTAGGTGCCATGTGCCTCACAGGTAATGCTACTGGCTTGGCATTCTCGGTCAAATAAATCCTGAAGTCAATCTCTCCCTTAGGGGGCAGTCCCCTAACCTCCTCAAAGACGTCTGCAAAATCTCTGACGATAGGAACCGAATGCAACTCTGATGATGATGAATCGAGGGAATAGAGAAAACTCAACATGACTGACCCTTGTGGGCCGCAAGATACCTCCAGAGTCCTACCACTGCAAGTCTCAAGTTTAACGACTCTCCTCATGTAGTCCAATATAACTCCGTATGTGGATAGCCAATCCATCCCTAAGATCATCCCATACCCGAGAATCCTAAAACATAGGCGTCGCAGTCAAATTCTACGCCTAGAATAAAGATTTTCAAACCCCTACAAACTATAGATAAGTGTGTCGATCCTCCTATGGGGTTTGAAACAATAATGGGGTCTACTACTAATGATATGTCCAAGTGCAAACAATCTACTAGAGAACTAAAGATAAAAGAATGGGATGCTCCAGAATCAAATAAAGTCCGAATGGGAAAGTTAGATATAGAAATCAAACCATCAACTATGACTTTCCTACCTCTGTCTAGAATGCTACTGGAAGGTGTTGTGTTTAATGCATGAATCCGCGCAACTGGTGCACTCGCTCCTTGGGGACAACACCTACTCTATGACCGGGCTGCCCGCAAGTAAAACACTTACTCTTCATCTTCTCCTTCCAGCAATCCTTGGCCATATGTCCAACCTTCCCACAACTATGGCACTTTATTCCATTCTTAATCTGCTTCTGAGGACCATCACCTTTCTTCTTCTTTTTATTCTTTTCCCACCACTTCTTCTTTGAACCTTCTGATTTAACCTCCTCTTTAGACTCTCCCTCCTTGACTGTATCCGACATAAGCGCCATCTCGACCAAATACTCATAAGTAGCTCCCATTGGTACATGAGTCAGCAATAATCCCTGAAGGGGTTGATTCAATCTTTTCGCAAACTTCATAACTTTCTTGTGCGGCATGTTCACCAAATTAATACCAAACCGCGACAACTCATTGAATTGATTGGTGTATTCCTCAACTGACAAACTCCCTTGCTTCAAATTGATAATCCTCTCTAGCTGAACACTCTCTTCCGCCTGAGGCAGAAACTTCTTATCAATTCGCTCGCGGAATCCATCCCAAGTAACATTTCTACCCTCCAACTCGATCACCTCCCACCAATAAGATGCCTCCTCCTTTAGCTGCCAAGCGGCTAGCTGAACTCACTGCTGACCATCCAATCCCAAAAGACCAAAAATCCTCGCTGTATCCCTAAGCCAAGCTCTAGCCTCTACAAAATTCTCCTTGCAAGAAAAAGTCCTCCCGCCTAAACTTGCAAGATCTTTACAAAGCTTAGAGAAATTGACGGCGGTAGGTGGGTTGATGGGATTCCCACTCGCTGGTGCAGGATTGGGCGCAGGCCCATGCACCTCTAGCGTCGTGGCTTATAAGTACCTACGAAACCAGGTTGGGACTGGAATGCCTTCAGGAAGGTTCTGGGCATCGGCCATTCTATGAAAAGAAAAGGATAGTTTAGGAAAGAGTCAAAGGGAGATTGAACTGGACTTATGAGGGGACATGAGTAAAAATTATTTTATACTTAAAAATCATTTCTAAAAGTTCTTTTCTGAAAAACATTTTTAAAACAAGTTATTTTGAAAAATAATAATTTTTTTTAAATCCTGTAACCTCAGGCTCTGATACCAAATGTAACACCCCCACACCCCTTAATATACCCAAAAGGACACATTACAAGGCGTGGTACGTTGTAGGTATGACTAAAGCTAACAAAGACTAAGATTCATAAGACAAATATAAATAAAAACAGCGAAAACTTAAAATAATAACTTAATTAAAACAAAACTTCATAATTGCTTCATAAATAAGTCAAATACAAAATACCACATACATGTCTGAAAATCCAATATGTCTCATTAAACAAAAAATCATAGTCTCAAAACCAGATAATATCCCTCATAATAAGCCCGTACATAGAAAGAACAGAAGCTGAAAATAAAAGAAGTACATAGTAGAAGTCTCCTTCAAGAAAACTCCAAGCAGCAGCAATCTACTGACTTCTCCCTTGATTGCCTATGGGGGAGGGGGGAAGGGGAAAATAGAGGAGTGGGTCAGACTAAAAGTCTGGTGAATGATAGTAATTACTAGAGTCGTTAAGCAAGATAAAAGCAATAGACTCTACAACAGTTCTAGCATAAATAAGGATAGCAAAGAAAGTAGGAAAGAAATAAACTGGAAATGAGCACGATTAAGCATTGCTCAATTTATAAGATAGGTTAACTTTGATTGTTTGCACTTGTCCTTGATTTCTTCTTTGATTAGGCTGAATTCCTAATCCTGTAATTAGGATGTAACCCTAATCCTACCCTTTTTGATCGGCCTGCTAGTCTATAATACCTTTATGCAGACCAGTTGCTACATAACTCCCTACACAGAATGTTATTGTGGACCAGACGGCATATATAGCTCCCTACATAGAAGGCATTTATTTACTGTGGACCAGATACTATATATAACTCCCTACACAGAATGTTACCGTGGACCAGACGACATATATAACTCCCTACACAGAAGGCAATGGTGTTTATGAAATACACCCATACTAAGCGCTTGGAACTCATAGCTATTACTGAGCACCCGAATGAAAGTCGCACGCGTAACTGCCACCATGCCTATGCTACCTTTTGCTCCACCTATTGGGTCTTCTTATTACCTCAAACTCCAGCATAAGTGTGTCCCTCATCCCACTTCAGGCTAACGTGAGATCACTGTGTGTCCATAAAAAATAGGAGAAATGCTGTTGGTACTGGCCCGTCATCAAAAAAATATCTAGTTGCACCCCTTATCCAAATCCCCCATGATTTGGACTTCTAATTGACCAATTACTACCATTTTTAGCATAAGCATGCCCTCGTCTCACTTCAGGCTAATGTGAGACCACCATTTTGTCTAATAGGGAATGCTATTTGGTACATGTCCTACTTTTTGCTTATTAACTTAGGTAAATTATTTAAATAAGCCTTTACATTTTTCTCAACTATCTATGCTTATTAATTTCGCCTAAGTCTTAAAATAAGCCTTATTATGTTCTTTTTCTTATTATAACCTACGTTATAATCATGCTTATTACTTAACCCAAGGTCTAAGTGTGAAAATAAGCTTCTTTCATCTTTTACTCTTTTTAGTTATAATTCTAAGTTATAACTAGGCCAACCCTTTTTAATTCAGTCCAATTAACGTCATAATTAGGCGTAATTTCATTCCAATTCTATTTACATTATAGTCTTTGAAATTTACATCTTATATTCCATTATTTCGGTTTTCTTGCAATTTAATCCATATTCGCGTTAATCCTATTCTAATCCATACGCGAAGAAGAAGGAGGAATAAAAGAAAACTGAAAATAGAAGAAAATCCAAAGCATAGAAAGAAGATGTAAATAACATAGAAATAACAGTAAATAAACTAAAATACCGTAAATATACTGTAATTAAACGGAAAAGGCTATAATTAACAAAATTAAACTAAAATTATTGAAAAGTATAGCTAAAAGGAAATAGACTAAAAATAGTTCTAAAAACTGTAAATAAACTACTAAAAAGGCTATTCCAAAAATTATAGTAAAACTACAACTATTGGAAACCCTATTATTTTAAATCACTTAAATAAATCTTTAAAATAATTATGATCACTCACCTTCGGTCCTAAGCTCTTCCTGTGGTCTTCCCGAATCCACTTGGTGTTGTAAAATAATTTAATTTATAACGATTTTCTCGTTTGGAAAAATTATTTCGTTTAGGGTCCTTCCTAGAAAAGTGAATCCAATCGGTGAAAACCTAGAATGAGAAAAAGTGTTAGGTCTAGGGGTCTCTTTATAAGGGTAGAAGTGGATCTCGGACTATTGGAATTGGGGATTGAATAGGATGCAACCATGTCATAGGCTGAATAGGAGCCATCAGATGCAAAAAATGGAGGGACCAGATTAAAATAAAGAATGCAAAATACGTCACAATAGGCTTTGGAACTTTCGAACAAACGAACGTTCGTTCGTAAATCATGGAGGCGGGTCGATCGGGCGGTCGACCTACCTATATTTTTTTCTGCTTATTTTGTTTATTTTATAACTTGGTCATATTAGCTCGGTTTCTGACGTTATATATATAGAAATTGACCAAAAAATTACCACGAACACAATGGTGCAATTCCCGTGGCTCAATTCTGATAATTTCACAAGGTTATTTTATTATTTAGTTAATTAACGAATTAATTGTTATGGGTTAAATTTCGGGTTGTTACATAATATGTGTTTTATCTAATCACTTACTCGATTAGTTATTGTTTTGAATTGTTTGAAATGGTTTTGTGTATTTAAATATGAAAAGGATACTTTATAAGATCATATTATAATCTATTGTTAGACTTTATAAAATAATTTGAGAACTTTTAAATGATTTTTTTGAAAAGCATGAAGCTTGAATTCTTTTCAAGTTTATTAGTAAATTCATATTCATGTTTGAGGAAAGGAAGAAGTTTTGATATTATAATTCTTTAAAAAAGAATTCCATGGAATTTTATAACTAGAAAAAAAATGATTTTTGAACTGTTTTTAAATTAGCAGAATTTGAATTTGAGTTTGTTATAGTTATATTGTTTTGATTGAAAATAAGGGATCATCCACTTGCAATACCTATAAATTTAAACGTTGATGGAGATATCCCAGTACTGTAATCTATTTAAATCTAAGCCTTACGTGGATATTATATGATTAGAGACACCTCAGTGATATGTTAAGGGATGGAAATCACATAGGATTGGCATGCATAGAGGTTTCGTTGTGGATAGTTAGGACGGTGAAGGACTCGTTATTGAGATATGTTATATTGGAAAGCTAGCGCCATAAGTTGTTAGGCCTTTTTCAATTTTATATATAGACAGTAGGGAAGTCAGCACATTGAGTGGGCTTCTTGAATAGTACGCGAGTGTTCACATATTTTATGTTTATCCCATCTGCGAACGTACGTTGATGATTTAGTAGTTATGATAGAGTCTAGTCAGCTTAGGAGGTGATGGTGGAGAAGGAGTCCAGAATACTCCGTAGGTTTATCCACATCTTAAGACTTGATGTGATCGAATGAGTAAATTAAGTTGATCTAACTACAACAAGGAAATTTTTTGGGTAGGAGTGTGATGGAGCTCAAGGAGATGATCAGAGTTTCCCAACACGAGTACTCTTCCAATAAGTTCTTCCTTTGGTTAGTTTGCTTATTAGGTCATTGTTGGTTTACATGGTTGCTTTAGCTAGCTTGTTGACATAGGCATGGATGCACAAATGTAACATTGGTTGTATGCACATCCTTATGAAGTGTCTTGATTACTATCGTTGCTTTGTTTGGGTTATATGCTTTTAGTTTCTAGCTCGTATGTATATACATTCCAACATAAGATAGATACCCATAATTAGGTGTTTGAATTTATGTTTGATAATTTAATATGCTATTTATTGTTCCTTTATATATGCGTTTCTTATTTCATTTATGGATGTGATTGTTTACTTGCACTTTGATATGAAGGTTGCATATAGATATTTGGATGCATATAGAAACATACGTTTGCATATGTTAGGATGTTTGCATACATATTGGTTGCACTGCATTTACATTCATATAGGAGGTCGATTTAGTTGCATTTGCATTCATTTCATATCATACCATCATATTGTATCTATCATATAGGTATTATACCCCTAGGTATGCTTTCGCTTGTGTTGTATAATGGATGTATGGATGTTGCTCTGTGTATTTTGTATGACTGTGCTCCAAGGCGAGTTGCATCGTCCACCTCAAGGAATTTCAAGGATGAAATTATTTTAAAGGGGAGAATGTAACATCCCGTAGTGTTACGAAATTAAATACTTAAATTAAAAGGGTAAAATCATAATTTTAAATATAAAGTGCAAAATAGTAAACTTATACAAGAGTTGGAATTAGACTTTGAGACCCATTTTACTATGTGAGAATGTCGTTTATAGTTAAAAAAACATATATAACTCGCTGCACTTGGTTAAACTGGTTAGAAATTATAAGAGGTCAAACCAAGTGGCATTTTCGTAATATATTAACTCCAAAAATATAGCCTAAATATTATTACTTTTAGCCTATAAATTGGTTCTTAACCTCACCCTTTTGGTTGGAAAAATCCTACCTTAACTTCTAAAACCCAAATCCCCAAATCATTTAAAAATTCCCCAAATTAATTCCTAATCTACAAAACCAAATCAAAATTAAACGTATTAATATATGAAATCGATTACCGCAAAGAGTGCTACGCAAATAAATCAAGCTATCAAGAAATTTGGTGTTTTGAAGGTATGAAATTTTTGGACAACAGAGTAGAAGGAGAATATACATTAAATCAGAGAACTTGCATGGCTAATCGGTGAGTGAGATTTATCATATTTGTGTATATATATTGGTAAGACTTAGTAATTTACCTCTTATGATCTTAAACTATATCATAATGATGAAATTAATAATTAAAAACCAATTTTTTAGTATACACCTGATTAGGATCTAGTATGGCATGGCTAGTTAATTAAAAAGTTAATTTTAAAAATTGTAAGTAGTAAAAGTTAATCTCCTCTAATTGAAAAGTATGAAATATAAAATGTGTTTCAATTAGACATATTATATATCAAAATTGTAGTTCTCGATGATGCAAATGCACTGGTGGTGTTTGTTCATTGATTGGGCGTACAGAGTAATAAGAAAACGTGTTGGAAGTTTCAATATACGTGAGTCGTCTGTTTCAATCCAACGGTTAAATGACGATGACATGACGATCGGGAAGTATATGTGGGTAGAGGGTGATGCGATGGTGTTCACGATAGTCTCTGATCATCTTAGATGGTCACAAGGCGGTGTTGCTCGAGAAGGAAAGGCGGATGGAGGAAAAATTTCTGGGGTGACCGGAGGGAGTCGCGGTGGTGGAGATCAGTGCAGCATGGTTTGGGCGATTTGTTGATGTGGTCGGGTTAGAGTAGAATGAATGGAAGAGGCATTGACGATTGGAGAAAAGCAGTGGCTAGGAAATGTCGAGCGCTTTGATGTACTATAACCAGAAATGCGTGAAGATGAAGATAATAATAATAATTAGTTTATTTATTAATTAAATAATTCTCTTAACTTAAAACGCTCATAACTCTCATATACGATCTCCCTTTCACACGCGGTTCATTATTCGAGATCGTGGTGAGACGCGAAATGTTTTGGTATTGTGTTTGCTGTGTTTAGGGATGTTTTAGAAATGTCTTAGTTTGGATAGGTACGTTATACGTTGTTCTATTGGTGATTATGAAAATAGACGTACCGATATATATTTTTAGAGGAAATGAGTTTTTCGGTATATTCGGTAACGTTAAGTGATGGTGATTACGATTATAGGCATGGCGGTACATTTTTTCGAGGATATGAGTTCTTTGGTGTAACCGTTGACATCTAACAACAGCATTGCTATGCATATTTCAATGGAAATGAGTTCTTCGGTGCACAGCTTGATGATGATGGGCATGGCACATTTTTCAAAGTTAATGAATCCTTCGGTGTGACTGACAACCTTAAATGACGGCGATTTCGATAGAGTAGGCATGGCAGTACACCTTTCAAAGGAAATGAATTCCTTGGTGTGACAAATGACGTATAGAGGCCATGGGTTGAGGCATGTAGTTCTTTATTAGTGAGTCGCATATATTATAACGAGGCAGTGCATTTAGAGTAGTTGAGTCATCGATGTATGATTTAATTATAGTGGGCCGAGATACATAGTTCCTTAGCAGCGAGTCGTTTATGTTTTCGATGATGGCGAATTGGGACTTTGGATTCAATTGGTCTTTGGCTTGCAAGTGGGGACTTTGGGTTCGATCTAGTGCACATGATTAGATATAGGTTAGATTTGGTATGACCTTATCCTATGTTTTCACTATGGTATTATTATAATTTGTTTAGTTAACTTGTTGGGTGCAGATAACACATGTTAATGTATGGTTTTCTAGCATAAGTGTTGTTTTACTAACTTATTAGTATCATACCTTTATATGATGCATTTCACTCACCAGACATATGTCTAACCCCCTCTATTGTTTTGTTCTTTTTAGTTATACTCTGATATGTTGATAGAGAGACTAGTGGCGACTTAGAGGTGCGATGGTGCAATGAAGGCGAATATTTATTTGTAGCTATCTACTATTTTATCTCGGCTATTCCCACTGGCTATTTTGTTATTAGTAAAGAGATGTTGTTAGTTTTAATTGATACTATATTGTTAGTCGAGGATTATGATTCTATTGATTGTTATATTTTATTCCTTCCGTTGTGAGTTTCAAAAAGTATGGAATATTATAGATAGCTCTGTGATCCGTTTTAGATAATTTACTTAAAAACGACCCATCTTCTACGAGGTTCGCGATGCCAGTTTAATTTTTAAACGTATGTCGAGTGTCATAGGTGGTGACTTGTCATTGCTCATCACCTTCCTACATGCAACAGCCATGGGCAAGCTGATCGATCCCTGACATTAATCCTTTCTTTGTCTTGTCGACCTTGCAACCAAACTCGGTCAATGGCTCAGCCACCACTATGGTCACACAGGTGTTATCCTCCAGCTATGAGCCAGCGCTGGTTGATTACTATGACGACGACGGCATGCTCGGCGACGATGACACCGAGTTACACGAGTGCATAAATGATTTCATCATTGACTATCATGATATCGTTACTAGTATGATCAAGAAATCTAATTCTTGTGGTGACTTGGCAAGCAAAGAGGATCCAATGGACATTTGACTGCATATAGTTTGGATGCAAAGCATATGCAAGGTAATATGCTTACTTCTACTCAATTGTTTTCACTTGATTAAAATAGAATAGAGCTAAACTACGTTAATGACACCAACACTGTTATGCATAATCTCATCCTATGTTCTCACAAAATTTACGCATGCTTGCTCCTCAAGCAATCTCTAGTGATCATGATATGAGCAGCGGTCCCATTATTGTGTCATCACTCAAGCTCATGCCTCCACCATTTCTAGTCCTACCTTGGCCCATACTGTTTCAAGCCCCCTGAATACTAAATTAGTGGTCCTAGGGGTTTGTGTCAAAAATAATTCAGATTCAACCGTGGTATTCTCCTTTCATGACCACCCAAAGGAATTCCCACAGCCATCCTTGAAAGTAGTAAAGTCAAACATCATAAATCCAAAACCATTGTCCTTACCTTTGAATGCAAGACACGTTTGGCTCTAGCCAA
Organism: Allium fistulosum; assembly: GCA_030737815.1. Taxonomy (NCBI): domain Eukaryota; kingdom Viridiplantae; phylum Streptophyta; class Magnoliopsida; order Asparagales; family Amaryllidaceae; genus Allium; species Allium fistulosum. The sequence goes on along the minus strand of CM060905.1, from coordinate 873,668,035 downwards.
AATATCAAAAACTTCTTGCACCATTCTAAAATCGTCATGATTAACATACAATTTTAGAATATTAAAGGGTTGATACCGATCTCCCCGTTTGTAGATTCAGAAGAATTTCTATTAAACATAACATTAACATCATGGCTATTCAAGAACTTCTCATTAATGCACATAGCCTTCCTTTACTTGCTAAAAAACTTAATTTCTATTGGGGTGTCTCCAACCATAATAGGAATTATGGATATTAGTGATTCATTAATTATAGAAAATACGAAGTTTCTTAAAATTTGTAAGGTTATTCTGGAATTATGTACTAAGTCGTATCTTTAAGAAATAATTCTTCAACCATATGATTATGAATCATATAGTGCTGGTGAATTGTACCATAACCGATTAAGGGTAAAGCTCCCATTAATAGGAGTGACAAAAGAGTTGATGAACCCTTCAAATTGATATATACATGTGTGTGTGTTATGCGCACGCGTGCGTGTGCGCGCGCATTCGAAGATCTAATGATACCAAAACATATCTTCTCACTTCCTTAAAATTGTTGGATCTGGGCCAGCATGCAGCGAGTAAAATGGGTGAATTTCATAAATATATATTCCATTTGAATCTTATTAGGCCTATGAAGTCTAAATTTATTTAGATCAGAACTAAATTAATTTTAAAATAAAATTAATATTTTATTTAAGTTGTAAATAACGTTCTATTTTAATGTTATATTTGTACTATATAATATAACACGTGTACCATATACACATGTGTGTGTGTCTGTACGTGGACGTGCAACATATATAGTGTATATGGTTTAACATCTAATATATAAATGTTAGGATTTAGAGTGCAACTGACATATTAGCCCCTCCATATACATACATGTTGATTAATCTCTAATTTTTTTTGAAACTCATTTCTAATATATATATATATATGTTTGTATGTATGTATATAGTTTAATATGATGTAAAATTATATTTATAAAATATAAAATTTGTATAAATGCACACACATATATAACTTTGTATAATAATAGTATTTGTAAACACAAATATATATAATTTCAAATTTAAGTTCAAATTTCAAATTTCAAATCTAAATCTAGATTTAAATATCTTATAGTTTTACAAATTTAAAACTATGTTATAATAAACTGCATTTAATAGATATAAATATTTATTTATTTATACATAAGAAAAAAAATGTATATACATTTTATCAAATAAAATATGTATAAAGTATATATATTTATATCTACATATATATATATATATGTATATGTATATGTGTGTGTATATATTAAAATCAATGTTAAAAATATAAAATATTATATGTATATACATACACAAATACATTTTTATATATATAAAAATACCCATAGCATAAACGAAAATTAAAATATTTCAAAAATAACTTGCGGTTTTAAAATTTATATAATAAAATTTTATTTAACAATTTCCATATGAAAATCATAATATATATATAGATATATAAATTTCTGAAAGTATAATTTATAACATACAAAATTTTATATTTATTAAACTTATTATATAGATATTAGAAAACATGTATACGTATTAAACTATGTAAAATGTAATATTTAAATATATGTGGTTTTTAAATAAAATTATATGATTTTTTTTGAATTTCTAATATTATTATGTATCTATTTTCATCAATATTTTAAATGCAATTCATATATTTATTTATATACTAAAAATCCAATTTTGATTTAAAAACCTTTTAAAATTAATATTTAATTTGAATTTTTTTAAAGGCCATAAGCTATACATACACATACATATACATATACATACACATACATATGCATGCATACATACATACATACATACATACATACATACACACACACACACACACATATATATAATTACACACACATATATTCATCTAATGTTGACATCACATACATATGTGGATTCGAGGTAATATACTTACAATTTAACATACATGAATAACATAATAAAAATATACAATTATACAAAATAAAGTTATTACCTTTACTATAGCCTAGTTGTAACACGTTGAAATGTTGAATCAGTCGACTCCTTGTATTTGTATCTAAACCTTTTAAGTAGGAAGAGAACAACCCGTAGCCCAATGTTCGTGGAGTGGAAAAGCCTAGAGTTTATTTCCACCTTTGATTTTAAACCCTCTACGGACATTACTCTTGGATTATTGGCAGCACTTGAGGTTAAGCCTACCCTCATAGATCAAATTGGATCAAGGCAGCGAGAGGATTCAGAGCTTATGGATATTATGGATAGGATTAGCAGAGGAGAGATCTCTAGATATCTCCAGTTCTATTCCATCGATAGTAAAGGGTGGCTAAGGAGAGATGGAAGACTTTGTATCCCTTGCACTAGTGATTTGATGAGTGTGGTTCTAGCAGAAGCACACCATTCTCGGATGACTATTCATCTAGGTGGTGATAAGATGTATAGGGACATAAAGAGAGTGTTTTATTAGAGTGTCATGAAGAAGGATGTAGCAGAGTTCGTGGCTAAGTGTCTTGTGTGCCAAAGGGTTAAGGCGGAGCAGCAAAGGCCTGGCGGATTACTTCAACCATTGGATGTACCCGAATGGAAGTGGGATAGTGTTTCGATGGACTTCATAGATGGTTTACCCCGATCTAGGAAGGGGAATACCAGTATTTGGGTGATTGTAGATCGTTTGACTAAGATCGCCCACTTCATTCCGGTCAAGAGTAAGAGGGCAACACCTTATTTGGCATCCATATACGTTCGTGAGATAGTCCGACTTCATGGAGTTCCCTCTAGCATAGTGAGCGACAAAGACCATATCTTTACTAGCGAGTTTTGGAGGAGCTTGCAAGAGGCTTTAGGGACATCTTAGATTGAGTACGGCCTATCACCCTCAAATGGATGGCCAAACAAAGAGAGTTAATAAAGTTCTTGAGGATTTGTTGAGGATGTGCATTCTTGATTTTGGAGGGACTTAGGAGGAGCACCATCCTTTATTGGAATTCGCATATAACAATAGGTTTCAGGCTAGCATTGGGATGGCTACTTTTGAAGCCCTTTATGGAAGACCTTGCAATTCGCCTTCGTGTTGGTTGGAGTCTACGGAAAGGTTGCTACTTGGTCCCGACATGGTTAGAGAGACTTCGGAAAAGATTGATTGGATTAGAAGAAGAATGAAGACGACCCAAGATAGACAGAATCCTATGTAGATAAGTAGAGAAGGGATATTGAGTTCGAGGTAGGAGATTTGGTTTTCATTAAGGTGTCTTCGCTAAGAAAGGTTGTGAGGTGTAGATCAAGTGGGAAACTTGCTCCTAGATTCGTAGGACCGTTCCCCACTGTGGAAAGGGTAGGGAAGATGGCGTATCAGATAAAGCTACCGGAGAGGCTCGCGGGAGTTTATGATGTTTTTCATGTTTCGCACTTGAGACAGTGCTTACATGATTCGGCAGAGGTAGTGGAACCTAGCCAACTTGAGGAAGTTGAAGTGGAGAGAGAAGCATCAGTTCGTCGCATTCCTACCAAGATCGTTGGACATGATATCAAGAAGCTTAGGAATAAGGAAGTCCCTTTGGTTAAGGTGCAATGGGGAGATAGTATTGAGGATGCTACATGGGAGACTGAGGAGAAAATACGTATCTTTTATCCACATCTCTTCGATGGTACGTCTTGAATTTTCTATTTCCATCTTTAGTTTTGAGTAGGTTCTTTCCTTTAGTATCCTTCGGGAGGGTAAATCTTAGGACTTAACCTATGGATGGTAGGACTGAATGTAAACATGTTACTAGAAAATGTTATGTATGTTGGACGCAAGTGGTTGCAAGTGTTTGCTAGTGGATGCTAATGGACGCATATACGCACATTAGGCACTATTATCTCTTAGAGATCGGCCTAACTAGGTCACTAAAGCATATGTATATGGATGTGTGTGCACTTGCATTTTTATTTCATATTTTCTATGAATGAGTGATTATCAGATGATTATTGCATTTGGATGATGATTGTAGCACGCATATAGAACTATCAATTGTCATTAGGGAATTTGCATTCATTTGGATACATGGCACGGACATGAGCGCATAAAAAGGAGGTCGACTGAATTAGTAGACCGCCTAATCTTTTTCATTAGTTAGGGACATTGACACTACACTATTGCATATATCATAAATTACATTAAAAAGCTTAAGGACAATAGATGTAATGGATGATGGTTGAATATGTGGTTGTGGAATTTGGATGAAAATATTTATTTCATTCTTCTGTCATTGGAGATTTCGGGGGTGAAATCCTTTAAGGAGGGGAAAATGTAACAGCGCAAAATTTGAGCTATAATAATTAATTAACGAATTAATTAAACAATAAAATAAGTTTATGAAATTGTCAGAATCGAGCCAAAAAAGTTGCACCATAGGGTCCGTGGTAATTTTTTGAGCAATTTCCATATATAACTTGTCAAATTCCTAGCTAGTATGAAGAAGTTACGAGAGAAACAAGAAATCAAAATTATATTATAAAAAAATACGTATCCATAGGTCGACCTACATTAGGGTCTGGTCGATCTATGGGTCAACCCCCAAAGGGATCAGATCGACCCGCCTTTGTTACTGGATGAAGAATCGTCCAGTACGAGCCGAAGTGTGTAAATCCGTATTTTGTGAAATCCTGTGCGTTCGTGGTTGCATCCGAGGGTCCCTAGCCAGCCTATGATGTGGTTGCACTAGATTCAATCTTCAAATCCAACGGCCTGAGATCCTTAAGCCACACTATAAATAGAACCCTAGACCTAGCTATTTTTCTCATTCATATTTTCTTCCAATTCGGTTCATTGCCTGAGGTTGAATCCTAAATAGAAAAATTTTCTAGGGAGGAAATCTTTTTAATAAAAATATTCTACACCCTAGAAGTGGATCTAGGAAGGCCCAGGACTAGAGCTAAGGACCACAAGTGAGTGTTTTGTAATTATTTTAGATTTAAGCAATTTAAAATAATAGGGTTCTCAATAGTTGTAGTTTTTCTACAATTTTGAGACAGTTTTTATGTAAGTTTATTTACAGTCAGTTTTTAAGTAAATTTCAGAAGTTCTTTTCAGTCTATTTTTATTTAGCTATTTTATTAAGTTATTTACATCTATTTTTAGTTGGAATTTAGCATGTAAGTGTTAGTTTCTTTTTATAGAAATTTAATCTTTTTTGACGCGAATAAAATATTAAAAAGAGAAGAATTCGCAAATATAGATTAAAATAGAAAAATACTAAATTTATAGAAATCAGATGAAAAATGAGAAAAACTGAAATAAAATAGAGATGGACTAAAATCTGCAAATTTGAGATATTAGCAAACATAATTATAACGATTGGTTATAACTAAAAAGAGAAAATATAAGAGTAACAGTTGCAAGTACAATTATAACACGTAGGTTATAATTAGAAAGAAAGAAATAACAGAAGGGGCTTATTTTAAAACTTAGATCTTGGATTAAGTTAATAAGAAAATATAACAGTAGTGGCCCGTACCAGCAGCATTCTCTTTCAGGTCTAGGACTAATGGTCTCACACGTAGGTGAGGCTAGGCACGCTTATGCTAATTAGAGTAAATAAGTGACCAATAGGTAGAGGCTCAAATTTTGGGGATTTGGGCAAGGGGCGCAAAGTTAGAAGATTTGTTTGTTAGGACTAGTACCGGCAGCATTCCCTTTTAGGTCGAGGACAGATGGTCTCACACATGGGTGAGGCTGGGCACGCTTATGCTGACTAGGGTAAAAAAGTGTCAAATAGGGGGTGACAGTTTGTGTGTACCGGCAATGACCGAGCATGCGACATCGATTAGAGTAAATAATTCGCTACTGCGTCCTAGGCGCTAAGAGGTGTCTTTTGCTGTAGGACCAATTGGATTGGCTCATAGTGGCATTACAGATATAAGAAAGGCCGATCATTAGGTAGGATTAGGATTTCAGCCTAATCAAGATTAGCAGTTGAGATAGGATTAGGATTTTAGCCTAATCAAGATTAGCAGTTGAGATAGGATTAGGGTTTCAACCTAATCACAACAGTTTAAGACAAGTGCAAGCAATCAAAGCAAACAGTCAAACATAATCAGAAATAGTATTTTATGCGAGTTTTATCTTTTCTGTATTTTCCTTTCATGCTAGAACTATTGCTTAGTCTATTATCTTTACTTTGCTTAGAAATGCTAGTAATTACTTTCACTCACCAGACTTATTGTCTAACCCACTTCTCCATCTTTCCTTTTCCCCCCATAGGCCAGCAGAGTTGAGGATAATTGATTTAGGTTGCTTGAAGATTCATTTTCGGAGTTTTCTCATTTCAGATGTATTCTTCTGCTTTTCATCTTTTTCATTTGGCTTATGGCACTTGTGAGAGGGATTATTATTATTGTTACTTTTACTCTGATTATGTGGGACTAAGATGTATTTTTATAAGACATGAGAGATTTTGAGTTTTTGAGACATGTTATGTCTTTATGACTTTTTTTGAGATGAAGATTAATTCTGAATGATAAGTTATTATTTAAATATTTTTCGCTGGTTTTACTTATTTGTCTTGTGAATCTTAGTCTCTGTGATGCTTTAGCTATACCTATAACGCACCACATCCTTTGATGTTCCCATTTTAGAAATACTAAGGGGTGTGGGGTGTTTCAATAGATCTGTAAGCGATGAACTTGGTCAAACTGTCACACCACTAGCTAATGTGATGTGTGAACGCTAATATTTGAATTGTTCAAAATTAATCGCTGACTAAATTCACACCTCTGAGTCTTATAGCTGTATTTGTGAATTCTTCGAGAAACCACGTAATCTAATTAGTTTACAAATTTTTACAAATTGATTAAATTAATAACAGTTAAGGAATATTAATTATTATTAATTTATTTGATGTTTTTGGAGTTGTTTGAAATTATTTGAATGCATGTATAAAATTATATTTGCACCCATCAATATACAATATCAGTATATTTTAAATGGGTTTAAATAGGATATTTTCTTGAAGGTATTTTGGAAATTTTACACCATACAGTGACAAATATTGGTCGGCTATATATTAAGAGAGAAGCATGGAGTAGGAGAAAATTAAGGGATCAATTAGGGAATTTTTAATTAAAAAAGGGGAAAGGTTGCATTATCTCAATTAAATAAGTCCATTAATTTTATATTCCTCAACCATTTCTTTTTCTGCTCTTCTCACCTTGCCATTTTCAAAAATGCCTTCCTCCTCTTCTAAACAAAAACCACCTCCAAAAAAATAAAACCAACTCCAAAACAAATAAAAACATCAAGTTAATATAAAAGCTACATGGTATATCCTTATATTGAAAAGTTGGGTGTAGATTCAAGGATCTAAGTAGAGAATTCAAAATCAAAGTGTCACTTATTAGCTAGATCTGAAAAGTGTGTTCTAAATTTTAAATTGTTTCTTAAACGTAATATATTTATCACAATATTTTATGTACATATTGTTTCCCCATCTTGATTTAAAATTAGTTACACAATTCAAACAATTTATTAAATGATTTGATCTCTTTTAACTTAATAAATTAAACCAAGATATATATATATATAACAATGTTTGGGTTATGAATATATGTTTTGAAATTTCTTATAATAATATGTAAATTGTTTCTTTTTGAATTTTCAAATCAATCCTATAATATAAAGATAGTTGATATTTTGTTTGATTTGATTTATGAATTTAGGTTTTATAATATTTTGATTGTTTAAGAAAAGGGAAAAACATGTTTTTGTTCTTTGGTTGAAACCTTATATATATATCTATGTGTGTATATTATAGACACATACGAACATACACACACACACACACACACTTATATATATATATATGTATGTAAGTGTGTGTGTATGTATTTGCAAATATATCAGAAAGTTTTAATGTAATATGAATGTTTGTTTTGAACTAATTGGAAATTATTTTGGCTTAATAATTGTATATATAGATATATGGGTACATATATATTTAAATATTCATATTTACATTGTTAAGACATCTGTTTTAGAAACAATTTTTTTGTTTAGTTTTATCAAACACCTTGAATTGAGGTAAAATACACACACACACATGGTAAATTTAAATCCCAATATCTACACATGTATATATTGATTATGTCATTGTTTGTTGTTTTTCTCATTTTAAACATACTACTATAATATATCAACCCTTGTAAGTTGATTAAATGTAGTATCAATTAAATGTTTGCGAAAGAGGAAAGGTGAAATCAATTAATGATGCCCACTTTATGTCTTTCCTTTCAGATTTTGATGTAATTATATCACGTAACCCACATTTTATGTATCGGTGGATCATATGAATATTATATCCTTTTAAAATTTCCACCCTTAGAATTTTATTAGACGGTTTTGACATCAAAAAATCATATAAGACCTACAACTTATGTAGGAGGAAAATTAGGTACTCAAACCATTTCTAAAGCAAAGATTTGATGGTTTCTCATTCCGTAGAGTAGTCATAATAGATTTTGGACTTATAGTTTAGAAGATATGAATGTTTTGAAGTTTTGACAGCTATTAGGCAGACTGGTGGGTAATTAACTTGGCCCGTAATCAAGTCTGCTAATTTATTTTGAAATTAGGGTTAGGTGCGGCCCCTATATAGCCACTAATCACTATAAATACATCTTTAAACATCTTTTAACCCATCTTAGCCTCCACTGATCTTCTTCTATTTAAACTCCATCATTCTTACAATAAAATCAACCTAAATTAGTTAATAAAAAGGAGGTTATACAAGGGATTTGAAAGGGTCCTTTTGGATTTCAAAATTATGCCTTGGGAAGCACGTAACTGCTGCCCAAATCCGGATCTACCATTGTTTTGGTGAATCTATGCTTGTTGGTGGTGTTTGCTGATTCTACATCCTAGGTGAGTGATTCCATTTTCTTGACTTACTACAGATATTGATATATGTTTTAAAAGTGTTTTAAAATTATTTCAAATTTAAAAATATGATTTTTCATGGGGTACTTGCTATAATTTTTGAATCCACCTTGATTTGCGTACTTTTCATTGATTTGGGATGATTAATGATTGATTCATTATTTCTAGGCATGCTAATATCTAGAGGGTTTAAACCCAAATTTGAAGTTGAAAATAAGTTATGTCGCTGTTTTGAAATTAAATTTAGAATACAAACAAATTTAAATTGAATTAAAATGATTTAAACATGTTGTTTTGATGCATAATAAAGTTAGGTTAGACTTTAAACATATTTTGGGATAAGTTGGTATGATTTGATGTATAGTTACATGTTTGAATGATTATTGAATGTCATTATTGTATGTTTATATGTTGAGTTTGCATGTTTGAATGCTTGAAAATGTTCATTGAAGTGAATTAAGGTTGTTAATCTATTCCATATATAAGGGTCTCCATGTAGAAGGAGTAGTGATGTACTCTTCGATTTGATACACAAATGATAGGAGATCTGTAAATATAGAATTGAATTTTAAAGGATCGACTCTAGAATGTTTGGGTTGTTTCGATGTAATGGTGTAGCACACAAATCGAAGTGGTAAGTGCAGTGATCGAATATTGCGAAAGACGAAATGCTGGAATGCTACAGGAAATTGGTTTGTGTGGTGGTGTTTGGCATAGAGGCGCTCAGCTACAACTTTGGGCCAGGAAGGCACAAACTTTTTTCCGGATTGATGTTGATTCAGAGGGGGAGAAAGATCGGACAATAAATGTTTTCCAATGGAAACTTTGGGATGGTGGTAGGTAAGCTCTGGGCAGGACATAGAGCAACCTCGGTTTGGTGGTAGGAGTTTGGTCTGATGTTTAATACCAGATAAGAAAGTGTGTTTTGGGGGTTTTGCTTCAGTCCGATTTTGGGGCTGTGCGATGATGGCTTTAGGTCGAGACAAGGGTTGGTTTGTTGTGTATTACTGAACCGGGAGTGGTGTTTGGATGAAGCTTCCGGCTTGACAATGGTTGACTTTAGTGCTAACCTTGGAGCAACTTCATGATCTTTGGGAGTTAACTTAGGGAAACCGTGGAGAAACTCTAGGATAATTCGAGACGACCTAGGTAATTGAGTACCAACTAAAGAAGGAAGTGGCTTCAATGTCTCAACGATATGAGTGAATCAGATCGAACATTTCAAGTAAAAAGTGTTTGTTGCATTTGGGGAATCGTCCAAGGGGAAATTTTGATATGAAGTGAACTCATAAAGTGGAACATTTGGGTATTTCTATTAAGATCGTCCAAGGAGACGAGTTTAATATGGAGTGAACTTGTAAAGTAGAACATACTGGGGTTTCTACTAAGATCGTCTAAGGAGACAAGTTCAACACGGAGTGAACTTGTAGAATATAATGTATGGGGTTTCTACTAGGATCGTCTAAGGGGAGACTAATTTGGTATATAGTGAACTTGTAAGGTAGAACATATGGGGTTTCTAATATTAGGACATATGCTAAAGGGTTTGTGGATAACTCGGAGATCTTTATGTACGCTCGAGAAGAATAGGTGGGAACATTCACTGCAGATCAATTCAGGGAGATCTATTTAACATTGGAACTATACGGCATGGTCTAGTCTCTTGGCCTTATGGAGTAGCAAGGATTTAAGTATTGATGGGACCGTGATGATAAGTTATCTATGATCAATACAGGGGATCATATGAGTATCTTATTTCCAATGACATTTGAGTTGAGAGATGCGAGATTGTTTGATGTTTGTCATGTTTAATATGCTTGATGTGGATGCCACACGATGTAGGTATTATTAAGTAGTATACCTAGGCACCCTATATTATACTTTGGGTAGTAATACACCCATTTGATGATGATACTATATTAGCATATTATCAATGTTATATGTTAACTTGTTAGATGAAGTGACATGTCATGTATGATTATTCATACCTCGTGTTCCTATTTACTATATCAATTTTTATTGTATTATAAGATTATAGATTGCTCATAATAGACTATTGTTTGACTGAAGGTTTTATGCTTTGCTTCTTATTATCTTGGATACCCTTTAATGACTAGATCAGATATAACAGGTCTGAGATAAGGTGTGCAGCTGTATGGAGAATGAGAAAGTGGCTAGTGCTTTCATATACTATATTTTGGAGATTATTATTATTCCACTATGTAGTACCGTGGAGCTATTATTAGTACTTATTTATTAGAGACATCTTTTTATTTAGAGTTTATTTGATTCAATGTATGAACTCTATTTTCATTTGTTTTGTATAACTGTGATGGAATATATACTCTGATTTATCTTGGTCCATTTTGTTATAATGCTGTCTCGCATGTTTTGTATCTATGTTGATTATTATATTTTATCTTTTGCACTGTGAGATATATAATAGATTCTGTTTTGGATTGCTCTATTTTACCCTTGATTGCTGCTCTACATCGGTCGGATACCATTGCAGCGCACTATTTATGGTATTTGGGCATTGAAGGTGTAGGGTGGTCATTGCACTTGGTATCAAAGTTTATGTTGAACAATTGACCTCAGTTGGTACTTGGATCCATTAGAGCTAGAGTAGGAGACATCACTCTAGAATGGTTTGAGCGATTTGAGAGAGTACTTGTTATATGTTTTAGTTTTCAAAACTATATAGTAGTGTGTGTGTGTGTGTGTGTGTGTGTAGAGCAGTAAGTTGCATTAAATATAAGAGTATCATTTATGCAGCTTTCCTTTTTGAAAGACTAATCATTCTTGTTATTGCTTTTAAAGAATGAGCCGATGAATAGGGAACCCTGCTAGGAATTCTTCTGTAGTGTTTAGAATTTGAGCAAGCAAAGGGGCTATTGTGAACCTCTTGTAGATAATGTTCAATAATATGATGGTGAACATGATGCAGAACATCCAAGCAGGTGCTTCAGCTATAGCTGGTGGTGGTGCTCCAGTGCAAGCGCCAAGATCTGATTTTTCCAAGCTGAATAAGGATGTTACTAATCATGGGGGTAAACCATTCACTCGAACGGAATCAGCTGTTGAAGTGCAAGTTTGATTGGATACCTGTGAACATATCTTAAGGACCTAGGGTTGGAGGATGCAATGAAGAGGAAAGTGGCCGCTTGGCAACTTCAGGGAAGAGCAATGAATTGGTGGAATGCCCTTAGAGATGCTACTCCGAAGGACCAGTTTACTTGGGATCAGTTTAAGGCTAGATTTGAAGAGAACTTTACATCGGCTCAGAATTCGGTGCTATTTAGAAATTATGCCGATCTAAAATAAGGCAATTTATTTATTTTAAAATACGTAGCTGAGTTCGACATGTTATCAAATTACAAGATGCCTTTCATAGACACTCCGTTAAAGAAGATTGAGAAGTTTTTAATTGGACGGAACGCTATTTGGGGGAGTAGCTAGTAGGCCATGTTGATAAAAGCTATAAGATGATAGTGGAGAAGGCTTTGAGGCACAAGAGCATGCACCAAAGCTTGGAAGCTATTTTTGCTTTAAAGGAGGTGTCTCAACCCCAAGACGACTGAGATATGAAGAGAAAGTGGAACAATAAGGATAAGAAGCAGACTTAGAACAAAGATGGCCAAAAGAAGGGCAAATTCAACCCTACTTGCTTTAACTGCTAGGCGAAAGTCATTTGAGTAAGAATTACAAGAGTGGAGAGAACATGTATTACAATTGTAACAAGATTGGGCATAATAAAAAGGATTGTCCAGAGCTGCTGAAGGAGAAGTAGATTATGAAGGCATATGCTTTAAGTGTTGTTCTAACTTCATCGAGTACTCCATCAGTGAGGTAGAAGGGAAAGAGCGTCGTTATTTGAGGTATGCTTTCTATTTATGATGTACCAATTCGTGTTTTGTTTGACAGCAGGTTTCACATTCCTTCATATCTAGTTACCTGGTAGATAGATTAAAACTAAAACCCAACCATGTAGATAAATATTTGATTATGTCAAATATAGTTGGAGGTTCAATTAGTTTGTCTATGGTTTGTCGAGATGTAGTTCTATCGAGTCATGGATGCTTGTTTATTTGTGATTGTTTTGTTTTTAGTTTTGTTGGGTTGGGGATTATGGGATGGATATGCTTATGAAATATGGAGTTATGGTGGATGGCGAGAGGTTATTGGTGACAATTAAGACATATGGACTAAAGATAGGCCACCTCACAGACATTGAGGTGATGATTAGCTTTCTATATTCGCTCTAGATCCCGAATGATGAGTTGTCATCACTAGCTATAGCTAGAGAGTATCCACACATATTCGAAGAGGTGGTTGAATTACCACTACATAGGGAGATATATTGATTTGGTGAAGCATGTTAGGCCAATTATTATGTCACTGATGCATATAGCACCTAATGAGCAGAAGAAACTATAGGTGCAAGTGAATGACCTATTATGAAGATGGTTCATTTGTAGGAGTATATTTGAGTAGGGAGAACCTATTATATATGTCAGTAAGACAGATGGCTCTCTGAGACTTTATATGGATTACTGTGAGCTGAATGAGGTGATGAGGAAGAACAAGTATCAAATCCTATATATTGATGACTTGTTCGATCAACTCCATGGTGCGGAGGCATTTTCTTAGTTGGATATGGTGATGAGGTTCCACCAGCTTAGGGTGGTGAGGGCGAGTGTGACGATTATTGCGTCTTGTATGCTGTCGGGATTTTATGAGTGGTTGATTATGCCATTCGGGCTAAACAATGCACCGACATGCTTTATTGATCTGATGAATCACATTTTAAGATATCAACTAAATAGGTTTGTACTCATATTTATTGATGATATTATTATCTGTCCGTACAAAAGAAGAACACAAGACACACTTGTGGATTATGCTAGAAGTGTTAAGAAGTCATCGATCGAAGATGAAGTTTTCGAAGTGTCACTTCTGGAGGAGGGAAATGCAATTCATAGGCAAGTTGTTTTAGAGCAAGGTATTGCAGTGGTCCTACCAAGGTAGCAACACCATTAACCAATTTGACAAAGAAGAATTAGACTTTTGCTTAGGACATAAGGTTTCATTAGTCTGATAAGAGGTTGACGAATGCACAGCGTTAGAAATTCCGAGTGGGAGTAGATGTTGATGGATTTAATTATTGGATTGCCAAGGACTAGAAGAAGGTGCAATAACATTTGGGCGAAAGTCGAAAAATTAGCAGAGAGTGTCTGATTCACACCCATAACTCTAATAGAACGACAGTTGAGGTCGCTGAATCATATGTGAAATGGATTATATAATTTAATGGTATGCCATAGAGCATTATAAGCAATCAAAATCCATTATTTACAAGAGGATTTTGGGAGAACTTACAAGAGGTATTTGAGAGAATACAGAGAAGATTGAGATCATTCGAGAACGAGTGAAAATTGCACAAGCTAGATAAAAGAGCTACGCTAATAAGAGACGCTAAGATTTGGACTTCTCTGTTGGCGATAGGGTGGTTTTCAAGATTTCTCTATTAAAGAATTCAATTCGGTCAGTAATAAGGGGAAGTTGGCATTGAGATTCATAGGCCCTTTTCCGATATTTAGGAGAGTAAAGAGCTTAGCATATAGAGTGAACTTACCTCAAAAGATAGCAGGTTTGCACAACGTACTCCATAGGAAGTTTATGCATGACTGGGCATGGCTATTACACTAGAACAATTGGATGATGTTGTATTAAAACCTAAACTTTCAATGCCTCAGAAGTCGATTCATATAGTCTAAAGGAGTATAAGCAGCTTAAGAGGAAGACGGTGAAATTAGTAAAGGTACAATAGGTTGAAAGTGAAGGCGATAATACTTGGGAGACCGAGGAGTGCACGAGGATCGCTAATATGGAGTTCTTTACTTAGTTAGATTCCATTTTCATCGTTAGTTTTTACATTTTATAGTTTATTTTATTTAGATTAGTACCTTGCATGCTAGGGTTTGCATAACATTTATTGTCTGCTATGTGTGCATGTTTGATGACTACTATCCTTGTTTGATTGTTAGGCATGCTTCGTATCCATATTGATTGATTACTTTTGTTTGGTTGTGATATCGAGGGGAAAATTCGTAAAGGGAGAGAATGCAATGACCTATATTTTTATGTATCGGTAGATTGTATGAATATTATTTTTAAAATAGAATTAGGTTCAAATATAATATAATTTTAGGAATGTTAACTAGTGACATTTTCCACCCTAAGAATTTTATTGAACAATTTTGACCTTGAAAAATCTTGTGGGGCCTATAACTTTTGATAAAAGCCAAATTAGACTCTCAAACCACTTTCAAATGAAAGATAAGATGGTTTCCCATTCCATGGAGCGGTCATAATAGATTTTTGATCTTATAGTTTAGAAAATATATTTGTTCGAAGTTTTGACAGCTTTTAGATAGATTAGTGGGTAATTGACCCGCTTATAATTAGGCCTACTAATTAATTTTGAGATTAGGGTTAGGTGCAACACAATATGACCACTAATCACTCTAAATACATATCCTATCTCTTATTATCCTTTATTGACCTTCTTCTACCTAAATTCCCCCATTTTTTCAATAAATTCAACCAGATCAATTATTAAAAAGAGGGTAAAGCAAGGGATTATAAAAGACTCCCTAGACTTCAAAATTTATGATTTAAGAAGAATGTAGTTGGTACCCAAATCCGAATCTACCTTTATTTTGATGTTTGCTTATTCTACACCCTAGGTGAGCGATTCTATTCTCTTACTTTACTATATATATTGATATATGTTTTAAAAGTATTTTGTTTCAAACTTAAAAATATGATTTTAATGGGTTATGTGCCATAATTTTTGGATTTACCTCATATTGCGCATTTTTCATTGATTGTGAGGTGATTAGTAATTGATTTATCAACTCTAGGCATGCAACATATACATACACATATATACATACAAGTTTTAACACATTTTGAATCCATTTTTTAAAGTTAATAATATGTTTTGTCACTGTTTTGAAATTAAATCCATAGTAAAAATGAATTAAAATCGAAATTAAATTATTTAAACATGTTGCTTTGATTTATGATTATTCATATTAATGTTAAGGTTAGTCTATGAATGTGTTTTGGAATAACTGATATAATTTGACATATATTACATGTTTGAATGATGATTGAATGTCGTTATTGTATGTTTATGTGTTGATTTTGCATGTTTGAATGTTACTTGAGTGTTTCAATGGTTGGTTTCAATGGTTGAAAACACTCATTGGAGCGAATTGGGGTTTGTTATCGATTTTATAGGTAGGTGTCTCCATATAGAAGGATTAGTGATGTACTCCTTTAGTTGATACATAAAGGATGGGAGATCCATAAATGTAGAATTGAATTTTGATGGATCAGTTCTAGAATGTTTTGAGTCATATTGATGCATTGGTGTAGCACATAGATCGAAGTGGTAAGTGCAGTGATAGCCTACCGCAAAAGATGAAATGTTAGAATGCTATAGGAAATTGGTTGAGGATGTGGTTTTCGGCATAAGCATATTTGGCAACAAATTCGGGTAAGGAAGGTGCCAACTTCTATCTAACATGATGTTAGTTCGGTGGTGGAAGGAAAATCAGATAAGCAATGTTGTTCTGTAGAAGCTTCGGGTCGGTGGTAGGAAATCTCTAGGTAGGACATGGAGCTATTTCAGTTTGGTGGAAGGAGGTTGGTCCAATGTTTGATACCAGATAAGTAAGCATGTTAAGGGCTTTTGCTTTGGTTTCGTTTGGGCATGTGAGGTGATGGATTTAGGTAGAAACAATCATTAGTTGGTTTACTATGTGCCAAATCAGGAGTGGTGTTTGGAGGAGGCTTCAGATATGACAGTGGTTGGCTTTGAAGCAGAACTAGGAGTTACTTCATGGTTTTTGGGTGTTAGCTTAGGGAAAGTGAAGAGTGACTCGGGGATAATTCAAGATGACTTAGTTGAGTTGCAACTAAAAAGTGAAGCGACTTCAATGATTCAGCAATGTTAGTGAATTAGATTGAATGCTTCTAGTAGAAAGGGTCATAGCATCTGGGGATTCGTCCTAGAGGCAAGTTTAATACGGAATAAACTTGTAGATTAGAACATACGGAGGTTTATATAAAGACCATCTAAGGAAACAAGTTCGATATGGAGTGAATTTGCAGAGTAGAACATACGAGGTTTTTATCAAGATCGTGTAAGGAGACAAGTTCGATATGGAGTGAACTTGCAGAGTAGAACATATGAGGGTTTCTACTAGGATCATCTAAGGAGACAAGCTCGACATGGAGTGAATTTGTAGAGTAGACTATACGAGGGTTTCTACTATCGGTATGTATGCCAAAGGGATCATAGATAACTCAAAGGTCTTTATGTATGACCAAAAAGAAAGGTTCGGGGGGATGCTCACTGTAGATCAATACGGGGAGATCTATTTAACCCTAGACATATATGGGATGATCTAGTTTTCTCGCCTTAAAGAGTGGCATGGATTCAAGCATCGATGAGACTGTGATGGTAAGTAGTCGCCGATCAATATGAGGATCATATGAGTTATCTTATATCCTATGACATTTAAGTTGAGAGATGTGAGATTATTTGATGTTTGTTGTGTTTGATATGAATACCACACGATGTAGATATTATTACATAGTGCACCTATGCACCATATACTATACTTTGAGTAGTAATACACCTATTAGATGATGATAGCAAATTAACATATTTTCAATGTTATTGTAGAATATAGTAGTTTATGATTTTTGTTTGATGATAATAAACACACACACACACACACACATATATATTTAATGTATTTGTTTTAGTACTGTTATAATATCACAGAAAGAAGTAAACTAATAAAAATTTCATTCCAACAAATATTTTATTTCAATAATTTTTAATAGTACACAATTATAACAAGAGTTCCCACAATTTTCATACACTATTCATATACAACAATATATACTTTCTCATACAACGAATTTTATTTTTCAAATACAATATTCTAAATTTACATTTTTGTAACATCCCCTATCTAGAGGCGTGAAGCTAAGCATTACAGATGTTGTAGTC
Organism: Allium fistulosum; assembly: GCA_030737815.1. Lineage (NCBI taxonomy): Eukaryota > Viridiplantae > Streptophyta > Magnoliopsida > Asparagales > Amaryllidaceae > Allium > Allium fistulosum. Next base: position 873,650,016 of record CM060905.1, on the reverse strand, counting down.
ATCCATACTATTAACTTTCGATGACCAAATAAAAAATGTTAATGGCATCCATAATATCAGAAGCACTTGAATATGAAATGAAATCATCATAGATTAAAACATTTTTCTGATTACACTTCAAAACAACATGTTCTTATCCAAGTTACATAATCCCAATCGTTTCCCAGGTTCAGATCAAATATAATTATTACAAAATACGCCAAGAACGACATTTGATGATGCCCCTTTTGATGACTAGAGTACTAAATAGTCGTAACAGACTTAATACAACACAACGGAAATAAACTAAATAGCTAGCATCAGCCTCCTGCTCGTCTCCGGAAGCTTTATCCATCCACCTACTAAAACCTGTAAATCCTCAACCCTTGGCCTACTAAAATCAATTTTGAGCAGCCGAGTGTTTAATAAACTTCGAGTCAAACATAATGGCTGGTGTGCATAATACTGTACATCTCGGTTATATGATTTTAAGTGAGACCACACCGCTTAGCGAAACAGGTTTCCCCTCACTAATATCCTTTTAAAACATATCTTTTTGCAATTCTTAATCCTGTAACCAAGACTGGTTAAGACAATAAAGCAATACCATGTAAGTATATAAATTAGGTAACAAATGGACTATTTGTCCGAACACTATAGTTTTGTTTGGCTAACTACTAACCTTTGGCTGACTCGGGCCTACTAGACAAAATAAAAAAATAATCTATCTTCTATTAGATACTCCTTTTTTAGACGGTCTGTCCTTAACTTATTTCTTCAGGGTCAACTGATCCTAATGGTTTTGAGGGTTCACCAATAACCTATCTCTGTACATATATATTCCTTTCTATGTGTAACATCATTTTAGTCTTACCTATGACAAAGCCCTACACACTGGAATTTTGGACTAAATTAGCTAGAGGCTAATAGCTAATGTATAGGGCGTGACCCTATACCGGTCCTATATGGTATTTTAATATCCGAGTCATTTTACTTAGGGTCATTTGCCCATAAAATTTTCGTCGAAAACATTTTCTCTCAAATTGATTTAAACCTTTAAATCATACTTTAAACAAGAAAAATATACTCTATGCTTTACTCAAATCATCTTGCCATGTTACATATACTTTACACAAAACTTTGTTGATGAAATCATTTAAACCTTTGAAAGTACCCCTTTCGAAACCATTAAAAGTACCTATTCGAAACCAAGTAAAACCATAGGCCGAAAGGCCAAAACATACCTTTCAAAACCATTCTTAATAAACCTTTCAAAAACATTACAAAACCTATCTTTTGAAAGCTTTAAAACCTTAGACATCCTCTTATCTAAACATTATAAACATTGCCTTTTGAAAACATTGGAACCTTCCATTTAAAACCTTTCGAAGGCATTGGGGAACCACCTCTTCGAAACCTTTATCTTAAACCTTTTGAAAGCATTTGGGTTCAAGTGAATCATGTAGAAACCTTTCAAAACCATTAAAAACCTTTCCTTTCGAAACCTTTGGGTTCTACCTTCAATAGAACGGAAGGGTCGTAAAATAACTAAGTCGAAAGCACTCTTCCGAAAGCTATTTCCTAAATAAAGAAGTGACGGTGTCGAAACTAGTCTTTTCGAAAGCATTGGAGAAAGGCATTGCTTCAAAAGGTAAGATGCGGCAGTAAGGGGTTTCGACCCCATCGAAAGCATTTACTTAAAACAAAAGGCGCAATCACTTTCGCAACCATTCTTTTAAATCAATTTGACCCAATCGAAAGCCAACTAAGTCGAAAGCATTCCTTTCGAAGGTAAAGCAGGCTCATTTTCATTAGAAAACAAAGTAATGCTTCGACCCCATCCGAACCCATTGTCTCGACCCAGTACCCTTCGCCTATATCCCATCAGATTTTTTTTAACTTTAAAAAGTAATTCTTTTCAACTAACCTGCCTTACTTGTTAAAATATTACTGGTTGCTAATGTTTTTTGTAAAACCACCGCCAAAATTTCAGAAATAAATAATTTAATTATTTACAAAATATCCCTTCTCCTTTTATAAATATATAAAACATTTAAGTCCCATGCCTTAAATAATTTTATATATTCATTAAAAAACTTAGGAAAATTTTACAAAAATTCCTATAAATCATTTTTAATATGTTTTATAACATATATAAATTTCAGACCTAACACATATATAATTTAGTCGTAAATTATTTTAAACCCAAATATCCATTTTTCCTCACTAAAAAATTAATATAAAATCCACATTAGTTCAGAAAATTGTGAAAATTGAAAACCATCTCTAAAATATCATTTCTGATCTAAACCTAAAATCGCAAGGCGATTGAATGTCATTTAATAGGATTTTCACATCAAAACATATCATAAAATCTATATGAATTAGCATAAATCATCAACAAACACGTATATCTGATTTTAACAATCAAAACATGGCAAAACCTTACAAGATAGGTCGGATTTAATCTAAAACCAAAATTAATTTAAAAACATGAGATGTAGTTATTATTCACCTTAGCTTTAAGACTAAGGAGTTGAGATTTGAGAATGGATTAATGTTGATTTAGCTTCTTCCTTAGCTTATCTTCCTCTTGTTCTTACTGCTGGCCGACCTCTATTTTTAATTTTGATAATGAATGTGTAGAATGAACACATCTTAAGGGTTTAGGGTATTAGAATGTGTCTTTTCCTTATTTTGCTCCTTATCTATCTTCTCTTATCTATTTCGTTTTAATTCATTTTAGTTTATTTGTTAACATGGAATGGCTACCCTTACTAATCACAAATCTCAATCCCCTAACCATTCATTATTTTATTTTATTTAACTAATTAAATGTCCTAAGTAATTTTACTCAGACTTAGGGTCGTTACAATTTTTTTTTCAAATACACTAGTCATATACATTTTATATTTGAATGCAATTTTATCTTCTTCCTCTAACCCTTGTCCAGATAGAAATCTACTTTGTCTATCAAATAATAACGTAGTAAAAAGAAAAAAGAACAAATTGAAACTACATATATATATATATATATTTATATATATAACTCGATATTCCTCAGTCTATTGGTTTTTCTTTTTTTTTATATTTTAAATAGGCACCAAAAATAACAAACATGAACCAATACAACATGTAAATACAAGAACCAATATGTCATGTTCGTATGGAACAAAAATTTAAAATCAAGTCAATAATTTGCACGAGCAACCTACGACATGCACATTGTATCAGTATACATGCCTTAAAGCCAAGAAAATTAAAATAAACAAGCACTTTTAGAAGGCAATGCATATGCATACGTGCACATATCACACTTGCACACATGCACAAAAATAAATCAGAATATATATCATTAAAGTCAAGTTTAGGCATGAGCGCAAGTAAACAAAAGAAGGAAAGAACAAGATCTATGTTGACAAAGGATGACAACAAGGTCATGCACACACATACACAAGGAATTCAATGTGGTGCACAACTGGTTCAAAAGCATAAACCAATGCACAATCCAAACTCAAGTGCACAAGGCAATTTCAAGTGCAAGGGCACATACAGATCAGATTTAAGTACAAGGCACACATACAAAAGCATGCAGAATATGAAGAAACATGGGAGCATCTCAAGTGGAGATAAGACTAAACAAGGTTGAGCTCATTTGGACCAACAAACAAATGAACATCAGGAGCAGTAATACACTCACACAAGAGACTTCTGTGCATCACAAAGATGAAACAACAAAGGCAAGTACATGTCACAACACACAAGCTGGGACATGTACACAAGAATCAAGTGAAACTCAAGGTTAGGTACAACACAGCCATATCCCACAACAAGTTCACACACAATCATTCAATTACAAGGCACACATAGGAAAGCACGTAAGGCAAGCTCGTAAGTGAATACACATAGCATGTATATGGAAATGCATGAGCAACCAAACACATACATAAGAACCGCAAGCAATAGGTCGAACAAGTACACAAGGTCAAGGCAATGCAGACAGATTCAAGTGTAGCTCGAAAGTGCACAATAAGAAATGCAGCATACATAATGATACAAATGAGAATGAATCTCAGAATAGTACAACCACAAGCATAATATAAGGCAGTAAAGTCGTGCACAACTCAGGTCCAAAGGCTTAGAAGGAAGTACATAAGATAGACGCACACAATCAAGGCTAGAAACATAAAAAAAGTGCACAACTTAAAGATGCATAAGGGGAAGCAAACCAAACCATCAAGCAATTCAAGTGCATTTCAAAAGTGGACAACTATAGCAATTTTCCAGCAACACATTTGTATGCAATATATATATATATATATATCTGTGTGTGTGTACACAAGGAATATATTCAAATCAAGTTAGGTTGATTACTTCATGAAAATAAATGGGGAACATAATTGTACAATGAACGTAAGTGAAACATTGAAAAGATCTAGCAAAACTAAAAAGCCAAAGCAAATAATCGAAGTTGAAAAATTCAAACCGAAAATCATGAAATATATAAAAATCCAAGGAAGACTTTTTCACAATCAAACCTTATATAAACTAAGCTCTTTATCGGTAATTCATGTAAGTCGGGTTCAATACAAAAAATAAAAAAATCAAATTCATACCTGTTTGAACAAAAAATGGACAAACACCTCAAAGTCGTATGATTTAATTGATTTTATATTGTTCTCAATGATTTGGGTGAATTATGCAAATATATGAAAAGCAGGGACTAAACTGTAAAAGACACGCAGATTTATAGTGGTTCAGCCAGAATGTGCCTACGTCCACTTTATATATTATTTCTCCTTTCTAATTCAGATTACAAGTACAAAGCTTCGATACTAGTAAAAGAAAGTTGTTTGAAGGTTCTCTCCGTGCTTGAGCTCTCCAACTTGTCCCCCATTGTTGTACCCCTGCCCCTCTATTTATAGAGTGAGGTTGGGGGCAGGGGTCTTGGATGTGTATAGCAGCTGGCGGGCCTGGGCTGATGTAATCTGGCCTGGTGGAGTTGGTCCGGTTTACCTTGGTTCGGTGGAAGGAGACGAGTGGACCGGTGGAGCTTTGGTTCGGTGGTAGGAGTATGGTGGACCGATGGAGCTCGTGTACTTTGGTTCGGCAGCGAGCAAGGTCTGGTTCGGTGGACGACGGAGAAGGATGTTGGTTCGGTAGGTGTGCTTTATGGTTTGATTCGGTGATGATGAAGATGGAGTTAATTTGGACCGATGGTCTCCTCTTGTACTTTGGTTCGGCAGCGAGCAAGGTCTGGTTCGGTGGAAGACGGAGAAGGATGTTGGTTCGGTAGGTGTGCTTTGTGGTTTGATTCGGTGATGATGAAGATGGAGTTTATTTGGACCGGTGGTCTCCTCTTCCTGGGTCGGTGGTGTGTAGGAAATGCACCCAACAATTGCCCCCCAAAGTAGGGCATATGCCTGTATATGGCGTGCTTTGTTTTAGCGTGTTTATTCCCATCCGGTCTCTGACGCCGAGCCATCCGGTTTGCTTATAAATAGGGACCACATGCCTTCGTTATTTCTCATTAACCGAGCCAACTCTTTTGCCGAATCAAACTCTCATTTTCGCCTAATCAAAGTGCTAGCCGAACCAGGTGAGACCTCTTTGCCGCCGAATGAATTTTTATATTGTACTACCGAATGGGCTTTAGGGTTCTGAGTACCGAATGTATTGGAGAGTATGATCGCCGAATGTGTCCGAGAGTTGGAATGCCGAATGGGCTTTCATATTTGGAATGCCGAATGAGCTCTTGGTTGGGCCTTACTGAATGAATTTGGGGATTCCGAGTGTTGAATGAACCCTTTACCGGATGGACTTTTATACCTGAATCACCAGTGAAACTCTAGATTACATAGTTTATGTGTCTTAACGATTTACTTTCTTGTGTCTGCAGATAAATGTCTCAAAGAGTGGAAACCCGATCAGAGAAAAAGAGATCTCAGGATAGAGAAGAGCCTTCCTCAGTGCCCCCAGCTCAGCCAGGATCTGCCCGTCATGGGCCCACCCCGAGATCATTGGTAGATGGATACGGTCCTCAGGAACTTCTTAACTTGCCTCCTGATTGCTTCCCTAGCTCACTCAAGGGCGAGCAACTTGATGTTATATCTCGCTCTTTCGGGATCGACCGAGCGCGCATGTTATTGCCGGATGCGGGAGTGATGCCGTATGATCCTCCCGAAGGATATTTTGCCTACAGAAGATACCATTGCATGTGTGGTGCCATCCCGCCTCTCAACGCCTGGGTAGTCAGCTTTCTCACATATCTAAAGGTAGCTCCATTCCAGCTTCAACCCAACTCCTATGTCATTCTGGTGAGTCTCTTCGTCATCTTCCAGAGGAGATATGGGCGTCCTCCTTCCAACCGGGAGATCCGGTATTTGTACAACTTGAGAGGCTATAAGAAGGGGTCTCCATACATCATCTTGGAATCGGCCGTATCCTTTAAGCCTGTCCTGGATCTATACTCCAACTACAGCATATTCAAGAAGGAATGGTTTTTTGTCAGGGATGATTCCGTTTCTGTTCGGCGCTTCACCTCCGGATGTAAGTCAAAGCTTTATTTTTAACTCCCGTTCTGGTTGCAATGCTCCTTCTTATGTGTTTTTATTTTTTGCTAGCAACAGGTGGTTTTGCGGTCGTGGAGAATGATCGCTTGGTTCAGACGGCAGCAGAAATAGAAGCTATTACTGGAAGAGATAGGTCGGCTGCTTACCTGATTAGGAACGCTACACTTTTGGAGCACAACTTGATCCTTCCACAGCAGTCCGTGGTCAAGTAGAGGGACACGGCCAAAGAGAAGGCTGCCCAAGCTAAAGAAGGGGCCGAGTCGAAGAGCAGCAAAAGGAGGCCCTTTCCGAAACATCCGGTTGCCGGGGGGAAGAAGCTCAAAGAGTCTGACGGTCCCTCTCCCAGCACATGTCCAGATATCCCGGGGGAGGGAGATGTGGAGGAGGAGCAAGGCGGAGATGGAGGAGAGGGCGCTGGAGGTGGTGACGGTGTCGGGGCTTTGTCTTCTGGGCAAGTAGGCGAGATGCAAGAGTAGACGGATGACGCTTTCCGCCAAGCCTTCGAAGGTTTGGAGGGAACAAAGAAGTCCAGGAAAGCTGAGAAAGTTGGGACCGACGTCGATTTATCTTCCGGGAGCGCTTCTACTGAGGCAACCTCTGCGGTTCAAGGTGAATTTCCTTCTGTTCTTTTTTATTCTCGAATGATGGCTTAATGCATACTGGTGACACTTGTTTTTCACTCCAGGAGTGGGCAAAACGGCCAAGACCTCAGATCTTCGGCACAGGCTCGAACAACACAAACTCCTCAAATCTCCCGCCAAGCCGAAGCCTTCTACTAACCGCCCGGGAGACATAGTCGGCTATCGTCCTCTTCTCGGAGTTATTGAAGAAGATATACAGAAGAGGAAGAGGAGTCGATTTTCGTCTAAGCCTCTTCTTGAACCCCCGGCCCCACTCCAGCCTATTCACGACATTACAGAGGAGGATACCGAGCTTATGCCCTCCCCCCATCCGTCTGAGAATCCAACCGTAATCCCAATAGATCATCCTGGCTTAGTACGCAATCCGTTTGCGGGTTATCCAGACCTGGACCCGGCATCTCATGACATCTCTTTTGATGAGGTTACTGGTGAGCACCTTCTTCCTCGCAATCCTATGGTAAGGGTGCTTGATGAGGCCAAGTCCCTGGACCTTGATTTGCTTACTACTCGGATTGTCGCTATGGGGGACGAAGCTAAGGCAAATATCGACCGGGTTGCTGAGGAGACCAGGAAGTTGATGGGGCATCATGCCCGACTGGGCAAGGCCGGGGAGGAAATTGGGAGTGCCAACATAAGACTGCAGTTAGTGGTTTCCGACCAGGCCAAGCAACTCGCCGATCAGGCCATCCAGATCTCTCAGCACGAGGCCGCCTCCGGACGACTAAAGAAAATTATGGAAGAGGCCAGCCGGGCTGAACTGCGGAAAATGGAGGCTATTTGCAAGGAACGGATCGATATGGCCATTGCCACGGTGGATGAGGTTCGGAAAGGGGATCTTGAGCAGATAGAGGAGTTATCTGGGAAGCTTGAGGCCGCAGAGCTTGCTTAAGCCAAGTTGAAGGAGGAGATGGAGGCGATGCGGAAATCTCTTCAGGCTGACTGCTCGAGATACCAATTGGAGAGAGATGCCGCCGTCGTAAGGTTGTCGGCTTCCGAGGCCCGGACGAGGGAGTTTGAAGAGAACGAGGGGTGATGGAGGGGATGCTCCAGGATATGTACTTCCGTACTTGGAGGCAAGGTAACTTGTCTTGGTTGGATGATTACCCCCGGGTTATGGCTAGGATCTATCTCAGGGCTCTAGAGGAGGCCCAGGCTGAGGCAGACAAGGAGGGTGGTGTGGCCTTCAGGATGGATGCGGTTACCGCCCAGTTTACCAAGGAGGAGAAGGCGGCGGTGAAGGAGGGCATGCGGTTGCTTGCAGCTGAGGAGGCAGGTGTGCAAGTGGAGGATGATGATCAAGTTGATCAAGGAGCAGATGCTGGTTAGTCTTCCTTTCTAGTCTTTCCGTTAACTTGGTTGCTTATCACTAATGAATTCTTTCTCTGACCGGATAGGTGGGCAACAGGACAAGGATAAGACTCCGACGCAGCCGGCTCCTTGATTAGACCTGGAATTTTTTTTGTGGACTTGACATGGTTGTATATGTTAGTCTTAAAACAGTAACGTAACTCTTAGGTTGTAATTTTTGCTACTTGTAATAAATAGCTCTATTCTTGACGTGTAATTCTTTAACTTAAGCTGATTCTGTTGTCTTTTGAATGTTTTTGCTATTTTGACATGTTGTATGAGAAATATAGCTATGCATATTCTTGTAATTAAATTGTGTTTGATGTCAGGTTCTTGTTTAAAACATAATTTCATGACTTGCAATGTTAGCGTGAGGTGTGAATAAATTATAGCCACGTGTTTACTCATGAAAGAAGGAAATACCGCCCTTTATATTTTGCTGGTAGATGGCAGCTTTGAATGTCTTGTGCGACCGAGTACGGAATGTGGTCCCGTATCTTGCTATGAGTATCCGCTTCCATTAGCGAATGTCTCTTGTTCTGTGTCCTGTACTTCAGGGATTGTTACAGAGGATAGGAGAAAAGTTTCTTAAGTAAAATTGAAATATGAGAAATAGTAAAACTTCCAATCACAGAAGGCCTTCGATGTGCTTAAGTTCGTGGAAAACGGGCTTTGTAGTCACTTTCCCTAGCTGTGGGTCTTGGAGACATTTGTCACCCATCTTACGCCTCCGCGGGGGGTTAATTCTTTTTTTCCACAGCCGCACTTAAGACACATCGGAGCCGAGATCGCGCACAGTAACTACCCGGGTCATTATGGCCCGTAATCGTGGGTATTATTCGATTTACTGTGGCCGGCTAGCATGGGTGCCGATCGTCAACCGTGAACTGCCCCTGGCTGGCCACACCTTATGTTGGGGCTTATAGTCGGTTCATAGTTGCCGGCGAGCCGAACGCCGTAATGAGCTGCCTCGGCTATAGTCGACCTTCTCGGTGGCTTATAATCGGCTCATTACAGTTGGCTTTAAGGGCCGTCGCGAGCAATGAGTTAACCCGCAGCAGAGGGATGCTGGAGCAAAAGTGTCTCATTAACGAGGGCATAGATTCGCATAGTACTTGTTAGGTCTTGTCCGGGTGAAGTTGCGCTGTGGAGTGCTTTGAATGAAAATGCTACATGCATAGGATTTTGTTCAACAGAAAAGGATAAAGTTAACAAGCAGCCAAGATATAAAGGGACAAGTTAAAAAAGAGACAAGGTTTTTTAAAGTGGTTCGGCGTGAAAATGCCTACGTCCACTGATTCTCTTTGTTAATTCACTTCATATGGGCAGTACAAGTTAAGAAAAGTATCGACAGAGGTGTTGGATGTTCCATGCCCTCTGGAACACCTCTCCGTCCACTGTTGACAAAATATAAGCTCCATTGTAGAGATCTTTATGAATTACATATGGTCCATCCCAGATTGGATCTAGTGCTCCTGGGCGAGGGAAGATTCGCTTGAGGAAAAGATCCCCTTCTTGTAAGGTAAGACGCTTGACTTTGGAGTTGTATCGTGCTGCCACTTTTTGCTTGTGGGCTGCTGCTTTGAGGACTGCATCATTTCTTCTCTCCTCAATTAGATCCAAAGACATGTGAAGGAGTTCTTTGTTCTCTTCTGGGTTATAGTGGATCCTACGGTGGGAAGGCACGATGGTTTCAACTGGGAGCATAGCCTCCGATCCGTATGCCAAAGAGAAAGGAGTATGCCCTGTTGATGTTCTGAAAGATGTGCGATAGGCCCACAGTGCCGTAGGGAGTTCATCCACCCAAGCGCCCTTTGACTTTTCGAGTTTCTTTTTTATTAGAGTTTTCAGAATTTTGTTGACGGCTTCGACTTGTCCGTTTTCCTGGGGATACGCTACGGATGAGAAACTTTTGTGAATTCCGTGCTCTCGGCACCAGTTAGCGAATTCCTCACTGTCAAACCGAAGTCCATTGTCTGATATGATTTTGAATGTAACTCCGTACCTGCACAGAACATTTTTGATCAAAAAGTTAATAACTTTCGCTGATGATACTTTATTTAGGCGTTCTGCTTCCACCCATTTGGTGAAATAGTCGACTGCCACTATAGCATATTTGGCCCCGCCTCGGCCCATTGGTAGTTCGCCGATTAAGTCAATTCCTCATACTGCAAAGGGCCAAGGGCTGGTCATTTGTGTAATCTCAGTTGTTGGTAGCCGCGGAATCTTAGCAAACTTCTGGCTTCTGTCACATTTTTTGACAAAATCTAAGGCGTCCTTGCTTAAGGTGGGCCAGAAATATCCATATCGGAGTATCTTTTTTGCTAAAGTTTTCCCTCCGGTGTGATCTCCGCAGCTTCCTTAATGAATGTTGGATAAGATTTCCTTGGCTTCCCTCCCAGCGACACACCTTAATAATGGGTTAAAGAATCCACGCCGATAGAGGATGTCTTCTTGTATTGTGTAGCGGGAAGCTTTCCTCAAGATTTTCTTGACTTCGTTACGCCCGTTGGGTAGTGTGCCGCTTTGTAAGTAGTCTCGGATGTGAGTCATCCAAGTTGCTTCTTCGGTTGCAGTTATCAAATTCACTTGCTCAAAACTTGGGGTCAGTTGTTTTGAGATGGTTACTGCTCCGAAGATGGCGCTGTCTCTCACACTTGCTTGCTTTGCCAATTCGTCGGCCTCTTGGTTCTCTTCCCGAGGGATGTGTTTGACTAAGTAGTGGTCCAATCGACTGAGAAGTAACTTGGTCTTCTTTAAATATGCTATGAGTCGTTCTTCTCGAGCTTGGAATTCTCCTAGTATTTGATTAACAATAAGTTGAGAATCACTATGAAGACACAAAGAATTGGCTCCGATTTCTAAGGCAAGTTCTAATCTAGCTATCATTGCTTCATACTCTGCATCGTTGTTGGTGGCAGCGAACTCCAACCTTATAGCATAGTGCAGCTTGTTTCCCCCAGGAGTGATTATTACCACACCTGCCCCCGAGCCTTGTTCGTTTGATGCACCATCCACAAAGAGATTCCACTTGATGTCTTCTGCTATTTCCAATTGCTCCTTATCTTCGTTGGTAGTGAATTCTGCAATGAAATCAGCCATGGCTTGTCCCTTGATGGCGGTGCGAGGGTGGTAGGTGATATCATACTGACTTAGTTCAATGCACCATTTAAGTAGTCGCCCGGAAGTGTCGGGACGATGGAGTACCTGCCTCAGTGGTTGATCGGTCAGAACTTTGATGGAATGGGACTGGAAGTAGTGACGCAGTTTCCGTGATGTGATTAGTAAACAATATGCTAGCTTCTCAAGTTTAGGATATCTGACTTCTGCCCCCGTAAACCTCTTACTTACGAAGTAAACTGGCCGCTGCGTGCGGTTGTCTTCCCTGACCAAGGGAGTGCTTAGGGCGTGAGATGACACAGCAAGGTATAGGTATAACTCTTCGCCTTCGCTTGGAGTCGAGAGTACCAGTGGTTTCTGGAGGTGTTCGATTAAGTTAAGGAAAGCAGTTAAGCATTCGTCAGTCCATTCGAACTTTCCTTTGTCTTTCTTTAGAGCTTCGAAAAAGGGGACGCACTTGTCCGTTGCTTTGGAGATGAATCGGCTTAGGGCGGCCACTTTTCCATTCAGGCTTTGCATTTCCTTGCGAGTGGAAGGTATCTTGATATCCCTTAGCGCTCGGACTTGTTCAGGGCTTGCTTCAATCCCTCGGGCATGGACGATGAATCCCAAGAACTTTCCTGATGATACTCCGAAGGAGCATTTTAGAGGATTCAACTTCATTCCATACTGGCGAAGTACTTGAAACATCTCGCCTAGGTGGCTTACGTGATCGTCGGCTTTCCTTGACTTTACCAGCATGTCATCCATATATACTTCCATATTTTGTCCTATTATTCCTGCAAACATCTTGTTGACGAGGCGCTGGTAGGTGGCTCCTGCATTTTTAAGTCCGAAAGGCATTACCTTATAGCAGTATAAACCCCGGTCAGTGATGAAACTAGTGTGGTCTTGATCGGGAACATGCATAGGAATTTGGTTATATTTTGAGTATGCGTCCATAAAAGATAAGAGCTCGTGCCCGGCTGTGCTGTCTACAAGTTGGTCGATTCGGGGAAGTAGGAAGCAATCCTTTGGGCAGGCGTCGTTTAGGTTGGAGAAGTCAATGCATGTTCGCCACTTCCCATTAGCCTTCTTTACCAGTACCGGGTTAGCGATCCATTCCGGGTAGATGGCTTCTCGTATGAAGTCATTGGCAAGTAGATTCTTTACTTCTTCATCGAGGGCTGCTAATCGCTCTGCCCCCATACTTCTCTTTCTTTGTTTTACGGGCGCCTTGGTAGGATCAATGTTTAGTACGTGGCATGCTACGTCGGGGGAGATTCCGGTCATGTCAAAGTGTGACCATGCGAATACATCCAAGTTGTGGCGGAGAAAGTCGATGAGTTGCTCCTTCAACTCTGCTTTTAGTTGGGACCCAATTTTCAATAGTCTACTTGAGTCGTGCTTGTCTACAGATACAAACTCCATAGCCTCTACAGGCTCGGCGGTGGCCTCCTCCTCTTTGTCCATGGGGTCTAATTCATTGAAAGGGTCACTGGTATATCGAAGAGGAGGGGCTTTCTTTAGTTGCTACGCTTCTAGACTTTTCGTGCAGAGGGCAACCTCTACACTCTTCCCTTTATCCTTCCTGTGGTTGTTGCGAAGTTCAGTCACATAACAGCCTCGAGCAACGTCCTGGTCTCCTTCTACTTCCCCTACTCCATTGTCCGTTGGAAATTTCATCTTTAGGCACCATGGGGCTAGGACAATTTGGAAGTCAGACAAGGCTGACCTTCCTAAGAAGGCGTTGTAGGCCGAGTGGTTTTCTATTAGCACAAATGTCTATTTTTGTACAACGGAGCGGGGATGGCTTCCAATTTCAACAAAGAGATCTAGTTGACCGAGGGGCATCTTCGCATCTCCGGTGAAACCGTGTAGTGGTTTATTGCAGGGAGATACATCCTTCATTGATAGTTTCATTTTGTCGAATGCATGTTTGAATAGGATATTTACTGAGCTTCCAGTGTCTACTAGAATTCGGTAAACTTCGGCGGGACCGAGCCGGGCAGAGATAACCATGGGATCCATGTGAGGGTATTGCCTTCCTTCTAGGTCACGCTTACCGAATGTGATGTCATCACTTTCTTTTCGCTTCGGGTGGCACTCTTCTATAACCGAATTGACACAGTCTTTATTGTCTCTAAGCGACTTTCCATATCTTTCCATCTCTTTCCAGCTTCTGTCTGCGATGTGCGGTCCCCCCGAGATGGTATGGACCACTATCTTCTCTTGACTAGAGCCGCTAGTGTTGCGGTTTCCTCTGCCGATCTCTGGTGAGGGTAGCCTTGGGTTCTCATTGGTAGGAGCGGGAGTCCTGTCCTGACCTTTTACATAGCGTTCCAGTTTCTTCCTTCTGATGTGTTCTTCAATCAAGTCCCGGAGATGATGGCACTCATTGGTATTATGCCCATGAGATTCCTGGAAGCGGCAGAACTTTCCAGACTTCTGCGCGTTATCTGATTCCTTCTTGTATGGTGGGCGTTTGTATCTAACTTGCCTTGGGTGGCAAGGAAGATGTTTTCGATGGTTTCGTTCAAAGGAGTGTAAGTGTCGAATCTAGGTCCTGGCCGATATAAGCGCTTTTCTCCCTTCTTGCTCCCAGCATTGTCTCTGGAATCATTTCTTCGAACGTCCCTTGCCACAGCAGGCGCGTTGCTGTGAGTTGCCTTATTTTGTTGTCCTGACTGCCCCTCAACGGCAGCATCCTCAAGCCTCATATATTTCCCGGCTTCATGGAAGAAATTGGGTAAAGTAGCTGGTTTTTCTTTTGTCAACCTTCTAGCAAATTTAGTATCCGGATGCACACCACTATAGAGGGCCATTAGGATAAGCTTCTCATCGGCATCTTGGACTACGGCTGCTGCGGCATTGAATCGGGTTAGGTATTGCTGCAGTTTCTCTCCAGGTTTCTGTTTGATAGTGGATAAGGAATAAGCGTCCTTGGGTTGTTCCACATGAATGCGGAACTGACTGATAAACTTTTCTTTCAACATTTCCAACGAGCTGATGGATCCCTGGGGTAAATGACAGAACCAGGAGGTAGCGAGATCTGCTAAGAATAGTGGAAAGCATTTGCATAGTACTCCCTCTGTCACTCCACTCATGAGCATATGCTGTGTGTATCTTTGTAAGTGTACAATGGGGTCAGAGGTCCCTTTGTAGGGTTCCATTGTTGGCATCTTCCATTCTCGGGGGGTGATAGCAATTTCGATATTGCGGGCGAAAGGGCTGGTTACCCTTGCGCCTATCCCTCGATCTCTTTGTTCCCGTTGGACGCACTCTCTGAATAAGCATGCCATCCTTTCATCAGAATTTGGAGCAGATAGAAATGAGTTCGGTTCTGTTCGGTGGGATTGATTTCGTCCAGACGACCTATAGGGATGGTATCGTCTATCATTCCTCATATTTTCCAGTGGCTGCCTTTGGTCTTCTGGGAGCATGCTAGGGTTAGCTACAGTTGGCCCTTGCCTTGATCTTCCCCTGCTGGGTTCTGATCTAAGCACTTCCTCGGGTCCAACTTCGGGCTGGACTCTAGCTCGGCCCCTTTCGCTGGCGTTTCCGTGGTTAGGCAGTACAACCGGCTCAGCTACAGTTAACCTCCGCCCGGTACCTCCCCCGTTGGGTTCGGTTCCAAGCGTTTCCTCAGGCCTAACTTCGGGCTGTGCTCGATCTCGGCTCCTACCATGGCTGCTTCTGCCTTTAGCCCCCTCGAAGAAGGAAAGTCTTTGTTGTCTCTGAGATCCTCCAGACTGGGACTCACCCCATGACTCAGTGTTGCGGTTGGACTCTTCAGCATCCCTTAAGCGTGACATGAGATGGTCCACCAAGGCTTCCTGCTGGGACGTGAAGCGGTTAGTTACTTCAACCACAACCCTGTCTAGTTCTGCCCTAGTAATTGTTGCAGGCTATTCTGTGGCAGGGGTGGTCGGATTTGTCTGAACTTCATTTGGTACTGCTACTGGAGGGGGACGATTTACTTGATCTGTGACCACTGGATCTAGAAGACTGCTGGTTGCGATGTTTTTTCCTTTGTTAACATCTTTCTTCTGTTTGGAAGGCATGTTTTCCAAGCAATGAACGATGCTGTTAGGAAGAAGGTTAAGAGGAAGAAGCTGAAGCTTCGAGCTTCTAGCTCTCAGTGAAAGCACCAAAAATGTTTGAACAAAAAATGGACAAACACCTCAAAGTCGTATGATTTAATTGATTTTATATTGTTCTCAATGATTTGGGTGAATTATGCAAATATATGAAAAGCAGGGACTAAACTGTAAAAGACACGCAGATTTATAGTGGTTCAGCCAGAATGTGCCTACGTCCACTTTATATATTATTTCTCCTTTCTAATTCAGATTACAAGTACAAAGCTTCGATACTAGTAAAAGAAAGTTGTTTGTAGGTTCTCTCCGTGCTTGAGCTTTCTAACTTGTCCCCCATTGTTGTACCCCTGCCCCTCTATTTATAGAGTGAGGTTGGGGGCAGGGGTCTTGGATGTGTATAGCAGCTGGCGGGCCTGGGCTGATGTAATCTGGCCTGGTGGAGTTGGTCCGGTTTACCTTGGTTCGGTGGAAGGAGACGAGTGGACCGGTGGAGCTTTGGTTCGGTGGTAGGAGTATGGTGGACCGGTGGAGCTCGTGTACTTTGGTTCGGCAGCGAGCAAGGTCTGGTTCGGTGGACGACGGAGAAGGATGTTGGTTCGGTAGGTGTGCTTTATGGTTTGATTCGGTGATGATTAAGATGGAGTTAATTTGGACCGATGGTCTCCTCTTGTACTTTGGTTCGGCAGCGAGCAAGGTCTGGTTCGGTGGAAGACGGAGAAGGATGTTGGTTCGGTAGGTGTGCTTTGTGGTTTGATTCGGTGATGATGAAGATGGAGTTAATTTGGACCGGTGGTCTCCTCTTCCTAGGTCGGTGGTGTGTAGGAAATGCACCCAACAATACCAAATTGTCAACCATAGTAGTACTTGACGAGGAAGCAACCATAACTGTTAATCGCAAGCAAATAGAAGAATGCAATCAACATCATAGTAAAGGTGCAATTCAACATTCAATTGCAAATGACAACTTCTAAATCAGGATCCCTAAATGAAGAATTAAGAAGAAAAAGGGGACCGGCTTCAGAAGATAGGAGATAAACGGGCTATTTAATTTGAAGAATACTTTTAGACCAATTTTTTTATCTCTCTTAAATTAATATATATTTAGGGTTTTCATTTTTTATTTTAATTATATTTACTTTAAGTTAAAAACTCTAGTTTGTAACTAGAATTGAACTACGGTGTGTAGTTCGGAAAATTCTCAACTCAAGGATAGAGTTGAGGTAGGATTTTAAGCTTCGGGTTATAATAATCAAGTAAGTGATAGTCGCAAATTTACATGGTTTTTATTGTTTAATCTTAGTAGAAATATTATGGGTAGCAGTAGGCAGGTTTTGTCGAAGCTGGGTAAAGTTGTGTGTTGTTTTTATTTCGCATTTACTGTATTATTACCTATGCCGTGATTTTACTATTCTTGTGAATTTTTAATAAACCCTATTCACCCCCGTTAGGGTTAATTCGATCCTATAAGTGGTATCAGAGCAGGTTGCTAACAAAAATGTCTAAGCCTAGTCCACCTATTTTTGACGGAATAGACTTTTTAAATCGGAAATCAAAATGGGACTTTATTTAAAATATGTTAGTTTTAAGTATTGAGATATTATTGAAAATGGGTGTGATATGGTAGATAAGAAAAATATCTCGACTAATGCTTATGCTATGAATATTCTCTACTCTAAAATTAACTGAGCTAAATTTAACCACATCACTCATTGTTTAATTGCACAGAAAATCTTGAACACTCTCGATGCAATATATGGCAGAAACATCAACAATAATGAGAAACTCCCCAAAATTTACTCATTTAAAGAATTGTGCTGGGGATTTGCAAAAGATAATTTGGACAATGACAGTAAAGACGTCAGCGATGAAGACGTAACATTTGATGAGATAGGTGATTTATCATTCAAAGATTTAGTTCTCTTGTGTAAAAAATTAATTAAAACTATTGATAATCTTGAACTAAAAAACAAACGGTTGAAAAGTGAAAAATCCAAACTTAAACAGAAAAATAATAAACGGGAAAAGAGCTTTAAAATATGAAGAAAAATGAAAATTCTAATTGCAAAAAATGTTTGAATTACGAAAAAGAATTTTTTTCATTTTCATGAAAATTTTCAAAAGTTTGAAAAGAAAATTCTAATTTTGACAAAAATGAAACTAAGTTGATTTGTGAAAACAACATTTTACAATAGAAGTTGGAAAGTTTTAAAATGTCCGAAAATTCCAAATTTGTGTATTTTAAGAGGGAATTAAACGAGGTCAAATAAAATTTCAAAACTCTTGAAAACAAAAACGTAATTTTGAAAAACAACAAAACTGAAATTATTCGAATAAATCATGAATTTGTAGAAATGATGAAAAAATCAAGGATTTTGAAAAAAATTAAATTTGAAAAATGCAAACATTTTGAAACCGAGATGGTTGAAATTGAGACCAAAATAAAAGAGCTCGAAAATGAAAGCGTGGTCTTAAAAAGAAAAGATATTGAAATGAGACAAATTACTATTAGTCATTGTTCAATGCTAATAAATGAAAATAAACTCTTAAAATCTAAAGCCAATGCTCTAGAGTTAACTCTTCAAAAAATTTCCACTGAAGAAAAATCGTTTAATATATTATTTGAAAATCAACTCTTTGCAAACAATAAAAAGGGACTTGGATTTGAAAAAGTGTCAATATATAAACAATTGACTAGCAACGCCTCAAGGGAAGAAGTATGATACCGAAATGCATAAAGTGTGGCAATATAGGACATAGCTATAATAATTATTGAAATAAGAACAAACACAACATTGTTAAACAAATTTGGGTTCCAAAAGGTACAAATACAAATTTCTTAAATTTAAACAAGTTTGGGTTTCCAATGGTATAATTGTAAATACTAACGGTTCGCTATATAAACAAATTTAGGCACCAAAGGTTGCAAACGCAAAAATAAAAGTGGTCCTACATCCTTTGTTAGGCCACTCGATTCTTCTAACATTTAGGTACAAAAATGGGCTAAGGAACAACTACGATAAGGGTAGGCTTCGAGTTGTTTTATATATGGTTGATGAGCAAAATTTCCAAAGTTCATTAGCTAAGAAAAATGAAGTGGAGATCTACATAATTTGGATGCAACCTCAAAGGTAAGCATAGGTATGATCTCTAAAGCCTATTCTCTTTTCTTATTGTTAATTTCTTTTTTTTTGTCAACACTACTGTAGTATAATAGACATATCTTGAGATCCTTAACCTCAATTTGCAAAATTCAAGATGTTTTGGAAAATACACAGAAAATTCTATAAATTTTATGTTTTGTGCTTTTCCAGAGTTTGAACTTAAGCAGTTGAAAAACTGCAAATCTTTTGGTATATTGTTTGAAAATTGTTTTCAAACTTCTTAGTACAGTTGAAGTAAATCAATCATAACTTGAACATCGTTGCTTCAAAATTTTGAAATTCTTGAAATTTTGAAAAGCTAACTGATAATATTACAATATTACTATTTTGATTTTTTGCTTGTTCAGTCTAAAAAACCTTAAAAAATAGCAATCACGTTAGCACATTACTTGAAAAGTGTTTTTGATTTATGCAAAAACGTTTTAGTATTTCAGGCATAACCTTTGATTGATTCATTATTTGGACTTGAAATCAATTTTTTTTTATTAGAATACCGAATATCTAAATCTTCCAAGTTTAGTGCTAAATCAAATTATGGACTTAATCTTTTCAAATAATGGTTTCAAATGGATTGAATTTTCAAAATAATAATGGTAAGTTGTTTATATACGATGATTATCTTCATTGTTTTAATAACGACTAACAAATCATAGGTAGTAAAATGTGTGGTTATGTGTGACTTTTATTCGATAGAAATAAATTTGTCTTTGTTCGATGTAAATGACTTCAATGAAAATTTTAAAATTTTTGAACCAATTCCAGTGATATTGTGGAGTACGCTGTCTAGTTGTTTAATGATACTCATATCTCACAGTTAACATTGATATGTGTATCACTCTTGTAGTATCATACCTTTTTTTCATTCGAGATCATATTTACATTGAATTTATATTTCAACTAATTTTAAAATTAGCAGACATTTTTTACAGAAGCTCTTCCAGAAAATAGATTTTTATAACATCGTTTGTATTTCGAAATTTTCCAAATAACTTAACATTTCACTTCGATTTTCTTTAATAAAAAATACCCTTGTCTACTTCAATAAGGAACTTTTGGAAAAAATGGTAGTTGACTGCTTGAGTCTTTTGAAATCGATAAAAAATTATTAATAGTAATTGAGAAAGTGATGGGTATTGATTAAATTAAACTTCATAACTAGAGGAAGGTATGTTAAAATTTCTTGAAAATTGAACAAGTTTTATAGTATTTTTTAATTAGTACATATTCCATGATCATTTATATTGCTATCATCTTTCTTATAATTCATACACTAAAATTTAAGATAGTGTGCAGAAGTTGGTATTTTGAAAAACGAGGAATTATATTTTTAGTGCAATTTAAATAATTTATTCATTCCTAAAGTATTCACTCTTATTTAAAAGTCTTCATGGTTATGCATGGGTAAATGACCTTAATTTCTACATATATGTGCTTCCATTCTCGTTTAAAGGTCATCATGGTTATGCATGGATGAAACACTTCTATAACAGCAGGATAAATATTCAAGCAATTTCTAACCTCATTTAAAAGGCATAACGGTTATGCATGGTTAAAAACTGTTTGACATTTCTTTTAAGTAACTACTAACCTCATTTAAAATCCTACGGTTATGCATGGTTGGAAAGTGCTTAACATTCTTTGTTTAATTTTAAAAATATTTAAATTTTCAAAAGTTTTCTCTCATTAAAAAATACAATACTCCTGCCACTATATAAAATTCCCCCTAAACCACAACTCGACCATCACTCTAAAATGAGATATGTGTCTACTTGTTAAAATATTATGATTTTTGTTTGATTGATTGAATTTTTTAATAAATTTTTTATCTCTATATGATTCCTAGTTTCAATTAAAATCTATCACTATATTAATTATTATTATTATTTTGATGATAATAAAAGGGGGAGAAATGTTAAAATTTTATAGTCGAGTAGTAAGTTTGCTTATACTCAAGAGTTGTTTAATTTTCAAGAGTTGTTATTCAAAATTTGTTTTATTTTCCCTTAACATCTAGGCAATTATTTTTCTTTTGACATCAATTTTTTTTTGCCATTTAAGTTTTTTTTGCATACATCTATGTAGGGGGAGTCTAGTTGTAGGGGGTATCTAAATAGGTTGAGCTTGATCATGGCACATCAAACAAATTTCTTTGGTGCAAAATCTTAATATATGTTTTTTATCATCAAAAGGGGGAGATTGTAGAATATAGTAGTTTATGATTTTTGTTTAATGATAATAAACACACACACATATATAATATGTTTATTGCAGTACTATTATAATATCATAGTAAGAAAGAAGAAAAAAAATTCATTTCAATAAATAATTTATTTCAATAATTTTTAATAGTACACACAATTACAACAAGAGTTCCCACAATTTTCTTACACTATTCATATACAACAATCTCTACTTTCTCATACAACATATTTTATTTTTCAAATACAATATTCTCTAATTACATTTTTTTTCAAATAAACTATTCATATATAATTTCTACTCGAATGCAATTTTTACCTTCTTCCTCCAGCCCTTGTTCAAACAAAAATTCGCTTTGGCTGTCATATATTAACGTAGTAAAAAGAAAAAAACAAATTGAAACTGTAGAAATATAAATATATTTATACTCAACAATACCTCAGTCTATTGGTTTTGCACTATTCTTATTTTAAATAGACACCAAAAATAAAGAATATGGACCAATACAATGGGTATATACATGGATCAGTACAACATGCTCGTATGGAACCAAAATTTAAAATCAAGTCAATAATGTGCACGAGTAATCTATGACAAGCACAGTGTATCACTGTACATGCCTTAACGCCGAGTAAATTAAAATAAACAAGCACTTTAAAAAGATAATGCATATGTACACATATCACACTTGCACACATGCAGAAAAATAAATCAGAATATATATCATCAAATTCAAGTTTAGGATTGAGTGCAAGTACATAAAAGAAGGCAAGAACAAGATCTGTTGTGGCGACCCACCTCCTCAATCCTCGGAAATCGACACTAATACATCTTCGTTATTCACGTGCCGCAAATCCCAAGTGCTGGAGAGGCGGATTATCATGGTTAAGAAAGAAATAAAGACAGAATAGAATCTCACACGAATGGAATAACATATATTATTTCAACATATAACCTTTACATCGGAAATTTTAAATACATTTATCAGAGTCAAACATGGACAGTTATAAATATCTATCCTTACAAAGGCGGAATACAATGATATACAAGTGTGGTGGAAATAGATAACAATCTTCAGAAGAATCTTCTAACTCCATCCAGATTTTTTCTAACTAAACCTAACTACTAGGCTGCCCGGGCAAAATTAGGGTACCCAGAGTTTAAGAGAAAGGAACATAAACTCCGGGTCAGTCATGGGACTGGTGTGAGAAACTCAAAATACGTGGTTTGAAAAAGAAAAGGTATTTCATAAGACCACGCTGCATATAAACATGAAAAGTGTTTTTACCTTATGATAACCAAAACATTTGCTATGCAAAATACGAGGATATTTTTAATGACATTCTTTGAAAACACTTTTCACGTAAATATATTCAAATAGCTGAAATTGTTACATTGGTTAAATTTGACGACATAATAGGTTTACAATAAAGTCTGAAGGCACTTATTGGAAAATGGATTTCCATATAATGACAGGTAAGGGACTACCTTTCGTACAGTACATCTCTAGAGGAATGTACCGAGGATACAAAAACAATCCTCCACATCTGGCAAGATCGGCCTATCCCTATTTGGCACTCATACATAGTATTGATAGAACAGAATATGACATCACCCTGGTCGTAACCGACCTATCCGAGGCCCTATAGCATACACCACATACTAGACATATAGAGAGTAACCTAGAAAGGTGATAACCATACCCTAATGGTTGCGAACCACATAGCCTTGCGGCGTACCCTGTTTAAGCCATTATCGGGTGAAGAGGCTTGAGATAGCGATTACCTCTCACATAGCACATTCCACTTTGAATTCCACATTGCCATCTCGTAGTCACACAACTGATTTCTACAAACGTATAACTCCTGAGCTCATACGTCTCAGGAAAGGGTATTATGCTAAGAGAAGTTATGACGCCCTACCTCTATACTCGCACTAGCCAAGGACACTACGGGGTAATGCCGTCGACTAGCACGAAGAATAAGGCTGTTGAGAAACGACCATCTGTGTAATTAGTTTGAGCGAGAATCGATACATCAAATAGCATATCATGAATTTCATTTCAAGAGGAAATCTGACATATCCAATCCAAACTCAAATCTACTACATAGTGGCTAAGTGGCTTTCGGAATCAATATAAAATAAACTTAACATAAAATCAGTCACAGATATTCATATCACTAACATGGAAACAGATATGAATATAACACATAGAAGTGAACATCAAAGTAGTGGTCATACAAGATCCACTACATCACAAAAGAATATGTACAAGTGCTAGACAAAAGAATATGTATACATCATGGAGTCTCTATCTCGAATGAAAAAAAACAAAAACTACTAAGATAAAGTAGTTAGCCAAAAGTTAGAAGCTAGTCCTGCTAAGAAGTCAAGTGGAAGCACCTGAAACACCTCGGTCTGACCCGAGTATTATTTAAGAAGGAAAATAATAAACGGATCAGTCTAGCTATAAATATCATATAAGATGAGATGGTATAAGAGATATGACAAAAATATATGATAACAATAATGCCATACTATGATAAGTATATATTTGATAACAGTGAAAATCATACAATATCTCAAGTCTCCTCAAATACCCAAAAAGGATATCATATTCTTTAGCTTATTCACCAAACCTCAAATATTGACAAAACATATCAATGCAAATCACAAAAATCGGTGAAACATAAATTCCAGAAATCATCAATTAGAAATCCTAAAAACATAAAAGGGGGAAGGCCTATCATAAACGGGAGCACGAAAACTCACCAACACGTGTATTATAAACGGGACGCTATCCCATGGGTCGCTAACCCATAAAAATACGGGGTACAGTCCCCCCTTAGGAACGAATGAGCCGAACATCGATGCACCCTAAAAGATTCGCCTCATGCACAGACTTTGTCGGGGTACAATCCTCCACGCGAACAAATGAGCCGAACATCGATGCACCCTAAAAGATACGCCTTATGCACAGACTCTGTCGAGGTACAGTCCTCCACGCGGAATGAGCCGATTGCTCCTCGAACGGTTAAAAGACCATGGGTCGCTACCACACCAAATTGAGCCGATGCTCCACCGAAACGGGGTTTAGTCCCCCATGCGGACAAAGAGACATCGCACATCGCTAGTATAAATCATAAAATGATCATCATTGATCAAAAAGAAGTGTAAATTACACTAAGCAAGTAAATAAATGAGTTTAGCTTCATGTCTCATAACCACTGGCTTAACTTAAATATTTACGAGATTTCCACTCGAAAATTGTTACAAAATTTCAATCGAACAAGTCCAAGAATTAACCGATGAAGTAAACGCAAGTGTTTCATACCACTTGTTTTGCTAAGTCGTTTAATTGGATTTCTCATACGAATAAGGTAAAGGTTTGTATATACCAATAGATTGGAAAACGGTTTTAAAAACGAGCTTTGTATTAAAAGAAATGTTGAAATCATTTTTGGGAAAGAGTTTGAATATTTACTACTAGTATAGAAATCTTTGTATTTTAAAGTGACAAATCATAGAAATGATTGTTAAAACAATCTATCACCAAAAGTCCACATTTCAATAACGCGAATCAAAACCATGGAAATCAATATCAAATCTATCAAATGGAAACATCAAAAATCCAGAAAAGGAGTCATCAAAGTCGGTATTGATTGACAATAGCTATTCGGATCGTCAAAGATCGATAAAAATTGGAAATCCACTCAAAAATAGGCAAATAGATAGAATTTAATAGGACCGGACGTCCGGTTGGTCTGACCAGACGTTTGACCCTAGGCTCTGCCATTTTCTTCTAAGATGTGATGCTCCACTCTGAGGCCCACATTAACAAAGAGAATTACATAGTAATCTTGTCTGCTAATGCGGAGAATAGGGCTGGTTAAGGGCGACCATCTATAGCCTTGTCTTAAATATCTATTGAATATGTCGACAATTGCTATCTATTTTTTTCTTTTCTACTCAAGTCGATCGACATATCCAATAAATACTTAATACAAAACTATAGGTGGCTAACGGATCTATCAGAACAAAATACCATAACTAAATGAATAACTCATCACAGAAAAACAACATATATATATAGATATAGATATATATATATATATATATATATATATATATATATATAGACACACACACACACTCACATATACAATGAAACATCTTAATACAATACCAATGATACATCAAAGTGGTATGACGACCACTCCATATACATGAGTCAAAAAAATATACAATACAACTCATAAGGACAATAACAACTAAAGAAGATAACCCAACATCCATGCGGAAGCATCATGTAATAGCTATATCCAAAAGAAATGCTTAACCTGAAACAAACTCGGTCTGACCCGAGTGTTAAACACATGGGTCAGTCTAGCTAAACAAGTCAGTGAATAACAATAATAGATAAGGTAAAGCATAGGAAAGATAGGGTATTCTCTAATACAAGAGATACCATACCCGTAAGCATTATATTACCATCATAAGGAAAGGATGATTACTCCTCTTAATAAGAAGAAAAGGTAACAAGAGTATAGCCATAATTTAAGTGACATAATAACACTTAAGTATATGAGCCATCGAGAATGAGATTCTAAAGATAAAATCCATCTAAATATCATATTCGCCTCATATCATCGGGGAAATCTAAATAATAATAATAACGGTTCCAAATGAACCATATCTCCTACTAGAAGAAATCGTCAACACAAGCATCTCGTCAAATAGCAACACAAAACATTCTTAATTAGGATAAGTCTCAAATTTCAAATATGCCTCATCTCAACGGAATAACCCGAAATCTCAAAGTACCATGAAATGGAAACATAAATATCAAAATAAAAGAATCTTCAAACTCATTTATACCTCATCTCATTAGTATAAATGTATATACATCTCAAATCTATCTTACCAAAATGGCAAACTTAGAATATTCTATAAAATCACGAAAGTGACAACTCATATTTCAAAGAACTCAATAAGAGTTCAAAACATCATAAATGAAATCACCATATGTATAACATCTCATATAGCGCTAGGTTATCTATGTAACAAAACATCGTAAAATGATGAAATCACAACAAAGCAGAAAACTCAGAAAACTTAGAAAACTCGGATTGGCCAGATCCCCGATTGCAATGCCGAAGCAATGCTGCACGTGCTAAACTCAGACGGCCGAAGCCTTTGACAAGGTCGCTAACACCTCCCAAAGCAGTTCGTCCTCGTGACAAGATCGCTGACACCTCTCTAAGCCGTTTTGTCAGCCCTAACAAGGTCGCTAACACCTTCCAAAGCAGTTCGTCCTCATGACTAGGTCGCTAACACCTCTCAAAGCAGTTCTGTTAGGTAAACATCGTGAATGTGTCACAAACTCAAGGATAGGAACCCGAAAAGTGTAACGTATGTCCCATACCACACGTTCGCACTTAGCGATTTACTAGATGCTAGTCGATGCCACACTAGGAACATCATAAAACTAAGAAAATCATATCTCGCCTCATCTCATTGGCGAGTGATAAAGAGACACCATACTCGTCTCATCTCATCGGCAAGTATTAAATGGCATCGTAACTTGTCTCATCTCATCAACAAATGAAAACATCATGATGGTTCTCATCGACCATACTCCTACATAGGAGATCTCAAACCATAATACTTGCCAAATATTAGCCATCTTAAATAATTCCAATAAATAAGAATTATAAAACTCAAAATATGCCATAAAATGGCAAAACATCTCATAATCAATAATCACAAATAGCTTCGATCGTACAAGTCCGGAATTAACCGAAATAGTAAACGCACATGTCTCATACAACGTGTTTTACTAAATCGTTTAATTCTCTTTCTCATACGTTCGAATAGTGCAAAAGTGTGTGTTTTATATTTAAAATAATTTATTAGAAAAAACAAGCTTTTAAACTTTTTCTCGAAAATATTAATAAAACCAATATTTGAAATTTCGTTATTATAGGAAATAAATAGATTTTATATTAGAAAAATAATTTTAAAATACTATATAAATATAATTTGAAATGTCCATTTATTTCAAAAATCACTTCAAAATGGTTTAGTGAAAACCGCGCTCGAAAACAATGAAAAAAAAGAAAAATAACTCAAGACCGATAACTTGAATTCAATACGAATTCAATTCAAATTTGACCCAAAATCAATTCAAATTCTATTTAAATTTGGATTTCAAATTCTCTAGATATAGCTAATATATTAATAGGCATCATAGCTATCAAAACATCTCAAAAACAACATCAAAATCGAACAAGAATGAGAGCAAAGATAAGCTAATACAATTCTCGGGTCAATGATTGTTATTGCTGTCGTTTTGCTCTCGGGACAGCAACAAACAAACATAGTTTTGACCAAGCTATCTTCAAAATTTTAGAAAACTCAAAACATGAAACTTTTAGCACAAAGTCTAAGCTTTTCGGAACATCTAAAATTATAGAATTTGGATAAGAAACGTGAAAGGTATGGCTAATATAATTCTCATATTTTAAATTCATTGTCGCTGTCGTTTATTCTCAGGGCAGGAACAAAAAATAATGTTTCGACTATCTTAACCTCAAAAATTTGTAAAACTCAAAACAAGAAAGTTTTAGAAAATGGTCTAAGATTTCCAAAAAATCAAGAATTATCTAAATTTGACAAGAAACGAGAAAGATACACCTAAATTTACTAACTGTATTTAGTTTAGATAGTGTAATTATCAAAGTGACTGAGCTGGGAGTTTGTGATAGAATTTCAATCAACCTATGCTCAAAATTTGCAAATATGTTCAGCATGAAAGTTTTCATATATAAAGTAGGATTTCCAGAATATTAAAAACTATCAGATTCCGATAAACAATGAAAAATTTACGACCAAAACAATTTTCAGATTTGAAGTTCACCTCTACTGTCGTTTTAGTCTCGGGACAGCGTCACTAGAAGGAATTTTCGACCATTTAAACCTTAAAATTTAACAAAACCCAAAATATGAAAGTTATAGAAGACAATCTAAACTATTCAGAACATTAAGAATCGTTAAATTTGGACATCAAATGAGAAAGATATGCTCAAATTACCAACGACATTAAGCACAGAAAGTCACCGTTTTACAATGACAGGGCAGCGTGTTTGTATTGGATTTTTCGACCCTCTATGTTCAAAATTTTCGAAATTATTTAACATGAAAGTTATCACACCCTTTTCAAGCTTTCTAGAACTTCAAACAAAATCGAATTCCGATTTAGAACGAAAGATATATGCCCAATTTACTGACAGCGATTCACAAATAAACATGCAACAAAAATAAAATTGAGATTTCTAACCTTGAAATCTCAATCTATGCTAGAAAATGTGAGTTTTCAACTTACCTTAGATTATTTTCAGCGAATTTATAGCGAATAAGAGAGCAATTTGGAAGCTTTGGCCTTGATTTGGAGCAAGAAACCTATAGAAGAAGGAGAAACAAACATGCAAAAAGAAAATAGAAAGTTAACAACATACTCATGAAAAATTAAAATTGATGCTTTTGGATTTGGGTTTTTTGAATTGATTACTTGTAGAGAATCTCTCTAGTTTGATTAATTCAACAATTAAAACAGAAGAAAGGTAGGGATTTGGTTTTGATTTGAAAGGTGGAGATAGTTTTTTTTCTTTCTGTTTGGTTTACTGTAAAATGAATAATGAGAACGTACAGGTTTAGGAGGGAAGCCTTTTCTCACTTCAGGTTATGAGATAATGGGCTTGGGTCCAAAATAAAATGAAGGAATTAATTTAATTAACCCAAGCAAATTGATTTTTACCACTAAAACACAAATATACCCATGTAATTAAATCTAAACAACATGTTTTAACAAAATTTCTTCATACAAAAATTATACAAACACTGTCTGTGTTAATTAAAATATTTTGCACTTAATAAAAAGATAATTTTATTTATAAAAATATTATTATCATTAACTCTCATTTTTAAATAAATAACTCATTTAATGCATTTATTCACTTAAAACTTCATTTTTTAACTTCAAAAATTACACAAAAATAATTCTCCTGTGTAATAAAATGAAACAAACCATTTTCCGTCATTTTAATAACCAAAACTCATTTTAAACCAAATTTCACCTTTTTATTTAAATAAACAACTTTATAAAATCAATCACTTCCTTTAAAAATTATTAAAAGAAGTAATTGGCAATAATTACAAGAATTATTGCATTTCCTCTAAAAACATTTTCCATTCATTATTATCCCAAACATCCAAAAATAAAGTTTTTAAAACTTTATTTTCACATTTTATTTCCAAAATCTATTGTTTATTCCAAATAAACAATTTAAATCTCCAATTTATTTTAATTCTTAATATTAAATTATAACCACCATTATAATTTAATATTTACAGGTAATTACCAAAACCAGGGTTGTTACAGGTAATCTCCAATTTATTTCTGTCGCAACATTGTTTTGGCAATAAGTTACTCGTTTCTTAACCAAATTCAATAATCTTAGATGTTCTAGGAAGCTTAGATCTTGTACTACAAGTTTCATGTTTTGAGTTTTCTGAAATTTTGATGTTTGCTTGATCAAAATTGAGTGTTTCTATTGCTATTCCGAGAGCAAAACTAACATTTGCTCTGATACCAAGCTATGACGCCCCACCCCGAGACCCACATTAGTAAA
Source organism: Allium fistulosum (assembly GCA_030737815.1). Lineage (NCBI taxonomy): Eukaryota > Viridiplantae > Streptophyta > Magnoliopsida > Asparagales > Amaryllidaceae > Allium > Allium fistulosum. The sequence goes on along the minus strand of CM060905.1, from coordinate 873,620,228 downwards.
GAGAATTACTAAGTAATCATGTCTACTAATGCACAGAATAGGGCTGGTTAAGGGCGACCCTCATGATAATGCATTAGCTAAGTATGTTGATATATTTCGAAAATGGTTTAGTGAAAACCGTTCTCGAAAACAATGAAAACTAAGAAGGATATCTCAAAACCGATAACTTGAATTCAATACGAATTCAATTCAAATTTAATCTAAAATCAATTCTAATTTCATTTAAATTTGGATTTCAAATTCTCCAAATATAGCAAGCCTACTGATAGGCATCATAGCTCTCAAAATATCTCAAAAACAACATCAAAACCGAACGAGAATGAGAGCAAAAACGAGCTAGAATTTTCAAACTTAAACAATCATGTTTTATATGATAAATAAGAATGGTAAACTTATTTTTAATATTGAATAAAGGTTTTGGATTTCCATTGTAAAATTGACAAATTTTGTCGCATATCAATAAATCGATGTCATATTTTTACAAATAGATTTGGATATTGATTCATTATATTTTATAACTTAAATATGCTTGTTTTAATTATTTAAAGATAATAAGAAATTTAATTTGAAGTTTTGTTTACCTGAATAAATAGATTAACAAAAACATCAAAATGTGACCGGAAAACGTTTTGTCAAAAATCGACGTTTTGTTCAAAACAGGTTGCCGCAACGTTATCGCGCCTTTGTTAACATGTTTTAACATATATATTACACATTTTAATAACTAAACATGTTTACATTTACTAAATATAATTAGAAAACTTCTAGAAGTCATTAGTAAAAGTAAGTAAGAATTAACAAAAGTAAGAAAAGTAAACATCAAATCACATCAAATCAAAATCCAACAAAATAATTACTTTTCTTTACTTAATCTTTAAGTGACTAAGACATAAAGTAAGAAGTGAAAGGATGATGTTAAATATTGAAAAAGTGGATGTTGCTTTAGGTTGAAGTAAGGATAGTTTGGTAATTTGGTAAAAACTTATTTTGGTAAATTTACCACTTCTTTCTTTTTCTATAAATACCCACCTCCTTCTTCACTTTCATTCACATTTTCTTCTTCTTCTTTTCTCAAGATTCTTCATCTTCTTCCTATTCTCTTTAATGACTTCCAAGCCATAGGAAAAAATTAGAAAGAAATAGTGTCAAAATATTTACAAATATTCAGAAGAAATCATTATTCATTCTCTTCAAATCAAACTCCTTTTTTCTCCATATTTTACCTCTTCTTCTCTTGGCCATAACTTCTTCAAAACAGAACCAAAATGCAAAATTATTTTCTTCAAATCATGTATTTTTCCAGTGGTTACAACTTTTATGTTTACCACTTTGTCTCATTCTAAAATTAACCATGTCAAAAATCCACTTCTTTCCAGTGCATTCTCTGCCCTAGTTTTTAAGCCAGAGAATAGGTCATTTTGTTTTAATCATAACTTGATCATAACAGATCCAAATTAAGAAATTTTTTTAAACCATATGAAATTCTAGTGGTTATAACTTTTACGTTGATCACTTTTACCAGTTTTGATGTTTTCTATACTTAAAACTCTATTCTTTGAAGTGCATTTTCGGGCTTTATTTTTGTCAATCCGACAATACCTCTTCTTCATTCTATCATATCTTCCTCAAAACGACTTGGATTCAAATGATTATTTTTTCAAATTTAAGAGAAAAGAATTTTCAAAAACTTTTTAGTTAAAAAAATTTCTAAAATTTGAGATTTAGAGGGATTAAAATTAGATACAAGATAACCTATTTTTCGGATCAAAATCTTGGGAATTTAAGTTCAAAGCTCTACCGCTTCTTCTCTATACTTTCGGCCGCCAACCTCCATCTCAAGCCTTGGCCAAGCACTAGGAAGAATAAAATTGGGCTTATTTTGATTTGGTTTCCAATCATGATAGGAAGTTGGGTTTGATCTTAATTTCCTTGCCTTAAAGTTTAATGGAGTGGAATCCAAAGTAAGTTATTTCTTATTTTAAGTTCATTAAAATCATTGTTAAGTTGAAGGAACTTTAAGTGTTAAGTGTTGTTTGAAAACCCTTGTTGAATTCTTGTTTACTTTGTTTGCTAAAACAATGGTTTTATTTTCTTGTTTGACTATTTGGATGGTTAATTAAGTAATTTAAAATTTAGAAGTTAAATACTTAATAAGGTATGCGGAAATGACTAGTACACGTGTTTCGTCTGTGAGATCCAAGGAGACTTGGAAGAGGGACGGAACATGTCGAAGGGAAAGCCCGGATGCTCCAAAATAAATATCAAATTGTTTTAGCTCAAGATAAAATAAAACGTGTTATAAATATTTGATAGAATGAAGCATTGATTTATCATTTATTGTTGTGTTTATTTTGTTAACTGATTGTTTGGTTGTTTGGGTTGCGCTCGACCAGTTTATGAGCACTGATTATTATTTATTGATTGTTGACTTTGCTCAACCAGTTTATGAGCAATTAATTATCCATATTCATTGGCTGGGTAGAAAATAATTGTAGGATAGCACCTTGTGATTTATTTCACGATTTGACTATAAGGTGTTTAGCGATAATATTTGGTTCACTTCAATTTAATGAATTGTTTTGAAAATTGGTTTTCAAATGGAAATGTTATGAAATCTTTTCCCTTTAAAAGAAATAGAAATGTTTGGTAATGAATATTTTGAAGTTATACTATATAAAAGTGATTTATATAAGAATGGTTTTATAAAAATGTTTTATGAAATGGAAAGAATTTCAAGGACTAAACCCGATGATTTTAAGATTATTTTTGAAAGGATTTAGAAATGGAAATTATTATAGATTTAAAGTATTTGTGAATATTATTGTGAAATGATTTATCACTTCGGGATATAAAATGATTTGTTATGTTACCAATGATTCGGGTAACCCGTAACTAAAAAGTGGACATGTGTTTTGGTATAGTCCGCTCTTGGAATAGAGGGATGTACTTATTTATCGATTGTATGAAGGTTGGGACCCAGTTGTCTTGTTATTGGGACAAACATCACGATCTGGTTGCATATGGTTTGATATGTTTTTATTACAGTATTTGGGATTTCCAAATAAACTTTTCAAAAGTGATTTGATTTAAGATCCCAAAATAAAGTATAATTTGAATATAAAAGATATATATTTCAAAAGTTTTGAAATAAGAATTCGAGAATAAAGTCCAAAGAGATGATTTCCGTAAAGGTAATTAGATTTGAAAATCGAAAATTGAAGATTAAGCCTAAGTGGGTAGTTTTGGGAATTGCATATTGTTTGTTACATCATAGGCTCCATGAGTCCTATTTGCGGTAGAAGAACTACGTTGGCTTGATCCTATACCCAATTAGATAGGGGTACATAGGCAGTCACAAGTGGTAGTGATGTAGCCCCTAAAATAATATAACCCTTTCATGTTTATCTATTATTGGTTGTTGTTTATCTTGTGTTATTGTATCTTTCTTGCTTACTATTTTATTCTACATTTACACTGTTTATTGAGTTCGTAGGTAAGGATAGTAATATAGTATTGTCTCTCTCATCAGAGTTGTGCAGTGGTAGATTTATAGTCATTGTATTTGGTACGTATTAAAGCACCATTTGTAGAATTAATAAATTAATTAATTACTTTGATAAGTTGTATAACTGAAATTGTATCCTATACATTTAGTAATATTGAATATTTATCAAATATGGTGTACTAAGTTGGTAGTTTTCATTAGTAGTTTTAGAATGGACGGATTTTTCGGCAATTTTAACTGGTCCGAAAATCCGGATCGTCACACGTGCTCTGTGGGTTATGGGCCCACCACGATTCCGCTATGCCACCTTGATTTTTAGCTAGGGTTTGTAAGAGGAAACGTGTTTCTTTTTTCCTGTTCACTGACTAGAGGAAGGAGATGAGAATGATTTTATGTACGTACAGGTGATGTTTTCTCATTTCCTCATCTCTTAGGTTAGGCTAATGGGCTTTTAGGACCCAAATAAGAAGAAAAATTAAATGGCCTAAGTTATAAAATCAACACTTAAATCAAATGCACATGTATTACACTATATGAAAAAATTAATTTTTATTTTTAAAACATTATTATTATTAAAAACCTTAATTTACAAAAATACACTATTTTCACCAATAAATGCAAAAGTTCACATTTTTAACTTCTAAAATTCAACAAAAATACTTTTCTCACTTAGAAAAATATTTCAAACCATTTTCAAACCTTATTTATAACCAAAACATATTTTAAAACCAATTTCTACCTTTTTGTTTAATTAAACCACCTTTAAAATTAATTACTTCTTTTAAAAATTATTAAATGAAGCAAAATGGCAATAATTAATAAAATTATTGCACTATCACTAAATAAAAATCATTTCCCATTTATTTTAACTCAAACCACAATAAAGAGGCTTCTAAAACTTTATTCTTACCTTTTATTCCTAAAATTCATTGTTTATTTCAGCTAAACAATTTAAAACTCCAATTGTATTTAATTCTCAATGTTAAATTATAACTACCGTTATAATTTAATATTAACAGGTAATTACTGAAACCAGGGTTGTTACAGAGCTATGACGCCCCTCCTCGAGACCCACATCAACAAAGAGTATTACTGGGTAATACTGTCTGCTAATGCGGAGAATAGGGATAGTTAGGAGCGACCATCTATAGTCTTGTCTTAAATATCTATTGAATATGTCGATTAGTGCTCTATATTTTTTTTTCATTTCTCAAGTGGATCGACATATCCAATAAATGCTTAATACAAAACTACAGGTGGCTATAGGATCTATCAAAACAAAATACAATAACTCAAATGCATAACACATCGTAAAACAACAAACAGATATATATACATATATACTCATACATCCCAACATAATACAAATAATACATCATAAGTGGTGTGACGACCACAATATACACACGAGTCAAAACAATATACATATCAGAGTAGTGACAAAAAGACTACAACAAAAATGGCTAGCAGATAAGTCCATGCGAAAGCAGAATAGGCTAAGTCCATAAGGGTACCTAACCTGAAACACCTCGGTTTGACCCGATTATAAAATACACGGGTCAGTCTAGCTAAACGAATCAGCTTATAAGGATAAGTGATAATATGAGCATAAGGCAAGGTGATAATCTTCTCAAGTGAGAAGGAATAATTCAAGGGTATATGGTTACTTCACGTGGCATAACTAAGTAGGTATAAAAATTTCAAGTGATATAAGGATATCACTAAATATGAATGCAACTCAAAGGCGATAAAACTTTATAACAAATCTCACAATAAAAGCATGCCTCATCTCATCGGCGTATCCCAAAACATCAAATATGGTTTAGGAGAAAAACATAACTCCAAAGAGGAGAAATCTCAAACCCGCCATATCGGCAACTCAAAACAACCTCAAAGAAATCACCATCTCAAAATACGCCATAAGGCAATCAAATATAAATCTCCAACATAGGAGACTATAATCCCAAATAAACGCCAAAAGGAAAATCTCATATAATACGCCAAAAAGGCAAATCTCAAATAACGCCAGTGTTGGCAAACCCAAATCTTAAATATAGAACTCGATAAGGAGTTCAGTTTCCAAAGATGTAATCGCCATATTTAATATCTCAAACGGCTCAAATGACTAATAATTTAAAAAGGCAATTCACTTAGAAAATCACAAGGAAATCAATGAAATCATCTCAAAGATATAGCACGTGCTTATGGCCGAAGCCCGCCAAGTACTGTACTCCCAAAATAAGGCGCCACGTCACTTAGACAAACATCCCGAAGGACAAATGAATACATCTCTTAGACAAACATCCCGAAGGACAACATCCCGAAGGACAAATACATCATAATGACAAATATCTCTTAGACAAACATCCTGAAGGACAAATGACCCGAAGACCCAGTACTGGCAAATACGTCTCTTAGACAAATGTGTCACAAACTCTTGGATAGGAACCTGAACAGTGTTAACATGTGTCCCATACCACACGTTCGCACTAAATGGTTTACTAACCGCTAGTAAATTTCACACTCAAAGCAGTAAAATGTTTTCCTCATCTCATCGGTAAACTCGACTCTAAGGTCAAAACGATCAAACAGACAAGTCGAGAATCAACAGATAAGATAAACGCACATGTCCCATACCACGTATTTTAGCAAACCATTTAATTCTCATTCTCATTCGCTCGAAATGTGCAAAAATGTGTAATTTATAAATAAAATAATTTACTTTGGAAAACAAGCTTTGAAAACCAATTCTCGAAATCAATTTGAAAACCCTATTTGAAAATTTCCCTTATTATAGAGAATAAATAGATTTTACACCTAAAAATACATTAAAATATTATATAATAATTATTTTGAAATGCCCATAAATTTTAAAAATTATTTCAAAATCGCTTGGAAAAATATGTGCTCGAAATCAAAGAAATCACTCAAAACTGTCATTCAAATTCAATTCAAATTTGATTTCAAATTCATCAAAACTGGGCTAGCCTATTGATAGGCATCATAGCCCTCAAAACAATTTAGAAATATCATGAAAACATGAAGTAAAAGTCAAAAGTTGGACAGAAAAAGAACATAAATGCATAGGCATGAAACAGAGGACCAAATTACCTCGGATTGACTTCCAGGCCATGTTTGCAACAGTTCAAAAAACAAAAAAATGTACAGGCCTGAAAACCATCTCGGGTTCAACTTCCAAGCATGAAACAAAGGACCAAATTACCTCGGATTGAGATGAAATTTGGTATGCATATAAAAGAAAACTTCAGGTTTCAAACAAAAAATGAATCGATAAATTCTAGTAAAAATCAAAGAGTTATGCTGTCTCAAATATGGACTCAGGCCATGTTTGCAACAACTCGGAAAACTAAATTTCTACAGGCAAAAATCTATGTTTGAGTTGATTTTCTACCACTGTTTTGAACATCCAAATGATAATATTTTTCAACCAAAATTTGTAGAGATGAAGTTCAACATGCAAGCTACCAAATGCAAGAAATTCGGTAGCATTTCATTGCCAGAATCAAAAGATATTACCATGCAAGTACCAACCAGAGAAGGGTTTGACACAAACAAAATTGAAAGTAAAAACAAATTACAAAGCAAATTTTTGATGATTTTTAAGCTTGGCTCAGCTAGTTTTTATGAGTTTTGTAACTCACCTTGCTGATGAAGATTGAAAACCCGGATTTCAGCTGAAAGTTGAGAGCTTTGTGCAAAATTTGGCTTCAAGAACTTGTAAATGTGCAAAAGAGATGCATGTAAAGAAGAAAACTATAGTTAACAACGAACCCAACTTCTCAAATTGATTTTTGATGAAAAGATTCAGTTTTGGATTAGATTACCTATTGAACTCTCTTTTATTTTGATTAAACACAACAATTAATTGAAGGGAAAATGAAAATTTGATTTTAGATTAAGAAAATGGTGAAGTTCGTTTTCTTTTTCTTTCTTTCTGAATTTTGGTTACAGGAGAAGAAGAATGAACGTACAATGAGAAACTTTTCTCACTTTCTTAGTTCAGGCTATGTTTTGTCAATGGGCCAAGACCCAAGCCAAAGAAAATTAATTAGCTTATGTAACCAAATTATTACTTAAACAAATATGTACCTATGTAATTAAATAAAACAATACTTTTACACAAGTTTTAACAAAATAAAATTATGTAAACATATTTTCTTGTTAAATAAAAATATCTTGCAGCATATAAAAAGATAATTTTTAGATATAAAAATATTTTTATTATTAAAAACTCTCATTTTTAAATAAATAGCAACCATTCACCAATATTCACATAAAACTCCATTTTTAACACCAAAAATTGAATAAAAATCATTTTCTTGTGAGATAAAATACACAAACCATTTTAAACTCAATTTTATAACCAAAACTTATTTTTAAATCAAATTCTACCTTTTTATTTATAATAAACACATTTTTAAACAAATACTTCCTTTAAAAATTATTAAAAGAAACATTGGGCAATAATTACAAGAATTATTGCATTTACACTAAATAAAATCATATTTCATTCATTATTAACCCAAACAAACAAAATAAAGTTTCCAAACTTTATTTTCACATTTTGTTTTCAAAATTTATTGTTTATTCCAAATAAACAATTTAAAATCTCTAATTTTAATTTAATTCACAATAATAAATTATAATTACCATTATAATTTAATATTGACAGGTAATCTCCAAACCAGGGTTGTTACAGACTCCACCACTTAACAAAATTGCGTCCTCGCAATTTCTAGAGAAGAATTTGTATTCAACCTATTAATTTCATCAATCAAAAGAGAAAAAGAGATAAGCTTTAGATAAAAAGATTCTCACCATCACTATGCGAAGAAAGAAAACTGGGATAGGATCGCTCGATCAACTCTTTGGTTTCTCAAGTGTAGTCATTGGGATTAGCAGACCATTGAACTTTAACGAGTGACATGTCCTTGTTTCGAAGGCATCTCATCCCCGAAGCAAGTATGCGAACAGTCTGCTGCACAATGGATAGGTCCGGTGAGATCTCAAGCTCTTGCAAATCAGGAGAATCGATATTAGAATCCGACTCTCGAAGACACTTCTAAAGCTGAAAGACATGAAACACATCATGAATGCCAGATAAATGAGCTGGAAGTGAAACTCTATAAGCCACAGGACCAATACGTTCAGTAATAGGAAATGGTCCTATAAAGCGAGGAGCCAATTTCCCAGTCATACTAAAATGCATAACCCCCTTCAAAGGAGAAACACGAATAAAGACGAGATCACCAATAGAGAACTCGAGAGGCTTCCGACGGTTGTCCGCATAGGATTTCTGGTGGCTCTGTGCCTTTTTCATTCTCTGACGAATAAGAATAATCTTCTCAGAAGAATCACGAACAGAATCGGGGCCTAGAATAAGCTTCTCCCGGATTCCAACCAACATGAAGGTGATCAACATGGCCTTTCGTATAAGGCTTCGAAAGGAGCCATACCGATACTGGACTGAAAACTATTGTTGTAAGAGAATTCCACCAAAGGTGGGCGATCCTCCCAACTACCACCGAAATCTAGAATGCAAGCACGTAGAAGATCCTCGAGAATACGATTCACCCATTTAGTCTGTCCATCAGACTACAGATGATATGCTGTGCTGAAATTAAGCTTTGTTCCTAAAGCTTGCTGAAGACTCTACCAGAAATGACTCGTGAATGAGAAGAAAAGAAAACCCATCTAATAGGAGTGCTTCTCATGAACATTCTCAGACCTCTTCCAATTCTGGATTGATTCAATCTTTGAAGGATCGACCGAAATGCCTTCGGAAGAAACAACATGGCCTAAGAACTTAACCTTATTCTCCCAGAAATGGCACTTGGAGAATTTGGCTTTAAGCTGATGGTGTCATCGAGTTGCCACTTGTCCTATTGCTCCTTTTCACCGATTTTCTCTAGTAGCTCAGGTATTTTGCAAGGTGAGTTTAATAATTCAAGGGTATATGGTTACTTCATGTAGCATAACTAAGTAGGGATAGTAATTTCAAGTGATATAAGGATATCACTAAATACGAATGCAACTCAAAGGTGATAAAACTCTATAACAAATCTAACAATAAAAGCACGCCTCATCTCATCGGCGTATCACAAAACATCAAATATGGTTTAGGAGAAAAACATAATTTCAAAGAGGAGAAATCCCAAACCCGCCATATCGGCAACTTAAAACAACCTCAAAGAAATCAAAAGATATAAGCATGCAAAGAAGCAACCTAAACTAGATTCAAAGAAAAGAAAACTATCAACAAAAAATTCGATTACAAAAGCTCATTTTGTACAGATTCAAACATTTGAGACTTTGGCTTAGCTAGATTTTGTGAGCCATTCTTTGAAATAAGAATTTGGGAATAAAGTCCAAAGAGATAATTTCCGTAAAGTTAATTAGATTTGAAAATCTAAAATTGAAAATTAAGCCTAGATTGGTAGTTTTCATTAGTAGTTTTAGAACGGACGGATTTTTCGGCAATTTTAACTGGTCCGAAAATCCGAGTCATCACACGTGGAAATGAAAAAGTTACATTGTCTCAAACATGGACTTAGGCCATGTTTGCAACAGTTCAAAAAAACCAAAAAAAAGTACAGGCCTGAAAACCAACTCGGGTCCAACTTACAGATCAATCCGAGGTAATTTGGTCCTCTGTTTCATGTTCGAAAGTTGAACCCAGAGAAGATTTCAGACCTGGGTATTGTGTTGCTGATGCATTTTTATGTTCTTTTTCCGTCCGACTTTTGACTTTACTTCATGTTTTTGTGATATTTATGAAATGTTTTGTGGCAATGATGTCTATCGGTAGACTAGCCAAATTTTAAAGATTTTGAAATTCAAATTTTGTATTAAATTTGAATTTAATTTGAATTGAATTCGAATATCGATTTGAGTAATTTCTTGGGTTTTTATTTGTTTTCGAGCATGGATTTTTCCAAACCTTTTTGAAATAATTTTTAAAATAAATGGGCATTTTAAATTATTATTATATGATATTATTAAAGTATTTTCAAATATAGAATCTATTTATTCTCGATAATAAGGGAATTTTCAAATATGGCTTTCAAAATTGGTATTAAAAGCTTGTTTTCTCAAGTAAAATATTTTACATATAAAATACACATTTTTGCACTAGTCGAGCGAATGAGAAGGAGAATTAAACGGTTTGGTATTGCGTTCGTTATTTTTTTCTCAAAGACCTCAAGCAGACGTTTGGAAATTTCAACCAGGCGTCTGGTTGTCTGTGCTTGGGCAGAATTTGCCTAGGCCAATGATGGCCAAATCAATTCCGAGGCAATTGGACGAGCGATGGAGGCTAGGGATTTATGCCAAGTGACAACCCAGCCCTATAGGCTCTTTGATACACCCCAAACAACATGTCCAAACATTCGAGATATGATTTTTAAAGATTTTGACTTCAAAATAACAAAATTAGGAAATTCGCCAAACCAATTCAAATCAAAAGCAATTGAACATGAAATAGATGTTAGGAATTCATACCTAACAATAATGAAAGCTATAGACATAGATGTAAGTTCAAGAACTCACCTTTAAACTCAAAAACAATAAATGAGAAGCTCTAAAACAAGAAAAGATCAATTCCACTTCACTGCACCTCTAGAATCTTCAATCTATTATCAAATGCTAAGTTTTTCCTAAGTTAGGCTATAGGAACAATCAAGAAATAAAGAGGGATTGAGATGGAGAAGATGAAGAGGATGCTTACCTAAGCTTCTCTTTGATTTTAGAACTTGAATTTGAATTTCCTAAGAGAACTAGGGCTTAAGAATTTTGATTTCCCCTCTTTTCCCCCATTTTCCCCTTTAGCTTGAGTGTTAGGAAATTACGAGTGGAATGAATGAAGAGGAGAGGAGTTAGGGTATTTGGTAGAAGAGTTTGGGTTAGCTTATTGGGTTAATGGGCTAGAACCCAACCCAAAGTCCAAATGAAAATACCAAAATCCTAATCAACTCCAAACATATCGACGTTTATACTTAAACAAGTTGTACACGTTGTTTTGAACTCAATGAAAGTGGTATAGAGTCCGAATTTGTCTGTTTACAAAAAGTCACATTTTAGACTTTAATTCGACTAATGATGCTATATTTAAATATATAATCGTAAAATATGCGGGTTTTTATAGACTCCCTTCCTTAAAGAAATTGCGTCCTCACAAAATTTAAGAAGGATATAAGAGTAACAACCACTCTAAGGCATAACAACACAAAAGAAAATTTTGAAGTGAGAAGTTCACCCTAAGGAGCACGAGAGAGTAAGTCCAGATGTGTTTGCTCGATGAATTCTTTGAATTCCCAAGAACAATCCTTAGGATTTGCGGACCATTAAACTTTCACAAGCGTAACATCTTTACTACAAAGGCGTTTAACCATCATAGCAATGATACAAATATGATGTTGCTCATAGGTCAAATTAAGTGAAACCTCAATTTCTTCAATAGCACTAGGCTTAAGAATAGAGTCGGGATCTCTAAGGCATTTCCGTAGTTGAGAGACATGAAATACGTCCTGAATAACAGAAAATTAAGCCGGTAATGAAGGACGATAAGCCACGGAACCAATGTATTCGGTGATGGGAAATGAGCCAATATATTGAGGTGCTAATTTTCCCGATCGACTGAAATGCACAACACCCTTCATAGGTGAAAGACGAATAAATATCAAATCTCCCACAGAAAATTCTAATTTCATTCTTCGGTTATCGACATAGGATTTTTGTCTACTTTGAGCTTCTCTCATCCTACGACAAATAAGGTCAATCTTTTCTATGGAATCACGAATAAAATCTGGACCTAAAACCAGCTTCTCACCGGCTCCAAGTCAACACGAAGGAGATCGACATGGCCTTCCGTAGAGTGCCTCGAAAGGTGCCATACCAATACTAGATTGGAAGCTATTATTATAAGAAAACTCAATAAGAGAAATATAATCTTCCCAACTTCCCCCAAAATCAAGAACACATGCACGAAGAAGATCTTCAAGAGTTTGATTCACACGCTCGGTTTTTCCATCGGACTGAGGATGATAAGCGATGCTAAAATTAAGCTTTGTTCCCAAAGCTTTTTGAAGACCTTTCCAAAATCCACTAGTAAAGAATGGATCTCGATCGCTAACAATAGAAGTAGGAACTCCATGCAATTTAACAATTTCTTTAACATAGAGTTTGGCCAAAAGAGGTGCGGTCCGATTGGACCGAACGGGAATAAAATGGGCGGATTTTATAAGTCTATCCACAATCACCCATAGACTGTCATGACCCGAACGAGAATGGGGAAGACCGTCAATAAAGTCCATGGAGACTTGATCCCACTTCCAAACTGGAATGTCCAAAGGTTGCAATAACCCACCGGGCCTTTGATGCTCGGCCTTAACGAGTTGACAAATCATGCAACGCTTAATGAAGTATGAAATATTAGATTTCATTCCATCCCAATAATAAAGTTGCTTCATGTCTACATACATTTTACTACTACCGGGATGAATGGTAAATTTAGAACGATGAGAATCTTCTAAAATGTCTTTACGAAGATCACTAATATTTGGCACAATAAGTCTACCAAATTTTCGATTGCCTCCACGAGCATCGATTTCAAAGTCTTTCAAACCATCAACATTATTTTTTTCCCTACAACTTTGGCTAAGATGAGCCAATTCGGGATCATTCTTTTGAGCTTCAAGAATGCGGTCTAAAAGAGAAGGTTGAGCCTTAAGGCTACATAAAACAAGAGATGAGCATGAATCGGATTCACGATCTCGAATCTCACAAGTGGAAAAAGTCTCGAAATCCTTCCATTCGGATATCATCATAGAAACAACCGCTTGTTACTTTCGGCTAAGGGCATCCGTAACATGATTTCCCTTTCCAGGAGTATAAAGAATATCAAGGTCATAAGATGCAAGGAATTCGAGTCAACGTTGTTGACGCAAATTAAGTTCCTTTTGAGAAAATAAATACTTCAAAGATTTATGATCGGTGTAGAGAACAAATTTCTCTCCCAAAAGGTAATGACGCCAAATTCTAAGGGCGAAAACAATGGCCACGAGCTCTAAATCATGTGTGGCATACCTAGTCTCGGCAGGCTTTAATTGCCTAGAAGCATAAGCGATAACACGTTCCTTTTTTGCGTGAGAATGGTACCCAAACCAATACGACTAGCATCAGTACAACCAGTGAAGTCTTGGTTCCCTTCGAGAATCACAAGAATAGGAGCATCAGAAAGGAGTTCTTTTAATTTTATATTTTGAAAAGCAGCTTCTATGCTAAATCATTTATTTCATGATCCTCTTTCTCGAAAAGCTAAGACATTCAAAATTATGATTAACTTTATGTATCCATCTTTAAAAAAAAACAAATTTACTTATTACAATTTAATTTACTATGGAAGGCTGTCTCATCATAGCATTTAAGAGACTCATATCGATAACGTTGATCAGGCGCATCGACCAGAATTCTTAAAGCACTCAATGGGCAAGACAACACAAAATCATTTTCTATATGATAAACATGTCTCTTAAAATTTTTACGAATATTATTTGCTCGTTTTAAGAACAAAATCCAATTATACTTATAAATATATCTTATTAGAAAGATTTGCAATTTTAAATTGCCGTTTTCACCCATAATGAATGAATACAAGGACAGACTCATCGAGATATTCGTAGAATATCCGATTTATAAGATGGATGAAATAAGCTGGAGGGTTCGTCCAACCGAATGACATAATGAGCCACTCATAAGAATCATAATGATTGCGGAATGCGGTAAGTGGAACGCTACCTCCGTAACTCATAGCTGATGAAAACCGATGGCAAGGTCGAGCTAAAAAGACCTTAGTACCACTCAATTGATCGCTTAGGTGGTAATCCTAAGACAGGCTTACAGATATCGGGAAATTCATGAACTACTTGAATGAGGGAAATAATATCTTCCTCATCATGTGGGTTTAAAGAATAAAATGATGCCACTGAATTGGAATCGAAATCATTAAGAACAATAGAAATCTGCTTAATAGATTGAGGATGTCGAAGATGTATAGTCCTCTTGGGATATAGGATATGTGCTTCATAATGATTAAGCCAATCCTTTTCCAAAACCAATTCCGAAACCTAAGTAGCACATAACATGAAAATCAGATCGAAAAGCATAATCACATAAAATAATCTCGACGTTTTTACAAAGTAAACTAAGTGTTGCGGATCCACCAACCAGATTCGCAATACTCAATGAAGTCATCAAGCCCATAATATTTAAAGAAAAAGTATCAACAAGTTTTTATATATAAAAGAATGAGATGCACCCTAACTTTTGCAATAACGACAAGCAAGGGACCTTGGACACTTATTTGCATAGTGGAAATTAGAACTACAATTGTAGCATACTCCATGATCAAGGGTAAGAGTCTTTGCTACCGAAGTTACTTTCTTCCCTTTCTCGTTGGGATTAGGACTTTTGAACTTAATATGCCTCTTTAAGTCGAAGAGTGATATCTACAAGCTGGACGAAAAGCACTTCTAGTTTTAGAAGTAAAGCCTTTTTGAGATTCTTATTCAAAGCACAAATAAACCTTTGATTCTTTACAAGATCCAAAAGTTGTTAGGCAGACATGAATACGCCATCCAGAGGAGGACCACTGGATTGACCAGCGCTAGGACTGCCAGGTCTAACCATCTCTTCTTCTTTAAGAAAGAAAGAACGAAGAGGAAAAAGGTTATTCTCAAAATGAATTCAAATAAACTTGATTGGTAAAACAAAGCATCATAAAAGAAAATAGGATAGAACGGGTCCTAAGGCTCGGATTAAATCCTAAGGCACGATTCCTAAGAGAGACTTAGGACAATGATTCTTGTCATAATATTCTATATTGTTCCGAAGTTTGGCTCTGATACCAAGCGTGATGCCCCACCTCTATACTCACACTAGCCAAGGACACTACGGGGTAATGCCGTCGACTAGCACGAAGAATAAGGTTGTTGAGGAGCGACCATCTGTGTACCGATACGTCAGAAAGTATATCATGCATTTCATTTCAAGAGGAAATTTGACATATCCAATCCAAACTCATCTACTACACAGTGGCTAGGTGGCCTTCGAAATCAATATAAAATAAACTTAACATAAAATCAGTCACAGATATTCATATCACTAAGGCAGAAACAGATATGAATATAACACATAGAAGTGAACATCAAAGTAGTGGTCAAACAAGATCCACTACATCAGAAAAGATTAGGTACAAGTGCTAGACAAAAGAATATGTATACATCAAGGAGTCACTATCTCGAATGTATAAAAAAAAAATACTAAGCTAAAGTAGTTAGCCAAAAGTTAGAAGCTAGTCCCTGCTAAGAAGTCAAGTGGAAGCACTTGAAACACCTCGATCTGACTCGAGTATTATTTAAGAAGGAAAATAATAAACGGATCAGTCTAGCTATAAATATCATATAAGATGAGATAGGTTAAGAGATATGACAAAAATATATGATAACAATAATGCCATACTGTGACAAGTATATATTTGATAACAATGAAAATCATACAATATCTCAAGTCTCCTCAAATACCCAAAAAGAATATCATATTCTTTAGCTTATTCACCAAACCTCAAATATTGACAAAACATATCAATGCAAATCATAAAAATTGGTGAAACATAAATTCCAGAAATCCTTAATTAGAAATCCAGAAAACATAAAAGGGGGAAGGCCTATCATAAAAGGGAGCACGAAAACTCACCAACACGTGTATCATAAATAGGACGCTATCCCATGAGTCGCTAACCCATAAAAATACGGGGTACAGTCCCCCTTTGGGAACGAATGAGCTGAACATCGACGCACCCTAAAAGATACGCCTCATGCACAGACTCTGTCAGGGTACAGTCCCCCACGCGGACAAATGAGCCGAACATTAACGCACCCTAAAAGATACACCTCATGCACAGACTCTGTCGAGGTACAGTCCCCCACGCAGACAAATGAGCCAATTGCTCCTCGAATCGTCAAAAGACCATGGGTCGCTATCCCACCAAATTTAGCCGAAGCTCCACCGAAATGGGGTTTAGTCCCCCATGTGGATAAAGAAACATCGCACATCGCCAGTCTAAATAATAAAATGATCATCATTGATAAAAAAGAAGTGTAATTACTCTAAGCTAGTAAATAAATGAGTTTAGCTTCGTGTCCCATAATCACTGGCTTAACTTAAATATTTATGAACAAATTTTAGATTTCCACTCAAAAATTGTCACAAAATTTCAATCGAACAAGTCCAAAAATTAAACGATGAAGTAAACACAAGCATTTCATACCACTTGTTTTGCTAAGTCGTTTAATTGGATTTCTCATACAAATGAGGTAAAGGTTTGTATATACTAATAGATTGAAAAACGGTTTTAAAAACAAGCTTTGTATTAGGAGAAATGTTGAAATCGTTTTTGTGAAAGAGTTTGAATATTAACTACTGGTATAGAATCCTTTGTATTTTAAAGTGACAAATCATAGAAATGATTGTAAAAACAATCCATTACCAAATATCCACATTTCAATAGTGTGAATCAAAACCATTGAAATCGATATCAAATCCATCAAATGGAAATACCAAAAATCCAGAAAAGAAGTCATCAAAGTCGGTATTGATTGACAATAGCTATTCGAATCGTCAAAGATCGATAAAAATTGAAAATCCACTCAAAAATAGGCAAATAGGCAGAAATTTAATAGGACCAGACGTCTGGTTGGTCTGACCCTAGGTTCTGCCATTTTTTTCTGCGTTCGTTATTTTTTTTCTCAAAGACCTCAACCAGACGTTTGGAAGTTTCAACCAGACGTCTAGTTTCCTGGGCCAAGGCAGAATTTGCCTAGGCCAATGATGGCCAAATCAATTCGGAGGCAATCGGACGAGCGATGGAGGCTAGGGATTTATGCCAAGCGACAACCTAGCCTTATAGGCTCTTCGATACACCCCAAACAACATGTCCAAACATTCAAGATAGGATCTTTAATGATTTGACTTCAAAATACCAAAATTGGAAAATTTGCCAAACCAATTCAAATCAAAAGCAATTGAACATTAAATAGATGTTAGGAATTCATACCTTACAACATTGAAAGATATAGACATAGATGTGAGTTCAAGAACTCACCTTTAAACTCAAAAACAAGAAATGAGAAGCTCTAAAACAAGGAAAGATCAATTACTCTTCACTACACCTCTAGAATCTTCAATCTATTATCAAATGCAAAGTTTTTCCAAAGTTAGGTTATAGGAAAAATCAAGAATTAAAGAGGGATTGAGATGGAGAAGATGAAGATGATGCTTACCTAAGCTTCTCTTTGATTTTAGAACTTGAATTTGAATTTCCTAAGAGAACTAGGGCTTAGGAATTTTGATTTCCCCTCTTTACCCCCAATTTTCCCTTTAGCTTGTGTGTTAGGAAATTATGAGTGGAATGAATGAAGAGGAGAGGAGTTAGGGTATTTGGTAGAAGAGTTTGGGTTAGCTTATTGGGTTAATGGGCTAGAACCCAACCCAAAGCCCAAATGAAAATACCAAAATCCTAATCAACTCCAAACATATCGATATTTATACAAACAAGTTGTAAACGTCATTTTGAACTCAATGAAAGTGGTCTCAAGTCCGAATTCGAATGTTTACAAAAATTCACATTTCAGACTTTAATTCAACTAACGATGCTATATTTAAATATATAATCGTAAATATGCGGGTTGTTATAGAAGTTGTCTTCTCCGCCACTAAACAGATGATACATTCATAGAGATCAATTTATGTAAACAGAAATGCAACGTCAGACATTCGTTCATACAAGTTGCCCAGGAATAGAACAAACCGAAGGCACTCTCCTACCACATCCTGTCGAGAGTTACCCCTAGGATCAGTAGCGAGAAGTCCTTGCATCGAAGATCTTAACTGAAGAACTATTGCCACATAATATGTTATAGGAAATTTCCTCCGAGGGTCAGTGACAAGCAGCCCTACATTTCATCTTCCAAATCATTTCCATGTCTTCACTTCGAATACGTAAATTGGTTTGAAGTGGTCTTCAGATAGGAATCACCCAGATCCGACCCTAGTTCCTTTGAACCAATCATCGATAAAAGGATGTTAAGTAAATAGGGAATTATTCTTTTAATTTATTACTTCCTTTTTATCAAAAATATCTTCAAGAGATATATATCTTTAAAACTTTTCTTTTTGGTATATACAGAATCATTAAACCCCTCTTATCAAATCCTTTGATTACTTTAAACCTTTTTAAACTAGGAATAATTAGAAAATCATTTCATTTTTCACTTAGGAAAATATTTCCAAATCATTTCTTTTAAATATTTAAATAACTTTTTTAATTCAAAACTCAAAATTCTGATTAAGTTAAAACCACGTTATCTAGGATGTTAATCCAAAACTAGTAAATGTTAAATGAGCAGAATCTATAAAAATCATCTAACTCTACTCAATATCAATCCCCATATTCAACAAGTACTATGGGCGGAATAACGGTGAAATCACCTTTTAAATTTCACGAATAGTACGAGTTCCCTCTTTAGGATTTAACACTGAGTACAAGAAGATTATCTCCATAAAATCCAGTTTGTTTATATTTGGAAAATTAAATCCTTTATACTTTGGAAAATTTTGATCCAAGTAAATAAAATTTACGATCCCATCCATCGGGCCAGTTCGGATAGCTAGGGAGAGCAGAAAACTGGTTTTTCAAACCCAAGCCTAGATACTATCTCTCTATCACCCATAAGGCGGTCAAGATATTTGATTGACTCTAAATCATTTAACATTTATTTAGCCTTTCCATAAATTCTTCAAATTACCTTTAAAATACTTTATTTATCATTTAAAAACATTTATAAAATTTTTTGGAAAAGAATGTTACATTTAAAACTTTGTTTCAAAAGCTGAAAAAAGTGCTGCGGAAAAGTGCTACACAAAGTGCTTTTTAAGCTATATTGATTAAAATGACTTTTTATCATTTGGAAATTCAATTTTATAACTAAAACCACTTTTAAAATTTTTTAAAAGAATTTTAGAATTTATTTCATATTTTTAAACAATTTTAAAACGTCGTTTTCAAAGAAATTCTTTTATGGATTCCGAACTACAAAACCGCGATTTTTCTAAAAAATTATTTTACTCATATTTCAAAATCTACTTTAATAAATCTCAATTTTCTTTCCTAGTTTCAAAACTATGGATATAATAGTTCGAAAAATTCTTATCTCGAAGAATTCTGAGCTATATTCCATTCTTTATACTCATTTGACTTTTATGGCGCGAAATCGCGAACTACTATTGCGCGACGCGCCTAATTTTGACTAAATTTTCAATTACCATTCAAACTTTACCAAAACACTTTTATGTGTTTATAAAACATTTCAAACTCATTTTTAAACCTTTTTAAAGAGGTTTAAAATTCCATATATACAAATTCATTCAATAAAGGAAAGTGATTTCCTTTATGCTTATCGACGTGTATTTCTATGACTTACATATATATTCAAGATTCATATTAAACAACCATCATCAATAATCATAATCACATATATAACATCCAATATGATATAATACTATAGTTTAGGAGTTTCTCACATTGATTTTCTATCAGAAAAAAGCTATAACTTCACTAACGATCAGAGCTCACGAACCCCAACACTTGCCTCCTAGTATGCTCGACCCTTCCATGAAAAAAGTGGTGCTCGACCAAGCATGGGGAATGAGGTGTAGGACTTTGGATTATTATTGAATTTACCAAAAACTAGACCTAAAAATAGGTTATTTTCTCTTGGAATTTTGGACATTATATTCTCTGTATTTGGAAATATGGTAAATATTAATTGTAGAAAATTCTTTTCTATATGGTTTTAAAAAAAGAATTATCCAATTTGGTTTAGCTTTGAATGAGATATGGTCAAATGAAGAAGAGGCATTCTCGGATTTACAAAATTCACACCCGAAAATGGGTCGACTTCTAGCTACTTTTGGACATGCTACTCAAAGAATTATTAAAGCAGTCTAAAGGAAAGTTGTTGAAAATTCTTTTGTCTACAGTTCCAAGAAAAGGAAAACTTGATTTAGATTTATTATGAGGAAGATATGATCAAAAGAACAGAGGGTATTCTCGGATTCATAAAAATGAAGCCCGAAAATGCATTACAAAGAATTGGAATTTTGATAGAGCTAATCTCAAAACTCGAAGAAATGCCCATCATAAAAGTTGTAGCCACTGGAATTTCACATGGTTTAAAAAAATGAGTTACTACATTTCGATTAGATTTGGAGGAGTTATGCTCGAATGAAAAAGAGGTATTTTTGGCCTTTAAAACTGGGCTCGAAATGCTCTAGAAAGAATAGAGTTTTTATTATGGCTAAGCTTAGAATGGGGAAAAGCGGTCAACTACAAAGTTGTAGCCACTGAAATTTTGAATGCTTTTAAAAATAGAAATGCACAATTTTGCTCAATTATGAAGAAGTTATGGAGGATGAAAGAATGAGCTGTGGAGGGGCTATTTATAGGAAAAGAGAAGAAGGAAAATATATATACCTTTACATCATCCCCTCATCACCACCACATGCTCCATCTCCACCACCCATGTGTCAACTTTTCATCCATCATTTTGGCTACCAACATTCACCATCATAACCCCTCATGTGTGTGCACTCAAGTGTGTACTTGGTTGATTTTGAGCTTGCTTAAGGTTTAAGTAATTTAGAAATATCTTATATATTTCTTTTATATATGTATATGTATGTATGTATATTTGTATGCATGTTTATGTATAAGTTAAAGTGTATGTTAGGGTGTGTATTTATGTATTATATATGTGTACATTATATATAATCAATGTTGTGACGATTTAAAACAACTTTCGTTCGTTAAACGTTGAAAATCGGGAAACCGATTTCCGGTCACATTTTCACATATAAATTAAATTAAATACATATCAAAATCTAAAAATAAATTTATAATCATTTTTAATTAATTAAAATGATCACATTTGAATTATAAAACCATATAAATTAGTATTGACAATTATTTACAGAAATCACTATTATATCGATAAAGCGATAACGATTTTCCTTATAATTTCAAATTTCTTTTATAACTTTATAGAACCATTATAAATCATTCATTATTACTTTATAACTAATTAAAATGAATTATTATTAAATATAAGGCCATCACTGATGATGTCTTAAATACACTTTATTCCCAAAAATAAAATAATTAATTTTATTTCATATTCTTGTTTAATTATAAAATATATAGGTCATCTGCCCAAGATATTTTTTGTAAATATCTACTCAAAATAAGGTTTATTATTATTTATTATCACTCAAAAAAATATTATTTGTATTATTGTAACGACCCAGTATTTTCAACCATTCGCATCCGCACATGTCGGACTTGAATAATTCAAAATACCGCGTTGTTAATTTAAATTTGGAAAAACTGAACATATACAGTAAATAAATAATCACAGATCACAGACACAGAGTAATAAATGCAGCGGAAATAAAAGAGATAGTAGTTCATGAAGCTACTATATAAATGTATAAGTTACATCAGAGTTAAACCAGATACAACGGAAGAGTAATACGATACATCAGATACAAATTAGAATACATCACTAGAATCGTCGAATACTGAAAGCAGAATAGATGGCTGGATCATCAAGTAAAGCTCCAACTTCAAAGGTGAGTCTCGAATACTGGTACACTCAGTCTGACCCGAGCGTAAAGAAAACACAAAGAACTCGAGTCAGGATTAACATTCTTATATCAATAAATCCAACTCAAGTGAAAAAGCAATTGAAATACAAGTAACTCAAAGGACGTTTGGAATAACCATCCTTTAAGGATCCGTTAAACTATCTACTATGTAGTAGTGTACGATAAGTAGATAATGTCTATCAGTAATATAAAGTATCAAAATAGTGTTAAGGCGTTACCATTATCCCCCTTAACACATTTTATATAAGCGTTATAGTCTATACAACACTGTAAACTCCACCGTAAACTAGTGGGCTATCAGGGAGTACTCCATAGGTATAACACAAAACAAATCGTAGTGGTCGCGTATAGGGATACAAGTATGACAAGGCACATGAGGCAATACCCAAGGTAGTGAAACTACCGTTTGCCTGATCCGGACTGGTGAGAACGCATCGCCGCAGCGATCGCAACACCGCGAAACAACACTCCCAAAATCAAGGGTGCACCAATCGACAACAAGTAATGAGTAGTTTTCGAAGAAGTGTGTTCGCTCGAGGTAGCTAGCCCCCATTTGGCCCAACACGGCTCCTGTTTTAGTCATTTCCAATTTGACACAAGTGTTAAAGCTATCCATTATCGTTCTCTTTCTTCAGTCATCACGTACATCATTCCAACCACTTCATTCTGGATCACACTCCGCGTGTAGTTATTAAAGTGGTTTTCGGTTTAGACAGTGAGTATGTCCCTAACCGATTCCGGTCTCTTTAATAACTTCCGTAATTATTACACCGATTGATCGTTTAATAAATTTCAAAACCAAATCAATTACAATTTCAATTAGAATTTGTAAATCAACATTTCATTTGTCTTTCTAAAACAATTTCCATAATTTATGTTTCAAAACTTCCAAATTATCATTTCAAAATCTTATAATTCAATTTCAATCTTTATTTAAAACAATTCAAATATCGATTTAAATTCGTATATAAGTTTCATTCCGAAATCATTTAAATCAATTTAATTTAACATTCAAATCAATTTAAATCCATTTATTGATTTCATTCAATATTCGTTAAGTAAATTTATCATTCAAACAATTTCTATTTAATTTTCAATTCACTAAATCAATTACTTAAGTTCAACTCCATTATATCAAAACTTCAAATTGAATTAAATTAAATTCGTCAAATCAAATTCTTTACATTTCAAGTCTTACATTAATTTCAATAAAACACATTTTATTTCTTATTAGAGAAATTCAATTTCACTTATTAATTTACTTAGTTACAATTTCAAAACTCAATTAATAAAGAAACTTAATTTCACTTATTCAAGAAGTTCAAATTTACTTACTAAAGAATTCAATTTTATTTAATTGTTAAATAATTCAACCTTATTTAATTATTAAATAATTTCAAAACTTAATTATTAACTAATTTCAAAACTTAATTATTAATAATTCCAAACTTAATAATTAAATTTTAAACAACATTCTTTCATCAACTGCTATGTTAATATTTTGTTTCAGATTATTACATATTAACATTTTCCTTTCATAAAAATTCAAATTCCAAATTCATTTCAAAACCTTATCATTTATTCAAATAGAATCTTTATTTTATTTTCAAATCAAATTATTGACCAATCGGGTTTATTTAATTTTCTATCCTAAGTCAAAGTTTTATTTGGGTATATATCATTTCAACCCGATTCCAATTCAATTCAAATCAAAACATAGCAAAGGGAACTTGCAGTGTGATAACCGGGATGGTGTCAAAGTAAATAAACAAGCAATAACAACAATCAATATCAATCAAATAATAAATTCAAATAATCCCGAAATAATCGTATTAATTCACATTGTTATTTGTGTAAATTAATATAATTATTTCTAGAATCTACACTATCATTTCATGTAGATTAAAGATTATTACACTAATATTTATACGGTTCTACACTTGCCATTTATTATTCGATTTCATACAATCATAAATTCAAATGATTCAAGGGTAATTAACCATTTCTACGTGTCAAATAATTAATCATTTAAGGGGTCATATTATTCAAATTAACTAATCAAATTCAACACATATGTCGATTCAAAATTTAACTGTCCTACGTCAAATTCGATTGCATAATATTTATCACTTTATACATTACAATTTAACATCCAATATAAACAACAAATAGTCAATCAATTATCAACCAAACAGGATTATTATCGTATAATTTACAAATAATGGTGTCAGATGTCACAGGTGAACTGGTACAGTTAATAGCATAAATAACAGTGTAATTAACTAACAACAACATATTTCAATTGTCGTTTCAATTGAAATCAAATTTAATAAATAAAAGAACGTTAATCGTGAGTGATTGCTCACCTTTCGAGGCTAGAGATGCACGAGAAGATGACACAGATACGTACACTGATACAGACATAGTGATTGAGTTACGAATCCAAGCAAAATAAATCGGCACGGATTCAACGATCAAAGATGATAATAGAAATCGATGAAATCAAATCAAAACATTCAACATAGCAACAAATAAAACATGTCATGCGTCAAAGTTTAACCATATAATTCTATGTGCTACCGAGATCGAAATTGTAACGACTCGCCACTCATTCTACAGAATGACGAATCATTATGAAGAAAGAAAGGGGTAGAAAATAGAAAAGAAGAGAAGAAAGAAAGAAACAACAACAACGATCTCACAGCGGAACGAATAAATTATATTAATAACATAAACTATTACATAGTATACAACAATTATCAGAGTTACACAGATACACATCACTTACTAGACAGTTATAAACATCTGTCTAGTTATTACAACTCAATACAATACACACACTATCACAGATATCAACACAGCGGAATACTATATCTACGAACGCCGAAGCCTCCTGCTCCATTGCTCCTCCAGAATATTCGTCAAAGCTAAACCTGAATCCCTTGGCTATTCGTAAAAATTTGAGTACCCAAGAGTTTATAAAACAGAAATAAACACTTGGGTCAGACATGGGTCTGGTGTGAGTAACAGGTTAAACTTGCTTAACTTCAAAACCTTTAGAAAGAAAAGGTATCACGTAAGACTCCCCACAAATAAACATGGGTAAGTTTTTACCTTACGCTAACCAAAACATTTGATAGGAAATCCAGTTATATTATAATAGGGTCTAGGGTTTTCAAATAAATATGAAATAGCTGAAACTGTTACATTATTAAATTCCAGCATACTAGCCACAAAGTGGGTTATACAATCAAAACCGTAAGGGCACGTAGGAAGAATGGGTTTCCATACAATGGCAGGGCTACTGGGGTACCGCCCATCACAGTACGTGGCCTAGATCACCGTACCGAGGAGTACGCTCGCTCCCCTGCAACACAAAGCCGGAACCATCCCTTACTGGATAATTCCGAACAAGATAACCCCGTAGTTGGCGCGACCAACCACACACTAAGCCGAATAAAAAGAAAAGGGACCTCTAGACAGGGATCTATCTTGCTCTCAGTGGGTGCTACCCACGAAGCCTTGCTGCACCTCCCCTGTTTTAGCCATTCCCGGTTGATGAGGCTTGAGGTTACGATTACCTTTAATCAGAACATATCACTTAGAATGCTCATCGTCCGCCTGACGATGTGCTGAAAGCATTCAATCCATACAAGTTTGTTCCGGGTTCGAACGAAACCGAAGGCATTATCTCGTTACACTCGTTTTGGAATCACCCTCAGAGTTAACGACAATAACCCTTGCACTCTGAATCTTCATCTTCACTTGAGATTCACGACCTATCGTTAATTTGGATCGATGTGGTATTCGGGTCTCCAGACCTGGAATTCCGGTATACGGAAACCCGATCCCGGTCTCATCGAAATCCAAAACGTATCTTTTAAGGGCCAAGTTGTTTTAAGGTTAAAACAATTCAATTCTTATCTATATACACAAAGATAGATAATTCAATAGATAATCTACATTATCATCCCAAACAGATAATTCACATTATCATTATAATTCAACCAAACATCCATATCATATATCAATCATATCTCATCAGAGATATCAAACAATGAAATACATTCAATCTCATTCATCCATCCTTAAGCAATGATTTATATCATCTAATTAATTTAAAGTGAATTAAACTAATTACTTCATTCTATAAATCCTGCTTACTTAATTATTAATTAAACCAATTAATTAATCATTACTCTAAATATCCATCTTAATTAATCATTCCTGATTAATTATACTTTAATTACTTTAAGTAATTAATCCCTAATTAATTTCACAAATTAATTAACTTAAACCATTTCAGTAATTTATCTTAAATTACTTCATTAATTAATTGTACTTAATTACATTAATCTTTAATTAATTACAATTAATTAATTACTTTAATCCTTTATTATTGATTAATTAATTTAATTAATCAATTCTTAATTACATCATTAATTATATTAATTAATTAATGATCCTTAATTACTTCTTATTTAATTACTCTATTTAAATTAATTACATTCAATAATTAATTAGTCACATTTATTAATCACCTTTGATTAATCTCATTTAGTAATTACTACTCTTAATTACTCTACTTCATAATTAATTAATCCTTAATTAATTATCCTTTAATTAATCCCTTGATTAATTTATTTAAAGTAATTAAACTCAAATTACTTTTATTAAATCATCTTTAGTTAATTACATCCACTAATTAACTTTAATTACTTTTCTAAGTAATTTATACTTCACTAATTACATTCAAGTGATTATCAATTTCCAAATCATTATCTTAAATTAATTTAACTAATTAATTTAAACTTATCAAATTTATTTAATTAATTACCTTAAGTAATTAATTTCTTTAATTACTTTCGTTAAGTAATTTATACTTAACCAATTTATATTAATTAATCTAATTGATTATCAAAAATTAATCACATTAATTAATTATTTAATAATTCCTAATTTATGATCTCTCATTAATTATTAACAATTCTTTAATTACTTTCTTTAAGAAATTTAGCTTTAATCAACTATTTATTAATTACAACTTAATAATTTCTTAATTACCAATTAATTTCTAATTACTAAATTAATTGCTTAATTAATCTTTAAATTAAAGTATTAACCTTTAACTACTTTAATTATTATTAACAAAGACTTTAAAACATTTTACTTTAAAATCTTACCTTAATTCATTTCAAATTAAAGATTTTAAATAAATTACAATTTAGCTTTAACCAATTTTAAATCCAATTTACAAAATCTTTTTAAATCCAAATGTTAAGAAACACTTAACATTTATAAAGAAAATTTATAAGATTTTAAACTATTTCATTAAATTCAAATCTTTTTAAAATATACTTTAAACAATTATTTGAAAACTTCCTTTTATTTCAAACTGGAATGCAGATTAAACTTTGATTCCAGATTAACTTTACATTTTTAAAACCTACTTACACTTAAATCTTCATTTTAAAAATTCAAACCTTTTAACCAATTTAAAATAGTTAAAACAATTTACATTTAAAAACTTATATTATTCCAAAGCTAAGATTCACACTAAATTAGATTCCAGATTAAACTTTGATTTAAACTTAGTTTAAATCTCTTCTTTACATTTTTAAAAATTTAGTTTTAAATTTAAAACTGACAGGTTTTAAAACCTGTAACACAGAAAGTTGACTCGAGCTTATACTATAATTGCTTCGAGTCCATCCTCACGATACTTCGAGTTACTCACGCTAAAAACTCGAGCAACTCAAAATCCTTCCCTCTGTTAAAACCCAAACTACACATTGATACGCTGATACTCGTTCACGTGCACACACGAGATGATCGCCTCTGAAAATCGATGACTACGCCAGCATATCGTCCACGACCATCCTTCACGATCCTGATCACCAGAACCACGAACAAACGCCTCAATCGAATTCGAGCATTACGATCACAATCTGGAACAGAACTTCGATCACCAGTTTCAACTTGCCTCGTCGATCGAGACCATCTGAAACCTCACCATCACGATCAGTTTTCCATCAACGATCCTTGATCCGATTCCAACCATCCCGGCCTTGACCGATTCACCATGGACTACGAAATTTCCCCGAGAACAACCTCAACAAAACTGTGCCTTAAACCCTAAATTACTCTCGTTCATCCTCCACAATGATTTATAAAATCAACGAGCATTTTTGTGATGATCCCCAACCACTTAGCAAACTATTACTCAAATCACGAGATCTGAAAACCCACCGATCACCAGAATTTCGACAAAACCCATTTCACGTTCATCTTACTAATTCTCGAGATATACCCAATTAAAAATCGTGATTCTTCTTTCAAAAATCATTAATTTGTATAAGGAATCAGTTTATAAACTTGAATTGATAAATAAAAATACTTAAATTTCCAGTTATTTAAACATGCACTGTTCTTCCTTTAGTTTCTAGAGACATTCATATATATTTTAACTTAATTATAATTTAAATACCAATCTATGATTAAATCATCAATTATTGTTTAAAATTTTAAATCATAACAATGCCTAGGTCCAGAGATACAAAATTTAAACCAAAACTGAGTTTGAAAACTGGGAACAGAGTATCATAGATAACATACATGCACACCAACATATATATACAAACATGCACAGAGATATACTTAAAACTATACTCACATATAACTTATTTTCAGAGATATGCATACAACCAGATCTTATAGAATACTTAAGCTTTTTAGAAAGTGTTACTCACCAATTTGAAGAAGAGGAACAAAGCCTTATTTTGAAATTGCTTTTAAACTTTAGAACTTGAATTGTCTTTGCTAGAAAATTTGCATGCAGACTTGATTTAATGAGATGTTGCTCTAAATCAGGTTACTTGCTTTTGACTTGAAAAGAAAAACAGGCTTTTGCTTCCATGGTTTTAAAGAAATGCAGTCTTGTTTGAAAATGCTTCCAAAAACAAAATTGCAGGCTAGAATTCCAGAACTTAAAAGAATTTGCAGGCTAAACTTAATTTAGATTCTGGAAAATGGGTTACAGGCTCTTGATTTTGAAATGAATTACAGGTTTTGTTTTTGGTTTTGAGGAGTTGATTACATATTTGTTTTGAGAAATTGTTTTTGAGTATACTTCAGGCTGAAACTTCTTATCTTTTGAAAAGAACAGGAAAGAAAAAGAATATGAGAAGTAGGCATAGGTTTATATAAGTTAATTTGTAGTTTATTAAAAATAAAAGAAAACAAAAATTTAAAAACTTGACATTTGGCACTTACATAGTATTATTAGTGTACACTTGTTTAAACAAGCCTTAATATGATAACACTTGTATTTTTAAATAATTTGTATTTATTTAAATGTAAATAAAATGCCTTTCTTTATTAATTCAATACTTATGTATATATATATAAAGTATTTTAAAGAAAATAAAACCAATTATGTTTATAAGTAAAAGTTTATACATATACTTTAAAATCCAAATATTTTAAATATCTATCTTTGAATTTCAAAACTAATATACATTCAAATTCAAATTATATTTAAAATCCAATTTAAAGTCAAGTTATATACATACATATATAACTACACATTTAATTTGAAATAACAATTCTATTAAAATCTATTTATTTCCATAAATAAAACAATACACTATTAATAATGTATTTCAAAACTTATCTATCTATATATATACTCTTAAATCTTATTTATTAAGCAATATTTAAAAAGAAATAAAATAGTCCTTATTATAAATTTTATTTTAAAACCATATAGTTATTTATTTAAATAACTTTGAAAAGCTAATATTAAATAAATCATAATTTCCACATTTATCAAAATATATTAGAAATTTAAAAACAAGATTTTATTTATTTATTAACTTTCAAATCAAAGGCAATCGATTTACAATATATACTCATATATATATTATAGATAGAAATCATTTTATTAACTTATAAAAGATAAAATTCACCAATTAAATATTTATTAGATTATTAACCAATTCAAATTTAATTATCAAAGATTAACAAATCAATTTAATTATTTAAACAGATTATTAAATTGATATTGCCCATAAATTTCCGGGATATTACAGAAATGGTCTCAAATTTGGTATGAATAAAGATCAAAACGTGTATTTCAAACTGCAAAAGAATCACTTGATTTGGACAAGAGACGAGAAAAGTTACGATGTCACGAACATAGACTCAGGCCATGCTGCGACAGTCAAATGTTCAGGTTTGAAAACCCCTCTGGGTCTGACTTTCAGGTAAGAAACAGAGGACTAAACCACCTCGTATGAAGCTAAAATTTTATATACAAAAAGTAGGAAACTTTATTTTTTTAAACAAAAAG
The DNA here is from genome assembly GCA_030737815.1 of Allium fistulosum. Lineage (NCBI taxonomy): Eukaryota > Viridiplantae > Streptophyta > Magnoliopsida > Asparagales > Amaryllidaceae > Allium > Allium fistulosum. The sequence goes on along the minus strand of CM060905.1, from coordinate 873,589,575 downwards.
GGAATCACTGTATTCCGACGTAAGACGGAAGAGATACGATGCGTCAAACAAGAACTCAGGTCGTGTTTGCAGTAGTGTAAAATAATTTCAAGAACAAAAGAACAACTGCCTGGGTCTAACTTCCAGATCCTCGACCACTAATCAAACGATGTCGGATTTTGCTAAAATTTGTCAGGCATAAACTAGGTAACTTTGACTTCTTTTTAAAAATAGAATCAATCCATTCCGATAAAACATGAGTGAGATATGATATCGTGAACATGAAGTCTAACTGCTGTTCAAAAAAAAATAAAAAAAAATAAAATAAAATAAACATGCAAACTAGACCACTATATATAACTTATATATAAAGAATAAAGAAGAATCTCTTGCAGAACTTATATAAATTACAAAACAGGTTATAATTTTTTTTATATAAGCTTCTATATGGTTATGTTGACATTCAATACAATATTGTTAAAAATAAAATATATGCATGCAAACTACTTTATATACTGACATATATATCATTGTAAAATACAAAGTACGTATATACTATCATATTATATAACTAGCATACCTATGTAGAACAACTTATTAAAATATACTATCTGTTATAATTTAAACTGTAGGCTATGAAACAAAGAAATAAAGCAACCTGTAGAAATATATATAGCTTACATAAAATATACTTCTTCTTCTTCGAATAATTTGACAGCAGTTTCATAAACAATACTTTAAACTTGAATCTATAAAATGCTATAATATTATAAACTATAACAACTCAACTTCCCAAAATGTAATTATAAACGTACTTACAACATATTTTATAAACATAAACATACCAAGGTGTTAGCAACTTATATTTCTATAAATATATACACTGCCGAAAATAGATGCAAGAATACATAAAGCGACATATGTAAAAACTTATAAAATGGCCAGACTTTATACATAAACTTTTTTTTTACAGAAAATAGAAATAAGCTTTTATACATAAATGTATTCTGATATATAACTTATTGTAAAAACCCAATGTTGCCATGGGAGGCTATGGTGACTGCCATGAAAAACGTGACTGAGTGGGAAGTGGGGATGGAGACAACGAGGTGGTTTGTGGTGACGGGTTGAAGGTGGAACGGATGGTTGTGAATCAGTGGAGTAATGGGTTATTGGCGGGCTGTGTGCTTTTCGATGGTGTTCTGGCAGTGGTTGGTGGAAGTTTGGTGCTGGTCGAGGGAGGTGGAACAGTGGCGGAGGGTGGTGTACTGACGCGGATGTGGTAGTGATGGACAAAGGTGGAAGGTGGTCAGGGATCAGACGGAGGTGGCTACACTGCGAGGCAGCAGTGTTCGGCAGAGGGCCGGTGGTAGGTCAGTAGATGGGTTCGGCTTGCCGTGGGGCGGAGGTAAGGCGGCGATGGGCTGTTGAGGAGATGGTCATTGGCCATGGCCATGGATGTGGAAGGTGGAGTATGGATGCCTGCTCACTTGCAGCAAAGAAAAGCAAGAGACAATGAAGAGGTAGCTGGGAATATTTTCAATGAAGAGGTTTAAAAAAAATTAGAAGAAAGAAAATGAAATGGCGCCAGCTCATAAACGTTGAACCATGTAAATGAAAAATGAGACAGATAATAAAGTTTCACGTTGGGAATAATATAGTTATGCGTTGAAAATAATATAGTTATACGTTGGAAATGGTTAAAGTAGGAATTATTAAATTCTAGAGATTTGAACGTAGTGACCATTTGCATTCAACAGCCTGGAACATTGAATAGTCACTGAATATCAAACCTCTAAAATGTTTACTGATACAGATATCCGATTTCACTGATTTCGTAGCATATCAGACTTTAAAACGCGGAATTGAATATACCGTAGAGATCAGCACGACGAGGCGATCAAAACGGTATACAGATACCAGTGGTACGATTGAATTAAAAATTTTCAAATTTTCTACTTGCGGAAAATGCAAGAAAAACATAGAAAAATAAGATCGACGGAGCTAAAGAAGTCCGAATTTGAAAAAACGAAAAATGAAATCTTGCTCAGAAGATGGTTTAGAATTTTTCTATGTAAAAATATTTAGGTTTCGGAAACATTTTATTTTCATCGCTTTTTTAACTGATTAAATTGAAGTAAATTTACGCGCGAAATAAACTTTTATATTTTTGGACGAAAATTTACCAATTGCTATGTTTAACTAAATGCATTCCAAATATCAAATTTATATTTCAAAATTTTATCGTTTAAAATTTCACAAAATTTCAACTAATTACGTTATTAAAACAGTTGAAATTTAAGGGTCGTTACACTCTCCCCTACTCAAAACTTTTCGTCCCCGAAAAGGAACGAGGTAGGAGAATAGAAACAACCAGAAAGAAAAACAGATTCGAAATACAAAATAACAATTAATTTAAACCATATAAATTCAAATTTAAATTAATTGATATTCAATAATTGATTTAATCCATTTGATTTCACTAAAAGCAATCTCAACTATTTCTAAATTCATTATCTTATTATCCCATTTTCTTCAATTTACAATTTCTAAAACCATAAATTTTGAATAGTCTTTTATTATAATCATATTTTCTTCAACAATTTTAAATTCTTCTTTATTCCAAATTACTGTTAAATTTATTCTACTTAATATATCTACTCACATATATTTAACCCATATAAATTAATTTAAAACATAAAAGTTTCAATTTAAATTAATTTACATCTATTAATTTCTTTTAAATTCAAGGTATTTTCATATGTTGATCAAATTTCAATTTATTAATTCTTTCAAAACAAATTTATTAATTCTTTCAAAACAAATTTATTTCATTATTAACTGAGTTTACTTATTATCCTATCTAACTCTATTAACATCTTTATAATCAAAATTTAGTGTATAACATTTATTATAAACACTCAAATTTTATTTATAAATTCAATTTATCTTATATATTATCCAATTACATATTCAACTTCTGAATGATTTAGGTAAGTTGTATTAGAATGCAGTTGAACAATATACAAATAAAATTTTCCCAATTCAATTATTCAAGTTTAAATATTTATTCCAAATTTTGGTTTTATTTATAATTAAAATCATCCTTTAACAAAATTTAAGAATTAGATTTCTGATTAACTTTAAACAATTTAGAGATATATATAATATATTTATATCAAATCAAATTAAATTTTAAAATAAGATACCTATATATTTGAATCAAAATATACTGAAGAAATTCAAATCAAAATATTTTTTTTTCCTCAAAACAAAACCGTAGCAAAGCTACAGAATGGTTTCTCCACTTCGAAACTCGAAAATGAATGTCGATGATGCGGCCGCCATCACCGAAATTATTTTCCAGCGATAAAGAGAAGAGCACTGATTTCAACGTTTTAAAATTCTTTGAAAACGATTTCTATTTGAAAATATTTTAAATACTATACACTTAAAACTTAAAAACCAAATTGAAATCACCCAAAAATTTAAATTCTCAAATTCTTGATTTAAATACATTTCAGATTTCAAATTTGCATTATAGCCAAGTTTATAACTTCAATTATTTATATTGCAATAGTCAATTGTTTACAAAACAATAAATGGTAATCAAATATTATCACTCCAACAATTAATTTATTACAGTTTGGTTGAAGAAAAGTTCATACTTATATATATAGTAAAATCATACAAACTTTATTTTATTTTCCAAATTTGAAAACACCATTGTGTCAGCTTGCTCTGCTCAAGTGTTTTGGAAATCCTATCGATAGCGTTGATCAGACGAATCGACCGGAAACCCAAATCAACCTCAACAACTCAAACAACACAGCATATATTTAAAGCATTTATATATATTAGTTTACAAATACATTTCTTTGCTCGACGATACAGGAATGAATTTTCAAAATAAGGATAGGGTTTCAAATTTGATGGACTTAAATCAAAGAGAAATTTGATTCGAAGATAAGTTCGAAACAAGATATGATGATTAATAGCAAAGTAGGAAGATTGATAAGTTTATATATATCGCGGGCAACCTTAACCGGGTCGACCGTGACTTCAAGAATAAGATCGTTGTAGAATTCCGAGGTAAATCGACATTCGATCTCAAGAAATAAAATTCAGGTATAGTAGGAGATAGATAGCATCGTAAACCGAGGATACAGAAATCTCCGGTAAATCAATGCCTATTGTAAAGGAGTTTCACCCCTTTACAAATCATTCGAAGATTGGCGAGACCGTCGATTTATTATAGATATCATTCAAAATGGAGTTATGGGGTGCTCCAGAATTGAAAGAAGACGAATAGTGAGGGACACGAATGAATTTTTGGAACCGCAGTGAACGTTCCAAAATTCAAAGGAATCGAGTCAAAAGGAAGAGATTGAAACTCGAATGAGAGTGATTCTGTAAATACATTTACCCTATATGTTAAGTTTTGCCTAGAGCTACCAAAGCTCTGATACCAACTGTAACGACCCGGTATTTTCAACCATTCGCATCCGCATATGTCGGACTTGAATAATTCAAAATACCGCGTTGTTAATTTAAATTTGGAAAAACTGAACATATACAGTAAATAAATAATCACAGATCACAGACACAGAGTAATAAATGCAGCGGAAATAAAAGAGATAGTAGTTCATGAAGCTACTATGTAAATGTATAAGTTACATCAGAGTTAAACCAGATACAACGGAAGAGTAATACGATACATCAGATACAAATTAGAATACATCACTGGAATCATCGAATACTGAAAGCAGAATAGATGGCTCGATCATCAAGCAAAGCTCCAACTTCAAAGGTGAGTCTCGAATACTGGTACACTCAGTCTGACCCGAGCGTACAGAAAACACAAAACACTCGAGTCAGGATTAACATTCTTATATCAATAAATCCAACTCAAGTGAAATAGCAATTGAAATACAAGTAACTCAAAGGACGTTTAGAATAACCATCCTTTAAGGATCCGTTAAACTATCTACTATGTAGTAGTGTATGATAAGTAGATAATGTCTATCAGTAATATAAAGTATCAAAATAGTGTTAAGGCGTTACCATTATCCCCCTTAACACATTTTATATAAGAGTTATAGTCTATACAGCACTGTAAACTCCACCGTAAACTAGTGGGCTATCAGGGAGTACTCCATAGGTATAACACAAAACAAATCGTAGTGGACGCGTATAGGGATACAAGTATGACAAGGAACATGAGGCAATACCCAAGGTAGTGAAACTACCGTTTGCCTGATCCGGACTGGTGAGAACGCATCTCCACAGCGATCGCAACACCGCGAAACAACACTCCCAAAATCAAGAGTGCACCAATCGACAACAAGTAATGAGTAGTTTTCGAAGAAGTGTGTTCGCTCGAGGTAGCTAGCCCCCATTTGGCCCGGAACGGCTCCTGTTTTAGTCATTTCCAATTTGACACAAGTGTCAAGGATATCCATTATCGTTCTCTTTCTTCAGTCATCACGTACATCATTCCAACCACTTCATTCTGGATCACACTCCGCGTGTAGTTATTAAAGTGGTTTTCGGTTTAGATAGTGAGTACGTCCCTAACCGATTCCGGTCTCTTTAATAACTTCCGTAATTATTACACCGATTGATCGTTTAATAAATTTCAAAACCAAATCAATTACAATTTCAATTAGAATTTGTAAATCAACATTTCATTTGTCTTTCTAAAACAATTTCCATAATTTATGTTTCAAAACTTCCAAATTATCATTCCAAAATCTTATAATTCAATTTCAATCTTTATTTAAAACAATTCAAATATCGATTTAAATTCGTATATAAGTTTCATTTCGAAATCATTTAAAATCGATTTAATTTAACATTCAAATCAATTTAAATCCATTTATCGATTTCATTCAATATTCGTTAAGTAAATTTATCATTCAAACAATTTCTATTTAATTTTCAATTCACTAAATCAATTACTTAAGTTCAACTCCATTATATCAAAACTTCAAATTGAATTAAATTAAATTCATCAAATCAAATTCTTTACATTTCAAGTCTTACATTAATTTCAATAAAATACATTTTATTTCTTATTAGAGAAATTCAATTTCACTTATTAATTTACTTAGTTACAATTTCAAAACTCAATTAATAAAGAAAATTAATTTCACTTATTCAAGAAGTTCAAATTTACTTACTAAAGAATTCAATTTTATTTAATTGTTAAATAATTCAACCTTATTTAATTATTAAATAATTTCAAAACTTAATTATTAACTAATTTCAAAACTTAATTATTAATAATTCCAAACTTAATAATTAAATTTTAAACAACATTCTTTCATCAACTGCTATGTTAATATTTTGTTTCAGATTATTACATATTAACATTTTCCTTTCATAAAAATTCAAATTCCAAATTCATTTCAAAACCTTATCATTTATTCAAATAGAATCTTTATTTTATTTTCAAATCAAATTATTGACCAATCGGGTTTATTTAATTTTCTATCCTAAGTCAAAGTTTTATTTGGGTATATATCATTTCAACCCGATTCCAATTCAATTCAAATCAAAACATAGCAAAGGGAACTTGCAGTGTGATAACCGGGATGGTGTCAAAGTAAATAAACAAGCAATAACAACAATCAATATCAATCAAATAATAAATTCAAATAATCCCGAAATAATCGTATTAATTCACATTGTTATTTGTGTAAATTAATATAATTATTTCTAGAATCTACACTATCATTTCATGTAGATTAAAGATTATTACACTAATATTTATACGGTTCTACACTTGCCATTTATTATTCGATTTCATACAATCATAAATTCAAATGATTCAAGGGTAATTAACCATTTCTACGTGTCAAATAATTAATCATTTAAGGGGTCATATTATTCAAATTAACTAATCAAATTCAACACATATGTCGATTCAAAATTTAACTGTCCTACGTCAAATTCGATTGCATAATATTTATCACTTTATACATTACAATTTAACATCCAATATAAACAACAAACAGTCAATCAATTATCAACCAAACGGGATTATCATCATATAATTAACAAATAATGGTGTCAGATGTCACAGGTGAACTGGTACAGTTAATAGCATAAATAACAGTGTAATTAACTAACAACAGCATATTTCAATTGTCGTTTCAATTGAAATCAAATTTAATAAATAAAAGAACATTAATCGTGAGTGATTGCTCACCTTTCGAGGCTAGAGATGCACGAGAAGATGACACGGATACGCACACTGATACGGACATAGTGATTGAGTTACGAATCCAAGCAAAACAAATCGGCACGAATTCAACGATCAAAGCTGATAACAGAAATCGATGAAATCAAATCAAAACAATCAACATAGCAACAAATAAAACATGTCCTGCGTCAAAGTTTAACCATATAATTCTATGTGCTACCGAGATCGAAATGGTCTGAAATTTGGTTTGAATAAATATCAAAACTTGTATTTCAAACTGCAAAAGAATCACTTGATTTGGACAAGAGACGAGAAAAGTTACGATGTCACGAACATAGACTCAGGCCATGTTGCGACAGTCAAATGTTCAGGTTTGAAAACCCCTCTGGGTCTGACTTTCAGGTAAGAAACAGAGGACTGAACCACCTCGTATGAAGCTAAAATTTTATATACAGAAAGTAGGAAACTTTATTTTTTAAAACAAAAAGGGAATCACTGTATTCCGACGTAAGACGGAAGAGATACGATGCGTCAAACATGAACTCAGGTCGTGTTTGCAGCAGTGTAAAATAATTTCAAGAACAAAAGAACAGCTGCCTGGGTCTAACTTCCAGATCCTCGACCACTAATCAAACGATGTCGGATTTTGCTGAAATTTGACAGGCATAAACTAGATAACTTCGACTTCTTTTTAAAAATAGAATCAACCCATTCCGATAAAACATGAGTGAGATATGATATCGTGAACATGAAGTCTAACTGCTGTTCAAAAAATAAAATAAAATAAAATAAAATAAACATGCAAACCAGACCACTATATATAACTTACATATAAAGAATAAAGAAGAATCTCTTGAAGAACTTATATAAATTACAAAACATGTTATAATTTTTTTTTATATAAACTTCTATATGGTTATGTTGACATTCAATACAATATTGTTAAAAATAAAATATATGCATGCAAACTACTTTATATACTGACATATATATCATTGTAAAATACAAAGTACTTATATACTATCATATTATATAACTAGCATACCTATGTAGAACAACTTATTAAAATATACTATCTGTTATAATTTAAACTGTAGGCTATGAAACAAAGAAATAAAGCAACCTGTAGAAATATATATAGCTTACATAAAATATACTTCTTCTTCTTCGAATATTTTGACAGCAGTTTCATAAACAATACTTTAAACTTGAATCTATAAAATGCTATAATATTATAAACTATAACAACTCAACTTCCCAAAATGTAATTATAAACGTACTTACAACATATTTTATAAACATAAACATACCAAGGTGTTAGCAACATAAATTTCTATAAATATATACACTGCCGAAAATAGATGCAAGAATACATAAAGCGACATATGTAAAAACTTATAAAATGGCCAGACTTTATACATAAACTTTTTTTTACAGAAAATAGAAATAAGCTTTTATACATAAATGTATTCTGATATATAACTTACTGTAAAAACCCAATGTTGCCATGGGAAACTATGGTGACTGCCATGAAAAACGTGACTGAGTGGGAAGTGGGGATGGAGACAACGAGGTGGTTTGTGGTGACGGGTTGAAAGTGGAACGGATGGTTGTGAATCGGTGGAGTAATGGGTTATTGGCGGGCTGTGTGCTTTTCGATGGTGTTCTGGCAGTGGTTGGTGGAAGTTTGGTGCTGGTCGAGGTAGGTGGAACAGTGGCGGAGGGCGGTGTACTGACGCGGATGTGGTAGTGATGGACAAAGGTGGAAGGTGGTCAGGGATCGGACGGAGGTGGCTACACTGCGAGGCAGCAGTGTTCGGCAGAGGGCCGGTTGTAGGTCAGTAGATGGGTTCGGCTTGCTGTGGGGCGGAGGTAAGGCGGCGATGGGCTGTCGAGGAGATGGTCATTGGCCATGGCCATGGATGTGGAAGGTGGAGTATGGATGCCTGCTCACTTGCAGCAAAGAAAAGCAAGAGACAATGAAGAGGTAGCTGGGTATATTTTCAATGAAGAGGTTTAAAAAAATTATAAGAAAGAAAATGAAATGGCGCCAGCTCATAAACGTTGAACCACGTAAATGAAAAATGAGACAGATAATAAAGTTTCACGTTGGGAATAATATAGTTATACGTTGGAAATAATATAGTTATACGTTGGAAATGGTTAAAGTAGGAATTATTAAATTCTGGAGATTTGAACGTAGTGACCATTTGCATTCAGCAGCCTGGAACATTGAATAGTCACTGATATCAAACCTCTAAAATGTTTACTGATACAGATATCCGATTTCACTGATTTCATAGCGTATCAGACTTTAAAACGCGGAATTGAATATACCGTAGAGATCAGCACGACGAGGCGATCAAAACGGTATATAGATACCAGTGGTACGATTGAATTAAAAAATTTCAAATTTTCTACTTGCGGAAAATGCAAGAAAAACACAGAAAAATAAGATCGACGGAGCTAAAGAAGTCCGAATTTGGAAAAACGAAAAATGAAATCTTGCTCAGAAGATGATTTAGAATTTTTCTATGTAAAAATATTTAGGTTTCGGAAACATTTTATTTTCATCGCTTTTTTAACTGATTAAATTGAAGTAAATTTACGCACGAAAAAAACTTTCATATTTTCGGACGAAAATTTACCAGTTGCTATGTTTAACTAAATGCATTCCAAATATCAAATTTATATTTCAAAATTTTATCGTTTAAAATTTCACAAAATTTCAACTAATTACGTTATTAAAATAGTTGAAATTTACGGGTCGTTACAATTATCAACCTTTTATTTAAATAAATGTAAAAATAAATATAATTTATCAAAGTGCTAAATTTGTGGGTCGTTACATCCATGCTCACAAAGGAGGATAGCAACGTCATGCGCACACACAAGCAGCTCAATACAATGCACAGCCAGTTCAAAAGCACAAAGCAATGCACAAGCCAAACTTATGTGTACAAGGCAATTTCAAGTGCAAGTGCACATACAGATCGGATTCAAGTACTAGGCATACACACAAGCATGCAATATATGAGGGTATATGGGAGCATCTCTAGTGGATACAAGGCTAAATACGGTTGAGCTCATCTAGACTAGCAAACAAATGAATATCAGGAGCAGTAATACACTCAAACAATGAACTTATGTGCATCACAAAGATGAAATAGCAAAGGCAAGTACATGTCACAACACATAAGCTAGGACAAGCACATAAGAATCAAGTCAAACTCAATGTCAGGTACAACACAGCCATGTCCAACCAATAAATTCACATATAATCATTCAAGCACAATGTAACAACCCTAGTTTTGAAGATTACCTGTTAAGTTATAATTTAATATTGTAAATTAAAATAAAATTGGAAATTTTAATTGTTTATTTGGAATAAATAATGAATTTTGAAAATAAAATGAGAAAATAAAGTTTGGAACTTTATTTTATCTATTTGAGTTAATAATGATTGGAAAATGGGTTTTATTTATAGAAAATGCAATAATTGTATTAATTATTGCCAATTACTTCTTTTAATAATTTTTAAAAGAAGCATGAGATTTTTAAAGGTTGTCTATTTAAATAAAAAGATGAAAATTGGTTTAAAAATGAGTTTAATTATAAATTTGAGTTTAAAATGGTTTAAAAATATTTTTTCCCTAAGTGAGAAAGGTATTTTTGTGGAATTTTAGAAGTTAAAAATAGAGTTTTATTCATTTATTTGAGTAAATAGTGTATTTTTGAAAAATAAAGGGATTTAATAATAATAATGTTTTAAACATAAAAATTAATCTTTTTTATAGTGTAAAAAAATTATTTCATGTGTATGTAAATTTACAAATTTTGTTTGGTTGAAAATTGGAAGGAAAATGACTTTGTTTTGTAAATTAGTGTATATAAGAATGCATTTGGTTTTTATGTTAAGTAATTAATTTAGGCCATCATACTTTATTTTATTTTATTGGTCCATTAAGCCCATTAGCACTTAATCTGGTTTGAGAAGGTGAGAAAAAGATGACAGTACGTTCCTTTTACTCTTCCTTCTTCCTCTTTTTGGAAATAGAAATACAATAAAACCCAACTCCATTTTCTCCAACCCTAGGTTTTAAACTCAATTTCTTCAATGCAAACCGAAATCCTTTACAAGTTAGAGTATTATTAAAAGGTAATCTCACTCCAAAACTTTACAATTTCATCAAATTCCTATTTTTAGAAGTAGGTTTTTCTAATTTACTGTTATCTCCTTCTTGCATGTATTGTTTTAAGTCTGTACAGGTTATTTGAAATTAGAATCTCCTCAAAGCTTGCCTCTTTTAACATAAATTTGAGGTTTGATGATCTCTAACAGCAAGGTGAGTTTGTTAACTCACAATCTCTAGCAAATCAAAGTGGCAAATTGCTTGATTCTGTGAAAAACGAGTTACTGTAATCGTTTTCTGTTTATACTTTACTTCTCTGTGTAAAACAGTTTTATGTTGTCTCTTCGAATGACTGTAACTTGAGATGTAACAACCCGCATATTTAGAAGTTTTGAATATTTAAATATTTTATTTAAATATAGAATCGTTAATCGGATTAAAGTCCGAAAGGCTACTTTTTGCAAACAGTCGAATTGGGACTCGAGACCACCTCCATTGAGTCCAAAATGGCATTTGCGACTTTTTTAAGTATAAACATCGATATATTTGAAGTAAGTTGAATTTTGCTATTTTCTATTGGGCTTTGAGTTTGGGTTTCACCCCAACTCTTTCTATAACCTAGTTCAGCCCTCCCCTCTCCTCTTCACTTCATTTCTATTTTCTCTAACACTCAAGTAAAACTGAAAATGGGGAGAGGAATGAGAAATTAAAATCCTAAATCCTAGTTTGTTTAGCAAATCCAAGTTTTTAGCTCCAAATTCAAAGGGAAACTATTGGTAAGCATCTCTACCTTCTTCTCCAACTCAATCTCTCTTTAAATTCAGAAATTTCCTAAACCTAACTTTGGAAATGTTCTTCTTTTGAGCTTAGATTCAAGCTTCTTGAGTTGAGATTGAAGAGTGGTTGATTCTCCTTTGTTTTCAAGCTTCTTCTTCCTTGTTTTTGCGTAAAAGGTGAGATTTTTTATCTCACATCTATGTCTATAACTATCCTTGGTTGCTTGGTATGAATTCCTAACACTAATTCATGTTTATTTGCTTTCGATTTGGATTGAATTGGTGAATTGTTAAATTTTGGGTTTTGGAATCCAATTTGCTAAAAATCCAACCTTTGATGTTTGAACACATTAGTGGAGCATTTCGGAGGGCCATACAAGGCTGGGTTGTCGAAAGGCGTAAATCCTCAGTCGGAGTTGCTCAAATTCGTCGCTTCTGTCGTGTATCGAACTTGCCCCCAAAAGGGGGCTAGATTGGCCCAGAACGTGAAAAACGTTCTTCACCAGACGTCTGCAGGTAAGCTCAGACGTCTGGAGTCTGCTTCAGGGAACTTCCTGAAACTTACTGCAGACGTCTGAGCTTATAATCCAGACGTCTGGAGTATGTTATTTTACCTTTTGTGTTGAGTTTCCAAATTTTTATCGATTCTTGTTTCTCCAAATTGTTGTTATCACCTTTGTTGACTTTGATAACTTCTTTTTTGGGATTTCGGGAATATCCATTTTGATGGATTCGGTATCGATTTCTTTGGATTTGATTCACGTCTTCATATGTGAATTTTGGTGATTGATTGTTTCTACAATCATTTCTGTGATTTGTCACTTTGAAATATAAAGGTTTTTTTATACTAGTAGTAAATATTCAAACTCTTTTACAAAGATGATTTCAACTCTATTTTTAAATATAAAGCTTGTTTTCAAAACCGTTTTCCAATCTATTAGTATATACAAACCTTTACCTCATTCGAATGAGAAAAGATAATTAAACGGCTTAGCAAAACAAGTGGTATGAAACGCTTGCGTTTACTTCGTCGGTTAATTTATGGACTTGTTCGAGTGAAAACCTTGTGACAACTTTGCGAGTGGAAATCTACACTTTGTTCGTAAATATTTAAGTTAAGCAAGTGGTTATGGGACATGAAGCTAAACTCTTATATTTACTGGCTTAGTGTAATTCACACTTTTTATGGATCAGTGATGATCATTTTGTGATTTAGACTAGCGATGTGCGATGTCTATTTGTCTACGAGGGAGACTAAACCCCATTTCTGTGGAACTTCGGTTCAATTTGGTGGGATAGCGACCCGTGGTCTTCGGACCGTTTATGGAGCTTCGGCTCAATTTTTATGGTTAGCGACCATGGAATAGCGTTCCATTTGTGATACACGTGTTGGTGAGTTTTCATGCTCCCGTTTATGATAGGCCTTCCCTTCCTTTGTGATTTTTGGATTTCTATTTGATGATTTCTAGAATTTGTGTGTTTCACCTCTTCATGTGATTGGCAATTATATGTTTGTCAATATTTGTGGTATGGTGAATAAAATAAAGAATATGACATTCTTTTTGGTGCTTTGAGATTTATGAGATGTTGTATGATTTTGTTGTTGTTTATATCATATTTGTTCTAGTGTGACAATATCGTTATCATACGTTCTTATTGTATCTCTGCTTATATCTCATTCCTTTATCTGATATTTATAACTAGACTGATCCGTTTATTATTTTCTTATTAAATAATACTCGGGTCAGACCGAGATGTTACAGGTGCTTCTGCTTGACTCCTTATCTGGAATCACCTTCTGACTTTTGCCTAACTACATTATATTTGTAGTTTTTGTTGTTATACATTTGAGATGTAGACTCCTTGATGTATACTTATTCTTTTGTCTAGCACTTGTAACTATTCTTTTCTGATATTGTGGATCTTGATTGACCACTACTCTGATGCACACTTTTATGTGTTAATTTCATATCTGTTTCCGCCTTTGTGATATGAATGTCTGTGACTGATTTGTGTTATGTTTATTTCTATATTTGTTTCCGAAGGCCTCATAGCCACTGTGTGGTAGCTTTGAGTTTGTATCGGTATGCCGGATTTCCTCTTGAAATGAAATGCATGTTATACTATCTGACATATCGATGCTCGCACAAGGCAATTGCACAGATGGTCGCTCCTCAACAGCCTTATTCTTCGCTCTAGTCGACGGCATTACCCAGTAGTGTTCTTGTCTAGCGTGAGCATAGAGATGGGGCGTCACATGAGATTCCGACAATGAAATGCTGCCGGATTTCTTTTATTTGGTAGCTTAGATGTTGTATTATGTGACGCCCCACCTCTATACCCACGCTAGTCAAGGACACTACGGGGTAATGCCGTCAACTAGCACGGAGAATAAGGCTGTTGAGGAGCGACCATCTTTGATAATTGCTTTGTGCGAGTACCGATATGCCAAATAAAAATACAACTTTTCATATAAGGAGGAAATCCGACATACCGATACAAACTCAAAGCTATCACACAGTGGCTATATATAATCTTCGGAAACAAATATAGAAATAAACATAACACAAATCAGTCACAGACAATTCATATCACAAAGGCGGAAATAGATACGAATATAACACATGAAAGTGTACATCAGAGTAGTGGTCAAATAAGATCCACAATAACACAAAAGAATAGATACAAGTGCAAGACATAAGATTAGTTATACAACATGGAGTCTACATCTCAAATGTGTACAACCAAAAACTACTAAACTAAAGTGGTTAGCCAAAAGTTAGATGATGGTTCCAGATAGGAAGTCAAGAGGAAGCACCTGTAAAATCTCAGTCTGACCCGAGTATTATTTAAGAAGAAAATAATAAACGGATCAGTCTAGCTATAATTATCAGATAAAATGAGATATAAGAAGAGATATAATAAAAACGTATGATAACCAAGAATGTCATACTGCGACAAGTCTACATAGAAAATCAACTAAAGGCATACAATATCTCAAGAATCTCATAGCATCAAAAGAATGTCATATTCTTTATTTAATTCACCAAGCCACAATAAAATGACATACTCATCAATGTCAATGGTAAAAGCTGGTGAAACATAAATTCCAGAAATCACAACGAGAAATCCAGAAATCACAAGAAAAGAGGATGGCCAATCCTATAAAAATGAGCCAGAGCTCCTCCTGACAGGGTATAGTCCCCCATTGCGGACTTTGAGCCGAAGCTCCTCCTGATGAGCCGAAGCTCCTCCTGATGAGCCGAAGCTCCTCCTGATGAGCCGAAGCTCCTCCTGATGAGCCGAAGCTCCTCCTGACAGGGTATAGTCCCTCATTGCGGACTTTGAGCCGAAGCTCCTCCTGATGAGTCGAAGCTCATTAAAACGAGGAACAATCCTCCACGTGGACAAAGAGACATCGCACATTGCTAGTCTAAACCATAAAATGATCATCATTGATCATCAAGAAGTGTCGATTACACTAAGCTAGTAAATATAAGAGTTTAGCTTCATGTCCCATAACCACTTGCTTAACTCAAATATTTACGAACAAACTGTAGATCTCCACTAGAAAATTGTCACAAGAGTCTCAATTGAACAAGTCCATAAATTAACCAACGAAGTAAACGCAAGCGTTTCATACCACTTGTTTTGCTAAGCCGTTTAATTAGATTTTCTCATACGAATGAGGTAAAGGTTTATATATACTAATAGATTGGAAAACGGTTTTAAGAAACGAGCTTTGATATTGAAAATAGATTGAAATCGTTTTAATGAAAGGGTTTTGATATTTAATACTAGTATAGAAAACCTTTATATTTTGAAGTGACAAATCATAGAAGTGATTGTAGAAACAATCAATCATAAAAATTCACATTCGAAGACGTGAATAAAATCCAAAGAAATCGATACCGAATCCATCAAAATGGATATTCCCAAAAATCCCGAAGAAAAGAAGTCATCAAAGTCGGTAATAAATGATAACAACAAAAGGGAAACAACACGAATCGATTAAAGTTGGAAATTCAAACAAATAGGCAATATAGGAAAAATTGGCAAATAGGAGCAGGTCGGTCAACCTGCTCACTGAGTTCGGTTGACCGGACCAGAGGCAGAAATTCTCGGGTAGCAGGTCGGTCGACCGGACCCTGAGGTCGGTCGGCCGAAGCCTGTAACCTGCACTCCCCAAAACAGAGGCAGGGAAATGCTAGAATAACAAGTCGGTCGACCGGACCCTGAGGTCGGTCGGTCGACCGGACCCTGAGGTCGGTCGACCGGAGCCTGTTTCCAGCACTCCCATGC
Source organism: Allium fistulosum (assembly GCA_030737815.1). Classification (NCBI taxonomy): domain Eukaryota; kingdom Viridiplantae; phylum Streptophyta; class Magnoliopsida; order Asparagales; family Amaryllidaceae; genus Allium; species Allium fistulosum. Next base: position 873,573,178 of record CM060905.1, on the reverse strand, counting down.
CAATCAAATGAATGCCAATCCCTTCCGAAATGCAATCGGTCGAGCAACGGCACTAAGGGTTTACGCCCATCGACTACCCGACCATATAAGCTCTTCGATTCATCACCAAAAACATGATCAAAACATCAAAGTTAGGATTTTCAAAGAATTGAACTCAAAACACTAAAAATTGGAATATTCACCAAATCAATCCAAACCAAAAGCAATGGCACAAGAATAAGTGTTAGGAATTCATACCTAACAATCGAAGATAGTTATAGACTAAGATGTGAGATAAAAATCTCACCTTTGAACCCAAATCAATGAAGAAGAAGCTTGAAAGCAATGGCAAGGGAAATCACTCTTCAATTCCAACTCAACAAGCTTGAATCAAAGCTTTAAAGAAGGACATTCCCAAAGTTAGATTTAGGAATAAACTGAAATTGAAGAGGAGAAGAAGATAGAGAAGATGAAGAGGAGGCTTACCAATGGGTTCTCTTTGAATTTGGAGCTAGAAGTTGGAGTTTGCAAGAGGGACTAGGGCTAGGAGTTTCCAATTCCCTTTCCCTTCCCCCATTTTCAGTTTTCCTTGAGTGTTTGGAGAATAAGAGTGAAGTGAAGAGGAGAGGTGGACTGAGCTAGGGTAATAAGTGGGGTTATTGGGCTGAAACCCAACCCAAAGCCCTAAGTGAAAAGTGGCAAAATTCTCCTAACTCCAAACATATCGAAGTTTATACTCAAAAGATTGCAAACGACGTTTTGAACTCAATGGAAGTGGTCTCGAGTCCTAATTCGACTGTTTGCAAAAAGTAGCTTTTCGAACATCAATCCGATTAACGATTCTATATTTAAATAAAACATTTAAATATAAAATCGATAAATATGCGGGTTGTTACAGACTCCCCTCCTTAAAGAAATTGCGTCCTCGCAATTCTTAAGAAGAAAATAAAGAGTAACAACCATAGAAGCATATCAACACAAAAGAAAATTTGAAATGAGAAGTTCACCAAAAAGAGCATGAAAGAGAAAACCCGGACGAGTTCGCTCGATGAAATCTCTAGATTTCCCAAGAGTAATCCTTGAGATTTGAGAACCATTGAACTTTCACAAGAAGAACATCTTTATTTCGAAGGCGCTCAACCTCCGAAGCAATGATGCGAGTAGAATGTTGCTCAAAAGTCAAATTAGGTGAAACTTCAATTTCTACAATAACACTAGGCTCAAGAATAAAATCGGAATCCCAAAGGCATTTCCGTAAATAAAAGACGTGGAAAACGTCATGAATAGCATAAAATTGATCCGGTGCAACGGCGTAGCACAAAAGTGGTACGCCCAAGAAATTAGAAACTCGAATAATTTGGAACAATGGCGTAGTACAACAACGGTACGCCAGATAACCAATGCCCAAATAATTCGAACACCAACGTATTTCGAAGACGGTACGTCAAATGGACAAAACACCATAAAAGAACATCAGACACTTGTCCATAAAAGAATGAGATGAAGCTCAATAAAATGAAGTACATCGAAACGTCCGATGAACTTGGCATTCCATACGGACATTATCAAAGAAATAACCACTTGTTGCTTACAACAAAGTGCATTGGCAACACGGTTCCTCTTTCCGGGAATATACAAAGAATATCAAGATCATAAGATGCAAGGAACTCGATCCAATATTAAGTTCCTTATGAGAAAATAAATATTCCAAAAATTTATGATCAGGGTAGAGAACAAATTTCTCACCCAAAAGTAATGATGCCAAATTTTTAAAAGGGAAAACAATAACTGCGAGCACTAGATCATGAGTGGCATGCCTAGTCTCGATCGGCTTTAATGATTTAGAAGCACAAGTGATAGCACGTTCTCTTTTGCAAGAGAACAGCATCTAAACCAATACGATTAGCATTGGTACAAAAGATAAAGTCTTGGTTCCCATCGGGAATCACAAGAATAGAAGTATCAGAAAAGAATTCTTTCAAATAATCTTCTTTCCCGAAAAGCTAAAACTTTCAAAATTACATTTATCTTTATGTAATAATCTTTTCAGAAAATTTACATTTTACAAGTCAATATATATCGTGTCCGACTGTCTCATCGAAGCGTTTAGGAAATTCCTATCGATAACGTTGATCAAGCGCATCGACCAGAATTCTTAAAGCACTCAATGGGCAATACAATCACAACATCATAATCCATATGACAAAAATATCTCTTAGAAGTTTTAAGATTATTCTTTGCTCATTGAGGAACAAAATCCAATTATACTTATAAATAAATCTTATGAAAAAGATTTACAAAAATTTTAAATTGCTATTTTCATCCAAAATCAATAAATACAAAAATGGAGTCATCGAGATTGTAGAATACTCGATTTACAAAATGGATGAAATAAACTAGATAAACTGAATGACATAATAAGTCATTCATAAGAATCATAACGAGTGTGGAATGCGGTAAGTGGATGCTAACTTCCGCAACTCGTAGCTAAAGAAAGCCGATGGTAAGGTCGAGCTAAAAAGGCCTTATCACCACTCAAGATATTGCTTAGGTGATAACCCTAAGACAAGCTCAAAAATACCGGAAAATTTCACAAACCATTTAAATGAGAGAGATAACACTTTCCTCATCATGATGGCCTAAAGAATAAAATGATGCCATCAAAAATTTGAAAACGGAGTCACGGAGAAAAATAGAAATCTGCTTAACAGCTAGGAAATGTCGAAGATGTATAATCCGCTCAGAAAAATAGGATATGGGCTTCACAATGACTAAGCCAATCCTTTCACAAAAATTAATTCCGAAGCCTAAATAGAAATCGGCTTGGAAAGAAAAATCACATAAAATAATTTCGGCATCAATAAAAAGAAAATTGAGTGTTGCGGATCCACCAACCGGATTCGTAATCCTCAAAGAAGTCAACAAGCCCAAAAATGTTTAAAGAAAAGGAATCACAAGTTCTTTTGATATAAAAATAATGAGATGAAACCCATATCAAAAAGAACTTGAATAAGATAATCAGAAAATCAATGTCATCAAGAATAGAATGGATACCTTGACTAAGAGAAGAGTTGCTAGGGGCTTGCGCAATATTTAGCTTTCTCATGTCCTTGTTCAAAAGTTTGGGACATGCAGATAAAAGATGACCCGGTTTTTTGCAATAGCGACAAGAATGGGGTTTCGGACACATATTTGCATAGTGTTCCTTAGAATTACAATTGTAGCATCCTCCATGATTAGGGATTGGAGTATTTGCTACAAAAGTAGTTTGCTTCACTCTCTTATTGAGATTAGGGCTTTTGAACTTAATATGCCTCTTCTTGGAAATCCCAATATCACTAACACTTCCTTTACCAACCTCTTCATATCGAAGAGTGATATCCACAAGCTAATTGAAAGGAACTTCAAGTTTCAAAGGTAAAATCTTTTCGGGGTTCTTACCCAAAGCACAGATAAACCTTTGATTCTTTACAAGATCCAAAAGTTGTTCGGCAGACATGAATGTGCCATCCAGAGACGGACTACTGGATTGACCAACGCTAGGACTGCCAGATCCAACCATTTCTTCTTCTTTAAGAAAGAAAGAAAGAAGAAGAAAATGTTATTCACAAAATGAATTTCTATCAAACTTGATTGATAAAACAAGGAATCATAAGAGAAAATAGGATAGAACGGGTCCAATTGACTCGAATAAAATCCTAAGGCACGACTCCTAAGAAAGACTTAGGACAATGATCCTTGTTAGATTATTCTACATTGTTCCAAAGTTTGGCTCTGATACCAAGATGTGACGCCCCACCTCTATACCCACGCTAGTCAAGGACACTACGGGGTAATGCCATCAACTAGCACGGAGAATAAGGCTGTTGAGGAGCGACCATCTGTATAATTGCTTTGTGCGAGTACCGATATGCCAAATAAAAATACAACTTTTCATATAAGGAGGAAATCCGACATACCGATACAAACTCAAAGCTATCACACAGTGGCTATATATAATCTTCGGAAACAAATATAGAAATAAACATAACACAAATCAGTCACAGACAATTCATATCACAAAGGCGGAAATAGATATGAATATAACACATGAAAGTGTACATCAGAGTAGTGGTCAAATAAGATCCACAATAACACAAAAGAATAGATACAAGTGCAAGACATAAGATTAGTTATACAACATGGAGTCTACATCTCAAAAGTGTACAACCAAAAACTACTAAACTAAAGTGGTTAGCCAAAAGTCAGATGATGGTTCCAGATAGGAAGTCAAGAGGAAGCACCTGTAAAATCTCAGTCTGACCCGAGTATTATTTAAGAAGAAAATAATAAACGGATCAGTCTAGCTATAATTATCAGATAAAATGAGATATAAGAAGAGATATAATAAAAACGTATGATAACCAAGAATGTCATACTGCGACAAGTCTACATAGAAAATCAACTAAAGGCATACAATATCTCAAGAATCTCATAGCATCAAAAGAATGTCATATTCTTTATTTAATTCACCAAGCCACAATAAAATGACATACTCATCAATGTCAATGGTAAAAGCTGGTGAAACATAAATTCCAGAAATCACAACAAGAAATCCAGAAATCACAAGAAAAGAGGATGGCCAATCCTATAAAAATGAGCCGGAGCTCCTCCTGACAGGGTATAGTCCCCCATTGCGGACTTTGAGCCGAAGCTCCTCCTGATGAGCCGAAGCTCCTCCTGATGAGCCGAAGCTCCTCCTGATGAGCCGAAGCTCCACCTGACAGGGTATAGTCCCCCATTGCGGACTTTGAGCCGAAGCTCCTCCTGATGAGTCGAAGCTCATTAAAACGAGGAACAATCCTCCACGTGGACAAAGAGACATCTCACATTGCTAGTCTAAACCATAAAATGATCATCATTGATCATCAAGAAGTGTCGATTACACTAAGCTAGTAAATATAAGAGTTTAGCTTCATGTCCCATAACCACTTGCTTAACTCAAATATTTACGAACAAACTGTAGATCTCCACTAGAAAATTGTCACAAGAGTCTCAATTGAACAAGTCCATAAATTAACCGACGAAGTAAACGCAAGCGTTTCATACCACTTGTTTTGCTAAGCCGTTTAATTAGATTTTCTCATACGAATGAGGTAAAGGTTTATATATACTAATAGATTGGAAAACGGTTTTAAGAAACGAGCTTTGATATTGAAAATAGATTGAAATCGTTTTAATGAAAGGGTTTTGATATTTAATACTAGTATAGAAAACCTTTATATTTTGAAGTGACAAATCATAGAAGTGATTGTAGAAACAATCAATCATAAAAATTCACATTCGAAGACGTGAATAAAATCCAAAGAAATCGATACCGAATCCATCAAAATGGATATTCCCAAAAATCCCGAAGAAAAGAAGTCATCAAAGTCGGTAATAAATGATAACAACAAAAGGGAAACAGCACGAATCGATTAAAGTTGGAAATTCAAACAAATAGGCAATATAGGAAAAATTGGCAAATAGGAGCAGGTCGGTCAACCGGCTCACTGAGTTCGGTTGACCGGACCAGAGGCAGAAATTCTCGGGTAGCAGGTCGGTCGACCGGACCCTGAGGTCGGTCGGCCGAAGCCTGTAACCTGCACTCCCCAAAACAGAGGCAGGGAAATGCTAGAATAACAGGTTGGTCGACCGGACCCTGAGGTCGGTCGACCGGAGCCTGTTTCCAGCACTCCCATGCCAATCAAATGAATGCCAATCCCTTCCGAAATGCAATCGGTCGAGCAACGGCACTAAGGGTTTACGCCCATCGACTACCCGACCATATAAGCTCTTCGATTCATCACCAAAAACATGATCAAAACATCAAAGTTAGGATTTTCAAAGAATTGAACTCAAAACACTAAAAATTGGAATATTCACCAAATCAATCCAAACCAAAAGCAATGGCACAAGAATAAGTGGTAGGAATTCATACCTAACAATCGAAGATAGTTATAGACTAAGATGTGAGATAAAAATCTCACCTTTGAACCCAAATCAATGAAGAAGAAGCTTGAAAGAAATGGCAAGGGCAATCACTCTTCAATTCCAACTCAACAAGCTTGAATCAAAGCTTTAAAGAAGGACATTCCCAAAGTTAGATTTAGGAATAAACTGAAATTGAAGAGGAGAAGAAGATAGAGAAGATGAAGAGGAGGCTTACCAATGGGTTCTCTTTGAATTTGGAGCTAGAAGTTGGAGTTTGCAAGAGGGACTAGGGCTAGGAGTTTCCAATTCCCTTTCCCTTCCCCCATTTTCAGTTTTCCTTGAGTGTTTGGAGAATAAGAGTGAAGTGAAGAGGAGAGGTGGACTGAGCTAGGGTAATAAGTGGGGTTATTGGGCTGAAACCCAACCCAAAGCCCTAAGTGAAAAGTGGCAAAATTCTCCTAACTCCAAACATATCGAAGTTTATACTCAAAAGATTGCAAACGACGTTTTGAACTCAATGGAAGTGGTCTCGAGTCCTAATTCGACTGTTTGCAAAAAGTAGCTTTTCGAACATCAATCCGATTAACGATTCTATATTTAAATAAAACATTTAAATATAAAATCGATAAATATGCGGGTTGTTACATATTACATTCATGTCAAATTTCGTATCATTTCATTTTCATTTGATATGACAAAGTGGTGCTTGAAAATCAGGTCGAGGCTGGAAAAATTTATCGGGCAAAGTTCATACCCTACGTCAACATGCATGTCGACCTAGGGGTCGACCACAAGCTCTCTAGGTCGACCGTATGGTCGACCTAGAGGGGAGAGCGGTCGACCCATAGGTCGACCTGCATGTCGACCTCTGAGGCACTTTTGCCTGTAGCTCCTTTTCTCTTGTGCTGTGTAATCTTGATGCTTGATTTTATTGTTTTGCTCTCCTCTTTACCTGATTTTGATGTTGTTTTTGTAATGTATTGAGAGCTATGATGCCTATCAATAGGCTAGCTAAATTTTGAGAATTTGCAATTCAAATTTGAATTGATTTTGAGTTGAATTTGGATTGAATTCGAATTGAATTTGAGTTATCGATTTTGAGGTATCTTCTTTGTTATTCGTTGTTTTCGAGCACGGTTTTCTCCAAACGATTTTGAAATAATTTTTAAAATAAATTGGCATTTTAAATAATTATTATATAATTATTTTAAATTATTTTTGAGCTACACAGTCTATATATGCTCTATAATAAGGGAATTTTCAACGTTTGATTCCAAATACGATTTCGGAAATTGGTTTTAAAAGCTTATTTTCTCAAGTAAATTATTTTATATATAAAATACACGTTTTTGCACCATTCGAGCGAATGGGAAGGAGAATTAAATGGTTTGGTAAAACATGTGGTATGGTACATGTGCGTTTATCTTATCAATTAATTCCCAACTTGTACGTTTGATCGTTTCGACCTTTGGGTCGAGTTTACCGATGAGATGAGGTAAACTTTTTACTGCTTTGAGTTTGAAATTTACTAGCGGATAGTAAACCATTTAGTGCAAATTTTTGGTATGGGACACACGTTAACATTGTTCGGGTTCCTATCCGAGAGTTTGTGACACATTTGCCATTGCGACGTGCCAGTACTGGACCTTCGGGTCATTGCCATTTTGACGTTTTCCATTGCGGCGTTTGCCATTGAGGCGTATTTGCCATTGCAGCGTATTTGCCATTGCGGCATATTTGTCATTGTGACGTTTTGCCTTCGGGCGAGGTACCTATTTGAGAAAACAGTACTTGGCAAGGCTTCGGCCACATGCACGTGCAAATACTTTTAAGGTGATTTCTTTGACAATTTTCCCTAGTGTATCACCCCTTTTCGGAATAGGTCCTTCGAACCATTCAATATATTTGTGGCAACTATCTTTCGAGAATTTGAACTCTTGGGAGTTCTACTTTTGAGACTTGAGTCGCCTACACTGGCGTTACATGAGATTTGCCTTTTGGTGTTTATTTGGGATTATATTCTCCTATGTTGGAGAATTATATTTGATTGCTATATGGCGTATTTTTGAGATGGTGATTTCTTTGAGTTTTCCGATATGGCAGGTTTGGGATTTCTCCTTTTTAGGAGTTATATTTTCCCTAAACCACTATTGATGATTTGTGATTTGCCAATGATATGAGGCTTGCTATATTTAGCGTTTTATGGATTGTCTTATCTCTTTGGAGATTATATGTTTGTGTAAGTGATATCATCTCATCACTTAAAATAACCATACCATACTTATGCTCATGCTTATACTTATTATTGTTTCTCCTTGTTCAAGAAGAACATCACCTTTATCCTATGCTTATGTTATCGTATTTTCCCTTTAATTGATTTGTTTAGCTAGACTGACTAGGGTATTTTATACCCGGGTCAGACCGAGGTGTTTCAGGTTAGGCACCCTTATGGACTTAGCCTATTCTGCTTCCGAATGGACTCTTTTTTGCTATCGCCTTTTTGATATAGTTTTTGAGTAGTCCTTTTATAGCTACTCTGATATGTATATTCTTTTGACTCGTGTTTGTATTGTGGTCGTGATACCACATATGTGATGTATCATTTTGTATACTCTGTGATGTTTCTACACATGTGTATATTTGTGATCATCTGCTGTTCTGTGATGTGTTTAGCATTTGAGTTGTTGTATTTTGTTCTGATAGATCCTATAGCCACCTGTAGTTTTATATTAAGCATTTATTCGATTTGTCGATCCACTTGAGTTAGGGAAAAAAATATAGAGCACTAATGGACGTATTCAATAGATATTTAAGATAAGACTATAGACGGTCGCTCTTAACCAGCCCTATTCTCTGCATTAGCAGATAGTATTACCCCGTAGTGCTCTTTGTTAATATGGGTCTCGGGGTGGGGCGTCACACATAAGGCACATACAAGCAAGCACATAAGGCAAGCTCATAAGTAAATACACATAGCATGCACAAGGAAATGCAACAGCTACCAAACACACACATAAGGACCATAAACAATAGGTCGAACAAGTACACAGGGTCAAGGCAATGCAGATAGATTCAAGTGTAGCTCGAAAGTGCATAACAAACAACACAACATATACAATGATACATAAGAGAATGAATCTTAGAATAGTAATACCATAAGCACAATACATGGTTGTAAAGTCACGCATAACTCAGGTCCAAAGGCTCACAAGGAAGCACAAAAGAAAGATGCATACAATCAAGGCCAGAAACATACAAGAAATGCACAACTCAAAGATGCGTAAGTGAAGCACAAGCAATTCAAGTGCATTTTAAAAGTGGACAGCCAAAGCAATTTTTCAGCAATACATTTTATGCATATATCTGCGCGCGCGCGTACATGGGGAATATATTCAATTCAGGGTGATTACTTTAGGAAAATAGATAAGGAAACACAAGTGTATAATGAACACAAGCGAAACATAGAATACTTATTCACGTGAAGAAAAATCAGATTTGGATAATTCGTAGTAAGGTCGAAAGATCAGGCAAAATAAAAAAGCCAGAGTGTAACGACCCGCATTTTTCCGATAATTAAAATTTTGAATTAAATAAGATTTTTGTAATTTAATATTGGAAGAAATTAAAATTTGTGGTTTATTAATAAGAAATGACTAGAATGTAATGTTAAAAATGTTAATTCAAGAAAATTGATAACTGCTTTAATGTATGTCCAATTAATTGAAATGATTGTAAAGTAAAAATTGGTTATAGGTTGTAAATAAAGAAATAGGGTTTAATAATGTAAATTTAATATAATAAATGACTAATTGAATGAAATCTCAAATAATTGTAATAAATTGTAAATTTACATTGGTTAGAAATTGTAAATAAGAAGATAAAATCAATGTGAAGTATTTGTGTTGTTAGTTAACAATGAACTTGGAAATGTGTTTGAATTGGCAAATTGCAACAATGGTTAATTAATCCATTGAAATTTAATTAGTTATAAATGGTAAATAACATAATACATTAAATGTTATAATTAATTGGTGAAATAATATGTAATTCATTGTAATTGGGAAAAATCAGTGTGGTGTAAGTAGTTATAACATTTATTTGAAGATAATAAACTTATAAGTGTGATTAAAGTAGGAAAAGGTGACAATTGTCATATGTTACCTATTTAATCAATCTGTTGAATTTAATTTGGAATAAATTGCGACTAAATGTAATTAAATATTACGTTAATGTAAATTAAGATGAAATTGGAGAATATTAATGTAATAAGATATAAACCAATGATAACTATGCCTATAGGGTAATGATTGATTGTAATAATAGATGTTAATATAAGGATGGAATAATTTAAGAAATAAATGTTGGCATATAAGATGAACAGTAAATAGTTGTGGTATAATGAGAATTCGTTTGAAATCTAATATTGAATATAAGCTGCAATAATAGTTGTTGGAATCCTTAAATTGAAAAGAAAAGATAAGTGCGTTGTAATTAATAAGTTCAACATAAGAACTTACATTTTAAATTAAATTAAGATAAAGATTTTAATGAAATTTAAGCTTTGAATTGAAAAGAATAAATTGTATGTTTTCTTCTAACGGAATAACAAATGTTCAATTTGAATAAAGGATGGAGTGAATGTTTTAATGAAAGAATAACATAATTTGTTATTTGAAATGCATCTTGGAGAAGTTGATTTTCAATAAGATAAAAACATTTACTTTGTAAATAGTGTGTAAATTTGTTGTATATGAAATTTTATAAAACATGTTTGAATTGGTATAAATGAAAAGAAAACAGTGTTTGTAATTAGAATTTGTTAAAATTAGTAATGAAACAATTGGAATTAGATTAATTGAAATGTTTTTAATTAAAAGGAAACATAAATGAAATTGTAATGAATGAGTTAATATAGAAACTTGCATTTTGTGTCAATATGGAATGGACATTTTAATTAAGATAATTGCATGTTTTGAGATGTATAAAAATAAAACTTTCATTTTGAATAAGTATGATTTTGGAAAAAAAAATTGAATTTTAGGATAATACACACACACATTAATATCCAAATTTCTAAATATATTAGAGGGTTCATGGTTGTGTAAATGTTGTGGAATCAATTAGAGTTACCTTTAATTAACAACTGTACATTAATTACACATGTTCACGTATATTTATTTTTCCATTTCATATATGGTTAAAACTTGTAAATTTGTTGCATTAATGTGACCGTTACATAAATAAAAAAAGGTAAAGTAAATCATTTTATAATGCATAGATAGATATATATTCATAAATTAATAAAATTCGTTTGAGTAACATAAATAATGTTATTACGACTACACCCAAGACCACTCGAATACAATCGCAACGCGCAACGCGGAAAAGCCAAATCGTGATAGATAGTGCAAAACAACCAAACACTAACCAATGACAAATAGCCCAACATAAGATCACAACACCAATACAAGCAATATATGAATGCAATAACAATAAGTAAATCACACACGATTTTATAGTGGTTCCACTAACGTTGTGTTAGTGTACATCCACTTGAGAGAGCTTTTATTATATCACCAATAGAAGAGTACAAGAGATTGTTAACAATGATCACAATATTCTAGAAAGAATATAATTTTGTGGAGATTAGAATTGAAGAAATAGGATTTGCCTAAACCCTAGATTTGGAGGATAAAACCCTTGATTAGATGAATGATCAGCCTCTCTTCTTCTAAACCTGAACAAGAGAATATATACTATGGAGAAAACCCCCGGCGAAAGACCACTTTGCCCCTTCAACAAATCACAATGACTCGGCGCAGAAAAACAAGAAAACGCCGTTCCAGACGTCTGGTCTAGGGGTCAGACGTCTGACATAAGTCAATGGAGTGACTGGCTCCAGATCAGACGTCTGATCCACTTGGTCAGACGTCTGACCAAGTGTTCTGGAACCATTCCAGAAAATTTCAGACGTCTGAAGACAATTTCAGACGTCTGAAATTGGTTGCTGTCCCCAAACAGCACCCTGCGCCTTTTCTCTTATAACTTCCACCTTCGGACACCGATTTGCGAACCGTTTCCTCCGTTACGAAGCTACTTCCGACCTCTACAAATCCGCATATAGTGTCGCCAAAATTTAACACTCCACCTCGACACTATATCCATCTCCAAAACTAATGGTACCATACCATCAACAACAACCGATAGCACCACCTATCACTTCTTCTACCTTCAACCAAACATGAATGCTTTCCCAATGAGCTCCGGCAAAGCCACCGCCCATTGCACTTCATCAACGAGTTCAGGCTACGCCCCCGCCCGCCAACAAAGTGTTGAAAGCATCCAAATCCAAAACCGTCTTACCAAAGACTTGAACACATAGGAGTGTAAACTAGTGCTCACCAATAGATAGAACCACAAACTCATACCCATACTCTTCCACATCTACAACCAAGCTACTCTCTCACCCGTGCCACCTAGTGGCACCTAGCACTTCTCCAAGCGAATCAAGTTTGAGCAATGCTCGAACTTCCCAAACGGCAATGTCTTCGTGAACATATCCGCCGCATTATTCTTTGTGTGCACTTTCCGAAGACTTACTTGCTTATCCTCATCCATGGCTACCAAGAATGACTCCCTCACTTCAATGTGCTTAGTCCGTGAGCTAAACGCCAAATTCTCCGCCAAGTGAATAGCACTTTGGCTATCACATTGAACATCGATGCTATCGTGTCCAATCCCCAAGTCACACAACAAACGCTTCAAATAGAGTGCCTTCTTAGCCGCCTCCACCACGGCTATCAAATTCGCTTCCATAGTGGATAAAGCTACTACGGTTTGCAATCTCGATCTCCAACTTATGGCCGTACCACCTAGTGTGAAGACATATCCGGAAGTTGATTTTATCCTATCTCTATCACTGGCGTAGTCCGAATCACAATAACCAACTAAGTTGCAACTCCTTTTCCCACTACCGCCAAAAACAAGACCATGAGATGACGTACCCCTAAGGTATCTCAATATAAGCTTCACGGCTTCCCAATGCGATTTTCCCGGGTTAGACATAAAACGACTAACCACCCCGACGGCATTTGCTATATCGGGCCTTGTACACACCATAGCATACATCAAACTACCAACCGCACTTGCATATGGCACCTTTGCCATATAAGCCTTGTCTTTCTCCAAGATAGGTGAATCCTTACTCGAAAGCTTCACATGCTAAGGTAATGGTGTATTTGACACCTTTGCATTCTCCATGCTAAACCGGCAAAGCACCTTCTTAATGTACTCCTTTTGAGTCAATTTCAACTCAAAACGCTTTCGGTCCCTTTCAATCTCCATGCCCAATATCCTCTTTGCTTCTCCAAGGTCTTTCATTTCGAATTCCGACTTTAATTTCAATTTCAACTTGTTGATTTCATTCTTGTCCTTCGAAGCAATGAGCATGTCGTCCACATACAAGAGCAAGTACACCCAACAATCATTTCCAAACTTCTTGAAATAAACACAAGCATCTTTGATGCTCCTATCAAAGCCACTTTCAAGCATAAAATGATCAAATCTCTTGTACCATTTCCTAGGTGATTGCTTCAACCCATATAGCGATTTCTTCAACTTGCACACCATATTTGACTTACCATTTACAACAAACCCTTGCGGTTGCTCCATGTAAATGTCTTCATCCAAGTCACCATGCAAGAAGGCAGTCTTCACATCAAGTTGTTCCAACTCCAAGTTGTGAATAACAACTATGGCAAGTAATATCCGGATAGAAGTGTGGCGCACAACCGGTGCGAATATCTCATCATACTCCTTTCCTTTCCTTTGTGCAAACCCCTTAGCCACTAACCTAGCTTTGTATCTTCCATCGTCCTTCACCTTGTAAATCCATTTGCACCCAATAGCACGGTTTTCTTTAGGAAGTGGAACCAAACTCCAAGTTTGATTCTTCATCAATGATTGCATCTCTTCCTCCATGGCACAAATCCACTTCGAGCTATCACTCGAATTCATGACGTCTTCAAGGTCCATACGCTCATCTTGGACTACATTGAGAGCATAGTCCAACCTATCACAAAAGCTAAGATAGTTCCAATCACCATATCTTTCGGGTGGCCTTATAGCATGACGACCAACCCGAGTAGCAATATTATCACCCAAACTCCTTTCGGCTCCACCTTGAACCGATATTTCTCTAGGCTCGTGTACATCACCAACACTACTAGAGGCACCTTGTGGACTATGTGATGCATCATCAACCGCTTTCTCCTCACAAGCATTTTCAACTAATCTACTCTCTCTACTACTTGGACAAAATGTGGCAATAACTTCCTTCCCCTTTGATTCATCACGAACTAAGACCGGAATATCCGATGAGCTTTCATTCTCCTTGAACATAGCCGACTCATCAAAAGTAACATGACGAGAGTTGATTACCTTCTTCGTTTCCGGATTCCAAATCCGATAGCCTTTCACTCCATCCGTATAGCCAAGAAACCCCTTTGAAAGCTCTAGGTTCAAGCTTATCATTTCCCGGATCATGCACATAAACCGGACTTCCAAAGACACGAAGATAACTCAAGTCAATACTCTTGCCCTTCCACACTTCCTCCGGGATTTTGTTGTCAATAGCCGAGCATGGAATTTGATTAATAATATGCACCGCGGTTGACAAAGCTTCGGCCCAAAATCCCTTAGACAAACCCGATGTCAATCTCAGACATCGAGCTTTCTCTAGTAGAGTACGATTCATCCTCTCCGCAACTCCATTTGATTGCGGATCTCCCGGTGTAGTAAGATGTCTCCGAATGCCATGATGCTTGCAAAACTCTAAGAATTCTTCGGAAACATACTCCCCGCCATTGTCGGACCTAAGAACCTTCAAAGACTTACCACTCTCATTCTCAACAAGAGCCTTCCATACTTTGAACTTAGCAAATGCCTCCGACTTAGCCTTCATTACATACACCCAAACTTTCCGAGAAAAATCATCAATAAAAGAAATATAATACCTTGCTCCACCTAAAGAAGCTACCGGTCCCCAAACATCCGTATGCACATACTCAAGAACGCTTCTTGAATCATGTTTTCCTTCACCGAATGAAACCTTTGTTTGCTTCCCCATGACACACTCTTCGCAAAACTCTAGCTTGTTGAAACTCTCACCACCAATCATCTCCCTTTTCCAAAGAATATCCAAACTCCTCTCCGAGACATGTCCTAACCTCAAATGCCACAATCTAGTTGCATCTAAGTCGCGAGAACTATCAACACCAATGCTAGCTTCACCTCCTATGGTCACACCTTGAAGCAAATATATACCATGAGCCCTAGCACCTTTCATAACCACAAGCGCCCCCTTCGAAACCCTCAAGCCATCTCTCTCAATAGTGATCTTGCACCCCAAAGAATCTAATTGCCCCAAAGAGATAAGGGACTTCCTAAGTCTCGGAACATAGCGCACATTAGTGAGAGTACGAACTACTCTGTCAAACATTCTAATTTGCACGGAACCAATGCCCTTCGACTTACAAATAGCACCATTTCCCATAACAATCGAATTTCCCTCTCTAGCTTCGAAAAAAGAAAAACAATTCCTATTCGGCATCATATGATAAGACGCCCCCGAATCGAGAACCCATTCGCTACCCGAAACATTTGATGCTACCGCCATCAATACATCCATGTCTCCCTCACCAACACCTCTCTCCACCGCGACCGATGAAGATGCTACTTCCTTCTTTGCCTTCTCCTTGTCCGGACACTCATTCTTCCAATGACCGTGTTTCTTACAAATATAGCACTTGCCTTTCTTTTCCTTCGACTTTCCTCTTCAACCGGGATTCCTAGATTTGGAACGCCTCCGATTCTCCTTCTTCGCATATCTCTCCTTCTCCACAAACAAACCTTGACCATTTCCGGCACTACTACCACCAACACTCAACTCCTTCATTTGATCTCTCAACTCCTCACTAAGAAGACCCGTCTTGACATCATCTAACGTCAATGTATCCCGGCTATAGATCAAACTATTTGAGAAACCCGTATAACGGTCCGGCAACGAACATAATAATATCATCGCCTTTTGCTCTTCCTCAATCTTCAAATCTACCGCCTTCATCTTCATTAGCAAATCATTAAACACATTCAAGTGTGCCTTAAGCGAACTCCCCTCTTTCATCTTATACGTGAAAAACGTTCGCAACAAGATCAAACGATTAGTTAGAGACTTCTTCATATACAATTCTTCCAACTTGTCCCAAATTCCCTTAGCTGTGGTCTCACCACTAATTTCGGAGGTCACATTCTCTCCCATAGCAAGTTGAAGTGTAGTAAATGCCCACTCTTCTATTTCCTCTCTCTCGACATCCGAGATGTCCGCCGGCAACAAATGTGTATCAAACACCACTCGATGTACCCGATTCCTCCTTAGAACCGGTTTCATCTTCCATTGCCATTTTTCAAAATCATTATCGCCATTCCACTTGTCGATAACCAATTGCGATCCCGATGCCACATACGAACCATGTACATACGGCGCTATACCACTTGGACCAACCATTGAATTTTCAGAGGTATCCGTTTCCTGCATTTCAACAACCACCTACCAACTCCAAAGCTCTGATACCAAATGTTATTACGACTACACCCAAGACCACTCGAATACAATCGCAACGCGCAACGCGGAAAAGCCAAATCGTGATAGATAGTGTAAAACAACCAAACACTAACCAATGACAAATAGCCCAACACAAGATCACAACACCAATACAAGCAATATATGAATGCAATAACAATAAGTAAATCACACACGATTTTATAGTGGTTCCACTAACGTTGTGTTAGTGTACATCCACTTGAGAGAGCTTTTATTATATCACCAATAGAAGAGTACAAGAGATTGTTAACAATGATCACAATATTCTAGAAAGAATATAATTTTGTGGAGATTAGAATTGAAGAAATAGGATTTGCCTAAACCCTAGATTTGGAGGATAAAACCCTTGATTAGATGAATGATCAGCCTCTCTTCTTCTAAACCTGAACAAGAGAATATATACTATGGAGAAAACCCCCGGCGAAAGACCACTTTGCCCCTTCAACAAATCACAATGACTCGGCCCAGAAAAACAAGAAAACGCCGTTCCAGACGTCTGGTCTAGGGGTCAGACGTCTGACATAAGTCAATGGAGTGACTGGCTCCAGATCAGACGTCTGATCCACTTGGTCAGACGTCTGACCAAGTGTTCTGGAACCATTCCAGAAAATTTCAGACGTCTGAAGACAATTTCAGACGTCTGAAATTGGTTGCTATCCCCAAACAGCACCCTGCGCCTTTTCTCTTATAACTTCCACCTCCGGACACCGATTTGCGAACCGTTTCCTCCGTTACGAAGCTACTTCCGACCTCTACAAATCCGCATATAGTGTCGCCAAAATTTAACAAATAAATGAATAAATTGATTGATTGATTGCGCTAATGGAGTGTGCACATATATTAACGTAACACGAATGTTTTAATAAAGAATTAAATGATAAATATGTGTATATTTGGGTTTGTTGAAGTGAATTAATATGAGTAAGTTTTGGAATTTGGATTCCAAAGGTTTGCTTATAATATATAAGTAGTCCCTTTATTTACTTTGCATTTATTATCACATCCACATTCTCTTTCTTTTCATTTTCAAGTTCTCTGTTAGGTTTCATTTGAGCATCCATTTAATTATTAGACTACTCATTCGTTTCTTATTAATTAATAATTACCTCATTCTTTTCATTTGTTTCTCATTTGTTCGTTTGCACCTTTCAAATGCTTTACCTAAAGTTTTTTTTTCCTTTTTCTTTTTCCATTTTTAATGTGAACATCCAAATTAATTTTCATGCCATCTAATTAGCATTTACTATTCTCCGTTTCTGAAGTTTATTTCGTTCATGCGTTATTGGTTCTTGTAGTTTCCTTTCATTAGCAACTCTTTCTTCTGAAGCTTCATATTAAAGAACCGAAGATTTACTTTTATCTTTATTCATATATTTATTCTTTTACTTTACCTTTTCAATACTACCATTTTAAGGCCGTTCATATTCTTACTTCATTTAAATTACTAGTTTGTTTACATATACTTTATTAGCTTTTCATTTGTTTTCATATTCATCCTTGTATCCTCATTTCATTTTTCAAATCCCATCTTCTATAGCTTCATTCCTCCAAACAAACTTTCATCTCATTTTTCTCTCCTTTTCTCTCTCTTCATTTTCCTCCATTTTTTTTCCTTCAAATCTTCTTCTTCTTTGTTTTTTCCTTTCAAAGCTTCCCTTTTCTTATTCTTATTCTTCAAATCTTCTTCTTCTTTTTCAAAGCTTCCTTTTCTTTTTCAATTCTTCTTCTTCTTTAAATTTTCTTCTTCTTTTCTAAACATTCTTCTTTTTCCAAATCATTTTCTTCAAATCCAGATTTATACAAACTTCTCCATCTCTTCCAAAACTTTCTATAAAAAAATAGAAGATTAAAATAACAAGGAAAGAAATCAAAAGGAGGAAGTAGTAGCGGATCCAAATCCGACTAGAAAAGGGAAATCCATAAAGTGAGTGTTTTAACCCACTCACAAATACTAAATTATCTTATGTTAGTTAAATTGAATTTATGATGTGATGTGGAATTGATTGGTTGATGTTTGGTATATTAAAATTGTCATTCTTGTTAAATTTAAATTTTATTGCATTTAATCATCGTTTAATTTAATATTGAATTAATTGTCAATTTATTACCGATTAAAGATATTTAGTTATCTATTGATGTTTATTGGTTGATTTGGATGATGATTGTGATGTATGTTTAAT
Organism: Allium fistulosum; assembly: GCA_030737815.1. Taxonomy (NCBI): domain Eukaryota; kingdom Viridiplantae; phylum Streptophyta; class Magnoliopsida; order Asparagales; family Amaryllidaceae; genus Allium; species Allium fistulosum. The sequence continues at coordinate 873,554,407 of CM060905.1, read as the reverse complement.
TATTGATATTGGATGATTTGATGTTATATTTATATTGTTATAACACTGCAAGTTCCCTTAGTTATTGTTAGAAAATCCCTATGGGTTGAAATGATACATACCCAAACGATCATACAAAATAGGAGAAAATCATTATGGGTTCAAATGATAAACCCAATCGATTTTCATTGATTTGGAATTTGGGATTGCAGATTGAAATAATATATACCCATAAATTTAAATTTTTACGGATTGAAATGATAAATATCCGTATCACTTGATCATAGGGTAGAAAATTATATACGGACACCGGATTTGTTAAATTAAACGATTTAAAACCCTTAAATCTTGAATTGGATTAAATGATATTTTGAAGGAAATTGATTTATATAAATTGAATTGCTTTGAAAATCCAAGTTTGAAGGTTGGAATTGGAAATTGGTTTAAATCGAAATTCTAAAGTATTTTAATCTATTTTAAATCTATTTAAAGTATTTTAACCCATTTTAATCTATTTTAAATCTATTTAATCTATTTTAAATTATATTAATCTATTTAATCTATTTTAAACTATATTAAACTATTTTAATCTAATTTAAAAATATATTAATCTATTTAAACTATATTAATCTGTTTTAATCTATTTTAACTATCTTAAACTATTTTTTAAGATATTTTAAACTATCTAAACTATTTTCTGAACTTTATGATTTGTAAAGTGGAACTTTTATATTTAAATCCTTGATTATTAAGTAGAATACAATTAAATGATGTTATAACATAAGTAGGATTTAAATGACATATTTGAGGAATAAGATGATTTAAATGAGGTTTTATTCTATTTTTGGAAATATAAATTCAAAAGTGATATGATTTCAAATGTGATATAATTTCGAAAGTAAATATGATTTCGAAAATGATATGGTTTTGAGAATATGATATTTTGATAAAAATTATAAATCAGTTTTGGAAATGCAAAAGAATCATCCGGTGTGAAATAAGCGTTTGGTTGTTAAAGGGACCGGGATTGGATATTGTCAAACTCTTTGCCTGTTTGCGCCAAAATTGGTCACAAACCCCAAGTGTAGTGAAAGCACCAGCGTATGAATATAAATCAACAATATTCACACACAAATCACAGATCTAAGCAAATAACAAATAGCAATCCAGAAATAATGAACAGTGACACAAGATTTATAGTGGTTCGGCTATCTCCGGCCTACGTCCACTTCAAGGTTTTTATGATTTTATTACTCGATGCTTGAAGATTACAGTTTCTTGTAATGTAGTACAACTGATTTTTTGAGCTAAGTCTGAATCTAAGGCAGCAATGGTGATTCTGAGTAAATCTGGCAGAGTCTGGGCGCTCTTTAGCTCTCAAAATTGCCTGACCCCTTTTCTGAATGACCAGGGGCTCTATTTATAGGTGTAGGAGGCTGATATTTCGCCTAAAATTCGAGGAGACCAGTTCTGGCTCGTAAGGGGGCCCACATGGCCGAAATCTGGAGATCCGGGCCCACTTTGGGATCGATTCGACCCTTGGTTCGAATCGATCAAGAAATCATCCAATCGAGCTGAAATTTGGTGTGAACATCCTTCATTATGTGTTTGAGCTTCTATGAAAATTTCATGTCATTTGGACTTGTGCATCTCGAGTTATGATCGATTCAAGTTGGAGTTTTTCGCCCCATGGATTCGTTCAAATCGATATGGTTCGAATCCATAGGGTCGACTCCATGCTCTGCACGTGAAGGCGACGATGTGGTGCGTGTTTCTCGTATCGATTCGCTTTTCACTCCGTATTGACTGGGTCGACTCCATGTTCTTTGCCGCTCTGACTGGGTGGATTCGTGGAATTGGATTCGAAGACAGGCCTCTTTGAATCGATCGAATTCGAGCTCCTTCGTATCGATCGTAGAGTGCTGTGGTTGATCGATACGAAGTCTACTTTTTCTTTTGGGATTCGAAGACAATTATGGCATGGAGTCGAAGCTCCCTCAACTATATGGAATAGAAGGACTCTCGTTCGATGGATTCGAGGGTGAAGAAAGCACCAATGGGTTCGAACTTAAGGCACGCGTGAATGGAATCGAAGCACAGCTAACTACGATCGATTCGAACCAATACTATCTTGATGGATTCGAATCAAAGCTTGGTCCTGATGGATTCGATCAAGGGGCCTCTGTGCTAATGGAGTCGAAGCAAGGCCATAACTTTATGGATTCGAAGTAATGCAAAGGGGGATGGATCCGACCCCGGGATGGATTCGAGCCAAGACTATCCTTCCTCTTTCTAACGACGATAACTTGAGCGTACGAACTCGGATTGCTCCGAAACTTGGAACGTTGGTTTCCACAGCTTCACCTGTCGTGTATTATCAATTGTAGCCCGATCCGGGTTCGGGCAAAATTCATCGATATCCATGGTGAACCTGCGATGCACAATCGATGTTCATGACTAATAATCATTGATTTTTAGTTAATCTTTGGGTATCTCGACTTTGCCAAAAGGTGGGATAACATTTTTGCCCCCCAAAACATGCCTTTTGGTAAAAGGCGTGTTTTGATCAGTCTCCAGTCAAATGCAGTGAGTTCATGTTTTACTCATAGCTTATAGCATTTTCAATCAAGTCCGTGGCTGTTCGAAGCCGAATTGTTATCAATTTTTTCCAGTGGAAGTTAAGAATGAAGTTCTATAGTCTCTCCATACTATCGGTGGTCACTCCGGACCCTTGCCAGGCCCATTCCAGACTTAGCGATCGAATAGAAAGATCCTATTGCACTCCGGCGTTGCTTTCTATTCCTTGCACTCTGGCCTCAGTTAGGGCGTAAAGCGATGTCTTAGTCATTCTAAACCGATCATAGTCTCTCCGGGCTCTTGCTGGATCCCATCCTATCACTCTCTGGTGAAGGGGAAACAACGATGAGTGAGCTGATCCTGTCGCTCTCCGGCGAAGCGGCTACACCCCCTGCACTCCGGTTCAGTGTCTCTGAACATTAAGCGATGTCATGGCCTAAATCGTGGGCCGATCATAGCCTCTCTAGGCTCTTATCGAATCCTGATCCAATCACTCTCCGGTGAATAGGAAACGATGCTTAAGTGAGTCGATCCTGTCACTCTCCGGCGAAGCAACTCACTTCTTACACTCCGGTTCAGTGTATCCGAACATTAAGCGATGTCATGGCCTAAATCGTGGGCCGATCATAGCCTCTCTGGGCTCTTATCGAATCCTGATCCAATCACTCTCCGGTGAATAGGAAACGATGCTTAAGTGAGTCGATCCTGTCGCTCTCCGGCGAAGCAACTCACTTCTTGCACTCCGGACCCTGCCTCTCCGGGTAGGATCATAAAGCGATCATCTTTATAATGATATTTAATGTTTATCCTTTAACTCTCCGATCAAAGGTTTGTTTCAATAAATGTTTCTTTATTAAATTCAAATCCTAGGTGTTCAATCTCAAACACCAGGAAAGACAAGACAACGCCTCTCTGGGCGGAGCGGTCTATTTCCATCTTAGAGCATGCCTAGGGATCTCTCCGGTTCCCGTACATGAGTAAGTGGGATAGCCGTTTTATTTTGGAAATCAAATCTAAGAAAACTAATCGACCAGAGTCCAAATCTTGAACTTGGCCCTTGCCATCACAATCAGTTGATGACGAGTCGTGATCTCGATCCAGGATCATTCCTGTTAGGTTGAGGCGGTAGTTGTTCGGGTCTAACTGCCGTTGTACGTTCTCTGACATACTGCGGCAATCTACCACTCCTGGCATGTTCTTCCACCTCATCCTTCAGGTGGCGGCATTCATCGGTAGTGTGCCCATCCAGCTCACGGAATAGGTAGTATTTTCCAATCATGCGTTCCCACTCCGTGGGATCTCTCTTGGGTGGTTTTCGATACGGGAGTTGCCCTCGAGTTTCAGTGTAAATTCTTTCTAGGTTTGCCGTCAAATCTGTGTATTGCCTGAATCTAGGCTCTCGGAATTTCTTCCGTTTATCAGGACCATCATGTAAGTCCTCCTGCTTTCTCTTTCTTTTGTCTGCCCTGGACTGTTCCCTGGTGGTTCCTTCGCCTTGTGCAACATTTATTTCCTGCCTCTCAGCTCGTGATTCTTCTAATCGAATGAATTTTTCAGCTTCATGGAAAAACTCTCCCAGATCTTGCAGTGGATCTTTAGTCAAAGAGTCTTTGAATTCGGTGCCTTCCCCAACTCCTGCCACTACCGCCATTAGAATCATTGATGGATCCGGGTGATCTACAGAAGCCACCGTTGCATTGAATCGTAGCAGAAAATCTTTTATGGACTCTCCGGTCCTTTGCTTTATTGAAGCTAGAGTCATCACACTCTTGGGCCATGTTACGTGGACCCTGAACTGTCTCATGAAGCAATCCACAAGCTCGCCCCATGTTCTGATTGATCCAGTCTCTAATTGTCTGAACCAAAGTGCAGCCAAATCTGATAAAAATAAAGGGAAGCATCGTGCCATCACTTCCTCGGATGCTCCCAGTACTTCCATGTGTCTAATGTATCTGGTAATATGCATGGTTGGATCCGACTTCCCGTCATAGGGATCCAGCATTGGTAGTTTGAACTTTGGAGGGTTCTTTGCATTCCTGATATTCGGAGCGAACGGACTCCGACTAACTTCTTCCAATCCTCCTCCTAACAATCCCCCTCTCAAGATCCGTCTCACTAGGCCAATCATTCTCTCATCTCCATCCAGGGGTTGCCCCCTTGTCATGTCTCTGTCTTGCCCTCCGAGTCTTGTAGGGAATTCTGGTACGTACTCTTCGGGTGGCTCGTTAGCATTTGTGTTGGCCCTAGCCGGTTGAGCTCCTTCCAAAGGTTCTTCTGCGTTGGATCCTGCGGGCCTGCCCCCAAGCCCTTGTTGATTGCCTTCTGGTTCTGCATTCTGTCCTCCGTTGGGTTCCATAGCCCTAGCTCCTTGTTCCACATTCACAGCCGCTGTAGCTGGTCCAAGGTTTTGTGTCCCCGCAGCTCTCATCTGCTCGAAGAAATTCTGCAGCATCTCTTGTTGGCTTTTCATCATTCTTTCCTGCATTAGGTTATTCATAGCCTCCATCTCATCTCTAGTAATGTAGATCGAAGCTTGTCCTTCTCCAACGCCAGAGGATGCCTCTTGACTTCCTCCCTGTTGGCTCCTCTCAACTCTTTGTCTTGTTTGTCGAGTCATTGTAGAGTCAAATCTGAATCCTTAAAATTTTAAATCTAAACTTTGAATCTGGTGTAGCGGGTGCTAGTTCTTCTCATTGAAAGCACCAAAGTGTTTGCGCCAAAATTGGTCACAAACCCCAAGTGTAGTGAAAGCACCAGCGTATGAATATAAATCAACAATATTCACACACAAATCACGGATCTAAGCAAATAACAAATAGCAATCCAGAAATAATGAACAATGACACAAGATTTATAGTGGTTCGGCTATCTCCGGCCTACGTCCACTTCAAGGTTTTTATGATTTTATTACTCGATGCTTGAAGATTACAGTTTCTTGTAATGTAGTACAACTGATTTTCTGAGCTAAGTCTGAATCTAAGGCAGCAATGGTGATTCTGAGTAAATCTGGCAGAGTCTGGGCGCTCTTTAGCTCTCAAAATTGTCTGACCCCTTTTCTGAATGACCAGGGGCTCTATTTATAGGTGTAGGAGGCTGATATTTCGCCTAAAATTCAGGGAGACCAGTTCTGGCTCGTGAGGGGGCCCACATGGCCGAAATCTAGAGATCCAGGCCCACTTTGGGATCGATTCGACCCTTGGTTCGAATCGATCAAGAAATCATCCAATCGAGCTAAAATTTGGTGTGAACATCCTTCATTATGTGTTTGAGCTTCTATGAAAATTTCATGTCATTTGGACTTGTGCATCTCGAGTTATGATCGATTCAAGTTGGAGTTTTTCGCCCCATGGATTCGTTCGAATCGATATGGTTCGAATCCATAGGGTCGACTCCATGCTCTGCACGTGAAGGCGACGATGTGGTGCGTGTTTCTCGTATCGATCCGCTTTTCACTCCGTATTGACTGGGTCGACTCCATGTTCTTTGCCGCTCTGACTGGGTGGATTCGTGGAATTGGATTCGAAGACAGGCCTCTTCGAATCGATCGAATTCGAGCTCCTTCGTATCGATCGTAGAGTGCTGTGGTTGATCGATACGAAGTCTACTTTGTCTTTTGGGATTCGAAGACAATTGTGGCATGGAGTCGAAGCTCCCTCAACTATATGGAATCGAAGGACTCTCGTTCGATGGATTCGAGGGTGAAGAAACACCGATGGGTTCAAACTTAAGGCACGCGTGAATGGAATCGAAGCACAGCTAACTACGATCGATTCGAACCAATACTATCTTGATGGATTCGAATCAAAGCTTGGTCCTGATGGATTCGATCAAGGGGCCTCTGTGCTGATGGAGTCGAAGCAAGGCCATAACTTTATGGATTCGAAGTAATGCAAAGGGGGATGGATCCGACCCCGGGATGGATTCGAGCCAAGACTATCCTTCCTCTTTCTAACGACGATAACTTGAGCGTACGAACTCGGATTGCTCCGAAACTTGGAACGTTGGTTTCCACAGCTTCAACTGTCGTGTCTTATCAATTGTAGCCAGATCCGGGTTCGGGCAAAATTCATCGATATCCATGGTGAACCTGCGATGCACAATCGATGTTCATGACTAATAATCATTGATTTTTAGTTAATCTTTGGGTATCTCGGCTTTGCCAAAAGGTGGGATAACATTGCCAATATCGAAAACCACTTTAACAACTGTGTACGTGGTGGAGTTTCCAGAAATGAAGTAGGATGGTTTGGCGAAAGATTCTGTATGAGGTATGTACGTGACCCTGACCCACACGAGTCAGCTTAGATGTGACAAAAACAAGAGCCATGCCAGACCAAGTGAGGTCATTCCTCCGATTGGACACATTTCATCGATACCATATTATGACTTTGTGATGATTTGGTGGCCACCCCTTGATTTTGATTATGGGAGTGTGTTCTGAGGTGGGCGGTAGTAGCTGTTATGCGTTACCACCAGTCCATATCCGTAATTGGTATATCTACCCTGGCATTGCCTTGAGTGTCGTGTTCACATGCTCTATCGCACCTTCTACGAGTTTGTTTTGTGTCGTACCAGTGGAGTGCTCCCTGATAGTCCACCAGTTTATGGTGGAGTTTACAGTATCTGAATAGACTACGACATTATATAAAATGTGTTAAAGGGGATATGGGTAATGCCTTAACATTATTTTAATACTTTACTTTACTGTAGACACTATTATAATAGCGTATTGTACTACATTGTAGATAGTTTAATGGATCCTTAGGAGATGGTAATCCCGAACATATCTTAAGTTATTGCACTCACGCTAGACACTGGATAGGAGATGTCAAAACCCGTAAACATCTCTAACGCCATTACACTCATATTTATTTACTCTTGATTTAACTTACATAAGATCTTTTAGTTCTGACTCGAGTGTTTTGTCTTTTCGATTCGCTTGGGTCAGCTTGAACTTTTCAGTATATCAAAGACTGCTTTCTGGAGGACGAAGACGAAGAGTTATATACTATTATTACTTATTATATTATTTCCACTTCATTATGTTGTTCCGCCGCATTGTTATTTATTTCTGTTGAATGTAACACTGATTTTGTATTATAAAAGTATCATCAAATGTTATTTGTAAACAACTTCATGAACTGTTTATTTGATTATTATATTTTGTCATTCCACCACGAGATTCTGTATTTGTTTTCTTTCTTTTCCTGCTTTTTCTTAATTACCCCATAACAATCCTCCCTTTTGAATGGTTTGAGTTTGACATGTGAGGTTTATTGTCGATTTTAAACCGTCCAAAAAGGTGAGTCGTTACGCAGAGCAAAAAATCGAAATTGAAAAATTCAAATAAAAAATCATGAAATATAAAAAAATCCAAGGAAGACCTTTTTCGCAATCAAACCCTATATAAACCAAGCTCTTCGTTAGAAATTCATGTAAGTCGGGTCCGATACAAAAATCAGAAAATCAATTTCATACCAAATTGTTGACTGTAGTTGTACTCGATGAGGAAGCACCATAACTATCAATTGCTAGTAAATTAGAGAATGTGATCAACATTAGAGTAAAGGTGTGATTCAACATTCAATTGAAAAGCGGCAACTCCCTAAATTAGGAACCTTAAAAGATGAATTAAGTAGAAAAAGGGACCGGCTTCAGAGGACGGGAGATAAATGGGCTATTCAATTTGAAGAATACTTTTGAGTGGAAATTTTTTATCTCTCTTAAATTAATATATATTTAGGGTTTCTATTTTTATATTTTAATTGTATTTATTTTAAGTTTAAAAAACTCTAGTTTGTAACTAGGATTGAACTTTGGTGTGTAGTTCGGGAAATTCTCAACTTGGGGATAGAGTTGAGGCAGAATTTCTAGGCTTAGAATAATCAAGTAGGCGATAGAAGCAAATTTAAATGATTTTTGTAAGCAATCGATTGTTTAATCTTAGTAGAAACCTTAGGGGCAGCAGTAGGCGGGTTTGCCGAAGCTGGGTAAATTTATGTATTGTTTTTATTTTTGCATTTACTCTATTATTATCAGTGCTGTGATTAGATGGTGTTTCACTTCCAATGCTTCAATTTAGACCCAAATATAACCGTTCAATGGACACTATTCCACAATTTAACTTTAATCGAAGTGGAGTGTCTACTTTGAAGTTCAATAGTATTCTTAAGTCGAGATAATTGTATAGCATCGTCACTCAAGATTCTCTATTTGGCTTTAGTTATATTAACCTACAATAACTCTCGTGTGAATCATTATATAGTTATCCAATAACTATGAGTATGTTATCCTTTTGTGCCCCCTGTAGCCATAAGTAATATACTGCCCAATATTTAGAGAGCGTTATGTACTATAGTCTCAATGGATGAAATTGTATCCTTTTCAAGTCATCTTGACTAGGAATATTTGAAGTGATGTTATTTTGATGTGATAAATTTCTCATGATCACAACACATTATAACTACTATCATTCAACACCTCACTTAAGGATTTTCTATGGAATATACTTAAATTATTTAATTAATTAACGTATCATAATATGACAAAATATAATACAAATATAAACACCTTTATTTCGAATGAGATTTTATTACAAAGTTAATAATTTACAATAAATTTTAGAATTACCCTTAGGGTAGAATCCTAACTCTACTAATGTCCCACTTGCACTTGGGGCCAAATATGGAATCTAAGTCCCATCCTTTAATCAATTTACTCAGAGCTGGTCAAATTAGTCCCTTTGTGAATGGATCTACTATATTGTCCTTAGTGTCAAGTCTTCAAATAAAGAATTCCTTATTATTGATAAATTCTCTTACCAGGTGAAACTTTCAAAGACTATGCATTGACTTCTTGTGAATTCTAGGTTTTTTCGTGATTTTCATTGCGGTATTATTATCATATAACAATGTTATGGGTTTCTCAATGTTTGGAAACACCCCCAGATTAGTCATAAACTTGCGCATCAAGACCACTTATTTTGCTGCTTTGTTGAGAGCGATGTATTGGCCTCCATCGTTGAATAAACTATCATCTCTTTCTTGGAGCTTTCCCAACTAATGGCCCCACTATTCAATGTAAAATCATAACCAGATTCAAACTTGTTGTCATCAATATCACTTTGAAAGATAGAATCCAAATACCCCTTCATAAGGAGGTTTTCATTCCCATAAATGATGCATAAGTCTTTAGTATTTCTTAAATATTTAAGAACACATTTTACAGCTATCCAATGCTTCTCATTGGGGTTAGACTGGTATCAGTTTATGCATCCTAATGCATAAGCCACATTCGGTCTTGTACATATATACATTACGGAACCAATAGTAGATGGTATCCTTTTCATACGCTCTTTCTCCTCATCGGTATGAGGATCGTCCTTCTTAAAAATGATGATTCATATTTCATTGGAATATTTCCACGCTTGGAATTCTCCATACTAAATCGTTTCAGTATAATATCTATGTATATGGACTGAGACAATCCCAACAACCTGTTGGATCTATCTCTATAGATTTTAATACCAAGAATGTAGAATCCTCCTCCAAAATCATTAATGGAGAAGTTCATGGATAACCACGCTTTCATCAATTATAATAATACAACATCATTACTAATTAAGAGTAGGTCATCAACGTACACGACTATGAACACTGTAGCACTTCCTTAGTATTTTCGATATATGCAAGCTTCCTCTGTATTCTGATAAAAATCAAACTGTTTGATTACATTATCAAAACACTTATTCCAACTACTTAAAGCTTGATTAAGACCATAAATTGACCTTAACAATTTGCACGCTTTTCCCTTATTTCCACTGACCCCGAAACCCTCAAGATTCTACATGTAGACGGACTCTTCTAAATTAAAATAATAATAATCCATTTTCACATCCATTTGCCATAGTTTATAGTCATAAAACACGGCGATAACAAGCACTATCTGAATGGACTTAAGCATAGCTACAGGCAAATGTGTTTCATTATAATCAACATTCTGAATTTGACGAAACCTTTTGGCACTAATCTTGCTTTATAGGTCTCTACCTATCCATTTGCATTTAGATTTTCCTAAAAATCCGCTTGCAGTCGATGGATTTAATCACTTCAAATATGTTAGCTAAAGTCTAAACTTTGTTGTCATACGTGGAATATGTTAACCCAAAAAATGGATCAACAACTTGATTTGAGTGTGAAAACACCAGCCCTGTTTCTCAGAGCAAACAATATAAAAACATAAATGTACAAAAGCAGAAATAGTAAAGAGACGAGCTTTTTATAGTGGTTCGGCTATTCATGAAGCCTAATTCCACTTTATAGCTTTTATTGATCAACTGCTATTACAAAGAAGTTTGGATTTCAATATAATTCTTCCTTCCTAAGTCATATCAAGCCACCATTACTGGAGACAACCGAAAGGATCCCAGTTGCCCTTTAATGGTTGTTGTCAGGGAGAAGAAGAGTGGAGAAACAATGGTAGAATTGTTGCCATTAGCTCAGTAGAGATCAGATTCGATCCTCTTTCTGCTACAGATGGGATGGTATTTATAGGAGTTCGAAAGCATTTAGGCCAGAGCTGCTTTTTCAAAAGCCTACACTTAGTGTGAAGAAGAAGCCCATAAAGTTTGGGGGTCATAGGAGTTAACTATTTGGATCGGTAATGATCCAATTGAATTGCATCGGTACCGATCCAAATAGTTAAGCATATTTGATGCTTCGACTACTTGGCTTTTGTTAACCCGCCTTTTGGCAATGCCGTGGATATGTGGATTTAACTAAATCGACTGCTCGTTTGTCGAGGCTGGAATACGATGGGTTTGAGTCAATTGGATGGATAGACGATCGGATGATATATATATGATTACGAAGTCGGGGTTCGGCATAACATGGTTTGGTTATTGGAGTTCGGCCACGTGGGTCAGCCGTTCGGTCAAGGTGGCTCGGTCATACATGGCTTGTCGAGGAGTGGAGAACATGCATGGTTCGGTCTAGATGGTGTGGTTCGATCTTGGTGGCATGGTCTAGTCTTGGTGGCATGGTTCAATCTTGGTGGTGTGGTGTGGTTCGGTGATGGAAGTGGGTCGGCTGAGGAGGATCGGTCAGGCAAAGGAAGGAAGGTCATGTCATTCGGTCATGGTGTGAAAGTTGAGGTGGGTCGGCCAGATATGGTTCGAAATCGGTGGTTCGGCCTCGATGGGATCGACCTCAGTGGTTCGTCATGTTCTGGTGCAGTCATACTGAAGTCGATCGGGATTGGTATGGCTCGACATTCAGATAGGTCAGTAGGCAGTAGGCTTCGGGACAACACTCGAATAAGCTTGGGTCGTCAACTTGGTTTCAGGGTCGGTCAGTATGATGGAGTGGTGGTTATTTGCTTCGGGTCAATATTTACGTTTCCCCGGGTCAGTATAAGGAAATCTCTGGGTCGGTAGTACATGTTCTTCGGCTTGGTCAAGGGAAGTAGGTCGGTTTTACGAAGGCGTAGGGTCAGTACAATCTCGTTTCGAGTTCTGGAACCAACTACTTTGGGTCGGTAGGATGAAGGCTCCGGGTCAGCTAAAAGGGGTCGGTGCTTTCGAGGAAGGAGGATCGGCATTGAGTAGTTTCGAGTTCCAGCCCCGTTTACTTCGAGTCAAATATGAGGCTGCTTCGAGTCACTCCCAAGGCAAGACTGGATCCGCATGCTCGGAGTTTAGGGTCGGTCGTAATGGTGAAGTTTGGGATCGGCTATGGTACTGATGGGCCCGGACCACTCAGGAAGCCCGGTAACTCAGGTTTTGCCTCTAAATACAGCATGTGGGGGTTCACAAAAGGGGATCTGGACTCTCTGTTTTCCTCCTACTTCCCCATTAAGGCTACTCTATCATTATTGCTTTAAAAACTCTGGATTGTAACTGTAATTGATCCTGATATCAATAAAAAGGAAATTTCTGGAGTGAGCATAGGCCAGAGTCAACCAAACCACTATAAATCTCGTATTATTACTGCTTTCTTTTTAATTTTTACTATTATTCCTATTTATACTCTCTACATACATTCTATCTGTGATCTGTGACTGTGATTTGGTGCTTTCATCTGGATTTGGGTGTTAGTGACCAATTTTTGCACTAATAGCTGTCTTCCTTGCTTCGTTTTGATACTCTCCATGTGATTTCATAGCTTGTTGACTTATTTTGATGATGATTCACCTATGGGTTTGACTGAACTATAGTTTGAATCAGATAAGTCTTTACTTCTTGAGCTCGGATGCTTGGAATGCCACCAAACTTGGTAGACAAGCTTTGTGGAGCTATAAGAGTGTAATGCAAGAGGATTGGAGCATACTCTAATCAACAATTCGGATCAGTACCGATCCAATTGGATTGGATCAATATCGATCCGAAATGTTAGCATATTTCTGGGCCAAACTCCTTGGAGACTTCTGTCTTGATCTTTTAGGCCATCCGGTCAAGTTTTGATTTGTTTTGGCTTATTTTGAATGCTCTAATTCCTTTTGAAGTCTGCTGGGTTAAAAACCCGGTTAACATTTGCTCCCCAGAGTATGCTTTCGTTAGAAACAAGGTGTGCTCTGAAACTGGATATCTCCGGGTTTCCATTTCATGGAGTTTTAATGATTACGTCGAACCATCTGGAGAAGTTTTCTGTGATATATTGGTTGGCCTTCAGTATGAATCTTTATCGCTCATGACTGTAAAGCAATCTGGACTTGATATCTTCGGGGATGCACAAAAATATCAAGAAGGTCATGTTGGAGGAATTTGGAGTGGAACGTGTGAAATAATTTTGATCGGTACAGATCCGGGTGCTTGGACAAATTTTTGCCAAAGAGAAAGTTTATTTATTTAGCTAAACCGATCCTTTCTCTTCACATCTTACTTCCATTCTAGGTCGAGCTGATCCAATACTCTCAAACCATAGACGATCGATCCTAGTGTTCCCGCCGCCGCCGTCCACTTTTTGCTGATGCCATCGCCTAGAGCCGCTACCGACGCTTCGAGTTGGGAGCCACCGCCAAAAATCCCCATTTCCATGCAGACTACCGATCTGACCCGATTGAAGCCCTAATTTGGATTTCTCTGAGCTAAAGATCGAATTATCTTCTCCAATTCAAAGGTTGGTAGCATGGATTTCGGTGTATCGATGACAATTGGCGATTGGTGGTGAAGTTGTGTTGTGATGGAGACAGTGGAAGATTCGAGCTGATTACGATTTTGTGGAAGAAGATAGTAAATTGAGTTTTTGATTTATGATGGAGTGAAACTAGGATTTTGCCCTAGTTCTTGATTTGTTTCGCTATCTTCATCAATAGAATCATAATTGACTTGCACCGAACTGCACAGCTGACTCTGACATGACACCTTGCGGATTGATTTTGGTTTTGTAGGAGAGTGATAATTGTTATTCCACCTTTTGGTCAAAGTCGGAATATCAACAAATTGCAAGGAATGATGGATATCAGGATTGGAGATCGATTAAAAAACAAGGTCGCAATCGATATCGTTAAAGTTTGGCCAAGCTCCGATCAAGACGGAATCGATTGGAGATGATGATCAGGACTAGGAGAGGCTATGTTTCGAGTTTCAGGTTAATCGGAGTTCGTATGCATAAGATATGGATGAGTTAAAGAGCGTAAGGACTGGTTCGTATCGATGCATTTCGCATCAATCGGCAGGCAGCATTTTGTAACGATGCGTTTCGTATCGATCAACATTGGTTCGACTCGATGGCGTTCGTATCGATCAGATTGGAAGCATGCGGCACACCTCGAATCTGTGTTCTCGTTTCGATCGCAGATAAGTTTGGTTCGTACCCATCCACTCTATAGCCCTCCTCTGTATCCATGCGGTCCCTGATTGTTCGAATCAATTGCGTTCGTGTCGATCACAATCGAAACGATCCAGGAATAGATGCTATTCGTGTCCATCTACACTTGGCCCCTGTTCGTATCCACATAAAAGCAAATTATTTCGTATCGATCGTAAGCGGTCAATACGAAAGACATCTCATCAAGGCGAACGTGGGCTGGGTCAAATCGACTCGAATAGAAGGTTACCGTTGGATGCGAAGGAAAGGGGGAGTCTCGGTCAACACGGCGAAGAATATGGATCTACCCAGGTTTATCGTTTCACATCAGCGAGCGACCACGTGCCTTCGAACAGTACGAAAAGGATGGATACGAACCAATGGAGTCGAAATCAGCAGCCCTCGGAAAGCATGAGATTGCATCGATCATATCTCCTAAACCATTGATCCAAATGCATTGAAATTTTCACAGTAGCTTGCATACAAGGTAAAGATCAATCCTGCCAAGTTTCAGCTCGATTGGATGATTTCTTGATGGATACGAAATTGCTTCGTATCGATCGCAGATTGAGTCGAAACTTGGTGGGGTCGGTCGCGTGGGCCCCCTCACGTGCCAGAAGAAGTCTCCTGAAGTTTGAGCATGATCTCAGCCTCCTACTCCTATAAATAGCCCCCTAAAGCCTGCAAAAAAGGGATTTTTTGGCCATCCAGCATCCAGACTCTGCCGGATTCAATTCTACTTCTTTCTATTACTGTCATACTTGAAATTCTTCATTGTAACTGCTGTAATCATCTGTAACCAGCAAGGATAATCAATAAAAGGTAAAAACTTTGAAGTGGACGTAGGCCGGAGATAGCCGAACCACTATAAATTGTGTGTCGTTGTTCATTATTTCTGGATTGCTGTTTGTTGCTTACTTAGATCTGAGATTTGTGTTTGAATATCGCTGATTTGTATTCATACACTGGTGCTTTCACAATACTTGGGGTTTGTGACCATTTTTGGCGCAAACAATAATAGCTTGGTGTACCATCTTATATGTAGCTTATGCTATTATCCTTTTCTAGAAACTAAAGTTGACTCATGCTGAAAATCCTCGTTTAGTTTAGATTGTCCTGCATTGGACTAATCCTATTATTGCATAGCCCTTCTACTTGGAATTTGAAGAGCTTTCCATGTCGCTTCTGATAACAAATCCATTATCGATCGTTGATCAATAACGAGTAAGTATATAAATAATCGATTCAACAAACGATACAGATCGTCTTTCTTGGTGTGGATAAACTATCTGCATGGGATGGATCATTCACAGTGTTCAGGACACCGAACCCATTCTCACTTAGATTGCACACTACAAATGCCCCAGCAAACACTTGGAATCTAATTGGTTGGGACATGTCAATCGTCTTTTAGATTTCAAGTGTCAACCATATAATGGTTTATAGTTTAGGGATTATGCGTACTTGACCATTTAGAGCACAAGCTTTGTTGTGTAGAATGGTATGCAAATCTTCATGGTGCAAATTAATTAAAGGAAATTCACCTCATTCTGAAGTGGAGTCATCAACAATGCCAATTGGGTCTGCCGCTCCTTCGACTGCAAGTCAATATGGCCGTCTAATTCCGATCGGGCCCGTTATTGACCGTACTCCTCCTCATTTTAGAGCCTCCTAATTTCAGAGCCCTACATGATCCTCTGGAGAAGGCTTCTATAACTATTACACATAAGATGTTGTGAAGCATTTGCTCACAATATGGTATTCGGAAGGACGTTTTCTTTTTCACTTAAGAGAAGAGTTTGCCCATAGATCGTCTCCTAGATATGTGACCTGTCATCGATATATATGCATGTACGGAGCGGTGCCTTTGTTCAACCGCTTCTTTATGACAACCCTTGTGAATATGGGGTTAGCCCCTTTCCAGATTCTTCCAAATAGATATGATGTGTTAACATGCTTGTACGTTCTATTCATGTGGACTCTTAACCGTGTCCCAAGATTCGCTGAGCTACGGTATCTCCTATTGTTCAAGAAGATAGAGGCTAATCCATTGCTTGTTTATATTGAAGCAAGCGGAGTTGAGAGATTATACTGAATATTCCCAACAAAGTTCCTTCATTTAAGAATTAGTTCTTTTTTGCTAAGTGTCCAGAAGGATTCACCAGTTCATAGACAATGGGAGGGTGGTGGGATAAGTCTCCTTCATTATGTTTGGAGTTTCCTTTAATTGCTATAAGTTTTTGAACGATCATACATTCCTTGTAGTTCTTTCAAAAATTAACAAGGACCAAGCACTCAGCATTGTTCTCGGCACCGTGAAAGCGGTTGATGCTTAGGAGCGCACGATTAGATTCTTAATCACGGATGAGAAACTTCGCCGATATAGGCTTTTACACCCAGGGAGATCCATCGGATTTTTTAGTGCTCCTTCCTGTTCTACAGCCCGAACCCGTTCTTTTTCCTCTTCCCATGACTCTGGTGAGGATGATGGTCATGCAATGAAGAAAGTAGCCCATCCGATGGGTTAGAGGAGACCCCTAAGGAGGTTGAAATTCAAATCCGGGCTAACAGTCCACCTAAAATGCCCTTGATTCTAGAAGAGAAAGAGGAAGAATTTATTCAATGAAAGGGTAAAGCTTCGCTTATTGAAGAAAAGGAAGAAGGAGAAATCAACAAGGAGCATCCTCTAAATGTAGAAGAAATAGATTGGGACACTGATGAGGGTGACATCAAATTAGGTGACAAGGCCTCGGAATTAAGCCCACTCATGCACCTTTACCTTCTTTGAAAGAGCCTAATGAGGAAGCTTCTCCCAAGGCTAAGCATGTGCCCAGCTCTCTATCGAAAGATATTGACATTGATTTGGGAGAACAAATAACATTTTTGTGAATATGGATGAGTTGATGGACGACTTTACTTCAGAAGGGTTGCCTTCCCAGTTTACTCAAATCACCCCCGTATGAGGTAATGTTCTGACATTAGTTGGTGACCGATCTAGTTTGTGTATTCCACTAGGGTCATTAAATTGCAACACACACTTCACTAGGATCACACACTTTATATTAATTTTCCATTTAGGATGTTTTAGTCCACCGAACGCCTTCTCCTAAAGCTATTTTATCGCTTTCTGCAGAAATCATGCCTCGTGGTCTTTACAATGATCTTGATCGAGTTTTGGAGTCTTAGCATATGCAGAGACACTCTTCAAGGTGCTATACTCCCCGGGAGATTGGCGAGGAGAGGAAAATAGGGAAGGAGAGGGAGGCGGAAGAACATCGCCATGTCGATAGAGGTCAAGGTCGAGATAGGAGAGGCAGATACGAAAAGAGGAAGAGTCCGACAGACCGGGGAGATCCGTTGAAGAGGCCGAAAAGAGATCAAGAACGCAAATCTGCTTCACAGCCTCCTGCTTCCACTGGGATAAATGTCCCTGCTTTTGGTGCCATGACCTCTTCCACCCATATTGTCATGACTCCCACTCCCTAGATTTCTAAGCTTGCATCTTTTATTCTTCCTACTGGTCCACCGTATCTACAAGCTGCATTTTCCAATTTGTTCTTAAAGGGGGTTGTGTTTGATAAGCCCAACTTGAAGTCAGTTCATGCCGAATCTTATACATCCCATTTCCAAGCAATTCAGAGTGGTTTGGAGCAAGCTGAAGGATAGGAAAACTTATGCATACAGCTGTCTACTGTTAACCGGAACAACTACCAAGAAATCCTCTCGTTTGAGTTCGAAAAGGATGAGTATGAAACACAGCTCATAGATCGTGATGTAAAGATCGAGAGGCTAAAGAAACAGAGAGATGACACCCTCAAAGGGGAGAGTAAAATGCTTCTTTGCTTAAAGAGCTAAAAGAATCCACTAACCGAGCCGCAATCATATTTAGAGATGAGATAAAGAAGTGCCATATGATGAGACGACATTAAAAGAAAAATTGAAGATAAGAGGGGCGATGGTTGAGATGCAGAAGAAAAATCGTCGAGCAGGCTTAAGAGATCACCTCACTTCGCGAACAAGTCTGAAATTTGGATGCTTAGAAGAAACGACTGGCGATAGAGAAGGCTAACACGGATGCTAGCTTTTCAAAGCTTCAAGGTACCTTTACAAAGAAGATGAAGGGCTTAGATGCTAAGATGTTGGGCTTCTACATCAACTCCATGCTGCATCAGGGGAGTCTTAGTTACTTAAGTTCGTTGTTCCCTCCTACACCTACCGTAGTCCGGGAAGAGATTCTGAGTGGATGTCAAGACATGGGCGACTGTTATACTGAGGAGGAGTAGGTTCAAGCATATCTGAATGAAGAGTCCTATCAAGCTTTAAGAGAGAGCTAGGAGATCTTGAGACTAGAGAGGGAGCAAGAATTTATTGATGCCGCGACCGCTGCTAAGTCTATAACCAAGCAGTTTCCATCATGTCCTTGTGAGTCGTCTTCACATCCCCGTGCTAATGAGGGGATTTTTCCTACTTCAGTAGGTGGTGCTTCTTTGGCCGCTCCTACTACACCTGTGATTATGCAGCCATTAAAAATGGGCAGCGGCGTGGGTTTCGAAGTTGTGATGCATGAACAGATCCCTGCGGTGGGTTATTTTCTTATCTCTTCACTATCAATGATTTCCAGTTTATGCTGGATGAAATTACCGAGATAACTGCCCTTTATTATGATATTATAGATCAGCCCTCTCTTCTTATAGAGCTACGTCCTCCTTACGGTGCTGGATCTACTGCTATTCTAAGCGCATCAACCGTTATTTGCGCACCCGGCTCGCAGCTTGGTCCGCACTCCATGCAAATTGCAGCGCTGCATGGTTTGAATGACCTCTATGTATCTCAAGAGTAGGGCTTGGCAACTACCGACACATGGGAGAAGGCAGATTAAGCTTGCCAGCCAAGCAAAGTAGAGAGCAAGTAGTAGAATGCAGCGGTGAAGAAGGGGAAGGTTGAAGAGCATAAAAGGTCGTTGAAGGGTTCTCATAGTTCCCGCAAGCACAAAGGCAAAGGATGGTCTACCAGTGACAGTGTTTCAGAAAGCGAGATCACTTTGGGTGGGGATTTGGAGAAGCTTGAGAAGTTGCCAATCAGAGGCGGGAAAGGCGGTAGGGGAGGTAGTGACAAGAAACCACATTATGTCCGTGTATCTGTGAAGTGGAGTTTTTGATTTTATTTGGTTGCTTTTTGTACAAGTGCAGACTCTGCACTTAGCATTTCTTATTGTTGTTGCTATAGTGGTGTTTGTATTTTCCTTTTCTTAGCTGATACTGTGTTGGTACGGCCCCTACTATTTGTTGTTGTATATGAAAAATGTTATAAGTGATAAAATTGTTGAAATTTTGATTGTAATTTCACTTTTCTATTTATCTATATATCACGCAATGTTGTCTTTTATATACCGTTGTTTTTTATTCAGCATGATTTTGTACATGTAAGTAATCGTTGATATTTTCCCTATACTTTTTTATTTAGTCCCGTAATTATTACCAAAATTCTTTGTTTGGGGTTACAGAACTGTGAAGTATTTGCTATTTTGATTGAGTGTTCGTGTGTGTGTGCCCCTAGTTCACGGGACTGTTTACTCCGAACAATTGATACATGACTGCATACCCCTGATAGTCTTTCGAATGCCCCCATCGGGTTTATACTACAACCCTCGTTGGGATCTTTTGGTTTTATTGTCCTTATTTTTGATATCCTATTTTGATTTCTGACTTGAGATATCCTTGAAGCTTTTTAGAGGCCTTACGGCGAGTGATTTACGCACTTAAGAATTTCACTAAGTGATTGGTGATGCCGGAGAACCACCGATTACTTGAAATGCTGTTAAGTGATTCCATCGCAATGCTGACATTCAGGTTATTGTGCACAAATTTCGCTCCTTGGAGTGCTATTTCCTTGGCTCTGAGATGGTGCGTGGCTTTTTGTAATATGAAAAATCCTCGTCTTTGGATGCAATTTTGCTGATCCAAGTAGTGGTGTGCGGCTTACGAAATGCTTACGGTGGAATCGAGGCTTGCTCGGTCGTAGTTTTGCAAACCAAGAAGCGATGCGCGACTTAGGTAATTGTGTTCACTTGGACAATCCAAGGGGCGGTGCATGGCTTATAAAATGCATGGCTTTGATTTAGACTTTCCCGGTGTCGCCGGAGCAACACCGGTTCTTATAAGGAAGGGATCAAGTTCTATTGATCCAATAGTTTAAGAGTGCACGACTTACGAAATGCACGACTTTTATTTGGGCCTTCTTAGTGTTGCGGTAGCAACACCGGTTCTTAGAAGGCAGGGATTCCATCGAGCGGTTTAGGTCGATTTGCTTCCATTGACTCAGCGGGTAGATGTGGCGTACTTGAACATGGTTCCACTAGCTCAAGTAGCGATCAGATGATTTTGTGCCGATTTGAACCCGTCGACTCGGTAGGTTACTTATATGAACACAGTTTATTGGTTTAGAAAGCAAAGCAATTTCATTAATTGAAATAAAAGTTGGGTAAGTTCTGCCTATTTACAATGCCTCGGGTATCCCGGGATGGCTTATTTACGGAAACAGGAAATACAAAAGACGACATGGTGATTCATTTTTCCAAGCATGGGGAATTTGGGTTCCATCAACAGTTATTAGCTTGAACGTGCCATTCCCTAGCTTCTGGTCGATCACATCGGACCCTTCCCAGTTTGGTTCGAATGCTCCTGGTATAGGGTAGACCCATTTGAGGACAAGTTCTTCTACTTCAAAAGTACGGTTACGGGCCTTGGAGTTGAAATGTCGTGCGACCATTTTTGGTGAGCGGTAGTCCTTAGCTCTAATTCTTCCCACTTCTCAACAACCATATCGAGCAACTTGAGCAGAAGCTGCTCATTCTGCCTTTGATTAAAGTTTTGCCTTTTATTAGAAGGGACTTCCAGTTTGACTGGGATCATTGCTTCTGAACAACATGCCAGTACTGTAACGACCCGAAATTTTCGATCCCGAAAATTCCAGATAGTTATGAAAAGAAGAAAGAGATAGAAGAAGAAGAAGAAGATCAGAAACATCAACATCTCACATTCGCAGCGGATCAAAATATAATATCAAATAATAACAGTTTACAAAAGCATAATATTCAGTCGATTACATTTTTATACATCAGAGTTACACAACTATACAGACACTGAATATACACAATTATCATGTCACAGATATACAACAATAAAATACAATGGAAACACTCCATACGTTTCTGCCATCCAGCTCGTCTCCTGAGCTCCTAAACGTCCTTACCTGAAAATCTGTAATACTCTGTCTGACCCGAGCATTACATCAAAGTAACACCTGGGTCAGGCTGGAAACCAGCGTGAGTAAACCCATCTAACATGGAATACATCAGCATAAAACTTACATAAAACCCGGGGTAGCTCGTGTCAATTTACAATTTCACAATTTGTTAAAGACGACACTTATTTCACACATCAATTTCTAAGCACCAAAACTTAGATTAAATGGTCAAATTCACTTAAATCATTCCATTCCAACTTATTGATTACACATATCAATTCTTTAAAGAATCGAAGTGGTTTCGGGTATTAACTAATACCCGACTCCGGTCTCTTCGAATCCAATGTCATCTTAACCCAAGTTATTCAAGTGAAATACAATTCAACTTTAAATACAGGGTGTCACAGTAATTCATCAATAGATAACCATAACATCACAGTTTAAATCAAACTTATTATATCACGTAGCATCATGAATTACATATTAGGGATAACAATTAACCCAAGACCTCCAATATCATTCTATCATCCATACACAAGGTTGATTAGCCATACCATTCTAATTAATTAAATTAATTACTTCCATCATCGTTAAATCCTGCTTACTCAACATTTATTAATCACAAATCAATTAATTAATTATCATCTTAATTAATCATTTTCGATTAATTATCCATCAATCACAATAAGTAATTAACTCTTAATTAATTACACAAATTAATTATCCTTTACCCATCCATATTTATTACATTGATCATTAATTAATCACTCAAATTAATTATCTCATAATCATTCATTTATCAATTATTCCATAATTAATCATACTCGTTATTTATCTAATCATTGATTAGTTTCCTTAATCAATCAATCCTTAATTAATTACACTAAGTAATTAATCCTCTACTACTTCCATTAAGTATTTAATAAGTCACTAATTACAACCTAATTACTTAATTAACTAACCTTTATCTTATAAATTAATAAATCTTAAACATTATTAAACTAAACTAATTATTTACTCTTAATTACCTTATTTAATGAATTAGTCATTAATTATCCAAATCTTAATTATCTCTTAAGATAAATCTTTATTTTTATTAATGACATGCTTATCATTAACAAAATTTAAATACATTTCAAATCGTTCCATCTTTAAGTTAAACTTTAAATTTAAAATAAGCTTACAATTTAACTTAACAAATTTAAATTAAACAATATACAAAACTCTTAACCAATTGTTAAAAGAACATTTATTTTACATAATAGTTTAAAATCATGTTTAATTTAAATTTAAAACTGGTTTTATAAAACCTTTTTTTTAAACTGCATTTAAAAACTTACTTCGGGTTCTACCCGAATCCCTCCTTAGACATACCCGAGAAAACCACCATCTTCCGTTTATCTGCAAAAATTTTGTTAAAATTTTAAACTTGAAACTACTATACACTCACGAATACAACCCGAGTCTTCCTTCCCAAATACTCGAGAGCAACTTCGAGGCAACCATGCTCACAACCCACTGACACACCAAAAGTCACCGTGCACGTGTACCTACGCCTCACGCCGTCGTTACCCTCGCTGATACCTTTCACATGTTGATGATGAACTATAGAATCGATTCCGACCATCAATTCATCACCACGAATCCCATATCGAATTTGCGCTTCTCCAGTCGAACTGGAAACTAAACATAATCAGAGAATTCACTCGAACCACCATCGCCGACCACTGGACTCTCCCAATCTCCGGCCACAGCCTCGCTAGACTCCACGCTACCATTTCCCAAGCCCAGACGAGCTTCGATCACTCAGAGACACCGCATCGACAACATCTCCAACCTCGACCATTTCTGGGTTTTAAACCCTACTCCGACCAAAAGCCACTGCCACAGTGGCCTATCCACCCACCTACCATTTTTCCCATGACCATCGAACTCCCAACCACCTCCAGTCGAAACCCCAACCACCAGAGAAGCTCCAGTCACCAGAAAACAATAAAAACCCAAGTTCTGTTCATCAATGAACTGCACCCTCATTACAGTACTAAAAGATCTGATTTTTGTTTTAAAAATCTTATCTTCCAGAGATGATTCAAGACATATACTTGAATCAATGAAATTCAACATTTGATTTTTACATGTTTAAAAAGTTTCTACTGTATCTTTCCCAAATGCAAGCATATTTCAATTTTACATACTTGTTCATATTTTTAGTACTTAGATTATGCTACACTACACCATTTTGTTTTTAATCCAAGTCTAACAGTGATTTAATAAAAAGATATGAAATTTTGATTGGATTGAAACAGAGATGCAACCACATGCACAGTTCAACACTAATATACATACAGTGTTCATACATATATATACACATGCAAAGATAATTCATTTTTAAAAATCACATGAAATCAAATTTAAATTCACTTCAGGTTTTGAATAAAATGTTTACTCACTGTAAAAATGTTTGGCAGAGGACAGAGTAAATCACTTGAACAGGAATACATACTACATAATCTCTTACTGTTTAATAAATTTTACTTGCTCACAGACTTAGATAAGATTTTGATTCAAAACTAAAATTTACTCACTGGATTTAAGAACAGAGAAGACTGGAAAACTTTTGAAATCTGGAAGCTGGATTAATCTTTGAAACTGGAAACTGTAATTGATCTTGCTTCTTTTTTTTATATAACTGACCTCAGTTACTTTTTGATGAACGAAATGAAATGTATAAGGTGATATATATAAAAATATTTTACAGGTTAATGTATTCTTCTGGTACAAATGTTGGACAGAGATATTTTTCCTCTCCTCATTTTTTGTCCAGGCAAGATTTATATATATATATATATGTGTGTGTGTGTGTGTGGAGGCTGAAATGATATATTTTGGGCTAGCATTTATTAACATTGTCTTCTTTTATAAGCTTATACTTATCTTTATTTTATTTTTTCTATTATGTACACTTGATTCATTTTATTTTGTAAGTAATTCATATGCAGGTTTGTCTGGTTCATTTCATATTACTTGTATTCCAACATATATGTGTTCTAAAATTTACTTATGTGTTAATTTTGTATTTTACATGGCTATAACCTTTAAGATATTTATTTTCACATCTATACTTATTTTATTTCTTTGTTAAAGTTAAACTATCAACATTGAATTTCTTATTTATTATTTATTTATTATACTTATGTTATTATCATAACTTCTTAAGCCTATAACAATTATATTTATTTTCAAATAATACATTTGTTTATACTTAAATTTAATATTGATAAGATATATTTTTCTTGAACTATTATTGTCCAGACTATATTATATATATTTTTAAATCACATATTAATAAAGTTAAATAAGATAGATTTCATGTTTAAAATATTTAGAAACTCGTTTTTTTCCAAACCATAGCTTCTCCCAATTACATATATATATATTTGTTTTAAAATAATAAGCTGTATTTTAATTAATTCAATTAAATATTGATTAAAAGAATACTGCCAAAAATCCAGGATGTCACATCCCTCCCCCCTTAAAACTTTTCGTCCTCGAAAAGGAACGAAACCAGAATTAATAAAATGCTTAAAATCAGATAAATATTCTTTAATCATTTTTAAATCACTTTAAAAATCTATATAATACTACTAAAATAGTTTTTATAAGAATACTTTTATAACTCGATGTCTTGACAAGTCCATCCTTGTTCTCATAGAAATTCGGTCATACGTAGATCAGGCGTAGGACTGAAAATCTATAAGTACTTGGTAAACTCGTTTCCAACACCCAGTGAAAATACTTTGGAAAATAATTTTATTGAAAATATAGAAAACAGTTTCGAAAATAGAGGAAATATTTTTGGTAAAAATGCTCTGGAAATCATCACCCCCATCCATGGTCCCAGTTAACCCGATGGTTACGTTGCCGTCCCTGAAAAATCCACAGATAACTGTAGGTCTCCGCGCTCCTCGATTACGCCATGGAACCCGCTACAGACCGCTGTTATACCTGGGCTTTACGTTGCTATCACAGCACAACCCATATAACTGTAGGCATCAGCGCCACCGAATTTTGCTGCCAAAAGAATGAAACTCCTCCACTTGACCATAGACCGCAGTCTACCGATGTTGCGCTGCCATCCCGGCAAAATCAAGTGTAGACTGTTGGCACTCATCCTCCACATGATTTTCGCTATGGTCCACACAGTAGATCGCAGCGACATCGAATTACACTGTCGTCATAGCATAACCCGAATGCCCCTGTAGGCATCAGCACCATCGAGTTTCGCTACCAAATAATCCTCAGGAACTAGTTTGTCCGGACTCCTCACATGATCAACTTTAGAACCTCCCCTTTAGAGGCTCAAGGCAGTGCCACTCTGCGGCACTCCTGAGAAGTTCATTCAAGGGAGCGCCTTTTTCCCCAGAGCCACTTCAAAACACTTTATACTATACACATATAGTATTTTCCAAATCATACACCAAGTATGAATCTCATATAAATCTCCTTTACAAAATCGATTCTCAAAATCGATAATTCTCATATTAGGCTTTCCAAATTCCAATATTGATTTTTCCGAAAATCAAAAGCCTTTCCAAAATTCAAAGGTTCCAAAACCTTTCCTCAAAATAATTTTCACAAAAGCCTTTATATATACATATATATATAATAACCTTGGAATTTTTTTTTGAATCACTTCATACTTGTATAAATTCACTTTTATACTTTAAATACTTTCAAATATTTTAAAACCCCATTTTTTCTTTCTCTGGCTATAGATTCAATAAGGGAAGATTTATTTTATATAACAAGATATATAATTTTATTTATCCCAAATCAAATATTCAAATTAAATTACTTATAAAGTCACTTGCCAAATTACTTACTTTTATAAAGTAAATTTTAATCACAGAGATATTCAATCTCCACTTTACTTCATCATATATTTCATAAAATATACTTTCAATTTCAAAAATCATTTACAGTTCTTATCCACAAATTTTCAATATCAATTTTATTCAAACCCGTACGATGTCCACATATCATTCGTACGCAATATCAATCTGATCGCTCACTCGATCACACAATTTCACTTCCGAACTAGTATCGTCCACCCGACTTCTTAGTGCGGACTCAGATTTGGTTTCTTGATCAGAAACCGTCATTCTCCTTGCATAGTCACAACTACGATAGAGAATATCCAGAATCAATCAAAAATCCATATCCAGGTTCGCCGTCGAAAATTGAGCGAAAAATCCCAACTCGGATCGATAGTATTATCTCGAAATTCTATGCTCGAACCTGGATCAAATCATTATGCGAATAGAATAATATACGTACATCCTACGTATTTATCTTCATTGATTATTAGTTAAATCAATTCCCTTTCTATTCACATTCATTTATGACTCTATTCACTTATTTACAGTTGTCTTAATCCCCATTTGGATTATCACTTCAATTCTTATCTCAGTTGGTTATTCAACCAATAACAGTTTGAACTCCGACCAGTTTATATTTAGAAAATAGCTTGAAAATTTTGAAAAATAGATAAGTGGTTGAAAAATAATTATTAGTTGAAAAATAGATGGTAAAATAGTTAAGTAGTTGTAAGATAGTTGAAAATAGTAATTATTTATAAAACAGCTGGAAAAAAAACAGTAATCAGTTTATAAACCAGTTGTAAAATTGTTAAATAGTTCCAAAAGTAATTGTAAAACAAGCTTAAGATAGTTTTAGGTTTTAAAAAGAAAAGTTGTATGGTAAATAGTTTGGAAAAATAGATTTATATTAAAACAATTTATTTTGAAAATAGTCCAGAGTCAAACTGTTCAACTTCCAAATCTCCATTTCAATCAATTTCCCATTAAATTGATCCAGTCCCAATTCAAGTTGAATTACCTACAATTCAAATCAAATTCCATGTAACGACCCGTATTTTTACGGATCGACAAGTTCGTCAAAATCTGGAATTTTAGCATTTTCAAGTCATTTCATATTTTAGGCATAATTTTTCTAAGTCCTAGGTCGTGAACGACCTAAGAGATAAGTCGTGACCAACTTAAGAAGGAAAGGCGACCTAAGGTTTGAGTTAAGTCGTATTGAGGCTTAGGTTGTTTAGAGCTTAGGTTGTATCAGTTAAGTCGTAGACGACTTATGGGGGTTGGCGACCTAGGGAAGAAGGGGTGGTTTAGGTCGTAGACGACCTAAGAGGTAGCGCGACCTAAGGAGTAGTATCTTGGAGCGACCTATAGGTTAGCGTGTTAGCGACCTAAGAGTTAGGCGACTTAAGGAGTTAGGACATAACCCAGTTAGGTCGCGTGAGTAGTTTTGTAGTGTGAGTTGTTAGGTCGCAAGGATAGCTTAAGTGTTAGGTCGCATCCCAGTTGTTCGCGACTTACGTTAGGTCGCGAGGAAACTTAAGTGTTAGGTCGTGGACTTCGGTAGCTGTTAGGTCGCATGGGTTGCTAAGTTGTTAGGTCGTAGAGGCAGTCTACGTTAGGTCGCTGGGTTGTTGAGGCGTTATGTCTTTAGGTCGCGGATGCGCATTTAGTTAGGTCGTAGCCTATGTTTTAAGTCGCGAGCGACCTAGGAGTTAGCTGTTAAGTCGTAAGCGACCTAGGAGTTAGCTGTTAAGTCGTAACCCTAGTTATTTGTTAAGTCGTAGCCTACCAGTTAAGTCGCGAAGCACTAAGCTGTAGGTAGGTAGTTTTGTTAAGTCGTAAGTCGCTGTGGCTTAGGTTGTTAAGTCGAAGTCCTTAGGTCGGAGGGGTCTTAGGTCGTAAGTCGGAAACGACTTATGGAGATAGCCAATTTCGACTTAAGGAAATTTCTGCTATAAATAGGAAGGGTTTTTCTCACTTTTTGGGATCCGGATTTCGAAGCGACGAAGTGCTGCCATTTTGAGAGCTCGACTTCTACACTTCTTCACTTCTTTTCTCCACTCTAATCTAGTGCTTCCATCCATCCAAGTTGAAGATCAAATTGAAGATTCAAGAGCTTAGATTGAAGATCTTCATCCTTTGAAGTGAGATTTCTTCGTTTGAAGCGGATTCGTGATAGATCGAGATTTATCCTTCGCTGTCCAGATCTGAAGCGTGTTGATTTGGGTTTGTTTAGGTGATTTGATGAGTGGTGATTATCTCTCACACGGATCCAAAGGAATATATCGGATTGTTGGCTCGATTTGGTGTTAAAATAGGGATTTCCATGCATTTTCTTCATCCTAAGTGTAGATCCATATAGATTCATTGTTCATGATGATGTTACATCCATTTTATCACATGTTAACCTATGCAAGTTCATTCATCAAGTTTATAAAGATATTGTTCATGTTTTCATGCTTGTTGGACTTTCAACTCTTTAATTACGAAAATGCCATTATTGTTAAAATTGTCTACTTAGATCATATTTGAGTGTTTGATTGCTTGGATTAATGTTTGATTTGATTGATTGCTATGAATTAGATGATTGATGACTTGATTTAGACCGAAGATGACTCAAAAGCTAAGGGAAAGGCTCTTGAGTTGGGAAAGCTGCTCGTGGCATATGTAGCGGGATGATGAAGCTCTTATGCATAGATTTGATGATGTGATGTTGAGATGAGGCTTTGCGAGGATGTGATGAAGCGAGGCAATCATGTGATGAAGACTTGGTTTAATCCAGACGGGATCATTCCAAGCATGTTGATAACTCGGTGAAATGGTTTGAGTTGAGGATAATGGATGGATATGAGAATAGTCGTCAAGGAGGATGACTAGGAGGCTTGGGTCTCATCGTTGTTGAAGGTTCTAGCATGCTCAAAGCAAGAGTACGTTTGGGCAGATTCAATAGTCCCAACGGCCAACTGTTGATGGTCGAGTACTCTGGGCAGATTCGATAGTCCTAGGCACGTGCTGCGACGATGTGTGGAGTTATGTCTAGAACCGGGGTTACCATTAGCCTTGACGGACGGCTGAAAGAATGTGCCGGTCATTCAATTAACGGTGAAACCGAAGCAGTGATAACAGTGATAGCCAGAGTCATGGATGTTTGGTTGTATCGTCATTCGGTCTCAAGAGCGGTATTTTCTGGGTGCTTATCTGATCTTGGTTTAGGCCTTAGGGGTTTGTGCTTGGAAAACATCGCCCTTGACTCGAGTGATAATTACTTTACTTTAAATTGTATGTTCTGCTAAGTTTGCTTCTGCTTAGTGTGTGTCTGGGGGCTATCACTGTAGAAAGAGGTTGGAGTGGGAGGGTTGTATTCCTATTCCTTTTCCTTTATGCTCTTTTGGTATGTTGTTAGTTAATTTACTGCTCACTAAGACTGTTGTCTGACTCAAGGCTTTATGTTTTAATTCTTATTGCCTTGGGCTGTTCGTCCATTTTGGGACGGGCAAACTAGGTAGCAGGTGACAGGTGCTGATCTCGCTTTTCACGGTGCTGATATCGAAGACGAGCTGGAGTATTGCATATTACCTTCTTTTTATATGTACTGGATGTTCCGCTGCTTTGTATTCTCTGAGTGATATGTAGTGAGGCTTGATGTATTGACTATTTGGATGCTTGTATTCAACTATTATGGAGTTTTATATGATGGCATTTTATTCTGTAAAGCTTCACTATATATATGTTCTATTGTATTTTGTCCATGCACTGTGAGTAATACGATAGATTCTGTTGTTTAATTTACCTTGACAATCGTCCATGGCTGCAGGGCACACTTTACAGCACACTATCTCTATGTTCGGTGCAGGGGTCATGGGCGGTCGTCACATTCCATTTGACTTTAAACATATTCACTTTAATTACAACTTCAAATTATTCAAATTAATTTAGACTAATTTCAAATTGAATCCACTTCAATTTCAAATCATGCAATTTCTATATGAATTAATCCCAATTCCCATTTGAATTTGAACCCATTCAATCTTCAATTTTATTACAAATTAATCCAATTCAAATTCCCCATTTGAATTTTATACTTATCCATCATAAATCACAATTCCCATTAATTCAAATCAAATTCAGTTTGAACTAATTCAATTTTAAATCTCAATTTTAAACCGTCTCGAATTATATAAATTCGAGTTAATTTTTTTTTAATGTTGATTTAATCCCTTAAATTAAATTAACCTTTATTTTTAAATTAATAATCCAAATCTTTAAACAATTTAATTCTGAGTCCAATTCTCAAAATTCCACTATCTTTACTTAACTTATTTCAAGGTTCAAATAAGAGTTCAAAACAAATTTTATCTTAAAAATTCAATTTATTACTAAATTTTATGTTCAAAATAATTCCATATCCTTAATTTCAAATTAAAGTTTAATTTTCCCTTTCAATAATGGATATATCACCACAATTCATTTCTTCATTCATTTAAACAAACCCAATTCACCATTTAAAGGTTATTAATAACAATAGGACGACATCATCCAATTTATTTTAAAACATACATCCATTTCCAAATTCTAGATCTCAAACCCATCTTGAGATCATACATAACTCCCATTTCAAAACAACCCATTTAACTTCACTAAGTAAAAATTTAATTTCATCTTGAAATTTCCAATTCAGGTTGTTCTTATTTAACTTCCCCTAAGTTAAATTCAATTCACTTGATCCAGTCAACCTCACAAAAATTAAATTTCTCCATTTCAAATTCTTAAACTTCTTATAAATATCCCTTCTCACTTATAAGCTCAAAAACTTATCACATTTTAGGGGAAATTCAAAACTCAACACCTAGTGTTTACTTCCAATCAACTTTGATCTTATGTATATCCCACATATATACATATTTATTTCATTCGCACTTCAAGTCATACTTTAGATTTTAAACCATTATTGGTTTTTAATTTCAAAACAAATTCCCCTTACAATTTTAACACAACTCTTGTTTAAAATAAGATTCCTACAGTTAGAAAATATTATCCATTATATCTATTAATACTTTGAAACAACTTCAAATCATCTGGACTTAGATTTAAAACTTCACAATTTATATCATCTTCAGTTCCAATTTATAAGTCATACCTGCCTAAATGTTTTACTTCCCTAAAACATTTCATTTTGCTTACTCATTAATACACATTTATTATCAAACACATCTATCATTTATGATAATAACCAAGGTTATTGCAACTAGAAACCATTCATTATCATCTTATTCTGAAACTCTTTCCCAAATTCAAGATTTAATTTCAGTTTAATTCCTTTTCAAACTTACCTTTATTTAATTTCAATTTGGTTGTATTTCTATTACTTCTTATATTTAATTCAATAATTTAACAACCAATTACCTTAACATTTATTAGTAAGGAATATTGCTTTATATATCAAAATATATTCTTATATAAAATCATTTAAAATCTTTATATATGAAAATAACAAGTACGTTCTCTCATATATATTATACTCAACTCATTCGAGGGCACTACTGACCCTATCTTTATGAGTATACCCACTAGAGCCAAGGTTCTCGCTTAACCTTCGCTCTGATACCAACTGCAACGACCCGAAATTTTCGATCCCGAAAATTCCAGATAGTTATGAAAAGAAGAAAGAGATAGAATAAGAAGAAGATCAGAAACATCAACATCTCACATTCGCAGCGGATCAAAATATAATATCAAATAATAACAGTTTACAAAAGCATAATATTTAGTCGATTACATTTTTATACATCAGAGTTACACAACTATACAGACACTGAATATACACAATTATCATGTCACAGATATACAACAATAATATAAAACGGAAACACTCCATACGTTTCTGCCATCCAGCTCGTCTCCTGAGCTCCTGAACATCCTTACCTGAAAATCTATAATACTTGGTCTGACCCGAGCATTACATCAAAGTAACACCCGGGTCAGGCTGGAAACCAGCGTGAGTAAACCCATCTAACATGGAATACATCAGCATAAAACTTACATAAAACCCGAGGTAGCTCGTGTCAATTTACAATTTCACAATTTGTTAAAGATGACACTTATTTCACACATAAATTTCTAAGCACCAAAACTTAGATTAAATGGTCAAATTCACTTAAATCATTCCATTCCAACTTATTGATTACACATATCAATTCTTTAAAGAATCGAAGTGGTTTCGGGTATTAACTAATACCCGACTCCGGTCTCTTCGAATCCAATGTCATCTTAACCCAAGTTATTCAAGTGAAATACAATTCAACTTTAAATACAGGGTGTCACAGTAATTCATCAATAGATAACCACAACATCACAGTTTAAATCAAACTTATTATACCACGTAGCATCATGAATTACATATTAGGGATAACAATTAACCCAAGACCTCCAATATCATTCTATCATCCATACACAAGGTTGATTAGCCATACCATTCTAATTAATTAAATTAATTACTTCCATCATCTTTAAATCCTGCTTACTCAACATTTATTAATCATAAATCAATTAATTAATTATCATCTTAATTAATCATTTTCGATTAATTATCCTTTAATCACAATAAGTAATTAACTCTTAATTAATTACACAAATTAATTATCCTTTACCCATCCATATTTATTACATTGATCATTAATTAATCACTCAAATTAATTATCTCATAATCATTCATTTATCAATTATCCCATAATTAATCATACTCCTTATTTAACTAATCATTGATTAGTTTCCTTAATCAATCAATCCTTAATTAATTACACTAAGTAATTAATCCTCTACTACTTCCATTAAGTATTTAATAAGTCACTAATTACAACCTAATTACTTAATTAACTAACCTTTATCTTATAAATTAATAAATCTTAAACATTATTAAACTAAACTAATTATTTACTCTTAATTACCTTATTTAATGAATTAGTCATTAATTATCCAAATCTTAATTATCTCTTAAGATAAATCTTTATTTTTATTAATGACATGCTTATCATTAACAAAATTTAAATACATTTCAAATCGTTCCATCTTTAAGTTAAACTTTAAATTTAAAATAAGCTTACAATTTAACTTAACAAATTTAAATTAAACAATATACAAAACTCTTAACCAATTGTTAAAAGAACATTTATTTTACATAATAGTTTAAAATCATGTTTAATTTAAATTTAAAACTGGTTTTATAAAACCTTTTTTTTTAAACTGCATTTAAAAACTTACTTCGGGTTCTACCCGAATCCCTCCTTAGACATACCCGAGAAAACCACCATCTTCCGTTTATCTGCAAAAATTTTGTTAAAATTTTAAACTTGAAACTACTATACACTCACGAATACAACCCGAGTCTTCCTTCCCAAATACTCGAGAGCAACTTCGAGGCAACCATGCTCACAACCCACTGACACACCAAAAGTCACCGTGCACGTGTACCTACGCCTCACGTCGTCGTTACCCTCGCTGATACCTTTCACATGTTGATGATGAACTATAGAATCGATTCCGACCATCAATTCATCACCACGAATCCCATATCGAATTTGCGCTTCTCCAGTCGAACTGGAAACTAAACATAATCAGAGAATTCACTCGAACCACCATCGCCGACCACTGGACTCTCCCAATCTCCGGCCACAGCCTCGCTAGACTCCACGCTACCATTTCCCAAGCCCAAACGAGCTTCGATCACTCAGAGACACCGCATCGACAACATCTCCAACCTCGACCATTTCTGGGTTTTAAACCCTACTCCGACCAAAAGCCACTGCCACAGTGGCCTATCCACCCACCTACCATTTTTCCCATGACCATCGAACTCCCAACCACCTCCAGTCGAAACCCCAACCACTAGAGAAGCTCCAGTCACCAGAAAACAATAAAAACCCAAGTTCTGGTCATCAATGAACTGCACCCTCATTACAGTACTAAAAGATCTGATTTTTGTTTTAAAAATCTTATCTTCCAGAGATGATTCAAGACATATACTTGAATCAATGAAATTCAACATTTGATTTTTACATGTTTAAAAAGTTTCTACTGTATCTTTCCCAAATGCAAGCATATTTCAATTTTACATACTTGTTCATATTTTTAGTACTTAGATTATGCTACACTACACCATTTTGTTTTTAATCCAAGTCTAACAGTGATTTAATAAAAAGATATGAAATTTTGATTGGATTGAAACAGAGATGCAACCACATGCACAGTTCAACACTAATATACATACAGTGTTCATACATATATATACACATGCAAAGATAATTCATTTTTAGAAATCACATGAAATCAAATTTAAATTCACTTCAGGTTTTGAATAAAATGTTTACTCACTGTAAAAATGTTTGGCAGAGGACAGAGTAAATCACTTGAACAGGAATACATGCTACATAATCTCTTACTGTTTAATAAATTTTACTTGCTCACAGACTTAGATAAGATTTTGATTCAAAACTAAAATTTACTCACTGGATTTAAGAACAGAGAATACTGGAAAACTTTTGAAATCTGGAAGCTGGATTAATCTTTGAAACTGGAAACTGTAATTGATCTTGCTTCTTTTTTTTATATAACTGACCTCAGTTTCTTTTTGATGAACGAAATGAAATGTATAAGGTGATATATATAAAAATATTTTACAGGTTAATGTATTCTTCTGGTACAAATGTTGGACAGAGATATTTTTCCTCTCCTCAGTTTTTGTCCAGGCAAGATTTATATATATATATATATATGTGTGTGTGTGTGTGTGTGGAGGCTGAAATGATATATTTTGGGCTAGCATTTATTAACATTGTCTTCTTTTATAAGCTTATACTTATCTTTATTTTATTTTTTCTATTATGTACACTTGATTCATTTTATTTTGTAAGTAATTCATATGCAGGTTTGTCTGGTTCATTTCATATTACTTGTATTCCAACATATATGTGTTCTAAAATTTACTTATGTGTTAATTTTGTATTTTACATGGCTATAACCTTTAAGATATTTATTTTCACATCTATACTTATTTTATTTCTTTGTTAAAGTTAAACTATCAACATTGAATTTCTTATTTATTATTTATTTATTATACTTATGTTATTATCATAACTTCTTAAGCCTATAACAATTATATTTATTTTCAAATAATACATTTGTTTATACTTAAATTTAATATTGATAAGATATATTTTTCTTGAACTATTATTGTCCAGACTATATTATATATATTTTTAAATCACATATTAATAAAGTTAAATAAGATAGATTTCATGTTTAAAATATTTAGAAACTCGTTTTTTTCCAAACCATAGCTTCTCCTAATTACATATATATATTTGTTTTAAAATAATAAGCTGTATTTTAATTAATTCAATTAAATATTGATTAAAATAATACTGCCAAAAATCCGGGATGTCACATCCCTCCCCCCTTAAAACTTTTCGTCCTCGAAAAGGAACGAAACCAGAATTAATAAAATGCTTAAAATGAGATAAATATTCTTTAATCATTTTTAAATCACTTTAAAAATCTATATAATACTACTAAAATAGTTTTTTTAAGAATACTTTTATAACTCGATGTCTTGACAAGTCCATCCTTGTTCTCATAGAAATTCGGTCATACGTTGATCAGGCGTAGGACTGAAAATCTATAAGTACTCGGTAAACTCGTTTCCAACACCCAGTGAAAATACTTTGGAAAATAATTTTATTGAAAATATAGAAAAAGTTTCGAAAATAGAGGAAATATTTTTGGTAAAAATGCTCTGGAAATCATCACCCCCATCCATGGTCCCAGTTAACCCGATGGTTACGTTGCCGTCCCGGAAAAATCCACAGATAACTGTAGGTCTCCGCGCTCCTCGATTACGCCATGGAACCCGCTACAGACCGCTGTTATACCTGGGCTTTACGTTGCTATCACAGCACAACCCATATAACTGTAGGCATCAGCGCCACCGAATTTTGCTGCCAAAAGAATGAAACTCCTCCACTTGACCATAGACCGCAGTCTACCGATGTTGCGCTGCCATCCCGGCAAAATCAAGTGTAGACTGTTGGCACTCATCCTCCACATGATTTTCGCTATGGTCCACACAGTAGATCGCAGCGACATCGAATTACACTATCGTCATAGCATCACCCAAATGCCCCTGTAGGCATCATCGCCATCGACTTTCGCTACCAAATAATCCTCAGGAACTAGTTTGTCCGGACTCCTCACAGGATCAACTTTAGAACCTCCCCTTTAGAGGCTCAAGGCAGTGCCACTCTGTGGCACTCCTGAGAAGTTCATTCAAGGGAGCGCCTTTTTCCCTGAGCCACTTCAAAACACTTTATACTATACACATATAGTATTTTCCAAATCATACACCAAGTATGAATCTCATATAAATCTCCTTTACAAAATCGATTCTCAAAATCGATAATTCTCATATTAGGCTTTCCAAATTCCAATATTGATTTTTCCCAAAATCAAAAGCCTTTCCAAAATTCAAAGGTTCCAAAACCTTTCCTTAAAATAATTTTCACAAAAGCCTTTATATATACATATATATAATAACCTTGGAATTTTTTTTTTGAATCACTTCATACTTGTATAAATTCACTTTTATACTTTAAATACTTTCAAATATTTTAAAACCCCATTTTTTCTTTCTTTGGATATAGATTCAATAAGGGAAGATTTATTTTATATAACAAGATATATAATTTTATTTATCCCAAATCAAATATTCAAATTAAATTACTTATAAAGTCACTTGCCAAATTACTTACTTTTATAAAGTAAATTTTAATCATAGAGATATTCAATCTCCACTTTACTTCATCATATATTTCATAAAATATACTTTCAATTTCAAAAATCATTTACAGTTCTTATCCACAAATTTTCAATATCAATTTTATTCAAACCCGTACGATGTCCACATATCATTCGTACGCAATATCAATCTGATCGCTCACTCGATCACACAATTTCACTTTCGAACTAGTATCGTCCACCCGACTTCCTAGTGCGGACTCAGATTTGGTTTCTTGATCAGAAACCGTCATTCTCCTTGCATAGTCACAACTACGATAGAGAATATCCAGAATCAATCAAAAATCCATATCCAGGTTCTCCGTCGAAAATCGAGCGAAAAATCCCAACTCGGATCGATAGTATTATCTCGAAATTCTGTGCTCGAACCTGGATCAAATCATTATGCGAATAGAATAATATACGTACATCCTACGTATTTATCTTCATTGATTATTAGTTAAATCAATTCCCTTTCTATTCACATTCATTTATGATTCTATTCACTTATTTGCAGTTGCCTTAATCCCCATTTGGATTATCACTTCAATTCTTATCTCAGTTGGGTATTCAACCAATAACAGTTTGAACTCCGACCAGTTTATATTTAGAAAATAGCTTGAAAATTTTGAAAAATAGATAAGTGGTTGAAAAATAATTATTAGTTGAAAAATAGATGGTAAAATAGTTAAGTAGTTGTAAGATAGTTGAAAATAGTAATTATTTATAAAACAGCTGAAAAAAAATAGTAATCAGTTTATAAACCAGTTGTAAAATTGTTAAATAGTTCCAAAAGTAATTGTAAAACAAGCTTAAGATAGTTTTAGGTTTTAAAAAGAAAAGTTGTATGGTAAATAGTTTGGAAAAATAGATTTATATTAAAACAATTTATTTTGAAAATAGTCCAAAGTCAAACTGTTCAACTTCCAAATCTCCATTTCAATCAATTTCCCATTAAATTGATCCAGTCCCAATTCAAGTTGAATTACCTACAATTCAAATCAAATTCCATTTGACTTTAAACATATTCACTTTAATTACAACTTCAAATTATTCAAATTAATTTAGACTAATTTCAAATTGAATCCACTTCAATTTCAAATCATGCAATTTCTATATGAATTAATCCCAATTCCCATTTGAATTTGAACCCATTCAATCTTCAATTTTATTACAAATTAATCCAATTCAAATTCCCCATTTGAATTTTATACTTATCCATCATAAATCACAATTCCCATTAATTCAAATCAAATTCAGTTTGAACTAATTCAATTTTAAATCTCAATTTTAAACCGTCTCGAATTATATAAATTTGAGTTAATTTTTTTTTAAATGTTGATTTAATCCCTTAAATTAAATTAACCTTTATTTTTAAATTAATAATCCAAATCTTTAAACAATTTAATTCTGAGTCCAATTCTCAAAATTCCACTATCTTTACTTAACTTATTTCAAGGTTCAAATAAGAGTTCAAAACAAATTTTATCTTAAAAATTCAATTTATTACTAAATTTTATGTTCAAAATAATTCCATATCCTTAATTTCAAATTAAAGTTTAATTTTCCTTTTCAATAATGGATATATCACCACAATTCATTTCTTCATTCATTTAAACAAACCCAATTCACCATTTAAAGGTTATTAATAACAATAGGACGACATCATCCAATTTATTTTAAAACATACATCCATTTCCAAATTCTAGATCTCAAACCCATCTTGAGATCATACATAACTCCCATTTCAAAACAACCCATTTAACTTCACTAAGTAAAAATTTAATTTCATCTTGAAATTTCCAATTCAGGTTGTTCTTATTTAACTTCCCCTAAGTTAAATTCAATTCACTTGATCCAGTCAACCTCACAAAATTTAAATTTCTCCATTTCAAATTCTTAAACTTCTTATAAATATCCCTTCTCACTTATAAGCTCAAAAACTTATCACATTTTAGGGGAAATTCAAAACTCAACACCTAGTGTTTACTTCCAATCAACTTTGATCTTATGTATATCCCACATATATACATATTTATTTCATTTGCACTTCAAGTCATACTTTAGATTTTAAACCATTATTGGTTTTTAATTTCAAAACAAATTCCCCTTACAATTTTAACACAACTCTTGTTTAAAATAAGATTCCTACACTTAGAAAATATTATCCATTATATCTATTAATACTTTGAAACAATTTCAAATCATCTGGACTTAGATTTAAAACTTCACAATTTATATCATCTTCAGTTCCAATTTATAAGTCATACCTGCCTAAATGTTTTACTTCCCTAAAACATTTCATTTTGCTTACTCATTAATACACATTTATTATCAAACACATCTATCATTTATGATAATAACCAAGGTTATTGCAACTGGAAACCATTCATTGTCATCTTATTCTGAAACTCTTTTCCCAAATTCAAGATTTAATTTCAGTTTAATTCCTTTTCAAACTTACCTTTATTTAATTTCAATTTGGTTGTATTTCTATTACTTCTTATATTTAATTCAATAATTTAACAACCAATTACCTTAACATTTATTAGTAAGGAATATTGCTTTATATATCAAAATATATTCTTATATAAAATCATTTAAAATCTTTATATATGAAAATAACAAGTACGTTCTCTCATATATATTATACTCAACTCATTCGAGGGCACTACTGACCCTATCTTTATGAGTATACCCACCAGAGCCAAGGTTCTCGCTTAACCTTCGCTCTGATACCAACTGCAACGATCCGAAATTTTCGATCCCGAAAATTCCAGATAGTTATGAAAAGAAGAAAGAGATAGAATAAGAAGAAGATCAGAAACATCAACATCTCACATTCGCAACGGATCAAAATATAATATCAAATAATAACAGTTTACAAAAGCATAATATTTAGTCGATTACATTTTTATACATCAGAGTTACACAACTATACAGACACTGAATATACACAATTATCATGTCACAGATATACAACAATAAAATACAACGGAAACACTCCATACGTTTCTGCCATCCAGCTCGTCTCCTGAGCTCCTGAACGTCCTTACCTGAAAATCTATAATACTCGGTCTGACCCGAGCATTACATCAAAGTAACACCCGGGTCAGGCTGGAAACCAGCGTGAGTAAACCCATCTAACATGGAATACATCAGCATAAAACTTACATAAAACCCGAGGTAGCTCGTGTCAATTTACAATTTCACAATTTGTTAAAGATGACACTTATTTCACACATAAATTTCTAAGCACCAAAACTTAGATTAAATGGTCAAATTCACTTAAATCATTCCATTCCAACTTATTGATTACACATATCAATTCTTTAAAGAATCGAAGTGGTTTCGGGTATTAACTAATACCCGACTCCGGTCTCTTCGAATCCAATGTCATCTTAACCCAAGTTATTCAAGTGAAATACAATTCAACTTTAAATACAGGGTGTCACAGTAATTCATCAATAGATAACCACAACATCACAGTTTAAATCAAACTTATTATACCACGTAGCATCATGAATTACATATTAGGGATAACAATTAACCCAAGACCTCCAATATCATTCTATCATCCATACACAAGGTTGATTAGCCATACCATTCTAATTAATTAAATTAATTACTTCCATCATCTTTAAATCCTGCTTACTCAACATTTATTAATCATAAATCAATTAATTAATTATCATCTTAATTAATCATTTTCGATTAATTATCCTTTAATCACAATAAGTAATTAACTCTTAATTAATTACACAAATTAATTATCCTTTACCCATTCATATTTATTACATTGATCATTAATTAATCACTCAAATTAATTATCTCATAATCATTCATTTATCAATTATCCCATAATTAATCATACTCATTATTTAACTAATCATTGATTAGTTTCCTTAATCAATCAATCCTTAATTAATTACACTAAGTAATTAATCCTCTATTACTTCCATTAAGTAATTAATAAGTCACTAATTACAACCTAATTACTTAATTAACTAACCTTTATCTTATAAATTAATAAATCTTAAACATTATTAAACTAAACTAATTATTTACTCTTAATTACCTTATTTAATGAATTAGTCATTAATTATCCAAATCTTAATTATCTCTTAAGATAAATCTTTATTTTTATTAATGACATGCTTATCATTAACAAAATTTAAATACATTTCAAATCGTTCCATCTTTAAGTTAAACTTTAAATTTAAAATAAGCTTACAATTTAACTTAACAAATTTAAATTAAACAATATACAAAACTCTTAACCAATTGTTAAAAGAACATTTATTTTACATAATAGTTTAAAATCATGTTTAATTTAAATTTAAAACTGGTTTTATAAAACCTTTTTTTTAAACTGCATTTAAAAACTTACTTCGGGTTCTACCCGAATCCCTCCCGAGACATACCCGAGAAAACCACCATCTTCCGTTTATCTGCAAAAATTTTGTTAAAATTTTAAACTTGAAACTACTATACACTCACGAATACAACCCGAGTCTTCCTTCCCAAATACTCGAGAGCAACTTCGAGGCAACCATGCTCACAACCCACTGACACACCAAAAGTCACCGTGCACGTGTACCTACGCCTCACGCCGTCGTTACCCTCGCCAATACCTTTCACACGTCGATGATGAACTATAGAATCGATTCCGACCATCGATTCATCACCACGAATCCCATATCGAATTTGAGCTTCTCCTGTCGAACTGGAAACCAGACATCATCAGAGAATTCACTCGAACCACCATCGCCGACCACTGGACTCTCCTAATCTCCGGCCACAGCCTCGCTAGACTCCACGCTACCATTTCCCAAGCCCAGACGAGCCTCGATCACTCAGAGACACCGCATCGACAACATCTCCAACCTCGACCATTTCTGGGTTTTAAACCCTACTCCGACCAAAAGCCACTGCCACAGTGGCCTATCCACCCACCTACTAATTTTCCCATGACCATCGAACTCCCAACCACCTCCAGTCGAAACCCCAACCACTAGAGATGCTCCAGTCACCAGAAAACAATAAAAACCCAAGTTCTGGTCATCAATGAACTGCACCCTCATTACAATACTAAAAGATCTGATTTTTGTTTTAAAAATCTTATCTTCCAGAGATGATTCAAGACATATACTTGAATCAATGAAATTCAACATTTGATTTTTACATGTTTAAAAAGTTTCTACTGTATCTTTCCCAAATGCAAGCATATTTCAATTTTACATACTTGTTCATATTTTTAGTACTTAGATTATGCTACACTACACCATTTTGTTTTTAATCCAAGTCTAACAGTGATTTAATAAAAAAAAAGAAATTTTGATTGGGTTGTAGACTTTGTAAACTGGAAACAGAGATGCAACCACATGCACAGTTCAACACTAATATACATACAGTGTTCATACATATATACACACATGCAAAGATAATTCATTTTTAGAAATCACATGAAATCAAATTTAAATTCACTTCAGGTTTTGAATAAAATGTTTACTCACTGTAAAAATGTTTGGCAGAGGACAGAGTAAATCACTTGAACAGGAATACATACTACATAATCTCTTACTGTTTAATAAATTTTACTTGCTCACAGACTTAGATAAGATTTTGATTCAAAACTAAAATTTACTCACTGGATTTAAGAACAGAGAAGACTGGGAAACTTTTGAAATCTGGAAGCTGGATTAATCTTTGAAACTGGAAACTGTAATTGATCTTGCTTCTTTTTTTTTATATAACCGACCTCAGTTTCTTTTTGATGAACGAAATGAAATGTATAACGTGATATATATAAAAAGATTTTACAGGTTAATGTATTCTTCTGGTACAAATGTTGGACAGAGATATTTTTCTTCTCCTCGGTTTTTGTCCAGGTAAGATTTATATATATGTATATATGTGGAGGCTGAAATGATATATTTTGGGCTAGCATTTATTAACATTGTCTTCTTTTATAAGCTTATACTTATCTTTATTTTATTTTTTCTATTATGTACACTTGATTCATTTTATTTTGTAAGTACATTCATATGCAGGTTTGTCTGGTTCATTTCATATTACTTGTATTCCAACATATATGTGTTCTAAAATTTACTTATGTGTTAATTTTGTATTTTACATGACTATAACCTTTAAGATATTTATTTTCACATCTATACTTATTTTATTTCTTTGTTAAAGTTAAACTATCAACATTGAATTTCTTATTTATTATTTATTTATTTATTTTTATTTTTTTTGAAGAAGGGTTCAAACTTTCTATTAATAACCAAGAAAACAAAAGAATATACAAAAACCGACATAACCCAAACAACCAACAAAACCAGGCCTAATATCTTATATTAGCTAAAAACAAGACCCAAAACCAAAATAAGCAAAACAAAACAAACACCCAAACCCGCTAGAAGCTTCCAGACTACTCGAAAAAGTAGAAACTGCGAGCCTTCACTTGAGAAGCCACTTCATTTACTCCTCTCGAACACAAAGGTGAGGAAACATTAATGGCGGCGAGGAAGTGAAAACAAACTCGAACTCTAATCAGCTTCAAAAACCTTCAGCTAGACCACGACTAAGCAAGAAGCACGCCAGGGAACTCTATTCCGCTAATCAGATCCTACACGAGAGAGAGCAGCAACAGATAAGTGTTCTAAACCCGTAAAGGTAGAACCTTTTATCTTGGAATGGATTCTAACAACAGATCTGTAGGGTATAGAACGCAAAACAGGAACTGAAGACAAGAAATCATCAATCGACACTGAAGGCTTCGATTTCTAGAAGTCACTGCCTTTAGATCAGAAGGACTAAGCTCAAGGAGTCTTCGACTGTCAAAAGATGGAATCTTTGGACGCTATATGGTGCCTTC
Source organism: Allium fistulosum (assembly GCA_030737815.1). Classification (NCBI taxonomy): domain Eukaryota; kingdom Viridiplantae; phylum Streptophyta; class Magnoliopsida; order Asparagales; family Amaryllidaceae; genus Allium; species Allium fistulosum. Next base: position 873,510,218 of record CM060905.1, on the reverse strand, counting down.
GAACTCGCCTCTGAGAAAGAAACCACAGGAAAACCAGTCCTCTCAGAACAAACAAGCTAAGTCTTTGACTCTCCTATGTTAAAGTTAATTATGACTTCTGAAAATAACTCGAGATATGTTAAAATAGGTGGAGAACCAAATAGAGAGATGGCGGATCAGCAATAGTTCCTGCATTCTTAGGCTTACAGACTAGGTCAAATAGGCTTGAAAGTAATTAAGTAAGATGTAAATTAAATAGATGTAAGATGAATGTAAAGATAATACAGGATGCAGAATAACCTGAATCAAGGCACAAGAAGGACGCAGCGAGGAGGAGCAATACATATGATCAACCCGAAGAAACCCTGACTAGCTTATCGAGGTAAATCCCCATTTGTTAGCAATTGTGTTCGACGTATCTTTCAAGTGCTTGAAATGCTTAGACTTAACCATTCTAATACTCACTGTCTGATAAATCTTAGAGCATAACTGCGAAGTGTCATTAAATCTATTAAGAAATATCCTATCATTTCTTTCTTTCCATATATGCCAAATACAAACTGAGATAGATAATTGGAACAGATCCGAGTTGAGATTTCTTAATTTTGAGATAGAAACAATTTTATGCAAGTCTTCCCTTAGAATAAATGAGAACATTCTTTTCGGCGAGCTAAAAAATTTCTTGCAGCTCCATAACCAGACTTGTCCTGTATAATTACATTGAAAAAAGAGGTGATCTACATTTTCAATGTAGTTATTACAGAAAACACATAAGGGGTCAACGACAATCTGTTTGAAATTTAATCGCTCTTTCGTTAGCAAATAGTCATTAATGGCTTTAAAGAGGCAAACCGCCATTTTAGGAACGTGAATTTTATTCCAAACTAATGACGACCAGGATTTTAATTCAAAACTTGACCTAATAGAGTTCCACACTAGTTTGAACTGATATTGACCGTGTTTGGAACATTTCCAATCCCAAAAATCCCGCTCTCTGTCTTTAAAAATCTTTACACCTTCAATCTCCGAATGAATCTGCCGAAGGAAACTGAACTCATCCCACTTCCATTCTCCTTGTTTTACAATTCTATCAAGAGTCAAATGTTCTGTACCAGTTCTAAAAGCCGTATCTAAACCAATTCGCTCCATAATGGAGCTACCATTCAACCATGGGTCATACCAGAGGGACGTAGTTTTACCATCACTTATATTAAGGGAGAGGCACTTCAGAGCTGCTTGTCTGTTCTTCAAAATATATTTCCACACTCCCGAGTCGTCCACTCTCGGATTGATATCCCAAAAACTTTTATTTCCAATATATTTTCGTTTTAAGAAATCTGCCCAAATTCCTTCAGCATTGAGTATTTTCCAAATTAATTTAATGAATAACGCTTGATTCAGCTCTTCTAGATTCCTCAGACCCAATCCTCCTTCTTCTTTTTGTTTGCACAAAATTTCCCAGGGAATCTTACTACTACGGCTTTTCCAAAGAAAATTAAGAATTAAATGTTTTATTTTATGTACCGTAGTTTTTGGGAGACAAAAACATTGCATCCAAAATTGAATGATAGGGTAAATGGTAGATTTGATAAGTTCTAGTCTCCCAGCTAGACTAAGCATTCTAGTTTCCCATCCTGCCAATCTTGTCTTTATTTTCTCTAGCAGAAGATCACAATCCCTATCCTTCAAATTAGAACTAGATAGAGGGATGCCCAAGTACCTTATAGGGAGTACTGATTGTTGAATATTAAGAATAGAACAAATATCAGTACTGTTGGTAACCCCTTTACCAAAGAAAACATTAGACTTCTCACAACTTAATTCCAATCCGGTTACTCTTTTCATACTATGAAAAACATCACTAATGGCTGAAGCATTAAGAGTACTTGCTTTAGTGAAAATTATAATATCGTCGGCGTAAATGATGTGAGTTAACTTGTTATTAAAATCTGAGATAGGAGAAATGAGACCTTCTCTGACTTTGCCATCCATCAGTAACGTGAAATATTCCATAACCAGACAAAATAGAATTGGGGAAAGAGGGTCCCCTTGTCTGAGGCCATTTGAGCTCTTGAAATAACCATGTGATTCCCCATTAGCAATAATAGAAAACACTGGAGTGGTAATGATATCTCCAATAATTTTCACCCATTTGTCTGGGAAGCCCAAACTTAATAACATGTGTATAACAAAATCTCGGTTAATCGAATCGTAAGCCTTTTTCAAATCTACCTTGATACACATGTATTTATTATCCTTTCTTCCAAGACCTCTAATAATTTCGTGAGCGAACAAAATTCCATCCCCTATAGATCTCCCTCTTATAAATGCCGACTGATTAGGGGATACCAACTTATCCAAAAAAGGAGCCAGTCTGTTACACAGAATCTTTGTAAAAACTTTATATAATGTGTTGCAACAGGCAATCGGTCTATAATCTTGGATTCTGGAGGCGTGATCTTTTTTAGGAATCAAGTGTAAAAAAGTGTGATTCCACTCTTTTAATATAGAACCCTTAAGGAAGACGTCATTCAAAGCTTTACAAATTAACTCTTTTGAAAGAGACCAGTGAGTTTTGAAAAACTTTGAATTAAAACCGTCTGGACCTATTATTTATTTATTATACTTATGTTATTATCATAACTTCTTAAGCCTATAAAAATTATATTTATTTTCAAATAATACATTTGTTTATTGTTATCCCGCCTTTTGGCAAGGCCGTGACACCAAGAATTTGACTAGAAACCAGTGACAGAATGTCTCAAAGACCAGCTACGCGCAAGGATCGCTATGGATATCGATGAATTTTATCCGAGTCCGGATCTGGCTACAATTGATAAGACATGACAAGTAAAGCCATTCAAGCCAACTTTCCGAATTTCAAGTCAATCCGAGTTCATACGCTCAAGATATCAGTGATGCAAGTTGGAAGAAATGGCCCTTAGTTCGACTCCATAGGCCAGGTCTATGACTCGAATCCATCAGAAGATGTCATGGGTCGAATCGATCTGAAGTAGCCTTAAGATCGAATCGATTTGAGGTAGTCTTAGGTTCGAATCCAACAAATTTCTCTACTTCGAATCCATGGAGGAAAAGTGCTTCGAGTCCATGGAACATAGCCTTGCTTCGAATCCAGGAAGAATACCTAGCTTCGACATCATCAAGCATAGACCATGACTGATTCGAACGCACCTTGCCCCGAATCCATAGGCCAGGCCCCAATTCGAATCCATGGAACAACCATTGTTCGACTCCATCGCACCTCCCTTGCTTCGACTCCATCGAACAAACCTCTGTTCGAGTCCATCGAGGGATGGCTCCTTCGAATCCATACAACTGGGAGTCTTCGACTCCACCATCTTCGAATCCACTCAACTGAGAGTCTTCGACTCCACCATCTTCGAATCCAAGCCATGGATTCGACCCAGTCAAATAGGAGTACAAAACGGATCAAGGCGAGATACGCGCGCCACGTCGCAGCAAGCATCGAGTCGACCGAATCGATTCGAACTAGGATCGATTCGAAGTATCCATGTTCTCCAGAAATGCAACATTGAATCGATCATATCTCAAGTTCTACAAGTCCAAATGCCATGAAATTTTCACAGAAGCTTAAACACATGATGAAGAATGTTCACACCAAATTTCAGCTCGATTGGATGATTTCTTAATCGATTCGAACCAAGGGTCGAATCGATCCCAAAGTGGGCCCGGATCTCCAGATTTCGGCCATGTGGGCCCCCTGACGTACCAGAACTGGTCTTCCCTCATTTTAGGCGAAATATCAGCCTCCTACACCTATAAATAGAGCCCCTGGTCATTCAGAAAAGGGGTCGGAGAATTCTAAATACTAAAGAGCGCCCAGATTCTGCCAGATCTACTCCAGAACACCGCCGCTGCTTTAGATTGACACTTAGCATTTAGATTCAGTTGTATTACATTATAAACTACTGTAATCTTCAAGTAATCGAGCAATAAAATCATCAAAACTTCATAGTGGACGTAGGCAAAACGCCGAACCACTCTAAATCGCTTGTCTTTGCAATTTACTTTCTGTTATATGGAGTTTTTGTTAGATAATCCACAGTTTTAATTTTTATTCTTCACTTTTATCTCTTCAAAAACTTCCGAAGAGTGTTGTGCCCATTTTTGGTACAAACACTTTGGTGCTTTCACTGAGAAAAAACCAGCTTTTTTCTCCTGCTCCTTGGATCTACCATCGATACCGGATTGCAAAAATCCAAGAGGAAGATCCAGATCTTCGATTCACAGTCCTTCCATTCTACTCAGATTTGCATAAAATCTAGGAAAAGGATTCATCATTCAAAATGGTTAGCACGAGAACCACTTCTACAGCTACTGGACAAGAAGGTAGGGATGGACAGAATCCTGCTCAACAGCAGCCATCCAACCAAGACAACACTGCTCACTCAGATCCGTCTGGGGCAGTCACTAGACAAGAATTCCAGGTGTTGCTCCAAGAGCTGACTCAGAGTCGGCAACAGTTAGCCGAACAGTTGCGTGCCAATATTGAATTGACAAACCAACTGAACCGCCAGGGCCGTAGGAGGTCCAGAAGGGATGATGTTTCCCGCTCATCCACTGAAAGTTCTACCTCATCTGACTATCATCATAGATCTACCCGTCCCCGATTAGACGGAGATCATACTCAGACTGTTGGATATCAACCTGCCCTGACTGTCGGGCAATTAAGGGTAGGACCATCAACCAGCTTCCAGGCTGGGCCATCAGCGCGAGGTGGTCGTACTCCACAATATACTACGGACAATCATGTCACAGCTGCCACAGTAGAAACAAGGGTTGATACCCGACATCTTCCGGATTCGAGTAATCAACAACAGGGACGTACTTCTGAACCATACGTCCCGGAAGACGCTGAGCTAAGGAGGCGAAACTTGGACCGTCGACAGCGCCCGGTCCAAACTCGCACTGTGGAACCCGACCACACCTTAGCTCAACATGCTCAAAATGTAGCAATGCCAGATATCTCGACTATGATACGTCAGATGATCCGCGAAAGCCAAGGTCTTACCAATGACGATTGGGGGATCTCTCGAAGCCATACTCCTTTCACGGACGAGATACTATACGCTGAACCCCCTCGGCGATTCAGAATGCCAACTCTCCCTATGTACGAAGGAAGCTCTGATCCCAATCAGCACATATTGAAATACGAATGGTCAATGAGCGCCGCGAGGGCCGACGATGCAGTAAAATGCCGGAGCTTCCCCATTTCACTGGGAGGAATTGCAACAATGTGGTTTACAAGACTACCTCCAAGATCTATCTCTTCATTTGACCAATTGGCTAAGAAATTTGTTGAACAATTCCGTATGCATGTCGCTAGACCCAAAGATGTTAACACCCTGTCCAATGTTACCCAGGCTCGTGGGGAAACATTAAGGCGTTACTTGGAGAGATTCCATGCGGCATGTGTGGAAATTAGTAATCCCAACGACAACTCAATTTTAATGGCATTGACAAAGGGAATTGATCCCGATTCTGAATTTGGAAACTGGTTAGCCGGAAAACCACCCGCATCGTTGGACCGTTTCTACTCCAAAGCCGCTCAATTCTTACGGCAAGAGGACGCGAAACAGTCTAGGAAGCAGGACGATGCGAAACCTGGAAATGAGGGAATACAAAGCAATGTAGCAGTTAAACAGTCCGGTGACAACTCCGGAAAAGTTCAGTTGAACATACAAAACAAGCAAGCGCAGCCAAGAGGTAACAATGGTCAGAATAAGAAAAGAGATCCAAATCGGGGTCCACGACGTGAGGCTCCAATGTTCGATAATTACACACCATTGAATACATCATTGGAAAATGTGTACCTACAGACTTGCAATACTATGCAATACAAGAAGCCGGCTCCGAAGCAATCGTCGGAGAGGTAGATTCAAACAGGGAAGTTCTGTAGATTCCACGAAAGTTATGGCCACAACACCAATGAATGCCGACACTTGCAGGACCTCATTGAGAAGTTGATCAGGGAGAAGAAGTTAGACCAGTTTGTGCGGGCACCGCAGTCTGAAGGGGCGGGCCCCTCAAATCAAAATCATGTACAAAATCCAGAAAGACAGGAAGAACCAGGTCGTGTCGAAGGAAGACTGGTAATTAATGTTGTAAGTGATAGTCCTCGTACAGCGAAGCGAAGCTGGGGAGAAATGAAATCATATAACAACTTGGCTAGACGAACAGACTTTGAGTACGATGATAACTTGGACAATAAACCTTCGACCAAACGAAAGAGAGCGACAATTAACGACATCACTTTCCGAGACAACGATACTGATTATGTCGGAAGCCCGACTACTGACCCACTCGTGATATCGGCACAAGTAGGTCCAGCTTGGATGAAGAGGATACTAATTGACTGCGGGAGCTCTGTGAATATCCTTTTCATACATGCTTATAATCAAATGAGGATGAAAGCCAGGGATTTGGAACCTTGCCAAACTCACCTCCATGGATTCAACGGTAGCACTACCGTACCTATTGGGATGGTGAAGTTACCAGTTAGGTTGGGATCTAAGGAACATAGGAGAGTTCGGACATTACAGTTCACTGTGTTGAACATAGTCTCACCATACAACGCTTTCTTAGGACGACCTGCCCTTACTGAATTCAGACCGTAATTGCCCCGTGGTGCTTGACCTTAAAGTTCCCCACCGTCAACGGAGTTGGAGTCATCCAGGGCGATCAGGTTGACTTGAGAACAGTCATACGCCGAAAACGAGTCGCCCGATTACGCAATGCCGAGGACCGACTTAAAACTTTTAAACGCAATGAGATTGTCATTAAAAAAGAATACCCAGCACTACTACACATAAAACCAACATGGAAGGGATCACATGAGATTAAGCAAGAGCTCGGGGATGATGTATATGAGATGACGACCGCTGATGGTCTAGCTTCACCAAAGGCCTTGGATAGCGAAAGACTTCGTCGCTATCGCACATAACAGGCTATGTTTATCTATTTAGTTTAAATTCTGTTTTAGAATTTGTTTCTGCATTTCGAAATTAGAATTTGTAATAAGGCAACTGACTTTGCCATGTTCTCTTATTTCAGCAATAAAATGCCATCTCTTTGAGCCAGAGCTGTGATTCATTAAATACAATGTACAACATCACGATGCACGAAGAGCTAAATTCCATCACACAATGGGATTTATTCAAGTAGGGAGTGGCTATGAAGCAATCAACCACTCTCCAAATGGAACCCGAGCTCGGGGGCAAGCCATCACATCAAGCCGGAAATGGGTTGATACACGACAACTTTTTAACCAACTCCGTACTCCCAGAGTGCGAGGTGGAGTATAAACATTTTCCTAAAACCCCAGAGTACTCCGAGAGCGCGAGCTGGGTACAAAACTTTTTACTTAACTCCGTACTCCCAGAGTGCGAGGCGGAGTATAAACATTTACAAAATCCCAGAGAACTCCGAGAGCGCGAGCTGGGTACAAAACTTTTTACTTAACTCCGTACTCCCAGAGTGCGCGGTGGAGTATAAACATTTACAAAATCCCAGAGAACTCCGAGAGCGCGAGCTGGGTACAAAACTTTTTACTTAACTCCGTACTCCCAGAGTGCGAGGCGGAGTATAAACATTTACAAAATCCCAGAGAACTCCGAGAGCGCGAGTTGGGTATAAAACTTTTTACTTAACTCCGTACTCCCAGAGTGCGAGGCGGAGTATAAACATTTACAAAATCCCAGAGAACTCCGAGAGCGCGAGCTGGGTACAAAACTTTTTACTTAACTCCGTACTCCCAGAGTGCGAGGCGGAGTATAAACATTTACAAAATCCCAGAGAACTCCGAGAGCGCGAGCTGGGTACAAAACTTTTTACTTAACTCCGTACTCCCAGAGTGCGAGGCGGAGTATAAACATTTACAAAATCCCAGAGAACTCCGAGAGCGCGAGCTGGGTACAAAACTTTTTACTTAACTCCGTACTCCCAGAGTACGAGGCGGAGTATAAACATTTACAAAATCCCAGAGAACTCCGAGAGCGCGAGCTGGGTACAAAACTTTTTACTTAACTCCGTACTCCCAGAGTGCGAGGCGGAGTATAAACATTTTTCTAAATCCCAGAGTACTCCGAGAGCGCGAGCTGGGTACAAAACCTTTTTCCTAACTCCGTACTCCCAGAGTGCAAGGCGGAGTATGAACTTTTTAACTAACTCCGTACTCCCAGAGTGCGAGGCGGAGTATAAACATTTTCCTAAAACTCCGGATTCCGAGAGCACGAACTGGAGTATAAACATCAACAAACTCCATCTTCCGAGAGCGCGAACTGGAGTATAAACATTAACTAACTCCGTACTCCCAGTACGCAAGGCGGAGTATAAACATACATCAACTCCACACTAATCCCCAATACTGGGGGCAGAACCATAACACATAACAAGTTGGAGACAAAAGTGAATACATTCTCATTTCGACTATCAACAAAAAGAATCTGATTACAAAATGGTTCAAGAAATTGCTACTAGTGGGAGCCGAATCCACATCTATACACGGCTATAGAAAAATCAACAAAATGCTACCCTACGCAACAGAGATTTAAAGAAAGAGTTCAATCTTTCTTCTTCCTTATCTTCTTCTTCGGGGTAGCTCCACCCGATCCGCTGCCCGATTTTCTCCTCAACCGCTTACTCTTTTCAGGCTTGCCCTCCGGCAGCGATATGATGTCAACGTCTTCCTCAGAACTGGAGGCGACGGAAGTTCTTCTAGGAGGTCGGGCTGGAGGTATGGGAGTAGTAGCAGGAGGAGGGACAGGAGCAGTTTCAATCACTACGGTACCGCCCGGTGAAATCACCATTAACGGGGCAGGCCCGGGCGGATTCGTACCAGCATTCCCTGCTGCCATCTCGGCATCAATCTCAGCCATAACGTCGTCCTCACGGGATACTTGGGCCGCATCGGATGTGCCAATAGCTGGCATGGATGAACTAACCGCCGGAACAGCCCCACTCACAGCATCGGACGGGTTGACAGAGGGATCGATGGGTTCATTGAGAAGCTCCTCAATCATTTGAGCGCTGAAAGAAAACATATTTGCATCTCCCTCTTCGCCGATCAAGGTAGAAGTCGTGATGGCTTCAGTAAAAACAACCCCTTGTATTTGATGTGGAACTGATAGAGCAAGAGGCGCAGAAACAACGACTTCAGTCACTGAAATGCGACAAAACGAAGATTGTTAGCCAAGTGTGTTGCTTAAAGTTCTCCACAACTAAACTACGAGAAGCGTTCAAATACCTTCCTTAGTCTGGACCGAAACGTGGGAGGAATCATCGGCTGAAGATAATAACGGTTAGTCAGGATTATATGCAGGAACAGATTGGGGATCTACCACACCAGTGGTTTCGGGCAATGTTGGGATTACAGCTCCAACACTTGCCTCGTGATGCGCGGTCCCCGAACCTTCGCTTGTCTCTAGAGATTGAACGCCAAGCTTTTCTTTCGCCATAGAAATCGCCGCCTCGTGAAGGACCTTCCTCTCATCTTCGGTGAGCAAACGCATCTCCAGCTCAAAGTCATCAAGCGATTCATCTGGATGCGCTGCCCTCTTCTCATTTACCAGCCGGGTCCAGGCATTGTACAAAATCATGGAGTCATCTCCCAGCCACGCTAAATTTCTGTGTTCCAGCACACTAGCATTGTACGTGACAAGGAGATCGTCAAACTCAGTGTCCAGCCTGGACCTCTCCTCCAAAATCTTTTCCTGGATTTCTGCTTCCGCAGACTTGGACTTGACCGCCACCGCAGCAAGTTCGGCCCTGAGAGATACTGCTTGGTTGCAAGCCTCTTGAGCAGTGGCGTTCGCATCATCCTTCTCCTTCACCATTTTAGCGAATTTGGCCTTGAGCTCGTTCAGCTCTTTAACGGCTAAGTCTCGCTCAGTTGCAACGGTGGTGTTGCGGTGGCCCATCTCTTCTACCGTGGCGCAATGTTCCTGTTGCATCCTAGCCATTTTTGCCACGGCGTCCTCGTGTTTCTGGAGAGCTTGAAGTTCAGAATTCCAGGACGTCTCCATTTCAGATTGAAGAACTTCAATGATGCGTTTCTGTTTAGCAATTTCAGCATCGCGTTCAGCAATAATCTTCGCCCTGTCAAAAGCCACTCTAGAAGCCTTCACGGCTGCCTTGTACCACTCCTTGTACTGAGCGTAGAAGTCGTGGATATAACTATAAGCGGTGGTCTCAGCTTCCGGAGGAATTCTTTTAAAGTTAGGAGGGAAGATATAGCCATCCATGCAAATTTCAGGGTAGTCATTTTTCATTTGGGCGAGTTTAGCAGCTCCCTCGCTTGTCAACTCAGCCGGAGCTTGTTCGATTATAGCGGCTGCCGTCGGTTCCATTCTTGGCCGTTGAGCATCAGGCCGAGAAGATTGAGAAGGCAACTGTTGCTGATGAGATGGCCCTGGGAGGTCTACTGGAGCCCTGGGAGGCGGAGGAGAGCGAGATCGGGGTCGGGACTGGTATCCCCGGTCTCTGTCAGAATAATCATAGCCAGAACGGCCACGCGAGTGATCTCTGTCTCTATCATAACGTTCTTGACTTGAATAGCTTCGCCCATGATCCCTATCTGTTTCTCTCCTGCGGGAATCATAAAATGGAGAGGATTGGCGCACATTCCGAAGCCTATCCAGAGTAGAGCCACGTCCTGACATCTCGCCTGCGATAAGAAAGAATTACGGATTAGGGTCCCATAAAGCAATGTTTACTATGCAAAAGTCATGAAGTGCCGTGGAAGTGTGTGTAAATGTGTAAACCCCCAAAACCGACCGGAAGTGTTGACCGCACTTAAAGGAAAGGGCTCGTTCATGTTTAGAACGTCTTGAAATTCCTCCAACCCAGGATTATGAGAAATCGATATATAATCTGGGATAGGAATATCGTCTAGCCCTTTGAAAGAATCTCTCGAATGAGGAGGGTCGGCCTCAGAAATCATGACCCCGAAAGCGGGAAGAAACACATCTACGGATTTTCCCCCCTTGGACTTAAGTTTTTTGGAAACGGCGGCCTTGCCTTTCCGTTTTTCTCCCGATTCTTCAAAGTTTCCCGAGAGATCAGCCATCGGCTCTGAATCTGTGTGGGTTCTTTCTTCGTCACCCGCCTCAATTATTCTGATTCCGAGTGACTTCTTCACTTTTTTCTTCTTGATTTTCTTCTTGGTCTTCTTCTTATCTTCCTTCTTAGAGGCGGACTTTGCAAATCCCTCAACAACTATGCTTTGATTGATGTCGATCAGACCAAGAACTCTTAAGTTGTAATCATTCAGCACCGAGTCAATATGCCTCAACTCGCTTGGGACTTCTTGAAGACTTCGGACGGTACCTTTGAAACGCCCTCCGTCCGGCCTGGAGATAATGGCTGTAAAAGGAATGAAATGTCAATCTTAACACCAGAGAGCTATTGGTCAAGAGAACAGGTTAAGGCGCTTACGTCTAGACAACCATCGCCTAGCGAAACCCGGAAGGCACCGAACATAGAACCACTCGTTCTTGAAATAACTCAGTCGGGTCCAAGCTCCAACTACAACTTGGCAATTCCTAACTGCCTCCAAAAATGTAAAATACGGGCTATCACCCCTACTCTTGAAGTTAAATATGTGTCTGATCTCGGAGGGCCTCGGCGGGCGAAAGAGACAGTCCATAAATATGATAAAGGCACTGTTCAGCAACGCGTGCCCGTTAGGATGAAGTTGTGAAGGAGCGATTCCTAAATATGATAGCATCCCTCTGATATATTGATTGAAAGGAGGAAGAGTTCCAGCCGCACAAGCATGACGGTAGAATGCTGTATATCCTTCAGGCGGATTGTGCGGTCTATCAGTGGCACTGGGCAATAATACATCACCTAGAGATATGTTATGCTTTAGGCATATTCGTCCCAATAAGGATTCAGAGATGTTAGACTGAACCGAATCAACAGGGTCCTCAATGAATATAGCCTCTGGCAATTCGTCTGGAGCCGGATCGATTACATCGGCAGGGATGTCAGGAATCTCAAGCACAGGAGGAGTCGAGCTCTGCACCTCTTGTTGTTGGGAGCTCGAAGATTCCATAATTAGCTAACTCATCAGAAAGCAACGTTAAGTTCATAACCAGCCCGTGCATGCCCCAGTATAGTGTGTATAAACGTGTCGTGCAGTGCAAGTGTTGTGCATCACTTAAGCAAATTTAACAGAATAAAGCAAGATGTTCGTACAACATATCTTGGGAATTTGAGAATGAAAACGACCGTCATCGCTGACCGTCACTTCCACACCATCCAAGTGCTACCAACCAATGCAAGTTTAAGTCTGTTGAGATTTTAGTTAAGTCACAGTTCCATCGACGAGCTTCAAAAAGGAGGTCAAGCTTTACTGTCAAATTCGATTATGCAAGGCCGAAGCTCGTCGGAGTCAAGTATGCTAAAATCCATTATGTTCGTCAAGGTTCAACTTGAGATTGGTCGTAGCTCAGATGTTGGAGCAAATCAGAAGAACAAGTGTTAGGACGTTCGAATCGATCGATTCGAATCGACATAAGTCGAATCGATGATGTTCGAATTCATACGCCTCGACCCCATTTAAGGTCGACTCGGTGAAGCCTTAAGATGGAAGAGCGCTTCGAATCCATAAGTTCCGCGTAACTTCGAATCGATCAGTAGTCAATTCCTCCGAATCGATCAGGATAACATTACTTCGAATCGATCAATTCGATGCACAGCCATTACAAGTCATCGATCCAAAGCCTTGCCCTCAAGATCGATTCGAACTGGGCACTCCTGGATCGATATGAAGCAACGACGCTCCTCCATATTAGCACTCAAGATCGATGCGATGCGAACGGATTCGTTTCTCAGATCCATCGAGTCGACCCACTCCCGATCGCACTATTCCTCGTAATTTTCGAGAAGGGTCGAAATTAGTGATAAAGGTTCCAGTTTTATCTTTCATTGTTCGAGTCGATCCCTTGGTTACCTGGTTGAATTCGATTACAGATGAAAACTTGAAGGAATTTGATCAACTCGTGCAAAACGTAGAACTTTGAAAGATCGATTCGAAGAAAGAGCTCTCGCAACAGTAAAAAAGTAAAAAATGGAAGTGAAAAAGATCCCGGTATATATAGGGGATTGCGAGACGATTCGCATCCCGGTCAGATACAACCGGTGAAAACGGCTCCAGCCTATCGATTCGAATGAATATCTTCGAATCGATCACAAGAAAGCATCCATCGATTCGAAGCTGACAGGATGGTTTCAACGACTCGAACCCCAAAAGTACGTAAGTTACAAATCATCTTCGAATCCATTCCTCCGAATCCATCCATACAATATCAATGCGAAGCTTCATCGATTCGAAGCACAACGTCAGAAGAGTCAAGGGAACGTACGACACCATCGATTCGAACGACCACTTTCGAATCCATCAATTCCGAACCCACCAACTCAGAGAACTTCGAATCCATGCAATATTGATTCGGAGAACCATCGATTCAAAGTACCCACTTCGAAACCCTCAACTCGAAGCGGATCAAGAAACATAGCTTCGAATCCATCAATTACCACCGGTCAAATGGACGAATCGTTTCCATATGAAAAATTGCTTGTCCACTCTTGTACCGATTCAGGAGAGGATCAATACGAGAGGATGATCATAGACAATCATAAAAGCAATGTTTTAACTCAAATCTCAAATCGGTTCAGGAGAGGACCGATGCAGATTTCGATAGCGAACCGAACGGACAACAACTTGCGATCACGCAACGTTAACCAAGGTCAAGATAATACACGTATGCACGTAATTTTTGACTAATGTTTTGGTCTTTATCATCAACAGGAATCAGATGTTCATCTCGTCATGACTCAAAAGCCTAACAGTCAATCATGATCATACAACGATTGATTACAACAGCAAAGAAGACAATTTTCGACAAAGCATGTGATAACTGTTCAATAAGGGACTGTAGCTTTTCAAAGCACGTCATGTTTACACAAGACGTACTTTGGGGGGCAAATGTTATCCCGCCTTTTGGCAAGGCCGTGACACCAAGAATTTGACTAGAAACCAGTGACAGAATGTCTCAAAGACCAGCTACGCGCAAGGATCGCTATGGATATCGATGAATTTTATCTGAGTCCGGATCTGGCTACAATTGATAAGACATGACAAGTAAAGCCATTCAAGCCAACTTTCCGAATTTCAAGTCAATCCGAGTTCATACGCTCAAGATATCAGTGATGCAAGTTGGAAGAAATGGCCCTTAGTTCGACTCCATAGGCCAGGTCTATGACTCGAATCCATCAGAAGATGTCATGGGTCGAATCGATCTGAAGTAGCCTTAAGATCGAATCGATTTGAGGTAGTCTTAGGTTCGAATCCAACAAATTTCTCTACTTCGAATCCATGGAGGAAAAGTGCTTCGAGTCCATGGAACATAGCCTTGCTTCGAATCCAGGAAGAATACCTAGCTTCGACATCATCAAGCATAGACCATGACTGATTCGAACGCACCTTGCCCCGAATCCATAGGCCAGGCCCCAATTCGAATCCATGGAACAACCATTGTTCGACTCCATCGCACCTCCCTTGCTTCGACTCCATCGAACAAACCTCTGTTCGAGTCCATCGAGGGATGGCTCCTTCGAATCCATACAACTGGGAGTCTTCGACTCCACCATCTTCGAATCCACTCAACTGAGAGTCTTCGACTCCACCATCTTCGAATCCAAGCCATGGATTCGACCCAGTCAAACAGGAGTACAAAACGGATCGAGGCGAGATACGCGTGCCACATCGCAGCAAGCATCGAGTCGACCGAATCGATTCGAACTAGGATCGATTCGAAGTATCCATGTTCTCTAGAAATGCAACATTGAATCGATCATATCTCAAGTTCTACAAGTCCAAATGCCATGAAATTTTCACAGAAGCTTAAACACATGATGAAGAATGTTCACACCAAATTTCAGCTCGATTGGATGATTTCTTGATCGATTCGAACCAAGGGTCGAATCGATCCCAAAGTGGGCCCGGATCTCCAGATTTCGGCCATGTGGGCCCCCTGACGTACCAGAACTGGTCTTCCCTAATTTTAGGCGAAATATCAGCCTCCTACACCTATAAATAGAGCCCCTGGTCATTCAGAAAAGGGGTCGGAGAATTCTAAATACTAAAGAGCGCCCAGATTCTGCCAGATCTACTCCAGAACACCGCCGCTGCTTTAGATTGACACTTAGCATTTAGATTCAGTTGTATTACATTATAAACTACTGTAATCTTCAAGTAATCGAGCAATAAAATCATCAAAACTTCATAGTGGACGTAGGCAAAACGCCGAACCACTCTAAATCGCTTGTCTTTGCAATTTACTTTCTGTTATATGGAGTTTTTGTTAGATAATCCACAGTTTTAATTTTTATTCTTCACTTTTATCTCTTCAAAAACTTCCGAAGAGTGTTGTGCCCATTTTTGGTACAAACATTTATACTTAAATTTAATATTGATAAGATATATTTTTCTTGAACTATTATTGTCCAGACTATATTATATATATTTTTAAATCACATATTAATAAAGTTAAATAAGATAGCTTTCATGTTTAAAATATTTAGAAACTCGTTTTTTTTCCAAACCATAGCTTCTCCCAATTACATATATATATTTGTTTTAAAATAATAAGCTGTATTTTAATTAATTCAATTAAATATTGATTAAAATAATACTGCCAAAAATCCGGGATGTCACAAGTATGAACGAAGAGTGCCCGGTTGCAGATTTATGCGTTTTTCTATAAGTCCATAGTGCAAGTGGAAGCTCATCAACCCAATTTCCTTTAGCTTTAGTTAGCCGCTTTTTGATGGTGGACTTGATGATCTTGTTTATTGCCTCCACTTTCTTGTTTTCCTGTGGATATGCAACAGTAGAAAAGCTTTTCTTAATTCGGAAGCGTTTGCAAAAGTCTTTGAATTCAGCGCTTTTGAATTAAGTCCCATTATCCGTGATGATTTTTTGTGGCATTCCAAACTTGCAAATAATGTTTTTTGTGACAAAGTTAATAACTTTCATTGTAGTAATAGTGGCCAGCTGTTCCGCTTCGGACCATTTGGTGAAGTAATCAACTCCAACAATAATGTATTTGGCTCCTCCTTTGGCAATTGGTAATACACCAATCAAATTGATTCCCCAGATTGCGAATAGCCATGGGCTGACCGTCTGTGTTAGCTCTATTGAAGGAGTTCTTTTGATATTTTTGAATCTTTGGAATTAGTCGCACCGTTTGGCTAAATCTACTGCATCACGGTCGGCCGTTGACCAAAAATACCCATATCAGAGAACTTTTTTTGCAAGGGTTTGCTCCTTATTGTGATCTCTGTAGTCACCTTCATGAACTTCCTTGAGGATTTTTAGAGCTTCGCTGTTGGTCACACACTTGAGCAATGGGTAGAGAATCCCCTTTGGTAGAGTATTTCATCCTGTATTATGAACCATGGTGCCTTTTAAAGGAGTTTTTTCTATTGATTCCTGTCTGCGGGGAGTGTTCCTATGAGAAGATAGTCCTTGATCGGTGTCATCCATATCTTTGGTTCTTCGGTCTTTTCGAAAATCCAGTTGATATCCACTTGCATATGCCTGGAGCAGTCAGAGTTTCAACAGGGACTAGTCCCATTGACTGATTTTCTTTGGGGCTGGCCAGTTTAGCTAGATAGTCTGCCTTCGTGTTTTGTTCCTAAGGGATATGAGTTATGGTGTAATGCTCGATGTTGTTTAGTTATTCCTGCACTTTGGATAGATACGGGGCGAGGTTCCCTCCCCGGGCTTAATATTTGCCTCTCACCTGATAAACGACTAGTTAAGAGTCACTATAAATATGTATGGACTTTATCCCGAGTTCCTTTACAACTTTCAGTCCGACTATGAATGCTTTATATTCCGCTTTATTGTTTGTTGCAGGGAATTCCCAGCGTACGGTGTAGCAAACGGATCGCCTTTCGAGAATTACGAGCATGACTCCTGCCCCCGAGCAAAAGTTGTTAGATGCACCATCAACGAACAACCTCCAGTGTCTCTCCACTTCTGGAGTAACTTCTTCTTCGTTATCTCATATTGTAAATCGGTAATGAAGTTTACCAGTGCCTGCCCATTGATCGCCCTTCGAGGATGGTAAGCGATTTCATATTGACTCAATTCAATGTTCCATTTGATAAGCCGTTTAGAGGTCTCGGGGCGGTACAACACCTGCTTCAAGGGTTGGTCTGTTAGTACTTTGATCGGGTGCACCTGGAAGTATGGTCGTGACTTTCTTGATGCGATCAAGAGGCAATAGGCTAGTTCTTCCAACTTCGGATAATTCTTCTCAGCCTCAGTGTACTATTTACTGATGTAATATATGGGTCGCTGGACCCTAGCTTCTTCACGTACAAGCACGACACTTAATGTGTGGTGCGAGACTGCTGAGTAGATAAACAAGTCTTCTCCATCTACCGGCTTGGATAGGATTGGCAGAGTCTCCATATGTCACATCAGTTCTTAAAAGGTAGTCTGACAAGCCTGATTCCATTCCAAGTTCTTCTTTCCCTTCTTTAGTGCATCAAAGAACGATATACATTTATCGGTTACTTTTGAGATGAACTGGCTTAGCACAACAACTTTTTCATTCAAGCTTTGTATCTCTTTCTTGTTCCTTAGGGCCTCGACTTCTCATAAAGTGGTAATTTATCTGGAATTAGCTTCGATCCATCTGGCACTTATAGTAAATCCTAAGAACTTTCCAAAGGCTACCCCGAAGTGACATTTAAGTGGATTGAGTTTCATTCTATACTTGCATAGTATTTCGAACATTTTGACAAGCTTTTTTAAGTGGTTTGGGGCTATGCAAGATTTAACTAACATATCATCTACATAGACTTCCATAGTCTTCCCGATTTGATGTTTGAACATGGCGTTCACCAGTCGTTGGTAAGTTGCCCCAGCGTTCTTAAGTTGAATGGAATCACTTTGTAGCGGTATAATCCTATATTAGTGATGAAACTGGTGTTTTCCTAGTCAGGTCGTGCATCATGATCTGGTTGTATCCCGAGTAGGCATCCATGAATGATAGCAATTCATGTCTAGCTGTCTCGTCCACAAGCTGGTCGATTCTAGGCAATGGAAAGCTATCCTTTGGGCAAGCTTTATTTAGGCTTGAGTAGTCGACACAAGTTCGCCATTTTCCATTGAATTGCTTGACCAAAACTGGGTGGGAAATCCATTCGGGATAGGTTGCATCGCAGATAAAACCATTCGCCATCAGCTTATCCACTTCTTCTCTTAGAGCTTGGGATCGTTCGGGTCCAAAGTTGTGCCTCTTCTATCTTACTGGTATATACTTAGGATCGATATTGAGAGCGTGGCATGCAATTTCTGGCGATACCTCGCATATATCAGAATGCGTCCAAGTGAATACGTCTAGGTTGCCACGAAGAAATTTTATTAGTTCTTGTTGCATCTTGTTTCCAAGATGTGACCTAATTTTCAGGACCCAAGTTGGGTCATCCATATCGATTGGAACAATCACCATCAATTCTACCGTTGCTGCCTGATCCTCCCCTGAACTCTCTTTCTGAGGTCCATTGCCTTATCAAATCGGCTATGGTCCCAAGCCAGGGTGGCTCTGTAATTGCTATGTGGTAGGTTTACAAATGTGGAAAGTTTTCTCCACGATCTTCCCCTTTACTTTTCTTATAGACTCATGCAATTCTGCGATGTAGCATTCTTTAGCGACACTTTTATCTCCTTTGATCACTCCAACTCCATTCTATGTTGAAAATTTCATAGTTAGCCACAGCTGGGCTAAAGCAATCATGAAATCTGCCAAAGCAGGACGACCTAAGAAAGCATTATAGGCAGACATGTCATCTATGATCACAAAGGTCTGGATGAGGATGACTCTTTGGTTGCCTTCCCCAAGTTCCAAGGGCAAATCAATTCTTCCAACAGGTTATTTAGCTTCACCGGTGAATCCTTGGATCTTTGTTCGATAAGCGAATACATCTTTCATACTGATCTTCATCTGATCAAATGTGTGTCTGAATAGGATATGGACAGAGCTACCACTATCTACCAATACTCATCGGACCATGGCTAGTCCAATTCCTACCGACATGACCATGGGGTTGAGGGTCAGAGCTTCTATTCCTTTAGTATCTCAAATCCAAAATACTATATCATCATTTAGGGTTCTCTGCTACTTGGCAGGAGTTCCGCCTTCAATCGAAAAGCATGAATCTTTGGAGCATGTTTCAGTGAGCTTGCATATCACTCCATTTCTCCCCAACTCTCTTACGCGGTATGAGTTCTTCTAGATACTGTTCCGATGATGAATCTTTGGTCAGTCTGTCTGGATCCCTCTTTGTTGGTTCTAGCTTGGTTTCCCCAGGCATTAGGAGCTTGGAGTACAGCAGGATGGTTAGGATTTTGTGGTTTCCTCACGTACTGCTAAAGTTTGTTTCCCGAATCAGCTCTTCAGTCAGGTTCTTCTGGTGTCGGCACTCATTCATGTTGTGAACATGTGTTTCATGGAAGCGGCAGTACTTTTCAGAATGCTTTTGCTGTTCGGTTGCTTCCTTTTTAGGCGGGTTCTTGTACTCCTCCATTCCTTATGTCGCAAGGTAGATGTTTCCTAGAGTATCATTGAACATGGTGTAGTCTTCGGGCCTAAAGCCTTTAAGTCACTTGTCACCTCCATTTTGCTTGTTGGAAATTTGCTTCTTCCTTTTCCGATTCCCATCCTTCCTCGCGTTTCCTGTAGTAGTTCTGGAGGTGTTTACGCCATCATTAGCTGCCATGCTATTCTAGCCTGTATTTATTGGTGTGGGTTAGTAGATTTTCCTTCTAGCTCCTCTGCCTCTTCCAATCTCAAGTACTGGCTTGCCTTTCGGTTAAAGACCTTCTTAGTGGTAGGTTGCTTCATTTTGATCCATTTCCAAATCATTGTCGGGATGGACAGCGTGGACCAGGGCCATGAAGTCCATGTCTTCATTTGGGTTACTTACTTCAGTCAGCGAGGTGTTGAACCAACTCATAAAGGATTTCAAAGATTCATTTCGTCCTTGGAATAGTCTAGATAAGGACATCACGTCTTTTAACTATGCCATGTGAAGCCTAAACTAATCAAGGAAGTTTGTTGCTAATTCATTAAAAGTGGAGATGTATTTTGGTAGGATCCTGGTGAACCACACAGAAGAAATTCCCTCTAGGAAGATAGGAAAACATCTAAATCGAATAGCATTTGAAGCATTTTTGCTCCGTCCATGTACCAGCTATACTTGTACAAGTGGGGTTTGGGATCTCTAGTTCCATCGTAAGACAAAATATTCAGCATAGTAAACTTTTCAGGGTACTGTTCATTCAAAATGTCATTAGTGAAGGGAGTCTAGCTTGGAGCGGATCACCATTCATCATCTCTCCTATCCTTACTTTCGTCCATCAAGCGCTTGATCGTATCGTGATATATGCCTTCGATGCCCGGTAGTCCGTAGGTTAGCTGTTACTGACTATGCCAAGTGTTTGATTTTGCAAACGATCATGGTCAATGGGCTGAAGCCTAGGCTATCCTGTCTTCGAAAGAGCCACTCCCTCCGTGTCTTATTGGGTTGCGGTTGGTCGGGTAGGGGTAGTCTTGGCCTCCCTGTCGTTATTGAGTGCATTAGCATTTTCATTCAACTTTTCATCGTCAAGTTGCTCACCATCTTTAGAGTTGGAGAGATCCACTGCTATATCTTCCTGTGGGGATTTCTCCCCTAGACTCAAATTTGTAGCAGGTTGCTTTGCAGATGCGGAGTGCTTGCGTTTCCTTCTATGACGATTCTTGCGGCTCCACCCACCACTCCTTTTTGCTTTCGCCTTCCGTTTCTTCTGTTTACGGCATAAACTGAAGGGTTTCCCTACTCCATTGTAGCCGTAGGTTCTAGCATGGTTCTTGGAGCAGCTAGTGATTGCAACGTTAGGTGGGCAGTTAATTTACCCATAAGAGCTTTTTGGCTGTTCTCCATGTTTTGGTTGATTTCATCAACCATCTTATTCAATTCGCTTTTAGTGACAACTTCATGATGGGTAGAAGATCTCGGCACCTGATCTTTGGTGTTAGCTCCAGAATTCGCTCCAATTAACAAATTATTGGTGTTGTTAACTTAAAATTTCTGAGGATTGGTCTCTTCTTCAGCTATAAAAGCTCCTATGGATTTTCCAAAATCACATCTCTTTATTCCCACCATTGTTCATCAATGGAAAGCTTCAAACTTCCTAGAGCTGATTTGAAGGATCTAGTTTCTGGATCTGGTGGAATTCTAGCTTATATTACCATCATTTTAAAAACTATATTGGTGATGGTTGATACAGCCATAATGACACTCTTTCCTCTGATCATGAATTAGAAAAGCATTTGAATGTGTGATGAAAGAGAGAATGAACAAGTGCAAAGAAAGGTAAGAAACGAAGCGTCGATTGTCCGAGATGCCATAAGAAACGCTTGTTTTATCATTGAAATATTGTATTTGTATCATTATAGTTTAGCTTTAATTAATATATGTAGTATGTATTTGTAATTTTGAATCGTTGTATATGTATAGTCGTAATTGTAGTTTCAAACTATTGTGTCAATATTATTAAGTAATTAATTGATTTTGCTTTATATTAATTAATTATAAAGTAATCCTTAATAGAAAATAGTTATTACATTAATATCCCCTATCGGATAGTGGTTTGTTTTTAGATTATTGTCTAAAGGTGTTAAGATCGAATCCCATCAATTAACAATATAAAGGAAAAAATAATTATTGCAGAATATTTCTTCTTTAAAATAACAAAATACAATCTCCTTTCCATTTTTATTCCTTCCCTTCCTTTCTTCTTTCTCGTCTCCTTTCATATTTTCCTTTCGTAATCTCCTTTTGCTTCACCGCAAACACATCCTTATTCTTTATAGAGACATCAAATAGTTAGAATTTGTCAATTTCAACAAAGAGATGAAATTTATTGATTCCATTGGTCCTCATTTCAAATGCTTAGAACTTCTTTTCCTCCATTAATGGTACTCCACTCCCTCATTATCTTCTTTTAAAAAAAGCTTGAAGCATATAAAATTCTCCAATTTTGTTCATGATTCCTTTGATTTTATATTTAAATTTTACCAATAGATTAAGTCATTTATCTCTTCTTCAATTCTTCAGCCTCTTATACACACATCTTTTGTTTGTAATCTTTATGCAGGTGTTTATAATACTGAATTCGAATACTTATAATCTATTGCCGCTAAATTCGAATCTAGTTGAAGAATTTAAATGTTTTATGCTTCCTTACTTTGCTTAGTTCATTGTTATTCATTATGTTGATGACAATTGTATGTAATTTGAGAAATGAGAGTCCATAATAAGTTTGCTACTAAGTTTGTTTAGATTTCTGTAGTATTATCAAATTTAGATTTGGCCTTGATTTTAAGAAATGAGAGTCCATATTCATTATTGGCCTTGATTTTGGAACTCAAACACACACACACACACAAACACACACACACACACATATATATATCCTTTTTGTTTATAAACTAAATACCATTTAATTTAAATGAATATAAATTACATTTTAAAATCACTTCAATTGTATAATTTTATTATAAATATTATTTTCATATTTTATCTTGTTTAAATTCAAATACACTATATTCTCTCTTTAAGCCCAAAATTAAATAATCTCCAAACCAATTTATTAATTAAATCTCCATTTAATTAACTAAATTTCTATTGTTAACTCAAATTAATTATTACTTAAAAATTGTGTTGTTATAGATATATTAGCCATAATTTCATTAAGATATGTTGACTATACTTTCATTAAGATATAGCATACTTCCTTTAAGATATAATGGCATACTTCGCTAAGTGATATTATCCATACTTCCATTAATATATATTACTCATACTTTAATAACAACTAACCATTGTTTTCATTATAGGATTACCATGTTTCCATTAACATAGTTTATGTTTTCAGTAACAAAAGTGAAGTAATGATTCTGTTATGCTTATATTATGTGTTTCCATTAACAGATGAACTATGTTTCGATTAGCCTTATAAACTATGTTTTCATAAAGGAAAGTTGTATCTCCAATAAAATATAATATGTTTCCATTAACTATATTTGCTGTCATAAAGGTTTATTTCAGTTACATAATAAGGTGTGTTTCCACTAAGCCTATAGTGCATGCATAATTTCATTAACATTATATAAGTGTGCTTTTGGAAGCATTTTGGAAGCCAATTTCCATCATGTAGAACTTGAATTTTAACACCATTAAATCCTTAAATGAAAAGTTATAAAATACTATGTTGATAATTTAAAGTAGAATAACTTATGCAAAGAAGGGAAATGATGAAAGCTTATGAATAAGTAAGAGAAGATGATGAATTATACCAGTTTAATTTATGAAAAGGAGATAAAATGATTTATTTTGTAAATTAAAGAACCCGTTTGCCTAAATGTAAGGGGTCTAACTTCGGTGCATGAGATGTGCATAAGTTTATGAGGAAACAATATGATTAAATTAATAAGAAACGACTCTTGAATAAGTAGAATTGCATCAGAGAGATCATGAGGATTTAAGTTAGGGATGTGAGTAAGTTATAATGAAACCATGCAATAAGGGTAAAGATTCAAGAGAGGCAAAGAAATTAAACTATCTGGATGTACAGTCCATGAGATAGGTAATCGGTATTAGCACTCGAACTCCTAAGAGGCTGGTTAAGCCCGATGTCGGTCTTTATATAAAAACTCCGAATGAGGAAGCAAGGCATGCATTGCATTCTCTTATGTGAATTTGAAAAATGTAAAAACACTATATTAATGCTGAGGAGGCATTAAGGATTATGATAAATGTTAGAATGGCACCTAGATTAAAGGTAACATGTAAAGTTAAAAAGTTTTGGTTGTACAGCTTTATACATTGGTTATAATCAATTTTTTGATGTTATGAAATAGGAATGGGCAACTCGTTTTGCTTGACGGCATGGTCTCTCTTTGATGTTTGTTTAGGGTATAGTATCACTCATAAGATGCTTTATATCCGACCTAGGTGTTTATTTTTTCTCAATAAACTCATGGGTACTCTTTGAGTAGGCTGAGTTTGTGCAATTAGATAGAATTCTTTAGAGAATGAATAAAGTTGTAGAGGAAAAATAGGTGATTTGGAAGTTATTTAGTATCATTATTCCATTTTATGTAAAAGTAAGATCGATAACAGGTATTGTGAACATACTAGCACCTCATGTGTCGGGAATGCCTCTCTTATTTATGTTTCATTGTATTACCCCTGCATGGCAATGTTTTGGGAAATAAATATGAAAAAGGCAAATTATGTAATGAAATTTTATTTAATTTCTTAGTTTACATAATGTTTTTTAAAACACCATTCTCATTTTAGTACTTGAAAATAATTCTGGTGATGACTGTAGCATCATCGACATTCATATTTAGGTCTCTAAATGGAGAATGTTACATTTTTATTGTTAATTCTCATTAACATTGGATCTCATAAGTGAAAGAAAATCTAAATTTGATAAAACTGCAGAAGTCAACCTATACGAACTCTAGCAACTTTAAAGTTGACAGTTGTATGTAGTTTGAGAAATGAGAGTCCATATTAAGTTTTATACATTATTTTGGTGATTAAAAATGAGTAAAAAAATAGTACTTAATACATTTAATAAATATTTAATTACTTTTTATTTATATCAAAGATTGAGAAATTAATTAATTACTATGTTGTAAATAATAAGATTACCACTGAGTTTATTTCTTATTAATTCATGTACATCTAATCATTGTTCATTTATAAATATTTATTTACTTTTATAGGATAAATCGTATGAATTATTTTATTAAGAATCGACTTTATAATTTATAATTATAATTAATTCAGATTACCTATTTCATAGCTTTCTTGTTTATTTTATATTTATCTGAATAATCTATATTTATATATTTCTATTCCAATAATTCTTTTCTTATTTAATTATATAAAGATTATATGAATGATTCACCATTGAGATGGATTTGACTGATGATTTTAATATGATATGATGGTGACATCCTTTGTTCTGATTTTGTCTTTATTCTATGTGATGAGAAATCTTAATAAACGGGCGTTTGGGATAGGGCATTCGGTAATATTTCTCCAGTTATTCTTTAGACCCGTTATATATAATAAAGAAGGACGTGTGTGATGTGTGAGCACTGAATAAATAGGCTGCACGCGGTGGTATGGGATGTCATTATGTTATTTATTTAGTTATTCTTTGCTTGGAAGTGATACTCAATATGAGTTATGTTGTACGCACTACTCACTGCGTTGAGGATTTGATAGTCACGTGGTGACTTATATGTAGAGCCTTGTGACGACCATACACACACACATACTATATGTTTGTCTACCTTTGTCCAGCTCCCTTCATGGTTTGGAAGTAAACCAGATTGGCCAGTATTCACCATGGGGGCCTGATCGTGGGGTCGCACCCCATATCCGTAACACTGTTGTTGTATTTTATATTTGATGTGCATCATGAGGTTTGGGTTAGGTGACCCATTGGGTAGGTGCCTTACAGCCCTTTATGTCGCTTACGCTAGCAGTCTATTGGGCAACGTAGGGTCATGACTGAAGCTACACATCGAGGAGCCATTGGTGGATATGAGTCACGATTTCCGTTAAGATAACTAAGGTTGTAGGAACAGATCTGGCTACATATCATACGGCATAGTAGACCCTGATTCCTAGAGCAGGCATACGACCGTTAGTGTGACGACCTACAAATCCATAGCTTTTGAATCGACAATAAACCACACATGTCCGACCCAAAAAGCACATAATGATGAAAGGTCATGGAAAAGAAGAGAGAGGGTGAGAAGAAAGAAAAAAGAAGAAACTAAAACAACACAGAATATCACACCGCAGCAGGACAACATATAATAGAATATCAATAATATTTACAGAAAAGAAAAAATGTAATAAACATACATCAATCAGAGTACACAATCACTAATTAACAGCTTGGACAGTTATAACAACTTGTCCTCACAATTGCTGATAATTTAGAATAAACAATGTAGTGGAAATAAACAAGTACGGGAATACATCTCTGTCATCCAGCTCATCTCCTGAGCTCCAATGCAACCTAAGCAACCTATAAATATACTCGGTCTGACCCGAGCATTGAAAGGGAAGAACGCCCGGATCAGTCTGGTAAACCAGTGTGAGAAAACGCATCTCTACTAAAGTTTATAAAGTTATCAAAACATTCTTTTCAAACAAAGGTATCTCATAAGACCACGCCGTACATAAATATGGACGGGTTTTTACCATATGATAACCAAACCATTTTTATCAAATCATTTGATATTATAATAGCGTCTAAGGGTTTAAAGTAAATTATGAACCTAGCTGAAATGCTTGCATCTCACGTTTTAGCATATTTAGTATACAACTAAAACCATATGGCACTTATTGAAGAATGGATTCCATATAATGACTAGGCACTGGGGTACCGCCCATCACAGTACACCTTTAGAAAAATGTATCGGGATCGAACCTATCGATCCCTGCCAACACAAGACCGGCCAACCCCATACTGGATAGTACCGAATATGTTATCACCCTGGTTGTTCCCAACCTTTTTGAGATCTCTTGGTCAACCAATCCATAAATACAGATGTAGGGTACCTAGAAAGGTGACAACATACTCTAATAGGTGCGACCCATATAGCCTTGCTACATCTCCCCTGATTTTCAGTCATTCTCGGTTGATGAGGCTTAAGGCTACGTTTACCTTTTATATAGCAAACCAACTTGGAATGCTAACATGCCCTCCAGGCATCAATGCGACGCTAGCATTCATCCATACAAGTTCATTTTGGGACTGAACAAAACCAAAGGCACTATTCTCTATTTCATCCATTACGGGGAATCCCTCCTTAGGAAAATAGAGAAATAGCCCTTGCATTTAACTCTGTCTTTGGCTATCTACAACATATTCCAATTCACAACGTTTATGCCAATTCGAAGTGGTTTCGAATAATAAACCCGATTTCGGTCTCTTCGAACTAACAACGATAGTTTAAAATTAGCCAATACTTTGATAGTCGGTTATTTAACTATCAAAGGAACAGACATTCATCCAAAGACTTATTTCCAAATGGAAATACTACTGGTTAACCACCAAGCAACACTGAGCCTCTTTAATTAATCTTATATTAATTAAATCACTTTCGCAATATTTATCTCAAAATATCTTTACTAAGATATATTCTCAAAACCATTTTTAACCTCACGATATTTGGAAAACATTTCCATATACTTATCTCAATGGTATAAGTATATTCACACCCATTTTCATTTTCTACACTTAGAACCCGTAGACTTAAATCAAAATAAGTATATTTACAATCCTCTTTTGGAGAAAACACTTTACCTCCCAAAACACACTTTATTGGGTTAAAACAATGTTGCGTAAAAAATCATTACGACAACCCAAAACACTAGCATATGGATTCAACTAACTATACTGGATATCAATCTTCGATATCGAACTTCAACTGTTTATTAGTTAACAATGAAGTCAATCAAGTTGGGGGTATTATTACCTTTCAGACCTTGACTGAACAACATTCTTAACTTCAAAATAGATAGAAGTTTCCCCTCTCGAATATTAACATCAAATATTGAATATATACATAAATCCCATTTATTGCACAAAACCTTCCTTCTAGAATCACCTACTACAACAATAGTGTTATAGTCTATGACTTCCTTATTTTCCACGAAAACGTCTATTACAACAATAAATGTTGAAATCTATGTTTTCGTCACTTAACACATTTTAAAATCACCTTTAAAATCATTTAGCTTCATTTTAAAAGCATCACTTTCAAAACCATTTCTTTCAAAAGATTATTCACTTTAAAACGTGAATATATTCCCTTTATAAAAATCCATTAATTCTTAATATAAATCATTTCCAAATTTATAAAACGACATTTATAAATCCTTTTCCATTTAATAACTTCCTTTTTATAAAATCTCTTTATTTATAAAATTCCATTTATAAATCTATTTCTTTATAAATCCCATTTATTTTCAAAACCCATTTATAAATATCGATTACAAATCCATTTTCATATTTATAAAACAAGGTTTAAAATTCTCGTTTTGCTTTATAAAACCCTATTCAAACATCTCCTAGTTTATTCCCACTTTCTATTTTTCCCGAAAATAGAAATAACCCTTTCCTAAAATAACCATTCCCCATATTTTTATAAATCCACAAATGTGGTTTATCTCTTCAATTTTGTCCAAAGATAATATTTCCCTTAATTTATAAAACATCGTTTTATAAATCTAACATTTCATTTAAAAATTTTACTTATTTATAAAATAGCGCCTTTTAAATTCATTCTTTAATATATAAAATTATATCACCTTTAAAATAAACCGCTAAATAATATTCATACAAAAATATTTCTATCTTTTTTTAAAACAGTATTCCTTGATTATAAAACCGACTTAATATTTAATATTTTAAAAATCTATATAATATAGTATAGAAAATCTTTATTAAAATATTTCGTAAAACTATTCATTTAATATCCCAAAATTATACCTTTTATATAAAATAAATTACTTATTTAAATAACTCAAAAATAATTTATAAACATAATTGATTTTGAAAACCATTTAAAAAATCAAAATTTCCACCTAATTGCATTTCAATAATACTAAAAAGAGGCACGGTGCTACCATAGCACTAAATAAGGGAAATTATATTCATGTCATCAAATATGGCATCCAACACATCATATATCACTATATATGAAAGATAAAATTAAAATGTGAGGAATCCAGTTGGATCCCTCTAACCCGTTCGCCTGCATCAAGTACAACATATGAGAATAAAATGTACAATGTCGGCTTCGAGGCAAACGCGTACAAAGGGTCATCTGCTCATACACGGGAACGTATAGGGTCTCATCCGCTCTAATAGGCGGGTATATACATCCAACTACTAATATAGTAAACAACCAAAATAGCAATCACAGGCAACAAACAACATAAATAAAATTATTTCCACTTATATAAAAATATGAGTGGCCAGAGAGAGTGAGTTTTACTCACATTGATTCCAGTTGTCGCTTTTGCGTTCTATTTCGTCTAAAATCAAACAGGCTGTAACGACCCGTAAATTTTTAATAATTCTATTTGTTTTAATATTATATTTAACTAGATTTTTGTGAAATTTTAAATAATAAAATTTTGAAATAAAAATATAATATTTGGAATACGTCTTCTTAAACATAGCAACAGGTAAATTTTCATCAAATAATATGGAAGTTTATTTTCTTGTGTAATTTTATTCCAATTCAAATCAGTTAATATTTGATGATAATAAAATGTTTTCCAAACTTAAATATTTTTATACAGAAAATTTGTAAATCATCTTCTGAGTGAGACGTCATATTTCGTTTTCCAATAATTTGACTGTTATTACTCCGTTCACCTTATTTCTGACATTTGAGCATCATTTCGGTACCGATTATCGACTTTTGATAAGATGATCGTACCACTGATATCTGTATACCGTTTTGACCGTCTCGTCGTGCTGATCTCCATGGTATATTCAATTATGTGTTTTAAAATCCGAGAGAGACAGTGAAATCTATGGAAAAGTTTCCGTATCGGTTCCGCAATCTGCCTTTTGTTTTGTCTGTGACCATTCATTATCCATCGGAATAAACGTTATAGCCTCCATCTTTTATTGTTTCTAAAATTCAACATTACGACTCTTACTTTTCCTAGCTAATTTATAGTCTGGGTGGTTGATTTATTTTAGTCTCTACCTTTTCGTTTGCACGCAAGAAAGAAAATCAACATAATATAATTTGTTTCTCCCCTTCAACCTGTTCATATTTCTCTTTTCCCCATCTCCATCTCTACCACCCATGCTTGTTCTCTCGGCCACAACCAAAACCCTGATCTCCTCTGCCACCGCCGTCTTTATTCCAACCCACTACCTCCCTCATTCAAACCCCTGGCCTCACCAACGCTCCTCCTCTCTAGTCGAAACACCTGAGCCCACCATCCTTGCAAATAACAACCCCTCCCAGTCAGCCAACACCCTATGCCGCACCTGTCCCTACCTCATCCACTCCGCCGGCCATTCCTCCAGCAGCCGCTTGCCTCCGCCCAGATCTCTTTGTCCGCCACAGCCTTTCCTTTCCCCCTCTTCTATTTTATGGTAAGTGTACATATTTTAATATATCTGGTTAAAGTGCTATATGCATTGTATATAGTTTATATATATAGTGTGGAATTTTGGACGGAGATATTGGCTGTTATATGTAACAGTGAATAAGAATTTCAAATATGTATCTCACCAGTTTACATATGAGTTTTATATATGGTTATACGAGCTATATGAAATGAGTTGGTTTATATATTAAGATGTTATAATATATATATATTGTATACAATGTTTATAACGTATATATATAAATTTGGGGTTTTGTGTTTTGTTTTTTTCCATTTTAATATAAAAGTTTGTATATACAGTATGATATGTGGCCTCAGTCGAAAGAAAATTATATATGAAAGAAAATTATATATATATATATTAAACTGCCTGCTTGTTATTTTGTTTTACATTCCAATCCTTTATTTAACAATAAATATATTATATAGTGTTTGTAAGGTAAAAGTGTATACATGTGTTCGTTTATATAAATATGTTTGTATATATCAATATATATATTCTGTTAATGTATATATAAAGTTATAAGTATCGATATTTTATATTATACATTTCGAAAATTTAGTGTATGAATGTGTAACCTGCTATTATATTATGCAAGGCCAGCTTTGCATTTTTCGTAAGTTGTTGTGCATTTATATTTTGTTATAATACGTTAAGTTATATAAGTAATTCATATATTTTCAACAATATATGTGTGTGTTTCGGAGTTTTGTTATACATATTTGTTTACATTGTTCTGTTATGAGATTTATGCATGTCATATATAAGATTTGTATAACAGTTCATATATATTTGTATATACACAGTTTTTGATTTTCGTTAGTTTATATATATATATAAACTACAAGTATATTTATATAAGTGCTCTACATTTCTATAAGTATATTACGTTTTGTTGTTATAAAAGACTGGATAAAATGTTATATATATTAAGTTTGACAGTATGTGAAACTGAGTTGTTTGTGTATGTTTTTCATAACAGAGAAAAAAAATGTAAAATTTATGTAGGCAGGTTGCAAATTGTTGTTTAAAACAATGGTTTATACAGTAGTTATATATATAAGTTATGTGATATTATATATATATATATAGTATGTTGTTCTTATTTATAAGTCTACACCAGTTTATAAATTTAATATATATAGTGTATATAATCTGATTTTTTTAATTTTTAATTTAGTATACTAAGTTGTAATATGTTCTGGTTTGCTTTATATATGTGTAATTTATACTAGTTAAGTACTTGAAATGTTGTTCACATATATATAAGTATAATATTCTTTGTTTTTGTTTTAAGGTGTTTGTATATGTTTTGGTTGATATATATGTTTTATATTAAGTTTGTACAAGCTATATTTGCTGCTGTTATATAAGCATATAATATATATTTTTCCAAGTTATATTTTTGTTGCAGTTTATATAGATTTATGTATATAGTATATAGGTGTTTAATTTAAACCAATGATTTTGAAATATATATATATATATATATATTTAACTTAATATGTATTTTAAATTAATATTGATTTGAAATTAAATATAATATATATATATTCTATGTCTATCAAACTGATCTGATCGGTTTTCATCAATTTCTGTTATTTATCAGTTTGCCCGTCGAATTCGTGCCAACCTAGCGTTGCTTTGGAATTTGTAGCTCATTTCTTTGTCAAATCTATCTAGCCTCGAAAGGTGAGCAATCACTCACGATTAATGTTCTTATATTTATTAAATTTGATTTCAATTGAAATGACAATTGAAATATGCTGCTGTCAGTTATTTATATTGTTATATATATGCCATTATCTGTATCTGTTCACCTGTGACATCTGACACCATTATCGGTTATTTATATTGATGATATATGCTTGTTATATTATTATCATATCTGTTATCACTCTGCAAGTTCCCTGTTAGTATAGAATTCACTATGGATTGAAATGATACATACCCGAATGATCTGTAGAATAGGAGAAAATCGTTATGGATTGAAATGATAAACACAAGCGATTTTCAATTGAATTGAATTTGGGATTGCGGGTTGAAAAGATATATACCCGTATATATTTAAATTGCGGATTGAAATGATAAATATATATATCACTTGACCATAGGATAGAAAATTATATACAGACACCGTTGATCTATATATATATAAATATTTTGAAAATGATTTCTATGGTTTTGAAAGAAATATATGATTTTAATAAATATTGATTTTAAAGATTTGTTAGAGTTGATTTAATAAAGTTGATATATATGTTTAAGTATTTATTTAATATATATTCTCAAATATAGAGTCTATAATGATTCAGGTTGGAAAAATAAATTTGAAATTGATTTGAAATTATATCTATTTGAGAATTTTACTTAAATAAGTTTGACTTGAAATTTATTAAATTGAAATTTCAAAGATATGGTTTTATAACTTGGATTTGATTAAAGGTGACTTAAATGAATATTTCAAACTTATATAAATTTAAATGGGATATTTTGTTTATTTAAATTTGTAAATTGAAGTTGTATTTAGATGTTATTGATATGATTAAGTAAGTATTTCAAAACTAAATAATAGTGAAGTGAATTTGATATATATAGGTAATTATCGAATTTAGTTTTGAAAATGTTGAATATATTGACTTTGAAATATATTGAATTTTGAATGGATTATTGTGTGGTTCAAATCTGTATTTGAAATCTATATAATTTAAAATGGTTTATTGAGAAATTGAATTGAGTTGAAATCCATGAATTGAGATTGAATTAAGCTGAATTTGGAAGTCGAGTTGAATTGAATCATTTTGTGAATTTTGGAAACTATCTTTATTATATAAAGTATTTCAAATTATATTTAAAACTATTTTATATTATTTTATAAACTATTTTAATATAAACTATGTTAATCATTTTAAAATATATTATTTTAACTTATAACTATTTTATACAAATTATTTTATTTTATAAACTAATTTATTATATATACTATTATTGATATCTAAACGGTTTAAGGGAAACGCTATAATTCAAAGGGTTATGATTTCCAAAATGCTATAATTTCAAGGTGTTATGATTTCCGAAGTGCTGCGATTTCAAAATGTTGTGGTTTCTAAAGTATTATAATTTTAAGTGTTTTGATTTCGAAAGTACTATGATTTTGGAAGTGAATATATTTGAAATGGAAATGATATCGTATTGATTTGGTTTTTGAAATGAAATGATATTTTGGTTTTGAAGTATAAACTATTTTGAAATGACCGCGTTGTTATAATAACATTTGGTTGTTTAATAGACCGGGATCGGATATGGGCATACTCTC
The DNA here is from genome assembly GCA_030737815.1 of Allium fistulosum. NCBI lineage: Eukaryota > Viridiplantae > Streptophyta > Magnoliopsida > Asparagales > Amaryllidaceae > Allium > Allium fistulosum. The sequence goes on along the minus strand of CM060905.1, from coordinate 873,476,577 downwards.
TGTCGATACCCGAAAACCACTTTAACAACTATGTACGCGTTGGAGATTCCAGAATGAAGTAGGATGGTGGCGACGATCCTATATGAGGTATATACGTGGAACCGACTCCCGTGAGTTGGCATAAGGTGGCTAAAACAGGAGCAATCGACGGGCTAATGAGGTAGCTCCTTTGATCGGACACACTCCATCATATGCCATTCTATTACTTTGTGATTGATTTGGTGCGCACCCTTGATTTGGGAGTGTGGCTCGATGTAGGCGATTGCTGTGGCTCTGCGTTACCATCGGCCCGGAAGTGTAATTGGTATATCTACCCTAGCATTGCCTAGTTGTACCGTGTCACCTACCCTAGCGTGCTTTACTATGAGTTTGTTTTGTACCATACCTATGGAGTGCCCACTGCCGATGCCCATTACGGGGGAGATTACGGTACTGTATAGACTATGGGAATATATAAATGTGTTAAGGGGATATGGGTAACGCCTTAACACTATTTTGATAGTTTACTTTACTTTAGACATTATTATAATAGCGTATATTACTACATAGTATATAGTTTAACGGATCCTTAGAGGATGGTTATCCCAAACATCCTTTGAGTTACTTGTATTTCAGTTGTTATTTCACTTGAGTTGGATTTATTGATATAAGAATGTTAATCCTGACTCGAGTGTTTTCTGTTTTGCTTTACGCTTGGGTCAGATTGAGTGATACTGTATTCGAGACTCACCTTTGGAGTTGGAGCTTCGCTTGGAGATCCAGCTATCTATCCAGTTTTCAGTTATTCAGTTGATTCCAATGATGTATTCAGATTTTGTATTTGACTATTATATGGAGACTTAGATGTATTCGAGACTTATGTTGTTTCTTATTTAACTCTGTTATATATATGGTAGCTTCATGAACTACTATTCTGTTTGTTACGCTGCATCATTTTATATTACTCTGTGTCTGTGATTCTATGATTATTTATTTACGGTATATGCTGAGTTCTGCCAAATTTAAATTAACAATCTGATATTTTGAGCAATTCAAATCCGAAATGTATGGATGCGAATGGTTGAAAATTTCAGGATGTTACATGTGGTATCAAAGCTCTGGTTTTAGGCAAAACTTAGCATATGTAGTAAATTTGATTGCAAAATCACTTTCGTTCGGACTTGAATCTCTTCCTCTTTGACTCGGTTTCCTTTAAATTTTAGAACGTTCCCCTCGGTTCCAAAATCTATCCTTGTCCCTTCCTATTCGTATTCTTCTGATTCTGGAGCATCCCATAGCTCCACTGAATGATTTGTAAAAGAGTGAAACTCCTTTACAATAAGCATTGGTTCACCGGAGATTTTTACATCGTCGGTTTAGATGCTGCTATCTCTTACTATGCCCATATTCTATCGATCAGATGTCGAGTTGCCTCTGGATTCTACATTGATCTTATTCTTGTAATCACAGTTGACCTGGTTAAGGTCACCCGCGATAAATATCAATATGTCCATCTTCCTATTCTATTATTTAATCATCTTATCTTCGTTTCGAGCTTATCTTCCAATTTGAATTCTCTTGATTAGGGTCCCACTAATTTGGATCTCTATCCTTGTTTTGAAATCCATCTTTGAATCATCGTGTGAGGGAGTGTAATTTTGTATTCGTAATTTATATAAAATGTTTTATATACTGTGTTGTTTGAGTTGTTGATGTTGATTTGGGTTTTCGATCGATTCGTCTGATCAATGCCATCGATAGGAATTCCAAAACACTTGAACAGAGCAAACTGACACAATATTATTTTCAAATTTGGTAAATGAAATAAATTTGTATGATTGTATTATAAATATATAAGTAAAATTTTCTGGAATTTAATAAGTTAATTAAATTGGTTGTTGAAATGATAATATTTGGCTATCATTTGTTGTTCTATAAATGAATTTATAAACATGGTTTAATAAATTAATTTGGAATTTAAAATGAATTTAAAAATCAGGAATTTGAGAATTTAATTTTCGATGATTTCAAACTCTGGTTTAAAGTTTTAAAATGCATATTATTTAAAGTATTTTCAAATAGAAATCATTTCAAAGAATCTTAAAATGTTGAAATCAGTGCTCTCCTCTTTTGTCGCTGGAAAATAATTTCGGTGATGGCGGCCGCATCATCGACATTCATTTTTGAGTTTCAGAGTGAAGAAGCCATTCTGTAGCTTTGCTACAGTTTTGTTTTGGAAATTAAATTGATTTAAATTTCTAAGGTATGGCTTGATTTATAATATATATATTGTTATATGATTTTTTTAGATATATAATATATATATGTTTATAATTATCTCTAAGTTGTTTGAGGTGAATCGGAAATTTAATCCTTAAATTTATGTTAAAGGTGATTTTAATTATAAAATAAAGCCAAAATTTTGAATAAATATTTAAACTTGAAATAAGTTGAATGAGAAAATTTTACTTGTATAATACTCGATTACATTTCAATATAACTTACCTAAATTATTCAGAAGTTAAAAATGTAATTGGATAATATACAATATAAATTGACTTTCTAAGGAAAGATTTGAGTGTTATAATAAATGTTATACACTAAAATTTTATTATAAAGATATTAATAGAGATAAATAGAATAATAAGTTAATTGAATAATAGATGAGACAAATAAATTTGTTTTGAAGAAATTAATAAATTGAAATTAGATTAACTTATGGAAATACCTTGAATTTAAAATAAATTATTGAATATAAATTAATTTAAATTGAAATTTATATGGTTTAAATATATGTGATAAGATATATTAAGTGGAATAAAGTTAATAATAATTTGGAATAAAAGAATTAAATTTGTTGAATAAAATATGAGAATAATAAATGATTATACAAATTGATGATTTAGAAATTGTTAATTGAGGATGACTAGATAATAAGATAATGAATTTAGAAATAGATAGATTTATTTAACTTAAGTGAACTCAAATGGATTAAACCAAAATGTTGAATATTAATTAGTTTAATTTGAAATTTATATGGTTTTAAATTTATTGTTTATTTTGAATATCAAATCTATTCTTTCTTTCTGGTAGTTCTATTCTCCTACCTCCTTCCTTTTCGGGGATGAAAAGTTTTGAGTGGGGGAGAGTGTAACGACATGTAAATTTTTAATAATTTTATTTGTTTTAATATTATATTTAACTAGATTTTTGTGAAAATTTAAATAATAAAATTTTGAAATAAAAATATAATATTTGGAATACGTCTTCTTAAACATAGCAACTGGTAAATTTTCATCAAATAATAGGAAGTTTATTTTCTTGTGTAATTTTATTCCAATTCAAATCAGTTAATATTTGATGATAATAAAATGTTTTCCAAACTTAAATATTTTTATACAGAAAATTTGTAAATCATCTTCTGAGTGAGACGTCATATTTCATTTTCCCAAAATTTGACTGTTATTACTCCATTCACCTTATTTCTGACATTTGAGCAGCATTTCGGTACCGATTATCGACTTTTCATAGGATGATCATACCACTGATATCTGTATACCATTTTGACTGTCTCGTCATGCTGATCTCCGTGGTATATTCAATTCTATGTTTTGAAATCCGAGAGAGACAGCGAAATCTATGGAACAATATCTGTATCGGTTCCGCAATCTGCCTTTTGTTTTGTCTGTGACCATTCATTATCCATTGGGATAAACGTTATAGCCTCCATCTTTTATTGTTTCCAAAATTCAACGTTAAGACTCATACTTTTCCTAGCTAATTTATAGTTTGGGTGGTTAATTTATTTTAGTCTCTACCTTTTCGTTTGCACGCCAGAAAGAAAATCAACATAATATAATTCGTTTCTCCCCTTCAGCCTGTTCATATTCCGCTTTTCCCCATCTCCATCTCTACCACCCATGCTTGTTCTCTCAGCCACAACCAAAACCCTGATCTCCTCTGCCACCGCCATCTCTATTCCAACCCACTACCTCCATCACGCAAACCCCTGGCCTCACCAACAGTCCTCCCCTCTAGTCGAAACACCTGAGCCCACCATCCTTGCAAACAGCAAACCCTCCCAGTCAGCCAACACCCCATGCCGCACCTGTCCCTACCTCATCCACTCCACCGGCCATTCCTCCAGCAACCGCTTGCCTCCGCCCAGATCTCTTTGTCCGCCACAGCCTTTCCTTTCCCCCTCTTCTATTTTGTGGTAAGTGTACATATTTTAATATATCTGGTTAAAGTGCTATATGCATTGTATATATTTTATATATATAGTGTGGAATTTTGGACGGAGATATTGGCTGTTATATGTAACAGTGAATAAGAATTTCAAATATGTATCTCACCAGTTTACATATGAGTTTTATATATATGGTTATACGAGCTATATGAAATGAGTTTGTTTATATATTAAGATGTTATAATATATATATATATATATATTGTATAAAATGTTTATAACGTATATATATATATAAAAATTTGGGGTTTTGTGTTTTGTTTTTTTTTCTATTTTAATATAAAAGTTTGTATATACAGTATGATATGTGGCCTCAGTCGAAAGGAAATTATATATATATATATATATATATTAATTTGCCTGCTTGTTATTTTGTTTTACATTCCAATCCTTTATTTAACAGTTAATATATTATATAGTGTTTGTAAGGTAAAAGTATATACATGTGTTCGTTTATATAAATATGTTTGTATATATCAATATATATATATATATCCTGTTAAGTTATATATAAAGTTATAAGTATCGATATTTTATATTATACATTTTGAAATATTAGTGTATGAATGTGTAACCTGCTATAGTATTGTATTATGCAAGGTCAGGTCTGCATTTTTCGTAAGTTGTTGTGCATTTATATTTTGTTATAATACGTTAAGTTATACAAGTAATTCATATATTTTCAACAATATATGTGTGTGTTTCGGTGTTTTGTTATACATATTTGTTTACATTGTTCTGTTATGAGATTTATGCATGCCATATATAAGATTTGTATAACAGTTTATATATATTTGTATATACACAATTTTTGATTTTCATTAGTTTATATATATATATATTTATGTATATATATATAAACTACGGGTATATTTATATAAGTACTCTACATTTCTATAACTATATTACGTTTTGTTGTCATAAAAGACTGGATAAAATGTTATATATATTAAGTTTGAACAGTATGTGAAACTGAGTTGTTTGTGTATGTTTTTCATAACAGAAAAAAAATGTAAAATTTATGTAGGCATGTTGCAAATTGTTGTTTAAAACAATGGTTTATACAGTAGTTATATATATATAAGTTATGTGATATATATTATATATATATATATTGTATGTTGTTTTTATTTATAAGTCTACACCAGTTTATATATTTTATATATATAGTGTATATAATCTAGTTTTTATTTTTTATTATTTTAGTATACTAAGTTATAATATGTTCTGGTTTGCTTTATATATGTGTAATTTATACTAGTTAAGTACCTGAAATGTTGTTCACATATATATAAGTATAATATTTTTTGTTTTTGTTTTAAGGTGTTTGTATATGTTTTGGTTGATATATATGTTTTATATTAAGTTTGTACAAACTATATTTGCTGCTGTTATATATGCATATAATATATATTTTTCCAAGTTATATTTTTGTTGCAGTTTATATAGATTTATGTATATAGTATATAGGTGTTTAATTTAAACCAACGATTTTGAAATATATATATATATATATTTAACTTAATATGTATTTTAAATTAATATTGATTTGAAATTAAATATAATATATATATATATTTTCTATGTCTATCAAACTGATCTGATCGGTTTTCATCAATTTCTGTTATTTATCAGTTTGCCCGTCGAATTCATGCCAACCTAGCGTTGCTTTGGAATTTGTAGCTCATTTCTTTGTCAAATCTATCTAGCCTCGAAAGGTGAGCAATCACTCACGATTAATGTTCTTATATTTATTAAATTTGATTTCAATTGAAATGACAATTGAAATATGCTGCTGTCAGTTATTTACATTGTTATATATATGCCATTATCTGTATCTGTTCACCTATGACATCTGACACCATTATCGGTTATTTATATTAATGATATATGCTTGTTATATTATTATCATATCTGTTATAACTCTACAAGTTCCCTGTTAGTATAGAATTCGCTATGGGTTGAAATGATACATACCCGAACGATCTGTAGAATAGGAGAAAATCGTTATGGATTGAAATGATAAACCCAAGCGATTTTCAATTGAATTGAATCTGGGATTGCTGGTTGAAAAGATATAAACCCGTATATATTTAAATTGCGGATTGAAATGATAAATATCCGTATCACTTGACCATAGGATAGAAAATTATATACAGACACCGTTGGTCTATATATATATAAATATTTTGAAAATGATTTCTATGGTTTTGAAAGAAATATATGGTTTTAATAAATATTGATTTTAAAGATTTGTTAGAGTTGATTTAATAAAGTTGATATATATGTTTAAGTATTTATTTAATATATATTCTCAAATATAGAGTCTATAATGATTCAGGTTGGAAAGATAAATTTGAAATTGATTTGAAATTATATCTATTTAAGAATTTTACTTAAATTAGTTTGACTTGAAATTTATTAAATTAAAATTTCAAAGATACGATTTTATAACTTGGATTTGATTAAAGGCGACTTAAATGAATATTTCAAACTTATATAAATTTAAATAGGATATTTTGTTTATTTAAATTTGTAAATTGAAGTTGTATTTAGATGTTATTGAAATGATTAAGTAAGTATTTCAAAACTAAATAATAGTGAAGTGAATTTGATATATATAGGTAATTATCGAATTTAGTTTTGAAAATGTTAAATATATTAACTTTGAAATATATTGAATTTTGAATGGATTATTGTGTGGTTCAAATCTGTGTTTGAAATCGATATAATTTAAAATGGTTTATTGAGAAATTGAATTGAGTTGAAATCTATGAATTGAGATTGAATTAAGCTGAATTTGGAAGTCGAGTTGATTTGAATCGTTTTGTGAATTTGTGGAAACTATCTTTATTATATAAAGTATTTCAAATTATATTTAAAACTATTTTATATTATTTTATAAACTATTTTAATATAAACTATTTTAATATAAACTATTTTAATTATTTTAAAATATATTGTTTTAACTTATAACTATTTTATATAAATTATTTTATTTTATAAACTATTTTATTATATATACTATTATTGATATCTAAACGGTTTAAAGGAAATGCTATAATTTCAAAGGGTTATGATTTCCAATATGCTATAATTTCAAGGTGTTATGATTTTCGAAGTGCTGCGATTTCAAAATGTTGTGGTTTCCAAAGTATTATAATTTTAAGTGTTTTGATTTCGAAAGTATTTTAACTTTAAAAGTACTATGATTTTGGAAGTGAATATATTTGAAATGTAAATGATATCGTATTGATTTGGTTTTTGAAATGAAATAATATTTTGGTTTTGAAGTATAAACTATTTTGAAATGACCGCGGTGTTATAATAATGTTTGGTTGTTAAAGAGACCGGGATCAGATATGGGCATACTCTCTGTCGATACCGAAAACCACTTTAACAACTGTGTACGTGGTGGAGATTCCAGAATGAAGTAAAATGGTGGCGACGATCCTATATGAGGTATATACGTGGACCCGACTCCCGTGAGTTGGCATAAGGTGGCTAAAATAGGAGCAATCGACGGGCTAATGAGGTAGCTCCTCTGATCGGACACACTCCATCGTATGCCATTCTATTACTTTGTGATTGATTTGGTGCGCACCCTTGATTCGGGAGTGTGGCTCGAGGTGGGCGATTGCTGCGGCTCTGTGTTACCATCGGCCCGGAAATGTAATTGGTATATCTACCCTGGCATTGCCTAGTTGTGCCGTGTCACCTACCCTAGCGTGCTTTACTATAAGTATTTTTTGTACCATACCTATGGAGTGCCCACTGACGACGCCCATTACGGGGGAGATTACAGTACTGTATAGACTATGAGAATATATAAATGTGTTAAAGGGGATATGGGTAATGCCTTAACACTATTTTGATAGTTTACTTTACTTTAGACATTATTATAATAGCGTATATTACTACATAGTAGATAGTTTAATGGATCCTTAGAGGATGGTTATCCCAGACATCCTTTGAGTTACTTGTATTTCAATTGTTATTTCACTTGAGTTGGATTTATTGATATAAGAATGTTAATCCTAACTCGAGTGTTTTGTATTTTTCTTTAGGCTCGGGTCAGACTGAGTGATATAGTATTCGAGACTCACCTTTGGAGTTGGAGCTTCGCTTGGAGATCCAGCTATCTATCCATCTTTCAGTTATTCAGTTGATTCAAGTGATGTATTCAGATTTTGTATTTGACTATTATATTGAGACATCTATGTATTCAAGACTTCTGTTGTATCTTATTTAACTCTGTTATATATATGGTAGCTTCATGAACTACTATTCTTTTTGTTTCTGCTGCATCATTTTATATTACTCTGTGTCTGTGATTCTGTGATTATTTATTTACTGTATATGCTGAGTTTTGCCAAATTTAAATTAACAATCTGATATTTTGAGCAATTCAAATCCGACATGTATAAATGCGAATGGTTGAAAATTTCAGGATGTTGCACAGGCATTCGCGAAATTCTTATATATCAGATCTTGACCAATTTCGTTCCGTATCCCAAATCTCGGAGATATGAACATCATGTAACTTGTTTCGTTCAAATTAGACCTCCTATGAATTAAATATTGCATTTATGAGATTACACAATTTAAATATTAAAATAATTCCTTTAATTACAATTTAAATAGTTAATTACCGTCATTAACATTTAATCCCGTAATTATGAAACCCTAATCGTGTCTTCACGTGATACCCAGGTTCAACAACACACGACCTCTACTTCATCGTCATGTTGCCAGGCCTCGTCGGAGCACCACCGCATCACCAAGGAAGATGCCCCACACCTCGAGCTCACTAACGTCGGTCGTCACGTTCCCTACAACTCTGGCAATCATCAGAAAATTGAACCTAAATGTGCTATGAATGGAGGGCGATTTCGACCACCTTGCCTCGCCCTAGTCTATCACAACCATTAAAATGATCGGTCGTGTCGTGCTCTATGATTCTTCGGTTGAAGTTGTCGCCTGATTTCACCTCTAAAGGCCGCGATGAACGCTGGCCATGAGATCGAAGGGAGAGAGAGAGAGAGGCGACTAGAGATTAGGGTAGGGTTTTAAAGATAAACAAGGGTTGTGGTCCTCTATTTATAGGAAAATAAATATTACAATTCATCGTACTATTTCACGGTTAAAATTCTTGAACTCCAAACGAAGCATGCCGCCCAGCGTTCTATATGTTATACCCCTATTTTGAACACAATGAAATATATATCGAAAGCCAATTCCATCGTATTTAAAAGATAGCATTCCAAAATCAATTTATATTAATTTAAATTACTTAAATTAATTCCTACACATTTCAGCTTCACACAATCAAATATTAAGTCCAATCACCACGAAATTTGAAATCCTACAATAATACACTATTACGGATCCAATGAAACTAGTTTCATCCAATTCTAGGACAGTGTCTCGAATGGCTATTTTCACTCGTTAAATTAATATATAAATTCCCAGTTTCTGTTTTAATCACTTTTATCAATTTAGAATTCACTAACTACATTCTAATTCAAATGGAATTTAAATCAATTTTAGAAATTATTTCCATTCACATTAAATTCAGAATCCAATTATTTTAACAATTCCATATATTCATATAACCATTATACTTGCAATTTAACCATTTACCTATAAAATCAACTTTTCAATATTTAAATCAATTAAATATTCTAATTTCAATTGAATGAAATTCTAGGTCGTTACAGTCAGTCTCCTGTTTGGTTTCGGTTCACGTGAACCAATGTTGTAGGAATAGCTCCGGCTATATAGCATACGACATAGTAAACCCAAGATTACTAGAGCAGGCATACGGCCATCGGTCTCCCGTTTGGTTTTGGTTTTCATATGGTATATAAGCATATATGAGATGAGATTATACCTAAGACCTTGTCCAGAGTATAGTCAACCCTATATCCTTCTTTATAGCTTACTACTGATTATATTCGGGCATCATTATGAGTGGGCTCAGATATTTCTTATTGATTTTTAGTGATTTGATGATGGTATTTTATAACATGAGATTGAGAGATGCTGTAACATCCCGCCTTTTTGTATGTTTTAAGCAGACATACATGCCGACTTAAACCATACAGAAGGGCGGATTGTTATTGGGGTGAATAAGAAAAAGCAGAGAAAGAAAAAAAACAGAATCTTGCATCGGAATGACAAAATATAATAATCAAAAAACAGTCCACGAAGCTGTATACAAAACATTTGATTATACTTATACTATACAAAATCAGAGTTACACATATCAGAGATAAATAAATGGTAATGCACCGGAACAGTATGATGCAGTGGAATAAATATAGTAAATAATAGTAGTACAAATCTTCGTCTTCGTCCTCCAGAAATAAGGTCTTGAAATCCTGAAATGCTCATGCTGACCCGAGCGAATTGAAAGGACAAAACACTCAAGTCAGAACTAAAAGATCTTATGTAAGTTAAATCAACGGTAAATAACTATGAGTGGAATGGCGTCAGAGATGTTTACGGGGTTTAACATCTCCTATCCAGTGTCTAACGTGAGTGCAGTAACTTAAGAGATGTTTGGGATTCACATCTCATAAGGATCCGTTAAACTATCTACTATGTAGTGCAATACGCTATTATAGTATGTCTATAGTAAGATAAACTATTAAAATAGCGTTAAGGCATTACATTTTCCCCCTTAACACATTTTTATATATTCTCATAGTCTATACAGTACCGTAATCCCACCCGTACTGGACGCCCTCTGAGGGCACTCCATAGGTATGGTACAAAACAAACTCGTAGTGGTCTCGATAGGGTAGGTGACACGGCACAGCTAGGCAATGCCAGGGTAGATATACCAATTACACTTCCGGACTGATGGTAACGCATAGCAGCTACTACCGCCCACCTCGAAACATACTCCCAAATCAAAAATCGAGGGTGGCCACCAAATCAATCGCAAAATCAGAATATAGTATCGAAGGATTGTGCCCGATCGGAGGAATGACCTCACTTGGCCCGTCGATTGCTCCTGTTTTAGCCACCTTAAGCTAACTCATGGGAGTTAGGTCCACGTATATACCTCATATAGGATCGTCACCAACCATCCTACTTCATTCTGGAATCTCCACCGCGTACACAGTTGTCAAAGTGGTTTTCGGTATTGGCAGAGTGTATGACAATATCTGATCCCGGTCTTTTTAACAACCAATCGCTTATTACACACCGGATGGTTCTTTTACATTTCCAAGATCATTTCATAATGGATATCAAAATATCATATTCAGTTCAAATCATATCACTTTTGAAATCATTACTTACTTTCGAAATTATATTCACCTTTGAAATCATATCATATTTGAAATCGTAGTTCGAAAATATATTTCCTTTCAAAAGTCATATTTCCAAAATAGGCTAAACTCTCATTTCAAAATATCATATTAAACCAAATATGTTATTTAATTCCCAACTTAGGTTATAACATCATTAACCATATTCACTTATAAATCGAGAATTTGAATATAAAACCCATCCATTTTACTCAGTTTGGAATTTAGAAGCAAATAGTTTTAAGTAGTTATAAATAGTTAATATAGATTTAAAATAGATTAAATATAATTAAAATAGATTAAATAGCTTTAAAATAGATTAATTAGATTTAAAATAAGTTAAAACAGGTTAATTAGTTTAAATAAATTAAATGGTTTAAAATAGGTTAAAATGATTTAATATAATTAATACAGGTTAAAATAGTTTAATACTTTGAAATCTTAATAATTAGAAATTTTGAAATAATATATTTTTAAAACAGTTTATATTAAAACATGAATTTGGAATTTTATTTCAAATTAAACTATTCATTTCATTTCAACACATTTGGACCATTTCAATTTCCAAGTCAACAAACTAAATTTCAAACTTTACAATTTCAAAATATTTCAAAGTTATTTTCAAACAACTTCAATAACTTAATTTCGATAGAATTTCATTTATACTTAAAAGTTTAACTTTAAACTTCCAATTTAATTTCTTAAAGCAATTCCTTTTAAACCAATTCACGTTTCAACACAGAACTTGATTTTCCAATAATACTTCAATTTATATACATCAAATTTTATTTTAAGATATCATTTAATTAATTCGAAAATTAAGAAGTTCAAAATCATTAAATTTAACCAATCCGGTGTTTGTATATAATTTTCTACCCTAGGGTCAAGTGATACGGATATTTATCATTTCAATCCGCAATTTTTAATTTTACGGATATATATCATTTCAAACCGCAATCCTGAATTAATAATAAAATCCATAAAATCGCTCAAGTCTATTATTTCAACCCATAACGATTTTCCTTAATCTATTGATCATTCGGGTATGTATCATTCAACCCATAGTGAACTTGCAGTTTATAACGATATAAAATAAAACATCCATTCATCCAATACAACAAATCAAACATTCATCACAATCATCATCCAAATCAATTAATAAATATCAACAAATAACAGGTTATCAATTACATGTGATTAACTGGCAATTTAAATTCAATAATAAATTAAATGACAATTTAGTTCAAATAAATTCAAATTAACTGGAATGACGATTTAAATATATCAAACAGCCATAAATAAATTTCTAATCACATCAAAAATTTAATTTAACTAACATAAAAAATTTTAGAAGTTGTGAGTGCGTTAAAACACTCACCTTTGAATTCAAATCCAATTCGAGACCAAAATTCAAATATTCTCAGCATTCGTCCAAACCAGCGTCAAAGTGTCCGGAATTTCGATAAGATCCCAGTGGGTTAAACCGCGTGAAAATCCGAGTTCATATGTAAAAGTTATTAAAGTTAGAAGATAAAAATCAAAATTTGAAATAAATAAAACAACAGTTGAAAACTTACCACGTCACACGTGAAACCCCCCTTTTTGCCGATACGCGTATGCCCTACAGGCTCGAACATCAACCACCGCTTCTAGCTTCAAAAGCGCCACCTCGTCCAGCGCCTAGGGTCGGATCACGTCTCGCTGCCACCTCCACTAGGTTAGGCCGACCTGAACAAGGCCTCACGCGCCCCCTCCGGTGTCCAGAACCACCTCCATCGCCGATTGACAAGAACGGCCAATTCTGGCGAACTCGGCCACCAATAACTCGAACGAATGGCTTGGATTGAAGCCCCTTGACATCCTCTACAGTGCAGCGCAACCCGATCGTCGTTTCGACCAAAATTCGCCGCTGAAAAATTTAACCCTAAAATGGACGACCGTCATTCAAACAGAATTTCTGGTCAATCGATAATCCGAATTGAAAAACGAATACCACAAGTGAATTACGCTCGTCGAGAGCTTCGAATTGATATATAATTTGTTTGGGTTGGAGGAGTTTGAATTTTGAAATTGATTTTGAATTTGGATTGAGGGTTTGGGAATTGGAGTTTGTTTCAGCCATTGGAAAGGAGGAACATAAAGAATTGTATGTACTATAAATGAGAAATGAGAAACAATTAGGGTTTATACCGAGCTATTTATAGGCAGAGATGAAAAATAGAACGGGTGGACAAGATTGATTTACACATTGAACGATAAATGAACCGAAAAGCCCGTTCTGTCTTCCGAAATGAAAATGGGTCATCCCATATATCAAAATAGATGTTTTCAATATTTTTAAACTCAATGGAACAGTTTCAAGTCCTAATTCCATCGTATGAAGAGGTTATGATAAAATCAGCTTATTTCAAATTGATTTCAATTGATTTTAATTAAATTGATTTCTAGGCGTTTTAAGGCCGTACGGTCAAACGATAAGTCCGATCGTTATGAAACTTGAAATACTACAATAATTCACCGTTACGGATCCGATGAAACCGGTTTCGTCGAAATTCGAGTCGGTGGCCAAAATGGCTATTTTCACGTTAATTAAATAAATTAATAATTAATAATCAAATCGCTTTTTCAGTTTAAATTTTAATAATTTACAACTTCTATTATTTTTGATTTCGTAATCACTTACAATAATTTAAACAAATTTAGATGTCAATTTAAAGTTGATTAATCCATCAATTTCAGTGTTTAATTTCAATTTCATTAAATTCAGAAATTATAAATTAAATTTTCAATAATTCCATTTAATTAACCTTTCATCCTATTATTCAATCCATTATTACCAAATGGATGAAATTAACATTGGTTCATGATCTATTACATTAATATTCTCAAATTTCATCTTAATCTCCATTAACGTAATATTTAAATATTTAATTTCATTTATTTGCAATTAATCCAATTATTATAATTTGAATTCCAATAAATTAATAAATCTTGATTTCCATTCTTTTTATTCAACCAATTATCATATTATGAATAAAATTAACATTATTTCCTAATATTAATTTAATTTACATTAACATAATATTAAATTATAATTATTGTAATTGATTTCCAATTTAAACTAACAGGCTAAATAAATAGGTAACATACAATAATTGTTACCGTTAACTTTTAATTACACTATAAGTTTATTAATTTCAAACAAAGGTTATAAACACTTACATAACACCAATTTTATTCAATTACCATTTAATATGTATTATTTCATTGGTTAATTCAATATTTCCAGTTGGTTTCCTCATATTCAATTTATAGCCAAGTATAACTTATATATATTATTTCAATTAATTGGAATTCATTTAATTTATTAATAATTAACTTAAATTGACATTTTTACCATTCATACTAGATATTGTTCATTCATAACTCACAATTTTTTTATTTATTTCAACATTAAATTGCAAAACTTAACTAAATTAACAATTTTTAATTATCGAAAATTACGGGTCGTTGCAAATGCTTGGGCATTGTTTTGTGCTATCTCGATATACTTAGTGATATCTCACTCATTATTGGTTTTTGGATTTATACGATGGTTTCTGGATATGTATGATTCACCCGTTTATGTTGATTACGTGATTTTTAATTTGATGTGTTTCTATATGGGTAATGACATCTTTTGATATCAGTCCTGATTGTTTATATGGATTTGAGATATTTAGGTAAGGTGATGCCTTGATGATTATTCTATATTTATACTTTAACTTGTCGTTTGATGTTTTGAGTATCTTTGATAATATACCATATTATTCTTCCTTGTTTATACTGTATCACCTTATTTATGATCCTTGATTAGACATAGTCTAACCCATGTGTTATTTTATAACACTCGGGTTGATCCAAGATATTTCAGGTACAGGGATGACATGACCAACATTTGTTTCATTGGGCTTATTGAAGTCGCATATTAGGATGGTTATATGATATTTATATGTCATCGATTCATTGTATATTTATATAATTGATATTTGAAATGTATTATATCCCTAAAATATTATTATATTATATATATATATTATATGTTATCACTGTGATAGACTCTGTGTTCTCTATTGTTTATTATATATTATGTAATCTAAAGACACACGTGTTTATTGCGCTGTGTCGATTGGTATCAAAGTAGGTTTAAAACAATAAACTGAATATTCTCATTTAATGTTGAAATACTCATTATCATAATATAAATTGAATATTCTCATTTCCAGTTTATTATGGAGTAATATAATAGGTTTAAATGAAATACTCATTCAATGTTTTAATACGTACCATTGTTAGCTCAACTGAATATTCTCATTTGTACCCCATATAGTCTCATTCTTCATATTATCTAACTGTATTACTCCGTAATACTCTTGAATAATTAGGTATATAGGTGGGGTGTCACAAATTGGTATCAAAGTAGGTTTAAAACAATACATTATATATCAGAAACATGAGTTAAGACCTTAGATGAGACTTATCGTCCCAGTCCTCTTGGGTGAGTTAGGTAGTAGACACACACACACACACACACATAGGATCATTATTGGGGTGTAATCATCAAGGGACATATTTTATATTTTGAAATTATATAGTTACATTTCACGCTTTCTTCTAAGATTGTAATAATGTGGTTGGAGTAGCAAGGACGAAAGGAGTTAGTCCAACCAGTAGTATTTGCATTTATAATTTTGGACGGTTTGATATTGCATTGTAATGTTTGGTTTGAGATATTATAGTTGAGGTTTGATTTGTTTTTATCAAAATGCATGGTGGAATTATTTGTTTTTGCTGAGTACCTTTATTTAGTCTCTTATGTTTATTAGATAATTTGAAGTTGGGGGAATTGACTCTGATTTTGGGATTTGTGTATAATTATAAAAGCTATGAAATGTATATAATTATTTGGTTCATACTTATATAAATAATGTTTGTTTAATATTATAAGTTGTTTTTGAAATGGTTTGTTGAGTGATATACATATAGATATTTTAGAAATGAAATTGTGTTAATTGTCAGTTGAGTGTGTTAAGGATTTTGGTCAATGCAGGTGCAGACGTATTCGATAGAAATTCTTAAATGCTTGAACGAGACATTTGGACAAGATAATTTAGAATAATATAAGTGGTATGGTGGAAGATTAAAATATTTATAGAATAGAGTTGAATGTTTTAAATGGGAAATTAGGCAAAGTAAATTATTTTGATAAAGTGATATTTGAGATTTAAATTAGTAAAGGATTTGGAAACCAGAGTTTATATTAATTATTTTGGTATATTGTTTGTAAAGGATATTTTATGATAGTATGTTCTTTTGGTGATAGTTGCAGCCAACTGATATTAGTATCATTATAATAGATGACGAGGCAATAACACTCTATTTCATAGTATGCGAGAATTTGTGAATATAAGTATATATAGCTTCGATGATGTTTTTATGGATATGGTGTGTAAATATTGTAGAGTTTTGGAATTTTAAGATGTCATTGTATATATGTATAGATATAATTTGAAAATTTATTATTAAGGAAGAGAAAAGAGGTGTTTAATTTTGAAGTTCGAAAGATTATGGGTTTTTTTATTTTACTTTTATTAATGAATTATTTAATTGGAAACTATTTTGGTGTTAAATATAGATCTGATTTGAAATGTTAAATTTTGAGAATGAATTTAAACTTTCACCATACATTAATTTAAAAGAGAGTTAAGTATTTGTTTAATTTTGGGGAAAGGTTTGTAAAATGGTTCTTAAAAATAATTTTGGATGTAATAGAATTAAGAAATACATTGCAAAAATATTTTTTTAAATAGAAAAATGAGTTTTAGTCAGAGTTTTGTTGATAAAATTTTGGAATTTTGTTAAAATAATTCAAAGATGTTTAGAGGAAATTTGAATTTAAGTTGCATTTGAATTAGAATGAAAAGGTATTTGAAAAATAATGTAATAATATTTTTTGAAAAGTGATTTTTTTAAGTAAAGTATTTTGGGTAATATTTTGAAAATGAAGTTAACATAATATGATTAAATGATATAATTGATTTGTTATAGATTTTCCCTATAGGTAATTGCGAGGACGCAATTTTGTTAAGGGGAGAAGTCTGTAACAACCTAGTTTTTAAGTAATAATTAATTTAAGTTAATAATAATAATTTATTTAATTAAACGAAGATTTGATTCATAAATTGGCTTGGAGATTATTTAATTTTGCGCTTAAAGAGAGAATATAGTGTATTTGAATTTAAACATGCTAAAATATGAAAATGATATTTATAATAAAATCGTACAATTGAAGTGATTTTGAAATGTAATTTGTATTTATTTAAATTAAATGGTATTTAGTTTATAAACAAAAAGGATATATATATATATATATATATTTGTCTTTTACCTTTCAAAATCAAGGCCCAATATCACAAGCCCATAACCTAAATTCTTGTTTCTTGAGTTTTCTATTTTTGAACCCTTCATTCTCTAGATAATTCACCTCCAATTATATATTCAAGCTTCATGTTTATGATGCCTTGTTTTAGATTATCCCAAATTTTTTTCCAACTTCTTCCTTGTGCCTATTTACTTGTTCTAGAAATTCCCAAACTCAAATGCAATTATCTTGACTCTGTTAAACAACAAAGGAAGCTCTGGCATAGCGATCCGTAAATTCATCACTTCAGAAATTTTTTCAAATATTCAAAAATAAGAGTTTTGAACACAAATAAAGATTTTTTAAATAATAAATAATATTGGTAATCTTATTTTAAAGAAATATATAAAAGAAAATATACCCTTTAGAGAATATTGATAAAATAACCACAAATCGTCTTATCAATAAACAATTCTTCGGCTATTCGACATCGCACATTGGTCTAGATACATACACTTATTTTTTATTTTGAACCCAAATATGAAATAAAATAATTTATGTATTTTTAAAAAATTGAATGTATTATGACATCAATAAGATGGTCATTGTAGTTAATAAGTGATTTAATTGATATTTAATGATTTAATAATTATTTGAATAAGGATTTTGTGACGCCCCACCCCGAGACCAACATTAGTAAAGAGAATTAACGAGTAATTCCGTCTACTAATGCGGAGAATAGGGCTGGATAAGGGCGACCAACATAGCATACACTAGCTATGAACTAGACATGTCGGATTTGTGTCAGATTTTTTTTTCATTTACCTCTTAGTGGATGACACGTCTAATCCATAACTAATGCACACTACGATGGCTACTAAACTATTTCAGAAATAATGAGATACATATGTGGAATCAAAACAATCTATCACAGAACAACAAACTCAGATCAGCACATATATATACATACACATGTCCCATACAAAGTCATACAGATACATCATACACATGAGGTTTATCAGAGTAGCAAAAAGAATATATACAGTCATCCCAAAAGATAAACAACACGAATGACTAGAGACGATCCATAGAAGCTAGACAAATGATGCATGTGTCCCACAAGAGCAAAAGCTGATCCAAAAGATAAGGTATCCATCAAACCTGCAACTCGGTCTGACCCGAGTGAAAACACACGGGTCAGGCAACTAAAACTTATCAGTAGATAAGGCTCATGTCAATAAGTTTAAGGGGAAAATATTCCATCCGTTGTTCCTAACGGATAAGAATATAAGTGCATCGTGTACATGAAGGTGTCATGTGAATCATCTCAATATCAATCAATGTAGTGGATGTTAGGTTATAAGAACAATCATGAGTAAACATCCAAGGAAATCATCAAAACTTCATAAACATCTAAAACATCAAGATATGATTCAAAACATCAGAAATCATCAATAATGTCGCCTTATTCTTACGAAGGCTATGAAATAATCAAACAATACAAAATAGGTAAGAATCATCATCAAAAACAGATTATTACATGTGCCACAACATCTTTACTAGTACTATACTTTTGGTACCGTACATCGTGATGATCGGGATTATATACATCTTAATCGCCTAGAACATCTTAATCATCTTGACAACTACGTAGTCTATAATTCAGAATCCCAATCGGTGACGTCAAAGACTCGAGTATTGTTAATGATACTTCGTGATTTTGGGGCATAATCATCATCCACGGATCCCCAATATACTCGTGTCTTGTAGTACTAGTCGTCTTCTAGAATGTGTCTCAACATCTCGAGTAGGAACCCAAAAGGGTATAACACACGTCCCATACCATGTGTTATCTCCTAACGGTTTACTAATCGTCCGTTGGTTCCACATCATGAAAATAAAACATCAATATGAAATTATATCGCCTCATCTCATCGGCGAAAAAAGAAAAATATATATAATTCGTAGCAATTCCGCTACAACAAATCTAACACAAAATCAAACTTGTCTCATTTCATCGACAAGTAAAACACCATCTAAATCAATAAATCGTAATATACCATGAATGGTTACACCTCATCTCATTGGCGAAAGCATCTTCGTCGTGATAGTCCAGCATCGTCTATATATTCCCATTCGGGAATTATTGGACTACATTCCATACAAGCTCATCATTATAATATGGAAAAGTATGCTTTAAGTTCATCTTGAGGTACCACGGAGTGGTCCCTAATTGTGGAGGAGATCAAAAGATTCCTCAAAATATTTCGATCATACAAGTTCATACTTAAACGATAAAGTAAACGCGCACGAGTCCCATACCCCGTGGTTTTTACTAAATCGTTTAATGTACTTTCTCGTATGTCCGAATGCTCTAGACAATGATAAAATATTTTTGTATAGGACTAAATATTTTTATAGCGAAAATAGGATTTATAAAACTATTTATAACAAATTCCAGGATTTTTACTAGAGAAAACACTATTTTTAAGGCCATAAAACAATTTATAAAAATCCTTTTAAAAATAATAATAATAGCTTAAAATCCTTTAAATACGCATAAAAAACATTTATAAGACCAGCCATGATTTTTAGGGAATTTACTAAAATGTTTACGGATTTTTTTTTTAAATCCAAGAAAACTACTAATCCTCTTAATATCGATATAAATCGATATATAAAAAAACAATTTGAATTTAAATAAAATTTAAAATCCAAAAATCCATGCAAACTTGGCTAATCCATTTCTGGATATCATGGCCAAATATTAGCATCAAACTTCATGTAATTTTTTTTTTAAAGTGCGCAAATGGAATTGCCAAAATCGAACAAACACATGAATATTGTGGCTGTCAATGACAGACCAGCAGTAAAAATAGCAGTTTTACTCCATTTAAACATCAAAATCGTACAAAACTTAAAACACAAAAGTTGTAGCTTATTCCCTGGGGATTTCAGAACATCCAAAATTTCAATATTCTGACCAGTAACGTGAAAGTTATGGTCGAAATATTATCATATGAATTTTATGTGCATTAGCTAAAAACAGCAGGCCAGAGATAAACATTCACGATTTCAGCATAGGAAACATCAAAATTTGGCAATGTGATTCAAAGAAAAGTTGTAGCTTAGTTTCTTAGATTTCCGGAATGGGCAAAATTATTAAATTCCGATTTGTGATTCAAAAGATATGCCCAAAATACAACTCCAGCAAAAGAGTATTTCTGTGCCAAAAACAATTCGACACAGCAACTTCTAACCCAGTTTTCAAGCATTAAATGAAATCAAAATGCCGTAAAAATTGGCATGAATATACTGCAGACAATAAGCTTCGAAACGAGACCAAAGGATAAGGGATGAGGGAGATACAAGCAAATGAAAATAGGGTATTTTCAGGATTCAATATGAACAAACCGAAGTAAATTGACGTACAAGAATTAGATTTTTACACAACTTCAGATGATTTAGCTTGCTGTAAGGTAATTCTTACTTATTGCAGCAAAGAGCGAAGAATTGGACAGCAAGGAGAGGTCTTTTAGGCTTGCAACGAAGCTCCGGAGGCTGCTACTACAAGAAGAGAGACATGCAAAACAAAAGCAAACCTCAAACATGAATATACAGTAAAATCACAAATGAAATCACAAATCCGAGATTAACATGATGGAGATTACCTTGCGCTCTTTAATTTGGCTAATTACTCTTTTAATTTCAGCTATAATTTTATTTATTAGAGCTTGGATAAGAAGGAGGACATGGATTGCTCTATGAAGCTACTAGCTAATTTGAGGAAGAAGATAAAATAAAAACGGTGGAAATGTACGTACAAGTGTATTTTTTTTTCCTATCCAGATGTTCTTATGGGCTGACCTGGGTTGGGGGGCTAAACCCATTTAGATTTAGGCTTCTTTTTATTTATTTATCTATTTATTTATGTGTTCATAATTTACACAATATACAAATGTACATAACTTACACATATTTGATCGGATTTTCACGATTTTGGATGCGTTGGATTCGTCTTGCAATATAGTTTTAAATAAAATTATTAAAACCTATGTTTCAACAAATTTTATTATTTTATATTCATTTATCATCAAATTTAACCAATTTTCTTATTTTTTTTCACAATAAATTGCAAAATTAACACAATTGGTTAAATTATATTGTTTTACACATCCAATAACAAAAAAAATACATGTTTTTTCACTAATAAATTATTTCTCACTAATTTATCCACATTCTTCATGATTATTAATTTATTTATTCATTTCTCCATATTTAAATTAATAAAATGCCAATATTGTTTTAAATAAACACAATATTGAACAAATTATTATTATTCATCCGTCTTTCTACATTCATTAACCCAATACATCTCAAATTCATCATTTATCTCAAATAAAACATATTTCCTTATTTTCTCTTAATTAATTAATCAATTACAATATTAAATTATAATCTCCATTATAATTTAATATTTTCGGCAATCTCCAAAAACCAAGGTTGTTACATATTTTAAATGATATTGATTCATTTCAAATAATCATAAAGTGATAATGAATCAAATATAATAGTTTTATAAATATATCTGTTTGATTTGAAAATACAAGAAAACAATTTATATCGGCTCATCGGTATAATAGCAGTTTTTGAAAATTTTATCATTACTGATTTATATGGCTTTATAATTCAAATTTGATCATTTTAATTTATTTATAATAATTGGAAATTTATTTCAAACTTTATTTACAAATATATGTATATTAACTAAAAAATAAAAATGTGGCCCGAAATCGGAATTGGAATTTGTAACGATTCGACGCGTTGAAATTGGCAACGTTGTAAGATTATGTAAGATACATAAATACACACACATGTATATACAAAAACATATGCACATGCATAAAAATATACAAGAATTCCCATATATGAACATATATGTATAAATATATATACACAAAAATATCCAAGATATTATCTCTTTTCCTTAATTCTTAAGTCAACCCAAAGTCAACTCTAACCATCAAAGTACAAACACATGGCAATGTCCATGATGGAAGGGACTTGGGCCGTGCATAAAAAGGAGGGAGGCTGATGATGATGGTGCATATGGGTGGTGATGTAGGAGGTGATGTAGCATGAAAAATCTAAGATATTTTTTCTCCTCTTCTTCACCTATAAATACCACCCCTCTCCCCATCATTTTCATTCATCTTCTCCTTCCTTTCCTAAGTTTTCTCTCTTCTTTTCATGTCTTCCAACCTAAAAGAAATAATGCCAAAATATTTCCCAAAATAAATTTAATTATAACACACACACACACACTTAAGCACCTAAAAACTGTTCCAAAACTCCACTCTTCCTCTCTACCATTCACGGCCTCCACTCCTCCATCAAAGGCCGAGCTCTCCTCTTCTTCAACCCTAGGCCGTGAGCTCTGCTAGCCATCCCAAGGCTAGGTCGAGCCACCTAGAAGCAACAGTGTAAGGGATCATGAGCTTTAATTTCCAAGTAGCGAAGCTATAACCATTTTTCGAATCGAAACCAAGTGAGGAACTCCTAAACTATAGTTAGGTATATTATTAGATGATATATATGTTTGGATATGATTATTAATGATGGTTGTTTGATATGGTTGTTGTATACATATGCAGGTCACGTTAATACACGTCGATAAGTACAAAGAAAATCACTTTCCTTTATTGAATGAAATGGTGTATATGGAATGTTTAAAACTCTTAAGAATGGTTTAGTATGATTTAGAAATGTTTTATAAACATTTAAAAGTGTTTTTGCAAAGTTTAAATGAATATTGAAAATTGAGTCAAAAATAGGCGCATCGCGTAACGGTAGTTCGCGATATAATGCCTTAAAAGTCAAACGAATATATAGAATGGTATATAGCTCAGAATTCTTCGAGATAAGAATTTTCAAACTATTATATCCATAATTTTCAAAAAAGAAATAAAATCGAGATTTCAATAAGTAAATTTTGAAATATGAATAAAATAATTTTCCGAAAAAATCGTGGTTTTACAGTTCGAAATCCATAAAAGGATTACTTTAAAAATGATATTTTAAAATTGTTTAAAAATATGAAATAAATTTTAAAAAGCTTTTAAAATGCTTTAAAAGTGATTTAAGTTAAAAAATGAATTCCTAAATGGTGGAATAGTCATTTTGATCAATATAGCTTAAAAAGCACCATTCGTTGTAGCACTTTTCTATAACTTTTGAAATGTAGTTTTAAACGCAAGCATACTTTTCCAAATCTTTTGTAAATGTTTTTAAATGATCAATAAAGTATTTTGAAGGTGATTTAAAGGATTTATGAAATGGTTAAATAAATAATTAAAAGTTAATTGAGTATGCTAAAATATTTAGAGTCGATCAAATAACTTGACCACCTTATGGGTGATAGAGAGATAGTGTCTAGGCTTGAGTTTGGAAAACCAGTATCCTGCTTTCCTTGGCCATCCAGACTGGCCTGATGGAGGGGATAGTAAATTTGATTTACTTGGATCAAAAATTTTCAAAGTATAAAGGATATAATTTTCCAAATATAAATAACTTGGATTTTATAGAGATAATCTTCTTATACTTGGTGTTAAATTTCGAAGAGGGAACTCGTATTATTCGTGGAATTTAAAAGGTGATTTCGCCGTTATTCCGTCCATAGTACTTGTTGAATACGGAAATTGATATTGAGTAGAATTAGATGATTTCTATGGATTCTCCTCACTTAATATTTACTGCTTTTGGATTAGCATCCTAGATAACATGGTTTTAACTTAATCAAAAATTTCATTTTGAATTAATAAACCTTTGTTAAGATTTAAATAAATAATATTTCAAAGAGAGTTTTAAGGAATTCCATATATATCGAAAAAAAAGTTTTAAATATATATATCTCTTGAAGATATTTTTGATAAAAAGGAAGTAATAAATCAAAAGAATAATTCCCTAGTTACTTAACATTTCTTTTATCGATGATTGGTTCGAAGGAAGCGGGGTCGGATTTGGGTGATATCTATCCAAAGACCACTTCGAACCAATTTATGTGTTCGAAGATAAAAGACATGGGATGATATGATTTGGAAGATGGAATGTAGGGCTGCTTGTCAATGACCCTTGGGGGAAATTTGCCATATCATATTTAGGTGGCAGTTCTTCATTTGAGATCTTTGATGCAAGGGCTTCTTAGTACTAATCCTACGAATAATCCCCGACAGGATGTGGTAGGAGAGTTCCTTCGGTTTATCCTGTTCATGGACAACTTGTATGGACGAATGTCGGACGTTGCATTTCTAATTACGTTAATTGATCTTTATGAAGTATCATCTGTTTAGTAGCGGAGAAGGCAACTTCTTATAGCTTAATACCCTTTCCTGAGATGTACTAGCTTAGGAGTTATATGTCTGTAAAAGTCAATTGTGTGGTTATGTATTGGCAATGTGGCATTCAAAGTGAAATGTGCTATGTGAAAGGTAATCATACCTCAGGCCTCATTACCCGATAATGGCTTAAATAGGGTATGTCGTAAGGCTATGTGGTTCGCAACCATTAGGGTATGGTCATCACCTTTCTAGATTACTCTCTATTTGTCGAGTATTTGGTGATGCTATGGGATCCCAGATAGGTCGGTAACGACCGAGGTGATGTCATATTCGGTTTCTATCCAGGTCACGTCTGAGTGGCAAATAAAGATAGACCGGTCTTGCCAGATGCAGAGGATTGTTTGTGTACCCTCGGTACATTCCTCTAGAGATGTACTGTATGGAAGGTAGTCACTTACCTACTATTGTATGGAAATCCATTCTCCAATAAGTTCCTTCATATTTAGTTGTAAATCTATTATGTCATCAGATTTAACCAATGTAACAATTTCGGCTAAGATTCATAAGTTTTTTTGAAAAGTATTTTCAAAGAATGTCATTAAAAATAATATTCCTAGATTTTGCGTAGCAAATGTTATGGTGATCATAAGGTAAAACCCATTCCGTGTTTATGTGCGGCTTGGTCCTATGAGGTATTATTGTTTTCAAATATCCGTATTTTGAGTTTCTCACACCAGTCTCATGACTGAACCAGAGTTTATTTTTCTTTTTCCTTGAACTCTAGGTGCCCTATTTTTCTAGGCAACCAAGTAGTAAGCTGATTTGGAGCATTTTGGAGTGGGGCATGGAGCATGGAGTATTTTTGGATATTTTTGTTGGAATTATCCATCTCTTTCCACTGTATCTGTATTACGTATAAATATCTCTAGCACGTGTAGGGCCGTTATAACTATCCTAGCTGGGTTAGTACTTACTATGACTTTGATATCTCATTTCGAGAGTGATTGTATGTACTATCTATATGATTACAAATTGTTTAATATGATGTGAGATTCTACTATTATTCCGTCTTCTATCTTTATTATCTTTTACCCCATGATAATCTGCCTCTCCGGTACTTGGATTTAGGCACGTGAATAACGATGATGTATTAGTGTTGATTTTTGGGGATCGAGGAGGTGGGTCATCTCATTTAGTATCAGAGCTTATGGCTAAGGGAATACCTAAACCTTAATGGGGCCAACTTAATAGAGATAGGTTTAGCAATGCCCTAGAATGAGTTTAGTCTGAGAGAGAGCACATTTAAGAATCTTATCCGAACAAGTACATTCAAATTTTATGCCAATTCCCTCAGATATCTCATCTATATATGTTAAAGATATTTCCTTACTATATGCAGATATTAGAGATGAGTGAAAGAAGAGGACGAGGTAGGGGAAGGGGAGGTAGCAGTACCACAAACACAAATGGTCGAACTCCGCAACTACAGTAATAGAAGAAGTAATAATTCCAATGCAACCCGCCAGCTTCACAACTTTGTGCAAGAACTATACCAGTTTGGGGGGTAAACCATTTAAGAAAACAAAGTCCATTATAGAAGTTCAAGCTTGTATCTTCTCTTGTGAAAGAATTTTAAGGGGTTAAATATTGGAAATGAGCAGAAGAGATTCCTAGCTTCTTGGCAACTACAGGATGGGTTTCTTGCCTAGTGGGAGTCCATTACTATGAATGAATCGGAGGACAATTTTTCTTGGACACTATTCAAGGAGGTCTTGGAAGAGCAGTATATGCCCACAGCTGGAGAATCATGCTTGTAACAACCGTATTTCAGTGGGTCTGGATTTTTCGCAAAAATGCTAAAACCCAAATCCACTAAAGTCCGAGTTGGGTGTTTAGTATCCTGCAAATAGGCAAAGATAAATATATCAGATCTCAAATAAATATCTCACAGCGGAACTAAGTAAAATATAGTAATAAGTAAATACTCATCAATGTAATAACACTTTCTAAACAAGTATCTCAAAGCTGGAAAATCTCTACCATATATCTAACTTGTGGGATGATATGAGATGGGGGTCAGAACTAAAGTTCTGGTGAATGGACAAATTATACATTTCTAAGCATAAATCTACATATACCGTTCTATTTTCATTTTCTGTTATATTAGGTTTATTGGGTTTATAATACTCTCGCCTCTGTGCATGAATCGTAACCATTTACTCCCTAATAGATTAAGACCTAATAACCAATATATATATATAGCTACATGCCCAAAGACCGCATCGGTCCTAGGTGCTACCCATAGTACCTTCCGTATCCTCCTCGTAAAGGACTCCATCGTCTCGCTACTAGAGCGTACTATAACTACATCTGTTTAGGATAGCTTCATGAGGCCTACAATACAGATGTTCTGTTGTCTACTATGAAAACGTGAAACTGCATCTGCACTAGATTATACTAGTGCTCGGACATCCACAATGTACCACCCAGTGCGTAACTTGAGGACTACACGTGATCATTCTGCCTACTCCCTGAATTCCGCCAACAAGGTCTACCTTGTATGGAACTCAGTCGGGGATTTTCTATATCTATAAAGGTCCACTTTGTTAGGCCTACGATAAAGATATTCTACTTGGTCTGTCTCTTTTCTCATCGTGGAAATGGCCCACATAGTCCCCTCTTAACTAATCGAAAGACCTTTCAATAGCTAAGTGGTTGTGCCATACCGCAAACAATCTAAACATCCAATTGGTTGTGTCCTTTATCCAATGTCTCGATAGTGAAAGAATCATTGGCCTGTTGGTTTAACCCTAGTCTTTCCCGAACTCGCTCTGACTGATGATGGATAATACCCGCATGCGACTATCCTTATGGGTCCTGCCCACTATAACCTACTCGCAAACTAGAGTACGGTGTCATACGAATATTCTACTCCATCACCAACCTTTTGACTGCCTACAAAGGTCCGCTTCGTTAGGCCTGCAAAGAAAAACCATTCAAGGCATACTCTCTTCATGGAACACCTATAACCTTCCTCCGGGGGTGCAGCTTCATTAAGCCTACCCCAGAGGGCCATCATAGAGTATCCTTACATCCCGTTGAAGTCTCGTACTTCCTTCTAGTCCAAAATAACTAAGTTGGGCGTGCTCCTTTTGTACTAAAAATCTACGATGAACTGCTTCGTTAGGCTCTTATCTAGATTCTCTTTGGGCTACTCCAAATGCACCTTACCATTTTATTAGACCCTACGTCTATTCTTTTATTATGCGTTTAGATTACTTTTCTTATTTTGTTGGCTACTTATTTATCCTAATCAGCATGCCCAGCCTCACCCATGTGTGAGACCATCAGTCTTAGACGTAAAAGGGAACGCTGCCGGTACGGGCCACTGCTATTATTTTTGCTTAGTAACTTAATCCAATATCTACGTTTGATAAAATAAGCCTCTTCTATTTCTTTCTTTTTAATTATAACCTATGTGTTGCAATTATTGTAACATTCCAAAAATTTATGAATTTAAATTTAGTAACTTATTTGAACTTTTGGAATTTAATTTGAAAAGTTTCAAAACAAATAAAATATGTGTTAATTTATATGAATAAAACTTCAATTTCTTTTGATTGAAATAATAAATGTTTTAAACAAAATCATTTCAGCTCTGAAACAAATCTTGTTAGTCAACAAAAAAAGAAGAGGTAAGTATTAAATGAAAAAAGACAAGTTTAATTAATGCCATCATCTCTAAGCACATACAAATATCATATCAGCCTCCAAATGAAAAAAATCTCTCTGACCAAATAAAAATCTTGTACCTGTATATACATTAGCCTTTACACACAATCTTTGATATATATTACCTTCTTGTTTACATTTCGTGCATCAAAAGAAAACTGAGTATCATATAAAAAAAATCAAAAAGCAAGATCAACCGATATTGTTCAAAACCCAAAAGTTATTCTCTGTTCAGTTTCTAGGTGAGTAAACAATTTAAATCCAACTAAGTATATATTTGTTTGTTGCTTATGAAGTCTGAGTTTTGAAGTTGCTTGTATGCATATATATATACATAAATTTTCCTCTACGTATAAATATATATAAGTGTGTATGCATGTTTATGTGAAATCTTCTTTGTTTCCTTAGTTCAGAGAATGAAGCTTGGTCAAAACCCAAATATCTAATCATTTGATCTCTGTTAGGCTGAAGGCTTCAAATACAAAATGTTTGTTTGTTCATAAATCGAAGTTAAAAATTTACTTCCAGCAAAATAAGATCAAGAGGTGGGCAGAAACTTCAAAATCCTGATGAACTTTCACATACATGATAAAATCGAATATCATTAATTATTGATTCAAGCATATAAGGTGAATCGTTATACAAAAACAAGATTTTTAAAGAAAAGATGGTAATTTTTAGTTGTGTATTTTAGGAACAGTTTGTTCTTGAACGGATATTGAGATTTGACCAATTTCAGGCGGTCGGAGGAGTTTTGGGAGTCGTGGCTTTGCGTGGAGGTGGAAGGGCCTACGATGGAGTCGGGAAAAATGATCGACGACGTTCTAGT
The DNA here is from genome assembly GCA_030737815.1 of Allium fistulosum. Taxonomy (NCBI): domain Eukaryota; kingdom Viridiplantae; phylum Streptophyta; class Magnoliopsida; order Asparagales; family Amaryllidaceae; genus Allium; species Allium fistulosum. Next base: position 873,446,732 of record CM060905.1, on the reverse strand, counting down.
TCATCGTGGCGTCGACTAGAGGTAGGAATAGGGTTTAAGGTCAGTGGAAACTAGTGTTTGGGTTTTGGGTTCGTTCTTACTCGTCGATGCATCGAGTGTGGCCGGACTTGGAGGAGGTGTACTTGGGTCGTAGACGAAAGCATGGACGGAGGCGCGGCGATTCTGGTGGTCGGGATGGCCATGTCGAGGTAGATTTCAACGAGGATGGAGTTCGAACTTTCGAACTGGAAGCTTGATTTCGCTGTGGGTCTGTAATCGTCGAACCGACTTTTGCAATGGAATGTCACGACTTTTTGTGATATGCCGGGAATGGTGGAGTTCGCCGGAGTGTCGACGAGACGCTGTGCACGTGCACGGCGACGATCTTGTGCCTGGAAGAATGGGCGTGTGGCAACCCGAAGTGGTACTCGTGATTTTGAAGCTCTGGCTCGAGATTTCTCTTGTTGTCTGGGAAGTAAATAATTATTGCTCTTAACTAACAACTTAAAAACTTAAACTAAACTAAAAAAAAGAGATGAGGAAGAAGATGAAGGGAACTCGGGGAAATGGGGTAGAGCACTCGGGTTGGACTCGAGTAAAACTGGGATTTTCTCGGGTCTTGGTTTTCAAAACGTTAAGCCTAATAAAAATTTAAGTTAATTCATCGTGGTCAATTTAAGATAACATTAAAACTTTTTAAGTTAGTAACTAATTTGTTTAAAGTTATTAAGGAAGATTTTAAAAGGTGAGGTAAATAATTTTTATTTAATTAATTTATATGGTAAGTTAATTAAGAATATTAACTAAATTAATAATTGTAATTAACTAAGTGATTAGGGATTAATCAATTTGTAATTAAAGATTGGTTAATTAATAATTAAGCATCTAATTTATTGGTAATTAAAAATAGTTAATTAGATAATTAAAGTTAATTAATTTATAATTAGTAGTAAATTAAGATAATTAATTAAGGAATAATTAATTAATAAAGTTAATTAAGATTTAATTAATTTATCATTAAGAATAATTAATCATTGATTTAAAATAATCAATAAAAATAGTTATGTGGTTAATTCACTTAAATCACATTCACCTTAATTGAAGATGATTGACTATTATCAAATATTGTGTACTGGATTGGTATTTCTATTGTGATTGTGATACTGTGTGATGCGAATTGCTTCATGCTGAACTGTGATTTGTGGTTTGTTTCTGTATTTATGTGAAAACCCTTTTGCCCATAAAACGACATTTAAACTTCGATGCGTCAGGGAGTCGGATTCCAGTTGATTATCCGAAACCCACATCGAACCCTGAATGTGAATCTTTGTGATTGATACCTCCACGTGTTTAAAATTAAGTGCTCACTAATAGGTTTAGCCGGGAGAGGACCTTTGTGTCATATAACCCATTCCGAATAGTGATGCGACGAAACAAATAGCATTTGAAGATGGTGATGAAGGCCGGGTGTCTTCGAAAACGATAGGATAGCCTATCGAATGTCTCTGCACTGAGTTGCTCCGGTATAGAGATCTCCACATGTGATGGGGAGTCCGATCAAGATTGTGGATACCCGGATTTGCAAGGGCTTCTTCCTTTATTAGACGAAGTGCCTTCGATTCTGTTCGAACCCGGAACATATTTGTATGGTCGTATGTCTGACACTACACTTTGAGATATAAAGCAGATTCCTTTCAAATACATATCTGTTGGTGGTGGAGAATTTATTCTCTTAGCTTAAAACCCTTCTTTGAGACGTACGAGCTCAGAGGTTATGTAGTTGAAGGTTATCGGTGATATACTCCCAATTTGGTAGTGTGGCATGCTAAGTGCTGCTGTGTGTTGATGATCATTTGTTGATCATTCGTGATCAAAGCATGGCTTTCGTGTAAAGCATAGCTTTGTGGACGAGACCTCATCGGACCTCACACCCCGGAAATGGTCGAAATAGGAAAGATGCGGCAAGGTTATGAGGGTCGCACCCTTTAGGGTATGTCATTTCCTTTTGGGAAAAGGTGGTATCATGGTATGGAGCCCAAATACTTTACCTATGTGGTTGCTGCAATCTCATTTACTGTGTGGTTGTTGCTTTGTGATTGAGGGCCCTTGAATAATGGTCACAAACGACCGGGGGTTGGCATACTTGAGTAGTAGTTACCTAGTTACAGAGGTAACCCGACCTTGTGTTGGCAGAGAGCCGGATAGGTTCTCGGGACGTCCCTCCAGACGCGTACCCATGTGGCATAGGAAGTTCCTTAGCCTGACCATTTGTTGGAAAATACAAAGAAATAATACGAGCCTTGTATGGTTTAGTTGTATAACCTGCCATGCAGCGTGGCGGTAACCTGCCACAAAACATGGTAGCTATAGTAGGCATACAATAATGGTTGTATGCTGGCTAAGATTTATATTATATTTTCAAAATGTTTTCACACTATGCACTAGTAATAATATCAAAGAATTTTCCCCGTATCAAGCATATTTGACTATCATAAGAAGAAATCTCCTCCAATTCTGCGATTGCATTGTGTGTGTGGGGGGAGGTCTTATGGTACTTTCATTTATTTTTTAAAAAAGAGGGGGCATATCGATTTTCTTTTATAAATCTTGTTTCACTTAAAAGTAACTGTTTTTTTGTTTACTCATACCAGTCCCATGACTGACCCGGAGTTTATTGTTTCTTTCTAAACTCTAGGTGCCCATAATTTCCACACGGGCGCAGGTTTCTGTGTTTTGATGCTAGCTGGATTTTGAAGTCTTTTGGTTTTGGTGGCTATCAGTTTTAGGAAGCTTTTGACTTGGAGATATTTTGAAAGCTTTTGGGATCTCAAGGTGCTTAGTTTTGGAAGTTCGCTATTACTTTATTTCTTTGAAGACTTTTTGGAATATGATCACTTGTTGATCTATTGTGAAGTTCTATTTTGAAGTCGTGTTATATGTATAAAAATACTCTGATGTTGTAATGGATATTATGATGATGTTGTTTCTGTGATGTAATGAATGTTATTCATTTTGTTTCCGCTGTTTTTATATTCATCTGATGTTGTTATAAGCTCCATCCGAACTGGAGTTCAACGTTTGAATCTTAGGCAGTCGAATACAAGTGAGGTATTTGATGTCAATTTTCAATCGCTGGATTTCGGTTCGTGACATGTGGTATTAGAGCTAAAGGTTGAGTAAGAACTTTAGCTACGGAGTATAACACATTAGATGGCTCATTAGAGATAGGGTGAAGTATACCCTAGAATGAGTATAATCCAAGACCGAAACCTTAAATTTTCCTAGTATATTTCTTTTAACTGGTGGTATTCCTTAAGATATCTCGTCCGAATATCTAAATCAAGTCTTCTTACTAATTATAGATAGTAAGAATGAGCGGACGAAGAGGAAGAGCTAGGGATCAAGGAAATGCCACAACAGCTAATCAAGTTCCCCCAACAGCAGAAGCAGCAATACCTACTCAGAATCAGCCGAATCTGGCTGATTTGTATAAGAGCTTCTCGAGGCTTGGTGGTAAGTCGTTCATCGGCAAGGAGTCGATTGTTGAGGCCCAAGCATGGATCAGATCATGTGAAAGAATCTTTAAAGGGCTAAAGTTGAAAGACGATCAGATGCGACTCATTGCTTCCTAGCAACTTCAAGAAGAAGCCTTAGCATGGTGGGAGACAGTCACTATAGATAAGCCAGAAGACGAGTTTACTTGGGAGAGATTTAAAGAAGTAATTGAGAAGCGCTATATGCCATCGGTTGGTATTTCTCGAATGTACCAGGAATTTATGGACTTAAAGCAAGGGAGTTTGTCATTTGATGGGTATCTAAACAAGTTCAATGAATTGTCTCATTCTGGTCCAGAATTGGTAAACACACCTTTAAAGAAAAATGAAAGGTTCATTCGTAGGATGAATAAAAAGTTCCACGAAAGGATGACTGGCCATGTCAAAGAATCCTATTCAGATTTGATTGATATGGGGTACAGATATGCTACACTTGATATGCAAGAAGCCCCGGTGGAGAAAGGAAATACGAGCAATCAAAACTGGAAGAAAAGGAAATTTGGAGGCAAGAAACCATGGCAGGGTAAGGAGAAAAAGAAGAGCAATCAAGGAAGCTCGGCAGAGAATGTTACTTGCTTTAATTGCTTAGAAAAGGGCCATTATTCGAGCAGATGTATGAAGCCTAAGAGACAAGTGAATCAGCCTGTACAAGCAAAACCCAGGAAATGCTATTACTATCAGAGACTGGGACATGAAGTCAAAGACTGCCCAACAATGAAGCAAGCTCAGACAACAAAGGTGTACACAGTCAAAGATAAACCTACAACTTCTAAAGTAGAAAAGGGGAAAGGAGTTCTGGAAGGTAACCTTACTATTTATGATAGAGTTGTTAGAATTTTGTTTGACACTGGTGCTACACATAGTTTTATCTCTCAACAAGCTGTAAATGAATTAAACCTTGAACCTGATTTTATCGACGAGCCAATTTGCGTAAAGAATCTAGTTGGAGGCCCCGCGAACCTTTGTCTTCGATGTAGAGACGTTCCTATCTCATATTCTTGTTACCAATTCCCTATCGGTCTCTTTGTCCTTGATTTTAATGAGTTTGAAGTCTTATTCGGAATGGATTGGCTAACAAAATACGAAGCCAAATTGGATTGTAATAATCGATTGATTTCAATCAAAACCAAATTTGGAGATTCCATTGAGATTTCTTGTGAGGACCCTAGTCCTAAAAGAGACGGGTTGATGTATAGCTTGGGTTATCCCGAACCCAGTCTAGAGTCCATACCTATTGTTAGAAATTTTCCAGACATATTTGAAGAAGTGAAATCCTTACCTCCACATCGAGAGATAGAATTCAGAATTGACCTAGTACCCAATGCTCGTCCTGTCGTTCACGCAAGTCGTAGGATGTCGCCCAAGGAAAGGGTTGAATTAGTCAAGCAAACTGATGATTTGCTACATAAAGGGTTAATTTGTCCTAGTGTTTCTGAATGGGGTTCAGCAGTCGTGTTTGTTGCTAAATCGGACGGATCTTTGAGATTGTGTGTAGACTACCGCGATTTCAATAAGCTGACTCTCAAGAATAAATTTCCTTTGCCTAGAATTGATGATCTGTTTGATCAATTGCACGGCGCTCGTTTCTTTTCGAAGATGGATCTAGCTCAGGGGTTCCATCAATTACGAATCGCCGAAGATTGTGTTCATTTGACCGCTTTCAGGGGTCCTAATATGTTCTACGAATGGTTAGTCATGCCTTTCGGGCTAACCAATGCTCCAGCATACTTCGTAGATCTTATGACCCGTGTGTTCCCGGAAGTATTGAATGAATTTGTGCTCGTGTTTATTGATGATATTTTGGTCTATTCCAAGACTGAAGAGGAACATGCCGAGCATCTTAGAATCGTTTTTAAGATATTAAGGAGAAATATTCGGTTCGCCAAATTTTCCAAATGCCATTTTTGGGCCAAAGAAGTTAAATTTCTCGGCCATATTGTTAATGAAGAAGGAATTTCTGTTGATCCTAGCAAAATTTCTGCTATTCTTGATTGGAGGAAACCCACTACCCAAAAGAAGTTCGAAGCTTTTTGGGTTTAGCAGGTTATTATCGGAAGTTTGTTCAGGACTTTTCTAAGATAGCTAGTCCATTGACTAAGCTAACAATGAAGAATGCAAAATTTAATTGGACTCCGAAATGTGACCAAGCTTGTCAGGAGTTGAAGAAGAGATTAACCACCGCTCCTGTTCTCGCTATTATTAACGGGAATCAGGGTTTATCTGACTATACTGACGCTTGTGGTGATGGTTTGGGTGCGATATTAATGCAGAATGGGAAGGTAATTGCCTACGTGAGTAGACAATTACGTCCACATGAAAGAAACTACCCAACCCATGATTTGGAACTCTTAGCTGTTATCTTCGCTTTGAAAATATGGCGACATTATCTTCTGGGTGAAAAATTAAAATTATTCACCAACCACAAATCTTTGAAATACCTCTTCACCCAGAAAGATTTAAATCTGCGACAACAACGTTGGTTGGAATTTCTGGCATCTTATGACCTAGATATTCAATATACGCCTGGAAAAGCTAATGTAGTTACCGACGCTTCAAGTAGGAGGCATGATGTTCTTGCATATCTTGTTGTCACTCCTACTCTCCTTGAAAAGATCGCCAGCAAGCAGACTGAAGACAAGTTTCTTCGAGAAATTCGTAGAAGAATATGTCGAGGTGAGAATTCCAGTTTTGCAATTGATGATAATGGAGTTATAAGGATGAAAGACAGGATTTGTGTCCCGGACATCCCTGATCTGAAACGTGAAGTTTTAGATGAATGTCACAAATCTAAATTCAGCATCCATCCAGGAGTTAACAAGATGTATAGAGATATCAAAAAACTCTCTGGTGAAGAACAATGAAAAGGGACATATCTATATATGTGAGTCGCTGTGCTATTTGCCAACAAATTAAAAGCGATCAAAAGAAAATGGCGGGTTTACTTCAGCCTTTAGAGGTACCCAAGTGGAAATGGGACCAAGTATCGATGGATTTCATCGACAGGTTGCCTCGTACTCGGAAAGGCAATGAAGTAATTTGGGTTATTGTGGACCGTTTGACTAAGACAGCCCACTTCTTGCCAGTAAAATCTACCCGCACGGCAGCAAGCTTAGCTGAGTTATATGTGAAAGAAATTGTTCATCTCTACAGTATTACTAGCAGCATAGTGAGTGATCGTGACCCGATCTTCACTAGTAGATTTTGGGAGGCATTTCAAGATGCATTGGGAACCAAATTGAACTTCAGCACTGCTTATCACCCACAGTCTGATGGGCAGACTGAAAGGATTAACCGAATCTTAGAAGACCTATTGTGTGCTTGTATACTTGATTTTGGTGGTTCTTAGGAGGACCATTTACATTTGGTCGAATTCTCATACAATAATAGCTATCAGGCCAGTATCGAGATGGCTCCTTTTGAAGCTTTATATGGTCGTCCGTGTCGATCACCTACATGCTGGATCGAGGCGGGTGATAGACTCATCCTTGGACCAGATATGATTAAAGAAGCCACTGAAAAGGTTGATTTTATACAAAAGAAATTGAAAATGGCTCGAAGTCGTCAAAAGAATTATTATGATCGCAGAAGAAGGGATTTGAAATTCCAGATTGGAGACTTTGTTTTTCTCAAAGTATCTCCAATGCGAGGTGTATTAAGGTTTGGAAAGACCGGTAAGCTGGCACCACGGTATATTGGTCCTTTTCCTATTCTGGAAAGGATCGGTTCTTTAGCCTATCGAGTGCAGCTGCCTAGCTGGTTGTCTGGCGTGCATGATGTGTTTCACATTTCTCACCTTTGAAAGTATGGGCATGATCCAGACTGTATTATTGAAGAAGCTGCTCAGCAGGATCTCGAAATCACTCCCAATTTAACAGTTAAAAGAGAACCAATAAAGATTGTAGATCGTGATAACAAGCAATTGAGGAACATAGTTGTGAAACTGGTTAAAGTACAGTGGAGTGGCGATCCAAAGGACTGCACTTGGGAAACTGAAGATAGCATGCAGAAATCATATCCCAATTGCAGAGTGGATATCTCGGCTAAAACCGGTAAGCCATTTCTCTATCCTTTTCTGAATTCGTATATTCTTTTTTGCTTTTCTTCCTCTTTCAAATTTCGAGGACGAAATTTTCTTAAGGGGGGAATATATGTAACATCCCAAAAATTTATTAATTTAAATTTGGTAACTTATTTGAACTTTTGGAATTTAATTTGAAAAGTTTCAAAACAAATAAAATATGTGTTAATTTATATGAATAAAACTTCAATTTCTTTTGATTGAAATAATAAATGTTTTAAAAAAATCATTTCAGCTCTGGAACAAATCTTGTTAGTCAACAAAAAAAGAAGAAGAGGTAAGTATTAAATGAAAACAAGACAAGTTTAATTAATGCCATCATCTCTAAGCACATACAAATATCATATCAGCCTCCAAATGAAAAAAATCTCTCTGACTAAATAAAAATCTTGTACCTGTATATACATTAGCCTATACACACAATCTTTGATATATATCACCTTCTTGTTTACATTTCGTGCATCAAAAGAAAACTGAGTATCATATAAAAAAAATCAAAAAGCAAGATCAGCTGATATTGTTCAAAACCCAAAAGTTATTCTCTGTTCAGTTTCTAGGTGAGTAAACAATTTAAATCCAACTAAATATATATTTGTTTGTGGCTTATGAAGTCTAAGTTTTGAAGTTGCTTGTATGCATATATATACATAAATTTTCCTCTACGTATAAATATATATAAGTGTGTATGCCTGTTTATGTGAAATCTTCTTTGTTTCCTTAGTTCAGAGCATCAAGCTTGGTCAAAACCCAAATATCTAATCACTTGATCTCTGTTAGGCTGAAGGCTTCAAATACAAAATGTTTGTTTGTTCATAAATCGAAGTTAAAAATTTACTTCCAGCAAAATAAGATCAAGAGGTGGGTAGAAACTTCAAAATCCTGATGAACTTGCACATACATGATAAAATCGAATATCATTAATTGTTGATTCAAGCATATAAGGTGAATCGTTATACAAAAACAAGATTTTTAAAGCAAAGATGGTAATTTTTAGTTGTGTATTTTAGGAACAGTTTGTTCTTGAACGGATATTGGGATTTGACCAATTTCAGGCGGTCGGAGGAGTTTTGGGAGTAATGGCTTTGCGTGGAGGTGGAAGGGCCTACGATGGAGTCAGGAAAAATGATCCACGGCGTTCTAGTTCATCGTGGCGTCGACTAGAGGGAGGAATAGGGTTTAAGGTCAGTGGAAACTAGTGTTTGGGTTTTGGGTTCGTTCTTACTCGTCGATGGATCGAGTGTGGCCAGACTTGGAGGAGGTGTACTTAGGTCGTAGACGAAGGCATGGACGGAGGCGCGGCGATTTTGGTGGTCGGGATGGCCGTGTCAAGGTAGATTTCAATGAGGATGGAGTTCGAACTTTCGAACTGGAAGCTTGATTTCGCTGTGGGTCTGTAATCGTCGAATCGACTTTTGCAATGGAGTGTCACGACGTTTTGTGATATGCCGGGAATGGTGGAGTTCGCCGGAGTGTCGGCGAGACGTTGTGCACGTGCACGGCGACGATCTTGTGCCTGGAGGAATGGGTGTGTGGCAACCCGAAGTGGTACTCGTGATTTTGAAGCTCTGGCTCGAGTTTTCTTGTGTTGTTTGGGAAGTAAATAATTGTTGCTCTTAACTAACAGCTTAAAAACTTAAACTAAACTAAAAAAAAAGATATGAGGAAGAAGATGAAGGGAACTCGGGAAAATGGGGTAGAGCACTCGGGTTGGACTCGAGTAAAACTGGGATTTTCTCGGGTCTTGGTTTTCAAAACGTTAAGCCTAATAAAAATTTAAGTTAATTCATCTTGGTCAATTTAAGATAACATTAAAACTTTTTAAGTTAGTAACTAATTTGTTTAAAGTTATTAAGGAAGATTTTAAAAGGTGAGGTAAATAATTTTTATTTAATTAATTTATATGGTAAGTTAATTAAGAATATTAACTAAATTTATAATTGTGATTAACTAAGTGATTAGGGATTAATCTATTTGTAATTAAAGATTGGTTAATTAATAATTAAGCGTCTAATTTATTGGTAATTAAAAATAGTTAATTAGATAATTAAAGTTAATTAATTTATAATTAGTAGTAAATTAAGATAATTAATTAAGGAATAATTAATTAATAAAGTTAATTAAGATTTAATTAATTTATCATTAAGAATAATTAATCATTGATTTAAAATAATCAATAAAAATAGTTATGTGGTTAATTCACTTAAATCACATTCACCTTAATTGAAGATGATTGACTATTATCAAATATTGTGTACTGGATTGGTATTTCTATTGTGATTGTGATACTGTGTGATGCGAATTGCTTCGTGCTGAATTGTGATTTGTAATTTGTTTCTGTATTTATGTGAAAACCCTTTTGCCCGTAAAACGGCATTTAAACTTCGATGCGACAGGGAGTCGGATTCTAGTTGATTATCCGAAACCCACATCGAACCCTGAATGTGAATCTTTGTGATTGATACCTCCACGTGTTTAAAATTAAGCGCTCACTATTAGGTTTAGTCAGGAGAGGACCTTTGTGTCATATAACCCATTCCGAATAGTGATACGACGAAACGAATAGCATTTGAAGACGGTGATGAAGACCGAGTGTCTTCGAAAACGATAGGATAACCTATCGAATGTCTCTGCACTGAGTTGCTCCGGTATAGAGATCTCCATATGTGATGGGGAGTCCGATCGGGGTTGTGGATACCTAGATTTGAAAGGGCTTCTTCCTTTATTGGACGAAGTGCCTTCGATTCTGTTCGAACCCGGAACAGATTTGTATGGTTGTATGTCTGACACTACACTTTGAGATATAAAGCGGATTTCTTTCAAATACATATATGTTGGTGGCGGAGAATTTATTCTCTTAGCTTAACACCCTTCTCTGAGACGTACGAGCTCAGAGGTTATGTAGTTGAAGGTTATCGGTGATATACTCCTAATTTGGTAGTGTGGCATGCTAAGTGCTGATGTGTGTTGATGATCATTTGTTGATCATTCGTGATCAAAGCATGGATTTCGTGTAAAGCATAGCTTTGTGGACGAGACCACATCGGACCTCACACCCCGGAAATGGTCGAAACAGGAAAGATGCGGCAAGGTTATGAGGGTCGCACCCTTTAGGGTATGTCATTTCCTTCTAGAAAAAGGTGGTATCATGGTATGGAGCCCAAATACTTTACCTATGTGGTTGCTGCAATCTCATTTACTGTGTGGTTGTTGCTTTGTGATTTAGGGCCCTCGAATAATGGTCGCAAACGACCGGGGGGTGGCATACTCGAGTAGTAGTTACCTAGTTACAGAGGTAACCCGACCTTGTGTTGGCAGAGAGCCGGGTAGGTTCTCGAGACGTCCCTCCAGAGGTGTACCCATGTGGCATAGGAAGTTCCTTAGCCTGATCATTTGTTGGAAAATCCAAAGAAACAATAGGAGCCTTGTACGGTTTAGTTGTATAACCTGCCATGCAGCGTGGCGGTAACCTGCCACAAAACATGGTAGTTATAGTAGGCGTACAATAATGGTTGTATGCTGGCTAAGATTTATATTATATTTTCGAAATGTTTTCACACTATGCACTAGTAATAATATCAAAGAATTTTCCCCGTATCAAGCATATTTGACTATCATAAAAAGAAATCACCTCCAATTCTGCGATTGCATTGTGTGTGTGGCGGAAGGTCTTATGGTAGTTTCATTTTTATTTTTTAAAAAGAGGGGGCATATCGATTTTCTTTTATAAATCTTGTTTTACTTAAAAGTAACTGTTTTTTTGTTTACTCATACCAGTCACATGACTGACCCGGAGTTTATTGTTTCTTTCTAAACTCTGGGTGCCTATAATTTCCACATGGGCAGCCTAGTACCAGGTTTCCGTGTTTTGATGCTAGCTGGATTTTGAAGTCTTTTGGTTTTGGTGGCTATCGGTTTTTAGAAGCTTTTGACTTGGAGATTGTTATCCCACCTTTTGGCAAGGCCGTGACACCAACAAGTTGACTGAAAAAAAAAGACAGTTCGTCATAAAAGTTTGTTATACACTATTTCACCATGGATATCGATGAATTTTGTCTGAGCCCGGATCAGGCTACAATTGATAAGACATGACAAGCAAAGCCACGATAGCCAGCATTTCAAATTTCAGGTTAATCCGAGTTCGTGTGCTCAAGTTATGATCGATGTAAAATGAAGGATGATACCCTTATTCGAATCCATAGGCAACACCTATGTTCGAATCCATCAGCGACTCCCTGTTCGAATCCATCAACGTCTCCCTGTTCGAATCCATCAGCAGTTGGCCTCGATTCGCATCGATCAGCCATCATCAACTTCGCATCCATCGGCAAACATATGTTCGTATCCATCGTAACGCACGACCTTGTATCCATCAAGCTTGGAGGACTTTCGAATCCATGAAGCAACTCCACTTCGTGTCCCTCAGGATGAAGTCCTTCGAATCCATCCAGTGACCCTGCTTCGAATCCATCCTGTTGCAGCGACTTCGTATCGATCGCCTATATAGTAGGCGATCGATACGAACGAACTTCCGTTCGAATCCATTCCCTCGAGCCCACTAAGTCAAAGCGGCGAAAATGAAGGAGTCGACCCAGTCGACTCGCAGTGAAAAGCGGATCGATATAAGAAACGCGTGCCACGCCATCACAAAGACACATTGAACCATCGAGCCGACCTTATCGATTCGAATGAATCGAGTCGAAGGCATCGATTCGAAGAAACCGGTTCGAGGAGGATCGATTCGAAGAGGATTCACAGCCGAGAACATGATCTTAAATCGATCATATCTCGAGATCTACAAGTCCAAATGCTATGAAATTTTCACAGTAGCTTGCTGGCAACCTAAGGAATGTTCATGCCAAATTTCATCTCAATCGGAGCAGGTCTTGATCGATTCGAAGTTGAATTCGAATCAATCCCGAAGTGGGCCCGGATTTCCTGAAAGTGGGCATATGGACCCCCTCACGTGCCAGAACTGGTCTCCCTTCAATTTAGGCGAAATATCAGCCTCCTACACCTATAAATAGAGCCCCTGGTCATTCAGAAAAGAGGTCGGACAATTTTGAGAGCTAAAGAGCGCCCAGACTCTGCTAGATTTACTCCAGATCACCATTGCTGCCTTAGATTCAGATTATAACCATAAATCTGTTGTACTACATCAGAAGAAATTGTAATCTTCAAGCATCGAGCAATAAAATCATAAAAACCTTGAAGTGGACGTAGGCCGGAGATAGCCGAACCACTATAAATTGTATGCCACTGTTCATTATTCCTGGATCGTTGTTTGTTGCTTGCTTAGATCTGATATTTGTGTGTGAATATTGTTAATTTGCATTCATACACTGGTGCTTTCACGACATTTGGGGTTTGTGACCAATTTTGGCGCAAACACTTTGGTGCTTTCACTGAGAAGGACTAGCACCCGCTACACAAGATTTGAAGTTCAGATCTGAAAGCTTGAAGATTTGAAAGACAATGACCCGACAAACAAGTAGAAGACAAAGAGCTGAGAGAAGTCAGCACGAAGGAAGTCAAGAGGCTTCCTCAGGAGCAAACCAAGCATCGATCTTCATCACCAGGGATGAGATGGAGGCAATGAGGAAGAGATAGGAGGAAATGATCCAAAATTTGCTTCAACAGATTGGACAACTTGGAGCGCAAAATCAAAGAACAACCGGAGTCCATAACAGAGCAGGACCATCTAGCGCAGCGCCGGAGCTGGGGGGCACACACTTAGGACATGTTGATCCAAACCCGGGAAGAGAGACAAGGACACCCGAGCAACCTGGCAGCGATAGAGGGATGAACGCTTAGCCAGGGGGGCAGACACCCGAAAGCTCACACGGACTCGGGGGGCAGATCGAAGGTAGTGAACCAGGACTACAGCTTGGAGACAACGATAGATTGGCAGAGATGGTCCAGCGAGCCATGAGAGGCGGATTAGTAAACAGAGATCTTGAAGACGTGAACATGAGTCCCTTTTCTCTTGCGATTAGGTTGGCTAGGAACCCGCCAGAATTCAAACTGCCAACAGTGGAAAGGTATGATGGGAGGACGGATCCTGCGATCCATCTAACGAGGTATATAAGGCACATGGAAGTGCTGGGGGCATCACAGGAAGTCATGGCCCGGTGCTTTCCATTATATTTGACAAACATAGCAGCTTTATGGTTCAGACAACTAGAGAGCGGCTCCATTGGGACATGGACCGATTTGATTGAGAAATTTATGAGGCAATTCAGGATTCACATTTCAAGACCCAAGAACGTGATGAGTTTGGCAACGCTAAAGCAGAAAGCTGGGGAGTCTTTGAGGAATTTCTTGACGCGATTCAATGCGGCAGCGGCATCGGTGGATCAGCCAGATCCATCCATGGTTATGATGGCAGCTATGTCCGGAGTAGCTGACGGCACAGAATTCAAAAATTCATTAACTAAGGATCCGCCTATGGATCTAGGAGAATTCTATCACGAGGCAGAAAAGTTTTTGCGATTGGAAGACGCTAATGCTGAAAGAGAAGAAGGAGAGGGAATAGAAGTTTATGCAATTAAAGACAAAAAGCCTCTCGAAAAGGACTCAGGCAAGGATAAAGGAAAATGAAAGGCTGAGGATAGTGGTGATGGGCCAAAGCGACTGCGGAGAGAGCCACGATTCACCACCTACTTAGAGCTGAATGAGAGTTTGGAGCGAATCTACCGAGATACACGAGAGCAAGTTCCCTACCGTAGGCCAATACGAAGGGACCCCACTGTTGATGAGAGGAAATCAGACAGATATTGCTTGTTCCACGAACTGAACGGTCATAACACTAACGACTGTAGACATATGAAGGATGAGGTGGAAGGGCACATCAGGAACGGTATGCTACTTCAGTATGTGAGAAGGCGAGCTCCAGCAGTGGAGCAAGAGCGACCACCGTCTACATCTGCTAGGGGTGACCCTGAGCCGGGACACCGTATAGTTATCAATTAATTGAAATAACGATGAACAAGTCGTAAACCTCTCACCAACACGGGTAAGTCATTTACACATGTGCAAGATCACGAGCGGTCCATAGGCATGCTCTGAATGACTATTAACCCTATCGTTATGGGAGTTTACACTTTGACATCCTTGCTTTGCTTTTGTTTCATCTTGATTTGAACATTTGAACTTGATTTTGTTTAACATTTCTGCTAAAAACTTATTTTCAATAAAAGAATGCTACCTGTGATTCCATAACGGCTAAACTACTTACGCATGTACGGGATCGCGAACGGTCCCTAGGCATGCTCTGAGATAGTGATGAACCGCCCTGACAAACGATCCAAGAACCCACTCGAACGTGAACCTGGTATCGATGATACTAAGTCCCCCCCGGGCACATACAATTCGCCCCGAACGGCACCCGATCGCGAACGATCACAATTAGTCTCGAATGGCACCCGATCGCGAACGATCACAATTAGTCTCGAATGGCACCCGACCTCGAACGGTCACAAATCGCCTCGAACGACACCCGACCACAAACGGTAACAAATCACCTCGAACGGCACCCGACCACGAACGGTCACAAACCACCTCGAACGGCACCCGACCGCGAACGGTCACAAATCGCCTCGAACGGAATCCGACCGCGAACGGTCACACTTCATCTAGTATAACATTCGATCGTGAATGATCACACTTTGCCTCGTACGGCATCCAACCACGAACGGTCACAATTCACCTAATATGACATTCGATCGCGAACGATCACATTCTTCTTTCCACGTCATCTGATCGCGAACGGTCACAACTCATCTAGAACGACATCCGACCGCGAACGGTCCCATTTCTTTACCGCTAACGGCATCCGACCACGAACGGTCCCATTTCGCTATTTGCCACGAACGGCATTCGACCGTGAACGGTCACATATCACCTCAAATGACATACGATCCCGAATGATCGTCATTTGTGATCAGATAAAACTATCAATTTCTTTGCAGGTCATCAACAAGATATGAACATCCAACTTATGAAACTACAAAACACACCTTCCTATCGCAAGGCATGTTTTGGGGGGCAAATGTTATCCCGCCTTTTGGCAAGGCCGTGACACCAAAAAGTTGACTGAAAAAATAAAGACAGTTCATCATAAAAGTTTGTCATACACTATTTCACCATGGATATCGATGAATTTTGTTCGAGCCCGGATCAGGCTACAATTGATAAGACATGACAAGCAAAGCCACGATAGCCAGCATTTCAAATTTCAGGTTAATCCGAGTTCGTGTGCTCAAGTTATGATCGATGTAAAATGAAGGAGGATACCCTTATTCGAATCCATAGGCAACACCTATTTTCGAATCCATCAGCGCCTCCCTATTCGAATCCATCAACGTCTCCCTGTTCGAATCCATCAGCAGTTGGCCTCGATTCGCATCGATTAGCCATCATCAACTTCGCATCCATCGGCAAGCATATGTTCGTATCCATCGTCACGCACGACCTCGTATCCATCAAGCTTGGAGGACTTTCGAATCCATGAAGCTACTCCACTTTATGTCCCTCAGGATGAAGTCCTTCGAATCCATCCAGTGACCCTGCTTCGAATCCATCCTGTTGCAGCGACTTCGTATCGATCGCCTACTATATATTGTGATCGATACGAACGAACTTCCGTTCGAATCCATTCCCTTGAGCCCACTAAGTCAAAGCAGCGAAAATGAAGGAGTCGACCCAGTCGACTCGCAGTGAAAAGCGGATCGATATAAGAAACGCGCGCCACGTCATCACGAAGACACGTTGAACCATTGATCCGACCCTATCGATTCGAATGAATCGAATCGAAGGCATCGATTCGAAGAAACCGGTTCGAGGAGGATCGATTCGAAGAGGATTCACAATCGAGAACATGATCTTAAATCGATCATATCTCGAGATCTACAAGTCCAAATGCTATGAAATTTTCACAGTAGCTTGCTGGCAACCTAAGGAATGTTCATGCCAAATTTCATCTCAATCGGAGCAGGTCTTGATCGATTCGAAGTTGAGTTCGAATCAATCCCGAAGTGGGCTCGGATTTCCTGAAAGCGGGCATATAGGCCCCCTCACGTGCCAGAACTGGTCTCCCTTCAATTTAGGCAAAATATCAGCCTCCTACACCTATAAATAGAGCCCCTGGTCATTCAGAAAAGAGGTCGGACAATTTTGAGAGCTAAAGTGCGCCCAGACTCTGCCAGATTTACTCCAGATCACCATTGTTGCCTTAGATTCAGATTATAACCATAAAATCTGTTGTACTACAATAGAAAAAATTGTAATCTTCACACATCGAGCAATAAATCATAAAAACCTTGAAGTGGACATAGGCCGGAGATAGCCGAACTACTATAAATTGTGTGCCACTGTTCATTATTCCTGGATCGTTGTTTGTTGCTTGCTTAGATCTGATATTTGTGTGTGAATATTGTTAATTTGCATTCATAGACTGGTGCTTTCACAACATTTGGGGTTTGTGACCAATTTTGGCGCAAATAGAGATATTTTGAAAGCTTTTGGGATCTCAAGGTGCTTAGTTTTGGAAGTTCGCTATTGCTTTATTTCTTTGAAGACTTTTTGGAATATGATCACTTGTTGATCTATTGTGAAGTTCTATTTTGAAGTCGTGTTATATGTATAAAAATACTCTGATGTTGTAATGGATTTCATGATGATGTTGTTTCTGTGATGTAATGAATGTTATTCATTTTGTTTCCGCTGTTTTTATATTCATCTGATGTTGTTATAAGCTCCATCCGAACTGGAGTTCAACGTTTGAATCTTAGGCAGTCGAATACAAGTGAGGTATTTGATGTCGATTTTCAATCGCTAGATTTCGGGTCGTGACATGTGGTATCAGAGCTAAAGGTTGAGTAAGAACTTTAGCTACGGAGTATAACACATTAGATGGCACACATCCTAAATATACTTGTGATTTTTATACGAATAAATTTTTTTGAAAACTCAAAATGTTTTTCATCCAATTTTTCCTACACTCCTACTGAATAGGGGTGTAGTTCAACGAATTTTAAATCGAAATCCTACCACACAACTTTTAATATTCGAATTTCAGAAAAATCTAATTTTTTCCAAATTCGATTTCTTATGTCAAAAAGAAGATATAAAACAGAAAACCTTACATTTACAGTTTTACTTTTGCGCACCTCTTTCTCCGTACTTGGAACTTATGTCGCTATTCTATAATAATCTCTATTTTCTTTCCCAAGCATGGTTTACATAAGAAAAACTTCCTTTCTAAAAAAATTTCCAAGCTTAATTGTTGGAAAAATGTATTTTTCTTTTGCAATTCTCATTTATTTTTATTGACGTTTCTATCGCTTTCTTTAGATTTTACTATTTTTCTTTTAGTTACTTTTATCTTCTTTTATTTTTCTTTTATTATTTACGTCCTTTGTCCTTATTCTCTTCTTGTGAACATCACAAAAACATAGCGAAAAAGCATCATAATAATCATCACTGATTTACTACAATATGAACTAAATGCTTACACAGGAGTACAATCTCATAACTAAAAGATAAAACAAGTCCTACTATAAAGCGATACTAGATAGGTAAATATAGCAGCTAAACACAGCTATCATCTAGGGCTAGGAGGCCTAGGACCATGTCCACCCTGACATAGAAAGGACCTACTCTAGGAATCCAAGTAACTCATATTCGCTTCCTACCGCCTATTACTTGTTACTAACTTACGCTGTATTACTCACGGTTAATAAGATCTATTCATCTCTTCCATTCCATACTCAAAATGGAATAACCAAGTCTCATTTACTGCAACGAATAAGGATTTCAATCTATGTAGTCTCTATCTAAAAAGGCAACTAAGATTGGGGAAATTTTCTCTTTACCTTTACCTTTCATTTATCCCCAACTAAGGTCTACCTATCTCAACCACGTGTGTCTTACTATCTTACTAATATTACTTCACTATTCTTCTGAATTCTACACACATGAAGCAACATTCCTAGGTTCTCATTAGTGTCATATACACTTTACGGGAACTTTTATTATTACTACTAAAAGTAATCACTCCTATCTCTTACATAGCCTTACACTTTTCCTATCACATCTAGGAAATGATTCCTATCTACTCCATATTTAAAAGTTTGGTTTGGTATTTATCATTTCATTTCAAAAATTAAAGCTTCTAAATTTTTTGAAACATCAAATCCCAAAATCCTTGCCTTTGAAAGCGTTACATTGAAGTTTCTATTAAATTCAAAGGTACTTGGTTACTTAAAATTTTATCTTTCCAGACTTGCATCTTTACGGCTCTTTGAATTTAAATTATTCCCCAAACATAGAGGGGAAAACTTACAAATTCTAAGTTCAAAACTTATTCCTCTTTTCCTTTTAAAGACCTTTACAGCTTTCCATAAAAAAAATTGGATTTTTAAATTTAACTGTTTACTAAGTTTTTCTCTTCCAAAAATTTATTTACTTTTTCACCAAACCATTTTTTTGACTTCCAAAAATCTCCTAACATGTTTTCAAAACATAGATTTTCAATTTTACGAAGACTGGAGAAGATAAGAACAATTATTTTTTTAAAGATCCCTTAACTTTCCTACTCTTTCAATTACCTAACCTTGGAGGAGTTTCTAACTTACGACGAATGAGGACTTTCTACAAAGGCAAGCAACCAATGTGCATGATCAATGGAAAAATATAAAATTTCCATTACTTAGCTGTCCTACTAAGGCTCTCTGTAATATCCCTTCCAACTAATACTGTCTCTAATTATTCACTTCTTATTACACCTAATTGTTTATATTCCTTAATGTATTGGAACTACTTTCTCTTATGAGAAACAATTAACGCAAAAACCTTCTATGAATCCTTTAAAAGAGGATTTCATGTTTACGTGAAATTACAAGGAACTTATTTTATATTTTATCGGAATAGGCTATACAAAATATGGTGCTTTCCATACCTTGTACATCTCTTTCACATATTCCTTATAACTTACACAAAACATCTTTATTTGTGATTTGGTTTCATAGAAAATTATATCATAATTCATTTCATTCCAATAGATTAAAGTATGTTTAACTATGTTCACTTACAATAGACATTTCCTACGAAATTTATTAATTTCATAATATTTAACTTACATCTTTTTTTTAGAAGAACTCATTTTCAAAACCGTTTTAATATTTTCATAACTAGAACACATTTGCATATACTTATTTAAATAATAAGTGTACTTACAAACCACTTTATTTCTATACTTAGAAATTATCTTCAAAAACAATTTTCATTTGGGTCAAAATAGATGTTGCGTAAAACACCGTTTCTACACCCCAAAAGTACTAGTCTATGGATTCAATTAAAATAAATATTAATAAATCCTATATGCTATGTACAAACATTTCCTTTGGGAGTCACCTATTATAACAATGTGCCATAGTCTATGCTTCCTCTATTTTTCATGAAAACATCTATTACAACAATAAATGTTGTAACCCACATTTTCAATACTTAACACACTCTAGGTTTTTATATTTAAAATCTTTGTTTACCTACAAAGAAACTAGCGAGCTATATATGCTCTATAATTCTTCAAAAAGAATTTCAATTTTAACAAAATTTACATCATATAAAAACCAATTTAAATTTCATACCACTTTTTTTTTCAAAAACCCAATATTTACTTCCTCAAACATATTGACAATTATATTTTTCAACTTTTCAATTCCAAAAGTTTCATTTTATTGGGCTAGACATAAAGTGGATTTTCTTCTTACTACCCTTGGAATACCCTTCCTAAACCTTGGAAATCTCATTTCCTTACTAAAAACTCTTATTCCTTCCAAAATAAAAATACTCTCTCTACTATCCCTAGGGAACTTTTCCACTTCCTATAACATGGATACCAATCTTCTCTAAAACATAGCTTATTGTACACTATAAATCGGCAATAACATTGGGCTCAACATCCTTGGATCATCCCAAACCCAACTAGCAAACTATGCACAAATATACTTCTAAAAACTTTCCATATGTTAAAATCTATAATTGGGGACTATTTGGATTTTAGTACACAATATATTTATATTTTATTCAAAAATACAAATACGTTCACTCATATTTCCTAATTTACTTAGGATCTACTAAACTAAGCTCTGATACCAAATGTAACAACCCGAATTTCAGTGGATCCGGATTTTTCGCAAAAATGCTAAAACCCAAATCCATTGAAGCTCGAGTTGGGTGTTTGGTATCCTGCAAATAGGCAAAGATAAGTATATCAGAGGTCAAATAAATATCTCACAGCGGTACTGAGTAAAATATAGTAATAAGTAAATATTTACCAAGGTAATAACACTTTCTAAACAAGTATCTCAAAGCTGGAAAATCTCTGCCATCTATCTAACCTGTGGGATGATATGAGGAGGGGGTCAGAACTAAAGTTCTGGTGAACGGACAAATTATACACTGCTAAGCATAATTCTACATATATCGTTCTATTTCCATTTTCTGTAATATTAGGTTTATTGGGTTTATAATACTCTCGCCGCTGTGCGTGAATCGTACCCACATCTACTTCCTAGTAGATTAAGACCTAATGACCAATATATATATATATATATATATATATATATACATGTCCAAAGACCGCATCGGTCCTAGGTACTACCCATAGTTCCTTCTGTATCCTCCTCGAAAAGGACTCCATCGTCTCGCTACTAGAGCATACTGTAACTACATCTGTAAAGGACAGCTTCGTGAGGCCTACAATATAGATGTTTCTTCGTCTACTATGAAAATGTGAAACTGCATCCGCACTAGCTTATACCAGTGCTTGAACATCCACGATGTACCACCCAGTGTGTACCTTGAGGACTACACGCGATTGTTCTGCCTACTTCCTGAATTTCGCCAACAACGTCTACCTTGTACGGAACTCAGTCGGGGATATTCTATGTCTATAAAGGTCCACTTCGTTAGGCCTACAATACATATATTCTACTTGGTCTGTCTCTTTTCTCATTGTGGCAATGGCCCCACGCAGCCCCCCCTCAACTAATCGAAAGACCTTTCAAGAGCTAAGTGGCTGTGCCCTACTACAAACAATCTAAACGTCCAATTAGCTATGCCCCTCATCCAATGTCTCGATAGTGAAAGAATCATTGTCCTGTTGGTTTAACCCTAGTCTTTCTCGAACTCGCTCTGATTGATGATGGCTGATACTCGCATGCGACTATCCTTATGGGTCATGCCCACTGTAACCTACTCACAAACTAGAGTACGATGTCATATGAATATCCTACTCCATCACCAGCCTTTTGACTGCCTACAAAGGTCCGCTTCGTTAGGCCTGCAATGCAAAACCCGTCAAGGCATATTCTCTTCATGGAACACCTACAGACCTGCCTCCGGCAATGCAGCTTCGTTAGGCCTATCCCAGAGGGCCACCCTAGAGTATCCTTACGTCCCGTTGAAGTCTCGTACTTCCTTCTAGCCCAAAATAACTAAGTTGGACGTGCTCTTTCTGTACTAAAAATCTACGATGAACTGCTTCGTTAGGCTCTTTATCCAGATTCTCTTTGGGCTACTCCAAACGCACCTTACCATTTTGTTAGACCACACGTCTAATCTTTTATTATGCATTTAGTTTACTTTTTTTATTCTGTTAGCTACTTATTTACCCTAAAAGAATTTGGCAATGGGAATAATATTAACCACGTTACGATTGAAAATCTTTGTTCTCAACAATTTCAAAGTGAAAATCCTCATGTTAATAATTATAAATTGGATTTTGTTGAGCAAATGAACGAAATTTACGATGATCACACGGATTCGTTGTTTGAAACATATATGAAGCAACGTGAGAAACAAAACCAAATCCCAACGTGTGACGAGTTAAGTAATAATCCATCTTTTATCCAAATCGACGAGTTTCAAATAACAACTTTTGAAATTGAAAATGACAATCTTAATGAAGTTGTTGAAAACACGGTAATTGAGTTGGATTTCAATTCTTTCGAGGGTGTGGAACCAAATTTAAGATTCGACCCTCCTTTTCTCGATTCCAAAAATTTAAATACAACAACTTTGGATTTTGAACTTAATATATACGATGAAGTTGTTGATAATCCAAATAAGGAAGATGAATTCAATGAACACAATTTCTTTGGACTTTTCGAAAACGAGTAGTCGAATTCTAAAGGGGAAGATTTACATCACCATTTTGATTTTGAAATCGATAATTTTGAAAAGGTTTTCAATGATAAGTTTGAACTTCAACTTAGTGATAATAAATTTGAATTTCAATCAATTATTCTGTCAACCCCGAAAATCATCGAAAATAAAACAACTCGTAAGATTTTTAATAAAATGACATTCGTTTTCCCAAATCAACATTCAACTTTGAAATCATTTATGGTTTTGTTTTCCGAACTTAAGCTTTGTCTCGTATACTTGACGAGACAAATGAATCGGTCTTTGGAAGACCGTTTCATTTACTTTTTGATGATATACTTTCCGATCTCGGGTAAATACCGTAATTTTCATTTAAATAAAGGCCATGTTTTTATTTTTATTTTTCTCCTTCCACTTGGGTTGACTGTGGGGACACAGTCAAAATCAAATGTGGGGGGAGACTCATCTTCATTTTTATTTTTTCATGATTTAATTTTGTTTTTTCTTTTAAAAACGCAAAAAAAAATTAAAAAAAATCCCAAAAAACAATTTTTTTAAGCATTTTGATTTATTTTTAAAGAAACACTATAAGATAAATATATGGTTTTGGTTTATTAAATTGAAATTTTTGAAAATTTGTTCGTCTTAACAAAAATAAAAATGAAGTTTGATTACAAATAATAATGGTTTAACTAGTATATATGAAGATTCATACGTGATAATTATGAAATATATCCTAATTGAAAATCTTTGTTTTAAAAAGTGGTTGATTTAAAGTAAAGGATATAACATTTTTTGACTTCTAAGTTAAATGATGCTAAGATGATTTTGCGAAACTCTCTCCCTAAAAAAACAAAACACAAAAAAAAATTCTTGTATATATGTATATATTTTCTTAATAAACACCTAGAGTCATGTGTTCACACTTGTGTGTTCACTCACCATGCTCAGTAACCTTCTCACGTAAGCCCGAATGGCAGTGCACGATCGGTATATCTGGCATCAGTTTATTTGAGTTAGGTGTGTATATAAAAATTATTTTACTAATAACGCCTACAGTCAATAAGTGTTCACACTTGCGTGTTCACTCGCCACGCTCTGTATTCCCCTCACATCGGCTTGCAAGGCAGTGCATGGGTATATCTGGCCTCGGTTTATATGAGTTAGGCATATGTAAATATTGTTAATATCAATAAAATTTTCAAAAGAAAAAAATGGAGAGAGTAAGCAAATGAAATCCAAGCACTATTTTAACTTATTTGATTTGACTTGTTATTGAAAAGAAATGAAAAACCACTTTGATAAACTATGATAATCAACTAAGGATCCATTATAGTTACACTTTGTTATCAACCGAAACAACGAGTTAAACTATAGTATATTTGCTTTGATAACTTGATTTTTGTTGGAAATTTTGACAAGTAAATGACTTAATTTTTCAAGATAATGACCAAAACTTATATTTAACTTATTTGTGTCTATTTAAAAGTAAATCTTTCATTTGTAAATATTTCCAAAAACTCGCATTCATCTCTTTGTAAATAAAGCTTGCATTTCGTAAATATTTTCATCCGGCATTTGGATTTTGTGGGTAGTATCCGCTAAAAACCCTCACAAGACAACACTCGTCCTACTGGGGACACCCAGAGGTTTAACGGCTTGTTGCATGCGCTCAATGCAATCGTGCTCCC
Source organism: Allium fistulosum (assembly GCA_030737815.1). Classification (NCBI taxonomy): domain Eukaryota; kingdom Viridiplantae; phylum Streptophyta; class Magnoliopsida; order Asparagales; family Amaryllidaceae; genus Allium; species Allium fistulosum. The sequence goes on along the minus strand of CM060905.1, from coordinate 873,422,262 downwards.
TACGAAAACGGATTTATCTTAGTTTTCCTTTATTCGAGGAGGAATAAAAAGATAAGTGTGGGGGTATTTGATGTGCACGTAAATGTGCATATTTTTACCACCATATTTAATCTATTTAAATTAAATAAATGATCATATCGGGCATTTTAACTTGTTTAAACCAAAATTCAAATTATTTCAAATTGTCACATATTCATCTTCATCCAAGGGCAAAATGGTCATTTTTGTGCATATATTAATTTTCTAAAATTTAATTGAAAATTTCTATATTATTTTGTAGGAATTTAAATTCATATACAAGTGGTTTCATGATGGTATATGCATGCACAAGAGTGAAGCAAACAAATGAAGACGGAAATAATTCAAAGTGAAGATAATGGAGGACCACACCTACCTACCTTTCTTCATGTACAAATTAGAGGCTAATGCACTTGCTTATGGAATTAGTGGCTTCATGTACACTTAAATGATGATTAATAAAAGCTAATGATTACTTGGCCTCCACACTTTCTCAAGGGAAATTTAAGCATTCCCCAAAAATATGAATTAGGGTTTAACACTTGTATAAATACCCCATATCTTCATGTAACTTGCCTCCTCTTGCTTAGTTTCTCTTTAGTTTAGTTTAGGTTCAAAATAAAAAGACAAGCTCTCTTTCTCTTTTCATGGCTACTTAGCCATTTCTATTTCATGTAACTTTCCTTTTTTTATACAATGTTAATTCTCTTTTAAAAAAAAATCTATTTCAAACTCAAAACCCCACCCACGTGTGAGACCATTAGTTCTAGACCTGAAAGGGACGCGACGGTATGGGCCACTGCTATTATTTTTGCTTATTTACTTAATCCAAGATCTAAGTCTGATAAAACAAGCCTCATATATTTCTTTCTTTTTAATTATAACCTACGTGTTACAATTATACTTGCAATTGTCACTTTTATATTATTTTCTTTCTTTTATAACCTACATGTTATAAATGTAATTGCAGGTGTCTCTTTTCTATTCTAGTCTGTATTCTTTTATTATGATACTAAATTTTCTTTAGTTCTCTTATATTATATAACAGTCATAACTTGGGACTACGTCCAACTATCATAAGGTACTTATCATAATAACTGCTTTACTTTTTACTCTACTATCTACGCAATAAATGCAGATCTAGTCACATTTTCTGTTTATTGTTTCTAGCTTGTCAAATAATTAACTTGATTATTTCTTCCTCTTTAATTTCTTTAATGCTTCGCATTATTCGCTTTTATTATGGGAAGTAGTTCTATTCTATTTGGTTGTTACAAAAACTTGTTAAAAATCCATTTCCATATTTAAAGACTAAATAATACTATAAACAATAACTCGTAACTGCAAGATATTTCTTTTATTATTTCTTTAATTGTTTGGTAATGCAAAATACAGTAATGTCTCTATTTTGCACTAATTCCATTTTTCTTGCTTTTATTCTTGCAATTACGTTTATCGTTATTCTTACAATATTAAACTATGGAAATGTATTCCCATTTCTAAATCAACCAACTAATTTATCACTAATTTCCAAATCAAGTTATTAGATTTTTCCCTTTTTAATTCATTTCTCCCGTTTTAACATAATTTGCTGTAAATTTCACACTTTTAGGCTTATGCCTTTCTCTACAACTTCTAAGCCTAATATTACTTATATTTAATTGGGTTTTTTTCCATATAAATAACATTTAAATCACTTTTCTTACAAAATTTACAGTTTTAACATAACTAGCTAGTAGAACCAATTACCGAAATTAGTCCAAATGCTGAATTAAATATTTAACGGGAATCTAACGATATTATATATCATAAACATAAAAGAGCTATAATTTAAATCCATTAACCTATTCACCTATTAACTATCTTTCTTTGATTACTATAAATACTTAATTCCCCATTTCTTTATTTATATTTCATTTCTTATTGCTTATTCTCTACTTATCTTAAATCGCATATGTTAGATTGACAATTTAATTATTGTTATTATCTTTACTTATAATATTTTTGTTTATTCTTAGGGATTTCAATATTTTAATGTGTTGGAATTACATCTTTCTAAAAGAAAATGTTAACACTGTAATTTTTCATAAATCATCTAAAAGGGTACTTGTGTTATGTTTGGAATTACAAGGAATTATCTTTTGTTACTATTGAAATAAACAATAAAAAATACAGTAAACATCCTTATTTTGTACATCTCTTTCTTTTAGGCATATTGCTTGTTATTTTAAACAATACATTTTTACACTTGATAATAAAACTGGATAATTCATAAAAATTTACATTGCTCAAGGACTTCATTATAAAGAACTAAAACACTACTCAAATCTCAATTCATTTATAACGACTTCCAATTCATGTTTCCTAATATAAAATGTTCAACTAACAAGCCTGGAATTATTATACAATCTCATTAATGAATTATTTCATAAATTTAGGGACAACTTGCACTCTTACTTTGCATATTTAAGTATATGCAATATTTCATTAAAGTTAACAATTCATGGAATATATAGGCATGGTTCTCAAATTCATCGCATATGTATATTTAAGCATACATCCCCAAAATTTACATTTAGGCATACAAGGAACAGGAATACAATGGTATAAATCTAATATTATATAAAAAAATATATAATTTCCCACTCACGGCTAAGCTTCCAAATTTCCAAATCTAAATCCATTCTTCTTATTTAACTACCTTTCCTCTACCAAAATATGTATTAAAGCGTATACATATTTAATAGAATTATAGATCTGAGAAGAGATTTAAATTGAACGAAGTTAATTATAAAGTTTTAGATTTACAATTTACCTTTCCTTGTAGCGTTGATTCACCCCTTATTCAACTACTCCTTTATTTTCCGCTATTCTCCATACACACACACATACACGCACTATTTTATAATTTCAATATTTCCTAGAATTTTTGGGGAAAAGAAAATGGTGGAGCTTCGCTCCATGATTCAAAAAATTTGAGAAGAAAAGTGAGGTGTTAGTCCTGTATTTATAGGCACCTGAATCAATTTCATCCATTAGATTTTAATTTATTAAATCCGGACTGCGGAGCCTAGATTCAACTCACAACCACCAGCCATCTACCGATCGACCGCTCTAATTTCACAGGTCGACCTCTAGCAGACGACTTTGGTTGATCCTAGGGTGTCGAATGGTGGATTATTTATTTTGTTGCCCTCTTTACATATTTATTTACTGATTTTCTTTCGTTTAATGTTCCCTTTCTTATTTATTAACGTTTTTTAACATTAATTAATTCTCTTTTATTTCCTTCTCCCTTCAATTTATTTATTTCCTTCTGCGTTCAATTTATTTATTTCCTTCTATGCTTTTTTAATGAGATTTAATTTGATTAAACGCTATTAATTTACATTTATATTTAATGGTTGCAATAAACGCTAATTTGATAATATTTATTGCCTTCGTTATTTTTAAATGTTAACATTCATTACCTTGACCTACATAAAATTTTATTTATATCATTTTCAACGCTGATTTAATTAGATTTACACAGCCATTTATTTTAACGTTAACATTTGCACTAGTTTATTTAATGTTAAGTTATCAACCTTTATTTCCTTAGTTGATTCTGAAATGATTCTAATCCAAAAACTTCAAACGTTGATAACTTTTTCGTTTGAAATCTAATCATAAAACTCTATATATGCAAATCGATCAGAAAATCGCTATGAATACAATGGTGCCAGTTTTATATCCAAATTCTGATGTTTACAAAACAATATTTTTAGGCTTTAATAATTAATTATTAACTCTTTTTAATTAATTTTTATTTATTTTTATGGGGTGTTACACTAAACGACATGATTCGATAGCAATACAGCCCCAAATCAATGAGAAGCTCATATGCTCTTGTTCTGGGACATGCATTGCTATATGATTGTTGCCGGAGTGCACATCCATAAATGATAGTAGTTCATGTCTAGCAGATCCATCTACAAGTTGGTCGATTCTTGGCAAGGGTAAGCAATCCTTCGAGCATGCTTTATTCTAGTTGGAATAATCAATCTATGTCCGCCATTTCCCATTCACCTTTTTGACCAACATAGGATTTGACACCCATTCCAAGTACAATGCATCACAGATGAAGCCAATTTCCTTTAGCTTATCCACTTCTTCCTTCAATGTATCAAATTACTCAAGTTCCATATTGCACCTCTTTTACTTTATATGAGGGTATCTTGAGTTCACATTCGATGCATGGCACGCTATCTCCAGCGAAATGTTACGTATATCGAAATGCGTCCAAGCAAGCATGTTTGTGGTTGCTTGGAAAAAATTCTACCAATTTTTTTCTCACCTTTAGGCTGAGCTGAGACCCAAGCTTGAGAACCCTTGTCAGATACTCATCATCAATCAGAATATCAATTGTCATCTCTGTCAGTGCGCCCTCGCACCCTCTTACTCTTTTCGTGGGTCTATAGGTTTGAAGGACTTGTTATGGGACTCGAGCCAGGGATTGGGGAATAGTTTCTATGCATTAGTAGTCTTGATCTAAAAATACTTCTATGCATTCTTTCATTTCTCTTGACACTTTACCTCTCTAAACTCTACAATGTAATATTCTTGACTAGTACCCCGGTCATCTTGAATTTCTCCTACTCTATTCTTGATGGGACACTTCATCACTAGATACCACAGAGCTAAGGCATCTCTAAAACTAGCATGGTTCAGTTGGGCCAAGAAAACATTATAGACCGAGAACCTATCGACCATAACAAATTTTTATAACCACACTATCTTATAGTCAACTTCACCTAGTTCAACCGGTAACACAATACAACCAGCAGGCTCCTTGGCCTCTTCGGTAAATCCCCGAAGGCTTTGAATCCTTCTCGCTAAGCCATATTCGATCAAACATCTTTTTAAATAAAATATTAATCGAGCCGCTACAATTAGTAAGTACTCGGTGCACCGTTGTCGACCCATTCATGGCTGTAATTATCATAGGTTCTATCATCAGTGCCTGCACCTTGTTTGCATCTCTATTTCTGAACACGATGTCATACTTCATTGTTCTCTATTTCTTCATTGCAGTCCTATCCTTTATGGAAAAACATATTTCTCAAGGCAGATGCCTAATGAGCTTCCATATCGCTCCATTTCATTCCACCTTTTCTCAGTTGGATAATGCCTTCAGATATGGAATTACTCACTGTTTGTCTTGTCGGCTATCTTGGTCCCTCTCTATTGGACCCAGATCGATTCCCTTAGGCAAGCTACTCTTTGGGTCTGTTATTTGTTTTCCTGACTACTTACGGGTTCCTAATATATTGCTACAATTTCTTCTTATCAAATCCTCAATCACATCTCTCAAATGTCGGTATTCATAGGTATTATGCCCATGTGTCTCATGAAAGCAATAATACTTCCCCGAACACCTCTCTTCTTTAGTTGCCTCCCTCTAAGGCGACTTCTTGTAATTTTTAGTACCTTGCGTGGCAACGTAGATATTTTCAACAAAATCATTCAATGGAATGTGATCTCCTAGTTAGTGTACCACGTGCGCTTCTTGGTGTCTTGTTATTTCCCACCAGTGTCTTGATTCTTTCTTTTAGTATTATTATTGTTTCCCATGTTCGTGGCAATGTTTTCTACACTATCACCACTCTGTGTGATAGCAATGTTGCGTTGCACTACAACATTTGGTCCTTCTTGACTGTAAGCAACAAAACCTACCTTTCCAAGGTAGAAATTGGGATGCCTTTGGATGAAATTCCTCCATAGTAGACGGTCGTTTTTCTTTAACTCCCTACCAAAATCAGTTCTAGGGTTAACCCTGTTAACTAATGCCATTAGCAATCTCCTCTTTGGGATTGCCTTCTTCATTTGCTTAGCATTAAACCTTTTAAGAAAGTCATTTAGAGTCTCTTCAAAATTCTAATGGACGTTTGAAAAATGCATCACATCCTTCAGTCGAGCAGTATAGAGCCTGAACTGCTCCACAAACTTCTTTTCTAATTGGTCAAAAAATGATATGGATCTTAGTGCAACCTGAATGAACCATACCATATCAACTTCATCAAAGATTATAGTAAAGCATTTGTATCTCACACCATCTATAGCATAGGTAATATCCATGTGCCATATGTACTTAAAAGGATGCTACCTTGGATCAGTAGTTCCATTATAAGATAGGGCGGTCGACATCACAAACTTCTTCGGATACCTCTTCTTTGGAATGTTTTTGGAGAATAAGGTTCGTCCAGGTGATGATCCATGCTCATCGTTGTTTCTATGTCGTTTTCATTTAATAACCTCTTAACTATATCAGCGATATACTCCTTGCTGCTTTGGGCAGCTGGATGGCGAGTATCAAGCACAACCTCAAGCATTTGACTCTACAAACGCTCTTGGTTCATTGCATGACATCAAAGATCCTTTGTCTCTAGGGAAGCCATTCATTTAAACCTTCTCTTTCTACGCCTTGCTGCCTCTGTTGCATTTCTATCAACAATGCTAGTTTGTGCACTAGTAGCTTATTCATTACAACTCCAGCATCCTACAACTCCTTTTCACTGTCAGACAAGTTCACTGCTAGCTTTCATATCTTACCGACCTCATGAATCAACGTAGTACTGACTTGATTTTGGTTACCACTAACCTGATTGGTAGTTGCCTGATTCATTTTATCCTTTTCACTCTACCTCCTTGATGTTCCAGCATCTTTCCTCTTCATTTTTTGCTTTCCATCTCTTCAATTTTGATCTGATGAAGATGAACTTTCTACCTTAGAATTTGAAGAGGACGAATCCCTATGGCTTCTCCTATGTCTTCGAGGTAGCTGAGACATCATGGCAAAGCTTTTCTCCATCTTCTCCATGATGGCATTCAGACTCCCTAGCATCTTCTTATTCATCTCAATCATCATTTTATAAAGCCAGCCTTTTTCAGCATCTGTTACTAAGATGAATGTCCTGGTAAAGCAAAGGTATTTTATTCATTATGCTGAGATCCTTTTTCATCACCTCTAGTACTAACTCCAGATTTAAATGTAGCTTTCCTTGGGGCCATTTTTATCAGATATGTAGAGGATTCTTCTTCAAAATTCAAATAACTTCAAATCTGCAGCTAACAATCCTTGGATTTACCATTTAAATACATCAAATCCAAAGTAAAAGCTAGACCCAGGCTTGAGAATCTTCTCCCTCAGTCAAAGCACAAAAATGTTGTGTCAAAATATGACATAACACTTGCCAATTGATCACAAATGAGAAATATAGATCTAATAACAAAAGTAAAATTCTTGAACACATAAATTTTATAGTGGTTCAACCTTAAATTATTTCCTACATCCATATTAATTTTATTTCAGAAGTTTTTGCTCAAGTATAGCTGAATTACAATATTTAATATCTAGAAAACAAAGGAAATTCGAGCACTCGGTGGCCAAATGGAGAAAAGAAGAGAAAGAGATCCCAAAAGTCCTTTCATTACTATAGCATGGATATTGTAATAACACAAAATTATTAACGTTTCGAATAGGAATATTTAATTTATTTAAATATTCGAATTTGATTCAAATTTAATAAATAATAAGAAAATCAATTTTTAATAAAACGACTTGATTTTAATGTTGTATTTTTAAATGAATTTATAGGATTTTTCCATACTTCTTAATTTAGAAAATATTTAAATTTATCATTTGACGTATTTTATGGCAAGTTTTAATATTTTTGAGATTTTACAGAATTTGATAACAAGTGTATTTCATATTTTTTTTGGGATCATGTCTAATTTCTGGGCACAATCGTATTTATATTTATATCATTTACGGTCTTGCGAACGATATATTCTGTAGCGAAGTACAGAAAATCTTCTTTTCATAATTTTTCAAAATCAAATCAAAAATTGAAATTTTCTACTTGATTTAATATGATTTGATTTTGAAGAGATGGTTAGGGTGGAGTGTGGGTTTTGGTTAGCTTGACCCTGAAGAAATGAAATTTATTTGGTTATAATCTTCATCAATACTTCACTTCACCTTCATTTTCATTTTACTTCTCATTCATTTTTCCCTTCTTTTTATTTTTCTTTCTCTGTAAATGAAATCAAAGCTCCCCCCAAAATTCAAAATGCATTTTCCCACAACCATTTGATATTAGCTAAATCTTCCAACATGGAAGTTGTTCATTATCATTCTTTTATTTTTTAAAATAGCAGCTCGTAATTTCATCAAGCGTGGTGATAGAGGTTGTTTGATTACAGTGATAGTCGAGTGTTGGTGAAAATTTGACGATCATGAAAAGGCGAACAGAGGTTACGATTGGGTTTGTATCATCGAAAAATGATTTTTAGATATTGTTTGACAGTGAATTTTCTATATGTTAGAAAATCATCAAAAATGTAATAATAAAAATAACCGCAAGTGCACGACATACAATTTTAATACGTGGCAAGTACGGGGCCAATCCGTAGGGAATTGAATAATTTTTAATTCTAGTCAATCAAATTAACCCAAATTTGCAAGTTTGTTTAAACTAAGAAAAATAGCAAAATAAACTAGGACATAAGTGATTAAAAATAGGAGTTTAGAAGACAATGTAGAGGCAAATTCACTCTCATATTTTTACATAAATCAACACAAATACAATCTATGATCTCTCAATTTTGATCTAAGTATAATTAGTGATGTATTTATTATAAGTTTGGTCTATTTATGTTATTAACTAACATAACTTAAACCATTAAACTTTAATACAACAACTAAAACCACTTGTTAACTCTTATGAAAATGAACATGAAACTAAAACAAAATATATTTTTAGCATGATCAATTTACTATTTTTAATTAGTAACATAGATCGACAAATTTTGTTTCTATTTTAATTCCATGATCAAAATCACTTAGTTTGATGATGATGTAAATTGTGTTTATGTTGGATTAAGCATAGCCCATTTGTGATTACAACATAGACTATCGAATTCCCTAATAAACATACAGCATAATCCAACTCTTTATGAAGAATTAAAGAGAGATCATAAACAACAGAATACGTTGAATTTACATAATTTTAGAGAACTTCATCACCCCTAAATTGAAGGGGTTTAGCTTCTTATTTGTGTTATCATTTCAACACATGTAAATTTCAACATAGAATAAGCAAAAGAAAGTGCAAGCTAATTAAAATAAAAAGAAAATTAAACTACTTGCATAAATTAAATCTATGCTACTTACATTGAAAGTAGGCTAATCTACTAACATAAGAGAAAAGAAAGCATGTAAATAAAAATAAGCATGAAATAAAAGCAAGCAGAAAAGGAAGAAGAGGCTTAGGAAGCCATTTTATTTCTCTTTTAATTTGTGGCTACAACTCATATAATATGATAAGAAGATAAAACTCCATTACATGAACATAAGAGGGTTATTTATACATACCTAAAATCCTAATCCATATTTTAGGGAGCTACCCAAATTGCCCCTTAGGAAGTGTAACCTTCAAGTAATCATTAGCATGAAATTAATACCCATTAATATGTCTTTAAACCTTCATGAACATGTGCATGCACTTTTAATCTCCATTACCTCCTAATTGTGGTCCATGGGTTAGTGGGTAGGTGGGCTTCTCTGTGATTACATGAAATTATTTATTTCTTCATCTTTTTGGCTTCCTTCTCTTGTGCATGCATGCATACATGAAACTACTTCCAAGTTGAATCCAAATTCGTACAGAACAACATAAAAATATGTAAGTAAATTTTCTCAAATTAAATCATACACAAAATTATTGTTTTTCCCCATGCAGATGCATGAATGATGACTTGAAAGCATTTTTGAAATTAGATTTTAAACATGTAAAAATACCCAATTATAACATTTATTTAAAATAAAAGTAGATTAAATATGGAAGTAAAAATATGTATATTTACATGCATATCAAATACCCCCACAGTTATCTTTTTATTCATCCTCGAATAAACTAAAACTAAGATAAATCCGTTCTCGTAGGGAGTACGATTGCATTGAGCGTATGCAACAAGCTGTTAAACCTCTAGGTGTCCCTAGTAGGACGAGTGTTGTCTTGTGAGGGTTTTTAGCGGATACTATCCACAAAATCCAAATGAAACATGAAAAATTCCTAAATGCAAGATTTATTTACAAATATATGAATGCAAGTTTTTGAAAATATTTACAAATGAAGAATTCTCTTTTAAATTGACACGAGTAAGTTAAATATAAGTTCTGGTCATTATCAAGAGATTTAAGTCCTTTTACTCATCAAAATATTCAACAAAAATTAAGTTAACATCACAATTAGACTCTAGTTTGGCTAGTTGTTTTGGTTGATAACATAGTGCAACTATGAAATGAATCCTTAGTTGATTGTCAAAGTTTTTCAAAGTGGTATTTTTATTTCTTATGAATAACAGTCAAATCAACTAAGTGAAAATAGTGCTTGGATTTCAATTGCTTGCTCTCTCTATTTTTGAAAATTATTAACTTTATTATTATTTACACACCTAACTCAGATAAACTGAGACTAGATATACCGATCATGCACCGCCTTTCAAACTTACGTGAGAAGAGTACAAAGTATGGCAAGTGTACACACTTGCGTATGAACACATGACTCTAGGTGGTTATTTTTAATAAGTCTATTTACATACACCTAACTTAGAAAAAATGAGGCCAGATATACCGATCATGCACTGCGTTTTGGGCTTACGTGAGAAGGGTATAGATCGCGATGAGTGTACACACTTGCGAGTGAACATCTGACTCTAGGTGTTTCTTATTTTCACAAAAACCAATTTTTTTATGTTTTTCTTATGAAGAGAGAGTTTAGCAAAATCATCTTAGCACCACTTAACTTAGAAGATCAAAAACGTTATCGCCTTTACTTTAAATCAACCAATCTTTTAAACAAAGATTTACAATTAGGATATACTTCATAATTAACACTCATGAACCTTCTTATATACCAGTTAAACCATAGTTACTTATAATCAAACTTTATTATTATTTTTGTTGAGATAAATAAATTGTCAAAAATTTCAATTTACTAACCAAAACATATATTTATCCCATAGTGTTTGCCTAGATGTAAATCCATATACTAAAAAGAAAACTTGTTTTGGGATATTTTTTCTTTTTTTTTGTAAGTTTTGAGTTTTGGAAAGAAAATGAAAAAAATAAACCATCAAAAATCAAAAATGAAGATGAGACTCCCCCACACTTAATTTTAAATGTGTCCCCATAGTCATTGCATAATATAATGAGTGTAATGGTGAAAAATACGTACATATTTAAAAGAGGGTTAACATTTCTTACTAGACATAGTATGACTCATGAAGAATCATGAGCTCCTCCTCTTGATCACATGAAAATTAAAAGTAAGATTTTAAATGATGACCACTGACTTTGAAAATTGTTCCATCCCTGGGGTTTTGTATTTCTATGGCACCGTATGGAAAAATAGTTCGTACCACAAATGGTCCGGTCCATCTTGATTTTAATTTCCCAGGGAATAAATGAAGTCTAGAGTCAAACAAAAGAAATTTTTGGTTTGGCAAAAACGTTTTCTTAGGATTGACTTGTCATGAATTTTTTTGTTCTTTCTTTGTAATTTTTTTTGTTTTCATACGCGGCGTTCCTAATCTCTTCTAATTCGTTGATTTGCAATTTTCTGTTTTCGCCAGCCTTTTCTAGATCAAAGTTTCAGTTCTTAATTGCCCATAACACTTTGTGTTCGATTTCAATTGGTAAATGGCACACTTTCCCGTAGACTAAACAAAATGGGGACATTCCAAGGTTAGTTTTAAAAGCGGTACGGTAAGCCTAAATCGCCTCCGTCAATTTCTAAGACCAATCTTTTCGATTTTTATTAACATTTTTCTCCAAATTTTGTTTTATTTGTCGATTTGAAACTTCAACTTGACCACAAGTTTGAGGATGATACTGAGTGGATAACTTATGGGTTATCAAGTATTTCTTCATTAGAGTTTCAAATGATTGATTGCAAAAATGGGTTATGTTATCGCTTATTATTGTGCGAGGTGTGTCGAACCTTAAAAAGATGTTTTCTTTAAGGAATTCCACAACAATTCTATGGTCATTGGGTTTACACGGAACGGCCTCGACCTATTTAGAGACATAATAAACAGCAAGAAGAATGTACAAATTTCCGAAAGAATTGAAAAATGATCCCATAAAGTCAATACCCCAAACGTCAAAGATTTCGATCGTAAGAATGAGGTTCAAAGGCATCATGTTTCGTCGAGAGATTCTTCCTACCATTTGACAGCATTCGCAAGTTTTACAAAATTTGAAAGAGTCTTTGAAAAGAGTGGGCTAGTAAAAGCCACATTGAATTACTTTTCCGTAGTTTTCTTAGGACTGAAATTACCTCCACAAGCTTGGTCGTGACAAAACGAAAGAACACTTTTGATTTCACAATCCGGGATGCAACATTGCATGATTTGGTCGGAACAATATTTAAACAAGTATTAGACCATCCCAATAGAAGTACTTGACTTGGGAAAGAAACTTATATTTATCTTGTTTCGACCAAAATTAAGGAGTTTCCTTAGTGACTAGATAGTTCACTATATCAGCATACCATGGATCAACAGAAATAGAAAGGAGTTGTTTATCAGGAAAGTTCTCATTGATCGGTAAAGGATATGGTGCATTTGGAAGATGCGATAGATGATAAGCGATGACATTGTCGGATCCTTTTTTGTCATTGATCGTAAGGTCGAATTCTTGGAGTAACGGGATCCAATGGATCAAATGAGAATTAGCATCCTTTTTAGTGAAAAGGTACCTAAGAGCGGAGTGGTCAGTGTAAATAGTAATGTGTGAGCCAATCAAATAAGGTCGAAATTTTTCAAGAGCAAAAGCTACCGTTGGAAGCTCTTTTTCAGTGGTCATGTAATTGTGTTGAGCATCGTTTAGGGTCATACTAGCATAGTAGATAATGTGAAGGATCTTGTTGACGCGTTGTCCTAAGACAGCACCAACTGCAAAGTTCGAAGTGTCACACATTATTTCGATGGGAAGATCCTGATTGGAGGAGCAAATGATGCAAGCAGAAATAAGTTTGTTTTGAGACGTTCGAAAGCAGAAACACGGTCAGAATTAAAGTCGAATGGAACGTCTTTTTCAAGAAGAGCCATAAGAGGTTGAGTAATTTTACTGAAGTCTTTCACAAAGTGTCGTTAGAAACCAGCATGTCCAAGAAATGAATGAATGTCCTTGATAGATTTGGGAATGGGTAGATTCACAATTACATCAATTTTCGCTTAATCTACCTCAATGCCTTTGTGTGAAATGACATGCCCAAGGACAATGCCATGTTTGACCATAAAATGGCATTTTTCCCAATTTAACGTTAAGTGTTTGTCTTTGCATCATTTAAGGACCAATTCAAGATGATGTAAGCACTCGAAAAAAGAGCTTCCAAAGATAGAAAAATCAGCCATAAATACTTCCAGAAAGTGTTCGATCATATCGGAAAAGATGCTGACCATGCATCTTTGAAATGTAGCATGAGTGTTGCAAAGGCCAAATGGCATACTTCGATAAGCAAAATTTGCCAAAGCGACACATGAAAGTCGTTTTCTCTTGATCTTTGGTAGCGATTGGAATTTAGCAGGAATAACCATCAAGAAAGCAATAGAATTCATGGCCGGCTAAACGTTCAAGCATTTGGTCGATAAAAGGAAGAGGGAAGTGATCCTTACGTGTTGTAGCATTTAATTTTCAATAATCGCAAACATGCCAACCTATTTGAGTACGAGTTGGAATGATTTCGTTAGAGTCATTCTTGATATCGGTAAGTCCAGCCTTTTAGGCATGACATAAATTGGGCTAACTGATGAACTATCAAAGATTGGGTATATGATTATGTTATTGAGGAGTTTAATAATTTCGTCTCGAATGGCATCCTTCATTTTTGGGTTAAGCCTTCATTGCGCGTCACGAACAAGCTTGGCATCCTCAATTAAATGGATACGATGTTGAATAAGAGCGGGACTAATTCCCTTTATATCAGTGATCGACCATCCAATTGCTTCTTTGTTTTTAGACAGAATTGAAAGTAAGGAAATTCCTTGATCAAGAGTGAGAATTGAAGAGATTATAACAGAAAATGTTTCATTGTCACCTAAGTATGTGTACTTCAGTTGATCAGGAAGGGGTTTAAGGTCTAACCCTGGGGATTGCTCAATCAAATAATTTGGTGGAAATTTTGATTCGACAGTAAGGGGTTCAAATGGAAGCGCAATTTCAATTTTGTTAGGCTCATCTTGAAACAATTTTTCGTATTGGGTCTTGCGTTCGTGGTGAAGGCCAACTGTTTCTTTATCAACATTTTCTTAAATGAAGCTAACTTCCAATGTTTGGTCATATGGTTCGTTCGGTTGATTTTCAAGATTGAAAATGTTAAGATCCAAAGTCATGTTTCCAAAAGAAATTTTCATCGAACCATTTCGACAAATGATTAAAGCATTTGAAGTAGCCAAGAAAGGTCGGTCTTAAATCAATGGAATTTTACTCGTTGGATTATTCACGGGTTGAGTCTCCAAAACGATGAAATCGACGGGGAATATGAATTGATTGATTTTGATGAGTACATCCTCGATATCTCCTATAGGCTTCTTTGTCGAACGATCGGCCAATTGAAGAGTTACTTTTGTCGGTTTTAGTTCACCCAAGCCAAGTTGCTGGTAAATGGAATAAGGAATCAAATTGACACTCGCAACAAAATCGAGTAAGCATTTGTTAACCGTTTTGTCTCCTATTGTGCATGAGATCATCGGACATCCAGGATCTTTGTATTTGACGATAATTGATTAGGAGAAGACTTCGCTAAGTCCGACAGCCATGAATTTTCTTGGGTACATGAGTGTGTCATTTTTGGGTACATAAGTTGTTGAGAAACTTAGCATAATTTGGGACTTGCTGAACGATATCAAGAAGCGGAATGTTTATTTGACTTGCTTAAAAATTTCCAACATCTTTTCCATTTAGTCAGAGTGTTTCTTGTGTCATAGATGATGTGGAAGTGGACCACGATACTCAGTAGGTGGATCTACTTGAGTAGGAGAAGAATTTGGATTGGAGTTTGATTCTATGTTTGGCTCAATGTTTTGTATAGATTTGCTGATCATTTTTGAAGAGTCGAGAGGGGTTTCCATTAAATCGATTGGATTACCGACTTGATTATCGATTTCGTTACTGGAACGCAAAGTTGTGATATCATTCATTTGGGTTATGTTGCTATCTTGAACAACATACGCTTGATTTGAATTCGTGTTTTGATTTCTAGGATTTGGTAAAGGCGGACTTAGGAATGTGCCTCGTTCATGTTCACTTACAGACGTGGCTAATTGACTCATTTTCATTTCAAGTTTAGAAATCGATTGGATCGTATTCTGCATGTACGAGGTTAACAAATTTTGCAAATAACTGTTTGATTAGAGGCTTTGAGTGGTTGCCTTAGCCAAAGTTTCAAGACTTTTATTAAGTGAACTTAATCGTTTATCATCTTGGGGAGCAAAAGATTGTTGTGGGTTGATTTTGAGGTGGACCTGCAAAATTTTATTGAAAACGATTGGTTTGGAAAGGAGGATTCGAAGCATTGTTCAAAAATGCTTGAAAATTGTGACGAACCAAATTCGTATTGGAATTATTTTGGTTCCAAGCAAAGTTCGGATGATTTCTCTAACCAGGATTGTATGTTGGAGAAAATGGGTCCTTTTTAACCCTGTTGAAAGCATTGAGTTGTTCTATCGAATTAGGACACTAATCAGCGATATGACTTGGATCGTTGCATTTATAACACATGGGTTCAAAAGCTTGGTTCGTTTGGTTGGATGAGAAAACGTTATCGAATTTATTAATCATTGCGTCAATTTTAGCTTCCAAAGCCAAAGATGATCCTATCGAGTGTGTGCTCGATCATGAGTAAATTGATTTTTCATTAGAACGTTCCTATTGGGACAATTTTTCAGCTAGGTTTTCATGAAATTGCCAAGCATCATCATGATGTTGGGTGAGAAAGTTGCCTTGGCACATCGATTCAAGCATGGTTTGTGAGCTATTTTCAAGTCCATCATAAAAGATTTGGCAAAGAGTCCATTTTTTGAAATTATGGTCTAGACATTTTACCAAAAGCTCTTCAAATCCTTCAAAACATTTTCCAAAAGGTTCACCTCTGAATTGATGAAAATTGACAATTTCATTTCGGATTTTAGTTGTTTTTTCCAAGGGGTAGAACTTTTTTAAGAAGGCTTTAACAAATTCTTCCCAAGTTTTGATTAAATTTGATGGTAAACCGTACAACCATTTTTCAGCATAATCAGTAAGAGCAAATGGAATTAATCGAAGTTTGATTCCGTCCTTACAAAGTTGTTGTAGTTTAATGGTTGCGCAAACTTGTTCGAATTTCGTTAGGAAAATGTATGGGTCATCATGTTCAAAATTGCCAAATTTTGGGAGCGTGGCAATATTGTTTGAATGAATTTCGAAATGGTTACCCGTTAAGGCGGCTAACATGATACAAGAAGGGATAGAAACTCCGGGAAAGATTCTATCCATGAGAGTTCGTGGGGAATTTTCATTTACCATTGTAGAAGGATCATTTGTTTGAGTTAAACGATTCGTAGAAAGGTCACGAGTCCAAGTAGTTGTTGTTGTGTCATGAGTCCAAGTACTCATGCACAAGAAAAAGTCAAGAAGAGAAGGAAGTGAGAATTGAAATTAAGAGAAAGAAGCAAGGTTTAGAAAATGAAGTGAGAAATTTTTTTTACATTTTTTTAAAGGGTAAAATATTTACCAAAAGGAATTTATTT
Source organism: Allium fistulosum (assembly GCA_030737815.1). Lineage (NCBI taxonomy): Eukaryota > Viridiplantae > Streptophyta > Magnoliopsida > Asparagales > Amaryllidaceae > Allium > Allium fistulosum. The sequence goes on along the minus strand of CM060905.1, from coordinate 873,405,411 downwards.
TTCAAAAGGAAGATTGATTTTTGTTTTTTTTATGAATTTTCAAAATCTTCTCTTTTTACAAGTTTTTGTTTTTGAAAAGGTCATATTTTTCTGGATTTTTGTTTTTCTAAAATAAAGAACTAACTCAAAAAAAATTTATTTTTTATTTTGATTGAAAATTTTTAAAGGAAAAGATTTTTTGGATTTTGGATTAAACAAGAACTAAGTTAAGTAAAATGTACAATTTTTTTTAGTTTTGGATTTTGATTTTTTTCTTTTTTTTAAGTATGCATGAACTATTGCAACTAAATGAATGAAAGGACTTAATTACAATTTTTTTGTCCTTATTAGCTCCTAACCCAAAATTGTATAATCACATTTTGTCTTAATTCAACAAAATAGTTCTCAGCCAGGTAACAGACAGGAGTTATCAATGTACCACGAATCACCGTAGCAATGCAACCGAAGGTTTAATTACCTTCAGAGAAGCAATCACTATAATATTTTTGAATCACCATAATTTTTATATATGATTATTGCTCTACCGTAACCTAGACATCAAGAATATAAATTGTCGAAAGAAGACAACTTGTCAAGATACAATTAAGCTCAAGATGAGTTCATGATTCCCTTAACTCTGAAGTCTAACCGTTATTATTAGCAAATTCTATGATGATATGCAATTTATGGGCCAAGGAAGGGGTGATGAAATCCCCCACCTTATGTGGATTTGGGTATTACCCTTAAAAAAGAAAATAAGATATTATGAATGCAAAACAGAAATTAAACATGAATTAACAATGCAACTACGAATGAGATTTGTTTTTGAAATTTTTTTAAAAAAAAGTGCAAGCAACCAACAATGCAAACTGAAAAATAAAAACACGAGATAAGTGCACAATACCAGAGCGTGCAGAATTATTAGCAATTTATTTTAAAGCAGCGATTTTTTTAAACAACCAATTTATTTTAGCAAGTGAAGCAAGCAAGCAATTATCTGCGTTGGCAACCTGAAATTATGAACAAGATAGATTTTTTTGTATATTTTTTTATATATCAAAGAAGAAACTTAAAACAAATGAAACCAATTTCAGTTGCCAAATGAAATTTAAAACTACTCATTTTTTTTTAAATTTTTGATAGAATAAAACAAAAACAAAGGAAAGCTCTCTTTTTTTGAAATAAAAAAAACTCAAAACAACCTATGTTTAATATTAGACTCCAAAAACAAAACCTTACCCAAACTTCTTTAAACTAGCTTAACACTTCGTTTAATTTGGTAAACCCAAAAAACCATTTTAACATTTCATTTTATTAAACAAAGAATACTCAAATCCCAGAAATAAAAATAAAAAAAACTCAAAATCTAAATTGAAGGATTATGGAGGTAGCGTTTTGGGTTTTGAGAGGTTAGCGAGGTTGCGAGGTTGCAGTTAAGAGGATTAGCAGTGATCGATTGATTCGATTGTGGTTTATTTTTGGGTTATTGGATTTGAGACTTTTGGTGGATGGTAGCGATTTCGAGTTTGATATATGGTTGTGGGTGAAATTTGCAGTGAAGCATATGAAGGCGAGGGTATTGGTGGCAGAAGTTATTGTGTTGGTGATGGTGCACTAATTGTTATATGGTATGCAGGAGTCTTTGTTGTAGTTTGTTGACAGTTATAGGTGACAGTGAAGAGGATGTTATAGGTGGTTGTTTGGGTGGTGTTTTGGCAGTGGGGTTGGTTTTGATGATGAAGCTAGTTTAGGATGAATTGCAGTGATGATGGTGATGGGAGCGTGAAGTATGGTAATGGTGATTAAGGCTAGTTGCTGATGGACTTAATGGAAGAGGGATGGTAACTGGTTTGTGGAATCAAGGATGGTTATGCACTTAGACGTTGATGCAGCAGTATAACAGTGGAGTGGCAAGTATGGCAGTGGAGTAGTGGTAGTGTGGATGATTATGCATAGATTGATGTATATGCATTGTAAATGTATGGGTTGAATGGTGAAGAGGGTGACAAAGATGCGCAGAGAGAATGCAGAGGTTAGGTGTTTGGGGAGGGGTGGAGCAGTGAGTTGTGGAAATGAACTGACAGCAGTGGGAGATGAACTGAGCTAAGAGAGAGGTGAAGTTGCAGAGATGGCAGTGCAAAAGTTGATTGAGATGATGTTGGAGGATGGAGTTGCAGGGTTGTGGTTGTAATGGCTTTGGACAGTTGCTGCAGCAGTGTTGTTGTGGTGAGGAGAAGGATGGATGATGCTTAGGCCAGTAGTTGATGTGCACAGAGAAATTTATGTGCACAGAAGTGTTTGTAACATTGTATGTTATGGTATGAAAGGAGAGGCAGAGATGAGGAAGTGAGTATGTGTGGCAGTATTTTTTTTAATTATGTTTGTGGAAGTGAAGGTTGAAGAAGTTTAGAGATGGAAGCAAGTTTTGATGTTGTTTGGTGATGGTGTGACAGAGTTAAGGTTGTGTGGAGTTGATGGGTTAAAGGGACGACGCACAGTGAACGAAGAAGAGGAGCAGAGGTAGTGGGAATGCAGATGGATGGTGTGAATAGAGATGAGGGGCACTGGGTTGTTTAAAGAATTAATATGAAGTGGAGTATGTTGTTGTAGGAAGTGTGTTAAACAAAAAAATAAATTGTAATGAATGCAAAAATGTGAAGTAATAAAGAAAAAATTGTAATGAAAAAAATGAAATGGAATATATTTTTTTCTTTTGGAAATGAACTTGTGTATATTTTTTTCTAAAAAATATATGCAAATGCAAATGAAATAAGAAAAGCAACAAGCATACAAACAAAATGAAAACAAAAAAATTCACACAAACATTCAACATTAATTTATTTATTTTTAAATGCAACTCAACACAAAAAATGAACACACAATAAAATCAAATAAAAATAATTCAAAGAGCAAAATTAAAATCAAATCTATTCCTCGGCAACGGCGCCAAAAATTGTTTGACGGCGAATTTTCTATGGGTTAGAAAATCGCCGAAAAATGTAGTAATAAAATAACCACAAGCGCATGGCGTACAATTTTAGTACATGGCGAGTACGGGTCGATCCGTAGGGAATTGAATTGATTTTAAATTCTATTCAATCAAATTAACCCAAATTTGTAGGTTTGTTTAAACTAAGAAAAATAGAGAAAGTTAAATTAGAACAAAAGTGATTATGTATAGGTGATTAGAAGACAATTTAGAAGCAAATTCACTATCATATTTTTACATAAATCAACACAAAAACAATCTATGATCTCTCTATTTTGACCTAAGTATAATTAGTGATGTATTTATCATAAGTATGGTTTATTTATGTTATTTATTAACATAACTTAAACCATCAAACTTTAATACAACAACTAAAAGCAATTATCAACTCTTATGAAAATGAACATGAAACTAAAACAAAATCTATTTTAAGCATGATCTATTTACTATTTTTGATTAGTAACATAGATCAACAAATTTTGTTTCTATTTTAATTCCAAGGTCCAAACCACTTAGTAGATGATAATGTAAATCTTGGATTAAGCATAGCCCATTTATGATTACAACATAGGCTATCAAATTCCCCGATAAACTTACATCATAATCCAACTCTTCATGAAGCATTAAAAAGAGATCATAAACAATAGAATATGTTGAATTTACAAAATTTTAGAGTGCTTCATCACCTTTAAATTGAAGGGGTTTAGCTTCTCATTTATGTTATCATTTCAACACATGTAAATTTCAACATAGAATAAACAAAATAAAGTACAAGATAATTAAAACAAAAGGAGAATTAAACTACTTGTATAAATTAAATCTAAGCTACTTGCATTGAAATCTACTAACATAAGAGAAAAGAAATTATTTAAATAAGTGGAAATTGGTGTGAAGGGCCTAATTATACGGCCCAATTTTTTTCTAGGACACGGGTTTGAAATTATTATTTTCCAGGACAAATATCTAGGCGGCGTGGGTCTTCATCTTCTCAAACGACGTTCGTATCTTCTGAAATCTAGTGCTGGTGGAAATTAGGCAAAATTAGGCCATCATTTCTTTTGCAATCAAAGCGCTCGTTGATTTTTTTGGAAAAATTTAGGCGTTAGTTTCTTCTGAAATCAAATTCGACTTTAACTGTGGGAAATCGTGAGGCGATTTTCTTCATTTGGATAGGCTAATCGATTTTCTCTATTGGATTGCTTGTTCTTTGGTGAGTCTCGATTTTATTTGGTATTTTTCATTGTCAATTCGATGTTTTATGATGTTCATGATGTTATTGTATATTTCTTATCAGGGGAGGCGGTTTTGATCTATTGGAGGAAGGTTTTGTTTGATGTAGTTGGAATAATGGCCTTTGAATGGTATTCTTTTATTCTGATAACACAAGCACTGTGTATTTAGCCTGGTTGCATCATTCACTTTAGATTATGATTTTAGTATTTAGACTATCACTTCAGATTTGGTTTGAGCAATCAAAGCAGTTATTTTTGTTAGTCAATTCTGTTTGTACTCACTTTGGGTATGAAATTGGATCTGAAATAATATTAGTTGACGTTGTTTGTTCTTTAGTTCTTGGTGATTTGTGATCTGTAAAAGATAAATTGTTTTATCTTTTTTCGAAAAGTGGGATAGAAAATGATTTGTTATGAGGTATTTTATGCTATTAGTTTCTAATTAAGATCAGTTTCACATAGTTATTTTTTTTGTTTACATTTTTTTGCAGGTGTGATTCATCTGTTATAGTTGTGTTTGATTTCAATAACAATTGTTTTAGTGCTCATTTTGGATTGGATGCTTCTATTTCTTCTGTTAGGAATAGGATTTGCGAGGAGTGGAATAATTTTAGTCCATTATGCTTTGATATTTTTTATATTCGAGAATCAAAGACTACCTTTGTTGAAACAGATAGTGATCTTCAAGCTGTATTGTGTTTGTCTTGGTTTAAAAAGGAATAATTTTTGGTATTTTTTCTACGGTTGAAGAATGATTCAAAGGATAATTTTGTTGGTGAAAGTAGCAAGTCTGGTTCAGTAGTTGGTGGTGAGTCAAGTAATAATATGTTAGGTTATGATGATGATTTAGATTTTGGTTTTACTCAACAAAAGGATTTACATGAGTTGTTGAAGAAGAATTCAAATATGGAATTTTTTACTGGGGTTGGTCAACAGTTTGATTCTGGTATTGGATTCCGTAGAACAGTTAGTGCTTATTGTTTGAAGAATGGGTTTAAAGTACAATATATTAAGAATTATAAAGAACGATTGACAGTTCGATGTGCTATAGCTAGTTGTCCTTTTAGGATTCATGCTTCTTGCAAACTGAAGCAATTGGACCAACTGTTTGTTAAAAACATTCAACTGATTCATACTTGTGGTGGTGGATTTCGTTCGCTTGGTAGTCCAACTATTAATAGTTCTCTTGTGAAAAGTTTAATCATCAATCAAATTCGTGATGAGCTAAAAAGAAAAACCAAGGATATCATTAAAAGTTTTAGAAGAGATTATGATGTGGAGCTGAGCTATTATTTTGCTTATAAGGGTAAGAAATTGGCTATGAATGATATTTACGGTGATGAAATGAAATCTTACAATGAATTAGTTTGGTATTTGAAGGCATTGGAAAGAAATAACCCGAATAGTTATTCAAGTATGGATGTGGATTCTGACACTAATCAATTTGATAGAGTTTTTGTATGTTAGGAGGCATGTATATTTGGATTCAGCTATTGTCGTCCTATGGTGTTTTTAGATGCTACCTTTTTGAAAGGGCGAAGTGGTATTTTGATGGCTGCCACTGCAAAAAATGGGAATCAAAGTACTGATTTTGATCTTTTTTTTTGCTGTTGTATTTACTTTGTACTGTTTGCATTAGTTCCTTGTTATAAATTTATGTAACATAGTACTGTTTCTTTAAGTGATTGTTCTAGTGAATTTTGTTGTGTACATACTGCATTTTGTTCAAGTGATTAGTCTACTGTTATATATACTGTTTCAAATGTAGTGCATTTGGTTGTTTCAAATGTAGTAATATCCAGTTCAATTCATTATAGATTCTTTTGCGTTAGGGATTAGCATGTGAAATTATTGCAGAAATGAATTCAGACTCACAATTTAGTTCTACTGAAAATTAACGATGATTAATGTTGGTTGTTTTTTTTCTTGATAGATACATAATTTAGATGTTCTATTTTTTCAGTTTAGCCACCAAATGTCATGATACCTACTGCTTATACTGGATTCACCAGAATTTGTTATATTTCAAACGATAAATGCATATATGTTTTTATCTTTAACATCTTCAATCTAGTTGCACTAGTTACAAAGTAGGTACAATTGTTCAATGTACAACCATGCTCCTTATTATTGTAAATTTGATCCAAAACAAACACTGTAAAAGATTTAATGTTCTTTAATTTGATGTACAAAATGTTACTGTATACAGGAGTTAAAAAAGATAAATGCATTTATCTTTTAAGATAAAGAATTAAATAACATATTAAGCCGTACTTATATATCATAGTTACTACTACATGTTAAACATATTTATCATTTTTCTCATTATTTGAAGTTCTTACATAAGGTATACAAATGATTTAAACAGCATATAGAAAAGATAAAAGCATATATGTTTTAGAAGTTCGAATATAAGTCTTTGTATTGTATGCATGAATTATGTATCATATTTTTGCAATTTTTACCCTTCCTGCGTAGACTACACATTCAAGTAGCAAAATTTAAAAAAGAAAAGAAAAAAGGATGAATTGCCTCTAGCAAATTTATTTTTCCTTTTTTATTTGGCCCGAGGGCATAATGTTCATGTGATTGTCTACTATTAGATAATACAGTTTCAAATATAGTGCATTTTGTTGTTTCAAATATAATACATAAACAGTGAATTATTATTATTATTTTTTCCAGGTTTTTTCCCATTAGCAATGGCTCTTATTCCCAAAGAAAATGAAGAGTGTTGGAGTTGGTTTTTAAAACACCTAAAGAATGCTCTTTGTTGTGATAGAATATTAACTTTTTTAAGTGATAGACACTAGGGTTTATTATTAAGTATTCCAAAAAAATTTCAAAATAGTCATCATTCTTATTGTTTGCATCATATGCAAAATAATATTGTTAGTATTGTGAAAAGTGGAAGGGGTGTTTGGGTAGCTCATTTACTTGAGCGTTGTGTTATAGCTTCTAATCATCATGAGTTTGAAAAAGCCATGTCCAAGTACAAAGAAATTGGAGGTGCCAAAGCTATAGAGTACTTGAATGATAAACCATATGATCATTGGGTCAATTTGTTTTTTTCCGAGGAAGCGATATGGTGAAAATAAGTCCAATGTAGCTAAGAGTTTTAATTCTTGGATTTTAGATAAAAGAAGTTTGCCTGTTACTGCTTGTCTTGATGGAATTAGGGTAAAACTTATGATGCAAATGTCTAATCGTAGAGAAGAGGCATCAAAGTGGACTAGTGTGCTATGTCCAAAAATGGAAGCTCGTTTGTTGAAATTGAAGGAAGAAGGATTTGGGTGGAGTGTTTCTAAATCATCTAGGTATGTATTTCTATTTTTTTACATGATGTTCACATTTTCTGAAAAATGATAAATGGATTTATCTTTTTTCAACTTGCTATGTAGACTGTGTTATGATTTCATTTTGTTGGTGTCGCTTGCTACATATTTTCTCTTTGTCTGCATTGAGGCTTATGATAATATGAATAATGTAAGGACCAAGTAATATAAAGCAAGTATCATTGTAGTGTTTTATTTTTGAGATTTTGTTATGGTAAAAACTAATGTTGTGCATAGAAGTATGATGCATTAGTGTGTCTGCATAGGGTTTATTCACATGCATGAGTGTTTTATTTTTGACAGTATTTATGGTTTTTGGTCTAACTAAAAAGCTGTGACAAGATATTTTCAAGTTTGTAAATTTAAAGATTAACAGTAAATATATAATGGAAATATTGAGCAATGCTCACATGCAGAATTCATGAGCAAACATACATTATCTTTTTTTTTCTTCCCTTATAGCATAGCTTCTGTGATCTTTAAGAATATGAACAGTATGACCGTTGTTAATTGTTTTGGTTTATGAGTCTTATTTTTTACTATTAGTTCACTGCACATGAATTGGGTCTTATTTATTATATAGATTAGAGAGAATATATATAGTGCTGATAATCCTTTTTTGGAAATGCAATCTGTTTATATATTTTAACTGTTTTTAATTTTAAATTTTGTAGGTATATTTTTGAAGTTCATTCTCCAACATCTCAAAAGGTTGATCTTAAAAATCGCATTTGCAGCTGCAATCAATGGAAAGTGACATGTTTTCTTTGTGCACATGCTTTGAAGTATTTCTTTAACCAGAAATTCTGTTTATGAATATATTGAGAATTACTTTACTGTTGAGTATTATCGAGCTTCGTATTCACATTTGATCAATCTTATTCCAACTTTTGATAAGGAAGAAATTGAAGCTGAAGAATCATCTATTGTTCTTCCTCCTAAGCCTGTTCATGGAGCTGGTAAGCCTTGGATGAATAGGATTGAAGGGGCTGATTTTCATGCTAAGCAAAACAGATGTCCGAAATTGTTCCCTCTTCATCTGAGTTTGTTAGTTGTTCTTTTTCAGAAATTTGTGAGGTTTGCTGTGTTGGTTCAGCTTCATCCTACATTCATGAAAATAATATCATTAATTGGGATCCTACATTTATTTCTGCATATTCATGAAGACAATATCATTCTGCTCAAGAATCATAATGCACATAAATCAAAGCAATATTATCAAAGAATATCGTACTGCATAATAGTCTGTATAAAAAGATAATATGGTTTATCTTTTTAATTATTTTGTATTTTCTTGGGATTAAGATATTTTTTGTCAATGAAGAATTGTTAAGTAGTTTGTATATAGTAGTGTTAATAATGTAGAAGCTAGTGAATAAAATGCTAAAAATATGGTCCATAAAAATATGCTGCAAATTCAACGGTGCCCTTAAACCCTATTGATTATAGAGGGATTTACATTTCCAATAAGCTTTGACAGTTAACATATATAAAAAATAAGTAACTATGTAGTAGTACATTGGCATATCTTTTGATATTCATAAACAACTAAAAGCATTTAGTTATAATTTATTATGTAATTAAGTTGTTTTTACAAAAACATAAATGCTTTTATCATTTTTATGCAAGCTTTAAATCAAGTTCATATGGTATGTAATAATTGTAAATAATGAATAAAACAACAAACTTGTTTAATATTTACCATTGTTTTTCAAATGTAAGTAGAGCTAAACATCTAATTAAATCCCATACAGATAAAGCTAAATTTGTTTATCTTTTTTCAGTAGTTGAATACAGTAACATGTTCATATGGTATGAAACAAATTTAAATAATGAATAAAATTTGAAACTAGTTTAACATGTATAGCTTGTTTCAAATATAACTAATGCTAAACATGTAATTAAATATAACTAATGTTAAACATGTATAACTTGTTTAACATGTATCGCTGTTTTTAAAATATAAGTAAAGCTAAACATCTAATTAAGTCCTACACAGATGAAGCTAAATGTGCTTATCTTTCTTCAACAGTTAAATACAGTAAAATGTTCATATGGTATGTAACAATTCAACATGTAATTAAATATTATTGTATACATAATTAAGGAAAAAAAAGTTACCAACTATGTTAGTGATAAAGATTTGTGTTGACTGTGTTCATCACAAAATGGACTAGATATTGGTCTAATGTTTATACACTGTTTTCCGTTGTTAATGAAGATGCATGTAGCTTCTTCAATAAAAACTTTTGTTTTTCTTGATCTTGTCTGCATTGGTATCCTATATGAATATTATCATGTGTAATAATATGTTAGTAAGAATGAAGAGTTATACATATATGCATTACTGACTATGAAATCATGTATAGTTTATTATCTAATTAAATCGTTTTGTATAAAAACATAAATGCTTTTATCTTGTTTAAGTAGGGTGTAAATTTGCTGTATATCTTTTGTAATAACTTTTAAATCATGAAAAAAAATGGCAAACATGTATAACATATACTAGTCACTATTTAAGATAACTAAGGCTTAAGTTGATTTGAACCAATTATAGTAAAAGATAAATATGTTTATCTTTCGTAGCTATTGAACATAGGAACATTACAACATAACTATGTTTACACAATACATACAATTTTTGAAGTACTGAAGTTAAAATTACGTTAAAGCAACTCAAAGATAAACAAACATGTTAAATCCATTACATTCTTATATTAAATCATTTAGATTAAAAGATAAATAGATTTATCTTTTTAAGCTGATGATATGAACAGTTTTAGATCACGTTAAACCATTACAAAAACAACAAACACCTTACATGCATTACAAAAACTGTTATATATAAACACAATCAATAGAACTTATTTCTTACTTGTTCAAACACAAGCAAAAACAACCCATAAAGAGCAAAGAAAATCAATCAGTGAATGACTACTTACTTCAGCTAAAAAAGACAATCGATATATAGCAAAAAAACAATCGATGAACAACAAACAACAAAGATAAACAAGTATTTACTTGTTCAGCAACTAGTGAATAGAAATCACGTCTTGCAACTAGTGAATAGAAATCACATCTTAGTTTCTTCAGCTGAAGAAAGGTGAGGCGATTAACAATTTGCTTGTTCAGCTGAAGAAAAGTGAATCAATCGATATATAGCAAACAACAGAAATAAACAACTACTTACTTGTTCAGCTGAGAAAAGTTAGGCGGTACGATTTCTTCAGCCAATCGATAATCCAACTGAGGCGATTTTGTTTCTAAGCTCTAGTTTTGTTTTTCATTTGGAGGTCTGGCGGCAGATATGGATTAGCGAGAAGTAGTGGGTTTATTTTCGACCCGTGTCCTGGAAACTAATTTTTTTGAACACGTGTCCTAGACAATAATTAGTTGATCGTAATAGGCCCTTATAGTGAAATTCCCCTTTAAATAAAATAAGAAAGAAATAAAAGCAAGTAGAAAAAGAAGAAGGGGCTTAGGAAGCCATTTTATTTCCCTTTTAATTTGTGGCTACAACTCATATAATATGATAAGAAGATAAAACTCCATTACATGAATGTAAGGGGGTTATTTATACATGCCTAAAACCCTAATCCATATTTTAGGGAGCTACCCAAATTGCCCCTTGGGAAGTGTAACCTCCAAGTAATTGTTAGCATGAAATTAATCCCTACTAATATACTTATAAACCTTCATGAACATGTGTTTTTAATCTCCATTAGCTCCTAATTGTGGTCCATGGGTTAGTGGGTAGGTGGGTTCCTCCATGATTACATTAATTCATTTATTTCATCTCTTTGGCTTCCTTCTCTTTTGCATGCATGCTTACATGAAACCACTTCCAAGTTGAATCCAAATTCATACAAAACAACATAAAAATGTGCAAGTAAATTTTCTCAAATTAAATCATACACAAAATTATCGTTTTGCCCCATGTAGATGCATGAATGTTGACTTGAAAGCATTTTTGAAATTTGGTTTTAAACATGTAAAACACCCAATTATGACATTTATTTAAAATAAAAGTAGATTAAATATGGAAGTAAAAATATTCACATTTACGTGCACATTAGAGATAGTTGCTTGATTTTAAGAGGTGGGGTTCTGTCGCAGCGGAGTGATGAAATTTTTCGATCATCTCAAATTTTTCAGCAATGGGATGGTCGAGGGGTGAAGTGGCGGTGATTGGGAGGAGTGTTGTGTCGAGGTCGAGGCATTGGTGGCGGTCGGTGATGAAGCGATGGTCGGAATTGGTCAGTAGAGCTCAAGTTAGGGTTTGGCCTTTTTTTCATTCAGATGCGATGCCGCAAGCGGTGGAGGAGACTATCTGGCCGATGGTTGGAGCGAAGGTATTATAGGCTATTGTGGAGCTGATGGAGATGGTGGTATGGGTTGTAGTTGGTCAAGGTGACAGTGGTATGTAGTTGTTTAAGCGACTTATTTTCCTGTGCATGAATTCAAATTAAGGAGGAGAGTGGGAATTTTATTAGGGGCACTGGAGACGAAGCGATGGGGTGCAATTGATCGAGCTCATCAAGGGAAGTTCATTGGCGGTCATGGTTCATGGATAGGGTGGTTGGCCAGGGTGTGCACATGCACGGACACGGGTATAGGAGATGGGTTTTGGAATCGAATTGGGGAAGTGATTTGGGGGATAAGCACTGTGCATGCAGGTTTGGGATTGGATCGGTGATGTTGAATTTGGGTTGGGCCGTGTGGAGATGTTGGGTAAGAAACTATTTTAGTTATTTTGTTTAATATATTAACTAAATGCATTGAAGTGAAAATTGGATATCTTGCTCTATTAAATCCGTTTGATCCGTGAATTTTTGTGTTAGATCTATATTGATGAGTACGACAGTATGATATAGATAGTTGATAGTTTTAATAAAGTATAAATTAATGATAAATTAATAGTGGTAGAATACAATTACGTTGATTTAAATAATTGCGTAGTTAGATAATTTTATTTCATTACTGACATTCAATTAGCAGAATAAAACATCGTTCTTCTATATAAAAATTAAATATATTATTTTAGACATCTGTTTAGTAGAATAAACTTCCATTCTGCCATCATATTAATTGGAACAGTTATTTATATGCCTGTTGATTTATTTTGGGAAATGATGTGTTGACCATTGGTTGTTAACTATGAATTTGATTTACATATATGCCTGCTTGTGTAAATACTAGTATTGACTTGGAAAGAGAATTAAAAATAAATGGTAGCTTGTATAAGTACCATAATGGTCATTGAGCCTCTTTCCGAATTTGAAAAGCTCTGGATTTAAATTAACTTCCATTTCATACCAATTTGAGGTAAGTGTTTATATAATTATAAATGATTTTAATTATATTATTAATGTTTTTTAAAGTATTTATTTAACGACCCGTATTTTTACGGATCAAAACATCGTAAAACAGTTGACATTTGTTCGCATTATTGATAAGTCGTCCAGAGTCTAAGTCTTAGGTCGTAGGAGAGTTTGGAGCGACCTAAGGAAGTGGGCGAGTTAAGGAGTGGACGACCTAGGGAAGTGGAGCGACCTAAGGGAATTGGCGACCTAAGGATTTAGTGATAGGTCGTATAGTAGTTAGGTCGTGTGGTGGCTTAGGTCGTGGGATAGGTTAGGTCGGTTGGAGCGACCTATAGAAAGTTAGCGACCTAAGGTAGAGAGCGACCTAAGAGGGTTAGCGACCTAAGGTAGAGAGCGACCTAAGAGGGTTAGCGACCTATAGGAAGTTGCCGACCTAAGAGAGTTAGCGACCTATATGAGTTAGCGACCTATAGGAGTTAGCGACCTATAGGAGTTAGCGACCTAGTAGTTAGGTCGTAGACGACCTAAGGAGCTGTGTTGAGTTAGGTCGTAGACGACCTAAGTTAGTTAGGTCGTGGGTTTCTATGTGTGTTAGGTCGCGTATGTGTTAGGTCGTAGGTCGCGAGGAAGCGTGTGTGTGTTAGGTCGTAGGTCACGAGGAAGCGTGTGTGTGTTAGGTCGTAGGTCGCGAGGAAGCGTGTGTGTGTTAGGTCGCAGGTTTGTTAGGTCGTAGGTCGCGGATGCGCGTAGGTCGTTGGATCTGTTAGGTCGCGGATGCGCGTAGGTCGTTGGATCTGTTAGGTCGTATGGATGCGCATTCGTTAGGTCGCTTGGGTACGCTGATGCGCTAAGTCGTTAGGTCGTAGAAGCGCATCTGGTTAGGTCGTATGAGTGCGCATATGTTAAGTCGTTAGGTCGTAGAGGCTTGGGGGCTGTTAGGTCGTAGGGTTTTTAGGTCGTGGACGACCTAACTCCGACTGAACGACCTAAGGTGGATTTCAGCCTATAAATAGGAGAGTTCTACTTCATTTTTGGGATCCGGATTTCGAAGCGACGAAGTGCTGCCATTTTGAGAGCTCGACTTCTACACTTCTTCACTTCTTTTCTCCACTCTAATCTAGTGATTCCTTCCATCCAAATCAAAGATCAAATCGAAGATCCAAGAGCTTAGATTGAAGATCTTCATCCATCGAAGAGAGATTTCATCGTTTGAAGCGGATTTGTGATAGATCGAGTTAGATCCTTCGCTGTCCAGATCTGAAGTGTGTTGCTTTTGGGTTGTTTAGGTGATTTGGTGAGTGGTGATTATCTCTCACACGGATCCAAAGGAGTATATCGGATCGTTGGCTTGATTTTGTGTTAAAGTAGTGATTTCCATGCATTTTCCTAATCCTAAGTATAGATCCATATAGATCCATTGTTCATAATGATTTGGCATCCATTTTACTACATGTTAACCTATGCAAGTTCATTCATCAAGATTATAGAGATATTGCTCATGTTTTTATGCTTGTTAGACTTTTGACTCTTTAATTACGAAATTGCCATCATTGTTATAATTGTCTATTTAGATCATATTTGAATGCTTGTTTACTTGGATTAATGTTTGATTTGGTTGATTGCTATGAATTAGATGATTGATGATTTGATTTAGACAAGATGGTCAAAGATGATTCAAAAGCTAAGGGAAAGGCTCTTGAATTGGAAAAGCTGCTCGTGGCATATGTAGCGGATGATGAAGCTCATATGGATAGATTGGATGATGATGTTGAGATGAAGCTTTGCTATGATGATGATGAGGCAAAGTATGATATGAGATAGCCTTGGTCTAATCCAGACGGGATCATTCCAAGCAGATTGATAACTCGGTGATATGGTTCGAGTTTGAGGATAATGGTTTGCTCGAGAGGTGCTTGAGCTAGTATGGAAATAGTCGTCGAGGAGGATGACTAGAAGGCTGAGATATCATCGTTGTTGAAGGTTCTAGCATGCTCAAAGCAAGAGTACGTTGGGCAGATTCGATAGTCCCTGAAGGCTACTGATTGGTAGTCAAGTACTCTGGGCAGATTCGATAGTCCTAGGCACGGGTCACGATGACGTGCGGAGTTATGTCTAGAACCGGGGTTTCCATTAGCCCTTGACGGACGGATGAAATAAAGAGCCGGTCATTTAATTAACGATGATATCAAAGCAATGATAACAGTGATAGCCAGAGTCATGGATGTTTGGTTGTATCATCATTCGGTCTCAAGAGCGGTATTTTCTAGGTGCTTATCTGATCTTGGTTTAGGCCTTGGGGGTTTGTACTTGGAAAACATCGCCCTTGACTCGAGTGATAATTGCTTTACTTTAAATTGTATGCTCTACTATGTTTGCTTCTGCTTAGTGTGTGTCTGGGGGCTATCACTGTAGAAAGAGGTGGAGTGGGAGGGTTGTATTCCTATTCCTTTTCCTTTATGCTCTTTTGGTATGTTGTTAGTTAATTTACCGCTCACTAAGACTATTGTCTGACTCAAGGCTTTATGTTTTTAACTCTTATTGCCTTGGGCTGTTCGTCCATTTTGGGATGGGCAGACTAGGTAGCAGGTGACAGGTGCTGCTCTTGCTTTCCACGGTGCTGATATCGAAGACGAGCTGGAGGCTTGCATATTATCTTCTTACTATATGTACTGGGTGTTCCGCTGTTTGTATATTCTCTGAGTGTTATGTAGTGAGGCTTGATGTATTGGCTATTCAGATGTTTGTATTCAACTATTATGAAGTTTTATTGATGAGATTCTATTATGTGAAGCTTCACTATGTATATATTTTATTGTATTTTGTCCATGCGCTGTGAGTAATACGATAGATTCGGCTATTTTAATTTACCCTGACAATCGTCCATGGCTGCCTGGCACATTTTACAGCGCATTATCTCTAGGTTCAGTGCAGGAGTCGTGGCGGTCGTCATATTTGGTATCAGAGCTTTGGTTAATCGATTTTACCCAACGCTCGCTGACATAACTACGTATGAGAGACGTAACTGTATTTTGATGGATGATTACTATATATAATATAGTAGTTTATAATGATTTAGATTCCTTATGTAGTTGTTTCGCGAGATGTATTAATCATTCCTTTTTGTAGATATTAAGAATGAGTCGAAGAGGGAGACCAGCTGCTAGGGAAGGCCGTGCTACTGAAGGGGCTGTTGATTATGCTGCTATGTTCGAAGCTATGATGACTTCGATCATGAGAAGGATGCCAGCTCCGGGGCCATCGGTGGATGTTGGAGTTCAAGTTCAAACTCCAAGACCGGTGGATTTTGCTAAGCTGTGTAAGGACTACACTGCTCTTGGAGGGAAGGTTTTCTTGGGAACAGATCCAACCATTGAAGTCCAGAGATGGATAGATGCTTGTAGAAGGATTTTTGGTGATTTGGGAATTGAGGATGCAACTAAGAGGAAGTTAGCATCAAGACAGCTTCAAGGAAGAGATTACTTGGGAGCAATTCCAAGTCAGATTTGAAGCTAAGTTCATTTCTACGGCCCAGAAGTCTGTTCTGTTCAAGAAGTTTGTGGAGCTCAAGCAAAATGGAAGACCAGTTCTTGAGTATGTTTCTGAGTTTGAAGCTTTGTCCAAGTATGCCCGGTCGTATATTGAATCTTCGTATCAGAAGAATGAGAAGTTTGTGACAGGCTTGGACAGTTATCTTGGGAGGCAGTTGGTGGATCATTTGGACGATCCATTTGAGAAGCTTGTAGAGAAGGCTCTCAGGCATGAGAATCTGTTTCCTCAAGAGGGATCTGTTGTTGCTGTGACCAAGGAGGAGTCTAGACCACAGCAGGGTGGAAACAAGAAGTGGAAGCAGCAGCAACAAAAGGGTAAGGATGGCCAGAAGAAGCCGAAGGGTGAAGTGACTTGCTTCAATTGTCAACAGAAGGGCCATTTCTCCAGGGATTGCAAGAATCCAAAGGTGCCGGTGAAGTGTCACAACTGTGACAAGCCGGGGCATGTTAAAAGGAATTGTCCAGAACCGAGGAGGGACAAGCAGATTGTGCAAGCTTATGCTTTGGGAGCTGTTCCATCATCTTCGAAAGCTCCTACCGCTGAAGAGAAGAGAAAGAGTGTGGTGGTTCAGGGTACTCTTTCCATTTGTGGTGTTCCAGTTAGAGTGTTATCTGATACTGGGGCGTCGCATTCTTTTGTTTGTAGTGAACTTGTAGGCCGGTTGGGTTTAGAACCGGATATTGTTGATAGGCCATTGGTTGTGACTAATCCAGTTGGGGGTTCGTCTTGTTTATGTATGTTATGCCGTGGTCTGATTGTATCGAGTCATGATTGCTCTTTTGTTTGTGATTGTTTTGTTCTGAACTTTGCGAGGTTTGGAATTATTTTGGGTATGGACTGGCTTAGGAAGTATGCGGCAAAGGTTGATTGTGAGAGGTTGGAGGTGGCAGTCAAGAATGTGGAGGGGTGAAAGATTGTGATACGATGTAAGCATGAAGAAGGCGTCTTCATGAGCTTCATGTATTCGCTGGTTGTTCCACGGGATGGACTATCATCGTTGCCAATCGCTAATGGATTTGAGGATGTCTTTGACGAGGTCAAAGGGTTACCGCCGCATAGAGAGATCGAGTTTCGTATAGATCTAGTTGAAGGAGCCAGACCTGTTGTGATGCCTCTTAGGCGGATGGCGCCTAGGGAGCAGCAAGAGTTGAGGGTGCAGGTTGATGATCTTTTACAGAAAGGATTCATTTGGCGTAGTGTGTCCGAATGGGGTGCACCAGTTGTGTTTGCAACCAAGGCGGATGGGTCGTTGAGGTTGTGTGTGGATTATCGTGAGCAGAATAAGGTGACTAAGAAGAACAAGTATCCATTGCCGAGAATAGATGACTTGTTTGATCAGCTTCACGAAGCTAAGGTGTTTTCTCAGATGGATTTGGCAACGGGATTTCACCAGTTAAGAGTGGCTAAGGATAGTGTGCCGAAGACTGCTTTTCGGACACCATCTGGTTTCTTTGAGTGGCTGGTAATGTCGTTTGGATTGACTAATGCGCCAGCATATTTTGTGGATCTTATGAATAGAGTGTTCAGAGATCAGTTGAGCAAGTTCGTGCTAGTGTTCGTGGATGATATTCTGATTTATTACAGAACTGAAGAAGAGCACAAGACGCACTTACGTATTGTTTTGGAAATCTTACGGAAACATCAGCTGAAGGCTAAGTTTTCGAAGTGTCACTTCTGGAAAAGCGAAGTGAGGTTCTTAGGCCATATTATTTCTGGAAATGGAATAACGGTTGATCCCGCTAAGGTGGCAGCAATCCAGGATTAGGTTAGACCTAAGAATGCATCTGATGTGAGAAGTTTTCTTGGATTAGCAGGATATTATCGACGGTTTATCAAAGACTTCTCCAAGGTAGCTGCACCGTTAACAGGATTGACGAAAAAGAACCAAGTGTTCATATGGGATGATAAGTGTGAGCAAGCTTTCGGAATCCTGAAGGAGCGATTGACAAGTGCTCCAGTTTTGACTATTCCAAGTGGGAATGATGAGATGGTGGTTTACACCGACGCATGTGGTACTAGACTTGGAGCAGTGCTGATGCAGAAGGATAAAGTTGTTGCGTATGCCAGTCGACAACTGAAGCCGCATGAAAGGAATTACCCGACTCATGATTTGGAATTAGCGGCGATTGTTTTTGCTCTGAAGATGTGGAGACATTATCTATTGGGAGTTCGATTCGAGTTGTTTACAGATCATAAGTCGTTGAAGTATCTTTTCTCCCAAAAGGATTTGAATCTTCGGCAGCAACGATGGCTAGAGTTTTTAGCATCATATGATTTTGGTATAGCCTTTACTCCGGGAAAGGGGTAACGCAGTGGCAGATGCGTTAAGTCGAAGACATGCAGGATTGGGAGCCATGTTTTCGGAATGGAAGAATCTCGAGTATTTAGCTGGATTTGACTTCAGGCCCAGATGTGAATTGGAACCTGAGATGTTGGCAAACTTATCAATAAGACCTACTCTTGTGGAAAGGATTGGCGAGAGCCAAAAGTGAGACGATAAGCTTGTCAATATTATCCATGATTTGGAATATGGATTGGAACAAGAAAAGGATATAGGATTCGAGGTCGATCGAGAGGGTTGGCTTCGGAAGCAAGGACGACTAGTTGTTCCCGATATAGATGAATTGAGAAGTGAATTTTTGAAGGAAAGTCATCACTCGAAGTTAACAATTCATCCAAGTGGAAATAAGATGTATTAGGATATGAAGAGAACCTATTATTGGGAAGGCATGAAGAAGGATGTTGGAAATTTTATTTCCAAGTGCATGAACTGCCAGTTGGTAAAAGCCGAACAGAAGAAGCCAAGTGGATTGCTTCAGCCATTAGAAGTTCCTACATGGAAGTGGGAGCAAATATCGATGGATTTTATTGATGGGTTACCTAGAATAAGAACGGGAAAAGAAGGGATTTGGGTTATTGTAGATCGTCTGACTAAGAGTGCAAGATTCTTTCCTGTTCGATCGACTAGGACTGCATCAAAGTTGGCTAGGTTGTATGTTAAGTGGATAGTTCGATTCCATGGTATTCCGAAGAGTATAGTGAGCGATCGAGACCCATTGTTCACTAGTGGATTTTGGAAGAGCTTCCAGGAAGTTTTGGGAACCGAGTTGTGTTTAAGTACAGCTTATCACCCTCAAACAGATGGTCAGACCGAGAGAGTCAACCGAGTTTTGGAAGATCTCCTCAGAGCTTGTGTTTTGGATTTCGGAGGATCATGGGAAGATCACCTTCATTTGGTGGAATTTTCATATAACAACAGTTACAAGTCAAGCATTGGTATGGCACCGTATGAGGCATTGTATGGAAGACCGTGTAACTCTCCGACATGTTGGTTAGAGACAGGAGAAAAGCTGATACTTGGGCCAGAGATGATTCGACAGACTTCAGATTGTATAGAGATCATTCGGCAACGAATGAAGGCAGCCCAAGACCGACAGAAAAGTTATGCCGATAAGCGTCGTAAGGATTTAGAATTCGACGTAGGTGATATGGTTTTTGTGAAGATTTCTCCTCTAAAGAATGTTATTCGATTCAGGAAGAAAGGAAAATTGACTCCGAGATTTGTTGGACCATTCCCGATCATCGAGCGAATTGGAAAGCTCGCCTACAGATTGGAGTTACCAGAGAAAATGTCGGGTGTGCACAATGTTTTTCATGTATCGTATCTACGGAAGTATGTGCACGACTCGAATACAGTGGTTTCTGCTGATAGCTGTGAAGATTTCGAAGTTGATCCAGTCGATAGGAGACCTCGTAAGCCGCTTCGTGTTGTGGAAACCAACACGAAACAGCTTAGGAGGAAGGCAGTTAGGTTGCTCAAGATACAATGGAGTGATGATGATAACTACTGTACATGGAAGGAGGAAGAGAGGATGAAGGCAGCTCATCCTGAACTCTTCAAGGTATGGCCCTAAGGTGTCGTGTCATCTAACGACATTGTAACTTGTTCTAGTTTTAGAATTTTGCATGCTAAGCTAGAATTGGATGCATGGTTTGTTGATTGCTATGGATGGTAGGCATGCAGAATAGTCTTCGATTGCTCTGTTTGTTTGGAATTTCGGGGGCGAAATTCCTAAGGGGGAGAGAATGTAACGACCCGTATTTTTACGGATCGAAACATCGTAAAACAGTTGACATTTGGTCGCATTATTGATAAGTCGTCCAGAGTCTATGTCTTAGGTCGTAGGAGAGTTTGGAGCGACCTAAGGAAGTGGGCGAGTTAAGGAGTGGACGACCTAGGGAAGTGGAGCGACCTAAGGGAATTGGCGACCTAAGGATTTGGGGATAGGTCGTATAGTAGTTAGGTCGTGTGGTGGCTTAGGTCGTGGGATAGGTTAGGTCGGTTGGAGCGACCTATAGAAAGTTAGCGATCTAAGGTAGAGAGCGACCTAAGAGGGTTAGCGACCTAAGGTAGAGAGCGACCTAAGAGGGTTAGCGACCTTTAGGAAGTTTTCGACCTAAGAGAGTTAGCGACCTATAGGAGTTAGCGACCTAGTAGTTAGGTCGTAGACGACCTAAGGAGCTGTGTTGAGTTAGGTCGTAGACGACCTAAGTTAGTTAGGTCGTGGGTTTCTATGTGTGTTAGGTCGCGTATGTGTTAGGTCGTAGGTCGCGAGGAAGCGTGTGTGCGTTAGGTCGTAGGTCGCGAGGAAGCGTGTGTGTGTTAGGTCGCAGGTTTGTTAGGTCATAGGTCGCGGATGCGCGTAGGTCGTTGGATCTGTTAGGTCGTATGGATGCGCATTCGTTAGGTCGCTTGGGTACGCTGATGCGCTAAGTCGTTAGGTCGTAGAAGCGCATCTGGTTAGGTCGTATGAGTGCGCATATGTTAAGTCGTTAGGTCGTAGAGGCTTGGGGGCTGTTAGGTCGTAGGGTTTTAGGTCGTAGGGTTTTTAGGTCGTGGACGACCTAACTCCGACTGAACGACCTAAGGTGGATTTCAGCCTATAAATAGGAGAGTTCTACTTCATTTTTGGGATCCGGATTTCGAAGCGACGAAGTGCTGCCATTTTGAGAGCTCGACTTCTACACTTCTTCACTTCTTTTCTCCACTCTAATCTAGTGATTCCTTCCATCCAAATTAAAGATCAAATCGAAGATCCAAGAGCTTAGATTGAAGATCTTCATCCATCGAAGAGAGATTTCATCGTTTGAAGCGGATTTGTGATAGATCGAGTTAGATCCTTCGCTGTCCAGATCTGAAGTTTGTTGCTTTTGGGTTGTTTAGGTGATTTGGTGAGTGGTGATTATCTCTCACACGGATCCAAAGGAGTATATCGGATCATTGGCTTGATTTTGTGTTAAAGTAGTGATTTCCATGCATTTTCCTAATCCTAAGTATAGATCCATATAGATCCATTGTTCATAATGATTTGGCATCCATTTTACTACATGTTAACCTATGCAAGTTCATTCATCAAGATTATAGAGATATTGCTCATGTTTTTATGCTTGTTAGACTTTTGACTCTTTAATTACGAAATTGCCATCATTGTTATAATTGTCTATTTAGATCATATTTGAATGCTTGTTTACTTGGATTAATGTTTGATTTGGTTGATTGCTATGAATTAGATGATTGATGATTTGATTTAGACAAGATGGTCAAAGATGATTCAAAAGCTAAGGGAAAGGCTCTTGAATTGGAAAAGCTGCTCGTGGCATATGTAGCGGATGATGAAGCTCATATGGATAGATTGGATGATGATGTTGAGATGAAGCTTTGCTATGATGATGATGAGGCGAAGTATGGTATGAGATAGCCTTGGTCTAATCCAGACGGGATCATTCCAAGCAGATTGATAACTCGGTGATATGGTTCGAGTTTGAGGATAATGGTTTGCTCGAGAGGCGCTTGAGCTAGTATGGAAATAGTCGTCGAGGAGGATGACTAGAAGGCTGAGATATCATCGTTGTTAAAGGTTCTAGCATGCTCAAAGCAAGAGTACGTTGGGCAGATTCGATAGTCCTTGAAGGCTACTGATTGGTAGTCAAGTACTCTGGGCAGATTCGATAGTCCTAGGCACGGGTCACGATGACGTGCGGAGTTATGTCTAGAACCGGGGTTTCCATTAGCCCTTGACGGACGGATGAAATAAAGAGCCGGTCATTCAATTAACGATGATATCAAAGCAATGATAACAGTGATAGCCAGAGTCATGGATGTTTGGTTGTATCATCATTCGGTCTCAAGAGCGGTATTTTCTGGGTGCTTATCTGATCTTAGTTTAGGCCTTGGGGGTTTATACTTGGAAAACATCGCCCTTGACTCGAGTGATAATTGCTTTACTTTAAATTGTATGCTCTACTATGTTTGCTTCTGCTTAGTGTGTGTCCGGGGGCTATCACTATAGAAAGAGGTGGAGTGGGAGGGTTGTATTCCTATTCCTTTTCCTTTATGCTCTTTTGGTATGTTGTTAGTTAATTTACCGCTCACTATGACTGTTGTCTGACTCAAGGCTTTATGTTTTTAACTCTTATTGCCTTGGGCTGTTCGTCCATTTTGGGACGGGCAGACTAGGTAGCAGGTGACAGGTGCTGCTCTTGCTTTCCACGGTGCTGATATCGAAGACGAGCTGAAGGCTTGCATATTATCTTCTTACTATATGTACTGGGTGTTCCGCTGTTTGTATATTCTCTGAGTGTTATGTAGTGAGGCTTGATGTATTGGCTATTCAGATGTTTGTATTCAACTATTATGAAGTTTTATTGATGAGATTCTATTCTGTGAAGCTTCACTATGTATATATTCTATTGTATTTTGTCCATGCGCTGTGAGTAATACGATAGATTCGGCTGTTTTAATTTACCCTGACAATCGTCCATGGCTGCTTGGCACACTTTACAGCGCATTATCTCTAGGTTCAGTGCAGGAGTCATAGCGGTCGTCACAATTTAGTTATATTACTAATGTTGTTTAAAGATGTTTCATTATATTATTGATGTCGTTTCAAGTTATTTAGTTGATTTAATTAATGATGTTTCAAAGTTACTTAATTGATTTAATTAATGATGTTTTAAAAGTTAATTAATTATTTTATTAATGATGTTTCAAAGTTAATTAATTATTTATTTATGACGTTTAAAGAAAATTAATTAATTTAATAAAGGTGTTTATAAGTAATAAATTATTTTATAAAAGGAATTTACTTAATAAAATGGATATTTTAATAATAACGAAGATGTGTGTTAAATATATAAGATTTATAAAAATGAGTTTTGGATTCATAAAAGAATTTTTATGAAGGATTTTTATAAAGAAGTTTATAAAGGGAGATTTATAAAAGAGTTTTATAAATAGAAAAGAGTTTTATAAATAGAAAGGAGTTTTACCAATAATTTTAGAGAATTATAAAAGAATTTTTATAAATTAAATTAGGAATTTATAAAAGGGCTTTAAATATGGAATGGGTTTATAAAAAGGTAATTTTATAAAAGGAATTAGATTTGATTTTGATAAACAATCCTTCTAAATTATGGTGGTATGGAAGCATTCTTCCTACACTTAATACAGGAGGAAAAGTGGTTTAGGTTTAGAGTAAGCAATGTTTTTAAATGATATTTATTTTTGGCCCATTTAAATATGAATTTGAAAAAAGAGGAAATCTTCTTTAAGGTTTGTTAATACACTTATACCGTTGGGATAAGTATATGGATATTTTTTCAAATATTGAAAGAGTATAAATGAATAGTGATTAAGTAGTATACATGTATATTTTTGTAAAACTATTTAATACAAGTATTTACAAAATGATTTTAATTAGTGGAAGAATTAATTAAAGGGGCTTAGTGTTGTTTATTTGATAGTTAAATAACCGACTATCAAATTTTGACCAAATATAACTCTGGAAATATCTAGAAAAAACATTGAAATTATATGGTACATTTATCTTTTTTTACCAAAGCTAGCCGACATTATAGTGGGGACATTATAGTGGGCCGTGCCACTGTATAGATATAGGAAAAAACAGGTGTTTTACACATGCACAGAACAGCTAAATAGGCGCAAAGTGCCCACAACTAGGGCTTCACAAAGTATGGGTTGGGTCAGGTCAGACCAAATATTTCATCCGACCCGCATAGGTATGGGTTTAAGGTAGCTCAACCCGTATTCGACCCTATATGAGGTTGGATATGGGTTGGGTTGAAGTATGGGTTGGGTCGGGTTTAGTAGGGTTGGATTGGGTTGCATGAATCTAATAAAAAATGAGAATATAAGGGAATATTTTCAAAAAATAACATTAAAATGTTCAACATAATATATTAGATTTTAGCTAGCATAACGCACTTAAACTAACTAATTCATTATAACATATATTTTATTAAAATTTCATTGTAAAACACATCATATGAAATTAATTCACTACATAGTAGAACAAGTGTTTCATTTTAAAATACATTAAAATGCCCTTTGGAATATCTTTGCCAAATTCTATCTTGTTTGGGTTGACATAAAATATGCTTTTTCGTATATTTACCGTAGAATACATAAACATTATTCTAGGATTAGACTATTCTAATTTTAAGTGTATTGATATTAAATTAGGTTTTTAATATAGGGTTGGGTTGGGTTAAAGTAAGGTTGGGTTGAACAAAATAACACACCCGACCCATATATAGTATGGGTTACAAATTGTAACCCATATCCGACCCAAACTAGGATGGGTTGGGTTGGGTTTATGTGGTTTGGGTCAGGTTGGTGGTTTGGGTCGGGTTGGATATGGGTTGTGTGCAGCCTTACCCATAACAAAGAGATAATAAAGAACAGGAGTTAAGCAAAAGGAGCCTAAACTACTAACCCGCTAAGGCTACAGTTACCTTCGTGATGCTATACTATACGTATAAACTCGGTTTGCTCTTCTAAGACAAATGATAAGAAAATCCGTCTGCTTAAAAGGTTAGGAGGTGATCTTTGCTTTTATGTATTATCTGTTTAATTTTAAAAGAATCAGAGTTAAGTTTACCAGAAATATCGATAGATTTTGGAGTGACCAGTAAGCGGGGGAGTGTACTTATATGAGATGACTCGAAACCATAACCATTCCAAAACCATATACTTATTCGTTGCTCTGGAAAACATGTGGAATCGAAGATGGAGTTCTTTAAAAGAAAGGGCTCCTTTATACTAATCCTGAGGGTGATTCAAAAATGGATATAGTAGAAGTAGTGCCTCCGATTCGTTCATATTCTTAACAACTTATATGGATGAATGCTGGCATTGCAATGATCCTCGGAAGGCAGTGTTAGCATTCCAAGTAGGATTTACTAAGGGAGGAAAAAGGTAATCGTGACCTCACAAGCCTCACAACCCTGTAGTGACTAAAACATGGGATATGCTTCAGAGCTATGTGATTCGCTACCATTATATGCATCATTCCTCGGTCTAGGATTGATATTTATGGAATTGGTATATGTGCACACGAGAAGAGTGGGACCAGATGCAATTAGTTTGCAGCCTTGGTGCCTGGAGATGATGCAATCTAGTATGCCACGTTAAAGGGGCAGTTGGTTCTGATTTGCAGGGGTCCATGTGAGGCCCTCGGTACATTATCTAGAAGTGTACTGTGGCAGATAGTACTCAGCAGCCCTGTCATTAATGGAATCCAATTTCCAATTCGTGCCTTTACGGACTAGTTGTATATCTATTATGATGGAATGTAATTGATGTAGCCATTTCGGCTATAGTTAATATTTATTTTAAACCTTAGACATTACTATAATATCCAAAAATTTCCTATAAAAGGGGTTGGTTATCGTAAGGTAAAAACCATCTGTTTTATATGCTGTGTGGTCTTAGGAGATACATTTATTTTTGAAAGATTTTTATAATATTAAAAAATCCATTTGATTGTGTTTCTCATGTTGGTTCACTAGACTGATCCAGACGTTATTTTCTTATAATGCTGGGGTCAGCCCGAGCGTATTTCTAGATTTAAAGATGGATGCTTTGGAGCTTCAGGACATGAGCTAGATGCATCTAAGACGTATTCACGTATCTTTAGTTCTGCTACATTAGTTGTGTTGTATTTATCAGCATTTATGAGGACATGCTGTTATAACTATATGGGCTGATGATATGTTAGAATTACTCTGATTATTGCATATATAAAAATCTTTTCTTTTGTAAAGATCATTTTTACATTATATATTACTCATCATGATGTGAGATTCTATTTTGTTTTTTCTTTCTTTTACACCAACAATCTATCTTTTCGATACTCATATGCTTGACACGTGAATACCATACATGTATCAGCGTCGACTTTTGAGGGTCGAAAGGGGAGATCGTTACATGTGGTATTACAGCTTAGGTTGAACGAACACCTAGGCTTTGGTTGCATAAACTCATTAAAGATAGAGTAAGTGACACCCTAGAATGAGTTTGTTTGTATTATATATACGAGAGTGTATTTGTTAGAGCTATAAAAATGTTTTATATTGTATTGATTGGTATGTTGACTGGTTTATGAATTATGGTCGATGCGCTTTATCAACCTTATCGATAGAGGTTTCTAAACACTTGAATAAGGCAAACCGACATGGTATTATTTTAAAATTGGTAAATGAAATAATTTTACCTAGAATTATATTTCATATAAAAATAATAATTTCTAAAATTTATAGAGATTTTTTATATGTTTGGTTGATAGCACATAATAATATTTAATTATTATCATTTATTATTTGATTAGTTGTGCTCGGCCAGTTTGTGAGCAGTTTTACCTTTTCTCTACATGGATGGGGTAGATAGTAACTGTGGGAACATTAAATACGAAGACTGTGTGAATTAAGTTTCACAGTTTTATTATAAGGTATTCGATGATAATGTTGGTTAAAATTTAATTTTAATAAAAGTTGTTTATTTTAATCAAAACAAAGATATATATATATTTGTGAAATGACTTTATATAAGAAAGTGAACGTATATAAGCATGGTTTATAAATATATTTTATAAAAAAAGGATTTAAAGCTGAGAATCTAAGAACTTAATTCCAGATATTTTGAAAATTGTTTTTCAAAGTTTTGGAGAAAATAATAATAGTATTATTTGAAAGTATTGATGAATGATATATTTTAAAGAGATTTTAAAAGAGATAGAAAGCACTTAACTCCCTTTTATCGCTAAAAATAATTCTGATTATGACTGCAGCATCATCGGCGTTTATTTTCGAGTTTCTAAGTGGGCAAATGCTACCATAGTAGTTTTGCTTCATAATTGTTTTGGGTAAAACAAAATTTGTTTTAAATTCCAAAAGTATGATTTGATATACAAAAGGAGATATGCATATTATATATTATTACTTTTTCAAATGATTTGAAATAAAAACTCGTTGTTTAATTCTAAAATTTTCAGTTAAGTGATATCATAAACTCATGTATCCTATGCACTAGGGTAGTTTTGTTTGTGCTTGTCATTTTGATGTGTTGTTTGGTAGTTTTTATTTGTTAAAATGGAAATGGAATTTTTGATGATTTTGAATAGTCGAAAACTTCCAAATTGGTTGAAAAATTGAAGCTTAGCGTTTTTGTGAAAATATCATTTAAAAAATTAAGTTTTTGTAATTTATAAATTTGAGGGGATAGTAAGTTAAAACAATTTTAAATTTGTTGAACATCTTGGGTAAGAAAAACAAATCTAATATCGTATATATACTCTTAGGATATAGTAGGGTATTATACAAGTTTTAAACTTAATTTAAGTTTTTATAAAATATTTTCATAAATAATTTTAGAAGTAAAAACTAAATTGGTATAAGTAAGAACCAATAAGAATAAGTACGTAATTGTACGTAGATCATTTCTTCGAATAGTTGGCTTGATCCAAGATTCGAGTACATGGCTTTGAGGTTATTCACATCGGTCGGGATAAGATTTGTCGGTCGATTCTTAACAGCGAACACTT
Source organism: Allium fistulosum (assembly GCA_030737815.1). Taxonomy (NCBI): domain Eukaryota; kingdom Viridiplantae; phylum Streptophyta; class Magnoliopsida; order Asparagales; family Amaryllidaceae; genus Allium; species Allium fistulosum. Next base: position 873,377,103 of record CM060905.1, on the reverse strand, counting down.
GGTGAGGGTTCATGATATGGAACCAAAGTTTTCAATCATAGTATATGGCTATGCAAGGAGAATGGAGGTTCTTAATCAAGGAGCTTTATCGAAGTTCACAATGGGAAAGTCGGGTGAGCAATACTAGTTCGGAAGAGAAGTTATGTATTCGAGTAAGTGATCGAATCGGATATTGTGTATGAATGATTTATATACATCGTATGGACTTATGAAAATATTAAGTATTTATGTGGGCTTATTTCTTTCTGAGTTTGTAATGATGAAATTTCAGGGACGAAATTCTTTTAAGGGTGGACGAATATAACGACATGGAACTCTTATTGTTTCGAATAGGACTATTTGATTTATTTAAATATTCAAATTTGATTCGAATTTAATAAATAATAAGAAAATCAACTTTTAGTAAAACAACTTGATTTTAATGTTATATTTTTAAGTGAATTTATAGAATTTTTCCATAATTTTTAATTTTAGAAAACTTAAATTTATCATTTGACGTATTTTACGGCAAATGTTAGTATTTTTTAGACTTTATAAAATTTGATAAGGAGTGTATTTCATAATTATTTTGGGATCGTGACGCATTTCTATGCGCGATTGTAATTTTATTTCTGTCGTTCACGATTCATACGCGAACGAGATATTGTTTAGCGGAGAACGACAAATCTTCTTTTCAAAACAATTTCAAGATCAAATCAAAATTTGAATTTTTCAACTTGGTTTAATGTGTTTTGATTTGTAAGAGCGCTTAGGGAAAATTGTGAGTTTTGGTTAACTTAACTTTGAAGAAATGAAATTTATTTGGTTATAAGTATTCACTTCACCTTCATTTCATTTCACTTTCCATTCATTTTTTGCCTTATTCTTTTTATTTTTCTACCTCCGTAAATGAAATCAAAGCCCTCCCCCTCAATTCAAAAATCCATATCTCCACAACCGTTTGATATTATCCAAATCTTCCAACATGGAAGTTTTTCATTATCATCTCTTCTAGTTTAAAAAATAGCCGATCGTCATTTCATCGATTGTGGTGGTGGAGGTCATTCGATTACAATAATGGTCGAGTGTTGGTGAAAATTTGACCACCACGAAAGGATGAACGAAGCGTACGGTTGGGTTCGTATCATCGAAAAATGACTTTTTGAGGTAGTCGCTTGATTTTAAGGGGTGGGGTTTTGTCATAGCGGGGAGATGATCGTTTTCCAATCATCTCAAATTTTCCTGCAATGGGACGGTCGAGGGGTGAAGTGACAGTGACTAGGAGGAGCGTTGGGTTGAAGGCGAGGAATGGGTGGTGGTCAGCGGTAGAGTGGTGGTCGGAGTTGGTAAGTAGAGCCTGAGTTAGGGTTTGGCCATTTGTTTTTTTTGAGTTCGAATGCGATGTTGCAGGCGGTGGAAGAGACTATTGAGATGGCCGATGGTTGAGGTGAAGGTGTGGTTGGCTGTTGCGGAGCTGATGGCAGTGGAATCATAGGTTGTAGTCGACTGAGGCGACGATGGTGTGTAGTTGTTTAATGCGGTTTCTTTTCCTATACATGGATTCAAATTGAGGAGGAGGGTCGGAATTTGATTGGGGGTGCTGGAGACGAGGCGATGGGGTGCAGTTAATCGAGCTCAACAAGGGAATTCATTAGTGGTTGTGGTTCGTGGATGTGGTGGTTAGCCGGGGTGTGCATGTGCATGGATACGTGTACAGGAGATGGTTAGAATCGAATTGGGGAAGTGAATTGAGGGAGAAGCACTGTGCAAGCGGGTTTGGGTTTGGATCGGTGATGTTGGCTTCGGGCTGGGCCATGTTGAGATGTTGGGTGAAAAACTATTTTAGTTATTTTGTTTAATATATTAACTAAATGCGTTGAAGTGAAAATTGGATATCTCACACGTTTTAAATCCATTTTGACCTGCAGACTTTACGTTAGACTCGTATTGATGAGTGTATGGTATAGATAACTGATAGTTTTGATGAAGTATAAACTAATGATAAATTAATAGTAGTATAATAAAATTATAGTGATTTAAATAATTATGTAGTTAGATAATTTTATTTTACCACTAACATTTAGTCAGCAAAATAAAACATTGTTCTGCTATATGTAAATTAAATAGATTATTTTGGACATCTTTTAGCAAAATAAACTCCAATTCTGCTATCATAATAATTGGAACATTTATTTATATGCTCGTTGATTTATATTGGGAAATGATGTGTTAATCATTGATCATTAAATATGGATTTGATTTACATATATGCATATTTATGTAAATACTGGTATTGACATGGAAAGAGAATTAAAAATAAAGAGTAGCTTGTTTAAGTACCATGATGATTACTGAGCCTCTTTTCGAATTTGAAAAGCTATAAATTTAAATTAACTTCCATTTTATAACAATTTGAGGTTAATTATTTATATAATTATAAATGATTTTAATTATATCATTAATGTTTTTTATAAATATTTAATTATATTATTAATGTTGTTTAAAGTATTTAATTATATTGTTATGTAAAGATATTAAATTATATTCATTCCATCAAATATTAATTATTATTCAATTTTAATGGTGGCGGGCAAAGTTTTGCATTTCCCCCTAAATCAATTTTCTAGATTTCCTTTCTCATATCTGCTTCGATTTAGGATGGCCAAGCATAGGAAGACGCATTTGAATCGTATTACTGAATTTAGTAGCTCTGCCACTCGGAGTGGCAGGCCTTTTGCTATCTTGCCTCTGCCGCTTTCTCAAGCTCTCTCATCCTCTTCGGCTGGTGATGTAGGTGCCGTTCAGTTGAAAGATGTCCCTTTAGCCGCTCTCTCGAATGCTCTTCCTTCTATGACATCGCCTGCTGTTGGCTTGCCTACGTCATCGTTTTCGGGTGCTGGTCACGTGTCGGTTGCTTGCTTGGAAACGTTAGAAGCTATGCTTTTGATCCCTAATGTCAATGTTCTGAGAAAGCTTCCAGTTGCAAATCCTCTCCTTGGCCTAGTCGCGGATATGAACTCCTTGCCTGCAACTACTCCTCGTTATGTGAATCTGCTGCAAACAGATGGTATGAACCCTTTACATTCTATAATAAATGAGGCCTCGACTGCTAATTGCTGGAAAGAATCTTCAATTTGTAATATACTTCGGTCCAACCTGGTGCAAGATTATGTAGAAGAAACGAATTGGGTTCTCCCTCTTTAAAGGTAAATGTAGATATTTCTGCTCCAATTGTGGATGTGGTGGGTTCTGTGGTTTCCCCAGTTCCTAATTTGCTACGAATACTGCCAAGTTGGCTCCCCCAAATCAAAAAGTGCCTGAAAAGAGTATGAAATGGTCATCTCTATTCTCGTCATTTCCAAGAAATGCGGGTGCGTTTGTGCCCTAAACTTTTGATATGGTCGATATAGATGGGGTTATGATTCCTCCACCGAAAGTTATTCAAGCAGGAATTGATTATTGGTCGGAGTATCGTGTGGGTCTCTTTTTGGATTCTAACCTGTCTTATTCAATGGTTAAAGAACATTGTTACAGGGCCTGGCTGCCTAAGGGTAGTCTTCTAGTTCACATGGACAATTCCCTGTTTTTCTTTAAATTCTTTAGGCCAGAAGAGCATCTTCGTATCCTTGGTATGGACCCCATCTTTATCAGTGGCAAGCCTTTTATTGTCACTCCTTGGAGTCCATCTACTGACTGCGCTAGGGAGCAGGTGTTATCTATTCCTGTGTGGACCTATTTTTCCCATATCCTCTATTTTGCAACCTATGTTAGGTTTAAATTGGTTAGCTAGTTCTATAAGAAAAGTAAAATGCTTTGATGCTAACACAGTTGCTAGGGAAAAACTAGTTTATGCAAAAGCTTTGATTGAAATAACCCCGGATAAGCCTTTGCTGAATTCAATCAAAGTGAGAGTATCAGAGGATCGTGTTGCGGAGATTGTTGTTCGGTATGGTTGGAAACCAGATATATGTATGACCTGTCAGTCTTTTGGTCATCTCTCATCAGCTTGTTCTAGATCATCGTCCGCTAGTCCTCTTTATGTTCGGTCCCCTCTTCCTCCACCACCGATCATGAAGTGGATCCCGAAAGAGCGCATAGTTCCTCCACCGATGTCTTCTCCTCATGTATCTCCTCCTGTCCCTCCTCTTGAGCCTTATGAGTCTCCTATTAATCCTGATAATGTTGTATTTCCATCCCCAATTGATCCAGTTATTCCTCCTGTTATTTCTTCATTGAATGATATTATGTTGATTTCTAATGAGAAAGCATGGATCCATGTTCTGTCTGAGATGAGACATGACCCTGCTAGACATGATTTCCATTTGTTTGTTAGTGATGTTGATGGTGAGTCCAAGCGTCTCCATTATTCAGTTGATGGTGATGGCCTTATCCTTTCGGTGAAGGGTGCCCGTGGTGCGAGCAATAGATCTCTTCTTCTTGATGATAGCTGGGACAGGAAATTTATTTATTGTAGGGAATACCTTGGGTGTGTTATGGAGATTGTAGGAAATTTATTTATTATAGGGAATGCCTTAGGCATGTTATGAAGATTGTAGGAAATTTATTTATTGTAGGGAATAGCCCGAGGTGCCTTTGTTTCCTTAGGTCATTTATTTAGTTGCTGAGGTGCATATTGCTTCACATCTGTATTGTAGCTTAAGTGGTATGACCACTATAAAACCATACTCAGCTGCTCCGTGCATGTGCAGAGCACCATTTTTTTATTTATATACAGTGGCACGGCCCACTATAAAGCTAGCTGGCCTTGCCAAAAAAAGATATTAAATTATATTATTAATGTTGTTCAAAGTTATTTAATTGATTTAATTAATAATGTCTTAAAGTTAATTAATTGATTTAATTACTGATGTCTTAAAAGTTAATTAATTATTTTATCAATGATTTTTAAAGTTAATTATTTAATTATTTATTATGTTTAAAGGTAATTAATTAATTTAATAAAGGTGTTTATAAGTAATAAATTATTTTGTAAAAGGAATTCTACTTAACAATTAGGATATTTTAATAATAACGAAGATTTGTATTAAGTATATAAGATTTATAAAAATGAGTTTTGGATTTATAAAAGGACTTTTATAAAGAAGTTTGTAAAGGGAGATTTATAAAAGAGTTTTATAAATAGAAAAGTGTTTTATAAATAGAAAGGAATTGTATGGATAATTTTAGAGATTTATAAAGAAGTTTTATAAATTAAATTGGGGATTTATAAAAGTACTATTAAATATGGAATGGTTTTGTAAAAAGGGAATTTTCTAAAAGGAATGAGATTTGATTTTGATAAATATTCCTTCTAAATTATGATGGTATGGAATTATTCTTCCCATGCTTAGCACTGAAGGAAAATGGTTTGAGTTTAAAGTAAGAAATGTTTTAAAATGATATTTTTTTTGATCCATTTAAATATGAATTTAGAAAAGGAGGAAATCTTCCTTAAGATTTGTTAATACACCTATACCGTTGGGATAAGTAAATGGATATTTTTTCAATATTGAAAGAGTACAAATGAATAGTGATTGAGTAGTATACATATGTATATATTTGCAAAAGTATTTAATACAAGTATTTATAAAGTGATTTTAATTAATGGAAGAATTAATTAAAGAGGCTTAGTGGTTTCCAATTTAAATTAAATCTCTAGATTGTTGTTGTTTATTTGATAGTTAAATAACCGACTAACAAATCTTGATCAATTGTAACTCTGGAAATATCTAGAAAAAAACATGGGAATTATATTGTACAGTTATCTTATGTGATGCTATATTGTACGTATAAAATCGTTGTGCTCTTCTAAGACAAATGATAAGGAAATTCGTCCACTTAAACGGTTAGGAGGTGATATTCGCTCTTATGCATTGTCTGTTTATTTCTGAAAGATTTGGAGTTAAGTTTACCAAAAATATCGATTAGTTTTGGAGCAATCGGTAAGAAGGGGAGTGTACTTATATGAGATGACTAAAAACCATATATATCACTTCAAAACCATGTATGTATTCAATTCTCTGGATGACATCTTAAAGATATTGGAATCAAAGACGGAGTTCTTTGAAGTACAAGGGCTACATGCTACTAATCCTTGGGTGATTCCAAAATGAATGTTGTAGAAGTAGTTCCTTCGGTTTATTCATATCCTAAACAACTTGTATGGATGAATGCTGGCAATGCATTGATGCCTAAAAGGCAGCGTTAGCATTCCAAGTGGGATTTGCTAAGATAGGAAAAAGGGAATCATGACCTCACAAGCCTTACAACTCGGTAATGACTAAAATAGGGGATATGCTTCAGAGCTATGTGGTTCGGTACCATCAAGAAGCATCATTCCTCGATCTAGAATAGATATTTATCGACTTAGTATGCATGCGCACAGGAAGAGTGGGGCCAGGGGAAATTGGTTTGCAGCCTTGGTGCTTGAGGGATGATGTAATCCAATATGTCATGTTAGAGAGGGCAGTCTGCTCTGATTTGCAGAGGGTCCATGTAAGGCTCTCAGTACATTGTCTAGAGATGTCCTATGGCATGCGGTACCCCAGTAGTCTTGTCATTAATGGAATCCAATTTCCAATACGTGCCTTTACAAACTTAGTTGTATGCCTATTATGCTAGAATGTAATTAATGTAACCATTTCGGCTATAATTAGTATTTATTTTAAACCCTAGACATTACTATAATATCATAAGATTTCCTATGAAAGGGTTTGGTTATCGCAAGGTATAACCCGTCTGTGTTTATGTGCGGCGTGGTCTTACGAGATACCTTTATTTTTGAAAGGTTTTTATAATATTAAAAATCCATTTGATTATGTTTCTCACTCTGGTTTACCAGACTGATCAGGGGGTTATTTTCTTATAATGCTTGGGGTCAGCCCGAGGATATTTCTAGATTTAGTGATGGATGCTTTGGAGTTTTAGGAAACAAGCTGGATGCCTCCAAGACATATTCACATATCTTTATTTCCACCGCACTAGTTATGTTGTATTTATCAGCATTTGTGTGGACATGCTATTATAACTGTCCAAGCTGATGATAGGTTGGAATTGCTCTGATTATTGTATGTATAAAAATCTTTTCTTTTGTAAAGCTCATTTTTTATATTATTTATTACTCATCACGATGTGAGATTCTGTTTAGTCTTTTCTTTCTTTCACCCCAACAATCTGTCTTTCCGGCACTCGGATGCTCGGCACATGAATACCGTGGATGTATTAATGTCGACTTTTGAGGGTTGAAAAGGCAGGTCATTACAGATATTTATAGCGAATTCGTCCATTAGAGTCGCTAGCTTGCAGAAAACCAGAAAAGATATCAGATCTGTGCTATCAGGAAGGAAGAACGTGTAACGACCCGGAATTTCCGAACCCGAAAATTCCAGATAGTTAGGAGAAAAAGGAAAGAGATAGAAGAAGAAACAGAAAAAAACACAGATTCTCACATTCGCAGCAGATTAAAATACAATATCAAATAATAATATCAGTTATACAAAAAAAACTGTATCAGTCAATTACATTTTAATACATCAGAGTTACAACATTTCACAATCACTGGACAGTTAAAATAACTCGTCCCAATAAATAACAATATATCACAGCGGAATACACTCCATACGTTCCTACCATCCAGCTCGCCTCCTGAGCTCCAGAACGTCCTTACCTGGAAATATGTAATACTCGGTCTGACCCGAGCATTACCACAAAGTAACACCCGAGTCAGGCTGGAAACCAGCGTGAGTAAACCCATTGAAATACTAAGGTTGTAAAACTTCCTTGAAACCCAGGGTAACTCGTACCTCACTACGAGTTCTCAAAGTTCATCACTTATTACAAACAATGTCCACGAACTATTGCTCAGTTAAATGTCAAGTTACTTAATTTATTCCAATTCCAGCCTGTTGGTTCAAAACTCAATCTATAAAGAATTGAAGTGGTTTCGGGTATTTACCGATACCCGACCCTTGTTTCTGCGAATCCAATTATGTTTAATCATTAAATCAAATTTTTAAGTTTAAACAATACAATTTATATTCAGGATCTCATATTCACACAACAATTCATCTCATATAGATAACCCATAATATCACAGTTCAACCAAAGTATCTCATCTCACAAAACATCACAAATCACATATCAGAGATGTCAAATAATTCCAAGTCATACAATATATCTTAATCATTTATAAGCAAGATTAATTTTACCATTCCTAATTAACTTAATTGCTTTTAAATCCTGCTAACTTATTAATTAATTACAACCAGTAATTAATCATTCTTTAATTATCAATCTAATTTAATTATCCATAATTACTTTCATTAAGTAATTATCCCATTAGTTAATTATCCTCAATTAATTATCCTTTAATTATTAATTAATTACCCTTTTATAATTAATTAAATTAATTAACCCTTTAATAATTAATTAACCCTTAACAAATTAATCCTTAATTACTTACATTAAGCAATTATCATTTAAGTAATTACTTATATTAATAAATATCTAATTACCAATTAATTAATCTCTAATTACCAATTAATTTATAAACCTTAATTATTAATTAATTAATCCTTAATTAATTAACTTCTCTTTAATTACTTCATTAATTTTAATTACTCATTAATTATCCAAGACCTTAATTAACTTTAAGATAAACCTTTTCTTTATTAATTTCTTAAATATCATTAAGATCTTAGTTATTAAATCTTGGAAATAATTATCATCAACATATAAGTTAAAAACATTTTGCTCTTATAATTAACTACTTAAATACACACTAAATTTAAGTTTAAAATAACTTAAGAATTAACTTAATAAATTTAAGTTGAATAAATCATACCACTCTTCTTAAACCAAATAGGAAATAAAAACATTTATTATATAAAGAATACTAATTTAAGAAATAGTTCAACTTGATTTATTTTAAACTTCAAAACTTACTTTTTATTAAATTTAAAAAATGTTAAAGATATACCCGAGTTCAACCCGGTACAAACTTGAGACACTCCGAGAACTTCCCCCTTTTTCCTTAAAAACTTGGTTTAGTTTAACATTTAAATTATACTAACATTTGAGAACACTCACGCACAACTACCCGAAGCCAAACTCGAGTTTTTCTTCCCACTTACCCGAGCCCTCCCCGAGACACAGACCTTCTTCCCCAAACCACTAACACACACATGCACGTACACGTGCACAAACGATCGACACTGCTCCGATCACCACTACCATCGCCATCAAGTCAACTACGACCTCCTCCTTCGATCCCGACCACCAAATCCAAGAATCGAACACGAAATCGCAAATGAGTACAAGCGAACTCAATCTGGAACGAATCGATCGCAAACGATCTCCTCTTACCACCAATCTCGATCACCAGAGTCCTTGCCGATCGACCTCGAGCCTCGTCACGATCCAACGCTTCGATTCCACCACCACTGGACGAACTCGATGCGACATCGACGCCGCAGTAGCCTCTAAATCAACCATGACCCAAACCGGTTGCTAAACCCTACTTCACCACTGATCCTCCTCCACGACGAAAATAAACGACCATTTTTCCCATGATCCTTGATCTACAAACATGCTTCAGCAACTACCCCGACACTCCATCCTTCACCGATCACCAGAAATTGCCCAAAAACTAAAATCTGATCAACCCCAATTTCCTCTCTCGATCCCACTCTAAAATTTGTGATTTATCTTTTAAAAATCATGTTTTCAGATGGGGATTCAGATTATATAAATAAAACAAAAGATTTTGATGATTGAAATTTACATGTTTTTGGATTTTCCTGTTCTTTCTAAAATTTTACAGAAAATTTCAAACTTAATTTACTTAAATATATTTTTAAACCTTAATCTATGTTTAAACAAACATATTTGGTTTGAAAACCTAATCCTATCAGTGAATAGATAAGGAGATTAGTAATTTTGATTTAAATTTAAACTCTATAACTATGAACAGAGATGAACATAAATATATCAGACATGCACATTCAACTTATTAATATATCAGGAATCCATATACATGCAAGCATAGTTTCTATCACACATTTACAGATCATCACATGCAAACCAAAACATACTTTAAGTATTTCCACATGCAAATCAAGATTCAATAGATTTTATAAAGGTAGTTCACTCACCTGGAATTGAAGAATAGAGAAAAACTTGAGCCTGGAAATGATATTTGAAAATCTAGAATTTGAAACTGCAGATTTGATCTTTGAACTAGATTAGTTGCTTGATTTAAACTTGCTTTTGATCTGCTTTTGTTTCCAGGTTTCTTTTTTTTTAGTTTGAATCTTAGCTTGCTTGTTTGATTGCTTCGAATTGAATTAGTTGCTACAGGTTTTGAAATTTGTTTTGATCTGATCTATACTTGAAACTGGAACTTGGATTGATCCTGACTTTGATTTATTTTGATCTGATACTTGGTTTTAATTTGATGAAGATTGTTTTGAGTTGAATCAAAATCAGGATCTATTCTTTTTCTGGTTTACAGTTTTGAAAATGAATCAAAGAAATTTGAGAAGCCTGGTTTCTCCTTTTAAAACATGTTGTTTAATTTTTATTAATCTTAAATTAAATCAATTGACACTTGTCTAAAAATCTAACATCTGTCACTAGCATGTATTAGTTGATTTACATTTGTTAAATTATATATACTTTTAACCTACAAGTGTATTTTCCTTGAATTAATAAAGTTTTAAATGATTTTTATAAAACTTATATATATTTTTATTAAGTAAAAACATTATCTTAATTCATAATAAATATTTTAAAGAAAATAATGTAAAACCAATTATATACAATCATAAAAAATATATTTTTAAATCGAAATATTTTAAGGTATTTATCTTTTTGAATTTCAAATTCAAATCCAAATTCAATTTAAAATCAACTCATTTAAATATATATATTTAAACAACACATATTTAATTTGTTTGAAAATAATATTTTACCATTTAAAATCTTCTTATGTCTATATATATACACAATCATTATTATTTGTTTTAAAAGATTAATTTGTAAAATTTGAAGTAATTATATTAGAAGATTATCAAATATTTATTCCAATATCTAAAATCCTATCTTTATTATATTTTCAAATTCACTTACATAATCAGATATCTTTTATTATTAGAATTTTATCTATTCAATTGAATAAACCAGTTAATTATCTAATTTCTGGATGTCCAAAAATCCGGGTTATCACAGAACGAGTTGGATTTTTAACTCGAACACGTCGATGTCGACATGATTTAGTACCTTGTACCTCCACTTTTCCTTCATATATGTTCAAGCATTCAAATTTCCAATCTTCATTGGAAAAGTGCTCCTACAAATCATATCGGTACTGGCATGATTTACCCTATGTGAACCTTGCCTTTTCTACCAAGTACATTACATATTTTCATACTATTCAAAAGTGGACCCCACATCAAAAATTATCTTGGTACCGACATGATTTAGCACATGAAAACCTTTATCAAACTTCTTGCATTTCTTCTTTTCGTCATTCCTATCAACTCTTCAGCTCCTTGATCCATTTCTACATCATCATGAAGCTCAGAATCATCAAGAATTCGCTCGTTCTAAACGATGGATAACAAAATTATAATAAGGGTTAGATAAGAGATATTATCCACACACCAAGTCCCATTGCATAAATTTTTATTTATTTTGTATTTAACCCCTTCTAATAATACTAAGTTGTTCCATCTGACTTTATTTATTAGAGCTTGACCGTTGAGCCAAGGGTCGAACCATATACTTGTGTTATTACCATCTTTAAAAACTCTTTGAATTAAGCTACATCCAATTTTTCTATTTCTAAAAATTGGATTCCAAACATTGGAATGGTGATTTTCTATTTAAGCAGTCCAAAAACATTTTTTTTCTTTTAATATTTTGATTTCATCTAATTGTACCATAGTGACTCATCACTAATAAATCTCCAAAATAGTTTTAAAGTGCAAGTTTCATTAATGTCTCTAAGATTTCCTAATCCCATACCCCACTTTCACTTTTTGGTTTACGAACATTTTCACAAGCTAAAAATCCACATTTTAAAATTCAACTATCATTTTTTATTAGTTCAAATTATTTTTAACCATTTCAATTAATCAAATGAATGATAACTATTTAATTCAAATAAATAAATAATATCACTATAGATCTTGTCTAATCATAGTGTTCAAAATTTCTAACAATGCAAGTTTACTAAACCATTATAAGTAGACATTATCTAGTCTTGATTCAATAACACAAATGATGGTGTTGTTATAAATGAAATGTGCGATCTTTGAGAATAGTAAAAGGGATTTGAACATAGCATTTTTGCATAGTCTTCGTATCAAAAGAGCATTATGTTTTTGTGTTATGGACATGGTATTTAAATGGGACACTTAATTTTTAATTTTTTTTTGAAAAAATGGTTAATATAATTGTTTGCTTTAATATTTATTAGTGTTTGGTTTGATTTTATTGATATTATTTTATGTATAGTGTTGGTGTGATATGATATTATTTTTATTTTATGTATGAAGACATTTTTTTAAAATATCAATGGAATTGAAGAGTGTTTGTTTGTAGATATGGGTCCAGATGTGGTAATCACTTTAGGTTGGTGTGTCGAAGCAATGCCTTTGTAGATGGTGTTCAACTGACTGCTCACTTCATAGTAGTTAAAAGGCAGCTTCACATACCCCTCCATCAAAAAGGATGTATACTATTAATATCACCTTCTGATTTTAAAGTATATTAGATTTATACATTAAACTGTTTATTGATTCATGGAAAATATATATCAATGTATCAGTATTTATCAATTTTTACGGTGATTAATTAGTGTGAACACGTTATCAGTTTCATGATTTAACCCGCGTTGTTAGATCGCACAGTCAGAACCATCAACCAACTGAAATTACCATGTTGATTCAATATTTATAATTTAACATTAGTGGAAATTAGGATCGACTCATTATTTTCAAACTTAATACAAACTCTTTTCAAAATAAGTTTCATGAAACACCCCGTCGGTGTTTTCAGCAAAAACGTACAGTTTAAGATGCACATATTTGCAGTTAGAACAGCAAATATTTACAATTTTAAATGCAAATATTTGTAAAATAAATGTTTACCGTGTGGACCACAAATATTTAAAGTGTAGAATATGTATTCTTGCGGTGCAGATTGTAGAATACGCAGGCCCGGCCAAAGACCAAGGTGAACAAGCCTTTAGTCTAGGGCAACGTGGAGCCAGGGGCAACAAAAAAAATTCCGTTTCTCATTTCTCAATCTCGCTCCTCGCGCGCAACCAGCCAACCATGGCACGGTTGTCCATGGGGTCACACCCAGCCAGCCTCCCAAGCGGCCAAAGCCCCGCTCTCTCACGCGCGACCATTCCAAGCCAGCCTCTGCCTCTCACGCACAACCAATTTCTGCCCCACTTGCAATTTCAAAATATCGATGCCCTAATTTCAATTGTCGATGACGTGTGCTGTTTGAAGTGACCCACTACTCATATCATCTATTTTAGTAATTTTCAGTTGAGTTTTTTTTTACACAAAGGATCACTTCTTTCAATTAATTTTTCCCCAAGATCCTGAATTTACCAATATAAAAATATTAGTATATAAATCAGGTCATGCCATTTATATATATGAAGATATATAAATGTTTCTTTGCCTATCAGAGTAATTAAATTAGCAAAGAAATTCAATCACACAATGTTTCTCACACTTGAGAGATATTTGTGTCACATAGCCATTTCTACTGTTTAATCTTTTTTTTTGAACTCATGCTTGGTTAATATTTAATTCAAATATTACCACTTATTATTTTCTTGTTTTATTTCCCAACTTGTTCTATAGCCCATATTAATTGATTCCTGAATTTACAACCCATGCATTTGATCTTTGGGATTTAGGAATTTGACACTTGTGGTTTTTGATTAATAAAGAGTGTTAAAATAACTCATGCATATTAGTTTATCCCGGGATTCTTATTTCAAACACAAACAATTTTATGTCAAGTAAAATACTCATATTTTGGTTTATAAAGTATGCAATGATCATATGAATAATAAGGTGGTAAACTAGTTTAAAGGCCAAGCAGAGGAAAACAATACAATTGAACAAAATGCAAACTCAAACTAACATACCGAATGGAGACTTAGCATATACATGAAGACAGTATGATCAAGGCAATGTCAAAAATCAGACCAATGCAAAACTTTCAGATGAACCTATAATGAAGACAACTGATGTTCTCTAAGTAAATAACAAATGATAGTGATCAATATGCTGTGGAGTAATGGACATGCTCATTACAAACAAGACCACATGATACTACAAACTACAATAGGTTTGACTATAACCAAATGCAACCGGACTTGAATCAAGCATCTAGATAATAGGGTTTAGTTAAGTATAGTTGCAGTGAAGCCTACAAGTACCAAGCATGCATATGAACTTATTACACAAAGCAATACAAGTTTTTACTGGAAAATCAAATGCCCAGATAGGATTACAGGCTATGTCTTCAAGCTTTTGCATGTGCTTATATCAATTACAAGTCATGATTAGGCTCTACTGGTTAACCAAGACCTTATTCTACCCATTCACTTAAAACTTTGGCACATATTTATTCAAGAACAACTTCAATATTATAGCTGAAGTCAAACAAATATGTCAAGGAGAACATATCCACATATCAGATTATATGGCATATTCTCATCCATCTTAATTCATCAGATTACTTCAGAATCTATTACTTAAATCCATAACTCACAAGCACATCTGTTACTTAAATCAATAATCCACAAGCACATATAATACTTCAGTTTTTACATGTTCTTTTCAAAAACCCAGTAAGCATCAAATTCTAAGAAATACATAAGACATAAAAGAGTTTGCCTAACTTATTTATTACAATAATACTGCTACTTTTCTTAAGCATTTTAAATTCATTAAGATCTTCAAATATCCATGCAAGCAAGCTACTCATGCATCTTTCCCTGCAGTAATACTTTGAACTGCCTCAATAAAATGAGACACCCCAAATATTGCAAAGGCAACAAATAGGGTCAGAAATAAATTCTGGTGCGAGTGAAATCAAGGATTAAAAATAACTTGTAAATTCCTAAGACTGTGCAGAGAGCTTATATGTGTGATGCTATTCAAATTCATATTAAAACCTGAGTATATGTATATATGTAAGCTTATCTAACAAACATGCACCCAAGCATTCATCCATTCACTTCATTCAGTCATACATGCACATGCTTATATGGATTAACTCCCTAAGTTCCATAGCTCAATTTCTCAATCTCATTTATATTTTATTTGGTCTGGACTCTTGCCATTGAACACCATTTGTGCATTGCAAAGGGGCTCAGTTCTGTTAACCCTTTACACAGAGGCCTACATGACTTAAGCAAGTCATTCACATACCCATCATCCACCTGATGATGAATAGATCAAGGCACTACTCCTAAATTATTTTATAATTTAGAGACCATGCTTATTTATTTTCTAAGGAATTTTTCTTTTTAATTCCAGAGATGCTTATGTTCTTTCCTTCATTACATAAGTCAAAAATTATTAAACTCACTCAAAGATTACATCCAGACATACAAAACATTCTGCAAAATTGCACATCTCATTTCAAAGTCATTTTTGCTTAATCATATTTTCTAAAACCTGCTTATATATTTATTTCTAGAAATTTTCCCATTGCTTGCATAAATCTGATGAAGTCATATGAAATACTGTATTTATTTTTACTGTGAAGATAGGATATGGCTTTTTGAGAAAAACCCATAAAAACATATTGGCTTAGGATCTGAACAAATCAGCACATATATATAATATTGCTTTGTTCATATCAATTTTTAAATGAACTAGACATAAGCATGAACCTCATTATTCACACTGCCTACTTCATTTTTCTTTGATACCCTATTTCTCAGTAAATATTTAGCTCATTTTCTTATAAAACCTGGATTATAAAATCCATTTCTGTGATCAGGATATATTTTTGATTATTTATATTTCAAAGCAAAAATTGAAACAACCATAACAAATCAAAACAGATTAAAATCTCAATCAAAGGTTCAACCAAAATACCATCCATGATCAACATATATTCATTCAGAGAATAGAAATCAAACAGAAAAACATAGAATGATTTTATATAAAATAATTTGGCTGCCCTTTACTTGGGTCTTAATGCCTTAAATCTCATGGGTGATTAATCACTCACCTTCCTCTTCTCTTCCTCGAGAATGCTTAAGCTTGAAGACAGTGTGAGTTCTTTCCTTCTATTTTTTTTGAAAATATGTTTCTGTTTTTCCCTCAGAGAAAACTACTGCTTCCGCATTACAACAAAAATACCCTATTACAACGCCCTTTTTACAACGTGCATTGGCTGCCCGTTGTAATAGAAGGCTATTACAACGGTCCATTCAGGCACGTTGTAATAGACGACCTATACAACATCCTTTTTACAACGGGCGATGATAGCCCGTTATAATAGAGTGCTATTACAACGGTCCTTGAATGCCCGTTGTAATAAATGTTAGTTTTACAACTTCACCCAAAATGCCCGTTGTAATATATAACAATTTTACAACGGTCCAAACCAATTTTTTTTCCTCCAGCTATGAAATTTCGTTCGTTTTATTTATTTATTACCGATCTTTCCTCCTCACAACCCCTAATTCCCAAATCCTAAGCTGGTCCTCCTAATCTCTCCCTCCTCCACCAGATCTGCTCCAAAACCCTAGTCGCCTCCCTCTTCCTTCCCTCCGTTCCCCTTTCCTCCCATTCCCCCATCAACATCTACCATATCACCCAATCAGAGAACTCACACAGATGCAAATACGAATTCATATGTTTTCAAACCAAATTCCTTAATCCAAGTTCGCAAATCCTGACTAGATATAAATTCATGAATTTCAGATACTCAAAACAAAATCAAAATCCACGTGGGTGATGAGGCGATTGCAGTTCGATTGGGGAATCGCGACTTGCTGGGGTTCGCGAATTAAGTTTAAGGGTTTCTGGTGGTGGAAGAATGATGAAATGGTTTGGAGATTGTTGTCGGAGGAGATGTCGCGATTGAAGCTTGAGGATGAAGGAGTTCGACGGCTTTCGATTTAGTTCATGTTTTGATCAACAAAGGCAAGGACACAATTTTGCTTTCAATTTTTTTGTTTAGATATGTAGTTCTTTGGTTGAGGAAGGATGGAGGAGAGAGTAAGCAGGAATTTTTTGGTGTTAGAAAGTTTATAATTTGTTTGATTCAACTGAAACGTACCAAATATAGATGTTATTAATTATAGAATCCACTTTCCTTCTGATCAGGCTAAAGTTCAACCTTTTAAACCAGGATTGGGCTTAAATCGTATTACGTGAATTATATTAGTAATGATAATGTATCTTGATTGTATAGATGTATAAGATTTCCAGAATGGTATTAAATTGTAGATAATAAAGTTCAACCTTTTAAACCAGGATTGGGCTGAAATCGCAAATCGAAACTTTATATACTTGAAGTTTCCCTCTATATAGGTTATTAAATAACATTTAAGTATATAAAAACATTGACTTTATTATAAGGATTTTTATGTATATTAATTTTATGCCAAAGCTTTTATATCTATACATAAAACTTAATTTTCTTTCTTGTTCAATTTTTTTGTTAGAAAATAATAGAATGTCAATTTTAAATTCAAGTAAATAAATTGATATTTATTGTTTCAACTTGGATTGATGTTTTTTCTTAATTGTTATCTTAACTAAGTTTAAATCAGAATTTGAAAGTTGAATCGTAATTAGAGAGATTCAATTTTAAATGGGATTCATATCGTATGATTTTAAGATTTACGAACAATGTATAGGTGAGAAACATGCTTTCTGCAATTGTAGACATCAAGGGACACAGTTTCATAAGTTGGGCTTTTAACAGGATCACACTCTAACATGTGAAACCTTAGATTTTTAGCGGTTTAGACGTTTAGTAAAACAATAAAAGTGTTTATCAAATCAAGAAGACAGTGGAAGCAGATAAAAAAGTAAATAAAATGTTAGATCGATCAATAAAGTTATAAGCCTGTTTTAATCTTTTTTATTTTTTCTTTTATCATAAATCCTTTATTATTATACACTTTGTTTGAGATTCACTTGCCGTTTTTGGATATTCTTCCATGGTTCCATTTGATACAGCGTATACAAGATAAAGGCTATAATGGTTCAAACAGTCCTTTATAATTTATGGTGTTTATAAGATCATATATACCAATATATTATTGTATTTTTCACCACTTCTAGTGAGAAATATATACCAATATATTATTGATATATCTGATAACACTGAATAGTGCTTCAATATACAAAAATTATACTGTTCACAAGATCATATATGTTAATACATTAGATGGAACCACATTATTTTGGTGCAAGAGGAGGATTTGTTGGTGGTGAAGCTATCCTCTAGGCTAGATCGGTCGAAATGTAGATGCTATTTACAAAGTTAATTTCATGAACTAACCTAGTTCATGTTTTGAAAGGCGGTATCCTTTAAACACCAAAGTTTCTTTAAATATGCTAGTAGAACGTATTATCGAAATTGGAATATTTTATTTGCATTATTAAAATTCGAACTGTTGAGTTAATTAAGCGAACAAACTTTTAGCAAGTGTAAGCATGCATATTCTATATTTTTTGCACTTAAAACTTGTTATTTAAAACAATTTAAAGTAATTAAAGAAAGATGCTAATAGAACACTAATAGAGCAAGAGAAGGAATTAAATTAAGTGCAAATGTAAAACATAGCTAAATAATTTAATTTACCATCGGCTAAAATTTAAATCGCAAATTTAAGATGATATACAACTTATTAGTTAATTTATGCAATCTCTTGTTTTTGGAAATAATAGAAGGTTTAAGTTTTCGCAAGAAAAGCGATTTTTCTTTTGAAATCATTGTCAACCCAGTGTCTTTCAAGGAGCATTTGTATACTGTAGTTATGAGATCAGGGATACTTGTATTCAAAACAGTAGCAAAATCTTACTTGTACTTTCCCTAAATCAACCTATTATATAATGCAACCCGAGTTTGGGCAGACCATCCAAATTTTGAGTACTTGTCAGGTTTCATAAATGCGATGATGATGATAAATATAATATTGCAGGAGCTTATGCCTATAGAAGCTACAGTTTGTAATAAAGTAAATAATTTATAGCTCTACTGACAAAGGTTTTATTATAAATATTATTGCAGCTTTAAACTATGTAACATAAATTAAAAGTTTAAATTGGCCCATTGATGTATACAGTGATATTCGAGGGGTTGCTGTTGATGGTGTAGAAGGTGAGCCTGTTAATCTCACTGAACCAGTTGCAGAGGCGATTGCTGCAGCGTTTGCATTATGGTTGTCAGACAAAACGAAGGCGGATGGATCTACGCGATTAAGAATCTCAATTGGCCATGATTCTAGAATATCTGCAAAGATTTTACAAGTAAGTTGTGATTTTAGTTTTTTAGAATTAGGAGTTTGCTATTTTTTAATATTTTAGAACTCAGTTGGCGAATATAGTTTTCAGACTTAAAGAATGTGATCCACATACTATGCTTTATCATCATTAACAGCTAAGCCACATGCCATGCTTTATATTTTATATTGTACTTCTCGCGCAGTCATCTGCATTCTATGATTTCATGACATTTATATTTAATATATCCACAATCATCTCATCGAAATTGCGTACCGAATTCCGCTACTTTTGTTGTTGGCACTAAGATGTCTATAAACAAGTTAATCAGAACCATCTACATTGCTTTGTACAATTGTTGATTATGTGTGTTATTTTTTCAAATAAGTTAATGATGAGTAAACTGAGATTTATTTAAGATCATTCACCTCCATGTTTTTACCTGATTTAGAGCTAGGATACCAGTTAATTAGGTTCACCGTACCTGAATGTTTTAGCCTCATGCACAGCTTAGAGCACTAGCATTTTCAAGTGTTGTTACACAAGTATATGGATTTATTTTCTTAAATTCTATGTTCGCACGTTGCATGGTATTAAGTAATAGACAACATATTAAAGACAGATGAAATTTCATGCTCAATTTTCAGTTTCACTGTGTTATGTCCTGTGGCATTTATTTTTTCCTATCTTGATTTGGCCTTCAGTGTGCAATTTTTTTGTCACCGACTCAACATGCTCATAGATTTGGAATGCATTTATGATTCCCCATGTCATTATACAATACAAGCATGCTCATGATGTCATTTGATTGAAAATAACATCTTTATGTCAGTATGATAAATTAATTACTTTCAGAATGCTGCTTCTCGTGGAATTGCTGGTGTTGGACACGAAGTTATTCAATACGGGTAAGCAAAGCCGTGAAATCCTTTTTTGTATCATGTATTATCCGTTTCATTTGAGAACGTAATATATAAGAAATACAAAATCTGAATCTTAGTTCAAATGTTTGATGAAATGTTCACTCGTTATTCAATATTGTTAAAACTTCGTATGAAACTTTTCTGATGTTTAGATGCTTTAAAGTGCTTTGGCTTATTTATGTTGAATTACTTTTTTATTTAAAACCAGGAACTAGATAATATTATCATGTATATCCAATTTTGTTTTGATATATGTACTGTAGATTAGCATCAACACCAGCAATGTGCAACAGCACCATTACTGTGGATGATAAATTCTTCTGCCCTGCTGATGGATCTATTATGATAACAGGTACAATAGAAAGACCACTTACATATCCCTTTGTCCCATACATTTTCGTTCTAAGTTGTTTTTCCTGTTCCAAGATAGATGCAGTTCTAAGTATATGATAGATAGCATCTCTTTTAAAACAGACACCGTTCTAGAAAATGAAGCATATGGTTGTTATTATCTAATAGTTTGGAATTGGGATTCTGAAATACACTGTCCACATCTAAAATGTCTTCTATTATGACACATTGCACTCCATGTTCTGTAATAGTAAAAAATATAGCTTAGATGTGAAATGTGATGAAAGGGAGTGCATATTTCATTAACTTAAACCTACATAAGAATCAATTAAGTACTACAACTGTAGATGATTCTCCATTTTGTTGCGTCATCAAACCTATGTTTTTTTATTGAAAAATAAAACCGATGATGCAGCCAGTCATCTTCCATATAACCGCAATGGTTTCAATTTTTTCACCAATACTGGAGGACTAGGGAAAGCAGACATAAAAGACATCTTAGAGCGTGCTGCAAATATTTATCAGAGTTATTCTGATGAAAAACTAAAGGAAAAGGCTGTCATGAAGGCTATACACAAAGTAGATTACATGACAATTTATACTTCTGACCTCGACAAAGTAGATTACATGACAATTTATACTTTCTGAAAGGCTCAGGGGTACTTATTTTATTTTCAATTTTTGCAGACCATGTTTCTTGCAGTTAGATATAAATGTAGGTTAAATTAAGTTTAGGTTTTAATGTCCGAGAATTGTGAACTTCTGTTGTAGATATATAAATAGGTGTCTAGTACTAGTTTTGATGAAGTTTTATTTCTATGCATGTTAGAGAGGATATGCTATCCCAGTCTCAAATGGTAATATTGCAATTTAGATTGTTTGGATTCAAAGGAAAACTGAACTTGAATATCAAATGAACTGTTTTATTGGTTTTGACTGTAGTGTGCTTTTGACCGTGCTTGTGCAAATAAATAGCCAAATAAAAGGACCAATCCCACATAACAAAAGTGTCATCACATATACTCCACTTTCTCCTTTTCTTTCTCTAATGGCAGCAACTGAAGCAAAAGCATCACTCAAATATCAAGTAGTTTATTCTACTTCTCTGCTTCTAACTAAGAATAAACTTTACCTTCAACTTTTTTACACTGATTTGCAACTTCTTTTGTTACAGACATGGAACTTGAAGGTCTCAATTCACTGTGAAGGCTGCAAAAGGAAAGTCAAGAAAGTTCTTCAGAGCATAGAAGGTTCAAACAAAACTTCTTTTAATCTTGCTTTTACCAACTATAATTTTCAGATTTATAAGAAAGATAGGATAAAAGGACAAGGAAAACATTAAAACTTTTTATTTATGTAAACTTTTCAGGAGTATACATGACTAGTATTGATGCCCAGAAGCAAAAAGTGACAGTTACAGGAAATGTTGCAGTTGAAATCCTGATCAAGAAGCTGATCAAAATGGGCAAACATGCAGAGTTATACCCTGAACCGAAACCCACTAACCCAAACCAGAATGGTAACAATGGTGGTGGCGGTGGTGGTAAGAAAAACAAGAAGAATAAAAACAGGAACGATGGTTCGAAACCCGACTCGGTGCAGCCAGAAAACCCGGAACCCGAACAGCCTGAACCCGGAACCAAATTAACAGTAAATGAAGAAGACAAAGACATCTCTCAGCCTGTCCAAAATTCTTCAAATTCCCCTCCCAAAATTGAGGTATATATAAACTATAAAGCTGTTGTTTGTTCCTTTGTTAATTACTGATCAGTTTACATGAACAAATTGTGATGATTCAGAAGGCGGGTGGAAAAAAGAAGGGAAAGAAGAAGAACAACAGCAGCAATGAAAAGCAAAGCAGCAGCGGCATTGTAGTAGTTTGATATTCAAGTTATTATTTTAAATCTTGTGTTATTTTTTGTATGTACTACGTGTTATATTAGTTTAGGGTTGTATTCGATGTTTTGTAACTATGTAAAATTTTATGAATGATGTGAATAGATGAATCTTTTTGTTATTTTGAAATATAAATTTCTTTTGCTATTTTTAGTAAATATGAATAATATGGTTGTCATTAGTATAATAATTTTATTTCAATTCAAATTAGTTTAAAATTTACACGTGCATTGTAGTAGTTTTATTTTTTTTCTCATTTGAATCTTTTTAACAACGGGCAAAAACAATTGGAATATCATGTATTACAACGGGCATTGCCCGTTGTAAAAAGGTGTGTTACAACGGGCATTGCCCGTTGTAAAAAGATTTATTACAACGGGCATTGCCCATTGTAAAATATGGTCAACCTATTACAACATCGCCTATTACAACGGTCGGCTGCCCGTTGTGGAACACATATTACAACAGGCATTGCCCGTTGTAAAAAGCCTGTTTTGTTGTAGTGTCCCCCTTGATTTAAATCATTTAACTAGGGTTTTTAATGGAGGAAAAACCCATTTTATCCTCACAAAAATAAGAGAAGTTTGTATGCATGTTTATGGCTAATTATGCCATTTTCTTTTTGATTTCCATTTCAGGTAAAAGCAGTTGCTTTACTGTTTTTCTGTGTACATGCTATTTGCATGATTCACACTATTTTCATGTGGCTTCTCTTCCTTATATATTTTCTTAAATCTATAGTGTTCACACATATATTGATTCCTTGCTAATATTTCGGCCCATTTATTTTCTCTTGATTTATAAAAATGTATTTATGCACAATCAATACTAAATTGGTTTCTTATATTTTGATTATCATATAATTTATTTTATCACTTTAAACCCCTGACTACTTATATACAGTATATATAAGATATGTGGATTTTAAAATTCATTCATACTTAGTTATCTCCTTTTCATGTTTATTTATTGGAAAACAATTATCCACTTACTTATCTATTTTCACTCATCCTTGATATTTATTTCCAAACTGTTTATCCTTTAAATATTTTCTATTAACTGATTTCCATCTTTTTTTCAAAATTATTTTTATCTCAATAATTTGGGTCTTCACACTGTTGCTTGCTACCCTAATATTTGATTTGAGGTTTAATTGTTGTTCCTATTCCTAAAACGTAAGTTTTTAATTAAATTTTAAATATAAATATATGATTTTTGACGGCTGTCCTCTTGATTTGCTATGCTTTTGTTAATTGATTTACTGTATAATTGCAACTCAGTTGATGAAAATGAATATGATAAAAGTCATGCAATCCATTGGTGGAAACATTGAATATAAGCATTTGAATATCCTTGGGCCGACCCTGAGAATATGACAGAAATATTTACCGTATGCAGTTAGAACTACAAATGTATAGTGTAAAATGCATATATTTTCAGTTTTAACTGTAATTATATGTAGTTTAAAATGCACATTTTCGTTGTAAAAATTAACAGAGTTTGAAACTTGTTTTCAACGTGAACGAAAGCGAGCTCTAAAATTTTTGAAGGGTATTTGAAAAAAATAAATTTGAAGGGCCTTAATATATATTAACTAAAAACATATAACTAGTTACGATTTAATCGATTTAATAATATGATAATAAATATTAATAGACAATCATTAGCTGGTTATTTTCAATTTTCATCACTTTTGAGGTTTCCACCACGTGAAAAGAAAAATGACTCTGAACGTCGACTATCACTGCAAATGGGGCCTCTTAACAGGCAAATAAGAAACAAATTAACATTCAAACTCGTAACGTGAACATGTGTTTCTACAGCCCCCATGTAACTGCCAACTGTCAACTGTCTCCTCTAACTAACTGGCTCACATTTCTCCATTAATTCCTCCTGCCATTCTTCCTAAACTTCTGAGAGGGAAACAGAGAGAGATTGGGAAATCCGCATGTAAATTAATGGATTCTTCACATTACTTCCCTCACTTAAAAGAAGGAATTTCTCTCATTCTCTCTCAATGGCAAGCTCTTCAAACAGCAATCAACAATGGATGGGGCGGAGAAGAATCTCGTTTCAAATACGAAAAGTTGGCTAACAATCTCCTTTCCTATTTCTCCCAATCTAGAGGTTAGTATTTAATCTTCTTTCACCAAATATTTTCTGGATTTTTTGCACTCAGTATCCTAATTTCATGTATTTGATTATATCATTTAGCTTTATTACAAGTTGAAGATGTAGAGCACATACTTGATGAAAATATGGTGCTCTTATTTAGTGCCGAGATTGAGGATGGAAGCATTGAGCAGGTATGTATATGTATGATCATTACTTTCTTATTTTTTCATCCAACTTATATTATATATTAAAATAAAAATAAGTCGTTGACATATTTCTACATTTGGATTGAAACAGGTTGCTGAACAACTTATGGTTATGTATGAAGAATGTCTAAACCGAAATTATGAACCAATTGATAAGTTGAGAAAAGCAAACCCTGGAAGAAATGTTGCAAGCAGAAGTAAATGTTTAATCTAAACATTGCACTCGATCTAATTGCCTTAGGGACATTGTTTCAAGTTACGTATATATCTTTTGATTTTGCTGTATTATCAGTTAACAAGAATCCATGTAGTAGATGATGAAAAATGCAATTGTATTTGGCGCACAATAACTCTAGTGTGACTAATGGGAGTTAAGATATCCTGCTCATGTAGGTAGCCAACTGAAATCCAAAATGCAATTATTATTGTTATTTGTGTTTAATCTAAAATTTGAGTGAGCAGAAAGTGGTTCGTTTTTCATATGCTATTGAACACCGCTGTACATGTTTGCATCGAAACTGAACAATATATATGTATTTTCTTCTCAATATTATTACAAGGATGACAACGATACCACATGATGAACAAAAGCAATAATTAGTTTATTCATTCTCCTGACAGTTAATGGAATTGGATTCTCCTGACAGTTAATGGAATTGGATGATTTGCAAAAGTTTCTAAATTTTACCCCAGCAAAATACAAATCTTGCAACTAATAAACTAATTTCTTGAAGGACTTGATTTAGGTCGTCTCCAAGGTAATTATAATATTTTAAAAAAAGACAAGTTTTCATTTATGCTTCGAAAAAAAAAAACTTACTTCAAATATACCTGCCGTTCAAAACTTATTATGAAAATAAGCTTTTTTCCACTATACATTATTTTTGTATGTGGACGTTCTATAATTACATAGGTATAAATCTTTTTTATAAAAAAATTACACTTGAACATTTTCAATCTCACAAGTACAAATTAAACCTTTAATTTTAATGTCATTTTCAAAAACACAAGTATAAATGGTTAATAAGTGAAGAACAGATATATTTTTATAATAAGTTTTCAACGAAACCTAAACCTGAAGAGCTTTTTTTGTTGTGTCTCTGATGAAAATGCATCCTTTCACAAATTAATCTATGTTAACCACTTGATTATTAACCTAAACTATAATTAATGTAAATTATAGGCATTCGTAATGCCTTAAATGTTGATCTCTAGTTAAGTTCTTGCATTTGGCGTCGGTGGTGTAAAATCATCCGCACCTCTCATTTCTAGTGCAGAGTTATGACTTGCTCCATATTTTTCTATGCCTGCGGTTATTAGGCTAAGCTGTTACCACTCTTGCTTTGAGCTGATGGTTTTATTTACATCAGAGCAAGCACAATTGCTTGCGAAAGCTTTGGATACTTTGCTTGAACATACTATCTACATATTAACTATGACTATTAGCAATTTTGTAAGAAGTAGAACAACCGATTTTGAGAAAGTAAAAAAACGAGGGATGTTGATTTTATAAGGAGGAAATAATTTTTATTACAAATTTTAGTAACAAACTTTTTTCCTTGGTTACAAATGAGAGCAAACACACGTATTTGGGGGAGTACATCTTCTAAGTTGATGATGAAGATGCATTTATTCCTAGGGCTAATAATCTTTCTTTTGAACTATCTGTACTTTTCATAGGAAATATCTAAGATGTTTTCCTCACATAACTCTAGATTAAATGATTCCTATCATAACCGTAAATCTCTAGCTAATTCTTTAGCGTAGGACCCAAAACAACAATTAATCCCAAAATCAAGTTTAGATTTCTAACTGTCCTCTTAAATTTGATTTTGCAACTCCAAGTAAACCTCGCAATTTCCCCAAGTTTTCATACTTCGGCGCCTTTTTAAAATATATGTACTTGATCTTCTGAATAAACATACTTTGTTTGGACTTCCTTTTTTGCATTGCGATATCGAATATAGTGATAACCCACATCAATATGTAAACTTCAATCATGAAATGCGGGGTTCTTCACTAGAGCTATGTTTGACTTGTTTCTCATAAAAATCTTTGTTGCATTATGGTGTGACATGTGCAACTCCTCCAATAGGTCTCAAAGCAAAATTGCATGGCAAACATAAGTTAAAGAAAAAAGATACTCAGCTTCACATGTGAAAAACGTCACAATTGGTTGCTTTTTTAAACTCGAGTTGGAAGTTGATCTCTCATGAAAAAAAAGATCTACCTATGCTATTACGATATCTAACATCTCCAGCTCAATCACTATGATTATAGCCAATCAACTTGAAATTGTTGGAATGTAAATATAACAATCCAAAATAAATGATACCATTGATATATCAAATGATCATTTTTGCAGTCTTCAAATGTGACGAATAGGAGCTTCCATGTAACAACTAATGAAACGAACTCCATAAAGTACATGGGGTCCTGTGCAAGTGAATTATCTCAAGCTACCAACTAAACTCTTGAATAGAGTAGGATCCACATTTTTTTCAACATATTTCGACACCTTTGTTCCATATTTTATTGGAGTGCTTACTGGTTTACTACAATCCATCCTAAATTTCTTCAATATTTCAGTTGCATATGCATCTTGGGAAATAAATATGTCGGACTCAGTTTGAATCACTTGGATTCCAAGAGTATGACATAACTCCAATGATCGTTATCTCAAACTCTAAATCCATCTCCTTTTTAAAATCATCAAACATTTTTGGTTTATTTATCTTCAACAATGAACTCCTCTTCCTCCTTCTCCTCATCTTCTTCATCATCATCTTTCATAGGTTATGAATTAGGGGAACCTTCTTCAATTATAATAGGATTGGGGTATTTAATGTCTTCCTCTTCCTCTGGCTCCCTCCCCACTTCATTTCACTTTTCCCATTCCCTTCTCTCTCCTCCTCCCTTTCCCCAGCCTCCTCCACCCAAATCTACTTCAGATCCAATGATCGATGAAGCCTCCCTTTGTCGTCCGATCTCCTCTATCCGAGTGTCTATTCCTAGGCCTCGTCATTCTTTCGCTAAGGTGGTGAAGAGCCGGACGCCCAATCCTCTACTTTTGCCTCCTATCCCCAAGCCCTTGGTCGAAATGCAACAAGGCTATGAAACATTGCCTAGGATGTGCCCTTCATGGATACGTGGTTAAACTATGTAGGAATGTACACGTGTGCTACTCCTATGGGCTCTGAGGATATTCTGCCTATGCATGTTCCAAATATAAAAGGTTGCAGAAAAATGACATTTCTCCTCTATCCCTACTCCCGTTACAAACCTTTCTTCTCCCAAATCTTTACCGGTGGTACCCTCCATCATTAGATTTGGCCCACCTATCAATCCCTCCTACTTTAAATCACTTTCGTCCTCTTCACGCAACCCATCCTCTCATTATTCAAACCATTCATCTCCCTCAACCGCCACTATGCCCTCCTCTGAAATCCCTAATCATATGGCTGACCTCACCACCGTCGTTGGCTTTAGACGGTTAGCTCCATTCGATAAGGCCTCGATCACTTTTTGCTGCAATGGCTAGGACATCTTCCTTTTTAGTGACCATAGCTTCATCATTCGTTTTCCTAACTCCAGAACCTTAACATCGCCATCAACCATCGCTTTTTCCATCAACTGGGCGGGGCCCTCTATGCAGCCAAATGGTCTCCTGATTTTGACTCTACAACCATGAGTACTTCCCTCCATCTTAAACCCGCATCCGAGGCATCCTATGGCATCTTCGCTCCGACCGCTTCTCGCTTTTTTCCATCCTCAAGAATTTTAAACTCTTTGTTGATATGGACACCTACGAGTAGGCTATTGCTGACCACCATCATGTCTTCGCCCAGATTTGTCTCGACAAAGCTGTTTCTCTTCCCTGCACTATCATCTGCTCCTCGAACGACCTAGACTACAACCAACTCTGGAGCATTGGGAACATGGCCATCCTCCCCTAGACCCCCATGATGACCCTCTTTCGCAGGAGCTTCCTGGAATTGATGCTATGCAAGTGGAGGTGGAGTTAGCCTCAAAAGGAGACGAGATTTTGAAAGGAAAGTGTGTGGTCGTCGGATTTGGCTTTGCTTATGTAGAAGTTGAAGGCCCAGCCGCTTGGTCTCCTTGGCCCTTGCCTCACAAGGATTACAATCATATTTATGATGATGTTGACCCCACCGAGCTTCATCTACCTGCTAATCCTGCTCCTTCGGCTCCAATTATTCCAGTTGATAGCAACCCTCCTCATAACATGGACCTAGACCTCTCGCGGGATCTGGAACTGTTCACCTCATCTCGTGGTTCCTCTGTCTTATCCACTACTTTTGTTTGACGAAGTGCGAGACTGCTTCAGCGTTCCGTCGGCTCCCCGTCCTGAGCGGTTGGTAGTATTTTTCAACCTGCTATTTTTACTTCTGCTAATAATAAGATGAACAAAAAATATCGCCCGCTACATGGAAATCATAGTAATGGCTGAGCATATTTTGGTCATGCAAGCTTTGGAAAAAGAGCATATCTCCTTTTCCTTATGAAGATTCTCTCCTGGAATGTTAGGGGTCTGGGGAACCTTGATAAATGCTCCCTTATTAGAACCGTTTTATCCCCTCTTAAGTTAGACATTTTTTTAGGGTACTTTTGGCACAGATCCTTATTAAGTTTCAAAATTCATGAAAAGTCCTTCACTAAATTTCAGTGTAAATTAGGTCCCTGTTTTTTATTCACGATTATTGCAGAGCATGATGCAACATTTCATAAAAGTTGCTGACATTTCCGCAATATTTCTGTACACTGTGAACGTAGTGTATGAAAGTTGCTGAAATATCAACACTTATTTATAAAAGTTGCTGATATTTCAGCAACATTTATGTACACTGTGAACACAGTTTATGAAAGTTGCTGAAATATCAGCACTTATTTATAAAAGTTGCTGACATTTCAACAATAATTTTTCTTTGATTTTACAATAAAACTTTGAAACAGATAGTTGCTGAAATATCAGCACTTATTTATAAAAGTTGCTGACATTTCAACAATAATTTTTCTTTGATTTTACAATAAAACTTTGAAACCGATAGTTGCTGAAATATCAGCACTTATTTATAAAAGTTTCTGACATTTCAGCAATAATTTTTCTTCGTTTCCAGAAAACAGGGACCCGCTTTACAATGAAACTTTGACAGGGACCCGCTTTACAATATGAAAGTATGATAGGGATGCCTTCCTAATTTCCACTTTTTTTTATTCAAGAATTTAATATTGTTGACCCCGACCATATCCTTTTCCATAATCTTAGTGGCTCTTTCCTGGTTGATTGGGAATTTATTAAGGCTTCTAGTTCTAGAGGCGGTATCCTTACCGCCTGGGATGAAGCTAAACGAAAACTTATCCAAGTGATTAAGCATCCTAATGCTCTTCATATTTTCCTTAAGCACTTTCCCTCCGGCATTATCTATTTCTTTTCTTACATTTATGGACCCTGTTCTAGTCAAGAAAGATTGAATTTATAGTCCAATTGCTTTGAAGCTTGCAATTTCTCTCAAGGACCCCGGGCGCTTGAAGATTACTTTAATATTACCCGACATCCTAATGAAATAAATTCGAATATTCCCTTTTGTCCCGACATGGATAAATTCAATGACTTCATTGATTTTTGTGCCCTCATTAACCCACTAATTAATTATCGTCTTTTCACCTAGAGCAACCATTGCTCCTCTTTCTCTCTTGTTAAACTTGACGCTTTCTCTTTAAAACCTCCTAGGAAGACTCTCACCTGTTCTCTTCTATCCATGGCCTTCCTACAATTCTCCTGAACCATGTCCTATTCTTTGGGACTCCGAGGACTATGCAACTCCCAGATCTGGCTTTAGATTCGAGAGATTTTGGCTCCTAGAACCTGGCTTTTATGATTTGGTCTCGATGATCTGGTCTGAGACCTGCCCCCTTCCTTCAGCTTTCGTCACCCTCGTCTTCAAACTCAGATCCCTCATAAAATGTCTCTATTCTCGGTCTAGATCTATTTGGGGCTCTCTTAGATCTTGCATCTCCGAGCACCAGATGCCATCCTAGAGCATAACATCCTCGAAGAATCCATTGCTCTATCCCAATCTGAAAGAACTTTCCTCCAGATCCATGAGAAGGAGCTTGATAGACTTTTGAAATAAGAAGAAACCCGTTGGAAACAACGCTCCAAGGCCCTTTGGATTAAAGATGGTAATCTCAACACTTCTTACTTTTATAGGCTGGCCAATGGTAGAAGAAAAGTTAATTGCATTTTCGAAATCCATCATAATGGCTCCCCCTTCTGCGACTAGTTTGACCTCAACCACGTTTTCACTTCCTATTACAAATGCCTCCTTGATAGTTCTCCCTCCTCATCACCATTGATCGCCTGGGACGAGCTCTACCCTAATCCTCCTCATATTCCTATTGACTCTCCTTATTCCGAATCTAAGATCCTTGCTGCCCTGAAAGAGATGGAAGATGAAATATCTACTAGACCTGGCGGTTTTGGTTCTTTTTTCTTTAAACACTTCTGGCCCATTTCAAGACCGACATTTCCAACATGTTTGAAGAGTTCTACTCTACCCCTTCTCTAATTGCCAGAATTAACTATTTGAATGTGATTCTTTCTAACATTCCCCATTTGGAGGTCCAAAACTAACCGCAATGGATGCTGTAGTCTTCCATAGTTATTAATTCTCAATGACCAAATGCGATAACGTTAGATACATTGATATACCAGAAACACATGAATATGAAAAAAAATTAAACTCAATTTAAAACAAATTTCTCATTTCATTTCAGATTCATTACATAATCCCATACGTAAGTCACATTTAGAGAAATTACAATTTACTATAAATACGCCAAGAGTGACATATAAAGATGCCATTGGTTATCAGAGTTGAAATATAGGCAACTAAACAACTTTGTCATTACATCCAATTACACAATGGAATCAAACAAAAAGAACTCCTAATAGCTAGCTTGAGTCCTGTACGTCTTCGGAAGCTTATTCGTCTAAGGGAGAACCTGATAACCTTTACTTTCAAACTACTTAACATCAATTGAGCACCCGAGAGTTTAAGGGGGAAAAACATAAACTTCGAGTCAGACAAAAAGTCTAGTATGAATAATAACCTACCATCTCGAACCATATAGATATCTATTGAGACCTTGCCGCTTAGCGGAGCGGGTTTTCTCCTCACTAGTATCTTAACCCAATTTATAAAAACCATATACTGTGCACCTGCAACCACAATGGTAAAGACATAACATTATAAAATGAATCATGATGATATGAAAACATGTAATATGCTCTGGATTTCCCATCCCTATTTACCCGACTATTTGTCTCAAGTTATAGTTTCTAGGGTCGACGATCCACCTTTTTGGATAATTTAAGTCGATAATAAACCGCACATACCTAACTCAAACCATTCAAATGGGTAGATTATATGAGGTTTGATAAGAAAATAAGAGAAAAGAAGGAAAGTAATACATAGAATCTCGCAAAGGAATGACAAAATATAATAATTAAATAAACAGTTCAAGAAGTTGTTTACAATATACATTTGATTTTAATTTTACAACATAACCAGAGTACAATCAACAACATACCAAAATAACGCAGCGGAATAATAATAGTAAAACGTTCTAGCAAACTCCATCTTTAGCTTCAAGGAATGATGTCTTCAAAGACTGAAATAATCAGGCTGACCCGAGCGTAATAAAAAGACAAAACACTCGAGTCAGAACTAAAAGTTCTTATGTAAGTTAAATCAATAACACGTAAATATGAGTGTAATAGCTTTAGAGATGTTTACGGGATTTCCATCTCCTATCAAGTGTACAAAATGAGTGCGATAACTTAAGAGATGTTATGGGATTTACATCTCCTACAGATCCGTCAAACTATCTATATATAGTAAGATACGCTATATATGTAGTGTCTATCAGTAAGTAAATATTAAAATAGCGTTAAGACTTTACATTAATCCAATTTAACACATTTTTAAGCATTGTCCTACAGTTTGCCCTAGTACCACAACCAGTAACGTTGGTAGCCAGGGAGGCGCCGTGATAAGACAACACTTAAACAAAATCATAGTGGTCGCATATAAGGATAATAATATGACAAGGCATGTGAGGCAAAGCCCAAGGTAGTATTCAATTAGTTTACCCTTTCTAGCTGGTCGTAACACATCACTACAACGATTGCCGATCGAGTCCATCACCCCCAAAATCAAATCAAGGTGCACTGATCGAGTCAAAATCAATATAGTAATACAAAGGGGTGATGGCCCCTAAAGGTAGCTAACTCCTTGGCCAGACATAGGCTCTTGTTTTAGTCATTTCAAATTGACACAAGTGTCGGAGTCATCCATCATCGTTCTCTTTCATCATTCCAGTAAACGCTGCCAATTCAACCTCTACATTTTGGATAAATCCACCGCGTACACGATTATTAAAGTGGTTCTGGTAGAATAATAGAGAGCATGCCATTCATCCGGCCCCTGTCTCTTTGATAACTATTCGTCCATTTTACACACCGGTTGGTTCTTTTAAATTTCAAGAACAAGCCATATTTCATATCAAAATATCAGATTCGCTTCAAAATCATTTCGAATTCAAAAATAGGTTACACTTTCAAATCAAAACATTCGTATTTAAATCAATTATTTAAATCTAAATAGTTCCCAATTTTAAAACAGTTTGAGTATTGAAAATATTTTTGAATAATTAAAACAGTTTGAATATTGAAAATAATTTAGATAATTTAATTATTTGAATAATAAAATGGTTTTGATAATTAAAATAGTTTAAATATAAAAAAATAGTTTTTATAACTAAAAATAGTTTGATATTGAAAATACTTCGAATATGTGAAATAGTTAATATATTAAAATAATTTGATAATTAAAATAGTTTACATTAAAACTGTTTCTTTCATTCACAACAATTTGAACTCGGGTGCAAACTCCTAATCAAAACGAATTTAATTTTCAACTTCCAGTCCAAGTCAATTCATATTCAAAATTCAATTTAAATCAACCACAATTCAAATGATATCAAACTTTACTTCAAATTCAATTTAAATGATTCTATTCAATGGGCTGAAAATTCCAATTCAAATTCTCATTTTGAAACAATTTAGTTTAAATCCATTTCACATCTAAAATTTGAAAGACCAATTTGAACTACTTTAACTAAAGTAAATTCAAAGTTTAATTTAAAATTTAAACCTTTAAAATAATTCACTTTCGATAAATTCAAATAATATCTCAATTTCAACTTTAAGATTTAAAATTAAATCCTTAAACAATTTCATTTAAACATATTTCAATATTTCAAAGCTCGAATTAGAAAATTATTCAATTCATATAAATCAAAATTTTATTTTCTTTAAAACAATATCATTTAAACAATTCCAAATTCAAGATCTTAAAACCATTCAATTTAACCAAATCCGATCCGTATATAATTTTTTACCCTATGGCTAAGTGATCAGTTATTTCAATTTAATTACATGGATGGATATATATCATTTCAACCCATATTTAAATGACATAGGTATATATTATTTCAAGCTATTTCTTAGTTCATTTCAAATAATCCAAATGACAATTTATAGGATGTCAAATAATAAACAAGGATGTATCGAAATAAATAAACCATACATCCAACATATCAATCAATAGGTATCCAATTACAATCAACATCCAAATCAACCAATATATCACAACAGTGACTAGTTATCAATTGTCGGGTGTTTAACTAGCAATTAAATTTCAATATCATAAATGTCAATTCATTTCAATATCAAATTCGATTTTTCTATTAATTTAATTACCAAACACCAATCAATAAAATTTCTTCACATCATGATTTCAATTTAACCAACATCAGAAAATTTAGAATCCCGTGAATGGGTTTAATCACTCACCTTTGATTTTAAGCCTATTAAAAATCCAACAAAGGTCTAAAATCTCAACAGTCTCCAAATTCAACCAACCCATTTTCATATTGTCCGGAATCTCAATACGAGTCCAATGGAAAAAACTACGCGCCAATCCGAGTTCGTATGCAAAAGTTATAGATGTTAGAAGATTTCAAATTTTAAAATTTAATTAAAATAAATCAAGGGGCAATATAGTAATTAACTTATCACCTCACAACCCTAATCAAGCCGCACAACTCAACCCACAACCGCCACCTTCAAGCCTAGATCACCGCCGATCCATGCCGTCGCACCCTGATGCAACCCCATCACAACGTTTGCCACGACCAGCCGCTCCTACTTATGCCCACCATGTCAGCCGCGCCGCTGTCAAACCCTCTAAACCGAGACCCAAACGTGCCACCTATAAGGCCAAGATCTGGAAAACTTGACTATATAGGCAATGATCTAAGCCGACAGATGAACTTGTGGCCGCCTCTACGCTGCAGTGCTCGCCGATCGTTGATTGGTCGCAAATTCGCCGTTAAATCCAACCCCTAAAATTAACGGATAAGACTTCTTTGCCAATTCCTGATTAAACCAAAACTCGATTGCAAAAACGAATTGCAAACATTGTTTCCATTCATCAAGAGCTTCGTGATGATATATAATTTAATAAGGTTTGAGCAGTTTGAATTTTGAATTTGATTTGAAATTGGAAATTTAGGTTTTTAGGATATTCACCATTGGAAAGGAGCAATTAGATTAGAAAGTACGTACAGAAAATAGAACAGAAGGCTGCTTGGGTTTCAATAACATATATATAGACCATAGAATAGTTGATTTAGGCCAAAGCGGTTATAAGACCCAAAAATCTATTTCGTTCCTGAAACGAAAATAAGTCGCCCTATATGTTGATATATAGGTTTTTAATATGTTTAAACTCAATGAAACTAATTTCAAACCCTAATTCTATTTATTATAGAAGTTAGCTCTAAAATCAAATTATATTTATTTTTACAAGTTAATTAAAATGAATTATTATCACATTGATTCAATCACTTTCAAATTCTAAATTAAAAGTTTTCTATCATCATTCATGATTAAATAGGATTTTAATGATCTTTCGAAATCCAATTTTTCATGTTGAACCCAAGATTTAAATATTAAATTAATTCCAACATTTAATTACAACAGTAATAAAATCCTAGTTCATTACATTTTAATTTCCAACAAGTTCTTTTATTTTGATTTAAATTTCATTTATATTAAATCAACAATTCTCTTATGTGTTTATTGATACATATGTTTTCATTTTATTACACTCATTGTTTTACAGTTAACGTCTTCTCTCATATTAACTGTAATATTTCAATCACATTAAATCCCATTGATTACAAAATTAATTTCAAAACGTATTAAATACCGAGATGAGAAATAGAACAATTGTGACATCTTAGTAATTAGTATCTATTAATTTATTGTGTACAAACACGGATTATAAATTCACTTAAAAATAATTGCTTCTTATTCTATGCTAAAACCAGTTTCAACTAAATAACATATAATTTTTCCTTAGTACATCGTTTTATTTTATTCCTTATTAAACTTTACAATTATATCCAAATTAAACTTTACAATAATATTCCAATTAGATATAAACACTCAATTTATTCTTTACAACATTAACATTTTTTATTTCAAATCTTGTTGTTAATATGCAACCCAACATTGTTTCACATTCAATTGATTTGGTTTACCATCTTTTAACTTGTTGAAATTATGTCATTTAAGAATTTTATCTTAGATTATAACATACATCTAATAACATTCCTATAAATAAATCGTAAAATCTTTATTTATAACCATTTTTATTCAACAATTATATTAAATTAAATATTTCTACATGGTTGAAAATACGGGTCGTTGCAATCTCCTCACTCAAAACTTTTCGTCCCTGAAAAGGAACAAGAAAGAATCAATTTATTAAACAATTTAAACTTACTTAGTTATTTTTAATATAAATTTGAAAATAACCCAATTTCCATGAAAAATTTCTAAGTCCTAAATTTACAAAAAATTTCGGCAGCATCTTTTCTACACGGCTAGGTCCGGAAAAATACCAATATCAATAATTACATGGTATGTGTCTTATTTCAATAATAAAGCATCCCAAACCATGGGAAAACAATAAAATATCACTACAAAAACCGTAATCTGAAAATGTACTTATTTGTCGGGCAAACAAAACTCCATTTATGAAACCAAAAGCAATAGCTATTGCTTCCATAAACCTATATCTTACTTATATAATCCAAAAGAGTTAAAACTATGGAAAAAGAGCAATATATTAGTGGTTCCAATCAATAGCACAAGCAACACAACATATAATAATCATATGCAAACAAAAGCAGTACGACCATTATAGGAAACATAAGAATCCATCACACATCCATAGCTACCAAAAAATAATGGTTTGTCTAGGTTCGAAAAATTTTCATCACACAAGGGTGATAAATAAACTACCAAGTGTACCTTACGCTCAAAAGCCTTAGATAATTACTTAATAGATTATTCATACAACCTCAAACAATTTGAACTGTCATTTCTAAACTTCCCATAAGCCAAACAATATAGCATTTAAATATTATTTAAGTTTGTACGATGTACATATTCCATTGTACAAAATATCAATTCTAATCGCTTGCTTCAATACACAAATTTCACTTTCGAACTAGTATTATTAACCCGACTACTCTAGTGTAGACTTTGATCCGATTTCTTGATTAGAAATCTCTATTCTCCTTACATAGCCATAAACTATTATAGAAAACTTCAAAATCATATCAAAAATCCATATTAAGCATTCGCCGTCAAGAATCGAGCGAAAAATCCTAACCCGGACTGGTGTGAACTACCATAAATCATGTATTCGAATCTGGATCAGAACTGTTATGGGGATAAAATGATCTACGCACAACTTACATATTTTATTCTATTGGTTTCTTTAACACATCATTTACTTTTCATTTATTTTCAATTATCATTCATTCATACAAGATCATCTTATTAATTTATATTCACTTACTTTCATAGATTATTTCCCATTTAATATTTAAAATCATCAATGAATATATTCTTAAAGTATTACATATGTTTATTGCAGTTTAATTCACAATTATTTACTTATATAACTTGATTTCCATTTAATATTAACATTCATTAATGAATCATTTCATACTTAAGTTTCTCTACTTCTTTGATTCACATTTATTCCTTCATATATAGTATCAGTTAATATTAAATCTATTTATGAATTATTTCAACATTTTCTTAAGTTTATAATCATTTACTTAAATAGTATTCACTTTTCCATTCAATTTAATTATTAAGCATTTCAAAACATTAACTTAAGTTTATAACATTTCTTGTACATCGTAATTCTTTATTTATATATGGACATGATTTCATTTTAAAACATTTTTATTACTTAAGTTTTACTTGTATAATATTCCATTAAATCCTAGAAGCATATATAGGTAATCTTATTCATTTTACTTAAAAAAATGTTCAATAATTTAAACCTATTTTAATTTTCATTATCTTTTCATTTAAGAGTTACAAAACTTCCTCTTTTATATTTTCATTAAACACTTTGCTTTATTTTCAGATTTCAATTTGAAAGTTTCCTACCATTTAAATCATTGGAAATTCCATTTCATTTCAATAATTGAAAATTACTAATTACCATAAAACTTAAGAACTAAATACTGGATTTCATTTCGAATCACCTTGAAATAATATATACTTATATCTTTTGTGTATTAAATCATACTTAATGGACTTAAATCAAATTTGTTATCAAAACAAATGTGTAGCAAAGTTACTATAGTGATCTTCCCACTTTGAAACTCGAAAATGAACGTCGATGATGTCGCGGTCATCACCGAAATTATTTTTCAACGACAGAAGAGGGGAGTATAGTAATTACTTCCTTTTTAAAATTCTTTTGAAAACATTTCTTTTAAATCTTACTAAAAATATTTCTATTCGAAAATACTTTCAAATAATACTAATATTATTTATCCAAAATCTTTGAAAACCAATTTCAAAACACCAAAATTTAAGTTCTCAAATTTCCATTTAAATTGATTTATTTGAAAATCATATTTTATAAATCATATTTATAAAATTACATTTTCTTATAACATACAATAGTTAATAGTTTTTAAGAACCTTGATAACCAACAATAAAGGACAATAATCAAATATTGTCATTTACAAACAAACAACAACACACCACTAATAACTATATCAATTTATGAAAAATTCCTTTTAAATACAAATATAATACTAGGTAAAATAATTTCATTTCCCTATTTTTAAAACTCTATTGTTTCGGTTTACCCTGTTCAAGTGTTTAGAAATCCCTATCGATACCATACTGTCCTATGTACCAACTGGAATTCATAAATACTCAGCAGAACAAATTAACACAATACAAAACATTTTTATAGTACTAACAAATACGCTCTCTCGTATATATATACACTCAAACTCATTCTAGGGTATTTGTAACAACCCACCTTTTTGGATGATTTAAATCGACAATAAACCACACATGTCAACTCAAACCATTCAAAAGGGAGCATTGTTAATGGGGTAAATAATAAAATAAGAGAAAAGAAGGAAAAACAAAACACAGAATCTCACAGCGGAATGACAAAATATAATAATCAAATAAACAGTTCATGAAGCTGTTTGACAAATAACATTTGATTACACTTTACAATACAAATTAGAGTTGTACATACAACGGGAATAAATAAATAATGTAGCGGAACAATATGATACAGTGGAATAATAATAATAATATAATACTAAACTTCGTCTTTGTCCTCTAGAAATAAGGTCTTCAACACTGAAGTGCTCAGGCCGACCCGAGCGTAATGAAAAGACAAAACACTCGAGTCAAAACTAAAAGATCTCATGTAAGTTAAATCAAAATAAGTAAATATGAGTGTAACGGTTTCAAAGATGTTTATGAGATTTTACATCTCCTATCCAGTGGCTAACATGCATGTAACAACTTAAGAGATGTTCAGGATTTCATCTCTTAAGGATCCGTTAAACTATCTACATATATAATACAATACGCTATTATAATATGTCTACAGTAAAGTAAAGTATTAAAATAGAGTTAAGGCGTTACCCATATTCCCCTTAACACATTTTATAAATGCTGTAGTCTATATAGTACTGTAAACTCCACCAAACCGGTGGGCTATCAGGGAGCACTCCATAGGTACAACACAAACCAAAATCGTAGTGGGCTCGATAAGGCAGATGACAAGGCACAACGAGGCAATACCAGGGTAGGATTCTACCATTTACACTTTCGGGCTGGTGGTAACGCATAGCCGCAGCTACCGCCCACCTCGAAACAACACT
This sequence comes from Allium fistulosum, assembly GCA_030737815.1. Lineage (NCBI taxonomy): Eukaryota > Viridiplantae > Streptophyta > Magnoliopsida > Asparagales > Amaryllidaceae > Allium > Allium fistulosum. The sequence goes on along the minus strand of CM060905.1, from coordinate 873,336,740 downwards.
CCCATAATCAAATCGAGGGTGGCCACCAAATCAATTAAAAGTAACAAATATGGTATCGAAGAAGTGTGCCCGATCAGAGGAGCGACCTCACTTGGCCCGTCAATTGCTCCTGTTAAATCATCTCAAGCTGACCTATGGGTCAGGGCTGCATTCATACCTCATACAGTAGCGTTCTCCAAACCATCCTACTTCGTTCTAGATTCTCCACAATGTGCACAGTTGTTAAAGTGGTCTCGCAATTGGCAGAGAGTATGACAATATCCGACCCCGGTCTCTTTAACAACCAATCGTTATATTTTTCACACCGTGGTCATTTTATAAAACATTTATAATAATAAATCTAGAAAACAGTTTATACTTTCATATCCAGATATCCATATACTTATTCCAAAAGTATAAATATATTCATAAATATTGAGGAAGATTTCTTTCAATCAATTTGAAAAATAATTTATAAATCTCTTCTAAACCATTTATAAACTATTTATATGCTTTAAAACCATTTATAAAGCTATTTATAAATGCCCGAAATAATTTACAATTCTTCCCCTTCAAAACCCTTATAAAACCATTTTAAAATCCTTTATAAAAATCTTTAAAATCCTTTTTATAAAATCCATTATAAAATCACTTGCAAAACTTTTATAAATCCCTTACAAAACCCTTACAAAAACCTTTATCTATTAAAGTTATTATAAAAGTCTATATTTATTATCTTAAAGCAAAACTATATTTATTATATTAAATTAAAACTATATTTATTATATTAAATTAAAACTAAATTATATTAAATTAAAACTATATTTATTATATTAAATTAAATTTTAAAATAAATCCTTTAGAACTATATTAAATATTTTATTAAATTAAATTTTAAACTATTTAAAATATATTTTGAAAACTAAATAAATTTATAGGTTAAAAATATTAAAATTTCATTTTTTTAACCATATATTAACTTCTAATTTGAAACTTTAAAATATATGAAATAAATTAATTTCCAAATATAAATTTTAAATAAAATCATTAAATTAAATTTAAAAATCAAACATACTTTACTGTTTAGATAATTATTTAAAACTAACTAACGATATTCGTATATTGTTTTCTACCCTATGGTCAAGTGATACAGATATATATCATTTCAACCCGCAATTTAAATTTCCAGATATATATCATTCAACCCGTATCCTGGGTCACAATTTTCAAAATCCATAAATCGCTTGGGTTAATCATTTCAACCCATAACAAATTTTCCTAATCTATAAGTTCGTTCGGGTATGTATCATTTCAACCCATAGTGATTTTGCTAACAATAACTAAGGGAACTTGCAGTGTGATAACAACATATATAATAAACATATCATCTGTTATCCCACTTTTTGGTCAAAGCCGGAAATCATACAAATCGACAAGAAAGGATGGGTATCAGGATTGGAAGTCGATTAGAGACGAGGTTGTGATCGATGTCGTCAGAATTTGGCCAAGCTTCGATCAGGACGGAATCGATTGGAGATGATGATGAGGACTAGGAGAGGCTATGTTTCAAGTTTCAGATTAATCGGAGTTCATATGAAGGAGATATGGATGGATTACGATGTGCAGGGAATGGTTCGAATCGATGCATTTCGCATCGATCAAGAGGATGGTGGTTCGAATCGATACGTTTCGTATCGACCATAAAGTAAGGACTTCGAATCGATACCGTTCGTATCGATCGGCACAGGTTCGACTCGATGGCAACACACCTAGGTTGTTAAACAAGCATGCGGAGGTTTGTTCGAATCAATACCCTTCGTATCGATCAGCATGGACTTGGATTGGTAGCTTCGTATCGATGGGAAGGATACGAACGAAGCAGATTTTATGGACACGAAGCAATGGATTCGAAGCACGCTATGGCTATAGATGGATGTGGACTAGGCACGAGGTATGGATGCGAGCGCGTATCTAGGAAAGAAGCGTTCAACACGGCGAGGAAGGTGGATCAACCCGAGAATTTCGCAACACGTCATCACACAGGCATGCGCTCTGATCGATTTGAAGAGATCGATTCGAACCAATCGATTCGAACCAGAGTGCCTGCCGAAATACGCAAACTTAGATCGATCATAACTCTCAAACCCTAGATCCAAATGCTATGAAATTTTCACGGTAGCTTGAGCACATGTTGAAGGATGTCCACACCAAATTTCAGCTCGATTGGACAATTTCTTGATCGATTCGAACATAGCTTCGAATCGATCCCAAAGTGGGCCCGGATTTCCAAAAAGCGGGTATGTGGGCCCCCTCACGTGCCAGAACTGGTCTCCCTTCAATTTAGGCAAAATATCAGCCTCCTACATCTATAAATAGAGCCCCTGGTCATTCATAAAAGAGGTCGAACAATTTCGAGAGCTAAAGAGCCCCCAGACTCTGCCAGATTTACTCTAGATCACCATTCCTGCCTTAGATTCAGATTATAATCATAAAATCTGTTGTACTACGCGATAAGAAACTGTAATCAGCAAGGATAATCAATAAAAGAATAAAACTTTGGAGTGGACATAGGCCGGAGATAGCCGAACCACTATAAATCTCGTGTTTTTGTTCATTATTTCTGGATTGTTGTTTGTTGCTTGCTTAGATCTGAAATTTGTGTGTGAATATTTGTTGATTTGTATTCATACACTGGTGCTTTCACAACATCCGGGTTTTGTGACCAATTTTGGCGCAAACACTTTGGTGCTTTCACTGAGAGGAACTAGCACCCGCTACACCAGATTCAAAGTTTAGATTTGAAAGTTTGAAGGATTCAGATTGACTCGACAATGACTCGACAAACAAGACAAAGAGCTGAGAGAAGCCAACAGGGAGGAAGTCAAGAGGCATCCTCCGGAGCTGGAGAAGGACAAGCTTCGGTTTACATTACCAGAGACGAAATGGAAGCTATGGCAAATTCATTGCATGAGAGGTTACTGAAGAGTCAACAGGATATGATGCAGACTTTCTTCGAGCAGATGAGAGCTGCAGGGATACAGAACCTTGGACCAACTACAGCGACTGCAAATGTGGAACAAGGAACAAGGGTTGCGAAACCCAACGGAGAAAAGAATACAGAGCCAGAGGGCAATCAACAAGGGCTTGGGGGCAGGCCCGCAGGATCCAATGCAGGAGGACCTTTGGAGGGAGTTCAACAGGCTAGGGCCAACGTTGCTGCTAGTGAGCCACATGAAGAATATGTGCCGGAGTTTACTCGGGAGCACGGGGGGCAACCCCTGACAAACAACGCTGGATTAATGGAAATCATTAGGAAGACTATGCGTGGAGGTTTGACCAATAGAGACTTGGAAGGAGTGAACAGGAGTCCATTCGCTCGGGAAATCAGGATAGCTCAGAATCCACCTAAGTTCAAGTTACCTAGCATGGAAGCGTATAATGGCAAGGCTGACCCGACTGATCACTTAATGAGATACACTAGACACATGGAAGTGCTGGGGGCATCGGAGGAAGTGATGGCCAGATGTTTCCCGTTGTACTTGACAGACCTAGCTGCAATGTGGTTTAGGCAGCTGGGAGAAGGATCTATCAGGACTTGGAGGGAATTGGTGGATAGGTTTTTGGGGCAGTTTCGGGTTCATATCAAAAGACCTAAGAACGTGATGACGTTAACATCGGTAAAGCAAAGGACGGATGAATCGCTTAGAGCATTTCTGACTCGGTTCAACGCGGCGGTAGCTTCGGTGGATCGGCCGGATCCATCGATGGTTTTGATGGCGGCGGTGTCGGGAGTCAGAGAGGATTCAGATTTTAAGGTATCTTTAATACGAGACCCACCACTGGATCTCGGGGAATTCTTTCACGAATCTGAAAGGTTCCTTCGGCAAGAAGACGCATGTATGGAATTAAAGTTAAAGGAGGTGAATGCGATTGAGGGTGGAGGACCATCCAACGGAAACCCGGATAAAGACAAAGGAAAGAGGAAGCTGGACGACGATTCAGGAAAAGCTGGGAAGCGATGGAAGGATCCAAAGTTTTCCACATACACAGGATTAAACGAGACGCAGGAGCGGATATACATGGAAACCCGGAATCGCCTTCCTTACCGGAGGCCGGCTAGGAGAGAGCCATCCGAACGAGAAAGGGCATCAGGAAAGCACTGTCTCTTCCATGATTTGGACGGGCATGATACCAACAGCTGCAGACACCTAGAGGACATAATTGAGGAGCATGCGAGGAATGGACAATTGAGGCAGTATGTTGGGGCTCGGAATGCAGCGGTGGAGCAGGAGCAACCACTGCCCACCTCAAGCCAGGATGGCATGAGGCCCAGGAATGATGGTCGATTGGTTATCCATTGATCAGGATAATATGAAATAAGTAACAAACCATTGGCGAGCAACCAAGTCATTTACACATGTATGGGGTAGGAGATAGCCCCTAGGCATGCTCTGAATGACGATAAACCGCAAAGCCAAGGTTTACGAAATCTGTCTTTTGTTTTTTGGATTGGACACTTGGTTTTCTGGTTTGGTTTTTGGAGTTTGGATTAAACTCTTGATTTTGCTCGTTTTTCTAGTTTTTGCATTCATTCGGATGATTGTTCTCCGTTTTGGATGATGATTTTGATTTCTGGTATGGATTTTTGGTTTTTCGATTTGATTTGGATTTTTGATTGGATTTTGATTGGATTCTTTTTGGTTTTTGATAAACGGTCGTCAGGTGTGGATTACGCCTGGCAAGGGGTGAGTCTTTTTGCCCGAATGTGGTAAATTGACTCATTCAGGTCATCGAGTATGGACTATGCTCGGCAAGGGTCCGGAGTGACCAGGATTCGGCCTAGGACTTAGGCCCCCTATTATTGATTATTGTTTCAGGTCGTCGAGTATGGACTATGCTCGGCAAGGGTCCGGAGTAACCAGGATTCGGCCTAGGACTTAGGCCCCCTATTATCGATTATTGTTTCAGGTCGTTGAGTATGGACTATGCTCAGCAAGGGTCCGGAGCGACCAGGATTCGGCTTAGGACTTAAGCCATGGCATTACTAACGTCCAGGGACACTGGACCACGGTCGTCAAGTGTGGATTGCGCTTGGCAAGAACCCGGAGAGGTTAGCTCAATGTCTAGGGACACTGGACCACGGTCGTCAGGTGTGGATTGCGCTTGGCAAGAGCCCAGAGAGGTTACGGATTTGGATATCGACCCGGAGAGGTCTTGGATTCGGTTGTTGGATAAGGATGGACTAATGACTCAGTCTTCGAGTTTGGATGGGCATGGAATTGGCTACGGACTTTGGATATCGGATTCGAAAACTATTCAAAACACGCCTTCTTATCACAATGCATGTTTTGGGGGGCAAATGTTATCCCGCTTTTTGGTCAAAGCCGGAATATCAAATAAATCGACAAGAAAGGATGGGTATCAGGATTGGAAGTCGATTAGAGACAAGGTTGTGATCGATGTCGTCAGAATTTGGCCAAGCTCCGATCAGGACGGAATCGATTGGAGATGATGATGAGGACTAGGAGAGGCTATGTTTCAAGTTTAAGATTAATCGGAGTTCATATGAAGGAGATATGGATGGATTACGATGTGCAGGGAATGGTTCGAATCGATGCATTTCGCATCGATCAAGAGGATGGTGGTTCGAATCGATACGTTTCGTATCGACCATAATGTAAGGACTTCGAATCGATACCATTCGTATCGATCGACACAGGTTCGACTCGATGGCAACACACCCAGGTTGTTAAACAAGCATGCGGAGGTTTGTTCGAATCGATACCCTTCGTATCGATCGACATGGACTTGGATTGGTAGCTTCGTATCGATGGGAAGGATACGAACGAAGTAGATTTATGGACACGAAGCAATGGATTCGAAGCACGCTATGGCTATAGATGGATGTGGACTGGGCACGAGGTATGGATGCGAGCGCGTATCCAGGAAAGAAGCGTTCAACACGGCGAGGAAGGTGGATCAACTCGAGAATTTCGCAACACGTCATCACACAGGCATGCGCTCTGATCGATTCGAAGAGATCGATTCGAACCAATCGATTCGAACCAGAGTGCCTACCGAAATACGCAAACTTGGATCGATCATAACTCTCAAACCTTAGATCCAAATGCTATGAAATTTTCACAGTAGCTTGAGCACATGTTGAAGGATGTCCACACCAAATTTCAGCTCGATTGGACAATTTCTTGATCGATTCGAACATAGCTTCGAATCGATTCCAAAGTGGGTCCGGATTTCCAAAAAGCGGGCATGTGGGCCCCCTCACGTGCCAAAACTGGTCTCCCTTCAATTTAGGTGAAATATCAGCCTCCTACATCTATAAATAGAGCCCCTGGTCATTCAGAAAAGAGGTCGGACAATTTTGAGAGCTAAAGAGCCCCTAGACTCTGCCAGATTTACTCTAGATCACCATTCCTGCCTTAGATTCAGATTATAATCATAAAATCTGTTGTACTACGCGATAAGAAACTGTAATCAGCAAGGATAATCAATAAAAGAATAAAACTTTGGATTGGACGTAGGCCGGAGATAGCTGAATCACTATAAATCTCGTGTTTTTGTTCATTATTTCTGGATTGCTGTTTGTTGCTTGCTTAGATCTGAGATTTGTGTGTGAATATTTGTTGATTTGTATTCATACACTGGTGCTTTCACAACATCCGGGGTTTGTGACCAGTTTTGGCGCAAACACTTTGGTGCTTTCACTGAGAGGAACTAGCACCCGCTACACCAGATTCAAAGTTTAGATTTGAAAGTTTGAAGGATTCAGATTGACTCGACAATGACTTGACAAACAAGACAAAGAGTTGAGAGAAGCCAACAGGGAGGAAGTCAAGAGGCATCCTCCGGAGCTGGAGAAGGACAAGCTTCGGTTTACATTACCAGAGACGAAATGGAAGCTATGGCAAATTCATTGCATGAGAGGTTACTGAAGAGTCAACAGGATATGATGCAGACTTTCTTCGAGCAGATGAGAGCTGCAGGGATACAGAACCTTGGACCAACTACAGCGACTGCAAATATGGAACAAGGAACAAGGGTTGCGGAACCCAACGGAGAACAGAATACAGAGCCAGAGGGCAATCAATAAGGGCTTAGGGGCAGGCCCGCAGGATCCAATGCAGGAGGACCTTTGGAGGGAGTTCAACAGGCTAGGGCCAACGTTGCTGCTAGTGAGCCACATGAAGAATATGTGCCGGAGTTCCCTCGGGAGCACGGGGGGCAACCCCTGACAAACAACGCTGGATTAATGGAAATCATTAGGAAGACTATGCGTGGAGGTTTGACCAATAGAGACTTAGAAGGAGTGAGCAGGAGTCCGTTTGCTCGGGAAATCACGATAGCTCAGAATCCACCTAAGTTCAAGTTACCTAGCGTGGAAGCGTATAATGGCAAGGCTGACCCGACTGATCACTTAATGAGATACACTAGACACATGGAAGTGCTGGGGGCATCGGAGGAAGTGATGGCTAGATGTTTCCCGTTGTACTTGACAGACCTAGCTGCAATGTGGTTTAGGCAGCTGGGAGAAGGATCTATCAGGACTTGGAGGGAATTGGTGGATAGGTTTTTGGGGCAGTTTCGGGTTCATATCAAAAGACCTAAGAACGTGATGACGTTAACATCGGTAAAGCAAAGGACGGATGAATCGCTTAGAGCATTTCTGACTCGGTTCAATGCGGCGGTAGCTTCGGTGGATCGGCCGGATCCATCGATGGTTTTGATGGCGGCGGTGTCGGGAGTCAGAGAGGATTCAGATTTTAAGGTATCTTTAATACGAGACCCACCACTGGATCTCGGGGAATTCTTTCACGAAGCTGAAAGGTTCCTTCGGCAAGAAGACGCATGTATGGATTTAAAGTTAAAGGAGGTGAATGCGACTGAGGGTGGAGGACCATCCAACGGAAACCCGGATAAAGACAAAGGAAAGAGGAAGCTGGACGACGATTCAGGAAAAGCTGGGAAGCGATGGAAGGATCCAAAGTTTTCCACATACACAGGATTAAACGAGACGCAGGAGCGGATATACATGGAAACCCGGAATCGCCTTCCTTACCGGAGGCCGGCTAGGAGAGAGCCATCCGAACGAGAAAGGGCATCAGGAAAGCACTGTCTCTTCCATGATTTGGACGGGCATGATACCAACAGCTGCAGACACCTAAAGGACATAATTGAGGAGCATGCGAGGAATGGACAATTGAGGCAGTATGTTGGGGCTCGGAATGCAGCGGTGGAGCAGGAGCAACCACCGACCACCTCAAGCCAGGATGGCATGAGGCCCAGGAATGATGGTCGATTGGTTATCCATTGATCAGGATAATATGAAATAAGTAACAAACCATTGGCGAGCAACCAAGTCATTTACACATGTATGGGGATGGAGATAGCCCCTAGGCATGCTCTAAATGACGATAAACCGCAAAGCCATGGTTTGCGAAATCTGTCTTTTGATTTTTGGATTGGACACTTGGTTTTCTGGTTTGGTTTATGGAGTTTGGATTAAACTCCTGATTTTGCTCGTTTTTCTAGTTTTTGCATTCATTCGGATGATTGTTCTCCGTTTTGGATGATGATTTTGATTTCTGGTATGGATTTTTGGTTTTTCGATTTGATTTGGATTTTTGATTGGATTTTGATTGGATTCTTTTTGGTTTTTGATAAACGGTCGTCAGGTGTGGATTACGCCTGGCAAGGGGTGAGTCTTTTTGCCCGAACGTGGTAAATTGACTCATTCAGGTCATCGAGTATGGACTATGCTCGGCAAGGGTCCGGAGTGACCAGGATTCGGCCTAGGACTTAGGCCCCCTATTATCGATTATTGTTTCAGGTCGTCGAGTATGGACTATGCTCGGCAAGGGTCCGGAGTGACCAGGATTCGGCCTAGGACTTAGGCCCCCTATTATCGATTATTGTTTCAGGTCGTTGAGTATGGACTATGCTCAGCAAGGGTCCGAAGCGACCAGGATTCGGCTTAGGACTTAAGCCATGGCATTACTAACGTCTAGGGACACTGGACCACGGTCGTCAAGTGTGGATTGCGCTTGGCAAGAACCCGGAGAGGTTAGCTCAACGTCCAGGGACACTGGACCACGGTCGTCAGGTGTGGATTGCGCTTGGCAAGAGCCCAGAGAGGTTACAGATTTGGATATCGACCCGGAGAGGTCTTGGATTCGGTTGTTGGATAAGGATGGACTAATGACTCAGTCTTCGAGTTTGGATGGGCATGGAATTGGCTACGGACTTTGGATATCGGATTCAGAAACTATTCAAAACATGCCTTCTTATCACAAGGCATGTTTTGGGGGGCAAATGTTATCCCGCTTTTTGGTCAAAGCCGGAATATCAAACAAATCGACAAGAAAGGATGGGTATCAGGATTGGAAGTCGATTAGAGACGAGGTTGTGATCGATGTCGTCAGAATTTGGCCAAGCTCCGATCAGGACGGAATCGGTTGGAGATGATGATGAGGACTAGGAGAGGCTATGTTTCAAGTTTCAGATTAATCGGAGTTCATATAAAGGAGATATGGATGGATTACGATGTGCAGGGAATGGTTCGAATCGATGCATTTCGCATCGATCAAGAGGATGGTGGTTCGAATCGATACATTTCGTATCGACCATAAAGTAAGGACTTCGAATCGATACCGTTCGTATCGATCGGCACAGGTTCGACTCGATGGCAACACACCTAGGCTGTTAAACAAGCATGCGGAGGTTTGTTCGAATCAATACCCTTCGTATCGATCGGCATGGACTTGGATTGGTAGCTTCGTATCGATGGGAAGGATACGAACGAAGCAGATTTTATGGACACGAAGCAATGGATTCGAAGCACGCAATGGCTATAGATGGATGTGGACTGGGCACGAGGTATGGATGCGAGCGCGTATCCAGGAAAGAAGCGTTCAACACGGCGAGGAAGGTGGATCAACCCGAGAATTTCGCAACACGTCATCACACAGGCATGTGCTCTGATCGATTCGAACCAGAGTGCCTGCCGAAATACGCAAACTTGGATCGATCATAACTCTCAAACCCTAGATCCAAATGCTATGAAATTTTCACAGTAGCTTGAGCACATGTTGAAGGATGTCCACACCAAATTTCAGCTCGATTGGACAATTTCTTGATCGATTCCAACATAGCTTCAAATCGATCCCAAAGTGGGCCCGGATTTCCAAAAAGCGGGCATGTGGGCCCCCTCACGTGCCAGAACTGGTCTCCCTTCAATTTAGGCGAAATATCAGCCTCCTACATCTATAAATAGAGCCCCTGGTCATTTAGAAAAGAGGTCGGACAATTTCGAGAGCTAAAGAGCCCCCAGACTCTGCCAGATTTACTCTAGATCACCATTCCTGCCTTAGATTCAGATTATAATCATAAAATCTGTTGTACTACGCGATAAGAAACTGTAATCAGCAAGGATAATCAATAAAAGAATAAAACTTTGGAGTGGACGTAGGCCGGAGATAGCCGAACCACTACAAATCTCGTGTTTTTGTTCATTATTTCTGGATTGCTGTTTGTTGCTTGCTTAGATCTGAGATTTGTGTGTGAATATTTGTTGATTTGTATTCATACACTAGTGCTTTCACAACATCCGGGGTTTGTGACCAATTTTGGCGCAAACATCATCCAATCATCCAAATGTCAATAAATAAACATCCATTACAATCAACATTCAAATCAGTCAATAAATCACAACAATTAACTGGTTATCAATATCAGGTATTTAACTAACAATTTAAATTCAATTAGTAATTTAAATGGCAATTTAATTCAATCTAAATTCAAATTAAATTTAAAATGACAATTAAAATACCAAACAACAAACAATAAATTTTTAATCACATCATAAATTAATTTAATTTAACTAACATAAGATGGTTTAGTATTTGTGAGTGGGTTAAATCACTCACCTATGATTTAACAATGATTTAAAATCCAAATAAAGCTCAAAATTTTAACAGTTTCAGAATTTATCCAAACATTTTCCAAGCTGTCCAGAATTTCGATACGATCGCAACAGAGGAAACCGCGTTCAAATCCAAGCTCGTGTGTACAAGTTATGGCAGTTAGAAGTTGGAATTTTAAATTTTAAATTAAAAATAATGTAAGGGCAAATTAGAGATTACCACGTCACCTACCTTCTCCATCGTGAAGCCCCATAGACAAATTGCGTTCGCAACCTAATAACAGCCGCCATCCTCCTTCGCTGCCATCCAGATCAGAGGCCACCACTGGCCTCTCCAACTCCGGCTGACCCTCCCCATGCCGTGCGGCCTCTCCAGGCGCCCCAAGATGCCACGCGCCGTCGCCTATAATCGTCGTTCCAGGTGATTTCGATCATTGATGACACAAAGTAAACCCATGGATCGAAAGCCCTCAGCCTCCTCTCCGCAGCAGCGCCTCCCGATCGCCATATATTTGAAGATCCACCGTTGAATCGACAACCCTAGTTTCAATGGCCGAGACTTCTCCAACATTTTCTGGCCAAATGATGCAGCAAATAGAAAAACGAATTGCAGTAGTAAATGCACTCATCGAGAGTTTCCAACGATATATAATTCGATATAGTTTGAAGAGTTTGAATTTTCAATTTGATTTTGAATTTTGAGATTTAGGGTTTGGATTGTCTACCATTGGTAAGGAGGAGATGAGAAAGAAATATACATACAGACATAGAAAATAAAAGGTGCTAGGGTTTAGAATAGCCTATATATAGGCAGAGCGAAAATAGAAATGGATGGACAGATCAATTGGGTCGAAATGATACCGACGACCTGAAAAGCCCGTTTCGTTCCCAAAAAGAAAATAGGTCATCCAATATATCGAAATATATGTTTTCGATATTTTTAAATTCAATGAAACTAAATTCAAATCCAAATTCCACTGTACACAGAAGTTAGCTTTAAAAATCAGATTATATTCATTTAAATTTCATAAATCGATTTCTATGCGTTTCGAGCTTGCACGATCAAACGACAAGTTTGATCGCTACGAAACTTGAAATCCTACAATAATTTACTGTTACGGGTCCGATGAAACTAGTTTTATCAAAATCCGAGATAGTGGCCAAAATGGCTAATTTTCACGTTAATTAAATAAATTATTATTAAATTAATTTAATCACTTTTAAATTCTAAGTTAAAAGTCAACAATTTTCATCATTCTTGATTACATATAAATTAATAATATTTTAAAATAAAATTTTCCATATTAAATTCAGTATTTAAATATTTTACAAATTTCAGCATTCGGTTACAACTATAATAAAACCCAGTTAGTTATATTTTAATTTCAATCAAATTCCTTTATTTCGACTTACACTCCTTTTATTCAATCATCCAATACCATATGAATTCATTTGACACTATATTACATTTTTATTCTACAGTTATCATCTTAACTCATATTAACTGCAGTATTTAATTACATTAATTGCAATTGATTTACAATTAATTTCAAACGGATTAAGTAATAAGGTGAGAGTAAAACAATTGTTATACATTAGTAATTCAAACACATTTCTACATTTCTTGTTTACAATCAAAGCTAATAAGTTTACGTACCAATTAATTGATTTCATATTTTGTAATAAACCTATTTCAATTAATAACATATAATTTCAACATTAAATCCAATATTTAATTTATTCCCTATTTAAAATTATAAACAATTACAATTATTTCAATTAATTGAAATTACATTAAAACAATTGTCAATAATGTTCAAACCACATTATCAAATCATATTGTAATTATTTTTCTCATTAATAAATCATAAATTTCAATTTATCACAATATTAAATTTCAAAATCTTATTTAATTTAATTGTTTTAATTATCAAAATATACGGGCCGTTACACTATTACTAACCCTATCTCTAATGAGTTAAACCCCAAAAGGCTAAGGTATCTCTAAACATGACTTTGATGCCAACTACGACGACCCACCTTTTTGGACAATTTAAGTCGATAATAAACCACACATGTCTAACTCAAACCATTCAAAAGGGCAGATTATCAATGGGGTTTAATAAGAAAATAAGAGAAAAGAAGGAAAGCAATACACAGAATCTCGCAGCGGAATGAAAAAAATATAATAATCAAGTAAACAGTTCATGAAGCTGTTTACAATAGACATTTGATTTCAATTTTACAACATAACCAGAGTACAATCAACAACATACCAAAATAATGTAGTGGAATAATAATAGTAAAATGGTCTAGCAAACTCCATCTTCATCTTCAAGGAATGATGTCTTCAAAGATAGAAATACTCAGGCTAACCCGAGCATAATGAAAAGACAAAACACTCGAGTCAGAACTAAAAGTTCTTATGTAAGTTAAATCAATAACAAGTAAATACCAGTGTAATACCTTCAGTGATGTTTACGGGGTTTCCATCTCCTATCAAATGTACAACGTGTGTGTTAGTTCCTGAGATGATAGTTTTAATGACAACAACCTTAGGACTTGTTATAAAATATAAATAATAATATTCTTTTCTAAATATATATGTATATGTAGGATATATATGCAGGTATTGAAACTAAAGACTGTACAATATAAAGATTCAAGCCTGACAGATTCAAGATTGAAGAAATCAAGACTGAAGACTCATGAGTATCAAGAGTTCAACATTTCAAGAGTTCAAGATATCAAGATAAGTACTAGAGTCCAGATTTATGTTAAAACTTCATAATAGCACTAAAATCGTTATTCGGATTTTTATTATGGAATGGAATCCACCTTCTCGCTTTAATAGTGGGATGGAACCCATAATCTTTTCTAGTGGAATGAAATCCACAAAATTTTTAAAATGATTTATTTCAAATATTTTTCCAAAAACTTTTTAAAAGTAATCTCTCTCTCTGTTTAAATATTTTAGCCTTAAACTATTCTTATCATCTTTTATATTTTTTATTTCAGAATCATCTCTTGTTTTTTAAACTCCCTCCTGGTTTTAATATTATTAACTTTAAAATCTCAAAAATATATCTATACTTAGTTTTGTAGTATTACTTTTATATTATAGATTATATATTTTTAAGATTATTTTTTAAATTCTTTTATAAGTTTAAACTATATTCAAGATGGTTTACAAAGTTTAGAAATTGTTTTGACAAGTTTTAGAATAGAAATCATTTTAAAAACAAAATCAATTTACAAAATACACGTAGGCGTGTCGACATCCTCCAATCCCCCCATGTCGACATGGTAGCCGTAGAATTTAAAATTCAAATTTTCAAATGAAGTGTATATTCATCATAATCTTTCATGAATGGACATGACTGTTGTTCTTCTATAAATACCAGTTGTTTTCAACAAATTTTAAGTTATTTTTTCTTCATTTCTTCACTCCTTCTCCACTCAAATATTCTCTTATAACAAAACTCTACCAAAATCCTAAGTGAATCAAACTTGATCATCTCAAGTGTGATTCTATGCCACTCTCTCTCAAAGATCTCAGTGTTATTCATAGTTATAGGATCATTTGTAATCAAAGGAATGTATTGAGTCCCTTTATCTATCAAAGTGATATTGGAAACGGTGTGATTGTGGCCCGTAAATCAATTGGGTGTGATTGTAGCCCGTAAGTCAATTAGGTGATCTTGTAACCTAGTTAAATCAAGAGAGTTTGTCCTGGACTTGAAGACAGGAGGGTGTATCTTGTGGCCTTGAAATCGAGGTTGTAATATCGACATTATATTTGAAAAGAAATCTGCACAAGAAATTGTGTGGGACTAGATGTAAGGTAACTCCGAGCTAGTATAAAATTCCAGTGTGTTCTTTCCTTTACTATTTTTATTTACTATTTGCATCTGTGTCTAATTCTGTGATTGTCTATGTGTTTGTGAATTGCATTTGTCTGTGTTTAATTTCAAAAGATTTCAAAAATTCCATAAAATCCATTAAACACTATTCACCCCCCCTCTAGTGTTAAACCAGCCTTAAGATCCGTAATCCGCATTTCCAACATTTGGTATCAGAGCATTGGTTTTCAAAGTTTTCCTAATCTAATTTTTGAAAAGTTTTCAAATGGTTGCCAACACTGGTAATGTCAACACTATCACTAGTTCATTAGTAGAAGGTCAGTCTACTGCCAGACCACCACTTTTTAATGGCAGTAACTATGCATATTGGGCATGTAGGATGAAAATCTATTTACAAACAATAGGACAAGACACTTTGAATATCACACAAACTGAGTACATTGAACCCACATCAAATTTTGCACAGTGGACCACTGAGCAAAAGACTGTTGCACAAAACAATTCCAAAGCCATGAATATTCTGAAATGATTGAGTTTAATAGAGTGTCTGTCTGTAAGTCTGCATATGAAATCTGGAAAACTTTGCAAGTTACTCACGAAGGAACAAGCAAAGTTAAACATACCAAAATATCTATCTTGACCAATCAGTTTCAATTATTCAAGATGAATCCAAATGAGTCCATTTCAGATATGTACAATAGGTTTCAAGACATTGTGCACTCACTAATTGCATTAGGAAAGAACTTTTTCGAAGAAGATCAAGTTAGAAAAATTCCGAATTCACTCACTTCGGGATGGGATCAGATGACTCTAGCAATTGAAGAGGCTAATGATATCAATACGCTGAAAATTGAAGAATTAATTGGGAATTTGATGTCGTTTGAAGTACAAATGCAAGGGAGAAGAGAAAGCAAGGCCTTGGAAACGAAGTCAATAACATTTAATGCAATAATAGATGGTTTGGACTCAAGAAGTGACGACGATGAAGAAATAGCCTTGATGACAATAAATTTTAGAAAGTTTCTGAAATACAGAAAGATGAGCAACTACAAGAGAAATGATCACAAGGTTTCTGGAAATAATAATGAGACTCTCAACAACGTTAGATGCTACAATTGTGATGAGCCAGGCCACTTAAAAAGAGATAGTCCGTATTCGGATAAGCAAAAATTTCCTCCAATTAATGATTCATCGAAGAAAAGGAAAAGAGCATATACTGCTACACTAGACGATTCAGACTCATCCTCCAGTGATGAAGATCAAGAGATAGAAAATTCAAGTATGTGCTTTACAGCTATTCATGAATCTAATGATCTCGGTAATATGGATCTAAAAATAGGTACGCATTTAAATTATATTGGCTGAAATTGTTTGCTTGAATGCTTGAATGTTTGAATGCTTGATTGTTTGCATGTTTTGAAATTGCTTGCTGTTTGAATTTAAAATTTTTATTTTCAAAATAATATCATTTTAAAAATATTTTTAATATTTAAATATTAATATTAAAGTGTTATTATATTTATATTATTTCAGATAAAATATAAATTAGATTATAGGATATATATAGATATTAAACAAATTAGAAAAAATTAGTCACATGTATTATAGGACCCATGTCAACATGGCCCTACCCCCTATGTCGACATCCTTACTAGAATTTTGAAATTCAAATTTGAATTCAAGACCTTGAATTTCCCTTCACCTTTTCACCAACTCCAAAGCTCCGAAAAAGTGTCTCTTGGCCAGAGAACATGACTATTGAATATCTATTTATCTCCTTAACTTTATCCTATCTTTTCACTTTCATTTCAAAATTCAAACTCTCTTTCAAACTCTCAAGCTCTCTATTCTCTTCAAAAATGGCTTCCTCAAGCACCCCATCCACCATTAGGCTGTCCAAAGTCATCAAAGAATTCCTCTACAATGACCCGGAAGCTATCAAAGCTTACATAAGCTATGTAAACTTTGGAAAAGTCCATACGGGAAAATTTGCTATCTTTAGTGATTTTCCTTCATATGAGCTCAATATTCTTTTCGAAGAGAACCAAATTCTCAGTTTAATTGATGACTCTCAAAACGATTTTGTTTGTTATCCAAATCTTGTTAAAATGTTTTATACAACTTTGAATCATGGTTTTTATGACGGTAATGAATGGGAAGTTTAGAGTAGTGTTAAAGGATCACAAATTGTTTTAAATAGTGAGATTTTGGGAAATATTTTGAGTTGTAAGTATACGGGAATAAATCTTCCGAACTTTCAAATTGATGAACATGATCGTGAGAAATTTCATCACATTTTTGAAGGAGATGATAACTTTGAATTTATAAATTGAAATTTCCGTCCAAAAGCAAGAATTGTAAATATTCTTTTGCAACATACCATAACTCCAAGATCGGGAAATTTCAATCACCCGACCTTAAAAGTTTGTAAGGCTCTATTTGCTATTTATGGGCATTATGACATTAATTGGGTATAAGTAATTTTGGATGAACTTCGTCCTAAAAATTTTACTTTAGGAGAAAACACATTGTATCATGGAATTTATCTTACTCGGATTTTTAACTATTTTGGAGTTGATTATAAGAGAGAGGAGTTTGTTTCTCGAAAAGTGTTTAACCATGCAAATATCTCTCTTATGAAAATCCCACTTGTGTTTCAACCATATGAAAAACTTACCGAAAAAGATGGAAGGTTGGCTCATGAAGAAATGGAAGAAGAAGAGGAGGAGGAAGAAGGGGAGGAGATGGATATTGAAGAAGAAGGAGAGGAGGAGGAAGAGACATCATTGGAAAGTATTGAATACCCTATCACTCCTAACAGTCCATCCAACAAGACACTTCTCAAAAATCAAAAGATAATAGTAAAAAACCAATGGATTCTCAAAAGATCCGTTAGTAAAAAGTTGGACAAAATTTCCACCAAAATGAACAAGTTCTTCGGGAAAATGAATCGCAAACTTGGATTATCATCATCTTCATCATCCTCTATCGAATTCTAGTTTTCATTTCATGTTGTATTAGTTTGTATCTTTCGATTAGTTAATATTATGTATTGTTTATGTAATGTTAACTAAAATTTATCAATGAGAATATTTTTTCTGCTTATTAGCTTTAAAATATCTCTGGAATGCTTGCTTTTATATTATATAAGTTTATATATATAGACTTGTACATAATATAAAGAAACAAAGCATATTGCCAAAATTAACAGGGGCATGTCGACACCCCTACCCCTCATGTCGACATGTAACGGCTAGAAAGTAATTTTTGTTTGAATTTGAAATTTACATAACTACCTTGTGTCTTTCAATTTCAAACGACTTTCTAACCCTATAAATACCCGTTTCTTCCAAAAAATGCATAATTTCAAACTCTCCGGATTTTCTATTTAATTTCTTTATATTTTATCAAATAATGGCCTCTCCTATTCATAATCTAAGTGAGAATCTTGAATAAACTCTCAATTCCTTCAAGAACATACTTTCTTTTATCCTTCGCAATCAACGTCACTTGGAATTATGACAAACGCAGATGATAAAGGAACAAGAAAGGCACTTCGATGCCATTCGATGGATGATTTCATCCCTCAACAAAGAAGAACTCAAAGCGAATCCAGAAGGAACTCTAAACAAGGATAATGAAGAATGGGATGCTATAAAGTCAGTTCCTATCTTCGGTGAAGAAGGATGGGTTGAAGTTCCAAGAAATGTTTGATTTGACTTGTATGGTTTACTTTGATTTGATTTGATTTGGTTTGATGTGGTTTGAATTGTTTGGTTTGATTTGACTTGATTTGAATTGTTTGAATTGATTCGAACATGGTATGTAATATATGATTGAAATGGTGTGGTTTGATAAATATACTGATTGATTATGTTTGAAATTTTCATATCTATCACATTTACCTTACTATATTTTACTCATATTATTATCTGTCTCATTTATATTCTACTATATTGTATTATTATCCTATATAGTGCTATAGTATAAGTTTAAGTGGGACTTATGTAGTTTAGGATTAGTTTTTATTGATGACAAAGGGGGAGAATTATAAAATAGTTAGATAGGCTTAGATTAAGGGGGAGTGAGTAGATTAAAGGGGAGTTGTTGGAGTAAGGGGGGTTAGAGTAGAATCAAAGTTTTGTGGAGTAGATTTTATAAACAAAGGTTGTCATCATCAAAAAGGGGGAGATTGTTAGTTCCTGAGATGATGGTTTTGATGACAACAACTTTTGGACTTGTTATAAAATATAAATACTAATATTCTTGTCTAGATATATATATATATATATATATATGTACATGCAGGATATATATGCAGGTACTGAAAATGAAGACTGTACAGTATAGAGATTCAAGACTGACGAAATCAAGATTGAAGAAATTAAGACTGAAGACTCATGAGTATCAAGAGTTCAAGATATCAAGATAAGTAATAGAGTCTAGATTTATGTTAAAACTTCATAATAGCACTAAAATCTTTATTCGGATTTTTATTGTGGAATGGAATCCACCTTCTCGCTTTAATAATGGAATGGAACCTACGACCTCTTTAGTGGGATGGAACCCACGACCTTTTCTAGTGGAATGAAATCCACGAAATTTTCAAAATGCTTTATTTTAAATATTTTTCCAAAAACTTTTTAACAGTCATCTCTCTCTTTTTTTAAATATTTTAGCCTTAAACTATTCTTATCATTATTTATATTTTTGATTTCAAAATCATCTCTTGTTTTTAAAATCTCTCCTGGTTTTAATATTATTAGCTTTAAAATCTCAAAAATATATCTATACTTCGTTTTTTAATATTACTTTTATATTATAGATTATATATTTTTAAGTTATTTTTTAAATCTCTTTTATAAGTTTAAACTATATTCAAAATGGTTTACAAAGTATAGAAATTATTTTGAAAAGTTTTAGAATAGAAATCATTTTAAAAACAAAATCAATTTTCAAAATACACATAGGCTTGTCGACATCCCCTATCGCCCCATGTCGACATGGTAGCCGTAGAATTTAAAATTTAAATTTTCAAATGAAGTGTCTATTCGTCATAACCTTTCATGAATGGACATGACTGTTGTTCTTCTACAAATACCAGTTGTTTTCGATAAATTTTAAGTTAGTATTTCTTCATTTCTTCACTCCTTCTTCTCCACTCAAATATTCTATTATAATAAAACTCTACCGAAATCCTAAGTGAATCAAACTTGATCATCTCTAGTTTGATTCTCTGCTACTCTCTCTCAAAGATCTCAGTGCTATTCAGAGTTATAGGATCATTTGTAATCAAAGAAGTGTACTGAGTCTCTCTATCTATCAAAGTGATATTAGAAATGGTGTGATTGTGGCCCGCAAATCAATTGGGTGTGATTGTAGCCCGTAAATCAATTAGGTGATCTTGTAGCCTGGTTAAATCAAGAGAGTTTTCCCTGGACTCGAAGACAGGAGGGTTTATCTCGTGGACTTGAAATCGAGGTTGTAATATCGACATTATATTTGAAAAGAAATCTGCATAAGAAATTGTGTGGGACTGGATGTAGGGTAACTCCGAACCAGTATAAAATTCCTGTGTGTTCTTTCCTTTACTATTTTTATTTACTATTTGCATCTGTGTCTAATTCTGTGATTGTCTCTATGTTTGTGAATTGCATCTGTCTGTGTTTAATTTCAAAAGATTTCAAAATTTCCATAAAATCCATTAAAAACTATTCACCCCCCTCTAGTGTTAAACGAGCCTTAAGATCCTTAATCCGCATTTCCAAAAGTGAGTGCAATAAATTAAGAGATGTTATAGGATATTCCATCTCCTAAGGATCCGTCAAACTATCTATATATTGTAAGATATTATATATATGTAGTGTCTATCAATAAAGTAAATATTAAAATAACGTTAAGGCTTTACATTAGTCCACCTTAACACATTTTTAAGCATTGTCTATAGTTTGACTTAGTAGCACAACCAGTAACATCGGTAGCCAGGGAGGCACCATGATAAGACAGCACTAAAACAAAATCAAAGTGGTCGCATATAAGGATAATAGTATGACAAGGCACATGAGGCAATGCCCAAGGTAGGATTCTACTAGTTTACCCTTTCTGGTTGGTCGTAATACATCGCTGCAACGACTACCGAACGAGTCCATCACCCTCAAAATCAAATCATGGTGCATCGATCGAGTCAAAATCAATATAGTAATACGAAGGGGTGATGGCCCTTAAAGGTAGCTAATCCCTTAGCTAGACATAGGCTTTTGTTTTAGTCATTTCAAATTGACATAAGTGTCGGGGTCTCATCCATCATCGTTCTCTTTCTTCATTCCAGTAATCGCTGCCAATTCAACTTCTACATTCTGGATAACATACACCGCCTACACGATTATTGAAGTGGTTTCGGTAGAATAATAGAGAGTATGTCATTCATCTGGTCCCGGTCTCTTTAATAACCAATCGTCCATTTCACAAACCGGTTGGTTCTTTTAAATTTTAAGAACAAGTCATATTTTATATCAAAATATAAGATTTGCTCCGAAATCATTTCGAATCCAAAAATAGGTTACACTTTTAAATCAAAACATTCGTATTTAAATCAATGATTTAAATCTAAATGGTTCCCAATTTTTAAACAGTTTGAATATTGAAAATAGTTTTGAATAACTAAAATAGTTTGAATATTGAAAATAGTTTAGATAATTAAATTATTTGAATATTGAAAATGGTTTTGATAATTAAAATAGTCTGAATATAAAAAATTATAAAAAATAGTTTGAATATTGAAAATAGTTCGAATATGTGAAATAGTTTATATATTAAAATAATCTAATTATTAAAATAGTTTATATTAAAACTATTTCTTTCTTTCACAACAATTTGACCTTGGGTTCAAATTCCAAATCAAAATGAATTAAATTTTTCGACTTCCAATCCAAGTCAATGTCATATTCAAAATACAATTTAAATCAACCTTATTTCAAACGATTTCAAACTTTACTTCAAACTCAATTGAAACGATTCAATTCAAATGGCTAAAATTTTCAAATTCTCATTTTGAAACAATTTACTTTAAATCCATTTCGCATCCATAATTTGAAAGACTAATTTGAAATACTTTAATTAAATTCAAAGTTTAAATTAAAATTTAAACCTTTAAATTAATTAACTTCTGATAAATTCAAATCATATCTCAATTTCAACTTTAAGATTTCAAATTAAATCCTTGACAATATCATTAAACGGTTTCAATTTCAACATTTCAAAGCTCAAATTATAAAATAATTCAATTCATATAAATTAAAATTTTATTTTCTTTAAAACAATATCATTTAAACAAATCCAAATTCAAGATTTTAAAACCATTCAATTTAACCAAACCTGGTGTCCATATATAATTTTCTACCCTATGTCCAAGTGATCAGTTATTTCAATTTAATTACATGGATGGATATATATTTTTGACGCCATAAATGGGCATCAACACCCAATAGAATCTAGTAGAGATTAAACAAAGAATGAAATTAAAATAGAGCAAATATCATAAATGAACACATAGATTTTTATAGTGGTTCGACAATCTTGGCCTACGTCCACTTTATACTTTTATTGATCTTCCACTTAATTAACATTATGAGAATGTTTGGATCAAGTGGGATCCATTAGTACAAAAGTGAAGAATAAAAATGGCAGAGCCTCGGTAGAGAAAGCATGCTCCCTTTTCTGATGTCATGCCTGCTGTATTTATAGGAGAAGGCGTGCATGGATCAGAATGAAATTCTATCAGAAGGTTCGTGAGACCAAGACGAGGCTACCCAAAAATTTGTAGGCCAACCAGGGCCCACAACAAGGATCAATACCGATCCATATAAATGAATCCAAATGGTCTGCGATCATTATGGGGGATGTCCCATGATGTTAACTACTTGCTTCCTATATTTTGTGCAATTCCAACGTATGTTTTGTGAGATATCATTTTTCGTGAAGTAGTGTTGCTTGAATTCCGATTTCTGCCGATCCCACTAGAGGGATAGGTACCAATCCCTCCGACTTGCTCCAAATGCCATGCGATACCTATGGGGTGTTCTACACATCCTACTTAGCTTATACTCTAAGTTTCATGTTGATGGAATCTATAGATTTTGAGTTATTGACTGATCATTGTTGTAATATGTAGTGAAAGCTGAATATGGATGATCCCATTTATACCGATCCCTTTTGATAGGTGAAGTAATTGGCGCATAACTTGAGCATACGAACTCCAAATGACTTAAAACTTGAAATGTAGCCTCATGGGGCCTTCCTTGTCACTCTATATTGATCTTACCAAGTTTAGGACAAGAATTGAGGATATGTACCGATCCCTTAGGGAAAGGGATATGCACTGATTCCCCCTAGGGGAGGCATTATTCCACACTTAGAATATTTTGAAGCTCTATCTCTTAACCTCGGTTGATCGTCGCTTCATATCATTGCCTACACTTGATCTCCGATCCTAATAATCATCTCTCTGGGCTGTCTTCCTCGAGAATCGTCTAGTCTAACTTGTCTATTCAGTCTGAATATAGCAGAGCCAAAAGGCCGGATAACATTTGCCCCCAAAGTACGTCTTGTTGCATACATGACCTTCTTTGAATTGAAGCAAGTTAGAGTTGCCAAAAAGAAATCCATCCAGTTTCCTGAATAGTCGTTATCGTTCCATTGAATTATCTTCCTAAAGTGTTGTATCTCTCTTTGATCGTCATGATGCTTGGTCAATTTCCAGTAGTATAAATTATGGGCCGTATTCCATCAGTTGTTATCTATATCCAATTTTATGGAGCTAGTAAGCTTTTGCTATCCGATCCAGACTTTTCTTTATAACTCCAGGTGAAAATCCAATTTCTTTCAATTTCAAGAAATCGAATCTTTTGAATATACATGTGCAGGTTCAGGTACACGTTCTTGTCCTTGGCTCCCGGATGCATTTGTACACTCACAAGTCGTCACCAATTCCTTCTAGTTTAATTGCAATTGGATTGCAATACCTCGTTTATATTTGTTGTGAGATAGGGGTTGGAATTAGCCACTTGATGAGTGGGGACCTCAAGTTCTACAGGGATGACGGCCTCGGAGCCACAATTAAGGGTAAATGAAGTATGGCCAGTCACGGACTCATGGGTGGTTCTGTAAGCCCATAATGCTATTGAGAGTTCATCTACCCACTTGCCTCTAGCCTTTTCCAAATGTCTTTTCAGAATGGACTTTTTGATTTCGTTCACAGCTTCAGCCCGTCCATTTGCTTGAGGGCAAGCAACTGTCGCAAATCTCTTTTCAATATGATACCGATGGTAGAAGTCTTTAAATTTAGCACTATCGAATTAGATTCCATTATCAGTTATAATGGTTCATGGAAGGCCAAAACAATAGATTACGTTCCAGACAATGAAGTTTATTATTTTCTTCATTATGATCGCGGCTAAGGTTCAGCTTTCAGCCTATTTGATGAAGTAATCAACTACTACGATGGTGTATTTCGCACCACCTTTAGAAATCGGCAAGGAGCTGATGATGTCAATACACCAAGTGGCAAACGGCTATGGAGTGACCATTTGAGTAATTTCCATCGGTGGGGGCCCTTGAAATTTTTGCAAACATCTGGCACTCGTCGCACTGTCTAACGAGGTCAGTTGCATCTCGATTGACCGTTGGCCAGTAGTACCCGTAGTAGAGTATTCTCTTTGTCAAGGATTGCCCCATGGTGTGATCGCCACATTCTTATTCATAAACTTCTCTCAAGACACGTTTGATATCATCATGGGTGATACATCGAAGTAGAGGAATGGAGAAAGCCCTTTTTATGAATCCTTCTTGGATGATATAGCGTAAAACTTTGAGAAGGATCTGTCATTTTTCATTTCTCCATTCAGGAAGAATTCCCAATTGTAGATAGTCTTTGATAGGAGTCATCCATGACTCCTTTTCTGGCTCCATCTCCAAGATCTAGTCGTTTTCCATCTGTTAATGCTTGGAATGTTAAGTACTTCACCTGGGACAAGTCTATTTGCTACGCATCCCCAAACTGGCCAGCATGGCCAGTGACTCGGCCTTTTCATTTTGTTCTCAGAGGATGTGTGTAACGGTGTAATACTCGAAGTCGGCCAGTAGCTCTTGGACCCAGCTGAGATAAGGAGCAAGACACTGTCCCCTAGTAAGATAATCTTCCCTGACTTGGTATACTACTAACCATAAATCACAAAAGATATGTAAAATTTCCACTCCCGGTTCTCTAGCAAGTTTGAGCATGGCGACCAAGGCTTCATACTCAGCTTTGTTATTTGTTGCAGGGAAGTCGAGTTTCAGGGCGTAGCAGATCGATCATTCCTCAGGAGTCATTAACGCAACTCCGACACCGATCATTGGAAGTTCCATCTGTGTACATTTTCCATCGGTTGATCGGTTCCCCATTGCTCTTTGGATAATCATCCGATGTAGTGAATTAGATATGAAGTATGCTAATGTTTGACCATGGATAGCTCTCCGAGGAAGATAAGTGATATCAAATTGGCTTAGCTCAATATTCCATTTGAGTAGCCTTCTAGATGTCTAATGTGTAGGCCATCATGTACTAGTCTTTGTATCTTTTCTCTTCGCATAACATTACGCTGCTTATGCGTGTACCGACGTAGCTAGATAGATGTATAAATCATTGTGATCCGCCGACTTGGATAGGATGAGAAATTTCTTTAAGTGATCTACGAGAGCTTAAATGCGTCAATGCAACCTTTCATCCATTCAAAGTTTCTTTTCCATTTCCTGATTAGGTTGAAGAAAATAGTACACTTATCGGTGGCCCTGGAGATGAATCGGCTTAGGGCGATGACCTCCCATTTAGACTATATACCTACTTGATTGTCTTCGGTACATAGATGTCTTTGATTGCCTAAATCTTCTTAGGGTTGACTTCAATTCTGCAAGATTTGAGCGTTAAACCTAGGAACTTCTATGACACAATGCCGAAATAGCATTTTAAGGGACTGAGTTTCATTCCATCTCTTTGGATAGAACAGAACATCTCCTCTAAGTCATCGATGTGGTCGTTTGATCGTCGCGACTTAACAAGCGTATCATCCATATATAATTCCGTTGATCACCTGATTTGGTCTTTGAACATCCTATTGACCAGTCTCTGGTAAGTAGCTTCAACATTACCTAGTTTAAACGACATCACAACATAACAATATAGCCCTATATTGGTAATGAAGCTGATTTGCTATAACATCCCGTATCTGGAGGCCAAAAGCTAAGCGCTACAGATGCTGCAGTCATCCATAGTATTAACTTCTGGTGACAAAATACGGTAATGATATGGTATTCATAATATCAGAAGCACTTGAATATGAACAAAATCACAGATTTCCAAAAACAACATTTTACTGATTACATCTCAAAATAAATTCACATTCAAGTTACATAATCCCATTTCCGTGTCCTAAGTAAAGATCAATTATAATCATTATAAAATACGCCAAGAGCGACATATGACGTGCCCCCTTGGTTGACCAGAGAAATACAGTAATATCTGACTTAATACACAGCGGAAATAAACAAAATAATATGTAACTCCTAATTAGCTATCTGTCAGCCACCTACTCGTCACCGGAAGCTTTACTCGCCAAAAGACTAAAACCTAAGAACCTTAACCCTCAGCCTACTCAAATCAATTTTTGAGCCCCTAAGAGTTTAAGGGGAAACAAAAACTTCGAGTCAGACATAAAGCCTGGTGTGAATAATTCTGTTACATCTCGGTTTACTAATATTAAGTGAGACCAGGCCGGTTAGCGGAACGTGTTTCCCGTCACTAATTTCCTTTTCAAAACATAAAGTTCGCAAATCCTTTCCTACAACCAAACTGGTTAATCAAACTGATTATATCAAAATAGAAATATCCTTTATGCTAATAAATGGACTATCTGTCCATAAAACAGGTAATAAGTGGCCTATCTGCCCACAACATAATAGCAAGGTCCGTTATACTAACAAAAGGGCTATTCATCCAAAACAAAATAGCAAGGTCTATTATGCTAACTAATGGATTAACTGTCCATAAAAATGGGCTGAGTACCTGCAAAATGGACTAAATGTCCGAATCATTTCTTAGGGTTAACTACCCTTTATCTTTTTCTTTGAAAGCCTTCTCAAAATGATTTAACCTTTTAAATCATATTTATAAAAGGAAAATATATTATTAGCTTTACTATAAGCCATTTTGCCAAGGTATATATATACTTTACTAAAAATAATGTTGATGGATTTTAATAAGGATTAGCTATCCTTCCAAAGTACGTTATGTAGAATACAATAGCCTATGATTTTTGTTTGATGATAATAAACATATATATATATATATATATATATTAGTTGAAATGCATTTGTTATTGTACTATTTTATTTTTCCACATAATAAAATAGTTATTTGTTGAATAAAATAAATAACTCAGAATTCATATTAAAACAAATATTTTATTCCAACAAATATTTTATTACAAATTTAAATAGTACAAATTTGAGCTCTCACTACATTTACACATTTTCAATTACAACACAAATTTCAATTACAATACAATTTTCAAATATACAATTTTTCATTCATATTTCACTTCACTACATAATTCACTAAACACTCGTATTTGATCTTTAACTCTGTTTCAGCCTGTATCCGACATCTGAAATATCTGCAAAATAAACACTAACACGATAAATTTGAAAAGGAAATATTTTGTAGTACACAATAAAGTGTGTGTTTGAAAATATTATTTGCCTCGGTTATTTGGATTGTTCGTCATCATTTCTCTTAATTCATCTTACACTAACAACTTGTGACATGCACAGTGTATCACTGTACATGCCACAAGGTCGTGCATACCGATATACATTTGCTTGTTAAAATTGCAAGGACAGGTGAGCACGAGGTCAAACCTAAGCCTAGGCTGGATTCAACTCAAGTAAACATGCAAATAACTCAACATGGAAATGACATCAAATGGATGGTCAGAGCAAATGCAAACACACACATTAATCATTTTAGACATGGACTCGAAGCAAATGCAAGGCTGGAAAAAGACTCAATGCAACATGAAATCGAACCAGATCATTGAAGATCCACATGACAACATGCAACCGTAATTCAAATGCAACTAGACCAGCATACATATATGCAGTGACCAACCAAATACCAGAAAAGTACACTGAAGTGCAACCAGACCAGACATGTATACAATGGACTAGAATCATATCAAGTGCACAGGTCATCATAACCCAGACTACAGTAACAAGTGCACAAGGACAGTTCAAGAACCAAACAGACTCAAGTGGAACAAGGCCACAATAACAAACACACCATACCGCAAAATGTGCACAAGGAAGGATAAAGCAAGTTTATCTTGAAGGAAATCAAGCCCAGATCAATGAAAGTACACAAGACATGGTCAGGTAACCATAACACAGCAGCACAAAGCAAAATGCTCAAGTGAAACAAGAATACAAGTTCAATTTCAACATGAACAAAATGGTGCACCATATATATATGCACATGCAACAGAGGAGCATACATATGAAATAGAGGAGACCAGAACCAAGTGCAACATGACAGCAGCTCAATCAAGTGCAACAAGACTTCAAATTGAATCAGACTACAAATGCAAAACAACACACCAGACTTGACTCAATTGAAAACGACAAGCAGTGGTGAACACAAAGGCAAAAAGCTCGACCAGACCAGTGTGGATAACAACACCAAAGTGGAACCTGACTCCAAATATACAAAAGCAAAATCACAATGCAGTAAAACTCAAGCAAGGAACAAGACAGCAACACACCACATGTACAAAGAATAAAGCAATGGCAAACAAGACTCCAAATGAACTCAACAAGAAAATGCAACAAGAATTTAGAAATACAGTTCAAGGTAATGCTCACAACATTCAGGTATGAACACTCGACCAAGCAACAATCAACTTCTGTTTTAACACAGTAGTGTACAAAGAAGCAACAACCAAGTGCAGACTCATGGTGACACACATACAAAGCAGTGAACCAGTTTTATGCAATAGCAATGAGCACAGTGGAGAAATCAAGCAGTGGGTAAGTATCAGTAGAAGTTTGAACAAAGCCGGTGGTTATACATTTGAACAAGTCTAAAGAAATTCAATCAGAAGTCATATGGAACAGCGAACCAGTGAACAACTCAAACGAAAAACATCATTTGTTCAGAAAATTCAAAAAATTGCCAGCAACGAATGGAACAACAAGTCACTGATGAACAAGTCATCAAATCAAGATTATCTCAAATTCAAATGCCAAAGTCATAGCAAAAAATAATGGAACAATTCAACTATGTTTAAGCAGATTCGAATTCATTAGAAATATATGGAGTAACACGTATGAAATGAACAAGTCAAAAATCATCAAATCGTTCAAGCAAAAATCTAATGGTCAAGTGAAATAACTGAAGAAGTCAAAACAAAATATACAAATGTGATTATAGGGTTTCATTTCCTATAAATTCCAAATTTCATCATTGGTAAAATCATCGAGTTCGAGCATAATCAAAAATCGAAAAAGGGAAAATCACATACCAATTCACAACGTCCATTCGAACTCGACCTTGTAGTAACCGAAGCAAATCGAAGAACAAAGCAGTAATCAAATTGAGGAATGAAAGCATCAAAGCAATCGATTCGAATGACTATTTCCAGTGATGGCTCCAAGTTCGAACAAAACCCTAATTTTGAAGAGTAGCAAAAGATCGGCCGAAGATAATACACGAGAAAAAATAAAAATGGGAGACAAGTCTTTTGTTTAAATTGGGCCGGTTTATTTTAATTGTATTGGGCTTCATTTTTAATATAGGGTGTTGTTTATTTTTATTTATATTTGTAATTTTCTCTTTTAACTTTGTATAAACTCTAGTTTTAACTAGGTTACAAACTACGTGGCGTAGTTCGGAGAATTCGCAACTCGGTGGCTGAGTTGTGGCATGGTTTTGAGCATATAGTTAGGTTAATCGATTTAGCGGGTGTCACGAGTTTATGTGTTTTTGTAAGCGCCTGATTACCTAATTTCTAGTAGAAAACTTGGGGGCAACACGTAGGCAATTTTTGCCGAAGCTTAGTAAAACTGTGAGTGATCTTTACTGCATTGCTTTCTGTTTATTTTTATTTCCGCATTAACTTTTATTAGTATACCCTATTCACCCCTCCCCCCTTTAGGGTGAAAACGATCCTACAAGTGGTATCAGAGCTAGGAACAACCATTTTTCTGTTAAAAATTTGACTTTTTTAATGACTTCTTTTAATAATGCTTTTGTTGAAGGTCAGTCCATAGTTAGACCACCCATGTCCAATGGTAAATATGCATATTGGAAAAATAGAACGAAAATTTTTCTTAAAACCATAGATGCATGGAATATTGTTGAAATGGGATATAGCACACCAACAATAATGGTAGTAGATAATCAAGAAGTTGAAAATCCTATGGATCAATGGACAAATCTTGAAAATAAACTGCAAAATGCTAATGCTAAAGCTATGAATTCTATTATTTGTTCATTAGATCAAATTGAATTTAATCGTGTCTCGCATTGTCTAACTGTGCAGGAAATTTGGCACACGCTTGAAGTGACTCATGAAGGAACCTGCCAGGTTAAAGAATCTCGCCTTGCCATGCTTAGTAGCGAGTACGAGAACTTTATAATGGCAAAGGATGAAAGTGTCAAAGAAATGTATGGACGACTTTCTAATCTTGTATACAAATCAAAATCCCTAGGAAGGCCATACATAGAACTGGAAATATTCCGAAAAATCCTCAGAGTTCTTCCACGAAATTTTGAAGCAAAGGTAACTGCCATCCAAAAATCAAAAGATCTTATACAAGTTAAAGTTGAAGAACTCATCGGAAATCTCACCACCTATGAGCTAGAAATCAAATTCAAGGAAGAACGTGAAAGAGGAGATTCGCGAAAGAAATCAATAGTTCTCAAAGGAACAACGGAAAGTGAAGATGACAATGATTATGAAGGAGCAACTAAATTGGCACTAATAATAAAGAGATTCAAAAAGTGGAACCGCAAATATGGAAATCCTGCCCTAAATCAACAACTGAAGAACAGAATCGTCAAAGTTCTAGACAACTCAAAAGAGCAGGAGATCATTTGTCACAAGTGCAATAAACCTGGTCATATCAAGCCCAATTGTCCTCAAAATCAACTCAGCAAAGGAAAGAAACCAAAAAGGAGAAGTTTTGTAGCAACTTGGAATAAAAGTGATGAAGATGATAAAAGCACTGGCAGTGAGAGTGAATGAGCAAATCCGTGTCTTTCAGGAGAAACAAGTGACATCGATGATGACGAGCCAAGCGAGGTATCAAAAGTTACTCACTCGCAATTACTTATATATTTTCATGAAGTAAATGGCTGTTTTGAAAGACTTAGGGAGAAGTACGCTAAAATTGAATCACAAAGAGATAGTTTGATAGAACTAAATAAGCAACTTGATCAATTGGTTCAAAACTATAGAAATAAGAGCCCTAAGTGTGATAAGTGTCCATCATTTGAAGAGGAAATAAAAAAATCAGAAATTAAAATTAAATCGCTTGAAAATTTGATTTTGAAAGAAAGTGAAAATTCTAGGAGAGAAAATTCTATTAAAAATTGCACTTTGTTATTGAATTAAAATGAATCTCTCAAGTCACAAGTCCAACAATTGTCCAGAACTTTAGGAAAATTCTCCAAAGGAGAAAGATCACTAAATATGTTATTAAGGAAACAAACTATTAATACTATTAGTCAAGGACTTGGATATACTCCATTTGAAAACGGTAGAAGTGAAACTAATCATGTCAATTCCAAGTGCACGATTTGTGGAAAATTGGACACAATTAAAACTATTGCTGGTATAGACCCAAACACACGAAAACCATATCAATTTAAGTTCCTAAAGGCACGAATGTAAAATCTCTTAAAGTCAAACAAATATGGGTGCCAAAAGGAACAAACATACACTGTCTTGGTTCTATACAAACTTGTTTTTCAAAATCTTTTGTCACTAACAATCATGGACCTATAAAAAAAATAGGTCACAAAAATCTTTCCTCGTGTAGGTGTGTTGGCAGGCTAAGGAACAACAGTAGTGGTACCTGGATTCTGGCTGTTCCAGGCACACGATGGGCGACAAATCAAAGTTCCTTAGCCTAGAGAAATACATAGGTGGTAGAGTCACAATGGGCAACAACGATAAATATAAAATTATCGATAAAGGTAAAGTAGGTAATGGCACATTTACCTTAAACGATGTATTATATGTTGAAAATCTGCACCATAATCTGATTTCAATTAGCCTGTTTTGTGATAAGGGAATGAATGTTATTTTTGATTCTGATTTGTGCAAAATTGTCGATCAATCATCAAAAGAAACATTATTTTTAAGTAAGAGGAAAGGCATCTGTTGCACACTTCACAGTTTGGTCTATGGTATCCAACTTATAACTTTGAGTTAAAGGGGTATTCAGATGCAGATTATGCTAGTAGTCTAGTTGATAGAAAAAGTACTAGTGGAACGTGTTTTATGTTGGGACATTCGTTAGTTGCATCACATTTCCAAAGAAAATATCTGCATAAATTTCATTTCAACTGATTTTCAATTAGTAGACATTTTCACAAAACCCCTTCTAGAAAATATTTTTGGTCGACTTCGTCTCAGTTTAGGCATTTTAGAAATTTTATTTTATATTTTTGGATTTGATCTTAAATGCCTATGTTAACTAATCTGATTCCCTATTGATTATCGAAAAGATAAATAGTGACTGAAAAAAGTGATGAGTGTCGATATTAATCATTCATTATGACTTGAGACAGTATATTTAGTAATTTTCTTTAAAAATTTAAACAAAATTTGTAATAACTTTAGTTGTAAAAATTCCATGACTATCTCTATTCCTATCATATTTCTACGACAATCACTCATCAAAATCCAATATAGTATGTCAAAATGTGGTATTTAAACAGGAAATTATTTATATTTTTAATTAATTAGAAATAAAATCATCCATAAGTACTCACTCTCATTTAAAAGTCCTCACGGTTATGCATGGGTGAACTACTTGGAATCTTTGATTATGTGCTTTCATGCTCATTTAAAAGTCCTCACGGTTATGCATGTATGGAACACATATCAAAATTGATTATTAAATAGGAGAGTTGATTCTAACCCCATTTAAAAGTCCTCACGGTTATACATGGTTAGAAGAAACTTAGGATTCATTTTTTAATAAAAATTAGGAATACTACTAATCTCATTTAAAAGTCCTAACGGTTATGCATGGTTAGTAAGTATTCAAATTTCTGTCATAAGCATACCACAAATGGACACGACTATATGGTTTTCTATGCCGACATCACCCCTATCACTCTAAAGTGGAATATGCGCCTAACAGAGTATTTATGATTTTGTTTGATTTTTCTTGAAATTTAATATTTATACTCGATTAGGTATTAATGTTGTATTAATGTCTACCACTTTATCTCTATTTTCTAACACTATTACTCTTTTGTTGATAACAAAAGGGGAGAGAGAAGTTAAGATTTTAGCTAAGTCATATTTTTTTTCATGCGTATGTGAAGGGGGAGCTTTGTTGTAGGGGGGCATTAAAATAGGGTGAGCAAATAGAATTCATCAAGACCGAATACATTTAATAAAGTCAAAATCTTAATATATGTTTGTTATCATCAAAAGGGGGAGATTGTAGAATACAATATCCTATGATTTTTGTTTGATGATAATAAACATATATATATATATTCATTTAAATGTATTTATTATTGTACTATTTTATTTTTCCACATAATTAAATAAATATTTGTTGAAAATAAATAACTCGGAATTCATATTTAAACAAATATTTTATTCAAACAAATAATTGATTACAAATTCAAATAGTACAAATTTGAGCTCTCGCTACAGTTACACATTTTCAATTACAACGCAATTTTCAAATATACAATTTTTCATTCATATTTCACTTCACTACATAATTCACTCAACACTCGTATTTGATCTTCAACACTGTTCCAGCCTGTATCCGACATCTGAAATATCTGCAAAATAAACACTGACACGGTAAAATTGAAAAAGAAATATTTTGCAGTATACAATGAAGTGTGTGTTTGAAAATATTATTTGCCTCAGTTATTTGGGTTGTTCGTCATCATTTCTCTTAATTCATCTTACACGAACAACTTGTGACATGCACAGTGTATCACTGTACATGCCATAAGGTCGTGCACACTTATATACATTTGCTTGTTAAAATTGCAGGGACAGGTGAGCACGAGGTCAAACCCAAGCCTAGGCTGGATTCAACTAAAGTGAAACATGAAAATAACTCAACATGGAAATGACATCAAATGGATGGTTAGAGCAAATGCAGACACTGTCACGTACCGAAATTTTCGACTTTCGAAAATTCGACATCGATACTCACTTTATCGACTGCCGAGCAATCGAGTGCCGGAAACTCCAATAGTGAGGGTTTTAAGAAAAAGAAATAGAAGAAAAGATAGAAGAAAACGAGAAGAAGAAGAAAGAGAGCAAAGAGAAAGAAGAACAGAACAACAACAGAAACAGAAAACAGAGACAATATCAGAATCTCACATATCGCAGCGGAACAATATATAATAGATAATTGAATAATCTTTTAAACAAAGAATTTTATCAGTTTATACATACATCAACAGATTCAATATACAACTCAATACAACATAGCAAATCAATGGACAGTTGTATAACTTGTCCTCATACAGAATACACAGCGGAATAAATACTATCAGATACAAATACTACGTCTCGTCATCCAGCTTATCTCCAAAGCTCCAGAATATCCAGAATATCCTGATAATATCACTCTAGGCTGCCCGTGTGGAAATTGGTGGGCACCCAGAGTTTAGAAGGGAACAATAAACTCCGAGTCAGTCATGGTGACTGGTGTGAGATCGTAAAACAGTTATTTTTCACAAAGAAAATAAAAAAAATTCGCAATGCTTTTGGAAAACGAAACTACCATAAGACCTCCCGCCACACACACAATGCAAACGCAGAATTGGAGGAGATTTCTTCTTATGATAGTCAAAAATGCTTACTACGCAAAATCAAATCATTTTTGATATTATTATTAGTGCATAGTGTAGAAAACAGTTCGAAAGTATAATATTAATCTTAGCCAGCATAGACATTCCGAACTATGCCTACTATAGCTACCATCCAAACAGTGGTGACCACCATAAGTGAATGGCAGGTTCTACAACTAATACCGTACACAGTTCGTATTGTTTCTTTGGATTTCCAACAAATGGTCAGGCTAAGGAACTTCCTTCTCCACGATGGGTACGTCCCTGGAATAGACGACCCGAGAACCTAACCGGATCTCTGCCAACACAAGGCCGGGTTACCTCTGCAAAAATAGGTAACTACTGACACGCGTATGCCATCCCCCGATCGTAACCGATCTTCCCGAGGATCCCCGATTTCCAACAAACCACATAGTAAAAATGCAGCAACCACATAGGTTAAGTATCTGGGCTCCATACCATGATACCACCTCTATCCAGAAGGAATGACATACACTAAGGGGCGCTACTCCCTAGAACCTTGCTGCATCCTTCCTGTTTCGACCATTTCCGGGGTGTGAGGCTCGTCGAAGTCTCGTCCACAAAGCTACGCTTTCTACAAAGCCCTACTTCGGGTCAAACAAAAATGATCAACCTATGATCACAAAGATATAAGATCAAACAAATGATCATATCGCAAATGATCAAACACTGATCATTTCACAGCAACACTCAGTATGCCACGTTACCAAATTGGGAGTATATCGCTGATAAATTTCAACTACATAACCTCTGAGCTCGTACGTCTCAGAGAAGGGTGTTAATCTAAGAGAATAAATTCTCCGCCACCAACAGAAATGTATTTGAAAGAAATCAGCTTTATACCTCAAATTGTAACGTCAGACACACAATCCATACAATTCTGTTCCGGGATCGAACAGAACCGAAGGCACTCCTCACGAAGCCCTTGCATATCCGGATAAATTTCTAATCACGTCCGGACTTCCCGTCACTAAGGGTGATAAAACCTCTAAACCGGAGATCAGCCGATGTAGAGTAACTCGACGGTAATCCTTCCGTTTTCAAAAATATCCGGTCTTCAACACCGGTCTTCAAATGCGATTCATAACGACGTATCACATATTCGGAATGGGTTATACGACCCCATGGTCCTTTCCCGGCTAACCCGAATAGTGAGCGATTTTTCAAAAATAAGTGTGGCATTCAATTCATCCAATTCACAACAAATACCATATTCAAGGTAATTATTGATAGTCGGTTATTTAACTATCAATAAAGATGCGCAACATCATCAGATTCCAAATAATTTTCCAAATTATTTATCTTCAAAAATATCTTTACTAGATATCAAATTTCCACACTTCAAAAATAAATCAATATTTATTTTTAAACAACTTCCCTTTCTTTTATAAATTCCATAGTGAATTTATATTTTCGAATATCTACTGATATTCGATTTTCAATTAATTTCAAAAATTCATTTTCGATTTATCTTTAAGAAGATAAATTCTCAAAACGTTTCGTTTCATTTGGAAAAACATTTCCATACTTATTTAATAATAAGTATTTCACAAATCATTTATTTTCAACATTTGAAAATATTCAATATACTTAAATCAAATTTAAGTATAAATTCATTCTTTAAGGAAATCATTTACTATAACAACATTTGTTTGAGTCAAAACGAATGTTGCGTAAAACAACGTTACGACGACTCGAAATCAATAGTATAGGGATTCGGAATTAAGATAGATATATAAATCCCAATACTATATAAAACATTTCCCTTCGGAAATCATTTACTATAACAACATTGTTATAGTCCACCATTTCCTTATTTCTCGAAACGCATATTTCAACAACAAGTGTTGAAATCTATGCTTTCGATTCATAATACATTTTAAAACATCTTTAAAATGTTTAACTTCATTTTTAATATCATTTCTTCAAAAATAAATCCATTTCATTCAATAATATATTCACTGTCCAAAATCGCGAATATATCTCCTTTAACAATCTTCTATATTTAATTTATCAAATTCAATTGATTTCGAATTTATAAAAACTTCAATACCAAATCAATTTCAATATTGATTTCTAAATTTATTTTCCATCCCATCTCATTTTATATTGACTTTCCAAATTCGTTTCAATTTGCCAATTAAATTTATAGTTGGACTTCAAACTAATTTCCTTTTTAAATAAATTCCTCTTAAAGAAAATAAATCTCTTTATCTTTTTCAAACTATTTAGAAATCCAAATTTTAATTAAATTCTTCAATTTAAAATCACTATTATACGAAATTCATTTATTTGACATTTTCACTTAATTCTGGAATTAATTCAATAAGATTTCAAAAATCAGTCTTTATTCTTTTAAATTCTTTTCTTCAAATTTATTAAATTTCTAAAATTAAATTTACTTAAAAATTTCTACTTGAATTACAAAAATTCAATTTCATTTAGTTTTGGAATCCAATGATATCAAACATCCATTCAGCTAAATTTTAGCTTTCAAGCAAATTCCAGACATCAATATGATCAATAACATCAATATAATCATTCACAGATTCATATCACAGTAAAAATAAATTCAATCAATATGAGGGGTCCAGTTGGATCCCTCCAACCTGTTTCCCTGCATCCAAAGATGTTAGCACAATACCAATTCCGCTCCAGTACGGAATTATCGCGGTATATGGGTTTTTATAAAAATCCGCTTACTAACGGTGTAACGACCCGTATTTTACGGATCGAAAAGTTTGTCAAAATCTGGAATTTTCAGCATTTTCTAGTTGTTCCAGATCTTGGTTGAAATTTGCCTAAGTCCTAGGTCGTACGCGACCTAGAGGTTAGTTAAGTATTGTTGGCAACTTAGGAGATAAGTCGTACCTAAGAATGTTGGGGATTGGTGACCTTAAGGTTTGGAGTTAGGTCGTGTGATGGATAGTAAGGGTTTAGGTCGTAGACGACCTAAAAGGAAGGAGACTTTAGAGTTTCTGGCGAGTTAAGGTGTTAGCGACCTAAGAGATAGGTTGGTAGCGACCTAAGTAAACCCAGTAGTTAACGACCTAGGGATGAGCGACCTAGTGGTGCCGAGTTAGTATATTTAGGTCGGCAGCGACCTAAGGAAACTAGTGGTTAGCGACCTATAATAGTTCGCGACCTAAGGGGTTAGCTTGTTAGCGACCTAGGAGTTGCCGTGTTAGCGACCTAAGGGGTTAGCTTGTTAGCGACCTAGGAGTTGCCGTGTTAGCGACCTAAGGGGTTAGCTTGTTAGCGACCTAGGAGTTGCCGTGTTAGCGACCTAAGGGGTTAGCTTGTTAGCGACCTAGGAGTTGCCGTGTTAGCGACCTAAGGGGTTAGCTTGTTAGCGACCTAGGAGTTGCCGTGTTAGCGACCTAAGGGGTTAGCTTGTTAGCGACCTAGGAGTTGCCGTGTTAGCGACCTAAGGGGTTAGCTTGTTAGCGACCTAGGAGTTGCCGTGTTAGCGACCTAAGGAGTTAGCTTGTTAGCGACCTAAGGAGTTAGCTTGTTAGCGACCTAAGGAGTTAACAGTTGGCGACCTTAAGAGAGGCTATGTGTTAGGTCGTAACACTGTTAGGTCGCGTAGGTTGCTAAGTTGTTAGGTCGCTAGGATTTAGGTCGCGTAGATCTATCTGTTAGGTCGGAGAGTCTTAGGTCGGAGAGTCTTAGGTCGGAGAGGCTTAGGTCGGAAACGACCTAGGGAGATAGCCGAGTTAAGCGACTTAAGGAAATTTCTGCTATAAATAGGAGGGGTTGTTCTCACTTTTTGGGATCCGGATTTTGAAGCGACGAAGTGCTGCCATTTTGAGAGCCCGACTTCTACACTTCTTCACTTCTTTTCTCCACTCTAATCTAGTGCTTCAATCCATCCAAATCGAAGATCAAGATTGAAGATTCAAGAGCTTAGATTGAAGATCTTCATCTTTTCAAGAGAGATTTCTTCGTTTGAAGTGAGATCTTGTCGGATCTAGCTTAGCTCTTCGCTGTCCAGATCTGAAGTTGATATCTTTTGGATTGTTTAGGTGATTTGGTGAGTGGTGATTATCTCTCACACGGATCCAAAGGAGTATATCGGATTGTTGGCCCGATTTGGTGTTAAAATAGTGATTTCCATGCATTTTCTTCATCCTTTGTGTAGATCCATATAGATCCATTGTTCATGATGATGTTACATCCATTTTATCATATGTTAACCTATGCAAGTTCATTCATCAAGTTTGTAGAGATATAATCCATGTTTTCATGCTTATTGGACTTTCAACTCTTTAATTACGAAAATGCCATTATTGTTATAATTGTCTACTTAGATCATATTTGAATGCTTGATTGTTTGGATTGATGATTGATTTGATTGATTGTTATGAACTAGATGATTGATGATTAGATTTAGATCGAAGGTGATTCAAAAGCTAAGGGAAAGGCTCTTGAATTGGAAAAGCTGCTCGTGGCATATGTAGCGGGATGATGAAGCTCTTATGCATAGATTCGAGGATGTGATGATGAGATGAGGCTTTGCGAGGATGTAATGAAGCGAGGCAATCATGTGACGAAGACTTGGTCTAATCCAGACGGGATCATTCCAAGCATGTTGATAACTCGGTGATATGATTCGAGTTGAGGATAATGAATGGATATGAGAATAGTCGTCGAGGAGGATGACTAGGAGGCTTGGATAGCATCGTTGTTGAAGGTTCTAGCATGCTCTAAGCAAGAGTACGTTTGGGCAGATTCGATAGTCCCAACGGCCAACTGTTGATGGTCGAGTACTCTGGGCAGATTCGATAGTCCTAGGCACGGGCTGCGACGACGTGCGGGAGTTATGTCTAGAACCGGGGTTTCCATTAGCCCTTGACGGACGGCTGAAAGAATGTGCCGGTCATTCAATTAACGGTGATATCGAAGCAATGATAACAGTGATAGCCAGAGTCATGGATGTTTGGTTGTATCGTCATTCGGACTCAAGAGCGGTATTTTCTGGGTGCTTATCTGATTTAGGCCTTGGTACTTGGAAAACATCGCCCTTGACTCGAGTGATAGTAGTTTTACTTTAAATTGTATGTTCTGCTATGTTTGCTTCTGCTTAGTATGTGTCTGGGGGCTATCACTGTAGAATGAGGTTGGAGTGGGAGGGTTGTGTTCCTATTCCTTTTCCTTTATGCTCTTTTGGTATGTTGTTAGTTAATTTACTGCTCACTAAGACTGTTGTCTGACTCAAGGCTTTATGTTTTAATTCTTATTGCCTTGGGCTGTTCGTCCATTTTGGGACGGGCAGACTAGGTAGCAGGTGACAGGTGCTGATCTCTTCTCACGATGCTGATATCGAAGACGAGCCGGAGGGTTGCATATTATCTTCTTATTATATGTACTGGATATTCCGCTGTTTTGTATTCTCTGAGAGTTTTGTAGTGAGGCTGGATGTATTGACTATGTGGATGCTTGTATTCAACTATTATGGAGTTTTATATGATGTCATTTTGTTCTGTAAAGCTTCACTATACATATGTTCTATTATATTTTGTCCATGCGCTGTGAGTAATACGATAGATTCTGTTGTTTTTAATCTAACCTTGACAATCGTCCATGGTCGCCTGGCACACTTTACAGCGCTTATTCTCTAGATTCGGTGCAGGGGTCATGGGCGGTCGTCACATTTGGTATCAGAGCATTGGTTAATCGATTTTACCCAACGCTCGCTGAAGTAACCACGTATGAGAGACGTAATTGTATTTTGATGGATGAATACTATATATAATAGAGAAGTTTAGTAGAGTTGAGCCCTTTATGCAGTTGTTTCTCTAGATGTTCTAATCATTCCTTTTTATAGATATTGAGAATGAGTCGAAGAGGGAGACCAGCTGCCAGGGAAGGCCGTGCTACTGAAGAGACTGCTGATTATGCAGCCATGTTCGAAGCTATGATGACTTCGATCATGAGAAGGATACCAGTTCCGGGGGCGGCAGTAGATGTTGGAGTTCAAGTCCAAACTCCGAAACCAGTGGATTTTGCTAAGTTGTGCAAGGATTATACTGCTCTTGGAGGGAAGGTTTTCTTGGGAACAGAATCTACCATTGAGGTCCAGAGGTGGATAGATGCTTGTAGAAGGATCTTTGGTGATTTGGGAATTGATGATGCAACTAAGAGGAAGTTGGCATCAAGGCAGCTTCAAGGGAGAGCTTCTGATTGGTGGAATTCTATTACCATCAATACTGCGGAGGAAGAGATTACTTGGGAGCAATTCCAAGCTAGATTTGAAGCCAAGTTCATTTCTACAGCTCAGAAGTCTGTTCTGTTCAAGAAGTTTGTAGAGCTCAAGCAGGATGGAAGATCTGTTCTTGAGTATGTTTCTGAGTTTGAAGCTTTGTCCAAGTATGCCCAGTCATATATTGAATCTGCTTATCAGAAGAATGAGAAGTTTGTGACCGGCTTGGATAGTTATCTTGGGAGACAGTTGGTGGATCATTTGGACGATTCATTTGAGAAGCTTGTGGAGAAAGCTCTCAGGCATGAGAGTCTGTTTCCTAAGGATGGATCTGTTGTTGCTGTAACCAAGGAAGAGTCTAAACCCCAGCAGGGTGGAAACAAGAAGAGGAAGCAGCAGCAGCAGAAGGGTAAGGATGGCCAGAAGAAGCCGAAAGGCGAGGTGACTTGCTACAATTGCCAGCAGAAGGGCCATTTCTCTAAGGATTGTAAGAATCCGAAGGCACCGATGAAGTGTCACAACTGTGACAAGCCGGGGCATTTCAGGAAGAATTGTCCAGAACCAAGGAAGGACAGGCAGATTGTGCAAGCCTATGCTTTAGGAGCTGTTCCGTCGTCTTCGAAAGCTCCTACTGCTGAAGAGAAGGGAAAGAGTGTGGTTGTTCAAGGTACTCTTTTCCTATGTGGTGTTCCAGTTAGAGTTTTGTTTGATACTGGAGCATCGCATTCGTTTGTTTGTAATGAACTAGTAGGCCGGTTAGGTTTGGAACCGGATATTGTTGATAGGCCATTGGTTGTGACTAATCCAGTTGGGGGTTCGTCTTGTTTGTGTATGTTATGCCGTGGTCTAGTTGTATCGAGTCATGGTTGCTCTTTTGTTTGTGATTGTTTTGTTCTGAACTTTGCGGGGTTCGGGATTATCTTGGGTATGGACTGGCTTAGGAAGTATGCGGCTAAGGTTGATTGTGAGAGGCTGGAGGTGACAGTCGAGAATGTGGAGGGGCGAAAGATTGTGATACGATGTAAGCATGAAGAAGGCGTCTTCATGAGCTTCATGTATTCGCTAGTTGTTCCACGGGATGTACTGTCTTTAGTGCCAATCGCAAATGGATTCGAGGATGTCTTTGACGAAGTCAAAGGGTTGCCGCCGCATAGAGAGATCGAGTTTCGTATAGATCTAGTTGAAGGAGCCAGACCTGTTGTGATGCCTCTTAGGCGAATGGCGCCTAGGGAACAGCAGGAGTTGAGGGTGCAAGTTGATGATCTTTTGTAGAAAGGATTCATTCGGCGTAGTGT
Organism: Allium fistulosum; assembly: GCA_030737815.1. NCBI lineage: Eukaryota > Viridiplantae > Streptophyta > Magnoliopsida > Asparagales > Amaryllidaceae > Allium > Allium fistulosum. Next base: position 873,294,286 of record CM060905.1, on the reverse strand, counting down.
GTCCGAGTGGGGTGCACCAGTTGTGTTTGCAACCAAGGCAGATGGGTCGTTGAGATTGTGCGTCGATTATCGTGAGCTGAATAAGGTGACTAAGAAGAACAAGTATCCATTGCCGAGAATAGATGACTTGTTTGATCAGCTTCACGAAGCTAAGGTGTTTTCTCAGATGGATTTGGCAACGGGATTTCACCAGCTGAGAGTGGCTAAGGATAGTGTGCCGAAGACTGCTTTTAGGACACCATCTGGTTTCTTTGAGTGGCTGGTAATGCCGTTTGGATTGACTAACGCGCCAGCATATTTTGTGGATCTTATGAATAGAGTGTTCAGAGATCAGTTGAACAAGTTCGTACTTGTGTTCGTGGATGATATTCTGATTTATTCCAGAACGGAAGAAGAGCACAAGACGCACTTGCGTATTGTTTTGGAGATCTTACGGAAACATCAGCTGAAGGCTAAGTTTTCGAAGTGTCACTTCTGGAAGAGTGAAGTGAGGTTCTTAGGCCATGTGATTTCTGGAAGTGGAATAGCGGTTGATCCCGCTAAGGTGGCAGCAATCCAGGATTGGGTTAGACCTAAGAATGCATCTGACGTGAGAAGTTTTCTTGGATTAGCAGGGTACTATCGACGGTTTATCAAAGACTTCTCCAAGATAGCTACACCGTTAACAGGATTGACGAAGAAGAATCAAGTGTTCAGTTGGGATGCTAAGTGTGAGCAAGCTTTCGGAATCCTGAAAGAGAGATTGACGAGTGCTCCTGTTTTGACTATTCCAAGTGGGAATGATGAGATGGTGGTTTACACCGACGCATGTGGTACTGGACTTGGAGCAGTGCTGATGCAGAAGGATAAAGTTATTGCATATGCCAGTCGACAACTGAAGCCGCATGAAAGGAATTACCCGACTCATGATTTGGAGTTAGCGGCGATTGTTTTTGCTCTGAAGATGTGGAGACACTATCTATTGGGAGTTCGATTCGAGTTGTTTACAGATCATAAGTCGTTGAAGTATCTTTTCTCCCAGAAGGATTTGAATCTTCGGCAGCAACGTTGGCTAGAGTTTTTAGCATCATATGATTTTGGTATAGCTTATACTCCGGGAAAAGGTAACGCAGTGGCAGATGCGTTAAGTCGAAGACATGCAGGATTGGGAGCCATGTTTTCAGAATGGAAGAGTCTCGAGTATTTAGCTGGATTTGACTTCAGGCCTAGATGTGAATTGGAACCTGAGATGTTGGCAAACTTATCGATAAGACCCACTCTTGTGGAAAGGATTGGCGAGGGCCAAAAGCGAGATGATAAGCTTGTCAAGATTATCCGTGATTTGGAATTTGGATTGGATCCAGAAAAGGATAAAGGATTCGAGGTCGATCGAGAGGGTTGGCTTCGGAAGCAAGGACGACTAGTTGTTCCCGATATAGATGAATTGAGGAGTGAAGTTTTGAAGGAAAGTCGTCACTCGAAGTTGACAATTCATCCAGGTGGAAATAAGATGTATCGGGATATGAAGAGAACCTACTACTGGGAAGGTATGAAGAGGGATGTTGGGAATTTTATTTCCAAATGTATGAACTGCCAGTTGGTAAAGGCTGAACAAAAGAAGCCTAGTGGATTGCTTCAGCCATTAGAAGTTCCTACATGGAAGTGGGAACAAGTGACGATGGATTTTATCGATGGATTGCCTAGAACCAGATCGGGAAATGAAGGAATTTGGGTCATTGTGGATCGTCTGACTAAGAGTGCACGATTCATTCCTGTTCGATCGACTAGGACGGCATCAAAGTTGGCTGAGTTGTATGTTAAGTGGATAGTTCGTTTCCATGGTATTCCGAAGAGTATAGTGAGCGATCGAGATCCATTGTTCACTAGTGGATTTTGGAAGAGCTTCCAGGAAGTTTTGGGAACCGAGTTGTGTTTGAGTACAGCTTATCACCCTCAAACAGATGGTCAAACTGAGAGAGTCAACTGAGTTTTGGAAGATCTCCTCAGAGCTTGTGTTTTGGATTTCGGAGGATCATGGGAAGATCACCTTCATTTGGTGGAGTTTGCGTACAACAATAGTTACCAGTCAAGCATTGGTATGGCACCGTATGAGGCATTGTATGGAAGACCGTGTAACTCTCCGACATGTTGGTTGGAAACTGGAGAAAAGCTGATACTTGGGCCAGAGATGATTCGTCAAACCTCAGATTGTATAGAGATCATTCGGCAACGAATGAAGGCAGCCCAAGACCGTCAGAAGAGTTATGCCGATAAGCGTCGTAAGGATTTGGAATTCGACGTAGGAGATATGGTTTTTGTGAAGATTTCTCCACTGAAGAATGTTATTCGATTCGGGAAGAAGGGAAAATTGACTCCAAGATTTGTTGGACCATTCCCGATCATCGAGCGAATCGGAAAGCTCGCTTACAGATTGGAATTACCTGAGAAGATGTCGAGTGTGCACAATGTTTTTCACGTATCATATCTACGGAAGTATGTGCATGACTCGAATGCGGTGGTTTCTGCTGATAGCTGTGAAGATTTCGAAGTTGATCCAGTCGATAGAAGACCTCGTAAGCCGCTTCGTGTTGTTGGAACCGACACGAAACAGCTTAGGAGGAAGATAGTTAAGTTGCTCAAGATACAATGGAGTGACGATGATAACGACTGTACGTGGGAGGTGGAAGAGAGGATGAAAGCAGCTCATCCTGAACTCTTCGAGGTATGGCCCTAAGGTGTCGTGTCATCTAACGAAATTGTAACTTGTTCTAAGTCTTAGAATTCTGTACGCTAAGCTAGAATTGGATGCATGGTTTGTTGATTGCTATGGATGGTAGGCGTACAGAATAACCTTTGATTGCCTTGTTTGCTTGGAATTTCGGGGGCGAAATTCCTAAGGGGGAGAGAATGTAACGACCCGTATTTTACAGATCGAAAAGTTTGTCAAAATCTGGAATTTTCAGCATTTTCTAGTTGTTCCAGATCTTGGTTGAAATTTGCCTAAGTCCTAGGTCGTACGCGACCTAGAGGTTAGTTAAGTATTGTTGGCAACTTAGGAGATAAGTCGTACCTAAGAATGTTGGGGATTGGTGACCTTAAGGTTTGGAGTTAGGTCGTGTGATGGATGGTAAGGGTTTAGGTCGTAGACGACCTAAAAGGAAGGAGACTTTAGAGTTTCTGGCGAGTTAAGGTGTTAGCGACCTAAGAGATAGGTTGGTAGCGACCTAAGTAAACCCAGTAGTTAACGACCTAGGGATGAGCGACCTAGTGGTGCCGAGTTAGTATATTTAGGTCGGCAGCGACCTAAGGAAACTAGTGGTTAGCGACCTATAATAGTTCGCGACCTAAGGGGTTAGCTTGTTAGCGACCTAGGAGTTGCCGTGTTAGCGACCTAAGGGGTTAGCTTGTTAGCGACCTAGGAGTTGCCGTGTTAGCGACCTAAGGGGTTAGCTTGTTAGCGACCTAGGAGTTGCCGTGTTAGCGACCTAAGGGGTTAGCTTGTTAGCGACCTAGGAGTTGCCGTGTTAGCGACCTAAGGGGTTAGCTTGTTAGCGACCTAGGAGTTGCCGTGTTAGCGACCTAAGGGGTTAGCTTGTTAGCGACCTAGGAGTTGCCGTGTTAGCGACCTAAGGGGTTAGCTTGTTAGCGACCTAGGAGTTGCCGTGTTAGCGACCTAAGGAGTTAGCTTGTTAGCGACCTAAGGAGTTAGCTTGTTAGCGACCTAAGGAGTTAACAGTTGGCGACCTTAAGAGAGGCTATGTGTTAGGTCGTAACACTGTTAGGTCGCGTAGGTTGCTAAGTTGTTAGGTCGCTAGGATTTAGGTCGCGTAGATCTATCTGTTAGGTCGGAGAGTCTTAGGTCGGAGAGTCTTAGGTCGGAGAGGCTTAGGTCGGAAACGACCTAGGGAGATAGCCGAGTTAAGCGACTTAAGGAAATTTCTGCTATAAATAGGAGGGGTTGTTCTCACTTTTTGGGATCCGGATTTTGAAGCGACGAAGTGCTGCCATTTTGAGAGCCCGACTTCTACACTTCTTCACTTCTTTTCTCCACTCTAATCTAGTGCTTCAATCCATCCAAATCGAAGATCAAGATTGAAGATTCAAGAGCTTAGATTGAAGATCTTCATCTTTTCAAGAGAGATTTCTTCGTTTGAAGTGAGATCTTGTCGGATCTAGCTTAGCTCTTCGCTGTCCAGATCTGAAGTTGATATCTTTTGGATTGTTTAGGTGATTTGGTGAGTGGTGATTATCTCTCACACGGATCCAAAGGAGTATATCGGATTGTTGGCCCGATTTGGTGTTAAAATAGTGATTTCCATGCATTTTCTTCATCCTTTGTGTAGATCCATATAGATCCATTGTTCATGATGATGTTACATCCATTTTATCATATGTTAACCTATGCAAGTTCATTCATCAAGTTTGTAGAGATATAATCCATGTTTTCATGCTTATTGGACTTTCAACTCTTTAATTACGAAAATGCCATTATTGTTATAATTGTCTACTTAGATCATATTTGAATGCTTGATTGTTTGGATTGATGATTGATTTGATTGATTGTTATGAACTAGATGATTGATGATTAGATTTAGATCGAAGGTGATTCAAAAGCTAAGGGAAAGGCTCTTGAATTGGAAAAGCTGCTCGTGGCATATGTAGCGGGATGATGAAGCTCTTATGCATAGATTCGAGGATGTGATGATGAGATGAGGCTTTGCGAGGATGTAATGAAGCGAGGCAATCATGTGACGAAGACTTGGTCTAATCCAGACGGGATCATTCCAAGCATGTTGATAACTCGGTGATATGATTCGAGTTGAGGATAATGAATGGATATGAGAATAGTCGTCGAGGAGGATGACTAGGAGGCTTGGATAGCATCGTTGTTGAAGGTTCTAGCATGCTCTAAGCAAGAGTACGTTTGGGCAGATTCGATAGTCCCAACGGCCAACTGTTGATGGTCGAGTACTCTGGGCAGATTCGATAGTCCTAGGCACGGGCTGCGACGACGTGCGGGAGTTATGTCTAGAACCGGGGTTTCCATTAGCCCTTGACGGACGGCTGAAAGAATGTGCCGGTCATTCAATTAACGGTGATATCGAAGCAATGATAACAGTGATAGCCAGAGTCATGGATGTTTGGTTGTATCGTCATTCGGACTCAAGAGCGGTATTTTCTGGGTGCTTATCTGATTTAGGCCTTGGTACTTGGAAAACATCGCCCTTGACTCGAGTGATAGTAGTTTTACTTTAAATTGTATGTTCTGATATGTTTGCTTCTGCTTAGTATGTGTCTGGGGGCTATCACTGTAGAATGAGGTTGGAGTGGGAGGGTTGTGTTCCTATTCCTTTTCCTTTATGCTCTTTTGGTATGTTGTTAGTTAATTTACTGCTCACTAAGACTGTTGTCTGACTCAAGGCTTTATGTTTTAATTCTTATTGCCTTGGGCTGTTCGTCCATTTTGGGACGGGCAGACTAGGTAGCAGGTGACAGGTGCTGATCTCTTCTCACGATGCTGATATCGAAGACGAGCCGGAGGGTTGCATATTATCTTCTTATTATATGTACTGGATATTCCGCTGTTTTGTATTCTCTGAGAGTTTTGTAGTGAGGCTGGATGTATTGACTATGTGGATGCTTGTATTCAACTATTATGGAGTTTTATATGATGTCATTTTGTTCTGTAAAGCTTCACTATACATATGTTCTATTGTATTTTGTCCATGCGCTGTGAGTAATACGATAGATTCTGTTGTTTTTAATCTAACCTTGACAATCGTCCATGGTCGCCTGGCACACTTTACAGCGCTTATTCTCTAGATTCGGTGCAGGGGTCATGGGCGGTCGTCACAAACGGCGCAATAGGGTCTCATCCGCTATACGAGGCGGGAAATCAATCAATCCAATATATACATATGCCAATATGTATATATTGATATATATAGATATATATCCTACTATATCTAATATCACATCCAATAGCAATCATCAATAACTGCAAAAATTCCACATTCAATTTGAGTGAGAAGATCTCACCTTAGCTTTTATTTAGCAATCCCATTTTCCATTCCAGATTGATTTTCTTGATTTATACCTTGTATAAACAATTTATACAAATTCATAAATATTCGAACAGATCGAGTAATAAATTTTCATTTGACAATTTTGATTCGTTGGTGATTTCATTTTAATAAAATATTTGAACAAATTGAACAATCACTTATTATTTAAACTTCTATTGATTTTTCTTTCTCAAAAAAAAAACCAGAACTTTATCTTATTGCCTATACTAATTATTGTTTTCTTAGATATACTTAAATTGAAATATATATACATATGTGTGTATAAAAAACTACAGTCCAGCCTTACGGTAAATTTTTTTTTTCATCATTTTCTTCTACAAATATATATATACATATGAATATATTCAAACTTTTATTTTGAAAACAGAGATTACCTCCTCCTCGAGAAATCATAGACGAGCTGAACTGATGTCGACCTCCCCTATGACTTCAACCACCATCACAGTCAAACGCATTGCCTTGCCCAGATTCGTGACCCCATTTGAGGAGCCCTAGTCGCGAGCTCCATGCGAGCACGAACGAACGCACCTCCATTGCTTGACCTAAATCTCGACACCCAGCTCTATCTCGCAACGCGCGCCACCACCTGGTCTGCCCTCGTCGACGCCGCACGACTCACGCGATGCCGTCTCCACTACACACGATATCGAACGTCGACCAAACCCTAAACGCCTTCACTCGACCACTCGCGTGGACTAACTGTCGAAGAAGAAGGGGGAACTCGCGTTTTGATTTTCGAGATTGACGAGCTTTTGTTTTGAACGAGATTTACTTCTTCCTTTCGTTTTTTTTTCTCGCCTGATGTGGATTCGAATTGAAATTTGAAGAGAGGAAAGGGAAAAGTATCGGTCCTTATTATTATTATTTTCTCTTCGAAATGTTTTTAACTGATGAAAAAAAAAGAAAAGAATAGGTCGCGTGAAATAGAAGAAGAAGGGGCAAGACGTGACGTTGAACAGCGGGTGGCGTGCAAAAGAAGGCTACGGTACTCTGAAAAACAAAAAGCTGATGAAAAGGAAAAAGGTTTGATGGTGAAAGAATTCAGCTGAAAATTGACTGAAATATAAAAACAAATTATTTAAATTTAAATTCGAATTGTCTCGAAGACGAAGCCCAAAATCTCAATCTCCTATCGAGGCGTGTCGCTAGGCGTTCGTAATGTTATATGCTTATTCTGAACACAATGGAAAAGGTTTCGAGTCCAAATTCGATCGTATGGAGAAGATAGCTTTTTGAACCAGTTATAATACTAAATTTTCGATTTAATTTCAACGCGTTTGCTTATCGTATGGCCAAACGATCACTCCAAATATTACGAAAACTGAAATCCGATAATAATACAATATTACGGATCCAATGGAACTGGTTTCGTCGAATTCCGAGACTGCGCCTCAGACGGCTATTTTTAAATATCGATACGAACGATAAATTTCAAAACTGAACAGAACAGTTTCAAATTCGATTCTGAAGCTTCTATTATTCTCAGTATTATCAATACGAATTTTAAAAGCTTTCGGAATATTTTTCTTCAGCATATAATTGAAGATTCAAATTTTTATTCAATTCAATAGATTAAATTTTATAATTTAATCGCCAAATTCAAAGTAAAATCGGGAATTCAAATTAAATCATCGTTCAAATATTTAAAATTAATTAAATATTTTCAATTTAATTTGTTCAAAATTCTGGGTCGTTACAGACTTCCCTCCTTAAAAGAATTTTGTCCTCGAAATTACAAGTTAGGAAAAATGGTCCTTAACTCGCCTACTATTTTTCACAATCTAATAGTTTTATCAATTTCTCAAAACAAATCTCTCTACTAGAGATTCGTTATTAATTCAACTAAATTTCCAACTTCAATTATAAGTTTCAACAGCATTGTTTTACTTCAAAATTCAAATTTAAACTTAAATTCAAATTTTAACTTTCAAAAATTTATCAAAATTTTTCTAACACTCTAAATTTTCGAAAAATTTCGCCAGCGTCTCCTTTGCGCGGCTAATACGGCACGACTACAAAACGTCCCTACGGACTCTCAGATTTCAAAAAGAAAAGGAAACAGCCAAGCGGCTAGAGAAATAAGTCATCAAATCTCATATTCAAATTTAAATACATACCTTTTTCGAGCAATTCAAATTATCTTCGAAATCAAAATTCCAATTCCTTTTATAACACCTGTATGTCCTACTAGCCATTATATCTAGTTACATATATTCAAACTATTCTGCAAATTCTATTACAAAATTTTCAACACAAACTTCTTATATATTTTTACTTAACTATTGAAGTTATATCCATTTTCATTCAATTTTGCATTTCAAATTTCTTTTGAATTCAATTCACAATTCCAATTTAATTTAGATTCAATTTACTTTTGAATATTGAATTTATCATCAGCTATCTTTTATTCAACTGCGCTATTTTAGATTAGTTTCATTTACTAATCCATCATCACTTTATTCAAATTTGCTTTCAACATTCAGTTTCAATTTCAGTTTTATCCTTTTGTTCATTCCCAAAATTTATTTTCAATTTACCCTTCGGTTAAATCTACTTACATTAAACTGGATTTCAATTCATTTTAAATTTAATTCGTTCAAACCTTATTCATTTGGTCAAGATTCAATTAGCTTCACTTACTAATTTTTAGTTTAATACTTCACAAATCAAATTCAATTCAGTCTTACTTACTTACAATTTCAACATGAATTTTAACATTAAATTTCATTTTCTTGTACTTGCAAATTTGTTTATTCGTTCACAAATTCATTCATTTTCAATTTACATCTCATTCATCAATTTCAAATATTTATAAGTCTTCGACTTATTTACATTCCAATTTATTTGTTACTATTCCAAATTTATTTTCAACTTAATAAATTTTCTTTAAGTAATCTTTTCACTTTATTTAATTGATTCACTTGTACTTATTTTAATTTAACTCCATCATTTAAGTTAAATTTATTCTATCAAAATTCAATTTGCATAGGTTATCAACTTAAAATATTTCATAAATATTTTTATATATAGTATTCCAGAGTCTTTTCAACCTTTTCAAAACCATTTTTGAAAATAATTCGAATCATCCTTTGAATTTCCAAAACAAAACCCAAATTTTATAAACAACTTCTATTTAAAACAATTTGGCAGCAATTCCTCTTTTGGAAACCCGAAAATGAACACCGGTGATGTCGCGATCATCATCGGAATTATTTTCCAGCGACCGAAAAGAGTTTAGAGCTTTTATCTTTCCAAAATACTTTTCAAAACCTTTGAAATTCATTTTCAAATCAAAAAGATTTAAACTTTCCAAATCACCAAAATTTTCAAATTCTTTTCAAAACTTTTCCAAATACTTCTCTGGAATTCCATTTTAAATTAGAATTCACATTTATAATTTATATTCTTTAAATTTCATTTGTATATGGATTTATTTCTTAACTTTGGAGTTATGATTTCAATTTTCTTATTCAATTTCATATAATGATAACATTTCAACATTATCACTTTCCTAACATCCATGCATCCATATACTATGATAATTCATAGAAAAATCATTTCTTTTCTATACAAAAATAGTTTTGGGCAAAATTATTTCATTCACCCTATTTAAAACAATACTGTGTCAGTTTATCTTGTTTAAGAGTTTAGAAACCCCTATCGATTATAGTTAGCTAGACTGCACCGACCAGAATCTATAAACAATCAACCGATAAGTCAACACAATACAAAACAATTTCATATTCAAATAACAAATACGCGCTCATATCTATTATTACACTCAAACTCATTCTAGAGTACTACTGACTCTATCTCTAATGAGTAACACCCAACAAAGCAGGGTTGTCGCTTAACCATATGCACTGATACCACGCTGTCACGTACCGAAATTTTCGACTTTCGAAAATTCGACATCGATACTCACTTTATCGACTGCCGAGCAAACGAGTGCCGGAAACTCCAATAGTGAGGGTTTTAAGAAAAAGAAATAGAAGAAAAGATAGAAGAAAAAGAGAAGAAGAAGAAAGAGAGCAAAGAGAAAGAAGAACAGAACAACAACAGAAACAGAAAACAGAGACAATATCAGAATCTCACATATCGCAGCGGAACAATATATAATAGATAATTGAATAATCTTTTAAACAAAGAATTTTATCAGTTTATACATACATCAACAGAGTCAATATACAACTCAATACAACACAGCAAATCAATGGACAGTTGTATAACTTGTCCTCATACAGAATACACAGCGGAATAAATACTATCAGATACAAATACTACGTCTCGTCATCCAACTTATCTCCAAAGCTCCAGAATATCCAGAACATCCTGATAATATCACTCTAGGCTGCCCGTGTGGAAATTGGTGGGCACCCAGAGTTTAGAAGGGAACAATAAACTCCGGGTCAGTCATGGTGACTGGTGTGAGATCGTAAAACAGTTATTTTTCACAAAGAAAATAAAACAAATTCGTAATGCTTTTGGAAAATGAAACTACCATAAGACCTCCCGCCGCACACACAATGCAAACGCAGAATTGGAGGAGATTTCTTCTTATGATAGTCAAAAATGCTTACTACGCAAAATCAAATCATTTTTGATATTATTATTAGTGCATAGTGTAGAAAACAGTTCGAAAGTATAATATTAATCTTAGCCAGCATAGACATTCCGAACTATGCCTACTATAGCTACCATCCAAACAGTGGTGACCACCATAAGTGAATGGCAGGTTCTACAACTAATACCGTACACAGTTCGTATTGTTTCTTTGGATTTCCAACAAATGGTCAGGCTAAGGAACTTCCTTCTCCACGATGGGTACGTCCCTGGAATAGACGACCCGAGAACCTAACCGGATCTCTGCCAACACAAGGCCGGGTTACCTCTGCAAAAATAGGTAACTACTGACACGCATATGCCATCCCCCGATCGTAACCGATCTTCCCGAGGATCCCCGATTTCCAACAAACCACATAGTAAAAATGCAGCAACCACATAGGTTAAGTATCTGGGCTCCATACCATGATACCACCTCTATCCAGAAGGAATGACATACACTAAGGGGCGCTACTCCCTAGAACCTTGCTGCATCCTTCCTGTTTCGACCATTTCCGGGGTGTGAGGCTCGTCGAAGTCTCGTCCACAAAGCTACGCTTTCTACAAAGCCCTGCTTCGGGTCAAAAAAAAATGATCAACCTATGATCACAAAGATATAAGATCAAACAAATGATCATATCGCAAATGATCAAACACTGATCATTTCACAGCAACACTCAGTATGCCACGTTACCAAATTGGGAGTATATCACTGATAAATTTCAACTACATAACCTCTGAGCTCGTACGTCTCAGAGAAGGGTGTTAAGCTAAGAGAATAAATTCTCCGCCACCAACAGAAATGTATTTGAAAGAAATCAGCTTTATACCTCAAATTGTAACGTCAAACACACAATCCATACAAGTCTGTTACGGGATCGAACAGAACCGAAGGCACTCCTCACGAAGCCCTTGCATATCCGGATAAATTTCTAATCACGTCCGGACTTCCCGTCACTAAGGGTGATAAAACCTCTAAACCGGAGATCAGCCGATGTAGAGTAACTCGACGGTAATCCTTCCGTTTTCAAAAATATCCGGTCTTCAACACCGGTCTTCAAATGCGATTCATAACGACGTATCACATATTCGGAATGGGTTATACGACCCCATGGTCCTTTCCCGGCTAACCCGAATAGTGAGCGATTTTTCAAAAATAAGTGTGGCATTCAATTCATCCAATTCACAACAAATACCATATTCAAGGTAATTATTGATAGTCGGTTATTTAACTATCAATAAAGATGCGCAACATCATCAGATTCCAAATAATTTTCCAAATTATTTATCTTCAAAAATATCTTTACTAGATATCAAATTTCCACACTTCAAAAATAAATCAATATTTATTTTTAAACAACTTCCCTTTCTTTTATAAATTCCATAGTGAATTTATATTTTCGAATATCTACTGATATTCGATTTTCAATTAATTTCAAAAATTCATTTTCGATTTATCTTTAAGAAGATAAATTCTCAAAACGTTTCGTTTCATTTGGAAAAACATTTCCATACTTATTTAATAATAAGTATTTCACAAATCATTTATTTTCAACATTTGAAAATATTCAATATACTTAAATCAAATTTAAGTATAAATTCATTCTTTAAGGAAATCATTTACTATAACAACATTTGTTTGAGTCAAAACGAATGTTGCGTAAAACATTGTTACGACGACTCGAAATCAATAGTATAGGGATTCGGAATTAAGATAGATATATAAATCCCAATACTATATAAAACATTTCCCTTCGGAAATCATTTACTATAACAACATTGTTATAGTCCACCATTTCCTTATTTCTCGAAACGCCTATTTCAACAACAAGTGTTGAAATCTATGCTTTCGATTCATAATACATTTTAAAACATCTTTAAAATGTTTAACTTCATTTTTAATATCATTTCTTCAAAAATAAATCCATTTCATTCAATAATATATTCACTGTCCAAAATCGCGAATATATCTCCTTTAACAATCTTCTATATTTTTAATTTATCAAATTCAATTGATTTCGAATTTATAAAAACTTCAATACCAAATCAATTTCAATATTGATTTCTAAATTTATTTTTCATCCCATCTCATTTTATATTGACTTTCCAAATTCGTTTCAATTTGCCAATTAAATTTATAGTTGGACTTCAAACTTATTTCCTTTTTAAATAAATTCCTCTTAAAGAAAATAAATCTCTTTATCTTTTTCAAACTATTTAGAAATCCAAATTTTAATTAAATTCTTCAATTTAAAATCACTATTATACGAAATTCATTTATTTGACATTTTCACTTAATTCTGGAATTAATTCAATAAGATTTCAAAAATCAGTCTTTATTCTTTTAAATTCTTTTCTTCAAATTTATTAAATTTCTAAAATTAAATTTACTTAAAAATTTCTACTTGAATTACAAAAATTCAATTTCATTTAGTTTTGGAATCCAATGATATCAAACATGCATTCAGCTAAATTTTAGCTTTCAAGCAAATTCCAGACATCAATATGATCAATAACATCAATATAATCATTCACAGATTCATATCACAGTAGAAATAAATTCAATCAATATGAGGGGTCCAGTTGGATCCCTCCAACCTGTTTCCCTGCATCCAAAGATGTTAGCACAATACCAATTCCGCTCCAGTACGGAATTATCGCGGTATATGGGTTTTATAAAAATCCGCTTACTAACGGCGCAATAGGGTCTCATCCGCTATACGAGGCGGGAAATCAATCAATCCAATATATACATATGCCAATATGTATATATTGCTATATATAGATATATATCCTACTATATCTAATATCACATCCAATAGCAATCATCAATAACTGCAAAAATTCCACATTCAATTTGAGTGAGAAGATCTCACCTTAGCTTTTATTTAGCAATCCCATTTTCCATTCCAGATTGATTTTCTTGATTTATACCTTGTATAAACAATTTATACAAATTCATAAATATTCGAACAGATCGAGTAATAAATTTTCATTTGACAATTTTGATTCGTTGGTGATTTCATTTTAATAAAATATTTGAACAAATTGAACAATCACTTATTATTTAAACTTCTATTGATTTTTCTTTCTCAAAAAAAAACAGAACTTTATCTTACTGCCTATACTAATTATTGTTTTCTTAGATATACTTAAATTGAAATATATATACATATGTGTGTATAATAAACTGCAGTCCAGCCTTACGGTAAATTCTTTTTTTTTTTCATCATTTTCTTCTACAAATATATATATACATATGAATATATTCAAACTTTTATTTTGAAAACAGAGATTACCTCCTCCTCGAGAAATCATAGACGAGCTGAACTGATGTCGACCTCCCCTATGACTTCAACCACCATCACAGTCAAACGCATTGCCTTGCCCAGATTCGTGACCCCATTTGAGGAGCCCTAGTCGCGAGCTCCATGCGAGCACGAACGAACGCTCCTCCATTGCTTGACCTAAATCTCGACACCCAGCTCTATCTCGCAACGCGCACCACCACCTGGTCTGCCCTCGTCGACGCCGCACGACTCACGCGATGCCGTCTCCACTACACACGATATCGAACGTCGACCAAACCCTAAACGCCTTCACTCGACCACTCGCGTGGACTAACTGTTGAAGAAGAAGGGGGAACTCGCGTTTTGATTTTCGAGATTGACGAGCTTTTGTTTTGAACGAGATTTACTTCTTCCTTTCGTTTTTTTTTCTCGCCTGATGTGGATTCGAATTGAAATTTGAAGAGAGGAAAGGGAAAAGTATCGGTCCTTATTATTATTATTATTTTCTCTTCGAAATGTTTTTAACTGATGAAAAAAAAAGAAAAGAATAGGTCGCGTGAAATAGAAGAAGAAGGGGCAAGACGTGACGTTGAACAGCGGGTGGCGTGCTAAAGAAGGCTACGGTACTCTGAAAAACAAAAAGCTGATGAAAAGGAAAAAGGTTTGATGGTGAAAGAATTCAGTTGAAAATTGACTGAAATATAAAAACAAATTATTTAAATTTAAATTCGAATTGTCTCGAAGACGAAGCCCAAAATCTCAATCTCCTATCGAGGCGTGTCGCTAGGCGTTCGTAATGTTATATGCTTATTCTGAACACAATGGAAAAGGTTTCGAGTCCAAATTCGATCGTATGGAGAAGATAGCTTTTTGAACCAGTTATAATACTAAATTTTCGATTTAATTTCAACGCGTTTGCTTATCGTATGGCCAAACGATCACTCCAAATATTACGAAAACTGAAATCCGATAATAATACAATATTACGGATCCAATGGAACTGGTTTCGTCGAATTCCGAGACTGCGCCTCAGACGGCTATTTTTAAATATCGATACGAACGATAAATTTCAAAACTGAACAGAACAGTTTCAAATTCGATTCTGAAGCTTCTATTATTCTCAGTATTATCAATACGAATTTTAAAAGCTTTCGGAATATTTTTCTTCAGCATATAATTGAAGATTCAAATTTTTATTCAATTCAATAGATTAAATTTTATAATTTAATCGCCAAATTCAAAGTAAAATCGGGAATTCAAATTAAATCATCGTTCAAATATTTAAAATTAATTAAATATTTTCAATTTAATTTGTTGAAAATTCTGGGTCGTTACAGACACACACATGAATCATTTTAGACATGGACTCGAAGCAAATGCAAGGCTGGAACAAGACTCAATGCAACATGAAATCGAACTAGATCATTGAAGATCCACATGACAACATGCAACCGTAATTCAAATGCAACTAGACCAGCATACATATATGCAGTGACCAACCAAATACCAGAAAAGTACACTGAAGTGCAACCAAACCAGACATGTATACAATGTACCAGAATCATATCAAATGCACATGTCATTATAACTCAAAATACAGTAACAAGTGTACAAGGACAGTTCAAGGACCAGACAGACTCAAGTGGAACAAGGCCACAATAACACACATACACCATACCACAAAATGTGCATAAGGAAGGATAAAGCAAGTTTATCTCGAAGCAAATCAAGACCAGATCAATGAAAGTACACAAGACATGGTCAGGTAACCATAACACAGCAGTACAAAGCAAAATGTTCAAGTGAAACAAGAATGCAAGTTCAATTTCAACATGGACAAAATGGTGCACCATATATATATATATATATGCACATGCAACAGGGGAGCATACTATGAAATAGAGGAGACTAGAACCAAGTGCAACAAGACAATAGCTCAATCAAGTGCAACAAGACTTCAAATTGAATCAGACTACAAATGCAAAACAACACACACCAAACTTGACTCAATTGAAAATAACAAGCAGTGGGGAACACAAAGGCAAAAAGCTCGACCAGATCAGTGTGGATAACAACACCAAAGTGGAACCTGACTCCAAATATACAAAAGCAAAATCACAATGCAGTAAAACTCAAGCAAGGAACAAGACAGCAACACACCACATGTACAAAGAATAAAGCAATGGCAAACAAGACTCCAAATGAACTCAACAAGAAAATGCAACAAGAATTTAGAAATACAGTTCAAGGTAATGCTCACAACATTCAGGTATGAACACTCGACCAAGCAACAATAAACTTATGTTTCAACATAGTAGTGTACAAAGAAGCAACAACCAAGTGCAGACTCATGGTGACACACATACAAAGCAGTGAACCAGTTTTATGCAACAACAATGAGCACAGTGGAGAAATCAAGCAGTGGGTAAGTATCAGTAGAAGTTTGAACAAAGCCGGTGGTTATACATTTGAACAAGTCTAAAGAAATTCAATCAGAAGTCATATGGAACAGCAAACCAGTGAACAAGTCAAATGAAAAACATCATTTGTTCAGAAAAATCAAAAATTGCCAGCAATGAATGGAACAAGTGACTGATGAACAAGTCATCAAATCAAGACTATCTAAATTCAAATGCCAAAGTCATAGCAAAAAAGAACGGAACAATTCAACTATGTTTAAGCAGATTCGAATTCATCAGAAAAATTTGGAGTAACACGTACGAAATGAACAAGTCAAAAATCATCAAATCGTTCAAGCAAAAATCTAATGGCCAAGCAAAATAACTGAAGAAGTCAAAACAAAATATACGAACGTGATTATAGGGTTTCATTCCCTATAAATTCCAAATTTCATCATCGGTAAAATCATCGAATTCGAGCATAATCAAAAATTGTAAAAGGGAAAATCACATACCAATTCACAACGTCCATTCGAACTCGACCTAGTAGCAGCCGAAACAAATCGAAGAACAAAGCAGTAATCAAATTGAGGAACGAAAGCATCAAAGCAATCGATTCGAATTACTATTTCCAGCGGTGGCTCCAAGTTCGAACAAAACCTAATTTTGAAGTCGAGCAAAAATAAAAAGGGGAGACAAGTCTTTTGTTTAAATTTTGGTGGTTTATTTTAATTGTATTGGGCTTCATTTTTAATATAGGGTTTTGTTTAGTTTTATTTATATTTGTAATTTTCTCTTTTAACTTTTTATAAACTCTAGTTTTAACTAGGTTACAAACTACGTGGCGTAGTTCGGAGAATTCACAACTCAGTGGCTGAGTTGTGGCAGGGTTTTGAGCTTAGAGTTAGGATAATCAAGTTAGCGGGTGTCGCGAGTTTACCTGTTTTTGTAAGCGTTTGATTACCTAATTTCTAGTAGAAACCTTGGGGGCAGCACGTAGGCAGTTTTTGCCGAAGCTGGGTAAAACTATGTGATCTTCTCTGCATTTCTTTCTGTTTATTTTTATTTTCGCATTAATTTTTATTAGTACACCATATTCACCCCCCCCCCTCTAGGGTGAAAACGATCCTACAAGTTAAAACCTTTTTTAACTTGAAAATACCTAGGTTATATTACCTATTTAATACATTAGAAACTATTGTTTAAAACCTTTAAACAACCCTTGAAGCTAACCCCTTTGAAGCCATTGAAAGTGACCATTTTGAAACCATTAAAATCCTTCCTTTCGAAAGCTTCAAAATATTAGACATCCCTCTTTAAAACTTTTTAATACTACCTTTTGAAAACATAGGAAAAACCCTTCTTTCAATCCTTTTGAAACCTTGAGGAACCACCCTTTTCGAAACCATTCATTAAAACCGTTCAGAACAGTCAAAACTCAATCCTTTCGAAAGCACATTGGGTTCAATTTAAAGCATGTGGAAACCTTTTGAAACCATTCGAAAATTTACTCCTTCGAAACCTTTGAAAAACATCTCGGTCGAAATCATTTAGATTATGCCTCAAAAGGATCAGAAAGACATTAAAGTCGAAATCATTTGTTTCAAAACCATTTAAAACTATCTCTTTCGAAACCATTTGGGTTTTACTTCAATTATAGAAAAAGGGTCTTAAAAACATCTAAGTCAAAAGTATCTGTTTTGAAACCATTTCCTAAGTAATGAAGTAATGGTGTCGAAACCATCCCTTCGAAAGCATTGGAGAGGTGACCAATTTTTTAGAAAACAAAACAACCCTTTCGAAATCATCTGGGTCGAAAGGTAGGAAGCGGCAGTTAAAGGCTTCAACTTAGTCGAAAGCCATCATTTAAAACAAAAGTGCAACCCCAGTCGAAACCATTTCTTTTTAAAACCATTTGACCCATTCGCAAGCTAACCAAGTCAAAAGCATCTTAGTCGAAAGCGAGCAGGCGCATTTTCCTTTAAAAATAAAAAAAAGCCCTAACCCCTTCGGAACCCCTAGTTTCGACTTCCTACCTTCCGCCTACATCCAATTCACTATGTACCAGTTCCCTGATACCATGTGCATTGGTTTCGACTGTGTAGGAAGCGAAGATGAGAAGGCGAAACCTGGTGCCGAAAGCATCGAAACATGGAAAAACATATAGCAAGTAGTTCTTTTCACCTAACATGTTTTACGTGTCTAATTTTGATTGGTTGCCTCTTTCTTTACCAATAAAAAGCACTGCAATTTTCAAAAGTGCTGTCGACTTTCCAAATTAACAATTTAAATTAATTTTGCAAAATGCCCCTTCTCCTCCCTTAATTATATAAAACATTTAAGTCCCACACCTTAAATAATTTTATATAACCGTTAAAACACTTAGGAAAATTCTATAGAAATTCCAGAAAATCCCTTTTAATATGTTTTTCAACATATAATAATTTCAGACCCAATTCCTTTATTATTTAACCGTACATAATTTATAATCCAAATTAACATTTTCTTTACTAGAAAATTCATATAAAGTCCACATAAATTCAGAAAATTCTGAAAATTGAAACCCATTTCCAAAATAATATTTATGATCTTCATAAAAATTAGCATGGCATTTGAATGTCATTTAATAGGGTTTTCACCTTAAAACATATCATAAATTCAATATGAATAACCATAATTCATCAACAAATATATATATGTTCATTCCATCATTCAAAAACATGGCAAATCATTGCAAAATATTCGGAATTCATCTTAAAACTGAAAAGACAATAAAAAATGAGATGTAAACATTATTCACCTTAGCTTTTAAAGATTATAGAGATCGAGATGTGAATGGATTTGATTTGAATTAGCTTCTTCCTTAGCTTTTCTTAATCTTCTTCCTCTTTTCCTTATTAATGGTGGCCGACCTTGGGTTATAAATTTTTCAAATGAATTGAAAGTGTATGTGATACACGGCCTAAGGAAATAGATATAGGAATGGCCTCTTTCTTATTTTACCCCTCCCCTATTTCATGTTAAACTCTTCTTTTAATTCATTGTTTAAATGGCACGGCTACACCTTAATTAAAATCAAATCTTAATCCCCTAATCAATACATTATTTAATTTAATTTAGCTAATTAAATATTCTAAATAATATTACCAAAAATCCAGGGTGTTACAGCCTCCCATCCTTAAAGAATTTCATCCTCGAAATTATGATAAGGTACACAACAAAACAAACAAGAAGGTAAAACTTACCATCAAATAAGTCAGGATAAGTATCTCTATTCCTACTCTCAATCTCCCAAGTACAGTCCCTGTCATCATCTCTCCACTGGACTTTGACTAATCTGACCATCTTTGTTCTAAGCCTCTTCTCATCTCTCGCAACAATACAAATAGGCTTCCTCACTATAGTCAAATCTGGTTCTACTACTAAGTCCTCTAGTATAGTCGGTGCAATAGTAGTCTCGGGTCTCTAACACACTTTCTGAGATGAGAAACATGGAAAACATCGTGGACTCCTACCCAAACTGCTCGGTAACTCAACTCTATATGCGGGTTTCCCGATCCTCTCAACAATAGGAAAAGGTCCAACGAATCTCGATGCCAACTTTTCTGATCTTCCAAATCTGACCACACCCTTCATCGGTGACAGCTTGACGAAAACCTGATCTCCAACTAAGAACTCCAGATCTTTCCATCGTTTATCTACATAAATTTTCTACCTAGACTGAGCCTACTTCATTCTAGCCCAAATGACCTCAATCTTTTCCATAGCTTCTCTAACCAAATCTGTACCAAGAACCAACCTAAGACCATCTTTAACCAACACACGGGAGATTTTCATGGCCTTCCATACAAAGCTTCAAACGATGTCATCCCAATACTAGTTTGATAAATATTGTTATACGAAAATTCGACTAAATGCATACGGTCTTCCCATGATCCACCCAAAATCTAGAACATAAGCTCTTAACAAATCTTCCAAGATTTTGTTAACTCTCTCCGTTTGCTCATCTGTCTGTGGATGGTAAGCAGTACTCACCTTGAGCTTAGTTCCCAAAACTTCCTGCAGACTCTTCCAAAACTCGCTAGTAATAAGGAATCACTATCACTAACTATGCTACAGGGGATTCCATGTAGTCTAACCACAATCTTCATAAAAAACCTTGCCAAAACAGGTGTCATTCTGGTTGATTTAACTGGAATGAAATGGACATTCTTGGTCAATCTATCCACTATGACCCATATATTATCATTTCCTCTATTCGACCTTGGCAACCTGTCAATAAAATACATAGAGCCAGAATCCCACTTCCATACTGGAATTCCTAACGACTGAAGCAACCCACTTGGCTTCTGGTGCTCGGCCTTTTCCTGCTGGCAAATCAAGCATTGCTTTACACACAAACCAATATCCCGCCTCATACCTTCCCAGAAGAAACTCCTCTTCATATCTTGATACATCTTAGTACCTCCTGGATAAATAGAGAACTTTGAACGATCGCATTCCTCTAAGACTTCTTTTCTTATGTTTCCTACACTTAGAACACATAATCTTCTTTCTCAACCTCCCATTCTAGTCAAGACTGAAATCTTTTAAGTCATCACTCTCGGTTCCATCTCTTAACTTCCCGATCCGTTCAGCTAATGTCAGATCTTCCTCCTATTTAGAAGCAATCCTCTCGATTATCACTAGTTGAACTTCCAAACAAGATAATACAACAGTATCTTCACTAGACCCAATCTCGGATCTCCACTGCACTCTGCAATCTACTAATGCTTCTAAATCTTTCTACTCAGTAATCGTTGAAAATACTGCATTTTGATGTTTTCTGCTAAGTACATCCGCAACCTTATTGCCTTTCCTTTGTGTGTACTCAATTCCAAAATCATAAGCGATAATAAACTCTAACCACCTATGTCGTCTCCTGTTCAACTCCCTTTGAGAGAACAAATACTTCCACGACTTATGATCTGTATATAACTCAAACCTCTCTCCCAAAAGGTAATGTCTCCACACCTTCAAAGCAAAAATAACTGCAGCAAATTTTAAATCATGTGTCAGATATCGGACCTCATGCGGTCTAAGCTGTCAAGAAGCATAGGCAATCACTTTACCTCTCTGCATCAGCACAGCTCCTAGTCCTATTCCACATCCATCAGTATAAACCACCAAATCCTGATTCCCTTCTAGAACAACTAACACAAGTGCATGGGTCAGTAAGTGTTTCAAACTTTGGAATGCTTCCTCACACTTATCGATCCACAAAAACTTCACATTCTTTCTTGTTAGCTTGGTCATCAGTGCCGATATCCATAGAAAATCCTTAATGAATCTCCGATAATAACCAGCCAACCCAAGGAAACTCTTTATCTCCGTCACTATCTCGGGTCTCTTCCAACTATTCACTACTTCAATCTTAGTCGGATCTATTGACAACCCTTCCTCTGAGACTACATGACCAAGAAACTTCACTTCCTTCTTCCAGAAATGACACTTTGAAAACTTCGCCTTCAGCTGATGCTGCCTCGGCATCTCAAGCACCATTCTAAGATGAACTTCATGCTCTCTTTCATCCTTAGAGTATATCAAGATATCATCTATGAAAACCAGTACGAACCTATCCAAGTGCTCTCGGAAAACCCGGTTCATCAAATCCACAAAGAAAGATGGCGCATTAGTCAACCAGAACGACATAACTAACCATTCGTACGACCCATATCTGGTCCCAAATGTCGTCAAAGGTATACTATCCTCTGCTACTATGAGCCGATGGAAACCTGTCGCCAAATCCAACTGCGAAAATACCTTTGGTCCACTCAACTGGTCGAACAAATCGTCAATCCTAGGCAATGGATATCGATTCTTTATCGTCCTTTCATTCAACTTACAATAATCGATACATAACCTTAACGATCCGTCCAGCTCTTAGCAAACACTGCAGTTGTTCCCCATGGCGAACTACTTGGCCTGATAAAACTCTTGCCTTCTAAATCCACCAACTGCACTTTCAACTCCATCATCTCTGAAGGGGTCATCCTGCTCGATGGCCTACTCACTTGTTCTGCCCCTGGAACCAAATCTATCTGAAACTCAATGGCTCGTTTCGGTGGCAATCCTACTACATGCTCAAAAACACCCGCGAATTCTCTAACCATGAAAACTCGATTCAACTCATCTTCCAATTCCATAGCACCCAACAAAGCATTCACTTCACCGCCGAAACCTTCTACGGCATAAACTATCCGATCACTACTAACAGAGTGTGTAAGCGATATTTTCCTATCTTGGCAAAATATCATAGCATCGTACTCACTTAACCAATCCATCCCAAGAATAATCTCGAACCCCACAAAATCAAACACATGCAAACTACAAACAAAAGTATGACCTAACAAATCAAACTCTAACTGGTCACACCTCAACTCTATAGTTGCATAGCCTCCTATTAGATTCGCAACCCTTGAGGAAGTAACTAAATATGTGGGTTCTAGGTTAAGCTTATCTATCAAACATCCACATATAAAAGAATGCGATGCACTTGTATCAAATAGAATGCTAATGGACATACCATGAATCTGAACTGTACCTCCAAACACTGCCTTTCCTTTCTCCTGAGCTGTTGGCTTTGAAGTAGTAGGCTCCAATGCATACACTTTGCCCTTTCCTTCCTTAGCGGGCTCCTTGCATTGGCTCTTACAGTGGCCTATCTGATCGTAGTTGAAGCACCAGACATTCTTCCTCCCAGCCACTTCCTTTTCCTTTCCAGCATGACACTCATTGGCAAAGTGCCCCTTCTTGTCACACTTTAAGCAAACAATCTCAAACTTCCCCTTCTTAGCTGCTCCACCCTTCTAAGCACCTTTCTTAGGAAAGAACTTCCTCTTCTAACCCTGCCCGACCTGGACTTCTTTAGCCCTACTCTTCTCTAGAGAATCAAGCAAATCCTCATGCCTTAAGGCCATCTCCATTACAAAATCAGAAGGATCTCTAATATGAGGTAATGTAGCCCTACCTAACTCAGGCTTCAACCCCCTGATAAACTTCTCATTCCTCTTCATTAATGTATCCACTGAAGCATATCCATATCTGGCCAACTCCTTGAACTTTCTAGCATACTCCAAAACAGACATCTCTCCCTGCTTTAATTTAGCAAACTTTCTGCTCATAGCCGAATGTGCCATTGCTGACATGAACCTCTCATGGAGCCTTCCCTTGAAATCTTCCCAGGTTATAGTCTCTTCATTCACTACCACAGTCACATTATTCCACTAGAACAAAGATGCTCCCTGAAGCTGTCTGGATGCCAACCTTCTTTTCTGCTCATCATTGAGCCCTAGTTCTGCAAAAATTCTTTTTGCAGTGCGACAACAAATTTTCCACCTCAATAGCATCCTTTGTTCCAACAAACGGCTTACCTCCAAGCTTAGTGTAATCCCCACTTAGCTTAGCATAATGGTTAACTACCGAAACCCATGCTCCTGCAGCATTTCCTCCTAACACCCCAGCTGCAACTCCTGCATGCACCATATTCCTGAAAAACTGATACATAGCTTCCATTCCAACTTGAGAGACTCCATCACCCCCATTCTCTGCTTGTGCCTGACCATGACCTCTTCTCATAGTAGGCCTGGCATTCCCATCTGTTCCTTCCCCTCCTGGGTTAACTCTTCCTCTTCTACCTTCCATATATGAATTCAAACCTCATGAGATACAGAAAAATAACCTAACAAAGATAGGAGACTAGAGATAAAGCATATACTTATATATAGCAAATAGAAGTACATTACTATAACGTTATCCCATGCCCTATTCTTTCTCTAATTCTTTAAGATTATGTTTAAAAACCCATTTTTAGTTAAAGTTTTTCATAAACCTATGCTTTGATACCAAGTTGTAACATCGTATCTGGAGCCCAAAAGAAAAGCGCTAAAGATGCTGCAGTCATCCATAGTATTAACTTCTGGTGACAAAATACGGTAATGATAATGGTATCCATAATATCAGAAGCACTTGAATATGAACAAAATCATAGATTTCCACAAACAACATTTTACTGATTACATTTCAAAAAAAATCACCTTCAAGTTACATAATCCCATTTTCTTTTCCTAGGTAAAGATCAATTATAATCATTACAAAATACGCCAAGAGCGACATATAACAATGCCCTCTTGGTTGATCGGAGAAATACGGTTATATCTGACTTAATACACAGCGGAAATAAACAAAACAATCTATAACTTCTAACTAGCTATCCGTCAGCCACCTGCTCATCTCTGGAAGCTTTATTTGCTAAAAGACTAGAACCTAAAAACCTTAACCCTTAGCCTACTCAAATTAATTTTTGAGCACCCGAGAGTTTAAGGGGAAACAAAAACTTCGAATGAAACATAAGCCTGATTTTAATAATTCTGTTACATCTCGATTTACTGATATTAAGTGAGACCACATCGCTTAGCAGAAAGGATTTCCCCTAACTAGTATCCTTTTCAAAACATATATTTTGCAAATCCTTTCCTACAACCAAACTGGTTAATCAAACTGTTTACACCAAAACAGCAATATCCTTTATGCTAATAAATGGACTATCTATCCATAAAACAGGTAATTAGTGGACTATCTACCCACAACATAATAGCAAGGTCTGTTACGCTAACAATAGGACTATCTTTCCAAAACATAATAGCAAGGTCTGTTATGCTAATTAATGGACTATCTGTCCATAAAACTGGGTTGCTTGCCCGCAAAATGGATTAACTATCCGAATCATTTTCTTAGGGTTAACTACCCTTTATCTTTTTCCTTGAAAACCGTTTCAAAATGATTTATCCTTTTAAGTCATATTTATACAAGGAAAATATATTCTTAGCTCTATTTTCCATGGTATATATATACTTTACTCAAAATAATGTTGATGGGTTTTAACATGGATTAGCTATCCTTCCAAAACAAGTTAAAACCCTTTTTAACTTGAGAATACCTAGGCTATATTGCATATTTAATACATTTGAAACCTTGGTTTAAAGCCTTTAGACAACCCTTTCAAAACCCATGAAGGTAACCCCTTCGAAACCATTGAAAGTAACCCTTTCGAAACCATTAAAAGCCTTTCTTTTGAAAGCTTCAAAACATTAGACATCCCTATTTAAAACCTTTAAATATTACCTTTCGAAAAAATAGGAAAAACCCTTCCTTTCAATCCTTTCGAAACCCTAGGGAACCAACCCTTTCGATACCATTCATTAAAACCTTTCGAAATAGTCAAAACACAATCCTTTCGAAAGAACTTTGGATTCAATTTAAAGCATGTGGAAACCTTTCGAAACCATTCGAAAATTTACTCCTTCGAAACCTTTGAAAAATGTCTCAATCAAAACCATTTGGATTATGCCTCAAAAGGATCAGAAACCTATTAAAGTCGAAAGCATCGGTTTCAAAACAGTTTAAAACTATCTCTTTCAAAACAACTTGGGTTTTACTTCAATTATAGAAAAAGGGTCTTAAAAACATCTAAGTCAAAAGCATCTGTTTCGAAACCATTTCCTAAGTAATGAAGTGATGGTGTTGAAACCATCCCTTCGAAAGCATTGGAGAGGTGGCTAAGTTTTTACAAAACAAAACAACCGTTTCAAAACCATCTGGGTCGAAAGGTAGGAAGCGGCAGCTAAAGGCTTTGACTTAGTCGAAAGCAATCATTTTAAAAAAAGTGCAACCCCAATCGAAACCATTCCTTTTAAAACCATTTGACGTAGTTGAAAGCTGACCAAGTCGAAAGCAAGCAGGCGTATTTTCCTTTAAAAATCAAAACAAAGCCCCAACCCCTTCGGAACCCCTGGTTTCGACTTCCTACCTTCCGCCTACATCCAATTCACTATGTACCAGTTCCCTGATACCATGTGCATTGGTTTCGACTGTGTCGAAAGCGAAGATGAGGAGGCGGAACCTGGTGCTGAAAGCATCGAAACACGGAAAAACATGTTGCAAATAGTTCTTTTCACCTAACCTGCTTTACGTGTCTAATTTTGATTGGTTGCCTCTTTCTTTACCAATAAAAAGTACTGCAATTTTCAAAAGTATTACCGACTTTCCAAATTTAACAATTTAAATTAATTTTGCAAAATGCCCCTTCTCCTCTCTTAATTATATAAAACATTTAAGTCTCACACCTTAAATAATTTTATATAACCGTTAAAACACTTAGGAAAATTCTACAAAAATTCCAGAAAATCCCTTTTAATATGTTTTTCAACATATAATAATTTCAGACCCAATTCCTTTATTATTTTACCATACATAATTTATAATCTGAATTAACATTTTCTTTACTAGAAAATTCATATAAATTCCATATAAATTCTGAAAATTCTGAAAATTGAAATCCATTTCCAAAATAATATTTATGATATTCATAAAAATTCGCAAGGTATTTGGATGTCATTTAATAAGGTTTTCACTTTAAAACATATCATAAATTCAATATGAACAACCATAATTCATCAACAAATATATATGTTCATTCCATCATTCAAAAACATGGCAAATCATTGCAAAATATTCAGAATTCATCTTAAAACCGAAAACACAATCAAAAATGAGATGTAAACATTATTCACTTTAGCTTTAGAGATTATAAAGATTGAGATGTGAATGGATTTGATTTGAATTAGCTTCTTCCTTAGCTTTTCTTAATCTCTTACTCTTTCCCTTGTTAATGGTGGATGGCCTTGGGTTATAATATTTTTCAAATGAATTGAACGTGTATGCGATTCACGGCCTAAGGGAATAGATATAGGAATGGCCTCTTTCCTATTTTACCTATCCTCTATTTCGTGTTATACTCTTCGTTTAATTCATTATTTAAATGGCACAGCTACATCTGAATTAAAATCAAATCTTAATCCCTTAATTAACACATTATTTTATCTAATTTAGCTAATTAAGTATTCTAAATAATGTTTCCAAAAATCTGGGGCGTTACATGTTCTTTTAGTCGAGGACGTGTATTGGGATCTGGTTGTCCCCGGAGTACATATCCATAAATGAAAGCAATTCATATTCAGCATTTAATTCTGCCAACTGGTCGATCCTCGAAAGTGTAAAGTTGTCTTTCGGGCATGCCTTGTTTAGGTAAGAGTAGTCGATGTATGCTTGCCACTTTCCATCAGCTTTTCTCACAGGAACTGGATTGGATACCCATTTCGGGCAAAGGGTGTTGTGGGTAAAACTGTTGTTTTTGAGTTTATCCACTTCCACTTTAAGTGCAGTAGATCTCTTCGGATCTATAATGCGTTGCTTTTGTCTCACTAGGACATACGTCGGGTCCATATTCAATGCATGGCTTGTGATAGTCGGTGAGATCTCATGCATGTCATAATGGGTCCAAGAGAACACATCAAGATTCATTCAGAGAAAGCCAGCTAATTCGTTCATCATAGTTGCTCTGAGCTATGATCCGTTCTTCAATACCTGTGATGGGTCGCCATGGCTGATTGTAATGTCGACTATAAGCTCAGCGGGTGCAGTCTTGGATTCTTTGAGTTCAAATGTGACTATTTCACATAACAATCAATGTGGAATCTGGTTGTGATGGTCAATGATGACGGTTACTCTGGTTGAATCCCAAAGTCTTGTCATGGGTTATTAAATCTGATAGTGAAGGGCTCTAAATGCTTTGAGCGATTATCTGCAAATGGTTAAAGATCAGGCTTAGAAGCATGTTGAAGCAAATGTTTCGAGTAGGGTTCAGCCTCAAGTTGCATGCAGCTGCATAGCTGACTCTTGCTTTGAGTTTGGATCTGCTTGTGCATTCGAGTAACGAGCTTTCCATTCAATGTACTGGTGATCCGTTGCTCGTCGTTTTGGCTGGAATCATAGTCAGTTTCCCATGAGCTTGGACATCGATTCGATGATTCTATCTCTAGGCATTCTTTTGGTCGTAGCCTCAAGTCATTGTAAACACTATATATAAGTTAAAATATTGAGCTATCACAGCCAGTTTTTGGATGATCACACTTCTGCTCTCAGTCTCGGGTTGATAAATGTATTACATGGACGGTCGAGTCTTGTCCTAGCTATGTTTATTCTCCCACCTAAGCTCCAAAGACATAGAGTTGGTCGATGAATAGTTGGTTAACATTCATCTTGTTTCTCGCTCGTGCCCCCCAATTCTAGGGTATACATTGATAAGTAGGAAGGCAAGCCATGTCTACTTTAGCTTTACACTCTTTCTCGTTGAATCGTGGGATCAGGTTAGTTGATGGAAGGCCGAGTCTCGCCTATCCTGGATTGTATTCTGGTTTTTCCTTCCAAGGTAATACTTCTATGCTCCACCGAATTTCGAGCATGAGTTGGGTACTGTACGATAAACCACATCCTCTTTGATTCATATTCTCTAATCATATCTAGGGATAGAGTTGGCTCGGGTGTAGTCGGGTCATGCTCATCCGGTTTCATACTCCCGACAGATCGAAGGAGGGTGTTGGAGAATTAATCATCAAGTCTTCATGGTTTATTCTCCTATCCACACTCTAGTGATCATAGTTTTTCAAAGGACATCTGGGTCACATCTGTTTGTGTTTGCTATTGATCGATATTCACTATCGACCCAGCGGCACAATATTGTCAGTCACCCGTAACATCGGTCATTCTGATTAGTTTTGTATTAAGGCCTCCTTGCGGTCGTTGCCTTAAGTCATAAAGAACACTAAGCGAGAGCTATAGTGAGCTGTTGTATTCAGCTTTTAGTGATTTGTACTCCTGTCCCCAGCATTGATTTGGCGAGGCCATAAGTCGAACGGTCGAATTCCATCCGTAGCGAGTTTATACTCCTCTTGTCGATTTCAAGTTGGAGTTTGTGGAATAGAGAACGGTTGAAATCCACTCATCTATTCATTCATGTTTATACTTCAGTCCGCAATCTGGGGACTTAGTTATTTTGCAGAATAGAGAATGGTCGAAATCCAACTCATCTATGCATTCATGTTTATACCCCAGTCCGCACTCTGTGGACTTAGAATTGTTTTGCGGGTAGTCGGTATCTGCCCAAATTATGTTTATACTCTAGTCCGCACTTTGGGGACTTAGAGTTGTTTCATGGGCAGTCGGTATCCGCTCGATTTATGTTTATACTCCAGTCTGCACTCTGGGGACTTAGAGTTGTTTTGCAGATAGTTGGTATCCGCCCGATTTATGTTTATACTCTAGTCCGCACTCTGGGGATTTAGAGTTGTTTCGTGGGCAGTCGGTATACGCTCGATTTATGTTTATACTACAATCCGCACTTTGGGGACTTAGAGTTGTTTCGTGGGCAGTCGATATCTGCTCGATTTATTTTTATACTCCAGTCTGCACTCTGGGGACTTAGAGTTGTTTTGAGGGCAGTCGGTAGCCGTTGATTTATGTTTGTAATCCAGTCTTCACTCTGGGGACTTAGAGTTGTTTCGTAGGTAGTCGGTATCCACCCGATTTATGTTTATACTCAAGTCCACACTCTAGGAACTCAGAGTTGTGTTACGGGTAGTCGGTATCCGCTCGATTTATGTTTATACTCAAGTCCGCACTCTAGGGACTTAGAGTTGTTTTGCAGCAGTCGGTATCTGCCCGATTTATGTTCATACTCCAATCCGCACTTTGGGGAATCATACTTGTTTTGCGGGTAGTCGGTATCTGCCCGATTTATGTTTATACTCCAATCCGCACTCTAGGGACTTAGAGTTGTTTTACGGGTAGTCGGTACCCGCCCGATTTATGTTTATACTCTAGTCCCCACTCTTGGGACTTATAGTTGTTTCATCGGCAGTCGGTATCCGCCCGATTTATGTTTATACTCCAGTCCGCACTTTGGGAACTAAGAGTTGTTTTGTGGGCAGTCGGTTTCCCCCCGATTTATGTTTATACTCTAGTCCGCACTCTAAGGACTTAGAGCCATTTCGTGGGCAGTTGGTATCCACACAATTTATGTTTATACTCCAGTCCGCACTCTTGGGACTTAGAGTTGTTTCGTGCGTAGTCGGTTTCGCCCGATTTATGTTCATACTCTAGTCCGCACTCTGGGGACTTATAGTTGTTTGATGGGTGGCCAATCGCACCCGTTTTTGATTTATACTCCGTCTGCCAAGTCGAGGTAAGAGTTATCAAATGAACGATCGAATCACGTTCATTTATTACATGAAATTATGCCCCTAGCATCAAGGATAGAACTTGGCAAGTGAGACAATCGATTCGTGTCAGCTTGGTGGTTGTAGCTCCTCTTGTCAAGTCAAGGAAGGGAGCATGCAATGGATTGTCGGATCACATCCATGCTTGGGTTGGACGATCAGGTCACATCCACCTCAAGCTGCAGTCGTGTTCATGTGTTGAGGACAGTGGTTGATGAGTAGGCAGTCAGTCACACCAACTTTAAGTCGAGCTTCTGAACTGTCCTCTATGTCCAGGTAGGAGTTGATGTGTAGACGATCAAATTACATCCTAGTTGGATCCCGGCATTGCAAAGCTTCGGGAGAGGTGTATGTATTTTGACGAACTTCAAGTATGAACTGAGGAGTGGATGGTTGGGTTACATCTAGTCCAAGTTCTTTGGTCTCCAAGTCAGGCGCGGAATTTCTTGAGTAGACGATCAGTCGTGTCCACTTTTTGCTGGATCCTGACCTTGTCGGGTTTTTCCATTTCATGTCCTTAGCCCTAAGTCAGGGGAATATGGTAACTGATGAGTGGTTGAATCACGTTTATCTTGATTTAACTCCAAAGGTCCAATCATGGTCCGTAGAGATTGGTTGGCGCCCAACTCTAAGTACTTAGTCACCTGCATCATCTGGAAGTAGTTAGTTCAAGTTGGTCGTAGTTCACAACACAATTGAAATTGAAATAATTCTAAGAAGATCGGAATAAATCTCATTGATAAGTGAAGAAATGTCATGTGCTCGCAATTCCACTTTGCCCCTAGCTCCTTTTAGTAGGATGTCGACCGTCAACGGTCCGATTGATAATCAAAGTTCTTTATTGATACGCATTGGATGTTCCATGCCCACCATTCTAGAAGGCTAGCACATATTGTTGAAGCTTTCCTTTTTGAACCAGCTTCTCGATCACATCGCGAAGGTGTTTGCAATCTCCAGTGTTAGGACCGTGTGCATCTTGGAATATACAACATTCCCCGGATTTTCTCTGGGCTTCAGTGGACTCTCTCAAGGCTGGTTTTTAGTACTGCTTCGAGTCATGAGTCTCCAAGTAGATGTTCTCGATTGAATCATTCAAAGGAGTATATGAGTCAAATTTTGAGATTCTTGGTCGTCTCGTGGAATCTGAATCCTTAGCCAACGGGCTTGTATTATTTTTCTCCTAGTTTTCTCTACCAGCTCCTTGCTAAGGTTCTACTTCACTTTAACAGAAACGATCCAAGGTCATAGGAGGCTCTCCAGCTAACTAGCTGCCAAAATCTGTCTGGGAGTCAATTCCCCTCATCAAGGCCAGTAGTATGATATCCTCGCTGGGATTGTGACGATGACGACGACATCGAATCTCTATAGGAAGTCTTTGAGTGGCTCACCTAGCATCTGGAATAAATTGGATAAAGACATTACATCCTTGGTGTAATTCGCATGCATTCTGAACTACTCGACGAACTTCTGATTCAGTTGATTGAATAAATAGATGGATTTGGGAGATAATCGCATAAACTGCATTATCGATACACCTTCGAGGAATATAGGAAAGTGTCTGCATTCGATGGCATATATCGCTCTAGCGTAACTCACATGCCACTCGAATTTCATAAGATGTAGTCCAGTGTTGGTTTTCCCTGAGTAAATCGATATGATTGGTACATTGAATCTCCTTGGGTATTCTGCACACTAAACGGCTTCAATGAATAGGCTCTGACTGGGGGAGATGCTTCAGTCATCGTTAATCCGGTTCTTTTTTAAGTTATAGCTACTTGTTATGCTTGTGAATGATGTATGAATGCCCGAGATATGAGCAATGCAAGATGGACCAGTATTGACGGATCAGTGGTAAGTTACTTAGAGTCGGACCCGAGAAAATCTGCTATTTGCTTGGAGTTAGCAATTTTTTTGGTTGGAGTCACGGAATTCGAAGTGCTGGATCAGTGAAGAATGGTTCTTGATGTCATCTTAGCGTTTGCTTGGAGAGAATCCTGGTTTCACCCGAGTTTGGCTATGGGCCAAAATTTCTTAGGTTTGCTTAGAGTCACATCACATATGTTCTCCCACCTTTGGGAGTATCTTTTGAGTGGCGGTGGCTTGTCCATTCCTTGGTTGCAATTCAGAAGTTCCCGCTTGATCCTCTATGCCCCGATCAGTCATAGGACATAAGGGAAGTGGATAGAATGCATCGTCTTTAAGTTGAGTTCCGAATCTAGAATGTGGGGGCCACTGCGCTGGGGAAGTAGAGCTATTCATTTTAAAAAATAAATCATAACCGATTCATAATTTTTTTTTAAATGGATTGTACTCGATCCATTTTTTGGTATAGGGATCGGTTACATTAAATTTTAAGAAAGGGATCGGTAGTATAGGGATAGGCTGAATTGCCTTGGTGAGGGATCGGTAGTTTTCCATATGAGAGGGATCGGCTATGGGGACGTAAACGAGGGATCGACCGAAGCATACCTTGGAGAGGGATCGGTATGTATATACCTTGGAGAGGGATCGGTATATATACCTTGTAGAGGGGTCGGTATATATACTGAAGGGATCAACATACATATATGTTGAAGGGATTGGTATATACACCTTATAGAGGGATCAATACATATGCTTTTTGGGAGCGATCAGTATATATTCTTTTTGGAGGGATCGGTATATATGCTTTTTGGAGGGACCGGTATTGATGTCTTTCAGAGGGATCGGTATTGACGAGATTGGAGAGGGATCAGCCATCTATGCCTTCAAAGAGGGATCGACCATCATGGCTTTCAATGAGGGATCAGTCATCACTTAACTTGAGTGCAAACTTCAAAATCCGATCCCAAGATCTTGCATACATGACTGAATCTGATCCCTTCCAAATAGACGTGAACACATGAACAACTCCAAACAAGAACATTAGCATAATCAAATCCTACAAAAACACAGGAAGTATACTTAGTTCCTCTAACCATAGCTATCATCTTCCTTTAGATTTCCTTCAAATCTGAGTAGAATAGGAAGTTTGTAGGTTAATAACTGGATCTATCTCGCGAATATGGGAATCTACAAGTAGATAATGAGATCCAATCAAGCTGAGAATTCATTTTTCGGTGAAAGCACCAAAATGTTGATTCCAAAAATGGGCATCAATACCCAATAGAATCTAGTAGAGATTAATGAAGAATGAAATTAAAACAGAGTTAATATCATAAATAAACACACAGATTTTTATACTGGTTCGGCAATCTTGGCCTACGTCCACTTTATATTTTTATTGGTCTTCCACTTGATTATCATTATAAAAATGTTTGGATCGGTTGGGATCCATTAGTACAAAAGGGAAGAATAAAAATGACCGAGCCTTGACAAAGAAAGCTGGCTCATTTTTCTGATGCCACGCCTACTATATTTATAGGGGAATATGTGCACGGATCGGACTGAAATTCTGGCAAAAGGTTCGTGGGACCAAGGCGAGGCTACCCAAAAATTTGCAGGCCCATCAAGGCCTACAATAGGGATCGATAACGATCCCTATAAATGCATCCAAATTGGCTATGATCCCTGTGAGGGATGGCCCATGATGTTAGCTACATGCTTCCCAAATTTCATGCAATTCCGACATACGGCTTGTGAGATATCGCATTTCCTATAAAGTAGTTTTGCTTGAATTCTGATTTCGGTCGATCCCTCAGAGGGATAGGTACCGATCCCTCCGACTTGCTCCAAATGCCATGCAATCCCTATGGGGTGTTTCACACATCGTAATTAGATTTTACTCCAAGTTAAATGTTGATAGCATCTATAGATTTTGAGTTATTGACCGATCATTGTTGCAATATGTAGTGAAAGCTGAATATGGATGACCCCTTTTATACCGATCCCTTTTGATAGGTGAAGTAATTTGCCCATAACCTGAGCATATGAACTTCAAATGACTTGAAACTTGACATATAGCCTCATGGGGCCTTCCTTGTTACTCTATATTGATCTTACCAAGTTTGGGACAAGAATTGAGGATATGTACCGATCCCCTAGGCAAAGGGATAGGCACCGATCCCCACTAGGGAAGGCATTATTCCAAAATTAGAATATTCTGGAGAGTCAATATCTTGGCCTCGGTTGATCGTCGGTTTATATGATTGTCTGCACTTGATCTCTGAGCCTAATAATTTTCTCTCCGGGCTATCTTCCTCGATGATCGTCTAGTCTACCTTGTCTAGTCAGTCTGAATATAACCAAGCCAAAAGGCCGGATAACATATATCATTTCAACCCATATTTAAATGACAAAGGTATATATCATTTCAACCTATTTCTTGGTTCATTTCAAATAATCCAAGTGACAATTTATAGGATGTCAAATAATAAATAGGGTAATAACCGGGATATATCAAAACAAATAAACAACCATACATCCAATATACCAATCAATTGGCATCCAATTGCAAGCAACATCCAAATCAACCAATATATCACAACAGTTACTAGTTATCAATTGTCGGTGTTTAGCTAGCAATTAAATTCTAATATCATAAATGTCAATTCAATTCAATATCAAATTCAATTTTAATGTCAATTTAAATTACCGAACAACAATCAATAAAATTTCATCACTTAATGATTTCAATTTAACTAACATCAGAAAATTTAGAATCCCATGAGTGGGTTTTTTAAGCCCATTAAAAATCCAATGAAAGTCCAAAATATCAGCAGTATTCAAATTTAACCAAACCAGTTTCGTATTGTATAGAATTTCAATACGAGTCCAATGGAAAAAACCGCACGTCAATCGGAGTTCGTATTCAAAAGTTATCAATGTTAAAATATTTAAATTTTAAAAATTTAATTAAAAAAAACATGGGGCAATATAGTAATTAACTTAACACCTCGCAAACCTAATCAACCATCCTGACCCAACCCATAGCCAGCACATTCAAGCCTAGATTGCCGTCGATCCATGCCGCCGCACTCTAATCCAACCCCATCACAACGTTCGCCATGGCCAGCCGCTCCTACCTATGTCTACCATGTCAGCCACGCCACTGCCAAACCCCTTCAACCGAGACGCCACCTATAAGGCCAAGACTGGCTAACTCAAGTGCATAGGCGATGATCCAAGCCGATAGGTGAACTTGTCTTGGTCGCCTATACGCTGTAGTGCTCACCGATCGTCGATTGGTTGCAAATCCACCGTTAAATCCAAACCCTAAAATGAACATCTGATACTTCTTTGCCAATTTCCGATCAACCCAAAACTCGATTGCAGAAACGAATTGCAAATACTAATTCCATTCGTCGAGAGCTTCACAATGATATATAATTTAATAGGGTTTGAGCAGTTTGAATTTGATTTGAAATTGGAAATTTAGGTTTTTAGAATATTCACCATTGGAAAGGAGCAATTAGATTAGAAAGAACGTACAGAAAATAGAATAGAAGGCTACTAGGGTTTCATAGCAACATATATATAGACCAGAGAAAAGTTGATTTGGGCCAAAGCAGTTATAAGACCCGAAAACCCATTTCATTCCCGAAATGAAAATATGTCACCCTATATGTTGAAATATAGGTTTTTAATATTTTTAAACTCAATGAAACTAATTTCAAACCCTAATTCTATTGTATATAGAAGTTAGCTTTAAAATCAAATTATATTTATTTTTGCATGTTAATTAAAACGAATTATTATTAAACCGATTCAATCACATTTAAATTCTAAATTAAAATTTTTCTATCATCACTCTTGATTAAACATGATTTTAATGATCTTTTGAAATCCAATTTTTATGTTGAACCCAAGATTTAAATATTAAATTAATTCCAACATTTAATTACAACTGTAATAAAACCCTTGTTCATTACATTTTAATTTCCAACAAATTCTTATATTTTGATTTAAATGTCCTTTATATTAAATCAACAATTCTCTTATGTATTTATTAATACATATGTTTTCATTTTATTACACTCATTATTCTACAATTAACGTCTTTTCTCATATTAATTGCAATATTTCAATTACATTAAATTCCATTGATTACAAAATTAATTTCAAAACGGATTAAATACTTAGATGAGAAATAGAACAATTGTTACATCTTAGTAATTCATATCTATTAATTTATTGTTTACAAACAAGGATTATTAATTCACTTACACATAATTGCTTCTTATTCTATGATAAAACCAATTTCAACTAAATAACATATAATTTTCCTTAATATATCATTTATTTTATTCCTTATTAAACTTTACAATTATATCTAAATTAAATTTTACAATTATATTCCAATCTGTGCAGTTAATGCCCCGCTATATCCCGGCTATAACTCCGATATATCTTATAGCGGATTCCTACCGCTACGATTTTTCCATATATCCCCAACATATAGCCTTTCCACTTTAATCCCTGTTATTTCCGCTATATCCCGTTATTTCCGCTATATTCCGTTATTTCCGCTATATCTTCTATAAAAAATTGGGTTGAAAAATGATATTTATACGCTATAAAAATTATGAAATTAATTAATTTCATTGAATTTTTTATATATGTTTAGAAATGATAATACTCTAATATTCTACTAAATTAAATTAAGATATATAACCATTTTACGTTCATTTACAATACATTTGCACATATTTTTATTTAAAATTATTTTTGTATTAATTATAATTCAATTGAATGTTAATTTTTCACATAATTACTATCTATATATTTGTAAAAACAACAAGTATGGGATTTATATGCTATTTTAGAGTAATCCGATATATCCTGCTATATCTTCGCTACATCCCCGCTATGAGTTTTTGCACCTCTACCGCATTGAATCCACCGAGCGCTTTAACTGCACGAATTCCAATAAGATATAAACATTCTTTTTATTCTTTACAACATTAACATTTGTTATTTCAAATCTTGTTGTTAATATGCAACCCAACATTGTTTCACATTCAATTGATTTGGGTTATCATCTTTTAACTTATTGAAACTTAATTATTTAAGAATTTTATCTTAGATTATAACATACATCTAATAATATTTCCATAAATAAATTGTAAAATCTTTGTTTATAACCATTTTTATTCAACAATTATATTAAATTTAATATTTCTACATGGTTAAAAATGCGGGTCATTACAACTATTAACATATTAGTTTTCATAGACTGACTAATAACATGTTTCAAGCTTATGGACTATCTGTCTGGTTTCATAGTTTTCATGGGATAACAAGAACCTATTGGTATCCACCAACAACATTATCCAATCATAATTTTCATGGGCTCACTATGAACCTATTAGATTCAACAATAACATCTCTTATGTCATAGTTTTCATGGGATGACTATGAACCTATTGATTCCTATTAATAACTTGTTCCAGATATAGTTTTCATGGGATCACTAAGAACCTGCTGGCGTCCAGCCAATAACAAATTCCATACATAGTTTTCATAGGCTTACTAAGAACCTGTCTAAACTAATGATCTTTGATCAGCTTTTCGGCATCTTATATTATGGTCCATCTGACCTCCTAGATGCTATTCTACTCTCACAGGAGACAATTCAATGTATATTGACTCTTGGGTCAACCTAGCCGGTTATTCTGCCCTTAACACCCCAAAATGCAGTTATGGGTTAATTATGAAGTGAATTTGATTACAGAAGTAGACATATATTTCTTGAAATCTCACTTCTGATTTAAAATCGTGGTGTAACGTGTATCCCCCTTTGTTCCGATATGGAATAGATGAAATAAATCCAAAAATGGATTTTTTTTTCAAGTTTAACTGATCAAAACATAACAATATAAACATCCATGGTTTAATTTCTTGTAATCATCATTTTTTTACTAAAACATGGTTAATACCCTTAAACCACTTTCCTTGGCAAAGAAAACTTTCTCTAAGATTTCAAATTTTAAATGCCATTTCAAAGCTCTTTTACATTTCCATGGGTTTACCTTTAAAAATGAGATTGGGTTTCTTATTTGAAAATTAAGGCTTTCGGCTTGATCCTTGGATCGTTGTGACATCATGAGTTACTTTCCACCACTCTCCCTTTCGAAGGAATTACTTAAAATCTTAGACGTTCTCTTTTGAAACCATTAAAAAGATACCTTTAGAAAGCATTGGAAATATTCCTTTCGAAACACTTAAAGATACACCTTCCGTAACCATTAGAAACATTTCTTTCATAAAACTGAAAAACATACCTTTCGAAACACTTAAAGATCTACCTTTTGAAGACATTTAGTTCAAGCAAGAAATTGTGAAAACATAACTTCAAACCCATTTAAAAGTATCTCTTTCGAAATTATTGGGTTTAACATCAAAAATATAACTACTAGGTCAAAGAGAACAAAAACGAAAGTATCCCTTTCGAAAGCATTGATCTCAAATAAAAGAATTGGAGAATAGAATAGCTTCGAAACCAACCTTTCAAAACCGTTGCCTCTGAAATTCTTATTAAAAGTGGCTAAAACTACCCTTTCGAAAGCATTGAGGAAGCAACTTTAAAATTTAGAAGGACAAAAGCTTCCTTTTCGAATACTATAAAAAAAGCAGCATCTATCTGATTCAAAAGGTAAGAATGCGGCAGCTAGATATCGAATGAATTCAAAATGCGGCAACTCTTTCGAAAGCTTCTTTAAAAACAAATGCAAGTTGAATTGATTCGAAAGCTTATAAAAGTAGCTTCAACCCCTTCGAAAGTATGCCTTTGACACAATCCTTCTGCCTTTCTCCAATATACTACGTATCAATGGCTTGATACCATATGCATTGGTTTCAAATGGGTGTGAAAGGTCATTAGAGGAAGTATGGTGATGGAAGCAAGCAAATGGAAATAGCAAAGTTGTAATTCGAAATAAAATTGATTTTTATGCCTTTCAAACTAATTTATTTTTACCTAACTTGCCTAATTTTTCAAAATATGATTGGTTGTCGATTCTTTATAAAAATTCTTTTCAAAAAGGCTGTTGAATTGAAAAATTAATAAATGAAATCAATTTAATAAATAAGCTATTCTCTTTAACAAAAAATTTAAAACATTTAAGTCCTCTAACTTACATAATTTAATAAACATAGTAAAACACTTATGAAAAATCCCAAAAATCATAGTTATTCGCTTTTAATATGTTTTCTAACATATATAAATTTCAGACCTGAAACATTACTTGATTACCTTAAATAATTTAAACCCAAAATGATTCGTTTCTTTCATTAAAAATTCATAATTAATTATCCATAGCTTGGAATATTATGAGAATTTAAATCCATCTCCAAAATAATGTTTTACACAACATATTCAAACATCATGGCATTCAGAAATCAATTTCACGATTTTAACCTTAAAATCGAATTATATTGTCCCACAAAAATCCTTGTTTAAATTATAACATGGCATATAAATCAAAGCATATCGTCATTTATCCAATCATATGGTTTTAAACCTTAAACCCAAATTAAAACATTCAAGATGACTTATATGAGATGATTTAGATCATTATTCACCTTGTTTGGATAAGGAACTTGAGATTTGCTCTTGCTTTAATCTTCCTAGCTTAAATCTGAGCTTTTAATTGGATTTTGTTCTTCTTCTTCTTAAGGTTATGGCCAGCCTTGTTGGTCCTTTGTTTATGTTTTTGGTTTGTGAAAATGTGAATGAGAATGAGGTAAGAGGATTTGGGGTTATGATATATGGCTATTCCATTTTTGCTCTTGCCTTATTCTCTTAAATTTCTAATTTATAAATCGCACTTATATATTCATTTAGTTAAGGCACGACCTTAGTTAGTTTTCAAATATCAATCCCCTTATCACTCTAACCTCTGCATTATTCTATTTAATTTATCTAACTAAATCTCTCGAATAATGCTATTTAAAATTAGAGGCATTACAGGCTCCCCTCCTTAACGAATTTTGTCAACGAAATTCAGCAAGGACTAAATACTAACCATAGCAATAATCTGTAACATCTCTTAACTACCATGCTAGCCTACCTGACTAGGAAACAGTTTATATAAAGTAAATATAGAATATACTCTTAAAGAAAATTAGGATAAGTATCTCTAATCCTATCTTCTGTCTCCCAAGTACAGTCCTTCTCGTTGTCGCTCCGCTGAACTTTCACCAACTTGACTGTCTTGTTTCTTAATCTCTTCTTATCTTTCGCTACCACCCGAACTAGTTGTCTAACAAAGTCAAAACTGGTTCTATTATTAAGTCTTCCAATGTAGTCGGAGGAATAGTAGTCTCTACATACTTACGAAGAAGAGACACATGAAATACATTATAGACACCTACCAAACTACTTGGCAACTCTACTCTATATGCGAGCATTCTAATCCTCTCTATAACTAGGAATGGTCCAACATATCTCGGTACCAGTTTCCCTGACTTTCTGAATCGTACCACAACCTTCATCGGTTATACCTTAATAAAAATCCTATCTCCAACTGAGAACTCTAGATCCTTATGCCTCTTATCTGCGTAACTCTTTTGTCTGCACTGAGCTTCCTTCATCCTACCGTGGATCTTCTCAATCTTCTTTGTAGCCTCTCTTACCAGATTTGGACTTAAGACTAATCTGTCTCCGATTTCCAACCAAAATGCTGGTGACTTGCATGGCCTTCCATACAAATCTTCGAAAGGCACCATTTCTATACTAGTCTAATGACTATTATTATAGGAAAACTCAACTAAGTATAGGTGATCTTCCCATGATCCACCAAAATCTAGCACACAAGCTCTTAACAAGTCCTTGAGCACCTTGTTGACTCTCTCTATCTGCCTATCTATCTGAGGGTGATAAGCAGTACTCATCTTGAGCTCGGTACCTATCACACCTGTAGACTCTTCCAGAACTCTCTAGTAAACAAAGCATATCTATTGCTTACTATACTACTAGAAATTCCATGTAGTCTAATTATGTTTTTCATAAACAACTTAGCTAAAACAGGTGACATCCTAGTTGACTTAACTAGAATGAAATGGGTACTCTTGGCCAACCTATCCACTATGACCCATACAATTTCATCTCCTCGATTCAACCTTGGTAGCCCGTCTATAAAATCCATGGATATCGAATCTTATTTCCAAACTGGTATCTCCAAAGGTTGAAGCAATCTACTCAGGTTCTGATGTTCGACCTTCACTTTTTGACACTTCACACACTACTTTACCCACAAGCCAACATCCTTCTTCATACCTTCCTAGTAGAAATTCCTCTTCATGTCTTGATACATCTTGGTTCCCCCAGGATGAATCATAAATTTTGATCGATGACATTCCTTAAGAAATTCTCTCCTTAAGTTCCCAACATTTGGAACACACAACCGTCCCTTCTTTCTCAACCATCCCCTCTGGTGAAGACTAAAATCTTTTTGACCAGCAATCTCCAATCCAACCTCAAGCCTTTTAATATTCTCAGCTAACAGTGGATCCTCTTTCTTCTTAGAAACAATCCTTTCAATTAATCTCGGTCAAACTTCCAAGCAGGATAACATGGTAGTGCTCTGACTAGAACTAGCAGTCGATCTTAACTGCATAATACAAGTAGTCAAACCCTCTAGGTCCTTCCATTATGTTAACATAGTTAACACCACATTCTGATATTTTCTACTAAGAGCATCCACTATTTTATTTCCTTTTCGGGGTGTATTCTCTACACCAAAATCATAAGATGCTAAAATTCCAGCCACCTCTACTGCCTCATATTCAACTCCTTCTGAGAAAATAAATACTTTAAGACTTATGATCTGTGTATAATTCAAATCTCTCTCCTAAGAGATAATGTCTCCATACTTTCATTGCAACGATCACTGCTACCAACACTAGATCATGAGTAGGATATCTCACTTCGTACGGTCTAAGCTGTAGTGAAGCGTAGGTAATAACTTTACCTTCCTACATCAACACAGCCTCTAATCCGATTCCACATGCATCGGTATGCACTACTAATCCTTGATTCATATGTTTTGAACTACTAACACAGGTGCATTGGTCAATAAGTGCTTTAACTTGAGGAATGCTTCCTCGCATTTGTCAAACAAATAAACTTTATGTCCTTCCTGGTTAGCTTAGTCAAAGGCGCAACTATTCGTGAGAAATCCTTAATCAACCTTTGGTAGTAACCAGCAAGCCCAAGAAAACTTCTTATCTCAGTCACTGTCTTTGGTCTCTTTTAGTTGTTAACAGCCTCGATCTTATCCGAATCAACTGACAAATTTTTCTCTGAAACCATGTGACTAAGAAACTTGACTTCTTTCTTGCAGAAATGACACTTTGAAAACTTCGCTTTCAGTTGATGCTTGCTCAGCATCTCAAGCACTACTCTAAGATGAAATTCATGCTCTCTTTCAACCTCAGAGTATATTAAAATGTCATCTATGAATACCAGTACGAACCTATCCAAGTTCTCTCGAAAAACTCGGTTTATCAATGAAGAAAGCTGGCACATTCGTTAACCCAAATGGCATCATTAACCACTCTTATGAACCATACCTAGTCCGAAACGCTGTCAACGGAATACCCTCTGCCACTCTTAGCTAATGGAAACCTATCGCCAAATCCAGTTAGGAAAATACTCTGGCTCCACTCAACTGATCAAATAACTCGTCGATTCTTGACAAAGGATACTTATTCTTGATCGTCTTCCCGTTCAACTTACGTTAGTCGATACACATCCTTAGCGACCCATCCGATTTCTTCGCGAACACCCGGGCTGCTCCCCAAGGTGAACAACTTAGTCTAATAAAATTCTTTCCTTATAAATCCACTGGCCGCACCTTCAATTCCTTCATCTCGGTAGGTGTCATCCTGCTAGGTGGTCTACTTATAGATTCTGCTCCAAGCACAAGATCTATCTGAAACTCAATGGCCCACTTTGATGGTAGTCCTGCGACTGGCTCAAAAACATCTGCAAACTCTCTTGCTACCGAAACCTGATCCAAATCTTCTTCTACTTCCATTGCATTTAGCAAAGCCAAAGCAGTTGATTCTGATTTCTCCACCGAGTATATAATTCGGTCATTACTATTGGGGTGTCTTAACGATATTTCTCTATCTTAGCAAAATATCCTAGCATCATATTTATCTAGCCAATCCATACCCAAAATGATTCTGAAGCCTACGAAATCAAAAACATACAAACTGCATGCAAACTTTTGATCTAACAAATCAAGTCTAACTGGTCATGTTATCCCACCTTTTGGCAAGGCCAGGACACCAAGGAACCGACTAGAGAACAGGGACAGCTCGCCATGGATATCGCTGAATTTTGTCTGAGTCCAGATAGAGCTACAATTGATAGGACATGACAAGAAAGATCATAGAGGTCAACATCTCAAATTTCGGGTCAATCCGGGTCCACATGCTCAAGCTATGATCGATTCAAATTGAAGGGAGAAGCCCAGATTTCGTATCCATCGTTCTGGGTGGTGTCGTATCCATCACCGAAGCTCTAATTCGAGTCGATCAGGATTCGTATCGATCAACTTCGAATCCATCGAAGTACCCAGGTTCGACTCGGTTTCATTCGAATCCATCGAGCTCGTATCGATGGACTTCGTACACATCAGCAGTTGAAGCGCTTCGTATCCATCAGATTCGTATCCCCCAACAGATGGCGTGCCTCGCATCCATCAGTCAGTGTTTACTTCGTATCCATCAGATTTGTATCCCCCAACAGATGGCGTGCCTCGCATCCATCAGTCATTGTTTATTTCGTATCCATCAGTCAGTGCTTACTTCGTATCCATCAGACAGTGTCTACTTCGTATCCATCGGAGAACCTTACTTCGCATACGTGCCCAGTGACTTGTTCGTATCCAACGAGTCACCCAACTAGGATGACGTGTTGTCCATCGAAGTAAACGAGGCGAAATATATGGAGTCGAAACGGTCAATGCGGAGTGAAGGCCGGATCAAAGCGAAGCACGCGCGCCACATCATCTCGAGAACTCGTGCAGTCATCGACACGAAGGGATGGAGTCGAAATCATGGAGACGAGCCAGACAGCC
This sequence comes from Allium fistulosum, assembly GCA_030737815.1. Classification (NCBI taxonomy): domain Eukaryota; kingdom Viridiplantae; phylum Streptophyta; class Magnoliopsida; order Asparagales; family Amaryllidaceae; genus Allium; species Allium fistulosum. Next base: position 873,249,768 of record CM060905.1, on the reverse strand, counting down.
TTCGAGAAATCTCACTTCTATCGACCATATCTCGTGATCTACTGATCCAAATCCAATGAAATTTTCAGGGAAGTTTGCATGCACACTGAAGGATATCCATGCCAAATTTCAGCTCAATTGGACATCATCTTGGTCAATACGAAATGGATTCGTATCGATCGCAGATCGAGGTGAAACTTTCTGGAAACGGTCGCGTGGGTCCCCTCACGTGCCAGACCAAGTCCCCCGAAGTTTAGGCGAGATCTGAGCCTCCTACGCCTATAAATAGAGCCCCAGAACCAACAGAAGAAGGATCTTTTTTCTCTGAAGCGTCCAGACTCTGCCGGATTAAGATTTGCATCCAACCTTTGCCGTCAATTTCGAATTCTAATCTGTAATCCGCTGTTGTTTGCTGTAATCGCTTGTAATCATTGAAAGAGCATCAATAAAATCATCAAAACTTCATAGTGGACGTAGGCGTTACGCTGAACCACTCTAAATTGCTTGTCTGTGCATTTTACATTTCTGTTTGTTGGAATTTTTGTTAGATAACCTCTGTTTTACATTTACAATCTTCACTTTATCTCTTCAAATAACTCCCGAAGAGTGTTGTGCCCATTTTTGGTACAAACACTTTGGTGCTTTCACTGAGAAAAACCAGTTTTTTCTCCTGCTCTTTGGATCTGCCATCGATACCGGATTGCATAAATCCAAGAGGATGATCCAGATATCCGATTCGGAATCCTACCACTCTATTCAGATTTGCATAAAATCTAGGAAAGGACTCCACTATTGAAGATGGTTAGTACAAGAACCGCCGCTACCGCTGCTGATCAGGAAGGCCGAGAGAGACAGAATCCTGCGCAACAGCCTTCTTCCAACCAGGACAATATCGCTCACTCGGATCCGTCAGGGCCAGTCACCCGACAAGAATTTCAAGTATTGCTCCAGGAGCTGACACAAAGCCGTCAGCAGTTGGCTGAACAGTTGCGCGCCAATATCGAGCTAACCAACCAGCTAAACCGCCGGGGCCACAGAAGGTCCAGGAAGGATGATGCTTCCCGGGCATCTATCGAAAGCTCAGCCTCATCTGACTATCACCACAGGTCTACCCACCCCCGGTTAGAGGGTAGCCGCGCTCAAACTGTTGGATATCAACCCGCCTTGACTGTCGGGCAATTGAGGACTGGACCGTCAACCAGTTTCCAAACAGGACCCTCAACACGAGGAGGCACTGCTCCACAGTACACCATGGACAACCGCACTACAACCACCGCGGTAGAGACAAGGGTTGATACATGGAATCAGTCAGAGCCGAATAATCAGCAGCGCTGACATACTCCTGAACCATATGTCCCAGAAGATGCCGAGCCAAGGAGGCGAGACACGGACCGTCGACAGCGCCCGGTCCAGACTCGCACTGTGGAATCCGACCACACCTTAGCTCAGCATGCCCAGAATTTGCCGATGTCAGACATATCAACCATGATACGTCAGATGATACGCGAGAGTCAGGGGCTCACTAATGATGATTGGGGAATCTCTCGTAGTCATACCCCTTTCACAAACGAAGTGTTACATGCTGAACCCCCTCGGCGATTCAGAATGCGGACTCTCCCAATGTATGAAGGAAATAGCGACCCCAACCAACATATTCTGAAATATGAATGGTCAATGAGTGCTGCAAGGGCTGACGATGCAGTGAAGTGTCGAAGTTTCCCCATCTCTCTGGGGGGAATCGCAACAATGTGGTTTACACGATTACCACCTAGATCCATTTCTTCGTTCGACCAGCTGGCCAAGAGGTTTGTAGAACAGTTTCGTATGCATGTTGCTAGACCAAAAGACGTTAATACCCTGTCCAGTGTCACTCAAGCTCATGGAGAAATGCTCAGGCGTTACCTGGAGAGGTTCCACGCAGCGTGTGTTGAGATCACCAATCCTAACGATAACTCAATCTTGATGGCTTTGACCAAGGGGATTGATCCTGATTCTGAATTTGGTAACTGGCTAGCCGGTAAACCGCCCGCATCGTTGGACCGTTTTTACTCCAAAGCTGCTCAATTCCTGCGGCAAGAGGACGCAAAAAAGTCTAGGAAGCAGGACGATGCGGGGCCCAGTATTGAGGGAATACAGAGTAATGTAGCAGTTAAACAATCCGGTGAGAGTTTCGGGAAAGTTCAACTGAACATACAGAACAAACAAGTCCAGCCAAGGGGAAACAATAGCCAGGATAAGAAGAGAGATCAGAACCGAGGTCCTCGACGTAGGGATCAAATGTTTGACAATTATACACCGTTAAACACATCATTGGAAAACGTATACTTACAGACCTGCAACACTGTACAGTATAAGAAACCTGCTCCGAAGCCCTCATCGGAGAGGCAAGTTCAGATGGGGAAGTTCTGTAGATTCCATGAAATCTACGGCCACAATACTAATGAGTGTCGGCATTTGCAGGACCTCCTCGAAAAGTTGATCAGAGAAAGGAAGTTAGATCAGTTTGTATGGGCGCCGCAATCTGGTGGAGCGGGCCCTTCAAATCAGAATCATTCACAAAACCAGGAAAGACAGGAGGAACCCGCCTGTGCGGGCGGGAGATTGGTTATTAATACAATAAGTGGTGGTCCCCACCCGGTAGACAGAAGCTGGGGGGAAATGGAGTCGTATGCTAGTTCTATCAGTGATGCGGACTTCGAGTGTTGTAGTAATTGCGAAGACGGAACCCCGGTTAAACAACAAAAGATAATGTCTGATGATATCGTGTTCAGAAGCCGAGACGCTGATAAGGTCGAAGCCTCTACAATAGACCCACTAGTCATATCTGCCCAGGTAGGCCCTGCTTGGATGAAGAGGATCCTGGTTGATAGTGGAAGCTCTGTGAATATCTTGCTTAAACTGGCTTACGACTTAATGAAAATGGAGGCAAGGGACTTGAAACCTTGCCTGTCCCGAATCCACGGTTTTAACGGGAGTGCCACGATACCCATTGGAGTGACTGAACTACTAGTTGAGTTGGGGGTTGGAGAACGCCGGAGAGTCCAGATTTTACAGTTTGTCGTCTTAGAGATTGATTCACCTTATAACGCATTTTTTGGCCGACCGGCCCTAGCCGAATTCAGGGCAGCCATCGCCCCATGGTGTTTAACTTTGAAGTTCCCCACTGATTGTGGGATTGGAGTTGTTCAAGGAGATCAGGCCACGGGAAGGGCCTGTTATGTTGCTGAGTTGCACGGGGCGCAACGTAAAGAGAAGGGAAAGGGCGTAGGGGAATCTCTATGCGTCCGTTCTATTGATAATTGACAGTTGATGCCTGGGCCTCGGCCCGGGCACCACGACCAATTCCTGAAAGACCTGGACCCTAGGGACAATGAGGATAAAGACGAATCTACGGAGAGTCAAGCTTCTCCGGCTGAACTGACTATGGACGTCCCAATCAGTGAGGATGATGATTCAAAGATGCTGAAAGTTGGGTCTCAACTGAGCGAGCAGACACAGCAAGAATTGGTCGAATTTCTTCGGGCGAATCTCGACGTCTTCGCCTGGACACACTCTGACTTGTGCGGAATCTCGCCGATCATTGCAAGTCACTCCCTGAATATAGATCCGCGACATGTCCCAGTAAAGAAGAAAAGGCGCGGTATGGATCCAGAGAGATCTGCCGCCCTTAAGGAGGAGGTTGATAAATTACAATTGAATGGGTTTATTCGAGATGCTTTGTACCCAGAATGGGTATCCAACCCCGTACTGGTTCGAAAGCCAAACGGAAAATGGAGAACCTGCGTTGATTACTCTGACCTAAACAAGGCCTGTCCAAAAGATAGCTTCCCACTTCCACGAATTGATCAGCTCGTAGACTCGACGGCCGGACACGAATTATTATCTTTTATGGATGCTTACTCTGGCTACAATCAAATCCCCATGCATCTGCCTGACCAAGAACATACCAGCTTCGTAACCGATCTGGGACTCTACTGTTACAAAGTCATGCCATTCGGTCTAAAGAACGCTGGAGCAACATACCAACGCTTAGTCAACCGGATGTTCGCCGAACAGATCGGGAAGACCATGGAGGTCTACGTGGATGACATGCTGGTGAAGTCTCGATTTTCCACGGATCACGTCAGAGATTTAAATTCGATGTTCAGCACCCTTCGAGAGTATGGAATAAAGCTCAACCCATTGAAGTGCCACTTCGGCGTCGCGTCCGGAAAGTTCCTTGGGTTTATTGTCAATGCTCGAGGGATAGAAGCGAATCCTGAGAAAATCTGGGCAATAAGAAATTTGCAAACCCCTAGAACCATAAAGCAAGTACAGAGTCTCAACGAAAAGGTCGCAGCATTGAGCAGGTTCATTTCAAAGTCCACCGACAAATGCATTCCTTTCTTCGATCTGATCCGGAAGGGAAAGCGAAACTTTGAATGGACCACGGAGTGTGAGGGCGCGTTTCGATCACTAGTTCAACATCTTTCCACACCTCCGATCTTGTCAAAACCAGTTGACCACGAGCAATTATACCTCTACCTGGCAGTATCAGAACATGCGATTAGTGCTGCTCTAGTTCGGGAGGAAGACAAAGTTCAAAACCCGGTCTACTATGTTAGTAAGCGGTTAACAGGAGCTGAAAGAAATTATCTGAGACTGGAGAAACTGGCCTATTGCTTGGTCATTGCCTCGAGAAAGCTCCGCCCTTACTTCCAGGCTCATCCTCTTACTGTGTACACCAACCAGCCGTTACGACAGGTCCTCACGCGGCCTGAGACGTCTGGTAGGTTACTCAAATGGAACATTGAACTAAGCCAATTTGATATTACATACGCTCCGCGGAGAGCCATTCAAGGACAAGTCTTGGCAGATTTCATAGCTGAATTTACCGTTCCAGAAGACTTTCCTGAGACCAGTGAATCCCCCGAACACGTCTGGAAGCTGTATACTGACGGTGCGTCAAACGACCGATGTTCGGGCGCTGGGGTTGTACTTGAGACTCCCGAGGGCCGATACATATGTTATGCTTTGAAGTTCGATTTTCGTGTGACTAACAATGAAGCTGAATATGAAGCCCTCTTGACCGGCCTAAAACTTGCCAGGGATTTGAGAATTATCGCTGTGGAAATTTACTGCGATTCGCAGTTAGTTGTGTGTCAAGTACGGGGAGAGTATCAAGCAAGGGATCGAAGGCTGGCTACCTACTTGGCCCGAGTTCAGGAAATACTGAATCAATTTGATTATTATGCCATTTATTATATACCCTGGGAACGCAATCAGAGAGCCCATTCATTAGCAAAGTTAGCCAGCACAGGTGAAGCACAGTAGATGGGACTTGTCCCCGTCGAAACTCTATCTTTCCCAAGCATCGATCGGATAGAAATGAACTTCGTGTTTGAAACCGCTCCTAGTAGAGAGTCTTGGATGACTCCGTATCGAAATTACATTGAGAGTGGGACGTTGCTTGAGCATAGAAATGAGAAGAGACAAATTTTACGGAAAGCTTCACGATTCGTTATCCAGAACGGAGTCATGTACAGGAGAGGTTATTCTGTTCCTCTCCTCCGATGTATCGCCCACGAAGAAATCAAACGAGTGTTACATGATGTGCACGAAGGAGAGTGTGGCGATCATACCGGAGGACAAGCTCTCGCTAAGAAGATACTCTGATATGGGTATTACTGGCCGACAGTGAACCGAGATGCGGCGCACCATGCTAGAAAGTGTGATAAATGCCAGATACATGCCCGAATTCCGAGAGCCCCACCTACTGAGATAACCCAAATGGTCAGTCCCTGGCCATTCGCAATGTGGGGCATCGATATCATCGGCGCTTTACCTTTGGCGAAAGGCGGCGCGAAATACGCCATCGTTGTCGTTGACTACTTTACAAAGTGGGCTGAGGCCGAAGCCCTTGCAACCATTACGACAAAGAAAGTGAAAAATTTCGTGGTTCGCAACATCATCTGTCGATTTGGACTCCCGCATACCATCATTACCGATAACGGAGCCCAATTCGAAAGTACGGAATTCAAGAATTTCTGTCAACGGTTTCATATCCATAAAAAGTTCTCGGCTGTCGCACACCCCCAAGCGAATGGACAGGTTGAAGCTGTCAATAAAGTTATAAAATCCATCCTGAAGAAACGACTGGAAAAGGCCAGGGGCAAATGGGTCGATGAACTACCTATGGCGTTATGGGCCTATCGAACGACTCACAAAACCGCGACCGGACACACTCCGTTTTCCCTATCTTATGGCTCAGAGGCTGTTATTCCGGTCGAGACGGAAGTATTTTCTCATCGCGTGACTTACTATGATCCGAAAACGAATGCTGTACTGCTAGCCGAATCTTTGGATCCATTGGATGAAAAACGGGAAGAGGCTGATTTGAGAGCATCCGCATATCGAAGTCGGGTCGCCCGACTGTACAACACTAAAGTTCGATCCCGAACCTTTGAACTCGGCGACCTCGTGCTCAAGAGAATCTACCCAGTTCCTTCACACATGAAGCCGAACTGGGGAGGACCATATGTGATTACAAAAAGACTCGGAGATGGCACGTTCAAGCTGTCGACCGTTGACGGTCACGATTTGCCAAGGGCCTAGAACAGCGAAAGTCTCCGTCGCTATTACACATGACAAGCTTTATTTATTTCATTCTATTTAGCAATTTGTTTCTGCATTTTGAAATTTGAATTTTGTAATAAAGCAGCTGACTTTGCCACATTTTCTTATTTCAGCAATAAAATGCCATCTCTTCGAGCCAGAGCTGTGATTCATTAAGTACGATATACGACATCACGATGCACGAAGAGCTAAATCCCATCACGCAATGGGACTTATTCAAATGGAGAGTGGCTGTGATACGACCGGCCACTCGCTAAGTGAAACCCGAGCTCGGGGGCAAGCCATTACACCAATATCGATAGGATTGACACACGACAATCCTATATCCAACTTTGTATTCCCAGAGTGCGAAACGGAGTATAAACATTCAACTCTGTATTCCCAGAGTGCGAAACGGAGTATAACATTCAACTCCGTATTCCCAGAGTGTGAAACGGAGGATAAACATTCAACTCCATACTCCCAGAGTGCGAGACGGAGTATAAACATTCGACTCCGTATTCCCAAAGTGCGAAATGGAGTATAAACATTCAACTCCGTATTCCCAAAGTGCGAAACGGAGGATAAACATTCAACTCCATACTCCCAGAGTGCGAGACAGAGTATAAACATTCGACTCCGTATTCCCAGAGTGCGAAACGGAGTATAAACATTCAACTCTGTATTCCCAGAGTGCGAAACGGAGTATAAACATTCAACTCCGTACTCCCAGAGCGCGAAACGGAGTATAAACATTCAACTCCGTACTCCCAGAGTGCGAGACGGAGTATAAACATTTGACTCTGTATTCCCAGAGTGCGAAACGGAGTATAAACATTGGACTCCGTATTCCCAGAGTGTGAAACGGAGAATAAACAGCCAACTCCGTTTTCCCAGCATGCGAAGCGAAGTATAATCAGTCCACTTCGAACTCCCGAAGAGCGAGTCAGAGTGTGGACGCTAACTCAAATTCCCCAGAATATGAGTCGAAGTACTAACGTCAATCTTAAAAGTCCCCAGAACGTGAACAACTGTTCATGACATGACTTGAATCCCCAGAGTGTGGATGACATTATTCGTGAGGAAGTAAGTGTAGCCCGCTCGTTCGATCCTCACTCAATGCGACCACAAGCTGATCATCGTGACTTAACCCCGGAATTTGGGGGCAGATTTGGCAGATAAAACAAGCTATGCTTAAACATAAAAATAATGCAAGTACACCGGACCGAAGTTCGAACACTGTAGTATTCAAGCATGAAAGGAACATAAGCCGAAACTAGAAGACAAAATTTTATTTCAACTAAATCAAAAGCAATGGTTCATACACGAGCCTTTCCAAAATATTACTACTAGCAGGGGCCGAACCCGCATCTAAACACGGCCTACAAAAGAAAAAAGAAAAAAAAAGTAACAAAATCCCTGACTACCAAAAGAGGAAAGTATGCCTAAAAAGAGTGTCTAATCTTTCTGCTTCCTTAACTTCTTCTTCCTCGAGGAGCTACTGGAGCCGCTAGTACTCTTTCGTTTAGAACTTTTCTCCCTAGGCAGGCTCCCCCCGGATGAAGGCATGATGTCGACGTCCTCGTCCGAGCTGGACTCTATGGGAATGCTTCCCGCAGGAGGAGTTGGAGGAACAGAATCCGTAGCTGGAGGCGGGACCGACGCACTAGTGTCAGTAAGCGTGCCCCCAGGAGATACAATCATAAGAGGGGTGGGACAATGTGCTGCTGCTCCGCCATCCGCGCTACCACCATGCGCAGCTGCTGCCATCTCAGCATTGATTTCGGCCAACATCCTTGCTTCCCGCTGCGCTCTGGCCTCACCATGTGCTGTGACATCCTGGGTTGAAATATCAGAAGTGGACGAAAATCCGCCAAGGCTGAATGATAGGTCTGCAAAGGGATCACTCTGTCGGCCAAGGAGCTCGTTTATCATCTGTTCGTCGAAAGAGAGTGAGCTCCCCTGTGTTACTTCCACCGGCACTGTTGTCACAACAGAAGTTGCCTCAGAAATGATGGCCTCCGGCACTTGACATGATTCCTGGGCTACGGAAGGCGCCGTCGGTGCAACTCCAATCACTGGTCAAAGAAAGGAAACGTCTGTTAGTATACACTTCCATACGCATTCTTCACCCCAAATGAACAAGGGATTAGTTCAGAGTACCTTCCTCGGTTTGGGTCAGGGTCGTTTGAACGGCTTCGGAGGAATGCTCCTTAATAGGAGATAAATGTGGTCGGTCTGGATCATAGGCCGGTATAGGCTGGGAGTCGATCATCGTAGTTGGCTCAGATTGAGATGACATGACAATCTCAGAACTTGTGATACGGTGCTCAACACCAGAGCTTTCTCCAATTTCCTGAGATCGGACGCCAAGCCTCTCCTCCTCGTGAGAAATCATGGAGCCATGGAGAACTTTCTTTTCGTCATCATTAAGAATGCGGTTCTCCAGCTCGAATTCATCGATGCCTTCATCGGGATGTCCAGATTTCTCCTCCTCAACCAACGTATTCCAAGCGTTATAGAGATGTGTTGGATAGTCGTCGAGCCATGTCAGGTCTCGGTGCCTTAGCACATTGGCATTGTAAGTGACGAGTAGCTCTTCTACCTCAGCCTCAATCCTGGCCTCCGCCTGCTGTACCTTCTCGTCAACCCCAGCTTCAGCTTCGCGAGCTTGTTGCATAGCCGCTTCCTTCTCCTTTCGGAGCGTCACCGCCTGATCACAGGCCTCCTGCGCAGAGACATTAGCTGCATCTTTCTCCTTCGCCATTTCGAAGAACTTTGATTTTAGCTCATTAAGCTCCTTAAGAGTGGCATCCCTCTCGGCGGTAATGGTGGTGTTCCTATGACCCATGTCTTCGATGGCGGTATAGTGCTCTTGTTTCATTCTGGTCATGGCAGAGTTTACTTCGTCAACCTTTTTTAGGGCCTCCATCTCAGATTTACGAGAAGACTCAGCCTCCGCGTTGAGCACTTTTATGATTCGGTCATTGTGACCCAACTCCTTCTCAAGCTTCTCAATGGCGACGTCCCGATCGAATGCCACTTTGGACGCTTTCCTCGCGGCCCGTGCCCACTCCCTGTACTGGAAGAAGATGTCCGCAACATAATCATGGATAGTGGTTTCAGCGGTTGGCAGAATTCTCCTCAAGTGCGGAGGGAAGACATAACCATCAAAGTAGATGTCGGGAAATTCCTTCCTCATCTGTGCCAATTTAAGCGCTCCTTCACTGGACGCATCAGTCGGGACCGGTGTGGTAGCTGAAGAGGTGGCTATTTCAGTCCTGCGTGGAGGATCGGGCCTCGAAGCTTGAGAAGGTGGCCTAGGCCGTGAAATTTCAGGAGGACGAGCAACTGCTACCGTAGGAGGTGCGGAGGTCCTGGGAGGAGGAGAGCGAGATCGGGATCGGTGAACGTATCCCCTGTCTCTGTCAGACTTCTCCTGACCAGAGTGTCCTAAGTCATAATCCCTCTCGCCCTCTCTCCTGCGTGGCTCATGATAACGGCGCTTGTTGCGCAAACTACCTAGCACAGAACTTTGTCCGGACATCGTACCTGAAAAACAAACCACGGAAAATCAGTAGCCGTTTACAAAATGTGTTTATGGTTAGGAAAATGGCAGGAAGAGACTCGCTAACATCGAAGGTATGTCGCGGTCCACCCAATTCAACGTCGTGTTGCTCGGGCTCGATGTCCGAGATTGGAGGGTCAACGAACCCTTCGAATTGATTTTCAGCTTGCAGGGAGGGAGCCTCCGCAATTCTAACTCCTGACAGGGGGCGGTGTAAAACCACCGACTTCCGCCTCCCGGATTTAGGCTGTTTGGAGGCCACCGCTTTGCCTGTTCTCTTTTCATCAGTATCCGGGATTGCATTAGCAGGTCCGACCAATGGTTCCTCGTCGGTATGAGTTCTCTCGGAATCGGGTTCCTTAATTATCACAACCCTGGGTTTCTTCCGCTTGACCTTTTCTCTGGAGACAGTCTTTAATGCGCCATCGAGCCTTATGCTCTGCCTCCGCCCAATCAACCCAAGAACTCTGAGATTCCGGTCCGTCAGCAGCAATTCAATATTCCTTTCTTCACTAGGAATCTCTTGAAGGACCTGAACTATCTCTTTATAATAGCCACCTTCAGGTCACTGGATTATAGCTGAAAGAAAAGGAGTAGGAGATATGAGTTTAATTTCATTCAAAAATTGCCCTGTCGATTACTTGGAAAAAGTCAATACTCACGTCTGAACAGCCATCTTCTGGCAAACCCCGGAGGACATCGGACATAGAACCACTCTGACTTGAAGTAGCTCAGCCTAGTCCACGACCCTGTGACAACTTGGCAGTTTCTTACAGACTCCAAGAATGTAAAAGATGGGCTGTCAGTTCGACTTTTGAAGTTGAAGAGGTATCTTATCTCGGTCGGGCGGGGAGGTCGGTAGAGGTATTCCATAAATGCGATGAACAAGCCATTGAGTGAAGCATATCCATTCGGATGTAGCTGAGATGGAGAAATATCCAGGTAAGCCAACACTTCTCTTATATAATCGTTGAACGGAGGAAGTGTACCGGCTGCGCATGCATGTCGGTTAAAAGCAGTATACCCCTCCGGGGGATTGTGTGGTCTGTCGTCCGGTCCAGGCAATATTACATCGTCCAACGATAAGCCATGCCTCAAGCATATTCTCCCTAGCATATCTTCAGAGATATTGGACGGGACAGAGTCAGGTGGACTATTAATGAAGTACGCATCAGGCAACTCGTCCGGAGCTGGACCAATAGCTTCGGCCTCGATGTCCGGAATCTCAAGTCTGGGAGGGATAAGATTCTGAGTTTCTTGCTGCTGCGAACTTGACGGTTCCATAACTAGCTAACTCACGAGAAACCATCATTAGATGATAAAAAGCCCGTGCATTCCCCAGTGTAAAGTGTATGAATGTGTTGTGCAGTGCAAATGTTGTGCATGACTTGAGCAAATTCTGCAGAATTAAAGAAAACATGCAAGCGACGAAACTCTGGAAGTCAGACCGGCAATGAGCGTCATCGCTGACCATCACGACCGCACCTTCCAAAGACTGTCGTTCAATTCAGATTAGAAGTTCGTTACACTTTGCTGAGGTACGGTTCCATCTACGAGCTTCAAAAGGGCAATCAGATGTGCAGTGTTATGATCAAGTTCGATTATGCAATGCGGAAGCTCGTAGGAATCGAGTGTGTAGTTTAATTGTCAAATCCAGATATGCAGGAATGAAGTTCGTTGAAGTCATGCTTTCAAGTGCTTAGGATTTCGTATCCATCGAAGGAGGATTTCGAATCGATGCCAAGCGTTATGTTTCGAATCGACCATTGGCAGTCTGGTTCGTATCGATCGCAATATATGCGCTTCCGTATCGATCGTTGGGGATCTGGTTCGTATCGATCGCAATAGGTGCGCTTTCGTATCGATCATTGGGGATCTGGTGCGTATCGATAACGCTCGAGTCAATACTTTTTACATCGATCGCAGGGGCAGACTTCGTATCGATCCGAAAGCTAAGGACTTCAGAGTAGTCATTGACTTGTTGTCAGCCATTCCATGTCGATACGACCCATCTCCACGACCTTCGATACGAAACCACTTCATCTCCACAACCATCGATACGAAATCGCATCGTCTCCACATTAAGTCTCATCTTAATCGATACGAACCCCAGGAAGAATACCATTGATTTGATCAATTCGAACATGACTCCCACGTCGATTAGGAATCGCCTCTTCCACTCTTTCTTCTCCAACCTGCCAGAAAACGCCATGGCCATCATATCTTCGAGCTAGATCTGGTTTCACCAGTCGCCAGAAGAGAAGATTGGTGGAGAAAGAATGGATCCATAGCAACCTTATCATTTGGATTCGCTGTTGCTTACCTAGAGATTGAGATTCGAACATCTGAAGAGGTAGGTTTGATCGAGTCGAAAGTACGGAGCTGTTATCTCTGTCTGAGTCGATTGCAAGGGGTTAAGAGCAACAGTAAAGGTGAAAAGTAAAAAAGTGAAAATAAGCCAAGTCTTAGGTATTTATATGAAGCCTGGAGGCGAACTGGGTCGATTCGTCTCCCAGTCAATGTAACCGGTCGCAAGCGGTCAAGCGATGGGTCTGTGCAAACGCACTCTTCGAACCCATCAGGCTGTGCATTCATCAAGGTGCAATATTCACCAGATGCCATCGATTCGATACATCCGTTTTGTGAACCATCGATTCACGACAGGTCAGGTTTATCGATACGAACTCGATACTCATGTCTGTTAAAATACATTGATGCGAAAAGTTATCTCGTATCCATCGAAGGACATCGATGCGAAGCAGAATTCACCACAAGTTGCGATCCTCGAATGCGAATCAAAACTTCATGTCCATTAATGACGCCCCGCATCGATTCGAAGGAATACATCCTGACTTCTTACCATGGCGCCATGAGAGAATCATTGCAAAATTCAACAACGACCTAAAACCAATGACGAGTTGCGAGCTTGCGACTTTTCAAAGCACGTCATGTTTTCACAAGACGTACTTTGGGGGGCAAATGTTATCCCACCTTTTGGCAAGGCCAGGACACCAAGGAACTGACTAGAGAACAGGGATAGCTCGCCATGGATATCGCTGAATTTTGTCTGAGTCCAGATAGAGCTACAATTGATAGGACATGACAAGAAAGATCATAGAGGTCAACATCTCAAATTTCGGGTCAATCCGGGTCCACATGCTCAAGCTATGATCGATTCAAATTGAAGGGAGAAGCCCAGATTTCGTATCCATCGCTCTGGGTGGTGTCGTATCCATCACTGAAGCTCTAATTCGAGTCGATCAGGATTCGTATCGATCAACTTCGAATCCATCGAACTACCCAGGTTCGACTCGGTTTCATTCGAATCCATCGAGCTCGTATCGATGGACTTCGTACACATCAGCAGTTGAAGCGCTTCGTATCCATCAGATTCGTATCCCCCAACAGATGGCGTGCCTCACATCCATCAGTCAGTGTTTACTTCGTATCCATCAGATTCGTATCCCCCAACAGATGGCGTGCCTCACATCCATCAGTCAGTGTTTACTTCGTATCCATCAGTCAGTGCTTACTTCGTATCCATCAGACAGTGTCTACTTCGTATCCATCGGAGAACCTTACTTCGCATATGTGCCCAGTGACTTGTTCGTATCCAACGAGTCACCCAACTAGGATGACGTGTTGTCCATCGAAGTAAACGAGGCGAAATATATGGAGTTGAAACGGTCAATGCGGAGTGAAGGCCGGATCAAAGCGAAGCGCGCGCGCCACATCATCTCGAGAACTCGTGCAGTCATCGACACGAAGGGATGGAGTCGGAATCATGGAGACGAGCCAGACAGCCTTCGAGAAATCTCACTTCGTATCGACCATATCTCATGATCTACTGATCCAAATCCAATGAAATTTTCAGGGAAGCTTGCATGCACACTGAAGGATATCCATGCCAAATTTCAGCTCAATTGGACATCATCTTGGTCGATACGAAATGGATTCGTATCGATCGCAGATCGAGGTGAAACTTTCTAGAAACGGTCGCGTGGGTCCCCTCGCGTGCCAGACCAAGTCCCCCGAAGTTTAGGCAAGATCTGAGCCTCCTACGTCTATAAATAGAGCCCCAGAACCAACATAAGAAGGATCTTTTTTCTCTGAAGCGTCCAGACTCTGCCGGATTAAGATTTGCATCCAACCTTTGCCGTCAATTTCAAATTCTAATATGTAATCCGCTGTTGTTTGCTGTAATCGCTTGTAATCATTGAAAGAGCATCAATAAAATCATCAAAACTTCATAGTGGACGTAGGCGTTACGCTGAACCACTCTAAATTGCTTGTCTGTGCATTTTACATTTCTGTTTGTTGGAGTTTTTGTTAGATAACCTCTGTTTTACATTTACAATCTTCACTTTATCTCTTCAAATAACTCTCGAAGAGTGTTGTGCCCATTTTTGGTACAAACAGGTCAGATGTCATCTCTAGAGTTGCATACCCTCCTACCGAATTCTTAACCTAACGGAAGTAACAAGGTATGAGGGTTCTAAACATATGTTTTCTACCAAACACTGAGATATAAATGAATGTGATGCACCGGTATCAAATAGTACCCCAACTGGTATACTATGAATCAAAAATGTACCTTCTATCACAGTCTTTCCCTTCTCAGCAGCAGTTGGTCTAGAAGATGATGGTTCCAAAGCAAAAACATTTCCTTTGTCCACTCTGCCTTGTTCGGGACACTGATAGTCGTAATGTCCAATATGGTCACAGTTGAAGCACTTCACTCCTTTCTTATCTGCAACCTTTTTCCCTTTTCCAATTTGACACTCATGAGCATAATGTCCTTTCTTGTCGCACTTGTAGCAAACTACATCGGCCTTCCCTTTCTTGGCAGCTCCTCTTTTATGAGCTTCTTTCTTCTTAAAGAATTTCCTCTTCTTGCCCTAAGAATCCTGGGTTTCAACCTGCTTGTCGTTCCTAAAAGTAGAAAGCATCTCTTCATTCCTGATTGCAATATCCACTACAACTCTACTTGGATTATGGAGGCGTGGCATAGTCGCCATGGCAATCTCGGGTCTTAACCCTCGAATAAACTTCTCGTTCCTTTTATTGACGGTGTCAATGATAGCATATTTATATCTAGACAACTCATCAAACTTCGTAGCATACTCAATCACCGACATTTCACCATGCACTAAGTCCATGAACTTTCTTAGCAATACTTACTCGGCAACTTCAAACAAGAACCCCTCTTCGAATCTCCTTCGAAACTCTACCCAAGTCAACTCTTCCTCGTGAACTCCCATAGTAATAACATTCCACCAATAAAGTGATGCTTCATGCACCTATCGTGAAGCAAGTCTCCTCTTCTGCTCATCATCTAACCCCAAGTCGGTGAAAATTCTATCACTATGCAATAATAAGTTTTCTACTTCAGTAGCATCCTCTGTTCCCATAAACGGCTTCCCACCAAGATTGGTATAATCCATGCTAAGGTTGGTATAGTTATTGCCAACTAGGGCCACAGGATTAGCTCCTCCACTATTCATAGCATTTCCTCCACTACTCCTGCAGTTGCTCCCGCTTGCATCAGATTGACAAAGAGCTGACACATCATCCCCATATCTACTAGCAGGGTTTCAACATCTACATTGACATTTGCATTTGGATTACCATTTTCCTGTCCACCCGGATTCCTCCTAGTATTGGGTCGAGCATTTCCATTAGTTGTAGTCCTTCCTCCACCTAGATTTCCTCTTCTGTTACCTACTTCCATATCTTCCTTTCTCGTAAATCCGCATACGAGTCTTAGTAATATATAAAAGAATGGTCTAAGAGAGTGGGGAATACGTACTTATATATATATATATATATATGTATATATATATATATAATAAATGCAAGTATGTTACTATAGCGTTAATGTAACGGCCCGCCTTTTCGAACCCTAGAAGTCGACACTAATACATCCACGGTATTCACGTGCCAAACAACTAAGTGCCGGAAAGACGGATTTTTAAGGGAAAGAAAGGAGATAAAAGATAGAAGAAATTAAACAATCACAGAATCTCATAAGGCAACGGACTAACATATGTTAATCAACATAATACTTTACAAAGTTATATCAAAAATGATACATCAGAGTTATAATAATACAAATTCTACCCTAGGACAGTTATAACAGCTTGTCACTATCCAACTGATAAAATATACATATAAACAGCGAAAATAAGATAATAACTAGCTATCGGTGAAGCCTCCTGCTCCAAACTCCTCCAAGATGCATCCGTGGAAAACCTAAATTACTTAGCTACCCATAAAAATTTGAGCACCCAAGAGTTTTAGGAAAAGAAAATAAAACTCCAGGTCAGACATGGGTCTGATGTGAGTAAACTTCGAACAATCGTATTATTACGTTTAAAAACCCTTTTAAAATTTAAGGTATCTCATAAGACCATGCCGCGCATAAACACAAATGGGTTTTTACCTTATGATAACCAAAACACTTTTTATAGAAAATCCAATGATATTATAATAATGTCTAAGCGCTCAAAATAAATATACGAAAATAGCTGAATTGTTAACATTATTAAATTCTAGCATACTAGGCTCTACAATCAAAAACGTAAAGGCATGTTTTAGAGATTGGATTCCATATTATGATAAGGCACCGGGGTACCACCTATCATGGTACACGTCTAGAAAATGTACCGAGGACCTCGCCGGGATTCCCTACCAACACAAGACCAGCCTACCCTGAATGGATAGTACCGAATATGTCATCACATCGGTTGCTTTGCAACCCCTTTTATTTTAGATCTCACACACAACCAATCCATAAATATGTAGATGTATATAGAAAGGTAATGACACACCCTAACGGAAGCGACCCACTTAGCCTTGCTGCATCTCTCTTGATTTTAGTCATTCCCGATTGATGAGGCTTGAGGCTACGCTTACCTTTTGAATAGCAATCCAACTTGAGATGCTAACACTACCTTCCAAGTAGTAATGTAGTGCCAGCATTCATTTATAAAAGTTATCCAGGATAAGGACAAATCGAAGGCACTACTTCTACTATATCCATTTGGGAATCACCCTCAGGACTAGTAGAAAGTAGCCCTTGCACTTCAGTGCTCTATCTTCAATTCTATGTTCTTTAAGATGTCTTCAGTTTGAAACCCTTGACATGGATCGATGTATTTTTCGGATAACATATCCGATCTCGGTCTTTTCGAAATAGCTTTCGATAATATCCGATAAACTCAACCCCGGTTCTTTAGGAAATAAATAGACAAAGATAAGAACAGAGTTCACCTCCTGACCATTAGTGGATGGATTTCCTTATCATTTATCCGAGAAGAACGAAAAGAGATTTATACGCATGGTATGACATCACTGGGGATGACTGTGCCATATAACTCATGTGTTTCTCCAAGTTATTTCCAAAGTTACATTTGGTCCAGGTTTTGGTAATCGGTTATTTAACTATAAAATAAACAATCATTCAACATTGATTTGATTCCACATGGGATCCACTAAGCCTTTATTAATCAATCTTTCATTAATTAAAATTACTTTATAAACATTCAATCAAAGGTGTTTTACCAAACACTATTCCCAAACCCCTTAGATCCCATTTATACTAAAAAAACATTTATATACTTATCTCAACGGTATAAGTATATTTACCAAACTTTATAAAAGTTTCTTTCTTTTCAAATCCTATATTAAATGGCCAAACAAATTCCATTTAAAACATTACTCCTATAAAATCAATCTACTTATCCTTTATAAAAAGTTTCCTTTTTAAAAGCTCACTTCATATTCCAAATAACTTATGAATTTTCCAAATAAATTTATAACTCACTTTTAAAATTCTCCAAGTTAAATTATAAAACCACTTTACAAATCTCTAAAATAATTTATAAATCATTTCCCTATTTCAAAAGCTTTATTTATAAATCTTCCTAAATAAAAATCCTTTACAAAATATCATTTGCAACTCATCCTTTTAAATCACTTTAAATAAACCTTTTTATTCAGTAATACCCCTTGTTTTTTATTATAAACAAATTATTACTTATAAACACCTTTATAAAAATTTATATAGCTTGAAAAACATTTACAAACTTTAATCTTTTATTTATTAAATAATTGAAGTTAATTCAAAATCATACTTCATAAATTCAAAACGAGGCTTAGTAAATCCAATGGTACTAATTTAAGTTACCATTTAATTTTAATTTTAATTTCCCTTTCAAGTCATTCAATAAAAATAAACATATATGTAATGCAATTTATATCCAAATCAGGAAATAGCATGTCAAAACAAACTAACTGGCATATACATGTCCAAAAACATAATAGCAGGATGGTGATTTATCCTGCTAAATAGATGTCCAAACAATCAAACAATTAACTGATAGTAGAATAGGGATTTGTTATGCTAACACATATCCACATAAACAACAATTATAGTAGAACGGTGATTTATTCTTCTATCAGATATCCACACAATTAAACTATTTACATCATAAGTCATTCTCAGTTATATAGTTCCTTAATGGTATCAACACTTGAATCCCTTATATTCGAAATCATCTTTGACAAGAAGTTCCCTTTAAAACAATTTGATTCTTGGAAAACTAGGATTAAAGAAACATAAAATTCCATTTTAAAATGATTAGTTACAAGTTAAACTCTTATTAAATCATAATTAATCTTTATTAAATTGAACTTAATTTAATTATCAATTAGTAAATAATTAAACCTTTAACAAATAATTTATTTATAAATTAAACCCCTAATTAATCCTTTATTAATTATTAAATACAAATTTAAAACCTTTATTAATAATTAAAAATTAATTAATCTTAATTAATTAATTAATCTTTTAATTAAAAGTTAAATAATAAATTACACCTTTAATAAACAATTACTTTAAAATTAAACCTTAATTAATTTAAAATTAAACACATGGTTAATAGTTAATAAATAATTAGCCCTATATTTGATTAGTAATTAATTAAAAGTAAATCCTATACTTAACTTATAATTAATTAAAAATTAATCATACTTAATAACTGATTAATTGAAATTAATCTTATCTTTTAAAAGGTAAATTAGTAACTAATCTTCACTTAATTAAAGTTCATAAACCTTATTAACACTTAATTAATTAATTATTAATTATTGAATCCTTAATTAACTTTTAAAACATTATTATTAGGCTTATAAAACATTTACAAAACAATTTAAAGTATGAAACTTAAATTTAAAAAATTCGGATTTTTAAAGCAAAACTGCATTCATAACGACTATCGTTACGGACACCATAACCTGAAAATGTTTTGACTTTCCTTATTGAACCTCAACACTTAAATACTTACCAACCTATCATAAATGTAGCATAAGAGTTTGCATAAGAAAACAAAGTTGAAAACTTTGAGATGATTTTCAATTTCCTTTAAACTAAACACTATTTTTCCACAAAGAAACCCAATCATCAATACCATATCAAAGTATTCACTTCCTTAGCATGACATTACATACACATGCCTAAACATCCTTAAACATATCACCATCATAGACAAACCCAAAAATCACATCTTTATAATGAAACACAACGCTTTAGCTTTTGATTCACAAGTCAATATCTAAACCGCAACTAGCAACATATACTATATTTGTTACCCGACTACTTGGCCCGGCTACGAGGCGATAGTTGTAGAGGCTATGGTTGAACATAGACAAGATTCAATCCAGGAAGGGATGGAAAGTGAAAAAGATCGGTGTAACCCGTTTGGATCGGCCAGTGTATGTGGTTCGGTATTCAATTGGTGGATCAGTAAAGGTAGTTCGGCCTTGTTGGAATAGTATCGTGTAGAGCTCGGACTCGGTGGCTCGGCATGTGTTGTTCGGCCTCAGTGGTTCAACATGTATCATTCTGACCCGGTGGTTCGGCGTGTTTCATTCGGCCTTGTTGGATCGGCATGTGTCGTTCGGCACGTATGGGTCGGCAGCTTGGGTTTAGTCATAGGGGGTCGGTATACATGGATCGGTGAACATGAGTTGCCTAATATGGGCTGAAGTATCTTGGTCATGGGCCAGCATAGGGGAACCAGCCTGTCTTCATCTATATATAGAGGGGCAGGGGTCCAGTTGAGAGGGATCTTTTTTGGGGAGAACTCCAGGGATACTATGCCATTTTCTATACTCACTTCTTTTCTGTTCAAACTTGTATTCAATTTGTTTGTTTACGGATTATATCTGTACTCAAGTGATTGGAAAAGTAATAAAGATTATATTCAAAATGGATGTAGGCAATTACGCCGAACCACTATAAATCTGGTTTTCTCATTTTTGTTGTTCTTTTTGCATTCAACTGTGTTATTTATCTATTTTAATTTACTTTCTTCATTAATCTCTCTACACAATTCTATTCAAGGGTGTTAGTGACCAATTTTGGTGCTAACATTTTGGAGTTTTCACTGAGAAAGTCCATTCTCAGGCTGTTAGGATCTGCTTTGTAATACTAGATTGAGGAAATCCCCCGAAGGAGATCCAAGTTCATTCTCAAGAGTTCATAGATTCTACTCAAAGTTCCTATGGATAACTCTAAGATGACGAGACCACGTACCAGATCTTCCTCCCACAACGCCGACGCTAATGAGACCGCTAGCGTCCAACATGTAAGACCCAGCAATAAGCAAGCTAATGCCTGTGTAGAGCCCGCCATCATCACAAACCAAGCGGAAGCTATCACCAGGGCATAGTTCAATGAGCCGATGAGGGAGCTCGTGAAAACCAAGAGACAACTTAACGAGCAGATTCAAGCAAACGCCAACCTGATGACCCAGATCGCTCAGTAGCAGCGTCAAAATACTGGAGGAAACCCTGCTTCCTACTCACCATCCAACAGCTCTGCTTCATCAGATGAACGCCCCAGGCGTAGATGCTGTAGGATTGAAACAACACAAACTGGTGCAACAGAGCAATTAGTGATGAGTCGCCAAGGACAAACCAACAGAAATGATCCGGATTCCTTAGTTGGAACCGTGGCTCCTCAACTGCACCTGGGGAGTCATACCCAACCTGGAGTGAGAAACTTAGGATCTGGAGCACGCTTGGGAGCTGGCCAACCACCTCACCAGGATCGTAATGAAGCGGGTCCTTAGGATGCACACCTAGGTGATCCCCTACTGAGGATGCACCAGCCGGAGCAATCGCACAGGACAAATACCGACTTGGAAACCCCCATTCAAACTCTGGATTTATCTGCCATGGTCAGGAAGCTTCTGAGGGAGAATCAGGGCTTGACTAATGACGATTGGGGTGTATCAAGGAGTCATACTCCGTTTACAGATAACATTCTACAAGCTGAGTACCCCTGAAAGTTCAGCATGCCAACTATTCCAGCTTATGAAGGGAAGGCCGACCCTCGACAACACATAATGAGATACGAGTGGATGATAGACTCGGCTAGGGCAAACGATGCAACAAAATGTTGATGCTTCCCAATAACCCTATCTGGAATCGCTACCATGTGGTTCACCAGACTTCCCTCATGATCGATCTCTAGGTTTGATGAGTTAGCGATGAAGTTCGTAGAGCAGTTTAGGATCCATGCTACTCGCCCAAAAGACGTGATGTCGTTATCTAGTGTGATTCAGGCTCCTGGTGAGTCGTTGAAGGACTATTTACAGAGATTCCACGTGGCTGCTACCGAAGTTAGTATCCGAATGACCACGCCATTCTTATGGTCGTCATGCGAGGAGTGGATCCGGAGTCTGAGTTTGGTGACTAGCTAGCAAGCAAACCACCGACTACCCTGGAACGTTTTATTCAAAGGCAAACCAATTCATGAGAAAGGAAGAGGCCAGGTAGTCAAGACAGAGCAGTGCGCCAGGACCCAGTAAGGAAGCGGTGTAAAGCAACATTGCGGTAAAGCAATCTGGCGAGAACTCTGGTAAAGTCAATGTTCAAAATAAGCAGGAGCAGTCAAAAGGAACTTGAGGAGGGAATTTCGGATGGAAGAGGGAAGTAGGAAAGTGGAAACCAAGAATCCCGACCTATAATGAATATACGCCCCTGAACACATCTTTGGAGAATATTTATCTATCAACTTGTAATACTTTTCAATATCGAAAGCCGCGCCCAAAGAATCGACTGAGAAACAGAAGCAGACCGGGAAGTATTGTTGATTTCACGAGATCTATGGGCACAATGTTGAAGAGTGCAGACACCTCCATAATGCTATAGAAAAGTTGATTCGCCAGAAGAAGTTGCAGCAGTTTGTTAAGAATCCGCAGGAAGGCGGACAGGGGGCATCCGACCCCAATCACGAGCAAGCTTCACACCGACCTGAGTAGCCCGCTCGGACTGGAGGAAGGCTGGTCATAAACATGATAATCGGTGGGCCTCATCCTACAGACAAGAGTTAGCAAGAAATGGAACGCTATGCTAGTTCCTTGAAGCATGCGGGCTTCGAGTGCTGCTCGAACATAGAAGACGGGACTCCGGCGAAACAATAGCGAATGATGACCGATGATATAGTATTCAAGATTAGGAATGCCGATCAGGTGAAGGCACCTACCATTGAGCCGATGGTTATCTCAGCTACGATCGGACCGGCGCTTGTGAGAAGAATACTAATTGATTGTGGGAGTTCTATTAATATTATCTTCAAGAAGGCGTATAACCAAATGAAGATGGAGGCGAAGGATCTGAAACCATTTAAAGCCCACATTCACGGCTTTAATGGTGTAGTTACTGATGCAATAGGTTTTATCGAATTCCCAGTTAAACTAGGAGAAGGTGAATGCAGGAGGGTATGGATCCTATCGTTCATTATTTTGGATGTTGATTCCCCGTATAATGTTTTTCTAGGCCGACCGACCCTTGAGGAGTTTAGGGCAGCTTTGGCCCCGTAGTGTTTGACCTTGAAATTTCCAACAAACAATGGAGTTGGTGTAGTGCATGGCGATTAAGTGACTGGTCGTGCTTGTTATATGGATGAGATGAGAGAGCCTAGCGAAGAGAGAAGGGAAAGGATGTGGACAAGCCTGTCTGCATCTATGTTGTTGAAAATTGACAAATAGCGCCTGAGCCTTGGCTTGGGCAACACAGTTGGATCTATAGAGATATAGATCTGAGAGATGACGATGAAGAACCCAAGGAGGCCAAGGCGGCGCTGGCTGAACTGACGATTGACATTCCAGTCAGCCATGATGACCCGTCACGGGTGCTTAAGATTGGATCACAGCTCAACCCCTCGATGATAGAGGATCTTACTGATTTCCTCCGAGCGAATCTCGATGTTTTTACTTTGACCCATTCTATTTTGTATGGGATTTCTCCCACCATCGCAAGTCATATGTTGAACATTGACCCGAAGTATGTGTCAGTGAAACAAAATAGGAGAGGCATGGACCCAGAGATGTCCGCTGCTCTCGAATAGGTGGTGGATAACCTCAAAGCCAATGGGTTCATCCGCGACGCCATTTATCCTGAATGGATATCTAATCCCGTACTGGTGAGGAAGGCAAACGGGAAGTGGAGGACTTGTGTTGATTACTCAGACCTGAACAAGGCATGCCCTAAGGATAGTTTTCCATTGCCCAGAATTGATTAGTTGGTCGACTCGATAGTAGGACACGAGTTGTTGTCATTTATGGATGCGTATTTGGGATACAATCAAATCTCAATGAACATTCCGGATCAGGAGCATGCCAGTTTTGTCACAGACGTTGGATTGTACTGTTATGTAGTGATGCCTTTCGGGTTGAAGAACGCAGGAGCAACATATCATTGTTTGGTGAATCAGATGTTTAAAGACCAGATTGGTAGAACGATGGAAGTTTTTGTGGATGATATGCTCGTGAAGTCACGACAGTCAAACTACCACATTCGAGACGTAGCAGAGATGTTTGATATACCCAAATTTTACGGAATGAAAATCAATCCATTGAAATGTTCCTTTGGCGTTGCGTCGGGGAAGTTTTTAGGTTTCATTGTCAATGCACGAGGAATCGAAGCGAACCCAGAAAAGGTTCAAGCTATTCGAGACATACAAGCACCCAGAACTATAAAGCAAGTACAAAGCCTGAATGGGAAAGTCGCTGCGTTGAGTCGATTTATATCCAGAGCAACCGACAAGTGTATTCCTTTCTTTGATGTGATAAGGAAAGGGAAAATAAATTTTGAATGGACGTCGGATTGTGAGGACACGTTCCGAGCTCTGGTGAGTCACTTGGAGGGGCCTTATGTTATGTCAAAGCCCACAGACCATGAGGAGTTGTATGTTTACTTGGTCGTATCCCAGTATGCCATCAGTGCAGCTTTGATTCGTGAGGAGGACCGAATCCAAAAGCCAGTGTACTATGTTAACAAGCGTTTAACGGGGGCAAAGAGAAATTATCCCAAGATTGAGAAGCTGGCTTACTGTTTGGTGATCGCATCACGCAAGCTCCACCCATATTTCCAAGCACATCCGGTCGGTATCTATACCGATCAACCATTGCGGCAGGTGCTCCAACAACCAGAGACTTATGGAAGGTTACTCAATTGGAACATTGAGCTAAGTCAGTTCGACATCACCTACCTACCACAGAGGGCTATCCAGGGACAAGCGCTAGCAGATTTCATTGCAGAGTTCGCTATATCAGACGAGCCAAGTGGAATTGATGTGGTTCTGGCTGTTTGATGGAAGCTATATACCGATGGGGCATCCAACGACCATTGTTCTGGGGCTGGTGTTATTCTTGTAACTCCTGAGAACCAATTGATTTCTCATGCTTTGAAACTTAATTTCCCCACTACGAACAATGAAGCTAAGAATGAAGCATTGATCGCTGGACTGAAGCTTACCAAAAAACTTGGAGTGAAATCGATTGAAATATTTTGTGACTCATAGTTGGTGGTGTACCAAGTACGGGGAGACTATCAGGTAAAGGGACAAAGGCTTGCCCCATACCTCGCTCGGGTTGAAGAATTGTTGGCGGACCTCGAATACTACGATATTTCGCACATTCCACGCGAACAAAATGGGGAAGTCGATTCCTTGGAAAAATTTGCAAGCACTGGTAATGCACAGCGGATGGTCTTGGTTCCCGTTGAAACTTTACATGCCCCGAGTATAAATGAGATGGAGGTAGATTTTGTGGCAGAGACGGAAACTGAAAGGGAGTCATGGATGACCCCATTCAAAGAATACTTGCTACACGGAACCTTGCCCGAGAGAAAGAATAAGAGACGACAAGTTGTTCGCAAGGCCACATGGTATATAATGCAGGATGGAATAATGTATCAGATGGGATTCTCCATTCCCTTGCTTAGGTGCATCGCCTACGATGAGATAAAGCGGGTTTTAAGAGAAGTCCATGAAGGAGAATGTAGCGACCATACTGGGGTGCAGACACTAGCCAAAAAGATACTCGGCTATGGATACTATTGGCCGACCGTGAATCGGGACGCCACAGACTATGTAGGGAGATGCGACAAATGTCAAAAGTACGCAAAGATAACAAGAGCGCCACCAACGGAACTCACACAAATGGTTAGTCCATGGTCGTTTGCGATATGGGGGATCGATATAATCGGCTCCTTGTTAATCTCCAAAGGTGGTGCGAAATACACAATTGTCACGGTTGATTACTTCACCAAATGGGCAGAAGCGGAGCCATTAGCTACGATCACCACCAAAAAGGTTGTTAACTTTGTTGTGCGAAACATTATATGCCGCTTTGGTCTCCCACGAACTATTATTACTGACAATGGAACTCAATTTGAGAGTAGAGATTGCAAAGAGTTCTGTCAAAAATATTGCATTGAGAAAAGGTTTGTCCCACCAAAAAGGCAAGTTGAAGCTGTAAATAAGATAATGAAGTCCATCTTGAAAAAACGTTTGGAGAAGGCTAGAGGCAAATGGTGGACGAGCTTCCAACGACACTCTGGGCATACAAAACAACCCACAAGTCCATGACTGGCCATACTCCTTTCGCCTTGGCATACGGCAATGAAGTAGTTATACCCGTGGAACTTGAAGTTCCTTCTCACCGGGTGATTCATTATGATCCTAGAACGAACCGAGATCTTTTACTGGAGTCGTTGGACTTTGTCGATGAGAAGCGTGAAGAAGCTGATTTAAAGGCGGCCGCATATCGGCACCAAGTCGCCCGATATTATAATGAAAAAGTTCGACCAAGAGCTTTCGATGTGGGCGACCTTGTTTTGAAATGAGTTTTTCCAGTCCCATCACATATTAATCCAACATGGGAAGGTCCATATGTCATCGAATGGAGGCTTGGAGAAGGAACCTTCAAGCTAGCGATTGTTGATGGCGTGACACTCCCCAGAGCATGGAATAGCGAGCATTTGCGCCATTATTATACTTAGTTTATTTCTTTTGCATTTTAGTAGCAATTGTTTCCATCATATTTTTCTTTTGTTGTTCTCTGTTTCCAACATGTAATAAGACAATTTAGTTTGTGCCTATTTTCTACAATTAATAAAGGCTTGAAGCTGTTTTTCTAGGAACTATTGTTGTTCCGTGTTTTATAATTTCATGACAAAATTAATTTGCATTAATCTGTATGGCGTATGAACGCACACACAAAACTAAAAGTCGACCAGCTACGTATTCAAAAATCTCTAAGTCACTGAAGCGGACTAGAGTACTCTGAGTCCCCAGAGCGTGGACTAGAGTATAAACGACTCAAAAATCTCTAAGTCCCTTAAGCGGACTAGAGTACTCTAAGTCCCTAGAGCATGGACTAGAGTATAAACGACTCAAAAATCTCTAAGTTCCCAGAGTGCGGATTGGAGTACTCTAAGTCCCCAGAGCGTGGACTAGAGTATAAACGATTCAAAAATCTCTAAGTCCCTGAAGTGGACTAGAGTACTCTGAGTCCCCAGAGCGTGGACTAAAGTATAAACGAATCAAGAATCTCTAGGTCCCTAGAGTGCGGACTAGAGTACTCATTACTCTGAGTCCCCATAGTGCGGACTGGAGTATAAACAGTTTGAAAAAATTCTTAAGTCCTAGAATGTGGACAGAAGTACTCTAAGTCCTTTGAAGGCGGACTGGAGTTTAAATGACCCGCAAGACTTTGAATTTCAATTTCAGACTAAATTATAAGTTATGCGACGAGAATCTGTGAATGCAAAGAAACAAAATTTTATTTACTTCTCAAAAAATTTCCTTACAACTTCTTCGAAAGTTCGGAGGCCAAGTCTATATACAACGACTACTGATGAAAGAAAGGAAAAAAGGAAAGGAAAGCAACTACATGATTTTCAACTATTTGAGCTAAGCAAAATGTTGAAAGGCGACGGCTACTTCTTTGGTTTTCTTTCCCTTTTCGGCTTTTCCAAAGTCTCCTCATCCGAGCGTCTTTTCCTGGACCCTTTGCCTCCCAGCAACGTGGTACCCGAGGAAGAAGGAGAAACTTCCAAGGGTGTGGTCCCACCGGAGAGAATGACCTTCAATAACCTATTTAAGGGATCGTTGAGCTCCACCACCTTGGGTTCTTTCTTAACCATGATTCTCTCTTTCTCCTCCTCCTCAAGTTGCTCCTTCATGCTAAGCTTGGAAGTGTGCTCGGAAGTGCCTGTGATTTCGACAGCGTCATGTTCTTCTACAGGTAAGGGATCTTCAGGTTTATCCTCATCTAGCGCACCGATCACTTGAGCATCGGGACCAGGGGTATCTCTGGTGTGAGGTGCCTCAGCCTCTTTTTCTTCCCGCTCCATGGCAACATCGCTCCTTGGAGTCGGCTCGGGACCAGAGTGACCTATACGAATTCATGAAAAGCAAATGTTATAACATATCAGTTACTCGCCAAAAGCGATGATTTCCTAAACTATAGAAGGTGAAGCTACGTACCAGCTTTCAATTGACTTTCAGTGGTCCTCGGAGTGATTGGGGATAAAATGTGAATGCCAAGTCTGGGCTTCTCCGGGTCATAATCGACATGTTGCTCGGGAGGCCCAAGTGACGAAGTCTCGGCCGGTTGAACGTGAGGAGGAATCTGAGACACAGTGTCGGATGGGCCAGCAATATCTTCCTTAC
Source organism: Allium fistulosum (assembly GCA_030737815.1). Classification (NCBI taxonomy): domain Eukaryota; kingdom Viridiplantae; phylum Streptophyta; class Magnoliopsida; order Asparagales; family Amaryllidaceae; genus Allium; species Allium fistulosum. The sequence goes on along the minus strand of CM060905.1, from coordinate 873,221,599 downwards.
CCTTCGATGATGGGGAGTCTCTTCCAAAGAGGGCTTTTTCCGCAGATAAGTCTGAAGGCTCATTTCCTCGGAGCACTTCCCTCACAAGAGCCTCTGCATCAACCTCTTCAATGCCCAGCTCCACTTTCTTAATTTTTATCAAAGTATCCCATGCTTCAGCTAGCGATTCAAGATAATCATCACCAAAGAAAGATAGGTCGCGGTGCATGAGAACTCTTGCATTGTACTCGACGATGAGCGGGTCAAAGGAACACTTAATCTCTTCTCTACCAGCCTCGGTTGCTTCCTCAATTCGGGAGTCTACCTTTGAAAGTGCTGCCTTTTTGTCTTCTTCTTGAGCTGCATCTTTTAGCGCTTCAATCTTGAGTAGCTCTTTGTCGAGTTTTGTTTTCAAATTCCTTATCTCGACGATTTCATCGTAATATTTTTGTGATTCTTCCTGCGCTGCGATTTTTTCTTTGTTTTCTTAGAAAGCATCTCCTCAAACTCTTTGACCCAACGAGCGAGGACATCTTTCTCTTTTTACATAGAGAATCTTTTTCCAGAGCTAGAGCGCCACTGCGTTGAACTGCCTCGTTTAACTCTTTTTTATGACTGGCCTCTAAGCGTCTGACCGCTTTGGCTATCTCCTTGGCATTCTTTTGGGCAGTCTCGAGTTGAGATTTGTATGAGAGTAGTTCCTTATCCTAGCCCTTTATAATATCTCTGTCATGAATGGCTTCGAGCTTAAGGCGGTCAATCTCGTCCTGGCGCTCGATGGAGACTTCCGAGACTTTTTCCACTAAGTGTACGAATGCGTCATGGGTGAAATACACATCGTTATTGCAAGCAATAGTGCTCTGTTTGACGTGCCCGAGAATAGGATGAATTGCGGGGAGAATTTTTAGTCTGTCGAAACAGATCTTCGGAAATGTAGCTTTGAGCTCGGCTAAGGTGCTCGAGGAGCCAGAATGTTGGTCGCGAGGGACTTCGAACTGGGAGCTTTTTTAGCAGACTTGTCCATACTACACGCCGGAAGATTGGGAGGATCATTTGGATATGAAGAGTGGCCATAGGTCCTCCTTCGAGAAGATGAGGACGACTCTCTAGAATGATAGTCTCTATCTCCGCCTTCGTCCCTATCTCTTCGTTTACCCGATCCTGAGTCTCACCAAAATGATAGAAGATGGAGGATCCTCGGAGACAGTCAATGCCATGTCTGTGCCCCATTTCACCTGTACGTAAGATTAAACGAGAACGAATTAGTAGAAGTCACATGATGAATTGAATTCAGGTGCATGGTGGAGTGTAAGTGTTCGTGTGTGTCCTAGTGCATCCCCCTAACGAACTAGTGTTTTTTGCTTTACTCATCAGAGTTTTCTCTCCCTGATCATGAAGCTGAGAGCCTTCAGCACTCCTCGCAGGCGAGTTAAATCCCATAGCGCCGGGATTATTGAAGTCATAATTCAACAAATCGTCAGGGATGGTCAAGTCGGATAGTCCCTTCAGCAAGCTTTCCATTTTTTAGAAGACGATCCTTTCTCGATAGGGGTTATCGTGACCTTTGAAGTTCCGCCGACTTTTCTCTTTTTCGCCTTATATGCTAAGCTCTTCTTCTTTTTCGAAGGAGGCAGTGGTTGGTCGGCTCTGGGTGCATTATCTATTGGCGCTTGTCCGGAACTTATATTCTCATCAGTCGCCACCAGCACCTCAGTTTCTTTAATCTCGCCTTCCTCGGTAGTATCGGGAGCCTGTTCGGTAGGGGGCACCGAAGGACCAGCTTGTTCTTTACTCGCTTCCACGGTCGTTCTTGCAATTGTGGTGCCACTTGAAAGGCTAGTCCTGCGACCCTCTTCAATTAGTCTGAAGCTCGAAAGCAGTTCATTGGTAACTATCGATTTGATGTCCCGATCTTCCACAGAGGTAGCTCGAATAGCCTCAACTACCATAGAGTACCTGGAGCCTTCGGGTCATGGGCGAATACCTGTAAGGATTAAAAGAAGATCAGACTTTAGAAAGATGCGCCTTAAGTCTTAGAATGAAGAGTGAGATAAGGATGAGACTTACGTCCTTCCAGCCATCTTCTCGCAAAGATGGGAGGACAACGTACGTAGAACCACTCCTGTTTGAACTGAGAAAGCTTGTTCCACGTGCCCATTAGAACTTGACATTTGGGGTATGGCTCGAGAAATATGTAGGATGGACTATCAGTACGTCGCTGGAAGCGGTAGATGTAGCGGATGTCCTCAGGAGTTGGAGGTCTGAATAGGAAGCTCATGAAGAGAATGTATGTACCGTGAATAAATGCTTGGCTATTAGGGTGTAGTTGTGCAGGAGCAATCCCTATATATTGTAACACTTTACGGATAAATGAATTGAAGGGTGGCACGCTTTCGGCCCAACACATGAATTAGTTGCAAGAAGTGTATCAGCTGGGGGCAAGTGGGGCTAATCTTGAGCTGACGGAACCAAGACGTCGTCAAAAGGGATTTCATGGATATAGCACAATCGACGGAGAGCGGCTTCGTCGATTTTAGAGGCCTACGAATCAACGGGGTTATCTAAAATGACAGCTCCGTCTACGGCATCAGGGGCCGGACCGATAACCTCAGCAGGGAGAACTGGAATGTCGGGAATGGGGGCGAATGACGGACTTGACATCCCCACTGCCTCTTGCCGGAAACTTGGTCCAGGCTTGTTAGAAAAAGTGGTGGAGCTTGACTTCTTAGACATCTCCAAAAAGCGTTGATGTGAATAGATACATGTTTAAGCTATAATTGAAATATAATCGACATCAGAATATAACAACAAAATATTCCCCCATGTGGTGTGTGAACTAGTGCGATGATTCAAGCAAGAGTACAGAGAAATTAAAGTTCTAAAGTCTAATATAGCGAGATGGAGCTTTAATTTATCATCTTTGGAGACCGTCATCACTGACCGTCACTAAAGTTTATCCTATAATCGGTAGCAGAAATCCTGAGATCAAACATCGGCATCATATATTGTAAAGGTTGTTACTTGCTTTTGTTGGGTTAAATTTGTGTTTACGATTGTTAAAACTATGGAATCGTTTGTCTGAATTAGGTTCATGTGTTCATATGCTTTGGTTCTTGTCGTTGTCCATTGTTTTATGCTCATGCGTGGGAATGTGTGGTCTTGATATATGCTATGTTCAAGATGAGGTGATCCTAATTTCCAATGCCGACCCCAACACCCAATAACGGTCGTCTCTCTAAACCTAAATACCGAGCCACACTGTCTCACTCGGTACCGACCCACTCTCCTATAGACTACCGAACGCCTCTCTAGACCGTAACCACCGATCCACTCACTCCCTCAAAACAACCAATCCACACGCTCTCTATCTCTCTCTCTCTAATTATCGACTCACTCCTCTAGGCTCCTACCGACCCGTAACATCTCACAAGATGCCGAACCACACTCTCGTTCTCTCAAAATGACCGACCCGTATTTACTCATGGATCACAGAACCAGTTCACTATGAGGGCACCACCGACCGACCCACTTCGTTACGAGATTCCTACTGACCTACCTTGCTACCGTAGCCTTACTGAACACCTCTCTTTCACCGAACGACAAACTCCCTTCTCCTCCTAAGTACTGACCTAGGAATTGTAATAACTATAGCTACTGCTCTTAGGCAACTTATGCTATCATCCATCGAGGCCATGTCGAGGCCCTAATCTAAAGCCCACTCCTACTCCTAACTCATCTCTTTCTCTCTTCTCCACCATCATCTATCGATTCCTATCGAAAAGGCCATTCGCCCGAACGTTGAAACCTCACATGAAACTCTGGTTTGAGAAGGAAACTCATACCTTTATGACAAAATTTAAGGCTTGTGGAGACTGAGAAGTTTTGGAGCGGGGGTCAAACAGATATTTAGCGATGGGAGTTGCAAAGTAGGCATCTTGATTCGGGAGGAGGAAGGGAGGATTGAGTAGTAGCTGGAGAGGGGAAGTAAGTCAGAAGGTTTTGTAAAAATGTAGTTAAAGTGAAAGGGAGAAGAAGGAGTGAGCTTTTATATGTGGTGAAGGGAAGACTAATGGGCGATATCCTGTGGAACCGGTCAACATGTTTTGGTGGGTGAGTGAAGAAAAGGGTCGTTCGTTGCTAGGCAAGCCAACCATGTGGGTCAGTATTGATGTGCTCTTAAAATGAGTGATCCTCACATGGAGGAGAGCACTCATATAATTTTATTCTACACTATTAAGGTGCTGCCAACAAGCCTGGCAGATAGCAATACACCCCATACATAAGTAAACAATAAAAAAATAAACCCCCCCAAAAAAACCTAAAACTACTAAAGAAAAGAAAAAAAACCCAAAATAAAAAATTTTAAAAACTAAAAAAAACAAATTTCAAATCTCCCGTGACCGTCGAAAACTGCTACTCCAGTATCAACTCCTGTAACTGCTAAGATAGACTAGACAAAAATGTAAAACAAAACCACAAATATATACACATATATAAATATGTGTGTGTATATATATATATATATATCTTTTATATACACAAAAAAATACAAAGCGGGTATTAATTAACTAAACATAAACTAAAAGAACAGCCTATAGTTTCACTATAACATGTTGCTAAGTTAGCTACCATCCAAAACTAATAAACTGAGCCTATTATACAATTCCAACGAACCAATAGCAAGATATACCGAAACATTATAAAAACTAACTGATACACATATAAAAACTGTTAATTAACTATTGAAAAACTGAAAAAACTTAAGTAATAATAAGCATCAAGATATTAACCGTTAGATATACAATAGAGACAAACACAAAACAATTAAGTAATAGAACAGAACATTGAACAATAAAAATAAGAATCCCATTTTATCCCTGAACCTCGGCCAAAATAGAAAACAAAAGTTTTAATTAAACTGTATATAAACAACACAATATATTAATGACTCAGATAATAGACTGACTATACAACCGTGACCATAACACAATATCAAAACAGATTATAACTATTGAAGGTTGGAATATCAAGGCAATAGGAAACACAATGTACTGGATTAACTATACAATAGATACACAGTAGAGAACAATAAATTCAACAAACAAATAGTAAATTAACAAAAGTAATACCACTTACGGTATAACCCTGATCCACAGTCGAAGTATAAAACATACATTATATCTAACTGCATGTATAAAACAATGATTAGTGTCAATACTTATAGTATGCTCAATATACAGTATCAGTAAGAAACCCTCAGAATATATTTGGAACTTAATATATTATCAAATGCGGGCAATATACAGAACACTAAAGAGCAGGACAGACTCCAAATATATCAGGCACGACAACTATTAACAGATGAACCTAGACTTTATATGAAGCAAGCATAAAACCAATCCATCAAGCCAAATATCCTAATTAAATATATACATTGAAAATATACAAAAGGATAATAAAGTACTACTAATCCAATTTGTAGCATTATAGGAAAGCAGAAAAACTGAACTGCTATCCCAATTTATAAAAAATTTATCCAATATAGAAAACAACAACATTGTAGAAATACACTTAAAATATATTAGATGAACAAAAATCTACTATTTTCCTTAATATGAAGATTTATTACCAAAAACAACAGCTGAATATAATTATTAATCCTAACAGCTTTTATCATAACTTTTATTAATCCATTTATATAACTATTAGTTTTCCTAATTTTTTATGGAATGATACTATATAAGAAAAACCAGAATACTACAATTTTTTAAAAATAAAAAATAAGAAATAATATTAACTATCAGATTCTTAAGATACAAATAAATGAAAAACCAAACCTATTATGTGTAACAATAATACACTAATAAAAATTAAAAAAATTCAAGCTAATAAAAATTATAAACCATTAAAAAGAAGACTTTAAAAACCACAAATTGAGATCCTTAAATTTTTAAATTTACAAGACTGAGTGAATTTGTTGCATTCTACGATAATTCTTCAAATATATAAACATATATTTATATTTCATAAGTTAAAAAACTACAAAATATCTTAGGAAAGAAAAAAACAAGACCAATATATGTAGAGGGTAAATAACAGTTTATATTTAGTTAATATTCTAATAAAGGCACGTAATTAAAGGAATTCCTTAGATGAATGTCTAGAAAATCAAAATTCAGACTTATGATGTTGTTACAATTATAATAAATAGTTTTCCTAAAAGAATCTAAATGATATTTTGTTTTTCTAAGATAATTTTTAAAATTAATATTTTTATTCAAATTATAACTAGGATTGGAGATCAAGTTAAAACAAAATATGGAAATAGCATATATTACATGATCCAAATTTGAATTAGAATTATTATATATACGTTGATTCCTATCAAACCAAATATACCAACATATAATGGTGAAAATAGTATCTAGTAAATATCTATTTGAACCCCGATAAAGAAATCTAATATTGTTCCAATATGTCTCACAAGTAATATAAGTAGAATTTATATTAAAATTGAAAAGACTTAAAGTTTTAACAAGAGTATATTTAGTGTTATTACAATTAAAATATAAATGTAAAATATCCTCTTTTCCATTATTACAAAAATAACATTCTTTATTATTAAAAATATTTTTCTTTTTTAACAATTCAATAGTATTCAATTTTTTATGTAAAAATATCCACATATTCACTTTGGCATTGGATGGAGCATTAGCTTTCCAAATGTATCTAAATATGTTCATTTTAATTCCTGAAAAATTAATAAATTTGTAAAAAGAATTGGGTGTGTATTTTTTACAACTATCCCAACACCATATAATAATATCTTTCTCATTATCTGTATTATAATATTCTAATTTAGCACATAATATTGCAAATTGAACAAAGGAAATACCAGTTAATGTACGGTTAAAATTAAACTCCCAAGGAAAATTTAAATCAGGCCTATAAATATCAAAAATTTGAACGAATTTAAAATTACAAATTTCATATAACTCTTCAAATTCCACTTTAAGAGGAATATTCGATAACCAACAATCATGCCAAAATGAGGTATTATTACCAGAATGTACTATATTATTAATTCCTAGCTTATATATGTTAAAATTCGATATTACTGATTTCCAAAAATGAGATATTTTATTATAATTACTAATACACAAATTAGCCAAATTAAAAGTACCACCATACCATTGTTTCGAAATTAATTCTTTCCATAAAGAGGTTTCATTATTATCTCTAAATTTCCATAACCATTTTCCTAGAAGAGAAATATTTAAATTATGAAAATTTATAATCCCCAAACCACCATCATTTTTAGATTTACAGACCATTTCCCAGTTTACAAGACATTCAATGCTACTATTGGAAGTGATACCACTCCATAAAAAATCTCTTCTCAATTTATCGATTTTATCTATTACCCAATTAGGAAAACAATAAAACGACATCCAGTATATGGGTAATGCAGATAAAACTGAATTAATAAGAACAATTCCACCCGCTCTGGATAGGAATTTACTATTCCAATTAGAAAGTTTGTTATTAACTTTATCAATAATGGTATTCCAACCATCATGTTTAAGCTTTTGTGGTCTAATTAAGAAGCCTAAATATTCAATAGGAAATTTCATTGTATTACAATTTAAAGTAAGTGCAATATGCTTTTCTAAATTATCTATATCATTTAATACTAAAACAACACTTTTGTCGAAATTAATCTTTAAACCCGAAAGAAGTTCAAAACTGTATAAAATAAATTTAAGTGCAATAATATCTTTAGGTAAATGGGATGTAAAAATCAAGGTATCATTAGCAAATTGTAATAAAGAAAGACCTTTATCTAAAATTTCATCGCCAATACAACCTAAAATTCTATTTTTGGCAGCTAATTTAATGACTCTAGAAAAAACATCAGCAGCTAAATTAAAAGGAAGAGGCGAAAGGGGATCCCCTTGTCTTAGACCACGTGTAGACTGTATTTTATCACCTAAAATTCCATTCACCATAATACTAGAATTACCCGTAGATAACAATGACATAATCCAATTAATCCATCTATTACTAAAACCCCTAGCTATTAAAACCTCTTTAAGGAAACACCAATCAACCATATCAAAGGCTTTAGCGAAATCCAATTTTAGAAGAGAACAAGTAATATTATTTTTACAACAGTAATTAATATATTCCTAAACTATCGCTATACCATCTGTAATATTCCTACCCTTTATAAAAGCTGTTTGAGAACTGTCAATTAATTCATTCATTTTAGTATTTAATCTATTAGCTAAAACTTTAGAGATAATTTTAAAAGAACAATTTAATAAAGAAATAGGACGGAAATCTTTTAATTGGTTAGCACCTAATTTTTTGTGAAGAAGAATCACATTTGCGAAATTGAATCTACCAGTCTGCAAAGAGCCTAAATAGAACTCATTAAACATTTTAATAACATCATCTTTTAGAATATTCCAAAAAATATCATAAAATAAGATGGGAAAACCATCCGGTCTAGGAGCTTTGTCTTTCGGCATGTCTTTAATAGCCCTTATAATTTCTTCTTCATTAAAAGGATCATCTAAACCTGTTAAGTCAACTTTAGAATCTTCATTGTAAAGCAAATCCCAATTAACTTTAATCCTAAGTCTACAAGTTGTACCAAAGATGTTTCTATAATAATTAGTAAATTCCTTATTAAGTTCTACTTGGTCTGAAATTTCAACATCATTAATAAAAATGGAATTAATGGAATTACTTCGTTTTCTACCATTGGCTATTTTATGAAAAAATTTAGTATTTAAGTCTCCTTCATCCATCCAATGAATCCTAGACCTTTGCTTCCACATTATTTCTTCTTGAACAATAATTTTGTTTAGTTCCTCTTTTAAATTATAAAGAACATTTTTTTCCGGAATATTTAAAATTCTTATTTCTTCAATTTTATTTAATTTAAGAATATCATTCATTTTTTTTCTTTTTTGCTTCTAATATTACCAAAAACATCTTTATTCCATTTTTTAAGAAAAAATCTTAATTCTCTAATTTTTCTAACCCAAACTTTAGCAGCATTCTTTGGAAATTTAGAATTATAATTATTCATAGAAAACCATTTATTGGCCACAATATCTTTAAAATTATTCTCCCATAACCACATCTTCTCAAATCTAAAAATTTTATTACTAATATTCACATTAGAACAGAATAAAACAATTGGGAAATGGTCCGAAAAAATATATGGAAGCCCAACAACTTTACAGGATGGAAATTTATCCTCGACTTCATCGCTAATAAAGAATCTGTCAAGCAATGCCATAGAAGATACATCTCTATTATTCGACCAAGTAAACTGCCTATTATTCAATTTTTTTTTTTGAATTTGTTCAGGGGGGAAACCGACCGGAGTCGTAAAACCCCCCCTAGTGCACCTAGCCTGGTCCGCGAGCACCACATAAGTGGCTGATCTGAGCATATGCACATGGTAAGCTCTGGTAGTAGGGCAGTCCGGGAATCGAACCTGCGACCTCATTAACAGGAGGCAGGTGTCTCAACCACTGGGCCGCTACTGCCTATTATTCAATTTTATTTCAATAAAATTATTAATTTACGATTAATAATAAATCTATCAAATTCTTCCATGGCCTCTAAATCCCCTTCTTTAGGGGATCTCTCACCTAAAAATCTAGTAACATTAAAATCGCCTCCCATAATCCAAGGACCGAGAGCCAATGTCCTAAAATCTAACCACTTCGACCAAAGCACCCTACGATCTATTTTAGAATTTGGCCCATAAACATTAGAAATGTTAAGGATAGAATCATCTTTAATGTCAGAAAAAATTAGATGAATTGAATGTTCTTTAAAAATGGATTGTAGGAGTCTAACACAGTTATCTTTCCAACCTATCATAAGACCTCCTGCACTACCTCTAGCAGGGAGATAAGCCCAATGATCAAAAAAATGTCCTCCAAGGCTTTTAAACATACGATAATCAGGTTTCTCAATTTTTGTTTCTTGAATTAAAACAATATCAATATTATTATCTAAGAAAACAGATTTAATTTTTCTACACTTCTCTAAATTATTTAACCCTCTAACATTCCAACTTATCAATTTCATTTATCTAATGTTCTAACCCGTTCTAATTCTTTATTTTTAATATATTCAATATCTATTTGACTATCATCTAGAATTAGACCTGAATTCTTAGCTAAAAAAACATATCATTTGTAGACAAATTATTTAAAGCACAAGCACAAAATGTACTACCCAAAAAAGAGCTCATACCTGAGCTAGAGCTAGCGGATGCTCTATGATCCATTCTACCAAGCCTCGCACTTCTTCTGATTGTTTTAGTATCTGACCTATTTTTGGAACAAATCCTTTTCTTCTTTTTATTAAGTCTGATACTATCTTCAGAATGAGAAATTGAAAAACTAGGATATAGGACTGTTGTACTCTCAACTGGTTTCAGAATAGTACTGTTGTTAGCTTTATTAGAACCAAATAATCCTCCTGCCCCAGAAATGATATAATCTAACCAGATTTTTAAGTCATTAAACAAGATGATTTGATTTTTAATCACTACTTCTGAACATCTATTAGTCCTGTCATCTTCAACAGATAGCTCTCCATCCAAACAGCTAGATTCAAATTCATCTATAGTTTTACCATTTGTACAATCTATGTTTACTAAATCTCTAGTGTTGCAATTATCATCATAATTCTTTACCTCATTTGAATAAACAACATCACCCTAATCAACCTTTTTCAAAACATCCCCATACAGATTAACAACATTAACTACATTCCCGTTAGCCATACCTTCAATTGAATCCATAACAATATCTTCAGCGGTATTATTTCCCACAACACATTCCATCGCCAAAACTCTCTTACAACTATCCATATCACCAACAAATCTCTGAGACATTCGCGAGTCAACAGTTAAAGTGCCAATATAATCAACAGAAAAAGTATTTGATTCATCAGTATCTTTCAAACAATCAAACATGTTTGTTGTCCTAATCTCAAAAGTCAAAACCCTTCCTGGATTTGGGTTTTCTATAAAGACTGATACCAAACAGATTTTGCAACTTGTTGTTAGAATCATCAGGTATGGACTGCAAATTTGATTTATATTGCATTACTACAGGTTCTAGAAGAAGAGGATCTAATTGGGCCCTCTTATGAGCTTCCAGATCGTTGCGCAAAATTGAAGCATCGTCTTGCACAAATTTATTAACTCCAACAACCCCTTTCGAACCAACAACTTCCGATACCACTTCCAGTTTATCAAAGTTATCTCGATTCAACTTATGAACTTTTGAATCCGGATCTCTATTATCATGATTATCCGAGAAATCAGATTTCTTATGATGACCAATATTAACATAGTTTATCGCATCAAAATGCTTGAAGAGATTTTCTAGTAGATCTATACCTTCCTTTCTTTGAGTCCATAGATGATCTAAAAGAATCCTCTTTAACTTCATACACTTCAATACAAATAAAAAGCCATGATCAAGGTTCGAACTTTTTTCCGATTTCTTCACTGATTTCCAACAATCGAATCTTTTGTGCCCAAACAATCCACACCTAAAGCATCTAATAGGATCTCTACAATCTTTAGCTATATGCGATAAATCTCCACACCTGAAACAAATCTTCCTTCCCTTTCGGAACTCAATCCAATCCCTCTCCCTCTGATTTGTTGCACAATTTTTAAAAGACGGTGAATCCTTTACGACTTGAGCGTACGAACGCTTCTGTGAATCAGCGAAAGACGATTCCATCGGATTGGTAAAAAAAGATTTAAAATAGGGAGGAATGAAATATGGGGGAGAATCATCTGTTACAATAGATTGAGAATAGAAAAATTGTGGCGAAAGATTGAAAGAAAGAGGATTTGAGCAAGAAGAGGAGTGGAAAATAGGCATAAGGACAAACTTTGAAAAAAAATTAGGCTGAAGGACAACAAGTTTCGTTTTTAGGCTGAAGGACAAAATTTGAAAAAAAATTCGGTTGAAGGACAATGCTAAATATAGTTAGCATTTTGTACTATGTAAAATTGAATATAATGCTAGTTATAATAGCATTTTCTATACTGTAAAACTGAATATAATGCTAGTTATAATAGCATTTTCTATACTGTAAAAACTGAATATAATGCTAGTTATAACTAGCATTGTCCTTCAGACTAATTTTCTTTCAAAGTTTGTCGTTCAGCCCAAAATAGAAACTTGTTGTCCTTCAACCTAAATTTTTTCCGAAGTTTGTCCTTGTGCCTAATTCCCGATCCATTCTTTAAACAAAAATAAAATAAAAATATATATAAATATGTGCATGTTTATGTAACAATAATAATAGATAGAAAATAAATACGATAATAATGAAGTAAAATGTGTATACGTGAATGTGTACATCTTTGATGGTAATGGAGGGAGATAATGTGATAGAGGGATGGATATTACCAGATGAATGGGAAAGCATGAGTTTAAGAAACCCACTGTAGTTTGGCCTTCGAGAGGTTGAATACATTTAGCTTTTAAAAAGCTAAGGTAGGAATTCGAGAGCCTCTTTGAGACTAGGCTAGTACGTTCGGACAAAACGAAGCTTCATCAAAGGCCAATGAAGAAAAACAGTCAGTTATCATTTTGAACGAGTTAACCTTTGAAAGCAGAGATTACTCAGTGATTCAAAGCATGTCATGTTGATTCACAAAACGCACTTTGAGGGGCAAATGTTACCCGGCTACTTGGCACAGCTACGAGGCGATAGTTGTAGAGGCTATGGTTGAACATAGATAGGAATCAATCCAAAAGGGGATGGAAAGTGAAAACGATCGGTGTAACTCGTTTGGATCGGCCAGTGTATGTGGTTTGGTATTCAATTGGTGGATCGGTAAAGGTAGTTCAACCTTGTTGGAACAGTATCGTGTAGAGCTCGGACTCGGTGGCTCGGCATGTGTCGTTCGGCCTTGGTGGTTCAACATGTATTGTTCTGACCCGGTGGTTTGACATGTGTCATTCGGCCTTTTTGGATCGGCATGTGTCATTCGGCACGTATGGGTCGGCAGCTTGGGTTCTGTTATAGGGGGTCGGTATACATGGATCGGTGAACACGAGTTGCCTACTGTAGGCCAAAGTATCTTGGTCATGGGCCTCCATAGGGGAACCAGCCTGTCTTCATCTATAAATGAGGGACAGGGGTCAGTTGAGAGGGACCTTTTTTTGGGGAGAACTCCAGGGATACTCTGCCAATTTCTGTACTCACTTCTTTTATGTTCAAACTTGTATTCAAGTTGTTTGTTTACGGATTGTATTTGTACTCAAGTGATTGGAAAAGTAATAAAGATTATATTCAAAGTGGACGTAAGCAATTACGCTGAACCACTATAAATCTGGTGTTCTCGTTTTTGTTGTTCCTTTTGCATTCAACTGTGTTACTTCTCTATTTTAATTTACTTTCTTCATTAATCTCTCTACACAATTCTATTCAAGCGTGTTAGTGACCTATTTTGGTGCTAACAATATTCAAACCATATAATATTCCAACCAAACAACTAACTTATTTTACCAACTAATATTAAATACATATAAAGGTAAAACTTTCCGGAAATTAAAAGAATCTATTCACAAAAAATCTTTTGAAAACTTGATACATTTTGGAATTCGGAAAGCTTGGAAAACCACAAAATCAACTCGAAAATAGGTCAACTTCCCCTCGATTTTTGGACATGTAATTCTCAGATTTTCAAAGAGTAGTCAAAACAAAAGTTTTGTGAAATTATTTTCTCTACAATTTGGAAAAATGAAACACTCAATTTCAGTTATTTTTGAGAAAGATATGGCCAAAATAAGAAGGACCATTTACGAACTTGGATCTCTGAGTCCTAAAACACTTTACAAATAAACGAGATTTTGTCATAGCTAAACAAAAAAATTGAAAAAGTGATAAACACAAAGTTGTAGCTACTGAAATTTGGCATGGTTTGAAAAAAAGAAAATCTCCATTCGAACTGAAATGTTGAAGATATGACCGAAGAAAGAGGATGAAAAATTGAGCAAATGGAAGGCTATTTATAAATAAAAGAAAAAGGAAATTACCTATCTACCCTTGCCTTATACCCACCACTACCTTATTTCCACCTCACCTAGCCTTCACCTCACACCCACACGAGCCTCCAAAGCATCACACCATCATTTCCCATCAAAGCCAACATGTTTTGTACTTAAATATACTTATGTCGGGAAAAGCATCTTTATATTATATAATATATTAACTTTTTATAATAAAATCTTATCTTATATATATATACATACATACTTAAGTGTACATACATGTACATATATGCATTTTCCATGTAAAAATATTTGTAAATTTATGTATGCATGTATACCAAAGTGTCACGACATTTCCGACAACTTTTCGCCGACGAAAATTCGAAAAAACGAATTACGATCACATTTTCTGTTTTTCATCAAACTATATATTTTTTTAAACTAAATTTGAAAAGTATTTCACCATTATTATTTATCATTTAAAAGAGTTTTATTTTCATTATAAATCTATATATTTAAAATTTAATATTAATTAAATATTCGAAAATCAAAGTAGTGAAATTCCAGGTCGTTACATTCTTCCCCCTTTAAAGAATTTCATCCCCGAAATTACACCTCAACCTATCCTAGAAAACACTTAACATTATATACCAATTTGTATGATGTACATAGATCATTCTTATACAAAAATATGATTCGATGACTACTCGAATACATAACTTCACTTATGAGCTAGTATCGCTCACTCGATTTTCTAGTGCGGACTCTAATTAGGCTCCTTGTTTTGGAACCTCTATTCTCCTTACATATATGATAGAAAACATTTGTCCCATATCAAAAATCCTCATGAAGTGCTTGCCATCAAAAATTGAGTAATAGATCCTTATTCGGAATGGTATGAAATACCTCGAAGTCATGTACTCGAATCATGGATCAAAAATTATATGAAAAGGAGGAAGGATCTACCTACAACTTACGTACTCATTTAAAGGTTCTTACTACCCAATTACTTTTTACCCTCCTAAAAAAATTTATGGAACATTTCATAGAAATTTCAACTTAGGTTCAACACTTTAAATGACACGACTTATTTATGAAACTTTTTTATAAAATTATTTTGATTGATTAAATTTGTAAAAAACTCTTCTACTTCCTAAGGGTATATAAAACATCTTATTATTAATTCAATTTATTTTTTAACTATTCAGATTGTAGGCCCAAAATAATTTGGGTATCAGCATTGAGTCGACAAATCCAACCTTATTACCCGATCGGTCTAGTAAGTAGCTAAGAAGAGTAGGATGTTGGTATCCAACCTCCGTCCTTGAGTCTACCTTTTCCTAGACACCTCTAAGGTAATGACATTTATTAGCCGACCCAATATCATCAAATATGTAACAACCGAAATTTAACCCATAATAATTAATTCATTAATTAATTAAATAATAAAATAACTTTGTGAAATTATCAGAATTGAGCCACGAGAATTGCACCATTGTGTCCGTGGTAATTTTCTGGTCAATTTCCATATATAGAACGTCAGAAACTGAGCTAATATGACCAAGGTACAAATAAGCAGAAATAGAAGAGAATATATATATAAGGCAGGTCGACCCGCCTCCCATAATTACGAACGAACGTTCATTCGTTCGAACGTTCCAGAGCGAATTTTGCCGACTTAATGACGTGTTTTGCATTCTTTACCTCGATCTGGTCCTTCCATTCTTGCATCTGATGGCTCCTATTCAGCCTATGACGTGGTTGCATCCCATTCAATCTTCAAAATCCAATGGTCTGAGATCCACTTCTACCCCTATAAATAGACCCCTCGACCTAACACTTTTTCTCATTCTTGGTTTTCTCCAATTGGGTTCACCTTTCTACGAAGGACCCTAAACGGAATAATTTTTCCAAGGAGAAAATCGTTATAACTTAAATTATTTTACAAGTCCAAGTGGATCCGGGAAGACCAAAGGAAGAGCTTAGGACCGAAGGTGAGTGATTGTAATTATTTTAGATTTCTTTAAGTAATTTAAAATAATAGGGTTTCCAATAGTTGTAGTTTTACTACGATTTTTGGAATAGCCTTTTTAGTAGTTTATTTACAGTTTTTAGAATTATTTTCAGTCTATTTCCTTTCAACTATTCTTTTCAGTAATTTTAGTTTATTTATTGTTAATTATAGCTTTTCCGTTTATTTACAGTATTTTAGTTTATTTACTATTATTTATACGTTATTTACATCTTCTTTCTACGCTTTGGATTTTTTTCTATTTTCAGTTTTTTTTATTCCTCCTTCTTCTTCGCGTATGGATTAGAATAGGATTAACGCGAATATGGATTAAATTGTAAGAAAACTGAAATAATGGAATATAAGATGTAAATTACAAAGACTGTAATATAAATGGAATTGTAATGAAATTATGCCTAATTGGACTGAAATTATGCCTAATTATGACATTAGTTGGACTGAATTAAAAAGATTAGCCTAGTTATAACTGAGAATTATAACTAAAAAGAGTAAAAGATGAAAGAGGCTTATTTTCACACTTAGACCTTGGGTTAAGTAATAAGCATGA
The DNA here is from genome assembly GCA_030737815.1 of Allium fistulosum. Taxonomy (NCBI): domain Eukaryota; kingdom Viridiplantae; phylum Streptophyta; class Magnoliopsida; order Asparagales; family Amaryllidaceae; genus Allium; species Allium fistulosum. Next base: position 873,204,981 of record CM060905.1, on the reverse strand, counting down.
TTATAACGTAGGTTATAATAAGAAAAAGAAGAAAATAAGGCTTATTTTAAGACTTAGGATAAATTAATAAGCACAGATAGTAGAAAAAAGTGTAAAGGCTTATTTAAATAATTTATCTAAGTTAACAAGCAAAGGTGAAAGTAGGACTTGTACCAAATAGCATTCCCTATTAGACAAAACGGTGGTCTCACATTAGCCTGAAGTGAGACGAGGTCACGCTTATGCTAAAAATGGTAGTAATTGGTCAATTAGAAGTCCAAATCATGGGGGATTTGGATAAGGGACGCAACAAGATATTGTTTGGATGATGGGTCAGTACCACCAGAATTTCCTCTATTTTCTATGAACATACGGTGGTCTCACGTTAGCCTGAAGTGAGACGAAGGGCACGCTTATGCTGGAGTTTGAGGTAATAAGAAGACCAAATAGGTGGAGCAAAAGGTAGCAACCTACAACGCACCACGCCTTTTAATGTGTCCTTTTGGATATATTAAGGGGTGTAGGGTGTTTCATTTGGTATCAGAGCCTAAGGTTACAAGATTCCTAAAAATTTATTATTTTTCCAAATAACTTGTTTTAAAAAGTATTTTTTAGAAAAGAATTCTTAGAAATGTTTTTAAGTATAAAAGAATTTTTATAAAAATCCACCCATAAGTCCAGTTCAATCTCCCTTTGACACTTTCCTAAACTATCTTTTTCTTTTCGTAGAATGGCTGATACCCCGAACCTTCCCGAGGGCATCCCTATCCCAGCCTGGTTTCGTAGGTACTTACATGCCACAACTCCAGAGGTGTATGGGCCTATGCCTAATCCTACACCAGCGGGTGGGAATCCCATCAATCTACCTACCACCATCAATTTCTCTAAGCTTTAAAAAAATTTTGCGAGTTTGGGCGAGAAGACTTTTTCTAGCAAGGAGACTTTGTGGAGGCGAGAGCATGGCTTAGGGACACGGAGAGGATTTTTTGTCTTTTGGGATTGGATGGTCGGCAGTGAATTCAGCTAGCTGCTTGGCAGCTGAAGGAGGAGGCATCTTATTGGTGGGAGGCGACAAAGTTGGAGGGTAGAAATGTTACTTGAGATGGATTCCGGGAGAGATTCGATAGGAAGTTTCTATCTCAGGCGGAAGAGAGTGTTTAGCTGGAGAGGTTTATCAATTTGAAGCAAGTGAGTTTGTCTGTTAAGGAATACATCAATCAATTCAATGAGCTGTCATGGTTTGGTATGGATTTGGTGAACATGCCGCACAAGAAAGCTATGAAGTTTGCAAAGGGATTGAATCAACCCCTTCAGGGATTATTGCTGACTCATGTACCGATGGGAGCTACTTATGAGTCTTTGGTCGAGATGGCGCTTATGTCAGATGCAATCAAGGAAGGAGAGTCGAAAGAGGTGGTTAAGTCAGAAAGTTCAAAGAAGAAGTGGTGGGAAAAGAATAAGAAGAAGAATAAAGGTGATGTTCCTTAGAAGCAGATTAAGAAAGGAATAAAGTGCCATAGTTGTGGGAATATTAGACATATTGCCAAGGATTGTAGGAAGGAGAAGATGAAGAGTAAGTGCTATACTTGCGGGCGGCCCGATCACATGAGTAGGAGTTGTCCCTAGAGAGCTGGTAAGGGAGTGAGTGCACCAATTTCACTGATTCAGGTGTTAGACACAGCACCTTCCAATAGCATTCCAGATAGAGGTAGGAAAGTCATAGTTGAAGGTTTGATTTCTATATCTGATTTTCCCATTCGGACTTTATTCGATTCTAGAGCATGACATTCTTTTATCTCTAGTTCTCTAGTGGATTGTTTGCACTTAGACATATCATTAGTAGTAGACCCCATTATTGTTTCATACCTCATAGGAGGATCGACACACTTATCTATGGTTTGTAGGGGTTTGAAAATCTTTATTCTAGGCGTAGAATTTGACTGCGACGCCTATGTTTTGGGATTCTCGGGATATGGGATGATCTTAGGGATCGATTGGCTATCCACATACGGAGCTATCTTAGACTGCGAGAGGAGAATCGTTAGACTTGAGACTTGCAGTGGTAGGACTCTAGAGGTATCTTGCGACCCATAAGGGTCAGTTATGTTGAGCTTCTTATACTCCTTCGATTCATTGTCATCAGAGTTGATTCGGTTCCTTTCGTCAGAGATTTTGCAGATGTCTTTGAGGAGGTTAGGGTACTACCCCCTTAAGAGAGAGATTGACTTCAGGATTTATTTGACCTAGAATGCTAAGCTAGTAGCGTTACCTGTGAGGCACATGGCACGTAGGGAGAGGAAAGAATTGATCAAGTAGATCCATGAGCTTTTAGAGAAGGGATTCATAAGAAGGAGCATATCGGAGTGGGGAGCACCAATCGTTTTCGCCACTAAGGCGGATGGTTCTCTCCGACTTTGCATGGACTATAGGGAATTAAATAAGCTCACCGAGAAGAACAAATATTCTCTCTCTAGGATTGATGATCTTTATGACTAGTTAGTAGGCTCTTCAATTTTCTCTCAGCTTGATTTAGCCACGGGATTCCATCAACTTAGGGTGGCGGAGGATAGTATAGATAAGATTGCGTTTAGGACACCAGACGGATTTTTCAAGTGGTTGGTTATTCCTTTTGGGCTAACCAATGCTCCTGCCTATTTCGTTGATTTGATGAGCTGCATTTTTAGGGATGTCCTAAATAAGTTTGTGGTGGTATTTATGGATGATAGCTTGGTATTTTCCAAGAATATGAAGGAGCATGTTGTTCATTTGGAAGAGGTTCTTAGCACACTTCGTAGTCATCATTTGAGAGCTAAGTTTTCGAAATGTCATTTTTGGAGAGAGGAAGTTCGTTTCTTGGGGCACGTAGTCTCGAAGGAAGGTTTGGCTATTGACCCCGCCAAGTTTATTGTAGTGCAAGATTGGAAGGCCCCTAAGAACGTTACCGAGGTTAGGCGCTTCCTAAAATTAGCTGGCTACTATAGGAAGTTCATTAGAGACTTTGCCAAGATTTTAGCACCACTCACGCGCCTTACTAAGAAGAATAAAGCTTTCGTGTGGGACGTGGATTGTGAGGATTCCTTCATGAAGCTTAAGAGAGCCCTTACTAGTGCACCAGTGTTAGTTTTACCCGATGGAGCTAAGCCTTTCACTGTATACACTGATGCATGCAGAACGGTTCTAGGAGAGGTGTTGATGCAAGAAGGGAGGGTAGTGTGTTATGGTAGTAGGCAGTTGAGGACGCATGATAAGAACTACCCTACCCACGATTTGGAGTTGGATGCCATAGTTTTTGCACTTAAATTTTGGAGGCACTATTTGCTTGGAGAGAGGTTTGAGATTTTTGTCGACCATAAGTCTTTGAAGTACCTATTCTCGCAGAAGGACTTGAACTTTAGCCAATAGAAATGGATGGAGTTTTTAGCCTCGTATGATTTTGAGATATCATATACCCCTAGCAAGGGTAATGTGGTTGCAGATGCATTAAGTAGAAAGAAAGCAACCCTTAGTCCTTTGTTCATAGAGTGGAGGAGCTTGGGGTTTATTTCTACTTTTGATTTTAAGCCCTCTACGGACATTCTCCTGGATTATTAGCAACATTATAGGAGGCCTACCCTTATGGATCGGATTGGCTCGAGGCAGCGGGAGGATTCGGAGCTCATGGACATTATGGATAGGATTTGCCGAAGAGAGGTCTCTAGGCATCTCCAACGTTATTCCATAGATATCAGTGGGTGGCTTAGGAGAGATGGGAGGCTTTGTGTTCCACGTGCCAATGACTTGTTGAGCGCAGTTTTGGAGGAGGCGCACCATTCCCGTATGACTATTCATCTAGGGGGCTGACACAATGTATCGGGATATGAAGAGGATGTTCTATTGGGGTGGTATGAAGAAGGATGTGGCGGAGTTTGTAGTTAAGTGTCTTATATGCAAAAGGGTAAAAGCAGAGTAGCAAAAAGCCGGTGGATTACTTTAGCCTTTAGATATACCGGAGTGGAAGTGGGGACAACATTTTTATGGATTTTATAGATGTTTTACCCTGTTCTAGGAAGGGGAATACTGGCATTTGGATGACTGTTGATATATTGACCAAGAGTGCCCACTTCATCCCGGTTAAGGGTAAGCGTACGGCTTCATATTTGGCAACCTTGTATATTCGAGAGATAGTCTGACTACACGAAGTTCCTTTTAGCGTGGTGAGCGATAGAGATCCCATTTTCACTAGTGAGTTTTTTATGAGCTTACAGGAGGCGCTAGGGACGCAACTGAGATTGAGTACGGACTATCACCCCCAGACAGATGGCCAAACGCAGAGGATCAATAGGGTGCTTGAGGATTTGCTGCGAATGTGCATTTTGGACTTTGGAGGAACTTGGGAGGAGCATCTTACGTTGGTTGAGTTTGCATACAATAATTGTTACCAAACAAGTATAGGAAATGCACCATTTGAGGCTTTATATGGGAGACCTTGCAAGACCCCATCATGTTGGGTAGAGTCTACGGAGAAGTTATTACTTGGACCCGATATGGTTAGGGAGACCTCTGAGAGGGTGGTTTTGATTCGGCGGAGGATGAAGACGGCTCAAAAAAAACTAAAGTCGATGCGGACAAGCGGAGGAGAGACTTAGAGTTTGAGGTTGGGGACTTAGTTTTTATCAAAGTATCCCTACTTAGGAAGGTGGTAAGGTTTGGGTCGAATGGAAAGTTAGCCCTTAGATTTGTTGGACCATTCCCTATCGTAGAGAGAGTTGGGAAGATGGCTTACAGAGTGAAGCTGCCTGATAGGCTCGTAGGAGTGCATGACGTTTTCCATGTTTCGCACTTGTGAAAGTGCTTACATGACTCGGCGGTGATTGTAGAGCCTAGTCAGTTAGAGGAGGTGGAGGTAGAAAGGGAAGCTTCTGTTCGGCGTATCCCCACGAAGATTGTTGGAAGAGACATCAAGCGGCTAAGGAATAAGGAGGTTCCACTGGTGAAGGTGCAATGGGGAGATGATGTTGTAGACGCCACTTGGGAAGCAGAAGAGAAGATTCATACTTCCTATCCTCGTCTTTTTGATAGCAAGTTTTAGAATTCCTTTTTTCATCTTTAGTTTTGAATAGGTTCTTTCCTTTATTAACCTTTAGGATGGTAGAACTTAGGATTTAACCTATGGATGGTAGGATTTGATGTAAACATGTTAATAGAACATGTTATGAATGATGTATGCTAGTGGTTGCAAGTGTTTGCTAGTGGATCATATGGACGCATATATGTACACTAGGCACTATTATTCTTTAGAGATCAGCCTAACTGGGACGCTAGAGCATATGCATATGGATGTGTGCACATTTTTATTTTATTTCCATGGTTGTTATAAATGGATGTTTATCACATGATTGTTTCATTTGGATGATGTTTGTAGCAGGCATATAGAATTATTAGTTATCATTAGGAAATTTTCGCATTCATTTGGATATATGGCACAGACATGATTGCATAAAAGGAGGTCAACTGAATCAGTGGACTGCCTAATCTTTTGCATTAGTTAGGAACATTTACACTACACTAATTGCATAAGTATCATAAATTGCATTAGAAAAACTTAAGGACAATGGAAGAATGGTTGATGATTGAGTAGTTGATTGTAGAATTGGATGAAAACATTTAGTACATTCTTTTATCCTTAGAGATTTCGAGGATGAAATACCTTAAGGAGGGGAGAATGTAACAACCCAAAATTTAACCCATAATAATTAATTCGTTAATTAATTAAATAATAAAATAACTTTGTGAAATTATCAAAATTGACCCAAGGGAATTGCACCATTGTGTTCGTGGTAATTTTCTGGTCAATTGCCATATATAGAACGTCAGAAACCGAGCTAATATGACCAAGATACAAAATAAGCAGAAATAGAAGAGAATATATATATATAAGGCAGGTCGACCTGGGCACCACGCGGTCGACCGCCCGGTCGACCCGCCTCCTTAATTACGAACGAACGTTCGTTCGAACATTCCAGAGCGAATTTTGCCGACTTAATGACGTGTTTTGGATTCTTTACCTCGATCTAGTCCTTCCATTCTTGCATCTGATAGCTCCTATTCAGCCTATCACGTGGTTGCATCCCATTCAATATTCAAAATCCAACGGCCTGAGATCCACTTCTACCCATAAATATAGACCCGTTGACCTAACACTTTTTCTCATTCTAGGTTTTCTCCAATTAGGTTCACCTTTCTAGGAAGGACCCTAAATGGAATAATTTTTCCAAGGGGAAAATCGTTACAAATTAAATTATTTTACAACTCCAAGTGGATCTGGGAAGACCAAAGGAAGAGCTTAGGACCGGAGGTGAGTGATTGTAATTATTTTAGATTTCCTTAAGTAATTTAAAATAATAGGGTTTTCAATAGTTGTAGTTTTACTATGATATTTGGAATAGCCTTTTTAGTAGTTTATTTACAGTTTTTAGAATTATTTTCAATCTATTTCCTTTTAGCTATTCTTTTCAGTAATTTTAGTTTATTTCTGTTAATTATGGCTTTTCCATTTATTTACAGTATTTTAGTTTATTTACTGTTATTTATACGTTATTTACATCTTGTTTCTACGCTTTGGATTTTCCTCTATTTTCATTTTTCTTTTTTTCCTCCTTCTTCTTCGCGTATGGATTAGAATAGGATTAACGCGAATATGGATTAAATTGTAAGAAAACTGAAATAATGGAATATAAGATGTAAATTACAAAGACTGTAATATAAATGGAATTGGAAAGGAATTATGCCTAATTGGACAGAAATTATGCCTAATTATGACATTAATTGGACTGAATTAAAAAGATTGGCCTAGTTATAACTGAGAATTATAACTAAAAAGAGTAAAAGATGAAAGAGGCTTATTTTCACACTTAGACCTTAGGTTAAGTAACAAGCATGATTATAACGTAGGTTATAGTAAGAAAAAGAACAAAATAAGGCTTATTTTAAGACTTAGGATAAATTAATAAGCACAAATGGTAGAAAAAATTGTAAAGGCTTATTAAAATAATTTATCTAAGTTAATAAGCAAAGATGAAAGTAGGACCAGTACCAAATAGCATTCCTTATTAGACAAAACGATGGTCTCACATTAGCCTGAAGTGAGACGAGGGCATGCTTATGCAAAAAATGGTAGTAATTGGTCAATTAGAAGTCCAAATCACGGGGGATTTGGATAAGGGGCGCAACTAGATATTGTTTGGATGACGGGCCAGTACCAACAGCATTTCCCCTATTTTCTACGAGTATATATGCACGCTCAGGTGGGCCTGCATTTAATTACATGAATATTAAACTCAGCTCCTTGAAATCAAACTTAATACACGAAAACTCCTCCTCAAAATAAGATTGTAAATTAGGTCTCTAGAATTAAGTTACTGAATAATTGCATACATTTATGCAATTATTCAATGAATAATTGCAGACATTTATGCAATCATATCAAAAAATTGCGTATATTTGTCTGTAATTATTCGGTTTAAAAGTATTTATGAATAATTGCAGACATTTATGAATAAGTAAGAATTTATGGAAACATAGATTCAAAACCAATTAAAAGTATCTCTTCGAAATCATTGGGTTTAACATTAAATATAACTACTGGGTCAAAGTGAACAAAAGCAAAAGTATCCCTTTCGAAAGCATTGATCTCAAATAAAAGAATTGGAGAAGAGGATAGCTTCGAAACTAACCTTTCAAAACCATTGCCTCCAAAAATCTTATTAAAAAACGGCTAAAATAACCCTTTCGAAAGCATTGAGGAAGCGGCTTTAAAATTTAAAAGAATGAAAGCTTCCCTTTTGAATACTGTAAAGAAAAGCGGTCTCTATCTCATTCGAAAGGTATGAATGTGGCAGCAGGTATCGAATGAGTACAAAATACGACAACTCTTTCGAAAGCTTCTTTAAAAACAAAGGCAGGTTGAATTGATTTGAAAGCTAATAAAAGTAGCTTCAACCCCTTGAAAGTATGCCATCGACATAGTCCCTTACGCCTTTCTCCAAGACACTATGTATTGATGGTTTAATACCATGTACATTGGTTTCGAATGGATGCAAAAGGTCATCAGCGAAAGTAGGGTGATGGAAGCAAGCAAATGGAAGTGGCAAAGTTGTAATTCGAAACAAAACTGATTTTTATGCCTTTCAAAGTAATTTCTTTTTACCTAACTTGCCTAATTTGCCAAAATATGATTGGCTACCAATTCTTTATAAAAATTCTTTTCAAAAAGGCTGTTGAATTCAACAATTAACAAATGAAATCAATTTAACAATAAGCCCTTCCCTTTAACAAAACATTTAAAACATTTAACTCCTCTAACTTAAATAATGTAATAATCATAGTAAAACACTTATGAAAAATCCTAAAGAATCACAATTATTCATTTTTAATATGTTTTCCGACATATATAAATTTCAGATCCAAAAACATTACTTGATTGCCCTAAATAATTTAAACCCAAAATGATCTATTTATTCCATTCAAAATTCATAGTAAATTATCCATAGCTTGGAATATTTTGAGAATTTAAACCCATCTCCAAAATAATGTTTTACATGACATATTCAAACATCATAGCATTCAAAAAATAAATTTCCATGATTTTAACCTTAAAATTGAATTATATTATCCCACAAAAATCCTTGTTTAAATTATAACATGGCATATAAATCAAAGTATATCATCATTCATCCAATCATACGGTTTTAAACCTTAAACCCAAATTAAAACATTCAAGATGACTTATATGAGATGGTTTAGATCATTATTCACCTTGGTTGGATAAAAAACTTGAGATTTGCTCTTGCTTTAATCTACCTACCTTAAATCTTAGCTTTTAATTGGAATTTGTTCTTCTTCTTCTTAGGGTTTATGGCCGGCCTTGTTTCTCCTTTGTTTATGTTTTTGGTTTATGAAAATGTGAATGAGAAGGGGTTTTTGGGTTATGATATATGACTATTCTAAAAGTGACTGTGCTATAGGATCGTGTAATATGGATAAACTACTTGTGCGGAATATGTAAGTAAATAGTAAAAGCAGTAAAGTAAATGACACCAGAGATTTTTATACTGGTTCGAACTCCCGTTCTATGTCCAGTCCCAGAATCCTTCTGGATTTAAACAAGCAACCCTTACTTAACCCAGAGGAATAGGTTTACACCGTCTGAGAAACCGAACAGGACTTCTACCGCCTAAGCAACTGAATAGGACTTCTACCGCCTTAGCAACTGAACATGACTTCTTTACAAATAATCAAAAGTATCTGACTGTAGTATGCTTTTTGAATAGCACTGATAAGTCAATTAAGTACAATCTTCCTATAATCTTCTCCTTTATGATATGTAGTGTAACGTGCTTGAGAATTGTGGAAGATAGAGTGATCAACGATCAGAGAATGTAAGCAGTTTGAGTGCGGTTTGAAAATGGTGAATATATAAGAATTCAAGAATATTAAAATTAGTTTCAGTAAATTGTTTTTTGAATTCTGTAATCTATTTATAGTGTTTAAAAAGTTGCAACCATAGATGAAAAATTATATTGAAAAGAAACAGGCACAATAGTTGATTTTGAAGACGTTACTCTTCGATGAAGAGAAGCGTCTATTCATGAAAATAGCAGTTGGAAAAATTCAACCGGCTGAATATATTAATTCAGCCTTCTGAATTGAATTAAATCGAAGACAGCAAGGAAGTAGGCTAATTTTAGCCTGATTCAGTCGGCTGAATTTATTCATTCAGTGGGCTGAATATTGTGAAACAATAAATTTGTTTTAGTATACAGCCGGCTGAATGAATGCATTCAGCCGGCTGAATAAATGCATTCAGCCGGCTGTTTTCAGCCGGCTGTTTTCAACCGGTTGTTTTTAGCCTGTTGTGCATAGTTGTGCATGTGTGTACGATTTTATATATATATATATCAATTCAGGAGAGATTTTAACAAATTACTAAATGATATACATACTCTAGACTAGGAACAAACAGCTTCAAAACACTCTGAATATGAATCTGCAACAAATCTCCTGCATAAATGATTAGTACACACAAAATATTTTATATAGCTTGTCATTAATCAAAACAATGTTAAATTGAGATTCCAACATTCTCCCCCTTTTTAATGATGACAACTATATAAGTAGAAATAATATATTTAGAAGTACTTACCTTAACATTGTTACTCCCCCTGTCAATATGCACAAATATTTAAATAAACTTTCTCCCCTTTTGTCATCGACAAAAAGAAAGAGATGTATAGAATCAAATAAAGAGTACATTAAATAACTCATACTCGAGATGTCATTGCTGAAAATAACAATATCCATACGATCATTACATAAATAACTAGATAGAGCATCATAGAAGTGTGATTAAAAATAGTAGAAAAAATAATTAAAACTGGGTAGATAGAGAAGGCTCATCATCATCGGAATCCGAACTCGAAGATGACCATTGAAAAGGAGATTGGTTGTGAACTTCGGTGGATGTAGAACCGGAGCAAGAAATTTTATCCCATGTTTTATTAAGAAAACCTTTTATGGAGTTGAATTTCTTTTTCGTCTTCTTTTCCAGAGCCTTAATGTCCCGATGAAGCTTGGATTGATTTCGGGAGAGAGTGATGATAGCTTGTCTGGAGGAAGTTTCTGGGCCAACAACTTGAATGGAGTCATCGTCCTCTTCTTTTTCTTCATGTTGAGTTTGCGAAGAATAGGCAATAGTAGTGTCACAAGGTTGAGGAATACCTTGTTGAACATTGTGAGACCATTGTTGAAAAGAAATGATTTGTTGTGAAGGAGGCCGGTGTGGAAGACCCATCAATCCTAAAGTTTTTGCGCCTAACTCACTAATGCTTGAAAACTCAGAGTCGGGCATTGGAATGCCAAAGTTGGGTAGGATACGCATAATATAAGCATCATAATGAATGGCCTTATATTTTCTTCAGATTGTGATGTCTTGAAATTCATCTATGATGATTTTTCCCCAATTTACTTGTTGGTTGGAGTAGATTCAGTAAAGGGCTTGAAAATCTCTTTTATAGACTTTTTCATAACTTCCCGTTCGAGGTTGTAGAGAGCGAATGAAGGCACGGTGAATAAGACGTGCTTGTGGTCTTAAGGTTCTAGACTTTAATGCACTTAAATCGGTAAGACGATCGGACAAGAAACGATGTGAAACTTCGTCTCTATGATCCATATCAACTTCAATATCATCTATATCAACACCTTGAAATGGACAATTTAAAATATTGCCTAATCTTTGTAAAGGCAAGAAAATTTTAGTGCCACAAATTATAGACCAAACACAATCCTATCGATTTGAGGATTATGGTGGTCTAAATTCAGATTAGCAAGAAAGAGTTTGATCAAAAGATGATTAATTTTGACATTATTTGGAGCATAACCTATTAGATTATCAAAGTGGAATTGCTCTGCCAATTCTATAATTCGGTAAGCTGCAAAATCCGGAAATTTCATAAAATCCCCTTCAAAGATATTGGAATTTTTCATAGAATTGAATCGGGAGATTGCAACATCATTCCAAAGCCATTGTCGAATCCGATCTTCGGATGGACCGGAAGTGGATTCTCTTGTGCGTTTGGAACTTGGAGCCATTAGAGAGTAAAAATGAGGAGTAAAAGTTAAAGAATTTGAAAAAAAATGGCTAGGGTTCTGAAGTGAATGGGTAAGAAATGAAAAGATGAATATATAGTAGGTAAAAAGTAAGGGAAAAAGTAGAAGAAAAGAATGTAGGACCAAGATAAAAAAATGTCTCAGAAGGAATTCAGCTGGCTGAATCACTGTAATCAGCCGTCTGAATTTCTTCCCGCAAGAAAATAGTTCATTTTTGAACTAATTCAGACGGCTGTTTGCATTGATTCAGCAGTTTGAATCTGAGGCTAAAAATTTTCTTCTACAATATTCTGTCGTCTGTTGCATTATAAACACCCGGCTAAATTTTTACAAAAACTTATGACAGCCTTTAATATTTAGCAAACAATATATATAGATAAACAATGTGAATAACTTTTGAACAATTAGAAATTAAGAATTACATATTAACAACAACAACAAAAATTAAAAAGATTTGGAAGAAGAGATTGGAGTGTGATATTCATCTGGTTCTATTTTTGTGTTCTCTTGATATAGCCTTAGTGGTGACCATCTATTGCCGTGTTCCCATGAATTCGGAGATATTAGTGGGCGCTGTGGCGATAGTTCCCAAGCACTACGTCGGGATGGAGAACAAACTGGAGATGGTTGATGAACTGTGCTTTTGGATGAAGATCCACAGAATTTCAATACGACTTGTTCTAAAAAGCTTAACCACTTGGCATTAACTTTTTGTTCATAATACATTTCGCATTGTAATTCCAGAGATTCCTTTTGGTAATGATGAATGTCATCTATTTTTTCTTTAGTAGATGGTGAACCAAAAAATAGAGATCTTCTTGTTCTTTTACCAGGCGGAGTATAACCTGTGTGAGTAGATGGAGGCACAATTGGTACAGGTTCATAAATCGGTGTTGGAGTTGGTAAATTCACCGGTCCCGAACTAGGAGAAGAATAAGATAGAGTAGAGGATTCAGAATTATGCTGGGAAGACATTTTGAGAAGAATATTTGAAACTTAAAAAAATATTTAAAACTAATGTCAAATGAAGGAAGATTAGTAGAGGTATATATGTGTAAAGACATATATAAATAGGAAAATATATTTGTGTTTAGGTTTATAAGAACCAGAAAAAAAATTGGTTGGAGGAAAACAAATGTAAGGTAAATTGAAAAAAAATGCAAACCATCTAAAGTTAAAAAGAAAGGAGTAGTGAAGTGGTAGAACACTAGACTTCCAAGTAAGAGATCTCGAGTTCGAGTATTGGAAAAAAAAATATAAATCTTTTATCGATACAATTACTAATTCTCTTCTTAATTTTATAAATATATTTTCATTTAAAGGTTTTGTAAATATATCTGCCAATTGATTTTCAGAGGATACAAATTCCAGTCTGACTAAATCCTTTTCAATATTATCACGAAGAAAATGATGACGTATGTCAATATGATTAGTTCGTGAGTGATTTACGGGATTTTTGGATAAGTTTATAGCACTAGTATTATCACAAAAAATTGTTGATTTAGATAAATTAACACCAAAAACTTGAAGTGTTTGCTGAATATAAATGACTTGAGCACAAGCTAAACCGGCATAAATATATTCTGCCTCACAAGTTGAAAGTGAAACACAATTCTGTTTCTTGCTAAACCAAGAGACTAAGGACTGTCCAATGAAATGATAAGTCCCACTAGTACTTTTCCGATCTGTCCGACATCCTCCAAAATCAGCATCACTATATGAAACTAACTCAAAAGGACATTCTTTCGGATAGAAAAGTCCAAAATCTTTGGTTTTGCTTAGATAACGTAATATGCGTTTTACTGCTCGCATATGTGATTCTTTAGGATTTGCATGGAATCGAGCACATAAACAAACACTCATCATTATGTCAGGTCTACTAGCAGTTAGATAAAGTAATGATCCAATTATACTTCGATATAATTTTTGGTCAACACTTTTGCCATCTTCATCTCTATCGAGATGAACTGTTGTGCTCATCGGAGTTAGTTTAGCAGAAGTGTTTTCCATATTAAATCGTTTAATTAGATTATTAAAATATTTTTCTTGATTAATAAAAATTCCATTTTCTATTTGTTTAACCTGTAATCCAAGAAAATAAGATAATTCTCCCATATGTGACATTTCAAATTCTTTGGTCATAATTTTTGAATATTCCTGACATAATTTTTCATTTGTAGAGCCAAAAATAATATCATCTACATAAATTTGAATAATTAAAATATCCTTTTTAGTTCTTTTTATAAAAAGAGTTTGATCAACCTTTCCTATTTCAAAACCAAAATCTATTAGATAGCTCTTAAGACGTTCATACCAAGCACGAGGTGCTTGTTTTAGACCGTATAGGGCTTTTTTAAGTTTATAGACATGGTATGGAAATTTTTCATGTGTGAATAATGGAGGTTGTTCAACAAAAACATTTTCTTTTATATACCCATTTAAGAAAGCACTTTTAACATCCATTTGATAAAGTTTGAAATTATGAAAACATGCAAAGGCCAGTAAGATACGTATTGCTTCAAGTCGTGCAATTGGAGCAAACTTTTCTTCATAGTCGATTCCTTCTTCTTGGTTATATCCTTGTGCAACTAATCCAGCTTTATTCCTAGTTATATTACCATGTTCATGTGCTTAATTTTTGAAAACTCATTTAGTACCAATGATGGTTTGATCACTTGGTCTAGGAACTAGTTCCCAAACTTCGTTTCGTTCAAATTGGTTTAGCTCTTCTTGCATAGCTTTAATCCAATAATCATTAGTAGATGCTTCTTTTGCATTTTTAGGTTCGGTTTTAGAAAGAAAAGCTACATGGCCCATTTGATTAAGTTGATTTCTAGTTCTAACATGTGAATCAATTTCTCCTATGACATTTTCTACTGGGTTATCTTGTAAAATCCTAGGAGGAGATCTTAATTCATCTACATTATGACCAATGTTTTCATTTTGTTCAATATTATTAGAAATGTTTTCATCTTCTTCAAAATTATTTTGAGTAACCATATTTGTAATTGTCTTAGGAAAATCCTCAAAAATTTTATTAAATTTGAAATTTTCGTCGAATGAAACATGAAGTGTTTCTTCGATTGTTTTTGTTCTTTTATTGAAAATTCGATAAGCTTTGCTTCGATCTGAGTACCTTATGAAGATTCCTTCATCGGATTTTGGATCGAATTTTCCACGCTGATCTTTTGTATTTAAGATAAAACATTTTGAACCAAAAGTTTTAAAATAAGAAATGTTTGGTTTTCTACGATGAGAAAGTTCGTGTGTTTTGTTAAAGGTCGGATAGAGACACGATTTAGAACATAGCAAGCAGTACCTACAGCTTCTGCCCAGAAATGTTTTGGTAATGTATTTCCATTCAATAAAGTTCTTGCACATTCTTGTAATGTTCTATTTTTTCTTTCTACAACTCCATTTTATTGTGTTGTTCTAGGAAAAGAAAAAGTATGGTAAATTCCCTTTTTATTACAAAAATGTTCAAATGTTTCATTTTCAAATTCTCCTCCATGATCACTTCTAATATATTTAATTTTTAAATTATTGAGATTTTGAATTCTCGTTGTAAAATTTTTGAAATTTTCAAAAGTATCACTTTTATTATTTAGGAAAATAGTCCAAGTGAATCTTGAAAAATCATCTACTATTACCAATACATATTTACTATGATTTATAGATTGAATTTGAGTTGGACCAAAAAGATCTAAATGTAATAGTTCTAATGGTTGTATAGTAGAAATATTTTTCTTTGATTTAAAAGATGATTTTGATAATTTTCCTAATTGACAAGCATCACAAATATTGTTTACTTTAAAGTTCATTTTTGGTAAACCTTTTACGAAATCGTTTTTAGATAATTTATTTATAGTTTTGAAATTAATATGACAAAATCTTTTGTGCCATAACCAAGGATCATTTTCTTTGGCTATTAAACACATATTTGTATTATAATTTATATTCATATTTAAAACATAAATATTTTTATCTCTAAAGCCTTCAAAAATAAGATTCTTATTTTGATCAAAAATACTACACTTATTTTCAGAAAAAGAAATATTGAATCCTTGTCACACAATTGGCTAATAATAAGTAAGTTGTGTTTCAAATTTTTAACTAATATAACATCTGTAATAAGAGGTAAATTAGATATACCGTTATTGCTCATATCACCTTTACCGATGACATATCCTTTGGAATTATCTCCAAATGTGACAAAACCTCCATTTGAGTAGTTAATGTTTGTTAGCATATCTTTGTTTCATGTCATGTGTTTTGAGCAACCATTGTCTAGTATCCATTTTCCTCTCTTTTTGGATGGTACCTCGTCTTTTGTAGCCATAAAGAAAATGTTGGCTTGTTTCAAATCACTGTCTGAGTCACTTTCTGAAGATGAAGATGATTTTGTATCGTCCCATGTGACAGAGAAAGCTTTCTTCTTGAATTTGTCCTTTTTGTGCCTATACTTGTCTCTCTTTTTCTCAGGACAGTCTTTCTTTATGTGACCTTTCTTGTGACATTCATAACATTCTAGAGCAGATGATGATAGTTTGTTGATGTTGTTATTTTTGCTGGAGTTGTTCTTGTTATTTCTAAATTTGTTATTCTTTCTAAATTTCAAGAACTTTTTGAAATTTTTAGCAATGAACGACATATCTTCTTCTTCTAAATCTGATTCATCTTTTTCTACCTTGAATGTTATATTTTTCTTATCTTGAGCCTGTACTCGTTTTGCCTGCAGATTAACTTCATAAGACATTAGATTTCCAATCAACTCTTCTGGTTTTATAGTTGAAATGTCGTTAGCTTCTTCGATTGCTAAGACTTTTCATTCCCATTCATCCGTTAGTGATTTGAGGATTTTTGAAACAATATCAAAATCTGTGTACATTTCTCCTAATGCTATCAAAGAACGGTAAATATCTTGTAACCTAGAGTACATTTCATTGATAGTTTCATCTTGCTTCATTTTGAAATTCTGAAACTGATTTTTGAGCATAGAAATTTTACTTTGTTTGACTTTGTTAGTTCCTTCATGTGTAACTTTAAGTGTACGCCAAATTTCATGAGCAGCTTTACTCATGCTTATTCAATTAAACTCATTTGTATCTAATGCACAATATAACATGTTCATTGCTTTAGCATTTGCAGTAGCATCTAATTTTTGCATGTTAGACCATGCTGAATATTCAGTAGTAGGAATAATATATTCAGATTGCATAATGTTCCAGGTATCATAACTACTTGCTTGTATATAGATTCTCATTCTAGTAGCCTAATAGTTATAGTTCATTCCATTAAATAGAGGTGGTTGTGTAGTAGATTGGCCTTCTGTAAAGGTAGTGTTAGAAACAGTGCTGGTGTTGTTTTCCATACTAAAATAATATCAGATAACTATGTTACAGTTATATGAAGGTTTTGCTCCGATACCAAATGAAAGTGATTGTGCTATAGGATCATGTAATGTTGATAAACTACTTGTGCGGAATAAGTAAGTAATAGTAAAAGCAGTAAAGTAAATGACACCAGAGACTTTTATACTGGTTCGAACTCCCGTTCTACGTCCAGTCCCAGACTCCTTCTGGATTTAAACTAGCAACCCTCACTTAACCTGGAGGAATAGGTTTATACCGCCTGAGCAACCGAACAGGACTTCTACCGCCTAAGCAACCGAATAGGACTTCTACCGCCTCAGCAACCGAACAGGACTTCTTTACAAATAATCAAAAGTATCTGACTGTAGTATGCTCTTTGAATAGCACTGATAAGTCAATTAAGTACAATCTTCCTATAATCTTCTCCTTTATGATATGTAGTGTAATGTGCTTGAGAATTGTGGAAGATAGAGTGATCAACGATCAGAGAATGTACGCAGTTTGAGTGCAGTTTGAAAATAGAGAATAGTTAAGAATTCAAGAATATTAAAATTAGTTTCAGTAAATTGTTTGTTGAATTCTGTAATCTATTTATAGAGTTTAAAAAGTTGCAACCATAGATGAAAAATTATATTGAAAATAAATAGGCGCAACCGTTGATTTTGAAGACGTTACTCTACGATGAAGAGAAGCGCCTATTCATGAAATTAGCAGTTGAAAAAATTCAGCCGGCTGAATATATTAATTCAGCCTTCTGAATTGAATTAAATTGAAGACAGCAAGGAAATAGGCTAATTTTAGCCTGATTCAGCCGGCTGAATTTATTCATTCAACCGGCTGAATATTGTGAAACAATTAATTTGTTTCAGTATTCAGCCGGCTGAATGAATGCATTCAGCCGGTTGAATGAATGCATTCAACCGGCTGTTTCTAGCCTGTTGTGCATAGTTGTGCATGTGTGTACGATTTTATATATATATATATCAATTCAGGAGAGATTTTAACAAATTACTAAATGATATACAAACTTTAGACTAGGAACTAACAGCTTCAAAACACGCTGAATATGAATCTGCAACAAATCTCCTGCATAAATGATTAGTACATACATAATATTTTATATAGCTTGTCATTAATCAAATCAATGTTAAATTGAGATTCCAACATATTCCCTTTTTGCTCTTGCCTTATTCTCTTAAATTTCTAATTTATAAATCACATATATATATATATATTCATTTAGTTAAGGCACGACCTTAATTAGTTTTCAAATCTCAATCCCTTTATCACTCTAACCTCTGCATTATTTTATTTTATTTATCTAATTAAATCTCCTGAGTAATGTTATTTAAAATTAGGGGTGTTACATTCTTGTTCCCAAAAAGTCTAGTGCCAACTCTATCACTGATAGCCATCCTATTAGCTTCCTCGATACCACTTTCAAACTCATCACTAAAGTTTTTGCCAACCGCCTCCATCTCCACATCTCCTCTCTGGTCGAGTCGGTGCAATCTGCCTTCATTCATGGGCGAAACATCCCTGACGGTGTCGCTGCCACCCAGGAAATCTGTAACAACCCGCATATTTTACGATTGTATATTTAAATATTTATTTAAATATAGCATCGTTAATCGGATTAAAGTCCAAAATGTTACTTTTTTGTAAACAGTCGAATTGGGACTCGAGACCACTTCCATCGAGTCCAAAATGGCGTTTACAACTTTTTTGAGTATAGACATCAATATGTTTGGAGTTGAGTAGAATTTTGCTATTTTTCTATTTGGGTTTGGGTTTCAGCCCATTAAACCAACAAAATACCCTAACTCCACCCCCTCCTCTTCATTCATTCTCATTTCCTAATACTCTCAAGCTAAAGTAAAAATGGGGGAAGTGAAAAGAAATTAGAAATTCCTAAGCCCTAATTCTCTTAGGAAAAATCAACTTCAAGCTAGAAATCAAGGAGAAGCTTAGGTAAGCATCCTTTTCATCTTCTCCATCTCTATCTCTCTTCAATTTACAGAAATTCCTATAACCTAACTTAGGAAAAACTTCACCTTTGATAATAGATTGAAGCTTCTTGAGTTGTTGTTGAAGAGGAATTGATCTTAGCTTGTTGTAGAGCTTCTCACTTGAGTTTTTGAGTTAAAGGTGAGTTTTTTAACTCACATCTACGTCTATAACTTTCATTGTTGTTGGGTATGAACTCCTAACAATTATTCGTGTTCATTTGCTTTTGATTTTAGTTGATTTGGTGAATTTTCCAAATATTGGTGTTTTGGTCCAATTTTATGAAAATCATACTATGGATATTTGGACATGATATTTGGGGTGTATCGAAGAGCCTATAAGGCTGGGTTGGCGCTTGGCATAA
This sequence comes from Allium fistulosum, assembly GCA_030737815.1. Lineage (NCBI taxonomy): Eukaryota > Viridiplantae > Streptophyta > Magnoliopsida > Asparagales > Amaryllidaceae > Allium > Allium fistulosum. The sequence continues at coordinate 873,185,616 of CM060905.1, read as the reverse complement.
ATCCCTAGTCGTTGTTGCTCGTCCGATCGCTTCTAAAACATTTTTGCCATCTTGGCCTAGGCAAACTGTTGCCCAGGCCAGGTGACCAGACGTTTGGGATCAAGTCCAGACGTCTGGTTATAGATAGAAAAGAAAAAAAAGACAGACACTCGGACCAGACGTCTGGTCCAAACCTACCAGACGTCTGGTTAGTTTCTAGACGTCTGGATTAAGGTTTAGACGTCTGGTAGTTTTCTGGATTATTTCCAGAGAACAAATCCAGACGTCTGGATTCTAAACCAGACGTTTGGAACTGTGCATTTTGCCTATTTTTGGATGTTCTGTGCGGATTTCCAATTTTAATCGGTTTTTGTCGATCCGGTTAGTTGTTATCATTTATTATCGACTTTGATGACTTCTTTCTTTAGATTTTTGGGAATATCTATTTGATGGGTTTGGTATCGATTTCTATGGTTTTGATTCATGTCTTCGTATGTGAATTTTTGGTGATTGATTGTTTTTACAATCATTTTTGTGATTTGTCACTTTAAAATACAAAGGTTTCTATACTAGTAGTAAATACTCAAACTCTTTCACAAAAACGATTTCAACACTACTTTTAAATACAAAGCTCGTTTTTTTTAAAACCCGTTTTCCAATCTATTAGTATATACAAACCTTTACCTCATTCGCATGAGAAATCTAATTAAACGGCTTAGCAAAACAAGTGGTATGAAACGCTTGCATTTACTTCGTCGGTTAATTATTGGACTTGTTCGATTGAACTCTCGTGACAATTTTCGAGTGGAAATCTACAATTTGTTCGTAAATACTTAAGTTAAGCCAGTGGTTATGGGACATGAAGCTAAACTCATTTATTTACTAGCTTAGTGTAATCTAGACTTTTCATTGATCGATGGTGATCATTTTATGGTTTAGATGCGATATCTCTTTGTCCACGTGGGGGACTGTACCTCGTTTTATGGAGCTTCGTCTCATTCTTCTTATAGGCTAACGACCTATGGTTTTATGGAGTTCGGTTCATCGGGCGTATCGTTATTGTACTATGTCGTTGTCCCAGCATATCAGGTTCATCGGGCGTACCGTTATTGTACTACGTCGTTGTTCCGAATTACTTGAGTATCAGGTTCATCGGGCGTACCGTTATTGTACTACGTCATTGCACCAGCTCTATGGTTAGCGACCAAGGGATAGCATCCCGTTTGTGATACACGTGTTGGTGAGTTTTCATGCTCACATTTGTGATAGGCCTCCCCCTTTGTGTTTTCTGGATTTCTGGATGTTGATTTCTAGAATTTGTGTTTCACCAATTTTGATGATAGGCATTGATAAGCTCTATCAATATTTGTGTTTTGGTGAATAATTTAAAGAATATGACATTCTTTTTGGTGTTTGAGAATATTTGAGATATTGTATGATTTTTGTTGTTATCTAATGTATACTTGTCACAGTATGGCATTATTGTTATCATACGTTTTTGTGATATCTCTTATCCTATCTCATTTTATATGATATTTATAGCTAGACTGATCCGTTTATTATTTTCTTCTCAAATAATACTCGAGTCAGATCGAGGTATTTCAGGTGCTTCTGCTTGATTTCTTATCAGGGTCCGTCACCTGACTTTTAGCTAACTACTTTAGCTTAGTAGTTTTTGTTATTATACATTCGAGATAGAGACTCCTTGATGTATAAATATTCTTTTCCTAGCACTTGTATCTATTCTTTTGTGATGTAGTGGATCTAGTTTGACCACTACTTTGATGTACACTTTTTTGTATTATATTCATATATGTTTCCGCCTTAGTAATATGAATATCTGTGAGTGATTTGTGTTATATTTATTTCTATGTTTGTTTCCGAAGCCCACATAGCCACTGTGTGGTAGCTTTTAGTTTGTATTTGATATGTCGGATTTTCTCTTGAAATGAAATGTAAGTTATATTATCTGACATATCGGTACTCGCACAAAGCAATTACACAGATGCTCGCTACTCAACAGCCTTATTCTTCGTGCTAGTCGACGACATTACCCCGTAGTGTCCTTGGCTAGTGTGAGTATAGAGGTGGGGCGTCACAAAATCATTTCTCATTGTGTAACGACCCGTATTTTAGATAATTAAAGCTAATAAATTAAATAAGATTTTGAAATTTAATATTGTGATAAATTAAAATTTATGATTTATTAATGAGAAAAATAATTAGAATATGATTTAATAATGTTGTTTGAATGTTATTGATAATTATTTTAATGTAATTTCAATCAATTGAAATAATTGTAATGTTAATTTGGTTATAATTGTAAATAAGGAATAAATTAAATACTGGATTCAATGTTGAAATTATATGTTATTAATTAAAATAGGTTTATTGTAGAATATGAAATAAATTAATTAGTACATAAATTTATTAGCTTTTGTTTGTAAACAATAGACTTAGAAATGTATTTGAATTACTAATGCATAATAATTGTTTTAATTATTATTTTACTATTTAATCCGTTTGAAATTAATTTGGAAATCAACAAAATAAATATAATTGAAATATTGTAATTAATACGGTAAAAGACGTTAACTGTTGAGTGATGAGGATGGTAAGATGGAAACTTATGTTAAAACAAATTCATTAGGTAATAGTTATTTAATATAAGAATTTAAATCTAAATAAAATATTTTGTTTGAAATTTAAATTTTAATGCATGGATTTATTACAGTTGTAATTGAACGCTGAAATTAATGTAATATTTAGATCTTGGATTTAATATGGAAAATTTTATTTTAAAAGATTATAAATTCATGTTTAATCAAGAATGATAAAATTATTAACTTTTAAATTTGAATCTGTAAGTGATTAAATCAATTTAATAATAATTTATTTAATTAACGTGAAAAATTGGATTTCGGGCACTGTCTCAAATTTTGAGGAAACTAGTTTCATTGAATCCGTAACTGTGAATTACTATAAGATTTCAAGTTTCGTAGCGATCGGACTTATCATTTGATCGTGCGAGCTCGAAAAGCTTAGAAATCGATTAATGAAATTTAAATAAATATAATTTGATTTTGAAAGCTAACTTCTATATACAATGGAATTGGGGCTTGAAACTATTTCCATTGAGTTTAAAAATATCGAAAACCTATATCTTGATATATAGGATGACCTACTTTCGTTTCGGGAACGAAACAGGCTTTTAAGATTGTAGTTATCGTTTCGACCCAATTCGATCTGTCCATTCGTTCTTATCCATCTCTGTCTATATAAATAGATTTTTCCTCTAACCCTTGCAGTCTATTCCAACTTTTGTACGTACTTTTATTCTCACTGGTTCCTTCTCTAATGGCTGTCTTTCCAAAACCCTAAATCCCAATTTCAAATCAAACTCCAAAATTTCAAACTCCTCAAAACCTATCGAATAATATATCATCGCGAAGCTCTCGACGAGCATAATGTACATCTACAATTCATTTTTGCAATTGAGTCTCGGGTTTGGCCAAAATTTTGCGAAGAAGTTTCGGCCATCCATATTAGGGTTTTGTTTTCAACGGTGGATCTTCATCCAATCGCGATCGGAGGGCACAATATTATAGAGGGCAACGAGCAACGTTCATCCATATGGTTATTTTGGTCTAGAGGCATTCTATTTCACTAGAGATCGATTATTTGTGGTCGTTTGTTCGTGAGACGGCGGAGTCAAGAGGGGAGGCCGGAGTAGGCAGCGATCGCAGCGTGTGGGTTCCTGGCTGAGGCGATTCTCGTGGTGGTGGTCGATCATGGTGGCGTTGCTCCTAGGCAAGGCGGCGACATGATGATTGATAGCGGCTAGGGTCATGCTCATCTATTCGTGCTGTAGCTAGGGTTAACGGAAGGTAAACTTTTAACCATTTTATTCTTGTATTGTTTATTTTAATTTAAATTTAATTTTCAAACTTCTAACGCTAATAACTTTTTCATACGAACTCGGATTTGGATGCGGTTTCTTTTGTTGGGATCGTATCGAAATTTCGGACAAATGAAACTTGTTTGGTTGAATTTGGAGACTGTTCAAATTTTGGGCTTTATTTGGATTTTAAATCGACTATAAATAAAAGGTGAGTGATTTAACCAACTCACATATACTAAACCTTCTTATGTTACTTGAATAAAATTTATGATGCGATAAGAATATTATTAGTTGCTGTTTGGTAGTTTGATTTGACATTTTAATTGAAATTGAATTTTTTTGAATTAAATTGCCATTTAAATTAATATTGAATTTAAATTGTTAGTTAAATAACTGATGATGATAACTAGTTAATTGTTGTGATTTATTAGCTGATTCGGATGTTGATTGTGATGGATGTTTATTTGTTGACATTTTGGATTATTGGATGTTTATTTATTTTGTATATCTCTGTTATCACTATGGGTTGAAATGATACATACCCGAATGATCTTATAGATTAGTTAAAATTGTTATGGATTGAAATGATACATACCCGAGCGATTTTATTGATTTGGAAATTATTGATTCGGATATGGGTTGAAATGATATATACCTAGGAAATTTAACTATTTTGGGTTGAAATGATACATACCCAATCACTTGACCATAGGGTAGAAAATTATATACGGACACCGTTGGTCGGTTTTAAATTATTTTCTAAATGGTAAATATGTTTGATTTATGAATTTGATTTTTAAATGGCCATGCCAAAAAAATTTGATTTTTAAATTTAATTTAATGACTTTATTTAAACATTTCTATTTGGGAAATAATTTATTTTATATGTGTTACAAATTGAAAACAAGATCATAAAGCAAAGTGGCGGCATTATTATTTCATTAAGAATTGGTACTTGATGAATACTCAGTACAAGGTATTTAAAAGAACAAAAAACAAGAAAGAGTATGGGCCTCAATTAATACATAGGCCCAGAACATAACCCAGCCGAGAATTCAGAATACAACTCAGATGTGCACAAGTGTAACAAGTGTTATTAGTAAGGTGAAGCCACAATATTTCTCAACACTCCCCCTCAAGTTGGTATGTAAATATTTGTCATACCCAACTTGTTGCATAGGAATTGAATTCTTGGTCCATGTAATACTTTTGTGAACAAGTCTGCAATTTGGTCGCCAGTCTTCACATATTCAGTTACCACACTTCCTTGCTGTATCTTCTCTCTTATGAAATGGCAATCCACCTCTATGTGTTTGGTCCTTTCATGAAACACTAGGTTGTTGGATATATGCAGCGCTGCCTAGTTATCACACTTCAAACTCGCAGGCTTACTAATTTCAAAACCCATTTCATTCATGAAGTTATTTACCCATATTATCTCACACACAGCATTGGCCATAGCCCTATATTCTGACTCGGCACTCGATCGAGCAACAACATTTTGCTTCTTGCTCTTCTAAGACACTAGATTTCCTCCCAAAAATACACAATAACCAGATGTAGATCTCCTATCAGATTTGGAACCAGCCCAGTCAGCGTCTGAATAGCATTCTATCTTCATGTTATTATGATTTGAATATACTATTCCCTGACCAACTGTCTTTTTTAAGTAGCCTAGAATCTGTTCCAGATTCCTCCAATGTTGCAGTGAAGGTGATGCCATATGTTGACTTATTACACTCACAGGATATGATAGGTCTGGTCTTGTGATAGTTAGATAATTCAACTTCCCTACCAATCTCCTATATCTTTCAGGATTGTCAAACATTTTACTGCCATCCCCATTATCACTGCTAGGCTGAATAGGAGTACTGCTAGGCTTCACTCCAAGTTTTCCAACCTCAGCTAATAAGTCCATTACATACTTCCTTTGACACAGAAAAATACCCTTACTGCTTTTCGCAATTTCAATTCCCAGAAAGTACTTCAAATACCCCAAATCTTTTGTATGAAAGTGTGCATGAATGAAGGCTTTTAATAACACAATTTCAGTCTCATCATCCCCTGTTATTACTATGTCATCTACATAGACAACTAGAAGAATTATTCCTGCTTTAGACCTTTTATAAAACACTGAATGATCAAAAGAACTTTTCTTCATGCCGAACACCACCATTGCCTTGCTAAACTTTCCAAACCAGGCCCTTGGACTTTGCTTCAATCCATATAATGTTTTCTTAAGTTTGCACACCATATCATTATCCCCCTGAGCAATGAATCTAGGAGGTTGGTGCATGTATACTTCTTCATTCAAGTCACCGTGGAGAAAAGCATTCTTTATATCCAACTGATTAAGCTTCCAAGAATGAGTAGCTGCCAAAGAGATGAATATTCTTATAGAGGTTAGTTTAGCTACTGGAGAAAAAGTTTCAGAATAATCAATCCCATATACTTGGGCAAATCCTCTTGCTACCAACCGAGCTTTTAACCTTGCTATTGAGCCATCTGGATTTATTTTTACTGAGTATACCCACTTACAACTAATTGCCTTCTTTCCTTTGGGTAGTTGTACTAGATCCCATGTATTATTATTATCTAGAGCATTCATCTCTTCTATCATGGCTTCATGCCACTCTGGTTTAGACAGTGCTTCTCCTACACTTTTAGGTATACTTATTTATCTAATGATTTGAGAAACAAGCATGTGGAAAGTGGTAGGTGATCATAAGATATAAATGAGGAAATTGGATAAGTACACTGCCTTTTTCCTTTTCTTAATGCAATAGGTAGGTCTAAAGTAGGGTCATGATTTGGTTCAAGAACAGGACTTGATGGAGTAGTACCTGGGACATTGACAGTTTGGATATTGTCAGTTGGGATGTTGTCATTCTGGTTTGAGCTAGGGTTATCAAGACCATTATATATCAGAAACTCCTCATCTCCATCCTGATTTAAAATAGGATCCTCACTCTTAGGATCTGTGTTTGTTGGTGGAGACTTATAATACGGGATGTCTTCATAGAAGTTCACATCAATTGACACAATATACTTATTCAGACTAGGACAATAGCATCTATAGCCTTTTTGTAACCGTGAATAACCAACAAATATACATTTCACAGCCTTTGGATCTAGTTTAGATTTATGTGGTGTTGTGTTCCTTGCGAAGCATGTACTGCCAAATACTTTTGGACTTACAGGAAATAAGGACTTTTTTGGGAAAAGGATTTTGAATGGTATATCACCATTTAATACTGATGAAGGCATTCTATTGATAAGGAAGCATGATGTAGAAACAGCATCTGCCCAGAACACTTTAGGCATATTAGATTGAAAAAGTAAAGCTCGTGTTGTCTCCAACAAATGTCTATTTTTCCTCTCTGCAACACCATTTTGGGAAGCAGTATCTACACACGAAGTTTCGTGAAGCATGCCATTTTGATTCATAAACAACTGAAATGACTCAGACATATACTCTTTTGCATTATCACTACGGAGGGTTTTAATTGATGTATGAAACTGTGTCTTTATCTCAGCACAAAAATTACTAATATTTCAAATAGCTCAGATCTTTTTTTCATCAAGAATAACCATGTAACACGAGAAAAATCATCAACAAAGGTTACAAAATACTGAAAACCTGGTTTAGAAATTACAGATGCTGGTCCCCATATGTCAGAGTGTACAAGTTCAAATGGATTATTAGCACGTTTATTTATTCTTGGATAAGAACTAATTCGATGATGCTTTGCAAACTGACATGACTCACATTCTAGAAATTGTAAAGAATTAAACTGTGGACATATCTTCTTAAGATTCTGTAATGAAGGATGAACTAACTGACAATGTAGTTTATAAGCTTGTGATGAACTTGAATAGGCAGTGACTTGTGGTGTAGTATCAAGAATATATAGTCCATTTGATTGAACACCTTTACCAATAATCTTCTTCGTCCTGAGATCCTGAAATATACAGTGATTGGGATAGAAAGTGATGCAGCAATTTAAACTTTGAGTTATATTACTCACTGAAAGTAAATTAAATGCAAGACTAGGTAGATGTAACATTGTCTTTAGATGCATATTTGGGGTAAGATTTATACTTCCAGATCCTTGTATTTTTGCAGATGATCCATCAGCTAATGTGACACCACTCATGTGTGTATTTGGTTGGTAGTTTAAAAAATTATTTGATGTACCTGTCATGTTGTCTGTTGCCCCTGAGTCAATCACCCATTTATGCTTTCCAGATTGCGATTGTGCAGCTGTAGATATGGAGTTAGAATTGGATTGTTTCTTCATACTATCTTGATATGCTTTGTATTTACTAAATTCCTCAGCAGAGATGTTTACTGTTTTGTTTTCTGAATCTTCTGATTGAGCAACATTCATATTTCTCTGCTTATTTTGTACTGGTCTACCAATTAAGAACCAACATCTATCTGCAGTATGCCCATCCTTTTTACAATTTGTGCATTTGTATTTAGGATTCATTGGTCGATTTGAAGATTGATTAGCATTTCCTCTGTATCCACCTTGTTTCCATGATGCACTTGTATTTGGTGCATTTTTATCTGTTACAAGTGCACTATTTTGTGAATTAACAGATGTTTGTGCACTTGAGCTTTCTGATCTCATCAATCTTGTGAACACCTCATGCAAACTAGACACACTCGATCCAGATAAAATTTGAGATCTTGCAGACTCGTATTCATGTGGTAATCCTGCCAAAAAACTCATCACTGCCATCTCTTCACGTTGCTGTTGCTGTTTCTTCACATCAGGGCTCAACGGCAAAAGCATATTCAGTTCTTCATACGTTTTCTTAAAGTTCATAAAGTAATTCATCAAACTCTGATCCTGTTTCTCAGCTCTGTAAAATGCCTTACATACATCAAACATTTTACTCAAATTTCCTTTTCCAGAATACAAAAACGCCAAATATTCTATCAATTCTTTCACGAAACTACAATGATTTACAAGGCTGAGAACACTCGCATCGATTGTGTTCCGGATCTGTAGAAACAACCGAGCGTCATCTCGAAGCCAAGTTTGATCTTCTTTCTTCTCAGAATCGTCAGAGGGTGGATTTCGAGATAGTTGATCATCCAATTCAATACTCCGAAGATATAGTTTAATTGTCTTGCTCCAATCCAAATAATTTGATCCATTGAGTTTATGGTCAGTGATCTTGGACATAATCGGGAGGACATCGACTTTGTTTTCTGCCATTAACCCTAACCTTACGGATTTGCAAGAGATTTGAAATTTAGGGATCGTGCTCTGATACCATGTTACAAATTGAAAACAAGATCATAAAGCAAAGTGGCGGCATTATTATTTCATTAAGAATTGATACTTGATGAATACTCAGTACAAGGTATTTAAAAGAACAAAAAACAAGAAAGAGTATGGGCCTCAATTAATACATAGGCCCAGAACATAACCCAGCCGAGAATTCAGAATACAACTCAGATGTGCACAAGTGTAACAAGTGTTATTAGTAAGGTGAAGCCACAATATTTCTCAACAATATGTTTTAAAGCTTCAATTTTAAAAAACCTAGATTTTAAGATTTTAACTTATAATTTTATTTAGTTTTAAAATATATAATTTAAATAATGTAATAAAATAAAAACACTTTAAAATTTTACTTTAATAAAATATTCAATATAGTTTTAAAAGATTTATTTAAAAATTTAATTTAAGAAAATAAATATAGACTTTTATAATAACTTTAATAGATAAAAAAAGATTTTTTTTTTAAGATTTTAGAATCTTGTAAAAGGTTTTGTAAGGAATTTATAAAATTTTTGTAAGAAATTTTATAATGGATTTTATAAAAGGATTTTTATAAAAGATTTTTATAAAGGATTTTATAATGGTTATATAAAGGAGTTTATAAAGGTTTTAAAGGATTTTATAAAGGGTTTTATAAAAGAACTCGTATAAAGGGATTTGGAAGCATTTTAAAGGAATTTGCATAGATGTTTATGAAAAAGGGAAGAGTTGTAAACTGTTTTGGAATTTATAAATAGTTTTATAAATGGTTCTAAATCATATAAATAGTTTATAAATGTTTTAAGAGAGATTTGTAAATTATTTTCGAAATTGATTGAAAGGAATCTTCCTCGGCATTTATGAATATATTTATACTTTTGGAATAAGTATATGGATATCTTCATATGAGGGTATAAACTGTTTTTTGGATTTATTATTAAAATGTTTTATAAAATGACCACGGAGTGAAATAAACGTTTGGTTGTTAAAGAGACCGGGTCGGATATTGTCATACTCTCTATCAATTCCGAAACCACTTTAACAAATGCGCACGTGGTAGAGAATCCAGAACAAAGTAGGATGGTTTGGCGAACGCTAAGAGTATGAGGTAAGAACGCAGCCCTGACCTTCGGGTCAACTTGATGTGACTAAAACAGGAGCTATCCCGGGCCAAATGAGGTCATTCCTCCTATCAGACACGCTTCTTCGATACTATATCTGTTACTTTGTGATTGATTGGTGGCCACCCTTGATTTGATTATGGGAGTGTGTTTCGAGGTGGGCGATAGTAGCTGCTATGCGTACCACCATTCTGGGCGTGCAAAACGGTAGGATCCTACTTTGGGCATTGCCTCGCGTGCCTTGTCATATGCCTTATTGAGCCCACTATGATTTTTGTTTGTGTCGTACCTATGTAGTGCTCCCTCATAGCCCACCAATTTACGGTGGAGTTTACAGTACTGTATAGACTACGATGCTTAAAAAATTTGTTAAGAGGGATATAGGTAACGCCTTAACGTTATTTTAATACTTTACTTTACTGATAGACATTACATATATATAGCGTATATTACTACATATAGATAGTTTAACAAATCCTTAGGAGATGGAAAATCCCGAAACATCTCTTAAGTTATTGCACGCACGTTAAACACTGGATAGGAGATGTGAAACACCGTAAACAACTATGAAGCTATTACACTCATATTTATTTGCTATTGATTTAACTTTCATAAGATCTTTTAGTTCTGACTCGAGTGTTTTGTCTTTTCATTACGTTGGGGTCAGTCTGAGCACTTCAGTGTTGAAGACTTTATTTTTGGAGGACGAAGATGGAGATTGGTATACTATTTATATATATTCCACTACATCATGTTGTTCTGCTGCATTATCCTATTATATCTGTTGTATGTATAACTATAATTATATTGTAAAAGAGTAATCAAACGTTATTTGTAAAACAGCTTCATGAACTATTTATTTGAGTATTATACTTTGTCATTCCGCTATGAGATTCTGTGTTTTGTTTTTCCTTCTTTTCTCTTATTTTCTTATTCACCACATTGACAATCCTCCCTTTTGAATGGTTTGAGTTGACATGTGTGGTTTATTGTCGATTTAAACCATTTAAAAAGGTGGGTCGTCGCACATTGTCATTATACTAACACCCCGTTATGTCCTCCTCAAGTTCGACTTTTCCAAAGCCTTCGATTCTATTAACTAGAACTTCATCATCGACACTCTTAATCATTATAGTTTTCTGACTAGATGGACGGATTGGGTTAGGCATATTCTACACTCAAGCATGTCTTCTTTCTATGTTAATGGTATTGGTGGTGGTTTAATTAAATATGCTCGTGGTTTGCACCAAGGTGACCCCCCTCTCTCCTCTCCTTTTTGTGTCCACTGCGGATGTTTTTAATAGGATGAACAAACTGGCGATCTCTCACAATCTCCTCGTCGGAGTTGGCCTCCCCAACTTGAACATCAATATATCCAACATTCATAACCTCAAGTTGCTTATTTACTCCTTTGAACCCATTTCTGGCCTCACCATCAACTTCTTCAAAATTTTGGTCATCATGGTTGGGTCGCTGATCATCTTGGCCCCTCTATTGCTTTGGTTATTATCTGTAAGCTTGAACAATTCCCTATCCCATACCTCAACATCACGATTCGTCCTACTAAGCTCTTGCGAGCGGACTGGCAACCGATTATCTCTAAAATCTCTAACTGCCCTAACCACCTAGAAAGCCTCTTTACTTTCTAAGGCAAGGAGGCTCATAATGGTTAAGTCGATCCTATCTGCCATCCCCACTTACTGGCTCTCATTCCACAAATTTCCTAGGTTGGTCATTGTCGGGATTGAACAACTTAGACATAACTTCCTCCAGCATGGCTCCACTGTAAACAACCTTATGAGTTGGCACATTTCTGCAAATCTACTTCTCATGGAGGATTAGGGATCCTTGACACCAAGCTCTTCAATCTGGCTCTTCTTACCAAATGGATCTAGCACTACATTAATGAGGGAACCTCCATTTTAAAACGCTGGATCCTACTCAAAAACTATAGATTGAACCCCTCTGATATCCTCCACTCCTCATGTAACATCCCCTATCTAGAGGCCCGAAACTCAGCGCTACAGATGTTGTAGTCATCTATAGTATTAACTTCCAGCGACTAAATACGGCTATGTTAATGGTATCTATAATATCCGAAGCACTCGAATATGAAACAAAGCCCAGATTTCAAAACAACATTTTTTCCATTACATTTCAAAATAGATGTTTCATATTCAAATTACAAAATCCCCAAACGTTTCCTAGGCAATGATAAAATATACTTATTATAAAATATGCCAAGAGCGACATATGAAGATGCCCCCTTGGATGATCAGAGTCATATAGTCATAATTGACCTAACACATACACAGTGGAAATAAACACAAAACAAATAACTGCAACTCCTAAATAGCTATCGGTTAACCTCCTGCTCTCCTCCGGTAGCTTTATTCGTCATCCTACTAAACCTGAAAGAACCAAAACCCTCAGCCTACTCAAATCAATTTTGAGCACCCGAGAGTTTAAAAGGAAAAAATAACCTTCGAGTCAGACATAAAGCCTATTGTGAATAATACTATACATCCCGGTTATTAATGTTAAGTGAAACTACACCACTTAGCGGAACGGGTTTTCCCTCACTAACATCCTTTAAAACATATCTTTTACAAACATTTATCCTGCAACCAAAACTGGTTAAAACTGTAAAGCATCATTATATTATGTAAACATACATATCAGGTAACAAATGGACTACCTGTCCAATTACTATAGTTTTGTTTGGCATACTATTAACCTTGGGCTGACTCAGGCCTACTAGACAAAATAACATAATTTATCTAACATTTGTTAGACACACCTCTTTTGGACGGTTGTCCTTAACTATCCGCTAAATACTTCTCTTCAGGACAGTCTGTCCCTAACTTAACTTCTCCCAGGGTCACCTGACCCTAATGGTTTTGCGGCTCACCAATAATTTATCTGTATACAAACATATATTCCCTTCTATGTGTAATCATAATTTTAGTCTTACCTATGGCAAAGCCCTACATATTAGGATTTTGGACTAAATTAGCTGGGGCCAATAGCTAATGCATAGGGCGCGACCCTATACCAGTCCCATCTGGTATTCCAATATTTGAGTCATTTTCACTTAGGGATAACTTCCCTTAAATTTTCCTTGAAAAAAAACTCTTTCAGATTTGATTTAAATCTTTAAATTATACTTACACAAGGAAAATACATATTCTCTATGCTTTACTCAAAATCACCATGCAATGTTATATATATATATATATATATATATATTACTCAACCCCTTGTTGATGAAAACCTTTACCCCTTTCGAAACCATTAAACCTTGTTATTTGTGCCAAAATTGGTCACAAACCCCGGATATAGTGAAAGCACTACTGTATGAACACAAATCAGCAGTATATAATCACAGATCACAGATCTAAGTAATGTAGAGGATAAAAAGTAAAGAATAATAAACTTAAAACGGAATGAAAGAGACAGAGACACAAGATATATAGTGGTTCGGCTATCTCCGACCTACGTCCACTCTAAAAGTTAATCTTTTATTGACGTTCTTCGCTGATTGCAGCGGATTATAGGGGATTACAATGAAGAAATTCGAGTACAACAGCAGCTGTGGAGGTTAGAATTAAATTCGGCAGAGTCTGGGTGTTGGAGCGTCCCAAGATCCCTTTTATGTAGGCTCTGGGGTGCTATATATAGGCGTTCCATGCAAATATCTCGCTCAAACTTCGGGAGACTTCTTCTGGCACGTGAGTGGGCCCACGCGACCAAGCCCATGAAGTTTCGACTCGATCCGTGATCGACACGAACGGATTTCGTATCGATCAAGATTTCGTCTAATGGAGTCGAAACTTGGTATGAATATTCCTTAGCTTGTGTGTAAGCTTCTGTGAAAATTTCATAGCATTTGGATCTGTGGTTTGCGAGTTATGATCGATACGAAATGTAGTGCACGTGTTCCTGTTGCGTTCGTATCCATCACTTCGTCTCCATACCCCCCTCTCTTCGAATCGATCGAGCTGGCGTCGATGACATGTCTCGTAGACCCAGGGAGATCCACCTTTCGTGCTGCGTTGATTGCTTCTTTCGTATCGATCGACACAAACACGACCGATACGAACATGGCTCCTTCGTATCCATCCATCAGCGCCTGCAGACTTATTCGTATCCACCAACTACACCACTGTTCGTATCCACCGGCCAACCCCTTTTCGTATCAATTCGAAGTATCCTTGCTAATCGATACGAACAGTATCGATTCGAAGTGTCCAATGTCGATCGATACGAACAGTATCGATTCGAAGTATACTACTACGCTCCATCCTGATCGATACGAAATCATCGAGTCGAACAAACAATCGTGTGTCCATCTATTCAATCCAAGTTCATATTCACTGAGTCGAAATCCATTTGGCCTTGCTACCTGATCGATGCGAATGCGCTATTCGTATCCATACTGGATCGATACGAACTGTATCGATACGAAACCATCGATACGAACCAGCCCCTTCCAATATTGATTCACCTATATTTCGAGCATACGAACTCCGATTGACCTGAAATTTGAAACATAGCCTCTCCTAGCCTTGTTCATCCTTCCCAATCGATCCCGCCTTGATTGGAGCTCGGCCAAACTTTGACAACATCGATCACAGCCTTGTTTCCAATCGATTTCCAATCCTGATATCCATCCTTTTCCAGCCAGTTTGTTGATATTCCAGCCTTGACCAAAGGGTGGGATAACACTTGTCTTTTGAAAACATTAGAAAATCCTTTCCTTTTTTTCATCGAAGGCTTCGAAATAATAGACATCCCTCTTTAAAACCTTTAAACATTGCCTTTCGAAAGCATTGGAATAACCCTTCCTTTCATTTCATCGAAAGCTTTGAAATAATATACATCCCTCTTTAAAACCTATAAACATTGCCTTTCAAAAACATTGGAATAACCCTTCCTTTCTTTTCATTGAAAGCTTCGAAAATAAAGAAAAACCATCCCTTTCGACCCCTTTGAAACCCTGGGGAACCACCCCTTCGAAACCATTCATTAAAACCCTTTCGAAAACATTGAAATACTAGACCTTTCAAAAACATTGGGTTTAATTTAAAACATGTAGAAACCTTTCGAAACCATTCTTTACTACTTCGAAACCTTTAAAAACCATCTCAGTCGAAACCTTTTGAATTATGCCTTCAAGTAGAGCAAAAGGATAAGAAAACCGATTGAAGTCGAAAGCACTTCTTTCGAAACCGTTAAACCATCTCTTTCGAAACCATTTGGGTTATACTTCAATTATAGGAAAAAGGGTTTTTGAAACATTTAAGTCGAAAGCTTCTGTTTCAAAACCATTTCCTAAGTAAAGAAGTGATGGTGTTGAAACCATCCTTTCGAAAGCACTAGAGAAGTCGCCCAGTTTTAAAAGCAAAGCATTCCCTTCTAAAGCATTGCAGTCGAAAGGTTGAAGGCGGCAGCTAAAAAGGTTTCGACTTTGTCGAAAACAAATATTTAAAGCTAAAGTGCAATCCATTCAAAATCATCTCTTTTAAATCCATTGACCCAGTCGAAAGCCAACTGAGTCGAAAGCTATTTAGTCGAAAGCAAGCAGGGGCATTTTAATTTAAAAAAAACAAAGTGATGTTTCGACCCCTTTGGAACCTATGGTTTCGACCTCATACCTTTCGCCTTCTATCCAATTTGCTATGTACCAATTTCTTAATACCAGGCGCATTGGTTTTAATGGAGATGGAGGCGGAGGGACATGGTTGAAAGCCAACTGAGTCAAAAGCAGGTGCCGAAAGCAATGAAACAGTTTTAAAGCCTGAACTAAACAGTTCTTTTCACCTAACCTGCTTTACGTGTAAAATTTTGATTGGTTGCCTCTTTTCTTTACCATTTAATAGTGCTGCACATTTCAGAAATAACTATTTAATTTAAATCATTTGCAAATTACCCCTTCTCCTTAATTAAATACATTAAACATTTACGTCCCATACCTTAAATAATTTTATATATTCATCAAAACACTTAGGAAAATTCTATAAAAATTCCAAAAAATCCTTTTCATTATATTTTCTAACATAAATAAATTTTGGACTCAAATAATTACTTATATTGCCATAAATAATTTATAACCCAATAAACCATTTTCCTTGTAAGAAAATTAATATAAAATCCTCCATAATTCAGAAAATTATGAAAATTGAAACCCAACTCCAAAATATCATTTCTAATCTACATTCAAATTTGCAAGGAATTTGGATGTCATTTAATAGAGTTTTCATATCAAACATATCATAAATACTTATATGAATATGCATAAAACATCAACAAGCATATATATAAACTTTCAATCATTCAAAACATGGCATAATCATGCAAAATCATTTTGGTTTACCCTTTAAATCCGAAAAATAAGAGAAAAATGGGATGTTGTAATCATTCACCTTAGTTTTGTGATTACAGATATGAGATTTGATGTTGAACAAATGATTCACTTCTTCTTCTTGAAATCCTAGCTTTTATCTTCTCTTGAGATTGAAAATGGTGGCCCGCCTTAGGGTGTTTTTGCTTGAAAAAATGGAATGAACGTGTATTTATTTCCCTAAGGGTTTAGGGTATAAGCTCATCCTATTTCTCATTTTTCCCTTCCTAATTTCCTAACATATCTTATTCATGTTATCTTATTTTGAATTACACATTAATGAGGCATAACTACCCTTAATTTTAATCAAATCTCAATTTACTAATCATCTTGCATTATTTTATTTTATTTGGCCAATTAAATATTCTAAGTAATGTTACTAAAAATATAGGGTGTTACAATCTCCCCTCCTTAAAGAATTTCATCCTCGAAATAACGATAAGGAACACAGCAAACAATCAAAGGTAAAATATACCATCAAAACAAATCAAGATAAGCGTCTCTAATCCTGCTCTCAGTCTCCTAAGTACAGTCTCTAGCATCGTCACTCCACTGGACATTCACTAATCTGACTGTCTTATTCCTCAAACTTCTTCTCATCTCTCTCGAATATTCGGATAGGCTTCCTAATTATAGTCATATTTGGTTCCACTACTAAGTCCTCTAACACAGTCAGTGCAATAGTAGTGTCTGGATCCCTAACACATTTCCTTAGGTGAGATACATGAAAAACATTGTGGACTCACGCCAAATTACTTGGTAACTCTACTCTATACGCGAGTATTCTGATCCTCTCTAAAATAGGGAATGGTCCTACGAACCGTGGTGTTAACTTCCCAGTCTTTTCCAACCTGATAACACCTTTCATCGGCGATGCTTTGATGAAAACATGATCTCCAACCGAGAACTCTAAATCTTTTCATCTTTTATCTGCATAGCTTTTCTGTCTAGACTGAGCTTCCTTCATTCTCGCCCTTATCATCTCAATCTTTTCTGCTACTTCTTTTACCAAATCAGGACCAAGAATCAATCTATCCCCGGTCGCTAACCAACATGCAGGGGATTTTCATGGTCTTCCATACAAAGCCTCAAACGGTGCCATTCCTATCCTAGTCTGATAACTATTATTATATGAAACTCGACTAGGTGTAGGTGGTCTTCTCATGATCCCTCGAAGTCCAATACACAAGCTTGTAACAAGTCTTCCAAGATCTTGTTAACTATTTCCTTCTACCCATCAGTTTGTGGATGTTAAGCGGTACTTATCTTGAGCTAGGTTCCTAAACTTTCTTGAAGACCCTTCCAGAACTCACTAGTAAACAAATAATCTCTATCGCTAACAATACTACTAGGAATTCTGTGCAGTCTAACCACATTCTTCATAAATAATTTATCCAATACAGGTGTCGTCCTGTTTGCCTTAACTGGAATGAAATGGGCGCTCTTGGTCATTCTGTCTACTATAACCCATATACTTTCATTCCTGCTACTAAATCTTGGCAGTCCATCTATAAAATCCATAGAACTGGAATGTCCAATGGTTGAAACAATCCACTCGGCTTTTGATGCTTGGCTTTTATCTGCTGACATTTCAAGCACTGTTTCACCCAAAAGCCAACATCCCTCTTCATGCCTTCCCAGAAGAAACTTCTCTTCATATTTTGACACATCTTCGTTCCTCTTAGATGGATAGTGAATGATGGCATTCCTCCAAAATCTCTTTCCTTATGTCTCCCACATTTGGAACACATAATATGCCTTTCTTTCTCAACCATTCGTTTTGGTTAAGACGGAAATTCTTTAAGTCATCACTCTTCATTCCTTCCCTTAACTTTTTGATCCGTTCAGCTAGAACTGGAACCTCTTCCTATTTAGAAGCTATCTTCTCGATCATCACCAGTCAGACTTCTAAACAAGATAACCTAGCAGATCCTTCACTAGACTCAGCCTCGGATCTCCACAATACTCTACAGGCTGACAATGCATGCTTCTAAGTCTTTCCATTCTGCCATCATAGCTAATACTGCATTTTGATGCTTCCTACTGAGCACGTCTACAACCTTATTTCCTTTTCTGGGTGTGTACTCTATTCCAAAATCATAAGCAGTTAGAAACTCCAACCATCTTTGCTATCACATGTTCAACTCCTTCTGAGAGAACAAGTACTTCAACGACTTATGATCTGTATAAAGCTCAAACCTCTCTCCCAAAAGGTAATGCCTCCACACCTTTTGCCAAATATAACTGCAGCCAATTCCAAGTCATGTGTGGGATACCTAACCTCATGCGGCCTAAGCTGTCTAGAAGCGTAGGCAATCACTTTACCCCTCTGCATTAGTACATCTCCCAATCTTGTTCCGCACGCATCAGTATAAACAACCAAATCTTGATTCCCCTCCAGAACCACTAACACCGGTGCATCGGTCAATAAGTGCTTCAAACTCTAAAATGCTTCCTCACACTTGTCGGTCCATACAAACTTTACATCCTTTCGTGTTAGCTTAGTCATCGATTCTGCAATCCATGAGAAATCCTTTATAAACATCCGATAATATCTCGCTAATCTAAGGAAACTTCTTATCCCAGTTATTGTTTATGGCCTCTTCCAATTATTAGCGGCTTCGATCTTTCCTGGATCAATTGATAATCCTTTCTCCGAAACCATGTGACCAAGAAACTTCACTTCCTTCTTCCAAAAATGGCACTTTGAAAACTTTGAAATTTAGTTGATGCTGCCTCAGCGTCTCCAGCACAATTCTAAGATGAACCTCATGCTCCTTCTCATCCTTAGAGTATATCGGAATATCATCTATAAAAACCAACACAAATCTATCCAAGTGCTCTTGGAAGATTCGATTCATCAAATCTACAAAAAATGCCGGTGCATTAGTGAGTTCGAACGACATAACTAACCATTCGTACGACCTATATCTCGTCCTGAACGCCGTCAAAGGTATACTGTCTTTTGCTACTCTAAGCTGATGAAATCCTATTGCTAAATCTAACTGAGAGAATATCTTCGCCCCACTCAACCGATCGAACAAATCGTCAATCCGGGGCAGTGGATATCGATTCTTTATCGTCTTTTCATTCAGCTTACGATAATCGATACATAGCCTTAGCGATCCGTCCGGCTTCTTTGCAAATACAGCGGCTGCACTCCAAGGTGAACTACTCGGTCGAATAAAACTCTTTCCTTCCAAATCTACAACCTGAGCTTTTAACTCCCTCAACTCTGTTGGTGTCATTCTGCTTGGTGGCCTACTCATCGGTTCTGCACCAGGCACTAAATCAATCCAAAACTCAATGGCTCGTTTCGGCGGTAATCCAACTACAGGTTCAAACATATCCACGAATTCTCTAACTGCGAAAATGCGATTTAACTCATCCTCCAATTCCATAACACCCAACAAGGCATTCCATAACTGGGGTTTTCTACAGTATAAACTATCCGATCATTACAATCCAAATGCCTAAGTGATACTTTCCTATCTAGGAAAAATATCCTAGCATCATAATTACTTAACCAATCCATAACTAATATAATTCCGAACCCAATAAAATCAAATACATGCACACTGCAAACAAAGGTGTAACCTAGCAGGTCAAACTCTAAGTGGTCACACTTCATCCCAAGCATCGCATATCCTCTTATCGGATTTGCAACCCTTAAGGATGTATCTAAATATGTGGGTTTTAGATTAAGTTTATCAACCAAACATCGAGATATAAAAGAGTGTGAGCCACCAACATCAAACTAAACGCTAACAGACATATCATAGATCTGAAGCGTACCTCCCAATACTACGTTTCCCTTTTCCTACGCTGTCGGCTTTAACGTAGTAGGCTCCAATGCAAACACTTGGCCTTTATCCCATTTTGCTAGCTCTTTGCACTGGTTCTTGTAGTGCCCAATTTGATCACAGTTAAAACATCTAATCCCTTTCTTCTCAGCGGTCTTCTTTCCTTTGCCTGTCCGGCACTCATGAGCATAATGGCCTTTCTTATCACACTTATAGCAGACCACCTCTGACTTTATTTTCTTTGCCGCACCTCTTTTCTGAGCATTCTTTTTGTGAAAAACTTTCTCTTTTGGCCCTGTCCGACCTGGACCTCTTTCTCCTTCTTCTTGTCCAAGCAAGCTAACATCTCTTCATGTCTCAATGCCATTTCCATTACCACATCACACGGATCTCTGATGTGCGGTAAAGTTGCTCTAACCAACTCCAGCTTTAGATTACTAACGAACTTTTCATTCCTTTCCAACACCGTGTCAACAGTGGCATACCCATAAAGGGCTAACTCTTCGAATCTACTAGCATATTACAAAACCGAATTTCTCCTTGCTCCAGCTCAGCAAACTCCCTGACAAGACAGACTGCGCCATTACTGACATGAACCTCACTTGAAACCTCCTTGTAAACTCTGGCTACGTCATGGTCTCTTCATGCATGCCAGCGGTTACAATATTCCACCAAAACAAAGCAGCTCCTTGAAGCTGTCTTGAAGCAAGTCTTCTTTTCTGCTCGCCATTGAGCACTAGGTCAGCAAAAATCCTCTCGCAATGTAGTAGCCAGTTTTCTACTTCAATAGCATCCTCCACTCCGATAAACGGTGAAAATGACTGTGTTATAGGATCGTGTAATATGGAATATATACTAAACTTATCAAATAGTGTGGAAAGTAACTATAAAATAAAATTGCAGTAAAGTAAAATGACACAAGAGATTTTTATACCGGTTCGAACTTCCCGTTCTACATCCAGTCCTAGACTCTTTCTGGAATTCAAAATTGGAATCCTCTCTTAACCCAGAGGAATAGGTTTACACGGCCTAAGCAACCAAATAGGACTTTGACCACCTAAGCAACCGAACAAGATTTTCCCGCTTGAGCAACCGAACAGGACTTTGATACAAATGAAATGTTTTCTTGACTTTGTGTGCTCTTGTTACAACACAGATTTGTTAAATGAAGTACAGCCTTCCTATAATCTTCTCCTTTATGATATATAGTGTAACGTTCTCGAAGAATGTGGAAGATAGAGTGATCAACGATCAGAGATTGTATGCATTTTGAGTGCAAATGGTAAATAGAGAATTAGAGTTTAAGAAATCAAGAAAACTAATAATCAGTTGAAATGTTTGTTGGATTCTAGACTCTATTTATAGAGTTTTAAGAGTTGCAATCTTTGATGAATAAGAGCGATGAAAAGGAACGGATGCAACCCTTAAATTAGAAGATGTTTCTCTTCATTGAAAAGAAGCATCCCTTCAAAAAAATAGCCGTTATTGATAACCAACCGTCTAAATTTTTAATTCAGTCGTCTATTTTGTTTTAATTTCGATACAGCAAGCAAATAGGCCATTTTTGGTCTTATTCGGCCGTCTGAATGTTTCCATTCAGCCGGCTGAAACTGCATAGAAAAATATTCTATGTTTCAGCAGTCAACCGTTTGAATGGATACATTCAGCCGACTGAATTTAGCATGCTATGTGCATTTGCACAGCTTTGTGTACATGTCAGTGTGTATATATCATATTGTAGAGAATTTAACATAGTTCTAATAATACACAGACTCTGGACAAAAGTAAAACAACTTCATAGCTTTGTGAACCCGAATCTTCAATGAATCTGTTGCATAAACGGTTAGTACACAAGAATATTGACTTATATAGTTGTCACAATCAAAACACTGAAAATCGAAGTTCTAACATTCTCCCCCTTTTTGATGATGAAAACTACATAAGTATATATAATAAATAATTTACATTGACACAAAACTTTTGTGAATACTCCCCCTGTCTATATGCTCGCCTTATCTTTCAGTTTCTCCCCTTGAATCTGTGCTTTTATTCCTGCTGCAAATAGTGTTAGAGCAATATCTTTCTCCTCCTTTGTCATCGACAAAAAGGAGAGTTTATATGACGACATAATTCTATTAAATATATGGAACATCCTTAAAAATACAAAATCTATCAATTTCCTTTTGTTTCTCCAAGTACCTGCAATATATGATAATCATTTTGGTACCTCCTTACTATGTTAGGGTCCAAGGGTTAATCATAGGATGAAAACCTTAACCAAACAGGTGTGGTTGTACCCTCTAAAAAAAGTAATGAAACGATTTTAAAAATAACTATTACTTATCATCTAAGGTATTAGAAAAAAAATAACATATAAAGCATGTGATACCCAAGTTTCTTACAATTTCGTAATTTTTAGGAAACCATACCCATTTGGGTATAGTTGAACCTTTATAGAGATAGTTTTCATTACAAATCACATTCTTATAATAGTTGCTAATATAAAGTTGTTATCATGATTAATCATATTAGTTGGAATCCATATCTTAATATTATTACCCATTAGAAAAATAATTTCTATCATTTCTAAACAAAGTACTATTATGACTGAAACTAGTTTTAAAACTATCTTGGTTACTAGTACTAGTACTAAAATAATTATACAAGAATGCATATCTAGTACTATTTTTACTTTTAGCTTATTTATAGCACAAACCGCTTTTATCATTGTGAGCTTTCGAATTTTTAACTAAGGAAGATAAGATATCTTTACCTTTGTTAAAATTAGAAACATTTTTAGTAATATCATCCAATTTTTTTTAGGACTAGAAATATCTAATTCCAATATTTTAATATTAGCTTTAAGATCATGATTTTCAACTAAAAGAGCATCATTCTTTTCCTTCCGAGTTTCTGTTTCTTCACTTAACATAGAAAGTTGAGATGTTGTATTAGAACAAGATTCTTGAGTAGTTTCAAGTTCTTCTTCTAAAATTTGTTTCTCATCTCTTAACATGTATACCTCAATTTCAGTCCTATTTAATTTTTCTAGAGTTTTTTTATACTTTCTTTTGATGTTCCATAGCTTGTCAAGTAATTCAGAGTTTATTACCATTAAATCATCAAAAGTTAGATCACTCACCTCATCATTCGTGGCCATAAAACAGACATTGGCTTGTTCAGAATGGTTGTCCGAGTCACTGTTTGATGATGAAGATGATTCAGAATCATCCCATGTAACACACAAAGCTTTCTTTTTGAATCTGTCTTTTTTGTGCTTAAATTTGTCTCTCTTTCGATCAGGACAGTCTTTCTTGATGTGACCTTTCTTGTGACACTCATAACATTCTAGAGAAGAAGATGATGGTTTGTTGTTGTTATTGATGCTAAAGTCGTTCTTGTTGTTTCTGAATTTGTTGCTCTTTTCGAATTTCAAAAAAAATTTGAAATTTTTAGCAATGAACGCCATATCTTCCTCATCTAAATATGATTCATCCTTTTCTGCTTGGAATTCTATATTCTTCTTATCTTGTGCCTATACTCATTTTGCTTGGAGATTGACTTCATAAGACATTAGATTTCCTATCAACTCTTCTAGTTTGATGGTTGAAATGTCGTTAGCTTCTTCGATCGCTAAGACCTTTCATTCCCACTCATCCGTTAAAGAGTTGAGGATTTTTGAAACAATATCAAAGTCTGTATATTTTTCTCCTAATGCTAAGAGAGAATGATATATGTCTTGGAATCTAGAATACATTTCATTTATTGTTTCATCTTGCTTCATTTAGAAATTTTGGAACTGATTTTTGAGCATAGAAATCTTACTTTGGTTTACTTTGTTAGTTCCTTCAGGCGTAATTTTAAGTGTATGCCAAATTTCATAATCTGTAGTACACATGCTTACTCTATTAAATTCATTTTTATCTAATGCACAGTATAACATATTCATGGCTTTAGCATTTGCAGTAGCATCTAGTTTTTCTGTGTTAGACCATTGTGAATATTCAGTAGTAGGTATATGATATTCTGCTTGAGTAATATTCCAAGTTTCATAACTATTAGCTTGCATATAAATTCTCATTCTAGTAGACCAATAGTTATAGTTCAATCCGTTAAATAGTGGTGGTCGTGCAGTAGATTGACCTACAAGGAAACTTGTATTAGTTATTGTGCTAGTGTTGTTTTCCATATTAAAATATCAGATAATTATGTTACGGTTATAAGATGACCTTGCTCTGATACCAAATGAAAGTGCCTATGCTATAGAATCATGTAATAGGAAATATATACTAAACTTATTAACTAGTGTGGAAAGTAACTATAAAATAAAATTGTAATAAAGTAAAATGACACCAGAGTTTTTTATACTGGTTCGAACTTCCCGTTCTACATCCAGTCCCAGACTCCTTCTGGAATTCAAACTAGCAGCCCTCTCTTAACCCGGAGGAATAGGTTTACACCGCCTGAGCAACCGAACAGGACTTTGACCACTTGAGCAAATGCACAGGATTTTCCCGCCTGAGCAAATGAACAGGATTTTCCCGCTTGAGCAACCGAACAGGACTTTGATACAAATGAAATGTAATCTTGACTTTACGTGCTCTTGTTACAACACAGATTTGTCAAATGAAGTACACCCTTCCTATAATCTTCTCCTTTATGATATATAGTGTAATGTGCTTAAAGAATGTGGAAGATAGATCAACGATCAGAGATTATATGTATTTTGAGTGCAAATGGTAAATAGAGAATTAGAGTTTAAGAAATCAAGAAAACTAATAATCAGTTGAAATGTTTGTTGGATTCTAGACTCTATTTATAGAGTTTTAAGAGTTGCAATCTTTGATGAACAAGAGTGATGAAAAGGAACGGATGCAACCCTTAAATTATAAGATGTTTCTTTTCATTGAAAAGAAGCACCCTTCAAAAAAATAGCCGTTATTGATAACTAGCCGTCTGAATTTTTAATTCAGCCGTCTGATTTCTTTTAATTTCGATACAACAAGCAAATAGGCCATTTTTGGTCTTATTCAACCGTCTGAATGTTTCCATTTAGCCAGCTGAAACTGCATAGAAAAATATTCTATGTTTTAGCAGTCAGTCGTCTCAATGGATACATTCAACCGACTGATTTTAGCATCCTATGTGCATTTGCACAGCTTTGTTTATGTGTCAGTGTGTATATATCATATAGGAGAGATTTTAACATAGTTCTAATAATATACAAACTCTAGAAAAAAGTAAAACAACTTCATAGCTTTATGAATCCGAATCTTTAATGAATCTCCTGCATAAATGGTTAGTACACAAGAATATTGACTGATATAGTTGTCACAATCAAAACACTGAAAATCGAGGTCTAACAAAACAGTTTTCCTTCAAGCCTAGTATACTCTCTGCTCAAGTTAGCATACTGGTTGACTACTGGAGCTTCTTTAACTCCCCCTCCAGCAGCATTACCTCCAACAACTTCAGCTGTGATTCCAGCTTGCATCATGTTTACGAAGAACTGATACATGGCTCTCATGTCCACTTGGGGAACCCCAGCGCCAACGTTTTTAGCTTTAGCCTGACCTGGACCTATTCTAGCATATGGTCGGGCATTTCCATTTATGGTGGTGCTTTCTCCTCCAAGATTAACCCTGCCTCTTCTTCCATCCATATCTGCATTCAAACCTCGTGAGATACAGAAGAATAGCCTAACAAAGATAGGAGTCTAGAGATATAGCATAAACTTATATATATAGCAAATACAAGTACGTTACTACAGCATTATCCCATACCACGATCCTATCTCTAATTCCTAGGATTATGTTTTCAAAAACCATTTTAGTTAAAATATTTCATAAACCATGCTAGGATACCAAGCTGTAACATCCACTATCTAAAGGCCCAAAGCTGAGTGCTACAAATGTTGCAGTCATTTATAGTATTAACTTTCGGCGACTAAATACGGTTATGTTAATGGTATCTATAATATAAGAAGCACTCAAATATGAAACAAAGCACAGATTTCAAAACAACATTTTTTCCAATACATTTCAAAACAAATGTTTTATATTCAAATTACAAAATCCCCAAACGTTTCCCAGGAAATGATAAAATATACTTATTACAAAATACGCCAAGAGTGACATATTAAGATGCCCCCTTGGATGATCAGAGTCATATAGTCATAATTGACCTGATACATACACAGTGGAAATAAACACAAAACAAAGAACTGCAACTCCTAAATAGCTATCTGTTAGCCTCATGCTCTCCTCCGGTGGATTTATTCATCGTCCTACTAAACTTGAAAGAACCTCAACCCCCAGCCTACTCAAATCAGTTTTGAGCACCAAAGAGTTTAAGTGGAAAACATTAACTTCAAGTCAGACATAAAGCCTGGTGTGAATAATACAATACATCCCGGTTATTAATTTTAAGTGAGACCACGCCGCTTAGCGGAACGGGTTCGTCCTCACTAATATCCTTTAAAACATATCTTTTGCAAACCTTAATCCTACAACCAAAACTGGTTAAAACTATAAAGCATCATTATATTATGTAAACATACATATCAGGTAACAAATGGACTATCTGTCCGATTACTATACTTTTGTTTGGCTTACATTTAACCTTGGGCTGACTCAGGCCTACCAGACAAAATAACATAATTTATCTAACATCTGTTAGACACACCTCTTCTGGACGGTCTGTCCTTAACTATCTGTTAAATAGTTCTCTTCTGGACGGTCTGTCCCTAACTTAACATCTCCCAAGGTTACCTGATCCTAATGGTTTTGCGGGCTCACCAATACCCTATCTGTATACAAACATATATTCCCTTCTGTGTGTAATCATAATTTTAGTCTTACTTATGACAAAGTCCTACACACTGGGATTTTGAGCTAAATTGGTTGGGGCCAATAGCTAATGTATAGGGCGTGACCCTATACCAGTCCCATTGGTATTCCAATATCTGAGTCATTTTCACTTAGGGATAACTTCTCTTAAATTTTCCTTAAAAAAATCTCTGTCAAATTTGATTTAAATCTTTAAATAATACTTACACAAGGAAAATACATATTCTCTATGCTTTACTCAAAATCACCATGTCAGGTTATATATATATATATATATATATATATATTACTTAACCCCTTATTGATGAAAACATTTACCCCTTTCGAAACCATTAAACTTTGTCTTTCAAAAACATTGGAAAATCCTTTCCTTTCTTTTCATCGAAAGCTTCAAAATAATAGACATCCCTCTTTAAAACCTTTAAACATTGCCTTTCGAAAACATTGGAATAACCCTTCCTTTCTTTTCATCGAAAGCTTCAAAATAATAGACATCCCTCTTTAAAACCTTTAAACATTGCCTTTTGAAAACATTGAAATAACCCTTCCTTTCTTTTCATCGAAAGCTTCAAAAATAAAGAAAAACCTTCCCATTCGATCCCTTCGAAATCCTGGGGAACCACCCTATCGAAACCATTCATTAAATCCCTTTCAAAATCATTGAAATACTAGACCTTTCGAAAACATTGGGTTCAATTTAAAACACGTGGAAACCTTTCGAAACCATTCAAAGTTTACTACTTCGAAACCTTTAAAAACCATCTCAATCGAGACCTTTTGAATTATGCCTTCAAGTAGAGCAAAAGGATAGGAAACCCATTGAAGTCGAAAGCATTTCTTTTGAAACCGTTAAACCATCTCTTTTGAAACCATTTGGGTGTCACTTCAATTATAGAAAAAAAGAGTCTTTAAACATTTAAGTCGAAAGCTTCTGTTTCGAAACCATTTCCTAAGTAAAGAAGTGATGGTTTCGAAACCATCCTTTCGAAAGCATTAGAGAAGTGGCCCAGTTTTTAAAGCAAAGCATTCCCTTCAAAAGCATTGCAGCCGAAAGGCAGATAGCGGCAACTAAAAAGGTTTCAACTTTGTCGAAAGAAAATATTTAAAACTAAAGTGCAACCCATTTGAAACCATCTCTTTTAAATCTATTGACTCGGTCGATAGCCAACTAAGTCAAAAGCTATTTAGTCAAAAGCAAGCAGGCGCATTTTAATTTTTTTTAAAACAAAGTGACATTTCGACCCCTTCGGAACCTATGGTCTCAACCTCATACCTTTTTTCTTCTATCCAATTTGCTACATACCAATTTATTGATACCAGGCGCATTGGTTTTGATGGAGATGGAGGGACGTGGTCGAAAGCCAACTAAGTCAAAAGCAGGTGCCGAAAGCAATAAAACAGTTTTAAAGACTGAAATAAATAATTCTTTTCACCTAACCTACTTTACATGTAAAATTTTGGTTGGTTGCCTCTTTTCTTTAACATTAAAAAGTGCTGCACATTTCAAAGCTAATTATTTAATTTAAATCATTTGCAAAATACCCCTTCTCCTTAATTAAATATATATACATTTAAGTCTCATACCTTAAATAATTTTATATATTCATCAAAACACTTAGGAAAATTCTATAATAATTTCAAAAAATCCTTTTCGTTATGTTTTCTAACATAAATAAATTTCGGACCCAAATAATTATTTATCTTGCCGTAAATAATTTATAACCCAATAAATCATTTTCCTTGCTAGAAAATTAATATAAAATCCTACATAATTCAGTAAATTATGAAAATTGAAACCTATCTCTAAAATATCATTTTTGGTCTACACTCAAATTTTCAAGGCATTTGGATGTCATTTAATAGTTTTTTCATATCAAACATATCATAAAAACTTATAAGAATATGCATAAAACATCAACAACATATATATAAACTTAAAATCATTCAACACATGGCATAATCATTACCCTTTAAATCCAAAAACTAATAGAAAAATGAGATACAGTAATCATTCACCTTAGCTTTGTGATTAATGATATGAGATCTGATGTTGAACAAATTGATTCACTTCTTCTTCTTGATATCCTAGCTTTTATCTTCTCTTGAGATTGAAAATGGTGGCCGGCCTTAGGGTGTTTTTGCTTGAAAAAATGGAATGAACGTGTGTTTGTTTCCCTAAGGGTTTAGGGTATAAGGTCATCCTTTTTCCCATTTTGCCATTCCTTATTTCCTAACATATCTTATTCATGTTATCTCATTTTGAATTACACATTAACAAGGCACGGCTACCCTTAATTTTAATCAAATCTCAATCTATTAATCATCTTACATTATTTTATTTTATTTAGCCAATTAAATATTCTAAATAATGTTACTAAAAATATGGGGTGTTACACCTCACCTGATTGTAAACCTTCTTCGTTCTAGTCTAGCATTCTGTGTTCATATTTCTAGGTCAAATCATATGTCTTTATAAAATTGGTAATGGTTCCATGTACCACCTTTGGTAGGATTGATGGATCAATGACTCTTCGTTTGTACTCACCCTCCCTGACCTTTTTGCTATAGTCAACAACCATTCCGTCACCGTGAGTGAGGCCATCAGGTTGGGGATTAGCTGTTCCCACTCCAACCCGCAATAACTGGCTCAACTCTCTCCCAACTACCTTCTCCAATCTTGGCTCCGAAATCTTCTTCCACCCCCTTCACCTGATCAATATGTTTAAGGACTTCATTCTAGTGGTAAATTCTCTATCAGCTTCCTCCACTCCCGCCTTAACGACTCTAGTAGACACTATTCTTTTCCTAGGCTCTGGAGATGTAAAGTCCGTCGAAGAGTCAAATTTCTCATGTGGCTCCTAGTTTATGGAAAAATTAACACTGAAGACCGCTTAATTCGCAAGGCCTCAGCATCAATCCTACTAGCCCTATGTGAAACTCCAGCCATAAAAGCATCAACCACCTTTTCTACGACTGTGATTTGGAATTCTTTGTTTGGGTCACCTGTGATGTCTACCTCCTCCACTTGATCCCCTCCTTAAGTCCTTTTATGACCATTGGAAATATAACTCTCAATCCCGGGTTGTTGTCACCTTTCTCTCAGCTTTCAGCTAGGTTATTTGGTCTAAGAGGAATGTTACATGCTTCAATAACAATGCAAGTCCTCCCCTAAACTTATGCCACAAAGTTTCTTGTTTATTCTATGTTTGGATAGGTTGTAGCTCTCTCCCTCTTTAGCATAGACTGGGCAACCCAGAGCAGGATAATAAATTAGTCAATATCCATGACCGATCCTCTTGTTCGCTCCTGGCGATGTCGACCCCTCTGATGTGGATTAGCTCTCTTCATTCTTGGCTTTTGGGTGGCTGGAGTCTGCACCTGTGATGTGTTATGATATTTTGTTTTGCTGCTCCATTTTGCTGCCTGCATGTCTTATATATTTTATTATGTACTATGCTAGTGGGATCTGTTCCACAAAACTCTAGTCTCATCGCTTTTTATTGCAACTAATCAGGCATGTTGATTGGAATACTACTTTATTTCTAATTTTGCTCTTGGTTGTGTGGTCTTGCACTACACATCCATTTCCTAAAAAAATTGGATTTTTGCCGATAAAGATTAAGTCATCAACGTATAAGAATAAAATGAAATATCTTAATTTTGATTTGTCTTTACGTAACGAGCATGTGCATGGAGACATTTAAAAGGATATTTTCCTAGAATTACTTATCAATTCTAATATTCTATGCTCTAGGGACTTGTTTCAAACCATAAAGTATCCTTTGTAATTTCAAAACTTTATCTATTTGTCCATTTAATTTTATAACCTATCTCGAACTAAACTACTTTTTCTAAGTTTCCATTTAGAAAAGCCAGTTTCACATTCATTTGGTATATTTTCCATTTATTTTGAGATGCAAAGGAAATCAATAATGCTTCAACTCAGACCCAACTATAACCATTCAATGGACGATATGCCATGATTTAACTATAATCAAAGTGAAGTTTCCTTATTGAAGTTCAACAGTACTTTCAAGTTAATAGAAATGTGTCATATCGTTACTTCGAGATTTATTGTGTGACCTATTTATTATTAACCAATAGAAAACTCTTGGATGCGTCATTCCATAGTCATCCAACAACTATTAGTACCCCTTAGTGCCTCCCAGTAGCTATGAGTAATACATTGCCTAACATTTGAAGATCATTACGTAATTTAATCTCAATAGATATATTGATATCCTTTTTCAAAACATCCTAGACCATGATCATTCAAAATAAAATGTTATTTTATATTATAATTAGTTACTCACAATTGCAACTATTTGCAACTACAATCACATAGCATTTCATTTAAGGATTTTCTTATTATATACTTTAAATCAATTACTTAATAATTATATCACTATATAACAAAGTATATAACAGAAATCAAATACCTTTATTATGAATATAAGATCGATTGCAGAGTTAGATATATGTAACACATTGCATAATTGCCCTTAGGACCATACCTCTAGCTCTATCAAAGCTGAATATATTGCATTAAGAAGTTGTTGTGAACAAATTTTATGGATGATGCAATAATATTAGACTTTGGCTTAGTATTTATGCATATACCTATAAAGTGTGATAGCAAAAGCATAATTGACTAGTCAAATAATCCTGTTCACCACTCTCATACTGAACATATAGACGTAAGACATCATTTTTTAGAAATCACACTCTAAAAGATGATATTTGAATTGAATTTATCACAACTAATTTTCAGTTGTTCGATATTTTTACAAAGCCCCGTTAAGAAGATAGATATTCTCATTTACACCTAGATTTGTGAATTATGGAAATTGACCGGTATCCATAGTTTTCTTTTATTTTTTCTATTTTTTTAAAATACCGATTTGTTTAAAGGATTGATTTCCTTGAACATATGATCTCTACTGATTAAACTATAAGGGTTACTAAAAGCATTGATGTTGATTGTAGAGTAGATAAAAATATGGTATATGTTTCTTGGTTTAAAAGATATCATTTTAATATTTTTAAGAAAAAATGGCCGAGCAAACATTTTAGTGACTTTCCTTGGTTATTTCATATCCTTCATTATCTCTACATTTACCATTTGACTTTTATATTCCATAGATTTAAAAAAATTCTATCTTACCACCATTGTTTTATGTATTGGCCAAATAGACATGCACAAAATTTATTGTTTAGAGTTTATGGAAATTAACAAAAATTACATAAACGATATAACGGACTCCCTAAACTCATCTGGCATGTCAATAACATAGTTATGTCGGTTTATCAAGTAATTTCCATTCACATATAAGAGACCTCATAGTAATACATGGATGGAAGATTCTTGATCTCATTTACGATGAATTACGGATAAGTTATTCTAACTTAAATAATATTTTTTAGTCGCATCCATTTTCGTCTAAAAGACCTCACGGTAATACATGAATTGAAGTGACTTGATTTCAAAATGAATTAAAAATAAGCTATTTAATTAAGAAATTTCATAAAGGCTACGCCATTTGAACTACAACAGCGTATAAGAACAAAAACTGCGGATTTACCTATGCTAAAATGGCGTAGCTAAATGCAATACCTACGCTGCGCCTACATCTTTTATGCCGTAGGTAAAATATGCATAGGGAAAAAATACCCATGACTTACCTACGCTAAACGCGGGGTTGTTTTCTACGTCTTACTTATGCCATTATTTTCATACATCTTTCCTATGGCATTTACACAACCTCTTTCCTACGACATCTATTTATCTACGTTTTCCTTAAGCCTTTGCTGCCTACATTTTTCCTACGTCGTCCACACGACTTTTTTTTACTATAGTAAAATTGGATTTACCTACGCATTTTCTATATCTTTTCTGAAGCAATTTTAATATATTTATTGTGTTTCTTTCCATCGAACACTATTAAACTGCAGCACTCTATCAACATCGAACTAGCACCAATATCAACTTATTCCACAAAAAAGACACAATATCAAATCACTCATCATCCACCAAGTTCAAATATCTCCTCCATATTACAAAGTCAAACCAACATCAAACAAGTTCTCATATATTTAAAAAGCATGATAATATGTTTATAATACACAACATCATACGGATATATCTAAGAATAAGAAAAATACCCTCAACCCTTATCACGATGACTATTCAACTCTCCATCAAATCATTGTGGAAGCATCGCACATAGTTGTTATATTGCGTCTGTAGCATTTGAATCTCTCCTTCTTGGCACTCCAACTTCTCCTCCAGTTTGACCCTAATAAGTGCTTTAATCTTGTTCACGCTATAAGTGGCATCTTTATGTTTCTACATTTTATCAAATATTACATCAATTTCGAAATTTCAAACTAATTGAAAAATGTTTTACTAAAAGTTTAAATATTTATCCCGGGCATATTTCCATAGTAGGGCCTACGACCCTTCCTTTCAGCTATAGCATTTGTAGGCGTATCAAATACTTCATCCTCGACTTCATGGGTAATCTCTATGCCTTGGCTTTTCAATTCTTCAATTCTAGCTTGATATTGTGCAGTATTTTTATTTTTCCAAATTAATAAAATCTTAATTAGATATGTATATATTTATTTACACCAAGCTATATGAATCACTTACTGCAAATTTCATCGATGCTTCATCAATCCATCCATTAGTGGTAGATCCATATTTGACTTAAGCATTGATTGATTATGATGAATTATATAAACAGTTATAGAATAATTAATCCTCTAACTAATATTGTAATATAGAAACCTTAAAGATAGACATACTCATGTCTGAAATGGCTATTATTACCACATTTATAATATAATGAGACTTCGTGTTTTTTACTACATCAGTATTTTATCATCAGTTATTGGAGTCAAGTATGAAATGGGAAAAACTTAAAATCTCAAATGTATTAAAAATTCAAAATCGAGGCCTTCAAATAATGAAATTTGAGTGAAGATAACCAATATTCCACATATATTTAGCACTGTTAACATTTAAAACATATTTATTGAATTATTAGCTCCTCAACTATAAATAAAGTGGTTAAACATTATGTTGAAAATGTAAAACAACCTAGAATTTGAACATATTTTGTGAAAACCTTTTTGTTTATTTAGATGTATGCTAGTTTTGATTTATTAATACGTGCAACATATTCTTGAATAGAAAAAATAAAAAATGCAACAAGAAGTCTTATGTATAGAAGTACATATATTCGACCACATTTCATGATTCACAAACAATAGTGTATTAGTAGTCAGCAAACCAAAGCGTTAAATAAATAATTACTCTACACCAGAAAATTTAAAGAGAAGAGATACCTTAATATAAAGTTCATGAACCTCTTGAAAAAAGCTCTTTATCCCATCCTCATTATAAGAGTTATGCAGCAACAATAGTCCAGTGTGTATATAATGTTAATCAAGGAAAATAAATAATTTGATTAGCCTAAGTGTAACAACCCGAAATTTAAGCTATAATAATTAATTAACGAATTAGTTAAATGATAAAATAACTTTGTGAAATTATTAGAATTGAGCCACGGAAGTTGCACTAATTGTGTCCGTGGTAATTTTTTGTCAATTTCCATATATAGAACGTCAAAATCCGAGCTAAGACGAAGAAGTTACGGAATAAACAAAAAACGAGAAAAAGAAATATATATATATATATAGGGAAGGTCGACCCTAAGGTCGACCCACATCATAGCTAGGTCGACCCTAGCAAGTGATGGGTCGATAGCAAGGTCGACCGCCTACGTAAAAATGCATTCTTTTGCCCAGAACGATTCGAACACCTCATTTTGCAAATTTAACTCCATCTCGTGCGTCCGTGCTTCCATTCGACGGTTTCTATCGAGCCTATGACGTGGTTGCACCAGATTTAATCTCCAAATCCAATGGTTTGAGACTAACAAATGCCTCTATAAATAAGACCCTAGGCCTAGCTATTTTTCTCATTCAGATTTTCTCCATCTAGGTTCATTGCCTAAGGCTGGACCCTAAAAGGAATATTTTTCCGAGGAAAAGATCTTTGTAATTAAAATATTTTATACCCTTCAAGTGGATACAAGAAGGCCAAAGGAAAGAGCTAAGGACAACAGGTGAGTGTTTAAGTAATTATTTTAGATTCTTAAGTAATTTAAAATAATAGGATTTCCAATAGTTGTAGTTTTTCTACAATTTTGGTGTAACCTTTATGCAAGTTTATTTACAGTTTATTTTAAGTAAATTTTAGACTTGTTTTCCAGTCTGTTTTCTTTTAGTTATTCTATTTCAGTTATTTGCAATTATTTATTGTTAATTATAGCTTTTCCCATTTATTTATAGTTATTTACAGTATTTATATTATTTACTGTTATTTACGTTTTATTTATATCTATTCTACATTGAGATTTCTTCTGTAATTGTTAGTTTCTTTTTAATTTCCTTTTTATGCAAATGGAATAAATAGAATAGAATAAATCGCGAATATGGACTTAAATATATGAAAACTGAATTTACAGAAAATGGGATGTAAAATAAGAAAGACTATAATAAATTGGACTTAGACTGAATAGGCAAATTTAAGACATTTGCAGGCATAGTTATAACATGTAATTATAACTAAAAAGAGAAACTAGAAGAAATAGAAAAGGTAGCTTATTTTTATACTTAGACCTTGGGTTAAGTTAATAAGCAGAATAATAACACACATGTTATAATTAGAGAAAATAATTAAGTAGAAAGAACAGGAAAGGATTATTTTAAGACTTAAATTAAGTTAATAAGCAAATAAAGCAGAAATGACAGAAGAGGCTTATTTTAATAAACTTAGATCTTGGATTAAGTTAATAAGCAAGGTATAGAAGATCTGTATTGTAGGCTCAACGGGGTAGTCCATTACAGATATAGAAGATTGGTATTGTAGGCCCAACAGGGGTAGTCCTTTACAGATATAGAGGCTTATTTTTAAAACTTACATTAAGTTAATAAGCAAAAATAGTAGTAAGACCCGTACTAGTAGAATTTCCTTTGAGACGCGCATATGCTGAAGTGATGGTAAATAAGTGGTCAATAATTAGAAGTCAAATCATGGGGATTTGTACAAGGGGAACAACTAAATTTTGTTTGTTAGGACCTGTACCAACAGCATTCCCTTAAGTCAGACACAGGTGGTCTCACAATAGCAGAGGTGAGGCTAGGGCACGCTTATGCTGGAGCAATGGTAAGTAAGAGGTCAAAAGAGGGAGCAACAGATAGCGCGAGCCTAATGGTGGTCGAGCGTGCGTCCTCAGTGCAGGCTGATAAGTCGTTATTGAGTTCCAAGCGCTAAGTAGGTATCTATTCCGTAGGGACCAACAGGGTCTAGTCTGTATCTTTTGTGTAGGGACCAACAGGGTCTAGTCTGCATCTTTTGCATAAGGACCAACAGGGTCTAGTCCGCATCTTTTGCGTAGGGGCCAATGGGTCTAGTCTGCAGTAGGCACAGTAGAGATAGAAGGCCGATCAAAGGGTAGAATCAAGACTTCAGCCTAATTAAAGTAGGATTAGGGTTTCATCCTAATCAAAGCAGTTATCTAAGAATAGTGCAAACAATCTAATCGAACTATCTAAGCAAAGCAAGCAAGTTAAACCGTATTTTATTCTAGCTTTATCTTTTCCTTTATTTCCTTTTTTTACTAGAACTGTTGCAAAGTCTATTACCTTTATCTTGCTTAAGAATACTAGTAATTACTTTCATTCACCAAACTTTTAGTCTGACCCACTCCTCTATTTCCCTTCCCCCCCCATAGGCCACCAGAGGCAGGGATAGTAGATTTCAAAGTTTCTTGGAGGTTCAGCTGCAGAGACTTTCTTCATGTATTCTACTTCTTCTTTTTCAGTTGTTTCATTTGATGTACTGGTACTTTTCTTTGAGAGGGATAGTTATTTTATGTACTCTGATGTTATGGCTAAGATAATGTTTTTCACTAGACATGGACATTTGTTATTTGGTTTAATGAAGTATTTATGAAGTTTGATTTTGAATAATGAGATTTCTATTTAAATGTTTCTGCTATTTTAACTATTTTGTCTTGTGAATCTTAGTCTCTGTAAGTTTTTAGCTATACCTATAATGCACCATATTCCTTAGTGTACTCTTATTGGGTGTACTATGGGGTATGGGGTGTTACACTAAGCATCTAAGAAGCATTATAAACTTATAATGACCATATACGTATGCTAATTAGGACATACAATTTTCTTTCATAATAGTTCACCAAGTTTCCAATGTAGAGTAAGATATAATAACCACTCGTGAATTTTGAAGGAAAAATAGGGGATGAAAATATATGATTTCTTTTGTTGTTGATATAAAGAAAAATTGTACATTAATCTTAGCAATTTAAAATGATATATAGGCTACAAATTGTTTTGAATTTTGATAGAACATTCCTTGCAATTGATTACTTTTTATTTTATTTTATTCATCTGATTCCCATTTACCATGAATAGCAAGACAAAGTATCTCACGTATGAAACAGAATAAGAGTTTGAACCTTTCGCATATTATTCATAAGAATATAAACCAATTTGAATTTTACACATATAACTAAGAAAATTGAGTGAGTAGGTATAATTATGTAATAGTTAAACATGCATTTATTCAGTAAGAAATTATGATTCACAATTAGCGAAACAGAAAGTTAGATGGATCAAACTGAAAGGATATGACCAGCAGTAACATACAAAGACGCCACCAGGTCATTAAATCTATCCATTGCCTATAAGAACTTGCAGTTATCAAATAATAGCACAATCAATTACCTCAAGGAAAAATCCCAAATCACCTAATTTTCTTGGACTTTATTAGCCAACAAATGCAAAAAGAATATAATACATATGGAAATATTGTACTACCTTAATTGCTCTAGTTATTTATCATTACCTATAGACGACTCATATTACTAGGCAATTTTGAATCAAATTAAAATAGAGGACACAATTTTATGGATTTAACTTACATCACACAGCTTGTTTCAAGGAAGCATTCGGAGAATCGCTTTACGAATAGATTTTACGGGGGCCTTCGCAAGTCGGTCTGAGGTAGGCGACGTTCTATCTGAGGCAATTGAAGCAGGCAGTGATGGATTTGAGGTGGGCATGGGAGAGTTAGGGTTTTAATTTGGTTTTTTATCGCATTTGAGTGGTTTATGTGGCTGTTGTAATAAGAATAGTTAATTCAATAATTTTTGAATTAATTTTAAAACCTATAAAAAGTGTGATGCTAAATGCACCCAAGAAAGTGCTTATTAATACCATTAAAACATTTAATTCATCTTAATTAATTCATGTGCTTCCTAATACCATACTTATTTCTTCACTCAATTATTGATTACCTAAGGAAAGCACATTCCTTTTCTAAACCATGTTTCTTACTCTTCTTCTTCATTACGTAAATTTCAAATCCCTAAGCTCGCGATTTCTCTTTCTTCCTTATCACTTAAATTCCAAAACCTAACATCCAACTTTATTATTCTTCCTCATGTTAAAACCTAAACCCTAAAGTCTCCATAGTTAAAACTCTCATTATCAAAAGCAATTTAAATTTTCTACTTTGGATTGCTAATCAACGAAGTCCAAGGAAGAAGGTAATTTAGAGAATAGTCAACGTTGCAAGAAAGAAAATGAGGTGGTTTTTATTTATACTAATTTTTTAGGCTTTCAATGTTATTTGCGACATGTATTTGTTTAGAGGTTTTTCAATTGTGTTATTTAGAAATGAGGAGTAGTGCATTGATATTAATTTTCTCAATTGATTGATAAGAGACATTGTTTTTTGTGAATTCAAATAATGAAAAGGAAGAAGAAAACTCTAATGATCTAAATGTGATATGTATTCATAGTTAAATATTTGAACTTATACTGTTCATTTGAAAATTTTAATATAAAATCAATTTGTAGGCCTTTCTTATTGAATTTGTTGGGTATAAAAAATCAATGATGTGAAGATTGATTATGTAGAGATTGAACCGTCTTATGTAAGTATGTTTATTTTTTATTTGTTGGTATAATGTTATATGTATATATACGCACAATCACAATTGATAATTGATGTTTTATGGATTGAATTGGTTATTAGGTTTTTTACATGAGCAGTGAGAAAGCAATGTAGTATGACAATGAGCCGATTGTAGAAGTGAGAAGAAATTAGGGCTTGGGTGCATGTTTTTTAATTGTTATGGTATTAGGTAACGTATATTTTAAATAATTATGATATTTTTTAGCAATGGTATTAAGAAACGCTTTCTTGGGTGCTTTTAGCAGCACGCTATAAAAAAGACTAAATACAACATCAATAAAGATTTACTAATTGTTTTGTTTTCCATATAATAAAAATTAAATAAAATATATATTTCTAGCGTTTTGGATAATTACTAAATCAAAATAGAATATATATTAATGTTAAAAATTCATGAAACAAAAGATACGTGTAATAATATTTATTGTTTTGTTGTGTAGGAGTATCATATGGTAGGAAAGACGTAGAAAATTCTTACTTCAAGTCTATGTTGTCGGGATGGTGTATGAACTTTTCTACACCTTTCCTACGTCAGTCTAGATTTGTAGAAAATTAACGAAGGAGTGGAAATGTCGTAGGAGATTGTCTATGTCTTTCCTACGTCAAAATTTTTAGCGTAGGAGATTTCCTACGCCTTTCCTACGTCTCAATTATTTTTCTACATATTTAAGCAAGCATAGGAAAGCTGTAGGAAATATCCTACGCTTTTCCCACGCCTTTACCTCTTTTTATCTATTTCCTATACAGTCTTATGACTTAGAAAAGATGTAGGAAATTTCACGTAGGAAACCGCATTATTTTTTTGTAGTATGAATCGCTTATTTATGTTGTGTTCACTCTAACGGGATAAGTTTTTAATCAAGAATGAATTTCTATGACTTTAGTTTCAAAAAAAAAATTAATATGCATTTGATGTTTAATTTTGATCATAATTCATAATGCCTTATCAAATTACTCTTCTATATGGTCCTTTTTTTTATGAGATCAAAAGCAGGAGAGAAGTTAAGATTTGACTATTTGCATCAAATCCTTTATTCATACCATTATTTTTAGTATTTTTTAATATCATTTTTTATTTTTATTTTAGAAAAATATCTTCTTTTTGGATAATGTGTTTACGTAGAGGGAGCACACAAATAGGGGAGCATGTTATATAGATTGGGACAATTGCGACATTATTTTTACTTGCTTCTACGATATCATATGCATGCACACAATATATGCATGTCATATTTAATAAGTTTTAACTTATTTTCTATTATAATCAAAAAAGGGAGATTGTGGATTATATAATAGATGTCATGTTGAGGACAACGAACATTTATTTTGTTACCAGTATTTTTATTGAATATTTGCATATTTAATTCGGATATTTAATTCGGATATTTAATTCAAAGAACTTCAAGTGAAACATTGATTAATTACTTTGTCAAAGTGAACATAATATATTTATCTATTTCCAATGATAAATATAATACATTATTTTATTCGTCCAAAAAAATACAATAATCTTTGAATGAAAAATTCCAATACAAACTATATTCCCCATATTTCTCTCCTCTCTAACATTCCTCCCATACTCTTGATATCTCTCTTAATTAACTCTATATAAACTCCACTGTCTCTATAATAACCCGTATTTTTTGTCGCCTAAATATTTAAAAGACTTATTTAAATATTATTAAGTTAATTTAAACAATGACTCAAAAGACAGATTTTGAAGACTATGGAATTGGTACTTGAGACCACTTCTGTTGTGTCTAGAATGATGTTTTCGATCTTTTTTAAGTATAAATATTGGTATGTTTGGGATAGCGGATTATTAGTAATATATTGGGAGTTGACTGATAAATAATGCAAAAGCTAACTTTTACATATGATAGCATTGGTGCTTGAGACCACTTCTATTGTGTCCGAGATGATGTTTCCGACCTTTTTGAGTATAAACATCGATATGTTTGAGATAACAGGTTTTGAGTTATGAAGGAGGTGTGTTTTTTGTTGATTAAAGAGGATGGAGTTGAGCCCTAGGCCCATCTTCTTTCCTTTAAAGTGCTGCACCCCTCTCCCTTTCAGTTCATTTTATGTTGCCTCCTTTTGCTTCCTCTCTTTCAAACCTAAAGCATGAGGCCTAAGTTCATTTAATACAAAGGAAATAAATTCTCTAAAACCGAACTAAAATCACCTCAATTCCCCTCTTGTCTTCCTCTATGTTCTCAATTAATATTGGAGCATTTGGAGAAGACTGGATTTTCGAAAATGAAGAGGCAAGGCTTAGAGAATGGGTTATAGTTGCTAATGGTTGCTAAGTGAGTGGATACTAAACTTGTAACCTGTAGTTATATAAAGATGTGTGTTTTGTTATGAAATGCTGAACAAAGTTAGTATGTTATGTTTCGTTGAAGCAAGACTTGATTTGGTATTTGATATGAAGAGTAAAATATCAAATGGTTGATTTATAATGAAAACTAGGCATATATTAGAGTTAGTAAGCATCAAATATAAA
Source organism: Allium fistulosum (assembly GCA_030737815.1). Classification (NCBI taxonomy): domain Eukaryota; kingdom Viridiplantae; phylum Streptophyta; class Magnoliopsida; order Asparagales; family Amaryllidaceae; genus Allium; species Allium fistulosum. The sequence goes on along the minus strand of CM060905.1, from coordinate 873,143,703 downwards.
TGGTTGCTTACTTATATATGATATTGTCTATATTATATAAAATAAACATATATATGAAATTATTATGGAATTATAATGTTAAAATGTGATTTTTAATGTGGTAGCAAGCATATGAGAATTGTAGTAATTTGATATAGGAAGTAGAAATTGTTAGTATCGTGTGTATGATGTTAAGTTGGTATAATGACCATTAAATGATCATAAAACTATCATAACTAATTATAAAGAGAAATGAGTAAAATGTATGGAAGATAGTAAAGTTAAAAATTGGATTTCTAAAAGAAAGAAACTTGTTTTAATAGCTTTCAAAAAGGCATGATCTTGGGTTCATGTTGATAAAAGTAATACAAGAAGGGATTTTTTTAAGAGTCAGTAAACTATTATGAGTGGTAGCTTAATGACTTAAGTAGCAATGAAGAGTATCATTTACCAACACACTAGTGATGATATAATAAATGGATATTGCTAAAATGTGAGGGTGGGTTAAGGAGAGGAAGGAGATTCATATTGTTAAAAGTGATAAAAGTATGATTTTTAATATGTTATATTAGTAAGCTATGAAATAAGAGAGATTTCTAATGATGTAAATCATGTTGAAATAATGGAAAAAAGTGTATATGTAGAATATTTGCAATAGTAATCAAGTTATATTATTGATGGAAAGTGTTCATTAACGAGGGCAATCAAGTTTGGATGATAAATAAAAAGTTAGAAAATGAGAAGCAAGAAGACTACATCATTGATTAAAGTTATGATAGATTAGTCGAAAGTGACAAAAATAAGAAAAATACCAAATTTGATAGTCCGAAGGCTATAAATAACCTAGTCCCCTTTGGAAGGCCGAGTAAAAAAACACTATATATTTTTGATTGATGCCGGAGGCACTGCCTTTTACAAGGCACTGTTGTGCACTGCCTTGTAAAAAGGTAGTGCCTTGTAAAAAGCCAGTGCAGGTCACACTACCATGTGAAAGGTAGTGCATGAACTGCCCTTACAAGGCAGTGCAGGTCGCACTGCCATGTGAAAGGCGGTGCTGAAGCACTACCTTGTGTGAAGGCTGTGTTTTGCACTTCCTTCACAAGGCAATGCAGGTCACATGGCCTTGTGAAAGGCGGTGCTGAAACACTGCCTTGTTAAAGGCTATGATGTGCACTGCCTTTTACAAGGCAGAGCTATGCACTGCCTTTCACAGGGCAGTGCGGGAAGCACTGCCTTGTGTGAAAGACCGTACCGGTCGCACTGCCTTCACAAGGCTTGTGCACTGCCTTCACAAGGCAGTGTGTGCACTTCCTTGTACAAGGCTGTGCCAAGTGTTTCAGCACTGCCTTGTATAGGCAGTGCACACGGCACCGCCTTGTGGGCGATGTCTTGCGGTATTGTCGTGCTAAGCACGACAGCGTTTTGTTTCGGGTCAGAGTCTTTTTTCAAGGTTTGGGGTTTGAAGAAATTGCTTGGGCTCGGATGGCCTTCAGGTTTTCTCAACAAAGTTATGGGACTGTTATATCTTGATGGGGCTTCGAAGCTCTAATGAAGTTCATTAGCACATGCTAGCATGAATCTGGATTGTCTGTTCGCAGACAATCGAAAGATATCGATTTTGTAAAAGGAATCTATTTTACCATTGAGACAATATGACCTGTAGACGTGATCCCGGAGCAGGGGCGGAGAGGGCTGGAACGCCAGTCTAGAGTAGGTCATATATTGTTCCGTAGTACGATTGGATGCTGCGACAGGACCTACAAACCAACTTCCTTTGAGTTGTTGGTTTTCAGGGGAGTCCATAATATTGTTGTGGCTCTCGATAGGTCTCTTTGGTAGCTAATGGCAATTTGGCATGGGTATCGGTTGCAGATGTTCAAATAGCATTGACCTTGGATATTTCTCGTATATGATTCGTACGGGGTCTTTAGGTATGGGGATGCTTGGTTAGATAGCATCATTAGGGTTGTATTTACTGGTATTTTGGGGTTTGTAGCTGACATGTATGCTTGGATATATATATATATATGTATGTATGTATGTATATACTTTTACATAATATGATTATAGACGAATTTACCTTATATTTCGGGTTTGACTGTGAATTAGGTGTATGGAATATTTATTATGGAGTGTAGTATTACCCCTGCACTCATCTATTCACGTTGATGATACTTAATATAGTTAGAACGGGTGGTTTTAACTCATCCTATGTCACATAGATCCAATGCATGTTAGGATGTATATCTGTATTTAATTACAGTATTATGAGGCTAGTTCCCCTCACAGACTTCTGTTCGACCCTCTTTTCCTCTCTTTTATTTCCTATTTTGGAACTTATGATTACTCCTAGCAGAGTGGTCTGAGTGATAGGTTGATTTTGGGGACGAGCTGGCTGGAGAGCTGGACTTTTGGGTTTTAGAGATGATCTTATATTTATGATTGGTCCATGTATGATTACATGTATCAAATGTTCTATTTATGTGTGAGACCATGCATTGTATTGTTGTATATATTTAGTACTCCATTGTATGGAGTTTATGTAGAGATTTGTCCAGATTGAGGCCTTCTCAGTTTTATGTATTTAGTTGTCTCTTTATACATACGTGTATATATATATATATATCATCAGTTAGGCCAGTGTGTATTATTTATGCCTCTGTGTGATTTTATATATACTCGTCATATTATATATCGTTGTTTTTCCGCTACGAATTGCACAAAGATCATGTCGAAATTTAGAGTTTAATCAAGTTTAAATTTATACGACCTTTTGTCATTTTTTATAGTATTTCAATTATATGTGTTGATCGGCATATATTTGCGGTATCGTAAAAGGCAGGTCGTTATAATCTCACTCATTTTTTTATTCATTGGATTTATGATACAACATTTCTTTAGCTCAAAATATCAATAGAATCTGATTCACCCACTTATACTAAGCGTACAACCATCTTCTTGACTCAACATCACAACGCACATTCATATGTCAACGTCAGTATTTAACAAAAAAAATTCATTGTCTAAACTCAATAAATTGTTTATACAATATTCGAACAGAATTTCATCATCTTATTAGCAATAGCTATGCCAATGTCACATCCACCTGACAATACCATTACTCCAACTCTATCACTTTGTTCTCGAAAGTAATTAACAAGTGACACAAATACCTTACGCAACCATAGCCTGCAATCTCACAGTAAGGGAAATTAACATCTCATGATTGGCATCGACGACTCTTCAATCTAGACGATTAACTTTAGCAAACAACAACAACGAAAAGACAATCGACTTCAGATAATGAAGCATCGACGAACTACAGGCATTAGATGTCGATGACTACAACAATTTGGAGCAACAACAGCTTTAACACGGTCAAACACGAAGCTGGATTCGCAAATTTGTTCAGGCGTCACATTTAGATGGGCTTATAATAGAAGGTGGATCTATACATGAGTTCAAGCTATGACTCCAGATTCCTCACCGCGACAACATCTAAGGTGAAAAGAATATAAATTTTAGATTGGAATTTCGTTATGGAAGCGACTTTCCAAGAGAAATCTTCCATTTTTTGGAAAGCTTTTTAATTTAGGTCAATTTTAAAAATTAATTGCAAATTTAGGCAAGTTTTATAACTTGTTACAAAAATATGCCACTTTTTGCAACATCAGTGTCATGCGTACCGACGATATTTTAAATGCTGCTAGTACTTTTTTTTGTTTAAAATAGTTTTTGGTATTTAAGATGCCGCCAGTATGCAGCATTTCAAATGCAGCCTAGAATTTTTGAAACTGTTATCAGCCTGCCCCTCCTCTTTCTCTTCTCATTCTCTCTTTCTCTACATCCAAACTCAAAACCCCCTTATCCCCAAAACACTATTTTCACTCAAAATCTCGATCAATTAGCCTAGAAATTGATGAATGGCTTCCTCGTCATCTAAAAGACCTCCTACAAGTTTGTATGCTTCAATTTATATCTCATATTTCAAAATTTTGATTTTTAGGGTTTTGGAGAAAAGTTAGATTTTTAGGTAGAAATCTTTGTATGTAGAGTTAAATGAAATGGTTTGTGCAATTATCACATTCGTTCGATACTGTTTTGATTGTAAATACGACAAGTTTAGGTTATAGGTTTGATTTGGTTCTGTTCTTGTGGTAGAATACGAAGAAATTAAACCCAAACTGGTTGATCAAAGTGTTCTTTACTTACGAGAACAACACCGCACTAGCAATAACCATTTGATGGAGATAGATTTTGATTTACTTTATCGTCAATGTGATAATATATTAGTAAATGTGAGCGCTTTTAAAGTGTTGTTATAATTTTCTATAATGGATTAAGCCAGAAGGGACCATTGACCATTCTTCAACACTAAAGCTAGTCATGTCGTCTCATATTGGTATTTTGGAACTTTTAGATAGAGTCGGATTTGGATTTATTCATACGGTGGGATACATACAGCTGGATCGTAATCTTATTACAACTTTGCTCGATAGATGGAGACCGAAGACGTCTACATTTCATCTCAGAGTAGGTGAGATGACCAACACTTTAAAAGATGTAGTTGTGTTGCTTGGTTTTCCGATAAACGGGGATCCCATTCTGAAACCTGATTACCTAAGAAATTATATGGATTTATGTTAGTCCTAGCTCGGTATGTCTCCTCCAGAAGAAGTAAGCTGAAGGAATGAGTCGATAGTGGCTACCTGGTTTAGGAACCAGTTGGTCGATGATATTCCTAAACGTCCCTTCCATTGCAGATCACATAGCACGCCTGCGCTATTATTTTGCACATCATCACTCCATGTCTTTTTTGCGATAGATCGGAGACTCGAGCAGCCTTTCAATGGCTCCCATTGTTAGAAGACTTCGATTCTTGTCGACGGTACTCATGGGGCAGTGCAGTGCTAGCTTTTACTTATTCAAAGCTTCCTAGAGTGGCGTTGGTACAACAACGACCTTTTGATGGTTTTTTGACTCTAGTTCAGTTACACTCATAGTTTTTGAGTAATTCATAATTGGTACATATCATAAAATGAAACACAACATATAATACTCATGCAGCTGTGGTCTTGGACTTATCTTTCGGTTGGTCGTATAACTATTAGGAGATCGATAATCAACAACTCAAAATTGTATGGGTCGAGGTAACTTAGTATTGGTTATAAGGTTTTATAACCTTATACAATTCGTACAATTTATATAAATTTATGTAGTTTCAGGTGGATTGGACCTAAGAATACTAAATTGTCTCCTAGACGGAATTTGGCATTCTACCAGAATGAGTTCGATGTCCTGGACTATAACATGTTACATGGAGTCCTTAAGTGAGGCAGACCTTGATGCGCTTCCAGAATTGTGCACTAATTCTAGATAGTTATGGAGAGTAAGACTGATGGTGTTTTGTTTCGATAATGTTGCATACCATCTTCCCGATAGAGTAATGAGGCAGTTCGGTTTTCTCCAGCACTTATCCTATCCTGCTCCATATTATACTCTTCCAATTGGTGGAGATGAGTTTGAAACTATGATAGAGTTATGGAATAATCGTTTCCTTGCTACAGAAGATGAGCATGAGATCATGTTGACTGATGAGGAGTACACCAGTTAGTGTTGGAATATCACACGTTGGTATGTCTTAAGAAGACGAGAGGAAGTTCTTGAACTAAATGTTGCAGCATACACTCCGAGAGATCCACTTGAAAGAAATGTGGTACGTTTTAAATGTTAGCAGTTTATGTCAATTGTAAAATCAATAATAGTATATTGTTAATTATAGGCAGTTAGTATGTACCGTATGCTGGACATAGTTGATTAGCTTTAGAAGGAAGTTCCTGAACAAAGTAAGACAAAATGCTTCTCCCTAAAACAAATTTTGCGATTATGTTTGATGAAGAACAAGAAGGCAAGACCAATCTATCATCCTCCCACTCCTCTTGTAGTGCCACCCCTTATTAAGGACATTGCATCTGTTCCACCAAAACCCGCACTGAAGAGAAAGTATCAAAGGCGAAAGAAAGACAAGGGTGAAACGTCCGATAAATTAACTTCCCAACATACATATACGGTTGGTCCTTCTCAACCCCCATTGGAAGGAACTCAAGATGAGGACATTGAAGAAGAAGATAAGGATAAAGAAGTTTTGTTGGTGGACGAGAAATTCATTCTGAAGCTAAGGAAAGCGAAAAAGAAAACTCCTTGTATGTTGAAAATTTTGAGATAGACGTTGACATTGGTGTTTTTTGGATTTGAATTTAGTTTTTATTTGGTTGTTATGATTTAAAGGTAGTTTGGATTGTAATGTATTGTTAATCAGAATATAGTTTGTTTGATTAAACTTAATGTTGAATGTAATGTAGGTTCGATTGTAATCTAGTGTTGTTTGGGTAGCAATGTAGTTTGGATTGAATTTAGTTTTGATTTGAATGTTGTTTGAATGTTGAACGGAAATGCTGCTGCAATGCAGTTAGTACTAAACAGAGCGGCATTTGAAATGCCGGCTTTGTCTAGCATTTCAAATGACGCCTTCATATATTTTTTATAAAAATATGAAGGTGTCGTTTGAAAAGCCGCACAAAGGAGGCATTTCAAATGCCACCTCGTATTTCTAGCTCTGTTATTAGAGCTGCCCTCTTCTACCTACATCACTTTCACTTTACCAAAACCCCTCCAACAAAAAACCTAATTTTCTAATTTTTCTCAAGTTATCATTCCACTTGAATTAAACTTGCGTACTTGTTGTAGATCGGCAAGGATTACGTATCACGTCTTCGAATCTATTATGTAACTGGATATTAGTTTTGTTTAATTTCTTTGGGTTAGTTTTCTCATTCTTTGGATTTTGGGTTAGTTTAGGTTAGTTTACTCATTCTTCGCAATTGATAGATGTGTACCATTTTTTGTAGTTGAAAATGGAAAATTAGGAGATTGATGATGAAACAATGATGAAGATTTACGATGAGTTTGAACAACAAAGTGGTATTGTGATGGAGAGTGGAAGCAACTTTGAAGTGGATTTTGTTCTCGAGGTATAAGTTGATGAAATGCTGCAAGATTCATATCGTGGAACATCAAGAGTAAATGTAGTGAATAAAAGACTAGAGAAACAATCACTATATGCTAGACTCTTAGACGTACTTGCTCGTTAAAATCCTAATCGTGCTAGTTCAAGTGGGAAACCTTCGTGTGTAGTTTGTTATTGTGGAGATGAATGCAATGTAGTTGTTTGCAGGAATCAGAGGAATGCAGAACATCATTTTTACCACTGTAGTGGGTTTAACGATCACAAGATACGGCCTCATGTTATTCAATGCTGTAAATTTTTTAAGTGGCTAGATCCTAAAATGTGTCATAGGGATAGACCTATCAAAATATGAATAGCCCATTAACCAAACTCATTTACCTTACTCATAAATGGGTGGGTCAACCTATTTATGAGTCGTTATTAAATGGTTCCTAAACGAGTTGATCCATTTTTAGAAGGGTTGTAAATGGTAACCAATTTACCTATTATTAAAAACTTAAAACTCAAAAATATAAATTTTGAAAATAAGAAATTTAATATTTTTACTCGGATACTTCATCTTGTGAACGCATGCTATAGTTCTCCGTGGTGACTAACAGTTATACTTCACCTCAAATTTGAACTCAGACTAGGCAGAAGCTGCTATTTTTTCTGTTCAAACTACAATAACTTCTTCATACTAACTCGAAATCAGGCGGAACATTAACAGATGAACTCCCATCTAAAACACGAACAATATGGAACACTCGGATACATCATCTTGTGAACGCACGGTGTAGTTCTTTATGGTGACTAACAATTGTACCTAAAAAATAATAGGATACGTCCTTATGTTTTGAACTCCTTCTGGGCAGAAGCCGCTATTTTTTTTGTCCATACTGTAGTAACTTCTTCATACTAACTCAAAATCAGGCAAAACTTCAACCGATGAACTCCAACCTAAATTATGAACAAATTTGGAACACTCGGATACTTCATCTTGTAAACACACACTGTTGTTCTCCGTGGTGACTAACAGTTGTACATAGAAATAACAGGCTACATTCTCATATTTGAACTAGGTAGAAGCTACTATTTTTTTGTTCAGGCTGTAGTAACTTCTTCGTACTAACTCGGAATCAGGCGAAACTTCAACCGATGAACTACAACTTAAATTATATATCATATGAAACACTTGGATGCTTCATCTTGTAAACATACATTGTAGTTCTCTATAGCGATTAATAGTTATACTTAGAAATAACGGCTACATTCTCATTTATAACTCCGCCTAGGTGAAAGCCGCTATTTTTTTCTATCGGGCTAAAATAACTTCTTCATACTAACTAGAAATCAAGCAAGGCTTCGACCGATGAACTCCCACCTAAATTACAGACATTATGGAACTCTGATACTTCATCTTATGAATGCACACTGCACGTATCCATAGTGACTAATAGTTGTACTTAGAAAATAATAGGCTACATCCCCATATTAGAACTTCGCCTAGGTAGAAGCCGTTATTATTTTGTCAGGCTGTAGTAACTTCTTCATACTATCTCGGAATCTGATGAGACTTCGATCGATGAACTCCTGCCTAATTTACGACAATATGAAAAACTCGATACTTTGTCTTGTGAATGCATGTTGTAGTTCTCTATGGTGACTAACGGTTGCCCTTAGTAAATAATAGAATACATCCTCATATGTGAATTTTGATGAAAATTATAATTATAATTTTAAATTTTAAATTTTGTTTTTTTATCGAAATTCAAAATGTAAAAATTAGGATTAGCGTTATTTTATATCTATTTGTTTTTTATTAGTCAAACAAATTTAAATTTTTAAATGGATAACCCGCTTATTAAATAGGTTAGGTTAGGTTGACCCTTGTATTAAATGGGTCAAAAAGAATGGATCAAAAATGGGTTGGTCAAAATTGACCTAATCCATTTTGACCCAACCCAAACCCATTTGACGGGTCTACCTAGGGGGTTGAATATGCCCTAGAGATACAAGCGGAAAATAGTCGTTTGAAGAAGTTGAATCTTGAACTACGAAATGAATTGTTATGTTATTGCTACGAGTATTCGACATTATGGTCACGTAGATCATTATAGGAAAAGTGAACTATATCTATGTAGTAGGTACTATGTCTATGTATTATTTAGATTTCAAACGAATTGTTATGTAAAATCTTGTACTATTTATTATTCGAACTTACATACGATTTGAATTTATGTAATAAATTTTTGAATTCACTATCTATTGTATTGTATTGTCGGTTTGAATGGAGTTTGGTTTGTACTGCATTCACGACACTTCTTTGCATCTAACCACCAAATGCATAACATTTAACCACACACGTCATTCAACAAATAATACTACTACAAATTTAGCATATTGATCACATAAAATTTTATCGTCGAATATATTCAATTACAATTATTCTACAAAGCCAACCACAATCAAAAGTAAATGTTAAGATGTCAAAGTGCAACGATTTTTCTTATGACCTAGAATACCACATTTGCTACACATGTTTCCTTTAGGAGTCTGCATCTCGTCCATATTACCTTTAATTATAGTAGAGAGTAGACGTCCTAGTTGCCTTTTACCTATAGGAGGTAGGACCAACTGATTAACTCTTAAACTTTAATAGTGTTTATCACGAATGGGATGAAACTCAAGTGTGTAGGAGGCCAAGTATTCTCAATTGAATACCATGTTGAAGCGAAGTCATGATGAGCTCTATTAGCTCCATTTGAAACTGTTGAGCAGGCGGCCATAACATGCGTACAAGGTAAGTGCTCTAAGCCTGACTATAGTGCACATCTTTCCATTCAACCTGACTAAAGCGAACTATCCTTGTATGCCATGCTTCATTGGCTCTATCAGCAATCTTTGCTTCCCACTTCGGAGTAAGACGGGTATTAAATTTTCCTACTACTTCTCTTCTTTGACAAAAATAATCCACTGACCAAAAAAAGCGCGTGCAACCAAAGCTTTAACAAGTAATGATCGAGCACCTTTAAGTACACCGTTGAAACTTTCGGAAGCTTTAGTGGTCATGACATGAAATCGACCACCATCATCTTTACACAATGCCTAATTTTTCTCTTTCCCTCCCAAACTTCTCTCTATTCTACGTGCTTTGCAACAAATGGTTATTATTTCTTCTCGGATCTTATTATATTCGGCTTCCTCTGAAGCACAAGTTGCAGCATAAAAGAGGCCCGTCAATCGTTTTTCTCTAAAACCGATAGCTTGAAAATCGGCCTTAAGATGTCTAGCATAGAAACAGTGCTTATGAGGCAACCGCCACTGTGTTTCCAATGTAATCGGTATTCCTTTCATTCTATCAGAAATGAAAGATTTGTCGATTATTAACACCATGAAGGAATTGGCGCATACAGGCAAAAAACCAACCCCAACTATCAGCAGATTCAGACTCTACAATTGCATAGGCTAAAGGGTATAGATGGTCATCCGCATCAATGGTAGTGGCTAAAAGTATTGTTCCTTTGTATTTTCTATACAAATGTGTGACGTTAATACAAAACAACGGACGACAATGTACAAAACCTTCAATACCAGGGCCATAAGACTAGAGCTGTCAATTTCCTACACGACCCGAAACACGACCCAAAACCCGCATGGAAATTAGCAGGTTAACCCAACCCGTTAATTTGGCGGGTCATTTTCGGGTCAACCCGAATTTGACCCGTTTATAAACGGGTGGGTTTCGGGTTGACCCGCTAACCCGAAATTGACCCGTTAACAACCCGTTTATACTTATATAGGTAGACCCAACCCGTATATGACCCGACCCGACCCGTTTATGACCCGTTTGTACCTTACATGGGTTATACGGGTTGACCCAACCCGTTTACGACCTATTCCGACCCGTTTACGACCCAATTATACCTTATACGGGTTGACCCGACCCGTTTACGACCCGTTTACACCTTATACGGGTTGACCCGACCCATTTACGACCCGACCCGACCCGTTTATAATCGGGCTACACGGGTCGGGTCGGGTCAACTCGTTTATAAACGGGTCGGGTTCGGGTTTAGCTTTTTTGACCCGTTTAATAAATGGGTTGACCCGACCCATTTAAAATCAACCCGAACCCGACTTGACCCGACCCAAACCCGACCCGACCCATTGACAGCCCTACATAAGACAAAAAACTCGATCGAACACTCCATATGCATCCTTAGTAACATGTCCAACACTCTTCGAGTTCGTTCTAGCAATTGCAGCAATTGTCTTAGAGTAGTATAGGATTCTGCCCAATCACCATAAATCCTTTCCACTGCCTTACTCAAAGCTCTCTAAGCCTTCATATAACTAATTTTCATAAACAATTGTTCTTCCATTAATAATGGCAGGGTACAGGCTGTTATATTCAAATCGGATTTTACGAAAGGTAAGATCTTTGAAACTAGAAAAGTGAAAGTCTCTTGCTTTTGAGTGGAGTTGACTGTTAGGTTAACACATTTGTGCTCCTTGGATACTTCCTTACAATCCACCAACTCTGCTCGGATTTTTTTGAAACAGTAACATGAATTCTCCAAGGACTGTTGGCATCTATATTGCAAGTCGTGGTGTATTTAGTTTTTTTTGATTTTATAGGTTTATAAGACATAGTATGTAAAATTGACCATTCACTCAACTGTTGTAAGAATTTTTCTTTCGTCTCGAAAATCATACCAACTTTAAAGCCACTTTGAATGCTGATGGTTGAAAATAACTCATTATTAAATTGAAGATTTGCAACAATTGACCTAGCCATTATCTATGCATTGCATAAGATCGTCATCCAAAGGTACATCCATTTCCACCTCATCACTATCATCTGGAATATTGTCTTCAACCACAAAATCATGGTTTAGGGCATCGTTGTTCAATTTCATATTATCGATCCAAGACCTATCATTCTCTGGCATATTCACTACAACCAAACTATTAACAGGGGGATTGATGTGTACATCTTCAACTAGATTCATGTCTATTTCCATATCAACATATGCTTTGTTTGTTGTTATGTCCACATGATCTATTCTATATTATATTGTGTAGCAATATCATGTATGGAAAATCTGTAATTCACAAATAAGTTTGATTTTAATCTACAGATCAAAACTAAGACCTACTAAATTTAAAATATACTAAACAAATACCTCTAACTCATATGGTATAACTCGGATGGAGTAGGATACATAAAAAGAGACATATGAAAATTTCATGGTCCAGCATCACTTTGCGGTGTTGGTCAATGTGGAATATAACTGCATATAGAACAACACAACTTACAAGTAATGCATAACGCATATTAAAATAAAATATAAAATTTTTAAAAATATATTTCACCTTCCAAGCATATGCATAAAGCTACCTTGACTTGGATAAAGATAGTTGTAATGACCACCTTGTTGATAACTCATATACGGCAGATATCCAAAAAACAATTGTTGTTGACGGTAATTCGCTATCATAGGTGGACTACTGAAACTCGGAGATGCAATTCTATGACCAATGCTTACTATCTCAACCATTCTAGAATAGTCTTTAGTTCCATGGTTAACTACTTGCAGTGGTACGGGTTCTTCTACTTACGCATGTCTACTTTTCCCAACAAACAACTCTATGGATTTTGAATGTCATTAAGAACATTAGCTCCACATCATCATCATCAACTACTTTAATGGCTTCAGATCCTGAATCCGTAGGCTAATTACACACTAAATCTGTATCAAATTCATCGGATTTTATCTTAGTCGCTTTATAAATCGATTCTTTCAACTGTGTCAAACTACAACATTTAACAACTTTCTTCGGTTTATACGATCCTCCAACATATTTGCCACAATTTTGTTTTTCAATAATCAATTCACCGTCAAAATAACAAATTGTTGATACACACTTAAAAGCCATTCTAAATTTAAATTAACCAATAATTTTACTAACTTGATAAATGACCAAATGACATATACTTATAGAAACCCAAAAAAATGAATTAGGGTTAACAAAAACATACCTTATTAGATTAAGAGGAAGACGTAGTTGTTGCTCCTCAAGTAGATCTACTTTCGATCAAGTTTTAACTTGAATTTAAAGTCAAAAATTCGTAGTTTGAGCATAAATTTGAAATTGGATTATTTGGGTTTTTTTGATTTTAAATTTGTATAAGATAAAATGAGAAATGAAAGCGGAGGGGTATGCTGATAATAATTTCAAAAATTATGGGCGGCATTTCAAATGTCGCACACTAGCAACATCTCAAATGCCACAAACTATTTTTTTAAATTGTACAGGGGCCATTTGAAATGCCGTCAGTATGTGTGGTGCTGATATGGTAGAAAGTAGCCTATTTTTGTAATAAGTTATAAAACAGGCCTAAATTTGCAATTAGTTTTTAAATTGGCCTAAATTAGAAAAAAGTCCTTTTAATACACGTTGCTTTGAAAGAGGAAGACTGGTCAAATGGAATAAAAATTTAAAACAGGAGTTTTTTTTCAATTAACTCCTCAATCTAAATATATTTACATATATAAAATTTGTTAGTAGGGCCATTTTATTTTTTTTTCGTAATTTTCGTTTCTACTATTAAACTCTATAATTTTATCTAGGATTAGGCAATGGTTTATAGTTCAAGAATTCTCGACTTGGGGATAACGTTGAGGCACGATTACTAGGCATAGGATTAGAATAGTCATTTTAGCGAAGGGTCGCAAGTTTACGAGTTTACAGGTCTGTAAGCACCCGATTATTTAATTCTAGCAGTATTCTTGGGAGTGTTGGTAGGAATAACAGTTAGTTGTCGAAACTGGACAAATCTATGTATTCTTTATTTACTGCATTTTATGTTTCTGCATTTTTATTTATCTGTTTATCTGCTAAATAAATTTTTAATACCATATTCATCCTCACTTGGATATGTTTTAGATCTTACATGTCTAAATTCTCATATAAGGTTAAAATTGTAGAAAACATACACATATTTTCTAACATGAAATATATGTTTGTTTACAAATCTGGTTTTTGCTAAGTAAATTTAGTATATACATTATAAGTTTTATAACTTCATAAGCAAAGAGCTTGATTCTAACATGTCCAAATATAAAATAGTTACGCGAAAATATCCATTGTCAAACAAAAATATTTTACTTACACTTGGATATACATTTATTAATGGTAGCCATGGAAGAATTAGAAGTTTACATCAAGTATTCTATGCCCCACCCGATGATCTCAAGAATATGATTATAGACACATAGTATATGCATGTGTATTCATTATCTAGGTGTTAATCATATAGAAGATAAGCTAATAAATTACCCTCCTTGTAAATTTAGTGTGCTACTATTGACATACTGAACTAAAAGCCACTATACAAAGTTTTGTTCTTTTCTTTTTTACCTCGGCTATTATTTTATATTTTAAGTAAACAAACACTCAAACATTCCACTCATAACGTGTAACAACCCGTAATTTTCGATAATAAAAAATAGTTAATTTATTAAGGTTTTTGTGATTTAATGGTGGAAGAAATTAAAAAAAATTGATTAAATAATAAGAATATAACGGGAATGAAATGTAATAGTATTAATTTAAAGTAATTGATAACTGCTCTAAATGTAATTCTTATTAATTGAAATGATTTAAAAAGTTATAATTAGTTATAGATTGTAAATTAATTGTAATAATGTGTGTGTTATTTGATAATTGGATTAAAGGAGTAATTGATAATTTAGATGTTGGATTAATTAATGAATTAGTAAGTAATAAAGTGAAATTGAATAAAATTAGTGTTGTGTAAATAAATATAACATTTGTGTGTAGATAACAGACATACAAATGTGATTAAATATAAAAGTGGTAACAATTGTTATTTGTTACCAATTTATTTAAATCAATTGCAATTGAATGTCATTAAATGTTACGTAATGTGAGTAAGATGATAACTGTAAAAGGTGTAATTGATCATTTAAATATGTATAAATTTATGAAATAGTATGTAATTAATTGCAATTGACAAAAATTGGTGTTGTGGTAGTAATTATAACACTTGTTGTGGATAACAACTTATAAGATGTGATTAAAAGTTAACGGTGACAATTATTATGTGTTACCTATTTATTTAGTCTGTTAAATTTAATTTGAAATCAATTGCAATTAATTCACTTAATTAGTGCAGTTAATGTGGATTAAATTGATAATTGTAGAATATAAATTTAATAAGATGTAACCCAATGTAAATTTTATTCATAATATGACGATTGATTGAATAAAAAAATTGGAATCAAGTTTGATCAATTTATTGGAATTTAAGTTATAATAATGGATTTATTGTAATTAAATGTAATTAAATACTACGTTAATGAAAACTAAGATGATAATGGTAAAATATTAGTGTAATAAGATATTAACAAATGTAAATTATAGCCAATGAGATGAAAATTGATTGAATAACAAGATGAAAAGGCAAATAAATGGATTTATTGGAATTTAAAGTAATAATCACTATATTTATTTCAATTGAAATTAAACACTGTAATTAGTAAAATAATTAACATTGAATTGACATGTAATTTTGTTTTAAATTATTGTAAATATCCAAGTAATCAAAAATGATAAAAATTGATAGTTATAAATTTGGAAATTAAAACGTGATTTAATCAATTTAATAATAATTTATTTAATTAACGTGAAAATAGTCATTTTGGCCACTGTCTTGGATTTCAACAAAACTAATTTCATCGGATCCGTAACGGTGAATTTTTATAGGATTTTAAGTTTCGTAGCGATTGGACTTGTCGTTTGATCGTGCAGGCTCGAAATGCGTAGAAATCAATTTAACTGAAATCAATTTGAAATAAGGTGATTTTAAAAACTAACTTCTGTATAAAATTGAATTAGGACTTGAAACTTGTTCCATTGAGTTTAAAAATATCAAAAACCTATATTTTGATATATTGGATGACCTATTTTCGTTTTGGGAACGAAACGGGCTTTTCGGGTCATTGTTATCGTTTCGATCCAACCATGCCTATATATAGGCTGTTATAAACCCTAATTGTTTCTCATTTTATTATTTTCTGTACGTACATCTCCTTTCTCTTTCTCAAACATCTGAACATCAAATCTAATACTCAAATTTCAAAACCTAATTTCAAAAAAAAATTGCTCTAGGTTTACTTCAAGTCGGGAAGAGGTTCACTTCGAGTTTCAGAGGCGAAAACCCTGCAGCGACTTGGGGTCAGAGAGAGTTCCATGCCAAACAAGGCGGATCTGGGCGCGCTTCGAGTTCCGGAGGCGAAAACCCTTGAGCAACTTCGGGTCAGGAGCCAAATGACTCGGGTCTCGGGTCATTTTGGCAAAAACTCAGAGCAAGCACCGGGTAATTGAGGCGGTGACTCGAAGTAAGACCCGAAGTCGAAATTTTCCAATCTTCTAACGTTAATAAATTTTGCATACGAGCTCGGATTCACGCGCAGTTTTCTCCGTTGGGATCATATCGAAATTTAGGACATTATATAGCTAGTTTGGTTGAATTCTGAGACCGTTGTATTTTGAGCCCTAGTTTGGATTTCAAATCGATTTGAAATCGAAGATGCGTGTTTTAACCCACTCACAATTACTAAATTATCCTATGTTAATTAAATTTAATTTATGATGTGATTAGAAATTGATTAATTGATGTTTGGTATGTTTAAAATTGTCATTTTAGTTAAAATTGACTTTTATTGCAATTAATCATCGTTTAATTAAATATTGAATTTAGTTGTCAATTTAATACCTGTTAATGATAATCAGTCATCTATTGGAGTTTATTGGTTGATTTGGATGATGATTGTGATGTATGTTTGATTGTTGATATTGGATGACCTGATGTTGTATTTTTATATTGTTATAACACTACAAGTTCCCTATGGATTGAAATGATAGACTCGAGCGATTTTATGGATTTTATTTAATTCGGGATTGCGGTTTGAAATGATATATAACCGTAAAATTTTAAATTGCGGATTGAAACGATAAATATCTGTATCACCTGACCATAGGGTAGAAAATTATATACGGACACCGGATTGGTTAAATTAAATGATTTTTAATTCTTTAAATTTTGAATTCAATTAACTGGCGTTTTGAAATAGAAATTGATTCATATATATTGAATTATTTTCGATAATCCAAGTGTTAATGTTGAAATTGGAATTGATTTAATGAATTGCTCAAAGGATTTAAATTGGAAATTCAAGTTGAAGTGTCAAATATAAATGAATTATCGAAACTGAGTTATTGAAAATGTTTGGATATAACTTCGAAATATTTCTTAACTAATTTAAACTATATTAATCAATTTAAACTATTTTTAATTTATTTTAATCTATTTTATCTCTTTAATCCAAATTAATCTAATTTATCTATTTAATCTATTTTAAAATTTATTTAATCTATTTTAAATCTATTTAATATGATTTAGATCTATTTAAATCTATTTTAAATCTATTTAATCTTCTTTAAATCTATATAAATCATTTTAAATCTAATTAAATCAAATTTAAATCTATTTTAAACTATTTCTACTATTTAACCTATTCTAATCTATTTAAACTATTTTTAAACTATTAAAACGATTTATGCCTATCTAAACTATTTTCTAAAAATTCAGACTGTGTAAAGAGAAAGTATTTACATTTAAATCCTTGATGATAATACAACCTAAGTTGGGTTTTGAAATTGATACTTTTTTATGAAATGACATATTTGAGTAAATATGATGATTTTGGAACGAGGATTTAATTAACCTATCATATCGATAAATTCAAAAGTGAATATGATTTTTGAAAGTGAATATAGTTTCAAAAGTGAATATGATTTTTGAAAGTGAATATAGTTTCAAAAGTGAATATGATTTCGAAAGACATGATTTGAAATAGAATATGATATTTTGATATAAATTGTGAATTGATTTTTTTTGAAATATAAAAGAACCATCCGGTGTGTAATAAGCGTTTGGTTGTTAAAGAGACCGGGATCGGATATTGTCATACTCTCTGCCAATACCGAAAACCACTTTAACAACTGTGTACGTGGCAGAGATTCCAGAAATGAAGTAGGAAGGTTTGGTGAACGATTCTGTATGAGTTATTTACGTGACCCTGACTCTCGTGTGTCAGCTTGATGTGGCTAAAACAGGAGCTATACCGGGCCAAGTGAGGTCATTCCTCCTATCGGGCACATTTCTTCGATACTATATTTTGACTTTGTGATTGTTCTGGTGGCCACCCCGTGATTTTGATTATGGGAGTGTGTCCGAGGTGGGCGGTAGTAGCTGCTATGCGTTACCACCAGTCTGGGAGTGCAATTGGTATATCTACCCTGGGCATTGCCTCGCATGCCTTGCCGCATGCCTTATCGTGCCTTCCACGAGTTTGTTTTGTACCATACATATGGAGTGCCCTCTGGGTAAACCTCACGGAGGAGCGTACGGTACTGTATAGACTATGGGAATATATAAAATGTGTTAAGGGGGATATGGGTAATGCCTTAACGCTATTTTAATACTTTACAGTAGACATATTATAATAGCGTATTGTACTACATAGTAGATAGTTTAACGAATCCTTAGGAGGTGTAAATCTCGAACATCTCTTATGTTATTGCACTCACATTAGACACTGGATAGGAGATGTCAAACCCCATAAACAGCTATGACGCCGTTGCACTCATATTTATTTTCTGTTGATTTAACTTACCTAAGGTCTTTTAGTTCTAACTCGAGTGTTTTGTCTTTTCAATTCACTCGGGTCAGTCTGAGCTTTTCAGTGTATCGAAGACTACTTTTTGGAGGATGAAGACGAAGATTTGTACTATTATTATTTATTATATTTATTCCACTGCATCATGTTGTTCCGCTGCATTTATTTATTATTTATTCTTGTTGTATGTAACTCTGATCTGTATTCTGAAAGTTTAATCAATGCTATTTGTAAACAGCTTCATGAACTGTTTATTTGATTATTATATTTTGTCCTTCCGCTGCGAGATTCAGTATTGGTTTCTTTCTTTCTCTGCTTTTTCTTATTTACCCCATAACAATCTGCCCTTTTGAATGGTTTGAGTACGACGTGTGTGTCTGCTTAAAACATCCAAAAAGGCAAGTCGTTACAGTTGGTATCAGAGCTTTGGTTTAGCGATAACGTTAGCTTTGTGGGGTCTGACTCATATAGAAATAGGGAAGTAATACCCTAGAATGAGTCGCTGAGTGTGTATATATATATGAGAGAGTGTATTTGTTAGTGTTATAAAAGGTTTTTATATTGTGTTAATTTGTTCCGTTTTGTATTTATAAATTCTGGTCGGTACATAGGACGCTATGGCATTGATAGGAATTTCTAAACACTTAAAAGGACAGACCGACACAATATTATTTTTGAAATATAGGTAAATGAAATAATTTTGCCTATTATATATTTTGTATATAAAATAATAGATTTTATAAATGATATAGTTGGATGTAATATGTTGTTTGCTAGGTAGAGAAATTTTATAAATATTGATTGTAAAATAGGATTTACAAGTAAAGCAAAAATAATTTTGAATTTGAGAACTTAAGTTCCTGGATTTTGAAATTTTCTTTCGAAAGATTTTGGAATATAATATTAGTATTATTTGGAAGTATTTTCAGATATAAATATTTCAATATGATTTGGAAGAAATGTTTTAAAGGAATTATGAAAGGAAATAAGTTCTGTACTCCCCCTCTGTCGCTGGAAAATAATTTCAGTGATGAGTGCACGCATCATCGACGTTCATTTTCGAGTTTCAAAGTAGGAAGACCGTTGTAGTAATTTTACTGCACAATTGTTTTGACGAATTAATCTTGATTTTGAATTCCAAATATGATTTGATATATATAAAAGATATGATTATATATATTATTTTAAAATAATTGAAACGAAACCCGGTTGTTTAGTTCTTTAGTTTCTGTTAATTAGAAATTGAAATTATTGTAATGAATGGAATCTTGACTATATTAATAATTGGAAACTTCTAAAATGAAAATAAGAAATTTGATGTTAAAATGATTAATGACATAGATAAGAAACTGAAATTTTGAAAACTGTAAATAAAAAGGAAATGAAAATAAGAAATGTAACTATTGAACATTATGTTAATAAAAATAAATATGATAACTTGTGTAACTTTCTATTGCATTCTAAAAAGACATATATAACTTACCAAAATGAAAAAAAAAAGTTGTAAGTTAAATAGGATATGTAATAGAATATTGTGCAAGTAAACTTTAGTAAATGAAACTGTTCAATGGAATTTCTTCTAAATAAAAGTCTGATATTATAAATTTTTATAAACTGAGGATTAATAGTTGAAATGTTACTAATCAAAGTAATAGAAAAGTGAATAATTTAAGAAAACGATTATAAACTTAAGTTAACATTTTAAGCTATTTATAATCAGATTTAATGGTAAAGGGGGATTACTGTAAGTAAGTAATTATGAACTTGAATTTATATTGAAGCCATCTATAATTAAAATGAGTACTAGATAAATTGAATGATTATAACTTCAGAGAACATTGGAAATGATTTAGAAATGGAGTTAATATTCAATAATACTTTATATGGAAGAATAAAGGTCAAAAAGAAATAATCTATAAATGGTGAATTGAACTGTAAAGAAACCTACCTAATAAGGTATAATCCAATAATTGAAATAAAAATAACTTATTTAAGCAACGAATGTAAAGTAATAAAATGAAAGAAATGGCATTGTATGAATAAAGGAGAAATGAACTTTTGTAAGTAATAACGAATGTAAATTAATGAAAATAAACATTTTATGAATGAGAAAAGAAAAGAAAAGTAAAGGATGTGAAAGGGGGGAATCAACTAAATTGTAAATGTGAAGTAAACTGAAATAAAATGTCTACAATACTTCAATAATGGATTCATTTATGATCTAAAAAAATTTGAAATGGATATAACTTATGTAAGTAAAGAATGTAAATAATGAAATAAGCCTTACATGAATGAATGAAAATTTAAAATTTTGTGAGTAATGAATGTGAATTAAAGGAATCATTGTATGAAGGAAAAAATGAACAATAAATGATGTGAAAAGATAAATAGAATAAACTTAAAATATTATTTGAAATTATTGTTTGTTTGACTTATGGATTGGTTCAGAAAGGATACTTCTATTGTGTAGGATGTATAAACGATCTATTGAGTTTTATCTAAGACCGTTGAGTGTATGTTATACTTAGTAGTTTATTTATCATTTTATACGAAAAAGGGTTTCTGAACCCGAACAAACAATTTGTTTTGGTTGCTATGGATGGATGATTGCTCTCTTTGTTGAAAATGATGTTTGTATTGTTTCTTTGCAAATGATTATTGTTATATTGTGATGATTTGTTTGTTATGTATTGAAACAACTTAAATATTTCTCTTTTACATAATTATTAACCCTTTCGAATTATATAAGTGAAATACAGGTTATGGAAGCAATTGCTACTGCTTTTGGTTTCATAAAATTAGCGTTTGTTTGTCCGACAAATAGGTACGTTCTCGGATTATGGTTTTCCAGCGATATTATATTGTTTTTCCCGTTGTTTGGGATATTTTATTTTGAAATATGTGATATATATTGTATTGTTGATATTATTATTTCTCTCAGACCTCTCCGTACAAAGGAGACTGCCAAAATTTTCCATAAATTTTGGACTTAGAAAATTTTGTGAAATGTTTTCCAAACTTTTGTTAACTTGAATATAAAGGATTTAATTGTTTAATTATGTAAACTAATTGTTTTTAAATTTAATATTTTGAATAAGATATATTGATTACTTAATTCCTCTTCTACCTTACTCTCTTTTTCGAGGACGAAAAGTTTTGAGTGGGGGAGAGTGTAACGACCCGTAATTTTTGATAATTAAAAATAGTTAATTTAATAAGGTTTTTGTGATTTAATGTTGGAAGAAATAAAAATTTTGATTAAATAATAATAATATAACGGGAATGAAATGTAATAGTATTAATTTAAGGTAATTGATAACTGCTCTAAATGTAATTCTTATTAATTGAAATGATTTAAAAAGTTATAATTAGTTATAGATTGTAAATTAATTGTAATAATGTGTGTGTTATTTGATAATTGGATTAAAGGAGTAATTGATAATTTAGATGTTGGATTAATTAATGAATTAGTAAGTAATAAAGTGAAATTGAATAAAATTAGTGTTGTGTAAATAAATATAACATTTGTGTGTAGATAACAGACATACAAATGTGATTAAATATATAAGTGGTGACAATTGTTATTTGTTACTAATTTATTTAAATCAATTGCAATTGAATGTCATTAAAAGTTACGAAATGTGAGTAAGACAATAACTGTAAAAGGTGTAATTGATAATTTAAATATGTATAATTTATGAAATAGTATGTAATTAATTGCAATTAATAAAAATTAGTGTTGTGGTAGTAATTATAACACTTGTTATGGATAATAACTTATAAGATGTGATTAAAAGTTAACAGTGACAATTATTATACGTTACCTATTTATTTAGTCTGTTAAATTTAATTTGAAATCAATTGCAATTAATTCACTTAATTAGTGCAGTTAATGTAGATTAAATTGATAATTATAGAATATAAATTTAATAAGATGTAACCCAATGTAAATTTTATTCGTAATATGATGATTGATTGAATAAAAAGAATTTGAATCAAGTTTGATCAATTTATTGGAATTTAAGTTATAATAATGGATTTATTGCACTTAAATGTAATTAAATACTATGTTAATGAAAACTAAGATGATAATGGTAAACTATTAGTGTAATAAGATATAAAAAATGTAAATTATAGCCATGAGATGAAAATTGATTGAATAACAAGATGAAAAGGCAAATAAATGGATTTATTAGAATTTAAACTAATAATCACTGTATTTATTTCAATTGAAATTAAATACTGTAATTAGTAAAATAATTAACACTGAATCGACATGTAAATTTGTTTTAAATTATTGTAAATATCCAAGTAATCAAAAATGATAAAATTGTTAGTTATAAATTTTGAAATTAAAAAGTGATTTAATCAATTTAATAATAATTTATTTAATTAACGTGAAAATAGCCATTTTGGCCATTGTCTCAGATTTCGACGAAACAAATTTCATCGGATCCGTAACAGTGAATTTTTGTAGAGTTCCAAGTTTCGTAGCGATCGGACTTGTCGATCGTGCGGGCTCGAAACGCGTTGAAATCAATTTAACTAAATTCAATTTGAAATAAGATGATTTTAAAAAATAACTTATGTATACAATGGAATTAGGACTTGAAACTTGTTCCATTGAGTTTAAAAATATCGAAAACCTATATTTCGATATATTGGATGACCCATTTTCGTTTTGGAAACGAAACGGGCTTTTCGGGTCATTGTTATCATTTCGATATAATCCTGCTTATATATAGGCTGTTATAAACTCTAGTTGTTTCTCATTTTATTATTTTCTGTACGTACATCTCCTTCCTCCTTCTCAAACATCTGAACATCAAACCTAATTCCCAAATTTCAAAACCTAATTTCAAGAAGAAGAAAAAATTGCTCCAGGTTTATTTCGAGTCGGGAAGAGGTTCACTTCGAGTTTTAGAGGCGAAAACCCTGCAGCGACTTAGGGTCAGAGAGAGTTCCATGCCAAACATGGCGGATTTGGGCGCGCTTCGAGTCCAGAGGCGAAAATCCTAGAGCGACTTCGGGTCAGGAGCCAAATGACTCAGGTCTCAGGTCATTTTGGCAAAAACTCATAGCAAGCACCGGGTAATTGAGGCGGCGATTCGAAGTAAGACCCGAAGTCGAAATTTTCCAATCTTCTAACATTAATAACTTTTGCATACGAGCTCGGATTCACGCGCGGTTTTCTCCATTGGGATTGTATAGGAATGCCGGACATTATAGAGCTGGTTTGGTTGAATTCTGAGACTGTTGAATTTTGAGCCCTAGTTTGGATTTCAAATCGATTTGAAATCGAAGGTGAGTGTTTTAACCCACTCACAATTACTAAAATATCTTATGTAAGTTAAATTTAATTTATGATGTGATTAGAAATTGATTAATTGTTGTTTGGTATGTTTAAAATTATCATTTTAGTTAAAATTGACTTTATTGCAATTAATCATCATTTAATTAAATATTGAATTTAGTTGTCAATTTAATACCTGTTAATGAAATCAGTCATCTATTGGAGTTTATTGGTTAATTTGGATGATGATTGTGATGTATGTTTGATTGTTGATATTGGATGACTTGATGTTGTATTTTTATATTGTTATAAAACTGCAAGTTCCCTATTGGTTGAAATGATACATACTTGAACGATCTATAGATTAGGGAAAAATCGTTATGGGTTAAAATGATAGACTCGAGCGATTTTATGGATTTTATTTAATTTGGGATTGCGGTTTGAAATGACATATAACCGTAAAAAATTTAAATTGCGGATTGAAATGATAAATATCTGTATCACTTGACCATAAGGTAGAAAATTATATGCGGACACCGGATTGGTTAAATTAAATGATTTTTAATTCTTTAAATTTTGAATTCAATTAACTGGCATTTTGAAATAGAAATTGATTCATATATATTGAATTATTTTTGATAATCCAAGCGTTAATGTTGAAATTGGAATTGATTTAATGAATTGCTCAAAGGATTTAAATTGGAATTTCAAGTTGAAGTGTCAAATATAAATGAATTATCGAAATTGAGTTATTGAAAATGTTTGGATATAACTTTGAAATATATTTTTAACTAATTTACACTATATTAATCAATTTAGACTATTTTTAATTTATTTTAATCTATTTTATCTCTTTAATCCAAATTAATCTAATTTATCTATTTAATCTATTTAAAAATTTATTTAATCTATTTATATGATTTAAATCTATTTTAAATCCGTTTAATCAACTTTAAATCTATATAAATCATTTTAAATCTAATTAAATAAAATTTAAATCTATTTTAAACTATTTCTACTATTTAACCTATTCTAATCTATTTAAACTATTTTTAAACTATTAAAACTATTTATGCCTATCTAAACTATTTTCTAAAAATTCAGACTGTGTAAAGAGAAAGTATTTACATTTAAATCATTGATGATAATACCACCTAAGTTGGGTTTTGAAATTGATACCTTTTTGTGAAATGACATATTTGAGTAAATACAATGATTTTGGAATGAGGATTTAATTAACCTATCTTATCGATAAATTCAAAAGTGAATATGATTTTTGAAAGTGAATATAGTTTCAAAAGTGAATATGATTTCGAAAGACATATGATTTGAAATCGAATATGATATTTTGATATAAATTGTGAATTGGTTTTTTTTGAAATATAAAAGTACCATCCGGTGTGTAATAAGCGTTTGGTTGTTAAAGAGACCGAGATCGGATATTGTCATACTCTCTGCCAATACCGAAAACCACTTTAACAAATGTGTACGTAGCGGAGATTCCAGAAATTAAGTAGGATGGTTTAGTGAACGATTCTTTATGAGGTATTTACGTGACCCTGACTTCCGTGAGTCGGCTTGATGTGGCTAAAACAGGAGCTATACTGGGCCAAGTGAGGTCATTCCTCCTATCGGGCACATTTCTTCGATACTATATTTTGACTTTATGATTGTTTTGGTGGCCACCCCTTGACTTTGATTATGGGAGTGTATCCGAGGTGGGTGGTAGTAGCTGCTATGCGTTACCACCAGTCCGGGAGTGCAATTGGTATATCTACCCTGGGCATTGCCTCGCATGCCTTGTCGCATGCCTTATCGCACATTCTACGAGTTTGTTTTGTACCATACCTATGGAGTGCCCTTTGGGTAAACCTCACGGTGGAGCATACGGTACTGTATAGACTATGGGAATATATAAAATGTGTTAAGGGGGATATGGGTAATGCCTTAACGCTATTTTAATACTTTAATTTACTATAGACATATTATAATAGCGTATTGTACTACATAGTAGATAGTTTAACGGATCCTTAGGAGATGTAAATCCCGAACATCTCTTAAGTTATTGCACTCACGTTAGACACTGGATAGGAGATGTCAAACCCCGTAAACATCTCTGACACCGTTACACTCATATTTATTTACTGTTGATTTAACTTACATAAGATCTTTTAGTTCTGACTCGAGTGTTTTGTCTTTTTAATTCGCTCGGGTCAGTCTGAGCTTTTCAGTGTATCGAAGACTACTTTTTGGAGGATGAAGACGAAGATTTGTACTATTATTATTTATTATATTTATTCCACTGCTTCATGTTGTTCCGCTGCATTTTGTTTAATATTTATTCAAGTTGTATGTAACTCTGATCTGTATTATGAAAGTTTAATCAATGTTATTTGTAAACAGCTTCATGAACTGTTTATTTGATTATTTTAATTTGTCCTTCCGCTGCGAGATTCAGTATTGGTTTCTTTCTTTCTTTGCTTTTTCTTATTTACCCCAAAACAATCTGCCCTTTTGAATGGTTTGAGTACGACGTGTGTGTCTGCTTAAAACATCCAAAAAGGCGGGTCGTTACACAATGATTATCCCTCCTATTCACTAAACCAAATTTAACTCTTTTTAAAACATAATAAAAATTAATAACATACCCAAAAAAATCAAAATAAAATAAGAGAAACCATTTTCCCACTATGTTTTTTTGGAAATGGTACTTTATATACAACATGTCACTGAGACAACATATCATATGTCAATAAACGTTCGAATCACGCTACGCAAGTTTTTAACTTGTGGCCTCTCGCACCAAAACCGAATCACTTAACCACTTGGACAATGGTGCTTGTCAAAAATGATTTTAAAATCTTACTTGATCAGTTAAAAAATGATTTGTCAAATCAACTTGCATGCCTTTTGAAACATTTGACCGGTCGTCTTCTTTCATATCAAACACTTCATTCAAAATGATAAATGCATTCATAATGTTATTGTGATTGGTATCCTCCATCTAACAACCAATAAAAGAAAAAAAATATAAGGAAAAAATGACATAAACGTTCTATGATAAAAACATTATAATTTAATAATTCACATTGAGATTTTCAATTGCAAAAAAATCAAAATTTCTATCTTTCAATTTTTTGTTAGCTACTGGATCATTAAACTCATCCTAAAATAATAATCGAAAAATTCTAAACAACAAATTTCAGATTGATATGTAGAAGAAAACTAAACTTTCAGAATTAAAAAGTAAACTAACATCTTTGTGTCATCAAAATTAGTATCATATACTAAATCTTCACTTGACTTTGTCTATTAGACAGAAAGATAGAGATTTTTTCAGCTTTAGAGTTTGACAATTTTATTTTTTTGATGATGCTTTGAGACAGCGTACTGAACTTTTCTGATGGAGATGAAGAGGCTATGATAGGGCTGAATGAGAAAATAGATTTTGGTGGCTATAAACATATGAAAAAAATTAATAGGCGGTAAAAATTTAATGGTAAGTTGAAACATTTTATTGGGTGCTAATAGTAGCGCACTAAATTTAATCAAAATCCAATTCTATTAATAATTAATATAACATCTGGCAAATTAAAATAACAATAAAGCAAAATTAAAATCGAGAGCATCAATCACCGTAAATTAACACACAAAATTAGTAAACTAATAAGATCTTACCTGCAAGTAAGCCGATCACTGAAACAATACAAAGGAGATGGTTTGGAGCACAAAATTCCAAAGATAGGTTGAACTGCAGTAGAATTGATTTTCTAACTTGTAATTAGGGTTTTCGAAGTTAAGCTTGAAAGTAGGAGATTTTCCAAAGTGAATGTAGGGTTTTCGAAGTAAAAGATGGAAAGAGGGGCTTCATGTAGGAATATGAGAGGGAGAGTATAATTAACCGCCCAAACTTGTTCACACTACCTTTAAGATGAGGGGAAACCAAATATAGCGTAAATGATTAGTTATGTTTAACTTTAAAGAACTGGTAAATCACTAATAATAGCCAAGATCTATTTTAATGTTGTCATATATTGCTATTAATAGACCACTTTCTTATAGTATGAGTGATAGTATGTTGGGGTGTTATATGAGAACATCTTCTTATTATACATGTAGTTGAAATATGACGAACGACTAACTATTAAGAATGATTGATGTTGTGAAATGCTAGAGGTGGCTCGATAATGGTTATCATATGGTAATTACTTATTCAATCTTTTTCCACAAAACTCAATGGATCAATCATCATTGACAATTTTATGAACTTATATTTGTCTTTACGATTATTTTGATATATAAAAATAAAATGGTATTAGTAATAGAAAGGTTTGGATTATCAATCTCTTTATGAGACATTCTTTTTCCACTAATAAAACATGACAACTATTAAAGATGCTTTGACACTAAATTTATGGGAAAGTGACTAACTCGCCACTAAAGCTATTGGAAAAAATACATTGTGAGGATCAGATTGCTTCTTGATTTAATGCATGTTTATATGCATCATCGAAATATGTTATGTACATCAATGATGTAATGTTATTATTGTAGAAGACACATCAATTTCGAAAATAATCAGATTCATAACTTTTATGCATTGACATTACCTATTATTTTCTAAAAGGACAAAGACATCTCTTAACGAAGAGTTTTGATTTACAAATATGTTTCTGGTATCATATTGTTTAGTGATAGTTTAGTAAGTATAGTGATGTGATGTTCTAATAAAAATAATTGTTTGATCCGTATTAATAATCATTTATGTTTCATAAAATCTTTAAATGACTTATTTCTAAAAAAGGAATGCAACTCACAATTTTCTTAATGAATTAAAACAACTAAACAAAAGTATTTGTTATATGTGTAATCTATACTATGCTATTAATACTGAGTATGGTTTCCTCCGCTCTGAAGCCCTCGTGAGTTTTTCAATAAACTTTTGCTACGTGTATTCCAAAACTAAAAGGTCTTTTCTGACTATTCTACATTCTCCTCTTCTCACCTTCTCTTCCCAACCCTAATTTTAGTCCATACTATATCTCCTCTCTCCTTGAATCTCACATTTTCCTCCTTGCTTTGCCTCATACTGACACGTGTCTTCATCACTTTTCTTAAATTTCCGTCTATTTTACAATTTCTTTTTTGAATAAATAATCTCGCTTCACTTCATCTTTGCATCTCAGCGGCTTCTCCATTATATTTCCCTTTTCCTACCTTAATTTTCACTTTTTTCTACTACTTTAGTTGCTTTTCACATTCCCTCATTTTTTTCACCTTGTAAGTTTCTCTAATATGATTTTCATTTTGCACCTTAATTATATGGTATTTCTCATTACTTTAGGTGATTTGTCCTCTTTTTATTCCTTCCAATTCCTGAATTTTACTATCATGCCATCCTAACACATAAAATTTGTACAATTTCAATCAATAAGACGATGAGATTGATTAGTTGGATGAAAAGTTTACTCGCTTCTATCATTTCATTCTCTTATATCCCGTTCAATTACGTAGATCTTTGTAAATTATATAATCCTTTTATTTTTAATTTATTATATATGATTTTTATTATGGAATTATATTTTTATGAGGTTCTAATTTTATACATAGATGGTGGCATTTTTTAAAATGGTTCTTAAAATCATATTCGTTGAAATAGAGACAATATTTTTACAATTACAATCAATAAGACGATAAAAATTGATTCGTTAGATAAAAATTTTACTCACTTTTGTCATTTCATTCTCTTATATCCTATTCAACTTGCATGACCTTTGTAGCAAAGGTAATCTTTTTACTTTTAATAGATTGTATGTCATGTTTATTACGGAGTTTTATTTATTCATGATTTTGGTTTATATACATTGATGGTGAGATTTTTTGAAATAATTCTTTGCTCTGTTTTAATTTATATATGCTAAAACGATGATTTGTTTTTCTTCTTCTTCTTCCAAAAACATTATTAGGTTAATGATAATGGTTAGATTGATCAGATTAGGTTCATATATTTCATACCAATAAGAATAGTCGAGCAGAATAAGCTTTCGTTCAACCATATACCAATCAATCAAATGTTGTTTACTAATAGTATGATGTTGATGTCATTTTAAATACAATACATACATATTTTTAGAGATTGTTGGTATAGGCGCTTATTAGTCAATGTGTTTTATGTATGCATTTCTCATGCAAGGCTAGTGATTGCTACTCCATTTTTAGTAATCCAATGATATCCAGGACCGAAAATTGTCTCTGTTGAATTTTGTAACTAATATTTTTAATCCATTATGTGTGACAACTGCGCAAAAATGGGACTCAAATCAAAATTTTGAGCATATCAACCTCCAAACTTGCAAAATTAAAGGATGGACGCTGTTTGCAACCAAATTGGTCACTAACACCCAAGAGTAGATTTATATAGAGAAGTAAGTGAAGAAAGTGAAATTAAAACTAAGGAATACAATAAACTAACAGCTAAATAAAAGAAATAATCAGAAACACAGAGATTTATCTTCATTGAACAATTAACAATCTGATTACAGCAGCAAGGAATAGGAAAAACTTGATTACAATAAAGACTAAAGTAACTAGCAGCGTAAAGATCCTCAAAATGACCCCTTAGGCCATTATTTATAGGTGAAGACGACCACCAATCTCTCTGAAACTTTAGCTATAGGACCTTCTAACCTGTATGGGCCCACCAGAGGGGTCGTTAGACCCAAATCCTGATGAAGAGGGATTGGTACCGATCCCTTTATTATTTGATTTTTGGGCAGCGATCCTTATGGTGTCTTCTGCATGCTTTAATATGCCAGCCCTTCAAATCTTATGCTGTTTGGACCAAAGGAGATCAAGTTATTGCATAGTCTTTGATTCAGGATTGTTTATGTATTGTTTTCTGCCGATCCCTTTAATTGGCTGTATACCAATCCTTTTATCTTCGTTTGTTTGATGTGCGATCCCTAGGGTATGGTCCCTAGGGTCCAAATGCCTTGCACTCCGATTTCCATATGCTTTGGACTGACAAATCTTGATACAATGATTGTTGAATGCACGAAGGCACTTGCAATCAGTTGGATGTCGATCCTTCTTCAATAGAGCCTGCCGATCCATACTTCTAACTAAGACATGCCGACCCCTTCCTTGCTAATCGAAGTATGTCGATCCATACTAGCTAACTATGTCGATCCCTTACTTACTCAACCATGCCGACCCATGATTGCTCAATCATGCCAAGCCCTTGTTTATTCGACCATGTCGACCCCTTTTCATTAAATAATGCCTATCCCTCCTTTGTTAACTGGAGTATGCCGATCCCTACCAAATAGTCAAACCACACCGATCTCTTCCTTTCGACTAAGCTGTATTCCATTCCTTAAACATTTTACATTATTTTTCTATCAACTTCGTTCAATTCTGGTTTCATACATCCATTTGTACTTGACTTCCGAGTCCCACGATCATCACTTTGGAATCATCGTCCTTGATGGCAATCGGGCCTAACTCATGCAGCCAGTTCAATATAGCTGGGTTCGAATGTCGGGTAATACTTGCCCCTTAAAGTACGTCTTGTAAGTAACGTGATGTGCTTTGAATAGAAACAAGTCTGAATTGTCGGTAGGAGGTCCATCTAGCTTCCTGAGTGATTGCTATCCCTTTGTCAAATCGTTTTCCTAAAGCGTTGAATTTTTCACTGATTGCCAGGGTCGATTTCCAATAATATAAATCCAGTGCTATATTCTGTCAATATATATTAGTCTAGTTCTACGAGACTTACAAGCTTTTGTTATCTAGTCCAACCCTGAACTTGAAGGCTTCAAGTTTGATTTCAATTTCTATTGATTTTAAAAAGTTGATCTTTTGAGTCATTCACGTGCATTTCATATACACGTTTTTGTTGTCGGCTCCCGGAAGTGTTCGAACACTTACGGGTCGTTGCCGATTTCTATAGTATTTTGTACGTACATGTTCATAGCCAAATCCTTATAATTATGCTTGTTTTTCCCTTTTCTTTTTTTTTTTAAAAATCTATAGGTGTCGGCATGCATTATGCCATTAATTTGGGATAAGGATCAGCATACTTGCTGGGATCGGCATAAAGTCAAGAATTGGCTTCCTAAACTTGTAAACTAATCCAACCTGATTTATTTGAACAATCAACATTAATTTTTCTTAATGAACTTGGACATATGATGACGATGAACAATATAACATGCATATCAACTATTAAACTTGAGATTAAGCAATCAAATTCCTGCAACTTTCAATATGGACTAATAACTTGCAAATAAACTCAAATGACAAACTTCATACTTCCATATGCCGATATCGATCCAATGGCTTCTGTAACCAATCAATCTTCTTACCAATTGAGACGGTCAACGACGACGGTCTCTTTGGTCGAACTTCCAAGTCTGGTCGTCTTACATTTTTTGTAATGACCTGTAAATTTTAACGATTTTTATAACGTAATTAACTGAATTTTCTTGAACATTTAATAATAAAATTTTGTAATGAAAATTTGATATTGAAATACGTCCATTTAAACGTAGCAAGTGTCAGATTTTCATTGAAAATTTGAAAGTTTGTTTTGTTGTGTAATTTTATTTAATTTTAAAATAACTTAAATTTGATAGAAATAAAATATTTTTGAAATTCGAATATTTTACATAATAAAAATGTAAATCATTTTCTGAGTAGGACGTGGTATTTCGTTTCGCCAAATTTGGACTGCTATTGCTCCGTTTATCTTATTTTCGGCGTTTTAGCAGTATTTTCGGCAACAAAAATTCGAGTTTTGATAGGATAATCGTATACCACATATCTGTGTACCGTTCTGTTTGCATCGTCTTGCTGATCTCCGTAGTATATTCATTTCTGTAATTCGACGTCCGGTACGCGGCGAAACCCGTGAAACGGTCAGCCGTATTGATACCCTTTTTTATCTTTTGGTTTCCAGGTTCTTTCATTATCCACCGTGTATATTAAATAGCCGCAAGCCATAAATGATTCTTGAATCAACGATTGGCCTTTGCTATCCCTTAGATTTATTTATCTTTTCTGGTTGGATTCATTCTTCTCCTCCTTTCATTTTAGTTCGTTCTCTACCTCTTCTCTGGAAAAAAACATAAATGTTGCTTATATAATTAGCTTGTGAAGCTTGAAACCTGGCAGCCAAACACCTCACAAATGCGAACATCCAAGCCTCGT
Organism: Allium fistulosum; assembly: GCA_030737815.1. Classification (NCBI taxonomy): domain Eukaryota; kingdom Viridiplantae; phylum Streptophyta; class Magnoliopsida; order Asparagales; family Amaryllidaceae; genus Allium; species Allium fistulosum. The sequence continues at coordinate 873,110,441 of CM060905.1, read as the reverse complement.
CCACCTGCATGTGCCACTGTCCACACCCTCTTCCTCTCCGCCCGGCCTCTACCCCCATCTTTAGTCGCCATGTCACCCACTCCAGCCACCGTTCCTACCTTAGCAACCCATTGCAGTAAAGCCACTTGTTCATTCATTAAAAAAATAAGTGAATATATAAAACTGCCTTTTCCATTTTTATTCGCTCTGCACCCTCTAATCGCCCGCCTCTGTATCTTCCCTTCCTCCTCGGCCTCTTCCCCCACATCACACGGAGCCGCGCCTTGGCAGCCTCCATCTTTGCCGACTAAACAAACCCACCGCCCAGACCTCGCAACAACCACGCTTGAAACCCTCTGTTGATCTTGCCGAGATCCGCGCCTCCTGTATCCCCTCACCTCCGCCCGCTCGGACTACAGCCGCCCTACAGCCTCCACCACCCTATTTTCCCCTCATAGTCCTCCTTGAACCCGCAGCAGCTCCCATCACGAGCCAAACACACCTGCAGCCGAAACACCAAGCAGCGACCCACTCTGCCTCTTCCCAGTCCCCTACCGACCTGCTTACACCCGCAATAGTAACCTACCACCGAACTCCACAAACCCTTCAACCTGAGCAGATCTCCACGCTACTTGCTGGTAGCCTTCATTTTGTATAAAAAAAATTACAAGCATATATATGCGTGTATATACATCAGTGGAACCGGCATCGGCGTCTTCTTCTCACTCCAGTCAACCGCTCAGCCTCGCCCATCCACCACCGCACCATGAAGACAGCCTTTTCTCCCTGCCACTGCTCTCTGAGCCTTACGCATGCATCTTCAAGTTTATATATATAAAAACGGGTACGTATATATATATATAAAGGGTAACATATACATTATAAATTTCTAATCTTTTGTTTTCTTCTATAAAAAGTATATATTATAAAGTTTTCATCTAATTTTCTCTTCATTCTAGTATTTTGTATAGCTCTAGGATCTTGATTATCCCCTCTTGTTGTTTATGACCTTGCTCATTGTAAAAAAAAGGAATATTTATTTTTTAAATGTAAAATATAGATTTTATTTTGAAATGTGTTTTTAGATTGAATATTGAATTTTTAATTATAATATATATTTGTTTTTTCGTTGAATTCAAGATCTTGCTTCGTCGTTGTCCATTTTATTGTTTTGTTCGTCTTTGTCCGGAAATCTCAACAGCTTTGGTTTGCTTTGCTCGTGTCCATATCTGTGTGTGTGTCCGTGTCACCATCTTCGCCATCGTTGTTCTCTAGCCTCGAAAGGTGAGCAATCACTCACGATTAACATTCTTATATTTAGTAAATTTAATTCACATGAAATGACGATTGAAATATGCTGTTAAATTTGAATTGTTAAGTTATTCAATTATTAACTATGATGTGCCATTATCGGCAATTGTTCACCTATGACATATGACACCATAACCTGTTGTATATATTATATTTAAATTTGTTACTGATAATATACGTCTGTTGTTGATATTTTATATTATTATCATATTTGTTCTCACTCTGCAAGTTTCTTGTTAGTTTATAAATCCCTATGGGTTGAAATGATACATATCCGAACGATCTTGTAGATTAGGGAGAAATCGTTATGGGTTGAAATGATAAACCCAAGCGATTTTCATTGATTTTGAAATTTTGGGATTGCGGGTTGAAATGATATATATCCATAAATATTAAATTTAAATTGTGGATTGAAATGATAAATATCTGTATCACTTGACCATAGGATAGAAATTTATATACGGACATCGTTGGTCTATTTTTAAAAAATGATTTTCAAAGTTGAAGGAAATATATGGGTTTGATAATTATTGATTTTAAATTTTAATATAAATATTTATTTTAATATGTGTAAAATTTAGGTTATTAAATTTTATGTTTTGGAAATTTTAAATTTCTAAGTTAAGTTTTAAAATGTAAATTATATACTTCTACTTATAACTTTGTTATTTTTAAATATATAAAATAAGATTTAAAATAGATTTAATAATAATAGAATCTAATTTAATAATTTATTAATATAATAAAATTTATTGAGAATTTAATTTAACTAATAATATATGTATTATGTTTAAAATAATTATTTAAATTATATATTAATATTTAAAATAGATTTTGTAATAACTTAAATAAATAGAGGTTGGGAAGATAAATTTAAAGTTAACTTGGCATTTAAATTTGGTAATAGTTGAATTTAAATAAAACTTGGTTTATAATTAAGTCTAAATAAGAGTTGATTTGAAACTTATTGATTTTAAGATTTTAGAGAGATGATTTTATAATTTGATAACTTGATTTTTCTATAAAGGTGATTTAAATGAATATTTCACATTTAAATAAAATAGTAATTGAATATTTAATTAATTTTTACAATTTCTTCATTTTGTTTTAATTGGATTTCTAATCCCAAATATAAATTAGCTAAAAATAATCAATTTAAAGGGTATCTTAATAAGGTTAGTTATACTATTAACTTTTTAAAACATAATAATAATATATTTAACATTCACAATAGTAGTATTAATATTTTTTCAAATTTATATGATGATTTCATTATTAATCATAACTTACTTATGATCAAAGGTTCATAAGAATTTTTTAAAGATTTGTTTCAATTAGTGTACTTGTCATTATTAGTATTAGTTTACAAGTAATTTAATTCTTTAGTATTGGTCCAGTTAGTCTTATTTAGGTTTTTATTTCCTACCTCCTTAATACATATATATATATATATGTATGTATGTATGTATGTATGTATGTATGTATATAAATTATATAAATATACATATATATGTATCATTCTAACTTTTTTCTTAGTCATCCTTCAGACACAGGTATGGGTGATAGGGTGTCAGGTTCACTTTGCAGGTTCTCATGCCTTCAGATTGCAGGATTTCGGATTGTAGAGAGGTCATCAGAGCAGAGTCTTCCTCTCAGGATCACTAGTAGTTCCACCACAGAGACTGGACACTTTCATCTCCATTGTGGCGTACTATTTTCAGGAGGATCTACTTTTCTGCTTGGCACTTATTCCTTTTATACAGAGTCTTCAGAGCGGATCTTCCATTCAGTATCACATTCAGTTCCACTTCAGAGTAGTTGCTTATCCAGTCCTCCAGATCCAGATGCACGGAGCTTCCTTCTTAGTTTGTGATGACATCCAGTTTTTTTGGGCTTTTCTTTAGTTTTTTAGGTACTTCTAACACCTTAATATCGGGCGGTGGCCATGCCGGAACTCGATATCGGGATGTGATGGGTGGTGGCATTGCCGGAATTCATCTTAGGGGTACCTGAGCTTCTTTGATACTTGTATTTAGTTTTTTTACCTGTCAAGCATGTTGGTAGCGCCTTATTATTGTGATATATATAGTTGCATGTGTGCTCTCCTCTATTTATAGAGGATCACACACTTTTCTCAAAAAAAGGTAATTGAATATTTAATTTTGATTTTAATTGTAAGTTGAGATTTTATTTAAATATTTATAAAAGGTGGTTAAGTGAATAAGTTCAAATTAAATATAATTGAAATTGAATATTGCATATTAATTAAATTGGTAACTTGAGATTTTATTGAAATTGATTAAGTGAATATTTCAAATTTAAATAGAATTTTCAAAATATAAACGAAATTTATCAAATTGAGTTATGTAAATTCCTTTGAATATTTAAACTGTGAAACCTATTGAATTGGAAATGGTTTGATTGTAGTTCAAACCTGGATTTGAAATAGAAATAAAATAAAATGGTTTTATTAAGAATTAGAATTTAATTTGAAATTGTTGAACTGAGACTGATTTAAATTGAATTTTTGGGACTTAAGTTGATTTGAATTAATTTGTGAAATTGGAAGAAACAATTTTATGTATGAACTATTTTAATATATAAACTATTTTAATAAATAAACTATTTTAAATCTATAACCTATTTTAAATATATAACTATTTTAATTTATAACTATTTTTAATATATATACTATTTCAATATTTTAAACTATTTAAGTTGGAACTGTTGCGATTTAAAGTGAATATTATTTTCGAAAGTGAATAAGATTTCGAAAGTGTATATGGTTTCTGAAGTGTATATGATTTCAGAATGAATATGATATTTTGATATGAAGTATAAACTTCTTGAAATATAAAATGACCACGGTGTGAAATAAGCGTTTGGTTGTTAAAGAGACCAGGATCAGATATTGTCATACTCTCTGCCAATACCGAAAACCACTTTAACAATTGTGTATGTGGTGGAGATTCCAGAATGAAGTAGGATGGTTGGCGACGATTCTATATGAGGTATTAGCGCAGCCTTGACTCCCACGAGTCAGCTTGATGTGGCTAAAATAGGAGCCATGCTGGGCCAAGTGAGGTCGCTCCTCCTACCGAGCACATTTCTGCGATACCATTCTAATACTTTGTGATTTGATTGGGTTCACCTTTGATTTGGGAGTGTGTCTCGAGGTAGGCAGTAGTAGCTGTTATGCGTTACCACCAGTCTGGATCCGTAAAACGGTAGTATCCTACCCTAGGCATTGCCTCGCATGCCTTGTCACATGCCTTATCGCGCCTTCTACAAGTTTTTTTTGTACCGTACCTATGGAGTGCCCTCCGGGTAAACCACCGGTTTGGTGGAGCTTACGGTACTGTATAGACTACGGGAATAAATAAAATGTGTTAAGAGGTATATGGGTAACACCTTAACGCTATTTTAATACTATACTGATAGACATATTATAATTACGTATATTACTATATAGTATATAGTTCCACGGATCCTTGAAGGATGGAAATCCCAAACATTCTTTAAGTTATATTGTATTTCACTTGGACATTTCACTTGAGTTGATTTACTAGTATAAGAATGTTAATCTTGACTCGAGTGTTTTGTGTTTTGCTTTATGCTCAGGTCAGACTGAGTGTCATAACATTTAAGACTCACCTTTGGAGATTGGAGCTTTGTTTGAAGATCTATCTATCCAGCTTTTAGTTATTTCAGTTTATTCCAGCCATTTATGTTCAGACTTGTCAGTTGCTTATGTATTAGAGATTCACTTGTATTTGAGATTCTGTTGTATTTTGTTTCAGACTCTGATGTTTTATAGTAGCTTCACGAAGTACTATTTATCTATTCCACTGCTTATTGTTGTTGTACTCTGTGTCTGTGATTCTATGATTGATTTATTTACTATATATGCTAAGTTTTTTCAAAAAAATTAATAATCTGTTGTTTAAAGCAATTCAAGTCCGACATGAGTAGATGATTGTCGATTTGAACGATTTGAAATAGCAGGTCGTTACATTTTTTCTTGACTTTTAATTATTTATATCTGTTATACACCACACTGTACTGCATTTGCTCACACTTAACATGGGGGGAACATGTTAACTTTTCTAAACTCATTTTTCTATTGAGTATAGCAAATATGGATTCTAGACGCTCAGATCATTTAGGTGGTATGTCTCTGACCCGACGATGCAATACATCGATTCTGAAGTAAAATCAAGTTTAGCAACTTTATCTGGCAGGCTTTCTCCTCACCATCAAGCAGAACATACTGAAGTTTCCACCCTACCGGTCGATCTTTTCTTGGATTTCCCAGTCCTCTCGATGTAGGATATAAGCCCTGCTCTTGATGTGGTACAAGGTGCTTGTTGAATATGCGAGTATATTATTTTTGTTTGATGATAATAAACATATATATATTGTTTGCGCCAAAATTGGTCACAAACCCCAAGTGTAGTGAAAGCACCAGCGTATGAATATAAATCAACAATATTCACACACAAATCACGGATCTAAGCAAATAACAAATAGCAATCCAGAAATAATGAACAGTGACACAAGATTTATAGTGGTTCGGCTATCTCCGGCCTACGTCCACTTCAAGGTTTTTATGATTTTATTACTCGATGCTTGAAGATTACAGTTTCTTGTAATGTAGTACAACTGATTTTCTGAGCTAAGTCTGAATCTAAGGCAGCAATGGTGATTCTGAGTAAATCTGGCAGAGTTGGGCGCTCTTTAGCTCTCAAAATTGTCTGACCCCTTTTCTGAATGACCAGGGGCTCTATTTATAGGTGTAGGAGGCTGATATTTCGCCTAAACTGAAGGGAGACCAGTTCTGGCACGTGAGGGGGCCCACATGCCCGCTTTCTGGAAATCCGGGCCCACTTTGGGATCGATTCGAAGCTATGTTCGAATCGATCAAGAAATTGTCCAATCGAGCTGAAATTTGGTGTGAACATTCTTCAACATGTGCTCAAGCTTCTGTGAAAATTTCATAGCATTTGGACTCGTGGATCTCGAGTTATGATCGATTCAAGGTTAGATACTCGGCTGAAACGTCTCTTCGAATCGATCCCATTCGACTCGGTTCCTTCGAATCGATTGTACTGAATCGATGGTGGAGCGTGAACTTCGCATCGATCCGCTTTCGCCGCCAGGTTGATCGAGTCTTCTTGAAGACTTTGTCGCTCTGACTTGATGGATTCGAAGATATCAATAACCCTTTGACTTGAATGACGCTTTGCTCGTATCGATAGCGACATGCTTCAATCGATTCGAAGTCAATCGTAGCCCGATGGATTCGAGGGAAGGCACCTATGCATGGATTCGAAGCAGAGCGTTTTGTTGGGTTCGAAGCAGGATATCTTCATGGATTCGAACTAAGTATAACTCGAAGGAAACGGATGTGGATTCGGGTAATGGATACGAAGCTCGACCATCTGATGGATTCGAAGCAAGGCCTAGTGGGATGGATTTGAACATTGAAGGTGTTTTGATGGAGTCGAAGGCTAAAGCACTTCCATGGATTCGAAGCCATCAGGGGAACCTCGTTGGAGTCGGGTTTGATGGATTCGACGCTAGGGGATTCGAACCATAGGGAGACGAACTCAAGGCTATGTCCTTCACTTGCGTCGATGATATCTTGGGCGTACGAACTCGGATTAACTCGAGATTTGGAATGTTGTTTTATCTGGCCTTGCTTGACATGTCTTATCAATTGTAGCCCGATCCGGACTCAGAAAAAATTCATCGATATCCATGGTGAACCTGCGATGCACAATCGATGTTCATGACTAATAATCATTGATTTTTAGTTAATCTTTGGGTATCTCGGCTTTGCCAAAAGTTGGGATAACATTTTGCCCCCCAAAACATGCCTTTTGGTAAAAGGCATGTTTTGATCAGTCTCCAGTCAAATGCAGTGAGTTCATGTTTTACTCATAGCTTATAGCATTTTCAATCAAGTCCATGGCTGTTCGAAGCCGAGTTGTTATCAATTTTTTCCAGTGGAAGTTAAGAATGAAGTTCTACAGTCTCTCCATACTATCGGTGGTCACTCCGGACCCTTGCCAGGCCCATTCCAGACTTAGCGATCGAATAGAAAGATCCTATTGCACTCCGGCGTTGCTTTCTATTCCTTGCACTCTGGCCTCAGTTAGGACGTAAAGCGATGTCTTGGTCATTCTAAACCGATCATAGTCTCTCCGGGCTCTTGCTGGATCCCATCCTATCACTCTCTGGTGAAGGGGAAACAACGATGAGTGAGCTGATCCTGTCGCTCTCCGGCGAAGCTGCTACACCCCCTGCACTCCGATTCAGTGTCTCTGAACATTAAGCGATGTCATGGCCTAAATCGTGGGCTGATCATAGCCTCTCTGGGCTCTTATCGAATCCTGATTCAATCACTCTCCGGTGAATAGGAAACGATGCTTAAGTGAGTCGATCCTATCACTCTCCGGCGAAGCAACTCACTTCTTGCACTCCGGTTCAGTGTATCCGAACATTAAGCGATGTCATGGCCTAAATCGTGGGCCGATCATAGCCTCTCTGGGCTCTTATCGAATCCTGATCCAATCACTCTCCGGTGAATAGGAAACGATGCTTAAGTGAGTCGATCCTGTCGCTCTCCGGCGAAGCAACTCACTTCTTGCACTCCGGACCCTGCCTCTCCGGGTAGGATCATAAAGCGATCATCTTTATAATGATATTTAATGTTTATCCTTTAACTCTCCGATCAAAGGTTTGTTTCAATAAATGTTTCTTTATTAAATTCAAATCCTAGGTGTTCAATCTCAAACACCAGGAAAGACAAGACAACGCCTCTCCGGGCGGAGCGGTCTATTTCCATCTTAGAGCATGCCTAGGGATCTCTCCGGTTCCCGTACATGAGTAAGTGGGATAGCCGTTTTATTTTGGAAATCAAATCTAAGAAAACTAATCGACCAGAGTCCAAATCTTGAACTTGGCCCTTGCCATCACAATCAGTTGATGACGAGTCGTGATCCCGATCCAGGATCATTCCTGTTAGGTTGAGGCGGTAGTTGTTCGGGTCTAACTGCCGTTGTACGTTCTCTGACATACTGCGGCAATCTACCACTCCTGGCATGTTCTTCCACCTCATCCTTCAGGTGGCGGCATTCATCGGTAGTGTGCCCATCCAGCTCATGGAATAGGCAGTATTTTCCAGTCCTGCGTTCCCGCTCCGTGGGATCTCTCCTGGGTGGTTTTCGATACGGGAGTTGCCCCCGAGTTTCAGTGTAAATTCTTTCTAGGTTTGCCGTCAAATCTGTGTATTGCCTGAATCTAGGCTCTCGGAATTTCTTCCATTTATCAAGACCATCATGTACGCCCTCCTGCTTTCTCTTTCCTTTGTCTTCCCTGGACTGTTCCCTGGCGGTTCCTTCGCCTTGTGCAACATTTATTTCCTACCTCTCGGCTCGTGATTCTTCTAATCGAATGAATTTTTCAGCTTCATGGAAAAACTCTCCCAGATCTTGCGGTGGATCTTTAGTCAAAGAGTCTTTGAATTCGGTGCCTTCCCCAACTCCTGCCACTACCGCCATCAGAATCATTGATAGATCCGGGTGATCTACAGAAGCCACCGTTGCATTGAATCGTAGCAGAAAATCTTTTATGGACTCTCCGGTCCTTTGCTTTATTGAAGCTAGAGTCATCACACTCTTGGGCCGTGTTACGTGGACCCTGAACTGTCTCATGAAGCAATCCACAAGCTCGCCCCATGTTCTGATTGATCCAGTCTCTAATTGTCTGAACCAAAGTGCAGCCAAATCTGATAAAAATAAAGGGAAGCATCGTGCCATCACTTCCTCGGATGCTCCCAGTACTTCCATGTGTCTAATGTATCTGGTAATATGCATGGTTGGATCCGACTTCCCGTCATACGGATCCAGCATTGGTAGTTTGAACTTTGGAGGGTTCTTTGCATTCCTGATATTCGGAGCGAACGGACTCCGACTAACTTCTTCCAATCCTCCTCCTGACAATCCCCCTCTCAAGATCCGTCTCACTAGGCCAATCATTCTCTCATCTCCATCCAGGGGTTGCCCCCTTGTCATGTCTCTGTCTTGCCCTCCGAGTCTTGTAGGGAATTCTGGTACGTACTCTTCGGGTGGCTCGTTAGCATTTGTGTTGGCCCTAGCCGGTTGAGCTCCTTCCAAAGGTTCTTCTGCGTTGGATCCTGCGGGCCTTCCCCCAAGCCCTTGTTGATTGCCTTCTGGTTCTGCATTCTGTCCTTCGTTGGGTTCCATAGCCCTAGCTCCTTGTTCCACATTCACAGCCGCTGTAGCTGGTCCAATGTTCTGTGTCCCCGCAGCTCTCATCTGCTCGAAGAAATTCTGCAGCATCTCTTGTTGGCTTTTCATCATTCTTTCCTGCATTAGGTTATTCATAGCCTCCATCTCATCTCTAGTAATGTAGATCGAAGCTTGTCCTTCTCCAGCGCCAGAGGATGCCTCTTGACTTCCTCCCTGTTGGCTCCTCTCAACTCTTTGTCTTGTTTGTCGAGTCATTGTAGAGTCAAATCTGAATCCTTAAAATTTTAAATCTAAACTTTGAATCTGGTGTAGCGGGTGCTAGTTCCTCTCAATGAAAGCACCAAAGTGTTTGCGCCAAAATTGGTCACAAACCCCAAGTGTAGTGAAAGCACCAGCGTATGAATATAAATCAACAATATTCACACACAAATCATGGATCTAAGCAAATAACAAATAGCAATCCAGAAATAATGAACAGTGACACAAGATTTATAGTGGTTCGGCTATCTCCGGCCTACGTCCACTTCAAGGTTTTTATGATTTTATTACTCGATGCTTGAAGATTACAGTTTCTTGTAATGTAGTACAACTGATTTTCTGAGCTAAGTCTGAATCTAAGGCAGCAATGGTGATTCTGAGTAAATCTGGCAGAGTCTGGGCGCTCTTTAGCTCTCAAAATTGTCTGACCCCTTTTCTGAATGACCAGGGGCTCTATTTATAGGTGTAGGAGGCTGATATTTCGCCTAAACTGAAGGGAGACCAGTTCTGGCACGTGAGGGGGCCCACATGCCCGCTTTCTGGAAATCTGGGCCCACTTTGGGATCGATTCGAAGCTATGTTCGAATCGATCAAGAAATTGTCCAATCGAGCTGAAATTTGGTGTGAACATTCTTCAACATGTGCTCAAGCTTCTGTGAAAATTTCATAGCATTTGGACTCGTGGATCTCGAGTTATGATCGATTCAAGGTTAGATACTCGGCTGAAACGTCTCTTCGAATCGATCCCATTCGACTCGGTTCCTTCGAATCGATTGTACTGAATCGATGGTGGAGCATGAACTTCGCATCGATCCGCTTTCGCCGCCAGGTTGATCGAGTCTTCTTGAAGACTTTGTCGCTCTGACTTGATGGATTCGAAGATATCAATAACCCTTTGACTTGAATGACGCTTTGCTCGTATCGATAGCGACATGCTTCAATCGATTCAAAGTCAATCGTAGCCAGATGGATTCGAGGGAAGGCACCTATGCATGGATTCGAAGCAGAGCATTTTGTTGGGTTCGAAGCAGGATATCTTCATGGATTCGAACTAAGGATAACTCGAAGGAAACGGATGTGGATTCGGGTAATGGATACGAAGCTCGACCATCTGATGGATTCGAAGCAAGGCCTAGTGGGATGGATTCGAACGTTGAAGGTGTTTTGATGGAGTCGAAGGCTAAAGCACTTCCATGGATTCAAAGCCATCAGGGGAACCTCGTTGGAGTCGAGTTTGATGGATTCGACCCTAGGGGATTCGAACCATAGGGAGACGAACTCAAGGCTATGTCCTTCACTTGCGTTGATGATATCTTGGGCGTACGAACTCGGATTGACTCGAGATTTGGAATGTTGTTTTATCTGGCCTTGCTTGACATGTCTTATCAATTGAAGCCCGATCCGGACTCGGAAAAAATTCAACGATATCCATGGTGAACCTGCGATGCACAATCGATGTTCATGACTAATAATCATTGATTTTTAGTTAATCTTTGGGTATCTCGGCTTTGCCAAAAGTTGGGATAACATATATTCATTTAAATGTATTTGTTAATGTACTATTTTATTTTCACAGATTAAATAAATATTTGCTGAATAAAATAAATAACACAGAATTTAAAGTCAAACAGATATTTTATTCAAACAAATATTTATTACAATTTTGAATAGTACAAATTCAAGCTCTCACTATATATATACAATTTTCGATTACAATACAAATTTGACTACATCACAATTCTCATCTACAAATGCACCTCACTACATTTCACTCGCACTCGTATTTATCTTCAACTTTATTCCAGATTGACTCCAGCATCTGAGTAATCTGCAAAAATACACACTGACGCAGTAAAATTGAAAAAGAAATATTTTTGCAGTACAAAATAAAATGTGATTTTGAAAATATTATTTGCCTCAGTTATTTGGGTTGTTCGTCATCATTTAACTTTGAATTCATCATACACGAACAGCTTGTGACATGCACAGTGTATCACTGTACATGCCATAAGGCCGTGCACACCAATATACACTTGATAAATTTACAGGGATAGGTGAGCACAAGGTCAAACCCAAATTAAAATCCGGGTTTAACTCAAGTGAAACACAAATAAAGTCACGATATTAGCACAAGGTCAAACCCGAGCTATTAGCTGGATTCAACACAGGTGCAACTCAAATGTACACATGAATGCTATGATCAAAGTATTCATATATACATGTCGACCAGGCAGCAAACAAAGTCAACAAAACATGCATCCCATACATGGCAACCAAACTGAAGTATAGAGCATAAGCAAGTCACAGTCAACTGGTCAGAGCAACTCACCAGAATGCATCAAGAGACCAAGACCAGTCAACTTGAAAATATGATCTGCCTCGAAGCAATAACAGGTACAACATGTATGCATGTAGTGCACAGTACAGAATACATGCTACAAAGGAATGGTTCAAATGGCCAAACTTACAAATGCAAGCTAATGAACAACATGCATACAACATCAATGTACAATGAACACTGCAGCTCAAAGACAGGATACAATATGCAAATGTACATAGACAGTGCACATATGAACAGAACCAACAACTTCAACCAAGCCGTGCACATGCAAAGCAAAACTGCAAGTACCCAAGTGAAGCAAGAAGACTCAAACACACATGAAGTTCAAAGTAAACCATTGGCCAACATCAGACATATGAACATGTACTTGAAATAACCATACACAATCTCTACCAAATGTACATGTCCACAATGCAACTGAATTCAATTGAATGGCAACAACAAGTGATACAGCTGTTCAATGATGATGCAAGTGCACATATATACACAATCCAGGCAAAGCAGGATGACCAAAAATCAAAGTTCAAAATGCAAGACACAGAGCAGTGCAGCACAACCAAACTTCCAAGGCTACAAACATACTACATATATAGATATATAGAGCAGTATAACATAAACATGTATATGCAGTGCAAACTCGGCCAGCAGGTTCATCTACACCGATAAACTACCGAAATGCACTATACCAGCAAGCACTAGAGTTGACAATTGGAACAAAGTCGAGTATGCTACAGACATGAACAGTCATGCCGATGTCAACAGAGCATCGTCAAAGAAAGCCGTGTTTCAAATCAAAGTCATAAACGTGGTGACCAGGAAAAGATCGAACAGCTCAAAATCGAAGCCGTGGCAATCAAGGAAATCAACCAAGTCAGAAATCAACACTGTGAAGATCAAGTAACATAAAATATACGAAGTAACAAAGTCAGAGAGATCATAAACATCCAAGCAACATCGAACAGCCGGAGATAAAATAATTGACTAATTCGAATCATCAGAACGAACGGAAATATAGGAATTCGAATCCTATATAAACATCTAACATCATCGGTAGAGAAATCATTCAAGCAAAAGCAACAAAGAATAATCATTCAACTCGAATCATCGATCGAGTTCAAGCATTCAACCAGAAAAGCAACAGAGCAAAAATTACATACCGAAGCCTTTTCGAACTCGATCGTCGAAGTAGCCGTATGCAAATTTGAAGAAACAATCGATCATCAAAACACTCACGAGAACATCCACTTGATCAATCAAAAACGTTGCGCCTTTGAATTTCACGAAACCCTAATTTAGTTGAAGAGGAAACGAACGAGAACGAGCAGCCATTTTCAAAGATGAGTCGGGCCGGAGAAATAAAAAGGAGAAAGGGATTTTCCTTTTATCACTTTAATTATATTGGGCCGGCATCCTAGTTTTTTCTTTTGGGCTTAAGATTTCAAATTAGGTTTTTTATTGTTTTAAATTTCTTTTATTTTTGTAATTTACTTTTAAATGTTGTAATTTCTAATCGTGTGACTAGGGAACGAACTAAGGTGGTGTAGTTCGAGAATTCGCAACTCAGTGGCTGAGTTATGGCAGGGTTTTGAGCGTAGAGTTAAGGTTAGTCGATAGCGGGTGTCACGAGTTTACGTGTGTAAGCATCTGACTACTTAATTTCTAGTAGAAACCTGGGGGGCAGCACGTAGGCAGGGTTTTGCCGAAGCTGGGTAAATCTGTGTGTTCTATTTTTTGCTTTTATTATTCTGCTATAATCTGTGCTGTTGTTACTCTGGTATTATCTGTGCTAAAATTATTTTATATACTTCCACAATAAATTTTTATAATTATTAGTATCACCCTATTCACCCCTCCCCCCTCTAGGGTGAAATCGATCCTACAAGTGGTATCAGAGCTAGGAATAGAAGTCAATTTTGTTTTAAAAATTCGATTTTTCAAAAATCAATTTTTGTTTTAAAAATTTGAATTTTTAAAATGGCTTCTTTTAATAATGCTTTTGTCGAGGGTCGGTCCAATATTATTCCTCCTATTTTTGATGGAACAGATTTTTTGAATTGGAAATTAAAAATGGAATTTTATTTAAAATCTGTTAATATTAAATGTTAGGATATTATTGAAAATGGGTGTGATATAACAGACGAGAGAATTACTTCGATTAATGCTCTTACTATGCATATACTATATTCTCATATTAATCAAGATAACTTTAACTTTATTTCTCATTGTGAAAACACACAGGATATCTGGAATACTTTTGATGCAATATATGGTGCAAAAGTCAATAGCAACGAGAAATCCTCCATAATCGATCCAGTTAAAGAAACATGCCTAGCAGGATTGGAAAAAGGCAGTAGTGACGAGGATGATGATAATGGAGCAGCTGAGCTGGCACTATCAATGAAGAAATTCAAAAGGTGGAATCACAAATACAGAAATCCAGCTCTAAATCAACAATTGAAAAGCAGAATAATCAAAGCACTAGACAGCCCAGAAGAGCGGGAGATCATCTGTCACAAGTGCAATAAACCTGGCCACATCAAGCCCAATTGTCCTCAGAATCGACACGGCCAAGAAAAGAAATCAAAAAGGAGAAGTTTTGCAACCACGTGGAATACAAGTGATGAAGATAATAAAAGTACTAGCAGTGAGAGTGAAAAGCAGATCTGTGCCTTCGAGGTGATATAACTGATAGCGATGATGATGAGCCAAGCGAGGTATCAAAACTCACTCACTCTGAATTACTTATATATTTCCACGAAGTAAATGGCTGTTTTGAACGACTTAGGGAAAGATACACTAAACTTGAATCACAAAGAGATACTTTGATAGATTTAAATAAACAGCTTGATCAATTAGTTAAAAACTATCAAAGTAGATGCCCTAAGTGTGATAAGTGTCCATCACTTGAAGAAGAGATTAAAAAATCAGAAATTAAAATTAAATCGCTTGAAAATGAAATTCTGATTTTGAAGGAAAGTGAAAATACTAGGAGAGAAAACTCTATTAAAAAGTGCACACAATTATTCAATGAAAATGAATCACTAAAAACACAAGTCCAACAACTGTCAACGACCTTAAGAAAATTTTCCAAAAGTGAAAGATCGTTGAATATGCTAATAGGAAAACAAACAGTCAATATTAATAGACAAGGACTTGGGTATACTCAATCTATACGTGTTGGTGGTGAAATTAAACAAGTCAATTCCATGTGCACAATTTGTAGAAAATTTGGACACATTCAAAATATTTGCTGGTATAGACCCAAAAACGTGAAAACTATTCCAATCTGGGTTCCAAAAGGCACAAATATAAAATCCCTCAAAGTCAAACAAATCTGGGTGCCGAAAGGAACGTATATAAATAGTTTTGGGTCTCCACAAAATTATTTTTTAAAATCATTTGCCACTAACAATCATGGACCTATAAAAACAAATAGGTCACAAAAATCTTTTATCATGTAGGTATGGTGGCAGGCTAAGGAACAACATCAGTGTTATCTGGATTCTGGCTGTTCCAAAAACATAACGGGCGACAAATCAAAGTTCCTTAGCCTAGTATAAAGGTGACAGAATCACAATAGGCAACAATGGAAAATTATCGTAAAGGTAAAACAGGTAATGGTATATTTATTTTAAATGATTATATTAAAAGTGATAATCTGCACCATAATCTGAATTAAATCAGCCAGTAATGTGATAATGAAATGAATGTTGATAATGATTCTAACTTTTTCAAAATTGTTGGCCAATTATATTCATATGTCAAGAACACTTTAAAAATCTCTTGAGTCTTTGAACTATTTCATATAGAATTGCTTGGATTAATGATGATGTTTTATTGGTTACCGATCACTCATGATACAAGTGGATATATTCGTTCTGACACTATGAGCACTGTTTGTTTATTTACACGGCTTCAATTAAAATCCAAAAGAATTTCATTTAAAAGTTGTAAGAAGGATTTCAAGAAATTGTTGCAACTTCACAGTCTGGTCCATAACATTCAATTAATGATAATCTTGAGTTGAAGGAAAATTCAGATGCAGATTACACTGGTAATCTAGTTGATAGAAAAAATTCTAGTGGAATGTGATTTAACATTCAGTAATTGTATCATTTTTCAAATAAAATATCTACATATTTTTCACTTCAAATAATTTTCAAATAGTAGACATTTTTCTTATAAAACCCCTTCTAGAAAATCATTTTTGTTGACCTTGTTTCAGATTAGTCATTTTGGAAATTTTGATTTTATAATTATTTTTGGATTTGATTTTAAATGACTGCATTAAATAATTTGACTCCCTACTGATTATCGAAAAGATAAATAGTGATTGAAAAAGTGATGAGTGTTGATACTAATCATATATTATAACTTGAGGCGGTATATTTAGAAAATTTCTTTAAGAAATTTAAACAAGATTTATAAAACTTTTGTTTGGTAAAAATTCCATGACCATCTCTATTCTTATCATATTTCTATCGACCATCACTCATCAAAATCCAATATAGTATGTCAATATGTGGTATTTTAAACGGGAATCATTCGTTTTTCATTTCATTATATTTTTAGCAAATAAAAACACCCAAAGTATTCACTCTCATTTAAAAGTCCTCACAGTTATGCATGGGTGAATTACTTGGAATTTTTTATTATGTGCTTCCATGCTCATTTAAAAGTCCTCATGGTTATGCATGTATGGAACGCATATCAAAATTGATTAATTAAATAGACAAGTTGATTCTAATCCCATTTAAAAGTCCTTACGGTTATGCATGGTTAGAATATACTTGAATTCATTTATTTTTTTTAAATTTTGGAATACTACTAATCTCATTTAAAAGTCCAAACGGTTATGCATGGTTAGTAGGTATTCAAATTCCTGAAATAAATATACCACAAATAGACAAAACTATATGGTTTTATATGATGACATCATCCTTACCATTCTAAAGTGGAATATGCGTCAAACAGAGTATTTATGATTTTTCTTTGATTTTTTATTGAAATTTAATATTTATACTCAGTTAAGTATTAATGTTGTATTAATGTCTATCACTTTATCTCTATTTTTCTAACACTATTATTCTTTTGCTGATAACAAAAGGGGGAGAGAAAAATTAAGATTTTGACAAATAAAGGTCAAATACTTTCTATTTGCATCTAGGCTCATTTGCATATTTTTTACATGCATATATGAAGGGGGAGTTTGTGTAGAAAGGGAGCATTCAAATAGGGGGAGCAGATTGAATGATCAAATATCAAATACATTTAATAAATTCAAAATCTTAAATATATGTTTGTTATCATTAAAAGGGGGAGATTGTTGAATATGCGAGTATATGATTTTTTTTGATGATAATAAACATATATATATTCATTTAAATGTATTTGTTAATGTACTATTTTATTTTCACAGATTAAATAAATATTTGCTGAATAAAATAAATAACACAGAATTTAAAGTCAAACGGATATTTTATTCAAACAAATATTTATTACAATTTTGAATAGTACAAATTCAAGCTCTCACTACATATATATATATATATACAATTTTCAATTACAATACAAATTTGACTACATCACAATTCTCATCTACAAATGCACCTCACTACATTTCACTCACACTCGTATTTATCTTCAACTTTATTCCAGATTAACTCCAGCATCTGAGTAATCTGCAAAAATACACACTGACGCAGTAAAATTGAAAAAGAAATATTTTTGTAGTATAAAATAAAATGTGATTTTGAAATTTTTATTTGCCTCAGTTATTTGGGTTGTTCGTCATCATTTAACTCTGAATTCATCATACACGAACAACTTGTGACATGCACAGTGTATCACTGTACATGCCACAAGGTCGTGCACACCAATATACACTTGATAAATTTATAGGGACAGGTGAGCACAAGGTCAAACCCAAATTAAAAGCCGGGTTCAACTCAAGTGAAACACAAATAAAGTCACGATTAGCACAAGGTCAAACCCGAGCTATTAGCTGGATTCAACACAGGTGCAACTCAAATGTACACATGAATGCTATGATCAAAGTATGCATATATACATGTCGACTAGGCAGCACACAAAGTCAACAAAACATGCATCCCATACATGGCAACCAAACTGAAGTATAGAGCATAAGCAAGTCACAGTCAACTGGTCAGAGCAACTCACCAAAATGCATCAAGAGACCAAGACCAATCAACTTGAAAATATGATCTGCCTCGAAGCAATAACAGGTACAACATGTATGCATGCAGTGCACAGTACAGAATACATGCTACAAAGGAATGGTTCAAATGGCCAAACTTACAAATGCAAGCTAATGAACAACATGCATACAACATCAATGTACAATGAACACTGTAGCTCAAAGACAGGATACAATATGCAAATGTACATAGACAGTGCACATATGAACAGAACCAACAACTTCAACCAAGCCATGCATATGCAAAGCAAAACTGCAGGTACCCAAGTGAAGCAAGAAGACTTAAGCACGCATGAAGTTCAAAGTAAACCAATGGCCAATATTAGACATATGAACATGTACTGAAACAACCATAGACAATCTCTACCAAATGTACATGTCCACAATGCAACTAAATTCAAGTGAATGGCAACAACAAGTGATACAACAGTTCAGTGATGATGCAAGTGCACATATATACACAATCCAGGCAAAGCAGGATGACCAAAAATCAAAGTTCAAAATGCAAGACACAGAGCAGTGTAGCACAACCAAACTGCCAAGGCTACAAACATAGTACATATATAGATATATAGAGCAGTATAACATAAACATGTATATGCAGTGCAAACTCGGCCAACAGGTTCATCTACACTGATAAACTACTGAAATGCTTACCAGCAAGCACTAGAGTTGACAATTGGAACAAAGTCGAGTATGCTACAGACATGAACAGTCATGCCGATGTCAACAGAGAATCATCAAAGAAAGCCGTGTTTCAAATCAAAGTCATAAACCTGGTGACCAGGAAAAGATCGAACAGCTCAAAATCGAAGCCGTGGAAATCAAGGAAATCAACCAAGTCAAAAATCAACACCGTAAAGATCAAGTAACATAAAATATACGAAGCAACAAAGTCAGAGAGATCATAAACATCCAAGCAACATCGAACGGCCAGAGATAAAATAATTGACGAATTCAAATCATCAGAACGAATGGAAATATAGGAATTCGAATCCTATATAAACATCTAACATCATCGGTAGAGAAATCATTCGAGCAAAAGCAACAAAGAATAATCATTCAACTCGAATCATCGATCGAGTTCAAGCATTCAACCAGAAAAGCAAAAGAGCAAAAATTACATACCGAAGCCTTTTCGAACTCGATCATCGAAGTAGCCGTATGCAAATTTGAAGAAACAATCGATCATCAAAACACTCACGAGAACATCCACTTGATCGATCAACAACATTGGCGCCTTCGAATTTCACGAAACCCTAATTTAGTTGAAGAGGAAACGAATGAGAACGAGCAGCCATTTTCAAAGATGAGTCAGGCCGAAGAAATAAAAAGGAGAAAGGGATTTTCTTTTTATCACTTTAATTATATTGGGCCGGCATCCTAGTTTTTTCTTTTGGGCTTAAGATTTCAAATTAGGGTTTTTATTGTTTTAAATTTCTTTTATTTTTGTAATTTACTTTTAAACGTTGTAATTTCTAGTGTGACTAGGGGACGAACTACGGTGGTGTAGTTCGAGAATTCGCAACTTAGTGGCTGAGTTGTGGTAGGGTTTTGAGCGTAGAGTTAAGGTTAGTCGATAGCGGGTGTCGCAAGTTTACGTGTGTAAGCGTCTGACTACTTAATTTCTAGTAGAAACCTTGGGGGCAGCACGTAGGCAGGGTTTTGCCGAAGCTGGGTAAATCTGTGTGTTTTATTTTCTGCTTTTATTATTCTGCTATAATTTGTGCTGCTATTACTCTAATATTATCTGTGCTGAAATTATTTTATATACTTCCGCAATAAATTTTTACAATTATTAGTATCACCCTATTCACCCCCCCTCTAGGGTGAAATCGATCCTAAAGTGTTATTCTTCTAAATAATGCAATAGACTCATAGGCCTCTCGAATCAGTGAGGCTGCTCTTCGCCGGCTATGTTCTATTCATGGAATTCCATTCGCAGATGTCTTTGTCCCTTCAATAAATGAAAGGCCTCACTTGCCTCAAGCGGGGTACACAGCGTGTAATAAGTTTGTGTGTTGGGTCGAATGCGTTCCGCCCTTTAACTCATTTATTCGAGAGATGCTGAAATATCTCGGGATTGATCCCACTCAAATCCATCCAAACAATTATGCCTTTATAAATGGAATCTTCTTACTACTTATGAGCATTCTATTTCGTCTGCCAACTCCTGAAGACATAAGATTCATTTACAACTTCAAATGGCGATCAGAAAGTCCTTCTTATATTTTTCTTGAACCTTCGCCGACTTGCCAAGTTTTAATAGGCGCTTGGAATAAACATTCTTTGTTTAAGCATGAATGGTTTTATGTACGATGTCCACCCGGCTTTGCTAGGCGATGATTACAAGGACGTAAGTGTTTCCTTCACTTCTTTATAAAATTCACTAATCCAAGTCGTAACTTTTCCTTTGAATCTACTAACATCCGGAGTTCTTTTAGGTGTTCGCCCATGTCCTGAAGGTGCCGATTTTTCAAGAGCTGCTGCCACCATTCGCGCTACCCTTGTGAAAGACAGGGACATTAAACTTCTTGTAATGGACGAGCTCTTATCCTTATTCGGGCTGTTGGAGGAAGGCCGTAGTATCAGACTCCCCGGAAGTGCAGCATTGCCAAGGAATGTTGCAGAACAAAGAAGGGATACGATCAATCCCATTGTGCCCCCTGCCGAGGAAACTTGGGATGACACTGAAGAGGCTGAGATTAGGAATTCTTAGGTCGATAAGCCGGATGACGTTGATGCAGGCCTGGGGAAGGCGCCAATGGTTGAACCATCATAAGGCGCACAATCCTAAGCACCCACTAAAAGAAAGAAGAGGCTAGCGTATAAGCTTCGTAGAAGAAAAACCACCGTGGATCCGTAGTTCATTATTACTCCTGTTGAAGAGGAATCGTCTTCTCAACGCTTGGAAAGTTCGCTGAAGGGATTTTTGAATCTTCAAATTCCGGATGATTTCATGACCTATGACTTTTTGAATATCAACATTGAAGGACTCAACTCTCCCATTGGGAGTGGCACTGGCATTTGTCCTTCTAATAAAGGAGAGAAAACAGCCGATGAGCAAGACTACAACCACCGGTCTGTTGGGGGGAAACATTAGGACACTCACAACCATGCGCACACCACTACACACTTTTTGTTAATCTTTCGTTCAATAATTACTCATGTGCTCGCATTTAGTCTTTGTAGGTGCTATGTCTTAGTCCAAAGTCTTTGATCGCTTAAGAAGTTCTTCATCATATTATCGATCTAACCAGGATTCGGAGTCTAGGCGGCGCAAGGAGAGAGATGAAGGACGGGATTAAAGCTATCACTTAAGGGAATCTTCTTCTTCTAAATGCAAGTTCCAGTCCCAATCATCACGTCAAGGAGAACAGTCTAAATTTCCTACTCACAACGAAGATCATCCCCCTTGCCATGGCCCTCATATCGCCGCATCTCACGAGCAACATTCCGGCTCCTCGAGCTTTAAACAATCTCACGAACATCGATCAAACAAACATCCAATTGCTACTTCTGATCCGCCTTTTCCGGCTATTGCTCCCGATGTTTCTACAGTAGAGAAGTTGGCCGAGCTTAAGGCCACTTTTCCAAAAATTTGCTTTGATGGGCTCAAATTCCTTCCTTTCATTCATGTAATTCCAGGGCATGACAAGGAGAGTTCTCTTGCTTGCATCAATGATGTGTTCGTGCAGCACGAATCGTTCCTTCACTTGGCAGAAAAAGCCTTCGAAGCATCCATTGAGTGACAACATGAGATAGACCGCATCAAGTTAGAAGTTATACACGATAAGGACATAATTAAACATCAGGATGCCGAATTGTTAGAGTTGAAAACACAGCTTGCTGAAGCGGAGAAAAACTCTAAGGAAACGGCAGAGGCGGTGTGCCGTTTGGAAATTTCTCGCAAAAAGGAACTCGACATAGCCCTTAATCGCAACGAGGCACTAGCTCTAGAAAAAGACTCCCTGTTAAAGAAAAAGGACACTATGGCTCGCCGCGTTAAGGAAATTGATGAGATTTTCAAAAAGGAAAGGGAGGAGAAAATCGAAGCCCAAGAAGAATCGTAGAAGTATTACGAAGAGGTTGTTGAGGCAAGGAGCCTAAAAATCAAGCTTGATGAGCAGTTCACAAAAATTGACGTTCTTAAAGAGGAAGCTTGAGAAGAAGGCCGCTAAGAAATGATTAAACAGATTGAATCCCAAGTGGAAGCTACTAATTAATCCGGTAGGAATGAGATCAAGGACTTGCTTGATTCATTGATCGTCGAGTATAATGCCAAAGTTCTTATCCATCATGACTTAAGTTTTCTTGGTGGGGCTTACCTTGAACCACTTGCTGAAGCTTGGAAGCATGTTGTCGAGATGAAGAAGAGAAAAATGGATGGAGGTGAGCTCAACGAAGAAGAGTTAGTGTGGGAAATTCTTCGTGCAAACGAACCTTTGGATTTGGCTGCCGCAAAACTCTAATACTTCAACGTTTCTTCACCTATCGAGTAAGAAGAACATATTTCGGGATCTTCTAGTGTCGATCCTAAGGATTCCTCTTTATCTCAAGCAGTTGGAACATCAATCTCCTTCGACACAAAGCATGATTTGGGCTATGTTCTAGACAAGCCCGGCTGCCAATCTAAGACGTTGTCCTCTATTTTAGATGGAGGTACCCCAGCAACCACGGAGAGCCAACTGGATGCGGGTATCGCACTTTACTCCTTGATATATGAAAAGTTTTGTTCTTCATGCGCAATGGTTTTTGAGCTAATCTCCCTGTTTTAACAAATTCTGCAGGTCGTCCGAGCCCTAGTCAAACTCCCAAAAGTGATGCTGCTACAGAGCAACAAGAGAAATCGACCGAGGATCCGACGGCTGCTAATGTACTGGGGACTGATGCTCAATTCATTGGTGCTCTTGATGATAAAGTCGAAGATCCACTCCCAACAGACGAGTGTGACGACGTAATGATTACTGGCGCCTTTGAACACATCGCCAAGATTAGCTTGAAAGAGCAGATTTGAAAGGAGGAGTTACTGAAAAGAAAAGTTAAAACTGAGACCGTCGAGGTGGACATTGACGATCCTCATCTTATGCCACTACAAGTTATTCCACATGGTTGGTTGATTTCCGGTGAACTTCCTCCTACCTCTGCAAGCTCTCCTACTAAAGGCGGTAAGGGATCCAAAAAAAGAAGCACAAGTGGCACTCTCTCGAAAAATCAAGAAAGAGAAAAGTTCAAAGAAATAGTCGTCACTTCGGCTCAATATGTACATAATTTGCACGGTTGTTTCTTTCATTAGCTACACATTCAGAAAATCAAACACTAAAGCAGATTCTGAAAGTAAATACAACTGAAATGTAAAGGAAATAAACTAAGTGAAATAGCGTCGTAAATATTCGCTAGTCCACGCCTTTGGAAGTGTATGCCATCGACAGTCGCTAGCCTGAATGTTCCTTCTCCAAGTCTTTGTTTAATGACATATGGTCCTTCCCAGATTGGGTTCATATACGACGGGGTAGGAAAACCCCGTTTTAGGATGAGATTGCCAATTTCGAAGGTTCTCAATCGAACTTTACTGTTGTAATATCGGGCGACTCGATGTCGATGTGTAGCTGCCCTCAGATCAGCCTCTTCGTGCTTCTCATCTATAAAGTCAAGAAATTCCAAGAGGAGATCTTTATTCGTTTTAGGATCGTAGTAAGTCACTTGAAGAGAAGGGACTTTGAGTTCAATAAGAATAACGACTTCGAAGCCGTAAGCAAGGGTGAATGGAGTATGGCCAGTCGTGGATTTGTAGGTGGTCCTATAAGCCCAAAGAGCTGTAGGGAGTTCATCCACTCACTTTTCTCCAGCCTTCTCCAAATGCTTCTTCACAAAATACTTTATGATTTTATTTACAGCTTCAACCTGTCCATTTTCCTAAGGATGAGCGACCGCTACAAATCTCTTTTCAATACGATATCTTCGACAAATATCTTTGAATTCGGCACTATCAAATTGAGTCCCATTATCTGTTACAATAGTTCATGGAAGACTGAATCGGCATATGATGTTTCAAACAATAAAGTTGATTTCTTTTTTGTTTGTGATCGTGGCTAAAGGTTCTGCTTCGGCCCATTTGGTGAAGAAGTCAATTGCAACGATTGCGTAATTGGTGCCACCTTTAGAGATCGGCAAGGAGCCGATGATGTCTATACCCCACATGGCGAACGGCCATGGAAAAACCATCTGCATGATTTCTATTGGCGGAGCCCTTGGAACTTTTGTGTATATTTGGCATTTATCACATCGTCTTACATTATCAGCTGCATCTCGATTTATAGTTGGCCAACAATACATGTAATGGAGTATTTTCTTTGCCAGAGTCTGCCCCTCAATGTGATCGCCGCATTCTCCTTCATGAACTTCTTTTAGAACATGTTTTATCTCATCATGAGTGACACATTGGAGTAGAGGGATTGAAAAACCTTTCCTGTATATAATTTCGTCTTGCATAATATACCATGAAGCTTTACGAAGGACTTGATGCTTTCATTTCTTTTATCAAGTTGGACTTCATGAAGTAAATATTCTTTGATCAGGGTCATCCACGATTCCCTTTCGGTCTCTGCTTCCAATGTTTGGTCGATTTCCATCATATTTATACTTGGGGTATTTAATACTTCGACTAGAACCAAGCTCATCTGATGTGCATCACCTGTACTAGCAAACTTTGCCAATGAATCAGCCTCCCTGTTTTAATCTCGTGGAATATGTGAAATGTCGTAGTATTCAAATTCTGTCAACAACTCTTGAACTCGAGTAAGATATGGGGCAATTAGTTGTCCCTTAGCCTGATAGTCTCCCCTAACTTGATACATCACCAACTGTGAATCACAAAAGTTTTCGACGGATTTTATTCCAAGTTCTCTAGCGAGTTTAAGTCCAGCAATCAAAGCTTCATACTCAGCTTCATTGTTTGTTACCGAGTTAATGCATAATAGATTGATAGATTTTCAGGAGTTAAAAGCACAATCCCAACTTCGGAACAATGATCGTAAGAAGCTCCATCAGTATACAATTTCCACCATATGGTAGGAATTTTACTGGCTTCCAAATAATCATCCTGCATAGTAAACTCTACAATAAAGTCCGCCAATGTCTAACCCTAGATAGTCCTCCGAGGGAGATAAGTAATTTAAAATTGACTAAGTTCTATATTCCACTTTAATAACCTTCCAGACATCTCAGGTCGTTGTAAAAACCATCGTAACGGCTGGTCAATGTAAACATTGATTGGATGTGCCTGGAAGTACAGACGGAGCTTCCGTGATGCAATTAGTAAGCAGTACGCCAATTTCTCTATTTTCGGGTAGTTCCTTTTAACTCCCGTTAGTCATTTGCTGATGTAATACACTGGCTTCTGGATCTGATTCTCCTCATGAAGCAATGTGGTGCTTGTTGCGTGTACCGATGTAGCTAAATATATGTACAACTCCTCATGATCCACCGGCTTTGACAAGATAAGGGGTCTCTCCAAATGATTCGCCAAAGCTTGAAATGTGTCTTTACAATCTTGCGTCCATTCAAAGTCTCTTTTCTCTTTTCTAATAAAATCAAAGAAAGGGATGCATTTCTCGGTAGCTTTGGAGATAAATCGACTTAAGGCAGCAACTTTCCAATTCAGGCTCTGCACTTGTTTAACAGTTCTCGGTGCTTAGATATCATAGATAGCATGAATCTTCTTGGGATTAGCTTCTATTCCACGAGAATTGACAATAAAACCCAAGAATTTTCTTGATGCAACACTAAATGAACACTTCAAAGGATTGATTTTCATCTTGTAATATCAGAGGATGTCAAACATTTCTACTAAGACTCTAGTGTGGTTGCTTAATCGTCGTGGCTTCACAAGCATATCATCCATATGCACTTCCATTGTTTTTCCAATTTGGTCTTTAAACATCCTGTTAACTAAGCACTGATAGGTTACTCCGGCATTCTTCAACCCAAACGGCATTACAACATAATAGTATGATCCAACATCCGTGATAAAACTGGTGTGCTCCTGATCGGGGACATGCATCGGGATTTAGTTATATCCCGAGTATGCATCCATCAAAGATACCAATTCATGTCCTACGATTGAATCAACCAGCTGGTCAATCCTTAAAAGGGGAAAACTGTCCTTTGGACACGCTTTGTTCAAGCCTGAGTGGTCTATGCACGTTCTCCATTTCCCATTCGCTTTCTTCACAAGTACAGGATTAGATACCCATTTAGGTTATAGGGTGTCATGGATAAACCCGTTGACTTTTAGTTTATCCACCTCCTCTTTGAGAGCGGCAGATCTCTCCAGATCCACTTAAAAGATTAAATTATAATAAAAAATATTAATACCTTTATGAAATCCAGTGATGGTTTTGAAAAGAAAGCAATTAAATGCATACATCAAAGTTCCAAAAGCTATTTGCATTTAACCATTGCATACTTGTTCAAGCTTACCGGTTGTAAGTACACAAATTCAATATGTTTTAGCATCCATTAAAATATATGAACCATTGTGAAAACAATGTTTCCAATTGGGCTTAACTAATTTCTTATAAGGAAGACGAGAAAGTTAGCTACCAAGAGTTTGCTAAAACTTCCAATGTTAATGAATCTGTAGCCATTAAAATATAGTAAAGACTACCCAGAGTATAGATTCCATTAATGTTAATGAATCCCTTATTCAAACCATCTAATGTATCATAAAATTAAAAAGTGTTGTAGTTAGCAATTGGAAAGCATTGTCTACAAATATAGAATTTTGAAATTTATGAATTAATTGTCATACTTGTATATGGGTAATTGTTGATCATCTTTGGAAGATATTTTGGATGTCGAATTTTCCTATCAAGGTAACTGGCCTCTTTCAATTTAATTAAATAGGTTTGGAGTTGCTTTTAACATTCAAAGAGGCTTATCTAGTTCTTGCAAAATATTGGAGCTTGCCGAATAAAATAATTTATTCCCTCAATCCAATCAAGGATATAACTCGGTTATCGTTGTCACCGTTCTCTTTTTTTAAATTGGGCAACACTAATTGAAATCACGTTTAAATTGAATAATATCCTCCCACTGAAAATTGACATTAACAAGTTTCGAAGTCCTTTAACCATACCTTTGATAAAATTACTGAAAAACCAATAAGTGAGCACAAATAACTCACTGACATTGTTGATTTACTCTACACAATGAACCATCAAAACTCAAGACTCATAAAAGAAAATAAAAACACAGGAGAAAGCGAAATAAATTCTCCCAGAGGAATAAAAAACAACTTTTAGCAACTTTTGTTTGAGAGTATTATACACACACAACAAAATATATAACAATGGGAACAGATACTCAACAGGAACTCTTCATCCCAAACAATCAACTCGTTCCTCTGTTGGACAATAATAGCATATGTATGTTCAAGCCTGGAGGGTACAAAATGGAACAAATTATCTACAACTATCCATACCTTGTTTTGATTTGTCTTTTTGGAAGAAAATACCAATGCAAAAAAATACTTCAACATGTTAGAAAACACAACACAACTCACATCAAATAATAATAATGATAATGATAATTATAATAATAATAAAAAGAGCGAGAAAACAGTTTATTTGTTAAGTGATAATAAAGGAATTGGGACTGTCAATTTCCACATATGACCACATGCATCTTCAACTTATTAATGGCAAGCAGACATTGCATAAATGGTTATATAACCATCATCAACCTGTCTATTTATTATCATGATGTAGGATCATTACATCTTTGCATTGGTATATATCACCGCTTAGTACTACGTGTGATATAATTTATGGAGTATACTATTTTCCCTTTAACTTCCAAAATTGTTTACTTTAACTAACGTAAATAAATCTGGTAAGGCAGTCAATGCATGGGCTATGTTTGGACATGTCATGCAGTCTTTCACATAGAGAGGTATGATCCATAATTGTTCACATAGTAGAAACTTGTAGCTTCATTAATTCCAAAAGTCGGTTTCTGTTATAGGTTCTTGAGAAGTTTTAGGTTTATGTTGATTCTACTCAGGGACCAAACACATTGTAGATATCATATTGCAAGATATTCTATAGAACTTGACTATTTATCTGACTTATACTTCTACAATTTATAGTGTTAACACACTGCAGATATCATATTTACAAATTTGACTATTTATTTGACTTGTACTTTTGTAAGTCGTAGGTTTTGAAAACTTAGATTGTGCATTTTTTGACAGGAGGAAGACTAAAGGAGCATGGTTTTCATGTATAATTTTGTTGGCGGTTTTGAATATTTCTACTTAATTAGTATTATGTATAACTGGTATTAACTTACAGTGTAAGAATGTATATCAACTCTGTAAGAATATGTTTTAAATATGATGTGTTTTTTCAATTAAAATATGTTTGTCTATGTGTTTTAATATCATATTTTATTTTGTTTATTTTCAAAATTTGCTGTTGTTTGAAATGTCTATTCTAACATGCAAAAATGCATAATTCAGTTAAAAGAAAAATAACGTTTATAAAGCATTATTGAAAACGTAGCATGGAAAAATTTCAAGTGTTATATATTCAAATTATTAATATTGGAAGACTACCGCTATGGAATTAGAAGAAGATGTGGTATTAAAACTTATTATAGAAAATTTTATAGCGGTTAAGTGAGGTTAATATAGCATTTAAAGGGCCTTATTAAAAGGTTAATCTTGTGTATATAAAACGCTATGAAATTAATGGTGGGGCCTACGTGCTATAAAATGTTTGATACAATAGCGATTTGGTTCAGTGCTATAAGATGGATCAGTACTATAAGATGGATCGGTGCTATTATAACATGTTGTTATATAATGCCTAAACTAGTGCTATGAAAAGATATATTAGCGTTTTGCACACGCTATTAAAATGTAAATCTGGTGTAGTGATTGTCAAGATTGACAAATTCAACAAGTTTCAATGTCCTAAAAATGAAATAGACCATGCTCAAATGAAGCAAATTCCCTATGCTTTGGTAGTAGGGAGTGTTATGTATGTTCAAGTTTGTACACATCGTGATATTATATTTGTAGTTGGTATTCTTAGCCGATATCAAACTAATATAGGAATGAAACATTGAAAAGCTACCAAGAAATTTTTTTGCTATTTGCAAGAGACAAAATATTATATGCTTACTTATAAGAAGTCAAATAACCTTGAAGTTATCTGTTATTCCGATTTAGATTTTCTAGATGTGTCGACAGTAAGAAATTCATGTCAGCTTACATATTTATGCTTGTAAGGGGACCAATTTCATGGAAGGGTGCTAAGTAGTCTATAAGAGTATCTTCCACTATGCAAGCAGAATTTGTGGCATGTTATCATGCTACTGATCAAGCAGTTTGGTTAAAGAATTTCATACCAGAACTTCAAGTAATTGACAGTATCGCATAGCTACTCACCTTATTTTGTGATAACGAAGATGTGGTTTCTTCTTCAAGAATAACAAATTAAGTGGTGAATCTAGGTGGATTTTCAAAGGTGCTACTATTATGATACAACATATTAATACAAGAGCAATGTTAACTGATTCTCTAATAAAAGTGCTTCCACCCACATTAATACAAAGAGAATGTTGCCGACATAGATTTAGTTAATGTATTATAATTTTGGTGTTGCAAACTATATATATATATATGTATGTATGTATGTATATATGTATGTATGATGCTATGTACTAAGTCTTTAATTATGTATTGACTTTGAATTTATAAATTTGCTTAATATGATGCACATAATTTTATTTAATCAAAGAAAATTACATAATTATGTAGGATCGTTTTCACTCTAGAGGGGGGTGAATAAGGTCTACCAAAAATTAATGCGGAAATAAAAATAAAAACAGAAAGTAATGCAGTAAAGATCACACACAGTTTTACTCAGCTTCGGCAAAAAATTTGCCTACGTGCTGCCCCCAAGGTTTCTACTAGAAATTAAGTAATAAGACGCTTATAAAAACACGTAAACTCTCGATACCCGCTAACTTGATTAACCTAACTCTAAGCTCAAAACTCTGCCACAACTCAGCCACTCAGCTGCGAATTCTCAAACTACGTTCGTAGTTTGTACCAAGTTACATAACTAGAAATTTACAAAAAATTTCAAAAGAGAAAATTGCAACAAAAAATAAAGCTAAAACAAACCCCTATAATTCTAACTTAAGCCCAATACAAAAAAAACCGGCCCATATAATTAAAGAAAAAGACAGTCTCCCTTTTTATTGTTGTGTAATCTCTTCGGTCGATCTTTTGTCCTTCTTC
This sequence comes from Allium fistulosum, assembly GCA_030737815.1. Classification (NCBI taxonomy): domain Eukaryota; kingdom Viridiplantae; phylum Streptophyta; class Magnoliopsida; order Asparagales; family Amaryllidaceae; genus Allium; species Allium fistulosum. The sequence goes on along the minus strand of CM060905.1, from coordinate 873,079,746 downwards.
TGAAATTAGAGTTCGTTCGAATTGGAACCACCGCTAGAGATTCAAAATTCGAATTGTTCTCCTTCTTCAGTTGCTCATGAAATTCGATTTGCAGTGCTTGATTTATGCGGTTTCCTTCGAGAGTCGAGTTGGATGTTGCTTTGAATTGGTACGTGATTTGCCCCTTTTCAATTTTTGATTATGCTCAACTTTGATTCGAGTTTTGGATTTGTTTGTGATTTGTTCTAAGTAAGCTCTCCGAATTTTTTCTCGAACTCAATTGAATTGCCGATGATGATAATGGGTTAAATTATAGGGAGCGAAACCCTATTACTTTGTTCATATATTTTGGTTTGAATTTTACAATATTTTGGTTCCTGCGTTGATTTGTAATCGAATGGTTTGCTGAAGTATGACTCGTTCATTGGTTCCATTCTTTGCTGGCAATTTTTGAATTTTTGAACAATTCAATGATGTTTATCGTTTGGCCATTTCTTTTTGTAACAACTCCTTATGTTGTTGTTTAGTTCTTTGATTTGTTTTTGACTTGTTCATTAGTATGACCCACGGCTACATTGTCTTGTACTAGAAATCTAAACATGTTGCATTATGATTTTGTGCTAGTTGTTGTGTCCACCCGAGTGCTTGCATTCATGTGTGTGTGATTCTCTGGCATCAATTTTGGTTGTCTTGTATGCTGGTTGGACCTGAGTGCTTTGACTGGTTTGTTGTTGCCTGAGTGTAGCTTGATGCTCTTACTTGATTGCTTTGCACCGACCGTTGCTCTGTTTGGTGCACTTCATACCTGAACCGATCTATGTGTACGTATATATATATATATATATATATATGCATACATGCATATATGTGAATATGTGAGTGTACTGATCATTGTTGCATGCTCATGTTGCCTTTGAAAATTTTAAAGTGTGGTCTGGTTTCATGTTGATTTGAGTCTTCATGTGTACATTTGGTTTGTACCGACCTAGTTGAGTTGCATTTCCTTGTACCATTTGAAGTCTACTACACTTGTATTCTCTGTCCTTGTGCATTTGTATTCTCTGAACTGTTGAAACTGAACTTGATTGAACATATTCAAGTGCTTTGGACATTTTGCTGGGTTGATTGGTTGGTCTTCATATGTACATTTGAGCTGCTATCTTGCTTGAGGCTTCATTTGCATGCTCCAATGTTTGCTGGGTTGGTTTGCTACATGCACCACTTTGTACATATGCATTACATGTTGATATTTTCTCTATTCTTGGCCCTTGTGCCATATGCATTGTCATTTGTGTTCATTGTGCCTTTGTACATTTTGAGGTCTGGTTCCATATGAATGAAGTCTTCATTGATCTGGTCTGTGTTGCATCCCTTGTGTTCACAACTGCTTATGCCCATATGTGCTTGATTGGTCCATATTTGTCCCACTGACTTGTTGAGTTGCCATGATCTATGTGGTTCTTGCTTCTTGGTTAGTTTTGGTTTGTGTTGCATTGCACCTGAGTTGAATTCAGTCTTGGCTTGGGTTTAACCTTATGCTCACCTGTCCCTGCAATTTTAACAAGCAAGTGTATATCGGTGTGCACGACCTTGTGGCATGTACAGTGATACACTATGCATGTCACAAGTTGTTCGCGTAAGATGAATTAAAAAAATGACAACGAACAACCCAAATAACTGAGGCAAACAATATTTTCAAACACACACTTCATTGTGCACTGCAAAATATTTCTTTTTCAATTTTACCGTGTGTTTATTTTGCAGATAGTTCAGATACTGGATACATGCTGGAATAGAGTTGAAGATCAAATACGAGTGATGAGTGAATATGTAGTGAGGTGAAACATGTATCTAAAACTATAAAGTGAAAATTGTGTTGTAATTGAAAACTTTTATTTGGAATTGTGTAAATATAGTGAGAGCTTAAATTTGTACTATTTGAATTTTTAATAAAATATTTGTTTGAATAAAATATTTGTTTAAATATGAATTCTGAGTTATTTATTTTATTCAATAAATATTTATTTAATTATGTGGAAACATAAAATAGTACAATAACAAATACATTTAAACGAATATATATGTTTATTATCATCAAACAAAAATCACATACTAGTATATTCTACAATCTCTCCATTTTGATGATAACAAACATATATTAATATTTTGACTCTATTAAATGTATTTGGGCTTGATGAATTATATTAGCTCCCCCTATTTGAATACTCCCCCTACAACAAAACCCCCTTCACATATGCATGAAAAAAAAATGCAAACAATAAAAAATACAATGAACCTAGATGAGAATATGCAATTAAAAAATTTGAACTTATTTGCCAAAATCTTAACTTCACTCCCTCTTTTGTTATCAACAAAACAGTAATAGTGTTAGATAAGAGTGATAAAGTGATAAACATTAATACAACATTAATACCTAATCGAGTATACATATTAAATTTCAAGAAAAAATCAAACAAAAATCATAAATACTCTGTTAGACGCTTATTCCATTTTAGAGTGATAGGGGTGATGTTAGCATAGAAAACCATATACCCATGTCCGTTTGTGGTATATTTATGACAGGAATTTTTTTAAATACTTACTAACCATGCATAACTGTTAGGACTTTTAAATGAGATTAGTAGTATTCCTTATTTTTATTAAAAAAATTGAATTTCAAGCATCTTCTAATCACGCATAACTGTGGGGACTTTTAAATGGGGTTAGAATCAACTTGTCTATTTCATCCAATTTTGATATGTCTTCCATACACGCTTAACCGTGAGGACTTTTAAATGAGCGTGAAAGCACATAATCAGATATTTCAAGTACTTCACCCATGCATAACCGTGAGGACTTTTAAATGAGAGTGGGTACTTTTGGATGATTTTATTGCTAATTAATTAAAAAATGAATAATTTCCTGTTTAAATACCATATTTTGACATACTATATTATATTTTGATGAGTGATTGTCGTAGAAATATGATAGAACTAGAGATGGTCATGAAATTTTTACCAACCAAAGTTATTACAATTTTTTTTTTAAAGAAATTTTCTAAATATACTCTCTCAAGACATAATGTATGATCAAGATCAACACTTGTCACTTTTTTCAGTCACTAATTATCTTTTCGATAATCAATAGGGAGTCTATTAGTTAACATAGGCATTTAAGATCAAATATAAAATCACATTTCTAAAATGCCTAAACTGAGACGAAGTCGACAAAAACTATTTTCTGGAATGGGTTTTGTAAAAATGTCTGCCAATTGAGAATCAGTTGAAATGAAGTTTATGCAGATATTTTCTTTGGAAATGTGATCGCTAATGAAATGATGTCTAATATCTATATGCTTGGTGCGAGAATGATGTACAGGATTATTTGTGAGATCATTTGCACTTTTTCTATCTCACATAAGTGGAACTCGTTTAAAATTTAGACCATAGTCTTGCAAAGTTTGTATCATCCATAAAATTTGAGCAGAGCAACCGCTTAGAGCAATATACTCTGCCTCAGTGGTAGATAATGCAATACAATTTTGTTTTCGACTTGACCATGCAACTAACGAATGTCCCAACATAAAACACGTTCCACTAGTACTTTTCCTATCAACTGACTATCATCATAGTCTGCATTTGAATACCCTTTTAACTCAAAGTTATCATTAGTTGGATACCATAGACCAAACCGTGGGGTGTGCAACAAATACCTTATAATCCTTTTTACGGCTTTTAAATGAGATTCTTTTGGATTTGATTGAAACCGTGCACATAAATAAATAGAGAACATAATGTCTGGTCTAGAAGCAGTAAGATAAAGAAGTGATCCAATTATACCTCGATATCTCTTTTGATCAACTACCTTAACTTTTTCATCCTTGTCAAGTTTAATTGTTGTGCTCATGGAAGTTTTTGCAGGTTTAGCATCTTTCAATCCAAATTTGTTGACAGGCTCTCTGATATATTTTGTTTGAGAGATGAACGTTCCTTTTTCGCTTTGTTTGATTTGAAATCCTAAAAAGAATTTCACCTCTCCTACCAAGCTCATTTCAAACTTTTCTTGCATGATTTTTTCAAATTTCTCATACAAAAGGTTGTTAGTGGCACCATAAATAATGTCATCAACATATATTTGAACCATCAAAAGGTCATCATTTTCGTGCAATAGAAATAATGTGGTGTCTACACAGCCCTTTTTGAACCCATATTCAAGGAGATAAGTGCTAAGACATTCATACCAAGTCCCAGGGGCTTGTTTTAATCCATATAGTGATTTATTAAGTCTATATACATGGTTAGAGTATTCTTGACTTTCAAAACCTTCAGGTTGTTCAACGAATACATCCTCTATCAAAATTCCATTAAGAACAGCACTTTTAATATCCATTTGTCATAGTTTAAACTCTTTATAACAAGCAAAAGCTACCAATATTCTAATGGATTCTAGTCTTGCTACTGGTGCAAAAGTTTCATCAAAATCAATTCCTTCAATTTGATTATAGCCTTTAGCAACTAGCCTAGCTTTGTTCCTAATCACATTTCCAGATTAATTATTTTTAAAAATCCATTTGGTTCCTACAACTGAATAATCATTAGGTCTAGGTGCTAGAATCCAAACATCATTTCGTTCAAATTGATTTAGCTCTTCTTGCATAGCCATAAATTAACTCTCATCATTGAGAGCTGTATCTATGTCTTTGGGTTCAATTTCTAAAATAAATCCACTGTATAGACACAAATCACATAAATTTCTAAAGGATGAATGATTTTGAATACCTGCGGTGGGATTACCTATTACCAATTCTGGAGGATGACCTGCTTTGAATTTCAATCTCTCTGATTCTAGATTTCTTTGGACTTCTTCCACGGTTGCAGTTTCTTTTGGATTTTCACTTTCATCTTTTTCGTTCTCCTCTTCGACATTGCTTTTGATTGTTTCCTTGCTTTGATAATCAATGGCTTCATCAAATTTCACACTGATTGACTCCACGATTGTTCTCATCCTTTTGTTGTATATTCTATAAGCTTTGCTTCTGGAAGAATATCCCATGAACATGCCTTCGTCAGCTTTTGGTTCAAATTTTCCCAATTGATCATCTGTATTGAGAATAAAACATGGACAGCCAATTTTTTTGAAATAGGCAATGTTTGTTGTTGAACCATAGTTCATATGGTGTTTTCTTAAGAATCGGCCTAATCATGACTCTATTCATTACATAACAAGCTATTTACTGCCTCTGCCCAAAAGGACAAGGGCAGTTCATACTCATTTATCATAGATCTAGCCAACTCTTGTAAGGTTTGATTCTTTCTCTCGACTACTCGATTTTGTTATGGAGTACGTGGGGCAGAGATTTCATGTTTAAATCTATTTTCATCACAAAATTTTCAAATTCTACACCATGATCACTTCTTAGCGAAATAATAGAAACTCCTTTTTCACGAACTAATTTTGTGAATTTAGTGAAGTATGAGAAAGTTTCTGATTTTTTAGGTAAGAAGTATACCCATATGTATCTAGAGTAATCATCAACCAATATCTCTTACCACCTAAACTTGCAATATCGTTAGGTCCAAACAGATCCATATGAACTAGTTCAAGGGCTCTAGAAGTACTTACAGTGTTCTTGGCATGAAAAAATGATTTTTTTTAAGTTTTCCCATAGTACATGCTTTACATAGAGTTTTTGTTTTGAAATCATGAGATGGTAAACCTCTTACCAGATCTTTTCCTTTTAATTTATTTAATAGATTCATGCTAGCATATCCTAATCGTCTATGCCATAAGTTTACTTCTTCATCCTTAGCTACCAAACATTTTGAAAGAGTGGGATCATCAAAAGATAGAGAGTATATATTACCTTTCCTCTTACTTGAAAATAATGTTTCTTTTGATGATTGGTCAATAATTTTGCACAAATCAGAATCAAAAACAACGTTCATTCCTTTATCACATAACTGGCTGATTGAAATCAAATTATGGTGCAAAATTTTCAACATATAATACATCGTTTAAGGTAAATGTACCGTTACCTACTTTATTTTACCAATAATTTTACATTTATCGTTGTTGCCCATTGTGACTCTGCCACCTTTGTACTTCTCTAGGCTAAGGAACTTTGATTTGTCGCCCGTCATGTGCCTGGAACATCTAGAATCCAAGTACTACTCTTTCTGTTCCTTAGCCTGCCAACACATATAACGACCCGTAAATTTTAACTATTTTAATAACGTAATTAGTTGAAATTTTGTGAAATTTTAAACGATAAAATTTTGAAATAAAAATTTGATATTTGGAATGCGTCTAATTAATCATAGCAACTGGTAAATTTTCATCAGATAATTTGGAAGTTTATTTTCTAGTGTAATTTTGTTCCAATTTATATCAGTTAAAATCGATGATAATAAAATATTTTCTAAACCTGAATATTTTTACATAGAAAAATTCTAATTCATCTTCTGACTAAGACGTCATTTTTCGTTTTTTCAAATTCGGACTTCTTTAGCTCCGTCGATCTTATTTTTCTGCGTTTTTGCTGCATTTTCCGTAGTAGAAAATTCGAATTTTAATAATTCAATCATGCCACTGATATCTGTATACCATTTTGATCGTCTCGTCGTGCTTAGCACTGCGGCATATTCAATTCTGTATTTTGAAGTCAGGTACACAGCGGAATCCACGAAACCGATAACCGTTTCGGTACCCTTCGAGTTTGTTTGTGTTCCGTGACCATTAAATTTTCCACTGGTGGAAATTCAACGGTCATCAGCTTTTACTTTTTTATTTATTAGCCTTGAATTATGGGTTTCTCTTTTCCAAGATTAATTTTCATTTCCCCATTTTATTTCTGGTGGCTCACGCTCTTCCTTTCTATTGCAATTCTTCAAATACAATGCCACATGTTGCTTTCATATATTTCATGTAGCCTTTCCCCTTCACCTCACTTTTGCATGTAGCTAGTCTTCCCTTTTTCCGCCATTTCAGAGCCATGCAAGTACCATTTCTCCTCCAACTAACGGCCACCTCGCCCACGTCCATGCTCCTCCTCCTTATACAGCCAACCCGCCTCCTCCTTACAAAAAAAACTAAGTTTGATATATGCGAAGCATATATATATATATATGCAGCAATCGAGCTTCGGCTCCTCCACTGTGAAACCACTCACAACCATTCACCGCCCCTCCCCTTCTCCGACCTCGCGTGATCATCTCCCTGCCTCGTCTTCACCTCAGCGCGCAACCCAGAGCGCACCCATCATCCGACTATCCTCCACGTGTTCACCCCACCAATGGCAACACATCAACCCAGCCTTGGTCGCGTCAGCCATGTTCGAACCCACCACATGTGCCGACCATATCCTTGGCAACCTTCGGTAGCCTCCGCCACCCCGCGTCCTCACGTTGCCAGATCCACCGTGGCAGCAATAAGCCTTTGCCTCTCTTTCTTTTAAGGAATAACTTCTCTTCTTACAATGTTCGTTTCTATATGCATACATGAGTTTATTTCCTATTAACTATATATATGTTATTTTTCTAGATTTGCATAATGATTTTAGTATATATTTTATAAAGACATATATATAAATTTACAACTGCATATATATCTTAGGAATATATAAATATATATAACAGTTTGCATATATCTGTTTATACATATACCCAATAGTAATATATGTAAGTGAGTTATAACATGATGTTTTGAATATGGGTTTGTCGGTTCTTCTAATATAAAGTGTCAGTATTATATATATTTGCCAAGCCAAACGTTTTATCTTTGTTCCTTCTCTGATAATAATTATATATATATATATATTTGTTGTTTATATATGTGTTTAGTTATATAAAGTTATATTATATATTAGTTTATAAAGTTTATAAAGTTATATAGTTTATATATATTACAAAGCATATAAAGTTTCGGCAGTATATATTTTTGTATAAATGTGCTGCGTGTGTGAGTCCATTATATAATATATATATATATATATATATATCTAGCATATTCATATGTATGTTGCGTGTACAATATTATACATTGGTTTCATTTTGCTTAGTGGCTATTATATGATTCTAATGATAATGGGTTTTAAGAATAAGGGTATATGCTATACTTATATTTATTCTAAGTTTTTTTATATACATTAATTTATATATGTCTTGTTGCGGTGTACAATGACATGTTAATATGTATATATTTTTGTTTACCTGTTATAGTGTAATAGTGCGTAAGTCGTATAATGTATAAATTTAGAAGTCTATATATGTACGTGTTTTCGAGTTATATATATTGTTTCAATTTTTTTGTAAAGTATGAAAAAAAGGTGTATAGGCTATTACTGTATATTATATTATAAGTGTGTTGTTATATATTATATTTATAGTTATAACGTGTATTGCTATAAGTGTACTGTATATTACATTATATTACTGTACATATATAGTATAATTTAAATATAGTCTAGTTTACATATATAATGGATATATGTTGATTTATACAGAACGCGTGGTCAATAGTTTGTTTCAAACTATTTTATATTTTTTTTTGAAAACATATGTATACAACTTTAATGAGTTTCAAAAGTAATATTGGTAAAGAAAATAATATATTGGAATAATTTTTTTTGTTTCGGTCTACATCAAGCAGTTTCTGATCTATTTTCATCGATCTCTATTTATCAGCTCTGTTCATCCAATTCGTACCAATCTTGTTCGTTTGGAAATTCGTTCTTGGATTCGTAACCCATTTCAAATCTCTCTAGCCTCGAAAGGTGAGCAATCACTCACGATTAACGTTCTTTTATTTATTAAATTTGATTTCAATTGAAACGACAATTGAAATATGCTGCAGCTAGTTATTTACATTGCTATATATATGCCATCATCTGTATCTGTTCACCTGTGACATCTGACACCATTATCTGTTATTTATATTGCTATATATATACCATCATCTGTGTCTGTTCACCTGTGACATCTGGCACCATTATCTGTTATTTATATTGCTATATATATGTCATTATCTGTATCTGTTCACCTGTGACACCTAACACCATTATCTGTTATTTATATTGATGATATATGTCTGTTATATTATTATCATATCTGTTATCACTCTGCAAGTTCCCTATTAGTATATAATTCACTATGGGTTGAAATGATACATACCCGAACGATCTGTAGAATAGGAGAAAATCGTTATGGGTTGAAATGATAAACCCAAGCGATTTTTATTGAATTAAATTTGGGATTACGGGTTGAAAAGATATATACCCGTATATAATTTAAATTACGGATTGAAATGATAAATATCCGTATCACTTGACCATAGGGTAGAAAATTTTATACAGACACCGTTGGTCTATATATATAAATATTTTGAAATTGATTTCTATGGTTTTGAAAAGAAATATATGGTTTTAATTAATATTGATTTTAAATATTTATTAAAGTTGATTTAATAAAGTCGATTTGAATCAATATAAAATATGTTTAAGTATTTATGTAAAATTTATATTTTCAAATATAGAGTTTATAATGTTTTAGGTTGAAAGATAAAATTTGAATTTGATTTGGAATTTTTAATTATTTAAGAATTATACTTAAATAAGTTTGATTTGAAGTCTATTAAATTTGAAATTTTAAGATATGTTTTATAACTTGAATTTGATTAAAAAGTGGCTTAAATGAATGTTTCAAACTTATATAAATTTAAATGGGATATTTTGTTTATATAAATTTGTAAATTGAAGTTGTATTTAGATGTATTGAAATGATTAAAGAAATATCTTAGAAACTAAACAAAATGAAATTAAATTGAGATATAAATGGAATTATCAAATTTAGTTTTTGAAATGTGGAATATTTAAAGCTTTGAAATATATTGAATATTGGAATGGTTTATTTGAGATTCAAATCTGTTTTGAAATCGATATAGTTTGAAAATAGTTTATTTAGAAACCGAATTGAATCGAAATGGAAGATTTGAGATTTGATTTAATTTTAATTTGGAATTTGAGTTGATTTGAATCGATTTGTGAAATTTAAGGAAACTATTTATTTTATAAAGTATTTTAAAATTATATTAAAGCTATTTTATATTATTTTATAAACTATTTTTAAATATGCTAATTATTTTAATATAAACTATTTATTTTAAACTTTTTTTAACTTATAACTATTTTATATAAACTATTTTATTTTATAAACTAATTTATTATATATACTATTATTAATATCTAAACTGTTTAAGGGTGGAAGTTATGATTTCAAAGTTAAGGTTTTCCAAAATATTATGATTTCAAAGTGATTTGGTTTCGGAAATGTTATAACTTTGAAAAATGCTATGATTTTTGGAAATGGATATTCGAAGTGAAAATGATATCATTTTGATAAGGTTTTGAGATGGAAATGATATTTTGGTTTTGAAGTATAAACTATTTTGAAATGACCACGGTGTTATAATAACGATTGGTTGTTAAAGAGACCGGGATCGGATATGGACATACTCTCTGTCGATATCGAAAACCACTTTAATAACTATTATACGCGGAGTGTGATCCAGAATGAAGTGGTTGGAATGATGACGTTGCTGGATTTGAAGAAAGAGAACGACAATGGATGACCTTGACACTTGTGTCAAATTAGAACTGACTTAAACAGGAGCCGTGCCGGGCCAGTGAGGTTAGCTACCTCTAGCGGACACACTTCTTCGTAAACTACTCATTACTTGTTTTTGATTGGTGTGCACCCTTGATTTGGGAGTGTTGTTTCGCGGTGTTGCGATCGTTGTGGCGATACGTTCTCACCAGTTCAGATCAGGCAAACGGTAGTTTCACTACCTTGGGTATTGCCTCATGTGCCTTGTCATACTCGTATCCTTATGCGCGACCACTACGATTTGTTTCGTGTTATACCAATGGAGTACTCGCTGATAGCCCACTAGTTTACGGTGGAGTTTACAGTGCTGTATAGACTATGACGCTTATATATAAAATGTGTTAAGGGGGATAATGGTAACATCTTAATGCTATTTTGATACTTTATATTACATAGGCATTATCTACTTAGCGTACACTACTACATAGTAGATAGTTTAACGGATCCTTAGAGGATGGTTATCCCAAACGTCCTTTGAGTTACTTGTATTTCAGTTGTTATTTCACTTGAGTTGGATTTATTGATATAAGAATGTTAATCATGACTCGAGTGTTTTGTGTTTTTCTTTACGCTCGGGGTCAGACTGAGTGTACCAGTATTCGAGACTCACCTTTGGAGTTGGAGCTTCGCTTGGAGATCCAGCTATCTATCCAGGTTTCAGATATTCAGTTGATTTCAGTGATGTATTTTGATCTTGTATTTGACTATTGTATTCGAGACTTCTGTTGTATCTTGTTAACTCTGTTATATATATATATAGTAGCTTCATGAACTACTATTCTTTTGTTTCCGCTGCATTATTGTTGTATTACTCTGTGTCTATGATTCTGTGATTATTTATTTACTGTATATGCTGAGTTTTGCCAAATTTAAATTAACAATCTGATATTTTGAGCAATTCAAATCCGACATGTATGGATGCGAATGGTTGAAAATTTCAGGTCGTTGTAGTTGGTATCAGAGCTTTGGCTCTAGGCAAAACTTAGCATATATGGTAATTTATTTATAGAATCACGTTCGTTCGAGCTTGAATTCCTTCTTCTTTGACTCGGTTTCTTTGATTTTTGGAACGTTCCTTTTGGTTACAAAGTCCATTCGTGTCTCCCTTATTCGTGTCTTTTTAATTCTGGAGTATCCCATAACTCCACTTCGAATGATCTCTATAATAAATCGGCGGCCTCGCTAATATCTGAATAATTTGTAAAAGAGTGAAACTCCTGTACAACTAGCATTGATTCACCGAAGATTTCTGTATCCTCGGTTTACGATGTTGTTATCTTTTGCTATACCCGAATTCTATCTCTGGCGATCGAATATCGATTTGTCGTTGAATTCTACATCGAATTTATTCTTGGAATCACGGTTGACCCGGTTATGGTTACCCGCGATTTATATAAGTTTGTCCATCTTCTGTTTGAAAACTCAATTATCTTATCTCCCTATCGAGTCTACCTTTTAGTTAGAGTTTCTCTAATCTGAATCTCTATCTTTGTTTTGAAATCCATTCGAGGATATCCGAGTGAGGGAGTGTATTTGTAATTAATATAAAATATTTTATGTTTATAGTGTGTTGTTTAAGTTGTTGATATTGGTTTAGATTTTCGATCGATTCGTCTGATCAACGCTATCGATAGGATTTCCAAAACACATGAACAGAGCAAACTGACACAATATTGATTTCAAATTTGGTAAATGAAATAATTTTGTATGATTATATTATAAATATATAAGTAAAATTTTCTGGAATAAAAAAAAAGAGGTTAATTAATTGGTTGTTTGAAATGATAATATTTGATTATCATTTATTGTTCTAAATGAATTTATAAACATGGTTTATAAATTGATTTGGAATTTAAATAAATTTAAATCAGGAATTTGAGAATTTAATTTCCGATGATTCCAAACTCTGGTTTTAAAATTTTAAATGTATATTATATAAAGTATTTTCGAATATCAATGATTTTCAAAGAATTTTAATGTTTAAATCAGTGCTCTTCTTTTTGTCGCTGGAAAATAATTTCGGTAATGGCGGCCGCATCATCGACATTCATTTTCGAGTTTCGAAGTGAAGAGACCATTTAGTAGTTTTGCTGCACTTTGTTTGGAAATTTAATTTGATTTGAATTTCTGTGGTATGACTTGATTTATTATATATATAAAGATTTAATTTTGATATGATATATACTATATATATTTATCTCAAAATTGTTGAAGTAAATCGGAGATTTAAATTCTTAAGTTTATGATTTAAAGATGATTTCAATTATAAACTGAAGTCAAAATTTTTGGATAAATATTTAAACTTGAAATAATTGAATTTGAAAATTTTATTTGTATAGTACTAAATTGCATTTCAATATAACTTACCTAAATTATTCAGAAGTTAAAATGTAATTGGATAATATACAATATAAAATGATTTTATAAATAAAATTTGAGTGTTTATAATAAATGTTATACACTTATATTTTAATTTAAAAAAATGCTAATAAAGATGATAGAATATTAAGTTAATTGGATGAGATGAATATAATAAATTTTGTTCTGAAAGAATTAACAAATTGAAATTAGATCAACTTATGGAAATACCTTAAATTTAAACCAATTATTGAATATAAATTAATTGAAATTGAAATTTATATGGTTTAAATTAATTTATATGGTTTAAATATATGAATAAGATGTATTAAGTGGAATAAACTTAATAATAATTTGGAATAAGAGAATTAAATTTGTTGAATAAAATATGAGTACAATAAATGATTATACAAATTGATGATTTAGAAATTGTTAATTGAGGATGACTAGATAATAAGATAATGAATTTAGAAATAGATAGATTGATTTAACTTAAGTGAACTTGAAGGGATTTAACCAAATTGTTAAATATTAATTAATTTAAATTGAAATTTATATGGTTTAAATTAATTTTTTTACTTGTATTCCAATCTATTTTCTTTCTGGTTGTTTCTATTCTCCTACCTCCTTCCTTTTCGGGGACGAAAAGTTTTGAGTGGGGGAGAGCGTAACGACCCGTAAATTTTAACTGTTTTAATAACGTAATTAGTTGAAATTTTGTGAAATTTTAAACGATAAAATTTTGAAATAAAAATTTGATATTTGGAATGCGTCTAATTAATCATAGCAACTGGTAAATTTTCATCAGATAATTTGGAAGTTTATTTTCTAGTGTAATTTTGTTCCAATTTATATCAGTTAAAATCGATGATAATAAAATATTTTTTAAACCTGAATATTTTTACATAGGAAAATTCTAATTCATCTTCTGACTAAGACGTCATTTTTCGTTTTTCCAAATTCGGACTTCTTTAGCTCCGTCGATCTTATTTTTCTACGTTTTTGCTGCATTTTCCACTAGTAGAAAATTCGAATTTTTATAATTCAATCATGCCACTGATATCTGTATACCGTTTTGATCGTCTCGTCGTGCTAAGCACTGCGGCATATTCAATTCTGTATTTTGAAGTCAGGTACACAGCGGAATCCACGAAACCGATAACCGTTTCGGTACCGGTTCGAGTCTGTTTGTGTTCCGTGACCATTAAATTTTCCACCGGTTGAAATTCAACGGTCATCATCTCTTACTTTTTTATTTATTAGCCTTGAATTATGGGTTTCTCTTTTTCAAGATTAATTTTCATTTCCCCACTTAATTTCTGGTGGCTCACGCTCTTCCTTTCTATTGCAATTCTTCAAATACAATGCCACCTGTTGCTTTCATATATTTCATGTAGCCTTTCCCCTTCACATCACTTTTGCATGTAGCTAGTCTTCCCTTTTCCCGCCATTTCAGAGCAATGCAAGTACCATTTCTCCTCCAACTAACGGCCACCTCGCCCACGTCCTTGCTCCTCCTCCTTGTACAGCCAACCCGCCTCCTCCTTACAAAAAAAACAAATTTTGATATATGCAGCAACCGAGCTTCGGCTCCTCCGCTGTGAAACCACTCACCACCATTCACCGCCCCTCCCCTTCTCCGACCTCGCGCGATCATCTCCCTGCCTCGTCTTCACCTCAGCGCGCAACCCAGAGCGCACCCCTCATCCGACTATCCTCCACGTGTTCACCCCACCAATGGCAACACATCAACCCAGCCTTGGTCGCGTCAGCCATGTTCGAACCCACCACATGTGCCGACCATCTCCTTGGCAGCCTTCGGTAGCCTCCGCCACCACGCGTCCTCACGTTGCCAGATCCACCGTGGCAGCAATAAGCCTTTGCCTCTCTTTCTTTTAAGGAATAACTTCTCTTCTTACAATGTTCGTTTCTATATGCATACATGAGTTTATTTCCTATTAACTATATATATGTTATTTTTCTAGATTTGCATAATGATTTTAGTATATATTTTATAAAGACATATATATAAATTTACAACTGCATATATATCTTAGGAATATATAAATATATATAACAGTTTGCATATATCTGTTTATACATATACCCAATAGTAATATATGTAAGTGAGTTATAACATGATGTTTTGAATATGGGTTTGTCAGTTCTTCTAATATAAAGTGTCAGTATTATATATATTTGCCAAGCCAAACGTTTTATCTTTGTTCCTTCTCTGATAATAATTATATATATATATATATTTGTTGTTTATATATGTGTTTAGTTATATAAAGTTATATTATATATTAGTTTATAAAGTTTATAAAGTTATATAGTTTATATATATTACAAAGCATATAAAGTTTCGGCAGTATATATTTTTGTATAAATGTGCTGCGTGTGTGAGTCCATTATATAATATATATATATATATATATATATCTAGCATATTCATATGTATGTTGCGTGTACAATATTATACATTGGTTTCATTTTGCTTAGTGGCTATTATATGATTCTAATGATAATGGGTTTTAAGAATAAGGGTATATGCTATACTTATATTTATTCTAAGTTTTTTTATATACATTAATTTATATATGTCTTGTTGCGGTGTACAATGACATGTTAATATGTATATATTTTTGTTTACCTGTTATAGTGTAATAGTGCGTAAGTCGTATAATGTATAAATTTAGAAGTCTATATATGTACGTGTTTTCGAGTTATATATATTGTTTCAATTTTTTTGTAAAGTATGAAAAAAAGGTGTATAGGCTATTACTGTATATTATATTATAAGTGTGTTGTTATATATTATATTTATAGTTATAACGTGTATTGTTATAAGTGTACTGTATATTACATTATATTACTGTACATATATAGTATAATTTAAATATAGTCTAGTTTACATATATAATGGATATATGTTGATTTATACAGAACGCGTGGTCAATAGTTTGTTTCAAACTATTTTATATTTTTTTTTGAAAACATATGTATACAACTTTAATGAGTTTCAAAAGTAATATTGGTAAAGAAAATAATATATTGGAATAATTTTTTTTGTTTCGGTCTACATCAAGCAGTTTCTGATCTATTTTCATCGATCTCTATTTATCAGCTCTGTTCATCCAATTCGTACCAATCTTGTTCGTTTGGAAATTCGTTCTTGGATTCGTAACCCATTTCAAATCTCTCTAGCCTCGAAAGGTGAGCAATCACTCACGATTAACGTTCTTTTATTTATTAAATTTGATTTCAATTGAAACGACAATTGAAATATGCTGCAGCTAGTTATTTACATTGCTATATATATGCCATCATCTGTATTTGTTCACCTGTGACATCTGACACCATTATCTGTTATTTATATTGCTATATATATACCATCATCTGTGTCTGTTCACCTGTGACATCTGGCACCATTATCTGTTATTTATATTGCTATATATATGCCATTATCTGTATCTGTTCACCTGTGACACCTAACACCATTATCTGTTATTTATATTGATGATATATGTCTGTTATATTATTATCATATCTGTTATCACTCTGCAAGTTCCCTATTAGTATATAATTCACTATGGGTTGAAATGATACATACCCGAACGATCTGTAGAATAGGAGAAAATCGTTATGGGTTGAAATGATAAACCCAAGCGATTTTTATTGAATTAAATTTGGGATTACGGGTTGAAAAGATATATACCCATATATAATTTAAATTACGGATTGAAATGATAAATATCCGTATCACTTGACCATAGGGTAGAAAATTTTATACAGACACCGTTGGTCTATATATATAAATATTTTGAAATTGATTTCTATGGTTTTGAAAAGAAATATATGGTTTTAATTAATATTGATTTTAAATATTTATTAAAGTTGATTTAATAAAGTCGATTTGAATCAATATAAAATATGTTTAAGTATTTATGTAAAATTTATATTTTCAAATATAGAGTTTATAATGTTTTAGGTTGAAAGATAAAATTTGAATTTGATTTGGAATTTTTAATTATTTAAGAATTATACTTAAATAAGTTTGATTTGAAGTCTATTAAATTTGAAATTTTAAGATATGTTTTATAACTTGAATTTGATTAAAAAGTGGCTTAAATGAATGTTTCAAACTTATATAAATTTAAATGGGATATTTTGTTTATATAAATTTGTAAATTGAAGTTGTATTTAGATGTATTGAAATGATTAAAGAAATATCTTAGAAACTAAACAAAATGAAATTAAATTGAGATATAAATGGAATTATCAAATTTAGTTTTTGAAATGTGGAATATTTAAAGCTTTGAAATATATTGAATATTGGAATGGTTTATTTGAGATTCAAATCTGTTTTGAAATCGATATAGTTTGAAAATAGTTTATTTAGAAACCGAATTGAATCGAAATGGAAGATTTGAGATTTGATTTAATTTTAATTTGGAATTTGAGTTGATTTGAATCGATTTGTGAAATTTAAGGAAACTATTTATTTTATAAAGTATTTTAAAATTATATTAAAGCTATTTTATATTATTTTATAAACTATTTTTAAATGTGCTAATTATTTTAATATAAACTATTTATAACTTATAACTATTTTATATAAACTATTTTATTTTATAAACTAATTTATTATATATACTATTATTAATATCTAAACTGTTTAAGGGTGGAAGTTATGATTTCAAAGTTAAGGTTTTCCAAAATATTATGATTTCAAAGTGATTTGGTTTCGGAAATGTTATAACTTTGAAAAATGCTATGATTTTTGGAAATGGATATTCGAAGTGAAAATGATATCGTTTTGATAAGGTTTTGAGATGGAAATGATATTTTTGTTTTGAAGTATAAACTATTTTGAAATGACCACGGTGTTATAATAACGATTGGTTGTTAAAGAGACCGGGATCGGATATGGACATACTCTCTATCGATACCGAAAACCACTTTAATAACTATTATACGCGGAGTGTGATCTAGAATGAAGTGGTTGGAATGATGACGTTGCTGGATTTGAAGAAAGAGAACAATAATGGATGACCTTGACACTTGTGTCAAATTGGAAATGACTTAAACAAGAGCCGTGCCGGGCCAGTGAGGTTAGCTACCTCTAGCGGACACACTTCTTCGTAAACTACTCATTACTTGTTTTTTATTGGTGCGCACCCTTGATTTGGGAGTGTTATTTCACGGTGTTGCGATCGTTGCGGCGATGCGTTCTCACCAGTCCGAATCAGGCAAACAGTAGTTTCACTACCTTGGGTATTGCCTCATGTGCCTTGTCATACTCGTATCCTTATGCGCGACCACTACGATTTGTTTCGTGTTATACCTATGGAGTACTCCCTGATAGCCCACTAGTTTACGGTGGAGTTTACAGTGCTGTATAGACTATGACGCTTATATATAAAATGTGTTAAGGGGAATAATGATAATGCCTTAACGCTATTTTGATACTTTATATTACTGATAGGCATTATCTACTTAGCGTACACTACTATATAGTAGATAGTTTAATGGATCCTTAGAGGATGGTTATCCCAAACGTCCTTTGAGTTACTTGTATTTCAGTTGTTATTTCACTTGAGTTGGATTTATTGATTTAAGAATGTTAATCCTGACTCGAGTGTTTTGTGTTTTTCTTTACGCTCGGGTCAGACTGAGTGTACCAGTATTCGAGACTCACCTTTGGAGTTGGAGCTTCGCTTGGAGATCCAGCTATCTATCCAGCTTTCAGATATTCAGTTGATTCCAGTGATGTATTTTGATCTTGTATTTGACTATTGTATTCGAGACTTCTGTTGTATCTTGTTAACTCTGTTATATATATAGTAGCTTCATGAACTACTATTCTTTTGTTTCCACTGCATTATTGTTGTATTACTTTGTGTCTGTGATTCTGTGATTATTTATTTATTGTATATGCTGAGTTTTGCCAAATTTAAATTAACAATATGATATTTTGAGCAATTCAAATCCGACATGTATGGATGCGAATGGTTGAAAATTTCAGGTCGTTACAACACACCTACACGAGAAAAGAGTTTAGTGACCTATTTGTTTTTATAGGTCCATGATTGTTAGTGACAAACAAATTTGAAAAATAAGTTTGTGTAGAACCAAGACAGTTTATGTTTGTTCCTTTTGGCACCCAGTTTTCATGTATTTGGATCTATACCGGCAATTGTTTTGATCATGTCCAGTTTTTCCACAAATCGTTCACTTGGAGTTGAAATGATTAGTTTCACTTTTACCTTTTTCAGATTGAGTATACCCAAATCCTTGTCTAATGGTATTAAGAGTTTGTTTCCCTAATAGCATATTTAGTGATCTTTCTCCTTTGGAGAATTTTCCTAAAGTTATAGACAATTGTTGGACTTGTGACTTGAGAGATTAATTTTCATTCAATAACAAAGTGCACTTTTTAATAGAATTTTCTCTCCTAGTATTTTCACTTTCTTTCAAAATCAGAATGTCATTTTCATGCGATTTAATTTTAATTTCTGATTTTTTTATTTCCTCTTCTAATGATGGACACTTATCACACTTAGGGCTCTTATTTCTATAGTTTTGAACCATTTGATCAAGCTGCATATTTAGTTCTATCAAACTATCCTTTTGTGATTCAATTTTAGCATACTTCTCCCTAAGTCTTTCAAAATAGTCATTTACTTCATGAAAATATATAAGTAATTGTGAGTGAGTAAGTTTTGATACCTCGTTGGGCTCATTATCATCGTTATCACTTGTTTATCCTAAAAGACACTGATTTTCTCTTTCACTCTCACTAGTAGTGCTTTTATCATCATTTTCATCACTTTCATCCCAAGTTGCTGCAAAACTTCTCCTTTTTGGTTTCTTTCCATTACTAACTTGATTCTAAGGACAATTTGGCTTGATATGACCAGGTTTATTGCACTTGTGACAAATTACCTCCGGCTTTTCTGAGTTGTCTAGAACTTTGACGATTTTTCTCTTTAGTTGTTGATTTAGGGTTGGATTTCCATATTTGCGTTTCCACCTTTCGAATCTCTTTATTATCAGTGCCAGTTCAGCTGCTCCTTCATCGTCATCATCTTCACTTTCCATTGTTCCTTTGAGAGCTATTGATTTCTTTCGCGTATCTCCTCCTTCATGTTCTTTCTTGAATTTGATTTCTAGCTCATAAGTGGTGAGGTTTTCGATGAGTTCTTCAACTTTAACTTGTTTCAGATCCTTTGATTCTTGAATGGCAGTCATCTTTGCTTCAAAATTTCAAGGAAGAATTCTGAGAATCTTTTGGACTATTTTCAGTTCTATGTATGGTCTTCCTAGGGATTTTGATTTGTATACAAAATTGGAAAGTCGTCCATACATTTCTTTGACACTTTTATCCTTTGCATTGTGAAGTGCTTATACTCGCTACTAAGCATGGCAAGGCGAGATTCTTTAACCTAGGAGGTTCCTTCATGAGTACTTCAAGCATGTGCCAAATTTTCTACGCAGTTACACAATGTGAGACTCGGTTAAATTCAATTTGATCTAATGAGCAAATAATAGAAACCATAGCTTTAACATTAGCAGTTTGCAGTTTATTTTCAGGATCTGTCCATTGATCCGTAGGTTATCAACTTCTTGATTACCTACCATTACTGTTGGTATGCTATATCCTGTTTCAACAATATTCCATGCATTTATGGTTTTCAGAAAAATTTTCATTCTACTTTTCCAATATGCATATTCACCATTGAACATGGGTGGTCTAGCTATGGACTGACCTTCAGCAAAAGCATTATTAAAAGAAGTCACTGAAAGAAAAAATCAATTTTTTTAACAGAAAATGGTTTTTGTTCCTAGCTCTGATACCACTTGTAGGATCGTTTTCACCCTAGAGAGGGAAGGGGTGAATAGGGTCTACTAAAAATTAATGTGGAAATAAAAATAAAAACAAAAAGTAATGCAGTAAAGATCACACAGTTTTACCCAACTTCGGCAAAAAATTTGCCTACGTGCTGCCCCCAAGGTTTCTACTAGAAATTAAGTAATCAGACGCTTACAAAAAAACATAAACTCGTGATACTCGCTAACTTGATTAACCTAACTCTAAGCTCAAAACACTGCCACAACTCAGCCACTGAGCTGCGAATTCTCAAACTACGCCACGTAGTTTGTACCTAGTTACACAACTAGAAATTTACAAAAAATTTCAAAAGAGAAAATTGCAACAAAAAATAAAGCTAAAACAAAGCCCTATATTTCTAACTTAAGCCCAATACAATAAAACTGGCCCATATAATTAAAGAAAAAGACCATCTCCCTTTTTATTGTTGTGTAATCTCTCCGGTCGATCTTTTGTCCTTCTTCCGAACTTAGGGTTCGTTCGAATTGGAGCCGCCGCTAGAGATTCAAAATTTGAACTGTTCTCATCCTTCATAGTTGCTCGTGAATTTCGATTTGCAGTGCTTGATTTGTGCGGTTTCCTTCGAGAGTCGAGTTGGATGTTGCTTTGAATTAGTACGTGATTTGCCCCTTTTCGATTTTTGATTATGCTCGACTTTGATTCGAGTTTTGGATTTGTTTGTGATTTGTTCTAAGTAAGCTCTCTGAATTTTTATCGAACTCGAATGAATTGCCAATGATGATAATGAGTTAATTTATAGGGATCTAAACCCTATTATTTCATTCGTATATTTTGGTTTGAATTTTACAATATTCTGGTTCCTGCGTTGATTTGTAATCAAATGGTTTGCTGAAGTATGACTTGTTCATTGGTTCCATTCTTTGCTGGCAATTTTCAAATTTTTGAACAATTCAATGATGTTTATCGTTTGGCCATTTCTTTTTGTAACTACTCCTTATGTTGTTGTTTAGTTCTCTGATTGGTTTTTGACTTGTTCATTAGTATGACCCACAGCTACATTATCTTGTACTAGAAATCTAAACATGTTGCATTGTGATTTTGCGCTAGTTGTTGTGTCTACCTGAGTGATTGCATTCATGTGTGTGTGATTCTCTGGCATTAATTTTGGTTGTCTTGTATGTTGGTTGAACCTGAGTGCTTTGATTGGTCTGTTCTTGCCTGAGTGTAGCTTGATGCTCTTACTTGATTGCTTTGCACCGACCATTGCTGTGTTTGGTGCACTTCATACCTGAACTGATCTATGTGTACGTATATATATATATATATATATATATATATATATATATATATATATGCATATATGTGAATATGTGAGTGTACTGATCATTGCTGGATGCTTATGTTGCCTTTGAAAATTTTGAAGTCTGGTTTGGTTTCATGTTGATTTGAGTCTTCATGTGTACATTTGGTTTGCACCGACCTAGTTGAGTTGCATTTCCTTGTACCATTTGAAGTCTGCTACACTTATATTCTCCGTCCTTGTGCACTTGTATTCTCTGAACTGTTGAAACCGAACTTGATTGAACATATTCAAGTGCTTTGGACATTTTGGTAGGTTGATTGGTTGGTCTTCATATGTACATTTGAGCTGCTGTCTTAGTTGTGGCTTCACTTGCATGCTCCAATGTTTACTGGGTTGATTTGATGCATGCACCACTTTGTACATATGCATTACATGCTGATATTTTCTTTGTTCTTGGCCCGTGTACCACATGCATTGTCATTTGTGTTCATTGTGCCTTTGTACATTTTGTGGTCTGGTTCCATATGAATGAAGTCTTCATTGATCTGGTCTGTGTTGCTGTAACGACCCGTAAAATTTAACTGTTTTAATAACGTTATTAATTGAAATTTTGTGAAATTTTAAACGATTAAATTTTGAAATATAAATTTTATATTTGGAATACGTACATTTAAACATAGAAGAGGGTAAATTTTCGTCCGAAAATACGGAAGTTTATTTCGCGCGTAAATTCACTTCAATTTAATCAGTTAAAAAGCGTTGGAAATAAAACGTTTTCAAAACCAAAATATTTCTACATAGAAAAATTCTAAACCATCTTCTGAGCAAGATGTCAGTTTGTCGTTTTTCCAAATTCGGACATCTTTGGCTCCGTCGATCTTATTTTTCAGCGTTTTTCTTGCATTTTCCGCTATTAGAAAATTCAAATTTTTATAATTCAATCGCACCACTGATATCTGTATACTGTTTTGATCGTCTCGTCATGCTGATCTCCACGGTATATTCAATTCTGTATTTTGAAGTACGGTACGCGGTGAAATAGGTAAAACAGTTCATCATATCGGATCCGTATTTGAGACCGTTTGGTTTCTTTGGTCCATTCATTTACCTACCTATTGAATACTGACAGCTACCAATTTGTATTGTGTATCTAACTTTGCTATCCCTTACGTTGCAATATATTTGTCGTTTCTTTTCAATTGTTGCTTCGGTTTCCCCTCCCCACTCATTAAGTTTATTTTGAAAATACAAATATAATATGATATTTGATATATATTTGTTTGAGAACTGATGAACCGATGCTTTTCCTTTTCAAGACAGTACCACTTTCACTTTAGACTGTTCGTTTCTCCCATCCCTCTGACATTTCTCTTATGACTCTTTTTTTGTACCAAGCTCTTAAAAACAAATAAAGGTGACAGCTCATTTCATTTAGCTAAAGCTAGCATGTATAGGTTGAGAAACTTCTCACTGCACGTCTTCTTCTCTTATCCTTTCATTTTTTATTTATTTTTTGTTCCCTTCTCAAACCTCCATCCGATCACCATTATAGTCCCTCACAACAACCACTGATCCATCCTCCCCGCCTTTGCCTCATCCTCACGCGCTCCACTCCGATCAAAGCCACGCCCACATCACCTGAGCCCCACCACCGAAGCTCAGCCTTGCCTCCAACCCTCTCTCCCATACAGCAGCCGCATCACCCAAACTCGGCACCTCCGCCTAAGCTCGACCGAAACTACCCTCTTCATCCACGCTACCGTACCCGATCTCGCTCACCTCCATTTAGCCGTTTCTCCCGCTTGCAAACTCCGATCCACACATTTTCCCAAGCACTCCGAGCCATCCGCCGCGTTTCCATTCCACCATTCACCACCCGCCTGGCACCGGAGAACCCACGGCCTCATCACTTCACCGTCATGGCCGACGTCACCACCCTGCACCCCACCACAGCGACATCCCTCCAGTACCCCGAGCTTTGCCTCCTATTGTTTTTGGTGAATATACAGATTTGCATTAATGATTTATTTAAAGGTTTGGTTTTAAAACTTACTGCTCATATATCTATATATATATATATATTTGTGTTACAACCTGTATATATATTTTTTTAAATCCTTTTGCTTTCAGGTTTTCCTTCAAGTTTAAAACAACAGTGTAGGTTATTATATAAGTACATATCATCGTGCAGCATACGTTAGTTTATAAAGTAGGTTTATAAAGTAGAAGATGTATATAAATGTCAGTTTTGTTTAAATGTCAGTTTTATAAAACATGTTATAACATACGTTAGTTTGATTTTTATACGAATGTCAGTTTTAAAGATTGGTTTTCGCTGTCCTATATACATTTGGTTTATATTGACGTATGGGTATTATTGATTTCAAAGTATAGGCATATCTATAGTTTATATAAGATTTGTATATGAAAAGTTATATAGTCTAAATATATATATGCTTTCAGATCATAGGTATGTAAGTTGTGTGTTTATAACAAATATTGTTAAATATAATATTAGTCGGTTACGTTGTGTTATAATGAAAAGGTATACAATAGTTTATTTTATATTTATAGGTTGCTGTAGCTTGTTGTCTTCTTTTATATTCAACCAAGTTTATATTGGGTCTGGGTTACAATATTTTAGTATTTTATTCATGCTGTTTATATATATCTAGGATTGTATTTGTTTAAGTTGTATAGGAGTTTATATTTTATGGCACAATAGCTTTGATTTTAATATACTTATACAATATGTAATCATATATATATAATTTTTTTTTGATAGTTGAAATCTGAATATATGAATATTGATCATGACAGTAGTTTACTTTGTTTATAGTTTTACATGTGTACAGTACACTAGTTCTGGTTAGACATATGGAATTGCTGTAGATAAATATAATTATTAAGTTGCTGTAGTTTACTTTATAATGTATATGTATTTTAAAATTTAAATATTTATTTTAAGGGAATAATAATAATATATTATTTTGGGTTTATATCAAAACCGTTTCAATTTGTTCTCATCGGTCCAGTTTCAATCTAATCTCGCCAATTTTGATTTTTCAGCTTGTCGTCAGTTCGTTCCAATCTAGCTTGTTTTGAAGCCGTGCTTGCATTTCGTAACTAAGTACCTTGTCTATCTCTCTAGCCTCGAAAGGTGAGCACTCACTCACGATTAACGTTCTTTTATTTATTAGATTTGATTTCAATTGAAACGACAACTGAAATATACTGCTGTTAGTTAATTACACTGTTATATATGCTATTACCTGTATCAGTTCACCTGTGACATCTGACACCATTATCTGTTAATTATTTATGCGATGATAATACAGTTTGGCTGATAATTGATTGATTGTTGATGTTTATATTGGACGTTAAATTGTTAATGTTAAAATGATAAACAGTATAAAATTGAACTTGATATAGGATAATTAAATGTTAAATTTGATTAACCGACATTTGTATAATATGACCCCTTTAACTGTTGAATTTATTGACACATAGGATTTGTTTAATTACATTTTGAACCACTAAATGTATGTTGTTAAATTGATGATGTATGAAATTGTAAATTGAATGACAAGTGAAAAACCGTATAAATAATTTGTGGAATAATCTTTAATCTACATGAAATGATAGTGTAGATTCTAGAAATAATTATGTTAATTCGTACAAATAACAATGCGAATTAATACGGTTATTTCGGGATTATTTGAATTGATTTTTGGATTGTTATTGTTTGTTGTTATTGCTTGTTTATTTACTTTGACACCATCCCTGTTATCACACTGCAAGTTCCCTTTACTATGCTTTGATTTTGGAATTGAATTGGAATCGGGTTGAAATGATAAATACCCAAAATTGAACTTTGACCTAGGAAAGAAAATTAAATAAAACCCGATTGGTCAATAATTTGATTTAAAAATAAAACGAAGATTTTATTTGAATAAATAATATGGTTTTGAAATGAAGTTGGAATTTGAATTTAACGAAAGGAAAATGTTAATATTTAAATATGAAATAAAATATTAACAATGTAATTGATGTAAGAATGTTGTTTAATTTGAGAAATTATTGAATTAAGCTTGAAATTATTAAACTTTGAAATGATTTGATAATTAAGTTTGAAATTGTTAAACTTTGAAATGATTTAATAATCAAGTTTGAAATTATAATTAAGTTTGAAATTGTTAAACTTTGAAATGATTTAATAATCAAGTTTGAAATTATAATTAAGTTTGAAATTGTTAAACTTTGAAATGATTTAAAAATCAAGTTTGAAATTATAATTAAGTTTGAAATTATTAAACTTTGAAATTATTTAATAATTAAGTTTTGAATTATTTAATAATGAATTATTAAATGATTAAATTGAATTGAAATTCTTTAATAAGAAAAATTAAACTTTTGAATAAGTGGATTTTACTTCGTAAATAATTGAAATTGAGTTTTCTTTATTAAGTAAGTTTTGGAAAATTATTTAAGAAAGTAAATAAGTGAAATTGAATTTCTTTAACAAGAAATGAAACTGTGACATTTTGGAATTAATGTAAGACTTGTAAGTGAAAGAATTGATTTGACGAATTTAATTTAATTCAAAATTGTAAGTTTTGATTTAATGAAGTTGAACTTAAGAATTGATTTAATAAATTGGAGATTTAATAGAAATTGTTTTGAATGACAAACTTACTTAACGAATATTAAATGAAATCGATAAATGAGTTTAAATTGATTTGAAAGTTAAGTAAAATTTATTTAAAAGATTTTCGGAATGAAACTTATATTCGAAGTTGAATCAATATTTGAATTGTGTTAAATAAAATTGAAATTTAATTGTAAGACTTTGAAAGTGTAATTTGGAAGTTTTGAAATGTAAATTTTGGAAATTGGTTTTTGAAAGACAAATGAAATGTTGGTTCGCGAATTGAAATTGAAATTGAAATTGATTTGGTTTTGAAATATATAAACGACCAATCGGTGTAATAATTACGAAAGTTATTAAAGAGACCGGGATCGGTAATGGATATACTCTCTATCTGAACCGAAACCACTTTAATAACTATGCGCGGAGTGATGATCCAGAATGAAGTGGTTGGAATGATGTACGTGATGACTGAAGAAAGAGAACGATAATGGATAGCCTTGACACTTGTGTCAAATTGGAAATGACTAAAACAGGAGCTGTGCCGGGCCAATGGAGGATTGATACCTCAAGTGGACACACTTCTTCGAACTACTTATACTTGTTGTCGATTGGTGCACCCTTGATTTTGGGAGTGTTGTTTCACGGTGTTGCGGGCGCTGCGGCGTTGCGTTCTCACCAGTCCGGATCAGGCGAATGGTAGTATCACTACCTTGGGTATTGCCTCATGTGCCTTGTCATACTTGTATTCCATTTATGCGCGACCACTACGATTTTGATTTGTACCTTTAGTATATGGATTGCCCTCTGGTGACTTCCGGTTTTGGGGAAACTACGGTCTTGTATATGCTTTTGGGAATAAAAATGTGTTAAGGGTGGAATGGGCCATGACTTAACGCTATTTTGATATCTTTTATATTACTGATAGACATTATCTACTTAGCGTATATTACTACCTAGTAGATAGTTTAACGGATCCTTAAAGGATGGTTATTCCAAACATCCTTTGAGTTACTTGTATTTCAATTGCTATTTCACTTGAGTTGGATTTATTAATATAAGAATGTTAATCCTGACTCGAGTGTTTTGTATTTTGCTTTACGCTCGGGTCAGACTGAGTGGTTCAGCTTTCGAGACTCACCTTTGGAGTTGGAGCTTCGCTTGGAGATCCAGCTATCTATCCAGCTTTCAGATATTCGATGATTCCAGTGATGTATTCTGCTTTGTATCTGATGTATCATATTACTCTTCCGTTGTATCTGGTTTAACTCTGATGTAACTTATATATTTATATAGTAGCTTCATGAACTACTATCTCTTTTACTTCCGCTGCACTTATTACTCTGCGTCTGTGATTATTTATTTACTGTATATGTTCAGTTTTGCCAAATTTAAATTAACAACGCGGTATTTTGAGCAATTCAACTCCGGCATGAGTGTCTACCTATACACTTATAATGGATGCGAATGGTCCAAAATAGCGGGTCGTTACAGTTGGTATCAGAGCTTTGGTAGCTTTAGGCAAAACTTAACATATAGGGTAAATATATTTACAGAATCACTCTCATTCGAGTTTCAATCTCTTCCTTTCGACTCGATTTCTTAGAATTTTGGAACGTTCTCTACGGTTCCAAATTTCATTCGTGTCCTTCACTATTCGTCTTCTTTCAATCATGGAGCACCCCATAACTCCATTCTAAATGTTATCTATAATAGATCGGCGGTCTCGCCAATCTTTGAATGATTCGTAAAGGAGCAAAACTCCTTTACAATAGGCATTGATTTACCGGAGATTTCTGTATCCTTGGTTTACGATGCTATCTATCTCCTACTATACCTGAATTCTATTTCTTGAGATCGAATGTCGATTTACCTCGGAATTCTACACCGATCTTATTCTTGAAGTCACGGTTGACCCGGTTAAGGTTGCCCGTGATTTATATAAACTTATCTTTCTTCCTATTTTGTTATTTAATTATCTTATCTTTGTTTCGAACTTGTATTCGAATCAAAATTTTCCTTTGATTTGAGTCCATCAAATTTGAAACCCTATCCTTATTTTGAAAATTCATTCCTGTATCGTCAAGCAAAGAAATTTATTTGTAAACTAATATATAAATGTTTTAATATATGTTGTGTTGTTTGGGTTGTTGATGTTGATTTGGGTTTCAGATCGATTCGTCTGATCAACGCTATCGATAGGATTTCCAAAACACTTGAGCAGAGCAAACTGACACAATATCATTTTCGAAGTTGATAAATAAAATAAAAAGTTTTGTATGATTACATTATATATAAATATAAGTTTTCTGAAATTAGATTGTTAATGAAATTGTTGTTTGAAATAATAATATTTGATTTTCATTTATTGTTTTGTAAACCATTTACTATTGAATAATATAAATAAATGAATTCATAAACTTGGTTATAAATTGATTTGAAATTTGAAATGAATTTAATTCAGAAATTTGAGAATTTAGTTTCCGGTGATTTCGAACTTTGATTTTATAATTTTAAAGTATATATTATTGGAAGATTTTCGAATAAAAATCATTTTCAAAGAACTTTTAAAATGTTGAAATCAGTGCTCTTCTCTTTGTCGCTGGAAAATAATTTCGGTGATGGCGGCCGCATCATCGACGTTCATTTTCGAGTTTCGAAGTGAAGATACTATTCTGTAGCTTTGCTACGGTTTGTTTTGAAAAATATTTTGATTTGAATTTCTTCAGTATAATTTGATTTATATATATAAGTATCTTATTTTAAAAATTTAATTTGATTGATATAAATATATTATATATATCTCTAAATTGTTTAAAGTTAATCGGAAATCTAATTCTTAAATTTTGTTAAAGGATGATTTTAATTATAAATAAAACCAAAATTGGAATAAATATTTAAACTTGAATAATTGAATTAGGAAAATTTTATTTGTATATTGTTCAACTGCATTCTAATACAACTTACCTAAATCATTCAGAAGTTGAATATGTAATTGGATAATATATAAGATAAATTGAATTTATAAATAAAATTTGAGTGTTTATAATAAATGTTATACACTAAATTTTGATTATAAAGATGTTAATAGAGTTAGATAGGATAATAAGTAAACTCAGTTAATAATAAAAAAAAAATTTGTTTTGAAAGAATTAATAAAATTTGTTTTGAAAGAATTAATAAATTTTGTTTTGAAAGAATTAATAAATTGAAATTTGATCAACATATGAAAATACTTTGAATTTAAAAGCAATTAATAGATGTAAATTAATTTAAATCGAAACTTTTATGGTTTAAATTAATTTATATGGGTTAAATATATGTGATTAGATATATTAAGTAGATTAAATTTAACAATAATTTGGAATAAAGAAGAATTTAAAATTGTTGAAGAAAATATGATTATAATAAAAGACTATTCAAATTATGGTTTTAGAATTGTAAATTGAAGATAATTGGATAATAAGATAATGAATTTAGAAATAGTTGAGATTGATTTTGGTGAAATCAAATGGATTAAATCAATTATTGAATATCAAATAAATTTAAATTTGAATTTATACGGTTTAAATTAATTGTTATTTTGTATTTCAAATCTGTTTTTCATTCTGCTTGTTTCTATTCTCCTACCTCGTTCCTTTTCGAGGACGAAAAGTTTTGAGTGGGGAAGAGTGTAACGACCCGTAAAATTTAACTGTTTTAATAACGTTATTAATTGAAATTTTGTGAAATTTTAAACGATTAAATTTTGAAATATAAATTTTATATTTGGAATACGTACATTTAAACATAGAAGAGGGTAAATTTTCGTCCGAAAATACGGAAGTTTATTTCGCGCGTAAATTCACTTCAATTTAATCAGTTAAAAAGCGTTGGAAATAAAACGTTTTCAAAACCAAAATATTTCTACATAGAAAAATTCTAAACCATCTTCTGAGCAAGATGTCAGTTTGTCGTTTTTCCAAATTCGGACATCTTTGGCTCCGTCGATCTTATTTTTCAGCGTTTTTCTTGCATTTTCCGCTATTAGAAAATTCGAATTTTTATAATTCAATCGCATCACTGATATCTGTATACTGTTTTGATCGTCTCGTCGTGCTGATCTCCACGGTATATTCAATTCTGTATTTTGAAGTACGGTACGCGGTGAAATAGGTAAAACAGTTCATCATATCGGATCCGTATTTGAGACCGTTTGGTTTCTTTGGTCCATTCATTTACCTACCTGTTGAATACTGACAGCTACCAGTTTGTATTGTGTATCTAACTTTGCTATCCCTTACGTTGCAATATATTTGTCGTTTCTTTTCAATTGTTGCTTCGGTTTCCCCTCCCCGCTCATTAAGTTTATTTTGAAAATACAAATATAATATGATATTTGATATATATTTGTTTGAGAACTGATGAACCGATGCTTTTCCTTTTCAAGACAGTACCACTTTCACTTTAGACTGTTCGTTTCTCCCATCCCTCTGACATTTCTCTTATGACTCTTTTTTTGTACCAAGCTCTTAAAAACAAATAAAGGTGACAGCTCATTTCATTTAGCTAAAGCTAGCATGTATAGGTTGAGAAACTTCTCACTGCACGTCTTCTTCTCTTATCCTTTCATTTTTTTTTTGTTCCCTTCTCAAACCTCCATCCGATCACCATTATAGTCCCTCACAACAACCACTGATCCATCCTCCCCGCCTTTGCCTCATCCTCACGCGCTCCACTCCGATCAAAGCCACGCCCACATCACCCGAGCCCCACCACCGAAGCTCAGCCTTGCCTCCAACCCTCTCTCCCATACAGCAGCCGCATCACCCAAACTCGGCACCTCCGCCTAAGCTCGACCGAAACTACCCTCTTCATCCGCGCTACCCTACCCGATCTCGCTCACCTCCATTTAGTCGTTTCTCCCGCTTGCAAACTCCGATCCACACATTTTCCCAAGCACTCCGAGCCATCCGCCGCGTTTCCATTCCACCATTCACCACCCGCCTGGCACCGGAGAACCCACGGCCTCATCACTTCACCGTCATGGCCGACGTCACCACCCTGCACCCCACCACAGCGACATCCCTCCAGTACCCCGAGCTTTGCCTCCTATTGTTTTTGGTGAATATACAGATTTGCATTAATGATTTATTTAAAGGTTTGGTTTTAAAACTTACTGCTCATATATATATATATATATATATATATATTTGTGTTACAACCTGTATATATATTTTTTTAAATCCTTTTGCTTTCAGGTTTTCCTTCAAGTTTAAAACAACAGTGTAGGTTATTATATAAGTACATATTATCGTGCAGCATACGTTAGTTTATAAAGTAGGTTTATAAAGTAGAAGATGTATATAAATGTCAGTTTTGTTTAAATGTCAGTTTTATAAAACATGTTATAACATACGTTAGTTTGATTTTTATACGAATGTCAGTTTTAAAGATTGGTTTTCGCTGTCCTATATACATTTGGTTTATATTGACGTATGGGTATTATTGATTTCAAAGTATAGGCATATCTATAGTTTATATAAGATTTGTATATGAAAAGTTATATAGTCTAAATATATATATGCTTTCAGATCATAGGTATGTAAGTTGTGTGTTTATAACAAATATTGTTAAATATAATATTAGTCGGTTACGTTGTGTTATAATGAAAAGGTATACAATAGTTTATTTTATATTTATAGGTTGCTGTAGCTTGTTGTCTTCTTTTATATTCAACCAAGTTTATATTGGGTCTGGGTTACAATATTTTAGTATTTTATTCATGCTGTTTATATATATCTAGGATTGTATTTGTTTAAGTTGTATAGGAGTTTATATTTTATGGCACAATAGCTTTGATTTTAATATACTTATACAATATGTAATCATATATATATATATTTTTTTTTTTGATAGTTGAAATCTGAATATATGAATATTGATCATGACAGTAGTTTACTTTGTTTATAGTTTTACATGTGTACAGTACACTAGTTCTGGTTAGACATATGGAATTGCTGTAGATAAATATAATTATTAAGTTGTTGTAGTTTACTTTATAATGTATATGTATTTTAAAATTTAAATATTTATTTTAAGGGAATAATAATAATATATTATTTTGGGTTTATATCAAAACCGTTTCAATTTGTTCTCATCGGTCCAGTTTCAATCTAATCTCGCCAATTCTGATTTTTCAGCTTGTCGTCAGTTCGTTCCAATCTAGCTTGTTTTAAAGCCGTGCTTGCATTTCGTAACTAAGTACCTTGTCTATCTCTCTAGCCTCGAAAGGTGAGCACTCACTCACGATTAACGTTCTTTTATTTATTAGATTTGATTTCAATTGAAACGACAACTGAAATATACTGCTGTTAGTTAATTACACTGTTATATATGCTATTACCTGTATCAGTTCACCTGTGACATCTGACACCATTATCTGTTAATTATTTATGCGATGATAATACAGTTTGGCTGATAATTGATTGGTTGTTGATGTTTATATTGGACGTTAAATTGTTAATGTTAAAATGATAAACAGTATAAAATTGAACTTGATATAGGATAATTAAATGTTAAATTTGATTAACTGACATTTGTATAATATGACCCCTTTAATTGTTGAATTTATTGACACATAGGATTTGTTTAATTACATTTTGAACCACTAAATGTATGTTGTTAAATTGATGATGTATGAAATTGTAAATTGAATGACAAGTGAAAAACCGTATAAATAATTTATGGAATAATCTTTAATCTACATGAAATGATAGTGTAGATTCTAGAAATAATTATGTTAATTCGTACAAATAACAATGCGAATTAATACGGTTATTTTGGGATTATTTGAATTGATTTTTGGATTGTTATTGTTTGTTGTTATTGCTTGTTTATTTACTTTGACACCATCCCTGTTATCACACTGCAAGTTCCCTTTACTATGCTTTGATTTTGGAATTGAATTGGAATCGGGTTGAAATGATAAATACCCAAAATTGAACTTTGACCTAGGAAAGAAAATTAAATAAAACCCGATTGGTCAATAATTTGATTTAAAAATAAAACGAAGATTTTATTTGAATAAATAATATGGTTTTGAAATGAAGTTGGAATTTGAATTTAACGAAAGGAAAATGTTAATATTTAAATATGAAATAAAATATTAACAATGTAATTGATGTAAGAATGTTGTTTAATTTGAGAAATTATTGAATTAAGCTTGAAATTATTAAACTTTGAAATGATTTGATAATTAAGTTTGAAATTGTTAAACTTTGAAATGATTTAATAATCAAGTTTGAAATTATAATTAAGTTTGAAATTGTTAAACTTTGAAATGATTTAATAATCAAGTTTGAAATTATAATTAAGTTTGAAATTGTTAAACTTTGAAATGATTTAAAAATCAAGTTTGAAATTATAATTAAGTTTGAAATTATTAAACTTTGAAATTATTTAATAATTAAGTTTTGAATTATTTAATAATGAATTATTAAATGATTAAATTGAATTGAAATTCTTTAATAAGAAAAATTGAACTTTTGAATAAGTGGATTTTACTTCGTAAATAATTGAAATTGAGTTTTCTTTATTAAGTAAGTTTTGGAAAATTATTTAAGAAAGTAAATAAGTGAAATTGAATTTCTTTAACAAGAAATGAAACTGTGACATTTTGGAATTAATGTAAGACTTGTAAGTGAAAGAATTGATTTGACGAATTTAATTTAATTCAAAATTGTAAGTTTTGATTTAATGAAGTTGAACTTAAGAATTGATTTAATAAATTGGAGATTTAATAGAAATTGTTTTGAATGACAAACTTACTTAACGAATATTAAATGAAATCGATAAATGAGTTTAAATTGATTTGAAAGTTAAGTAAAATTTATTTAAAAGATTTTCGGAATGAAACTTATATTCGAAGTTGAATCAATATTTGAATTGTGTTAAATAAAATTGAAATTTAATTGTAAGACTTTGAAAGTGTAATTTGGAAGTTTTGAAATGTAAATTTTGGAAATTGGTTTTTGAAAGACAAATGAAATGTTGGTTCGCGAATTGAAATTGAAATTGAAATTGATTTGGTTTTGAAATATATAAACGACCAATCGGTGTAATAATTACGAAAGTTATTAAAGAGACCGGGATCGGTAATGGATATACTCTCTATCTGAACCGAAACCACTTTAATAACTATGCGCGGAGTGATGATCCAGAATGAAGTGGTTGGAATGATGTACGTGATGACTGAAGAAAGAGAACGATAATGGATAGCCTTGACACTTGTGTCAAATTGGAAATGACTAAAACAGGAGCTGTGCCGGGCCAATGGAGGATTGATACCTCAAGTGGACACACTTCTTCGAACTACTTATACTTGTTGTCGATTGGTGCATCCTTGATTTTGGGAGTGTTGTTTCACGGTGTTGCGGGCGCTGCGGCGTTGCGTTCTCACCAGTCCGGATCAGGCGAACGGTAGTATCACTACCTTGGGTATTGCCTCATGTGCCTTGTCATACTTGTATTCCATTTATGCGCGACCACTACGATTTTGATTTGTACCTTTAGTACATGGATTGCCCTCTGGTGACTTCCGGTTTTGGGGAAACTACGGTCTTGTATATGCTTTTGAGAATAAAAATGTGTTAAGGGTGGAATGGGCCATGACTTAACGCTATTTTGATATCTTTTATATTACTGATAGACATTATCTACTTAGCGTATATTACTACCTAGTAGATAGTTTAACGGATCCTTAAAGGATGGTTATTCCAAACATCCTTTGAGTTACTTGTATTTCAATTGCTATTTCACTTGAGTTAGATTTATTAATATAAGAATGTTAATCCTGACTCGAGTGTTTTGTATTTTGCTTTACGCTCGGGTCAGACTGAGTGGTTCAGCTTTCGAGACTCACCTTTGGAGTTGGAGCTTCGCTTGGAGATCCAGCTATCTATCCAGCTTTCAGATATTCGATGATTCCAGTGATGTATTCTGCTTTGTATCTGATGTATCATATTACTCTTCCGTTGTATCTGGTTTAACTCTGATGTAACTTATATATTTATATAGTAGCTTCATGAACTACTATCTCTTTTACTTCCGCTGCACTTATTACTCTGCGTCTGTGATCTGTGATTATTTATTTACTGTATATGTTCAGTTTTGCCAAATTTAAATTAACAACGCGGTATTTTGAGCAATTCAACTCCGGCATGAGTGTCTACCTATACACTTATAATGGATGCGAATGGTCCAAAATAGCGGGTCGTTATAGTTGCATCCCTTGTGTTCACAACTGCTTATGCCCATGTGTGCTTGATTGGTACATATTTGTCCCACTGACTTGTTGAGTTTCCATGTTCTATGTGGTTCTTGCTTCTTGGTTAGTTTTAGTTTGTGTTTTCATTGCACCTGAGTTGAATCCAATCTTGGCTTGGGTTTGACCTTGTGCTCACTTGTCCCTACAATTTTAACAAGCAAGTGTATATCAGTGCGCACGACCTTGTAACATGTACAGTAATGCACTGTGCATGTCACAAGTTGTTCGCGTAAGATGAATTAAAAAAATGATGACGAACAACCCAAATAACTGAGGCAAACAATATTTTCAAACACACACTTCATTGTTCACTGCAAAATATTTCTTTTTCAATTTTACCGCGTCAGTGTTTATTTTGCAGATAGTTCAGATGTTGGATACAGATTAGAACAGAATTGAAGATCAGATACGAGTGATGAGTGAATATGTAATGAGGTGAAACATGTATGTAAAACTGTAAAGTGATGTGTTGTAATTGAAAACTTGTAATTGGAATTGTGTAAATATAGTGAGAGTTTAAATTTGTACTATTTGAATTTGTAATAAAATATTTGTTTGAATAAAATATTTGTTTAAATATGAATTCCGAGTTATTTATTTTATTCAACAAATATTTATTTAATTACGTGGAAACATAAAATAGTACAATAACAAATACATTTAAACGAATATATATGTTTATTATCATCAAACAAAAATCACATACTAGTATATTCTACAGTTATGTACTAAGTCTTTAATTATGTATTGACTTTGAATTTATAAATTTGCTTAATATGATGCACATAATTTTATTTAATCAAAGCAAATTACTTATGAGGACCGAATAAATATTATTAACCATTGTTATAATTAATAGGGATAAACTAACGACATTTGTTATTCTGATTACATTAGTTTGGTTTGGCAAAACTGAACATGTTTAGGATTAATGAAAACTATATTGGCCAATTTTGAATTGTGCATTATTATGTTATAACATTACAGCCAAGTGAGAGAATGTTAGTTCTATTTACTATGTGGTCTATGTTATTATTATACATCAATTTCATTTAAAGAATTAATGAAAAAATATTTGAACTATTTGATGGAAAAACTCAGATTGCTATTAATAATTATACTGATCCCAAATGTTACTTTAATATATATATAGACCTCTTTTCTATTTGGACTGATAATGTTGCAAAAATTAAAACGTCCTTCTGTCCATTTTGTACTTAAGAGATTATTTCTAAAACTTTTTTTTAAGTCCAATAAGTTTACAGAATGAAAGAAGAAAAAGAAAATGTAATAGAGTCTTCATCATCAAAGTTGACGAAAACCATCAAAAATTAGTATTAACGATTCCGTTTAAAAATGTCTTCACTTCAGAACTGTAAGATTTAAATTTCTTTGATATTTTATTTTAGATTTACGGATTCAGATTGATTGTGTTATAACTGCAAAATATATTATAATCTTATTAAATCTCTTTCATGGTGCCCATCTTGTGTTTAAATAAAAATAAATTTAGTAGACCGACTAAGAAAAAAAAAGAGGGATCGAAAGTTGTGTGAAAGGCGAGTGTTCCCGGCAGTTCTCTTATTCGTAATAAATTTCAAAACCAAACTAAATGATCCGCTACCTTTACCGAGTAAAATTCTGCTTTGCTTTACCCATTCTACTGTAAGGACCTTATAAACTCTATTGATTTGTCCCCAGACCCGGATTAGAAAATAGCTTCCTAGATAATTTATCGAAGACAGTATTAGAAGTCGCCTTTGTTAACTCCCCACTCTTCCTCGCCAAAGTCCATACCGCTCCTCTTTCTTACTCTCTTTTAAATCCCTAAATTTTCAATAAAATCGATTTGCAAGCTGTAGCATAATATCTAAACTCATGAAAGGTCTTCGCAAAATTTTCCATATCGGATCCACCCACGATCCGAACCGATCACACGACATCGCGTCTACCTCTTACGATAACGATCACCGTCCCTCTGGAATTGCGGCGACCTCAACGCCAACTGATACTGATAATTTGAAGGACTATTTCATGTCGGAGGAGGAGTTCCAGATCAATTTGGCCATGGCGATCAGCGCATCCAATTCCGAGATTCAAGATGGTAATTTTACACATTTAAGTGAAATACCTCTGCTTTGGGTATTTGAAGTTGATAAAGTTCATTAGTCCTTATTGTCTCACTTTTTTATTAACAGGTAATGAACTTGATGATCATGCTATTAAGAAATGTGAAACGGTAGGTGAGGATGTTGGAGCAGCTGAGGCGATGTCAAGGAGGTATTGGGTGAGTATGGTTTTATAGGCTATAACTTCCACTGAGGTTAACTGAGATAGTTGTATATTTTGTTAAGTGCTGTTTTGTGGCAAACTTAGGTTTCTTAAACGTTTTGATGCGTTTATGCAATATAACACAATAACTAGGAAAATCATCCTTTAGGAAAACTGAATTAACATGTTGCTGTATATGAGACTTCCTTAAAGTATATGGAAGAACCAACAATTGAAATGGAC
This sequence comes from Allium fistulosum, assembly GCA_030737815.1. Taxonomy (NCBI): domain Eukaryota; kingdom Viridiplantae; phylum Streptophyta; class Magnoliopsida; order Asparagales; family Amaryllidaceae; genus Allium; species Allium fistulosum. The sequence continues at coordinate 873,041,124 of CM060905.1, read as the reverse complement.
GAGTTAAGCAGAAAGTGTGGTTTTAGCTTGCAACACAGAACAATGAATTAATGATTATTAAAACATCCACATTACAAAAGTCTAATATGTCAAGTAAGTCTCTATCTTAATAAAACTATGTCTTTCATGCATGACACCAATTTATACACATATTAATATGGAAATACCACTAATCTAAAATTTAACAATGGTTTGTTTTCATATGCGAGTTTTGTTTGTTAACTCATGTCCAGTTATTTTTGTTATATAATGATGATGGGCCGATGATTGGTGAAAGGTTAAATGAATAGAAGTTGATATTCGTTTTAAATATCCAAGTGAATCGTAGTAAAAATTACTGTTAAAATTTTGCGTTGGAATAAAATTTACATGTGAATGAATTTTTAGGAATCGTGATTTCTTCATACATTATATACGAACCTTTTTATTTGTTGAATATTTGTTAGTGTGATGTATTTTCGTGTTGTCTTACAGATCTCTTTTGTAACGAATCTTTATGACCATAAGTAACATTTTTATAGAAAAGAAGGCTTAATAAGGATCATTTTATAAAAAAAATGATAGAAGATTAAATTCAATAAAGATATGTATATGTGTGAAAAACAATGCACAATAACAATGTTTTGATATCTCAATGCTAATTCTTTTGTAAGTATCAAACACTAACAATGTTTTGATATCTCAATGCTAATTCTTTTGTAAGTATCAATTTTTTGTTATTGAAAACTCGGGAGTTACTAACATTATATATACATAACCTTCCCTTATGAGATTTGTACAAATCATCCTCCATAAGATGAAACCTTATTATTAAAAGAAAAGAAAGAAATGATAAAATCTTAGTTGATATCATTTAACTAGATTTAATACTACTTAAAAAAACATAATAAAGGACTTATGAACTTATGCCGTCTTTGTCTAAAATGCTATATAATGATTGCTGAACGTTTATTACTAAATCTTGATTAATGAGTTTGTTTGTATTTTAAAACTTTTGATTAATATTATAAGCATGCGATGGTGAAACCGATGACTTTTCCACGAGCATAGGATTACATCAAAGATCAGCTTTGAGCTTCTACATTTTTGTCCTAGTGATAAATGAAGTTACGAAGGGTATACAAGGTGAGATTCTTTGGTGTATGCTCTTTGCTGTTGATATTGTGCTGATTGACGGAAATAGGATAGAGATTGATAGACAACTGAAGTTGTGGAGGCAGATTTTAGAATGAAAGGGTTTTAGGCTTAGCAGAACTAAAACATAGTATATGAAGTGCAAGTTTAGCGGTGTTCAGAGGATGAAGATGTCACTATGGCCGGACAAGCAGTGTCCACAAAGGAATCCTTTCGATATTTAAGGTAAATGTTGCAGTATGGTGGTAAAATTGATGAAGATGTTAGTTTTAAAATTCGAGCGGGATGAGTGAAACGACGACTAGCCTATGACATTCTCTATGACAGGAAAGTCCCACAAAAGCTTAAAAGAAATTTTTACAGAACGACAATCAGACCTACGACGTTGTATGATGCAGGATGTTGGCCTACTAAAAGATATTACGTTTAGAAGATAAGTGTAACAAAGATGCGTATGCTGCGATGGAGCTATGATCATATAAGACGAGATTGAATTAGGAATGATGATATACATGACAAACTTGGAATAGCATCAAGTGAAGATAAGCTAGTCCAACACCGGTTAAGATGGTTTGGATATCTCTAACGGAGGCCTCCCAAGGCACCTGTGCGCATTGGAATTATATGTCGCATCGAATACTCAAAGAGAGGTAGAAATCGATCAAGATTGACATGGGTGGAAGTATTAAAAAAGAACATGAGGGATTGGAATAATACCCGAAGAGCCGGTGTCAGACAGGAGCGCGTGAAAGTTAGGAATCTACGTACCAGAACTATGAGTTATGAGTTTTTTATTTAGGGTTGGTTTAGGGGTAGTGTTATAAGTTTTAAATTATAAGACTAGTGAATAGAAGCATAAGACGCAGTGTTTGATCTTCGGTCCTTATTACTATTAGTATTATTATTATTATCATGTTTTTTTTTAATTTTTTAATCTATTTTTATTTCTATTTCTATTTCTATTTTATTTTTATTTTTATTTTTATTTTATTTTATTTTATTTATTAATTATTATTATTATTTGTTTAATTATTTTACTTTATTTTTATCTTTATTTCTATTTTCACCTTTTTTAGTTTATATTATTATTATCTTTATATCTATTATTGTTATTATTATTTTTAAATTAACTTTGTCATTTAGTTTTGGGCTTCATTTCTAGCCAACCCTAACCTGTTTGGGAATAATGATTTAGTAACTGTTGTTGTTGATTAATATTATAAGCAATAGTATTTTTGGCAGTAATACTCCTCTATGTTAATTGATTTTTTTAAATGTGATTTTAAAGGTGGAATTTAAAATTTGAAACTTTTGACATTCCGAATGTTCAAATTTTGAGAAAATATGGGAAAAGTTCAATGCTAAAAAACTTTGATTTTTAGGTTTGGAAGATTTAATTTTTAAAATAAGTAATTTCTAAAGCTTGAACTTTCAAAAATATAATTTTCACAATTCTTTTAAAAAACATTAAAATTTTGAAACTCCTAATTTGATAAACAAAATAGTTTTCAAAATTTTTGATTCCAAAAATCCAAATTTAGAAAACTTGAATTTTCAAGATCTAAAGTTTCAAAGGTTTGGATTTTTAAAAAGTTCTAACTTTAAATTTGTTTTGAAAATTTAGAAGTTCAAAAATTGATTTCGAAAATTTGACTTTAAGATAATTTTGTTGATGTTAATGATGATATAAATAAAAGAAATTATCATTCAACATTCGAAACTAAGAATAAGTAGGAACAAATTGTTTGAAGACCCACAAATTAATGGTTTTAATCAAAAGATAAAGAAAAAGCAAACAATAAAGTTTAGATATTGGTCTTGTCTTCATTAAGTATTTGCTTAACAAAGATAGTCACACTATTAAAATCTTGATCATCTCGATGGAGATTTCGGCATGGAACCCAATGAAATAGAATACGAAATTTTGGTGAAAATATCATTTTCATATATCGATTGAGATATTAGTATCTCAGGCGAGATCAAATTCTTATATCTTAATTGAAATGAAGTTTTTTATAGTGACCTGAATTTGGCGAGAAGTAAAATTGTATAATAAATAACAAAATATGAATTTATATAGGCCTAAGACTAGTCAAAATGAAGGTTGTCAACTTCAGTAGAAACAATGGTGTAATCGGACTCACCATCAAATGCATGCGACTCGAATATGGCTAGTTGCATGAGAAGCGAGCACATACTTTCGTGAATTGTGCGCAAACTTGTTCAACGAGGTCTAGGTGTGTGGAAAATCTCTAGAAAAAATTTGAGGGAAAATTGAATTTTATTTCGAGCAGGAAAGAAAATTCAAATTAGAAGTCAAAATTTTGTGGTTTACAAATGCTTCATTCCCTTTCATTTCATCATTTGAAACAAGGGAAAATTGCATAGAAAGGGAGAGAAAGGAGAACTCAGATCTAATATCATATAAGAGAAATAAATAAATATATCTTACTCAATCTCTTTTATCAATGATTGGACATTGTTCTTCTATTAGGCTTTGGTATGATAAATTTTGTTGGTGTTTGATTGATTTTGAAGTCGGGAGATGATTCAATTGGTTAGGAGTTGAATAGATTCAATTAGAAGGAGATTTAATGGTGATTTCTATGTTGTTTTGATTCGTTAGAGAACTAAACAAATTTGATTAGTGCAATTCAATTTGTAAAATTCAGCAATTTTACATGTTCAATTTGATTATGGATCATGATATGGTTAAAATCAAATAGAAACGCAATTGGACAAGATAATTCTCGAATGAAGTTTAGGATTCGAGATGCATCCATCTTTTCTGAGATCTCCTTTGATAGTAGATTGGATCTCTAAAATTTTGATGAAACTGAAATCCTAGATTTAAAATATGCCATTATACACACTCAGTTTTTTTATAACGAAACAAATGTATCTTTTTAATGAACATGATTACTCCTCTCCACTTGAAATGTTTTAAGTATAACACATTTTTCACTTAAAATGTTTGAAGTTATACAAGCTCGTTGTGTTTGTTGTATAACCAAAAATACATCTTTTTAATGAACATACCTACTCTTATCCACTTGAAATGTTTGAAGTATAACTCATTCGTTTTCTCATTTCATCTATTTTTTCCATAATTGTTATTTTTGAAGTTGTACAAGGATTTATCAAATTATGGTTCCATCTTTGCATGCAACATTCAGTATTATATGTGTGTGTGTTGAATATGGTTGTCTTGAGGTTTCATTGAGCAAATAGCTTTTTTTATATCTATTACTAACTGCCTCTATTCACTTCTCTCTCCACCTCATAGTAATGGACATTTCCAACTATTCATCATAACACACTAAGCCCTTTCTAGCTTTTATTAATTGTCTTAATTCATCAGGAATCTTTGATAATTCTCAACATAAGACAATGCCTATAAATTTGCTCCAAGGCTAAACATCTATCATTATGCATTTTCTCATTTAAGCCTATCAGCGAATACTTTTGGATGGAGAATATGCTATATCTGTATCCATAATTGTTTTCGGATATTGGATATATATATTCAAGGTATCAGACATATACTAGATTTTTGATTATCCACTAGTGATCGATAAACTCGGGAAATAGATAAGATTTAATGTTGAACTATTACAAGGTTAATTTTAAATAAATGCAAATGATAAGCTATACAGTAATAATAATAACGTTTTAAAGATTAATCCGTGCTTAGAATTTAATAAAATATTATATTTCTTAATCTTCCGTTTTAGTAGAACACACATAATATACGTTATTATTTTGATAGAATCTGATAAATATTTTTTGAATGCAAATACCATCATATTCACATTCATATCCATATTTTGGATATCACAATTATTTAATTTCAAATATAAATGCAATTAGCTTTTTGAATCTTTTGAATATTCATTGACATGCTTATTTCCACATGATTGGGGTCTACCGCTAAAGCTGGACAAAGGTTGGGTTGAGTCAAGTTGATCAAATTCTTTACCTAAACCATATATATATATATATATATACATACATATATATGGGTTATAAATAGTCCAACTCGTACTCAACCCCATATGAGGTTGGGTATGGGTTGCGCTGATGTATAGGTTGGGTAGGATTACAAAAACCTAATAAAAAAATAATTTAGTAAAAAAAATTAAAATAAAAAATTAAAATATTCTACTCTAAATTAGATTTTAGTTGTCATAATGGATTAAATAGAACTGACCGACAACACACATTTCATTACAAAATACATCGCATAGAATTGATTCACTACGTATTTAGTTAAGAGTTTCATTCCAAAATAAATTAAAATTCTTTTAGGATATTCCTTGAAATTCCAGAATTAATCTTATGAATTTTGACCGCTCTAATTTAATTTGGACTGACATTGAATGTGATTTTGTAAGTATATCTATTGTAGAATGGATATACTTTATTCTAGGTTATATTGAAAGTTTCTTAAGTGGGATCGAATTGGGTCAAAATAGGGTTAGGCTGAGTTAAAGTATCACACCCCACCCGTGTATAGCATGGGTTACAAATTGTAATCCCAAACAAGGTTGGGTTGACTAGGGTTTATGTGGGTTAGGTTGGTAGGTTGGGTCAAATTGAGTATGAATTGTGTGCACCCCTATCAGCCACATTAATTTTATTTTTCATATATTTTTATCTCGACACTTGTACCATATCTTTGATTAAATTTATTTTTTTAGGTCATTTTTAGTACCTTCTTCCCATGTTATTTTTGGTCTTGCTTTTTTTCCCGTGTAAGTGCTGTCTCCTCTTCTCATCAGTTTATCAATTGATTTTCTTTGAATGCGATCTTATACTTTTCCTAATTTTATTTTTTATGTTTATGTGGCACTTGTAGTCTCTCATTCTCCCATTTGTAACTATGTTTTCTCGTGGTTCTAATCATTCCCCAAACATCCTCATTTTTCCTACTTTGTTCTATTTTTTGCTTCTTTATTGAAGACCAATATGTCATCCATACAGTACAATTGGTGATCTGGCATAGTTTTACAATTGGATGTCAAGCTGACACTGTACTTTTATTTTTGTTAGCCACCATAGTTTTGGTATTTTGGTATGGAATGAATTAAATGTCTTGATGTTTTTATAATTTGTTGTGCATTAAGTATGGTTTGTTTCATTCTGATCAAGGTTTATGACATTTTTTGTTACTTTGACATGAGTTTATACATCTTTAAGGTTAATAAGCTTTCAATTTTAGAAAATTAAAGGTGAATTTTTAGTAGTACTTGCGAATTTTAGTTAATATGCCCTTCCATTATGGATGATTGTTGAATGAATGCCATGCATATTGTACTGGGTTACACTTTATGAGTGTGCATGCTTCAGAGTTCATACTACTAATAGGAAAATAATGGTACTAGATTTGATTCACTGTATGAGCTAGAATTCAAGATAACATGTGGGTTTATGAGATGCAAACCGCAAGTTTTCTTTTGTTTAAGCTTGTGTGCGGTGCACAATCGTTGTTGAATTTGCAATTGTCAGATGGTTTGCTGATCTTTTCTCATGGGTTGAATTCTATCATGAAATATAGAGTTTGTTTCGCGCCCACACCCCTTGCACACTCAATCATTCAGTCACTTGATACAAACCTACAATTAAGTTGGAAAATTTTCTGCCACGCATTTTTGAAAAAAAAATTGACATGATTTTTTCTGACTTTCCTATATATCTACATTTATTACTGAACAGGATTACAATGTGGTTGATTACGATGAAAAAATTCTGGATGGATTCTATGATATATATGGGTTTTCCGTTAATTCTACAAACCATAAAAAAATGCCATCATTTGTGGATCTTCAAACAAGCATTGGAGATCTAGGATATGAAGTCATTATAGTGAATCATGCAGTTGATCCTACGCTAGTTGAGTTGGAACAAATTGTTAAATGCATATCTTTGGATTTTAAAGAAGCTGATGTTGAGTTTTTGGTACAAAGAATATCAGAACTTGTTGCGCAACATATGGGTGGTTCTGTTGATGAATCCAATGACATGCTAGCGAAGTGGATAGAAAAAAGTACAGAGTTAAGAACCTCACAGCAAACAAGCCTGTTTCCTATTGGCTGTATTAATATAGGTCTATCGCGACATCGTTCTCTTCTGTTTAAGGTTTGCTTTCCTTCATTTGTCTATAATGGGATATTTTCACTTATGTTGCTTCTGTACCTGCTTTCAAAATTTATGGCTATAGCTATAAAGTTTTTGCAAAGCTATTTCATCTTTATGACCAAACATAATAATTAGGAGAATTTTCGATTGTTAATGGGATAGTGGTATTTTGTCGTGTTATAAGTATATAGGGTAATTGCATTAGTAAAGTATATTTAAGTATTTTGCATATGTTGCATTGGACCTATCAATGTAAAAGCATGGATAATTTTTTCAAGGCAAACCCAAAGAGAATACAATGATATAATCATGATTTTAAGTTTTATATTATAGAAAGGAATGTAGTGTTTTTGAATAGAATTAGGTTCTTAAATAAAATTTGACTGTATCATATAAAATAACAGTTAAGTATTTAGTTATTTTATGTGTATTACCCATGTTATGTATTAGTGCAATACATGTTAATTGTTCAGATATATCTATATTCTGATGTCATCTGCACATTTTCAGTGGTAAACTTCAGTATCTCCCTTCATACAACTAATTCCTAGGACATTTTGAATGTGAAAAGGTTGAAAAAATACACGAAAAGACACGACTATGTTTTTTAAATTACTTATCCGACCATTTGATTTGCTCATAAAAGGATAATTTGAAAATCTTGGCAAAAAATGCTTTAAAGTATGTTAATGCTTCCTGTTTGCATTAGTAGGAAAGGAGAAATAATGGTTGCTTAGCGTATACTATCAACTTTTTTTTTCCCAAAAAAATTGTATCATTATAGGTCTTTGTGATTTGATCTAGACCGTTGGTTTTACATTCAAATGCCTTCCCACTTTAGGGATTAATCGTTGAACTTTGTTTTTGCAGTTACTTCTGAATCATAAACTAATCCTGTATCCTGTTATAGATTCTTGCAGATAACGTCGGAATTCCTTGTAAGCTAGTAAAAGGGAGCCATTACACTGGTGTAGATGAAGATGCAGTTAACATAATAAAGTTTAGGGACGGAAGGTACCACTTACTTTTTGTGTTTAATTAAACCAGTTATTTTATACTTATTATTTCTATCTTCAGCATTGGAAATTATACTTTGTTAATGTGCTTCTATTGGACTGTGAAGGGGTTATGGAACATGTTAAATGGATGTAATATTAACTGGTTTAAATATTTTCAGGTAGGTAAAATTGAATATTTGAAAGTGCACATTTATGCTGATGATGTGCTCCATAATCAGACTTTATGCCATTATATTGCATCTTGTACTAGTTATAATATAACAATAATAATTAATATAATAACGTGTTAATCATTCCAGGGAATTTTTGGTCGATCTTATGTCTTCCCCTGGCATTCTTCTACCAGCAGATGCATACAACTCAAAGGATTCTCATGGAAAATTATATAATGGTGCAATGAACCAGAAATTACTTTCTTGGGAAGCAAGTATTTCAAACAATGGTTTATCAACATCTGGACAATTGAGTGATGAAACTGAGACCTCTACCGCCAATAAACCATTGAATCAGATGAATTATGATCCTGATCGAGCATTGCATGTGGATATTGGTAGCTGTTCTAGTGCAAATGAAATTCCAAGCACCAATCTAGCAGCGGATGGTAATAATGCTCAAAATGTTGCGGAACCTGATCTTTTTTCTGAGCTCAACCCATTTCAGACAGATGGAGTCGGAAAAAATTATGTACAGTTCAATCACACTGATAGCAAAAATATTGAATATAGTAGACGTCGGGAAAAGATTCCAATAAGTCCTGGAAAATTTCAACCGTTGCTTTTGAAAAATCGATATCCATGCAATTTGATTTCTAACACAAAAATCAACAATATGAATCCAAGCAAAAATATGTTAATGAATAAAGACAGTGATGCTCCTTCAAATAAACAGCCTATCACAATCCAATCACCAGAGACTTGTTTGCTGGAGAATATTCATAGAAATGGTTTACCACCACAATATAATACGACAAATGAATTGGTTGGTAATGACAATGATAAATATGATAGAAATAACGACATATTTTTTGGAACAAACATGCTCTTGGAAAACGTTTCATCTTCTGCATTGCAATCAAATCAGCGTAGGAATGATCCTATGTTTGATGATGTTTCTGAGTGTGAAATTCCATGGGAGCACCTAGTTATTGGCGAAAGGATTGGACTAGGTACTGTCTTGAAACCTGAACCCTTTAAATTTTAGTAGTTTGATTACTGCACAGGTCACTTAGGTTGTTTGCATCTATGTTACCACAATTCACACTTTAGCTATCGTATTCCGTTTTAGTACATGGGTTCCGAAACACAATACATCAACATTTCGAAACACTATGCACACATGATTTGGTACATTAGCTTTGACGTTTTGGAATGTTGAATTTAGCGTTCCGAAATGTTTAATTTGATGTTTCAAAATGTTGATTCCGATATTTCAAAACATTTATTTTGACGATTTTAAGTGTATTAGGTTAGTATGTAAGAAGTGATTGAAAATATAAAACATCAAGTAATAATTATTTCCTTCTGAAAATATAAACAAATAATGAAGAATGATTTCAAATCAATCTTGAGAAAACTAAAAGTCTAGTTTTCTACTTTATTTTAATTTTCAATTACCATAATAATGAAAAGTAACCTACATACATTTATGAATTCTCCACTTATACTCCTATATTTTCTCACTTTTTTCATATAACCAATTTTCAAATATTCCTTTTCCACATTTTTTTTCAAAAATAATTAGTACATTAAAACATGGTATTTCAAAAAGAAAAAAAAAACGTTGATGATAATAATAATATATTTGAAGAAGATAATGTTGTATCAATGTATATAAACTATTCCAAACGCAAGGTTCTAACACCAAGGAGGGTCATCGTCACTAATTAACAAAGGGAAAAAAACATAATGTTACTTTGTTATAATTTTCAACTATAGAAAAGAGTGTAAAAAATGGTAGCACTTATGGAACAATATTTGAACATTTCGCAATTTAGTCTAGTTTCAATTGATACAAGTTCTAATTTATAACTATGTGGAAATGAACGTTGATGTTAATGTTTATTTATATAGTGGTTTTACTTTGTGTTCATTCATTTGTAGTGGATGACAATATTATATAAAGTTGTATGTAAAGAGAGCATTTTCAAAAATGTTCCACGTTCCGCCTATAAGCGTATTCCGTTTCGGTTAATCGTTCTGGTTAAGTCTACGCTTAATGCATTGCTTTCCATAGTACATAACGTTTTCCGTTCCCGTTTTCGATCCACATACCAAATCGTTCTGCGTACAAGGCAACATAGGCTTGCATACATGGGTCAACTCCTAAAACTACCAAAGTAGAGAATGCCACGATTAAGGTATAGTATTGAAAGTACACATACATGCTCCAGTAAAGGACCTGTGAAGGTTTGACCATTTAGGTGGAATTAGAAATAATGGAAGGATATAAGCTTGTTTATGACTGTTTATGTTGCACGGCACTTTCAATGATGCTCTTTAGTTTTTGTGAACAGGTTCCTATGGGGAAGTGTATCATGCTGATTGGAATGGCACGGTAAGTGTATCATGCTGATTGGAATTGCATGGCACTTTTATAGGTTCCTTTTTCAATTTTTTGTGTCCGCCTATCCTTTGTTTTTCCTGAACTTCTAACTGCCATTTCAGTGTTTCATGAATTCAGGCCAGAATTTGTAGTTCACTGTGAGATTATATGATAGTTATGAAGTAATGTTCACAAGTGTTATGAATGTTAGTTGATATGTATTTTTTTAATTTGATGTCATCAGCTATATTTATTATTACTCATAATGGTAGACAGGTATGGCAGTGGCAACAAAAAATTAAGTGATGGCAATAGTGCTTTCCCTATATTAGAAGCTGCTTTGAAAGTTGCATCATATTATGAACACTATCTGTTTTAGTATCCATAACCTGAACACCCTTCATTTCAAGCTGCTTTGAAAGTTGCATCATATTCATGGTTTTAAATCTCCTATATATCGCCCGAGATCTCCTCCGAGATCTCCTTTTCACACTTAAACTAGACGAGACATCAAATCTCCTCCATATCTCCTCCGACACTCATCTCGTCCGAGATATTCAAATCTCACCCGAAATATGGATCAAAATCTCAATCCGAGATCTCACTCGAAATTATACATTTTTCTTATCTTGCATAATATTTTTTATTTTCATATTGATTCAAAAGAAACTACCCAATCCAATTATAATTTACCAACTTCTTGAACATATTCTTTACTTTTTACCTTAATGAGTCATAGCGAAAGGTTTCACTTTTTTATTATATTCAAATTAAAAGGATATTATTCAATCATTATCAAATCAATTAAGCTAATCAAGCTACTACTCTTCTAAAAATATTCCTTTTTCCATGCGAATCAAGTATGTTACCATTTTTATTTTTACTAAGAAAATTATAACCGTTAAATAAATTTTTGACACATCAATTTTAGACACATAAGTACATCCGAGATATTCCCGAGATGCATTATAAGGCCCGAGATGTCAATTCGAGATGCATACCCGATATGTACTCATCTCGTCCGAGATCTCTCCCGATACGAGATAACTTGTGTAAAAATTCGAAGACGAAACATGACCGAAATCCGATATTTAAAACCTTGATCATATTATGAACACCGTCTGTTTTAGTATCCATAACCTGAACATCCTTCATTTCAACATAACAGGAAGTAGCTGTCAAAAAGTTTCTAGACCAAGATTTTTATGGTGAGGCTTTGGACGAGTTTCGAAGTGAAGTACGTTTAAATTATCAGTTGATAGCTGTCTGTTCTTTTTCACTGCGTTTCAGTATATTTCTATGATGTCAAATTGTCATCATATGTTAAAGAAAGTTCATTTTTGCCTCAGGTAAGGATAATGCGCAGACTGCGCCATCCAAATATTGTTCAATTTCTGGGTGCTGTTACTCGTCCTCCCAACCTCTCAATTGTATCTGAGTTTCTCCCAAGGTACTTGTTTTCTTCATTTTTATTTATATAATATTTACTCTTAGTTCTTACTGATTTAAGCAGTCTTCTATTGTTAATAGTACCCCGTTTATGTTTGAAACAAGTATGGCCAAAACAAAAATGATAATTACCATGAGAATAAAATATCTCTGTGTTTCAAGTAATCTCTATGTTGAAATATGGATGATAAACTAACCCCTTGGTACATGCCTACGTCTTCTTTAGCATTAAAGCTATCATTTAAAAAGCAGTGGTAGATAAACCATGTGTGGAGTTTTCACTTTCATAGAACTACTTCGCAACCATATGTTGCTACCTATATGAAACTAGTTTGGAATCCTTGAGTTATTGTCTTTTTAAAAAATAACCCGGCCTCTCTGTGCTACTCATTTATGCTATCTAATGTTCAGAGGAAGCTTATACAAAATTCTTCACCGACCTAACTGCCAAATTGATGAGAAACGCAGGATTAAGATGGCACGTGATGTGGTAATTGTTCAAATATGCATCCCTTCTGTACATTTTTCTGGCAAAGTATTTTCGATATAACTGCTTTTTTTTGTAGGCTAAAGGCATGAACTGTTTGCACACAAGTATGCCAACAATTGTTCACCGGGATCTAAAGTCACCTAATCTGTTAGTTGACAAGAATTGGACTGTTAAGGTATATGACACTATCAATTCCTGTTATGTTTGAATAATTTATTCCAAATTTGAATTTTGAAGAAGTAAATAAGTTGTCTTAAAAGATCACTTAACAACTCAAATATTTTTACTCACCATAATTTTCATAGAAGATATATGCTGAAAATCTCATTTCACATATTAATAGATTATTCCCAGTTGGGAATCTAAGATTCTAAATACATACGAGTCTCAGCCTTAATACAAATTAATACTAATAGCTAAATTAATAAGTTATATCATCAAAGCCATGAATCTTCAAGAAACTCTTGAGCAACATCAATGTCAATATCCTCCGACGCTGTACTATCTCTGTCATCTGAAATTTAGAGTGTGCCTCAAAGGACAGCCACCCAAGAAGGATATACTGTTGTGTGCAAATATGAAATTTTAATTAGTGTAATATTCCCGTCTTAGCCTTATAATGTGCTGTCTAATTGTCATGTCTGAAGTTGAAGATTCGAATTATAGGGTGAAACACTGAAATGTCATGTGTAAAAGATGTCATAAAGAGAAGTATGAGGGCAGACATTTGGAATCTCATTTCACACTTAAACTTTTAAGCCCATGTGATATTTGAAAGGATATCCAATGATAAATAATAGTTCTAGTTTTAAATTTAAGTGCAAAATTGGAATCTAAAAATTCAACCATTGTGAGTGTGCTATGCTAAATAAATATGAAGGTAAGAATGGAATTTTGGGGTAAATGCATGGTTTTTGGTTTATCATAAATTTTATTTAAAATTATTTTATATATTATTTATTATTATTTTTATTAATATTACACTGTTACTTGTATTAAGGATTATTGGTTATTTTTAAATGTTTGTGTGTAATATTGATATGCTTATATGTGCAATTCTCATCTCATTCAAGCACATTTTGAAGGAAACATCCCAAAGAGCCTGTGAACGCCAATCACTTTACTTGTTCAAATGAGCATACCTTTTTAAAAATCCACCAACATGAATTAGCGGTAAAGTATGAGAATTGTTATACATTGCCTATTGTTATACCTTACAATGATTACATAAAATCAAACAAATTGTAAAACTTACAAATAAAAAAATCAACATTCCAAAGTTTTGAATAGGTTTGTTAACGGATATTGTCGGATGCGGATAGTGCTATATCTGCATCCGCATTCGAAATTATTTTCGGATATTGGATATTTACATTCGCGGATGCGGACAGATATAAGATATTATTCTATCCGTTGATAATTGATAAACCTAAAAACATAAATAGAAAATTTCGATTTAACATAATTTTTTTCAATCCCATTGATTATAAAAATACAAAAAATAAACAAATATGATGATAATGAATAGTTTTAGGTGGTCAGTATGCATTAAATACATATAAACTATTGGCTTATTAAAACAATAACTACATTATCATTCATTATACTAAAATACACATAGTATAAACTATAATATTGACAAAAATCAAATGGATAATTTTCGGATGTGGATGACTTCATATCTGCATCCATATTCGTTTTTTCGGATATCGCTTGTTTAACCGTTTTTCGAATACGAACGCTGACGGATTTTGGATTTCTCGGATGCCCATTGAGACTAACTTTTGAGCTCAATATTCCATCACTTTAGCCAAAGAATTGTTGTTGACGTGAGTTGGTATTTTGTTTACGGCGCAGTCAACTTCCATCACGTGCCCTTCAATCTTGAATTCTTTTTGGTCAGAGTTCCAGAGTCTAATCTTGTTTGATCCACATGATTCCCTAAAAACAATTATTTAAGAATGAAAATCCTTGAAATTGTATAACTATTCTTTTTTTATTTGGAAGAAAAGAGAAAATAATCTGAATGAAGATTTAAATATAAATCAATAAATTTGAGTTTAAGTTTTTAGAATATTCCAAACCCAAAAACAACTAGGGTTTTGACAGTACCTGCGAAGAACCTATGTACAATCTCTTTGAGAGATTTAGTCTGGTGCTCGAGCAAGATAATGAGCATGCCATTTGAGAAGGTGAAAATGATTTCTGAGACGAAATGTATGTTGGAAATGTGGGTAGTTGAAAGATGTCGATCAAAATGATAATATAGGAATAGGAATGACAAAAGTATATTTGAGTAAGTACATTATTATTTTTCGGTGGTAACTAATAGCATAAGCATTTTTGAAACTTCGTAAAAAGCTTCAGCCCGTATGTGTATGTTATGACACGTGCTTCGTACGTAATGATGGTACACACTTCACGCGTGATTTTTTTTCTTTTCAAATTGTATTATATTTAACCCGTTTGGAAAAATATGATTTGCATAAATATTTAGTCATTTTTGCGTTGAAATAATATGCAATTAGTTTTAACAGGAAATTATTGTCAAGAACAAAATTTCTCAGCATTTTAGCCTCAATGACAGATCTTCAGTATTTCAACCTGAATGACAACTTTTTTTAGGTATCAGTTTTTAGTTATTGATAGCAGTTTTTAGGTATCGGTTTGTAGTTATCGGTAACAGTTTTTAGATATCAGTTTTTAGTTCGGTAGCAGTTTTGAAAGAATGTTTGTCCTTATGAATAATTTTGGAAGAATGTTTGTCCTTATGAATAATTTTTAGGAAAATGTTTGTCTTTGTGGTTAAAATAGTGGGGTCGTGTCCTTGAGGCTAAAAATATACAAATTTTTGTCCTTTAAATTAATTCCCCCTTAGTTTTAATTGTTCTTTCTAAATTGCAGCATCTAATTTTTTGTTAGTTTGAATTTTCATTTTTATTGTTAATTAATAAAGAATGAATTTAATTTTTTATTAGTTTGGATTTTTATTTCTGTTATTAATTAATAAAGAACGACTTTGAAAAGAAAGTTTATTTATTAGGTCCTATTTTTAAGTGATATTGAGATGTTAATAAAATTTACAGATGAGCGTTTTGAATTGGTAAAGGAAACTTATCTGTTAGATCCTATTTTTAAATGATATTAATATTTAATAGTATTTATAAAGGGGCATTTTGGTAGTTCACGCTGACATCAAAAAAGTGTGACATCAAAGGTATTACAACTATTATTAAAGATATATAAATATAAAGAGCAAGGATCAGCTACATCTTATTCTTGCTACCCCTCCATTTCTCTTAATTTCAACCGCACATTCCGATTTAAATAACATAATGAGGTGACAAAAGATAACAAGTATATTATTTAAATTAAAATGTGTGTTGAAATCAGGAGAAAATATAGGTGCAACAGTAATGAGGTGTAGCCAATCCTTGCCCACAGAGCTAAATGAGTCTCTATTGTATTTTACTGTATAATATTGTTGAGGATTGCGATTTTACCTCACCCAGGCTGTAAATTCTGATTACACCAAACTAACTCAATTACTTTATTGTCAATAAGAAGCAAAGTACGACTAACTCTAGTGCAGACTCATATTGCGCACGCGCGCGCACGCACACATATATAGGGCGAGGATCGGCTACACCTTAATTTGGCTACACGTCATGTCCCTCTGATTTCCATCACAAGTCCTGATTTAAATAACAATACTTTCTATAGTGTAGTGGGAAGAGAGTTATTATTTAAATCGGAACTTTCATGGAAATCAGGGGGAGATTAGAGGTGTAGCCAAATTGAGGTGTAGCCGAATAGAGGATTAGAGGCAGTAAACAAAAGCTGTAGTATTTAATTATTATAAGAGGTGCGAGATGGTGTTTATAGGGGGTAGATGAGGAGATAGTGTAGAATCTGATTTGTTGCCATGCTAATATATTATTTCATTTAAATTATTCGTTCTAATTGACTTGTGTACTTCTTATATGAAATATCGTCTTATTTAAATTATTTATTTCTTTTATTTATCATTATATTATATATATATATATATATATATATATTCATTAATTTATTACTCAGTTACAGTTCTTGTTACTTATTCCGAAATTGGTCATCGTGGTAACTCATGTTATTATCATTCTCATGTAGTTTAGGTGTATTAGCAAATTGTGCATGCACAAGTTGACATTAAAAACTTAAACGACCTATTGGAATAACATGTGGGTTTTTTGGTTTCATTGGTGACACATTAGGTGTTTAGTTTAAAATATGCTCAATTTTGACTTTTTAAATTTGACAGGTTTGTGATTTTGGTCTTTCACGCTTGAAGCACAGTACATTTTTATCATCTAAATCCACCGCTGGAACTGTAAGAATTCAAGTTTGGTTGAAATTTTTGGCGCCATATATTAGTCAATATGATCCTTTCATGTATTTTTAGTGACCTATTATTTAATTATAAATTTTTACAGCCGG
The DNA here is from genome assembly GCA_030737815.1 of Allium fistulosum. Lineage (NCBI taxonomy): Eukaryota > Viridiplantae > Streptophyta > Magnoliopsida > Asparagales > Amaryllidaceae > Allium > Allium fistulosum. Next base: position 873,023,877 of record CM060905.1, on the reverse strand, counting down.
AATGGATGGCACCAGAGGTCCTGCGAAATGAAAAATCCAATGAGAAGTAAGCTTGATTTGATCCCAATTCAGAAAACATACCACTAGAATGCTAATGCTAGGTGCAGAAACACACATGTGTGATATGTCATCTATATCATTCATGTATATATTGTTTATATCATGTATTGTAAGAGAGTATCTGCAACTCGTCCAAAGTTTTGAATTGCAAGTTCTTATGTTATGCTTAATGAAGTTGATAAGGAGGATATTTTCTTCTTCTTAAGCTCATCTAAATGAACAATCCTTTTTCTTTGCAAGTGAAACAATCCAAAGTCACAAAATAACCCTCAGCATTAGATTTGTTTTCAAGTGCAAATGTATGTATGCTATACAGCTTTCCTCACCTTTTTTTTTTGTTTTTTTTCTTTTCTTTTAAGGACGTTAAAATACCTTTTCACCATAAAATCTTATTCCGGTTTCGAATTAGGTGCATTGAAGTTTTGACTAATTTTTACCATTGCATGCCCACCTATCACTCGCTGGTTGTAATTTCCAGATACAAAATCAAACCAAGATCATAAATCATTGCTAACGTTTTTTAAGTCAAACCAAAATTACTTTCTTTTTAACTAGCAATAATATGAATTAACCTATTATTTTACGGTACTGTCTAAACAAAAAATTTGATGATATATTACAGATGTGATGTGTATAGCTTTGGAGTCATATTATGGGAACTAGCAACACTAAAAATGCCGTGGAAGGGTATGAACCCAATGCAAGTGGTTGGAGCTGTCGGTTTCCAAAAACGACGTCTCGAAATTCCAAAAGAAGTCGATCCTTTGGTCGCACAAATTATTTGGGAATGCTGGCAAACGTAAGTTAAACCTAATTCAATAGAAATTTGGACACCACTTTAATCGGTTGCTCTGAATTTCCCCAGCATAAATGATATATTAAAGCATACACTTTATCAAAATTTGCAATTTTCAAGTAATATACATCAATTCTGAATAACGTATTCTCATTATGCAATACACACACACATGTTCATTTCTTTTATATGATAAACACATCTTCATCATACAATAGTAAGAATGGTGCTTAAAACACAATCGAAGTATGGACAATTTTTGTTCATTGGTTTGACGTTTTGTTATTACTTTGTAAACAGAGATCCAAACTTGCGGCCTTCTTTTGCACAACTTAATGTTGCTCTTAAATCCTTGAAGCGCCTTATCAATCCTGCATATCAAGAATCACAAAACACTTCGAGTTCTCAAGGTACCCAAATAGACCATGCAACTCAAGGGTCGTTCATGAGATGTGAATAATTAATATGGAGTTTTTTAAGCGGTAGATGCGAAGTTTGGGTAAACAGAGAAGAAAAAACAAATAAGACTCTGAATGTGTATAGCATTGTTAATAACATTGATAGGTAAGATATGTGTGCATGCTCATTGGAAACCGATGAGCAGTGTCTGAGTACATACTTAAAGGAGATGGTAGGGGTTCTGTGGGGTATTTAATTCAATGAAAGGTGTGAAATTTGTATGTGATTCTGTATTGTTGCAAGTCTATAATTATGTCAAGAAACAACTTGATTATAGTGATACTATCAAAGGCATTGGTTCAATCTCTCAGGTGTTTTTCATGTAATCTCTCTTTTATGTGCAAATTTCTCCATATTACTGCATTCTAGTATGCTTCTATTGAATTATGTATCTGATTAGTCATTTTGCTACTGAAGCAAAATTTGCATGATTTGAAGCATTGCATTTGGTCTTTAAATGCTACAACAATCGGTCCTAAAGAAGCAGGGAAGGACAGGTGTAAAATACAACCGAGGTAATCAGGGAGTTATTATTTTGTGATAGCGATTTTAGCTGTGGAATAGCCGACAACCGGGAATAGCCGGTTGAAGTAGCATTTTTGTTGAAATATTGGAAAATCTATTGGTAATGTTTTTTTTGGTAATAACTAAGAAATGATATGAATTATTCCGTTTTATTGATTGGATTTCAGTTTTTGTGATTTTTTAAATTGAAGCATTTTGTTAATGACAGTAAATAAATAAATTACTTTTGAGGGATAAATATACTGAAATTTTTTTAAGCTTGAGCAATTCTACTAATTTTAGTATGTAAAATTGATTTTAAAGGGTTTCAATGATTTTTATCATGCGTAGCTTTTATTTTCAAGATATTTACAATTAATTTATTTTTTTAAGAAATAAAATGAGCTATCAGATTTTTGAGTTGGTTTTTTTATCATCTTTTCTAATAGTTAACTCAAAATATATACTACAAAATTTTCGATTCAATTCCATTATCCTGCACAGTATGTATTCCGTTAACAGTATGTATTCCGTTAACAAACCAATGCAGTAGCATTTGATTTGAAAATATGTTTGTGTTTTATGTTTTTAACGTGTACTTTAAAAATACACAAAAGAGGAGAATGAAATGAAAAATAGTTTTAACATATAAATATAAGAATGACTTTACCATATTTTTTTGAAGTATCAAGAACTATCTTTTCGCATCTCCTTTCCATCTTTGTTGAAATGATTAGTATTTTCCAACTTTTCCTTCCCTCCAACACTATTTAATATGCATATTGAAAATATAAAATACAAAACTCGTTTTCAAGTCAAATATTATTTAAATTGTTATATATTATTGAAGACGCAAATGATTCAATGGTCCCTTTTTTTATATTCCCTTTTCCTTCTTATAATCCAAAAGCATTATTGACTGCAACAACAAAGTTTAATATGGAAGAACCACGATAATACTTAAAAAAAGAAGTACATGTACGTGCCAACATGTTGCTCATTGGTTGGCACTTCAGATTACGAGATTAAATGTCATGAGTTCAATTCTCGTGATCGATATTTGTTGGCATTAATGAACCATGTTAAAAAAATGTACATGTACGTTATGTATTTTATCAATGCAATTGTTATCCATGCTGTCAAACTGCATAAGTATTAGGCATAGTTAAGTAAACTGTGTATGCTATGAATTTAATCAATGCAATTGTTATTTTTAGATAATCCTTTATATAACTAAAAATTGAGCAAAGGAATTAACATTCTATTACCATGGTTCAATACATGGAAATAAAAGGACTATGCCCAATTTTTTTTTATTTAAAAAAAAGACTATATCGACCCCAAATTTCTTGCGGTACTCCGAAAGAATGGAGACATACTCAAAAATCAAAGCAGTATTACCAACAGTCATCATTAGCAGCGCATAGTCCAAATCCTGAACCAAGGTGACATTGGTTATTCAATACGTGTTATCGGATGAAAGAGTACTTTTGAAAGGTCATATTTGGTAATTAATTGTGGATATTATTAAAGCGTTGAGAAAAAACCGAGCTTTACACACCTTATTAACGTAGTGATGACAGAGAGAAACACGAGTACATGATAACATTATTTAAGAGTGCCAATAGAAAAATATTGAAGTTAGACTTTGACTAGATGATCTATAAACATTTGGCCTTCAATCCATTATTGGTTGACATCATTGTCTTAAAGAGTACTTTTGAAAGGTCATATTTGGTAATTAATTGTGGATATTGTTAAAGTGTTGAGAAAAAACCGAGCTTTACACATCTTATTAATGTAGTGATGACAGAGAGAAACACGAGTAAATGATAACATTATTTAAGAGTGCCAATAGAAATATATTGAAGTTGGACTTTGACTAGACGATCTATAAACATTTGACCTTCAATCCATTATTGTTTGACATCATTGTCTTAAAGAGTACTTTTGAAAGGTCATATTTGGTAATTAATTGTGGATATTGTTAAAGTGTTGAGAAAAAACCGAGCTTTACACATCTTATTAACGTAGTGATGACAGAGAAACACGAGTAAATGATAACATTATTTAAGAGTGCCAATAGAAATATATTGAAGTTGGACTTTGACTAGATGATCTATAAACATTTGACCTTCAATCCATTATTGTTTGACATCATTGTCTTAAAGAGTACTTTTGAAAGGTCATATTTGGTAATTAATTGTGGATATTGTTAAAGTGTTGAGAAAAAACCGAGCTTTACACATCTTATTAACGTAGTGATGACAGAGAGAAACACGAGTAAATGATAACATTATTTAAGAGTGCCAATAGAAATATATTGAAGTTGGACTTTGACTAGATGATCTATAAACATTTGACTTTCAATCCATTATTGTTTGACATCATTGTCTGACACAAACTTTAATGCTTAAATTGTTTGACCTCAATAGGGAGAGCCACATTTGTAAGTCTAAGAACCGTATTTTCGATAATTAACGAAGTGGATTGAGCATAAATTATATGATTAACACAAGTAGTATTAGTAGTATAAGTGCAATTTTAAATAGACCTAGGGAAAATAACATACAACAATTGTAGTATTAAAATAAATATTACATAAGAATAAATAATAAATTTAAAAGAATTGCGTTTATTATTATTAAATTTGAATGTGAGCGGTAATGCTGCCGTCATGTTAATTTGATTGTTATGTGTCGTTTGATGTACCAATATTTTTACGATCAAAAGGCTATATTTATCTCAAGACAACTTTCTATTCTTCATCTATCTTTTAAAAAAAAGAAGAACTAAAGACAATTAAATTATGGTGTACAATTAAGTTGGACTTTACAGAAGTGCTACTGAGATAAACAAGATATTACTTGAAGATTCAACCCAAAATGGTTGAAGATATATTCAAGAACGTACCCAAGACATACTTGAAGAATTATTTAAATAAACGCTCAGATTCTATGCAAACCACTTAATAACAGCAGGAAAAATAATATGACAAGACAGTCGAAATTGACCGGTATCTCGATTGAAATACGAGTTCAAGAGCACAAGGTTAATGCTCGAAAATAGCATGTCAACGTAGTTGAAGATAATTTGATATGGTGATTAAAATGAAGAAAGCATAGTGCTCGAAACAAGGACAATTAGAGCATAACGCTTCGGACAAGGCCTGGAGCTTGAAATTTGAACCTCGACCCAGTCAAATTCGACCACCTATTAAATTTTCAACCAGATCAAAACTCCATCCAAACTCATTCAAACATGTAGAAATTTAAGAGGAAGTCGAGTCTAATAAATGACTGAACACTGATGGCTTATTTTCATCGGAATTCCAATTCAAAATCCCTTTAAGTACCAAAACAAAAGAAGAGAAGGGAATCCTCATTATATTTTAAATTCTCATTGTAACTACTGGCTAAAAGATTGGTCAACACCTCCAATCAGATGAAAAAAATTAAACAAGTAAAATTTAAAAGATAGGGAAGAAAGAACACAACACAAGAAACTTGTATCAACGTCCACTATCAATTTTATTTCTATTAAGATCCACAACTACCTTTAAATTACGATTGATTTTAGATCTAGCAAAGCATGATTTCAAATTTGGAAGTAGCTCCGCATAGAATCTAAGTGATGATCAAAGAGTCTAAAATCTCCAAAGAGTCAAAATTCATTTTATAGTTGATGAAGGTTATTTAATTATAGTCGAATTCGAGCAAGAAAATCACTAGATCTGGTGTAAACGAGCAAATATCTTTAGATTTGAAATTGCAACACAAAGAAAAGGTCAAATCACACAAAATACAGCAATCAATATGGTTCAGTACCAATTGATATGGATCAGTACCAATCCACACCTTTGAATTTTCTTCGTATATTTGCTTTTAACTGAAGTCTTCAACTCTTGAATACATAAAAGGTGGACTCAATATGATTCATTACCGATAAATATGGATCGACTCCAACCCACATTACATCATAGCATTCATCTTTTTCCAGCTTCAAGTCTGAATAACTGGACTTTCAAGTACTCCATATGGTTACGAACTGACCCTATGGTTCGGTACCAGTCCATGCTAATAATTGCACTTGTCTTCTTTCTTCCTCAAGCTTTGATCTTCACAAGAGCAAGGTGGGCTCCTTAGCTGCATGGGATCGTTCGATATCGATCCATATGGATCGATACAAACCGATATGACTTGTATATTTCTTAGCCTATTTTCTTGAGTTCTTCCATCTCAATACTCTTCAAGCTTCGAGATTCATTTCTTTATCGTTTCGTAGTCCATATCTAACTAAATGTCATTTGGTTCAAATATCGGATGACACCTGCGTCCAAAGTATGCTCATGTGATAACAAAGCATGCTTTGGATCAAGACAATAAATCAAATCTAGATTTACAAAGACGCTTCTATTATCTGAACTGTTTTCGTGAAATATTTGTTAGCCGCTATGCACAGGATCGAAGATGACCAATAGTAATAAAAAATGTAAATGTAGCGGAAATAGTAAAGTAGATCACACAGTCGATTTTATACTGGTTCGGACCTCCCGTCCTACGTCCAGTCCCGCAACTCACCTTCGGTATTTCACTACTAACACTCTCACTTCACCCGAAGGAACATGTTAACATACTCTATCCGAACAACCGAACATAACTTTAACAACAATTACAAGTAGTGTAACAAATGTTACTTTCTGACATAGCGTATCTTGATATACAAAATGTCATTTTGATGTATAATAACTCTTATAACCAAACTAAATGATATTGAGCGGAGGTGTAAAGGCTAAGGAGTTTATTCGACTAGAATATAGGATGTGGAGATGAAGCACACTAGTCGAAATCTCAGAATCACATGAATTTCTTGGAATTCGAAGTATCGCTTATGAATTGAGAGTTTGAGCTTAGATTTCAATGCATAGAGTTATGTCTCAATGTGTAGTGATTCAGGAATGGTTACAGAATTATAGTTGTTGTAGGCATGCCAATGTAGGGGTGCAACTTTCCAAATTCGCCATTGCTGAAGAGAAGCGACTGTAGGAGCGAAAAGATTAACTTCTGGAGCAAAGAGACACGAAGGCACCAATTCAAAAAATAGCCGTTTTTGTACTAGCTCAGCCGACCGAGAACCAAATTTAGTCGACTAAAAGCGGCCAATTTTGGTCCAGAACTTCGGGATTGATTCAATAGGCTGTTTTTGATAAGTTGGTCAACTTAAGCTAATTCAGTCGACTGAGCCAGGGTTTCAGTCGACTGAATAAGCATAATTTCCAAAAGCTTACTTAGTTCAGTAGTAAAAGCATGTGCTTATCTCTCATCCCACCCGTGTTCGAGTCCTAGCTTTGCATATTTTTAGCCAATTTATTTTTCATCTTTTCCATCATCGTTTTGACCTGAAATAACTTAATAAACATATTAGCAGCTGTGTGGTTGTTATCATCAAAACACCATATATATGGTTCTTTCATTCTCCCCCTTTGTAATGACTCGCTTTTCCGCACAGTTCAAGCTGTCAGTAAACCACACATGTCCAACCCAAATCGAACGGAAAAACGGATAGTTAAGGGAAAGAAAGAAGAAAGAAGAAGAGAAGAAGAAAGAAACTAAACAACACAGAATCTCACAGCGGAACGAATAATCTATAATATACAACGAATCTTTACACAAAAGTCAAACTGTAATATATGTATATACAAACATAAATCAGAGTATACTAACCTATTTCAGCCTGGACAGTTATACAACCTGTCCACACAATTTGCTGATAAATACCACAATGAACATAGTGGAAAAACAACCATTTATGTGAATACATCTCTGGGTCTCCAGCTCGTCTTCTGAAGCTCCAAAGCATCCAAACTAATCTATAATATGCTCAGTCTGACCCGAGCATTATAATAAAATAACACCCGAGTCGATCTAGAAAACCAACATGCGAAAAACACACTAATTGGATTTCTACACTTATAAGAAACCTTTTGAAAATAAAGGTATCTCGTAAGACCATGCCGCACATAAACACGGATAGGTTTTTACCTTACGATAACTGAAACATTTCATATGAAATCCTATGATATTATAATAGTGTCTAATATACAAGTACTTATTAATCATAATCGAAATTGTTACATTAATTAAATTCCAGCATACTAGGTTCTACAATCAAAACCGAAGGCTCGTAGTGGATAATGGATTCCAACTATGGAACGGTAAGGATCTACCCACCGAATCCGTACACCTCTAGATAAAATGTACGGGAGGCTACAACACGTTGCACCTCTGCCACTCAGGACCGACACTACCCCCTTCTCGAGTAGCACCAAATATGATCACCCCATGGTTGCAATGAACAACCACACAATGGGATCCAGAAGCATACATGAATATCGCTCTAGACTTGGGATGATCATACCCTACTTGGGTGCGACCCACTTAGCCCTGCCGGTTGTCCCTACTTTATTCATTCCTAGGTGTGAGGCTCGAAGAGGCCACACTCTTACCATTTCCTCCTAGCAAACCATCTTGGAATGCTAATATTTGCCTTCAGGCAACCAATGCAATACTAGCATTCATCCATACAAGATCGTTCTGGGATTGAACGAAACACTTGAGAATTCTGTCTCCAAATTCCATCATCTTCAAGATGTCTCCACTTCGAAATGCTTAAGTTGGATTGAAGTGGTTTTCGGATAACATATCCGATCCCGGTCTCTTCGAAACAACATTCGATAATTTCTGGTAAACTCAACCCCGGTTCTTTAGGAAATAAACAATCAAATATAAGATCGGAGATCACCTCCTAACCGTTAGTGGACGGATTTCCTTATCATTGTCCTAAAAGAATGAAACGAGATTTATACGCACAGTACAACATCATCGAAGATGACTGTGCCATATAACTCACGTGTTTCTCCTAGATATTTCCAAAGTTACATTTGGTTCCATATTTGATAGCCAGTTATTTAACTATCAATAACACACATCCAAATTAGGATTTATTTCTAAAGGAAAACCAACATTGGTTAAGCACATAAGCAACCACTAGCCTCCTTAATTAATCTTTCATTAATTATATCACTTTGTAAATTTCTTGTAATAAAATACTTTTACAATGGTACATCCACCATTCCCTTTATTTTCAATACTAGAAAATATTCATATACTTATCTCAACGGTATAAGTATATTCACACACATTACACTTCACCCTCTTATAAAATGCACTCATATACTTATCTCTACGGTCTAAGTATACCTACAAATTTGATAAAGATTTCTTTTTATTCGATACTAAATCATTTATAAACTCCTTATAATTCTCTAAAATCATTTATAAACCATTTTATAAATCTCGAAAATCATTTATAATCCCTTTTATAAACTTCAATCACTTGTAAATTCTTTTTGTAGATTTGTAAAACCATTTATAAATCCTTTATAAATCCATAAAACCATTATAAAACTCCTTTTAATAAATCTATAAACCCATTTCTCAAACTCATTTATAAATATCCAACCATTTATAAAACTCTTGCACCTTGTAAATAATCTTCCCTTAAGTCTTAAAACCATTTTGTAAACTTCCTTTATAAAATCCGAGTCCATTTATAAACTCTATTTATACCTCTTGGAGACATTTGTAAATAATTTAAAATCGTTTACTTTAAAACACCATTATATATTAATAACTATTAACAATAAACATTATAATTAAATGAAAATTATTAATTTTAGAACATCTTAAAAATAATAATTAATGTTTTCAAATTATTATCAAATAACAAAAATAATTAATATTTACCATAATAATAATTTATTTTTCCAAAACCTTATTAATAAATCATTATTATTAATTTCAAACCATAATTATTCTTAAAATAATTAACCTTTCAAAATATTAACATTTTGACAAATATTTAAAACAATATTAACTATAATCAAATAACTTTACAACAACACTAATACGATTTAATAACTTTAAGGTAATATTAATGTAATTAAATAGCTTTAAAGACAATATTTTTCCGAAACCTAATCAGATTTAAAATCATTTCTTATCCCAAAAACCAATTCCAACTCAAATGAAAATTTATAGCATTTCAAAATACCAATTTAAGGCCAATAGCCACCAAATGCTCAACCAATATTGATATTGATTTTCTATCACTACGGGTTTTCAGTTTTTAACATATAACGCTGTCATAACCCATATTTCAAGAAATTAGGTTTACTATCCAATAATTCATATAACTGGAATATTACTGAAGCTAATTCAACAATAGCGGGGAATCCCGTTGGATCCCTCCAACCTGTCCCTCTACATCACAACTCATATATATTTGCACATATATATGCAATTAGAATTAACGGTGGTGAGGAATCCTATTGGATTCCTCCAACCTGTTTTCTCCTGCATCACAAACGTTATATAATCATAAATATAAATCAACCACTTCGAGGCGGAATTCGTATACAAAGGGTCATCCGCTATTACACGGGAATGTAATAGGGTCTCATCCATTCCAAGGGCGGGAATATATCCAAACCAATTAATAAATATTGTAATTCATCCAAACAATCATTTAAATTTTTTTACCAACTATATATCATACTAGTTAATCAAAAAGGTGAGTTTAACTCATCAAAATTTTCTGTAGCCGCCGAGGCGTTCCAGTTTGGAACTAAAATCGAACAACGTCCGATTTTAGCCCAAATTTCAACTGTCTCCAAATTTGACCAAACCAGCTCCATCAAGTAGCTTTCGTCATTACGAACGCAATGCAAAAACTCACGTCTCGGTTGGAGTTCGTATGCACTAGATACAAATACTATAAGCTTGTGAATTTTAAATAACTTAATTAATTTACTAATTTCAACATTATCCTCTAATTACAATATACTCCTTCCTCCCACTTACGTTCAAACTTCCATGGTCACGTGCGCGCAATGTTTAAATCGATGTCACTGCCCTTCTGCTCCACCGCCGCCGACCGTACTTCACCAGAGGGAGGACCTATCCATGCTGACCCCAACCCCACGCGACCCACCCCCATCGACGACCCAGCTCACCTCTAAACCCATAAAACGTGACCATGTTTTCTCAAAAATGCCGCTACCACACTCGATTTCGTGCCTCCAAACTCGGTCCATGCCTAGCCCTTGCCAACCCCTACAACTTCCCTTCAGGTCCCATCGCCAATCGAGCCACCGATTCGCTGTAATCGATGAAAAACAAAGACGCCGTTCATTTGAGATTCGCCGCCACCACGCCACGCTATAGCCCAATCTAACCTTCCATTCGCTTCGCCTCGATGTTGGAAACAACTTTCTAGTTGAGGCCATTACCTAAAAACGCCTATAGTGGCTCGGATGATCATGTGCTGCTATATATGGCCAAGTTTTGGTTTGAAAATTTTAAAAATAGAGAATGTTTTTCTCTGTTCCAACTTGACATATATAAGTGGGAAAGGTATGGCCAAACATGGAGGAGGCATGGTTGAGGAATGGGTAGACATGGTTAGAGTATGGGAAGTGTGTGTGTGTATATAAATTTTATATTAAAAAATATCCAACTATAAAACGTTCGAAAATCTCGAATTCCAAACGAGATGTGCGACCAGGCATTCTATATGTAATACCTCTATTTCAAACACAATGGAACTTGTTTCGAGGCCTAATTCGATTATATGCAGAAGATAGCTTTTAGACCCAATCATATTTTATTTAATTTCTGAAATTAATTTATAAGCGTTTCGATCTTGCATGACCAAACGATACGTCCGATTGCCACAAAAATCGTCGGGCATAAAATAACTCACTATTACGGATCCAATGACACTGGTTTCGTCGAAATCCGAGACAGTGCCCTAGAAGGCTATTTTTACTTGTTAATTAAACAAATTATTTTAAAAACCAAATTAATCACTTTTAAATTTATATTAAAAGTTTTACTATCTTCATTCTTATTAAATAGAATTTAAGCAAGCTTTGAAATCACTTTTATCCAAATTAAAATCCTAGATCTAATTATTTAAACAATTTCAATTATTGAATTCAATCAATTTAATTATCAAATAAATTGCTATATTTTAAATTCAAGTTATTTATCTTTTAAAATAACTTTCACTACGACAAAAATACCCTATTACAACGCCCTTTTTACAATGGACACTGGCTGCCCGTTGTAATAGAAGGCTATTACAATGGTCCATTCAGGTCCGTTGTAATAGATGCCCTATACAATGCCCTTTTTACAACGGACAATGACTGCCCGTTGTAATAGAAGGCTATTACAACGGTCCATTCATGCCCGTTGTAATAGATGTCAATTTTACAACGTTCATAAAATGCCCGTTGTAATAGATGTCAATTTTACAACAGTCACAAAATGCCCGTTGTAAGAGGTGCCAATTTTACAACGCTCATAACGCCCGTTGTAATAGGTGCCAATTTTACAACGGGCTAAAAATTCTCGTTGTAATAGGTGCCAATTTTACAACGGTCATAAAATGCCCGTTTTAACCGATGCCAATTTTACAACGATCATAAAATGCCCGTTGTAATAAATGTCTGTTGCCACTTTTCGACAATCAATAATTAATAATTACAATGCTTTCTTAAAATTAAAATTTAATATTTATTAATATTTAATAATTAATCATTAATAATATTATATTAATCATATGTTACTAACTACTAATTATAATATTATATTACTAATTACTAATCATTAATAATATTATATTACTAATTACTAATCATTAATTAATATTATATCAGTATTCCAACAGGCTTAATTTTACTTTCCAGTTATTAGTAAGTAATATCGAGTAATTAATATTAAATATCTAATAATTTATAATTAATAATAAATATTAATAACCCATGATTAATAATTACTATTAAAAATTAAAAATTAATATTAAAAATTAAAAATTAATAATATATACATATTAATTATTAACAGTTAATAATTGACATTAAATTATAATTAATAAATATGAAATAAAATTTAATAATTAATTTTTACTAATTAATAATTACGATTAAATAATTAATTTTCACGATCATTATCTTATAGATCATCATTATCTTTGAATATTTTAGACGTCGTAGGAGTATTTAATTAGTATTCGAGCAGACTTAATTTAACTTTCCATTAATAATTAAGAAATCATAATATTAACATTAATAATTAAGAAGTAATGATTAATATTAATAATTAAGAAGTAATATTTAATATTTAACAATTACAATGTTTTTCAGGTATAATAATAATAATAATTAATATATATTTTACCGTTAATATTTAATAATTAATTATTAATAATATTAATATTAAAAATAATAATTAATAAATAGTAATTAGTTTTTAATAATTACTAACTTTACGGAAATAATATTTAATAATTAAGAAATAATATTTATTATTTAGTATTTGATGTTTAATAATTAAATTAATAATCATATTAAATATTTTAGAAAATTTAAATATTTTAAAATTTTCAAATAAAAAATTAAAATTTTCATGAAATCTAGAAATAAAATTTGAAATTGTAAATTAAAAATTTACAACAATGTTTGTAGTTCCTTTCCTTGTTTGTAATCTAAGGTTAATGGTTAACAAACGTCCCCGCCCTCTTTTCTGGAAATATTTCATTTCCCGCTTATATCATTTTTCCCGCTTCATCTTCTTATCAATAAAGTAACAACAATCCCACATCGCCAAATCAACCCTATCATCATCCATGAAAGCACTAACCTTCACTTCTGTCTGCTGCATCAACAACCCTCGCTCATCTTCCCATTTCCCGAACTTCAAATCACGTAATAACGACAACACACCCTCATTCTCCATCCCCGTCCAATCTCAGCCGTCCGTTCGCCGCCCCGATGTCGATCGTTGGTCCAACCTAGCCTCCACGTCAGCACCTTCGTACAGCAATGGCAGAACTAGTAGGTTAGCTAGGAAGAACATGGATAGTAGCCATTGTAGTAACTACAACAATGAATGGGAAATGTTTCTCGATTTTGTACCATTAAGAATGAGAAGAGAGCTGGTTAACCATGGCGAGATTGGAGAGTTAATCGAAGTTGTTATGGATTTAGGAAGGAAACCGATCGTCCGGTTTCCTTCTGGTGATTTTGTTATTTCGGAGCAGGTGATTTGTATGGATGATTTGAAGCATGCGATATCCAAGGTACGATATGGTAATTTGTAAAAATAAACTGTTGAGAGCTTGTCTTGAACAATTATTTCCAGTCCAATAATATTAATTTGTAACTTTAGCATATTAATGCCAGTTACAACTTGTACCAAATGTTATAGGTAGAAAAGAAAAATAAAAAGAAAAGAAAAGGAAAAAAAGGCTTTCTCACGTTACACAAGAGCTAAGTTGAAGTTATGGGTGATTTATGTTGTGTCGATGTTGTGGATTTTATTTACAGCATGTTATGATGATTGCATATGTAGTTCGCGAGTTACATCATATTATTTACAACATATTTACCACAATAACCGGTCTTCTAGATGATGTAGTTCGCGAGTACAAAGCTCGTTATGGGAAGAAATCCTCTACTGGTAAGAGCTTGAATTCCCCTTTGTCTATTAACAGCAATGCTCTTGATAATTATGGAAATAACTGCTTCTACGAGGATGAATTTGAAACGGTTTCTCCTTTTGATGGATATAATGCATTTGTATTCTATGAGTTCTCTCCTCCGCTTAGTGGCAGTTTCGGTAATCTCTCATCATTTTCTTATTTGTTAGAAAATCAACGTCCTTCAAAGTTTCTATAAGTTTCATGCATCATTTTCATTTATGTTAAAAGTTAAGCTTACATACATGTTGAAACACCAATTAGTGGTTCTTGGAAGCTATTGTCTTTGCTGGATTTTATTTACAGCATATTATGATGATTGCAGATTTAGGCAGGATTTCAAAGTGCAAATTTATTTTGATTATACTCTGTATATATTTACAGAAAAAATCATTACAATTGCTTAGTGTCATACGATGAAAACTGATAGAAATAATAAGTAGTGTGGACAGTAGTTTTATACTACCCTGCTTTAATTCTGTGCTCTAGCACACTTGATGTTGTGAGCGCTGTTTGGTTGCTGCATGGGTTCTTCTTTGCGCTCAATTTCTATTTTTTTGTTCCTTTGTTTGATACATACACTGTTCGACACATGCGTTGTTCACTTCATTTTGACTACTACTGGTTTAGAAATGTCATATTCTTGTTTCTTCTCTATATGTGTTTTATATTGTGTTTACATTAACTAACGAAACCACAATCAAATTGGTTGCTTAGTTCCTTTTATTCTTTGCTCTTTCTTTAATTTAGTGCAAGGATGATGTAGTTCTAGTTAATAATCATTAGTGATATTTGATAATATATCTTTTGCAAAGATAATGAAATGATAGTGATTTGTGATATGGTTTGCTACTTGTGATATGAATTAATATGCTACTTGTTTAACTTAATTTGATTTCTTACTATCTTCATATATTGGTTTCTTACTACGCTCATATAAGTTTGATTATAATATTCTATGTATGTTTTGATGATTTTTTAGCATTTTCTTTGTTTAATATTTTTTGTTTTTCTTTCTTAAATTTCTTTTATGTATCAGGTTGAAAAATCAAGAGAAGATGAGCTGTTCTTTGATATGAAAATGATGGTACTGTTTGATAGAGCATGGTAGGATAGAAAAAAGTGGAGCAAATTCTTCCAAGGAGCAGAGCTTGAATGCTATATGATAACGCCCGCTTTTGGCAATAGATGTATCATTGAACTTTTCCCATTCCAGATATAATCATTTATGATCGATCAGCATTATTAATGTATGGACAATCCTTTGTTCTTCCACAAAACTATTTAAGTACCTCAAATTGGTTTGTTTGATAGATTAGTTTTGTAGAGAACAATAATGTAATGTTTGATTTTCATATAGTGTATTGTTTATGCTTATCTACTGTTTTCTTCACTTACAAAATGTGTTTAGAATTTTATTTTTAATTTTGCATCTTTTTTAACAACGGGTAAAAATAGTTGTAGTAGATTTCACCATAACATGCAATATCATGTATTACAACGGGCTATGCCAGTTGTATTATAGTCTATTACAATGGGCTATGCCACTTTTATTATAGGCTATTACGACGGTCAGAACCCGTTGCAAGTTTCAACAGTTTACAACGGTCTTTAATTGTTGTCATAGAGTCTATTGCAAGGGCCGATGACCGTTGTAAAAAGGTGTATTACAACGGCCTTTTACAACGTTTATTGCCCGTTGTAAAATACGGTCGACCTATTACAACGAGGCCTAATACAACGGGCACATGCTCGTTGCGAAATCCATATTACAACGGGCATTGCCCGTTGTAAAAGGGCTGTTTTGTTGTAGTGTTTTCAATATTTAAATCAATTAAATACTCCCAATATCAATTTACTAAAATTCTAGGTCGTTACACCCTTTTTGATGATGACAACTACACAACTTTATAATATAAAATAATAGCTCCCCCTAAATATATGTTATATATAATAAATTTGTTTCCCTCAACTTTATATAAATGCCAATATAAATTATGTAAAGCACAAGTTCTTCTCCCCCTTTATCATCAACAAAAAGGAATAAATGCATAAGCATATTATATTTTAGAAACTCCCTCTAAATAATATATTTATCTTAAGAAATGGTTCTATGCGTTTCCCTTTAAACGTGTACAATTTTTCTCCCCATTTATAAAAAGAGATAGGAAGTATCATAGACAAGTTAAATAATTGAACATTAATGCAAGGTGATGAGTACCTAATATATATGTCAAATGTAAGCAAAATGATACCCATTTTAATGAAAAAAATATAAGGTTTATGACTAAGAAATCATATCCAGTTGGATGTGGTTGATCCCTTAAAAATATAATTTTCATTATTAATTACAATGTCATAATAATTGCTAATGTATGATTGCCTATCATGTTCAGTTAGATTAGCAGGAACCCATATATCAATATTAATTGTCGTTGGTTTAATATTCAAAGAATCTTTTCTGTTTCTAAGCATAATACTATCATGACATGGATTGGTTTTAGAACTATCTCTACTTTTAGCACTAGCATTAAAATGTGTATACCGGAATGATAATCTAGTATTTTTTCTACAATTACCTTGTTTATAGTCTAAACTAGTTCTATTATTGTGAGCTTTGCTATTAGTAGTTAAGGAAGATAAACCATCTTTTTCTCTATTAAAATTTGTGATTTTCTCATTTAATTTATCAAAAACAGCTTTGGAATCACAAATTTCTTTTTGCAACATAATATTACTATCTTTTAAAAATTCACATTCTTTAATTAATTCTTGATTCTTATCACTGAAAGCCTTATTCTCTTTTTCAAGAGACAAAAGTTTAGAATTAGAATCATTTAAAGAATTTTCCAAAAATATATTTTATTTTGCAAAACTTCGATTTCCTTTAAAAGATCAGTATTTTTATCGTTTAAGCGCTCATTATCTTTTAATAGAAAATATTTTTTTAAAATAAGTTCTTCCAATGTATTTTCAAAAATTTCAGTTTGTTTTACTAAAAACTTATTTTCTTCCATTAATATACTAATTTTACGCTCATAATCATCTAATTTAGCTAAAGCAATAGAATTGACCTTTTCTGATGCTTTAAAATCTTTTAATAACTTCTCATGTGTTTGTAAAAGATCACTATATATAGAATTTAAGCGTACCGATTTTGATTTGAGATTAGTCACATAGCACATGTACCTTGATTATATAAATTGTTGCTTGCTTCCAGAAATTTGATTTTTCTCGACTGTCTTTGAGCTCTGACTTGATCTTCACTTTATGGCCATTATTCTATGATGTTGTGACTATCGATAGAATTCCAGGCTCTGATACCACTTGTTAGTTGCTATGCACAGGATCGAAGATGACCAATAGTAATAAACAATGTAAATGCAGCGAAATAGTAAAGTTGATCACACAGTCGATTTTATACTGGTTTAGACCTCCCGTCCTACGTCCAGTCCCAAAGCTCCCTTTCGGGATTTCACTATTAACACTCTCACTTCACCTAAAGGAATAGGTTTACAGACTCTCCCTGAACAACCAAACAGGACTTCAACAACAATTACAAGTAGTATAACAAATGTTACTTTCTTACACAGTGTATCTTGATATACAAAATATCACTTTGATGTACAATAACTCCTATAACCAAACTAAATGATATTGAGTGGAGGTGTAGACGCTATGGAGTTTATTCGACTAGAATATGGGATGTGGAGATGAAGCACACCGGTCGAAATCTCCGAATCACATGAATTTCTTGGAATTCGGATTATTTCTTAGGAATTGAGAGTTGAGGCCTAGATTTCAATGCATAGAGTTATGTCTCAATGTGTAGTGATTCGGGAATGATTAAGGGATTGTATAGTTGTTGTAGGGATGCCAATGTAGGGGGCAACCTTCCAAATTCACCATTGATGAAGAGAAGTGACTGCAGGAGCGAAGAGATGCAACTTCTGGAGCGAAGAGACACGAAGACACCAATTCAAAAAAATAGCCATTTTTGTACTAGCTCAGTCGACCGAGGACCAAATTCAGTCGATTGAAAGTGACCAATTTTGGTCCAGAACTTTAGGCTTGATTCAGTATTTTTGATAAGTTGGTCAACTTAGGCTAGTTCAGTCGACTGTGCAAGGGTTTCAGTCGACTGAATAAGCATAATTTCCAAAAGTTTGCTTAGTTTAGTAGTAAAGGTATGTGCCTATCTCTCAACCCACCCAGGTTCGAGTCCCAGCTTTGCATATTTTTAACCAATTTATTTTCCATCTTTTCTATCATCGTTTTGACCTGAAATAACTTAATTAACATATTAGAGCATTGTTATATAGTTTTTATCATTAAAACACCATATATATGGTTCTTTCAGTGTTGCATCTTCTCTGAGAATATCGTTATGTCATTTCAAACAGCTATTGATTGCATCTCTTCCGTAGATATAAATGTTGAAGTCTTCCATTTGAATTTTCCACTCATCATTAAGAGTTTTTGAAAGTCATTCCAATCTTTGGATATATAGATTTCTATTTTCTTTTTCATCATTTCATCATCATGATTTTTTCTTTTCTTTCTTTTTTTTACATTATATCGATAGGTACCGATCCATACAGTTCGGTGTCGATGAATTTTGTAGTTTCATATAAGTGCAATGCTTATAAAATTTCAGAGTTTCACTTCTCATCTCAGACTTTCTTCTCCTTTGTGCCTATTACTATGACCTCCCTTTGCTCTTATGATCTCAATTTCAACTATTATCGCATTAAGTAACCAAGCACGACCATCACTAAATTCGCCTCTATCGAGTTTTGTCAATCCACAAGAATGAGATCTAACAATCAAAATGATCTCCACCATCTTGAACCACCGTTCTCCATGTCTATTTCTTTACTTAAGTGGACATTGCCATTAACCTAGCTTGTTCCCCTCCACTTCCTTGAGCATGTACTTCATGTTAATCGCTTAGCCTCATCATCATCGATGCATCATCTGATTTTAGAACTAACCCCCTTTCTCATTACCGTTGCTTCCTCCTATAAAAAGTCAGGTTCTTGAGTACTCATTGTAGGAGGAAATGGTGATGGGGAAGGATCACTTTTGGCTTGGACTCCAAGATGGATTGGCTTCAGTCGAGACATTTCAAGAAATAAACTTCTTGAATGTACTTCAGCACTCACCGAAATCTAGGGTCAATGCTCTAAGACGTTCATCCAATCGACATTCGAAATTGATATTGCATTCTTGTAAAGAAGGGATCTGCACCACTTTGGAGATTACCTGGTTCCGTTAACGTGTATCCCATGTTAATGGGTAATATCCGATCCATAGTTCCATCATGTATTAGAGCTCCTTTGCTAGCACGAGTGGGCTATCTACATAGAGCACGTCCGTTCATCATGTCAAGGATACATGAAACTCATTGCATAAACTGAATCACATATCACGGCCCCGATAAATATATAGAACTCGATTAGTCAACACATGTCAACATCTGGTTGATTCTCTACATTGGCTAAATGGGACTTAATCCAAATAAATACTAATTTGAACCATACCTGATCATGCTTGTATATTAAGCTTTCAGTATAAAATGGAATCTCCTAGACATTCAGGGCATCTCTCTACCATTATGGGGCCGTCTACACCTTTGGCAGTAGGTTCTTCTTTTGCCCCGGCTTCTACTTTAACTCTTTCTAGGACTAGCAGCCTCAACCTCAACCTCAAAAATCATTGCCATTAGCTCGTTACGTGCCCCTTGAATATGAAATCATCTCGGATGCCGGCTTGGTGGGTGTTATGATCCTCGATAACCCCCCAGATTTTCCAACCTCGAGGTTAATGGTTGCGGACGTTAAAAGAATTTTTGATCACCATGGCATCCCTATGGACGAAACTCCAGTTCCATTTCCACCTCAAAGGGCACACAGCCCCCAAAAGCCAACACGACATGTAACAAATATATATGCCTTTACAGAGCCGTCCCATAGTTCAACCACTTTCTAAGGCTGACACTGCAACTCATTAGGCTAGCTCCGACTAAATTGCACCAAAATAGATATGCTGTTTTAAACTGCATGCACATGATCTTTATTCAACACTTGGACAGGGTGCCACCTTTCGAGAAAATTCAATATCTTTATAACCTCAGGAAAAGGTCTGACAACCGATCTCTTACCTTCTTGGAACCATATCAAGGTTGCTAAATAGTTGTTAACCTCTATAATAAGTTGAGCCAATTCAAATATGAATAATTCTTTGTTAGGTGCCCAAGGGGGTTTTTCCAAAAGTGGTTACCCGGATGTAAGCTCCAACTCCTTACACCTCACTTCATTAGAGTTTACGTCGCTCAAGTTGCTAATCTTCTTCTGCTCCTTCTTTTATGGATATCTCTCAAAGAATCACCAATGCTGCTCTGGTACATACTCTTCAACTTCTAAAAGGAATCCAAGAAGAGGAAAGAAATGAACGAACCTGCTCACGACCTTCGGTTATACCATTTCTGACTGTTGCACAATGGCCGAAGAGTCGGTTACGTGCCTCCCGCATCCAGAGGCACTCAAGCTATCCTAGTTGCCCAAGAGCCTGAAGCCACTCCTCCGGCACTCATGCACCAAGACATTATGAATGTGGCAAAGGACGTCCATTGTATCAACGATAAGGAAGACAAGAGGAATGTAGAAGGAGAAGAAATAGGAGGAGATTAAGAAGAAGAAAGAGAAAATAGAGGAATGAGAGAAGAAGGAGGAGATGATGACGATGATGGTGAAGAAGATGAAGATGACTAGGGAGAGTCGCTGAGGAGATTGATCCAAGGGAAGATACTACTCCATATACCCTAGACCCTTTAAACTCAAAACTAAAACTACAAGGCTAGCGACGAGCCCCAATAAATTCTGGCCGGTGGATCCTTTCCTTGCCAAACTGTTGATGACATTTGCGATGACTTATGCAACCTTAAAAATGTCCCTAATCTCTCCGGGCCTGAATTCAACATCGACGACTTCCCAACTCCTGACTTCTGATATAGTGTTGATGTGCCTTTTACTTCCATAGGGGAAGTTACCGTGATTACTCAACCCCACGAGGATGATCCATAGAATCAACATCACATACCAACACTTCACACAATTCTTAGGATCAGAGTGTGTTCGCTTCGTACGTACTGTTATCTGATTCCAAGTTCTAATTCAATCTTCTTGTTTTCAGGTATCATGGAACACTCCCCATACTTGTAACGGACCGCCATTTTTTGGACCATTTGCATCCATTATAAGTGTATAGGTAGACACTCATGCCGAAATTGAATTGCTCAAAATACCGCGTTGTTAATTTAAATTTGGCAAAACTGAACATATACAGTAAATAAATAATCACAGATCACAGACTCAGAGTAATAATTGCAGCGGAAATAAAAGAGATAGTAGTTCATGAAGCTACTATATGAATATATAAAATACATCAGAGTTTACAACAGAAGAGTAATACGATACATCAGATATAAACCAGATACAACGGAAGAGTAACACGATACATCAGATACAAATCAGAATGCATCACTGGAATCATCGAATACTGAAAGCAGAATAGATGGCTGGATCTTCAAGCAAGCTCCAACTTCAAAGGTGAGTCTCGAAAGCTGAACCACTCAGTCTGACCCGAGCGTAAAGCAAAATACAAAACACTCGAGTCAGGATTAACATTCTTATATTAATAAATCCAACTCAAGTGAAATAGCAATTGAAATACAAGTAACTCAAAGGATGTTTGGAATAACCATACTTTAAGGATCCGTTAAACTATCTACTAGGTAGTAATGTACGATAAGTAGATAATGTCTATCAGTAATAATAAGATATCAAAATAGCGTTAAGTCATGGCCCATTCCACCCTTAACACATTTTTATTCCCAAAAGCATATACAAGACCGTAGTTTCCCCAAAACCGGAAGTCACCAGAGGGCAATCCATATACTAAAGGTACAAATCAAAATCGTAGTGGTCGCGCATAAATGGAATACAAGTATGACAAGGCACATGAGGCAATACCCAAGGTAGTGACACTACCGTTCGCCTGATCCGGACTGGTGAGAAGGCAACGCCGCAGCGCCCGCAACACCGTGAAACAACACTCCCAAAATCAAGGGTGCACCAATCGACAACAAGTATAAGTAGTTCGAAGAAGTGTGTCCACTTGAGGTAGCAAATCCTCCATTGGCCCGGCACAGCTCCTGTTTTAGTCATTTCCAATTTGACACAAGTGTCAAGGCTATCCATTATCGTTCTCTTTCTTCAGTCATCACGAACATCATTCCAACCACTTCATTCTGGATCATCACTCCACGTATAGTTATTAAAGTGGTTTTCGGTTTAGATAGAGAGTATATCCATAACCGAATTCCGGTCTCTTTAATAACTTCCGTAATTATTTCACCGATTGGTCGTTTATTTATTTCAAAACCAAATCAATTTCAATTTCAATTGGAATTCATAAATCAACATTTCATTTGTCTTTCAAAAACGATTTCCATAATTTACGTTTCAAAACATTCAAATTACCCTTTCAAGATCTTATAATCCAATTTCAATTTCCTTTAAAACAATTCAAATATTGATTTAAGTTCGTATATAAGTTTCACTTCGAAATCATTTAAATTAATTTAATTTAACATTCAAATCAATTCCAAATTCATTTATCGATTTCATTCACTATTCATTAAGTAAATTTTCCATTCAAAACAATTTCTATTAAATTTCCAATTCATTAAATCCATTATTTAAATTCAACTTCATTTTATCAAAACTTACAAAATTAACTAAATTAAATTCATCAAATCAAATTCTTTAAATTTCAAGTCTTACATTAATTTCAATAAATCACATTTTATTTCTTGTTAAAGAAATTCAATTTCACTTATTTACTTACTTAAATAATTTTCCAAGAACTTAATTAATAAAGAAACTCAATTTCAATTATTTACGAAGAAAAATTCACTTATTCAAAAGTTCAATTTTACTTATTAAAGAATTCAATTCAATTTAATCATTAAATAATTTAATCTTATTTAATTATTAAATAATTCAAAACTTAATTATTAAATATTTCAAAGTTTAATAATTTCAAACTTAATTAGAATTTCAAACCTAATTATTAAATAATTTCAAAGTTTAATAATTTCAAACTTAATTCAATCATTTCTCAAATTAAACAACATCCTATCATCAATTACATTGTTAATATTTTTTTTCAGATTTTTAAATATTGACATTTTCCTTTCATTAAAAATTCAAATTTCAACTTCATTTCAAAACCATATTATTTATTCAAATAAAATCTTCGTTTATTTTTAAATCAGATTATTGACCAATCGAGTTTTATTAAATTCTCTATCCTAGGTCAAAGTTCAATTTGGGTATTTATCATTTCAACCCGATTCCAATTCAATTCAAAATCAAAGCATTGTAAAGGGAACTTGCAGTGTGATAACTGGGATGGTGTCAAAGTAAATAAACAAGCAATAACAACAATCAATATCAATCCAATCATCAATTCAAATAACCCCGAAATAATTGTATTAATTCGCATTGTTATTTGTACGAATTAATATAATTATTTCTAGAATCTACACTATCATTTCATGTAGATTAAAGATTATTACATTACGGTTTTCACTTGTCATTCAATTCAATTTTAACACTACAACAATTAATCCAATATACGTTCAACAGTTCAAAGTGTAATTATCACTATTTTACATGTCAATTAATTTAACAAATAAAAGGGGTCATATTCAACTAATCAAATTCAACATATATGTCAATTCAAAATTTTAAATTATCCTACGTCAAATTTACTTGCATAATATTTATCACTTTAACGTCCAATTGTAAACATCAAACAATCAGTCATTTAACAATCAAACTGGATTATCATTGTATATATAACAAATATTGGTGTCAGATGTCACAGGTGAACTGATACAGGTAATAGCACATATAACAGTGTAATCAACTAACAGCAGCATATTTCAATTGTCGTTTCAATTGAAATAAAATTTAATAAATAAAAGAACGTTAATCGTGAGTGATTGATCACCTTTCGAGGCTAGAGAGATTCGACACGGAATGAGATGAGATATGAATCCAAGCACGAATACCAAAGCAAAATAAAATGGGCACGAAGTCAATGAACGATGCTGATAAATGGGAATCGCTGAGAATCAAAACACGTATATATAAGCAACAAAACAAGTAACTACAAGAATTTAAAATCAGTAAATCAATACCTAAGAATAAGATCTATATTTTTTTTATTTTAAACAGTATATGTCAAAATAAATCGGTGCCGCTTGTTTTTAACAACCATAAACAGACCCCACTTAATATGCATACTACCCTAGTACGATCCTTTAAAAGTAAAGCCATATATACATATAATTGGTACAGGCGTGAGGCTAAAACACTAGACGTGTATATCCAACCCACTAAAAGTAAGCTCAACCCACAAAGTAATGTATCAGCAAACAAGAACCCAATACAAGGTACCTACCCGTAAGCTCACGAGACTCAAAAATTCATTTCATAAGTACGCAGTAATATAAGCAACATACGTAACTGACTTGTATATATCTAACAAAACCCAAAACATATACACATTATTTTCGAAATTTTACATATGTATGGATGTGAATATAGTTAAATATGATAATATATACAATATAAATTTTCAAACAGCCTTGAAAATAACTGTGAAATATAAACATACTGCTCCTATATCTAATGTATTGCAAGCTAACAAATAACATACTTTTTTTTCTTCAAACTTTTATATGCTACACATACGCTAGCCTCACCTCTATTATAGAAAGTTGTAAAATAATATTCGGTCAAAACTTTAATAAACCGAGATACATTTGTAAACTAAGATTTGAGAGTTCACACTTCATTTTACAATACTTATTGATTTCCGTTGAGCTTTGACCTAAATTGTAAACTTATACATCATACCACTCCTATAAAAGCTAAGTATACAAAATTATGAACTGTAAACTTATGTGACATATTTTTTTAACTGCAGCATCTATATACTATTATTAAAACTGTTTACAATACATCATGGCTTAAGTAAACAAGTTAACATACTATATATATCTGATAACCTATATATATATATATAGACTTGTCACTACAAACCTTTATACACACCTACTTTTTTAAAAAAAATGGTAAAGATCACATACCCATACATATCACAGTAACCGTATTTGCTATATAAAACAATATATGTATTACAAACAACACTATGTAAAACTAACGAATGTATGAATATATATGTCCTATACAACAACATTTATATATGTGTATAAAACACAAAATATACCAACTGAAAGCATGTATATTTATATAACCGGTTAATAATAATAAAAAAAACGTGCCTGCTTTTTTTTTCTTCACAGCCGAAAATGGCCAGAGGGTGAAGAGAAGGTGTGAGAGCACAAAGTTGCGGCCGCTAGAAGGGGAAGCTGGGTGGTATGGCTGCTTGCGTGTGTTGTGGTGGGTGCTCGAACGCATGAAGGTAGACGAGAAATGGAATGCAAGCACGGCAGCCGAGTGGTCAGGGAAGAAGGAGATGACACGGATACACACACTGATATTGAATTACGGATCCATATTTATTATAAAATCAAAAATAAATTTAAAACACATATATATTTAAAATCAAAATCTATGTATATACATATATATCTTAAAATCATCGTTTTCTTATTATGCATACATTAAAAATCAAGGTGTATAATTTACATGTTAAAACCAATTATATGCAGATTTTATTTGTAAACAAATATACATAGAACAGACTGTAAATAGTCATATGCAAAACAAATATATATAACTCAGATTATAACAAAACATATGCATACTTGTCACTATATAAATAGATGAGCAAAGCTACAGACTGTTGTCTTAAATTATCCATACACTTTGTAAATATATTACTATATAAATATATATGTGCTGTACAACATATGTAGTACTTCTCTGTAATAAAATATATGCCATAGACATGTTTTATATGTACAGTTATTACTAACATAGATATATAGTAACTAGATTTTTTTTTGTGAACCGAAACAAAGAATATGAAATACATTATGTTGGAAATAGGAGAAATGTTAAAAGTCATAAGTTGGATTCATAGAATAATAATGGTATTGACGATTGAGTTTCAACTGGTAGATACGAATGGGCAAAAGGAAACCAAACGGTCACCGGTACGGAACTGATACGGTTGCCGTAATTTTTCGATTTCGCAGTGTATTGGACGTCAAAACCCACAACGAAAATATTGCGGAGATCAACATGCCGAGAACAATCAAAACGGTAAATAGATGTCAGTGGTATGATTGAATTATAAAAATTCAAATTTTCTACTAGTGGAAAATGCGAGAAAAACGTAAGAAAATAAGATCGACGGAGCTAAAGATGTCCGAATTTTGAAAAACGAAAAATAGCGTTTGCTCAGAAGATGGTTTAGAATTTTTCTATGTAAAAATATTTTAAGTTCCGAAAACATTTTATTTTCATCGCTTTTTACTGATTAAATTGAAGTAAATTGACGCACGAAATAAACTTTCATATTTTCGGACGAAAATTTACCAGTTGCTATGTTAAACTAGACAATTCAAAATATTAAATTTTTATTTCAAAATTTTATCGTTTAAAATTTCACAAAATTTCAACTAATTACGTTATTAAAACAGTTGAAATTTACGGGTCGTTACACTCTCCCCCACTCAAAACTTTTCGTCCCCGAAAAGGAATGAGGTAGGATAATAGAAACAACTAGAAAGAAAACAGATTTGAAATATAAAATAACAATTAATTTAAACCATATAAATTCAAATTTAAATTAATCGACATTCAATAATTGATTTAATCCATTTCATTTCACTAAAGTCAATCTCAACTATTTCTAAATTCATTATCTTAATATCCATTTCTTCAATTTACAATTTTTAAAACCATAAATTTGGATAGTCTTTTATTATAATCATATTTTTTTCAGCAATTTTAAATTCTTCTTTATTCCAAATTATTTTTAAATTTATTCTACTTAATATATCTAACCACATATATTTAACCCATATAAATTAATTTGAACCATAAAAGTTTCGATTTAAATTAATTTATATTTACTAATTGCTTTCAAATTCAAGGTATTTCCATAAGTTGATCTAATTTTAATTTATTAATTCTTTCAAAACAAATTTATCAATTCTTCAAAACAAATTTATTTCATTATTAACTGAGTTTAATTATTATCCTATCTAACTCTATTTACATCTTTATAATCAAAATTTAGTGTATAATGTTTATTATAAACACTCAAATTTTATTTATAAATTCAATTTATCTTATATATTATCCAATTACATATTCAACTTCTGAATAATTTAGGTAAGTTGTATTAGAATGCAGTTGAACAATATACAAATAAAATTTTCCCAATTCAATTATTCAAGTTTAAACATTTATTCCAAATTTTGGTTTTATTTATAATTAAAATCATCCTTTTACAAAATTTAAGAATTAGATTTCCGATTAACTTTAAACAATTTAGAGTTATATATCATATACTTATATCAATCAAATTTAAATTTTAAAATAAGATACTTATATATATAAATCAAATTATACTGAAGAAATTCAAATCAAAATATTTTTCAAAACAAACCGTAGCAAAACTACAGAATAGTATCTCCACTTCGAAACTCGAAAATGAATGTCGATGATGCGGCCGCCATCACCGAAATTATTTTCCAGCGACAAAGAGAAGAGCACTGGTTTAAAATTCTTTGAAAATTATTTATATTCGAAAATATTTTAAATACTATACACTTTAAAACTGTAACGACCCTGAATTTTAAACAATTTAAATTGAGAATATTTAATTAATTTTAAATATTTGAACGATGATTTGACTTGAATTTCAAATTATCAGAATGAATTGGCGATTTAATTTTTGAATTTAATCTATTGAAAGTTGAATAAAATTTGAATCTTCAATTTTAATCCGGTTAAAAATAATTTAAAGGCTTAGAAAATTCATATTGATAATACTGGAGATAATAGAAGCTTCAGAATTGATTTTAAAAGCGATTTGTTCAATTTTGAAATTGTATCGTTTGAATTGAATTTAAAAATAGCCTTCCGAGGCACAGTATCGGAATTTGACGAAACCAGTTTCATTGGGTCCGTAATATTGAATTATTACTGGATTTCCAATTTCGTATTTATCAGAATTGTTTTATGAATATACGGCGTATAAACACGTATAAAATTTAATTGAATTCAATTTGAATTTCTGTAACAACCGGGATTTTACCCAAAATGTTAATCATCAATAAACGATTTGTGTTGGCAGCTAAATTGATGATGTTGTTGGAATTTTTATGACAGTAAAATTTTCGTAAATTAGTGATATAAATTGGTTGTTAATTTTTATTGGAAATTGTAAATCAATTGAAATTCTTTTGTAAAATTTTATTAATACAAAAATAAATAAATAAATACACCTAGTAAAAATTTTAACAACATAATTAAACAAAATAAAGCAAAGAATAATATAAGTTATTAATAAATAAAAAAAAAATTATTAGATTTAAAAAGAAAAAAAAATAAAACCCATACCCTATATCCTTCAGCCCATACCCTAAAGCCATACCCCATCCTTATTATCTCTGTTAAAACACGTCGCACCCCCCTCTCTCCCTCATTCGTTCAGCAAACAAAAGAAGAAAAAAAAAACGAAGGAACGAAAAAATGGCGACTAACGCGAATTAGGGCTTCGTACTCCTCTTCTCGCTCGCGACCGCTTCTGACAAAGGTGAGAAATTTCTCACATCTAATTCAATCTGTCTCGTTCAATTGTGATTTTCGTCGTTTGATTGTTTGATTGGTTCGACTTTGAATTCGTAACCACGGCTTGAATTATTTTGGATTTTGACTTGAAATCTGAGATGATTTTCATTTCCCAGCTTGATTTTTAAATCGTGATAATTTCGTTTATCACGTTGTTGACTTTGATTTATGAGTTGCTACTGTCTCGGCCACTGTTCATTGCTTTGTTTCACTGTCCTGATGCTCTTCACTGAGCATACTGTAGCTGGTCGTTGCATTGTGCATTTCGTACATTCTCTGGTCAGTGCATTACCTAATGTCGTCACTATTCTCTGGTTGGTTGTGTTCATGTCATTTGTGAACTTGTAGTTGATCATGGTGCATTCACTGTAATTTTGTTGGTGCCTCACTTCCATTCTGTTGCCTCTGGCTTCACCACTGCCATTTGAGTTATGTTGTTCTGGTCCATTTTCTGGTCATATCGATTTTGTGTTTTGTAGACATGTGCACTTGTCTTTGCACTTGCACACTGCTGCTTGTTGCAGTTTGGTTACCTGTGTATATACTTTGTCGAAATCATTTTTGCATTGCATCGTTGCCAGTTGCATTTCATTGTTGCCTGTTGCATTGCTTTGTTCAGTTCGAACTTGTATGCCATATGGAGTTTGTTGTATTCATCTAGCATAGTAGCTTTATGTCTCATGTTGATGTACTGATAACCTCGGCATGCCTTGAACTGTTGCCACAACGTTCATGTGCACTTTCTATTTAAGTGAGATTGATTTCGAGGTGTATTATTGGACACTTGAGTCTTCACTACACTTGAATGTATATGTCTGCACTGTAGTTTTTGTATTGATGCTGTTGTGTTCATGTGCTCTTTGAATTATGTACTGAAAACATGTGTATACATACATCTATATATGTATATATGTGTTGGTCATTTGAACATCACTGAGTGCATTTTCATGTTCGATCACTAAGCATTTTTGTTACATGTGATGTTCATCCTTATAGCAGTTTCGACTGAATTGTTGCGTCACCTGGTTGTAATTTGCTCTGTGCATTTAAGTGCTTGCTATGTTGTCATATTAGTCCTGCTGACCATTGTGTTCATTCCTAATAACACTGTCCAGTCATAGTTGCATTTCATACCTATGTTCTTCACCTTGCATACTCTAGCCTTCAAGTATATTTGCTGTGCATTTGCAGTTAGCATTGTCCAGGTTTGGTTTTAAAACACTTCGACTTTATGTTCTCTATGACTTGTTCGTATGATTTGGTAGAGTGTCTGGTTTGATTGCATTTCTTAAGCTCCATTTCACCTTGTGATTACTGATTACTCTCATATGCTTGTACTGTCTGATTTCATACCTTAACCACTGCTTGGATTTTGAACTGCATGTTTGGTCTTGTATCCATGTTGTAGCAGTTGCTGTTGGTTGCACTTCATATTTCAGTATACCATGCCTTGTGTTCTTGTGTGGTCCATGTAGAGTCTGCATAGGTGCACTGCTGCTAATTGTTGCAATGTGCTTCGAGTTGTGTGGTTGGTTCATCATGTAGTCTGGTTTGTGATATTGCATGTGAGTGTAGTAGCTGCATTTGTCCTGTCTACTCGTCATTACTTTGGTCTCTGACCTGATGTACTTTAGTCTAGCACCTGGATGCACTTTGTACATTGTCACTACTACTGTGTCTGGTACCTTTGCATTGTAGTACTTCATGTTAACATAGGCTCTTGAGTTGGGTGTATTGCATTGTTGAGTTGAATCTGTTTCACTAATGCATTACCTTTGTGTGGTCTGCACTTGCAAAATATTGATGCCTTGTTCATGATTTAGTGTACGTGAATGTCTACTGTCTCATTTCTAGTTTGCATTGCCTTTGTGATCTTCACTTAGGTGTAGTCTGCACTTTGATAATCATGTAGCCAGGCATGTGTATAGATATGTACATATTCTATATTACTTCGGCATTAAATCAGATTTTGAGCCTGGTCCTTGATGATGTTTGACTACTTGTTGCATCGAGGTTACATCTGAAATTTTGGCGAGGCGGTGCACGCGTGCGTGCACTGCAGCCACCCAAACTCGACAATTTTGAATTGATGTTTCTTTTGCTTTTGATGCATTGATCTTTTACGCCGTATTGGCGAGGTCGTACACGCGTGCGTGTACGGCAGCCAATCAAATCTTCGGTGATCTTAAAGTGACAATTTCAATTGTTTTAAATTGATTTAGTCGAGTTGATAAATTGTTTATCTATCTCTGTTGATGATTTAAATCTGCTGATTTATTGTTTAACACTGTTAAGTGTTATATTTTCGTTATCCGATTTCTTTGTTAAAAGAGTTGGATAGACGGGAATTATTGTGACTGTCGTCTATTTAAAATTATTACTGCCTATATGCACTAATAAACTGGTTTGAATTAGACTGACCTGTGTATTATTTTCTTTTGAATATAATACTCGGGTCAGACCGAGTATTTTTACAGCTTGAAGATTTTCGAGCAGCGAAGTTAGAGAGAGAGTAAAGAACCATTTTTAGTTTCAGAAGAAAATTGTATTTTAAGATATTCCGCTGTATCAGTATAAAAAATTGTATAAACTCTGATGTATATAAAAGATTTATAGTAATGAAATAAATTCTCATTTGTTTTAATTGATTGTTATTATCTGTGTTTCTGTGGCTGATTCTGTTTAAACCTTATAAACTAAATAACAATTCGTCTTTTTGAACGTTTCGAGTTGGTTTAATCACCGACTGGAGGCGGTCAAAAGGGGGAATGTTACAAGGTGGTATCAGAGCTTTGGTTTACACAAAGCTTAGTTTATGATGTTTAATATGAATAGTTACTAGAAACACTTTAAAAGAGAACGTTTTTCAAATCCAAAGAAGTATAAAATTGTTTTTGAAATAAAGATTTTTAACTTAAGAAAAGTTAAATTGAATTGAGTTGGCATTAATAAATATATGGATTTGAAATTTAACTAAAGGAAAGTTAAATAAATCGTACTTGATTTGATAAATTATTGAGATGGAAATTTAAACATGAAAGATAAGGGATTATATGATATGAATTGGGAAGTTTAAATTAATAAGTTGTTTAACTTATAAAATGAGAAGTTTAAGTAAAACCAGTTGTTAAAATGGTTAAACAGTTTTGTTAAGTAAAACAAAATATGAATTCTGAATAGTGATATGAATTCGACTTTAATGAAAGTTAAATAAAATGATTTTTGAAAGAAAAATTTAAGTTAAGTTAAATAAGTCAAGTGAAGATAAAATGAAACATGGCTTAAGTAATATTGAATCAAATTGAATTTGATATCAAAATGAATTGATAAAGTAAAGAATGAATATGAATTTGAGTTATATAAAGGAAATTCAACTTTAATTGTAAAAGTGAATTTGTGAATATAGTGAATATAAGAATTCAATCTGAATTAGAATATAAGCCAATGGAAATTAAGTGTGTTAAACCAAATTGAATGTAAGCAAAGTAAATAAATTTGGTTAAGTTGAATGTGCATTGGTTGCTAGTTGATCGTATGGAAATTCATTAAGTATTAATGAAATTGAATGAATGGGAATTGGAAGCTAAGTAAATTGAATTCAAATTGAAAGATAAGTAAATTTAAAGAGAATCAAATTTGATTTGAATTGAAAGCAAACTGACTTGAATATGAATTAGTGAAAGTGAACTAATTGGATATGAATGAATGTTAGGAAAATCCAATGTGAATGAATCAAATGCGATTAAATTGGAAACCAAGTCGATGAATGATTTACTAAAGAACTAGTTGATTATCTTGGAAATGGAAAACTGATAAATTTATATAATAGTTTAAATTGGAATTTTTGAATTATTATAAACGGCTTAAATTGAAAATTTGAAAAGTGTTGATAAAATATTGGAATTGTATAAGTGTTAAAAGTGAAATATTTAATGGATTTCATAAGCGGATGAAAAGTTTCAGAATTAAAAGTTTCATAATGTGAAGTTATAAAATGAATCGAAGTTGCGAAATAAAAGAATTTATAAGTAATTCACTTATAAATTAAAATTCTGATATAAAACTGAGTTATAAAAGAATGGTTAATAAAGCAATTTTTATAAATTGAAGTCTTTATAAATAGGAATAGAATTTATAAACGTTGTTTATAAATTCGAAACTGACTTATTTTGATAAGTAAAATTCTGTATAGTTTGTTAAAAGATGTATATTCACAATTTTGGACCGTGAATATATTATTGAATAAAATGGACATGTTTTGGGAAAGTGATATTTTAAAACGAAGTAATTGTTTTAAAAAGATGTTTTCAAAGGCATTGAATATCGAAACCATAGATTTCAACATTCATTGTTGAAATAGACGTTTTCGAATATAAGGAAATGGTGGACTATAACACTGTTGTTATAGTAAATGATTTCCGAAAGGAAATGTTTTGTATAGTATTGGGATTTATACATCTATCTAAATTTCGAATTCCTATACTAGTGATTTTGAGTTGTCGTAACGATGTTTTACGTAACATTCGTTTTAACTCAAATGAAAATGTGAAAGAGAATGATTTCCTTAAAAGATGAAATATATACTTAATTCTGATTTGAGTATATCGAATATTTTCAAATGCTGAAAATAAATGGAATTGTGAATTACTTATTTTTAAATAAGTATGGAAATGTTTTTCCAATATGAAATGAAATGTTGTGAATATATTCCGTAAGGGATAAATGATTTGAAATTCATTTTTGAAGTCGAAGTTGAAAAGTTAAATGAGAATTTGAACAATTTGTTCAATTTGAAATTTTTCAAAAAGATTGAATCGTTAAGTTAAAATTGAGTTTAACTTCGACATCAAAGACAATATAAGTTGAGCTTTGAATTTCAGATGATGATTTGGATTGTATGTCTAACATTGTGAATTGATGACATAGCAATTGATCTCTATTAAATATATATCTGTTGGTGGCGGAGAATTTATTCTCTTAGCTTAACACCCTTCTCTGAGACGTACGAGCTCAGAGGTTATATATCGATAGACATCAATTCTGTGTTGAGAATTGACGATGTAGCGTGAAATCCAAATCGAATGTGAAAGTCGATAATGAATGGAATTATGAATATGAATTAGGTTTGAGATAACCTTAAATTTCCAAATCGACTTAGAGGGAAATTTTGAAATCCTCTATTTTGTTATGAATATGGGATATGTAAGTTTTAGAACTTATATATATGAATACGGTAAATTTGAAACCGTTAGTTTAGAAAGACATTGTTATGGAAATCTTATGTATGTTTACATAGATGTTATATGTACGAAATGTGAAATGAAAGTACTACATATATGATATTATGTTTTCTAAACTGAGGATGTGGAAAAGTACCTTCCATTTATTATTGGAGAAGGTATTGGAACTCTCGATGAGTGTCCATTTGAAATTCATAGCTACGTAGAATTTTAGTTAGAGTGACTATTTGAATCGGAAATCCTTCGCGATAGATCATCGCGATGAGATTAGATTTGATTGATGATTAGCGTAATTTGAGGGGCGAGGTGCCCACAGTTACAAGCGATTCCACTGGGATAGTGGCGCAACCGCCGGGTAAACTGCAATCTAATGCCAGGCGAAATTTGAGGGGCGTGATGCCTACAGACACGAGCGATTCTACTGGGATAGTAGCGTAACCGCCGTGTGTACTGCAATCTATGGCGACAACCATGGCGAAATTTAAGAGATGTGAAATCTA
Organism: Allium fistulosum; assembly: GCA_030737815.1. Classification (NCBI taxonomy): domain Eukaryota; kingdom Viridiplantae; phylum Streptophyta; class Magnoliopsida; order Asparagales; family Amaryllidaceae; genus Allium; species Allium fistulosum. The sequence continues at coordinate 872,988,809 of CM060905.1, read as the reverse complement.
CAGCCACAAGCGACTCTACTGGGATAGTAGCGTAACCGCCGGGTGGAACTGTAATCCATGGGGGAACGTGCTTTCCATATCCATTTTTAAAAGAATTTTTAAAAGTATTTTCACTGGGAGTTGAAGCAAGTATATTTAGTACTTGGAGATTTTTAGACCTGCGCCTGGCCAGCGTATGCCTAATGTCTGTGAGAACGAAAATGGACTTGTTAAATTTCGAGTTAGCAAGTATTTTCAAACTGTAAATAGTGAATCAATGATCTGAAATTAAAATTACGAAATTCCTACCTAATGAACTAAGGAAGAGGATCTTTGTAATGTTTTGAAAGTCCACAGCTTTGGAAGATATATATTATGCAAATCTCTAATGTGAAGGATTTTAAGTTTGAATCTGAGTGTTGTAAATTAAAAATGTTAGTAAAAGACTTTTGCGTTTTGATTTTAGAAATCAATGATTGTAGAAATCATTGAATAAAAGAGAAGATAAACAGAACTAGTGAGATTAAACAAATGGAATGAATCCTATATTCATTTATTTGTAATAAGTATTAAGTTTAGTAAAAATTGACTAGAGTATAAATATCGATGAAATTTTAACGACTTTTCCTTTTCGTGGACGAAAAGTTTTTAAGGAGGGGAGTTTGTAACGACCCTGAATTTTAAACAATTTAAATTGAGAATATTTAATTAATTTTAAATATTTGAACGATGATTTGACTTGAATTTCAAATTATCAGAATGAATTGGCGATTTAATTTTTGAATTTAATCTATTGAAAGTTGAATAAAATTTGAATCTTCAATTTTAAGCCGGTTAAAAATAATTTAAAGGCTTAGAAAATTTATATTGATAATACTGGAGATAATAGAAGCTTCAGAATTGATTTTAAAAGCGATTTGTTCAATTTTGAAATTGTATCGTTTGAATTGAATTTAAAAATAGCCTTCCGAGGCACAGTATCGGAATTTGACGAAACCAGTTTCATTGGGTCCGTAATATTGAATTATTACTGGATTTCCAATTTCGTATTTATCAGAATTGTTTTATGAATATACGGCGTATAAACGCGTATAAAATTTAATTGAATTCAATTTGAATTTCTGTAACAACCGGAATTTTACCCAAAATTTTAATCATCAATAAACGATTTGTGTTGGCAGCTAAATTGATGATGTTGTTGGAATTTTTATGACAGTAAAATTTTCGTAAATTAGTGATATAAATTGGTTGTTAATTTTTATTGGAAATTGTAAATCAATTGAAATTCTTTTGTAAAATTTTATTAATACAAAAATAAATAAATAAATACACCTAGTAAAAATTTTAACAACATAATTAAACAAAATAAAGCAAAGAATAATATAAGTTATTAATAAAAAAAAAATTATTAGATTTAAAAAGAAAAAAAAATAAAACCCATACCCTATATCCTTCAGCCCATACCCTAAAGCCATACCCCATCCTTATTATCTCTGTTAAAACACGTCGCACCCCCCTCTCTCCCTCATTCGTTCAGCAAACAAAAGAAGAAGAAAAAAACGAAGGAACGAAAAAATGGCGACTAACGCGAATTAGGGCTTCGTACTCCTCTTCTCGCTCGCGACCGCTTCTGACAAAGGTGAGAAATTTCTCACATCTAATTCAATCTGTCTCGTTCAATTGTGATTTTCGTCGTTTGATTGTTTGATTGGTTCGACTTTGAATTCGTAACCACGGCTTGAATTATTTTGGATTTTGACTTGAAATCTGAGATGATTTTCATTTCCCAGCTTGATTTTTAAATCGTGATAATTTCGTTTATCACGTTGTTGACTTTGATTTATGAGTTGCTACTGTCTCGGCCACTGTTCATTGCTTTGTTTCACTGTCCTGATGCTCTTCACTGAGCATACTGTAGCTGGTCGTTGCATTGTGCATTTCGTACATTCTCTGGTCAGTGCATTACCTAATGTCGTCACTATTCTCTGGTTGGTTGTGTTCATGTCATTTGTGAACTTGTAGTTGATCATGGTGCATTCACTGTAATTTTGTTGGTGCCTCACTTCCATTCTGTTGCCTCTGGCTTCACCACTGCCATTTGAGTTATGTTGTTCTGGTCCATTTTCTGGTCATATCGATTTTGTGTTTTGTAGACATGTGCACTTGTCTTTGCACTTGCACACTGCTGCTTGTTGCAGTTTGGTTACCTGTGTATATACTTTGTCGAAATCATTTTTGCATTGCATCGTTGCCAGTTGCATTTCATTGTTGCCTGTTGCATTGCTTTGTTCAGTTCGAACTTGTATGCCATATGGAGTTTGTTGTATTCATCTAGCATAGTAGCTTTATGTCTCATGTTGATGTACTGATAACCTCGGCATGCCTTGAACTGTTGCCACAACGTTCATGTGCACTTTCTATTTAAGTGAGATTGATTTCGAGGTGTATTATTGGACACTTGAGTCTTCACTACACTTGAATGTATATGTCTGCACTGTAGTTTTTGTATTGATGCTGTTGTGTTCATGTGCTCTTTGAATTATGTACTGAAAACATGTGTATACATACATCTATATATGTATATATGTGTTGGTCATTTGAACATCACTGAGTGCATTTTCATGTTCGATCACTAAGCATTTTTGTTACATGTGATGTTCATCCTTATAGCAGTTTCGACTGAATTGTTGCGTCACCTGGTTGTAATTTTCTCTGTGCATTTAAGTGCTTGCTATGTTGTCATATTAGTCCTGCTGACCATTGTGTTCATTCCTAATAACACTGTCCAGTCATAGTTGCATTTCATACCTATGTTCTTCACCTTGCATACTCTAGCCTTCAAGTATATTTGCTGTGCATTTGCAGTTAGCATTGTCCAGGTTTGGTTTTAAAACACTTCGACTTTATGTTCTCTATGACTTGTTCGTATGATTTGGTAGAGTGTCTGGTTTGATTGCATTTCTTAAGCTCCATTTCACCTTGTGATTACTGATTACTCTCATATGCTTGTACTGTCTGATTTCATACCTTAACCACTGCTTGGATTTTGAACTGCATGTTTGGTCTTGTATCCATGTTGTAGCAGTTGCTGTTGGTTGCACTTCATATTTCAGTATACCATGCCTTGTGTTCTTGTGTGGTCCATGTAGAGTCTGCATAGGTGCACTGCTGCTAATTGTTGCAATGTGCTTCGAGTTGTGTGGTTGGTTCATCATGTAGTCTGGTTTGTGATATTGCATGTGAGTGTAGTAGCTGCATTTGTCCTGTCTACTCGTCATTACTTTGGTCTCTGACCTAATGTACTTTAGTCTAGCACCTGGATGCACTTTGTACATTGTCACTACTACTGTGTCTGGTACCTTTGCATTGTAGTACTTCATGTTAACATAGGCTCTTGAGTTGGGTGTATTGCATTGTTGAGTTGAATCTGTTTCACTAATGCATTGCCTTTGTGTGGTCTGCACTTGCAAAATATTGATGCCTTGTTCATGATTTAGTGTACGTGAATGTCTACTGTCTCATTTCTAGTTTGCATTGCCTTTGTGATCTTCACTTAGGTGTAGTCTGCACTTTGATAATCATGTAGCCAGGCATGTGTATAGATATGTACATATTCTATATTACTTCGGCATTAAATCAGATTTTGAGCCTGGTCCTTGATGATGTTTGACTACTTGTTGCATCGAGGTTACATCTGAAATTTTGGCGAGGCGGTGCACGCGTGCGTGCACTGCAGCCACCCAAACTCGACAATTTTGAATTGATGTTTCTTTTGCTTTTGATGCATTGATCTTTTACGCCGTATTGGCGAGGTCGTACACGCGTGCGTGTACGGCAGCCAATCAAATCTTCGGTGATCTTAAAGTGACAATTTCAATTGTTTTAAATTGATTTAGTCGAGTTGATAAATTGTTTATCTATCTCTGTTGATGATTTAAATCTGCTGATTTATTGTTTAACACTGTTAAGTGTTATATTTTCGTTATCCGATTTCTTTGTTAAAAGAGTTGGATAGACGAGAATTATTGTGACTGTCGTCTATTTAAAATTATTACTGCCTATATGCACTAATAAACTGGTTTGAATTAGACTGACCTGTGTATTATTTTCTTTTGAATATAATACTCGGGTCAGACCGAGTATTTTTACAGCTTGAAGATTTTCGAGCAGCGAAGTTAGAGAGAGAGTAAAGAACCATTTTTAGTTTCAGAAGAAAATTGTATTTTAAGATATTCCGCTGTATCAGTATAAAAAATTGTATAAACTCTGATGTATATAAAAGATTTATAGTAATGAAATAAATTCTCATTTGTTTTAATTGATTGTTATTATCTGTGTTTCTGTGGCTGATTCTGTTTAAACCTTATAAACTAAATAACAATTCGTCTTTTTGAACGTTTCGAGTTGGTTTAATCACCGACTGGAGGCGGTCAAAAGGGGGAATGTTACAAAAACATTCAAATCAAAGTTGAAATCACCGAAAATCAAATTCTCAAATTTTTGATTTACATTCATTTAAATTTCCAAATAAATTTACAAATCAGGTTTTATAAATTCATTTGTTTATATGTTGGTAAATCAATGGTTTACAAAACAATAAATGGAAATCAAATATTTCATTTTTGACAACAAATTCAATGACAGTTTAATTTCAGAAAAAATTATACTTATATATAATATAATCATACAAAATTATTTTATTTACCAAATTTGAAAACAATATTGTGTCAGTTTGTTCTGTTAAAGTGTTTTAGAAATTCTATCGATAGCGTTGATCAGACGAATCGATCGGAAACCCAAATCAACATCAACAACTCAAACAACACAATATAAAAACATTTTAAATATTAATTTATAAATGCACTTCCTCGCTCGACGATACGAGAATGGATTCCAAAGCAAGGATAGAGATTCAAATTTGATGGATTCAAATCAAAGAGAATTTTGATTCGAAGATTTGTTTGAAACAGAGATAAGATAATTAAATAACAAAATAGGAAGATGAATAAGTTTATATAAATCGCGGGCAACCTTAACCTGGTCGACCGTGACTTCAAGAATAAGATCAATGTAGAATTTCGAGGTAAATCGACATTCGATCTCAAGAAATAGAATTCAGGTATAGCAGTAGACAGATAGCATCGTAAACCGAGGATACAGAAATCTCCGGTAAATCAATGCCTACTGTAAAGGAGTTTCTCCTTTATGAATCATTCGAAGATTGGTGAGACCGCCGATTCACTATAAGGGTCATTCGAAGTGGAGTTATGTGATGCTCCAGAATTTGAAAGAAGACAAATAGTGAGGGATACGAATGAAATTTCGGAACCGAAGGGAACGTTCCAAAATTCAAAAGAATCGAGTCAAAAGAAGAGATTGAAACCCGAATGAAAGTGATTCTGTAAATACATTTACCCTATATGTTAAGTTTTGCCTAGAGCTATCAAAGCTCTGATACCAACTGTAACGGACCGCCATTTTTTGGACCATTCGCATCCATTATAAGTGTATAGGTAGACACTCATGCCGGAATTGAATTGCTCAAAATACCGCGTTGTTAATTTAAATTTGGCAAAACTGAACATATACAGTAAATAAATAATCACAGATCACAGACTCAGAGTAATAATTGCAGCGGAAATAAAAGAGATAGTAGTTCATGAAGCTACTATATGAATATATAAAATACATCAGAGTTTACAACAGAAGAGTAATACGATACATCAGATATAAACCAGATACAACGGAAGAGTAACACGATACATCAGATACAAATCAGAATGCATCACTGGAATCATCGAATACTGAAAGCAGAATAGATGGCTGGATCTTCAAGCAAGCTCCAACTTCAAAGGTGAGTCTCGAAAGCTGAACCACTCAGTCTGACCCGAGCGTAAAGCAAAATACAAAACACTCGAGTCAGGATTAACATTCTTATATTAATAAATCCAACTCAAGTGAAATAGCAATTGAAATACAAGTAACTCAAAGGATGTTTGGAATAACCATCCTTTAAGGATCCGTTAAACTATCTACTAGGTAGTAATGTACGATAAGTAGATAATGTCTATCAGTAATAATAAGATATCAAAATAGCGTTAAGTCATGGCCCATTCCACCCTTAACACATTTTTATTCCCAAAAGCATATACAAGACCGTAGTTTCCCCAAAACCGGAAGTCACTAGAGGGAAATCCATATACTAAAGGTACAAATCAAAATCGTAGTGGTCGCGCATAAATGGAATACAAGTATGACAAGGCACATGAGACAATACCCAAGGTAGTGACACTACCGTTCGCCTGATCCGGACTGGTGAGAAGGCAACGCCGCAGCGCCCGCAACACCGTGAAACAACACTCCCAAAATCAAGGGTGAACCAATCGACAACAAGTATAAGTAGTTCAAAGAAGTGTGTCCACTTGAGGTAGCAAATCCTCCATTGGCCCGGCACAGCTCCTGTTTTAGTCATTTCCAATTTGACACAAGTGTCAAGGCTATCCATTATCGTTCTCTTTCTTCAGTCATCACGAACATCATTCCAACCACTTCATTCTGGATCATCACTCCACGTATAGTTATTAAAGTGGTTTTCGGTTTAGATAGAGAGTATATCCATAACCGAATTCCGGTCTCTTTAATAACTTCCGTAATTATTTCACCGATTGGTCGTTTATTTATTTCAAAACCAAATCAATTTCAATTTCAATTGGAATTCATAAATCAACATTTCATTTGTCTTTCAAAAACGATTTCCATAATTTACGTTTCAAAACATTCAAATTACCCTTTCAAGATCTTATAATCCAATTTCAATTTCCTTTAAAACAATTCAAATATTGATTTAAGTTCGTATATAAGTTTCACTTCGAAATCATTTAAATTAATTTAATTTAACATTCAAATCAATTCCAAATTCATTTATCTATTTCATTCACTATTCATTAAGTAAATTTTCCATTCAAAACAATTTCTATTAAATTTCCAATTCATTAAATCCATTATTTAAATTCAACTTCATTTTATCAAAACTTACAAATTTAACTAAATTAAATTCATCAAATCAAATTCTTTAAATTTCAAGTCTTACATTAATTTCAATAAATCACATTTTATTTCTTGTTAAAGAAATTCAATTTCACTTATTTACTTACTTAAATAATTTTCCAAGAACTTAATTAATAAAGAAACTCAATTTCAATTATTTACGAAGAAAAATTCACTTATTCAAATGTTCGATTTTACTTATTAAAGAATTCAATTCAATTTAATCATTAAATAATTTAATCTTATTTAATTATTAAATAATTCAAAACTTAATTATTAAATATTTCAAAGTTTAATAATTTCAAACTTAATTAGAATTTCAAACCTAATTATTAAATAATTTCAAAGTTTAATAATTTCAAACTTAATTCAATCATTTCTCAAATTAAACAACATCCTATCATCAATTACATTGTTAATATTTTTTTTCAGATTTTTAAATATTGACATTTTCCTTTCATTAAAAATTCAAATTTCAACTTCATTTCAAAACCATATTATTTATTCAAATAAAATCTTCGTTTATTTTTAAATCAGATTATTGACCAATCGGGTTTTATTAAATTCTCTATCCTAGGTCAAAGTTCAATTTGGGTATTTATCATTTCAGCCCGATTCCAATTCAATTCAAAATCAAAGCATAGTAAAGGGAACTTGCAGTGTGATAACTGGGATGGTGTCAAAGTAAATAAACAAGCAATAACAACAATCAATATCAATCCAACCACCAATTCAAATAACCCCGAAATAATCGTATTAATTCGCATTGTTATTTGTACGAATTAATATAATTATTTCTAGAATCTACACTATCATTTCATGTAGATTAAAGATTATTACATTACGGTTTTCACTTGTCATTCAATTCAATTTTAACACTACAACAATTAATCCAATATACGTTCAACAGTTCAAAGTGTAATTATCACTATTTTACATGTTAATTAATTTAACAAATAAAAGGGGTCATATTCAACTAATCAAATTCAACATATATGTCAATTCAAAATTTTAAATTATCCTACGTCAAATTTACTTGCATAATATTTATCACTTTAACGTCCAATTGTAAACATCAAACAATCAGTCATTTAACAATCAAACTGGATTATCATTGTATATATAACAAATATTGGTGTCAGATGTCACAGGTGAACTGATATAGGTAATAGCACATATAACAGTGTAATCAACTAACAGCAGCATATTTCAATTGTCGTTTCAATTGAAATAAAATTTAATAAATAAAAGAACGTTAATCGTGAGTGATTGCTCACCTTTCGAGGCTAGAGAGATTCGACACGGAATGAGATGAGATATGAATCCAAGCACGAATACCAAAGCGAAATAAAATGGGCACGAAGTCAATGAACGATGCTGATAAATGGGAATCGCTGAGAATCAAAACACGTATATATAAGCAACAAAACAAGTAACTACAAGAATTTAAAATCAGTAAATCAATACCTAAGAATAAGATCTATATTTGTTTTATTTTAAACAGTATATGTCAAAATAAATCGGTGCCGCTTTTTTTTAACAACCATAAACAGACCCCACTTAATATGCATACTACCCTAGTACGATCCTTTAAAAGTAAAGCCATATATACATATAATTGGTACAGGCGTGAGGCTAAAACACTAGACGTGTATATCCAACCCACTAAAAGTAAGCTCAACCCACAAAGTAATGTATCAGCAAACAAGAACCCAATACAAGGTACCTACCCGTAAGCTCACGAGACTCAAAAATTCATTTCATAAGTACGCAGTAATATAAGCAACATACGTAACTGACTTGTATATATCTAACAAAACCCAAAACATATACACATTATTTTCGAAATTTTACATATGTATGGATGTGAATATAGTTAAATATGATAATATATACAATATAAATTTTCAAACAGCCTTGAAAATAACTGTGAAATATAAACATACTGCTCCTATATCTAATGTACTGCAAGCTAACAAATAACATACTTTTTTTTTTCTTCAAACTTTTATATGCTACACATACGCTAGCCTCACCTCTATTATAGAAAGTTGTAAAATAATATTCGGTCAAAACTTTAATAAACCGAGATACATTTGTAAACTAAGATTTGAGAGTTCACACTTCATTTTACAATACTTATTGATTTCCGTTGAGCTTTGACCTAAATTGTAAACTTATACATCATACCACTCCTATAAAAGCTAAGTATACAAAATTATGAACTGTAAACTTATGTGACATATTTTTTTAACTGCAGCATCTATATACTATTATTAAAACTGTTTACAATACATCATGGCTTAAGTAAACAAGTTAACATACTATATATATCTGATAACCTATATATATATAGACTTGTCACTACAAACCTTTATACACACCTACTTTTTTAAAAAAAATGGTAAAGATCACATACCCATACATATCACAGTAACCGTATTTGCTATATAAAACAATATATGTATTACAAACAACACTATGTAAAACTAACGAATGTATGAATATATATGTCCTATACAACAACATTTATATATGTGTATAAAACACAAAATATACCAACTGAAAGCATGTATATTTATATAACCGGTTAATAATAATAAAAAAAAAACGTGCCTGCTTTTTTTTCTTCACAGCCGAAAATGGCCAGAGGGTGAAGAGAAGGTGTGAGAGCACAAAGTTGCGGCCGCTAGAAGGGGAAGCTGGGTGGTATGGCTGCTTGCGTGTGTTGTGGTGGGTGCTCGAACGCATGAAGGTAGACGAGAAATGGAATGCAAGCGCGACAGCCGAGTGGTCAGGGAAGCAGGAGATGACACGGATACACACACTGATATTGAATTACGGATCCATATTTATTATAAAATCAAAAATAAATTTAAAACACATACATATTTAAAATCAAAATCTATGTATATACATATATATATATCTTAAAATCATCGTTTTCTTATTATGCATACATTAAAAATCAAGGTGTATAATTTACATGTTAAAACCAATTATATGCAGATTTTATTTGTAAACAAATATACATAGAACAGACTGTAAATAGTCATATGCAAAACAAATATATATAACTCAGATTATAACAAAACATATGCATACTTGTCACTATATAAATAGATGAGCAAAGCTACAGACCGTTGTCTTAAATTATCCATACACTTTGTAAATATATTACTATATAAATATATATGTGCTGTACAACATATGTAGTACTTCTCTGTAATAAAATATATGCCATAGACATGTTTTATATGTACAGTTATTACTAACATAGATATATAGTAACTAAATTTTTTTTTGTGAACCGAAACAAAGAATATGAAATACATTATGTTGGAAATAGGAGAAATGTTAAAAGTCATAAGTTGGATTCACAGAATAATAATGGTATTGACGATTGAGTTTCAACTGGTAGATACGAATGGGCAAAAGGAAACCAAACGGTCACCGGTACGGAACTGATACGGTTGCCGTAATTTTTCGATTTCGCAGTGTATTGGACGTCAAAACCCACAACGAAAATATTGCGGAGATCAACATGCCGAGAACAATCAAAACGGTAAATAGATGTCAGTGGTATGATTGAATTATAAAAATTCGAATTTTCTACCAGCGGAAAATGCGAGAAAAACGTAAGAAAATAAGATCGACGGAGCTAAAGATGTCCGAATTTTGAAAAACGAAAAATAGCATTTGCTCAGAAGATGGTTTAGAATTTTCTATGTAAAAATATTTTAAGTTCCGAAAACATTTTATTTTCATCGCTTTTTACTGATTAAATTGAAGTAAATTGACGCACGAAATAAACTTTCATATTTTCGGACGAAAATTTACCAGTTGCTATGTTAAACTAGACATATTCAAAATATTAAATTTTTATTTCAAAATTTTATCGTTTAAAATTTCACAAAATTTCAACTAATTACATTATTAAAACAGTTGAAATTTACGGGTCGTTACAATACCACAGCTGTAACGTCCCGGAATTTTCAACTCTGATAATTCCGAATTGTTAAGGAAAAGAAGAAAAGATAGAAGAAAGGAACAGAAGAAGAAGAAGAAGAAAACATCAACATCTCACATTCGCAGCGGATAAAATATAATAATAAATGATAACAGTTTTACAAAACAATATTAAATCTGTCGATTACATTTTAATACATCAGAGTTACATATTTATACAGACACTGGATATACAAAATTATCAAGTCTCAGATATACAATAATATAACACAGTAGAAACACTCCATACGCTCCTGCCATCCAGCTCGACTCCTGAACTCCAGAACGTCCTTACCTGGAAATCTGTAATACTCGGTCTGACCCGAGTATTACAGATTTCCAGGTAAGGACGTTCTGGAGTTCAGGAGTCGAGCTGGATGGCAGGAGCGTATGGAGTGTTTCTACTGTATTATATTATTGTATATCTGAGACTTGATAATTTTGTATATCCAGTGTCTGTATAAATATGTAACTCTGATGTATTAAAATGTAATCGACAGATTTAATATTGTTTTGTAAAACTGTTATCATTTATTATTATATTTTATCCGCTGCGAATGTGAGATGTTGATGTTTTCTTCTTCTTCTTCTTCTGTTCCTTTCTTCTATCTTTTCTTCTTTTCCTTAACAATTCGGAATTATCAGAGTTGAAAATTCCGGGACGTTACATTTGGTATCAGAGCTGAAGGTTAAGCGAGAACCTTGGCTCTGTTAAGATTACTCGTTAAAGATAGGGTCAATGGTACCCTAGAACGAGTTGAGTGTATATATATATATGAGAGCGTATTTGTTATTTTCATATATAAAGATTTCAAATGATTTTTATATAAGATTATATTTGATATATAAAGCAATATTTCTTTTAAAATATATTAAAGACATTGGTGTTGAATCATTGGAATTAAATAAGATAATAAGAATTAAGTGGTAATAGAAATACAACCAAATTAAAATTGAATGAAGATGAGTTTGAAATAGAATTCAAACTGAAATTAAAATCTTGAATTTGTAGAAGTATTATCAAGAATAAAGATAATAATGAATTGTTTTCCAGATATGATAATCTTGATTATTATCATAAATGGTAGTTGTGTTTAATAATGAATGTTGTTAATGACTAAGCAAAATGAAATATTTTAGGGAAGTAAACTTTTAGGTGAATATGACTTATAATTTGTAAATTAAATTGGATTTAAATTGTGAAGTTTTGAATCCTAAGTTTGAAAACATTTGAAATTGTTTTCAAAATATTAAAAGAAAAAGGAATAAATATTTTTCAGGTTGTTTTTGAATATGATCTTATTTTAAAATAAGAGTTGTTTGGAAAATAAAAAAAAAATTTGTTTTTGAATTAAACCAAGAATGGTTTAAAATTTAAAGTATAACTTGGTGTGTAAAGAAAATGTATATATGAGGAATATACATAATACCAATGATGATTTGAAATGAACACTTAGTGTTGAGTTTTAAATTGGAATGTGATGTAAAACCCAAAGTAAAGTAAGTTTTTAAACTTAAAAAGGGGAAAGATTATTAATCTGAAGTTTAAAATTTTGAATGGAAATTCAAATTGTGTAAAGATGACCGGATTAAGTAAATTTAATTTAACTTGGAAGAAGTTAAATAAGTTTGAATGAACAACTTGAATTGGAAATTTCAAAATGAAATTTTAATTTAACTTGGGTAGTTAAATGGTTGATTTTAAATGGGAGTTATGAGTGATCTCAAAAATGGGTTTGAGATCTGAAAATTGAAAATGAATGTTGTTAATTGGTGTCTGGATAAATTTGGATGTTTATTTATCTTGATATCATTCTATTATTATAAATAATTTATGAAACTGAGAATTGGTTTTAAAATTAGAAATGGATAATAATCAGAAGATTAAATTGTTTTTGAATTCTTATTTGAACTTTGGAATAAGTTAAGTAAAGATAATTTTAAAATGGAATTTTGGAATTTGGACTCAAAATTTAATTGTTTAAAAATTTAGATTGTTGGTTTAAAAATATGGGTTAATTTGATTTAAGGAACTGAATCAACATTTAAAAATTTAACTCGAATTTATATAATTCGAGATAGTTTAAAATTGAGATTTAAATTGAATTAGTTCAAACTGAAATTGGTTTGAATAAATGGGAATTGGAATTAATTCATATAGAAATTGAAATGATTTGAAATTGAAGTGGATTCAATTTGAAATTAGTTTAAATAATTTGGAATTATGATTAAAGTTGAATATGTTTAAAATTCAAATGGGATTTGATTTGAATTAGGAAAGAAATGGAGGATTAAATCAACTTGAATTGAGGTTAAATCAATTTCAATGGAAATTGAAGTTATTTAAAATTGGAATTGAGTTAATTAGAATGGAGGTGGAAATTTAAATTGAATTGATGGAAATTGAACGGTTTGACTCTGGATTATTTTCAAAATAAATTGTTTTAATACAAATATATTTTTCCAAACTATTTACTATATAATCTTTCTTCTTAAACCCCAAACTATCTCATACTTATTTTACAATTATTTCGGAACTATTTAACTATTTTGAATCTGTCTTATAAACTAATTACTATTTTTCAGTTACCTACATCTAATCACTATTTTAAATCTATTTTGCAATTATCTAACTATTTTTATATCTACTTAACTATTTTACAGATATTTTACAAACTAATAACTATTTTTCAACTACTTATCCATTTTAAATTTTTTCAAGTTATTTTTAAATTTAAATAGGTCAGAGTTCAGACTGTTTGTAATTGAAGTAATAACTCAATTGGAAATGGAAGCAATTGAGATTAAGTGAATAAAATTAAAGGAAATATGAATAGAAAAGGAAACTGATTTGGCTAATAACCAATAAAGATAAATACGTAGGATATACGTATATTATTCTATTCGCATAGTGATTTGATCCAGATTCGAGCACAGAATTTCGAGATAGTATTATCGATCCGAGTTGGGATTTTTCACTCGATTTTCGACGGCGAACCTGGATATGGATTGTTGATTGGTTCTGGATATTCTCTATCATGGCTACGACTATGCAAGGAGAATGACGGTTTCTGATCAAGAAACCAGATCTGAGTCCGCACTAGGAAGTCGGGTGGACGATACTAGTTCGGAAGTGAAATTATGTGATCGATTGAGCGATCAGATTGATATTGTGTACGGATGATATGTGTACATCGTACGGATTTGAATGAAATTGATATTGAAGATTTGTGGATAAGAACTGTAAAATGGTTTTTGAAAAGAAATATGGTTAATAACTTTATAAAAGATTTATCAAATGTGAATATTTGATTTGGAATAAAATAAAGTTATATATCCTTGTTATATAAGGTAAATCTTCCCTTGTTGAATCTATTGCTAAAAGAAAAGGGTTTTGAAATATTTGAAGTATAAAAGAGGTTTTATACAAAGTTTGAAATGATCCAAAGATTTTCAAAGTATATATATATCTATATCTATATATATATAAAGGATCTTATGAGAATGATTTTGGAAAAGGTTTTGGGAACCTATGGATTTTGGAAAGGGCTTTTGATTTTTGAGAAATCAATTTTGGATTTTGGAAAGCCTAGTTTGAGAATTATCGATTTTTGGTAATCGATTTTGTGTAAAGGAGATTTTGATAAATCATAAAGGGTATGATTTGAAGATACTATAAGTATATAGTATAAAATGTTTTGAGTATAGCTCTGGGGAAAAAGGCGCTCCCTTTAAATGAACTTCTCAGGAGTGCCACTGGGTGGTACTGCCTTGAACCCCAAGGGGGGATTCTAAAGTTGATCCTGTGAGGAGTCCGGACAAACTAGTTCCTGAGGATTATTTGTGTAGCGAAAGTCGAGGGGCTGGTGCCCACAGAGGCATTTGGGTTATTCTGTGACGACAGTGTAACTCGATGTCACTGCGATCTACTGCAGACCATAGCGAAAGTCATGTGTGCCGCTGAGAGCCAACTGTCTACGTTTGATTTTATATCGGTAGACTGTGACACTATGGTAACATAGCGAAAGTCGTGTGTGCCGCTGAGAGCCAACTGTCTACGTTTGATTTTATATCGGTAGACTGCGACCTATGTGGGAGAAGTTTCATTATTTGGCAGCGAAATTCGGTGGCGCTGATGCCTACAGTTATATGGGTTTGTGCTGTGATAGCAACGTAAGGCCCGGGTATAACTGCGATCTGTAGCGGGTTCCATGGCGTAATCGAGGAGCGCGGAGACCTACAGTTATCTGTGGATTTTGCCGGGACGGCAACGTAACCATCGGGTTAACTGCGACCATGGATGGGGGTGATGATTTCCAGAGCATTCTCACCAAAGATATTTCCTCTATTTTCAAAATTGTTTTCTATATTTTCAATAAAATTATTTTCCGAATATTTTCACTGGATGTTGAAATGGGTCTGCTGAGTATTTACAGATTTTCAGTCCTACGCCTGATCAACGTATGACCGAATTTCTGTAAGAACAAGAATGGACTTGTTAAAACATCGAGTTATAAAAAGTATTTTTTTATTTTAAAATATTATGTAGATTTTTAAAAGTGTTTAAAAAAATGATCAAAGGAAAATTTATCAGATTTTAAGTATTGAATAAATTTTAAGTTTCGTTCCTTTTCGAGGACGAAAAGATTCTAAGGGGGGAGGAATGTGATATCCCGGATTTTTGAACATCTGTTAATTGGTAATTAACTGATTTTAACTATTGAAACACTGATTTATAAGCTGAAAAAAATAAAATTATGATGAATACATATTTGGATATATGTATTAATCCAATAATCTTCTTACATAATTTAAAATTTACAAGAATTATATTTTCAAATCAATTAAATATGTTTTCTATTGTTTATTTATATATGTAGATTGTAAATAAAACTATAATTTGAAATTCTATATGAATATCTTGAAAATAATTTGATTCAAATTCTACATTTTTTAAAGCATTAGTATAAATAGCTTAGGCTTAAGCAAAGTATAAATAAATAAGTTTTATATTGTTTCCTTTGAGTTATATTCATATAAGTAAAAAGAAGAAATGTATAAATAAAAATACAAAGTATAATATAAAAACCTAAAACAAAAATATAATACATATTAAAGACATTTATAAATATATATCTAAATTTAAAATCTATTAATACACATGTTAGCTAATAACATTATCTAATTAACAAGTGTAAACAAATTAGATAAGAATAATGACAAGTGTCCCATTTTCTTTATATTTGTAAAAATATTTATTTAAAAAAAAAATATAGCTTATATTAACATTTTCAATTCTTTCCTTCATTTCATTCTCTGATCTATTTTTCCAGAACTAAACTAAGAAACTCAAGAAAAAAATCTATAATAAACTCAAACCAGTAAATTAAAAATCTGAAAACAATATCATCTCATCATCATCATAATTCGCAAACAACTCAAGATCAAGCAGGCTAAAATATCGAGTACAAGATCATCTCAACAACCAAAATAAACCAGAAGCATTTAAAAACCTGGAAGCTGTCAATTTTAATTCTTCAACCTCTGCTAATCATCAAGTTTCAACCTGATGCAAATCAAAGCAACTTTCAGATTAAAACCTGCTCTGTTCAAACCAAAAGAAGTGAGTAACTCTGAAACTTTTGGTATATCTTGAAGTTGTATGAGATGATCTTTGAAATATGATGTGAAATATGCTGTGCATGTTGTTTTATAACAATTATAAGTATATATATATATGTGTTAATAATTATATACATGATGGGGACTTTGAAAATAAATTTCTGTTCAAATCTGAAACAGTGAATAAATTTGAGTTCAAACTTGGTTCAGGAAGTAATTTATTTAAGTAAAATTTGATGAGTGTTTACATAAATGTATGCCTGATAATTTTAAAATGAATGCATGTAAATATACATTTAAGTACTTGTATAAATGTCTGCATATCAGTATATATATGTTCTGTTCTTCTTGTATAAGCTTCTAAGATATTACAAGTCGAATTTTGTCCCTGATTTCTTTTAGACTTGGATATATGAATTGATTATGTTTATAATAGCAAGGATTAAGTTTTAAAAATAATTGTAAAAGGAGAAATTGAATATAGTTTTCACTGGAACATAATTATTACAGTAAAATACATATATATGTTAAATATCAACAATATCAATTTCAGATTTGGATCGCATGGGTGTATTCATGATTGAAAATCATGATTTTTAATATGAGTATCATGATTTTTAGTTTGATAGTTGGTGGGAATTTTTGAGTTGAACGGTTTGGACATTTCGGTTGATTGCCGTTGATCGGAGGTGAGATGAGCATTGGGGTTTGGTCGGAAGATAGGTGGTAGTAAGGTGGTTTCTGGAAAAATGTTCGCTGGATTTTAAAACCACCATGGTGGCTGGTCGGCGAAGTTTTAGGGTTTAAGGCCCTGTTCGAGTCGACAATATTTGCGAGGCGATTTCGAAGGCGTGGATGCATCGGTCTCAATCGGACCGGGGAAAAATGTCGCGTGGGTCTTTGACATAGTTCTGGTCGTAATTGCATAGTTTTTGGTGGTCGTTATCGTTGGGGCATGGCGTTTTCATTGAGGCGTTGGGTTCCAGGTAGATGCTTGGTAGCTCGATTTTGATTCCTTGGTTATTTCATCAATCTGGATTGTCGAGATCATCGGCGAAGTCGTCGACGGTGTGTTGGAGGCGGCGTAGTTGGTCAGAGATGATCGGAATGTCAGTGCACGTGCACGCATGTATGTTTGAATCTGGAAGTGATGGTGGAATTGGGGAAGAAGAGTTTTTCTCGAGTCTGGGTCGAAGGAGATGGCGAGTTGTCTCGAAGAGGAGAAGAGCGTGGGTGACTCGAGTTTTAACTCGAGAAATTTGAGATGTGGCTCGGGTTTCATTTGGGTATCGGAATTGCTTCGATTTTGTTTTAAAACGAAAGTAAATTTATAGTCAGTTTTAGCAAATAGATAGGAAAATGTTTTCAAGGCCCTTATCAAACAGTTTTTCAAAACATAAGTATATTTGAAACTTTAATAAGGGATGTTTTAACTAAAATTAATTTCTTGGTATTAGTGATTAAGAGTAAATTACTAATATAATTAATTAGTGGATAGTTTAATAATTTAATGTAATTAATTAAAGGTAAATAAAATGAATATAATTAGTTAAAGATAATTAACTAATGAAAGTGATTAAGGATTAATTAATTAAATTAAGTGGTTATGGAATATTTACTTTTTGAGTAAAATGGAATATTTACTTGATGAAGTAATTTATTGAAAGGTAAATTACTTAAGAGAATTCATTTAAGTTCTATTACTTAGTGTAGTTAATTTAATGGGTTAATTAATTAAAGATTAATTAATTAAGGGAATTAATAAAGGATAGTTAATAAATGAGTATGATTAAAAGAAAATTAATCAATGTAAGTAATTATAGAAATTAATTTGAGTAATTAATTAAGGATCATTGTAATTATTGTGAATAAGTGAAGGTTAATTAATTTGTGAAATTAATTAAAGGTTAATTACTTAATGTAATTAAAGACGAAAAGTAAGGATGATTAATTAATGGTTTGAAATTAATATTAAGTAAGTATGATTAAAAGTGATTGAAGTAATTAATTTAATTAATTAAATTAATTAGAGATGGTATGGTTGATTTATCTTGCTATAAATGATTAAATGATATTGTATGCCTTGGATTAGTTGATATCTCTGGTATGTGATGTGGAATGCTATGAGATATAATATGTTTTGGGTTAAAACAGGACATCCTGTATTTAAAAGTTTGAGTTGTATTTCACTTGAGTAACTTGAGTTAAGATGACATTGAATTCGAAGAGACCGGAGTCGGGTATTAGTAAATACCCGAAACCACTTCGATTTGAAATCTTCTATAATTCTTTATAGATTGATATGTGAAATCAATAGACGGGTTTTGGATAATATGGACCATTTAAACTAAGTTGGATACTTAGATATTGTTTTGTGAAAATAAGTGTTGATATATAAGTGTTTACTTATAGTAAAGTACGAGTTACCCGGGTTTAAATATGTTCTATGGATTGAAATTTCATATTAGATGAGTTTACTCACGCTGGTTTCCAGCCTGACCCGGGTGTTACTTTGATGTCTGTAACGACCACGACTTTCTCTCCACAGAAAGTCGCATCGTCAATAAGAAAGAAAGGGGTAGAAAATAGAAAAGAAGAGAAGAAAGAAAGAAACAACAACAACGATCTCACAGCGGAACGAATAAATTATATTAATAACATATACTATTACATAGTATACAACACTTTACAGAGTTACACAGCATATACATCACTTACTAGACAGTTATAACATCTGTCTAGACATTACAACTCAATACACTACAGAGATACAGACACAGCGGAACTACTATATATATCTACAACGCTGAAGCCTCCTGCTCCATTGCTCCTCCACAATTCGTCAAAGCTAAACCTGAATCCCTTGGCTACTCGTAAAAATTTGAGTACCCAAGAGTTTATAAAACAGAAATAAACAACTTGGGTCAGACATGGGTCTGGTGTGAGTAACAGGTTAAACTTGCTTAACTTCAAAACCTTTAGAAAGAAAAGGTATCACGTAAGACTCCCCACAAATAAACATGGGTAAGTTTTTACCTTACGCTAACTAAAACATTTGATAGGAAATCCAGTTATATTATAATAGGGTCTAAGGTTTTCAAATAAATATGAAATAGCTGAAATTGTTACATTATTAAATTCCAGCATACTAGCCAACAAAGTAGGTTATACAATCAAAACCGTAAGGGCACGTAGGAAGAATGGGTTTCCATACAATGGCAGGGCTACTGGGGTACCGCCCGTCACAGTACGTGGCCTAGATCACCGTACCGAGGAGTACGCCCGCTCCCCTGCAACACAAAGCCGGAACCATCCCTTACTGGATAATTCCGAACAAGATAACCCCGTAGTTGGCGCGACCAACCACACACTAAGCCGAATAAAAAGAAAAGGGACCTCTAGACAGGGATCTATCTTGCTCTCAGTGGGTGCTACCCACGAAGCCTTGCTGCACCTCCCCTGTTTTAGCCATTCCCGGTTGATGAGGCTTGAGGTTACGATTACCTTTAATCAGAACATATCACTTAGAATGCTCATCGTCCGCCTGACGATGTGCTGAAAGCATTCAATCCATACAAGTTCGTTCCGGGTTCGAACGAAACCGAAGGCATTATCTCGTTACACTCGTTTTGGAATCACCCTCAGAGTTAACGACAATAACCCTTGCACTCTGAATCTTCATCTTCACTTGAGATTCACGACTTATCGTTAATTTGGATCGATGTGGTATTCGGGTCTCCAGACCTGGAAATCCGGTATACGGAAACCCGATCCCGGTCTCATCGAAATCCAAAACGTATCTTTTAAGGCCAAGTTGTTTTAAAGGTTAAAACAATTCAATTCTACTATCTATTTACACACAGATAGATAATTCATAGATTCACAATAGATAATCAACATTATCATTATAAGCAGATGATTCATATCATTATGCAACCAAAGCATCCAAATCATACAATATCTATTATCTCATATCTGAGATCTCAAACCATTCAAGGTAAATCAATATCATTCAGTATCCTTAAGCAATGATTTATTAATTACCATCTATAATTAATTTAAAATGAATTAAATTAAATACTTCATCTTTAATTAATTTAAAGTAAATTAAATTAACTCCTTTCATTATTAACAATCTTGCTTAAGTTACTATTAATTAATTAACAATTAATTAATCAACCCTTATCCAATTATTCATTTTAATTAATCATCCTTGATTAATTAACATTTAATTACATTCAAGTAATTAACACTTCAATTAATTTCACAAATTAATTATTCTTAACCTCTTATAGTAATTAACCTTTAATTACTTTATTAATTAATTAACTAAAATTAATTACCTTAATCCTTAATTAATTACATTAATTAATCACTCAGTTATTAATTATTCCTTAATCAATTCTTAATTAATCCTTTGATTAATTTCCATTAAGTAATTAACTACCCTTAATTACTTTATTAATTACACCAGTAATTATCCATTAATTACTTTCCTAAGTAATTATACCTCCTTAAATTACATTAAGTAATTATACAAATCATTAAATGATTATCTTAAATTAATTAAACTTAATTAACTAACTTAACTAATCAATTTAAACTCAATTAATTACAATGAGTAATTAATTTCTTAATTACTTCCATTAAGTAATTTTATTAAACAATTTCACAAATGATTATCTTTTAAATTAATTAATCTAATTAATTATCACATTAATTAATTATCCTTAGTTAATGTTCTACATTAACTATTAGCTATTTTAATTATCTTCCTAAAATAATTAAACATTGATTAACCATTATTAATTATAACTTAATTTATTCTAATTATTAATAAATTAATCTCTAATTAATTAATTAATTAATTAATTAATTAAGTTCTTAACAATAACTTAATTAAACCTTAATTACCTTAATAATTTTATTTCTAACCATTAACTTATAAAATTAATGATCCTTAATTCAAATTAATAAATCTTTAAATTAATTAAATTAATCCTTCATTAATCAATTTTAAACCCTTAATTACTAACTTATTAACCCAAGTCATAAATTAATTAAATTGATTAATTAACTTTTAATTTCTTTAATAATTTATTTTATCCAAATTATTAAATCTCAATTGTCTTTTAAGATAACACTTTATTTCTATTAATGATTAAAATATCATTAATAAAGTATTAAACCAAATTACCCTTAAATTTACATTTAAATTCCATTTATTTAAGATTTAAAAGGAATACAAATTAATTTTAACAAAGTTTTAAAACCATTCAAAAACTTTTTTTATTATATGTTAAAGAAATACTTACTTAATAAAAGAAATTTAAAACCAAATTTCATTTTAAATTCAAAACATTATTTTATATCCAAACTAAGATTCAAACAAAACTTGAATCCATTTTTAAACTTTGATTTAAAACTTATTTTAAATCCTTGCTTTATAATTTAAATTCAGTTTTAAATTCTAAACAGACAGATTTGAAAAAAACCTGTCACCAAATCATTTACCCGAGTCAACCACTAGCCAATCTCGAGCCTGCCCCGAGACAACCACCAACCTATCTACTATCCTTTTTCCCATACGCTCTGTTCATCACTCTCCCTCCAGAAGGAATCCTGACCCCTCCGAGCACATAGATCACCAGATATTACCCACAACCCAATTTCTGTTCAACTCAGAAATGCATACCCAAAACTAAATTAAAATTTATGATTTCTCTTTCAAAAATCATGGTTTTTGATTGTAATTTAGATCATATGCCTGAAACAATAATTTAGGATATTTGGATTTCCACTTAATTTTAGCTTGCTCTGTTCTTTTTAAATTTTCAGAGACATTCAAGTTTATTCTAACTTTATTAAAATTTTAAACTTTACCTCATGACTTAACAAACAACTTTTGTTTGAAATCCTAGTTCTAACAGAGATTAGTTTGGGAGAATTGGAATTTAGATCTAAATTTTAAACTGAGAACTTTAAACAGAGACGATCACTGATACAACCAAACATACACATAGTATCTTCATTCATATATACATGTAACTAGATCTAAAACAAACATGCATACATAATTTCCAACATGAACCACAATTTACTTCAGATATTTTACCACACAAATCAAATTTATCTGTTTTTAAAATCTATGAGTAGTCAAGGGAATTCAGGTTAGTCTTGACGAATTCTGGAGGAGCTGTGGAGCAGGAGGCTTCAGCGAATAGATATATAGAGTTTCCGCTGTGTATGATAGATGTACTTGTGTTGTATAATAGACAGAAGTTTATAACTGTCTATTCTGTGATGTATAAATTGTGTACTCTGATGTATATGATACTATGTAATATCTTATGTGATATAATATATTTCTCGTTCCGCTGTGAGATTTCTGATGTGTTGTTGTTCTTTCTTCTTTTCTTTTCTTCTTCTATCCCTTTCTTTCTTCATAACGATGCGTTTTCCTGGGCATAGGAAGGCGGGTCGTTACATTTGGAGGCTTGAGGTTACGATTACCTTTAATCAGAACATATCACTTAGAATGCTCATCGTCCGCCTGACGATGTGCTGAAAGCATTCAATCCATACAAGTTCGTTCCGGGTTCGAACGAAACCTAAGGCATTATCTCGTTACACTCGTTTTGGAATCACCCTCAGAGTTAACGACCATAACCCTTGCACTCTGAATCTTCATCTTCACTTGAGATTCACGACCTATCGTTAATTTGGATCGATGTGGTATTCGGGTCTCCAGACCTGGAATTCCGGTATACGGAAACCCGATCCCGGTCTCATCGAAATCCAAAACGTATCTTTTAAGGGCCAAGTTGTTTTAAGGTTAAAACAATTCAATTCTTATCTATATACACAAAGATAGATACTTATTTAAATATCGGGAAATTTAAGACTGCGACTCGAAGTAGTTAGTGGGGACGCGAGTATTTTAGTGTTACCAGGTTTTAAGAAACCTGTCAGTTCAATTTAAATCTAATGATACCATTTGTAACGACCCGACTTCCTATGCCCAGAAAGACGCATCGTTATGAAGAAAGAAAAGGATAGAAGAAGAAAAGAAAAGAAGAAAGAACAACAACACATCAGAAATCTCACAGCGGAACGAGAAATATATTATATCACATAAGATATTACATAGTATCATATACATCAGAGTACACAACTTATACATCACAGAATAGACAGTTATAAACTTCTGTCTATTATACAACACAAGTACATAAATACAATACATCATCACAGTGGAAACTCTATATATCTACACGCTGAAGCCTCCTGCTCCACAGCTCCTCCAGTATTCGTCAAGACTAACCTGAATCCCTTTGACTACTCATATAAATTTGAGTACCCAAGAGTTTAATAAAACAGAAAATAAACACTTGGGTCAGACATGGGTCTGGTGTGAGTAAACGGTTAAATTGCTTAACTTTGAAAAACCTTTTGAAAACAAAAGGTATCACGTAAGACTTCCCACACATAAACATGGGTAAGTTTTTACCTTACGCTAACCAAAACTTTGATAGGAAATTCGATTATATTATAATAGGGTCTAGGGTTTTCAAATAAATACTCATAATAGCTGAAATTGTTACATTATTAAATTCCAGCATACTAGCCACAAAGTGGGTTATACAATCAAAACCGTAGGGTCTCGTAGGAAGAATGGGTTTCCATCAATGGCAGGGCTACTGGGGTACCGCCCGTCACAGTACGTGGCCTAGATCACCGTACCGAGGAGTACGCCCGCTCCCCTGCAACACAAAGCCGGAACCATCCCTTACTGGATAATCCCGAACAAGACAACCCCGTAGTTGGCTGCAGTTCCAACTACCACTAAGCCGAAATATAGAAAGGGACCTCTAGACAGGGATCTATCTTGCTCTCAGTGGGCGCTACCCACGAAGCCTTGCTGCACCTCCCCTGTTTTAGCCATTCCCGGTTGATGAGGCTTGAGGTTACGATTACCTTTAATCAGAACATATCACTTAGAATGCTCATCGTCCGCCTGACGATGTGCTGAAAGCATTCAATCCATACAAGTTCGTTCCGGGTTCGAACGAAACCGAAGGCATTATCTCGTTACACTCGTTTTGGAATCACCCTCAGAGTCAACGACAATAACCCTTGCACTCTGAATCTTCATCTTCACTTGAGATTCACGACCTATCGTTAATTTGGATCGATGTGGTATTCGGGTCTCCAGACCTGGAATACCGGTATACGGAAACCCGATCCCGGTCTCATCGAAATCCAAAACGTATCTTTTCAGGCCAAGTTGTTTTAAAGGTTTAAACAATTTAACTTATCTATACAGATAGATAATTCACAAGTTACAGTTGATAATCACATTATCATTTAAACAGATGATTCATAACCAAATAGGTAATCCATATCAACATCACAATAGTTAATCTATATTACCATTATAATGCAACCAAGTATTCATATCACCCAACATCTTATCTCATTTCTGAGATTACATCCATTCAATTCAAATCAATGCTATTCATTCTTATATAAGCAATGGTTTACTTAATCATAAGATAATTAATTTAAAATTTATTTAAATTAACTATCTCTATCTTTAATTAATTTAAAGTGAATTAAATTAATTACTTCATCTCTTAATTAATTTAAAATAAATTAAATTAATTACTTCATTATAAATCTTACTTATATAATCATTAATTAATTACAAATAAATTAATTAATCTTTCTCTAATTATCCACTTTAATTAATCACCTGGATTAATCATTCTTTAATTACATTTAAGTAATTATCTTAATTAATTTCACAAATTAATTATCCTTAACCAAATACAGTAATTAACCTTTAATTACTTAATTAATTAATTAATTATAATTAATTACTTAAACCCTTAATTAATTACAATTAATTAGTTATCATTTGATTAATTAATCTTAATTAATCTACTCTTAATTACATCATTAATTAATTATAAACTAATGATCCATAATTACATTTTTAATTATTTTATTAATTACATTAAGTAATTATTCTTAATTAATTATTAATCACCTTTGATTAATATAATCCAGTAATTAACTTTCCTTAATTACTTCCATAAATTAATTACTTTTTAATTAATTACCTTAACAAATAATTTATTTCCTTATTAATTATCCTTAATACTTTAATTAACTAAATTATTTAATTAATAACACTAGGTAATTAACCCTTAATCACTTCCATTTAATTACTTTCATAATTATCCTCTAATTACTTTATTATATAATTTCCCTTACTTAATTACATCTAGTAATTATTCCTTAATTACTTCATCAAGTAATTTCACTTAATCAATTATAAGTGATTATCTTAAGTTAATCACTAATTAATTACTTAGTTAATTATTTAACTAATTATTTAAATTTAATTAAATAATTTCTTAACTTCTTATATTTAAAAGATCTTAATTAAGAAAAACATTATCTTAATTAAATTATTATCTATTCTTAAATCATTTTCAATAAATGAATTATCCTTATTAATTTCACATATTAATTTCCTTTAATAAATCAAATCTTAATTACTTAAGATAAACTCTTTATTATAATTTAATAATTACAACATTTAGTTTTTACCTTTAAAATTTTTGAAGCTTTTCAAAGTTATTTAAATAATTTTTAATACAAAGATCATTGTAAAAATCTATTTTCTATTCTTTAAAACTTATTTATTTAAATTATTTAAATCTTGTTAAAACAATTTTTCTAGAAAACAATTTTGTAACGACCCGTATTTTTTAACACTTTTAAAATACAAATTAAAATGAAAATTTTGGATAAAAATCCGAAGGAAATAAAATTTTGTGTTGTTAAATGTGAATTACAAGTTAAAATACAAAACTGAATTCTGAAATAACTTATTTGTAAATTAAATATGGATGTTAACTTGTAGTGAATGTAAATAATGAATTGAATTTAATTTGATTGTAAACAATGAAATAAATAAAATGTTACATTTAATATTGAAGTTATAATATGGAAATCAACGTAAATGAATGTAATTTACTATTAAATAAGATGATAAGAAAATGAAAGTAAATGAATTATAAACTATTGATAATAATGTATAAGTAAATAGTTGATTCAATAATGAAAGTGTAAATCGAAACAAAAGAATTCATTTGGAATTAAATAACTTGAATTTGAATTATAATATAATTGAACGCTGAATCTAATATAATCTTTTATATTGGATTTATAATGGAAAATTGTATTGTAAAAGATTGTTAATTACTGCGAAATTAAAAATGGAATATGTGAACAATTGAAATTTGATTTAAAAAGTTAATAATTTAAAATTGGGAATTTTATATTGAAATTAAACAGTCGAATAATTTATTTTTCGAATATTGGATTTAATTAGACAATTAAATCGATAATCTAATAAGTTAAATTTCAGAAATAATTGAAATCGAGTTGAATATGATTGAAAATGATTTGTAAAATTTTATCTTATCATATTGGAGTTATAGTAATGTTATAGAACTTTTAAAATTGAATTTAAAGTTAATTTGTGAAAATTGAATATTTTAATATTTAATTATCGATTGAAAAATAGCCATTTTTCGAACAGTCTCAGAATTGAATGAAACTAGTTCCATTGGATCCGTAATAGTTTGTTATTGTCGGATTTCAATTTTCGTAGCAATCGGAGTTATAGTTTGACCGTGGCAGCTCTAAACGCATCAAATTGTTCTTAATATTAATTCGGCGAGTTAAAATAGTCATTTTTCCAAAAGTCTCGGATTTCGACGAAACCAGTTTCATCGGATCCGTAATGTCATATTATTGTAAGGTTTCAAATTTCAAGTCGATTGGATTTACCGTTTGTTCGGTACGAATTAAAACGCATCGAAATCGGTTTAAATCGGTTTAATTTAAATCGATCGTTTATTGCCATAACTCACACATACGATCGAATTAGCTTCCGAAACCTATTCCATTGTGTCCGGAACGTGGGATAAACCCTAGAAACGCCGGTCACCGCGCGTAAATCGGAGTTCGGAAAATCGAGTGAATAGTGATTTTCGGTAAATTTCTATAAAAGGACCCTTTATCGTTCCATTTGCACTCAAGCCCTTGTCTTCAACAGCAGCCGGCCCTAGATTTCAATGGCTGAAAATTTTCGAAATTTCTTCTCTTAATATCTCTCAATCCGTTCAACGAAATCGAAAAATTCCAAAAGCAAAGTTGTAGATCTCGGCGAGCTCTTCAAATCCATACGGAGATGATCGAAAACGGAGCAACGAATTAACGGGAAATCGCGTTCAAAGTGGCTGCGTTTTTCACGTTTTTCGAGGCGAGATGGGAGGCCGAGTTCAACTGCAGTCATGGCATGGGTCGAGCTCGAGACGAGCTTCCATTCGGCGGTCTCTGATCAACTTCCCGACGCTTGTGGTGGCCGCGACATGGAGGAGTTGTGCGTGCATATGGGTTCAAAGGTACGTGATTTTCACGTTTGGAAGAGAAGCAAAGCATGCGGCCTGATGATGGAGGGATAGGGATCAATGGCTCAGATCTGATAGGGTTAGAAAATAAAAAGAGAATTGTGATTTATATATATATAAATTCGTACAATCTTTAAAATGCTCTAACTTTTGCATACGAGGTCGGAATTCAACGAAACGAATTGCGTTGGCTTCGTTTTGACGAGCACTACGCTATGGAGTTGGATTGGAAGCATTTGGAGTTAGAGAAAATTTTGAGTTAAATCGAACGCCATTCGATTTGATTTAAAATCGTAAAATCAAGGTGAGTGTTTTATAACGCTCACAATGTACTAGAATATTCTGATGCTAGTTAAATTTGATATTGTGAAGTGATATGATTTTTATTAGTCGTTGTTGATAAAAATTTAATTGTCATCTAGATCGTCGTTGAATTTAATGTTAGAAATTAAAATTGACAGTTAAATTAAATAGGAATTTGATTGCGATTAAATTATCTGACATTGATAACTATGAAATTTCCATGAATTATATTGTTGTCTGGATGATTGGTTGCGATGAATGCTATTGATTGATGTTGAATGTTTGAATGTTTATTTGTTGTATATATCCTGTCATCACCCTGCGTATTATTTACAGTTGTAAATTTAATCATTTTGAATAAATTGAGATATATGTTGAAATGATATATACCTATGACACTATGATTCGAATTGAAATGATATATCTATTCCTGAAATTTAATTGAAATAATTATCCACTTGGCCATAGGTTAGAAAATTATATACGGACACCGGATTGGCTAAATTAATTGATTTTAAAAGTTGTTTTGAAATTATTTAAATGAATTGATTTTAAGAATAAAATCCAAATTATGGAAAATGAATTATTTTGAATTGGAGCTTGAAATGTTGGAATTTAAACTTGATAAACGAAATTGTTTAATTAATCGAAGTTTAGTTTTTTTTTTTTTTTAAATTAAAAATTGAAATACGGCATATATTTTCGGAAGTTGATTTGTTTTAAAGATTGGACTTTTATTCAAACTTTGAATA
Organism: Allium fistulosum; assembly: GCA_030737815.1. Lineage (NCBI taxonomy): Eukaryota > Viridiplantae > Streptophyta > Magnoliopsida > Asparagales > Amaryllidaceae > Allium > Allium fistulosum. The sequence continues at coordinate 872,959,609 of CM060905.1, read as the reverse complement.
TTTCTAAGAAAACTTATATGAAATGATATTTTAGGTTTGAGCTTAGAATTGAAATTTGGATTCAAAAATTTGGTATTGAAAGTAAATTTGATTTAATGTTTAAATCGATATTTTGAAATTGGATTTGGAACTGAAATTGGAAATTAATTGGAAATTGGAATTTAAATTAATTTGGAATTGAAATTTAAATTCATTTGGAATTGGGATTGAAATTGGAAATAAATTGGGAATTGGAAATTAATTTGGAATTAGAAATTAATTTGAAATTGGAAATTAAAAGTGAACGGAATTTGTTTATTGGAATCGAAATTTATATGGAATCAAAATTTATTCGAGTTGAAATCGGAATTGAATCGATTAAATCGAAATGGAAATTTGAATTGATTTGGGTAGGAAATTGGGAAGTTGACCGGTTTGACTTTGGAATTTGTTTTAAATGAATATTTTAGTATAATTGATTTAAAATCTATATTCTTTAAATATTGAAATTATTTTGATTTTCAAACTGTTTTACTATATAAACCATTTTTATATTCAAATTATTTTCGATTAAACTATTTAAATATTTTCTATTAAACTATTTTAACTATTTTAATTATTTAAACTACTTTTAAATTACTTAAAACTATTTTCTAAAATTTTCAAGCTGGTCAATAAGGTGAATTGTTTATATTTAAATCTCGAATTTAAATACGAATTGGGTTAAATGAAGTTGCAACCTAAATTGAAATTCGAAATGATTTTGAAATTTAAATGAGATATTGAGGCGAAAAATGATTTTTGAAACGAAATCGTATATTTTGAGTAGATATGATGATTTTGAAATGGATTTGATCTTTGAAGCGAATATGATATTTTTGATAATCAATTATGAATTGATTTTGAAAATGTAAAAGATCCAACCGGTGTGAAAAATATAACGTAGTTATTAAAGAGACCGGGATCGGATATGGACATACTCTCTGTCGATACCGAAAACCACTTTAATAACTATATTCGCGGAGTGTTGATCCAGAACGAAGTGGATGGTTTGGTGAACGTGTTGACTGAAGAAAGAGAACGATATTGGATGACCCCTGACATGACTAAAACAGGAGCCGCGCCGGGCCATTGAGGATCGCCATCTCTAGCGGACACACTCCTTCGATACCATGTCTATTACTTTTGTGATTCGATTTGGGTGCACCCCGCGATTATGGGAGTGTTGTTTCGCGGTGTTGGGGTAGTAGCTGCTATGCCCAACATCAGTCCGGATCACGCAACTACTAGTATCCTAGTTGGTATCGCCTCATGTACCTTGTCATACTGATTATCCTATTCGCGACCACTACGTTATGGTTTGTACCTTGAGTATATGGATTGCCCTCTGGTGACTTCCGGTTTTGGGGAAACTACGGTCTTGTATATGCTCTTGGGAATATAAATGTGTTAAGCGGCGAATGGGCGTTGACTTAACACTATTTTGATACCTTTACTTTACTTTAGACATTATCTATATAGCGTATCTTATTGTATATATAGATAGTTTAACGGATCCTTGAGAGATGGAAAATCCCGTAACATCTCTTGAGTTATTGCACGCACGTTGACACTGGATAGGAGATGTCAAACCCCGTAAACATCTCTGACGCCGTTTACACTCATATTTATTACGATTGATTTAACTTTCATAAGGATATTTTAGTCCTGACTCGAGTGTTTTGTCTTTTCATTACGCTCGGGTCAGCCTGAGCATTTCAGTTTAGGTTGAAGATCATTTCCTTGGAGGACGGAGACGAAGATTTGGTATATTATCTACTACTATTATATTCATTCCATTCCACTACATTGTTGTATGATATTTGCTGTGTATGTAACTATGATAAATGTTGTATAATAATAATCAAATGTATTCATTTCAAATGTATTCATTTAATTAACAGCTTCATGAACTGTTATTTTATTATCATACTTTAGCCTTCCGCTGTGAGATTCTGTGTTGTTTCATTTCCTTTATTTCTTTTCTTTTCTTTTCTTATTTAACCCCAATAACCATCCGCCCTTTTGAATGGTTTAGAATCGACATGTGTGTCTGATTTGTCGATTTGAACGGTCCAAAAAAGGCGGGTCGTTATAGTTGGTATCAGAGCTTTGGTTTAGCGATAAACCTTGGCTCTAGTGGGGAATAACTCATTGAAATAGAGGTAAACTATATGAATGAGTTGAGTGTATATGAGAGAGCGTATTTGTAATTTTGATATAAAAATGATTTTATATTGTGTTAATTTGTTCCGTTGAGTATTTATGAATTCCGGTTGGTACTTGGGACGCCAAGGCATCGATAGGAATTTCTAAACACTTGAATAGGACAGATTGACATAATATTGTTTTGGATTATATTTTATATATAAAAGAATTATCTTGAAAATTTATAAATTTATAAATTTTGATTGTATTGGTTGTTAGGAGATGATAATATTAGATTATCATCGTTTATTGTTGATTAGTCAATATTTCTAACTATTGACTATTGGATGATTTTAAGAAATGAAATTTGTAAATATGATTGACAATGAATATAAATGGTAAATAAAATAAGATAGAATGATTTAAATTAAGATGGAGAATTTAAATTCCAGCGTTTTGAAAATTTATATATAAAAAAAAAAAAAAAATTTCTGTATAATATAAGTATTATATGATAGTATATTCGATTAGAAATTGTTTTCAAAGGATTTTCAAATGAAGTAAGTGTTATACTCCCCTCTTGACGCTAGAAAATGATTTCGGTGATGAGTGCACGCATCATCGGCGTTTATTTTCGAGAGTCCGAGTATGGGAGATCACTTAATAGTTTTTCTAAACCCTGTTTTGATTAAAAATTGAATTTTATTTTGTATTCTCTATAGTATGACTTGATATATATTGATATAAGTATATATTATTTCAAACTTGATTTGAAATGAAACCGAAGTTGAAATTCTTAAGTTTTTTTATTTAATGACTTTAAACTATTGAAATAAACAAATACTTGAATCATTACGGAACTTCTGAATTGTGAAATGAGAAATGAACCTAAGAGCTAAGTGAAAATATCAATTGAAGTAGAAATCCGTAGAATTAGGAAATTATGAATTTAAAATAAAATTGAAACTGTAAAACTCGCATAGTATTAAATTTCATTCTATAACATAAATATAACTTACCAAAATATTTAAGAAGTTCAAAAATGTTATATGAATTGTTAATTGGGTAATATACAAGTTTAGGTTTGAATAATAAAATATGCATTTAATTAATGGTTTGCAAATATAAATAAAATTGTTAGTAAATAATTGGAATTTAAATTAACATTTAAAGGTGATTCACTATTATGTTAATATAAAATGGAAATACCATATGTGAATGTAAATGTGAAATTAAATTATAGTGAAATTTAAGAAATGAGTTAAGAATTAATTAATTGAAAACTCAACTTTGAATGAAAAGAGGTTGTATGTTGTTTAACTACATTCTATTTGCATAACTATAACTTATCAAATACTTAAAAAGTTTAAATACAAATAAAGATAAGTAAATGAATGATATATACAAGTGAATGAATAAAATTTAAAATTAATGAAATATAAAATTTGTAAATGGAAACTAATTAAAGTTGAATATAACTAAATGTGAAATGTATAATTGATTTAGTGTAGATTTTGGATGGATGTTAATGTTTGATATGCATTTGTTGTTAGATGAATGGTAATTGATTTAGTAGAATTCATTAGTGTTAATGGAATTGAATAAAAGGAATTTTAAAATAATTAAATTCAAATTTGAAGCAAAGTGAAATTAAATATAATTGAATCCAATTTAAATTGAAGCAAATTGACTTGAATTTAAAATGTGAATGAAACAAACTTGAATAAATCGGAAACAAATCGAATGTAAGCTTATTTCATGGATAAATAAGAAAATAAACGACTTTGTGTTTATGAATGTTTCTTTAGAAAATTTGAAGTTTGATGGTTTGTACTTTGAAATAATAAAAGCAAATTTTTGGAAAAATCCAAAATTGTCCAATATATGCTGAAACGAAAACAACCATAACATTTAAATGGCTGGACGAAATTCGACGATCTTAGACTTTTCGAAAAGCTTAGAAAATATAGCACAACTGTTATTTAGAGTGTCTTGGCAAAATTCCTTCGTCTACTAGGTTAAAACTTGAATGTTACTCGCTGTCCTGTGTAAAAATAAGTAAAATCAGTAGTACATACCCTTAGTATTCTCGCCATAACTTTTTACTGGTGCATCGGATTTTGATGATCTTGCACTTTCTGGAAAGCTTAGAACTTAAGCTAAAACTTTTGTTTTAAGCATTTGCTGTTTTGCTGTCGTTTAGAAGGTCAAAAACGTGACCAAACGTCGCTGACCTGCGCAATTCATTGCCCAGGCTGAGGCGTGTGATTTTAGTAAAATGGCCGTAACTTTTGAATGGATGATCCGAATTTGATAATTTTAGACATTCCGTAAAGCCTGAAACGAATGCAACAACTTTTGTTTGGATTCCATTGTCAAATTTTATTGTTTAGATGACCAAAAACTAGGATTCGTTTGCTGTTCTGGAATTGGAATTTCAGTTTTGAAGCTAAACATGTTATATGTATGTTGTTTATACTAAGTATATCGATCTATCTTTATATGCATGGTTCTAACTTGGTTATTGAGCATTTTAGTAGGTAGCAAAGGGGTTGCGCTTCGCTTGTGGAACTCGCTTCTACGCTAAATGCAAAATGTAAGTTAAAATGCTAATAAACGCTTAACAAAAGATACGTTCTCGGATTACGGTTTATGTTGTGGTATATTATTGTGTTCCCCATGTTTTGGGATGCCTCTTTCTTGTAATGAGATGTATATCATGCAATTATTACCACTGTGAAATTTTTCGGTCCTAGCCGCGCAAAGGAGGTGCTGCCGAATTTTTTTCAAAAATCCGGGAGTTAGAAAATTTTGAGATTGAAAAAAAAATCATATAACTAAATTTTGCAAATAAGTCGAATATTTTGAATGAATTATATCTAAATGATGGTTTCTCCTTCTCCGTTCCTTTTCGAGGACGAAAAGTTTTAAGTGGGGGAGAATGTAACGACCCGTATTTTTTAACACTTTTAAAATACGAATTAAAATGAAAATTTTGGATAAAAATCCGAAGGAAATAAAATTTTGTGTTGTTAAATGTGAATTACAAGTTAAAATACAAAACTGAATTCTGAAATAACTTATTTGTAAATTAAATATGGATGTTAACTTGTAGTGAATGTAAATAATGAATTGAATTTAATTTGATTGTAAACAATGAAATAAATAAAATGTTACATTTAATATTGAAGTTATAATATGGAAATCAACGTAAATGAATGTAATTTACTATTAAATAAGATGATAAGAAAATGAAAGTAAATGAATTATAAACTATTGATAATAATGTATAAGTAAATAGTTGATTCAATAATGAAAGTGTAAATCGAAACAAAAGAATTCATTTGGAATTAAATAACTTGAATTTGAATTATAATATAATTGAACGCTGAATCTAATATAATCTTTTATATTGGATTTATAATGGAAAATTGTATTGTAAAAGATTGTTAATTACTGCGAAATTAAAAATGGAATATGTGAACAATTGAAATTTGATTTAAAAAGTTAATAATTTAAAATTGGGAATTTTATATTGAAATTAAACAGTCGAATAATTTATTTTTCGAATATTGGATTTAATTAGACAATTAAATCGATAATCTAATAAGTTAAATTTCAGAAATAATTGAAATCGAGTTGAATATGATTGAAAATGATTTGTAAAATTTAATCTTATCATATTGGAGTTATAGTAATGTTATAGAACTTTTAAAATTGAATTTAAAGTTAATTTGTGAAAATTGAATATTTTAATATTTAATTATCGACTGAAAAATAGCCATTTTTCGAACAGTCTCAGAATTGAATGAAACTAGTTCCATTGGATCCGTAATAGTTTGTTATTGTCGGATTTCAATTTTCGTAGCAATCGGAGTTATAGTTTGACCGTGGCAGCTCTAAACGCATCAAATTGTTCTTAATATTAATTCGGCGAGTTAAAATAGTCATTTTTCCAAAAGTCTCGGATTTCGACGAAACCAGTTTCATCGGATCCGTAATGTCATATTATTGTAAGGTTTCAAATTTCAAGTCGATTGGATTTACCGTTTGTTCGGTACGAATTAAAACGCATCGAAATCGGTTTAATTTAAATCGATCGTTTATTGCCATAACTCACACATACGATCGAATTAGCTTCCGAAACCTATTCCATTGTGTCCGGAACGTGGGATAAACCCTAGAAACGCCGGTCACCGCGCGTAAATCGGAGTTCGGAAAATCGAGTGAATAGTGATTTTCGGTAAATTTCTATAAAAGGACCCTTTATCGTTCCATTTGCACTCAAGCCCTTGTCTTCAACAGCAGCCGGCCCTAGATTTCAATGGCTGAAAATTTTCGAAATTTCTTCTCTTAATATCTCTCAATCCGTTAAACGAAATCGAAAAATTCCAAAAGCAAAGTTGTAGATCTCGGCGAGCTCTTCAAATCCATACGGAGATGATCGAAAACGGAGCAACGAATTAACGGGAAATCGCGTTCAAAGTGGCTGCGTTTTTCACGTTTTTCAAGGCGAGATGGGAGGCCGAGTTCAACTGCAGTCATGGCATGGGTCGAGCTCGAGACGAGCTTCCATTCGGCGGTCTCTGATCAACTTCCCGACGCTTGTGGTGGCCGCGACATGGAGGAGTTGTGCGTGCATATGGGTTCAAAGGTACGTGATTTTCACGTTTGGAAGAGAAGCAAAGCATGCGGCCTGATGATGGAGGGATAGGGATCAATGGCTCAGATCTGATAGGGTTAGAAAATAAAAAGAGAATTGTGATTTATATATATATAAATTCGTACAATCTTTAAAATGCTCTAACTTTTGCATACGAGGTCGGAATTCAACGAAACGAATTGCGTTGGCTTCGTTTTGACGAGCACTACGCTATGGAGTTGGATTGGAAGCATTTGGAGTTAGAGAAAATTTTGAGTTAAATCGAACGCCATTCGATTTGATTTAAAATCGTAAAATCAAGGTGAGTGTTTTATAACGCTCACAATGTACTAGAATATTCTGATGCTAGTTAAATTTGATATTGTGAAGTGATATGATTTTTATTAGTCGTTGTTGATAAAAATTTAATTGTCATCTAGATCGTCGTTGAATTTAATGTTAGAAATTAAAATTGACAGTTAAATTAAATAGGAATTTGATTGCGATTAAATTATCTGACATTGATAACTATGAAATTTCCATGAATTATATTGTTGTCTGGATGATTGGTTGCGATGAATGCTATTGATTGATGTTGAATGTTTGAATGTTTATTTGTTGTATATATCCTGTCATCACCCTGCGTATTATTTACAGTTGTAAATTTAATCATTTTGAATAAATTGAGATATATGTTGAAATGATATATACCTATGACACTATGATTCGAATTGAAATGATATATCTATTCCTGAAATTTAATTGAAATAATTATCCACTTGGCCATAGGTTAGAAAATTATATACGGACACCGGATTGGCTAAATTAATTGATTTTAAAAGTTGTTTTGAAATTATTTAAATGAATTGATTTTAAGAATAAAATCCAAATTATGGAAAATGAATTATTTTGAATTGGAGCTTGAAATGTTGGAATTTAAACTTGATAAACGAAATTGTTTAATTAATCGAAGTTTAGTTTTTTTTTTTTTTAAATTAAAAATTGAAATACGGCATATATTTTCGGAAGTTGATTTGTTTTAAAGATTGGACTTTTATTCAAACTTTGAATATTTCTAAGAAAACTTATATGAAATGATATTTTAGGTTTGAGCTTAGAATTGAAATTTGGATTCAAAAATTTGGTATTGAAAGTAAATTTGATTTAATGTTTAAATCGATATTTTGAAATTGGATTTGGAACTGAAATTGGAAATTAATTGGAAATTGGAATTTAAATTAATTTGGAATTGAAATTTAAATTCATTTGGAATTGGGATTGAAATTGGAAATAAATTGGGAATTGGAAATTAATTTGGAATTAGAAATTAATTTGAAATTGGAAATTAAAAGTGAACGGAATTTGTTTATTGGAATCGAAATTTATATGGAATCAAAATTTATTCGAGTTGAAATCGGAATTGAATCGATTAAATCGAAATGGAAATTTGAATTGATTTGGGTAGGAAATTGGGAAGTTGACCGGTTTGACTTTGGAATTTGTTTTAAATGAATATTTTAGTATAATTGATTTAAAATCTATATTCTTTAAATATTGAAATTATTTTGATTTTCAAACTGTTTTACTATATAAACCATTTTTATATTCAAATTATTTTCGATTAAACTATTTAAATATTTTCTATTAAACTATTTTAACTATTTTAATTATTTAAACTACTTTTAAATTACTTAAAACTATTTTCTAAAATTTTCAAGCTGGTCAATAAGGTGAATTGTTTATATTTAAATCTCGAATTTAAATACGAATTGGGTTAAATGAAGTTGCAACCTAAATTGAAATTCGAAATGATTTTGAAATTTAAATGAGATATTGAGGCGAAAAATGATTTTTGAAACGAAATCGTATATTTTGAGTAGATATGATGATTTTGAAATGGATTTGATCTTTGAAGCGAATATGATATTTTTGATAATCAATTATGAATTGATTTTGAAAATGTAAAAGATCCAACCGGTGTGAAAAATATAACGTAGTTATTAAAGAGACCGGGATCGGATATGGACATACTCTCTGTCGATACCGAAAACCACTTTAATAACTATATTCGCGGAGTGTTGATCCAGAACGAAGTGGATGGTTTGGTGAACGTGTTGACTGAAGAAAGAGAACGATATTGGATGACCCCTGACATGACTAAAACAGGAGCCACGCCGGGCCATTGAGGATCGCCATCTCTAGCGGACACACTCCTTCGATACCATGTCTATTACTTTTGTGATTCGATTTGGGTGCACCCCGCGATTATGGGAGTGTTGTTTCGCGGTGTTGGGGTAGTAGCTGCTATGCCCAACATCAGTCCGGATCACGCAACTACTAGTATCCTAGTTGGTATCGCCTCATGTACCTTGTCATACTGATTATCCTATTCGCGACCACTACGTTATGGTTTGTACCTTGAGTATATGGATTGCCCTCTGGTGACTTCCGGTTTTGGGGAAACTACGGTCTTGTATATGCTCTTGGGAATATAAATGTGTTAAGCGGCGAATGGGCGTTGACTTAACACTATTTTGATACCTTTACTTTACTTTAGACATTATCTATATAGCGTATCTTATTGTATATATAGATAGTTTAACGGATCCTTGAGAGATGGAAAATCCCGTAACATCTCTTGAGTTATTGCACGCACGTTGACACTGGATAGGAGATGTCAAACCCCGTAAACATCTCTGACGCCGTTTACACTCATATTTATTACGATTGATTTAACTTTCATAAGGATATTTTAGTCCTGACTCGAGTGTTTTGTCTTTTCATTACGCTCGGGTCAGCCTGAGCATTTCAGTTTAGGTTGAAGATCATTTCCTTGGAGGACGGAGACGAAGATTTGGTATATTATCTACTACTATTATATTCATTCCATTCCACTACATTGTTGTATGATATTTGCTGTGTATGTAACTATGATAAATGTTGTATAATAATAATCAAATGTATTCATTTCAAATGTATTCATTTAATTAACAGCTTCATGAACTGTTATTTTATTATCATACTTTAGCCTTCCGCTGTGAGATTCTGTGTTGTTTCATTTCCTTTATTTCTTTTCTTTTCTTTTCTTATTTAACCCCAATAACCATCCGCCCTTTTGAATGGTTTAGAATCGACATGTGTGTCTGATTTGTCGATTTGAACGGTCCAAAAAAGGCGGGTCGTTACAAATTTAATTTAATAGTTAAAATTTTGTTTTAACCTTGCTTTTAAAACTCAGAAAATATTATAAAACAAAGTTTCTTTTGTTTAAAATTTTAAAACATTTCCTTTCAAATTCTTTATGCCTGTTAATTTCCTAACCCGAGTAAACCGTTCAGAAACTCGAAGCAAACTTCGAGTCCAATCCACGTTACGACTTTCTTCGAGTAAAAACTCGAGCCAACCCAGTATATCCCCGAGCTCAACCCTGTGTTGCCCACATTTCCTTTTGCTCCAAGTATTTTCACGCATTCCTCGAGTCGAACCCGCGGTAACATCTTCTTCCCAAATCCACTTTAAACCCAGACACACACACGAGTGTGCACGTGTACAACCAGCCGACGATGCTCTGGCCATCGCCGTGGCCTCCGATACATCGTCGACAACCTCTTCTATCATCACGAAAACCCAGATTGTCGAATTCAACCTGGAATCGAAATTTAGCATATTGACTTCACCTGGAACAACCAGATCGTCAGGAACCAGCCTCGCCTCACCAATTCCTGCCACCTGAACACGAGCCACCCAGCCCAAAGCTTTGCTATGTTACAACGATTTCTCGGTTATCAAAGGTGGAGGAGCATCGAGCTCGTTGCTGAAGGTAGCTAGGTGTCTGGTGATTGTAGGAAAAATGGTCTGAGATTTTCTAGACCACCGTGGTTGACTGGCGATGGCGATCTAGGGTTTGAGGGTAGTCTTTTGTCAGGTATGTTGTCGATGTGATCTCGGCTTCTATGGTTCATCGTATTCGATCGCGATGGTCGTGATCGCGACATGGTGGCATTGAGCAGCTCTGAAAGGAAGGCCATGGGTTCCAGTATTCGGAGTTGGAAATTGGAAGCTGTTTAAATTTTCCTCGATTATAAGAGCTATAAGATTTGGTAAGTCTGGAAGCTAGCTCCGATACCAAATGTAACGACCCGGCTTTCTAAGCCCAGAAAGTCGCATCATTATGAAGAAAGAAAGGGGTAGAAAATAGAAAAGAAGAAAAGAAAGAAAGAAACAACAACAACGATCTCACAGCGGAACGAATAAATTATATTAATAACATAAACTATTACATAGTATACAACACTTATCAGAGTTTACACAACTATACAACACATACTAGACAGTTATAAACATCTGTCTAGATATTACAACTCAAATACAATACAAGACTCCTAATCCTAGATGATAAATTATTATCATCTCAACCAATCATCACAAATACCATATACATTTAAAATGATACTTTTTTATATAGAAATTATATCTGGGTAAAATTATTTCATTTACCTTTTTAAAACAATATTGTGTCCGTTGGCCTGGTCAAGTGTTTAGAGATCCCTATCAATAACGTTAGCTACTCGTATTGACCAGAATCCATATACCACTCAACCGATCAATTAACACAATATAAAACCGTTTTATATAACTAACAAATACGCGCTCTCGTATATAGATATACTCAGACTCAAATAGGTTGCTACAGATCCTATCTCTAATGAACAACCCTTTTATCACTTTAACTAATTACCCCATGAGTAATTTTCCTATTAATTAATTAGAAGATAATTACTTATTACAGATTTCCAGGTAAGGACATTCTGGAGCTCAGGAGGCGATCTGGATGGCAGGAATGTATGGAGTGTGATATATTGTTATTTATTGGGACGAGTTATTTTAACTGTCCAGTGATTAAGAAATGTTGTAACTCTGATATATAAAAATGTAATTAACTGATACAGTTTTTCTTTGTATAACTGATATTATTATTTGCTATTGTAATTTGATCCGCTGCGAATGTGAGAATCTGTGTCTTGTTCTGTTTCTTTCTTCTATCTCTTTTCTTTTTCTTCTAACTATCTGGAATTTTCGGGTTCGAAATTTCCGGGTCGTTACACTTGGATCCTCCTCAATTATTTTGTTAACACATGTGTTTAGATAGTATTATTAACTTACATTTGTAACACTACATGCAAAATAAATTTATAAATATAAATAAAGCTTTTATTAATTAATTTCCTAATAACTAAATACCTATTCTAATTTATATAAATGGAAACCCTTTTAAAAAAAAATAGAAATAAACAAACTATATTTATACAAAACCATATATTCATATTATTAAATCCAAAATATATTTAAGATATATATATTTATATATCTACCCTTTGATATATTCAAATTCAAATTAAAAATGCAAACTGAAATTAACTCACACAAATATTTTTACTTAAATAAACACAAATTTAATTTGTTTGAATATACAAATTTTCTATTTAAAATCTTCTTATATCCATATATATATACAATCATTATTGTTTGTTTTAAAAGAATAATTTGTCAAATATTAATTAATTATATTAGGAGATAAAATATTTATCCAGATATTTATAATTCAATTTTTATTATATTTCCAAATTCATTTACATATCCGGATATTTGTTATTATTAGAATTTTATCTGTTTAATTGATTAAACAGTTAATTATCCAATTATCAGATGTCCCAAAATCTGGGTTATCACATTCCTCCCCCCTTTAAATCTTTCCTTGTTGAATCTATTGCTAAAAGAAAAGACTGTAACGACCCGGGCTTTTCGAACCCGAAAATTTCAGATAGTTAGAAGAAAAAGAAAGAGATAGAAGAAAGAAACAGAAAGAAGAAAGAAAAACAGAAAACACAACATCTCACATTCGCAGCGGATAAAATATAATATCAAATAATAATATCAGTTATACAAAGAAAACTGTATTTGTTAATTTACATTCAATACATCAGAGTTACAACCATTTACAAATAGACTAGACAGTTATCCACCTGTCCCAGACTACTATCAATAAGCTCTCAAATACACAGCGGAATACACTCCATACGTTCCTGCCATCCAGGTCGCCTCCTGAGCTCCAGAACGTCCTTACCTGAAAATCTGTAATACTCGGTCTGACCCGAGAATTACACAACTCCTTCGATTGTCCACGCACCATTTCCCCCCAGTCCGGTGTGTCCCGATGCAACATCGACGACGATATAGCTTTGCAAAAACCGATCAACCCAAAAAGCTCCTAAACCCTACATCGACGATTTCCCATCACCACGTTGATCGTAAAATCCAACAACCATTTTTCCCTACATCCCCAATCGCCATACTGGCTTCTACAAAAACCCCGACTACCAGAAATGCGTCGATCACCAGAATTTGCTCAAAATAGCATTTTCGATCAACTACAAATTTCCCAAGATTTACCAAACTAAAAATCATAATCTTCATATTAAAATTCATTATTTTCGAAATGAATTTAAAAGATGTAATTCACTCTGGAATTCATGCAAGCTGAAAATTTGATAAATCTGGATTTACACTATTTTTCTTCTTTTAGACAACAACCCTTTCATGTTAACTTGGAATTATATTTTTAAAATCTAGATATGGTAATTTTAAACATATTTTGTTTTGACATCATTAGCTAAGAATGATCAGAGCAACTGAAATTGAATTTTGAACTAAGTTATAACTTGTAATTTTTATAACAGAGGCCATATTCCCTGTTATTAGATATATGCATACAATAATATATAAACACAGGCATAACACATAACCATATCAGCATATAACTTTCAGGATGATCACATGCCAACCAGATTGTTCAAGAAGATCTCAGGTTAAAGAATAAGTTTTACTCACCTGAAATAATAAACAGAGAGCAGCTACTTGTTTCCTGGAACTTTGTATTTGCTTAGTTGATTTGAATCTGATTCCTGAATTTGAGTCTGATCCCTGAATCTTGCTTGTTAATTGATTTACTTGATTGATCTCAGGTTGAAGCAGTTAGAAAAAGTTGTTGCTGTTGGCATTGATTTTTTTCTTCTTTTTGTTTCTTTCTTCTATCTCTTTCTTTTTCTTCTAACTATCTGGAATTTTCGGGTTCGAAAAGCCCGGGTCGTTACAGTTGGTATCAGAGCCAGGTTTTTAAGAAACCTGTCAGTTTAAAATTTAAACTGGATTTAAAATTGTAAAGGAAATTTTTAAACAAGAATTTAAATCAAAGTTTAACTATATAAATTCAAGTTGGTTTTGAATCTTAATGGTTTGAAATAAATAATTTAAATCTAACTACCATTTAAAACTTATTTAAAACATTTAAATTTATAAAATTAAAAAGGAATTTGGTTTAAGCTCTTTTAAAAATCTTTTTTTTAAGAGATAAGGAATTTTTAACATGTAAAAGTAATAATAATAAAATAGTTAAAGATTATAATTAATTAATTAAGAGTTTAATTAATTTGTAATTAAGAATTATTAATTAGATAATTAAAGTTAATTAATTAATAATTAGCAGTAATTAATTAAGAAATTAATTAAGTAATTAATTGGTAATTAGTAATTAATTAATTGATAATTAAGGGTTAATTAACCAAGTATTAAGAATTAATTAAATTTTAATTAATGATTAAGGATAAATTAATCTCTGATTAAGGTTAATTAATTGACTTATAACAGTAATTAAGGTATGATTAATTAATTAAATGATTGTAATTAATTAATAAATTGATTAAGCAGGATTAAGTAATTAGTTCTTAAGTAATTAATTTAATTTAAGATAATTAAATTAATTATAATATGGATTAATAAATTCTGTTTGGATGATTGTTAGAGTAAAACGTCTGGATTGATTGATATCTATTGGGTGATATTCTGTGATACTCTGTGATATGCTTTGGATATATCTGTGATGAATGTATAGATTATCTATGATAAATGCTATGTGAATTCAAAGTGTTAAATTGAATTGTTTAACTTTTAAATAACTTGACTTTTAAGATGACATTGGTTTCGAAGAGACCGGGGTCGGGTATTAGTAAATATCCGAAACCACTTCGATTTGAAATCATCTAAAATACTTTATAGATTGATATGTGAAACCAATAGGCTGGTTGGAATAAAATGGACCATTTAAACTAAGTTGGATACTTAGATATTGTTCTGTGAAAATAAGTGTTGACTATATAAGTTGTTTACTTGTAATAATGTACGAGTTACCCCGGGTTTTAAATAAGTTCTATAGATTGGAATTTCTTGTTAGATGGGTTTACTCACGCTGGTTTCCAGCCTGACCCGGGTGTTACTTTGATGTAATGCTCGGGTCAGACCGAGTATTACAGATTTCAGGTAAGGACGTTTTGGAGCTCAGGAGGCGAGCTGGATGGCAGGAACGTATGGAGTATATTCCGCTGTGATATATTATAGTTGTCTGAGACATGTTAATTCTAACTGTCTAGTACATTTGTGAATGTTGTAACTCTGATGTATTAAAATGTAATTAACAAATACAGTTTTCCTTGTATAACTGATATTATTATTTGTTATTATATTTAATCCGCTGCGAATGTGAGAATCTGTGTCTTGTTCTGTTCTTTCTTCTATCTCTTTTCTTTTTCTTCTAACTATCTGGAAATTTCGGGTTCGAAATTTCCGGGTCGTTACATTTGTAATGAGATATTAAATGTTGTTGGGATTAATTACAACGTAATCAAATACTATATACTCAACTCGTTCTAGCCTCGCCTCACCAAAACCTGGCTCTGATACCACGTGTGACGACCCGGCTTTCCACTCCCGGAAAATCGCATCGACAGAAAGAAAGAAAGGGGTGAGAAATAGAAAAGAGAAGAAGAGAAAAGAAAACAACAACAGATACTCACAGCGGAAACGAAACAAAATATAATATATCACATAAATATTACATAGTATCATATACATCATCTATCAGAGTTACACAGATTACACATCACATACTAGACAGTTATAAACATCTGTCTAGTTATTACATCTCAACACAATATAGATCAATACAAAGATCAACACAGCGGAAAACTACTATCTATATCTACAACGCCGAAGCCTCCTGCTCCATTGCTCCTCCAGATTACTCGTCAAAGCTAAACCTGAATCCCTTGGCTACTCGTAAAAATTTGAGTACCCAAGAGTTTATAAAACAGAAATAAACAACTTGGGTCAGACATGGGTCTGGTGTGAGTAACAGGTTAAACTTGTTTAACTTCAAAACCTTTTGAAAGAAAAGGTATCACGTAAGACTCCCCACAAATAAACATGGGTAAGTTTTTACCTTACGCTAACCAAAACATTTGATAGGAAATTCGATTGTATTATAATAGGTCTAGGGTTTTCAAATAAATATGAAATAGCTGGAATGCTTACATCTCACGTTCCAACATAGTTGGGCACAACTAAAACGTACGACACTTATTGGAGTTTGGATTCCATCAATGGCAGGGCTACCGGGGTACCGCCCGTCACAGTACGTGGCCTAGATCACCGTACCGAGGATCACTCCCAATCCCCTGCAACACAAGGCCGGAACATCCCTTACTGGATAATTCCCGCACCATCCCACGATCATCAGATCGTCAAAACGAATTCGAAAACAAAATCGAGCCTGCTATCCCAAACCTGGAACAGAAGATCGAATTCCCACCAAACCTGGCAAATCCCTCGTCTTCGAGATTCCCACCACCAGAGCTTCTGAAATTCCGGCCATGTCATCGTCATCGACCAAGCTTCACTCCCCCAAAACCGCTTTGCACTCGATCCATTGGAGAATTCGTGAAGATCATTTTATCAAGACTAGTAAAAACTAGGGTTAAATTCTTTAATCCTAAATCATTTCTATTTATTTTAAAGTAAATAAAAAGCCTTTTTCTTATTTATTAAACACTTATCTATATATATAAATCATTTTAAAGAAACAAAACCAATTATATTTATAATTAAAAGTTATACAAATATTATAATATCCAAACAATTTAAATATTTATTCTCTTGAATTTCAAAGCTTAAATTCAAATTCAATTAAATTAAATCCTAAGATTCAATTTAAAAAGTCAAGTTATATATATATATATATACATATATAACTATTTATTCAATTAAATAACAATTTCATATTCTTTAAAATCCATTCATATTAATAAAAATAATACATTATACTTATTATATGAAATTAACATATTTGATATTTAAATAATTTATATAAGAGATTATATTATCAAGTGATATTTTAAAAAGAAACAAAACAAGCCTTTTTGTTAACTCTTATAAAATTTTAAACTTAAGTAAAAATATCTTAAGCAATTAAAGTATTTTAAAACTATAAATTTACTAATTTAAATAACTTTGAAAAGTCATATTAAATTAAATCTAAATTCCCAATTTACCCTAAGCTTCTATTTACAATATATATAAATAAATATATATATTCAAATAGAAAATATCTTATTAACTTTTAAAAGATAAAATCACCAATTAATACTAATTTAATCAGATTATTAAATTACCTTTGTTTAAATCTTTTATTTTTATAACATTTAATTTTATTTATAAAAATAAAATTTAAAATATCTTAAAGCTTTTACTTAACAAACTTAAGTTAATAACCTACAATTTCTTAATTAAAGTTCTAAGAATATTTAAAATGGAAAAGAGATTATTTTGGAAAAGATTTAAAACAAAACCATTTTTAATTTCAAAGTTTTACTCTATAAAAATCTTTTAAAACATGCTTAAATCCTTCCGTCCTCTGCTTCGGGTTAAACCCGCATTCTACTCGAGATCGTCTCGAGTCATCTTCCCATCTTCTTCTTCCCTTAGTTTCTCTATAAAACTAAAACTGCTAATGTTACCCTTCTCTAACACGAGCGAGTACTCGAGTCTGACCTCCAAAATCCCCGAGATCCCTTCGAGTCGCCCACGATCACATCTCCCCTGACACACACATCAACGTTGTACACGTGCACAGGCGATCTGGCCATCTCCGACGAACTCAACTACCTCCGGCAAGTCGTAAAGCATCACAACATTCAACTACGAGCATCCAAACGAGAGTGTCTAGCCTAAATCGAAATCGAGTCTACAACTCGAAACAGAAGTTCGACATCGCCTGAAAGAAACGCCATGCAACCACGCTTCCGACCATCTTACCACCTGAAACCCCGGTCACATCACCGCAAGCCTTCCACGCAACTATCCCCAACACTCCGGTGCTACTCGATTCACCATAGATGATCCAGTCATCATATTTCCCACCACGACCAAAACAAACGTTAAACCCTAGTTCGTCTGATCTCCGATGCCACAGTGGATGATAAATTCATTTGGCATTTTTCTCGACATCGACGATTCCCAAACTTGCTCCAGTAAAAACCCCGACCACCAAAGATAAACCCATCGCCTGAATTTGCTTCGAATTCATATTCTGGTCATCTCCAGAATACTCCCTCAAATTCCAACTAAAATTCGTGATTTTCGTTTTAAAAATCCAATTTTTCAGAGATGATTCAAGTTCTATACTTGAACCTATAAATTAAATTAATTAATTTTTCCACATTTTAAAGTTCTTGCTATATTTACTTAAGAACTGTAGATTCCCAAAACTATTTGCTTGAATACGAAATTTAAATGTTAATCTATATGTAAACATCTTATTATGTTTGAATTTCACAACCCAGAAATGAACAGATCAAGAATATTGAATTTTTCTTACTTTTAAACTCTGTATTTTTGAAACAGAGAGGCACAGATATGGGTTTTTATCAAGTTCTAAATTTTGTAAAGCTAGAACAGAAATTATGTTGATATACATACATGCAAGCAAATTTACATTGATGCAGCAAAGTTTTCCATCACATACATCAAATATTTTCACATGCAGGCAATTTAAACAGATTCAAGAAAGTTTACTCACCTTTTAGAAGATGAACAGAGACTTTAAAACTGATATGCTTGATTTTGAAAACTAAAATGCTTTGATCTCTGATACTTGACTTTGCTTTTAAACTTTGATAATTTGTTGGGTTGCCAAGTTGTATTTGCACTTGAAACTTGATTCTCAGGCTTGGAAGGTGCTAATAGGTTTTTTTTTTTGAACTATAGATTTGAGGAAAAATGCATTTACAGGCTGCAGCTTTGAAGATTTCTACAGGCCCTGAAAATGCTTGAAATGTTTTTGAGAAAATGTTTGCAAGATTGTAAAAATGATTTTAGGCTTGAGGTTGCAGGGTTTCAAGAACTTTGGTTTGCATATGAGAATATTTCAGTTTTTTGGCCATTGATTTTCTGAATTCAAAAGAATAAGAATAAAGAAGGAATAGAAGTTTATATGATGCAATTTGTGGTTTATTAAAATTAAAGAAAAGAAAATTAGACAAAAAGACACTTGTTAAATCTTGTTACATTTGTCATAAACCAAAGCTTACTTCATAACACATGTATTCAATGAAGTTTAAAAGAATGAACACATGTCATTTATTTTTTAAATTATTTTTAAAAGCCTTTATTATTCATTTTCTTAATATGTAAATACTTCACTAATTCATAAATGCTTTTTATAAATTTATATATATCCTTTTTCCTTTCTTATAAAAATAAAACTTTCAAAAGAAAATAAGATATAACCTAATTAGATTCCAAATATTATAATATAAAATTATTTAATCATTTTTACATGCTAATTTAAATGCTTTTGCATTTATTTACTACTAAATAAATATTTCTAAATTTATAAAAATTCTTTTGTTTTAAATTAATATAACACAAATTTTACTTTATACTAGTGCTTAAAAATGTAGAATTTGAATCTAATTTATTTTTAAGATATTTACCTTTGAATTCCAAATCCAAGTTCTATTTACAATCTACATATATATATATAATTAAATAAACACATTATTAAATTTGTAAATAATAAGTCTATTTAAATTATATTTATATTTATATATATAAACAACACATTATTATTATTATTATTTTCTTTGTTACAAATAACAATTTTGTCAATTTTAAATTAATTAAATTATAATTAACAATTAAGAAGGAATTAATTAAGTAATTAAGTTAAAAATTAGTGATTAATTAAAGGATTATTTTGTTGAGGGTTAATTAATTTAATTAATTTTTAGGGGATAATTAATAAATAATTTAAGGTTAATTAATTAAGGATAATTAACCAATGGTATAATTACTTAATAAAAGTAATTATGGATAATTAATTTAAATAAATAATTAAAGGAGGATTAATCAATGGTTGTAATTAATTAATGTTAAGTGAGCAGGATTAAGGTAATCCAAGTGATTAAAGTTGGTAATTAATTTAATTAGAGATTAATTAAATTAATTAGGAATTATATCTAATAAATTTTGTTTATGTATGATTGAATGATGTTGAATGCCTTGGATTATGTGATATTTCTGATATGTGATATGTACTGCTTTGTGATATAAGATGAATGATTGTATATATTATATTTAAACCTTTGGTTAATGAATAATATTGGATTCGAAGAGACCGGGGTCGGGTATCAGTAAATACCCGAAACCACTTCGATTTGAAATCATCTAAAATACTTTATAGATTGATATGTGAAATCAATAGGCTGGTTGGGATAAAATGGACCATTTAAACTAAGTTGGATACTTAGATATTGTTTTGTGAAAATAAGTGTTGACTATATAAGTTGTTTACTTGTAATAATGTACGAGTTACCCGGGTTTTAAATAAGTTCTATAGATTGGAATTTCTTATTAGATGGGTTTACTCACGCTGGTTTCCAGCCTGACCCGGGTGTTACTTTGATGTAATGCTCGGGTCAGACCGAGTATTACAGATTTTCAGGTAAGGACATTCTGGAGCTCAGGAGGCGAGCTGGATGGCAGGAACGTATGGAGTGTATTCCGCTGTGTATTTGAGAGCTTATTGATAGTAGTCTGGGACAGGTGGATAACTGTCTAGTCTATTTGTAAATGGTTGTAACTCTGATGTATTGAATGTAAATTAACAAATACAGTTTTCTTTGTATAACTGATATTATTATTTGATATTATATCTTATCCGCTGCGAATGTGAGATGTTGTGTTTTCTGTTTTTCTTTCTTCTTTCTGTTTCTTTCTTCTATCTCTTTTCTTTTTCTCCTAACTATCTGGAATTTTCGGGTTCGAAAATTCCGGGTCGTTACAGTTGTGATTTAAATTAAATAAACAATTATTTAACTTTGGAATTCTCAAATTTCATAATTAAGAAAATAAAATTTACTTTAAAACAAAACAAATTTAACATTTAATTTTAACATTTTAAATCTTTGAAACTTGTTCAAAACTTGTTTGAAAGGTTATTCAAAGATTTTAAGTGTATTAAAATTAAGTGTTTGGGTTGTTTTGTTTAAAAGTAAAATCATATTTCAAAAAATTGATTTTTAAATGGGTTTTAATAAAGTAAATAATTTTAGTTTAATTAAGGATAATTAATAATTAAATTAAAGCTTAATTACTATTTGTAATTAAGGATAATTACTTAATGAAGTAATTAGTGGAAATAAGTGTAATTAATAAATAAATTAATTAAAGATTAAGTGATGATTAATTGAGTAATTAATTAATGTAATTAATTTTAGGTTAATTAATTAGTCTAATTAATTAAAGATAAATTACTTATTGATTAATTGAATATAATTACTTAGTCAAGTAATTAATGGATCATTACTAATGTAATTAATAAAAGAGAAATTACTTATGGAAGTAATTTAATGGAAGTGATTAAAAGGGTTAATCACTTGATGTTATTAATTAAAGGATAATTAATATAATTGTTTTGAAGTTAATTAATTAAAGAGTAATTGATTAATTAAAGGATTGGTTAATTAAGATTAATTAATAAATAATTAGTGATTAAAGTAATTAATTAATTGTAATTAATTAAGGATTAATGTAATTAAATATAGTTAATTAATTAATGAAGTAATTAAAGATTAATTACTGAATGGTTTAAGATAATTAATTTGTGAAATTAATTAAGTATTAATTACTTAAAGTAATTAAAGGGTAATTAATCAGGAATGATTAATTTAGATGGATACTTAGAGTAATGATTAATTAATTGGTTTAATTAATAATTAAGTAAGCAGGATTTATAAAATGAAGTAATTAATTTAATTCACTTTAAATTGATTAGAGATGATATAAATCATTACTTATGATGGATAGTAGTATTAAATGCTTTGCATTATTTGATATCTCTGATGAGATATATACTGATATATGATATGGATGTTTGATTGTAACGATAATATGAATTATCTGTTGTGATGATAATGTAGATTATCTATTGAATTATCTATCTTTGTGTATATAGATAAAGAATTGAATTGTTTTAACTTTAAAACAACTTGGCCCTTAAAAGATACGTTTTGGATTTCGATGAGACCGGGATCGGGTTTCCGTATACCGGGATTCCAGGTCTGGAGACCCGAATACCACATCGATCCAAATTTACGATAGGTCGTGAATATCAAGTGAAGATGAAGATTCAGAGTGCAAGGGTTATTGTCGTTAACTCTGAGGGTGATTCCAAAACGAGTGTAACGAGATAATGCCTTCGGTTTCGTTCGAACCCGGAACGAACTTGTATGGATTGAATGCTTTCAGCACATCGTCAGGCGGACGATGAGCATTCTAAGTGATATGTTCTGATTAAAGGTAATCGTAACCTCAAGCCTCATCAACCGGGAATGGCTAAAACAGGGGAGGTGCAGCAAGGTTTCGTGGGTAGCACCCACTGAGAGCAAGATAGATCCCTGTCTAGAGGTCCCTTTTCTTTTATTCGGCTTAGTGTGTGGTTGGTCGCGCCAACTACGGGATTGTCTTGTTCGGGATTATCCAGTAAGGGATGGTTCCGGCTTTGTGTTGCAGGGGAGCGGGCGTACTCCTCGGTACGGTGATCTAGGCCACGTACTGTGACGGGCGGTACCCCAGTAGCCCTGCCATTGTATGGAATCCAAACTCCAATAAGTGATCGCGGACTTGATTGTATAACCCACTTTGTGGCTAGTATGCTGGAATTTAATAATGTAACAATTTCAGCTATTTCATATTTATTTGAAAACCCTAGACCCTATTATAATATAATCGGATTTCCTATCAATGTTTTGGTTATCGTAAGGTAAAAACTTTTCCGTGTTTATGTGCGGGAAGTCTTACGAGATACCTTTTCTTTCAAAAGTTTTTTTAAAGTTAAACAATTTTTAACCGTTTACTCACACCAGACCCATGTCTGACCCAAGTTGTTTATTTCTGTTTTATAAACTCTTGGGTACTCAAATTTTTACGAGTAGCCAAGGGATTCAGGTTTAGCTTTGACGAATATTCTGGAGGAGCAATGGAGCAGGAGGCTTCAGCGTTCGTAGATATAGTATTCCGCTGTGTTGATATCTGTGATAGTGTTTGTATTGTATTGAGTTGTAATATCTAGACAGATGTTTATAACTGTCTAGTAAGTGATGTATATGCTGTGTAACTCTGTAAATTGTTGTATACTATGTAATAGTTTATGTTATTAATATAATTTATTCGTTCCGCTGTGAGATCGTGGTTGGTTTTTCTTTCTTCTCTTCTTTTCTCTTTTCTCACCCCTTTCTTTCTTATTAATGATTCGTCATTCTGTAGAATGAGTGGCGGGTTATTACAGATAGTTTGGAAAAATATATTTGTATTAAAACAATTTATTTTGAAAATAATCCAGAGCCAAACTGTTTAATTTCCCAATCTTTCTTCTTAAACCCCAAACTATCTTATACTTATTTTACAATTATTTTGGAACTATTTAACTATTTGAAACCGTCTTATAAACTAATTACTATTTTTCAGTTACTTATATCTAATCACTATTTTAAAAACTATTTTGCAATTATCTAACTATTTTATACCTACTTAACTATTTTACAGCTATTTTATAAACTAATAACTATTTTTCAACTACTTATCTATTTTAAAACTTTTTCAAGCTATTTTAAATTTAAATAAGTTCTATGGATTGAATTTCATGTTAGATGAGTTTACTCACGCTGGTTTCCAGCCTGACCCGGGTGTTACTTTGATGTAATGCTCGGGTCAGACCGAGTATTACAGATTTTAGGTAAGGACGTTCTGGAGCTCAGAAGGCGAGCTGGATGGCAAGAACGTATGGAGTATATTCCGCCGTGATATTATAGTTGTCTGAGACATGTTAATTTTAACTGTCTAGTACATTTGTGAATGTTGTAACTCTGATGTATTAAAATGTAATTAACAAATACAGTTTTTCTTTGTATAACTGATATTATTATTTGTTATTATATTTAAT
The DNA here is from genome assembly GCA_030737815.1 of Allium fistulosum. Lineage (NCBI taxonomy): Eukaryota > Viridiplantae > Streptophyta > Magnoliopsida > Asparagales > Amaryllidaceae > Allium > Allium fistulosum. The sequence goes on along the minus strand of CM060905.1, from coordinate 872,935,412 downwards.
CCGCTGCGAATGTGAGATGTTGTGTTCTCTGTTCTTCTTTCTTCTTTCTGTTTCTTTCTTCTATCTCTTTCTTTTTCTTCTAACTATTTGGAATTTTCGGGTTCGAAAATTCCGGGTCGTTACAGTTGGTATGTCACGACCCGCCACTCATTCCACAGAATGACGCATCGTTGATAAGAAAGAAAGGGATAGAAAAGAGAAAAGATAGAGAAGAAAGAAAGAAATCACTCCAATAGATATTATCCAATTCAGATATTCTACACAACAATCATATATAAGCAACCATTATTAACCCTATGTTATAATTAATTTAATTATCTTAAATTAAATTAATTACTTAAGAATTAATCATCTAACCTTGCTTAATCAATCATTAATTAATTACAATCTTTAATTAATTAATTACTCATTAAATATTAATCATCCTTGATTAATTATTCATTAATTACATAAAGTAATTATCCTTTAATTAATTTTACAAATTAATCATTCTTATTCATTAACAGTAATTAACCTTTAATTACTTTTATTAATTACATTAATTAATAATCCTTAATTACTTTTGTTGGGATTACTCGTTAAGGATAGGGTCAATGGTACCCTAGAACGAGTTGAGTATATATATATATGAGAGCGTACTTGTTATTTTTATATATAAAGATTTTAAATGATTTTATATAAGAATATATTTTGATATATAAAATGATATTTCTTTCTAATAAATATAAAGAAATTGGTTGTTAAAATATTGGAATTAAATTAAGTGGTAATAGTAATACAACCAAATTAAAATTGAATAAAGTTCAGTTTGAAATGAATCCAAACTGAAATTAAAATCTTGAATTTGTAGAAATAAAGATAATAATAAATTGGTTTCCAGATATGATAACCTTGGTTATTATCATAAATGGTAGTTGTGTTTAATAATGAATGTTGTTAATGATTAAGAAAAAAAGAAATGTTTTAGGGAAGTAAACATTTAAGTAAGTATAACTTATAAATTGGAATTGAAGATAATTTAAAATTATGAAATTTTAAATCTAAATCCAGAAAACTTGAAATTGTTTTAAAGAAGTTTGTTTTGAATTAAAACCAAAGGTGGTTTAAAAATTTAAAGTATAACTTGGTGTATAAAGAAAATGTATATATGAGGAATATACATAATACCAATGATGATTTGAAATAAACACTTAGTGTTGAGTTTTAAATTGGAATGTGATGTGAAACCCAAAGTAAAGTAAGTTTTTTTTTAAACTTAAAAGGAAAAAAAACTATTAATCTGAAGTTTAAAATTTGAATGGGAATTCAAATTGTGAAAAGTCGACCGGATTAAGTAAATTTAACTTGGAGGAAGTTAAATAAGTTTGAATAAATAACTTGAATTGGAAATTTCAAGATGAAATTTAAATTTAACTTGGGTAATTAAATGGTTAATTTAAATGGGAGTTATGAGTGATCTCAAAATGGGTTTGAGATTTGGAAATTGAAAATGGATAATAAATTAGAATCTGAAGATTAAATTGTTTTTGAATTCTTATTTGAACTTTGTAATAAGTTAAGTAAAGATAATTTTTAAATGGAATTTTGGAATTTGGATTCAGAATTAAATGGTTTAAAGATTTAAGTTATTAAATTAAAGATAAAGGTGTTTATTTGAATATTAGTTTAAATTAAGTTGATTTTTAAAGTTGTTTAAAACTTAATTAATAACGTGATTAAATTAAGAAGATTTAATGTGTTTAATCATTAACTAAACTTAAGAATTAAGTTAAATTTTAGATTAATTCACTTAAATCAATATTTTAGATAAAGGTGAATTAATAAAACTTACTCATGTTATCTTTTAACATTTTAAACATAATTATTTTACTCGAGAAAATCCTAGGGATTACTCGAACTAAACCCGAGTTTCCTCATTCTTTTCCCGAGCATCCTCTTCTTCCCTTTTTTTTTCTTAAATTTAGTTTTAAGTTTAAAATTCTCAAAACCTGTTAATTATGTTTAAACCACGCGAATATTCCGGAGCCCAACCCGAGCCATCCACCCAAATTCCCGAAGGCAATCTCGAGTCAAAAGTCATCTTCCCCAAAACCAACAGTATCCCAATAACTACCGATACATCCAACCCATGTGCACGTGTACAGATCGTCGGAACCACTCCGACCTACTCCGCCACCGCCACCAAGTTGCTGTCGACCTGCTCCATCACTCCGACCTCCCAGCTACCTCGATCAACCCATAAATCAGGAAACGAGCCATTCGTTCCAAAACTGAAACTCGAACGATCTGCCACCGACCACACGTTCCACCACCATAGACCACCGATGATCCCGAGACTCCAACCAAAACTTCGTCTCCCTACACTCCAGCTTTTCCCCCCATACCGCATCCCTCAAAGTACACCATGACGCCGCCATTTCCAGAAAACACTCTCGACCAAAAACTGGACATTAAACCCTAGATCGATGAACTCCTATCGCCGTAGTATTTTATAAATACAATCAAGATTTTTCCTAAGCTCCACGATGCTCCATCTATCTTCTTTAAGAATCACGACCTTCAAAACTCACGTGATCGCCGTAAATTGACAAAAAATCAATTTCTGATCAACTTCGAATTACTCACTCTATCTCAAACTATAAATCATAATCTTCACATTAAAATTCATTATTTTCCCATACCAATCAGATTATAGGATCTAAACGTGAAATTAATTTATTTGATTTTCTGACATAAGTTTGATCATTACTATAAAACTTTGTTTTTGAGATAGTTACTCAATAGATCCACTTGAATCATCATTTTTATTTTACTTAACATTGGTATAAACATTTTCTTTCAGGAAACCTAACTTGCATTGGTTTAAATAAAAAGATCTGGAATTTTTCTTGAATTTGATAACCTGTTACTAAGCAGAGCCATATATATCATACACACATATATATCCACTTTTAAATATAAGCATGCAGGCATATTTATCAACTAAACAAGAAATTTTCTTTTCATCATACATCAATATCAAACACACATCAAAGTATCGAGGCAGAATTATGTGGGTTTGCTCATAGGATATTGAAACAGAGAAGATTGTTAACATGCAACTTATATATAATAGATTCAGTTTGAAAGATAGAAGTTTGCTCACATAAATATCAGTTGTATACCCAGGCATCACATCCTTTCACTCATGCAAGTAATATTTGAGATATTTCTAAAATCAAATCTTGCTTGCATTCAATTTTAAAGTAGAATTTAGTTTTTTTTTCAAGAGGTAGATATACTCACAATTTCAACATAAATATATGCATTTATTCAACTTTAAACCATCATGCAAGCATTTTCACTTCAAATTTTCAAGGATTTTTTTCATTCAATCACATATATAGGCAGATTAAACTTTTAAGATGAAGTTACTCACAGATTTTGTTAAACAGAGAACAGGCCTTATTTTTGACAATGGAAGATTGATTTCTGAACTGCAAATTGATGTTGGGTTGAAGCTTGATTGTTGATTTTGAACTGAAATCTGATTTACTTTAAACTTTGCTCGGATTAAATCTTGAAGTTATTGCTTGAATTCGGGGTGGAGTTGAACTTGAATCTTAGCTTCAGGTTGAAAATTTTGAAAGAGGTTGTTTGCTGTTTTTCTTTGATTTTTGTTTACTGATTTATCACAGCTTTGGTTTCTCTTTGGTTTTGAAATTGAAGATAAAAAAGAAAAAATGAAAGAGAGGGATAGAGAGATGTTTATATAACTTTGCTTAATTTATCTTAAAATAAAAATAAATAAATGACATACCACTGTAACGACCCGCCACTCATTCTACAGAATGATGAATCATTAATAAGAAAGAAAGGGGTGAGAAAAGAGAAAAGAAGAGAAGAAAGAAACAACAACAACGATCTCACAGCGGAAACGAACAAAATATATTATATCACATAAATATTACATAGTATCATATACAACACTTATCAGAGTTACACAGATTACACATCATATACTAGACAGTTATAAACATCTATCTAGTTATTACATCTCAATACAAAACAAAGATCTAAACAAGATCAACACAGCGGAAACTACTATCTATCTACAACGCCGAAGCCTCCTGCTCCATTGCTCCTCCACAATTCGTCAAGGCTAACCTGAATCTCTTGGCTACTCGTAAAAATTTGAGTACCCAAGAGTTTATAAAACAGAAATAAACAACTTGGGTCAGACATGGGTCTGGTGTGAGTAAACGGTTTAAATTGCTTAACTTCAAAACCTTTTGAAAACAAAGGTATCACGTAAGACTCCCCACAAATAAACATGGGTAAGTTTTTACCTTACGCTAACCAAAACATTTGATAGGAAATCCGATTGTATTATAATAGGGTCTAGGGTTTTCAAGTAAATATGAAATAGCCGAAATTGTTACATTATTAAATTCCAGCATACTAGCCACAAAGTGGGTTATACAATCAAGTCCGTTGGCACTAATTGGATTTTGGATTCCATACAATGGCAGGGCTACCGGGGTACCGCCCGTCACAGTACGTGGCCTAGATCACCGTACCGAGGATCACTCCCAATCCCCTGTAACACAAGGTCGGAACATCCCTTACTGGATAATTCCCGCACAAGATACCTCACGGTTGGGATCAGCAACCGCACACACTAAGCCGAAATAAGAAGGGACTTCTAGACAGAGGTAATCTTGTCCTACTTGGGTGCTACCCACTAACCTTGCTGCACCTCCCCTGTTTTAGCCATTCTCGGTTTGTGAGGCTTGAGGTCACGATTACCTTAGAAAAGAACACATCACTTAGAATGCTCATCGTCCACCTGACGATGTTCTGAAAGCATTCAGTCCATACAAGTTCGTTCCGGGTTCGAACGAAACCGAAGGCATTATCTCGTTACACTCGTTTTGGAATCACCCTCAGAGTTAACGACAATAACCCTTGCACTCTGAATCTTCATCTTCACTTGATTCACGACCTATCGTTAATTTGGATCGATGTGGTATTCGGGTCTCCAGACCTGAAAATCCGGTATACGGAAACCCGATCCCGGTCTCATCGAAATCCAAAGCGTATCTTTTAAGGCCAAGTTGTTTTAAGGGTAAAACAATTCAATTCATTATCTTTATACACAAAGAAAGATAATTCACAACAGATAATCAACATAATCAGATAATCCATACAATTCAACTAACATCCATATCACACAGCATATATCTCATCAGAGATATCAATCAATGCCAAGTATTCAGTATTATCATCCATCCATAAGTAATGATTTATATCATCTCTAATTAATTTAAAGTGAATTAAATTAATTACTTCATTTTATAAATCCTTCTTACATAACCATTAATTAATTACAAATTAATTAATTATCCTCTAATTACCTTTTTCAATTAATCATCTTTGATTAATTATCTTTTAATTACCTTCAAGTAATTTATCCTTAATTAATTACTCAAATTAATTATCCTTAACCACTTATTGTAATTAACCTTTTATTACATCATTAATTAATTAACTAAAATTAATTAAGTTAATCAACTATAATTAATTACATTAATCCTTAATTAATTACATTGATTAATCACTTCATTTATTAATTATTACTTAATTAACCAATCTTAATTACATCATTAATTATATTAATTAATGATCCTTAATTACAACTTAATTATTAATTACTTAATTAAATTAATTACATTAAGTTTACACCCCTATCATCATCTTTCATTTAGAAATCAAAGCCTAAAACTGATCAGAGAAAGAACAAATGATTTTAGAACTATATTAGCATCCAGACATTCAAGATCAGAATGAACACTGTTATACCCACAGAGATATCCATATACATATACATATATAATCATTAAATCAACATGCAAACCATTATCACTAATTTAATACTTAAGTTACTGCATACTTTAAGTGTTAAACAGATTTAAAACCTTTAAAATAACAGTTTGTTTACTCACCTTACTAAAAGAACAGAGAAGCCTGGAAATGCTTGAATTTGCAACTGAAAACTTGGTTTTGATATAACGGACACAATATTGTTTTAAAGAGTTAACGACAATAACCCTTGCACTCTGAATCTTCATCTTCACTTGATTCACGACCTATCGTTAATTTGGATCGATGTGGTATTCGGGTCTCCAGACCTGGAAATCCGGTATACGGAAACCCGATCCCGGTCTCATCGAAATCCAAAGCGTATCTTTTAGGGCCAAGTTGTTTTAAAGGTTAAAACAATTCAATTCATTATCTTTATACACAAAGAAAGATATTTCACAACATTATAATAGATAATCAACATTATCAATATAACAGATAATCCATATTATCATCACAATTCAACTAACATCCATATCACACAGCATATATCTCATCAGAGATATCAATCAAATGCAAAGCATTCAGTATTATTATCCATCCATAGGTAATGATTTATATCATCTCTAATTAATTTAAAGTGAATTAAATTAATTACTTCATTCTATAAATCCTGCTTACTTAACCATTAATTAATTACAATTTAATTAATTATTCATTTCAATTAATCATCTTTGATTAATTACCTTTTAATTACATTCAAGTAATTTATTCTCAATTAATTACTTAAATTAATTATCCTTAACCACTTATTGTAATTAACCTTTAATTACTTCATTAATTAATTTACTAAAATTAATTAACTTAATCAACTATAATTAATTACATTAATCCTTAATTAATTACATAGATTAATTACTTCATTTATTAATTATTACTTAATTAATCAATTCTTAATTACATCATTAATTATATTAATGATCCTTAATTACAACTTAATTATTAATTACTCAATTAAATTAATTACATTAAGTAATTAACCTTTAATTAAACAACATTTATTAATCACCCTTGATTAATCTTCAATCAGTAATTAATTACCCTTAATTACTTTCATTAACTAAATTAATTACTCCTTAATTAATTTCTTAATTAATCCCTTGATTAATTATTCAAAGTAATTAACTCAAATTACTTCTATTAATAAAATCATTTATTCAACTAATTACTTCCAGTAATTATCTTATTATTTATTTCCCTAAATAATCTTATCTTAATAATTACATTAAGTAATTATTATCAAATCATCTCTTGATTATTCTAAATTAATTAAACTTAATTAATTAATTTAACTAAATCAAATTAACTTCTATTAATTACAATAAGTAATTAATTCTTAATTACTCCCAATAAGTAATTACATTTAAACAATTTCATAAATGATTATTCTTAAATTAATTCAACTAATTAATTATCAAAATTAATCCTATTAATTCATTATTTAATAACCCATAGTTAATGACCTTATTAACTATTATTTAATTACTTTCCTTAAGTAATTAACTTATATTAATTATTATTAATCCTAAATTAATAAATCTTAATATCCAATTTATTAATCTCTAATTACTAAGTTAATTAAGTGTCAACCATAACTTAATTAATATTTAATTACTTATTAATTAATTCCTAACCATTAATTAATATTCTAATTATAATCCTTAATTACAAATTAATTATTCTAATTAATTAATCTTAATCACTAATTAATTAGTTTAAACCATTAATTACCTATTTAATTAATCCAAATGATTAATTAATCAATTAAATTAATTATCCATTAAATTTCCTAATTAATTAAATAAACACAAGTCTTTAATTATTTTAAGATAAACTTATTTCTTTATTGATAAACAAGTTATCATTTACCATTCATATTTGAAACATCCATTTCAAATCTACTTTTAAATTTTATTTTAAATTCTGTATTTAAAATGAATACCAATTTAATTTTAACTAAATTTTTAAAACCAATTTAAAACTTTTACTTATTAAAAATTCTTGTCTCTTATAAAAGAACTTTAAGAAGAGTTTAAACCAATTTCCTTTTTATTTTTAAACATTTAATTAAATCTAACTACCATTTTAAAACCTATTTAAACATTTAAATTCATAAAACTTATTTATTTCAAACCATTAAGATTCAAAACCAACTTGAATTTATATAGTTAAACTTTGATTTAAATTCTTGTTTAAAAATTTCCTTTACAATTTTAAATCCAGTTTAAATTTTAAACTGACAGGTTTCTTAAAAACCTGGCAACAACTAAAAATACTCGAGACCCCTCAAAATTTCTTCGAGTCGCCTCTCTAAATACTACGAACATCACTCGAAATAACTCGAGAAAAACCCGAGCATTTCTCTGCTAACAACCATACATCACCAGATACATGCTCGATCGCGTGCACGTACACGATCACCAGCGTCCACTCCGACCATCGCCGAGTATCCCCACATGACGACGTTCATCCACCTACCAGAAAACGACCATCCAATCTTCGATCAATTCGCGAAATCGAAATCGAGAACAATTTCGAAAAACCTGGAAACAAAAGACCCAACCATCACCAAAGCCTGTCAACACTTCCCCCACGTCACTCCGTCCATCAGAGATCTTCCACCACCGGCCACAGCCTCGCCTACGACCAATCTTTCAACCCTCAAAACCCCTTTGCACTCGATCGACTAAATATACCGCAGTGACCAAATTTACAAGACACGCTAAAACTAGGGTTCTAGCAAAGAATCCACTACTGCTACTTCCTCCATGAATTAAACACCTTCCAGACAATATTTCTACCATCACCGATCATTAATCAATCACCAATGACGATCATAACTTCCCAGACCACTGAGATCATCAGATATTACCTAAAACTCATATTTTGCTTAAACCAAAACTGCACCTTTATTAACAAACTAAAAATTATGATTTTAATGTTAAAAATCATATTATAACTTACCTATTCAATTTATAAACCTGAATTTATAAATTACAAAGTTTGAATTTTAACTTTTATATACCATGCACTGTTATTTTGGTTATAGAGACACTCAGACTAAAAGTTTGACTTAAATTAAACTTTTTAAACATTAGTATATAATAAATCAAACAATTCTTGTTTATGAATTAAGTCCTAAATAAAACTGGATCAAGAGATGAGGAATTTCAAATAGAAATTTAAGCCTGGTAAACAAAACAAGAACAGAGCAACCAATACATCCATTTGTCACAGCAGATTCCACTTATGCATACATGCAATACATATTTGTCACAGAGATTTAACATGCAACTTATTTATAAATTTAAACTTTAGAAATAGTGATGTTACTCATAGATTTGAGAAGGCAGAGTAGAGCATCTAATTGTTAACAGCATACACACTATAAATTTCACATCAGATTCTCATTTATATTTGCAATACTTATTCATTTCAATTATATTAGCATGCAAATCCTATTTTACTTTATGTTTTAAAAGTTACTCACCAATTTGAAGGACAGAGCTTTGAAATAGAAGCTTGAAACTGGAATTGATAAAAATGCTTGAGCCAGGAAATTTGAATACTTTAGCTTCTTTGATTTTTAAAACTTGAGTTGCTGGCTTTAAACTTGATTTAAACTACATGCATGTTTGCTTCCAGGTTGAGAAGAATGCAGACTGGTTTTCGAATTGATTCCAGAGATGAGAAGAATGCAGACTGGTTTCTTTGATTACATTCAGGTTTGCAAAAGAACAGGCTTTGGTTTTGAATTTGTGAAAATGAGATTACAGGGTATTGAATTTGATTTCTTTGATTTGAGGAGTTGATTACTTAATATTTGATTTGGATAACTTTTGATCTGAAAGCTATATTGATTTTCAGATTTGCATTTGAGTTATTTTGGTTTGAGTTTCTCTTCTTTTGAAAAAGAAAATAGAAAGGAATGAAGTGAAGATATGCAAATGTATATATAAGTAAATTTGTGATTTATAAAAATAAAAGAAAAATGAACAATAAATAAGGACACTTGTCATTAGAGTTCATCATTTATTTACACATGTTAAGACAAAGGCTTTAGATATTAACACTTGTCTTTTAAGTAATTTTTCATATTTTTATTTATTATAAAAGTAAATAAAAGTCTTTTTCTTAATTTATTAAATACTTATCTATATATAATTACTTTTTAAAGAGAAACAAAAACTAATTATATTTAAAAATAAAAGTTATACAAATATTCTAAAATCCAAAATAATTTAAATAATTATTCTTATGAATTTCAAAGCTTAAATTCAAGTTCAAATTAAATTAAATCATAAGATTCAATTTAAAAAGTTAAGTTATATATATACATATATAACTATTTATTCAATTAAATAATAATTCCATAATCTTTAAAATCCATACATATTAAAAATAATACATTATACTTATTATTTGAAATTAACATATTTGATTTTAAATAATTTATATAAGATTATATTATCAAGTGATATTTTAAAAAGAAATAAAACAAACCATTTTTGTTAATCTTACTTATTTTAAGCTTAAGTAAAAATATCTTTGAAAAGTCCATATTAAATTAAATCTAAATTTCCAATTTACCAAAGCTTCTATTTACAATATATATAAATAAATATATATATTCAAATAGAAAATATCTTATTAACTTTTAAAAGATAAAATCATCAATTAATACTAATTTAATCAGATTATTAAATTAAATTCAAATCTTATTATCAAAGATCATCAATATCAATTTAATTATTTAACAGATTATTAAATTGATATTGTTAAAATTTCCGGGATATTACATTTATTTATTAATAACTTTGAAAAGTTTATTTAAGATTTTAAAGGTTAAATTAGAATGTTTAAATTGTTTAGTTATAATTGATTTCTTAAGTATTTTATTTTAAATAAAGATTAAAGATTTAGATTTGGAAAATCAATTATAATAAGAATTATCTTAAGTAATTAAGAGATTTAATTAATTAAAGATAATCACTTATAAAGTATAATTATTTGATGAAGTAATTAAGAAATAATTACTGGATGTAATTTAGTAAAGGTAAATTATTTAATAAAGTAATTAGAGGATAATTATTTTATGAAGGTAATTAAAAGAAAGTGATTAAGAGTTAATTACCTAGTGTTATTAATTTAAATAATTTAGTTAATAAAGTTAATTAAAGGATTAAAGTTAATTAATAAGGTAATTAATTAATTGTTAAGAAAATTAATTAAAAAGTAATTAATTAAAGGAAGTAATTAAAGGAAGTTAATTACTGGATTAGATTAATCAAGGTGATTAATAATTATGGATTAATTAAGAATAAATACTTAATGTAATTAGTAAAATAATTAAAGATTGTAATTAGGGATCATTAGTTTATAATTAATTAATGATGTAATTAAGGATTGATTAATCAAGATTAATTAATCAAATGATAAATGATTATAAGTAATTAATTATAATTAATTAAGGATTAAAGTAATTGATTATAATTAATTAATAAATGAAGTAATTAAATGTTAATTACTATATTTGGTTAAGAATAATTAATTTGTGAAATTTATTAAAGTTGATTACTTAAATGTAATTAAAGTATAATTAATCAAGGTGATTAATTAAGTGGATAATTAGAGAATGATTAATTAATTTATTTGTAATTAATTAATGATTATAATGAAGTAATTAATTTAATTAATATTAAATTAATTAAGAGATGAAGTAATTAATTTAATTCACTTTAAATTAATTAAAGATAGAGATAGTTAATTTAAATAAATTTTAAATTAATTATCTTATGATTAAGTAAACCATTGCTTATATAAGAATGAATGGCATTGATTTGAATTGAATGGATGTAATCTCAGAAATGAGATAAGATGTTGGGTGATATGAATACTTGGTTGCATTATAATGGTAATGTAGATTAACTATTGTGATGTTGATATGGATTACCTATTTGGTTATGAATCATCTGTTTAAATGATAATGTGATTATCAATTGTAACTTGTGAATTATCTATCTGTATAGATAAGTTAAATTGTTTAAACCTTTAAAACAACTTGGCCTTAAAAGATACGTTTTGGATTTCGATGAGACCGGGATCGGGTTTCCGTATACCGGTATTCCAGGTCTGGAGACCCGAATACCACATCGATCCAAATTAACGATAGGTCGTGAATCTCAAGTGAAGATGAAGATTCAGAGTGCAAGGGTTATTGTCGTTAACTCTGAGGGTGATTCCAAAACGAGTGTAACGAGATAATGCCTTCGGTTTCGTTCGAACCCGGAACGAACTTATATGGATTGAATGCTTTCAGCACATCGTCAGGCGGACGATGAGCATTCTAAGTGATATGTTCTGATTAAAGGTAATCGTAACCTCAAGCCTCATCAACCGGGAATGGCTAAAACAGGGGAGGTGCAGCAAGGCTTCATGGGTAGCACCCACTGAGAGCAAGATAGATCCCTGTCTAGAGGTCCCTTTTCTTTTATTCGGCTTAGTGTGTGGTTGGTCGCGCCAACTACGGGATTATCTTGTTCGGAATTATCCAGTAAGGGATGGTTCCGGCTTTGTGTTGCAGGGGAGCGGGCGTACTCCTCGGTACGGTGATCTAGGCCACGTACTGTGACGGGCGATACCCCAGTAGCCCTGCCATTGTATGGAATCCAAACTCCAATAAGTGCCGTACGTATTAGTTGTGCCCAACTATGTTGGAATGTGAGATGTAAGCATTTCAGCTATTTCTGTATTTTACTTGAAAACCCTAGACCCTATTATAATACAATCGGATTTCCTATCAAATGTTTTAGTTAGCGTAAGGTAAAAACTTACCCATGTTTATTTGTGGGGAGTCTTACGTGATACTTTTGTTTTCAAAGGTTTTCAAAGTTAAGCAATCTAACCGTTTACTCACACCAGACCCATGTCTGACCCAAGTGTTTATTTTCTGTTTTATTAAACTCTCGGGTACTCAAATTTGTATGAGTAGTCAAGGGGATTCAGGTTAGTCTTGACGAATTCTGGAGGAGCTGTGGAGCAGGAGGCTTCAGCGTGTAGATATATAGAGTTTCCGCTGTGTATGATGTATCGTATTTATGTAGTTGTGTTGTATAATAGACAGAAGTTTATAACTGTCTATATTGTGATGTATAAATCGTGTACTCTGATGTATATGATACTATGTAATATCTTATGTGATAATATATTTCTCGTTCCGCTGTGAGATTTCTGATGTGTTGTTGTTCTCTCTTCTTTTCTTTTCTTCTTCTATCCCTTTCTTTCTTCATAACGATGCGTCTTTCTGGGCAAAGAAAGTCGGGTTGTTACATAAACTGTAACGACCCGGAATTTTCGAACCCGAAAATTCCAGATAGTTAGAAGAAAAAGAAAGAGATAGAAGAAAGAAACAGAAAGAAGAAAGGAGAACAGAGAACACAACATCTCACATTCGCAGCGGATTAAATATAATAACAAATAATAATATCAGTTATACAAAGAAAAACTGTATTTGTTAATTACATTTTAATACATCAGAGTTACAACATTCACAAATGTACTAGACAGTTAAAATTAACATGTCTCAGACAACTATAATATCACAGCGGAATATACTCCATACGTTCCTGCCATCCAGCTCGCCTCCTGATCTCCAGAACGTCCTTACCTGAAAATCTGTAATACTCGGTCTGACCCGAGCATTACATCAAAGTAACACCCGAGTCAGGCTGGAAACCAGCGTGAGTAAACTCATCTAACATGAAATTTCAATCCATAGATCTTATATAAAATCGGGATAACTCGTATCTTCTACGAGTTCTTACTTATTATATTCAAACAATTTATTTCACAAAATAATATCTAAGTATCGTTACTTAGTTCAAATGATCCAGATTACTCGATTTATTTCATTCCAGCCTATTCGATTTACAAAACAAATCTATAAAGAGTTATAGATTACAAATCGAAGTGGTTTCGGGTATATTTCTGATACCCGATCCCGGTTTCTTCGAATCAAAAGTCATCCTTTAAACCAAGAATTTTCAGTTAAACAATTTAATTTAAATTCAGGATATCATATTCATATAACAAATCTATCACAGATAGATAACTTACATTATCACAATTCATCCAAAACATCTCATCTCACAATCACATATCAGATATATCAACTAATCCAAGGCATCTAATATCATTCAACCAATCCATAACAAGTCAATTCATTCTTAATTAATTTAATTAATCTCTAATTAAATTATTTACTAACTTTTAATTACTTGGATTACCTTAATCCATCTTACTTAACATTAATTAATTATAAATTAATTAATCATTTCTTAATTATTTATCTTAATTAATCTTCCTTGATTAATTATTCCTTAATTACAATAAGTAATTATTCTTTACTTACCCCTTTTTATTAATCATTCTTGATTAATTTCTTTTTAATTACATTAAGTAATTAGCCTTTAATTAATTATATAAACGAATTAACCTTAACCATTTAATATAATTAAACTTTAATCAATCCCATTAAGTAATTAATTTATTTGAAAATTTATTATATTGTTATGGTTTGTAAATATACATAGGAAAGTTTAAAAGAAATGATACATAAATTTGTATAAAACATTAGAAAAGATTTAAATAAAGAATAAATACTCTTTCTTTTAAAATTACACATGAATAAGAATAATTTAAAATATGTATAGTTTTTTAAACAATTTAAATAATAATTTAAAACACTCTAAATACATGTGTAAGTCTCTTAAGACATCTAAATAACATGTGTAAGTAAATTAGAATATGTAAATGACAAATGTTAGATAATTAACAAGTGGCCACATTTGTCTCTTTTAAAATTAATTTATAAATAATGTTGTATTAGAGAGAAGCCTGGTTTTTCCTTTCAGTTCAAATTCTTTTTCTCCCTCAAATTCTTTCCTTCTTCTTATTCATAAAAACTGAAATCTAAATTCAAAAAGAAAATCAAAGTTACAAACAATTTCAGTTTTTCAAATCTTCAACATGTTGCAACCTGAATCAAAGCATGCAACAAGGTCAACATCAGTCTCAGTTTCAACATCTAAGAATTCAAATCAACGTAAGAACAAACAGATTCAAACATCTACAACTCAAAGCCTGAAACAAGATCAGTTTTCAACCTGTAAACAACTCAAAGATCATCTCAATATAAAGCAAGCAAAGATTCAATTCAGTTTCAAATCAAGATCCAGTAGCAGATCAAAATTCAAACAAATTTCCAAACTTTTAAAACAATCCCAGGCTTCTCTGTTTATATATATATGGTGAGTAAACTATACTTTTTATAGCTAAAATCTGTTTATCTTGTTGCATGTGATAAATGTATGAAATAATGTTGTGATAGTTGTTTGCATGAAGGTAAATTATGCTGCATGTATGCAAAAATGAATTTGTTGAGTGTGCATGTCTGTATGTATAGATATACTCTCTGTTCTTCTTTACAGGTTTAGATTTAGGAAAAACAAATTCAAATCTCCTCTTGTAATCTCCTTTAGGCTGAGAAATTCAAATAAGATATGTGTGTTTATACATAATCTAAGTTTTAAAAATATATTTAAGAAATTTAAGTTTTGAAAACTATCTGGGAATTTAGAATGAACAGTGGAAAAACTAAAACATATAAATTTCAATCATCATAATACATTGTTTTATTTATATAATCTGAATCCCCGGCTAGAAACATGATTTTTAAAGGTTAAATCAAAATTTTTAGATTGGGAATGTGAGAGTAATTCGAAATTGATCAAATAATGGGTTTTGGGCTATTACTGGTGGTCGGCAAGGTTAGGATTCTCGGGGTCGTGATGGAAGCTAGTTGGGAGGTGGGCAATGTCGGCAAAAATGGTTGTAGATATTATCATTCACTGTGGTGGCACAGCCAGGTGATGGTAGGGTTTAAGGGCCTGGATGGGTCGACTATGTTCGTGGGTTCGTCGCGACGTCAATGGTGTATCGGACGTGGTCAGAGTAGGTGGAATAGGAGCGTTGGTTGTTGGCAAAGCTCTGGACAGGGTGTCGTGACCTCTGGTGGTCGGAGTTAGACAGTGGACTGTGGGAACTGGCGATCGGTTGTTTTTCTGGATGGAGTTTGAAACGCTCGTTTTAAATTTTGAAGTTGTATCGGGTTTCTGAGTTTTGGGAACGATCGTGCATGTCGTCGTCGACTTGCTGGCGATGGTGACGTTGGTCGGAGCGTTGACGATCGAGTGTGCATGTGCACAGGCATCAGTAGTATCGGTGGGTTTGAATCGTTGCTGTAGGAATAGAAGAGAAGAGAGAGCTCGGGGTAGGGAAGATAATGGTCTCGGGTAGGGGATCGAGTATTATTCGGGTTTGACCCGAAGTAAAAATTGTACAGTTTTTAAGTTAAAGTTTTTAAAATTAAATGAATCCAGTTTTGAACCATTTCTTAAATTGTATTTCTTTATATAATAAATGTCTTAAATAATTGTTTTAAGGAAATTATATAATATGTTTAACTTAAATTTGTTATGTTAAATACTTAAGTTATTTTAAACTTAAATTAAATGATTTAATTAAGTAAGTTAAATGTTTAAATATGATTATGCTAATTAAGAAATTAAATAAAGATAAATGGTTTGTCTTAAAGTTAATTAAAGTCTTGGATAATTAATGATTAATTAAACTAATGAGGTAATTAAAGAAAGGTTAATTAATTAATGATTAAGGATAATTAATTAATAATTAAGGGGTATAAATTAATTAGAGATTAATTAAATTCTTAGGGATTAATTAATTAGAGATTAATTAGTTAAATGATAATTACTTAATGTAAGTAATTAAGGATTAAATCGATAAAAGTTAACTAATTTAATTTGAAATTAATGGATAGTTAATTATCGAATGTAATTAATGTGAATGGTTAAAGAATAATTAATTTATTAAAGGGTAATTACTTAATGTAACTAAAGAGTAATTAATCAAGGATGATTAATTAAGACGGATAATTAAGGGATGATTAATTAATTGGTTGGTAATTAATTTAAGTTAAGTATGCAGGATTTAAAAGTAATTGAAGTAATTAATTTAATTCATTTGTGGTTAATTGAATTAATTAGAGATGGTAGGGTTGATTAATCTTGCTATGAATGATTGAATGATATTGTATGCCTTAGATTAGTTGATATCTTTGGTATGTGATATGGAATGTTATGTGATATAATATGTTTGGGTTAAAACAGTGACACCCTGTATTTAAAGTTTGAATTGTATTTCATTTGAATAACTTAGGTTAAGATGACATTGGATTCGAAGAGACAGGAGTCGGGTATTAATTAATACCCGAAACCACTTCGAACTTGTAATCTATAATGATTCTTTATAGATTGATGTGAGATATCAATAGGCTGTAATGGAATAATTTAAATGACTGGACCATTTGAAACTAAGTGAAGGTACTAGGGATTGATTTGTGAATATAAGTGTTGACTATAACAAGTTGTGAACTGGTAGAATGAATGAGTTACCCCGGGTTTTAATTAAGTTCTATACATTGGAATTTCATGTTAGATGGGTTTACTCACGCTGGTTTCCAGCCTGACCCGGGTGTTACTTTGATGTAATGCTCAGGTCAGACCGAGTATTACAGATTTCAGGTAAGGACGTTCTGGAGCTCAGGAGGTGAACTGGATGGCAGAAACGTATGGAGTATATTCCGCTGTGATATTATAGTTGTCTGAGACATGTTAATTCTAACTGTCTAGTACATTTGTGAATGTTGTAACTCTGATGTATAAATAAAAGTGTATTGATACAGTTTTCTTTGTATAACTGATATTATTATGTGATATTATATTTTATCCGCTGCGAATGTGAGGTTTCTGTGTCTTGTTTCTATTTTCTTCTTCTTCTATCTCTTTCTTTTTCTTCTAACTATTTGGAAATTTCGGGTTCGAAATTTCCGGGTCGTTACACTTGTTAATTAATTAGAGTAAGTAATTATAGAATGATAATTACTGTTATGATTAATTAAGGTAGATTAATAGAAATGATTAATTAAAGTTTAATTAATTAATGTAATTAATTAAGGGTCAATGTAATTAATTATAATTAATTAATTAATGGAAGTAATTAATTAAGGATCATTAATTTATGTAATTAATAAAAGTAATTAAAGGTTAATTACTGTTAATGAATAAGAATAATTAATTTGTAAAAATTTATTAAAGGATAATTACTTTATGTAATTAATGAATAATTAATCAAGGATGATTAATATTTAATGAGTAATTAATTAATTAAAGGTTTGTAATTAATTAATGATTGTTTAAGCAAAGTTAGAAAATTAATTCTTAAGTAATTAATTTAATTTAAGTTAATTAAATTAATTATAATATAGGGTTAATAATTGTTTGCTTATGGATGATTGTTTGTGTAGAATATCTGATTGGTTGATATCTATTAAATGATATGCTATGATATTCTGTGATATGATATTGGATATATCTGTGATAAATGTGTGATATTTATCTGTGTTAAATGCTGTGTAACTCTGTAAATTGTTGTATACTATGTAATAGTTTATGTTATTAATATAATTTATTCGTTCCGCTGTGAGATCGTTGTTGTTGTTTCTTTCTTTCTTCTCTTCTTTTCTCTTTTCTATCCCTTTCTTTCTTATTAGCGATGCGACTTTCTGGGCATAGGAAGTCGGGTCGTTACATTTATCAAAGTAACACCCGGGTCAGGCTGGAAACCAACGTGAGTGAACTTATCTAACATGGAATTTCCAACTCATAGAACTTATTTAAACCCGGGGTAACTCGTACTTTACTATAAGTAAACAACTTATATAGTCAACACTTATTTTCACAGAACACTATCTAAGTATACAACTTAGTTTAAATGATCCATATTATCCCAAACTGGCCTATTTGATTTCACATATCAATCTATAAAGAATTATAGAAGATTTCAAATCGAAGTGGTTTCGGGTATTAACTAATACCCGACTCCTGTCTCTTCGAATCCAATGTCATCTTAACAAAGTTATTCAAATGGAATACAATTCAAACTTTAAATACAATTCAAAGTTATTCAAATGATTACTGTGTAAATGTGACATCCTGTATTTAAAGTTTGAATTGTATTCCATTTGAATAACTTTGTTAAGATGACATTGGATTCGAAGAGACAGGAGTCGGGTATTAGTTAATACCCGAAACCACTTCGATTTGAAATCTTCTATAATTCTTTATAGATTGATATGTGAAATCAAATAGGCCAGTTTGGGATAATATGGATCATTTAAACTAAGTTGTATACTTAGATAGTGTTCTGTGAAAATAAGTGTTGACTATATAAGTTGTTTACTTATAGTAAAGTACGAGTTACCCCGGGTTTAAATAAGTTCTATGAGTTGGAAATTCCATGTTAGATAAGTTCACTCACGCTGGTTTCCAGCCTGACCCGGGTGTTACTTTGATGTAATGCTCGGGAGAATTCTCTGGATATCGAGTAAGAGAGTTTATCTATTTTGAAGTATGGGACTAAGGTCGATTAGTTGTTTCTTCGGACATGGTCTCATTGTTTCCCTTAAGAAGAATAAGTTGGTGTTGGTTTGAAGTCCCGAGATTCTTTTGGGATGTCTGCCATCTTGGAGGTCCGTTGTGAGGTTTGTTGATGGTCTTAGTTTGAGAAGCCTTTGGATTAGAAGTTTTTGGTTAGCTGTGTTAGCAGTGCAACTCGAAGTGTTCGGTGTGCTGACGAGGAGGTCTTTGGCTTAGCAGTGTTCTAGAGATAGAATTTGGAAGCAGCAGTGTGGCTCGTTTCTCCGATGGTTCAAGAATCTTTGTGGTTTTTCTATCAGCAGTCCGGAAAGATGGTGAAGGCTTTCTTGAAGGGTTAACCTTGTTTGAAAAAGTTTAAGGCTATTTTAATTGGTAAAGAGAGAATAGTTTCTTTGGAATCTGAACTAGGTAGGATCGCAAAAGTGACTTGCGATTAGTTTGGGAATTTATCTTGGGTAATCTTTTGTGTGAGATGGAGGTTTCTCATGTGGAAGTAGGAGCTACTGAAGTAGTCAGAGATTTTTCTGGATGTCTTCGAGGAAGTAGAAGTTTGTCTGCATCTAGAGTTTGAGTTCCGTATCGACTTGGTTCCAGAAGCAATACCGGTGGTTAGTCTGGTAGTAGGATGGTTCTTAGAGAAAGAAGAGTTTTGTATCAGCATCAATAATTTTCTGGTTTGTGGCTCTGATACCACTGTAACGACCACGAATCAAGTTGATACGGAATCTCAATCTCCAATAATCTCAAGAGAATACTTAAACAATCGCAAGTCACTTTTGCGATCATCTCGGCCTAATTTCCAAAGATAACTGTTCTCTCTTCACTAATCAGAACAGCTTATATTTGACTAACCAATCCATCGAAGAAATGGATTCACTCTACTGCTTCTGAACTACACCTTCAGAAAAACTGCTCAGCCAGAAACTTTCTGCCAACATAGAACACCCCGAGTCGCATTGCTGCCACAAACCAAAGACTTCTTATCCGAAACTCCTCGAGAAACTCGGACCTCAAAGCAACAGAAACACCCCACTGGACTCAGCCACAATACCGAAGCAGACACTCTTCCTCAAACTTACTTCAGAAGAAACATCTTCAGAAACGTCCATAGTCACCGCGTCTCACTATACAGCTACTACTTCTTAAAGTTACCAAAATACCATCACTCGCTTCAGCTCATCCAATAGATCTACTCTATTCATCCAACTTCAAAGATAAACTCCGAACTTAAACAGTTTCCTTCGGAGATCGATGAAATCCTTACACCACAACAAAGTTTACTCGAGACGGTATTTGGTCTACAGTCTCGTCAGATACACTTCCAACCTCAACATTCAAACTCTAACTATTGGTAATTGTGTTACACACACTACCATCCTATCTACCCTTATAACTTATATTGGAAAACCCGAACAGGTAACCCAACAAATAGGTAGAAATATATATATTTAAAATGATATTTTTTTTATATAGAAATTATTTCTGGGTAAAATTATTTCATCTACCTCTTTAAAACAATATTGTGTCTGTTGGCCTGGTTCAAGTGTTTAGAGATCCCTATCAATAACGTTAGCTACTCGTATTGACCAGAATCCATATACCACTCAACCGATCAATTAACACAATATAAAATCATTTTTATATAACTAACAATTACGCGCTCTCAAGATAGACACCACTTCAGAGCCTAGATATTCACTCAACCTACTGCTCTGATACCAACTGTCAATCACACAAACATACTTATACATGCAATCAGAGGATTTAATAAATCAACAAGCAACTAAATTCAAAGATCAATTTCAGATAATATTCAATAGCAAAAGAAATTCAAGAAGTTTAAAATCTGGAACAAGCCTGGAAACTGTCTCTGTTTAAAATAACAGGTGAGTAAATCTTATTTTTAAAAACAGATTTAAACTTTTGATATGGATGATTTATTTTTTGAAATGTTGTCAAATCCCTCGTCTTCGAGATTCCTACCACCAGAGCTTCTGAAATTCCGGCCATGTCATCGTCATCGACCAAGCTTCACTCCCCCAAAACCGCTTTGCACTCGATCCATTGGAGAATTCGTGAAGATCATTTTATCAAGACTAGTAAAAACTAGGGTTAAATTCTTTAATCCTAAATCATTTCTGCCCCACTGCTTTAATTCAATTTCTAGTAATTTTTCCTATATATCCGATCATCCCACTATCATTCTTGAAGAAAACAACATCCCAAATTTACTGAGATCATCAAAATTACCAAAAACTCATTTCTAACTTAAACCAGAACTGCTCCTATAATACTAAACTAAAAACTATGATATTAATGCTAAAAATCATATTATCATTTATGTTTTCAATTTATACATCTGAATTTATAAATTACAAAGTTCGAATTTTTACTTTTATATAACATGCACTGTTATTTTTGATTTACAGAGATGCTTAGTTTTTAAAGTTTTACTTAACTAACATTCTTAACATTCCTCTGTGATACATCAATAACTTTTGATTTTAAGTTTAGTTCTAACAAACTAAATCAAATGGTGAAGGTTTTTTAATAAACTTTGAGCCTGGCCAATCAAAACAAGAACAGAGTATATATTCACATATGCACACAATACATCCATTGTTCACAGCAGCTTTCAGTTATACATACAAACATTACATATTTATTCACTTCAAACATGATTATCACATGAAGAAATCAAGCAATTTACTTAAGTTAGTTTTAAATAAAAAGTGTTACTCACCAGACATGCAAATGAACAGAGGCAGATTTTAGCTTTTGAAACTGTGGACTTGCATGCTTCTTGAATTTGATTTAAAACTTGAATTGTTGCCTTTAAATTAACATGCAAGCTTGATTTCCAGTTTGAAGAGATGAATGCAGACAGGCCTTGAAATGAATCCAGATTTGATAAACATGCAGGCAGGCTTAAAGGTTGAAAAGAATTGCAGACTGATTTTTGAAGATGATGCAGAGCATCTCCTTTTTGCTTTGAACATGATTCCAGAGAAAAGAGTGCAGACTGGTTGTTCTATCAGCAGTCTGATACCAAATGTAACGACCCGGAATTTCCGACTCTGAAAATCCCGAATTGTTAAGGAAAAGAAAAGGAAAGAGGTAGAAGAAGAATAGAAAACAAAACTCAGAATCATATATTCTCACATTCGCAGCGGATAAAATATAATATCAAATAATATTCTTTACACAAAGAAAACTGTAATTGTTATTTTACATTCACTACATCAGAGTTACAACCATTTACAAATATACTAGACAGTTAGAATTAACATGTCTCAGATAAACAACAGTAATATGCTCAGCGGAATACACTCCATACGTTCCTGCCATCCAGCTCGCCTCCTGAGCTCCAGAACGTCCTTACCTGGAAATCTGTTGTAACGACCCCGAATTTCGAACAAATTAAATTGGAAATATTTAATTTATTTTAAATATTTGAACGATAATTTAATTTGAATCCCGATTATAACTTTGAATTTGACGATTAAATTATGAAATTTAATCGATTGAAGTTGAATAAAAATTTGGATCTTCAATTTTAAGCTGGAGAAAAATATTTCAAAAGCTTTTAAAATTCGTATTGATGATACTGAAGATAATAGAAGCTTCAGAAATGAATTCAGAAGTGATTTGATCGGTTTTGAATTTTTATCGTTCGAGTCGATATTTGAAAATAGTAAATTTTCACACAGTCTCGGAATTCAACGAAACCAGTTCCATTGGGTCCGTAATATTGTATTATTACTGGATTTCCAATTTCGTATTTTTCGGGATTTTTATATGAGCGTACGACGTTTAAACGCGTTGAAAATTAAGGTAAATTCGATTGAAATTTAAAAATTTAAACTGGTCAAAATCTTTACACTGTAGCTCCTTTAATCACGCCCCGTTGTCTCTGCCTAAAATCGCGCCTGGAATCACGAGATACGAAATCGTGCAAAACCATACTCCTCTCTGATAAATCTCGTCTCCCCTCTCTTCAACTCAGTTCAAAACGAATCTGTTTGCACTCGTTCTAATTCATGGCCAGGTATCTCAAATCAAGAAAAAAAAAGGGGAGTCGAGCTCGTTCGAAATAAAATTAACGGCACCCCCCTTTCACTCTCGTTCGAACGAACGAGATTTTGTTCTAATTCATTAAATCGATCAGAACAAAGGAAATCAAGTCGAGCCTGTTCAAATCGTTACAAGCTCGCGAGCAAGGCGACGACGTTGTGGGCACAGCAGGTTGGGAGCAACGCGTTCGCACGTAAGAGGAGGAGCACGCGCGCGAGGTGCGGCAGCGATGCCGATGGGTGCACGTCTGGGGAGGCTCGTCGAGTTCGATCTCGACTTAGGGTTTGGCGGCGGCGCTCTGTAGGTCGCGTGGATGATGGTTGTGAGGCTGCACTGTGTTGTTGTAGGTTGGCTGCTGGGTGGATATTGGCGATGTCGTGAATGAGTTACTGGGTTCGAAGCTCAGCTCGGCAGTGAGGTATTGATTTCAATTCATTTAAAATTTAAATAGAATTCACATGTGTTTTAAACAGTTGAAATTTTAAAGTAAATCAATATATATATATACTGTTAAAAGAAAGTATGTATGGGTTTCTAAATTTAATAGTAAAACAGATATATATATGTTAAAGTTGTTTACAGTAAAAGAAAATTTATACATGCAAATGGATTACTAATTACTGAAGTTAAAAAGTGAAAAGATTTATTTAAAAAGAACCAGTTCGAATTTTTGAATTTTTAGTTGAAAAAAGAATCATTGGATAATGAAAATTACCATACGAAATTTAATTGTTCGATTTCAATTCGAATATTAATAGAATTGTATAACTATTTATACAAGGTCAAATTTGAAGAAAAACAATCTAGAATAAAATGGATGGCAAATTAAAGCTAAGGTGAGATCTTCTCACTCAGATATATAATTGAATTGCAGTTATTGATTGATTTGTTTGAATGTGCTATTAGATATGATAGGATATATCTATATATATAGCAGTATATACATATTGGCATATGTATATATTGGATTGATGATTTTCCCGCCTCGTATAGCGGATGAGACCCTATTGCGCCGTTAGTAAGCGGATTTATAAAAACCTATATACCGCGATAATTCCGTACTGGAGCGGAATTGGTATTGTGCTAACGTCTTTGGATGCAGGGAAACAGGTTGGAGGGATCCAACTGGATTCCTCAACTGTGTTTATTTATTTACAGATGTTGATATATATATATTCTGTCATCATATGATGATATATGATGTTTGATGTTGTGATGGACTAATTGATGCGTTGCATCATCGGGTTCAATTTTAAGGTTTAAAAATAAACGATTTTTACTTTAAAAGAGATTTTGAAGTGATTTTTGGAAAGTATACGATTTATTAAATTTTGGAATTTATTTATCTTAAATAAATGAATGTTATAAATTTAAAGTTATGAAAATTTTAAATTGTGAAATATAACCAAAGTGTGACTTTTGAAATGAAAGTCGATTTAATTTTAGAATGGGTTAAATTGAGATTTTTAAAGTATTATAAAAGATGTACAAAATCTATATTTATCAATGGAAATTATTGAAATTTTAAAACGAGTTTTCATAAGTGTTAAATTGTAAAGATATGAAACTTATAGAATTATAAACTGGGAAGATAGAAAATTTATAGAATTATAAATTGTGAAGATTTGAAGTTTATAGATTTATAAAAGTTGAAGTTTATAGATTTATAAAATGAATGAAGTTATAAAATGAATGAAGTTGTAGAATAAAGACTGATAAGAAATTTACTTGTAACTTGGATTGTTGCCTTTAAATGGGATATTGATCGAATTATTAATAAAGAAGATTTATTAAATTGAAGTCGTTAAAAAAATAGAAATAGAATTTATAAACGTTGTTTTATAAGTTCGAAATCAATTGGATTCGATAAATTAAAAAGTTAAAGGGGATTTTATCCACGATTTTGGACAGTGGGTAATTCTTGAAATAAATGTGTAGGAAAGATCGAAATTTGGTTATTGAAGTATATTCACGATTTGGGACAGTGAATATATTATTGAAAAAAAAAGGGGTAATGTTTGGGAAAGCGATATTATAAAGGAAGTTAATTGTTTTAAAAGATGTTTTAAAACGTGTTTCAACATTTATTGTTGAAATAGACGGTTTCGAGAAATAAGGAAATGGTGGACTATAACACTGTTGTTATAGTAAATGATTTCCGAAAGGAAACGTTTTTAATGTAGTATTGGGATTTATATATCTATCTAAATTTCGAATCCCTATACTAATGATTTTGAGTCGTCGTAACGATGTTTTACGCAACATTCGTCTTGACTCAAATAGATGTTAAAATGTATGATTTCCTTAAAGAATGAATATATACTTAATTTGATTTAAATATATCGAATATTTTCAAATGTTGAAAATAAATAGTTGTGTGAATTACTTAAAATTAAATAAGTATGGAAATGGTTTTCCCATATGAAACGAAGGGTTTGAAATTTTATCTTTTAAAGATAAATTGAAAAGTGAATTGATTTGAAATTGTTTTCAAACGGTTAAGTGTGGAAATTTTATATCTAGTAAAGATATTTTTTGAAGATGAAATAATTTGGAAAATTATTTGGAATCTGATGATGTTGCGCATCTTTATTGATAATTAAATAACCGACTATCAATAATTACCTTGAATGGTATTTGTTGTGAATTGGATGAATTTGAATGCCACACTTATTTTTAAATAAGCGCTCACTATTCGGGTTAGCCGGGAAAGGACCATGGGGTCGTATAACCCATTCCGAATATGTGATACGTCGTTATGAATCGCATTTGAAGACCGGTGTTGAAGACCGGATATTTTTGAAAACGGAAGGATTACCGTCGAGTTACTCTACATCGGCTGATCTCCGATTTAGAGTTTTTATCACCCTTAGTGACGGGAAGTCCTGACGTGATTAGAAAATTATCCGGAAATGCAAGGGCTTCGTGAGAAGTGCCTTCGGTTCTGTTCGATCCCGGAACAGACTTGTATGGATTGTGTGTCTGACGTTACAATTTGAGATATAAAGCTGATTTCTTTCAAATACATTTCTGTTGGTGGCGGAGAATTTATTCTCTTAGCTTAACACCCTTCTCTGAGACGTACGAGCTCAGAGGTTATGTAGTTGAAATTTATCAGCGATATATCCCAATTTGGTAACGTGGCATACTGAGTGTTGCTGTGAAATGATCAGTGTTTGATCATTCGTGATATGATCATTTGTTTGATCTTATATCTTTGTGATCATAGGTTGATCATTTTGTTTGACCCGAAGCAGGGCTTTTTGTAGAAAGCGTAGCTTTGTGGATGAGACTTCGTCGAGCCTCACACCCCGGAAATGGTCGAAACAGGAAGAATGCAGCAAGGTTCTAGGGAGTAGCACCCCTTAGTGTATGTCCTTCCTTCTGGATAAAGGTGGTATCATGGTATGGAGCCCAGATACTTAACCTCTGTGGTTACTGCATTATTTTTCTATGTGGTTTGTTGGAAATCGGGGATCCTCGGGAAGATCGGTGACGATCGGGGGATGGCATACGCGTGTCAGTAGTTACCTATTTTTGCAGAGGTAACCCGGCCTTGTGTTGGCAGAGATCCGGTTAGGTTCTCGGGTCATCTATTCCAGGGACGTACCCATCGTGGATAGGAAGTTCCTTAGCCTGACCATTTGTTGGAAATCCAAAGAAACAATACGAGCTTTGTACGGATTTAGTTGTAGAACCTATCATTCACTTATGGTGGCGCCCCACTGTTTGGATGGTAGCTATAGTAGGCATAGTTCGAAATGTCTATGCTGGCTAAGATTTATATTATACTTTCGAACTGTTTTCTACACTATGCACTAATAATAATATCAAAAAATGATTTGATTTTGCGTAGTAAGCATCTTTGACTATCATAAGAAGAAATCTCCTCCAATTCTGCGTTTGCATTGTGTGTGTGGCGGGAGGTCTTATGGCAGTTTCATTTTCCAAAAGCATTTCGAATTGACTTTAAAAATTATTTTGTTGTTATAAAGAATAACTATTTTACGATCTCACACCAGTCTCCATGACTGACTCGGAGTTTATTGTTTCCCTTCTAAACTCTGGGTGCCCACCAATTTCCACACGGGCAGCCTAGAGTTATATTATCAGGATATCCTGGATATTCTGGAGCTTTGGAGATAAGCTGGATGGCGAGACGTAGTATTTGTATCTGATAGTATTTATTCCGCTGTGTATTCTGTATGAGGACAAGTTTATATAACTGTCCATTGTTGTTTATTGACTCTGATGATATGATGTGATGTAATGTAATAACAGATATAATTCTTTTGTTTTTAAATGATATTCATTTATCTATTATATATTGTTCCGCTGCGATAGGTGAGATTCTGTTACTGTTTTCTGTTCTGATTGTTGTTCTGTTGTTCTTCTTTCTTTCTTCTCTTTTTCTTCTTTTCTTCTTCTTCTACCTATTTCTTCTTTCTTAAAACCCTCACTATTGGAGTTTCCGGCGTTCGATTTCTCGGCAGTCGATAAAGTGAGTATCGATGTCGAATTTTCGAAAGTCGAAAATTTCGGGATGTGACAAAGTGGTATCAGAGCATATGGTTAAGCGACAACCCTGCTCTGTTGGGTGTTACTCATTAGAGATGGAGTCAGCAGTACTCTAGAATGAGTTGAGTGTAATAATATATACGAGCGCGTATTTGTTATTTTAATATAAAATTGTTTTGTATTGTGATGATTGGTTTATTGAGTGGTATATGAACCTTCGTCGGCACAGTCTTGCAAAGCTGTATCGAAGGGGTTTCTAAACACTTGAATAGAACAAATTCGACACAGTATTGTTTTAAAATAGGGTGAATGAAATAATTTTACCCAAAACTATTTTTGTATACAAAAGAAATGATTTTCTATGAATTACTATAGTATATGGTTGCATGGTTGCTAGAAGTAATATTATTAAATTATCATCACTGAAATTGAAAAAGAAATTGAAATCGTAACTTCAAAGTTAAGAAATAAAATTCACAGACAAATGAAATTGAGAATGTAGATCATAAATGTGAATTGTAAATTGAAACGGAATTCCAGAAAAGTATTTGGAAATGTTTTGAAAAGAATTTGAAAATTTTGGAGATTTGGAAAGTTTAAATTCTTTTTGGAATTGAAAATGAATTTCAAAGGTTTGAAAAATGTTTTGAAAAGATGAAAAGCTCTAAACTCTTTTCGGTCGTTGGAAAATAACTTCGGTAATGACTGCAGCATTATCGATGTTCATTTTTGGGTTTCCGGAAGAGAAATTGCTGCCAAATTGTTTTAAATGGAAGTTGTTTGTAAAATTTGGATTTGGTTTTAGAAAATTCAAAGGAAAATTTGAATTGTTTTCAAAATGATTTTTTGAAGTTGAAAAGACTCTGGAATATTATATAAAAATATTTATAAAAATATTGAGATCTGATTGGAATGAAATTCAAATTGTAAATGAATTTATAACTTGGAATAGAATTCAAGAAGGTAATTGAAAATTTAAATTTCAATAATGGGATGAAATTGTGAATATGAATTTATAATTGAAAATAAAATTCCTTAATGAAATGGAATTGTGAATGTGAATGTATAAATGATTGTATAAATCAAGATGTAGATAAGTTGATAAATTATAGAATACTTGAAATCTGGTTGGAATGAAATTCAAAATTGAAGATAAATTGAACTCAAATAGAATTGAAATTGTGAATTATATTCAAATGAAATTGAAATGTAAAGATTGAACAAAATTGAATAAGTGTAACTTCAATAGTGAAGTAATGATGATATAAGCAGTTATATTGAAATTTTTGTAACAGAATTTGCAAAATGGTTTGAATGTATAACTAGATATAATGGCTAGTAGGATATACAGGTATAAAGGGAATTGAATTTGATTTCACAGATAATTTGAATTGCCCGACAAAAGGTACGTATTTGAATTTCGATATGAGTTTTTGATGATTTCTTGCCTAGCCGCTTGGCTTTTTCTTTTTCTTTTTGAAATCTGAGAGTCCGTAGGGACGTTTTGTAGTCGTACCGTATTAGCCGCGCAAAGGAGACGCTGGCGAAATTTTTCGGAAATTTAGGGCGTTAGAAAATTTTTGAGAAAATTTTGAAAGTTTAAATTTGAATTTGAATTTAAATTTTGAAGTAAACAATGTTGTTTGGAAACAATGAAAGGTTTAGAAATTTAATGGAATTAATAACGAATCTTTAGTAGAAAGATTTGTTTTGATGATTAGATAAAATTATTGAATGTGAAAGATAGTAGACGAGTTAAGGACTTTTTTCCCTAACTTGTAATTTCGAGGACGAAATTCTTTTAAGGGGGGAAGTCTGTAACGACCCCGAATTTCGAACAAATTAAATTGGAAATATTTAATTTATTTTAAATATTTGAACGATAATTTAATTTGAATCCCGATTATAACTTTGAATTTGACGATTAAATTATGAAATTTAATCGATTGAAGTTGAATAAAAATTTGGATCTTCAATTTTAAGCTGGAGAAAAATATTTCAAAAGCTTTTAAAATTCGTATTGATGATACTGAAGATAATATAAGCTTCAGAAATGAATTCAGAAGTGATTTGATCGGTTTTGAATTTTTATCGTTCGAGTCGATATTTGAAAATAGTAAATTTTCACACAGTCTCGGAATTCAACGAAACCAGTTCCATTGGGTCCGTAATATTGTATTATTACTGGATTTCCAATTTCGTATTTTTCGGGATTGTTATATGAGCGTACGACGTTTAAACGCGTTGAAAATTAAGGTAAATTCGATTGAAATTTAAAAATTTAAACTGGTCAAAATCTTTACACTGTAGCTCCTTTAATCACGCCCCGTTGTCTCTGCCTAAAATCGCGCCTGGAATCACGAGATACGAAATCGTGCAAAACCATACTCCTCTCTGATAAATCTCGTCTCCCCTCTCTTCAACTCAGTTCAAAACGAATCTGTTTGCACTCGTTCTAATTCATGGCCAGGTATCTCAAATCAAGAAGAAAAAAAGGGGAGTCGAGCTCGTTCGAAATAAAATTAACGGCACCCCCCTTTCACTCTCGTTCGAACGAACGAGATTTTGTTCTAATTCATTAAATCGATCAGAACAAAGGAAATCAAGTCGAGCCTGTTCAAATCGTTACAAGCTCGCGAGCAAGGCGACGACGTTGTGGGCACAGCAGGTTGGGAGCAACGCGTTCGCACGTAAGAGGAGGAGCACGCGCGCGAGGTGCGGCAGCGATGCCGATGGGTGCACGTCTGGGGAGGCTCGTCGAGTTCGATCTCGACTTAGGGTTTGGCGGCGGCGCTCTGTAGGTCGCGTGGATGATGGTTGTGAGGCTGCACTGTGTTGTTGTAGGTTGGCTGCTGGGTGGATATTGGCGATGTCGTGAATGAGTTACTGGGTTCGAAGCTCAGCTCGGCAGTGAGGTATTGATTTCAATTCATTTAAAATTTAAATAGAATTCACATGTGTTTTAAACAGTTGAAATTTTAAAGTAAATCAATATATATATATACTGTTAAAAGAAAGTATGTATGGGTTTCTAAATTTAATAGTAAAACAGATATATATATGTTAAAGTTGTTTACAGTAAAAGAAAATTTATACATGCAAATGGATTACTAATTACTGAAGTTAAAAAGTGAAAAGATTTATTTAAAAAGAACCAGTTCGAATTTTTGAATTTTTAGTTGAAAAAAGAATCATTGGATAATGAAAATTACCATACGAAATTTAATTGTTCGATTTCAATTCGAATATTAATAGAATTGTATAACTATTTATACAAGGTTAAATTTGAAGAAAAACAATCTGGAATAAAATGGATGGCAAATTAAAGCTAAGGTGAGATCTTCTCACTCATATTTATAATTGAATTGCAGTTATTGATTGATTTGTTGGAATGTGCTATTAGATATGATAGGATATATCTATATATATAGCAGTATATACATATTGGCATATGTATATATTGGATTGATGATTTTCCCGCCTCGTATAGCGGATGAGACCCTATTGCGCCGTTAGTAAGCGGATTTATAAAAACCTATATACCGCGATAATTCCGTACTGGAGCGGAATTGGTATTGTGCTAACGTCTTTGGATGCAGGGAAACAGGTTGGAGGGATCCAACTGGATTCCTCAACTGTGTTTATTTATTTACAGATGTTGATATATATATTCTGTCATCATATGATGATATATGATGTTTGATGTTGTGATGGACTAATTGATGCGTTGCATCATCGGGTTCAATTTTAAGGTTTAAAAATAAACGATTTTTACTTTAAAAGAGATTTTGAAGTGATTTTTGGAAAGTATACGATTTATTAAATTTTGGAATTTATTTATCTTAAATAAATGAATGTTATAAATTTAAAGTTATGAAAATTTTAAATTGTGAAATATAACCAAAGTGTGACTTTTGAAATGAAAGTCGGTTTAATTTTAGAATGGGTTAAATTGAGATTTTTAAAGTATTATAAAAGATGTACAAAATCTATATTTATCAATGGAAATTATTGAAATTTTAAAACGAGTTTTCATAAGTGTTAAATTGTAAAGATATGAAACTTATAGAATTATAAACTGGGAAGATAGAAAATTTATAGAATTATAAATTGTGAAAATTTGAAGTTTATAGATTTATAAAAGTTGAAGTTTATAGATTTATAAAATGAATGAAGTTATAAAATGAATGAAGTTGTAGAATAAAGACTGATAAGAAATTTACTTGTAACTTGGATTGTTGCCTTTAAATGGGATATTGATCGAATTATTAATAAAGAAGATTTATTAAATTGAAGTCGTTAAAAAAATAGAAATAGAATTTATAAACGTTGTTTTATAAGTTCGAAATCAATTGGATTCGATAAATTAAAAAGTTAAAGGGGATTTTATCCACGATTTTGGACAATGGGTAATTCTTGAAATAAATGTGTAGGAAAGATCGAAATTTGGTTATTGAAGTATATTCACGATTTGGGACAGTGAATATATTATTGAAAAAAAAAGGGGTTATGTTTGGGAAAGCGATATTATAAAGGAAGTTAATTGTTTTAAAAGATGTTTTAAAACGTGTTTCAACATTTATTGTTGAAATAAACGGTTTCGAGAAATAAGGAAATGGTGGACTATAACACTGTTGTTATAGTAAATGATTTCCGAAAGGAAATGTTTTTAATGTAGTATTGGGATTTATATATCTATCTAAATTTCGAATCCCTATACTAGTGATTTTGAGTCGTCGTAACGATGTTTTACGCAACATTCGTTTTGACTCAAATAGATGTTAAAATGTATGATTTCCTTAAAGAATGAATATATACTTAATTTGATTTAAGTATATCGAATATTTTCAAATGTTGAAAATAAATAGTTGTGTGAATTACTTAAAATTAAATAAGTATGGAAATGGTTTTCCCATATGAAACGAAGGGTTTGAAATTTTATCTTTTAAAGATAAATTGAAAAGTGAATTGATTTGAAATTGTTTTCAAACGGTTAAGTGTGGAAATTTTATATCTAGTAAAGATATTTTTTGAAGATGAAATAATTTGGAAAATTATTTGGAATCTGATGATGTTGCGCATCTTTATTGATAATTAAATAACCGACTATCAATAATTACCTTGAATGGTATTTGTTGTGAATTGGATGAATTTGAATGCCACACTTATTTTTAAATAAGCGCTCACTATTCGGGTTAGCCGGGAAAGGACCATGGGGTCGTATAACCCATTCCGAATATGTGATACGTCGTTATGAATCGCATTTGAAGACCGGTGTTGAAGACCGGATATTTTTGAAAACGGAAGGATTACCGTCGAGTTACTCTACATCGGCTGATCTCCGATTTAGAGTTTTTATCACCCTTAGTGACGGGAAGTCCTGACGTGATTAGAAAATTATCCGGAAATGCAAGGGCTTCGTGAGAAGTGCCTTCGGTTCTGTTCGATCCCGGAACAGACTTGTATGGATTGTGTGTCTGACGTTACAATTTGAGATATAAAGCTGATTTCTTTCAAATACATTTCTGTTGGTGGCGGAGAATTTATTCTCTTAGCTTAACACCCTTCTCTGAGACGTACGAGCTCAGAGGTTATGTAGTTGAAATTTATCAGCGATATATCCCAATTTGGTAACGTGGCATACTGAGTGTTGCTGTGAAATGATCAGTGTTTGATCATTCGTGATATGATCATTTGTTTGATCTTATATCTTTGTGATCATAGGTTGATCATTTTGTTTGACCCGAAGCAGGGCTTTTTGTATAAAGCGTAGCTTTGTGGACGAGACTTCGTCGAGCCTCACACCCCGGAAATGGTCGAAACAGGAAGAATGCAGCAAGGTTCTAGGGAGTAGCGCCCCTTAGTGTATGTCCTTCCTTCTGGATAAAGGTGGTATCATGGTATGGAGCCCAGATACTTAACCTCTGTGGTTACTGCATTATTTTTCTCTGTGGTTTGTTGGAAATCGGGGATCCTCGGGAAGATCGGTGACGATCGGGGGATGGCATACGCGTGTCAGTAGTTACCTATTTTTGCAGAGGTAACCCGGCCTTGTGTTGGCAGAGATCCGGTTAGGTTCTCGGGTCGTCTATTCCAGGGACGTACCCATCGTGGATAGGAAGTTCCTTAGCCTGACCATTTGTTGGAAATCCAAAGAAACAATACGAGCTTTGTACGGATTTAGTTGTAGAACCTATCATTCACTTATGGTGGCGCCCCACTGTTTGGATGGTAGCTATAGTAGGCATAGTTCGAAATGTCTATGCTGGCTAAGATTTATATTATACTTTCGAACTGTTTTCTACACTATGCACTAATAATAATATCAAAAAATGATTTGATTTTGCGTAGTAAGCATCTTTGACTATCATAAGAAGAAATCTCCTCCAATTCTGCGTTTGCATTGTGTGTGTGGCGGGAGGTCTTATGGCAGTTTCATTTTCCAAAAGCATTTCGAATTGACTTTAAAAATTATTTTGTTGTTATAAAGAATAACTGTTTTACGATCTCACACCAGTCTCCATGACTGACTCGGAGTTTATTGTTTCCCTTCTAAACTCTGGGTGCCCACCAATTTCCACACGGGCAGCCTAGAGTTATATTATCAGGATATCCTGGATATTCTGGAGCTTTGGAGATAAGCTGGATGGCGAGACGTAGTATTTGTATCTGATAGTATTTATTCCGCTGTGTATTCTGTATGAGGACAAGTTTATATAACTGTCCATTGTTGTTTATTGACTCTGATGATATGATGTGATGTAATGTAATAACAGATATAATTCTTTTGTTTTTAAATGATATTCATTTATCTATTATATATTGTTCCGCTGCGATAGGTGAGATTCTGTTACTGTTTTCTGTTCTGATTGTTGTTCTGTTGTTCTTCTTTCTTTCTTCTCTTTTTCTTCTTTTCTTCTTCTTCTACCTATTTCTTCTTTCTTAAAACCCTCACTATTGGAGTTTCCGGCGTTCGATTTCTCGGCAGTCGATAAAGTGAGTATCGATGTCGAATTTTCGAAAGTCGAAAATTTCGGGATGTGACATCTGTAATACTCGGTCTGACCCGAGCATTACCACAAAGTAACACCCGGGTCAGGCTGGAAACCAGCGTGAGTAAACCCATACAAATTTGAATACTAAGTGCAAATCATAAAAGAAAAACCCGGGGTAACTCGTACTTCATTACGAGTTCATTACTTGTTATGCTCAATACTTACTTCACAAATCGATCTGTAAAGAATCGAAGTGGTTTCGGGTATTTACTAATACCCGACTCCGGTCTCTTCGAATCCAAAGTCATCTTAACCCAAGTTATCCAAGTGAAATACAATTCAAACTTTAGATACAGGATGTCACCTTTACACAATAATTCATCATCGATAGATATCCACATTATCATAGTTTAAACAAAACATATCACATCACATAGTATCACATATCAGAGATATCATCTATCTAAGGCATACAATATTATTCAATCATTCATAAGCAAGATAAATTAGTCACGCCATTTCTAATTAATTTAAATAAATTAAATTAATTACTTAATCACTCTTTTAAATCTTGCCTACATAATCATTAATAAATTTCCTTTAATTACTTACATTAAGTAATTATCTTTTAAGTAATTAATCTCTCGTTACTTAATTAATTTATCCTTAATTTCAAATTAATTAATCTCTAATTAATTAACTCATAATTAATTAAATTAATTCACTTTCCTTTTAAAATCATTAATTAATTAAATTAAATTACTCTTTAATTATTTTATTTAATTAATTCTTAATCATCCCAGATCTTAATCATCCTTTAATCATCCATCTTGATTATCCCTAATTAATTAATTAACCTTTAATTTATCACATAATAGATTAACCTTAAGTTAATTACATAAATTAATTAACCCTAAATAAATTATTCTTTAATTATAAATTAATTAACCCTTTTTTTTAATAACCTTTAATTACTGATTCAATTAATTTATTTCCCTTTAATTACTCACATTAGTTTATTTAATCTATAATTACCCCAAAATGTTAATTAATTCCAGATAAAACTTTTATCTTTATTAATTACTTAATTACTTCATTAAATTACCCTTGGAAACACTTACTAATTTAATTTAAATAATTGACCTAATATAAACTTATTCAAATCAAAATAACAAATCTTAAAACATTTGACTTAAAATTTTAAATCTCGGAAACCTGCTTGATAATTGATCACTACTCTTTTTATTTTGAAATCACTTAAACATTTGTTTTGAAACTTTGAACTTATACATTCTCTACTAAAACACGGCTAACAAAAAGAACCCGAGCCTATAGAAGAAATACTCGTGCTACTACTCGAGCAGTCAAGCTAACCACCCATTTCTCTTCGATCAAACACGAGACTTACTTCGAGACGAAACTCATCTTCCCCGATACCTCAAAAATCACAGTGAACAGCTGATACAACGTAAACATGTGCACGTGCACGCCTGGACTTCGTCACTCCGATCATCGTTGTCACCTCCAACATGACGGCGACCACCACCACTAACGATTTGGCCACTCAGTTTTCAAAAATCGATCACAAATCGGAATCGAGCAAAATGAAACCCACTGGGACGAACATGATCATCTAAGAATCGCCTCGTATTGCCACCTCCGGTCACCAGAGATCCTGCGATCGCGTCCAGAGCTTCGTCGACAACCTACACTTCGATTCCCCCACCTGCGATCAAGACCGATACATTGACCACGACGCGGTAACTCGAATTTCGACCTCAACCAAAACTTAGGTTTAAACCCCAAATTGATACCGTCCAGCCATCACGGCGATCAGGAAATTCAACAACCATTTTTCCTGAGTTCGTCAACCTCCCTGCTACCTCCAGCCATGATCCCGAGGCTCCACCCTTGGCTGATCGCCAGAAAATGCCCAAAATAGGATTTCCGTTCAACCCCAATATTCACGATCAATACTTACATAAAAATCATGATTCTTCTTTTAAAATTCATGGCTTTTAAATACGACTCTGATGATGTATATGAAACCAAAAATCAAGATATTCGGATTTTTCATGTTTTGGGTTTTTATTGTATTTTTCAAATTTTCTAGAAAATACTTAAATTATTATACTCGCAAATATTTTTAAAATCAATATCTTGTTATTTTAGACATATTTGGTTTATACATCATGACCTATAGAAGATTAGGGGAGAAGAAATTGATTTTTAAACTTGTATTTAAAACCTGTAGACATAGAACATGGCATATTTGCCTGTACACAGACATGCATATACAAATTCTTCATATATACAGACATGCATTGATAATTACATCCATACAACCCTTTTCAAAACATACTTCAAGTATGAAATCAAGATATAAACAGATTTTTAGAATTCTAAAGGGTAGTTTACTCACCTGTGAAATTTGAACAGAGAAGGAACAAATTGCTTTTATTGAATTCCTGGGAAATGTATTTTGTTCCTGATTTAAAAATCTGAGTTTGATCTAGCTTTAAATCTTTGTTTTGAATCTGAGATGCTTAAAAACTGGAAGTTTGATCCCTGCCACTAGAAACTAGAATTAGATATGCTACTATGATTTGAATCCTAGCTTGAATCTGATGTTGTTGAGTTGATCTTACTTAGCTTCAGCTTGGAATTCTGGAGGAGGTTGTTTTTAACTTTTGGTTTTAGAAAATGAACAGATAAAAGAAGAAAAGAAGTAGAGTAGAGATAATTTATAGCCTTGTTTTTATCTTTTATTTACTATATTAAAAATAAAGTGAAAACTAATGACACTTGTAATTTGCATGACAAAATTTGCCACACTTGTATTATGCATATCACCATTAGTTTACATTTGTAAATATCATGTTTTAATATGGTTTTATATATATATTTATATTATATTTTAAATTTAGTTTTGCTAATGTCTTATGTATTTATTTATTATTTAAATCTACATTTATACATGTGTGTTTTCAATCTTTATATATTTACAAACTACATTTATTCCAAGTATAACCTTTTAAAGAAATACATACACCTTTTACCAAATCTTACTTTAAACTAAAATACTTTTTAAATTTATAAGTATATACATAGATACTATTTAGTGTTTAAAATCTTTATATTATAATATTTACACATGTAACCATATGTAGTTTAAGTGTTTTTAATATCATTTTATATTTCAATTTATCTATATGTAAATATATATATATCTTATTATTATTTGTTTTAAAAGAAAATTTTGTCAAATTTTAAGTAATTAAATAAGGAGATTATCAAATATTTATCTAGATATAAATAATTCAAATTTATTATATTTCCCAATTCATTTACATATCCAGATATCTTTTATTATCAGAATTTTATCTGTTCAATTTATTAAAACAGTTAATTATTCAATTAACAAGTGTTCAAAAATCCGGGTTATCACATTCCTCCCCCCTTTAAAACTTTTCGTCCTCGAAAAGGAACGAAACTAGAATTTATTAAAATACTTAATATCAGTTAACTTTTCTGTGAACATTTTTAACTCTTAACTCTTTTTATTTAAATTCTAAGATACTTTAAAATCTATATAATATTGTCAAAATAGTTTATAAAAATATCATTTTATAACTTGATGTTTCAACAAATCCATCATCGTTTTCACAGAAATTCGGTCATACGTTGATCAGGCGTAGGACTGAAAATCTGTAAATACTCAACAGACCCATTTCAACATCCAGTGAAAATATTCGGAAAATAATTTTATTGAAAATATAGAAAACAATTTTGAAAATAGAGGAAATATCTTTGGTGAGAATGCTCTGGAAATCATCACCCCCATCCATGGTCGCAGTTAACCCGATGGTTACGTTGCCGTCCCGGCAAAATCCACAGATAACTGTAGGTCTCCGCGCTCCTCGATTACGCCATGGAACCCGCTACAGATCGCAGTTATACCCGGGCCTTACGTTGCTATCACAGCACAAACCCATATAACTGTAGGCATCAGCGCCACCGAATTTCGCTGCCAAATAATGAAACTTCTCCCACATAGGTCGCTCTAGTGGGATCACTCATTAAGGATAGGGTCAATAGTACCCTAAGATGAGTTGAGTGTGTATATATATATATATATATGAGAGCGTACTTGTTATTTTCTTATATAAAGGTTTTAAAATGGTTTTAAAAATAAATGATTTTTATATAAGTTTATCTTTTGATATATATAGAAATAATTTTCTAATTATTAAATATATTAAAGAAATTGGTTGTTAAATTAATTGGAATTAAATAAAATATTGGAATTAAATTAAGTGGTAATAGTAATACAACCAAATTAAAATTGAATAAAGTTAAGTTTCAAATAGAATTCAAACTGAAATTAAAATCTTGGATTTGTAGAAGTGTTATCAAGAATAAAGATAATAATGAATTGTTTTCCAGATATGATAATCTTGGTTATTATCATAAATGGTAGTTGTGTTTAATAATGAATGTTGTTAATAATTAAGCAAAATGAAATGTTTTAGAGAAATAAAATTTTAGGTAAGTAATTGTTTTTGAATTCTTATTTGAAGCTAGAGGTGGCTGGAGGTCTGGGGAACATTGAAGAAATGCCTTGAATTTTGATATCTCTGATATAAAATGTTTTGTGATATGGTATGTTTGGATTATACAGTGATATTGTGATTATCCATTGATGATGAATTGCTATGTAAAAGTGACATCATGTATTTAAAAGTTTGAATTGTATTTCTTTTAAATAACTTGGGTTAAGATGACATTGGATTCGAAGAGACCGGAGTCGGATATTAGTTAATATCCGAAACCACTTCGATTCTTTATAGATCGATAGGTAAAGTAAGTATTGAGCATAACAAGTAATGAACTCGTAGTGAAGTACGAGTTACCCGGGATTTTAAATAAGTAAATTTGCATTGGTATTTTCTTATTAGATGGTTTACTCACGCTGGTTTCCAGCCTGACCCGGGTGTTACTTTGATGTAATGCTCGGGTCAGACCGAGTATTACAGATTTCAGGGAAGGACGTTCTAGAGCTCAGGAGGCGAGCTGGATGGCAGGAACGTATGGAGTATATTCCGCTGTGATATATTATAGTTGTCTGAGACATGTTAATTCTAATTGTCTAGTACATTTGTGAATGTTGTAACACTGATGTATTAAAATGTAATTAACAAATACAGTTTTCTTTGTATAACTGATATTATTATTTGATATTGTATTTTGATCCGCTGCGAATGTGAGAATCTGTGTCTTGTTCTGTTTCTTTCTTCTAT
The DNA here is from genome assembly GCA_030737815.1 of Allium fistulosum. Lineage (NCBI taxonomy): Eukaryota > Viridiplantae > Streptophyta > Magnoliopsida > Asparagales > Amaryllidaceae > Allium > Allium fistulosum. Next base: position 872,895,050 of record CM060905.1, on the reverse strand, counting down.
CTCTTTTCTTTTTCTTCTAACTATCTGGATTTTCGGGTTCGAAATTTCCGGGTCGTTACATTTGGTATAATTAGTATTAATTGATGATTTTATCTTTTAAAAGTTAATAAGATATTTCTATTTGAATATATATATATATTTATTTATATATATTGTAAATAGAAAAGCTTTGGTAAATTGGAAAATTAGATTTAATTTATTATGGACTTTTCAAAGTTATTTAAATAAATAACTTTATAGTTTTAAAATACTTTGGGTAAATGTTTAAATTGGTTAAGATATATTTTAACTTAAGATTAAATATAATTTAAGATTTAACAAAAAGGTTGTCTTATTTCATTTTTTAAAATATTACTTGATAATATAATCTTATATAAATTATTTAAAATTATCAAATATGTTATTTTTAAATAATAAGTATAATGTATTATTTTATAAATAGAAATGAATTTTTAAAGACTATAGAATTGTTATTTTTAAATTGAATGAGAAATTGTATATGTATATATAACTTAACTTTTAAATTGAATCTTAGGATTTAATTTTATTTAAATTTGAATTTAAAGTTTTGAAATTCAAAAGAATATATATTTAAATTGTTTTGGATTTTATAATATTTGTATAAACTTTTATTTATAAATGTAATTAGCTTTTGTTTCTCTTTAATATATATAGATAAGTGTTTAAATAAATAAGAAAAAGGCTTTTTAAATAATTTTAAAATAAATAAATATGAGTAATTACTTATAAGACATGTGTCTTTATCTAAAGCTTTTATTTACATTTAAACTAAAAGGATATTACTTAAATGATATGTGTTAACAATTACTTTTATATAACATGCACTGTTATTTTTGATTTACAGAGATGCTTAGTTTTTAAAGTTTTACTTAACTAACATTCTTAACATTCCTCTGTGATACATCAATAACTTTTGAATTTTTCACTTACAAACCAGAAATTTCAACTGTTATTTTGAAAAGTCAACCGGATTAAGTAAATTTAACTTGGAGGAAGTTAAATAAGTTTGAATAAATAACTTGAATTGGAAATTTCAAGATGAAATTTAAATTTAACTTGGGTAGTTAAATGGTTAATTTAAATGGGAGTTACGAGTGATCTCAAAATGGGTTTGAGATTTGGAAATTGAAGATGGCAACGTAACCCTGGATGTAATTGCGATCTGTTGTGGGTTCCATGGTGTAATCAGTTACATGGACTTTTGCTGCGATGGCAACGTAACCCGTGATGTAACTGTGACCATGGATGGGAGTGATGATTTCCAGAGCATTCTCACCAAAGATATTTCCTCTATTTTCAAAATTGTTTTCTATATTTTCAATAAAATTATTTTCCGAATATTTTCACTGGATGTTGAAATGGGTCTGCTAAGTATTTACAGATTTTCAGTCCTACGCCTGATCAACGTATGACCGAATTTCTGTGAAAACGATGATGGATTTGTTGAAACATCGAGTTATAAAATGATATTTTTATACACTATTTTGACAATATTATATAGATTTTAAAGTATCTTAGAATTTAAATAAAAAGAGTTAAGAGTTAAAAATGTTCAAAGAGAAAAGTTAACTGATATTAAGTATTTTAATAAATTCTAGTTTCGTTCCTTTTCGAGGACGAAAAGTTTTAAAGGGGGGAGGAATGTGATAATCCAGATTTTTGGACATCTGTTAATTGGATAATTAACTGTTTTAAACAATTAAACAGATAAAATCCTAATAATAAAAGATATCCGGATATGTAAATGAATTTGGAAATATAATAAAAATTGAATTATAAATATCTGGATAAATATTTTATAATCTCCTAATATAAATACTTAAAATTTGGCAAATTATTCTTTTAAAATAAATAATAATGTGTTGTTATATGAATATATATACATATGAATAGATTTTACATAGAATTGGATTGGAAATTCAAGAATAAATATATATGATTATTTTTAGATCATGTATGAATATAAACATAAAACATAAGAAAAGATTTAAATAAAGAATCAATACTCTTTCTTTTAAATTACACATGAATAAGAATATTTAAAATAGGTATAGATTTAAAAACATATTCATTTATTAATATAAAAACAAATTGATTTATAATATAAGATCATATAAAAACATTTAATACATGCAAATTACATGTGTAAGCATCATAATAAGAAATTAGCCAAGTGTAATGATTCTAGCATATAATTTAAACAAGTGTCATCTATTTAAAATTATTTCTAATAAGGTTATATAATATCTTTATTTTCCTCTCTTAAGATTTTCTTTCACCTTCACCGTTCAAAACAAATAGCCTGTAAACAAAATTTAAAAACCAGGCATTATTCAGTTAAAAACTTCTCATTTCTTTCTCATCTTCATTTTCTAAGACAAAGGAAAATAAAAGTCTGTAACATAAACCTGAGGAAAAGAACCAAAGAAATCAAACCCTTGAAAGATTTAAAACCTGAAACAAGTTAAACAAAGATTAACTCAACACCTTCAGATTTCAACTCAGTTTCAAATTAAATCAAGCAGCAGTTTCAAATTCAAGTCCAGATTCAGGAGCAAAAGCAATTTTCAGTTATCAAACCATTTCCAGATTTTCAAAGCTTCCTCTGATTCAAACAAAGGTGAGTAAAACTACTTTGAATCTGGTCTATAACTTGATGTTTGTGATGAACATTTGAAGCGAAGCTGTGAAATATGATTGCATGTATAAATATGGTTGTATGTATACAAAAATGTGTATATATATGTTGTGTATGTCTGATTCCAGGCATTCTCTTCTCTGTTCAAAGGATACAGGCTTCAAACCCTGTTTAAAATTAAATTTCTTCTACTCTGATTCATTATAGACTTTATGATCTAAAGGAAATGTGTTTATAAAATCAAGATCTAACTTTTAAAAATAATCTTAAGATAAGAATGATGAAAAATTGATCAGGAAAGAAGATATGCAGTAAGAATTCAAATTTATGTCTTGATTCAAGTATCATAATTTCTCAATTCATTTACATCACCAGATTCGACTTGGAAAACCATGATTTTTGAAATAAGATTCAAGATTTTTAGTTCGCTATCGAGAGAGAAATCGGGAGATGAACGGAATCACCATTTTCACCAAATTCTGGCGAACAATGAGTCATTGGTTGTCGAGATCGAAACTGTAGCTTGATGGGAGGTCGGAGAGTTTGGCAAAAATGTTCGATAAAATTCCTGATCATCGTGGATGGCAAACATGATCGATCTAGGGTTTAAAACCAGTTTTAAGTCGATCGTGTTCTTGAGACAATTGCATCGTCAACGTCGAATTGGAATCGATCGGGGTTGTTAGAATCAAAGTAGGGATCGTTGACGAAAAGATGAGCATGATGGCGATGTTTCAGACTGTCGGTATCGTCGAGGTGAAGGGTTTTTGTTGATTGGAGTTCGAGTTCACAAGTTGGTCGCATAGCTTGATTTCGAGTTCGTCAACATCTTGGTTTTCTGGGTGCTCTGGTGGTTGGTGGAGGTTGTCGCCGACTCATCGGTGATCGCGGCATTGATCGGAGTTCGCCGGAGTTTCTGTGCACGTGCACGTGTATCAGAAGTGTATCGGTGGTTTGGTTTGTTTGCTGAAGATCGGGGAAGATAAAGTTTTCTCGGGTCAGACTCGTAGAGGTTGAAAGTTTGACTCGAAGAAAGAAGAAAAGTGGTTGGCATGAAGGGAACTCGGGGTTTCAGTTGTTTTGCTCGGGGTTGTCTTCGGGAACGAAAGTGATTACTTGTTTCAGATTTAACTTAAAATCTTAAGTTAATAGATTAATGTTAGTTAATCCCTAGAGTTTATTAAATAGGGTTTTAAATGATAATTCAGAAGTTAAGTAAGATAAACGATTTATCTTTTAACTAATTAATTAATGGATTAATTAAATTTATTGTTTAATGATTAAGGGTTAAATAAATTAAGTAATTAAGGGTTATAATTAATTAAAGATTAATTAATTATTAAAGATTAATAAATGAAAGTAATTAGAGATTAATTACTCAAAATGATAAATTCTTAATATAAGTAATTAAGGATTAATTTGACAAGGGTTAATTAATTCAATTTGTAATTAAAAGATTAATGTAATTAGTTAAAAGAACAACTAATAAATGTAAGTGATTAGAAGATCTTTGATTGATAAGAGTAATTAAGGGTGGATAAATGTGAATGGATAAAGAATAATTAATCATAGATGATTAATTAAGATGAATAATTAAGGGATGATTTAATAATTGGTTTGAAATTAAATAATCATTAAGTATGCAAGATTTAAAGGTAATCAAAGTAATTAATTTAATTCATGGGTGGTTAATTAAATTAATTAGAAATGGTGTGACAAATTTATCTTGCTTATGGATGATTGTATGATATAGAATGCCTCGAATTAATTGATATATCTGATATATGATTCGTGATACTATGTGAGATGATATGTTGAGATTTAACTGTGATAATATGGATTATCTATCTGTGATGAAATGCTGTATCCTGAATTTTAAATTTAATTGTATTCACTTAAACAACTTGGTTTTAAGGATGACATTGAATTCGAAGAGACCGGGGTCGGATATCAACAATATCCGGAACCACTTCGATTAGTAATCTTTAATTCATTATAGACGTGAATATGGAATCTAATAGGCTGGAATGAGATAAATTTAAGTAAACCGGACTATTTAAACTAAGTAACGGTACTTAGTATTGTTTTGTGGAATAAGTGTTGGCTATAACTAGTTAAGAGCTCGTACTAAGGAACGAGTTACCCTGGTTTGCAAATAAGTTTATAACTTGGCATTAAAAATTATATGGGTTTACTCACGCTGGTTTCCAGCCTGACCCGGGTGTTACTTTGTTGTAATGCTCGGGTCAGACCGAGTATTACAGATTTCAGGTAAGGACGTTCTGGAGCTCAGGAGACGAGCTGGATGGCAGGAACGTATGGAGTGTGATATATTGTTATTATTGGGACGAGTTATTTTAACTGTATAGTGATTGTGAAATGTTGTAACTCTGATGTATAAAAATGTAATTGACTGATACAGTTTTCTTTGTATAACTGATATTATTATTTGATATTGTATTTTGATCCGCTGCGAATGTGAGAATCTGTGCCTTGTTCTGTTCTTTCTTCTATCTCTTTTCTTTTTCTTCTAACTATCTGAAAATTTCGGGTTCAAAATTTTCCGGGTCGTTACAGTTGGTACCTTCTTACTTAAACATTAATTAATTACAAAGTAATTAATTATCCTCTAATTACCTTTTTCAATTAATCATCTTTGATTAATTATCTTTTAATTACCTTTTTCAATTAATCATCTTTGATTAATTATCTTTTAATTACCTTCAAGTAATTTATCTTTAATTAATTACTCAAATTAATTAACCTTAACCACTTATAGTAATTAACCTTTAATTACTTCATTAATTAATTAACTATAATTAATTAAATTAATCACTATAATTAATTATATTAAACCTTAATTAATTACATTAATTAATCACTTCATTTATTAATTATACTTAATTAATCAATCTTAATTACATCATTAATTATATTAATTAATGATCCTTAATTACAACTTAATTATTAATTACTTAATTAAATTAATGACATTAAGTAATTAACTTTAAATTTAACAACATTTATTAATCACCTTGATTAATCTTAAATCAGTAATTAACTACCCTTAATTACTTTCATTTACTAAATTAATTCTCCTTAATTAATTTCTTAATTAATCCCTTGATTAATTATTCAAAGTAATTAAACTTAAATTACTTTCCTTAATACATAACCATCAATTAATTACTTCAAGTAATTATCTTATTATTTACTTCCTAAATAACCATACCTTAATAATTACATTAAGTAATTATTTATCAAATCATCTCTTGATTATTATAAATTAATTAAACTTAATTAATTAACTAAACTAATCAAATTAACTTCAATTAATTACAATGAGTAATTAATTTCTTAATTACTTCCATTAAGTAATTTTATTTAAACAATTCCATAAATGATTATCTTTAAATTAATCTAATTAATTATTAAATTAATCACATTATTTAATTATTTAATAATCCATAGTTAATGACCTTCATTAACAATTATTTAATTACTTTTCTTAAGTAATTAACTTAGATTAATTATTATTAATTCCAAATTAATAAATCTAAATAACCAATTAATTAATCCTTAATTAATTAATTGTTAAACATAACTTAATTAATCTTAAATTACTATATTAATTTATTTCCTAATCATTAATTAATACTCTAATTTATAATACATAATTATAAATTAGTTATTCTATTTAATTAACCTTAAACCTTAATTAAATTAATTTAAATCCTTAATTACAAATTTATTAATCCAAATCATTAATAAATTTAATTAATTAAACCATTTTAATTACCTTAACAATTTAATCTTTAAGATAAAACATTTTCCCATGGTTACATCTTATTCATAATATATTTGAAAACATCCAATTTCAAATCTATTTTTAAATTTCATTTTAATTTCAACATTTAAATATAACTAACAAATTTAAAATATTTAAATTTATAAAATTATTTATTTCAAACCTAAGATTCAAAACCAACTTGAATCTATATATTTAAACTTATTTAAAATTCCTATTTAAATTTTATTTCACAATTTAAATTCAGATTTAAAATTCAAAACACCTAGATTTTTAAAAACCTGGCAACCACAAAACACTCGAGCTCTACTCGAATTTACTTCGAGTCTCCTCTTCAAAAACTTCGACCAAAACTCGAGACAACCCGAGACCTCTCCACTGCTACAATCCAGACTTCACCTAGACATCTCAGCTCCACTGTGCACGTGCACATCCACCGGCGACATCTCCGATCAGCCACGACTTTCCCCACCAGTCGACGATCACTCACGTACCAGAATACGACCATCACTACTTCGATCCATCCCCTAAATCAAAATCGAGAACTCGAGCTAAAAATAAAAACCTGGAACAGTCTCCCCCCCTCTACAATCCCTAACCTGACAACGCGACAATCACGGCCCTCCGTCCACCAGGATAGCAGCGACTCCGACCATCATCTCGTTAATGGCCATACTTTCATCTACCCAAACCTCACATCACTCAATCATTCCTACAGGTAGTTCAGACTCAAACAAACTACCTAGCTCAAACTAGGGCTACAGGCAAAAACTCATCACCGCCACCACCACGATGAACTGCAACGCCACCCAATATTTTTCTCGGCATCACTGACCATTCCTCCACCTACCAGTTAGAAACTCGACACTTCAAATTCCCAAGATCACCCAAAAATCCCCTATTCCTATTTTCTGTTCAACACAGAACTGCACCTATATTACTAAACTAAAAATTCAAGAAAATAAAACCCTGTAACGACTGTAACGACCACGACTTTCTCTCCATAGAAAGCCGTATCGCTAATAAGAAAGAAAGGGGTAGAAAATAGAAAAGAAGAGAAGAAAGAAATAAACAACAACAACGATCTCACAGCGGAACGAATTAATTATATTAATAACATAAACTATTACATAGTATACAACACTTTACAGAGTTACACATCATATACATCACTTACTAGACAGTTATAAACATCTGTCTAGACATTACAACTCAAATACAAGACAAGACACTATCACAGATATCAACACAGCGGAATACTATATCTACGAACGCCGAAGCCTCCTGCTCCATTGCTCCTCCAGAATATTCGTCAAAGCTAAACCTGAATCCCTTGGCTACTCGTAAAAATTTGAGAACCCAAGAGTTTATAAAACAGAAATAAACACTTGGGTCAGACATGGGTCTGGTGTGAGTAACAGGTTAAACTTGCTTAACTTCAAAACCTTTAGAAAGAAAAGGTATCACGTAAGACTCCCCACAAATAAACATGGGTAAGTTTTTACCTTACGCTAACCAAAACATTTGATAGGAAATCTGATTTTATTATAATAGGGTCTAGGGTTTTCAAGTAAAATATAGAAATAGCTGAAATGCTTACATCTCACATTCCAACATAGTTGGGCACAACTAATACGTACGGCACTTATTGGAGTTTGGATTCCATACAATGGCAGGGCTACTGGGGTACCGCCCGTCACAGTACGTGGCCTAGATCACCGTACCGAGGATCACTCCCAATCCCCTGCAACACAAGGTCGGAACATCCCTTACTGGATAATTCCCGCACAAGATACCTCACGGTTGGGATCAGCAACCGCACCACTAAGTCGAAATAGAAAGGGACATCTAGACAGAGGTAACCTTGTCCTACTTGGGTGCTACCCACTAACCTTGCTGCACCTCCCCTGTTTTAGCCATTCCCGGTTTGTGAGGCTTGAGGTCACGATTACCTTAAAAAAAAGAACACATCTATCTTAGAATGCTCATCGTCCACCTGACGATGTGCTGAAAGCATTCAATCCATACAAGTTCGTTCCGGGTTCGAACGAAACCGAAGGCATTATCTCGTTACACTCGTTTTGGAATCACCCTCAGAGTTAACGACAATAACCCTTGCACTCTGAATCTTCATCTTCACTTGATTCACGACCTATCGTAAATTTGGATCGATGTGATATTCGGGTCTCCAGACCTGGAAATCCGGTATACGGAAACCCGATCCCGGTCTCATCGAAATCCAAAGCGTATCTTTTAAGGCCAAGTTGTTTTAAAGGTTAAAACAAATTCAATTCATTATCTTTATACACAAAGAAAGATAATTCACAACAGATAATCAACATTATCAGATAATCCATACAATTCAACTAACATCCATATCATACAGCATATTCATACAGCATATATCTCATCAGAGATATCAATCAATGCCAAGTATTCAATACTATCACCCATTCATAAGTAATGATTTATATTATCTTAATTTAAATTGAATTAAATTAATTACTTCATTTTATAAATCCTTCTTACTTAACCATTAATTAATTATCATCAATTAATTAATTATCCTCTAATAATTCAATTAAATTAATCATCTTAATTAATTATCTTTTAATTACATCCAAGTAATTTATCCTCAATTAATTACTTAAATTAATTATCCTTAACCACTTATTGTAATTAACCTTTAATTACTTCATTAATTAATTAACTAAAATTAATTAAGTTAATCAACTATAATTAATTACATTAATCCTTAATTAATTACATTGATTAATTACTTCATTTATTAATTATTACTTAATTAACCAATCTTAATTACATCATTAATTATATTAATTAATGATCCTTAATTACAACTTAATTATTAATTACTTAATTAAATTAATTACATTAAGTAATTAATCTTTAATTAAACAACATTTATTAATCACTCTTGATTAATCTTCAATCAGTAATTAACTACCCTTAATTACTTTCACTAACTAAATTAATTACTTCCTTAATTAATTTCTTAATTAATCCCTTGATTAATTATTCAAAGTAATTAACTCAAATTACTTCTATTAATAAAATCATTATTCAACTAATTACTTCCAGTAATTATCATATTATTTACTTCCCTAAGTAATCTATTTTTAATAATTACATTAAGTAATTATTATCAAATCATCTCTTGATTATCCTAAATTAATTAAACTTAATTAATTAATTTAACTAAATCAAATTAACTTCAATTAATTCTTAATTACTTCCAATAAGTAATTACATTTAAACAAATTCATAAATGATTATTCTTAAATTAATTTAACTAATTAATTATCAAAATTAATTCTATTAATTCATTATTTAATAACCCATAGTTAATGACCTCATTAACTATTATTTAATTACTTTCCTTAAGTAATTAACTTATATTAATATTATTAATTCTAAATTAATAAATCTTAATAACCAATTTATCAATCTCTAATTATTAAATTAATTAAGTGTTAACCATAACTTAATTAATATTTAATTACTTATTAATTAATTCCTAACCATTAATTAATACTCTAATTTATAATCCTTAATTACAATTTAATTATTCTAATTAATAAATCTTAATCATTAATTAATTAGTATAAACCTTTAATTACCTATTTAATTAATCCAAATGATTAATTAATCAAACAATTTAATTATCCATTAAATTTCCTAATTAATTTAATGAACACAAATCTTTAATTACTTTAAGATAAAACTTTATTCTTATTAATAATCAAGTTATCATTTACAAAGTATTTTAAATCAATTTACATAAATTTTATCTTCAAAATTCATTTTAAATTTAAAGATTTAAAATGAATACAAATTATCTTTAACAACGTTTTAAACATCATTTCTAAAACTCTTTTATTTACAAGTTAAAGAAATACTCATCTTATAAAAGAACTTAAAGAATTTAAATTAAATTTACTTTTAAATTCTAACCATATAATATACATTTTAAACAATTAAAATTATTAAAACAATTTAATTTAAAAACTTTCTTCCATTTCAAATCTGAGATCTAGATTTAAATTAGATTCCAGATTAACTCAGATTTAAATCTTCTGTTTAAATATTTCTTTACAAAATTAAATTCAGTTTAAAACTTTTAAACATACAGGTTTTAAAACCTGGCAACACTATGAACTCGAGCCTACTCAAAAATGCTTCGAGTCGATACCCTAACTGCTCCGAGTTTCACACGCCTGAAAACTCGAAAATCTCCAGTAGCTTTTCCCTGTCACTTGAGTCCAACACACCCGGGCTCTCTTCACAAATATTTCGATTCAACACTCCAGTGCTTCGAGCAAAAACACGATTCTACTCGAATAACTCTCGAGTACCTTCTTCCCCAAATCACATCTGACACAATACTATCACCGTGCACCTGCACTACCGTCGCCATCAACGTAGACCACTCGCGACCACACACGCAAGTCGGCGATCACCTCCCGATCTAATTCCGACCATTCAATCTTCGATCTAGAAGTGAAATCAAAATTCGAGCCTAAAATCAAAACTGGGACACAGACTACAATTTCCAAAGCCTGTCAACACCCCTCGTCTTCGAAATCCCGACCACCAGAGCTTCTGCAACGCCGACCACTACTTCATCAACGACCAAGCTTCCCTCCCTAAAAATCTTGAAGCACTCGATCCACTAGATATACCACAGTGATCAAATTAACAAGACTCGTTAAAACTAGGGTTCTAGCAAATAATCCACTACTGCTACCTTAATCTTGAATTAAACACTTTCCAGATAATTTTCCTACCATCACCATTCATTCCTCTATCATTTTTGAAGAATACAACATTTCAAACCATAGAGATCAACAGAACTACCCAAAAATCCATTTTTAACTTAAACCAGAACTGCACCTTTATTTCCAAATTAAAAATTATGATATTAATGTTAAAAATCATATTATAACTTATCTATTCAATTTATAAACCTGAAGTTATAAATTACAAAGTTTGAATTTTTTACTTTTATATAACATTGCTCTGTTGTTTTAGTTTACAGAGACACTCAGGTTTGAATTTGACTTAATTAAGCTTTTTAAACTTCAGTTTATGATGAAACAAACTAATTTTGTTTTAAATCCTAAGTCTATCAGAGATCAGATAAGGAAATAGGGATTTTTATCAAGAACCAGAGCTTAAAAAATATAAAACAGGGATATCATACATATAACAGACATGCACATATATATCTATACATCCACATATATATATATCTATAAAAACTCACATATATATATATACACACAATAACATACTTCTTTCAGAGTTAACATGCAAACAGATTCTTTTATTTAAGTTCTAAAAATGTTACTCACCAGGCAAAACAGAGACAGAGCCATATATTTTGAAAATCTTGAAACTGGTTTTGACTTAAAACTGGAATGCCTCTTTGAATCTTTAAACTTGCATGCTGGCTTCCAGGTTGAAGAAAGAATGCAAGCAGGCTCTTTGATTTTTTATAGTTGATTCCAGGTTGAAAAAAAATGAATGCAGACAGTAAGAAATTCCTTCCAGAGATGAAAAGAAAGAATGCAGACCTTTTTGATTTCAGATTTGAATAGAAATCAGGCTGAAGACTTTATTACATGCTTCAGATTTAAAAATGGTTTCAGGGTATTGTTCTTTGATTTGGAAAAGAATTACAGGGGTTTGATTTTCTGGTTGAAGAAGATTTACATGCTTTTGTTTTTGGATTGAGGTATTTGATTCTCTGATTTGTTTCAGATTTGTATTTAGAGGAAAGACTGAGTTTTTCTTGTTTTGAAAATGAAGATTAGAAAGAAAATGAAGTAAAGAGATAAAATGTTTATATATATGTAAATTTGTGATACTTTTAAAATAAATAAAAATATGAATAATTACTTAAGAGACATATGTCATTTTTCTAAGGCTCCATTTAACATGTGTAATGTAAGTATACATACATTCCAAACATATTAAACAACATGCAGGCATAGATTCAAGCTTACAAACAGATATCATATACTTAAATTTTAGAAATAAATGTTACTCACTTGATAAATAACAGGGGATAGGTTTTTATATGTAAACAGACAGGCTCACACACATATTCCTACCAATTCATATAAATTCAAATTAGAAACTTCAATTCCAGCCAATATCATCACATGCAAACATATATCATATCCTTAAGTTTTGGAAAACGTAAGTTACTCACCATTTAAAGAAGAGCAGATCTTAAATTTGAAACTGCTTTGAAAATCCTTTAAATGCTTTTAAACTGAGATGCCTTTGCTCTTTAAAACTTTTAAACTTGAATATTCGATGTGCTTTGAACTTGAATTGCCAGCTTTAGTTTGAAGAGATTGCAGGCTGAAACTTCGATTTAGTTGTATTTATCTGAGTCTTCTCTATTTTTTTTAGTTCTCAAGTTCATATTTTGATTTAAATCCAAAATCTTTTAATTTGATCTGTGTTTAGACTTAAGATTCAAAGGGAACTCGATTGTTTAATCATGATTTAAAGTTTAAATTTTATTTAAACAAATGAAAATGGGGATTTGTTCTGGAAACTAAATAAAGCAGGAAAACTTAAGTTTGGTAAAAATTTGAATTACTCAAATCATTGATTCAGGCGTATGATCTGAATCCTGGTATGAAGACATGATTTTTAAAATTCGAATCACGATTTTTAGAAGTAGGATGAGAGAGCAGATCGGGGTTGAATAGATTTTACATCTTGGGAGTTTTCTGGTGATCTACTTGCTTGGGAAGGTTGGGGTTCTATCTTGTGGTAGTCTGATGATCAGAGGCTAAGGGAAAAATGTTAGGTTGATGATCGAAGCATGGAGGCGAGCTGGATGGCAGGAACGTATGGAGTGTATTCCGCTGTGTATTTGAGAGCTTATTGATAGTAGTCTGGGACAGGTGGATAACTGTCTAGTCTATTTGTAAATGGTTGTAACTCTGATGTATTGAATGTAAATTAACAAATACAGTTTTCTTTGTATAACTGATATTATTATTTGATATTATATTTTATCCGCTGCGAATGTGAGATGTTGTGTTTTCTGTTTTTCTTTCTTCTTTCTGTTTCTTTCTTCTATCTCTTTCTTTTTCTTCTAACTATCTGGAATTTTCGGGTTCGAAAAGCCCGGGTCGTTACAGTTGGTATCAGAGCAAGTGAAATTGAATTTTGAACTAAGTTATAACTTGTAATTTTTATAACAGAGGCCATATTCTTAAATCAACATTATTAATTACAAATTAATTAATTCTTAATTACCAAATTAATTACCTAATTAATAATGTTGATTTAAGAATATGGCCTCTGTTATAAAAATTACAAGTTATAACTTAGTTCAAAATTCAATTTCACTTGCTCTGATACCAACTGTAACGACCCGGGCTTTTCGAACCCGAAAATTCCAGATAGTTAGAAGAAAAAGAAAGAGATAGAAGAAAGAAACAGAAAGAAGAAAGAAAAACAGAAAACACAACATCTCACATTCGCAGCGGATAAAATATAATATCAAATAATAATATCAGTTATACAAAGAAAACTGTATTTGTTAATTTACATTCAATACATCAGAGTTACAACCATTTACAAATAGACTAGACAGTTATCCACCTGTCCCAGACTACTATCAATAAGCTCTCAAATACACAGCGGAATACACTCCATACGTTCCTGCCATCCAGCTCGCCTCCATGCTTCGATCATCAACCTGACATTTTTCCCCTAGCCTCTGATCATCAGACTACCACAAGATAGAACCCCAACCTTCCCAAGCAAGTAGATCACCAGAAAACTCCCAAGATGTAAAATCTATTCAACCCCGATCTGCTCTCTCATCCTACTTCTAAAAATCGTGATACCACTGTAACGACCACGACTTTCTCTCCATAGAAAGTCGTATCGCTAATAAGAAAGAAAGGGATAGAAAAGAGAAAAGAAGAGAAAGAAAGAATCGGAATCTCACAGCGGAACGAAACAAATATATTATATCACATAAATATTACATAGTATCATATACAACACTTATCAGAGTTACATAGATTACACATCATATACTAGACAGTTATAATCATCTGTCTAGTTATTACATCTCAATCCAATACAGAGATCAATACAAAATCAACACAGCGGAAACTACTATCTATCTACAACGCCGAAGCCTCCTGCTCCATTGCTCCTCCACAATTCGTCAAGGCTAACCTGAATCCCTTGGCTACTCGTAAAAATTTGAGTACCCAAGAGTTTATAAAACAGAAGTAAACAACTTGGGTCAGACATGGGTCTGGTGTGAGTAACAGGTTAAACTTGTTTAACTTCAAAACCTTTTGAAAGAAAAAGTATCACGTAAGACTTCCCACAAATAAATATGGGTAGAGTTGGATCTGTCGGAGAACAGAAGCGAGGCTTTTCTGGCAATGGGTTAAGTTCTAGTTCAACTGGAAAGTTCGATCGAGGTAGCTCGATCTCGTTTCTGGGTTTGATGTGAATATCTGGAAGGACAGATGGTGGGAGAAGGTCGAATGGGATTTGTCAGCGATGGTCGTTGATGCTAGAAGTTCACCGATGTTTGGTGCAGGTGCACAAGATGATCAGTGCACCATTGCCAAGTTATAAACTTATTTGCAACCCAGGGTAACTCGTACTTTACTACAAGTAACAACTTATATAGTCATCACTTATTTTCACAAAACAATATATAAGTATCCAACTTAGTTTAAATGGTCTATATTATCCCAATCCAGCCCATTGATTTCACATATCAATCTATAAAGAATTATAGTAGATTTCAAATCGAAGTGGTTTCGGGTATTTACTGGTACCCAACCCCGGTCTCTTCGAATCAAATGTCATACTTTAAGCCAAGATGTTTAAGTTAAACAATTTAATTTAAATTCAGGATATCATATTCATATAGCAATTCTATCACAGATAGATAACTTAAATTATCACAATTCATCCAAAACATTACATATCACATAACATCATAATTTATCAGACTAGAGATATTAATCAATCCAAACATTCAATATAATTTAATCATCCATAACAAGTTGATTCATTCTTAATTAATTTAATTAATCTCCAATTAAATTAATTACTAACCTTTAATTACTTGGATTTCTTAATCCATCTTACTTAACATTAATTACAAATTAATTATTCATTTCTTAATTATTCATCTTAATTAACCTAAATTATTTTTATGGATAAATTAATGATCTTCTAACTACTTCATTAATTAATTACTCTATTAATTAATTACCTTAACCAGTAATTTATCACATTATTAATTAACCTTAACCCTTTAATTAATTAATTTTAATTAATCCTTTAATTAATTACACTAAATGATTAATTCCTTAATCACTTCCATTTAATTACTTTTATAAATGATTTCCCTTTTTCTTAATTACATTCCGTAATTATTCATTTATTACTCTCTAAGTAATTATATTTAATTAATTAATAAGTGATTATCTATAATTAATTAGACAAATTAATTAACTTAAAATCAATTAATCACTTAATCTCTAGTTAATGATTCATCTCTTATTTCATTAACTATCCACTAATTACCCTATTAGGTAATTATTCTTAATTACAAATAGTAATTAACCTTTAATTATCTCATTAATTAATTTAGTTAATTACTTTTGAAATCAACAACTTTAAACATTTAAATTTGGAAATATATTCAGTTAAATACTCTTGAGACTTGATTGACATTTATCAAGAATAAAGAAGGTTGGAGTCTTAGGGATCGATGGAAAAATGGAAATGGGATTTTTACATCGCCGTGATGGTTGGACGACGTCGAACTAGGGCTCTTTAGTCTTTGTTTGTCGATGATGAAGTCGAGACGTTTTCGTGTTCAAAGGTGTACCGAGTCGATCGATAGCGGGGAAATCGAAGTATGGTGTCGTGGCGGAGCTCTAGACGGAATCACTGGATCGCTGGTGAACTAGAGAATCGTCGGCGATCGTTTTTTTTTCAGATCTGGGTTGGTTCCAGGTTCGACAATGAACCTCGTTTTCGATCGGAGGCTTGTATTGGTGATTTGATGAATGGTTTGGGTTGCTGCATCGAAGTGTGATGTGCCGGAGGGTTCATCGGAGGTCGGAGGTGGCTCTGACGTGGGTGCACGTGCACGTGGTGTACGTTTGTCTGGGTTGAATGATCATTTGGGGAAGAAGAGTTTTTATCGGGTAAAACTCGAAGTAGATAGGGGATTGTCTCGAAGTAGCTGAAGATGGTGGATGACTCGGTGGGGTCTTCGGGTTTATCATATACATCAGAGTTACACAACTTATACAACACATATTAGACAGTTATAAACATCTGTCTAATTCATACAACTCAAGTATCACAGATACAGACACAACATATACACAGCGGAATCATCATATATCTACACGGTGAAGCCTCCTGCTCCAAATCTCCTCCAGAATTCGTCAAAGCTAACCTGAATCCCTCGACTACTCAATACAAACTGTAACGACCCGGCTTTTTCTCCACAGAAAAAGTCGTATCGTCATGAAGAAAGAAAGGGATAGAAGAAGAAAGGATAGAAAAGAAGAGAAGAAAGAAAGAAACAACAACAACGATCTCACAGCGGAACGAATAAATTATATTAATAACATAAACTATTACATAGTATACAACAATTTACAGAGTTACACAGCATATACATCACTTACTAGACAGTTATAACCATCTGTCTAGACATTACAACTCAAATACAAGACAAGACACTATCACAGATATCAACACAGCGGAATACTATATCTACGAACGCCGAAGCCTCCTGCTCCATTGCTCCTCCAGAATATTCGTCAAAGCTAAACCTGAATCCCTTGGCTACTCGTAAAAATTTGAGTACCCAAGAGTTTAATAAAAAAGAAAATAAACACTTGGGTCAGACATGGGTCTGGTGTGAGTAAACGATTATATGCTTAACTTTGAAAACTTTTGAAAACAAAAGTATCACATAAGACTCCCCACAAATAAACATGGGTAAGTTTTTACCTTACGCTAACTAAAACGTTTGATAGGAAATCTGATTGTATTATAATAGGGTCTAGGGTTTTCAAATAAATATGAAATAGCTGAAATTGTTACATTATTAAATTCCAGCATACTAGCCAACAAAGTGGGTTATACAATCAAGTCCGTTGGCACTTATTGGATTTTGGATTCCATACAATGGTAGGGCTACCGGGGTACCGCCCGTCACAGTACGTGGCCTAGATCACCGTACCGAGGATCACTCCCAATCCCCTGCAACACAAGGTCGGAACATCCCTTACTGGATAATTCCCGCACAAGATACCTCACGGTTGGGATCAGCAACCGCACCACTAAGTCGAAAATAGAAAGGGACATCTAGACAGAGGTAACCTTGTCCTACTTGGGTGCTACCCACTAACCTTGCTGCACCTCCCCTATTTTAGCCATTCCCGGTTTGTGAGGCTTGAGGTCACGATTACCTTAGAAGAGAACACATCACTTAGAATGCTCATCGTCCACCTGACGATGTTCTGAAAGCATTCAATCCATACAAGTTCGTTCCGGGTTCGAACGAAACCGAAGGCATTATCTCGTTACACTCGTTTTGGAATCACCCTCAGAGTTAACGACAATAACCCTTGCACTCTGAATCTTCATCTTCACTTGATTCACGACCTATCGTTAATTTGGATCGATGTGGTATTCGGGTCTCCAGACCTGGAAATCCGGTATACGGAAACCCGATCCCGGTCTCATCGAAATCCAACGCGTATCTTTTAAGGCCAAGTTGTTTTAAAGATTAAAACAATTCAATTCATTATCTTTATACACAAAGAAAGATAATTCCCAACAGATAATCAACATTATCAGATAATCCATACAATTCAACTAATATCCATATCATACAGCATATATCTCATCAGAGATATCAATCAATTATCATTTTAATTATTTCAATACTATCACCCATTCATAAGTAATGATTTATATCATCTTAAATTAATTTAAATTGAATTAAATTAATTACTTCATTTTATAAATCCTTCTTACTTAACCATTACAAATTAATTAATTATCCTTAAATAATTCATTTTAATTAATCATCTTGATTAATTATCTTTTAATTACATCCAAGTAATTTATCCTCAATTAATTTCTCAATTTAATTATCCTTAACCACTTATAGTAATTAACCTTTAATTACTTCATTAATTAATTAACTAAAATTAATTAACTTAATCAACTATAATTAATTACATTAATCCTTAATTAATTACATTGATTAATTACTTCATTTATTAATTATTACTTAATTAATCAATCTTAATTACATCATTAATTATATTAATTAATGATCCTTAATTACAACTTAATTATTAATTACTTAATTAAATTAATTACATTAAGTAATTAATCTTTAATTAAACAACATTTATTAATCACCTTGATTAATCTTCAATCAGTAATTAACTACCCTTAATTACTTTCATTTACTAAATTAATTCGTTCCGCTGTGAGATCGTTGTTGTTGTTTCTTTCTTTCTTCTTTTCTTTTCTATTTTCTACCCCTTTCTTTCTTCATAATGATGCGACTTTCTGGGCATAGAAAGTCGGGTCGTTACATATGGTATCAGAGCATAGTAACAGATTTAAAATGGAATTTATTTTAAAGTTAGAAATGGATAATAAATTAGAATCTGAAGATTAAATTGTTTTTGAATTCTCATTTGAACTTTGTAATAAGTTAAGATAATTTTAAAATGGAATTTTGGAATTTGGATACAGAATTAAATGGTTTAAAGATTTAAGTTGTTAAATTAAAAATAAAGGTTGATTTAATTTAAAAGTAAAGGTAAACTAGGGTTTAATCATGGGTTTGAGTCGTGGTTGTTCTCGAAGCAAATGAGGCGACGGCGTTGAATCGGGGTGGATCGGATGTAGGGGTAATGGAGCGTAGGGCACTGGCGAAGGTGAGGGTTCAACGGCGAGGTTTAATATGGTCGGAGGTGGTCAGCGATGGTCAGAGCAGCATGGATGAACTGTAACGACCCGGAATTTTCGAACCCGAAAATTCCAGATAGTTAGAAGAAAAAGAAAGAGATAGAAGAAAGAAACAGAAAGAAGAAAGGAGAACAGAGAACACAACATCTCACATTCGCAGCGGATTAAATATAATAACAAATAATAATATTAGTTATACAAAGAAAAACTGTATTTGTTAATTACATTTTAATACATTAGAGTTACAACATTCACAAATGTACTAGACAGTTAAAATTAACATGTCACAGACAACTATAATATCACAGCGGAATATACTCCATACGTTCCTGCCATCCAGCTCGCCTCCTGAGCTCCAGAACGTCCTTACCTGAAAATCTGTAATACTCGGTCTGACCCGAGCATTACATCAAAGTAACACCCGGGTCAGGCTGGAAACCAGCGTGAGTAAACTCATCTAACATGAAACTTAAATCCATAGAACTTATTTAAACCCGGGTAACTCGTATTTTACTCCAAGTAAACAACTTATATAGTC
This sequence comes from Allium fistulosum, assembly GCA_030737815.1. Taxonomy (NCBI): domain Eukaryota; kingdom Viridiplantae; phylum Streptophyta; class Magnoliopsida; order Asparagales; family Amaryllidaceae; genus Allium; species Allium fistulosum. The sequence goes on along the minus strand of CM060905.1, from coordinate 872,874,998 downwards.
CACATTTTATTTTCACAAAACAATATCTAAGTATCCAACTTAGCTTAAATGATCCATATCATCCCAAACCAGCCTATTGAGTTCACAAATCAAATCTATATAGAATTATAGCAGAACACTAATCGAAGTGGTTTCGGGTATTAACTGATACCCGATCCCGGTCTCTTCGATTACAATATCATCTTAATCCAAGTTATTCAAGTGAATACAATTCAATTTTTAAATACAGTGTATCATATTCACACAGCAACTCATTATCGATAGATAACCCACAATATTACTGTTCAACCTATCATATCATAATCACAGTACATCACAATTCATATATCAGAGATATTCAGACAAACCAAGGTATTCAATTCAGATTTATCATCTATAGGCAAGATTAAAGGTAATTAATTTAATTTAACACCCGGGTCAGACCGAGTATTACAGATTTCAGGTAAGGACGTTCTGGAGCTCAAGAGGCGAGCTGGATGGCAGGAACGTATGGAGTATATTCCGCTGTGATATATTATAGTTGCTAGAGACATGTTAATTCTAACTGTCTAGTATATTTGTGAATGTAGTAACTCTGATGTATAAAAATGTAATTAACAAATACAGTTTTCTTTGTATAACTAATATTATTATTTGATATTGTATTTTGATCCGCTGCGAATGTGAGAATCTGTGTCTTGTTCTGTTTCTTTCTTCTATCTCTTTTCGTTTTCTTCTAACTATCTGGCATTTTCGGGTTCGAAAATTCCGGGTCGTTACATTTGCGAAGAAACTGCCACCAGCACATACACTCGAGCGTGCACAGCCAAGATCGACGCCTCCGGCCATCACCGAGTATCTCCGCCCATCGACGATCATCCACCTACCAGAAAACTACCATCACTACTTCGATCACTGCTCGAACTCGAAATCGAGCCTAAAATCTAAAACCAGGAACCAGACAACATTTCCAAAGCCTGTCAACATAGTTCGTACTCGCGATTCCGACCATCAGAGAAACTAATTCTCTGGCCATGTCTTCGTCTATACCTAAACTTCCATTTCCCAAAGTCTTACAACACTCGGTCCATCAATGAAAACAAACGAAACAAATTCATATCCTAACTTAAAACTAGGGCTACAGGAAAGAAACCAAACATAATATATATCTTATTAACTTTTAAAAGATAAAATCACCAACTGTAACGACCCGGAATTTTCGAACCCGAAAATTCCGGATAGTTAGAAGAAAAAGAAAGAGATAGAAGAAAGAAACAGAAAGAAGAAAGAAGAACAGAGAACACAACATCTCACATTCGCAGCGGATTAAATATAATAACAAATAATAATATCAGTTATACAAAGAAAACTGTATTTGTTAATTACATTTTAATACATCAGAGTTACAACATTCACAAATGTACTAGACAGTTAGAATTAACATGTCACAGACAACTATAATATCACAGCGGAATATACTCCATACGTTCCTGCCATCCAACTCGTCTCCTGAGCTCCAGAACGTCCTTACCTGAAATCTGTAATACTCGGTCTGACCCGAGCATTACATTCAAGTAACACCCGGGTCAGGCTGGAAACCAGCGTGAGTAAACTCATCTAACATGAAATTTCAATCCATAGAACTTATTTAAACCCGGGGTAACTCGTACTTTACTACAAGTAAACAACTTATATAATCAACACTTATTTTCACAAAACAATATCTAAGTATCCAACTTAGTTTAAATGGTCCATATTATCCTAAACCGGCCTATTGATTTCACATACCAAATCTATAAAGAATTATAGATTACTAATCGAAGTGGTTCCGGATATCGCTGATATCCGATCCCGGTCTCTTCGAATTCAATCTCATCTTTTTAAGCCAAGATGTTTAATTTAATTTCAGGATAACATATTCACATAGCAATTCTAACACAGATAAATAACTTATATTATCACAATTTGTTCAAAACATCTCATATCACGGAAACATCACAATCACATATCAGGTATGTCAAATAATCCAAGGCATTCAATATTATTCAACCATTCATAAGCAAGATTGATCATCCATACTATTCCTAATTAATTTAAATAACCACCATTGAATTAAATTAATTACTTTAATTACTCTTAAATTTTGCTTACTTAACATTAATTAATTATAAGCCAATTGATTAATCAAATCTATAATTATCCACCTTAATTAATCTCCTTTGATTAATTGTTCTTTAATTACATTAAGTAATTAGCCTCGAATTAATTACATAAATTAATTATCATTTAACCATTCTCATTAATTAACCTTTAATTTAATTAATTATCCTCAAATAAATTATCTTAATTAATTAATCTCATAAATTAAATATCATTTAATTAATTATTCTGTAAACACTTGATTAATCAACTTTAAACATTAATTAATTACCTTTAATTAAGTAATTATCTTTAAGTAATTAATTACCTTTAATTACTTACATTAATTAATCTTAATTGATTAATCATCCTTAATTAATTTCAATTTAAGTAATTATACCTTAATTACTTACACTAATTTATTAACCTTGATTCATCAAAGATAAATCATTATCTTAATTTATTTCTACAACTTTTAAAACTAATCTTCACTTTACTTTTAACTTGATAAAAATCTTATTCAAGCTTCAAACTAAAACCTGGTAACTTATTAAAATAACCCGAGCCAACTCTTGTTTCAACAAGTCCATTCTCGTTCTCACAGAAATTCGGTCATACATTGATCAGGCGTAAGACTGAAAATCTATAAGTACTTAGCAGACCCATTTTCAACACCCAGTGAAAATATTTGGAAAATACTTTATTTGAAAATATCGAAAACGTTTTTGAAAATAGAGGAAATATCTTTGGCGAGAATGCTCTGGAAATCATCACCCCCATCCATGGTCGCAGTTAACCCGATGGTTACGTTGCCGTCCCGGTAAAATCCACAGATAACTGTAGGTCTCCGCGCTCCTCGATTACGCCATGGAACCCGCTACAGATCGCAGTTTTACCCGGGCCTTACGTTGCTATCACAGCACAAACCCATATAACTGTAGGCATCAGCGCCACCGAATTTCGCTGCCAAATAATGAAACTTCTCCCACATAGGTCGCAGTCTACCGATATAAAATCAAACGTAGACAGTTGGCTCTCAGCGGCACACACGACTTTCGCTATGTTACCATAGTGTCAAAATTAACTTCAATTAATTACAATAAGTAATTAATTCTTAATTACTTCCAATAAGTAATTACATTTAAACAAATTCTATAATTGATTATCTTTAAATTAATTAATTAAGTTTAATTAATTTAGAATAATCAAGAGATGATTTGATAATAATTACTTAATGTAATTATTAAAGTAAGATTATTTAGGGAGTAAATAATAGATAATTACTGGAAGTAATTAGTTGAATAAATGATTTTATTAATAGAAGTAATTTGAGTTAATTACTTTGAATAATTAATCAAGGGATTAATTAAGAAATTAATTAAGGAGTAATTAATTTAGTTAATGAAAGTAATTAAGGGTAATTAATTACTGATTGAAGATTAATCAAGGGTGATTAATAAATGTTGTTTAATTAAAGGTTAATTACTTAATGTAATTAATTTAATTGAGTAATTAATAATTAAGTTGTAATTAAGGATCATTAATATAATTAATGATGTAATTAAGAATTGATTAATTAAGTAATAATTAATAAATGAAGTAATTAATCTATGTAATTAATTAAGGATTAATGTAATTAATTAAGGATTAATGTAATTAATTATAGTTGATTAAGTTAATTAATTTTAGTAAATTAATTAATGAAGTAATTAAAGGTTAATTACAATAAGTGGTTAAGGATAATTAATTTAAGTAATTAATTGAGAATAAATTACTTGAATGTAATTAAAAGGTAATTAATCAAAGATGATTAATTAAAATGAATTATTAAAGGATAATTAATTAAATTGTAATTAATTAATGGTTAAGTAAGCAGGATTTATAGAATGAAGTAATTAATTTAATTCACTTTAAATTAATTAGAGATGATATAAATCATTACCTATGGATGGATAATACTGAATGCTTTGCATTTGATTGATATCTCTGATGAGATATATGCTGTGTGATATGGATGTTAGTTGAATTGTGATGATAATATGGATTATCTGTTATATTGATAATGTTGATTATCTATTATAATGTTGTGAAATATCTTTCTTTGTGTATAAAGATAATGAATTGAATTGTTTTAACCTTTAAAACAACTTGGCCCTAAAAGATACGCTTTGGATTTCGATGAGACCGGGATCGGGTTTCCGTATACCGGATTTCCAGGTCTGGAGACCCGAATACCACATCAATCCAAATTAACGATAGGTCGTGAATCAAGTGAAGATGAAGATTCAGAGTGCAAGGGTTATTGTCGTTAACTCTGAGGGTGATTCCAAAACGAGTGTAACGAGATAATGCCTTCGGTTTCGTTCGAACCCGGAACGAACTTGTATGGATTGAATGCTTTCAGCACATCGTCAGGTGGACGATGAGCATTCTAAGTGATGTGTTCTTTTTTTAAAGGTAATCGTGACCTCAAGCCTCACAAACCGGGAATGGCTAAAACAGGGGAGGTGCAGCAAGGTTAGTGGGTAGCACCCAAGTAGGACAAGATTACCTCTGTCTAGATGTCCCTTTCTATTTTCGACTTAGTGGTGCGGTTGCTGATCCCAACCGTGAGGTATCTTGTGCGGGAATTATCCAGTAAGGGATGTTCCGACCTTGTGTTGCAGGGGATTGGGAGTGATCCTCGGTACGGTGATCTAGGCCACGTACTGTGACGGGCGGTACCCCAGTAGCCCTGCCATTGTATGGAATCCAAACTCCAATAAGTGCCGTACGTATTAGTTGTGCCCAACTATGTTGGAATGTGAGATGTAAGCATTTCAGCTATTTCTGTATTTTACTTGAAAACCCTAGACCCTATTATAATATAACTGGATTTCCTATCAAATGTTTTGGTTAGCGTAAGGTAAAAACTTTTCCATGTTTATGTGTGGAAAGTCTTACGTGATACCTTTGTTTTCAAAAGGTTTTGAAGTTAAACAATTTTAACCCGTTTACTCACACCAGACCCATGTCTGACCCAAGTTGTTTATTTCTGTTTTATAAACTCTTGGGTACTCAAATTTTTACGAGTAGCCAAGGGATTCAGGTTAACCTTGACGAATTGTGGAGGAGCAATGGAGCAGGAGGCTTCGGCGTTGTAGATATAGATAGTAGTTTCCGCTGTGTTGATCTTGTTTAGATCTTTGTTTTGTATTGAGATGTAATAACTAGACAGATGTTTATAACTGTCTAGTATGTGGTGTGTAATCTGTGTAACTCTGATAAATGTTGTATATGATACTATGTAATATTTATGTGATATAATATATTTTGTTCGTTTCCGCTGTGAGTATTTGTGTTTGTTTCTTTTCTCTTCTTTTCTTTTCTACTTCTCACCCCTTTCTTTCTTACTGTCGATGCGATTTTCCGGGAGTGGAAACTCGGGTCGTCACACGTGGTTAATCAACAATAAGTAATTTAAAAAGTAATTAATTAATGTAATTAATTATGGATTAATGTAATTAATTATAGTTAATTAGTTTATGAAGTAATTAAAGATTAATTACTGTAATGGTTTAAGTTAATTAATTTGTGAAATTAATTAAGAATTAATTACTTAAAGTAATTAAAGGATTATTAATCAGGAATGATTAATTAAGATGGATACTTAGAGTAATGATTAATTAATTGGTTTAATTAATAATTAAGTAAGCAGGATTTATAGAATGAAGTAATTAATTTAATTCATTTTAAATTAATTAGAAATGGTATAAATCATTACTTAAGAATGGATGATAATATTGAATGCTTTGCATTGATTGATATCTCTGATGAGATATATGCTGTGTGATATGGATGTTTAGTTGAATTGTGATGATAATATGGATTATCTGATAATGTTGATTATCTATTGTGAATTATCATTCTATGTGTATAAAGATAATTGAATTGAATTGTTTTAACTTTAAAACAACTTGGCCTTAAAAGATACGCTTTGGATTTCGATGAGACCAGGATCGGGTTTCCGTATACCGGATTTCCAGGTCTGGAGACCCGAATACCACATCGATCCAAATTTACGATAGGTCGTGAATCAAGTGAAGATGAAGATTCAGAGTGCAAGGGTTATTGTCGTTAACTCTGAGGGTGATTCCAAAACGAGTGTAACGAGATAATGCCTTCGGTTTCGTTCGAACCCGGAACGAACTTGTATGGATTGAATGCTTTCATCACATCGTCAGGTGGACGATGAGCATTCTAAGATAGATGTGTTCTTTTTAAAGGTAATCGTGACCTCAAGCCTCACAAACCGGGAATGGCTAAAACAGGGGAGGTGCAGCAAGGTTAGTGGGTAGCACCCAAGTAGGACAAGGTTACCTCTGTCTAGATGTCCCTTTCTATTTCGACTTAGTGGTGCGGTTGCTGATCCCAACCGTGAGGTATCTTGTGCGGGAATTATCCAGTAAGGGATGTTCCGACCTTGTGTTGCAGGGGATTGGGAGTGATCCTCGGTACGGTGATCTAGGCCACGTACTGTGACGGGCGGTACCCCAGTAGCCCTGCCATTGTATGGAATCCAAACTCCAATAAGTGCCGTACGTATTAGTTGTGCCCAACTATGTTGGAATGTGAGATGTAAGCATTTCAGCTATTTCTATATTTTACTTGAAAACCCTAGACCCTATTATAATAAAATCAGATTTCCTATCAAATGTTTTGGTTAGCGTAAGGTAAAAACTTACCCATGTTTATTTGTGGGGAGTCTTACGTGATACCTTTTCTTTCTAAAGGTTTTGAAGTTAAGCAAGTTTAACCTGTTACTCACACCAGACCCATGTCTGACCCAAGTGTTTATTTCTGTTTTATAAACTCTTGGGTACTCAAATTTTTACGAGTAGCCAAGGGATTCAGGTTTAGCTTTGACGAATATTCTGGAGGAGCAATGGAGCAGGAGGCTTCGGCGTTCGTAGATATAGTATTCCGCTGTGTTGATATCTGTGTTAGAGTCTTGTATTGTATTGAGTTGTAATATCTAGACAGATGTTTATAACTGTCTAGTATGTGTTGTATAGTTGTGTAAACTCTGATAAGTGTTGATACTATGTAATATTTATGTGATATAATATATTTTTGTTCGTTTCCGCTGTGAGTATTTGTGTTTGTTTCTTTTCTCTTCTTCTCTTTTCTACTTCTCACCCCTTTCTTTCTTATTAGCGATACGACTTTCTATGGAGAGAAAGTCGTGGTCGTTACAGACTGTAACGACCCGGCTTTTCTCCACAGAAAGTCGTATCATTAATAAGAAAGAAAGGGGTAGAAAATAGAAAAGAAGAGAAGAAAGAAAGAAACAACAACAACGATCTCACAGCGGAACGAATAAATTATATTAATAACATATACTATTACATAGTATACAACACTTTACAGAGCTACACAGCATATACATCACTTACTAGATAGTTATAACATCTGTCTAGACATTACAACTCAATACACTACAGAGATACAGACACAGCGGAACTACTATATATATCTACAACGCTGAAGCCTCCTGCTCCATTGCTCCTCCACAATTCGTCAAAGCTAAACCTGAATCCCTTGGCTACTCGTAAAAATTTGAGTACCCAAGAGTTTATAAAACAGAAATAAACAACTTGGGTCAGACATGGGTCTGGTGTGAGTAACAGGTTAAACTTGCTTAACTTCAAAACCTTTAGAAAGAAAAGGTATAACGTAAGACTCCCCACAAATAAACATGGGTAAGTTTTTACCTTACGCTAACCAAAACATTTGATAGGAAATCCAGTTATATTATAATAGGGTCTAGGGTTTTCAAATAAATATGAAATAGCTGAAATTATTACATTATTAAATTCCAGCATACTAGCCACAAAGTGGGTTATACAATCAAAACCGTAAGGGCACGTAGGAAGAATGGGTTTCCATACAATGGCAGGGCTACTGGGGTACCGCCCGTCACAGTACGTGGCCTAGATCACCGTACCGAGGAGTACGCCCGCTCCCCTGCAACACAAAGCCGGAACCATCCCTTACTGGATAATCCCGAACAAGATAACCCCGTAGTTGGCGCGACCAACCACACACTAAGCCGAATGAAAAGAAAAGGGACCTCTAGACAGGGATCTATCTTGCTCTCAGTGGGTGCTACCCACGAAGCCTTGCTGCACCTCCCCTGTTTTAGCCATTCCCGGTTGATGAGGCTTGAGGTTACGATTACCTTTAATCAGAACATATCACTTAGAATGCTCATCGTCCGCCTGACGATGTGCTGAAAGCATTCAATCCATACAAGTTCGTTCCGGGTTCGAACGAAACCGAAAGCATTATCTCATTACACTCGTTTTGGAATCACCCTCAGAGTTAACGACAATAACCCTTGCACTCTGAATCTTCATCTTCACTTGCGATTAACGACCTATCGTTAATTTGGATCGATGTGGTATTCGGGTCTCCAGACCTGGAATACCGGTATACGGAAACCCGATCCCGGTCTCATCGAAATCCAAAACGTATCTTTTAAGGGCCAAGTTGTTTTAAGGTTAAAACAATTCAATTCTTATCTATATACACAAAGATAGATAATTCAATAGATAATCTACATTATCATCCCAAACAGATAATTCACATTATCATTATAATTCAACCAAACATCCATATCATATATCAATCATATCTCATCAGAGATATCAAACAATGAAATACATTCAATCTCATTCATCCATCCTTAAGCAATGATTTATATCATCTAATTAATTTAAAGTGAATTAAACTAATTACTTCATTCTATAAATCCTGCTTACTTAATTATTAATTAAACCAATTAATTAATCATTACTCTAAGTATCCATCTTAATTAATCATTCCTGATTAATAATTCTTTAATTACTTTAAGTAATTAATACTTAATTAATTTCACAAATTAATTATCTTAAACCATTCAGTAATTAACCTTTAATTACTTCATTAATTAATCAATTATACTTAATTATCTTAATCCTTAATTAATTACAATTAATTAATTACTTTAATCACTTATTATTTATTAATTAATCTTAATTAATCAATTCTTAATTACATCATTAATTTTATTAATTAATGATCCTTAATTACTCTTAATTAATTATCTTATTTAAATTAATTACATTTAATAATTAATTAGTCACATTTATTAATCACCTTTGATTAATCTCATTTAGTAATTAACTTCCCTTAATTACTCCACTTCATAAATTAATTACTCCTTAATTAATTATCCTTTAATTAATCCTTTGATTAATTATTCAAAAGTAATTAACTCAAATTACTTTTATTATTAAACCATCTTCTTTAGTTAATTACATCCTCTAATTAACTTTAATTACTTTCCTAAGTAATTACTCTTCACTAATTACATTTAAGTAATTATATTTATCACATCTCTAAATGATTATCTTAAATTAATTTAATTAATTAATTTAACTTAATCAAATTTATTTAATTAATTACCTTAATTACTTCCATTAAGTAATTATACTTAACCCATTTTCATATTAACTAATTAATCTTAACTGATTATCAAAATTAATCATATTAATTAATTATCCTTAATTAATGATTCCTCATTAATTATTAACAATTCTTTAATTACTTCTTTAAGTAATTAAGCTTTAATTAACTATTTATTAATTTCAACTTAATAAATTCTTAATTATTAATTAATTAATTTCTAATTACTAGATTAATTTCTTAAATAATCTTTAATCACTTAATTAATAAATTTCTAATCATTTATTAAAAATCTATACTTATCTAAATAAATGATTAATCCCAAATTAATTAACCCTAATTAATTAACTTAAAATCCTAATTATTTAATTAATTAACACTAAACCATTTATTAATTAAATTACCCTTTTATTACCTTATCAATTTAATTGAGTTTAAATTGTAAAGTAGGTTTTAAAAACATTATCCAAATCAAATATTAAGTAATCAACTCCTCAAAAATGTAATATCCCGGAAATTTTAACAATATCAATTTAATAATCTGTTAAATAATTAAATTGATATTGATGATCTTTGATAATAAGATTTGAATTTAATTTAATAATCTGATTAAATTAGTATTAATTGATGATTTTATCTTTTAAAAGTTAATAAGATATTTTCTATTTGAATATATATATTTATTTATATATATTGTAAATAGAAGCTTTGGTAAATTGGAAATTTAGATTTAATTTAATATGGACTTTTCAAAGATATTTTTACTTAAGCTTAAAATAAGTAAGATTAACAAAAATGGTTCGTTTTATTTCTTTTTAAAATATCACTGGATAATATAATCTTATATAAATTATTTAAAATCAAATATGTTAATTTCAAATAATAAGTATAATGTATTATTTTTAATATGTATGGATTTTAAAGATTATGGAATTATTATTTAATTGAATAAATAGTTATATATGTATATATATAACTTAACTTTTTAAATTAAATCATAAGATTCAATTTAAAAAGTTAAGTTATATATATACATATATAACTATTTATTCAATTAAATAATAATTCCATAATCTTTAAAATCCATACATATTAAAAATAATACATTATACTTATTATTTGAAATTAACATATTTGATTTTAAATAATTTATATAAGATTATATTATCAAGTGATATTTTAAAAAGAAATAAAACAAACCATTTTTGTTAATCTTACTTATTTTAAGCTTAAGTAAAAATATCTTTGAAAAGTCCATATTAAATTAAATCTAAATTTCCAATTTACCAAAGCTTCTATTTACAATATATATAAATAAATATATATATTCAAATAGAAAATATCTTATTAACTTTTAAAAGATAAAATCATCAATTAATACTAATTTAATCAGATTATTAAATTAAATTCAAATCTTATTATCAAAGATCATCAATATCAATTTAATTATTTAACAGATTATTAAATTGATATTGTTAAAATTTCCGGGATATTACATTTTATTTAATAACCCATAGTTAATGACCTCATTAACTATTATTTAATTACTTTCCTTAAGTAATTAACTTATATTATTAATTAATTCCTTAATTACATGTAATTTGTTTAAGTTAATTAATTAAGTTTAATTAATTTAAACATTTGATGATTTGATAAATAATTATTTAATTTAATAAATGGATTGTAATTACTTAGTTAAGTAATTAATGATAATTACTGGATGTAATTAATGGAAGATGATTTAAGGTTAAGAAAGGAATTTGGATTAAATTACTTTGTAATTAATCAAGAGATTAATTAAAGATAATTAATTAAGGAGTAATTAATTTAGTTAATGAAAGTAATTAAGGGGAGTTAATTACTAGATGAGATTAATCAAGAGTGATTAATAAATGTGTTTAATTAAGGGTTAATTACTTAATGTAATTAATTTAATTTAAGTAATTAATAATTAATGTATAATTAAGGATCATTAATTAATATAATTAATGATGTAATTAAGATTTATTGATTAAGTATAATTAATAAATGAAGTGATTAATTAATGTAATTAATTAAGGATTAATGTAATTAATTACAGTTGATTAAGTTAATTAATTATAGTTAATTAATTAATAAAGCAATTAAAGGTTAATTATTATAAGTGGTTAAGGTTAATTAATTTGAGAAATTAATTAAGGATAAATAACTTGAAGGTAATTAAAAGATAATTAATCAAAGATGATTAATTGAAAAAGGCAATTAGAGGATAATTAATTAATTTGTAATTAATTAATGTTTAAGTAAGAAGGATTTATAAAATAAAAGTAATTAATTTAATTAACTTTAAATTAATTAGAGATGATATAGATCATTACTTATGGATGGATGATAATACTGAATGCTTTGCATTTGATTGATATCTCTGATGAGATATATGCTATGTAATATGGATGTTTAGTTGAATTGTGATAATATGGATTATCTGATGATATTGATAATGTTGATTATCTATTGTGAATTTTCTTTCTAAGTGTATAAAGATAATTGAATTAAATTATTTTAACCTTTAAAACAACTTGGCCTTAAAAGATACGTTTTGGATTTCGATGAGACCGGGATCGGGTTTCCGTATACCGGATTTCCAGGTCTGGAGACCCGAATACCACATCGATCCAAATTAACGATAGGTCGTGAATCAAGTGAAGATGAAGATTCAGAGTGCAAGGGTTATTGTCGTTAACTCTGAGGGTGATTCCAAAACGAGTGTAACGAGATAATGCCTTCGGTTTCGTTCGAACCCGGAACGAACTTGTATGGATTGAATGCTTTCAGACTGTAACGACCCGGGATTTTCGAACCCGAAAATTCCAGATAGTTAGAAGAAAAAGAAAAGAGATAGAAGAAAGAAACAGAACAAGACACAGATTCTCACATTCGCAGCGGATTAAAATACAATATCAAATAATAATATCAGTTATACAAGAAAACTGTATCAGTCAATTACATTTTAATATATCAGAGTTACAACATCTCACAATCACTGGACAGTTAAAATAACTCGTCCCAATAAATACCAATATATCACTCTCTATACGTTCCTGCCATCCAGCTCGCCTCATGAGCTCCAGAACGTCCTTACCTGAAAAATCTGTAATACTCGGTCTGACCCGAGCATTACATCACGTGTGACGACCCGACCTTCTCTCACCAGAAAGTCGCATCGACAGAAAGAAAGAAAGGGGTGAGAAATAGAAAAGAGAAGAAGAGAAAAGAAAACAACAACAGATACTCACAGCGGAAACGAAACGAAATATAATATATCACATAAATATTACATAGTATCATATACATCATCTATCAGAGTTACACAGATTATACATCACATACTAGATAGTTATAAACATCTGTCTAGTTATTACAACTCAACACAATACAGATCAATACAAAGATCAACACAGCGGAAACTACTATCTATATCTACAACGCCGAAGCCTCCTGCTCCATTGCTCCTCCAGATTACTCATCAAAGCTAAACCTGAATCCCTTGGCTACTCGTAAAAATTTGAGTACCCAAGAGTTTATAAAACAGAAATAAACAACTTGGGTCAGACATGGGTCTGGTGTGAGTAACAGGTTAAACTTGTTTAACTTCAAAACCTTTTGAAAGAAAAGGTATCACGTAAGACTCCCCACCAATAAATATGGGTAAGTTTTTTACCTTACGCTAACCAAAACATTTGATAGGAAATTCGATTGTATTATAATAGGTCTAGGGTTTTCAAATAAATATGAAATAGCTGGAATGCTTACATCTCACGTTCCAACATAGTTGGGCACAACTAAAACGTACGGCACTTATTGGAGTTTGGATTCCATCAATGGCAGGGCTACCGGGGTACCGCCCGTCACAGTACGTGGCCTAGATCACCGTACCGAGGATCACTCCCAATCCCCTGCAACACAAGGCCGGAACATCCCTTACTGGATAATTCCCGCACAAGATACCTCACGGTTGTCATGACCAACCGCACACACTAAGTCGAAAATAGAAAGGGACATCTAGACAGAGGTCATCTTGTCCTACTTGGGTGCTACCCACTAACCTTGTTGCACCTCCCCTGTTTTAGCCATTCCCGGTTTGTGAGGCTTGAGGTCACGATTACCTTTAAAAAGAACACATCTATCTTAGAATGCTCATCGTCCACCTGACGATGTGCTGAAAGCATTCAATCCATACAAGTTCGTTCCGGGTTCGAACGAAACCGAAGGCATTATCTCGTTACACTCGTATTGGAATCACCCTCAGAGTTAACGACAATAACCCTTGCACTCTAAATCTTTATCTCGAATCTGAAAGTACTATCTCCGTCAACTCATTACGGAATCACCCACAGAGTTATACTGACAAAGAATCGTTCTTACACCTCGAGTCTTCACTTGCTCCATTTGGATTTCACGACCTAACGTAAATTTGGATCGATGTGGTATTCGGGTCTCCAGACCTGGAAATCCGGTATACGGAAACCCGATCCCGGTCTTATCGAAATCCAAAACGTATCTTTTAAGGCCAAGTTGTTTTAAAGGTTAAAACAATTTAATTCAATTATCTTTATACACTTAGAAAGAAAATTCACAATAGATAATCAACATTATCAATATCATCAGATAATCCATATTATCACAATTCAACTAAATATCCATATCACATAGCATATATCTCATCAGAGATATCAATCAAATGCAAAGCATTCAGTATTATCATCCATCCATAAGTAATGATCTATATCATCTTAATTAATTTAAAGTTAATTAAATTAATTACTTTTATTTTATAAATCCTTCTTACTTAAACATTAATTAATTATAAATTAATTAATTATCCTCTAATTACCTTTTTCAATTAATCATCTTTGATTAATTATCTTTTAATTACCTTCAAGTAATTTATCTTTAATTAATTACTCAAATTAATTAACCTTAACCACTTATAGTAATTAACCTTTAATTACTTCATTAATTAATTAACTATAATTAATTAAATTAATCACTATAATTAATTATATTAAACCTTAATTAATTACATTAATTAATCACTTCATTTATTAATTATACTTAATTAATCAATCTTAATTACATCATTAATTATATTAATTAATGATCCTTAATTACAACTTAATTATTAATTACTTTAATTAAATTAATTACATTAAGTAATTAACTTTAAATTAAACAACATTTATTAATCACCTTGATTAATCTTCAATCAGTAATTAACTACCCTTAATTACTTTCATTTACTAAATTAATTCTCCTTAATTAATTTCTTAATTAATCCCTTGATTAATTATTCAAAGTAATTAAACTTAAATTACTTTCCTTAATACATAACCATCAATTAATTACTTCAAGTAATTATCTTATTATTTACTTCCTAAATAATCATACCTTAATAATTACATTAAGTAATTATTATCAAATCATTTCTTAATTAATTAATCTAACTAAATCAAATTAACTTAATTAATTACAATAAGTAATTAATTCTTAATTACTTCCATTAAGTAATTCATTTAAACAAATTCTATAATTGATTATCTTTAAATTAATTAATCTAATTAATTATTAAAATTAATCACATTAATTAATTATTTAATAATCCATAGTTAATGACCTTCATTAACTATTAACAACTCTTTAATTACTTTTCTTAAGTAATTAACTTAGATTAATTATTATTAATCCCAAATTAATAAATCTTAATAACCAATTTAATTAATCTTTAATTATTTAATTAATTAAGTGTTAATCATAACTTAATTAATCTTTAATTACTTTATTAATTAATTCTTAATCATTAATTAATATTCTAAATTATAATCCTTAATTATAAATTAATTATTCTATTTAATTAATCTTAAACCTTAATTAAATTAATTTAAGTCCTTAATTACTTAATTAGTTAATACAAATCATTAATTAATTAGATTATTTAAACCATTTCAATTACCCTAAAGTTTAATGATTTTAGCTTTAAGATAAAACATTTTCTTATCCATGGTTAAATTATCATTCTCAAATACATTTGAAAACATCCATTTTCAAATTTACTTTTAAATTCATTTTAATTCAAGTTTTAAAATGAAACCCAATTTACCTTTAAATCAATTTAAAACCATTAGATTTATATGATAAAGAATACTTTCTCTTATAAAAGGAATTTTACAAGAGTTTAAACCAAATTCCTTTTTAAAAAAAATTCAAAACATTTAAACTTTACTTTCTCATTCAAAATTGTTAAAACACTTAAATTTATAAAACTTAAATTTATTTTAAAACAAAGATTCAAATTTAGATTTAAATTAGATTTAAAACTTTATTTAAATCATTACTTTACATTTCAAATTCCAATATAAATTCAAATTCTTCTTTAAAAAAAACACTTTTAAACACTTAACCTCTTTTAAGTTTATTTAAACAAATTTGAATTTAAAAACTTTATTCATTTTCAGCTAAGATTCAAATTAAACTTGAATCCATTATTTAAAATAAGATTTAAACTTAATTTAAATCCTTGCTTAATATTTTAAGATTTCAGTTTAAATTTTGAAAACAAAACAGGTTTCAAAACCAGGCATCTCTATTTACCCGAGACCTTACAAAATTGCTTCGAGTCGTACCCTTAAATGCTTCGAGCATCTCACGGAACAACTCGAGAGAAAACTCGAGTATCACTCTGTTATAAACCCAGACTTCACCAGATACATATCACGATCACGTGCACGTGCACGATCAACCTCATCAACTCCGACCATCGACGACGACTCCACCATATCGGCGATCAACCACAAACTCTATTACGACCATCCAACCTTCAATCAACAATCGAAATCGTAATCGAGCATCAAAACCAAACCTGAACCCAAAACTGGAACCACCTCGAAAACCTGTCAACGGCCAAATCTCCGTCCTCCGACCACCGTTAGTGCTGCAACTCCTTCCATGTCCTCGTCAATGACCAAACTACCATCTCCCAGAGTTCTATTGAACTCGATCCATCCTAGACGTCGTGGTGAGTCTATTTCCGACCAATACCCAAACTAGGGCTACAAACTAAAACGACCATTATCCAACGCCACAGTGCCTTGATCATCTTCCTACCATTTTTCCTTCGATCTCCGACCACTCTACTATCCTCAGAAAGAAATTCGACCTCCCAAACCATCTAGATCACCAGTACTCACCAAAATACCATTTTCTGGTCAACTGAGAAATACAAACTCAAAACCCAACTAAAAATTGCAATTTCATTCCTAAAAATCATATTTTGGTTTAATAATTCAGATTAGATTCCTGAATTGATGAATTAAGAAGTTGGAATTTCAACATGACTTAAGACTTGCACTGTTCTTTAGTTTCCAGAGAAATTCTACATTTATTTTACCCTAAAAAAAATTTAAAACTTAAGTTTACGATGAAACAAACAAATCTTGTTTAAAGTCTAAGATCTAACAGAGATTAGATAAGAAGATAAGGAATTTTGTTTAAAATCTAAGCTCAAAAACAAGAACAGAGAGTGTCACACATATAAACAGGCATACACATACATCTATACATCCATATATATATATATATATATATATATACTCACATATTTATACACACAAAAACATACTTTCTTTCAGAAGTCAACATGCAAACAGATTTATTATATTTAAGCTCTTTTAAAAAAAATGTTACTCACCTGATTGAAAAAAAATGAAACAGAGCTTCCAGATTTTAACTTTTGAAACTGTGGACTTGCATGCTTTTAAAACTTGAATTGTTGCCTTTAAATTAACATGCAAGCTTGATTTCCAGTTTGAAGAGATGAATGCAGACATGCCTTGAAATGATTCCAGATTTGATAAACATGCAGGCAGGCTTAAATGTTGAAAAGAATTGCAGGGGTTTGATTTTCTGGTTGAAGAAGATTTACATGCTTTTGAAATTGTGGTTTTGAGAGGAGTTTGAAAATCAGATTTTAATCTCAGATTTTAGACTAGAGAATTTGTTTTGAGAAGGGTATTGATCTATTTTCAGATTTGTACTAGAGAAAGAGATTTGAGTTTATCTTGTTTTTGAGAAGGAAATAGAAAGGATGAAGTAAAGAAATGCATATGTGTATATAAGTGAATTTATGATAAATAAAAATAAAAGAAAATAAAAATAAATGAAGACACTTGTCATAAACATTGGTTACTTAAATTACACATGTTAAAACAATGACTTTAGAAAATAACACATGTCTCTTAAGTAATTTACTTATTTTTATTTATTTTAAAAGTAAAATAAAAAGCCTTTTTGTTAACTCTTATATAATTTTAAACTTAAGTAAAAATATCTTAAGCAATTAAAGTATTTTAAAACTATAAATTTACTAATTTAAATAACTTTGAAAAGTCATATTAAATTAAATCTAAATTCCCAATTTACCCAAAGCTTCTATTTACAATATATATAAATAAATATATATTTATTCAAATAGAAAATATCTTATTAACTTTTAAAAGATAAAATCACCAATTAATACTAATTTAATCAGATTATTAAATTAAATTCAGATCTTATTATCAAAGATCATCAATATCAATTTAATTATTTAACAGATTATTAAATTGATATTGTTAAAATTTCCGGGATATTACATTCCTTCCCCCTTAAAATAATTTCGTCCCCGAAATTTAAACAAAGGTAATTTAATAATCTATTTAAGATTTTAATTTTAATTCACAAGCATATACTATCATCCATATGCTAGCAACCATAGCAGCCAATCATCCAATCAAACAATTTTAATTATCTAGACTAAATTCTAGATACTCGAGTTTCCCCAAATATATATATATATATATATATACCGGGATACTCGCTCTACAAACAATCTAAACTACTAAGCTATAGATCTCCTACTCATCTAGATCTACAGAACTAAACAGAATATCAGACTACAGACGAGTCTGACTTAACAACTAAACCTTCCAGAACTGCTGATTCTAAAACCAAAGATAGATCAAACACGTACTCCCTCAGAGATACGTAAAACACAATGAATCTCAGTCATCCAAACTGACCATTCAATTCTGAAGACCAAATACTTATCCAAATCAGAACACAGAAGAGATCCAAAACACAACTCTACTTCACAACTATCAATAAAATATTTGTTAGCAGAGAAATGCTCGGGTTTTTCTCGAGTTATTTCGAGTGATGTTCGTAGTATTTAGAGAGGCGACTCGAAGAAATTTTGAGGGGTCTCGAGTATTTTTAGTTGTTGCCAGGTTTTTAAGAAACCTGTCAGTTTAAAATTTAAACTGGATTTAAAATTGTAAAGGAAATTTTTAAACAAGAATTTAAATCAAAGTTTAACTATATAAATTCAAGTTGGTTTTGAATCTTAATGGTTTGAAATAAATAAGTTTTATGAATTTAAATGTTTAAATAGGTTTTAAAATGGTAGTTAGATTTAATTAAATGTTTAAAAATAAAAAGGAAATTGGTTTAAACTCTTCTTAAAGTTCTTTTATAAGAGACAAGAATTTTTAATAAGTAAAAGTTTTAAATTGGTTTTAAAAATTTAGTTAAAATTAAATTGGTATTCATTTTAAATACAGAATTTAAAATAAAATTTAAAAGTAGATTTGAAATGGATGTTTCAAATATGAATGGTAAATGATAACTTGTTTATCAATAAAGAAATAAGTTTATCTTAAAATAATTAAAGACTTGTGTTTATTTAATTAATTAGGAAATTTAATGGATAATTAATTTAATTGATTAATTAATCATTTGGATTAATTAAATAGGTAATTAATGGTTTAAACTAATTAATTAGTGATTAAGATTAATTAATTAGAATAATTAATTTGTAATTAAGGATTATAATTAGAATATTAATTAATGGTTAGGAATTAATTAATAAGTAATTAAATATTAATTAAGTTATGGTTGACACTTAATTAACTTAGTAATTAGAGATTAATAAATTGGATATTAAGATTTATTAATTTAGGATTTAGATTTTTAAACCTAGTTTTAACTAGGTTAAGAAAATCGATCACTACATTTTCTCTAGTGGATCGAGTTTGACAAAATTCTGGGAAATGATAGTCGTCACACGTGGTAAATTTTAAATCTAAATCTAGACCAAGTGTAACGACCCAGGATTTTCGAACCCGAAAATTCCAGATAGTTAGAAGAAAAAGAAAGAGATAGAAGAAAGAAACAGAATAAGACACAGATTCTCACATTTCGCAGCGGATAAAATATAATATCAAATAATATTCTTTACACAAAGAAGCTGTATCAGTCAATTACATTTTAATACATCAGAGTTATAACCATTTATACATGAACTGGACAGTTATACAACCTGTTCCAGACTACAATCTATACAGACTACACAGTCTCATATACACAGCGGAAAACATTCTGTACGTTCCTGCCATCCAACTCGTCTCTTGAGCTCCAGAACGTCCTAACCTGAAAAGCTGTAATACTCGGTCTGACCCGAGCATTACATCAAAGTAACACCCGGGTCAGGCTGGAAACCAGCGTGAGCAAACCCCTAAACAAAATCCCTTTTTATCTGTTGTTGCTTGTGAGTAAACCCTCTTAAGATCTGAACTAGAAAACATGCTGTTGTGAATGATATTGAAGTATGGATTGAAAATTTATGTGTGCATGTATATTTATACATAAAAATGATATGTGCATGTCAGTACACATAAACAAATACCCTCTGTTCCAGGTTTTACAATTTCAAACCTGTTAAAACTAAAAGAAAAATCAACTGCTCTCTCTCTCTAATCTTCTTTAGGCTGTAAGGTCCAAATGAAACATGTTTTTTTTAATCATGTTTGAAGTTTTAAAAATAATTTTAAGCAAAATAATTCAAGCTTCTTCTGGAAATTGGAAAATACAGGCAAACTTACTATATGTTGAATTTTCAAGTATCATGATTTATGCTATGTAACAACCCGACTTTCTTTGCCCAGAAAGACGCATCGTTATGAAGAAAGAAAGGGATAGAAGAAGAAAAGAAAAGAAGAGAGAACAACAACACAAATACTCACAGCGGAAACGGAACAAAATATAATATATCATATAACTATTACATAGTATCATATACATCTATCAGAGTTACACAGATTACACATCATATACTAGACAGTTATAAACATCTGTCTAGTTATTACAACTCAATACAAAACAAAGATCTATACAAGATCAACACAGCGGAAACTACTATCTATATCTACAACGCTGAAGCCTCCTGCTCCATTGCTCCTCCACAATTCGTCAAGGCTAAACCTGAATCCCTTGGCTACTCGTAAAAATTTGAGTACCCAAGAGTTTATAAAACAGAAAATAAACACTTGGGTCAGACATGGGTCTGGTGTGAGTAAACGGTTAGATTGCTTAACTTTGAAAACCTTTGAAAACAAAAGTATCACGTAAGACTCCCCACAAATAAACATGGGTAAGTTTTTACCTTACGCTAACTAAAACATTTGATAGGAAATCCGATTGTATTATAATAGGGTCTAGGGTTTTCAAGTAAAATACAGAAATAGCTGAAATGCTTACATCTCACATTCCAACATAGTTGGGCACAACTAATACGTACGGCACTTATTGGAGTTTGGATTCCATACAATGGCAGGGCTACTGGGGTATCGCCCGTCACAGTACGTGGCCTAGATCACCGTACCGAGGAGTACGCCCGCTCCCCTGCAACACAAAGCCGGAACCATCCCTTACTGGATAATTCCGAACAAGATAACCCCGTAGTTGGCGCGACCAACCACACACTAAGCCGAATAAAAGAAAAGGGACCTCTAGACAGGGATCTATCTTGCTCTCAGTGGGTGCTACCCACGAAGCCTTGCTGCACCTCCCCTGTTTTAGCCATTCCCGGTTGATGAGGCTTGAGGTTACGATTACCTTTAATCAGAACATATCACTTAGAATGCTCATCGTCCGCCTGACGATGTGCTGAAAGCATTCAATCCATATAAGTTCGTTCCGGGTTCGAACGAAACCGAAGGCATTATCTCGTTACACTCGTTTTGGAATCACCCTCAGAGTTAACGACAATAACCCTTGCACTCTGAATCTTCATCTTCACTTGAGATTCACGACCTATCGTTAATTTGGATCGATGTGGTATTCGGGTCTCCAGACCTGGAATACCGGTATACGGAAACCCGATCCCGGTCTCATCGAAATCCAAAGCGTATCTTTTAGGGCCAAGTTGTTTTAAAGGTTAAAACAATTCAATTCATTATTTTTATACACAAAGAAAGATATTTCACAACATTATAATAGATAATCAACATTATCAATATAACAGATAATCCATATTATCATCACAATTCAACTAACATCCATATCACACAGCATATATCTCATCAGAGATATCAATCAAATGCAAAGCATTCAGTATTATTATCCATCCATAGGTAATGATTTATATCATCTCTAATTAATTTAAAGTGAATTAAATTAATTACTTCATTCTATAAATCCTGCTTACTTAACCATTAATTAATTACAATTTAATTAATTATTCATTTCAATTAATCATCTTTGATTAATTACCTTTTAATTACATTCAAGTAATTTATTCTCAATTAATTACTTAAATTAATTATCCTTAACCACTTATTGTAATTAACCTTTAATTACTTCATTAATTAATTTACTAAAATTAATTAACTTAATCAACTATAATTAATTACATTAATCCTTAATTAATTACATAGATTAATTACTTCATTTATTAATTAATACTTAATTAATCAATTCTTAATTACATCATTAATTATATTAATGATCCTTAATTACAACTTAATTATTAATTACTCAATTAAATTAATTACATTAAGTAATTAACCTTTAATTAAACAACATTTATTAATCACCCTTGATTAATCTTCAATCAGTAATTAATTACCCTTAATTACTTTCATTAACTAAATTAATTACTCCTTAATTAATTTCTTAATTAATCCCTTGATTAATTATTCAAAGTAATTAACTCAAATTACTTCTATTAATAAAATCATTTATTCAACTAATTACTTCCAGTAATTATCTTATTATTTATTTCCCTAAATAATCTTATCTTAATAATTACATTAAGTAATTATTATCAAATCATCTCTTGATTATTCTAAATTAATTAAACTTAATTAATTAATTTAACTAAATCAAATTAACTTCTATTAATTACAATAAGTAATTAATTCTTAATTACTCCCAATAAGTAATTACATTTAAACAATTTCATAAATGATTATTCTTAAATTAATTCAACTAATTAATTATCAAAATTAATCCTATTAATTCATTATTTAATAACCCATAGTTAATGACCTCATTAACTATTATTTAATTACTTTCCTTAAGTAATTAACTTATATTAATTATTATTAATCCTAAATTAATAAATCTTAATATCCAATTTATTAATCTCTAATTACTAAGTTAATTAAGTGTCAACCATAACTTAATTAATATTTAATTACTTATTAATTAATTCCTAACCATTAATTAATATTCTAATTATAATCCTTAATTACAAATTAATTATTCTAATTAATTAATCTTAATCACTAATTAATTAGTTTAAACCATTAATTACCTATTTAATTAATCCAAATGATTAATTAATCAATTAAATTAATTATCCATTAAATTTCCTAATTAATTAAATAAACACAAGTCTTTAATTATTTTAAGATAAACTTATTTCTTTATTGATAAACAAGTTATCATTTACCATTCATATTTGAAACATCCATTTCAAATCTACTTTTAAATTTTATTTTAAATTCTGTATTTAAAATGAATACCAATTTAATTTTAACTAAATTTTTAAAACCAATTTAAAACTTTTACTTATTAAAAATTCTTGTCTCTTATAAAAGAACTTTAAGAAGAGTTTAAACCAATTTCCTTTTTATTTTTAAACATTTAATTAAATCTAACTACCATTTTAAAACCTATTTAAACATTTAAATTCATAAAACTTATTTATTTCAAACCATTAAGATTCAAAACCAACTTGAATTTATATAGTTAAACTTTGATTTAAATTCTTGTTTAAAAATTTCCTTTACAATTTTAAATCCAGTTTAAATTTTAAACTGACAGGTTTCTTAAAAACCTGGCAACAACTAAAAATACTCGAGACCCCTCAAAATTTCTTCGAGTCGCCTCTCTAAATACTACGAACATCACTCGAAATAACTCGAGAAAAACCCGAGCATTTCTCTGCTAACAATCATACATCACCAGATACATGCTCGATCGCGTGCACGTACACGATCACCAGCGTCCACTCCGACCATCGCCGAGTATCCCCACATGACGACGTTCATCCACCTACCAGAAAACGACCATCCAATCTTCGATCAATTCGCGAAATCAAAATCGAGAACAATTTCGAAAAACCTGGAAACAAAAGACCCAACCATCACCAAAGCCTGTCAACACTTCCCCCACGTCACTCCGTCCATCAGAGATCTTCCACCACCGGCCACAGCCTCGCCTACGACCAATCTTTCAACCCTCAAAACCCCTTTGCACTCGATCGACTAAATATACCGTAGTGACCAAATTTACAAGACACGCTAAAACTAGGGTTCTAGCAAAGAATCCACTACTGCTACTTCCTCCATGAATTAAACACCTTCCAGACAATATTTCTACCATCACCGATCATTAATCAATCACCAATGACGATCATAACTTCCCAGACCACTGAGATCATCAGATATTACCTAAAACTCATATTTTGCTTAAACCAAAACTGCACCTTTATTAACAAACTAAAAATTATGATTTTAATGTTAAAAATCATATTATAACTTACCTATTCAATTTATAAACCTGAATTTATAAATTACAAAGTTTGAATTTTAACTTTTATATACCATGCACTGTTATTTTGGTTACAGAGACACTCAGACTAAAAGTTTGACTTAAATTAAACTTTTTAAACATTAGTATATAATAAATCAAACAATTCTTGTTTATGAATTAAGTCCTAAATAAAACTGGATCAAGAGATGAGGAATTTCAAATAGAAATTTAAGCCTGGTAAACAAAACAAGAACAGAGCAACCAATACATCCATTTGTCACAGCAGATTCCACTTATGCATACATGCAATACATATTTGTCACAGAGATTTAACATGCAACTTATTTATAAATTTAAACTTTAGAAATAGTGATGTTACTCATAGATTTGAGAAGGCAGAGTAGAGCATCTAATTGTTAACAGCATACACACTATAAATTTCACATCAGATTCTCATTTATATTTGCAATACTTATTCATTTCAATTATATTAGCATGCAAATCCTATTTTACTTTATGTTTTAAAAGTTACTCACCAATTTGAAGGACAGAGCTTTGAAATAGAAGCTTGAAACTGGAATTGATAAAAATGCTTGAGCCAGGAAATTTGAATACTTTAGCTTCTTTGATTTTTAAAACTTGAGTTGCTGGCTTTAAACTTGATTTAAACTACATGCATGTTTGCTTCCAGGTTGAGAAGAATGCAGACTGGTTTTCGAATTGATTCCAGAGATGAGAAGAATGCAGACTGGTTTCTTTGATTACATTCAGGTTTGCAAAAGAACAGGCTTTGGTTTTGAATTTGTGAAAATGAGATTACAGGGTATTGAATTTGATTTCTTTGATTTGAGGAGTTGATTACTTAATATTTGATTTGGATAACTTTTGATCTGAAAGCTATATTGATTTTCAGATTTGCATTTGAGTTATTTTGGTTTGAGTTTCTCTTCTTTTGAAAAAGAAAATAGAAAGGAATGAAGTGAAGATATGCAAATGTATATATAAGTAAATTTGTGATTTATAACGACCCGACACTCATTCCACAGAATGACGAATCATTAATAAGAAAGAAAGGGGTAGAAAATAGAAAAGAAGAGAAGAAAGAAAGAAATAACAACAACGATCTCACAGCGGAACGAATAAATTATATTAATACATAAACTATTACATAGTATACAACACTTATCAGAGTTACACAACATATACATCACTTACTAGACAGTTATAACATCTGTCTAGACATTACAACTCAATACACTACAGAGATACAGACACAACGGAACTACTATATATATCTACAACGCTGAAGCCTCCTGCTCCATTGCTCCTCCACAATTCGTCAAAGCTAAACCTGAATCCCTTGGCTACTCGTAAAAATTTGAGTACCCAAGAGTTTATAAAACAGAAATAAACAACTTGGGTCAGACATGGGTCTGGTGTGAGTAACAAGTTAAACTTGCTTAACTTCAAAACCTTTAGAAAGAAAAGGTATCACGTAAGACTCCCCACAAATAAACATGGGTAAGTTTTTACCTTACGCTAACCAAAACATTTGATAGGAAATCCAGTTATATTATAATAGGGTCTAGGGTTTTCAAATAAATATGAAATAGCTGAAATGCTTACATCTCACATTCCAACATAGTTGGGCACAACTAATACGTACGGCACTTATTGGAGTTTGGATTCCATACAATGGCAGGGCTACTGGGGTACCGCCCGTCACAGTACGTGGCCTAGATCACCGTACCGAGGAGTACGCCCGCTCCCCTGCAACACAAAGCCGGAACCATCCCTTACTGGATAATTCCGAACAAGATAACCCCGTAGTTGGCGCGACCAACCACACACTAAGCCGAATAAAAAGAAAAGGGACCTCTAGACAGGGATCTATCTTGCTCTCAGTGGGTGCTACCCACGAAGCCTTGCTGCACCTCCCCTGTTTTAGCCATTCCCGGTTGATGAGGCTTGAGGTTACGATTACCTTTAATCAGAACATATCACTTAGAATGCTCATCGTCCACCTAACGATGTTCTGAAAGCATTCAATCCATACAAGTTCGTTCCGGGTTCGAACGAAACCGAAGGCATTATCTCGTTACACTCGTTTTGGAATCACCCTCAGAGTTAACGACAATAACCCTTGCACTCTGAATCTTCATCTTCACTTGAGATTCACGACCTATCGTAAATTTGGATCGATGTGGTATTCGGGTCTCCAGACCTGGAATTCCGGTATACGGAAACCCGATCTCGGTCTCATCGAAATCCAAAACGTATCTTTTAAGGGCCAAGTTGTTTTAAGGTTAAAACAATTCAATTCTTATCTATATACACAAAGATAGATAATTCAATAGATAATCTACATTATCATCCCAAACAGATAATTCACATTATCATTATAATTCAACCAAACATCCATATCATATATCAATCATATCTCATCAGAGATATCAAACAATGAAATACATTCAATCTCATTCATCCATCCTTAAGCAATGATTTATATCATCTAATTAATTTAAAGTGAATTAAACTAATTACTTCATTCTATAAATCCTGCTTACTTAACTATTAATTAAACCAATTAATTAATCATTACTCTAAGTATCCATCTTAATTAATCATTCCTGATTAATAATCCTTTAATTACTTTAAGTAATTAATACTTAATTAATTTCACAAATTAATTATCTTAAATCATTCAGTAATTAATCTTTAATTACTTCATTAATTAATTAACTATATTTAATTACATTAATCCTTAATTAATTACAATTAATTAATTACTTTAATCACTTATTATTTATTAATTAATCTTAATTAATCAATTCTTAATTACATCATTAATTTTATTAATTAATGACCCTTAATTACTCTTAATTAATTATCTTATTTAAATTAATTACATTTAATAATTAATTAGTCACATTTATTAATCACCTTTGATTAATCTCATTTAGTAATTAATTTCCCTTAATTACTCCACTTCATAAATTAATTACTCCTTAATTAATTATCCTTTAATTAATCCCTTGATTAATTATTCAAAAGTAATTAACTCAACTTACTTTTATTATTAAATCATCTTCAGTTAATTACATCCAGTAATTACCTTTAATTACTTTCCCAAGTAATTATACTTCACTAATTACATTTAAGAAATTATCAAATTTCCAAATCATTATCTTAAATTAATTTAACTAATTAATTTAAACTTATCAAATTTATTTAATTAATTACCTTAAGTAATTAATTACCTTAATTACTTCCATTAAGTAATTATACTTAACCCATTTTCATATTAACTAATAAATCTAATTGATTATCAAATTTAATCATGTTAATTAATTAATTACTTAATTATCTAATAATCCCTAATTAATGATCTTTCATTAATTATTAACAATTCTTTAACTACTTCCTAAGTAATTAAACTTTAATCAACTATTTATAAATTACAACTTAATAAATTCTTAATTACCAATTAATTTAATTCTATTACTTAATTAATTGCTAAATAAACCTTTAATCACTTGATAAATAAATTTCTAATCATTTATTAAAATCTATACTTATCTAAATAAATGATTCTTAATCCCAAATTAATTAACCCTTAATTAATTTAACTTATAATCTTAATTATTTAATTAATTAACACTAAACCATTAATTAATCAAATTATTAAATTATTCTTTAATTATCTTATTAATTTAATGACTCATATATCATTAAACCTTAATAAACCTTAAAAATAAAGATTAGCCTTTATAACTATTTTAATTATTATTAACAAAAGACTTTTAAACATTTTACTTTTAAATCTTTATTTTTAATTCATTTTAAATCAAATATTTAAAATAATTACATTTTAACTTTAACTAAGACTTAAATCAAATTTACAAAATCTTCTTAAAACCAAATGTTAAAGAAACACTTAACATTTATAAAAGAAATTTATAAGATTTTAAACCCACTCATTTAAAATTCAAAACATTTTAAATTTGCTTAAACATTATAATTTAATAAACTTATTTATCTTAACTAGGATACAAATTTAAATTGAATCCATACTTTAAACTTTTATTTAAAACTTTGTTTTAAATTCTGCTTTACAATTTAAACTCATTTTAAATTTTAAAACTCTTCCAGGTTAAAACTGAAATCAACCAAACAGCTACCCGAGCCTCCTTCTTAAAACCCCGAGTCAAAACCCAATTTCCCCGAGCTGTACGCGAGAAACTCGAACAAAAACTCGAGACCTCCCCTCTGCTTTACCCAGACCAAATCACTGATACTAACCAGTACCGTGCACATGCACCGATCGACCAACCATCTCCGGCCATCCACGACCATCCCTACACGTCGACGATCAATCCCCAACCATATTACGACCATCAGAATTCCCACCGAGGCTTGAAATCAAAATCGAGATAGCCAACTCAACCTGGAACATCGACACTGCAAACCTTCCCAAACCTGTCAACGTCTCGCATCCCCTCCTCCGACCACCATCGTCGTTGAAACTCCCGTGAAGTCCTTGTCGACCCACCATCGTCCCATACCCAAATTCCCAAACAGCTCGATCAACAGAGCAAAACGAACTCAAGCAAAAATTGTAACCCCGTAAAACTAGGTTTAGAAATTTAATCGAACTACCACCATCGCCACGGTGAATTATTATCACTTCTGATATTTTTCTCAGATTCTCTGATCATCCATCATCCTCCAGCCTTAACCACGACCTCAATTCATCTCGCGATCACCAGAAATCAACATAAACCCATTTCACGTTCAACTTCCTAATGCTCTAGATTTACCCAATTAAAAATCGTGATTTTTCTTTCAAAAATCATTAATTTGTATAAGGAATCAGTTTATAAACCTGAATTTGCAAATTAAAAAGTTTGAGTTTCACTTAATTTTTAGCATGCTCTGATGTTTTAATTCTTCAGAGACACTCAGGTTTACATTTTGACTTAATTAAATTTTTAAATAATAGTTTATGATAATACAAATAACTTTTTTTTTTAAACTAAGCCTTAATAAAAACTAGATCAAGTGGTAAGGGGTTTAAAATGAAACCTTGATCCTGGGAAGATAAAGTAAGAACAGAACACACAAATCACACATGCACATCAATACATCCATAAAAATATACAGAGATATACTTATAAATGCATTCACAAACATATTTGTACCAATTCATATAAATTCAAATTAAGAATTCCAATACAAGCCAATATCATCACATGCAAGCATATATACTTAAGTTTAAAGATGAAAGTTACTCACCTATTTTTAAAAGCAGAGAACAGAGCATATCTTTTGAAACTGCTTTTGAACTTTTTTAAAACTGGAATTGTTGTTAATGAATCTTGCATGCATGCTCTAACTTGTTTGTTGATATGTGTTGCTTAGATTCCAGGTTTAAAGAACTTTGATTTTTCTCTTTGAGCTTGCTTCCAGATTTTGAAAAGATATTGCAGGCTGAAACTTTGATTTAGTTGCATTTTGGAAAATGGGTTACAGAGATTTGATTTTGATAATCTCTGGTTTGAGGAAGATTTAGTTACAGATTATTGAGATGAGGGATTTTATTATTGATTGTTTATGAGAAATTTGTTTTCAGGAAATTTTTGTTTTTCTTTTAATTAAATAAATCATTTCTACTTATATTAACATTTAATTACAACGTAATCAAAAACTTTTCTAAACGTTCTTAAGCTTTATTTTTAATAGTATGTTTATTAAATTTAAGTTTGTTAAAAACTTAAATAAAAATGTTTTAAACTTAATCATTTTATAAATATATTTAAATGTTAATTTAAGGTTAAGTTGATAGGGGATTAAGTAATTAATAAGGAAAATGATTTATTAAAGATAATTAAGATTTTGATAATTTAATAAAGAGTAATTAATTATTTTAATAATAAATAAATAGTTAAAGATTATAATTAATTAATTAGAGTTTAATTAATTTGAAATTAAGAATTATTAATTAGATAAAAAAAGTTAATTTATAAATAATTAGTAGATAATTAATTAAGAAATTAATTAAGGATTAATAATTAATTAAGTAATTAATTGGTAATTAGTAATTAATCAATTGATAATTTAAGGATTAATTAATTAATGAAAGTAATTAAAAAGATAATTTCTTAATAGATAATTACTTAATATAGGTAATTAAAGATTGATTGGAAGTTAATTAATTTAATGATTAAGGTTAATTAAATGATGATTAAAGGTTAATTAATTAATAACTAAAAGATAATTAATAAGCATGATTAATTAAGGTTAATTAATCAATGTAATTAATTAAGGAGTGGTTATAATTAATTTAAGTTAATTAAGCATGATTAAAGGTAATTAATTTAATCTATATTAGGTGATTAAATTAAATTAATTGTTTAAGTATTAATTTTGCCTATAGATGATAACTTGAATCGAATACCTTGGTTTGTATGAATATCTCTGATGTTGAGTTGTGATGTATTGTGATATGATATGATGGGTTAAACTTTGATATTATGAGTTATCTATCGATAATTGATTTGCTGTGAGAATATGAGAACCTATGTTTAAAGTTGATTTGTATCCACTTAAACAACTGGGATTAAGATGACATTGAATTCGAAGAGACCGGGGTCGGGTAGCCGTAAATACCCGAAACCACTTCGACTTGAAATCTTCTATAAATCTTTATAGGTTGATATGTGAAATCAAATAGACCGGTTTGGGATAATATAGACCATTTGAACTAAGTTGGATACTTAGATATTGTTTTGTGAAAATAAGTGTTGATTATATAAGTTGTTTACTTATAGAAAAGTACGAGTTACCCGGGTTTAAATAAGTTCTTTGGATTGAAATTTCATGTTAGATGAGTTTACTCACGCTGGTTTCCAGCCTGACCCGGGTGTTACTTTGATGTAATGCTCGGGTCAGACCGAGTATTACAGATTTCAGGTAAGGACGTTCTGGAGCTCAGGAGGCGATTTGGATGGCAGGAACGTATGGAGTATATTCCGCTGTGATATTATAGTTGTCTGAGACATGTTAATTCTAACTGTCTAGTACATTTGTGAATGTTGTAACTCTGATGTATTAAAATGCAATTAACAAATACAGTTTTCTTTGTATAACTGATATTATTATTTGTTATTATATTTAATCCGCTGCGAATGTGAGATGTTGTGTTCTCTGTTCTTCTTTCTTCTTTCTGTTTCTTTCTTCTATCTCTTTCTTTTTCTTCTAACTATCTAGAATTTTCGGGTTCGAAAATTCCGGGTCGTTACAGATTGTATTGAGTAGTCGAGGGATTCAGGTTAGCTTTGACGAATTCTGGAGGAGATTTGGAGCAGGAGGCTTCACCGTGTAGATATATGATGATTCTGCTGTGTATATGTTGTGTCTGTATCTGTGATACTTGAGTTGTATGAATTAGACAGATGTTTATAACTGTCTAATATGTGTTGTATAAGTTGTGTAACTCTGATGTATATGATACTATGTAATATTTTATATGATCTATTATATTTCATTCGTTCCGCTGTGAGTTTCTGATGTTGTTGTTCTTTCTTCTTTTCTTTCTTTTCTTCTTCTATCCCTTTCTTTCTTAATTCACGATACGTCTTTCTGGGCATAGAAAGTCGGGTCGTGACAGTGTACCAACTATAACGACCCGACTTCCTATGCCCAGAAAGTCGCATCATTATGAAGAAAGAAAAGGGATAGAAGAAGAAAAGAAAAGAAGAAAGAACAACAACACATCAGAAATCTCACAGCGGAACGAGAAATATATTATCACATAAGATATTACATAGTATCATATACATCAGAGTACACAACTTATACATCACAGAATAGACAGTTATAAACTTCTGTCTATTATACAACACAAGTACATCAGTAAAATACAGACTAATACAAACACAGCGGAAACTTTATATATCTACACGCTGAAGCCTCCTGCTCCTCAGCTCCTCCAGTATTCGTCAAGACTAACCTGAATCCCTCGACTACTCAATACAATATTGAGTACCCAAGAGTTTAATAAAACAGAAAATAAACACTTGGGTCAGACAGGGTCTGGTGTGAGTAAACGGTTAAATTGTTTAACTTTGAAAACCTTTGAAAACAAAAGTATCACGTAAGACTTCCCACACATAAACATGGGTAAGTTTTTACCTTACGCTAACTAAAACATTTGATAGGAAATCTGATTGTATTATAATAGGGTCTAGGGTTTTCAAGTAAAATACAGAAATAGCTAAAATGCTTACATCTCACATTCCAACATAGTTGGGCACAACTAATACGTACGGCGCTTATTGGATTTTGGATTCCATACAATGGCAGGGCTACTGGGGTACCGCCCGTCACAGTACGTGGCCTAGATCACCGTACCGAGGAGTACGCCCGCTCCCCTGCAACACAAAGCCGGAACCATCCCTTACTGGATAATTCCGAACAAGATAACCCCGTAGTTGGCGCGACCAACCACACACTAAGCCAAATAAAAAGAAAAGGGACCTCTAGACAGGGATCTATCTTGCTCTCAGTGGGTGCTACCCACGAAGCTTTGCTGCACCTCCCCTGTTTTAGCCATTCCCGGTTGATGAGGCTTGAGGTTACGATTACCTTTAATCAGAACATATCACTTAGAATGCTCATCGTCCGCCTGACGATGTGCTGAAAGCATTCAATCCATATAAGTTCGTTCCGGGTTCGAACGAAACCGAAGGCATTATCTCGTTACACTCGTTTTGGAATCACCCTCAGAGTTAATGACAATAACCCTTGCACTCTAAATCTTCATCTTCACTTGAGATTCACGACCTATCGTTAATTTGGATCGATGTGGTATTCGGGTCTCCAGACCTGGAATACCGGTATACGGAAACCCGATCCCGGTCTCATCGAAATCCAAAACGTATCTTTTAAGGCCAAGTTGTTTAAAGGTTTAAACAATTTAACTTATCTATATTCATACAGATAGATAATTCATAATTCACAATTGATAATCACATTACCAATTAAACAGATGATTCATAACCAATATGTAATCCATATCAACATCACAATAGTTAATCTATATTACCATCATAATACAACCAAGCATTCATACCATACAACATTACTTATCTCATTTCTGAGATTACATCCATTCAGGACAATCAATGTCATCCATTCTTATATAAGCAATGATTTACTTAATCACAACATAATTAATTTAAAATGAATTAAATTAACTATTTCTATCTTTAATTAATTTAAAGTGAATTAAATTAATTACTTCATCCCTTAATTAATTTAAAGTAAATTAAATTAATTGCTTATCATTATAAATCTTACTTATATAATCATTAATTAATTACAAATAAATTAATTAATCTTTCTCTAATTATCCACTTTAATTAATCACCTTGATTAATTATACTTTAATTACCTTTAAGTAATTATCTTTAATTAATTTCACAAATTAATTATCCTTAATCAAATACAGTAATTAACCTTTAATTACTTCATTAATTAATTAATTAAAATCAATTACTTTAATCCTTAATTAATTACAATTAATTAGTTGTCATTTGATTAATTAATCTTAATAAATCAACTCTTAATCACATCATTAATTATAAACTAATGATCCCTAATTATACCTTTAAATATTTATTAATTACATTAAATAATTTACCTTTAATTAAACCATAATTTATTAATCACCTTTGATTAAACTTAACCAGTAATTAACTCTAATTAATTATCTTCCTTAATTAATTACTTTTAATTAATTACCTTAACAAATAATTAATTACCTTATTAATTATCCTTAATCCTTTAATTAAATAAATTATTTAATTAATAATACTAGGTAATTAGCCTTAATCACTTCTTATTTAATTACTTTCATAAAATAATTATCCTCTAATTACTTTATTAAATATTTTATCTTTACTAAATTACATCCAGTAATTATTTCTTAATTACTTCATCAAGTAATTACTAAATTAATTTATAAATGATTTTCTTAATTAATCACAAATTAATTTAACTTAATTATTTTAATTAAATGATTCTTAACTTACCATATTAAAGGTTCTTAATTAAGAGACTATTATCTTAATTAAATCAATTATTTACTAATAACACTTGATAATTAAAATAATTTAATTATCTAAATTCCTTTTTAATTTAACTATCTTTAATTAAATCAACATTCTAAATACTTAAGAAAATTCTTATTTTTAATCGATTACTAAATCTTAACCATTAAACCTTACTTAAATTAAAATATAAGATTTAGCAATCAATAAATAATCAACACATTTAAATTAAACCTTTAAATATTTAAACTTTTTCCAAAGTTATCAAATAAAATTTAATACAAAACTTATTATTAAAATTCACTTATTTTATTTTAAAAACTTTTACATTTCAAAAATACAAGAACTTTGTTTAAACATTAACTTAAAACGAATTAATTTTATAAACAAGACTTGTTTACTTGAATCAAGAACTTCGAAACATTTCAAAACAATTTCTTTTGTTTTTAAACATTTCTTTTAAAATACCAAAGTCTGCTTCAAAACCACACCCGAGTAAAATACTTAAAAACTCGAAGTAGCCCTCAAGACCAAACCACGTTACCACTCGCTTCGAGTAAAACATCAGAACCCCCGAGACAAACCCGAGCCAGAAACCTTCTTCCCCAATTCAAAACTCCAGATGCACACGAACAAACTCGTGCACGTGCACGCCACGTCTGAACGTCGATGAACTCTAATCAGTCCTCCGGCAAGTCACCTTTGGTCACGGCAACACTATCGACCACCCCAAACTTCTCCATTCGATCGAGATTCAACTTCGACTATATCGAACCCATCACTGGAACGAAGCATCACCAGAAACCCATCCTCCATGCCAACATACACCTCGAGGAGACCCACCGGCATTACCACAGCTCCGCCTTACTCCCCTCTAACTCCAGAACCACTCGCGGTCGCCTCCGCATCATCACCCACGTCGCAAATTCCTCAACAGTTCAACCCATTTAAAATCAGCCTAAAACCCTACTTCGATCCAATTCGAAAAATCTATTCATCAGAAAAATTCTTATACATTTTTCCCTTAATCTATAATCCACAATCAAGCTTCGATCGAGATTTCGAATCATATTATAGCGTGGATAATTAGTAATTCACAAAATCCCCATTTTCGAATAAAACCCATATTCACAAGAATTCCTCAATTAAAAATTATGATATACATCTTAAAAATCATGATTTTGGGTCCTTGATACATTCATGAAATCCAATTGTAAAAACAAGATGATTCATTTTTGACATATATCAGATGTTTACTGTAATATCAAATTTAAAAATTATTTATAAATTTAAATTTTATAGAAACTATTTTTAATTTCTTAAGTACATGTTAACAAACAGATTTCGTTTGTATATCAACATCTAATATTGAATTGTTTGGGAGATTTTGAATTTCATACAAATTCAACTAAAAAAAAACAGAGATGAAATATACAGGTTTGTAATACTCATACACTCCCTGTTTACAACATACATATATGCCAGAATTCATATATTAATCTTCATCATCATAGAAAATACATTGCATGCACTATCATTCAAACACGTATTAATTAAAACTGTTTTTAGAATATAAAGTTTACTCACCAGTTTATGCAGAGAACAGAGACAGAGAACAGTTTTGGTTTCCAGGCTTTTCCAGATTTTTGGATTTGATTTCTTTTTTTTTTTGCTTTGTAGAATTATAAATTTTGCAATTTGATTCTTGCATTTAGTTGTTTGTTGATTTATTTGGAACTGCTACTGAATTTGCCTTTGATCCCCTTTTGCTTTGCATTTGAATTTCCAGATTTTTATCTTTCTCTTAGCATTTTGATTCCAGACTTTTTTCTTCTTTTGATTTAAGATTCGAATTGTATTGTATATTTTTAGTAGAGAAAATTGAAGAAAGATGAATTCAGCTGAAAAGTGAAAACAAATTTCTTCTTTTTATTTTTATTTATTTATGACTTAATTTTCAAAAAAAATAAATTTAAGCCACTTGTCCCCTATAGTATTAATTTGCTTACACATAAGCTTTTATGTTTACAAATGTCTCTAGACCAATTTAATATGGTTACAAGTGTAAACTCTTGTTTATTAATTTATTTAAAACATATACATGTATTTAAGAAATGTTTGCATAGATAAAATGTATTTATATAAATAAGCTTTTAGATTTTTACATATATATACAAATGTGAATTTATGTAAACAATTATAAATTACTTATGTTTTGATCATATTAAATGTATCATATGCTTGAGTATTTTTGTTTTACTTTATATATATACTTTCACAAAACAATTTATCTTATGATAAAAGACTATTAAACAATGAATCCTTGATTTAAATCTTAAATATCATTTTCAAAAGTATTAAATCAAATTAACCTTTCAAATTACAAATTATATATAACCAGCAATTCAGGAGGTGTTTTGGATCTTTTCTGTGTTCTGAGGAATTTAAGCAAGTTATCTTTGTTTAAGCAGAATCAAAATTTTAAAAATATGATTATGTAAAGACTATGTAATAGTTATGTGATATATTATATTTTGTTTCGTTCCGCTGTGAGATTCTGATATTGTTTAGTTCTTTCTTCTCTTCTTTTCTCTTTTCTATCCCTTTCTTTCTTAATGATGATACGACTTTCTGGTCAATAAAAGTCGGGTCGTCACAGTTGGTACCACGTGACGACCCGGCTTTCCACTCCCGGAAAATCGCATCGACAGAAAGAAAGAAAGGGGTGAGAAATAGAAAAGAGAAGAAGAGAAAAGAAAACAACAACAGATACTCACAAAAACATACTTTCTTTCAGAAGTCAACATGCAAACAGATTTATTATATTTAAGCTCTTTTAAAAAAAATGTTACTCACCTGATTGAAAAAAAATGAAACAGAGCTTCCAGATGATAATGTAGATAGATAGTAGTTTCCGCTGTGTTGATTTTGTATTGATCTCTGTATTGGATTGAGATGTAATAACTAGACAGATGTTTATAACTGTCTAGTATATGATGTGAATCTGTGTAACTTTGATAAGTGTTGTATATGATACTATGTAATAGTTATGTGATATATTATATTTTGTTCGTTTCCACTGTGAGTATTTGTGTTTGTTTCTTTCCTCTTCTTCTCTTTTCTACTTCTCACCCCTTTCTTTCTTATTAGCGATACGACTTTCTATGGAGAGAAAGTCGGTGGTCGTTACAGTGCTAAAATAATTTCAAGTTTTCTGGATTTAAAACTTCACAATTTAAAACCCGAAGTGATAAGTTTTTGAATTTATAAATGGGAAGATTATTATTATAAGGTTTAAAATTTGAATGGGAATTCAAATTAGGTCAAGTTGACTAAATTAAATTGAATTTAACTTAAGGGAAGTTAAATGAGTTTAGAATGAATAACTTGAATTGGAAATTTCAAGATGAAATTGAAATTTAACTTGGAAAGTTAAAATGGTGAATTTGATTTGTTTGAATGAATGAAGAAATGGATTGTGATAATATATCCATTATATAAATGAAAATTAAACCTTAATTTGAAATTAAGGATATGAAATTCCTTTTATAACTTAAGATTTGAATGTTAAGAATTGAATTTGTAACTTAAAATTGTTTAAGAATCAGTTTCAAAGTTGGAAGATAAAATTGGGCAATAAATTGAATTTTTAAGATAAAATTTCTTTGAACTTTTAATTTGAACTTTAAAATAAGTTAAGTAATGATAATTTTAAAATGGAATTTTGGAATTTGGATTCAGAATTAAATGGTTTAAAGATTTAAGTTGTTAAATTAAAAATAAAGGTTAATTTGATTTAAAGGATTAAATCAACATTTAAAATTTAACTCGAATTTATATAATTCAAGATAGTTTAAAATTTGAGATTTAAATTGAATTAGTTCAAACTGAATTTGATTTGAATAAATGGGAATTGTGATTTAAGATAAATAAGTTTAAAATTCAAATGGAAAATTTGAAATGGATTAATTTAAAATCAGTAGCAAGATCAAAGCCTGTAAAACAGCATTTGCAAACCTGAAATTAATCAAGCAATCATCTACCTGAACCTTCAAGCAACTTCAGATTCAAAGCAAAGATTAAGTTTCAAAGTAGGATTCAACCCAAATAAAACAAGCAGATCAAAATCAAACAGAGCAGACTTCAGATCAAAACGCTGGAAATCAAGTTCCAGACCAAAAC
Source organism: Allium fistulosum (assembly GCA_030737815.1). Taxonomy (NCBI): domain Eukaryota; kingdom Viridiplantae; phylum Streptophyta; class Magnoliopsida; order Asparagales; family Amaryllidaceae; genus Allium; species Allium fistulosum. The sequence continues at coordinate 872,836,209 of CM060905.1, read as the reverse complement.
CGTTCTCTGTTTCCTTAGAACAAGTGAGTAAACTCACTTATCTATCTATGTGCTTTTGATATTGTGGTTGACACTTGAAGTATGATTGTTTAAATGCCTGCATGTTTGAATTTACATATATTTATGGGTGTGAATGTCTGAGTATGTTTAAATACATATCTCTATTTTATGTTAACAAGTTTAAAGTAAAAAAAAAAAATTTAAATCTGGTTCCAATCTTAATGCATGTAGTAATTACTTGAGATAAAGTATGATAAGCACTTGCATGGTTGTTAATATGAATGATATGTATATATATACATAAAAATTGATGTGAGCATGTCTGGAAATAAATCATTTCCAGATCAAAACTAATTCCAGGTTCTCTGTTCTTCCAAGACCAGTAAGCAAACCCCTAAACAAAGAAAAAAAAACAAAGTTTAAACCTGACATATGTTGTGATGTTTGATTTGGTACTTGGATTTGTTTGTAAGTGATAATGTACATGCATATCTGTTTATGTATGTATATATATATGGTTGAAGGTCTGACTGTCTCTCTGTTAAATAACAGACTAATAGATAAATATGTAGTTGTTTGAACATGTATGCCTATACATATGTACATAAACTTCTGTTCCAGTTACAGGTTTATAATCTAGTTTTAAAAATCTAATTTCTCTTTATACAGACGATATTAGGCTAAGACCTTAAAAAGGAAATTGATCATGACTAAGTAATTTCATTTCAAAAAGAATTTCGGGTAAAATATTAAGTAAATGGTGTGAAAATAAGAAATAACCGCAAAATTCTCTAAATCCAGAAAATTTGAATGGAATCATTTCTCGTTTGGATTTATAATCTGATTTGTATTGGAAATTTTATGAATTTTGATAACTATATCAAAAATTTTAAGCTTGTGGTTGGAGAGGAATTATGAGATGATCGGAATTGGAACTTCGTTCGAATTCAGGCGATTTCGAGGCTCGGTGAGGTCGGGGTTCATGCCGGAGGTAGTTCGTGGGTTGGGGGTGGTAGGAAAAATGGCCGGTGAGTTGAACGATCATCATGGCGGTGACGTGATGGGATTGTAGGGTTAAATGTCTTGGTTTGGTCGACGTTGGTTCTCGGGTTCGTTCGTCATCAAGAATGGATCGGAATCGATCGAACTAGGGGGAAACACCGCGTGGGTCATCGGTGTAGTTCTGGACGAGATGGCAGGGTCGTAGATGGACGGAGTCATCGGCGAGGGGTGATTGTGTCGATCGGGTTGGGTTCCAGATTGCGTTGAGTAGTTCGATTTTGTTTTACAGTCGAGTTCGTCAAACTGGATGGCTGAGAAGACTGAGGTGGGTGTCGGCGACTTGTCGAGTATCGAAGCTTTGGTCGGAGGTGGTCTGGTGATGTGTGCACGTGCACGATGTATCAGGTGGTGTTGAGTTTGGGAAGAAGCTGTTGCCTCGGGACGAGCTCGAGAAATTTTAGAGGGTGACTCGAAGACGAGAGAGAGTTGGGGGGAAACTCGGAGTTGGGCTCGTGAGTATATCGGGATGGACCCGAAGTAAATTTAACAGCTTTAAATTTTTAATAAAGCAAGTTTAAAAAACTAAAAATAAACCTAGTTTGAATCATTTCTTAAATATATTCCTTATATAATAAATGGTATTAAAAAGTGAAGTTAAGGAAGTTATAATTTGTTAAGTTTAGAACTTTTAGTTATTTTAAACTTAATTTAAAATTGTACTTAAGTGTTAATTAAAGGATAAAATGTTTTAAATTTATATGTTAATGATAATGAAGTAATTAATTAAGATAAATGGTTTATCTTAAAAAGATTAATTAAGGTCTTGGATAATTAATTAACTTAATGTAAGTAATTGGAATTACTTAATATAAGTAATTAGAGGACTAATTGTTGAGGCTAATTAATTTAATTAACTATTAGAGGATAATGAATGTGAATAATCTAAGATTAATTATTGAATGTGATTAATTTAAAGTAATTAATTATGGTATAATTAATTTATGAGAGAAATTAAGGGTTAACTAATGGTTAAAGGATAATTAAATCATGTAATTAATTAGAGAATTAATTACTTAATGTAATGATTAATTAATTAATTAATTAATTAAAGGATTAGTTAATTAATAAAAGTAATTAAAATTACTTAAGGTAAGTAATTAAATGATTTTTAATTAAATTGATTAATTAAAGGTTAATTAATTAATGTAAGTAATCAAGAGTTAATTAATTAGTAAGTTAAATTAAATTAATTATTAATTATGTGGAATTAATCTTGCTTATGGATGATTAAATTATATTGAATACCTTTGATTGTTATTGACTCTGGCATGTACTTTGTAATGTTCTGTGATATGAAATGTTTTTGGTTGAACCATGATAAATATGAGTTATTTATCTATAATGGGATTGTTGTGGGGATATGACATTCTGAAGTTAAATCGAGTTGTTGAAATTTAAAGCAACTTGTCTTAGGAAGATGATATTGAATTCGAAGAGACCGGGGTCGGGTATCAGAAATATACCCGAAACCACTTCGATTTGTAATCTATAATTTTTTATAGATTTGTTTTGTAAATCGAATAGGCTGGAATGAAATAAATCGAGTAATCTGGATCATTGGAACTAAGTAACGATATTTAGATATTATTTTGTGAAATAAATTGTTTGAATTTAATAAGTAAGAACTCGTAGAAGATACGAGTTACCCTGATTTTATATAAGATCTATGAATTGGAATTTCATGTTAGATAAGTTTACTCACGCTGGTTTCCAGCCTGACTCGGGTGTTACTTTGATGTAATGCTCGGGTCAGACCGAGTATTACAGATTTCAGGTAAGGACGTTTTGGAGCTCAGGAGGCGAGCTGGATGGCAGGAACGTATGGAGTATATTCCGCTGTGATATATAGTTGTCTGAGACATGTTAATTTTAACTGTCTAGTACATTTGTGAATGTTGTAACTCTGATGTATTAAAATGTAATTAACAAATACAGTTTTCCTTGTATAACTGATATTATTATTTGTTATTATATTTAATCCGCTGCGAATGTGAGATGGTGTGTTCTCTGTTCTTCTTTCTTCTTTCTGTTTCTTCCTTCTATCTCTTTCTTTTTCTTCTAACTATCTGGAATTTTCGGGTTCGAAAATTACGGGTCGTTACAGTTGGTATCAGAGCCAGGTTTGATTTAAGAATTTTTGGTTTTGGAAAATAGTTTAGCTGAAGTTTCTTTGTTACTTAGAAATGAAAATTAGAAAAGAGATGAGAAAAGAAGATGCAAGTTTTTATATAATGTATTTAGGATTTATTTTAGAATTAAAGAAAACAAAAATAAAATTTGACACTTGTTTCAAATGCCAACACTTGTCATTACCTATTATATAAAGGAGATTAATTAAAGAAGATCATTAGGAGATGATTAGTTAATTAATTTGTAATTAATTAATGATAGTAAGCAGGATTTCGATAATCCAAGTAATTAAAGGATAGTAATTAATTTAATTAAAGGTTAATTAAATTGATTAAGAATTAATCAATTCTGTTTTGAATGATTGATATTGGATGATTGATATTGGGTGATTGGTTGATATTGGATGATTTGGATATCTCTGATATATGTGATATGCTGCTTTGTGAAATAAATGTTGATATGAATTATCTATTGTGATAATGTTATTTATCTATCTGTTTATATCATTCAGAATATAAGTTTAAATGTTTAAACCTTTAAACAACTTGGCCTTAAAGATACGTTTTGGATTTCGATGAGACCGGGATCGGGTTTCCGTATACCGGTATTCCAGGTCTGGAGACCCGAATACCACATCGATCCAAATTAACGATAGGTCGTGAATCTCAAGTGAAGATGAAGATTCAGAGTGCAAGGGTTATTGTCGTTAACTCTGAGGGTGATTCCAAAACGAGTGTAACGAGATAATGCCTTCGGTTTCGTTCGAACCCGGAACGAACTTGTATGGATTGAATGCTTTCAGCACATCGTCAGGCGGACGATGAGCATTCTAAGTGATATGTTCTGATTAAAGGTAATCGTAACCTCAAGCCTCATCAACCGGGAATGGCTAAAACAGGGGAGGTGCAGCAAGGCTTCATGGGTAGCACCCACTGAGAGCAAGATAGATCCCTGTCTAGAGGTCCCTTTTCTTTTCGGCTTAGTGTGTGGTTGGTCGCGCCAACTACGGGATTGTCTTGTTCGGGATTATCCAGTAAGGGATGGTTCCGACTTTGTGTTGCAAGGGAGCGGGCGTACACCTCGGTACGGTGATCTAGGCCACGTACTGTGACGGGCGGTACCCCTGTAACAACCCGCATATTTATCGATTTTATATTTAAATATTTTATTTAAATATTTCATCGTTCGTCGGATTTTGGTCCGAAAAGCTACTTTTTGCAAACAGTCGAATTGGGACTCGAGACCACTTCCATTGAGTCCAAAATGCCGTTTGCGACCTTTTTGAGTATAAACTTTGATATGTTTGGAGCTAGTCAAAAATTTGACCATTTGCACTTTGGGTTTGGTTTTGGGTTCAGCCCCTTTTGCCAACTTAATCTCCAAACTGAACCATCCCTCCCCATTCATCCTCACTTCCTCCTCTTTTCAGTTTCAAAGCAAAAATGGTGGGAGAGATTGGAAATTAAAACTCCATGCCCTAGTTCCTCTTGCAAATTCTTGTTCTTGCTCCAAATTCAAAGAGAACCCATTGGTAAGCCTCCTCTTCATCTTCTCCAACTCATTCTCTTATCAATTTCAGTTTATTCCTAAACCTAACTTTGGGAATGTCCTTCTTTAAAGCTTCGATTCAAGCTTGTTGAGTTGGAATTGAAGAGTGATTGCCATTGCCATTGCTTTCAAGCTTCTTCTTCATTGATTTGGGTTCAAAGGTGAGATTTTTATCTCACATCTAAGTCAATAATTATCTTCGATTGTTAGGTATGAATTCCTAACACTTATCCTTGTGCAATTCCTGAGTCGTTGTGGCTCGACCGATCGTTATCGATGTCGTTTGGCCATTTTTTGGCCTAGGTTCAGGGAATGCCCTGAATAACAGTTTCAGCCGTCTGAACGTATGGTTCAGACGTCGGAATGGAATACTGGGAATTTTCTTCTCCCAGCATTCAGACGTCTGAATCAAAATTTCAGACGTCTGAATTGGTTCGTTTTGGACCAGAAAAGAAATAGGCTAAAGAGTGCCTATTTCAGACGTCTGAAATCTAGGATTCAGACGTCTGAATTCTGTTCTGGAAAATAGTTTATTTTCCAGATTCAGACGTCTGAATTCTTGATCTCAGACGTCTGAATCTGCTGTGTTTTGCCTAGTTGTTATTTTAGCTTGAATATCCAACTCTAATCAAATCGGGTTGATTCCCTTTTTGTTGTTATCATTTATTATCGGCCACTTTGTTAAGTCGCCCGCCTTTTTTAAACTTAGGTCGCTTGTCTTCACTAAGTCGTACCGTTTTGACGGGGCGCTGCCTCGCACCCCGCCGTGGGCGCTGCCCCCTGGACCCCCGCGACCTGACCGGGCAGGTCGAACCCCGTATAACTCTGCGTAGGCAATCTTATCCGAAAACCATTCAACCGAACTTCTTACTTTGATGGTTTTGGGAACTGATTTCTTTGGATTTTACTCACGTCTTCGAATGTGAACTTTTATAATTGATTGTTTCTACAATCACTTCTATGACTTGTCACTTTAAAAATATAAAGGTTTCAATACTAGTAGTAAATATCAAAACTCTTTCATCAAAAGGATTTCAACTCTATTTTCAATATCAAACTCGTTTATAAAACTGTTTTCCAATCTACTAGTATATACAAACCTTTACCTCATTCGTATGAGAAAATATAATTAAACGGCTTAGCAAAACAAGTGGTATGAAACGCTTGCGTTTACTTCGTCGGTTAATTTATGGACTTGTTCGATTGAACCCTTTTTGTGACAATTTTCTAGTGCAGATCTACAATTTGTTCGTAAATATTTGAGTTAAGCAAGTGGTTATGGGACATGAAGCTAAACTCTTATATTTACTAGCTTAATGTAATCGACACTTCCTTATGATCATGATGATCATTCTTGTGATTTAGACTAGCGATTGAGCGATGTCTCTTTGTCCATGTGAAGGACTGTACTTCATTTTATTGAGCTTCGGCTCATCAGGAGGAGCTTCGGCTCAAAGTCCGCAATGGGGGACTATACCCTGTCAGGAGGAGCTTCGGCTCATCAGGAGGAGCTTCGGCTCAAAGTCCGCAATGGGGGACTATACCCTGTCAGGAGGAGCTTCGGCTCATCAGGAGGAGCTTCGGCTCAAAGTCCGCAATGGGGGACTATACCCAGTCAGGAGGAGCTTCGGCTCATCAGGAGGAGCTTCGGCTCAAAGTCCGCAATGGGGGACTATACCCAGTCAGGAGGAGCTTCGGCTCAATCAGGAGGAGCTTCGGCTCAAAGTCCGCAATGGGGGACTATACCCTGTCAGGAGGAGCTTCGGCTCAAAGTCCGCAATGGGGGACTATACCCAGTCAGGAGGAGCTCCGGCTCATTTTTATAGGATTGGCCATCCTCTTTTATTGTGATTTCTGGATTTCTAATTATTGATTTCTGGAATTTTATGTTTCACCAGCTTTTACCGATGACATTGATGAGTATGTCATTTTATTGTGGCTTGGTGAATTAAATTAAGAATATGACATTCTTTTCTCTGTTTTGTGATTATTGAGATATTGTATGACTTTTGTGGGATTTCTAATGTATACTTATCATAGTATGACACCTTTTTGTTATCATACGTTCTATTATCATATCTCATATTCTATCTCATTTTATCTGATAATTATAGCTAGACTGATCCGTTTATTATTTTCTTCTTAAATAATACTCGGGTCAGACTGAGATTTTACAGGTGCTTCCTCATGACTTCCTATCTGGAGCCATCATCTGACTTTTGGCTAACTACTCTAGTTTAGTAGTTTTTGTTTGTATACATTTGAGATTAGACTCCTTGATGTATACATATTCTATTATCTTGCACTTGTATCTATTCATTTGTGTTATTGTGGATCTTATTTGTCCACTACTCTGATGTACACTTTCATGTGTTATATTCATATCTATTTCCGCCTTTGTGATATGAATTGTCTGTGACTGATTTATGTTACGTTTATTTCTATATTTGTTTCCGAAGATTATATATAGCCACCGTGTGATAGCTTTGTGTTTGTATTGGTATGTCGGATTTCCTCCTTAAACGATATGCATCCTATTCTATCTGACATATCGGTGCTCGCACAAAGAAGTTACATGGATGGTCGCTCCTCAACAGCCTTATTCTCCGTGCTAATTGACAGCACTACACCGTAGTGTTCTTGGTTAGCGTGGGTATAGAGGTGGGGCGTCACACCCCAGTAGCCCTGCCATTGTAGGGAAACCCATTCTTCCTACGTGCCCTTACGGTTTTGATTGTATAACCCACTTTGTGGCTAGTATGCTGGAATTTAATAATGTAACAATTTCAGCTATTTCATATTTATTTGAAAACCCTAGACCCTATTATAATACAATTGAATTTCCTATCAAATGTTTTGGTTATCGTAAGGTAAAAACTTTTCCGTGTTTACGTGCGGGAAGTCTTACGAGATACTTTTTCTTTCAAAGGTTTTTCAAAGTTAAACAACCTTAACCCGTTTACTCACACCAGACCCATGTCTGACCCAAGTGTTTATTTCTGTTTTATAAACTCTTGGGTACTCAAATTTTTACGAGTAGCCAAGGGATTCAGGTTTAGCTTTGACGAATATTCTGGAGGAGCAATGGAGCAGGAGGCTTCGGCGTTCGTAGATATAGTATTCCGCTGTGTTGATATCTGTGATAGTGTCTTGTCTTGTATTTGAGTTGTAATGTCTAGGCAGATGTTTATAACTGTCTAGTAAGTGATGTATATGCTGTGTAACTCTGTAAATTGTTGTATACTATGTAATAGTTTATGTTATTAATATAATTTATTCGTTCCGCTGTGAGATCGTTGTTGTTGTTTCTTTCTTTCTTCTTTTCTTTTCTATTTTCTATCCCTTTCTTTCTTCATAATGATGCGTCTTTCTGGGCATAGAAAGTCGGGTCGTTACAGTTTAATTACTTCTTATTTAATTATTTTCATAAAATAATTATCCTCTAATTATTTTATTAAATAACTTCCCTTTTACTTAATTACATTCAGTAATTATTCCTTAATTACTTCATCAAGTAATTATACTAAATTTATTTATAAATGATTATCTCTAATAAATCACAAATTAATTAACTTAACTTAATCATTTAATTTAATTAAATGATTCTTAACTTACTATATTAAAGATTCTTAATTAAGAACTATTATCCTAATTTAATCAATTATTTACCAATAACACTTGATAATTAAAATAATTTAATTATCTAAATTTCCTTTTCAAATTTAATTAACTTTAATTAAATCAACATTCTAAATACTTAAGACAAATCCTTATTTAAATTGATTACTAAATCTTAATCAATAAACCTTAATTAATTTAAAATATAAGATTTTAGAAATCAATTAATAATCAACACATTTCAGATTAAACCTTTAAATCTTTAAATTTTTCCAAAGTTATTAAATATAATTAAATACCAATTTATTTCAAAATCAACTTATTTTATTTTGAAACTTAATATTATAAAATATATAAACTTGTTTAACTTTTGTTTGAACCTGGCTTTGATACCAACTGTAACAACCCGACTTTTTCTCCACAGAAAGTCGCATCGTTAATTAAGAAAGAAAGGGATAGAAAAAGAAAAGATAGAAAAGAAGAAAGAACAACACATCAGATACTCACAGCGGAACGAATGAAATATAATATATCACATAAAATATTACATAGTATCATATTACATCAGAGTACACAACTTATACAACACATATTAGACAGTTATAAACATCTGTCTAATTCATACAACTCAAGTATCACAGATACAGACACAACATATACACAGCGGAATCACTATATATCTACTCGCTGAAGCCACCTGCTCCAAATCTCCTCCAGAATTCGTCAAAGCTAACCTGAATCCCTCGACTACTCAATACAATATTGAGTACCCAAGAGTTTAATAAAAGAGAAAATAAACACTTGGGTCAGACATGGGTCTGGTGTGAGTAAACGGTTTAAAATTGCTTAACTTTGAAAAACCTTTGAAAAAGAAAAGGTATCTCGTAAGACTTCCCGCACATAAACACGGAAAAGTTTTTATCTTACGATAACCAAAACATTTGATAGGAAATCCGATTATATTATAATAGGGTCTAGGGTTTTCAAATAAAATACAGAAATAGCTGGAATGCTTACATCTCACGTTCCAACATAGTTGGGAACAACTAAATCGTACGGCACTTATTGGATTTTGGATTCCATACAATGGCAGGGCTACTGGGGTACCGCCCGTCACAGTACGTGGCCTAGATCACCGTACCGAGGAGTACGCCCACTCCCCTGCAACACAAGGTCGGAACATCCCTTACTGGATAATTCCCGCATAAGAAACCCCGCGGTTGTAGCTAGCAACCGCCCACAAAGCCGAAATAAAAGGGACTCTAGACAGAGGAATCTTATACTACTTGGGTGCTACCCACTAACCTTGCTGCACCTCCCCTGTTTTAGCCATTCCCGGTTGATGAGGCTTGAGGCTACGATTACCTTTAAATCAGAACACATCACTTAGAATGCTCACCGTCCTCCTGACGATGTTCTGAAAGCATTCAATCCATACAAGTTCGTTCCGGGTTCGAACGAAACCGAAGGCATTATCTCGTTACACTCATTTTGGAATCACCCTCAGAGTTAACGACAATAACCCTTGCACTCTGAATCTTCATCTTTACTTGAGATTCACGACCTATCGTTAATTTGGATCGATGTGGTTTTCGGACTTCCAAATCTGGAAACCCGATCTCGGTCTCATCGAAATCCAAAACGTATCTTTTAAGGCCAAGTTGTTTAAAGGTTTTAAACAATTAAACTTATATTCAGGATGATATAAACAGATAGATAAATAACATTATCACAATAGATAATTCATATCAACATTCATCTCACAAAGCAGCATATCACATATTTCAGAGATATCCAAATCATCCAGTATCAACCAATCACCCAATATCAATCATCCAATATAAACTAATCATCCAAAATCAGTTAATCAATATTAACAAATCATCCTTAAACAGAATTGATTAACTCTTAAACAATTTAATTAACCTTTAATTAAATTAATTACTATCCTTTAATCACTTGGATCATCTTAATCCTGCTTCATTGATTTATTATATCAATTTTAATTAATCATCTCTTAATGATCTTCCTTAATTAATCTTCCTTTGATTAATTATCTTTAATTACATTCAAGTAATTATCTTTAACATATTCAGTAATTAACCTTTGATTACTATCATTAAATAATTAATTAATGATCCTTCATTTGCTTTCATAAATTAATTAATTATAATTATTTACATTAATCCTCAATTAATTATAATTAATTAATCATACTTAAATTAATTACTTTTATTAATCAAACTTAATTAATTTTATTAATTATATTAATTAATAATCCTCTAATTACTTCATTAATTAATTAACCTTTTAATTAATTAAATAATTAATCTTTAATTAACCACCTACATTAATTAATCATAATTAATCATAATTACTATTACTTAAGAAATTATCTTTTATTAATCACCTTCATTAATTATTCACTAATCATTTATTAATTAATCACATTCATTTATTATTCATTAATTAATCACATTAATTAATTAATTAAACTCTAATTAATTATCAAAGTAATTAATCCTTAATTACTTCCCTTAATTACTTCATAAAGTAATTATTCTCTTAAATTAATTACATTAAGTAATTACACCTTAGTTACTTACTTTAATTAATTAACTCTTTAATTAATTATATTAATTAATTACTCTTTAATGACTTATTATTGATTAATTAATCTTAATTAATCAACCCTTAATTAATTAATTACTTCCTTAATTAATTACTCTCTTTTAATTAATTACCTTAACAAATAATTAATCACATTATTAATTAACCTTAATCCTTTAATTAATTAATTACTCTTTAATTAATTAACTTCAAATCAATTATATTAATTAATCTTTTAATTAATAACATTAAGTGATTATCCCTTAATCAATTTCATTTTATTACTTACATAAGTAATTCTTCTTAATTTAATTACATTTAGTAATTATTCGTTAATTACTCTATCAACTAATTATACTTAATTGATCTATAATTAAGTGATTATTTAAATTAACCAAATATTTAACAATCATTTAAATTAATTAAATAATTAGTTAACTCCTTATTTAAAAATACTTAAATAAATTAAGAAAACCATTTATCTTAATTAAACTTTACTTATTAACAAATCATTTATATTATTTAACTATTCTTAAGTTTATAACAATAATTAATTAACCTTATTTATTTCACAAATTAATTATTTAAATTTAAACAAAATCTTAAAGACAAATTCTTTATTATAATTGATTTCTTAATTAAACCATATTTAAAAATAAAACATTTAAAAATCAATTTAAAAGAAATTTAAACATCTTAATTTTAACCTCTAATTATTTATTTATTTAAACTATAATTTAATAAATCTTTAATTATTCTCTTTAAACTTATTTCCTTAAATATATCTTAAAACTCGGTTAAACACTTTCCTTTTGAAAACTAATTTATTTCTATAGCTTTAAAACTTGTCTTCACTTTGCTTTTAAATTTTAACTTGATTTAAAATCTTGTTCAAGCTTTTAAACTTAAACTTGGTGGCTTATTAAAATAACGCGAGCCAACTCTTGTTTTACCCGAGTCAAACCCGTTTCTTTCCCGAGTCTTTCCTCACGCATGACTGCTTCGAGTCGTAACGCAACCCACACGAGACTTCCCCGATACATCTTCATCTTCCCCAAACTCTCAAACTCCAGTACACCCAAACGTGTACACGTGCACGTGCACGACCAATTGATCGACCTCCGATCATCCTTCCGACCTTCGACAAGTCGTCGATAGCCTCTTCCAGCCACCAGAGTACCCAGAATCCCAGGATGTTGACAATCTCGTGATCGAGCTCCTTAACCCATATCGACACTAAAACTTGATCACCAAATTCCCTTCGCCTTGCCGCCTCAGGCCACTAGAGACCACGCAGTTTTGGTCGAAGTTGCTCCGACAACCCACGAACACCTTCCCCCTAGACCGATCGCCTGAATCGCCCTGACGACGCTGCAGTCCCTTCGAGAACCAATTCGATCGAAAAGCAAGATCGAACCCCAAATCGCCACCGCCTGACCACCGTGGCCATTGGAAAAATTCACAGCCATTTTTCCTTCCATCGGCAAACCACCAACCATCTTCGACTACGACCTCAACCCCATTCACCGTGCCGATCAACGGCAATCGACAAAAATGTCGAAACTGATCAACTCCACAAAGCTCGACGAATACTATTCTAAAAATCATGATATTCACATTAAAATTCTTCATTTGTAAATACAAATCAGATTATAGAACCAAAACATGAGTTTAAATCATTTGATTTTCTGACTAATATCGGTTATCACTGTGATGCCTTATTTTAGAATTAATTGCTTAATATAATTACTTGAAATTATTTTTAAAAATGAATTCTGGGTAATTCTAACACATTTCATTCAGAGATCATATCCTATAAAGGATTGGAAGAAGAGGAATTAAATTTCGAAATTGTTTAAAGTCTTGTATGTTTTTAACAGAGGTATCTATATGTACATGTATTCAAACAGAGAAGTATATATACATGCATGCATGTTTAAATATCTACATATTCATCTATATACAAACATATTTTCATCATGCAAACAATTTTCACAAGATCATTTCAAATATTTATCACAAACATCAGATTTAAACAGATTCAAGTCTTTAATAGGGTAGTTTGCTCATCTTAAAAAAATAACAGAGAACAGGTATACAATAATATTCATGCATTCTCATCAGCTTCACAAAAACATTTTAATCTATGTACAGCAATCATTTATCACTAATATAAAATGTAGCATCATATTTTTAAACTGTTTTTAAAATAAAATTTACTCACCTTATTAAATGCTGAGAACAGAGCAGAGCATTGTTCCAGTCTTTAGATTTTTGAATTCTGGCAAAAAAACTTTTAAATTTCTTGTTGTAGAAATTGAATCCTTGCATGCTTGATTTACTGCTGAATTCTGATCTATCTTTACTTGACTAGGCTTAGGTGAAATGAAGCTTGAAAGAAATTGTTGTTTGAGATTGTAGTTTGATTTTCAGTTTTTATGTTTAGAAGAAGAAGAGAGAAAGATTTGAGAAAGTAAAAATGTTTTGATCTGAAAAGAAATTCCAGGCTTCTCCTTAATACAACATTATTATATATACTTAAATTTCTTTTAACAAGGTGTTGCCATTTGTTTTATTGCATGCATATACAAATGTTAAGGCATATTTCATTATCTTACAAGTGTTTAATCAATGGAAAATTATGTTTAAACCTTATTTTAAAAATATTTACGATTTTCTTTAAATTATGTAATTTGCATTTATATTTATATTTATGTAATTGTGAAATTTAGTAATTTATGTATATATTACTTATGTTTACAACTATTCTGGTTTAAAAGATGTTAAAAAGAAAGGTTTAATTAAATCTATATATATTTATAACCACTTAAATTTAAACATTTCAAAGAATACAAAATAAAACTTTATTTAAACTATCATAATTAAAATAAACAATTATCTTATATTTTGAAAATAATGGAATTAATCTAAATTATCTTTTGAAAAATATTAATTTTAAAACAAAGCTTTAAATCACAATTCATACATATATATTACAAATTTGAAAATTCATCTTTAAAACAAAACAAAAGATATTTCCATTCACAATATATCAAATATATATATTATAAATAGAATAAGATTTTATTAGCTTTAACAAACAAATCTTATTAATATTGCCAAATTAAGTATTTATTATTTACCTTTAAAAGATTAAATTAACCAATTTAAATTTAAATTACATAGGATAATTATCAATCCAATTAAATTATCAATACAGATTATTAAATTTATATTACCCAAAAACCCGGGATATCACATTCCTCCCCCCTTAAAATAATTTCGTCCCCGAAATTAAAAACAAAGATAATTTAATAATCCAGCAAAGATTTCAATCTCTAACAGCAAAGCATACCTATCATCCAATTACTAACAACCAAAGTAACCAATCAAACAATTAAACCTAACTAATTATCCTGATACAAATCAGAATAAATCTTACTAACACTATCTAGAGTTTCCCCGGATATAAATCACCGGGAGACTCGCTCTTACAAAAGCTCAACAAACTACACCACTATGATCCAGAGCTCCTCTCTTCTCAAGATTCACTAATCTGAACAAAATATCAGATCACACTCAAGTCTAGCTCAACTTCCAATCCATCTGAACTGCAGATTCCACACTAGCAATGCATTATACACGTACTCCCTCAGAGATACGTGAAATAGAATGAATTCCAGCTATCCAAACTGGCCATTCAATCCTGTAGACAAAACCCGAGCATTTTATTAATAAAAGTTAAAATTCGAACTTTGTAATTTATAAATTCAGATTTATAAATTGAAAACATAAATGATTCCTTCCCCCTTAAAATAATTTCGTCCCCGAAATTTAAACAAAGGTAATTTAATAATCTTATTAAAGATTTTAATTTAAAACACAAGCATATACTATCATCCATATGCTAGCAACCATAGCAACCAAATCATCCAATCAAACAATTCTAACTATCTAGACTAAATTCTAGATAAAATTCCTCGAGTTTCCCCAAGTATATATATATATATATATACCGGGATACTCGCTCTACAAACAATCTAAACTATTAAGCTATAGATCTCCTACTCATCTAGATCTACAGAACTAAACAGAATATCAGACTACAGACGAGTCTGACTCAACTACCAAACTTCCCAAAACTGCAGATTCTAAAACCAGAGATAGATGAAATACGTATTCCCTCAGAGATACGTAAAACTCAATGAATTCCAGTTATCCAAACTGACAATTCAATTCAGAAGACCAAATACTTATCCAAATCAGAACAGAGACGAGATCCAAACATACTCTACTTCACAATTATCCGTAGATTCCAAACTTACTCCTCCTATCCAGAGATACACTCCAAACTGCTTTCGCTGCTCAATTCTGATCTGAGGTAGAACACAAGCACAGACTGGACAACTCATTCCAGAAATAAGGTTCACTGATCCATAAATAAAACTCAGATACTCCAGCAAAACTTGAGCTGCTTCACCAAATCCATCTCTAGGAAACATCCTTCCACTAGACTGAACCACCGGTATCACTCCTGGAATCCAGTCGATAAGAAAACTCAACCTTCAGATGCGGACAAACTTCTGACTTCTCTGAAGACATCCAGAAAAACTCTGACAACCCAAGAGAACACTCAAATAATCGCAAGTCACTTTTGCGATCAACCCAACCTATTTCCAAAGAAAAACTTTTCCTCTTTACACAATCCGAACAGCTCATACTTAACTATCCAATCCATCGAAGAAATGGATTTACTCTTACTACTTCTGAACTTCACCTTCAGAAAAACTGCTCATCCAGAAAACTTCCTGCCATCACAGAACACTCCAAGCTGTACTGCTACCACAGATGCCAAAGATTCCTAACCAAAGCTCTTCGAGAAACTCGAACTCCAAACTAAACAGAAACACCATGCTGAACTCAGCCACAACACTGAAACAGACACACTTCCTTAAACTCGTTCCAAAGAAAACATCTTCGGGAACATCCATCGTCACTGCATCTCATCACACAACTACTATTACCTGAGGTATCAAGATACCATCACTTGCTTCTGTTCAACCGATAGATCCAACTTTACTCATTCAAACTTCAGAGATAAACTCCGAACCATTTCAGTTTCCTTCGGAGATCGATGAAATCCTTTACCACATCAAAGCTTACTCGAGACGGTATTAGGTCTACAGTCTCGACAGATACACTTCCAACCTCAATACTCAGACTCCAACCATTGGTAGTCGTGTTACACACACCACTACCCTATCTACCTTTATATCCTATATTGGAAAACCCGAACAGGTAACCCAATAAATAGGTAGAAATACATAAATATATATATTTAAAATGATATATATTTTTTTTTATATAGAAATTATTTCTGGGTAAAATTATTTCATCTACCTCTTTAAAACAATATTGTGTCCGTTGACCTGGTTCAAGTGTTTAGAGATCCCTATCAATAACGTTAGCTACTCGTATTGACCAGAATCCATATACCACTTAACCGATCAATTAACACAATATAAAACCATTTTTATATAACTAACAAATACGCGCTCTCGTATATATATATACTCAGACTCAAATAGGTTGCTACAGATCCTATCTCTAATGAACAATCCTTCTGAACCTAGGTATTCACTCAACCTAGTGCTCTGATATTCACTTAACCAATAGCTTAGGTATTCGCTCAACCTATGCTCTGATACCACGTGTGACGACCACAACTTTCTCTTCATAGAAAGTCGCATCGTTAATAAGAAAGAAAGGGGTGAGAAATAGAAAGGAAGAGAAAAAGAAAGAAAACAACACAAATACTCACAGCGGAAACGGAACAAAATATAATATATCATATAACTATTACATAGTATCATATACATCTATCAGAGTTACACAGATTACACATCATATACTAGACAGTTATAAACATCTGTCTAGTTATTACAACTCAATACAAAACAAAGATCTATACAAGATCAACACAGCGGAAACTACTATCTATATCTACAACGCTGAAGCCTCCTGCTCCATTGCTCCTCCACAATTCGTCAAGGCTAAACCTGAATCCCTTGGCTACTCGTAAAAATTTGAGTACCCAAGAGTTTATAAAACAGAAATAAACAACTTGGGTCAGACATGGGTCTGGTGTGAGTAACAGGTTAAACTTGCTTAACTTCAAAACCTTTTGAAAGAAAAGGTATCACGTAAGACTTCCCACAAATAAACATGGGTAAGTTTTTACCTTACGCTAACCAAAACATTTGATAGGAAATTCGATTGTATTATAATAGGGTCTAGGGTTTTCAAATAAATATGAAATAGCTGAAATTGTTACATTATTAAATTCCAGCATACTAGCCAACAAAGTGGGTTATACAATCAAGTCCGTTATCACTTATTGGAAATTGGATTCCATACAATGGCAGGGCTACCGGGGTACCGCCCGTCACAGTACGTGGCCTAGATCACCGTACCGAGGATCACTCCCAATCCCCTGCAACACAAGGCCGGAACATCCCTTATTGGATAATTCCCGCACAAGATACCTCACGGTTGGGATCAGCAACCGCACCACTAAGTCGAAAATATAAAGGGACATCTAGACAGAGGTAACCTTGTCCTACTTGGGTGCTACCCACTAACCTTGCTGCACCTCCCCTGTTTTAGCCATTCCCGGTTTGTGAGGCTTGAGGTCACGATTACCTTTAAATAGAACACATCTATCTTAGAATGCTCATCGTCCACCTGACGATGTGCTGAAAGCATTCAATCCATATAAGTTCGTTCCGGGTTCGAACGAAACCGAAGGCATTATCTCGTTACACTCGTTTTGGAATCACCCTCAGAGTTAACGACAATAACCCTTGCACTCTGAATCTTCATCTTCACTTGATTCACGACCTATCGTTAATTTGGATCGATGTGGTATTCGGGTCTCCAGACCTGGAAATCCGGTATACGGAAACCCGATCCCGGTCTCATCGAAATCCAAAACGTATCTTTTAAGGCCAAGTTGTTTTAAAGGTTAAAACAATTTAATTCATTATCTTTATACACAAAGAAAGATAATTCACAACAGATAATCAACATTATCAGATAATCCATACAATTCAACTAACATCCATATCACACAGCATATATCTCATCAGAGATATCAATCAAAGTCAAGTATCCAATACTAACACCCATTCATAAGTAATGATTTATATCATCTTAATTTAAATCGAATTTCTAATTAATTTAAAATAAATTAATTACTTCATCATTATAAATCTTACTTATATAATCATTAATTAATTACAAATAAATTAATTAATCATTCTTTAATTATTCACTTTAATTAATCACCTTGATTAATCATTCTTAAATTACATTTAAGTAATTATCTTTAATTAATTTCTCAAATTAATTATTCTTAACCAAATACAGTAATTAACCTTTAATTACTTCATTAATTAATTAATTATAATCAATTACTTTAATCCTTAATTAATTACAATTAATTAGTTATTCCATAATCTCTTTTAATTAATCTTAATTAATCAACCCTTAATTACATCATTAATTTATTATAAACTAATGATCCCTAATTACATCTTTAATTATTTATTTTATTTAAATTAATTACATTAAGTAATTAACCTTAATTAATTCCACAATTATTAATCACCTTTGATTAATCTTAACCAGTAATTAACTTCCCTTAATTACTTCCATTAATTAATTACTTTTTAATTGATTACCTTAACAAATAATTAATTATCTTATTAATTAACCTTAATACTTTAATTAACTTTATTAAATAAATTATTTAATTAATAACACTAGGTGATTAACCCTTAATCACTTCCATTTAATTACCTTCATAAAATAATTATCCTCTAATTACTTTATTAAATAATTTCCCTTTATTTAATTACATCCAGCAATTATTCCTTAATTACTTCATCAAGTAATTACACTAAATTTATTTATAAGTGATTATCTCTAATTAATCACTAATTAATTACTTAGTTAATTATTTAACTAATTATTTAAATTTAATTAAATAATTTCTTAACTATTTATACTTAAAAGATCTTAATTAAGAAAAATCATTATCTTAATTTAATTATTATCTACTCTTAAATCATTTACAACAATTGAATTACCCTTATTAATTTCACATATTAAATATCTTTAATTAAATCAAAATCTCTTAATTACTTTAAGGATAACTCCTTATTTTAATTGATTACCAAATCTTAATCATTAAACTTTATTTAAATTAAACACTTTAGAAATCAATTAAAATTAAAACAATTTAAACATTCAAATTTGACTTTTAAATCTTTGAAACTTTCTAAGTTATTAAATAAATTTAAAGACAAATAAGTTTTAAATATGTTTTAAATAGAAAAGTTTTTAAAGAATAGGAAAGTGGATTTTTAAAATCTGTAACGACCACGACTTTCTCTCCATAGAAAGTCGTATCGCTAATAAGAAAGAAAGGGATAGAGAATAGAAAAGAGAAGAAGAGAAAAGAAACAAACACAAATACTCACAGCGGAAACGAACAAAATATATTATATCACATAAATATTACATAGTATCATATACAACACTTATCAGAGTTACACATTATATACTAGACAGTTATAATCATCTGTCTAGTTATTATATCTCAATACAAAACAAAGATCTAAACAAGATCAACACAGCGGAAACTACTATCTATATCTACAACGCTGAAGCCTCCTGCTCCATTGCTCCTCCAGATTACTCGTCAAAGCTAAACCTGAATCCCTTGGCTACTCGTAAAAATTTGAGTACCCAAGAGTTTATAAAACAGAAATAAACAACTTGGGTCAGACATGGGTCTGGTGTGAGTAACAGGTTAAACTTGTTTAACTTCAAAACCTTTTGAAAGAAAAGGTATCACGTAAGACTTCCCACAAATAAACATGGGTAAGTTTTTACCTTATGCTAACCAAAACATTTGATAGGAAATTCGATTGTATTGTAATAGGGTCTAGGGTTTTCAAGTAAAATACAGAAATAGCTGAAATGCTTACATCTCACATTCCAACATAGTTGGGCACAACTAATACGTACGGCACTTATTGGAGTTTGGATTCCATACAATGGCAGGGCTACCGGGGTACCTCCCGTCACAGTACGTGGCCTAGATCACCGTACCGAGGATCACTCCCAATCCCCTGCAACACAAGGCCGGAACATCCCTTACTGGATAATTCCCGCACAAGATACCTCACGGTTGGGATCAGCAACCGCACACACTAAGCCGAAATAAGAAGGGACTTCTAGACAGAGGTAATCTTGTCCTACTTGGGTGCTACCCACTAACCTTGCTGCACCTCCCCTGTTTTAGCCATTCCCGGTTTGTGAGGCTTGAGGTCACGATTACCTTAGAAAAGAACACATCACTTAGAATGCTCATCGTCCACCTGACGATGTGCTGAAAGCATTCAATCCATACAAGTTCGTTCCGGGTTCGAACGAAACCGAAGGCATTATCTCGTTACACTCGTTTTGGAATCACCCTCAGAGTTAACGACAATAACCCTTGCACTCTGAATCTTCATCTTCACTTGATTCACGACCTATCGTTAATTTGGATCGATGTGGTATTCGGGTCTCCAGACCTGGAAATCCGGTATACGGAAACCCGATCCCGGTCTCATCGAAATCCAAAGCGTATCTTTTAAGGCCAAGTTGTATTAAGGGTAAAACAATTCAATTCATTATCTTTATACACATAGAAGGATAATTCACAATAGATAATCAACATTATCAGATAATCCATATTATCATCACAATTCAACTAAACATCCATATCACACAGCATATATCTCATCAGAGATATCAATCAATGCAAAGCATTCAATATTATCATCCATTCTTAAGTAATGATTTATACCATTTCTAATTAATTTAAAATGAATTAAATTAATTACTTCATTCTATAAATCCTGCTTACTTAACCATTAATTAATTACAATCAATTAATTATCCTCTAATTACCCTTTAGGTAATTTATCCTTTAATTAATTACTCAAATTAATTATCCTTAACCATTATAGTAATTAACCTTTAATTACTTCATTAATTAATTAACTAAAATTAATTAACTTAATCAACTATAATTAATTACATTAATCCTTAATTAATTACATTGATTAATTACTTCATTTATTAATTATTACTTAATTAACCAATCTTAATTACATCATTAATTATATTAATTAATGATCCTTAATTACAACTTAATTATTAATTTCTTAATTAAATTAATTACATTAAGTAATTAACCTTTAATTAAACAACATTTATTAATCACTTTTGATTAATCTTCAATCAGTAATTAACTACCCTTAATTACTTTCATTAACTAAATTAATTACTTCTTAATTAATTCTTTAATTAATCCCTTGATTAATTATGCAAAATAATTAACTCAAATTACTTCTATTAATAAAATCATTTATTCAACTAATTACTTCCAGTAATTATCTTATTATTTACCTCCGTAAATAAATCTTACCTTAATAATTACATTAAGTAATTATTATCAAATCATCTCTTGATTATTCTAAATTAATTAATTAATTTAACTAAATCAAATTAACTTCAATTAATTACAATAAGTAATTAATTCTTAATTACTTCCAATAAGTAATACATTTAACCAAATTCTATAATTGATTATCTTTAAATTAATTAAACTAATTAATTATCAAAATTAATCCTATTAATTAATTATTTAATAATCTATAGTTAATGACTTCATTGACTATTATTTAATTACTTATCTTAAGTAATTAACTTATATTAATTATTATTAATTCCAAATTAATAAACTAAATAACCAATTTATTAATTTCTAATTACTTAATTAATTAAGTATTAACCATAACTTAATTAATATTTAATTACTTTATTAATTAATTCTTAATCATTAATTAAAAATCAAATCCTATTTAATAAATGAATCTTATTTATAATTTAATTATTCTAAAAATAATTAATCTTAAACCTTTAAGATTAAACCTTTAATTACTTTTAAGTAATTATTTATTTCATTAATTTATTAGATAAATTAATTATGCATTTAATTACTTGTAACGACCCGGAATTTTCGAACCCGAAAATTCCAGATAGTTAGAAGAAAAAGAAAGAGATAGAAGAAAGAAACAGAAAGAAGAAAGGAGAACAGAGAACACAACATCTCACATTCGCAGCGGATTAAATATAATAACAAATAATAATATCAGTTATACAAAGAAAAACTGTATTTGTTAATTACATTTTAATACATCAGAGTTACAACATTCACAAATGTACTAGACAGTTAAAATTAACATGTTTCAGACAACTATAATATCACAGCGGAATATACTCCATACGTTCCTGCCATCCAGCTCGCCTCCTGAGCTCCAGAACGTCCTTACCTGAAAATCTGTAATACTCGGTCTGACCCGAGCATTACATCAAAGTAACACCCGAGTCATTCCCATTTCAACCCACTACTTCCCTGCTTCGAGTCAAACTCGACTTTCCCCCGATATAAAACCCGAGACCTGCTTTCTTCCCCAAATCCAATATCTCGCTCCAGACAACCAAAGATACTATTCCGATCGACAGCAAACTAATTCAACGACCTCAACAATGACGATCGACACACACACGTACTCGAGATCAAGCCCCAACGACACTCGCATCACCCAGCATCGAATCAAACTAGCTCGACTGGAATTAACATGCACTGACACACATGCACGTGCACGCTCGAACGAATCGACTCCGACCACCATCACCGTTGCCTTCAGGTCATCGATGACCCATACGAATGCTATGACCACCCACGACGATGCAGCAACCACCAAAACCCAGTCGACCAAAACTGTCGATCGAAACCTAGTTCGATGTCGTCGAGTTGCCTTGACCACTTATAAAACCAATCACCATTTTTACCTTGAACCCTGACTCATGAGCCACCTCCCGGCATAATCACGAGACCCACTCCTATCAGAGTTTATCTCCACATGTAACGACCACGACTTTCTCTCCACAGAAAGTCGTATCGCTGATAAGAAAGAAAGGGGTGAGAAATAGAAAAGCAGAGAAAGAGAAAGAAAACAACACAAATACTCACAGCGGAAACGGAACAAAATATAATATATCATATAACTATTACATAGTATCATATACATCTATCAGAGTTACACAGATTACACATCATATACTAGACAGTTATAAACATCTGTCTAGTTATTACATCTCAATACAAAACAAAGATCTAAACAAGATCAACACAGCGGAAACTACTATCTATATCTATAACGCTGAAGCCTCCTATCCAAAGCTCTTCGAGAAACTCGAACTCCAAACCAAAGCAGAAACACCATGCTGAACTCAGCCACAACACCGAAACATTCACACTTCCTTAATCTTGTTCCAAAGAAAACATCTTCGGGAACATCCATCGTCACTGTATCTCATCATACAGTTACTATTATCTGAGGTATCAAGGTACCATCACTCGCTTCTGCCTCATCGACAGATCCAACTCTACTCATCCAAACTTCAGAGATAAACTCCGAACCATAACAGTTTCCTTCGGAGATCGATGAAATCCTTCACCACAGCAAAGCTTACTCGAGACAGTATTAGGTCTACAGTCTCGACAGATACACTTCCAACCTCAACATTTAAATTCCAACCATTGGTAGTCGTGTTTCACACACCACCACCCTATCTACCTTTATATCCTATATTGGAAAACCCGAACAGGTAACCCAACAAATAGGTAGAAATATATATATATATTTAAAATGGTACTTTTTATATAGAAATTATTTCTGGGTAAAATTATTTCATTTACCTCTTTAAAACAATATTGTGTCCGTTGGCCTGGTTCAAGTGTTTAGAGATCCCTATCAATAACGTTAGCTACTCGTATTGACCAGAATCCATATACCACTCAACCGATCAATTAACACAAATATAAAATCATTTTATATAACTAACAAATACGCACTCTCGTATATATATACACTCGGACTCAAACAGGTTGCTACAGATCCTGTCTCCAATGAACAACCCTTCCGAACCTAGGTATTCACTCAACCTAGTGTTCTGATATTCACTTAACCAAAAGCTTAGGCATTCGCTCAACCTGTGCTCTGATACCACTGTTATTTTTCATTTTCCAGAGAGTTTCAAACTCAATTTATATAATTTAAAATTTTAAAACTTAATTATGCTCAAACAAACAACATTTGTTTGAATACTTTAGCCTAACAAAGATACTTGAAGATAATTTTTAGTTTCGGATTATAAATTAGAGTATTAATTAATGGTTAGGAATTAATTAATAAGTAATTAAATATTAATTAAGTGTTAATTAATGAAAGAAATTAAAATTACTTAAGGTAAGTAATTAAATGATATTTAATTAAATTGATTAATTAAAGGTTAATTAATTAATGTAAGTAATTAAGAGTTAATTAATTAGTAAGTTAAATTAAATTAATTATTAATTATGTGAAATTAATCTTGCTTATGGATGATTAAATTATATTGAATACCTTTGATTGTTATTGACTCTGGTATGTACTTTGTAATGTAGCTAATGTTCTGTGATATGAAATATTTTGTTTGAACTATGATAAATATGAGTTATTTATCTATAATGGAATTATCGTGGGAATATGACATTCTGAAGTTAAATTGAATTGTTTTAAACTTAAACAACTTAGCTTAAAAAGATAGTATTGAATTCAGAATTAAATGGTTGCAAAGCCTACCAGTCGCCACTGGCTCGTCCCGTTACAGTGGTACCGAATTTCGCTGCCAAATAATGAAACTTCTCCCACATAGGTCGCAGTCTACCGATATAAAATCAAACGTAGACAGTTGGCTCTCAGCGGCACACACGACTTTCGCTATGTTACCATAGTGTCACAGTCTACCGATATAAAATCAAACGTAGACAGTTGGCTCTCAGCGGCACACATGACTTTCGCTATGGTCTGCAGTAGATCGCAGTGACATCGAGTTACAAAAGTGTTTTTATAAAAAAAAAACTATTCCCGGTAATATTATATAGATTTTTAAAAGTGTTTTAAAATTTCTTAATAAAAAGAGTTTATAGTAAAAAGGTGATTTAAGGATAATTTTTTAATGAAAGTAATTAAAGATTAATTTGAATGATTAAAATGATTAAAGAATAATTAATTAAATGTTTTAATTAATGTTAATTAAGCAGGATTTATAAAAGTAATTAATTTACTTCGTGTTAATTAAATTAATTAGAAATGGACTAATTAAATCTTGCTTATGGATGATTGAATTGTATTGAAGGATTGGATTAATATCTAGTCTGATAATTTACCGTGATATGATAGATTGGTTTGAATTGTGATAATGTGGGTTATTTATCGATGATAAATTGTTGTGTGAATGTGACACCCTGTATTTAAAATTAAAATGAATCCACTTAAACAACTTAGGTTAAGATGATATTGTATTCGAAGAGACCGGGGTCGGATATCAGTAATATTCGAAACCACTTCGATTAGTGATCTGCTATAATTCTTTGAAAATTTGATTATAGAATCAAATAGGTTGGAATGGAATAAATTAAGTAATATAACTATTTTAACTAAGTAACGGTACTTAGATATTGTTGTGTGAAAATAAGTGTTGATTATATAAGTTGTTTACTTGTAGTAAAGTACGAGTTACCCCGGGTTTAAATAAGTTCTATGAATTGAAATTTCATGTTAGATGAGTTTACTCACGCTGGTTTCCAGCCTGACCCGGGTGTTACTTTGATGTAATGCTCGGGTCAGACCGAGTATTACAGATTTCCAGGTAAGGACGTTCTGGAGCTCAGGAGGCGAGCTGGATGGCAGGAACGTATGGAGTATATTCCGCTGTGATATATTATAGTTGTCTGAGACATGTTAATTCTAACTGTCTAGTACATTTGTGAATGTTGTAACTCTGATGTATTAAAATGTAATTAACAAATACAGTTTTCCTTGTATAACTGATATTATTATTTGTTATTATATTTAATCCGCTGCGAATGTGAGATGATGTGTTCTCTGTTCTTCTTTCTTCTTTCTGTTTCTTCCTTCTATCTCTTTCTTTTTCTTCTAACTATCTCGAATTTTCGGGTTCGAAAATCCCGGGTCGTTACAGTTGCTCGGGTCAGACCGAGTATTACAGATTTCAGGTAAGGACGTTTTGGAGCTCAGGAGGCGAGCTGGATGGCAGGAACGTATGGAGTATATTCCGCTGTGATATATTATAGTTGTCTGAGACATGTTAATTCTAACTGTCTAGTACATTTTTGAATGTTGTAACTCTGATGTATTAAAATGTAATTAACAAATACAGTTTTCCTTGTATAACTGATATTATTATTTGTTATTATATTTAATCCGCTGCGAATGTGAGATGGTGTGTTCTCTGTTCTTCTTTCTTCTTTCTGTTTCTTCCTTCTATCTCTTTCTTTTTCTTCTAACTATCTGGAATTTTCGGGTTCGAAAATTCCGGGTCGTTACAGTTTAATTAAATTAATTAGAGATGGTATGGTTGATTTATCTTACTATAAATGATTAAATGATATTGTATGCCTTGGATTAGTTGATATCTCTGGTATGTGATGTGGAATGCTATGAGATATAATATGTTTTGGGTTAAAACAGGACATCCTGTATTTAAAAGTTTGAGTTGTATTTCACTTGAGTAACTTGAGTTAAGATGACATTGAATTCGAAGAGACCGGAGTCGGGTATTAGTAAATACCCGAAACCACTTCGATTTGAAATCTTCTATAATTCTTTATAGATTGATATGTGAAATCAATAGACGGGTTTTGGATAATATGGACCATTTAAACTAAGTTGGATACTTAGATATTGTTTTGTGAAAATAAGTGTTGATATATAAGTGTTTACTTATAGTAAAGTACGAGTTACCCGGGTTTAAATATGTTCTATGGATTGAAATTTCATATTAGATGAGTTTACTCACGCTGGTTTCCAGCCTGACCCGGGTGTTACTTTGATGTAATACTCGGTCTGACCCGAGTATTACATCAAAGTAACACCCGGGTCAGGCTGGAAACCAGCGTGAGTAAACTCATCTAATATGAAATTTCAATCCATAGAACATATTTAAACCCGGGTAACTCGTACTTTACTATAAGTAAACACTTATATATCAACACTTATTTTCACAAAACAATATCTAAGTATCCAACTTAGTTTAAATGGTCCATATTATCCAAAACCCGTCTATTGATTTCACATATCAATCTATAAAGAATTATAGAAGATTTCAAATTGAAGTGGTTTCGGGTATTTACTAATACCCGACTCCGGTCTCTTCGAATTCAATGTCATCTTAACTCAAGTTACTCAAGTGAAATACAACTCAAACTTTTAAATACAGGATGTCCTGTTTTAACCCAAAACATATTATATCTCATAGCATTCCACATCACATACCAGAGATATCAACTAATCCAAGGCATACAATATCATTTAATCATTTATAGCAAGATAAATCAACCATACCATCTCTAATTAATTTAATTAATTAAATTAATTACTTCAATCACTTTTAATCATACTTACTTAATATTAATTTCAAACCATTAATTAATCATCCTTACTTTTCGTCTTTAATTACATTAAATAATTAACCTTTAATTAATTTCACAAATTAATTAACCTTCACTTATTCACAATAATTACAATGATCCTTAATTAATTACTCAAATTAATTTCTATAATTACTTACATTGATTAATTTTCTTTTAATCATACTCATTTATTAACTATCCTTTATTAATTCCCTTAATTAATTAATCTTTAATTAATTAACCCATTAAATTAACTACACTAAGTAATAGAACTTAAATTAATTCTCTTAAGTAATTTACCTTTCAATAAATTACTTCATCAAGTAAATATTCCATTTTACTCAAAAAGTAAATATTCCATAACCACTTAATTTAATTAATTAATCCTTAATCACTTTCATTAGTTAATTATCTTTAACTAATTATATTCATTTTATTTACCTTTAATTAATTACATTAAATTATTAAACTATCCACTAATTAATTATATTAGTAATTTACTCTTAATCACTAATATCAAGAAATTAATTTTAGTTAAAACATCCCTTATTAAAGTTTCAAATATACTTATGTTTTGAAAAACTGTTTGATAAGGGCCTTGAAAACATTTTCCTATCTATTTGCTAAAACTGACTATAAATTTACTTTCGTTTTAAAACAAAATCGAAGCAATTCCGATACCCAAATGAAACCCGAGCCACATCTCAAATTTCTCGAGTTAAAACTCGAGTCACCCACGCTCTTCTCCTCTTCGAGACAACTCGCCATCTCCTTCGACCCAGACTCGAGAAAAACTCTTCTTCCCCAATTCCACCATCACTTCCAGATTCAAACATACACGCGTGCATGTGCACTGACATTCCGATCATCTCTGACCAACTACGCCGCCTCCAACACACCGTCGACGACTTCGCCGATGATCTCGACAATCCAGATTGATGAAATAACCAAGGAATCAAAATCGAGCTACCAAGCATCTACCTGGAACCCAACGCCTCAATGAAAACGCCATGCCCCAACGATAACGACCACCAGAAACTATGCAATTACGACCAGAACTATGTCAAAGACCCACGCGACGTTTTTCCCCGGTCCGATTGAGACCGATGCATCCACGCCTTCGAAATCGCCTCGCAAACATTGTCGACTCGAACAGGGCCTTAAACCCTAAAACTTCGCCGACCAGCCACCATGGTGGTTTTAAAATCCAGCGAACATTTTTCCAGAAACCACCTTACTACCACCTATCTTCTGACCAAACCCCAATGCTCATCTCACCTCCGATCAACGGCAATCAACCGAAATGTCCAAACCGTTCAACTCAAAAATTCCCACCAACTATCAAACTAAAAATCATGATACTCATATTAAAAATCATGATTTTCAATCATGAATACACCCATGCGATCCAAATCTGAAATTGATATTGTTGATATTTAACATATATATGTATTTTACTGTAATAATTATGTTCCAGTGAAAACTATATTCAATTTCTCCTTTTACAATTATTTTTAAAACTTAATCCTTGCTATTATAAACATAATCAATTCATATATCCAAGTATAAAAGAAATCAGGGACAAAATTCGACTTGTAATATCTTAGAAGCTTATACAAGAAGAACAGAACATATATATACTGATATGCAGACATTTATACAAGTACTTAAATGTATATTTACATGCATTCATTTTAAAATTATCAGGCATACATTTATGTAAACACTCATCAAATTTTACTTAAATAAATTACTTCCTGAACCAAGTTTGAACTCAAATTTATTCACTGTTTCAGATTTGAACAGAAATTTATTTTCAAAGTCCCCATCATGTATATAATTATTAACACATATATATATACTTATAATTGTTATAAAACAACATGCACAACATATTTCACATC
Source organism: Allium fistulosum (assembly GCA_030737815.1). Classification (NCBI taxonomy): domain Eukaryota; kingdom Viridiplantae; phylum Streptophyta; class Magnoliopsida; order Asparagales; family Amaryllidaceae; genus Allium; species Allium fistulosum. Next base: position 872,806,677 of record CM060905.1, on the reverse strand, counting down.
ATATTTCAAAGATCATCTCATACAACTTCAAGATATACCAAAAGTTTCAGAGTTACTCACTTCTTTTGGTTTGAACAGAGCAGGTTTTAATCTGAAAGTTGCTTTGATTTGCATCAGGTTGAAACTTGATGATTAGCAGAGGTTGAAGAATTAAAATTGACAGCTTCCAGGTTTTTAAATGCTTCTGGTTTATTTTGGTTGTTGAGATGATCTTGTACTCGATATTTTAGCCTGCTTGATCTTGAGTTGTTTGCGAATCATGATGATGATGAGATGATATTGTTTTCAGATTTTTAATTTACTGGTTTGAGTTTATTATAGATTTTTTTCTTGAGTTTCTTAGTTTAGTTCTGGAAAAATAGATCAGCGAATGAAATGAAGGAAAGAATTGAAAATGTTAATATAAGCTATATTTTTTTTTTAAATAAATATTTTTACAAATATAAAGAAAATGGGACACTTGTCATTATTCTTATCTAATTTGTTTACACTTGTTAATTAGATAATGTTATTAGCTAACATGTGTATTAATAGATTTTAAATTTAGATATATATTTATAAATGTCTTTAATATGTATTATATTTTTGTTTTAGGTTTTTATATTATACTTTGTATTTTTATTTATACATTTCTTCTTTTTACTTATATGAATATAACTCAAAGAAAACAATATAAAACTTATTTATTTATACTTTGCTTAAGCCTAAGCTATTTATACTAATGCTTTAAAAAATGTAGAATTTGAATCAAATTATTTTCAAGATATTCATATAGAATTTCAAATTATAGTTTTATTTACAATCTACATATATAAATAAACAATAGAAAACATATTTAATTGATTTGAAAATATAATTCTTGTAAATTTTAAATTATGTAAGAAGATTATTGGATTAATACATATATCCAAATATGTATTCATCATAATTTTATTTTTTTCAGCTTATAAATCAGTGTTTCAATAGTTAAAATCAGTTAATTACCAATTAACAGATGTTCAAAAATCCGGGATATCACAACAGCCTCAGAAGGAAAACTGGCTACTTCGACCACATGTAGCCCAATTATTCATGGTACCAATATGAATTCAAGGAAGAAAGAGCGAGGAAAGGAAGAGAGAGGAAAGAAGAGGAGGAAAGAGAAAGATGATTTAGGGCCGACCAAGATTCTAGGGATCAATCTAGCTCTAAAAGAAGGTCGAGCTTTCCCTCGCTTGATTGTTCTCCACTTCTAAAGTCTTAACACCCTCACTCCATAGGGTCCTAGCCTCAGCATGAACCTCTAGTGTTTCCGGTGTCCTTGTCTTTGGATTTCTTTCTCCATAACATGCTATAGTCACTTCTTCCCGACAATCCAAATCTGTTACTTAACCTTCCCATTCCACTACAACTACACTTATCCAATGGGCTGAAAAAACAACTATCTCTCAAGTTCCAACTACTTAGGTTGCCTCTACTATGCCCCTGACTGCAAATCCTACTCTAACCTAGATGCAATGCGCTTTTCCACATCTTTGCTTTACTGGTGTTAAGTTCAATTATAGAACATTCCTTCAGATGTGATAACCCATGCCATAGCCATCGTTAATGATGTCACCAATCAGTACCATAAATGGAAAAGGCTAGATCATGCCATGTCAGACACAAACAAGGCTAATTAAGTTCTTTCCCAACATTTCGAGTCTGAGAAGAAAGATCAGGAAAGGATTATCCAAACATATATCAAAGAGCTTGATGAAGCTGAAAAGCTAATCAAAGAGAAAGATCGAGTTATGGAGGGGGCTGAGAAAATACATCAAAATGAGATCAAGGCCATGGAGGCTAAATTAAAATTGATGGAAGATCAAGTGAAAAATGCCTATGTAAAGAGCGACGAGCTCGCAATAGCAAAGGCTTCACTCCAGCATACTTTTAATAATCATGCGCTTTCCATCACAAACTTGTAGATAGAGGTAGCTAAAGAAATAAAAGAGAAAAAGGATGCCCCAACCCTTGTTGAGGCACACACGTTTGAGGTCATTGAGTCCAGGAAGAGAAGAAAGAGCTTGAGTGTGACGACCCATATTTCGGAAGGTTTAAATCGACAGTAATCCATACATGTCCAACTTAAACAACCCGGAACATAGATAATCAATGGGGATAATTAAGAAAAATAAGAAAAGAAGAAGAAAACAAACACAGAATCTTGCACCGGAATGACAAAATATAATAATCAAATAAACAGTTCATGAAGCTGTTTACTATACATTTGATTATAACCTATACAACATTTATCAGAGTTATATATATATACATCAGGGATAAATAATCAATGCAGCAGAATAGCATGATGTAGTGAATAATAATAGTAATAATATACCAAACCTTTGTCTCCGTCCTTTGAAAAATGATCTTCAATGTGCTGAAAACTCAGGGCTGACCCAAGCATAATGAAAAACAAAAGACTCGAGTCAGGACTAAAGTACTCTTATGTAAGTTAAATTCATATCATGAAATATGAGTGTAACAGCGTCAGAGATGTTTACAGGATTTTACATCTCCTATCCAGTGTATAACGTGCATGCAATAACTTAAGAGATGTTACGAGATTTTCCATCTCTTAAGGATCCGTTAAAATCTCTATATATAGTAGAATACTATAACGACCCATATTTTTAACTATTCTAAATTATAGAATTTGATGTAATTAGTGAATAAAAGTGGTTAAAAATAAAATTTAACGAATTATTAGTGTAGTCATTGAATATGAACTTGAATATATCAAATTTTGAAGTAACCAATTACGAAGATTTTGGCAATAACAAGTATTGAAGTTAAATTGTAATATTGAATGTGTTTGCAATCAATAGTTAGAATTGAATAATAAATATTGAATTAATGTAAAGTGAAAGTAGTTGTTTATTATTTGAATTCGTTTTCAAAAGTAAATTGTATAAGCTAAATAACTTATATTTGAAATAATGTAATTTATTGGATAATTAAATTATTTAAATTAAATATTGAAATTTTCAAATAATTGAATTCTGAATTTAATGTGAATGAAAATGATGTCGGAAGTTGATTTAAATTTTATTTAAATATGAATGAAGATTGTTAACATTTAAAATTGGATTTAAAAGGGAATAAATAGAAATTGAAAATTTTATATTTTAATTAACGAGTAAAAATAGCCATTTTGGCCACTATCTTAAATTTCGACGAAACCAGTTTCATCAAATCCATAAAAGTGAATTATAATACAATTTCAAGTTTCGTAACGATCAGACTTGTCGTTTGGCCGTGCGTGCTTGAAACGCATAGAATTTAATTAAAGAATTAATTAAAATAAATTGATTTTGAAAAGCTATCATCTGAATACGATCGAATTAGGCCTCGAAATTAGTTCCATTGTGTTTAGTGAGGTAAAACATTAGAAACGCCAGGCAGCACGCCTTAATAGGGGTTCGAAATCTCGAGATATGCTGGGTGAGATATTTTGAATATAAAATAATAAACTTTAAATCGCAGCCACCCTATAGCAGACCTAGCCCATCTGAACCCAGCTAACCTAGGACATACGAAGCCGCCTTCTTCCTCATTTTTAAAATCGCATTTATCCTTTTATTCTTCTTCAGATGGATTCAGGAAATCATATAATAAAAACGCTGAATCATGATCGACCGATTAGGGTTTGAATTCGTTGCTCTTGGGTCGAGCGCACGCGCGAAGGAAAAAGGTTATGGCTTTGGGCTCAAGTCGCGTGGTACGTTAGTGAACTAGGGTGGAGGCGCATTCGTGCAAGTGCTGGGTCGATGGCAAAGGCGGCGTCGCGTGGGGGTTTGGTAGGTAGTGAACTCGACTGGCGTTCGTTCGATTTGAAAAAAATAAAATCACATACGAAGAAGAAGCAGTCACGATTTTAACCTGGAATGAGAGAGCTTGAACGTGAAAGGGGTTAAGGTATTGAGTTATTAGTTATGTTAATTAAATTGTTAATTTAGTTAATTAATTTTTTAATTATATCGTTATTAGTAAAATCGTAAATCTTCCATACGAGGTTCGATTCAGGCAAGAAAAATTGCGTTGCAACCGTATCGACGTCGTCTGCAGCATGGAGCGGATCTGGAATTTATTTGAAGCTGAAATATTTTCAGTTTCAAATAAAAGGTGAGTGTTTTATATGCTCACGATTGACTAGAATATTTTTATGTTAGTTAAATTTGAAGTTATGATGTGATTTAAATTTATTTATTGTTGTTTGATAAATTTAATTAACATTTAAATTGACATCTGAATTAATTGATAGAATTTGAATTGACAGTTAAATTTAATTAGAATTAAACTGCTAGTAAAATCGCCGATTATTGATAATTGGTTGATTGTTGTGATTTTTGACTGTTTGGATGATTGATTGAGATGGATGCTATTGATTGATATTTTTGATGATTTGGATGTTTATTTATGTTTAATATATCCTGTTATCATCTTGTATATTATTTACAGTATATAAAACTGTAAATTGAATTATTTCGAATAAATTAAGAAATAGGTTGAAATGATATATTCCTATGGCATTTATTTGGATTGAAATGATATATATATCCATCCCTGAATTAAATTGAAATAACTATTTCACTTGGCCATAGGATAGAGAATTATATAAAGACACCGGATTGGTTAAATTAAATGATTCTATTTTAACTATTTAACTATTCTAAAACTATTTAAACTATTTTCTTAAAATTCAAACTAGTCAAAAGGGTGGAATGTTTATATTTAAATCTTGGATTTAAATGCGAATTGGGTTAAAATGAAGTTATAACTTAAATTGAAATCCGATACGATTTTGAAAGTGAAATAGAGATATTGGAGTGAAATAATATTTTCAAGTGAAAATGACATATCGAACTGAATATGATTTTTGAAGAAAATGTGATATTTCGAAATGAAATTGATTTTGAAGCAAATATGATATTTTGATATCAAATACGAATTGTTTTCGAAATGTAAAAGTACCAACCGGTGTGTAAAACGATGTTTGGTTGTTAAAGAGACCGGAGCCTCTTATTGGCATACTCTTTGTCAATATCGAAACCACTTTAACTACTGTGTACGCGGAGGAGACTCTAGAACGAAGTGGTTGGATTTGGCATCTTTGCTAGATTTGAAGAAAGAGAACGATGATGGATGTGCCTGACACTTGTGTCAATTTGAAATGACTAAAACAGGAGCCGTAGCGGCCAATGAGGTTAACTACCTCTAGCGGACACACTTCTTCATATTACTATCATGACATTGTTATTGATTGGTGCGCACCCTCAGATTTTGGGAGTGTTGGACGCGGTGGCCATTAGGGTTACCACCAGCCGGGAAGGGTAAACTAGTAGTATCCTACCTTGGGCATTGCCTCACGTGCCTTGTCATACTTTTATCCCTATACGAGACCACTAAGATTTTGATTTAATGTTGTTGTATCATGGCGCATCCCTATCCACCGACGATTTACTGGTGTGTTATATGCAAACTGTATGACAATGCTTAAAAATGCGTTAAGGGGGATCAATGTAAAGTTTTAACGCTAAGAAAATTATTTATTTTACCGATTAGACATTATATATATAGCGTATTCTACTACATATAAATATTTTGACGGATCCTTAAGAGATGGAAAATCCCATAACATCTCTTGAGTTATTGCATGCACGTTATACACTAGATAGGAGATGTGAAACTCCATAAACATCTCTGACGCCATGGAACTCATGTTATATGCGATATCGATTTGGCTCACATAAGAATATTTTAGTCCTGACTCGAGTGTTTTGTTTTTCCATTACGCTCGGGACAGCCCTGAGTTTTTAGCTTATTAAAGATTTATTCTGGAGGATGAAGACAAAGATTTGGTATATTATTAGTATTATTGTTTCTACATCATGTTGTCTGCTGCATTGTATTTTTTTCCTATTGTGTATATATAACTCTGATAAATGTTGTATAAATTATAATCAAATGTATAATATACACAGCTTCATGAACTGTTTATTTGATTATTATATTTTATCGTTCCACCGCAAGATTCTGTGCTTGATTTCTTCTTTTTTCTTTTTTTCTTCATTAATCCCATTGATTATCTATATTCCAGATTGTTTAAGTTGTACATGTGTGGATTATTGTCAATTTAAACCTTCCGAAATGTGGGTCGTCATAGTTGGTATCAGAGCTTTGGTTTAGCGATAACCTTAGCTTTGTGGGGGATTGACTCATTAGAGATAGGGTAGTAATACCCTAGAATGAGTTGTTTGAGTGTATATATATGAGAGAGCGTACATGTTAGTGTTATAAAATGTTTTATATTGTGTTTACTTATTCGTTGAGTTGTTTATTAATTTCGGTCGCTGCGTGGGACGCCATGTTATCGATTGGGGTTTCTAAACACTTAAACGAGGCAAGTCGACATAATATTGTTTTAAATCGGGTAACTGAAATAGTTTTACCTATATTATATTATATATATATAATGGTTTATTAATGAATGTTAGTTGTTAGGAAATGATAATATTTAATTATCATCGATTATTGGTTGAATTAAAATAAAACGAATACTTTGTGAATTTTATTTCATGAAGCGTTCGATAATCAAATTGAATTGAAATCAGTTACAGTAAGAATTGTTTAAAATAACCAAGTTGTAAATTAGTGAAATATTTTGGTAATAAGATAAGGAAATTTGAATAAATATATTTATAATATAGCTTATATGTAGAAATGATAAAAAAAATTCGAGAATTTGAGAATTTAAAATCCTTTTTTTTCAAAATTGTTTTCGAAGCCTTCAAAAATTAATATTAATGTAATTTGAAAGAGTTTTGACTAAAAAAATATTATAATTTTTTAAAGAAAATAAAAGCATTAAACTCGCTTTAGTTATTGGGAAATAATTCTAGGGAGGACTGCAGCATCGCCAGTATTCATTTTCGAGTTTCTTAGTGAGAATTGCTACCAAAAGGAATCTATTTTCGACTAAAACAAGTTTTGTTGTGAAAAATATTCCAAGTGTGATTTGATAAATATATGAAAATAGTTTTGAACTTATAATTGAAAATAGTATAAATAAAAATAAGTTTATAACTTATAATTTGAACAGGAAAATAAAATCAAATTTTAAAATGGTTGAACATTATGGTTTAGCAAACAAAAGAAATTTTGAATTTGAGATATGGAATAAAATAATTAACTTAAGAAATTTTAAATAAATTGAGTTAGAAAAATGAAGTAAATAAAATGAAGTTTAACTCAAGAAGGCTTAAATAAAAGTGAATTGTATTGAAATGAATTAGATTAAATAATGAAATGAAATTTTTAAGTGAATAAAGTTGTATAACTTATAGATTTGAGTAATATTAAGCTAAAAACAAATATTAAATTTGTTAAATATGAATGATAAGAAAAAGAAATTTTTTAACTCGAATAAAGTTAAATAAAAATGAGTAATGTATTAAATGAAATAAATACTTAGTAAAGATTGAATGAGTTGAATTAGATTTGAATGAAATTAGATAAATTTGTAAGGTGAATTAAATTCCACGTAGGCTATAAAATGAATTAATAAAAGTGAATTAATAAAATGAACACAACTTGAATTATAAAATGAAATGCAATTTGAATTGTGAAAGAAATTAAATAAAATAAACGAATGTAAGAAAAATTAATATGAGTAATTGAATTTGATTTAAATTTGATGTAAATAAATTAAATACAAATGGAATGAGTTTTAATAAATTGAATGACAACTAATTGAATATGAAACGAGTTAATGAAATAAATTTTAAGATGAAGGTTAACTTATGAAAGGTTGAATAAAAATTGATTGTGGTAAAAAGACAGATTTATTAACATGAATATGAGTTCTAAAATAATATCCACTTAAGAAAAATTAATGATATGAATTGGAATATAAGCCAATGAAGTGAATCATTTTATAAAAATAAAATTTACTGAAGTAAAATTATTAATGTGAATTTAAATTTATGAAATAAACTAATTAAGTGAAACAATGGATTAATATAAACTTAAGTTATGAAATAATAATTAAAATGAGTTGCAATTTTGTAAAATGTTTATAATAAACATAATGGTTTATAAATAATGTTAGTATTAAAATACTAAGTGATTATGAAATAAATTTAACTTAATAAGGTTAAATGGAATAATTTTTTAAATTGGTTCATAAATGATGTTGATGTGAAATAGAAATATGAACATTATAATTTAAATGTTTTGCGAAGCATAAAAGCTAAAGTTTTATAACTTATAGATTTGATAAATATGAATGATATGAAAAGAAAATATTGAATGTACTATGGAATCAAAATTTACTTAACTGTAATTAATTATATGAATTATTGAAATGAAATAATGGAAGTGAAAAATGAATGTAACTATAAACGAATGTAAATTAATAGAATGTGAACCATTAATGTTGATAAGTGCATATCAATCAATTGGAAGTAAATAAATTGAATGAAAATCAATTGAACGTGAATCAAATTGAATGTAAGTTGGTTACATTCAAATAAATTGAAATGAGTCAATTAAATGTTAATAAAAAATTAGACGTTAAAAGAAATGATAATGTATAAATTAGATATTGACATTGGGTAATGTAAATTCATATCGTTATGAATTAATTGGATGAATACTAATAATTGAATGGTTTCTTTTGTTGTAAATCGTCGTTATAACTATTCTTATTGTATATGATTGTAGTTTGTTGTATATTAATGCTTATGTCATGGTTTGGATTTAAAATTCATGTTATATGCTTCTATAAAACTCATACATGCTTTCTATATCATTATATGCAACTAATATTCTAAGTTGAGTTGAGATAGGTACATACGAGGACCGTTTGGATGTATACGCGGATTTTATATACTTCTGCTTGCTTAGTACGAGCGAACTCGCTCACATTATTAATAGTAAGGTACGTATCTCGGATTACATACCGCGATTTTATATTTTTTCCCTTCGGGATGCCTCATCATCTAAATGTATATTCGATATATATTGGGTATATTTGTGTTATATATTGTACTGTAAAATTTTTCCGATCGAGCCGTGCAAAGGAGACGCTGCCGAAATTTTCCGTAAATCCAGGTGTTAGAAAATTTTTGAAGTTTTAAAAATTTATAACTTGTTTTTATATATAAGTTATAATTTCCATAGAACCGATATCGGAGTGACGTAGTGAGAGCATAGTAATGGTTTTATAAATAAGATTTTAAAGTTTTATAAGTTAATTATTTTGAATAAAATATATCAAGTATTAAATTCCGTACTTAGTCCCTTTTCGAGGACGAAAAGTTTTGAGTGGGGGAGAATGTAATGACCTGTATTTTTAACTATTCTAAATTATAGAATTTGATGTAATTAGTGAATAAAAATGGTTAAAAATAAAATTTAATGAATTATTAGTGTAGTCATTGAATATGAACTTGAATAAAAATTTAAAGTAACCAATTACGATGATTTTGGCAATAACAAGTATTGAAGTTAAATTATATATATTGAATGTGTTTGCAATCAATAGCTAGAATTGAATAATAAATATTGAATTACTGTAAAGTGAAAGCAGTTGTTTATTATTTGAATTCATTTTCAAAAGTAAATTGTATAAGATAAATAACTTATATTTGAAATAATGTAATATATTGGATAATTAAATTATTTAAATTTAATATTGAAATTTTCAAATAATTGAATTCTGAATTTAATGTGAATGAAAATGATGTCGAAAGTTGATTTAAATTTTATTTAAATATGAATGAAGATTGTTAACATTTAAAATTGGATTTAAAAGTGAATAAATAGAAATAGAAAATTTTATATTTTAATTAATGAGTAAAAATAGCCATTTTGGCTACTGTCTCTGATTTTGACGAAACCAGTTTCATCGGATCCGTAATAGTGAATTATAATAGTATTTCAAGTTTCGTAGCGATCGAACTTGTCGTTTGGCCATGCGAGCTTGAAACGCATAGAATTTAATTAAAGGAATTAATTAAAATAAATTGATTTTGAAAAGCTATATTCTGAATATGGTCGAATTAGGCCTCGAAACTAGTTCCATTGTGTTTGGAATGGGGTAAAACATTAAAAATGCTAGGCGGCACACCTCAATTGGGGTTTGAAATCTTGAGATATGCTGGGTGAGATATTTTGAATATAAAATAATAAACTTTAAATCGTAGCCACTATATAGCAGTAGCCCATCTAAACCCAGCCGACCTTGCACGTATGAAGCCACCTTCTTCTTCATTTTTTCAATCGCATTTCCCATTTTTTCTTCTTCAGATGGATTCACGAAATCATAAAAAAAACGCTGAATCGTGATCAGCCGATTAGGGTTTGAATTCGCTGCTCTTGGGTCGAGCGCGCGCATGAAGGAGAAAGGTTAGGGCTTTGGGCTCGAGTCATGTGGTACAGTGATGAATTGGGGCGGAGGCACGTTCGTGCAAGTGCTGGGTCGATGGTGGAGGCGGCATCGTGTGGGGGTTTGGTCGGTGGTGAACTCGGCTGTCGTTCGTTCGATTTGAAAAAAGAAAAAAACCACGTATGAAGAAGCAGTCGCGATTTTCAGCTGGAAGGAGAGAGCTTGAACGTGAAAGGGGTTAAAGTATTGAGTTATTAGTTGTGTTATTTAAATTGTTAATTTATTTAATTAAATTTTTAATTATATCGTTATATAAATCAAAAATCTTTCATACGAGGTTCGATTCGGTTGAGAAAAATTGCGTTGCAACCGTATCGACGTCGTCTACAGCATGGAGTGGATCTGGAATTTATTTGAAGCTAAAATATTTTCAGTTTCAAATAAAGTTAAGTGTTTTTTATGCTCACGGTTGACTAGAATATTTTTATGTTAGTTAAATTTGAAGTTATGATGTGTTTTAAATTTATTGATTGTTTTTTGATAAATTTAATTGACATTTAAATTGACATCTGAATTAATTGATAGAATTTGAATTGACAGTTAAATTTAATTAGAATCAAACTGCTAGTAAAATCCCCAATTATTGATAATTAGTTGATTGTTGTGATTTTTGACTGTTTGGATGATTGATTGAGATGGATACTATTGATTGATATTTTTGATGATTTGAATGTTTATTTATGTTTAATATATCATGTTATCATCCTATATATTATTTACAGTATATAAAATTGTAAATTGAATTATTTCGAATAAATTAAGAAATAGGTTGAAATGATATATACCTATGGCATTTATTTTGGATTGAAATAATATATATCCATCGCTGAATTAAATTGAAATAACTGTTTCACTTGACCATAGGATAGAGAATTATATACGGACGCCGGATTGGTTAAATTAAATGATTTTAAATTTTTTGTTTTAAAATTATTTAAATATTTGATTTTAAGAAATGAAAATCGAATTTATGAAATCGAACTATTTTCGAACTTGGGCTCGAAGTGTTGAAATTTAAGTTTGATAATAGGAATGTTTTAAATAATTGAAGTTGAGATTTTGAAGTTATAATCAAAATATGATGTGAATTTTAGAAATTGATTTGTTTTAAAGAATGGACTTTTATTCGAACTTTGAATATTGCCGAGTAAAAGCAATATAAAATGATATTTCAAAAATTGAGCTCGGAATTGAATTATATTTGAAGATTTGGATTTAAATTGAATATTGAAGGTTAATTTGATTTAAGTGATTTGAATCGATATTTTCAAAATCGAACTCGAAATTGATATAAATCGAAATGTTTTAAATTTGAGATTTGAGTTGAAATTTAATCATTGAATCAGATAGTCAGAATTGAAATTTATTTGGGATTGAGATTTATTTGGAATTGAAATTGGAATCGAAATAAAATCCGACTTCGGAATTGAATCGATTAAATCAAAATGGAAATGGAAAGTGATTTGAATTGGAAATTTGGAATTGATATCAGTTTGACTTTGAAACTATTTTCAAATGAATCATTTTAGTATAAACTGTTTAAAATCTGTCTTCTTTAAATATTCAAATTATTTCGATTTTCCAAACTATTTTACTATATAAACCATTTTTAATACCCAAACTATTTTCTATTAAACTATTTTAACTATTTAACAATTCTAGAACTATTTAAACTATTTTCTAAAAATTCAAACTGGTCAAAAGGGTGGAATGTTTATATTTAAATCTTGGATTTAAATGCGAATTGGGTTAAAATGAAGTTATAACCTAAATTGAAATTCAAAATGATTTTGAAAGTGAAATAGAGATATTGGAGTGAAATTATATTTTCAAGTGAAAATGACATATCGAACTGAATATGATTTTTGAAGAAATGTGATATTTCAAAATGAAATTGATTTTTAAGCGAATATGATATTTTGATATCAAATACGAATTGTTTTCGAAACGTAAAAGTACCAACCGGTGTGTAAAACGACGTTTGGTTGTTAAAGAGACCGGAGCCTCTTATTGGCATACTCTCTATCAATATTGGAACCACTTTAACAACTGTGTACGTGGAGGAGACTCCATAACGAAGTGGTTGGATTTGGCATCGTTTGCTGGATTTGAAGAAAGAGAACGATGATGGATTGGCTTGACACTTGTGTCAATTTGAAATGACTAAAATAGGAGCTGTACCGGCCAATGAGGTTAGCTACCTCTAGCGGACACACTTCTTCATATTACTATCATGACATTGTTATTGATTGGTGCGCACCCTCAGATTTTGGAAGTGTGGGACGTGGTGGGCCGTTAGGGGTTACCACCAACCGAGAAAGGTAAACTGGTAGCATCGTACCTTGGACATTGCCTCACGTGCCTGTCATACTTTTATCCCTATACGAAACCACTAAGATTTTGATTTACTGTTGTCGTATCACGGCGCATCCCTATCTATCGACAGTTTGCTGGTGTTTTATATGCAAACTGTACGACAATGCTTAAAAATGCGTTAAGAGGGATCAATGTAAAGCCTTAACGCTAAGAAAAATATTTATTTTACTGAATAGACATTATATATATAGCGTATTCTACTACATATAAATATTTTGATCGATCCTTAAGAGATGGAAAATCCCGTAACATCTCTTGAGTTATTGCACGCACATTATACACTGGATAGGAGATGTGAAACCCCGTAAACATCTTTGACGCCACGACACTCATGTTATATGCGATATCGATTTGACTCACATAAGAATATTTTAGCCCTGACTTGAGTGTTTTGTTTTTCCATTACGCTCGGGTCAACCCTGAGTTTTCAGCTTATTGAATATTTATTCTGGAGGACGAAGACGAAGATTTGGTATATTATTACTATTATTGTTTCTGCATCATGTTGTCTGCTGCATTATATTTTGTTCCTGTTGTGTATATATAACTCTGATAAATGTTGTATAAATTATAATCAAATGTATAATATAAACAACTTCATGAACTGTTTATTTGATTATTATATTTTATCATTCTGCTGCAAGATTCTGTGTTTGATTTCTTCTTCTTTCTTATTTTTCTTAATTAACCCCATTAATTATCTATATTCCAGATTGTTTAAGTTGGACATGTGTGGATTATTGTCAATTTAAACCTTCTGAAATGTGGGTCGTCACAAATACACTATTTATGTAATGTCTAATTAGTAAAATAAATATCAAAATAGCGTTAAGGATTTACATTGATCCACCTTAACACATTTTTATAGCATGTAGTTCTATGTAGGTCCTGTAACACAACCAGTAACGTCGGTAGCCAATGAGTCCCCTATAGGTACAATACTAAACCAAAGTCGTAATGGGCTTGCACAAGGATAAATATGACAAGGCACGTGAGGCAATGCCCAAGGTAGGATTCTACTAGTTTACCCTTTCTGGATGGTCGTAACTCATACGTGGCCGACCGCGACCATCGATCCAAACAAAAGGGTGCACACATCGAGTATGAAATCACAACAGTAATACAAGGGATAAACGCCGCTAGAGGTAGCTGACCTCATTGGCCAGACATAGGCTCCTGTTTTAGTCATTTTAATTATGAAAAAAGTGTATCCATCATTGTTCTCTTACTTCATTCCAGTAAATGTTCGCCAATTCAACCATTATATTCTGGATATCATCCACCGCGTACATAGTTGTTAAAGTGGTTCCAATATCGATAGAGAGTATGCCAATAAGAGGCCGCGATCTCTTTAACAACCAACGTCGTTTTACACACCGGTTGGTACTTTTATATTTCGAAAACAATTCATACTTGAAATCAAAATATCATATTCGCTTCAAAATCAAATCCATTTCAAAATCAGCATATTTAGTAAAAAAATACCATATCCTTTTTGCCTTAATATCTTGATTTCACTTCCAAAATTATTTCGAAATTCAATTTGGGTTATAACTTCATTTTAACCTCATTCGCATTTAAATCCAAGATTTAAATATAAACATTCCACCCTTGACCAGTTTGAATTTTTAGAAAATAGTTTGAATAGTTTTAAAATAGATTAAATAGTTAAAATAGTTTAATAGAAAATAGTCCGAGTATTGAAAATGGTTTATATAGTAAAATAGTTTGTAAAATCAAAATAATTTGAATATTTAAGAAGATAGATTTTAAATTTATACTAAAATAATTTATTTGAAAACAGTTTCAAAGTCAAACTGATTCAATTCCAAATTTTCCAATTCAAATCAATTTCAATTTCCATTTCGATTTAATCGATTCAATTTCGATTTCAAGTCGAATCTTACTTCGATTCCAATTTCAATTCAAATAAATTCAATTTCGATTTCGAATTAATTCAATTTCGCTTTCAATCCCAATTGATTTCAAAATCAATTCCAACTTGAATAAATTTCAATTCAATCCCAAATTAATTTCAATTTCAATTCCAAATAAATTTCAATTCAATCCCAATTTAATTTCAATTTCAATTGCAACTATCCAATTCAATGATTAAATTTCAACTCAATTCTCAAATTTAAACCATTTCGATTTATATCCATTTCGAGTTCGATTTTCAAAATATCGATTCAAATCACTTAAATCAAATTAACCTTCAATATTCAGTTTAAGATCCAAATCTTCAAATATAATTCAATTCCGAGCTCAATTTTGAAATATCATTTTACAATACTTTTACTTAGCAATATTCAAAGTATGAATAAAAGTCCAATCTTTTAAACTAATCAATTTCTAAAATTCAAATCATATTTCGATTATAACTTCAAAATCTCAACTTCGATTATTTAAATAATTTCTGTTTCCAAATTTAAATTTCAACATCCGAGCTCAAGTTCGAAAATAATTTGATTTTCATAAATTTGATTTTTACATCTTAAATCAAATCATTTTATATAATTTCAAATCGAAAAATTTCAAAATCATTTAATTTAATCAAATCCGGTGTCCGTATATAATTCTCTATCCTATGGCCAAGTGAATCAGTTTTCTCAATTTTAATTCAGAGATGGATATATATCATTTCAACCCAAAATAAATGTCATATGTATATATCATTTTAACCTACTTCTTAACTTATTCGAAATAATTCAATTTACGGTTCTATATACTGTAAATAATATACAGGATGATAACATGATATATTGAAATGACCCTCTCTTTTTACCTAAATTTGTAAGGATTTTTTTTACATAGAGATGTATGTATATATAAGATATACATATATATATTTCTGAAACCTAGAGTCATTTTTTTTCTTTTTATCTACATCTTATCCAGGATCAAAATCTTTACCAATATAAATATATTGGTGCATTTCACAAGGATATGCACATACATATGAGGATGCATATGCCTCTCTTGTTTCAATCAGAGTTCTGGTAAACAAGAGATTTATTGGATTGATTAAATTTAATCAATCCCCACATAGTTCAATTCAATTCATACAATAAAATTTCATCCATATAGGTAACAACATGATTTTTAACCTTTGATTGCTTGCTGAATTCTCTATGAAGTATGATTCCTAGAAACCAGATAATTGTGTTATGGTTATCTATAAATTAATGGTGTAGTGTTTGTGTTCTGAAAATGATATAAGTTTCTATCATCATCCATGTTTGATTCTTCTTATAAAATCTGCCTAGAGTACAATCTCTTTCTGCAATATTTTTAAGTGAGATATCATATTTCAAAAGCTTGATTCTTTGATGCCATGGTGCTAAGCTAAATGGAATGCAAACATGAATGAGTTTCCTGAGACCATGGGTACTCATAAAAACTTGGTTCAACCAGACTCTTTGTTCTGGTATAACTCATAGGGTCTTAAAAAGCATTTTGATCAAAGTCTTAATGAAGAGAAATTCAGGCTCATGTTGAAATACAAGAATAACTGTTATGCTAATATCTAAACTAGCC
This sequence comes from Allium fistulosum, assembly GCA_030737815.1. Lineage (NCBI taxonomy): Eukaryota > Viridiplantae > Streptophyta > Magnoliopsida > Asparagales > Amaryllidaceae > Allium > Allium fistulosum. The sequence continues at coordinate 872,790,293 of CM060905.1, read as the reverse complement.
ATATTTAAATAGGCATACATATATACATATGTAGCTGTTTTGGTCATAGCTTCAACTCCTATATTACAGATTTTCCTTTATTCAAAAATAAGGTATAAAATATTTGCTTGGAACAAATTAAATTATGAAAACATTGCAGACACATAAATACATCTTCCCTATACCTATCCAATCCATGTATACAAATATCACGGTGGAAGGATAAATCATATAATTTACTTAGATTCAACTATCCAGATTTTCCCAAAACTTAACCCTTTTCAAAGACTCAAGATTGACTAATACATTTATAAAATGTAACCCCCCTTTTTATCATGGAGTTCTTGCTCAGACTTACTTACAAAATCATAGGTTAGCTTCTTCAACTTTTCAGATAATTTCTAAATTCATAAACTCCAATTACAAGTCAATTACTTAGCAAAACACTTGGCAAAATATCCATCCAACATTTTAGTACTTTAATACAAGTTACAATTTAAAAATATTAATACATGCAGATTTCATCATTTAGGCTCTTATCTAATTAGTTTTAGCATGCTAATATCTTATTCTCAAGGCCTTGCTCCTACTCATACTTAGTTGCTGTAGTCCCTGAAAATGCATTTGAAGCTGCCCCATATTAAATGAGACACCCCATATGCCATTAGCACACTAGGGTCAGACACATGTCTGGTATGATAAAATCCACTAAAACAGTTTATAAATCAAGTTAAAGTTGAAACATGTATATATGTATATAACTCTGCCTATATGAAACAGATAAGTCATGTGTGCATGTTCTGTGTTAGTGTGCAGGTGCACACTTTAGTCTGCCTTTCCAGAAACCTCAAAAAGATATGGTGCATTCATACATTCATACAACCCAGTCATAAATCAAATAAGCATCCATACAAAATAGAGAAATCACCAAAATGAATTAAATCATTTATTCCCTACTCAGATTTCATTCCAGGAAAACTCTAGTTCCTCTTTATATCAAATTCTCTTACATTGATATATTTATCTAGCTTGGTCTCATCTGCAATTAAATGAATCATTGGACACATTGTAATGAACTAATTCACTCCATTACACAAAGATCTCAGGACTTAAACAAGCCATGTGTCAACTTGTATTACTCAAGAACACAAGTCATTCCTGCAGTGCTCTTGACCCCCATTTCCTAATCAGGTTTAAGTTAATAACACTTTTGATTTTTTTCATGTCAAAACCATTCAGTGAATCATTTCACTAAAACAATCATTCATGTCATGGCATTCCACATCATTCATAACCAAACAGAGGCAATCAGGCAATTAAACATAGGTGTCTATTAAATAGATTCTGCACATATACATATATATTCTTGCATTTTAAAAAGGGGTATAGACAACTAACATTGGCTTATGGCTTTTGAGGGAGTTTTTCTTTTGCAAACATCTGTGATTAAGTTAATCTCAGAATGACCAAGTTTCACTGAATCACAAAATTTATTTGCTATGACTATTTGTATATTTACATTGAATCAAAGGCATCAGCACATAGGCAACCCTATTGCACCCCTAATTCCTTTTTGTCTCATGCTTCAGCACCTATACATAAGTATATTACAGCTCAACATGTTTTATATTTTCTGGGTTGAGCCAAAACCAACACTACTTGCCTATATTCAACATTTGATTCTCTGGGTATTTACTTATTTTTCTAAACATTAACATATTAGAGAGATCTGAGTTTTTAAAACACATAAATATATACTAATAATACCTAGAACTTTCATATAATAAAACAAGCAGAACAACCAGTTAAAAATCAAAACATTTTTAATCTCTGAAAACACAGATAGACAATCACATATGTAAATACATTTTTAAGAAAAATTAACTTATGAGTGAGTTTTCTCACCTAGCTCTCTTTCACTTCTCAGTTGATTGCTAAGCTTCTTCCCTCAACCCTTTTCTTCACTTGTTTTATATTTAATATACATATATATTTTTCTTAAGAGCTATCCGGGGAGAAGAGGAGGTTCCTTATATCATTGCTTATTTATGCAGGGTCTTTCTTAGGGTTTAAGGCACTAGCTAAAGACATTTTTGCCCATCAGAAATCATGCCATTTGCATTTTATCTAAACCCAAAATCTTACCCTCCCCGGCTTAAGTTTGTGAAAAGAAAAGTGGTTATATTCTTTTGGTTATTTTTAGAAATTTTGCTTTTCCAGAAAATACTTTTCCTCTTGTCTACTATCATGCTAAAAGTGTGACTTGATTTCCATTGGTTATTATATATATATATATATATATATCAAGTATCCTTCTTAATCCTGCCTATACAAAACATATCTCTGTTTTTATCTTATTTTCTATTTTTAGCTTTCACTTAAATAGTATGTACTTCCTTTATTTATTTATAAAAGGATTACTCCTTTTATATCCTCATTCTTTTCTTTCTGTTTATAATTTAAAATATGTTTGTGTATTTTATTTTACTGATTTGAACTCTAGTATTTGATTAGCATACATATATGTATATATAAGTCTTATAGAAATAATTAGTACACACACACACACACACATATATATATATATATATATATATATATATCTATACATTATTTTATACTGACACACATGCACATGTACACTCAAATACAATCAGTTGCATTCATTTTTTTTTTGCATATAGCCTTTTAAGGATTTACTTTATTTATCTGTATGAATATATTTTTCCCATACACATCAACATATGTTCATTCATATCATTCAGGAATTTAGCTTCAATTCATGTGTATTCCCTGTGCACACATGTACACACATACAGTTACACCATATCAAGCCATATCAATTCCCCTTTAAAATTAATTTAAAAATTATTTCAAACTTATTTATATTTTCAAACTAAATTCCTAAAATCTTGGGTCATTACATACACCCCACCTTTTAGAAATTGTGTCCCACAATTTTCCTGAGCTTAAATCAATTTTAAACTTAATTCAGAGAACAAATACATTCTCAACCAAATAGATTTTTTTTAGTTCTATCACAATAACTAAAAATACATGCATCTAAAGGAAAGCAAATTAAAAATCAGAATTACCTTTAATCTGAAAATAGCTTAGGGTAGTTCATCCTAACTTTGTCTTCTAATTCCCATGTGCAATCACTAGGATCAAGACTCCACTGTACCTTCACAAGTTTCAGTGATTTATTCCTTAACTTCTTCACATCCTTTGCCAAAATTCCCACTGGATCCTTTTCATAAATCAAATTAGGATTTATCTGCACTTGGGTTGGAGTCTCAAGAATTTCTGCCTTGTCATGGACCCACCTTCTCAATTGTGATACATGAAAAACATCATGCATCCCTTGCATGTTTTCTGGTAATTCCAACTTATATGCCAAGGAACCAATTCTTTCCAGAATTTTGTATGGCCCAATATATCTTGGGGTTAACTTGCCTTGTTTCCCAAATCTCAGTACATTTTTCATAGGTGAGATTTTGATGAAAACAAAATTTCCTACTTCATATTCCACCTGCTTCCTTTTCATGTCTGCAAATTTCTTTTGCCTATCTTGAGCTGCTGCCATTCTTCTCCTTACCAACTCAATTTTCTCTTTAGTTTCTTGTATGTACTCAGGCCCTAAAATAGCTCTTTCTCCTGCTTCTACCCAACATGCAGGTGACAAACATGGCTTGCCATATAAGGCTTCAAATGGAGCCATTCCTATGGTGCTTTGATCGCTATTATCGTATGTAAATTCAGCTAAATGGAGATAGTCTTACCAGTTGCCTCCAAAATCTAGTGCACATGCCCTTAACAAGTCCTCTAAAACTTTGTTCACCACCTCAGTCTGCCCATCTGATTGTGGATGGTAGGCAGTGCTTAAGCATAGTTCACGTCCCATGGCTTCTTGAAACTTCTCCAGAATCTTGAGGTGAAGATGGTGTCCCTATCACTCACAATGGTTTTGGGAATGCCATGCAATTTTACCACCTCCTTCATAAATACTTGAGCTAATTTTGGTGCATTCCTTTCTGATTTGACTGGGATGAAATGTGCCACTTTAGTTAGCCTATCTACTATCACCCATATACTTGTGTTTCCACTTTTAGATCTAGGTAGTCCATCTATGAAATCCATAGATATATCTTCCCACTTCCACTGTGGTATGCTAAGAGGTTGCAACAATCTTGATGGCTTTTGTGTTTCAGCCTTGACTTGTTGGCAAGTCATACATTTTGCAATATATTTGGCTACATCTGATTTCATTCCCTTCCACCAAAAATCTCTTTTTAAATTTTGATACATCTTTGTACTGCCTGGGTGTATGGAGTACTTACTTCTATGATATTCATTCAATATCTCCTCCTTCAACTCTATGTTTTTTGGCACACATATTCTATTCTGGTTTCTCAAATAACCATTTTTATCAATATGGTAATTTATCACTTCCTCCCCTTTTGATATGAGAATTTTCTTCTCCAATAAGCTTGTGTCTTGCTCTTGCAATTTTCCTACCTTCAAAATTAAATCTGATTGAAGTGTCATCAAGCTTAACTTCCCTCTATTTTCCTGTGCACCATGCACATGCACATCCATGTGTACACAACCATTCTCCCCAGTTTCTAACTCAGCCAGCAAAGACAAGTCCTTAAACTCTTCTATCATCATCATAGCTAATTTAGCATGTTGTCTACTTAGAGCATCAACAACTTTGTTTGCTTTACCTGGTGTATAGAGTATGTCCAAGTCATAAGCAGCTAAGAACTCCACCCATCTATGTTGTCTCATGTTTAAATCTTTTTGTGAAAATAAATACTTTAAAGACTTGTGGTCAGTGTAAAGTTCAAACTTAGTTCCTAACAAATAATGTCTCCAAAGTTTCAAAGCATAGATCACAGCTGCTAATTCAAGATCATGTGTGGCATACCTTACTTCATGGGGTTTGAGTTGTCTGGATGCATATGCAATGACTTGGCCTTGTTGCATCAACACTGCACCCAAGCCAAACCCACTAGCATAAGTGTATACAACTAATTCTTCATTTCCTTAGGGTACTTTCAAGATTGGAGCATTCACCAATGCCTCCTTCAACTGTTCAAAAGACTTCTCACACTTCTCTGACCAAACAAAAGCTTGGTTTTTCCTGGTTAGGTTAGTAAGTGGTGTAGAAATGTTTGAAAAATCTTTTATAAATCTCCTATAATACCCTGCCATCCCCATAAATGATCTCACTTCACTCACAGTGTTAGGCCTCTTCCATGCTTGAATAACTACTACTTTATTGGGGTTCACAGAAATTCCTTTGGCAGAAATGACATGGCCAAGGAAATGTACTTCCTCTTTCCAAAATGCACATTTTGAAAATTTTTCCTTTAAATCTTTTTCCCTCAATCTAGACAAAACCAGATGCAAATGACTTTTATGTTCTTCCACTGTTTTGGAATAAATTAAAATGTCATCTATAAAATTAAGCACAAATTTGTCTAAATAATCGCTAAAGGTTCTGTTCATTAAATCTACAAAGTATGATGGTGCATTAGTCAAGCCAAATGGCATAACCAGAAATTCATACAACCCATACCTAGTGTTAAAGGCAGTGTACTTGATACTTGACTTTTCCACCTTCATTTGATGAAAACCAGATGCTAAATCTAGTCTAGAAAACACTCTTGCCCCAGCTAATTGATCAAAAAGATTATCTATTCTTGGTAATGGATATTTATTTTTAATAGTTACTTTGTTCAATTCACTATAATCTATACAAAGTCTTAAGGAACCATCTTGTTTCTTAACAAATACCATGGTGCTCCCCAGCAAGAATTACTTGGTCTTATAAAACCATTTTCTTCCAATTCCTCTAACTGTTTCTTTAATTCTTTTAGTTCATTTGGCCCCATCCTAGTTGGCTTTTTAATCACTGGGCTTGCTCCTGGAACTAAATGATTTTGGAATTCCACTGGTCTATGGTTTGGAACACCCTTAACCTCCTCAAACACATCCAAGTATTCATTGACTATGGGAATTTCTTCAATAGTAAGTTCACTGAAATCTTTCTCCAAGTCAATTAAATGATACAATTTCCTTCCCTTAGCCACTTCACACAAAATTGTGATTCTCTGGCCTCTAAGGTTTTGCAATGATATGGTGGATGAATCCAAGTTAATTATGGCTTTAAATTGCCTTAACCAGTCTACCCCTAATATAACACCTATGTTTGGGTAGTTTAAAACATATAAATTGGAAATAAAAGTATCTCCTCCTATGTTTAATTTCACATCCACACAAACCATATTTAAAACACTAGAACTCCCCAGTGGGCTTTGTATATGCAATGGGGTTTCAACCAATATGCAATTCAATTTTAGCATTTTAACTAGTTCATAAGAAATCAAAGAGTGAGTTGCCTCAGTATCTTATACTACTGCTATGGGTATGGTACAAATAAATAGTGTACCTTCCACTTGACTGTGATTTTCAGCATTAATTTCCACTGTGGATTTGCCTTTGCCTTCCAAGTTTGCTAATTTTCCTTGTTGTTTATACTCAGGACAATTTCTCTTCATATGCCCCTCCCATATAGATAGCACTTGAAAGCTCCTCCTTTCAATTCTGGACATCTTGGTTTGATGTGTCCTTCCTTTCCACATTCATGACACACAATTTTCTTCTTGGTTTCCTTAGCTTTAATATCTCCAGTGCCCTTATTACTGACCTCTTCTTTCTTCTTATCATAAGGGTGATATCTTCCCTTACCCTTCTTAGTGTTATTGTTCTTAAAATTTCTGAACTTTTCCCTTTCCTTGTCATGCTGCTCCAATCTCAAAGCCAAATCTATTACTTGATCAAATGTCCTATCAGCATAAGGTAACATGGCTTTGGTAAGTCCTGGGTTCAAACCTTTAATGTATCTATCATTTTTGGATGCTTCGTCTGCCACTAGCATTGCTCCATATGTGGAAAGCCCCTCAAACTTTTGAGTGTACTCAGTGACATTCAAAGTTCCTTGCCTGAGTCTAATAAATTCTTCTAGTAAAGTGGTCTTAGCTGATGCTGGTACAAATCTTACTTCCAACATCTCCTTGAATTGATTCCAAGTGATTTCATTCTCATTTCTCCCTGTAATGATTACTTCCCACCAGCATAAAGCTACTCCTTTTAGCTGTCTTGAAGCCACTTGCCTCTTCCTTTGATCATCAAGCTGCATGTCATTGAAAATCCTATCCAATGTTCTCAACCATGCTTGAATTTCCATAATACTCTCTATCCCTTCAAAGCTTTTGCCTCCTAAATGAGTATAAGTCTTGAGTAATTTTGAGAGCTCTTCATGGGGATTTTCTTTCCTTTGTCCTGCCCCATCCCTAAATGCTCTCACCAAATCTTGTAGATTGACCATAGGTGGTGCATTGGAGGATCCTGCTCCCTGATTTGGTGGTCTTCCTACCATAGCTTGCTAATAATAATTTACATAGCTGGTTAGTTTGTTTTTTCAAGAAGGATTTGATTTCAATTTTTAACTATGTTTTAGTAACATAGCTCTGATACCAAATGAAATGACCCTCTCTTTTTACCTAAATTTGTAAGGATTTTTTTACATAGAGATATATGTATATATAAGATATACATATATATATTTCTGAAACCTAGAGTCATTTTTTTTCTTTTTATCTACATCTTATCCAGGATCAAAATCTTTACCAATATAAATATATTGGTGCATTTCACAAGGATATGCACATACATATGAGGATGCATGTGCCTCTCTTGTTTCAATCAGAGTTCTGGTAAACAAGAGATTTATTTGATTGATTAAATTTAATCAATCCTCACATAGTTCAGTTCAATTCATACAATAAAATTTCATCCATATAGGTAACAACATGATTTTTAACCTTTGATTGCTTGCTGAATTATCTATGAAGTATGATTCCTAGAAACCAGATAATTGTGCTATGATTATCTATAAATTAATGGTGTAGTGTTTGTGTTCTGAAAATGATATAAGTTTCTATCATCATCCATGTTTGATTCTTCATATAAAATCTGCCTAGAGTACAATCTCTTTCTGGAATATTTTTAAGTGAGATATCATATTTCAAAAGCTTGATTCTTTGATGCCATGGTGCTAAGCTAAATGGAATGCAAACATGAATGAGTTTCCTGAGACCATGGGTACTCAGAAAAACTTGGTTCAACCAGACTCTTTATTCTGGTATAACTCATAGGGTCTTAAAAATGCATTTTGATCAAAGTCTTAATGAAGAGAAATTCAGGCTCATGTTGAAATACAAGAATAACTGTTATGCTAATATCTGAACCAACCATATTTAAATGGGCATACTTATATACATATGCAGCTGTTTTGGTCATAGCTTCAACTCCTATATTACAGATTTTCCTTTATTCAAAAATAAGGTATAAAATATTTGCTTGGAACAAATTAAATTATGAAAACATTGCAGACACATAAATACATCTTCCCTATACCTATCCAATCCATGTATACAAATATCACGGTGGAAGGATAAATCATATAATTTACTGAGATTCAACTATCCAGATTTTCCCAAAACTTAACCCTTTTCAAAGACTCAAGATTGACTAATACATTTATAAAATGTAACCCCCCTTTTTATCATGGAGTTCTTGCTCAGACTTACTTACAAAATCATAGGTTAGCTTCTTCAACTTTTCAGATAATTTCTAAATTCATAAACTCCAATTACAAGTCAATTACTTAGCAAAACACTTGGCAAAATATCCATCCAACATTTTAGTACTTTAATACAAGTTACAATTTAAAAATATTAATACATGCAGATTTCATCATTTAGGCTCTTATCTAATTAGTTTTAGCATGCTAATATCTTCTTCTCAAGGCCTTGCTCCTACTCATACTTAGTTGTTGTAGTCCCTGAAAATGCATTTGAAGCTGCCCCATATTAAATGAGACACCCCATATGCCATTAGCACACTAGGTTCAGACACATGTCTGGTATGAGAAAATCCACTAAAACAGTTTATAAATCAAGTTAAAGTTGAAACATGTATATATGTATATAACTCTGCCTATATGAAACAGATAAGTCATGTGTGCATGTTCTGTGTCAGTGTGCAGGTGCACACTTTAGTTTGCCTTTCCAGAAACCTCAAAAAGATATGGTGCATTCATACATTCATACAACCCAGTCATAAATCAAATAAGCATCCATACAAAACAGGGAAATCACCAAAATGAATTAAATCATTTTTTCCCTACTCAGATTTCATTCCAAGAAAACTCTAGTTCCTCTTTATATCAAATTCTCTTACATTGATATATTTATCTAGCTTGGTCTCATCTGCAATTAAATGAATCATTGGACACATTGTAATGAACTAATTCACTCCATTACACAAAGATCTCAGGACTTAAACAATCCATGTGTCAACTTGTATTACTCAAGAACACAAGTCATTCCTGCAGTGCTCTTGACCCCCATTTCCTAATCAGGTTTAAGTTAATAACACTTTTGATTTTTTTCATGTCAAAACCATTCAGTGAATCATTTCACTAAAACAATCATTCATGTCATGGCATTCCACATCATTCATAACCAAACAGAGGCAATCAGGCAATTAAACATAGGTGTCTATTAAATAGATTCTGCACATATACATATATATTCTTGCATTTTAAAAATGGGTATAGACAACTAACATTGGCTTATGGCTTTTGAGGGAGTTTTTCTTTTGCAAACATCTGTGATTAAGTTAATCTCAGAATGACCAAGTTTCACTGAATCACAAAATTTATTTGCTATGACTATTTGTATATTTACATTGAATCAAAGGCATCAGCACATATGCAACCCTATTGCACCCCTAATTCCTTTTTGTCTCAAGCTTTAGCACCTATACATAAGTATATTGCAGCTCAACATGTTTTATATTTTCTGGGTTGAGCCAAAACCAACACTACTTGCCTTATTCAACATTTGATTCTCTGGGTATTTACTTATTTTTCTAAACATTAACATATCAGAGAGATCTGGATTTTTAAAACACATAAATATATACTAATAATACCTAGAACTTTCATATAATAAAACAAGCAGAACAACCAGTTAAAAATCAAAACATTTTTAATCTCTGAAAACACAGATAGACAATCACATATGAAAATACATTTTTAAGAAAAATTAACTTATAAACTGGCTTCCTACATTAGGACTTAGTGCCTTAGATTTTTATGAGTGAGTTTTCTCACCTAGCTCTCTTTCACTTCTCAGTTGATTGCTAAGCTCTGCCCTCAACCCTTTTCTTCCCTTGTTTTATATTTAATATATATATATTTTTCTTAAGAGCTATCCGGGGAGAAGAGGAGGTTCCTCATATCATTGCTTATTTATGTAGGGTCTTTCTTAGGGTTTAAGGCACTAGCTAAAGACATTTTTGCCCATCATAAATCATGCCATTTGCATTTTATCTAAACCCAAAATCTTACCCTCCCCGGCTTAAGTTTGTGAAAAGAAAAGTGGTTATATTCTTTTGGTTATTTTCAGAAATTTTGCTTTTCCAGAAAATACTTTTCCTCTTGTCTACTATCATGCTAAAAGTGTGACTTGATTTCCATTGGTTATTATATATATATATATATATATATATATATATATATATCAAGTATCCTTCTTAATCCTGCCTATACAAAACATATCTCTGTTTTTATCTTATTTTTTATTTTTAGCTTTCACTTAAATAGTATGTACTTCCTTTATTTATTTATAAAAGGATTACTCCTTTTATATCCTCATTCTTTTCTTTCTGTTTATAATTTAAAATATGTTTATGTATTTCATTTTACTGATTTGAACTCTAGTATTTGATTAGCATACATATATGTATATATAAGTCTTACAGAAATAATTAGTACACACACACACACACACACATATATATATATATATATATCTATACATTATTTTATACTGACACACATGCACATGTACACTCAAATACAATCAGTTGCATTCATATATATATTTTTGCATATAGCCTTTTAAGGATTTACTTTATTTATCTGTATGAATATATTTTTCCCATACACATCAACATATGTTCATTCATATCATTCAGGAATTTAGCTTCAATTCATGTGTATTCCCTGTGCACACATGTACACACATACAGGTACACCATATCAAGCCATATCAATTCCCCTTTAAAATTAATTTAAAAATTATTTCAAACTTATTTATATTTTCAAACTAAATTCCTAAAATCTTGGGTCATTACATATGTCAAAATAAATAAATATCCAAATCATCCAAAATATCAATCAATTTTCATCCATCACAACCAACATCCAAACAATCAATAATCCCCACAATTAACCAATTATCTTTAATCGGTAGTTTTTACTTGCAGTTTAATTCTAATTTAATTTAACTGTCAATTCAAATTCTATCGATTAATTCAGATGTCAATTTAAATGTTAATTAAATTTATCAAACCACAATCAATAATTTAAATCATTTCATGATATAAATTTAACTACATAAAAATTATTTTAGCCAATTGTGAGCGTATAAAACACTCACATTTTATTTGAAACCGAAAAATTTCAAATTCAAATAAAATTCCAATCCGATCCCATGCTATAGACAACGAAAGTCCGAGTCCCCTGCAACTCATTTCGTCCGAAACGGACCACATATGGAGAAGTTATGCAATTTATTAATACGAGTACATATGCACGCCTAGGTGGGCCTGCATTTAACCACAATGTGCATGCATTTTTATTTGTACCGGTGGAAGTAAATTTGATAGTAGCATCCGCACATTTGAACGCCGCCTAGGAAGAAACCGCTATTTTTTTTGTTCAGACTGCAATAACTTCTTCGTACTAACTCGAAATCAGGGGAAACTACGACCGATGAACTCTTACCTAAATTACAGACAATATGGTACACTCGGATACTTCATCTTGTGAATGCACACTGTAGTTCTCCAATGGGACTGACAGTTTACTTAGAAAATAACATGGCACAACATCCTCTTATTTGAAATCCGCCTAGTGCAGAAGCCGCTATTTTTTTTCAAACTGCTATATTTTCTTCATACTAACTCGGAATCCGGAGAGACTTCGACAGATTAACTCCCACCTAAATTACGGACAATATGGAACACTCGGATACTTCATCTTCTGAATGCACACTGTAGTTATCCATGGGGACTGACAGTTGTACTTAGAAAATAACAGGCTACCACATCCCCATATATGAACTCCGCCTAGTGCAGAAGCCGCTATTTTTTTGTTCAGACTGCAATAACTTCTTCATACTAATTTGGAATCTGGCGAGACTTCGACCGGTTAACTCCAACCTAAATTACGGACAATAAGAAACACTCGGATACTTCATCCTGTAAACGCACACTGTAGTTCTCCATGGGGACTGACAGTTGTACTTAGAAAATAACAGGCTACCACATCCCCGTATTTGAACTCCGCCTAGTGTAGAAGCTGCTATTTTTTTGTTCAGACTGCTATATTTTCTTCATACTAACTCGGAATCCGGCGAGACTTCGACAGATTAACTCCCACCTAAATTACGGACAATATGGAACACTCAGATACTTCATCTTCCGAATGCACACTATAGTTCTCCATGGGGACTGACAGTTGTACTAAGAAAATAACAGGCTACCACATCCCCATATTTGAACTCCGCCTAGTGCAGAAGCCGCTATGTTTTTTGTTCAAACTGCAATAACTTCTTCATACTAATTCAGAATCCGGTGAGACTTCGACCAATTAACTCCCACCTAAATTACGGACAATATGGTACACTCGGATACTTCATCTTGTGAATGCACACTGTAGTTCTTCATGGGGACTGATAGTTTACTTAGAAAATAACATGCTACCATATCTCCATATTTGAACTTCGCCTAGTGCAGAAGCCGCTATTTTTTTTGTTCAGTCTGCAATAACTTCTTCATACTAATTCGGAACCCGGCGAGACTTCGACCGATTAACTTCCACCTAAATTACGGACAATATGGAACACTCGGATACTTCATCTTATGAACACACACTGTAGTTCTCTATGGGGACTGACAGTTGTACTTAGAAAATAACAGGCTACCACATCCCCATATTTGAACTCTGCCTAGTGCAGAAGTCGCTATTTTTTTTGTTCAGACTGCAATAACTTCTTCATACTAATTTGGAATCCGGCGAGACTTCGACCGGTTAACTCCCACCTAAATTACGGACAATATGGAACACTCAGATACTTCATCCTGTGAACGTACACTATAGTTCTCCATGGGGACTGACAGTTGTACTTAGAAAATAACAAGCTACCACATCCCCATATTTGAACTCTGCCTAGTGCAGAAGCCGCTATTTTTTTGTTCAGACTGCTATATTTTCTTCATACTAACTCGGAATCCTGCGAGACTTCGACAGATTAACTCCCACCTAAATTACGGACAATATGGAACACTCGGATACTTCATCTACTGAACGCACACTGTAGTTCTCCATTGGGACTGACAGTTGTACTTAGAAAATAACAGGCTACCACATCCACATATTTCAACTTCGCCTAGTGCAGAAGCCGCTATTTTTTTTGTTCAGACTGTAATAACTTCTTCATACTAACTCGGAATCAGGCGATACTTCGACCGAAGAACTCCAACCTAAATTACGGACAATACGGTATAGTTGGATACTTCATCTTGTGAACGCACATTGTAGTTCTCCATGGTGGCCGATAGTTGTACTTAGAAAATAACAGGCTATATTCCCATATTTGAATACTATTTCTCTATGAGATGTAAAAAGGTATATTTGGAATTTCAAAAAGACACCGAGTAAATCTATTCAATGAATTCTCTTTATTAGTAGTAAAGATATGATATAATTAAAAATTTAATTAACTCAATTAAGATAATTATAAACTAAACCTACCTGCTAATCCCCCATCTTCCTAACTGTAGATCGCACACAAGCATAGGCACGCCTCCCTCCTTCCCAGATCGTGGTCATCTTCTTCGACGTGTTTTTTTTCGAAATGAAGAACGTCGCTCAACTTGCTCAATCCTCAACCGTGTCGCCTCCCCCCGTACGCCGTCGCCAGGCCCTCAACGCCGCCGCCACCACGCGTACGTGCATGCAGCTCAACCGGAAAATGCAACCTAAAACCCTAGAATGCGATCGAGAATGCAAGTTTCTACGATAAAAACCCTCTTTCCAGTCGTCGTCGCCGCCCTTATTTCCCACGCGCGCCAGCAACTAATGTGTTGTCGATCACCAAGTCCTCGTCGCCCATTTTTTCTTTTCATTTGTTTTTTTCCGATAGACTATTTCATCGATTTGAAAAAAAAGTGAGAGGGAGAAGTATAGGGAGATAAATATGGGGCGTAGTGTGCTTGTACAAGATATTGGAATGGAAAAGAATATAATATTATCAATTAGAAAATATCTCGCCCTTAAACGCCCGAAATTCTCGAGCTCCAAACGAAGTGTGCCACCTGGTGTTTATAATGTTTTACCCCCATTCCGAACACAATGGAACTAGTTTCAAGGCCAACTTCGATCATATTCGGAAGATAGCTTTTTCAAAATCAATTTATTTTAATTAAATTCTGAAAATAAATTCTACGTGTTTCAAGCTTGCACGGCCAAATGACAAGTCCGATTGCTATGAACTTGAAATCCTACAATAATTCACTATTATGGATCCGATGAAACTGGTTTCATCGAAATCCGAGACAGTGGCCAAAATGGCTATTTTTACCCGTTAATTAAAATATATAAAATTTCCAATTTCTAATTATTCACTTTTAAATTCAATCTTAAAATGTTAACAATCTTCATTCTTATTTAAATTAAATTTGAATCAATTTTCAATATCATTTTCATTCACATTAATTCAAGATTCAATTATTTAAATAATTCCAGTATTAAATTTGAACAATTTAATTATCCGATAAATCAATACTAATAAACCATTAAATTTCAAATAAATTTTAGTTATCAACATTATTTTATTTCTCTCTAAATAATTCACAGTTGTTATTCAACTTCAGTTATTGATTACGAGTGATACGGCACGCACGAAGCGCGCATGATGATGGCATGCGCTTTGCACGTGAATTGTTTTTTTACAAATTGTATATGTTTAACTCGTTCAAAAAAATATAATTTGCACAAATATTTAACCGTATTTTTATGTTGAAATGATATGTAGTTAGTTTTAATTTTATTTTCTAAATTGCAACATCTAATTTTTTGTTAGTTTGAATTTTTAGTTCTGTTATTAATTAATAAAGAATGAATTTAATTTTTTATTAGTTTGAATTTTTATTTCTATTATTAATTAATAAAAAACAACTTTGAAAAAAAACTATTTGTTAGATCCTATTTTTAAGTGATATTAAGATTTCGATAATATCCATAGAGGAGCGTTTTGAATTGGTAAATGAAACTTATCCGTTAGATCCTATTTTTAAGTGACATTAATATTTAATAATATTTGTAGAGGGTCAGTTTTGGTAGTTCACGTTGATTACAAAAATGTGGGACACCAAAGGTATTAAAGCTATTATTAAAGATATTAATTAATAAAAAACAACTTTGAAAAAATATATATTTGTTAGATCCTATTTGTAAGTGATATTAAGATTTTGATAATATTCAAAGAGGTGCGTTTTGAATTGATAAAGGAAACTTATCTATTATATCCTATTTTTAAGTGATATTAATATTTAATGATATTTGTAGAGGGACATTTTTGGTAGTTCACGTTGATACCAAAAAAGTGTGACACCAAAGGTACTACAAATATTAATAAAGATAAACACAGTCAATACATAGGATTCCATTCAATACTGATTATTGCCAAAATCATCGAAAATGGTTATTTCAAAATTTTATCCAAACTCAAATTCAATAAATTACAATAATAAGTCATTAAATTTTATCTCTAACCAATTTTTTTCAATAATTATATCAAATTCTATTATTTTAAATAGTTAAAAATAAGGGTTGTTACATTGAGGGCAAGGTTGAAAAATCAGAAGCTTAAGCCTCCGTGCCAAAAAAGAAAAAAATGATCTAAGGAAGAACATTAAGACCACTCTGGTAGGCTTCTACACCGACGTCATTAGATTCATAGACCTCAAGTGGCTCAAGTAAGAACCCTAGCCTTTGAAGGGGATGGGTCGGGTTGCAGCGGGTAATGTGGGTGAATTTAAAAAAAAACCCTATTTTTAGATCTTTGTTGGGCCTATAAAGCCTAACTGATTTTAGATACAATCTAAAATATTTTCAATAAATCTTTATTTTATTTAATTTATTTGTAAAAGAATCTATTTTAATTTAATTGAAGTATATCTTATAAGTGTATTAAAAAGACATATGACAGCACCACTAGCTAAAATGTAAAAAATGGGGCTAGGGTTTGCCGCCTCTTCCATTCCATTTCTTTGCCTCTTCACCCAATCCCTCTTCACCACTTCAACTCCTTTCAACCCAGTTATCATCTTAGCTCTTCGAGATCTATCTCTTCTCCACGTTTCCTTATTTTTCTCCTTTTTGGCATCATGAACCATCAACTTTGATGTCGCCTTTATATCAATCGCTCTCCGCTTCGCTTACTTGTTCTCCACTTTCAGCCATTTCTCCCTCGGGCTTTCATTTGCTTCCTCTGTGCCAAAAGTCCAACGAGTGCCAAAATATCTTTGGAAGACGATTCTCGTTCTGCCTTTCATCCTCCACTCGAGCTGCCTCTGGCAGAATCTTAAAAGGATGCGAGGTAGTTACTATGAATGGGTAAGTACTATTTTTAGGTTTTGGCTATTCTTTGCTGTTAATCGGCTAATTTTCTATCGGTTTAGAAAATAGTTGAAAATTTTCAAATTAAAATAACCGTAAGCGCACGGCGTACAATAGTTAGTACGTGGCGAGTACGGGTCGATTCGCAGGGAATTGTTAGAGTTTAAAAAATCTATTCAATCAAATTTGACCAAATGGAGGAAAAATTGTTAACTAGAAATAAAATGAAGCTAAAACTAGAATTAAAATGTGATTTAAAAAAAATTATTGAACTAGAGAAAAATTTAGGGATAAATCCACTCTCATATTTTTATAAATCAACAAACAATAATTTATGATCTCTAGCTTTGATATTAAGTAAAATAATTATTGTATTTATCATAAGTATGGTTTGTTTATGTTATTAATTAACACAACTCAAGCCATCAAAGTATAATACAACAACTATACCACTTAGAAATTCTCATGAAAACGAAGCCAAAGCAAAAGCTATTTTAAGTATGATCTATTTTCTATTGTAACTAGTAATATAGATCATCAAATTCCATTTTTACTTTCATTTCAAAATCAAAAATGGATTAGCAAATGATGATGCAAATTGTGTTTATGTTGAATAAGAATAGCTCATTTGCAAAAGCAACATAAGGTATCAAACCCATTTGTATGAACTTCAATCAAAATTCACTCTCATGAAGCTTAAACAAAAAGAGATCATAAATCATAGAAATGTTGAAATTACATAATATTTGAGAGCTTCATTACCCCTAAATTGAAGGGGTTTATCTACTCATTTGTATTATCAAATCAACACATGTAAGTTTCAACATTGAAAATGAAAGACATTAGAGAATATATAAAGGAAAAAGAAGATTAATTACTAGAAGGAAATGAATAAAACTAGTGCATAAATGTAAATCTAAGCTATGAACATTAAAAGAAAGAGAGCATAGAAATATACATTAACAGTAAAGCAAAGAAAAGAATGTAGAAAAGAAAAGAGGAAGAGGCTTGGAAGCCATTTTTATTTCATTCAACATAGAGCTTACAACTTACTTTCTTAATTTCCTAACAAACATCAAAGAGTGGAAGATCTGTTCATGTACATAAGAGGGTTATTTATACATTCATAAAACCCTAATTCTATTTTTAGGGAGCTTCCCAAAATGCTCTTTAGGAAGTGTGGCCACTAAGTAACCATTAGCCACTAATTAATCCATCATTTGATGTGAATGAAGCTTTAACCTCCACTTAGTTGCCCATTAGCTCCTAATTGTACATTTAGGTAAGTGGGTGGGGTCCTCCACGATCTTGAACTTGAATTATTTCCTCTTTATTCCTTTGTATTTCCTTGTGCATGCATATATCATCATGAATCCCACTTCCATGTGCATCAAAATATCCTATAAAAGTCATAAAAATTGTCCAAGTAAAAATTCTTAAATTAACACATGCACAAAAATGACCATTTTGCCCCTGAATGAAGATGAAAATATGATGGTTTGAAAATAATTGAATTTTGGTTTTAACATGTAAAAATGCCCAAATATGATGTTTATTTAAATAAAAAGAGATAAAATATGAATGTAAATATATGCACATTTACGTGCACATCAAATACCCCCACACTTATCTTTTTATTCGTCCTCGAATAAAGGAAAACTAAGATAAATCCGTTTACGTAGGTAGCACGATTGCATTGAGCGTATGCAATAAGCTGTTAAACCTCTGGGTGTCCCTAATAGGACGAGTGTTATCTCGTGAGGGTTTTCAGCGGATACTACCCACAAAATCCAAATGCAAAGTGAAAATATTTACAAAGTGCAAAATTTATTTACAATGGGATGAATGCAAGTTTTAGAAAATATTTACAAATGAAGGATTCACTTTCAATTCGACACTCATAAGTTAAATATAGGTTTTGGTCATTGTCTTGAAAATTTAAGTCATTTACTCGTCAAAACTTCCAACAAAAATCAAGTTATCATAGCAAATAGACAATAGTTTAATTCGTTGTTTTGGTTGATAACAAAGTGTAACTATGAAATGGATCCTTAGTTGATTATCAAAGTTTATCAAAGTGGTATTTTCGTTCCTTTTCAATAACAAGTTAAATCAAATAAGTAAAAATAGTGCTCGGATTTCAATTGCTTACTCTCTCTTATTTGAAAATTTTATTGATATTAACAATATTTACATATGCCTAACTTAGGTAAACTGAGGCCGGATTTATTACCCGTGCACTGCCTTGCGGACTGATGTGAGGGGAATACAGAGCGTGGCGAGTGAACACACAAGTGTGAACACTTATCGACTGTAGGCGTTATTAAAAAGAATTTTTATATACATACACCTAACTCAGATAAACTTAGGCCAGATATACCGATCATGCACTGCCTTTCGGGCTTACGTGAGAAGGGTACAGAGCATGGCGAGTGAACACACGAGTGTGAACACATGACTCTAGGCGTTAAAAAAAAATATACATACATATTTTTTTTCCTTTTTTGTTTTTTGTTTTTAGTTTTTAGTTTTTTAGAAAGAGAGAGTTTTGCAAAATCATCTTAGCACCATTTAACTTAGAAGATAAAAATGTTATATCCTTTACTTTAAATTTACCACTTTTTTAAACAAAGATTTTCAATTAGAACATACTTCATAATTAACACATATGAACCTTCCTATATACTAGTTAAACCATTGTTATTTGTAATCAAACTTCATTTTTATTTTTGTTAAAACAAATAAATTTTCAAAAATTTCAATTTATTAACCAAAACTTATACTTATCCTATAGTGTTTCTTCAAAAATAAATCAAAATGCTAAAAAGAAATTGTTTTTGGGATTTAGAAATTTTTTGATTTTTTTAGATAAAGGAAAATGAAAATTCAAAAATGCCATGAAACTTAAAAAAAATGAAAATGAGACTCCCCCGACACTTAATTTTGACTGTGTCCCCATAGTCGATGCATGAAATAATGAGTGTAACAGGGAAAACTATGTACATATTTGCAAAAGTGGGTTAACATTCTTACAAGACGTAGCTTGGCTCATGAAGAATCATGAGCTCCTCCTCTTGGTTACCGGGCAATTCCAAGAAAGGTTTTAAATGATGACCGTTGACTTTGAAAATCGATCCATCCTGGGGTTTTCTATTTCTATGGCACCATATGGAAAAACAGTTCGTACCACAAATGGTCCGGTCCATCTTGATTTAAGTTTCCCAGGGAATAAATGAAGTCTTGAGTCATATAAAAGAAATTTTTGGTTAGGCGAAAATGTTTTCCTCAGATTGACTTGTCATGAAAAACTTTGGTTCTTTCTTTGTAAATTTTCTCATTTTCATACGCGTCGTTCTTAAGTTCTTCTAGTTCGTTGAGTTATAGTTTTTGGTTTTCGCCAGCTTTCTCAAGATTAAAGTTTAAGTTCTTAATTGCCCAAAGCGCTTTGTGTTCGATTTCAACGGGTAAATGGCAAGCTTTACCGTAAACTAAACAAAATGGGGACAACCCAAAGTTAGTTTTAAAAGGTAAGCCCAAAGCGCGTCGGTCAATTTTTGAGGCCAATCTTTTCGATTTTTGTTGACAGTTTTCTCCAAGATTTGTTTTATTTGTCGATTTGAAACTTCAACTTGGCCACAACTCTGAGGATGATACGGAGAAGATACCTTGTGGGTTATTGAGTATTTTTTCATTAAAGTTTCAAAAGAACGGTTGCAAAAATGGGTTCTGTTATCACTGATTATTGTGCGAAGTGTGCCGAACCTCGAAAATATGTTTTCTTTGAGAAATTTCACAACAATTCTATAGTCGTTGGTTTTTCAAGGAACGACTTCGACAAACGTAATTGACAACGAGAAGGATATACAAGTTTCCAAAAGAATTGGGAAAAGGTCCCATATAGTCGATACCCCATACATCAAAGATTTCGATCGTAAGAATGGGGTTTAGAGGCATCATATCTCATCAAGAAATTCGTCCAAGCATTTGACATCGATCGCAAGTTTTACAAAATTCAAATGAGTCTTTGAAAAGAGAAGGCCAATAGAAACCACACTGAAGCACCTTTTCCGCAGTTTTTCGAGGACCGAAATGTCCACCACATGCTTGATCGTGGCAAAATGAAAGAACACTCCTGATCTCATTATCCGTAATGCAACGTCGGATGATTTGGTCAGGACAATATTTGAACAAGTATGGATCGTCCCTATAGAAATATTTCACTTAGGACATGAATTTGTATTTATCCTGTTTGGACCAAGATGAGGGAGTTTCTTTAGTGACTAAGTAGTTCACTATATCAGCATACCATGGATCGAAATTGAAAGAAGTTGTTCATGGGGGAAGTTTTCATTGATTGGCAAAGAAGATGGTACGTTTGGAAGACGAGACAAGTGATCGGCTATGACATTATCAGATCCTTTTTTGTCTTTAATTGTAAGGTCAAATTCTTGAAGTAAAAGGATCTAACGAATCAAACAGGATTTAGCATCCTTTTTAACGAGAGATATCGAAGCGCGGAGTGGTCCATGTACACAGTAATGTGTGAACCTATCAAGTAAGGTCGAAACTTTTCGAGCGCAAAAACAACAGCTAGAAGATCTTTTTCGGTTGTTGTGTAGTTGACTTGAGCGTCGTTCAAAGTCATACTCGCATAGTAAATGACGTGAAGGATCTTGTTGATGCGTTGTCCTAATAAAGCACCAACGGCAAAATTCGAAGCATCACATATTATTTCGAAAGGAAGATCCCAATTGGGTGCGCAAATGGTTGGAGCAGAAATGAGTTCATTCTTAAGACGTTCAAAAGAGGAGATACAATCAGAGTTAAAATCGAAAGGAACGTCTTTTCCAAGAAGAGTCGTCAAAGGACGAGCGATTTTGCTAAAGTCTTTCACAAAGCGTCGGTAAAAGCAGCGTGTCCTAGAAATGATCGAATGTCCTCAACAGATTTGAGAATGGGTAGATTTGCAATGACATCGATTTTCGCTTTATCTACCTCAATGCCATTATTTGAGATGATATGTCCAAGGACTATGCCTTGTTTGACCGTAAAGTGGCATTTTTCCCAATTCAATGTCAAATGTTTTTCTTTACATCGTTTTAAAACCAACTCGAGATGATGTAAACATTTGGAGAAAGAATCACCAAAGATAGAGAAATCGTCCATAAAAACTTCTAGAAAGCGTTCAATCATGTCGGAAAAGATGCTAACCATGCATCGTTGGAAAGTCGCAGGAGCATTACAAAGTTCGAATGGCATACGTCGAGAAGCAAAGGTACCGAGTCTAATTTTCATTTTTTTTAAAATGCAATACACACACGAAATAAAAACACACGAAAATCAAATGAAAATAATTCGAAGAATATAAAATTAAAATCAAAACTAATTCCCCGGCAACGGCGCCAAAAACTTATCAATCGGCTAATTTTCTATCGGTTTAGAAAATAGTCGAAAATTTTCAAATTAAAATAACCGCAAGCACACGACGTACAATAGTTAGTACATGGCGAGTATGTATCGATCCGTAGGGAATTGTTAGAGTTTAAAAAATCTATTCAATCAAATTAGACCAAATGGAGGAGAAATTGTTAGATAGAAATAAAATGAAGCTAAAACTAGAATTAAAATGTGATTTTAAAAAAAACTATTGAACTAGAGAACAATTTAGGGATAAATCCACTCTCATATTTTTGTAAATCAACAAACAATAATTTATGATCTCTAGCTTTGATATTAAGTGAAATAATTATTGTATTTATCATAAGTATGGTTTGTTTATGTTATTAATTAACACAACTCAAACCATCAAACTATAATACAACAACTATACCACTTAGAAATTCTCATGAAAACGAAGCCAAAGCAAAAGCTATTTTAAGTATGATCTATTTACTATTGTAACTAGTAATATAGATCATCAAAGTTCATTTTTACTTTCATTTCAAAATAAAAAATGGATTAGCAAATGATGATGAAAATTGTGTTTATGTTGAATAAGAATAGCTCATTTGCAAAAGCAACATAAGCTATCAAACCCACTTGTATAAACTTGCATCAAAATTCACTCTCATGAAGCATAAACAAAAAGAGATCATAAATAATAGAAATGTTGAAATTACATAATATTTGAGAGCTTCATTACCCCTAAATTGAAGGGGTTTAGCTACTTATTTGTGTTATCAAATCCACACATGTAAGTTTCAACATTGAAAATGAAAGAAAGTAAAGAATAAACAATGAAAAAAGAAGATTAATTACTAGAAGGAAATGAATAAAACTAGTACATAAATGTAAATCTAAGCTATGAACATAAAAAGAAAGAGAGCATAGAAATAAACATTAACAATAAAGCAAAGAAAAGCATGTAGAAAAGAAAAGAGGAAGAGGCTTGGAAGCCATTTTTATTTCATTCAACATAGAGCTTACAACTTACTTTCTTAATTTCCTAATGTTATCCCGCCTTTTGGCAAGGCCGTGACACCAAGGACTTGACTAGAGACCGGTGACAGATCGTCTCGGAAATCAGTTAACACACAAGGATCGCTATGGATATCGATGAAATTTGTCCGAGTCCAGATCGGGCTGCAATCGATAAGGCGCGTCAAACAGAGTAGTAGAAACCAACGTTCCAAGTTTCAGGACGATCCGAGTTCGTATGCTCAAGATATCGCCAAAAGGAAATGGATGAAATAGGCTAGGCTCGAATCCATGAGGAAGGGTTGGTTCGAATCGATACGGTCGAGCATTGCGTCGAATCCATCATGTTCGACTCCATCTACTTCGTATCCATAAGAGCTGCAGGTCTTTGACTCCATCGAAACAAATTCCTTCGAAATCACAGAGGCAAATCACTTCGAATCCATCCGGTGTTGCTGGTTCGAATCCATCCTTAAAAGGTAACTTCGTATCGATCCCTATTGTTTTCCAACAATCGATACGAACGAAGCACACTAGAACCATCCTATGCCTGGCATTCGAATCCATATGGTTTGAACGACTTCGAATCGATCAACAAGTATGTACCATTATCGATTCGAACGCACCTTGCCTCGAATCCATTCCCACCTTCGAATCCAAACATCTCGAATCCACCACAGCTAAAACCAAGGGTTCGACCCAGTAAAACTCGGAGAAAAAAGAGGAATTGACCCGAAGCACGCGCACCACGTCAGCGCCTTAACGTACAGAAGCCTGGATTCGACCGTATCGATTCGAACCAGTTCGATTCGAACGAATCCATGGGATGAAGGACACGAAAATATTCAACTTGAATCGATCATAACTCGAGTTCTACAAGTCCAAATGCCATGAAATTTTCACAGAAGCTTAAACACATGATGAAGAATGTTCACACCAAATTTCAGCTCGATTGGATGGTTTCTTGATCGATTCGAACCAAGGGTCGAATCGATCCCAAAGTGGGCCCGGATCTCCAGATTTCGGCCATGTGGGCCCCCTGACGTGCCAGAATTGGTCTCCCCTCATTTTAGGCGAAATATCAGCCTCATACACCTATAAATAGAGCCCCTAGTCATTCAGAAAAGGGGTCAGAAAATTCTAAGTACTGAAGAGCGCCCAGATTCTGCCAGATTTACTCCAGAACACCGCCGCTGCTTTAGATTGAGACTTAGCATATAAATTCAGTTGTATTACATTATAAACTACTGTAACCTTCAAGTATCGAGCAATAAAATCATCGAACTTCATAGTGGACGTAGGCAAAACGCCGAACCACTCTAAATCGCTTGTCTTTGCAATTTACTTTCTGTTATTTGGAGTTTTTGTTAGATAATCCACAGTTTTAATTTTCATTCTTCACTTTTATCTCTTCAAAAACTTCCGAAGAGTGTTGTGCCCATTTTTGGTACAAACACTTTGGTGCTTTCATTGAGAGAAAACCAGCTTTTTTCTCCTGCTCCTTGGATCTACCATCGATACCGGATTGCAGAAATCCAAGAGGAAGATCCAGATCTCTAATTCATCATCCTTCCATTCTATTCAGATTTGCATAAAGTCTAGGAAAAGGATTCATCATTCAAAATGGTTAGCACAAGAACCACTTCTACAGCTGCTAGACAAGAAGGTAGGGATGGACAGAATCCTACTCGACAGCAGCCATCCAACCAAGACAACGTCGCTCATTTAGAACCGTCTGGACCAGTCACCAGACAAGAATTCCATGTGTTGCTTCAAGAGTTGACTCAGAGTCGGCAACAATTGGCCGAACAGTTGCGTGCTAATATTGAATTGACAAACCAACTAAACCGCCAAGGCCGTAGGAGGTCCAGAAGGGATATGTTTCCCGCTCATCCACTGAAAGTTCTGCCTCATCTGACTATCATCATAGATCTACCCGTCCCCGATTGGACGGAAGTCATGCTCAAGCTGCTGGATATCAACCCGCCCTGACTGTCGGACAGTTGAGGGTAGGACCGTCAACCAGCTTCCAGGCTGGGCCATCAGCACGAGGTGGTCGTACTCCACAATATACTACGGACAATCATGTCACGGCTGCCATAGTAGAAACAAGGGTTGATACCCGAAATCTTCCAGATTCAGGTAATCAACAGCAGGAACGTACTTCTGAACCATACGTCCCAGAAGATGCTGAGCCAAGGAGGCGAAACTTGGACCGTCGACAGCGCCCGGTCCAAACTCGCACTGTGGAACCTGACCACACCTTAGCTCAGCATGCTCAAAACGTAGCAATGCCAGACATCTCGACTATGATACATCAGATGATCCGCGAAAGCCAAGGTCTTACCAACGACGATTGGGGTATTTCTCGAAGTCATACTCCTTTCACGGACGAGATACTATACGCTGAACCTCCTTGGCGATTCAGAATGCCAACTCTCCCTATGTACGAAGGAAATTCTGATCCCAATCAGCACATATTGAAATGTGAATGGTCAATGAGCGCCGCAAGGGCCGACGATGCCGTGAAATGTCGAAGTTTCCCCATCTCACTGGGAGGAATTGCAACAATGTGGTTTACGAGATTACCTCCAAGATCTATCTCTTCATTTGACCAATTGGCTAAGAAATTTGTTGAACAATTTCGCATGCATGTCGCTAGACCCAAAGATGTTAACACCCTGTCCAGTGTTACCCAAGCTCGTGGGGAAACACTAAGGCGTTACTTGGAGAGATTCCATGCGGCATGTGTGGAAATTAGTAATCCCAACGACAACTCGATTTTAATGGCATTGACAAAGGGAATTGATCCTGATTCCGAATTTGGAAACTGGTTAGCCGGAAAACCACCCGCATCGTTGGACCGTTTCTACTCCAAAGCCGCTCAATTCTTACGGCAAGAGGACGCGAAACAGTCTAGGAAGTAGGACGATGCGAAGCCCGGAAATGAGGGAATACAGAGCAATGTAGCAGTTAAACAGTCCGGTGACAATTCTGGAAAAGTTCAGTTAAACATACAGAACAAACAAACTCAGCCAAGAGGTAGCAATGGTCAAAATAATAAGAGAGATCCGAATCCAGGCCCACGGCGTAGGGCTCCGATGTTCGAAAGTTATACACCATTAAACACATCGCTGGAGAATGTGTACCTACAAACTTGCAACACTGAACAGTATAAGAAACCCGCTCCGAAGCGGTCATCAGAGAGGCAGATTCAGACAGGAAAGTTTTGTAGGTTTCATGATAGTTATGGCCATAATACTAATGACTGTCGTCATTTGTAGGATCTCATAGAAAAATTGATCAGGGAGAGAAAGTTAGATCAATTCGTGCGGGCACCGCAGTCTGGTGGTGCGGGCCCATCGAACCCAAACCGTGCGCAAGACCAAGAAAGACAAGAGGAACCCGCTCGTACGGGCGGGAGGCTAGTTATCAATACCATAAGTGGTGGTCCTCATCCAGCGGACAGGAGCTGGAGGGAAATGGAGTCGTATGCTAGCTCTATCAGGCATGCGAGCTTCGAATGCTGCAGTAATTGTGAGGATGGAACCCCGGCTAAGCAACAAAAGATGATGTCTGACGATATCATATTTAGAAGCAGAGATGCTGACAAAATCGAAGCCCCAACAATTGACCCACTGGTCATATCTGCCCAGGTTGGTCCTGCTTGGATGAAGAGGATTCTGGTTGACAATGGGAGTTCTGTAAACATTCTATTCAAACGAGCTTATGATTTAATGAAGATGGAAGCTAAAGACTTGAAACCCTGCCAATCCCGAGTTCACGGCTTCAATGGGAGTGCTACCATACCCACTGGGATAGTGGAACTGCCGGTGGAACTGGGGATTGGAGAACGCAGGAGAGTCCGACTGCTGCAATTCGTTGTTCTTGACATCGCTTCACCGTACAATGCATTCCTGGGTCGACCAGCTCTTGCTAAATTCAGGGCAGCCATTGCCCCGTGGTGTTTGACTTTAAAATTCCCAACTGACCATGGTATAGGAATCGTTCAAGGAGATCAGGCGGCAGAAAGAGCCTGTTATGTTGCTGAGTTGCGTGAAGCACATAAGAAGGAGAAAGGAAAGGGCGTAGAGGAATCTCTCTGCGTCCGTTTGACTGATAATTGACAACTAGCGCCCGGACCCCGGCCCGGGCACCACTACCAATTCCTTAAAGATCTTGACCCTAGAGATAACGAAGATAAAGATGAAGTCAAAGAGAATCAAGCGTCTCCAGCCGAACTGACTGTGGACGTCCCAGTCAGTGAGGATGACGACTCAAAAGTACTAAAAGTTGGATCTCAACTGGGAAAACAGATACAACAGGAATTGGTTGAATTTCTTCAAGCGAATCTCGATGTCTTTGCCTGGACGCACTCTGACATGTGCGGAATCTCACCGAACATTGCAAGTCACTCCTTGAATATTGATCCGCGACATGTTTCGGTCAAGCAAAAGAGGCGTGGTATGGATCCAGAGAGATCTGCCGCCCTTAAAGAAGAAATTGACAAATTGCAATCAAATGGTTTCATCCGAGATGCTCTATACCCGGAGTGGGTGTCAAATCCGATAATGGTTCGAAAACCGAATGGGAAATGGAGAACTTGTGTCGACTACTCCGACTTAAACAAAGCTTGTCCAAAAGATAGTTTTCCACTTCCTCGAATTGATCAACTCGTAGACTCAACTACAGGCCATGAATTGTTATCCTTTATGGATGCTTATTTCGGTTATAATCAAATACCTATGCATCTACCCGATCAAGAACATACCAGTTTCGTGACCGACCTGGGACTCTACTGTTACAGAGTCATGCCTTTTGGTTTAAAGAATGCCAGAGTGACTTACCAACGGTTGGTTAATCGAATGTTCGCTGACCAGATCGGGAAGACCATGGAAGTTTATGTGGATGACATGTTAGTTAAGTCCCGATTTTCCACAGATCACGTCAGGGATTTAGATTCAATGTTCTGCATCCTACGTGAATATGGAATGAAGCTTAACCCGTTGAAGTGCCACTTTGGTGTTGCATCCGGAAAGTTTCTCGGTTTCATCGTCAACGCTCGTGGGATAGAGGCAAACCCCGAAAAGATCTGGGTAATAAGGAATTTGCAAACTCCAAGGACCATAAAGCAAGTCCAGAGTCTCAACAGGAAGGTAGCAGCGCTAAGCAGGTTCATTTCAAAATCCACCGATAAATGCATTCCTTTCTTTGATCTAATCCGGAAGGGAAAACGAAACTTTGAATGGACCATGGAATGTGAAGGCGCATTCCGATCGCTGGTTCAGCATCTCTCTACACCACCGATCTTGTCAAAACCGATTGATCACGAACAGTTATACCTTTATCTGGCTGTATCAGAGCATGCGATCAGTGCGGCTCTGGTCCGAGAAGAGGATCGAGTGCAGAAACCGGTCTACTATGTTAGTAAACGATTGACCGGAGCTGAAAGAAATTACCCCAGGTTGGAGAAACTGGCTTATTGCTTGGTCATTGCCTCAAGAAAGCTTCGTCCTTATTTCCAAGCTCATCCGCTTACTGTGTATACCGATCAGCCGTTACGACAGGTCCTCACGCGGCCTGAGACGTCTGGAAGGTTACTCAAGTGGAATATCGAACTAAGTCAATTTGACATTACTTATGCTCCACGGAGAGCCATTCAAGGGCAAGTCCTGGCTGACTTCATAGCTGAATTTACTGTTCCAGACGACTTACCCGAAACCAGCGAATCTCCTGAATATGTCTGGAAACTTTATACAGACGGTGCATCAAACGATCGGTGTTCGGGCGCTGGTGTTGTACTAGAAACCCCCGAAGGTCGATCCATATGCTATGCTTTGAAGTTTGATTTTCACGCAACCAACAATGAGGCCGAATATGAAGCTCTATTGACTGGGTTAAAGCTTGCCAGAGATCTGAGAATTATCGCTATAGAAATTTATTGTGATTCACAGTTGGTTGTGTGCCAGGTACGGGGAGAGTATCAAGCGAGAGACCGGAGGTTAGCTGCTTACTTGGTTCGAGTTCTAGAAATACTGGATCAATTTGATTATTACGCCATTTACTATATACCTCGAGATCACAATCAAAAGGCCGACTCCTTGGCAAAGCTGGCCAGCACAGGTGAAGCACAGCAAATGGGACTTGTCCCGGTCGAAACTTTGTCCTTCCCAAGCATCGATCAAATAAAAACGAATGATGTGTTGGAAACCTCTCCCAACAGAGAATCATGGATGACTCCGTATCGAAATTATATTGAGAATGGGATATTGCCTGAGCACCGAAATGAGAAACGGCAAGTTCTGCGAAAAGCTTCGCGGTTCATCATTCAGGACGGGATCATGTATAGAAAAGGTTATTCTGTTCCACTCCTCCGGTGTATCGCTCACGATGAAGTCAAACGAGTGTTACATGACGTGCACGAAGGAGAATGTGGCGATCACACCGGTGGACAAGCACTTGCTAAGAAAATACTCCGATATGGATATTACTGGCCGACAGTGAACCGAGATGCAGCCAATTATGCCAGAAAGTGTGACAAGTGCCAGAAACACGCTCGAATTCCAAGAGCCCCACCTACCGAGATAACTCAAATGGTCAGTCCCTGGCCGTTCGCTATGTGGGGTATCGATATCATCGGCGCTTTACCTCTGGCAAGAGGCGGTGCGAAGTATGCCATCGTCGCAGTTGACTACTTCACGAAATGGGCTGAGGTCGAAGCTCTCGCAACGATTACATCGAAGAAAGTAATAAACTTTGTAGTCCGCAATATCATTTGTCGATTTGGACTCCCGCATACCATCATCACCGATAATGGGACCCAATTCGAAAGTTCGGAGTTCAAGGATTTCTGTCAACGATTTCATATTCATAAAAAGTTCTCTGCAGTCGCACATCCACAAGCAAACGGTCAGGTTGAAGCTGTTAACAAAGTTATCAAATCCATCTTAAAGAAACGACTGGAAAAGGCTGGGGGCAAATGGGTCGATGAACTTCTTATGGCATTATGGGCTTATCGAACAACTCACAAGACCGCAACTGGACACACCCCATTTTCCTTATCCTATGGCTCGGAGGCTGTTATTCCAATTGAGACAGAAGTATTTTCTCACCACGTAACTTATTACGATCCAAAAACAAATGCTGTATTACTCGCTGAATCTTTGGATCTGTTGGACGAGAAATGGGAAGAAGCTGATTTGAGAGCGGCCGCATACCGAAGTCGGGTCGCCCGGTTATATAACACCAAAGTTCGACCCCGAACCTTTGAACTCGGTGATATTGTCCTCAAGAGAATCTACCCGGTTCCTTCACACATGAAACCAAATTGGGAAGGACCGTACGTGATCACACAAAGACTTGGGGATGGCACATTCAAACTATCAACCGTGGACGGTCTAGTTTTACCAAGGGCCTGGAACATCGAGAGTCTCCGTCGCTACTACATATGACAGGCCTTATTTATTTCATTATGTTTTTTATCCAGCAATTTACTTTTGCATTTCGAAATTAGAATTTGTAATAAGGCAACTGATTTGCCATATTTTCTTATTTCAGCAATAAAATGCCATCTCTTCGAGCCAGAGCTGTGATTCATTAAATACAATGTACAACATCACGATGCACGAAGAGCTAAATTCCATCACACAGTGGAATTTATTCAAGTAGGGAGTGGTTGTGAAGCAATCAACCACTCACTAAATGAAACCCGAGCTCGGGGGCAAGCCATCACATCAGGCCAAGAAATGGGTTGATACACGACAACCCTTCACCTAACTCCGTACTCCCAGAGTGCGAGGCGGAGTATAAACATTTAACTCAACTCCGTACTCCCAGAGTGCGAGGCGGAGTATAAACATTTTCCTAACTCCGTACTCCCAGAGTGCGAGGCGGAGTATAAACATTTACAAAATCCCAGAGTACTCCGAGAGCGCGAGCTGGGTACAAACTTTTTACTTAACTCCGTACTCCCAGAGTGCGAGGCGGAGTATAAACATTTTCCTAGATCCCAGAGTACTCCGAGAGCGCGAGCTGGGTACAAACTTTTTACTTAACTCCGTACTCCCAGAGTGCGAGGCGGAGTATAAAAATTTTCCTAGATCCCAGAGTACTCCGAGAGCGCGAGCTGGGTACAAACTTTTTACTTAACTCCGTACTCCCAGAGTGCGAGGCGGAGTATAAACATTCCTTAACTCCGTACTCCCAGAGTGCGAGGCGGAGTATAAACATTCATTGAACTCCGTACTCCCAGAGCACGAGATGGAGTATAAACATTCACAAAACCCCAGAGTACTCCGAGAGCGCGAGCTGGGTATAAATATCAACAAACTCCAGACTCCGAGAGCGCGAGCTGGAGTATAAACATTGCTCAACTCCGTACTCCCAGAGCGCGAGACGGAGCATAAACATTTACTCAACTCCATACTCCCAGAGCACGAGACGGAGTATAAACATACGTCAACTCCACACTTATCCCCAATACTGGGGACAGAACCATAACACATAACAAGTTGAAGACAGAAAGGGAATAAATTTTCATTTCCACTATCAACAAAAAGAATCTGATTACAAAGTGTTTAAAAAGAAAATTCTGCCAGTGGGAGCCGAATCCACATCTATACATGGCTATAGAAAAATCAACAAAATGCTACCCTACGCAACAGAGATTTAAAGAAAGAGTTCAATCTTTCTTCTTCCTTATCTTCTTCTTCGGGGTAGCTCCGCCAGATCCGCTGCCTGATTTTCTCCTCACCCGCTTACTCTTTTCGGGCTTGCCCTCCGGCAGCGATATAATGTCAACGTCTTCCTCAGAACTGGAGGCGACGGAAATCCTTCTAGGAGGTCGAGCTGGAGGCATCGGAGTAGTAGCAGGAGGAGGGACAGGAGCAGTTTCAATCACTACAGTACCACCCGGTGAAATCACCATTAACGGGGCAGGCCCGGGCGGATTCATACCAGCATTCCCTGCTGCCATCTCGGCATCAATCTCAGCAATAATGTCGTCCTCACGGGATACTTGGGCCGCATCGGATGTGCCAATAGCTGGCATAGATGAGCTAACGGCCGGAGCAGCCCCACTCACAGCATCGGACGAGTTGACGGAGGGATCGATGGGCTCATTAAGAAGCTCCTCAATCATTTGAGCGCTGAAAGAAAACATATTTGCATCTCCCTCTTCGCCGATCAAGGTAGAAGTCGCGATGGCTTCAGTAAAAACAACCCCTTGTGTTTGATGTGGAACTGATAGAGCAAGAGGCGCAGAAACAACGACTTCAGTCACTGAAATGCGACAAAACAAAGATTGTTAGCCAAGTGTGTTGCTTAAGGTTCTTCACAACTAAACTACGAGAAGCGTTCAAATACCTTCCTTAGTCTGGACCGAAACGTGGGCGGAATCACCAGCGGAAGATAATAACGGTTGGTCAGGATTATATGCAGGAACAGACTGGGGATCTACCGCACCAGTGGTTTCGGGCAATGTTGGAATTACAGCTCCAACACTTGCCTCGTGATGCGCGGTCCCCGAGCCTTCGCCTGTCTCTTGAGATTGAACGCCAAGCTTTTCTTTCGCCATAGAGATCGCCGCCTCATGAAGGACCTTCCTCTCATCCTCGGTGAGCAAACGCATCTCCAACTCAAAATCGTCAAGTGTTTCATCTGGATGCGCTGCTCTCTTTTCATCCACTAGCCGGGTCCAGGCATTGTACAAGATCATGGAGTCATCTCCCAGCCACGCTAAATTTCTGTGTTCCAGCACATTAGCGTTGTACGTGACTAAGAGATCATCAAACTCAGCATCTAGCCTGGACCTCTCCTCCAAAATCTTTTCCTGAATTTCTGCTTCCGCAGACTTAGCCTTGACCGCCACCGCAGCAAGTTCGGCCCTGAGAGATACTGCTTGGTCGCAAGCCTCTTGAGCAGTGGAGTTTGCATCGTCCTTCTCCTTTACCATTTCAGTGAATTTGGCCTTGAGCTCGTTCAGCTCTTTAACGGCTAAGTCTCGCTCAGCTGCAATGGTGGTGTTGCGGTGGTCCATCTCTTCTACCGTGGCGCAGTGTTCCTGCTGCATCCTCGCCAGTTTGGCCACGACATCTTCATGTTTCTGAAGTGTTTCAAGCTCTGACTTCCGGGACGTCTCCACTTCAGATTGAAGAACCTGAATGATGCGTTTCTGTTTAACAATGTCAGCATCACGTTCAGCAATAATCTTCGCCCGGTCAAAAGCTACTCTAGAAGCCTTCACTGCTGCCTTGTACCACTCCTTATACTGAGCGTAGAAGTCGTGGATATAACTATGAGCAGTGGTCTCAGCGTCCAAAGGAATTCTTTTAAAGTTAGGAGGGAAGAAATAGCCATCCATGCAAATTTCAGGGTAGTCATTTTTCATCTGGGCGAGTTTAGCAGCTCCCTCACTTGTCAACTCAGCTGGAGCTTGTTCTATTATAGCGGCTGCTGTCGGTTCCATTCTTGGCCGCTGAGCATCAGGCCGAGAAGATTGAGAAGGCGACTGCTGCTGATGAGAAGGCCCTGGGAGGTCTACTGGGGCCCTAGGAGGCGGAGGAGAGCGAGATCGGGGTCGGTACTGGTATCCCCGGTCTCTGTCAGAATAATCATAGCCAGAACGGCCACGCGAGTAATCTCTATCTCTATCATAACGTTCTTGACTTGAATAGCCTCGCCCATGATCTCTATCTGTCTCTCTCCTGCGGAAATCGTAAAATGGAGAAGATTGGCGCATGTTCCGAAGCCTATCCAGAGTGGAGCCTCGTCCTGACATCTCACCTGCGACAAGAAAGAATTACGAATTAAGATCCCATAAAGCAATGTTTATTATGCAAAAGTCATGAAGTGCTGTGGAAGTGTGTGTAAATGTGTAAACCCCCAAACTGACCGGAAGTGTTGACCGCACTTAAAGGAAAGGGCTCGTTCATGTTTAGGACATCTTGAAATTCCTCCAACCCAGGATTATGAGAAATCGATATATAATCTGGGATGGGAATATCGTCAAGCCCTTTGAAAATGTCTCTCGAATGAGAAGGGGCGGCCTCAGAAATCATAACTCCGGAAATGGGAGGAGACACATCCACAGATTTCCACCCCTTAGACTTAAGTTTTTTGGAAACGGCGGCCTTGCCTTTCCGTCTTTCTCCCGACTCCTCCAAGTTTCTCGAGAGGTCAGCCATTGGCTCCGAATCCGTATGGGTTCTTTCTTCGTCACTCGCCTTGATTATTCTGATTCTGAGTGACTTCTTCACCTTTCTCTTCTTGGTTTTCATCTTATCTTCCTTCCTGGAGGCGGGCTTTGCCAATCCCTCGACGACTATACTTTGATTGATGTCGATCAAACCAAGAACTCTTAAGTTATAATCGTTTAGCACCAAGTCAATATGTCTCAACTCGCTTGGAACTTCTTGAAGACTTCGGACGATACCCTTGAAACGCCCTCCATCGGGTCTGGAGATAATGGTTGTAAAGGGAATGTAGTGTCAATTTTAATGCCAAAGAGCTATTGGTCAAGAAAACAGGTTAAGGCGCTTACGTCTAGACAACCATCGCTTAGCGAAACCCGGAGGACACCGAACATAGAACCACTCGTTCTTGAAATAACTCAGTCGGGTCCAAGCTCCAACTACAACTTGGCAATTCCTAACTGCCTCCAGAAATGTAAAAGACGGGCTATCACCCCTACTCTTGAAGTTAAATATGTGTCTGATCTCGGTGGGCCTTGGCGGGCGAAAGAGACAGTCCATAAATATGACAAAGGCACTGTTCAGCAATGCGTGCCCGTTGGGATGAAGTTGTGAAGGAGCGATTCCTAAATATGATAGCATCCCTCTGATATATTGATTGAAAGGAGGGAGAGTTCCGGCCGCACAAGCATGGCGATAAAAAGCCGTATATCCATCAGGCGGATTGTGCGGTCTATCATCGGCATTAGGTAATAACACATCATCCAGAGATATGTTATGCTTTAAGCATATTCGTCCCAATAAGGATCGGAGATGTTAGATTGAACCGAATAAACAGGGTCCTCAATAAATATAGCCTCTGGCAATTCATTTGGAGCTGGATCGATTACATCGGCAGGAATATCGGGAATCTCAAGCACCGGAGGAGTCGAGCTCTGTACCTCTTGTTGTTGGGAGCTCGAAGATTCCATAATTAGCTAACTCATCAGAAAGCAACGTTAAGTTCATAAACAGCCCGTGCATGCCCCAGTGTAGTGTGTATGAACGTGTCGTGTAGTGCAGGTGCTGTGTATTACTTAAGCAAATTTAACAGATTGAAGCAAGATGTTCGTACAACATAACTGGGGAATTTGA
Source organism: Allium fistulosum (assembly GCA_030737815.1). Taxonomy (NCBI): domain Eukaryota; kingdom Viridiplantae; phylum Streptophyta; class Magnoliopsida; order Asparagales; family Amaryllidaceae; genus Allium; species Allium fistulosum. The sequence goes on along the minus strand of CM060905.1, from coordinate 872,754,749 downwards.
GAAAGAAAATGACCGTCATCGCTGACCGTCACTTCCACACCATCCAAACGCTACGAACCAACTTCAAGTATAAATCAGTTGTATTATTGGTTAGGTCATAGTTCCATCGACGAGCTTCAAAGGAAATTCAAGTTCAAGTCTTTCAGTCAAGTTCGATTATGCAAGGCCGAAGCTCGTCGGAGTCAAGTATGCTAAAATTCATGAAGTTCATCAGAGAATAACTTGAAACTGGTCGTAGTTCATATGATGGAGCAAGTCAAAAAGTAATGGTCTCATAGGACGAAAACGTTCGAATCCATCAGCGCGAATCGATGCGGGTCGAATCGATGAAGTTCGGTTCCAGGTGCTTCGAATCCATATGGTTCGACTCGATGCAACATTGGGATAGAGGAACACTTCGAATCCATGATCTATACATGACTTCGAATCGATCAAAACTGAGATCCTTCGAATCGATCGGAATATCGCTACCTCGAATCGATTGCAACGAGCCTTCCTTTTCTCTTAAAACCATCGATTCGAAGCTATGCATTCAAAATCGATTCGAATGACTCGTGCCTGGATCGATGCGAAGCAACGGAAGACGACACTCTGACCGATATCACTTGAAAGGTTTCATTCCTCGATTCCATCGAGTCGACCCACTTCGTTCAGATCTCGTCACTTCTCAGAATTTTCTAAAGGCGAAGATAGTTCTATTTTCCTCATCTCGAATCGATTCCTTGAATACCTGATTTGATTGCGAGTGGAAGCGTGGACGTGTTCGATCGATTCGTGGTAAGCACGTCAGTTATAGCTCTGGGAAGTCGATTCGAAGAAACAGCTGAAGCAATGGTAAAAAGTAAAAAGTGAGAAGTGAATAGGACCCCGGTATATATAGGAGAAATAAGACGATTCGCCTCCCGGTACAACTGACCGGCTTTAACAGGTAAGGGCATCGACTCGATTCGTTACGGCGACTTCGAATCGATTATAACCCACCACTTCGAATCCATCTCTTGCGAATCTTCTTGCACGATCGAATCCATCTCAACAACATCGATGCGAGACAACATCGACTCGAAGCACGAACCCCACGAACCATCATTTCGAAAGGACATCGGTTCGAGCATTCACGACTTCGACTCCACCAACTCAGAGAACTTCGAATCCACACAGTATCGATTCGAAGAACCATCGATTCGAAGCAGTCAACAGAAGATGAACCTGGGTCACTATGCCCCATCGATTCGAAGTGTCTACTTCGAAACCATCAACTCGAAGCGGATCCAGAGACATTGCTTCGCATCCATCAAATACCATCGATCAAATGGACGAATTGTTTCAATATGAAAAATTGCTTGTCCACTCTTTATACCGATTCAGGAGAGGATCAATACAAGAGGATGATCATAGGAAATCATAAAAGCGATGTTTTAACCCGAGTCTCAAACCGGTCCAGGAGAGGACCGATGCAGATTTCGATAGCAAACCGAACTGACAACGACTTGCGATCACGCAACGTTAACCAAAGTCAAGATAATACACGTATGCACGTATTTCTGACTAGTGTTTGGTCTTTATCATTTACAGGGATCAAATGTTCATCTCGTCATGAATCAAAAACCTAACAGCCAGTCACAATTATACGACGGTCGATTACTGCGATACAGAATGCGACTTTCGGTAAAGCATGTCGTAGCTGTCCAGTGAGAGATTGCAACTCTTGAAAGCACGTCATGTTTACACAAGACGTACTTTGGGGGGCAAATGTTATCCCGCCTTTTGGCAAGGCCGTGACACCAAGGACTTGACTAGAGACCGGTGACAGATCGTCTCGGAAATCAGTTAACACACAAGGATCGCTATGGATATCGATGAAATTTGTCCGAGTCCAGATCGGGCTGCAATCGATAAGGCGCGTCAAACAGAGTAGTAGAAACCAACGTTCCAAGTTTCAGGACGATCCGAGTTCGTATGCTCAAGATATCACCAAAAGGAAATGGATGACATAGGCTAGGCTCGAATCCATGAGGAAGGGTTGGTTCGAATCGATACGGTCGAGCATTGCGTCGAATCCATCATGTTCGACTCCATCTACTTCGTATCCATAAGAGCTGCAGGTCTTCGACTCCATCGAAACAAATTCCTTCGAAATCATAGAGGCAAATCACTTCGAATCCATCCGGTGTCGCTGGTTCGAATCCATCCTTAAAAGGTAACTTCGTATCGATCGCCTATTGTTTTTGTAACGACCCAGAATTTTGAACAAATTAAATTGAGAATATTTAATTAATTTTAAATATTTGAACGATAATTTAATTTGAACCCCCGATTTAAATTTGAATTTGGCGATTAAATTATAAAATTTGATCGATTGGAAGTTGAATAAAAATTTGAATCTTCAAATTTAGGCCGATTAAAAATATTTCAAATGCTTGTAAAATTCGTATTGATAACACTGAAGATAACAACAGCTTCAGAATTTAAATTTAAACTGTTTTGATCAGTTTTGAATTTAATCGTTTAAATCGAATTTAAAAATAGCCGTCCGAGGCGCAGTCTCGGAATTCGACGAAACAAGTTCCATTGGGTCCGTAATATTGAATTATTATCGGATTTCAAATTTCGTATTTATCGGAGTTGATATGTGAGCGTACGTTAAGTAAACGCATTGGATTTTTAGCGAGATTCGATTTAAATTTAAATTTTTAAAATTACGTCCACATCAGCTATTCCTTTCCCGTTGAATACGCCTGCAATCACGAGAATAAACGTGCAACCCATACCGAGCAATTTTAAATAACCCCTCTTTCTCGTTCTTCCCTCTTTAAAACAGTTCGAAGAAACAATCGAACGAAAATAAACGGCTGAAGCCTCTTTTAAATACAAATCGAGCAGTTCGAAAACAAATCGTTCTATCTCCCTCTACACCCAAACAAACAGCAGCTTCGAAATTAATCACGTGGCCACGAAATCGAGCAGCGCGCGCAATGACAACATAAGAGACTCGCGTTCGCGAGACGAAGCTAGGGCAAGCGACTGCGATTGAGAGATGCGCGTCGACGAGGGGAGTTCTGGGATTCGCGAGCTCGAGCAAGAGTGGAAGAAGGTCGATTCGACCTGGAGGGCTAAGTTCGGGGTGCGACGACTTCAGGAGGTCGTGGCGACGAAGTTGATTCGCGAGCTCGATTTTGCGATGGTACGCTCACGCTCGAGGCAGGGGGCGGCGACATGGATTCGTCGACATCACGAGCTGATGGGGGAGTGGCCACAAATGGAGCGTCGTGGGGAGTCGAGGTTTGGGCAGTGTGGCGACAGTAGTTCGTTTTGAACTCGGTGACGATGTTGGGGGAAACGTCGACGGCAATGGCATCAAGCGGAGGTGGAATTCGTGGCCAGTCGGGGCAATTTGGGGAAGTAGCTCGCATGAGTATTTTGGGTCGTCATTGTGCTCTTCATTCACGAGGCAACTGGGTTGTCGATTTGCAGTAAGGTACACTGGTTTAAATTGGAATATTCTAGTTAAATGACAGGTGAAAACAATAAATATATACAGTGAAATATATGTGTATGCAGTTTAAAATATATATATACATGCAGAAAATATATGTAAATTTTTTTCCAGTAAAGTATAGATGTATATATATATATATATATATATATATATATATATAAACAGGAAAATTTATTTGTATGTGTATAAATTTGAAAAGAGAAAATAATTAGTTTAAAATTAAATTCTTTGATCAAAATTTAAATCACTAGTCTAAAGCAAAATTTTAGTTAAATAAATTTATAAAAAGGAAATGGGTTTAAAGAAATTTAAATGATGGTTAAATAAAATTATAAATTGAGAAATTGGTTTAGAACAGAACTATCAGGATTAAACAATTAAAAATGGAAATTGGTTAATTAATTGTTTCGAATATTAATAAATGTGTATAAATATTTATACAAGGTATAAATCAAGGAAGTCGAGCCGAAAAAGAGATGGATTGCAAAATTTATAGCTAAGGTGAGATCTTCTCACTCAAAATAAATTGGGATTACAGTTATTGATTGATATGATTGCTATTAGATGTGGTATTAGATATAGTAGGATATATCTATTATATATATAGCAATATATACATATTGGCATATGTATATATTGGATTGATGATTTCCCGCCTCGTATAGCGGATGAGACCCTATTGCGCCGTTAGTAAGCGGATTTTTATAAAACCCATATACCGCGATAATTCCGTACTGGAGCGGAATTGGTATTGTGCTAACGTCTGTGGATGCAGGGAAACAGGTTGGAGGGATCCAACTGGATTCCTCACCAGTAGTTATTTATTTACAGATATTGTGATGTATTCTGTTATCATATGTTGAGATATGATATTGACTGTTGTGATTGACTAATTGATGCGTTGCATCATCGGATTCAAATTTTGAAGTTTAAAAATAACGATTTTAACTTTGAAAAGAGATTTTAAAGGTGATTATTTGAAAGTATACGTTTATTTGAATTTTTGAATTGATTTACTTTAAATCAATTGAATTTGATAAATGTTATAAATTTAAAGTTATGGAAATTATAATGTTTGTAAATTATAACCGAAAGATAAAATTTCTTTTGAAATAAATGGTTAAGTCATAAATAAAAAGATTTGAATTGAGATTTTTGAATTATTAAAACGATGTATATAAAAGATGTATAAAATTTGATTTTTATAAATATAAAATATTGGGATTATAAAACGAGTTTTAATAAGTGTTAAAATGAAGAATAAAGGGATGGTATAAGTGAACGAAATTTTATATTTATAAATTATGAAGTTACAAAATAAATATATTTTTGTAAAACAAAAGACTTATAAGTGATTTACTTATAAATCGGGTTTCGACGTTTAATTTAAGAGTTGTGAATAAGTATGAATGGTTTATAGACGAGATTTAAAAAAATATATATTTTATAAATCCAAACAATGGAATTTTAAACGTAGTTCGGTTGTTGTTAAAAATAAGATTTTTAAATGAAATCTTATAAGGAATAAGATTTAAAATTTGTGAAGCCTTAAAGGAACGAATGTTATAAATCCATGAAGTATAAGTACTTAACCTCTAATATGGACTTTTGGTATATAAAGTTGAGTTATAAAATGAATTGAATTATAAAGAAGATTTATAAATCGAAGTTGTTAGAAAATAGAAATAAAATTTATAAACGTTGTTTTATAAATTCGAAATCAATTGAATTTGATAAATTAAATATAGAAGGTTATTAAAGAAGATATATTCGCGATTTTGGATAGCGAATTATCTTTGAAATAAATGTGTAGAAATGATTGAAATTGGGATAAGTGAATTATATTCACGATTTTGGACAGTGAATATATTGTTGAAAAAAAATGGATTTATTTTTGAAGAAGTGATATTAAAAAAAATGAAGTTAAACATTTTAAAGATGTTTTAAAATGTATTATGAATCGAAAGCATAGATTTCAACGTTCATTGTTGAAATAGGCATTTTCGAAAATATAAGGAAATGATGGACTATAACACTGTTGTTATAGTAAATGATTTCCGAAAGGAAATGTTTATATAGTATTGGGATTTACATATCTATCTTAAAAATTCGAATCCCTATACTAGTGATTTTGAGTCGTCGTAACGATGTTTTACGTAACATTCGTTTTGACTCAAATAGATGTTGTTGAAAAGAATGATTTCCTTAAAGAATGAATATGTACTTAATATTGATTTAAGTATATCGAATATTTTCAAATGTTGAAAATAAAAGATTTGTGAAATACTTATTATTAAATAAGTATGGGAATGTTTTCCAAAATGAAATGAAACGTATTTGAGATTTTATCTTCTTAAAGATAAATTGAAATTGAATATTGAAAACGATTTGAAAATCGAATATCAGTAGATATTTGGAAATATAAATTCACTAAGGGATTTATAAAAGAAAAGGGAATCTGTTTAAAAATAAACGTTGATTTATTTTTGAAGTGTGGAAATTTTATATCTAATGAAGATATTTTTGGGAGATAAAATAATTTGGAAAATTATTTGGAATCTGATGATGTTGCGCATCTTTATTAATAGTTAACTAACCGACTATCAATAATTACCTTGAGTAGGTATTTGTTGTGAATTGGATGAATTTGAATGCCACACTTGTTTTTAAATAAACGCTCACTATTCGGGTTAGCCGGGAAAGGTCCATGGGGTCGTATAACCCATTCCGAATATGTGATACGTCGTTATGAATTGCATTCGAAGACCGGTGTTGAAGACCGGATATTTTTGAAAACGGAAGGATTACCGTCGAGTTACTCTACATCGGCTGATCTCCGATTTAGAGGTTTTATCACCCTTAGTGACGGGAAGTCCTGACGTGATTGAAAATTATCCGGATGTGCAAGGGCTTCGTGAGAAGTGCCTTCGGTTCTGTTCGATCCCGGAACAGACTTGTATGGATTGTGTGTCTGACGTTACAATTTGAGATATAAAGCTGATTTCTTTCAAATACATTTCTGTTGGTGGCGGAGAATTTATTCTCTTAGCTTAACACCCTTCTCTGAGACGTACGAGCTCAGAGGTTATGTAGTTGAAATTCATCAGCGATATATCCCAATTTGGTAACGTGGCATACTGAGTGTTGCTGTGAAATGATCAGTGTTTGATCATTTGTGATATGATCATTTGTTTGATCTTATATCTTTGTGATCATAGGTTGATCATTTTGTTTGACCCGAAGCAGGGCTTTGTAGAAAGCGTAGCTTTGTGGACGAGACTTCGTCGAGCCTCACACCCCGGAAATGGTCGAAACAGGAAGGATGCGACAAGGTTCTAGGGAGTAGCGCCCCTTAGTGTATGTCATTCCTTCTGGATAAAGGTGGTATCATGGTATGGAGCCCAGATACTTAACCTCTGTGGTTGCTGCAAATTTATTTCTTTGTGGTTGTTGCGAATCGGGGATCCTCGGGAAGATCGGTTACGATCGGGGGATGGCATACGCGTGTCAGTAGTTACCTATTTTTGCAGAGGTAACCCGGCCTTGTGTTGGCAGAGATCCGGTTAGGTTCTCGGGTCGTCTATTCCAGGGACGTACCCATCGTGGATAGGAAGTTCCTTAGCCTGACCATTTGTTGGAAATCCAAAGAAACAATACGACACTTGTACGGTTTTAGTTGTAGAACCTATCATTCACTTATGGTGGTCACCACTGTTTGGATGGTAGCTATAGTAGGCATAAGTGCGGAATGCCTATGCTGGCTAAGATTTATATTATACTTTCGAAATGTTTTCTACACTATGCACTAATAATAATATCAAAAAGGATTTGATTTTGCGTAGTAAGCATCTTTGACTATCATAAGAAGAAATCTCCTTCAATTCTGCGTTTGCATTGTGTGTGTGGTGGGAGGTCTTATGGTAGTTTCATTTTCCAAAAAGCATTTCGAATTGACTTAAAAATTATTTTGTTGTTATAAAGAATAACTGTTTTACGATCTCACACCAGTCACCACGACTGACTCGGAGTTTATTGTTTCCCTTCTAAACTCTGGGTGCCCACAAATTTTCCACACGGGCAGTCTAGAGTTATATTATCAGGATATTCTGGATATTCTGGAGCTTTGGAGATAAGCTGGATGACGAGACATAGTATTTGTATCTAATAATATTTATTCCGCTGTGTATTCTGTATGAGGACAAGTTATATAACTGTCCATTGTTGTATATTGACTCTGATGATTGATGTATGTATAAACTGATATAGTTCTTTGTTTTAAAAGACTAGTAATTATCTATTGTATATTTTTCCGCTGCGATGTGTAAGATTCTGGTATTGTTTTCTGTTCTGATGTTGTTCGGTTGTTCTTCTTTTCTCTTCTTCTTCTTCTCTTTTTCTTCTATTTCTTCTTTCTAAAACCCTCACTATTGGAGTTTCCGGCACTCGATTTCTCGGCAGTCGATAAAGTGAGTATCGATGTTGAATTTTCGAAAGTCGAAAATTTCGGTATGTGACAGTTTTCCAACAATCGATACGAACGAAGCACACTAGAACCATCCTATGCCTGGCATTCGAATCCATACGGTTTGAACGACTTCGAATCGATCAACAAGTATGTACCATTATCGATTCGAACGCACCTTGCCTCGAATCCATTCCCACCTTCGAATCCAAACATCTCGAATCCACCACAGCTAAAACCAAGGGTTCGACCCAGTAAAACTTGGAGAAAAAAGAGGAATTGACCCGAAGCACGCGCACCACGTCAGCGCCTTAACGTACAGAAGCCTGGATTCGACCGTATCGATTCGAACCAGTTCGATTCGAACGAATCCATGGGACGAAGGACATGAAAATCTTCAACTTGAATCAATCATAACTCGAGTTCTACAAGTCCAAATGCCATGAAATTTTCACAGAAGCTTAAACACATGATGAAGAATGTTCACACCAAATTTCAGCTCGATTGGATGGTTTCTTGATCGATTCGAACCAAGGGTCGAATCGATCCCAAAGTGGGCCCGGATCTCCAGATTTCGGCCATGTGGGCCCCCTGACGTGCCAGAATTGGTCTCCCCTCATTTTAGGCGAAATATCAGCCTCATACACCTATAAATAGAGCCCCTAGTCATTCAGAAAAGGGGTCAGAAAATTCTAAGTACTAAAGAGCGCCCAGATTCTGCCAGATTTACTCCAGAACACCGCCGCTGCTTTAGATTGAGACTTAGCATATAAATTCAGTTGTATTACATTATAAACTACTGTAACCTTCAAGTATCGAGCAATAAAATCATCGAACTTCATAGTGGACGTAGGCAAAACGCCGAACCACTCTAAATCGCTTGTCTTTGCAATTTACTTTCTGTTATTTGGAGTTTTTGTTAGATAATCCACAGTTTTAATTTTCATTCTTCACTTTTATCTCTTCAAAAACTTCCGAAGAGTGTTGTGCCCATTTTTGGTACAAACACCTAACAAATATCAAAGAGTGGAAGATCTGTTCATGTACATAAGAGGGTTATTTATACATGCATAAAACCCTAATTCTATTTTTAGGGAGCTTCCCAAAATGCCCTTTAGGAAGTGTAGCCACCGAGTAACCATTAGCCACTAATTAATCCATCATTTGATGTGCATGAAGCTTTAACCTCCACTTAGTTGTCCATTAGCTCCTAATTGTACATTTAGGTAAGTGGGTGGGGTCCTCCATGATCTTGAACTTGAATTATTTCCTCTTCATCCCTTTGTATTTCCTTGTGCATGCATATATCATCATGAATCCCACTTCCATATGCATCAAAATATCCTATGAAAATCATAAAAATTGTCTAAGTAAAAATTCTTAAATTGACACATGCACAAAAATGACCATTTTTCCCCTGAATGAAGATGAAAATATGATGGTTTGAAAATAATTGAATTTTGGTTTTAACATGTAAAAATTCCCAAATATGATGTTTATTTAAATAAAAAGAGATAAAATATGGATGTAAATATATGCACATTTATGTGCACATCATTTGCTTTTGGTTGAGCAAGATTTTTAAAGATGACTAGATTTACTTTGGTGATAATAGGCGTGCTTTTGGTTCCTATTTGTTCTTATAACTACTGAGCTTTATGATGTTTCAGTTCTTGTTCTCACAATGAATTCTCCTTTGTCTCTTTTCATTCACTAAATTTGAACACCACAGGGATTGATTTTGCAACGAGTTGTATTGCTTTTGCCGTTGAATGTCATGCTTATCAAACAAAGTGGTGTTGTGGTCAATTGAGTTTACTAGTTTTTTGTCGATCTTTTTGTGTTCTAGCTCATGTAACTGTCTTTATTTGAAATTGGCTTGTTAAGAAAATTGCTTTGATTTTCTTTCTGTTCTTTGATGTTGTTATTGTGCTAGTTGCTTGTGGGCTTGCTACTAGTTCATTGTAATTGGAAGTTGCTGGGAACTTGGAATTTTTTTAATTTGTCATGGACTTTGGAAATCTTACATATGTGATTGAAGCTTTTGCTTGGCGGTGGCAAGTTTTATCCTTTTGTTACTCTTATGATGTAAGGATCTTTTAATTATGGAAGATGATATCTGGTTTGTGTTGGGTACATTCAGGTTGCAAGGATATAGGTTTTCATTTGGAAATTTATGACATAAGCCTTGGCTGTCATAACGTAACATTAATGCCATAGTGATCTTCTTGTTATAGTGTTTGATTTAGGACATTGTCTTAGCCAAGTGATGTACCTAGTCCTAGTGTTTGTATTGACTGTTGCTATTTATTAACCTTTAAAGTCACTAATGGCTTTCTCCCTCACACCTATAATAATTTTGTAATAGTGGTATAGTCACTATAAAACTGGCTTGGCTATGCAAAATACTAATATTTTATTTTGCCTGCAAAAATATATTTATATGCGTATAGTGCATATGCAACATATAAGAACTATATTGGTTAATATGATCGTTTATAAGTGTTGAGATTTACACCATAACAAACACACATGTCCCTTTATATATACATTTGTTGTTTATAGTTTTATTTGAAATATATATATATATATGTATATATATACGTAATGCTAATTATCGTTAATTTTTATTTAAATAATTTTTTTGATTTAAATTTGTTTGCAGTAGTATCTAAATTATCTTGTGTTAATTTAAAATCAAAAACAGATCTAGATGTAGATAAATATCTATTTCAAAATCGACATTCAAATTACATTATATATATATATATTAATTCAAAATATACATTTAGAATGATTTTATATTTTTATTTATTATCTATAGATTATTAATTAGTATATATATATATAAATTGATTTTTTTCTCGATTGAAAAAGATTTTAACTAAATTTTTTGTGTCAAATCCATACCGATTTTGTGTAAAAATAATTTTTAAATAATACATACATTTTCTCTTAAGTGCATTTAATTTTTTATTTACATCAATGATTATAGTATGAAATAAAATTATTATTATTTTGAATCCAAAGACACACACACATATAAATTAGTTTTGAAAGAAATATAAAAAACTATTATATTTTTTTTTTGGGTGAAAGAGTGGCCCTCAAAAGAGGAGAGCACTCGTTATTTTACTATATATGTAGTAAACAAAAGCCATCAACATGTCTGATGGGTGATGACACAAAATGTTTTCAAAAATTAGATAGTAATATGAGATCATTACATAGATGATTGACATAGATTATATAAAGTGAACAATAAATATACAAAAATATATCTACATGTGAATTAAATGAACTAGGTATGGAATCATTATTGTAAAGACGATGCCATGCATGGTTGCAAAGGTAGAAATGCTTCAAAGAATTGCATAGTAGGTGTGAATAGTCCAATGGGAAGTGAGCTACTGTTGCTGTGTTGAAGTATTTATTACAAAGGCTTGCATGCTCAAGGCTGAAATTGAGCTAGAGGGAGAAGTGAAACATATACCGCAACATGTAGATTGAAATTGTTGTAGAGGATTACAAATGATTATGTGATGCTTTCCCAATTTGTTTGTTGTCGAAACAAGTTACACCAAACAGAGCTAGTTGCATTAAATGAAGAGAAGGGAACGTGGGCCATGATGCAGGGCCTAGTAGCTGGCTTTGTAGCTGGAAGGGGCAGCCAAGTGAGTAGAGCTTGTTGAAGTAGAAATGTTTGCAATCTCCAATTTGAACGTCTTTGAAGGAAGGTGGAAGCACTTAACTGAACTAGCTGCTTATGCTAAGACCTATGCAAGTTTTGATACAAGCCGACTGTATTCATACCAAAGCGCATACACAATCTGATACAAATGAGTGCATGCTGAAATGTGTTCAGGTAGAAACATGGCTTCACATGTTAAAGAATTAATGGTGTGCTAAAGCGAGTTGTCGCTAAAGATGCATAGGTACTAGCATCTATGCAGATTAACATGTACACAACAGGTGTACATACAGAAGTACAGTGCATGAGAGGGGAACCAGGTTGCCAGAAGCATATCTAAGGTGGGTAATCGATCCGGCTAAAGGTACATATGTCATATTAAAACTGTTAAAAGCATTTAAAAATCGATTAAAATTTCAAAAAAAATTGTTTTAAATGTTAAAAGTATGGTTGAAAATAATATGAACATTATAATAACGTTTGGGTTTTTGTTTTAAGTTTGGATAGTTTTGAATGCATACACACACATACATACACATAGGATTGGACAACAAACATATACATAAATTCATCATAATAAGCAGGATCTAAACAACATAGATATAATGGTCAACATATATGATTATAAAATAATACTGAAACTAAAATTATTATGAAAAACTGTAGCTTGTGAATTGCACCTTAAATAAAGAACCAACTCATTAGATCTAATCGAATTACCTCTAGAAATTGCAGCAGACTAGAGATGAATACCACACTATAATTAATTGATTTTGTTTTAAATTTATTTTGGAAATGAAGGGCTAATACCCCTTGTTTTTTGGCTGGAATAAGGTGGAGAAGGAGGCACAAACGAAGAGGGGTGAAGGGTTTAAATAGGCATCTAGATGGAGAAAAAAGTGGAGATTTAATCCCCTTTCTTCACTCAAGCTTTTCTACCAATTTAAATCACTATTTGAACACTTAAAAATCCCACCCTCTTCTCTCATATGACCGGCCAATACATGAGGCTATTTGGTCCTTTAAAATTTCCAAATCCATTTTATATTAATTTATTTACATCAAATTTAAATATTTATCGATATCACATATTGATATGTACACATGTATCTTTTATATATGCCCCCAAATAATTCTAACGCACCCATAATTAAATAATTTTTTTAATAATTAATATTTTATAAATATTAATTAATTTAATTAATCTAAATTTTTTATAAATTAATTAAATCATGTGGTATTTTAGAGTATTCAACATTATGGTTATGCGACTCAAAGGTGTAAGTTTGGTCAGGGATTGATATCGAATAATTCGAATATCAACGTTCACATGTCACCTTAGCCAATAGTGTGATAGTTTTGTTAAATTTATCGCTTACACATTATTTGCTAAAATTCAATTTTATTATTTTAATCATTACCCGCTAGTAATGATTATTCACACCAATTCTCTTCGTCAAAACTATATCACTTTAGGACTTCTGAAATTTGGTTTTGGTCAAAATTTCAATATCGTCCACATTTAATGTAACGCCCGTATTTTTACGGATCGAAACATCGTAAAACAGTTATCATTTGGTCGTATTGTTGATAAGTCATCCTTAGTCTAAGTCTTAGGTCGTATAGAAGATAGGTCGTATTATGGTTAGGTCATAGTAGACGACCTAAGGAAGGGGAGCGACCTATAGAAAGTTGGCGACCTAAGGAGTGAAACGACTTAAGGAAGTTAGGTCGGCAACGACCTAAGGAAGTTAAGTTGTATAGGAGTTAAGTCGTATGGTGGCTTAGGTCGTGAGGTAGGATTAGGTCGGAGGGGCGACTTAAGAGGTTGGAGCGACCTAAGAGAGTTGGCGACTTATAGGAGTAGACGACTTATAGGATCAGCGACTTAAGATAAGTAGCGACCTATAGAATGTTGCGACCTATAGAAGTTAGCGAGTTAGTGAAGTTAGGTCATGAGCGACCTAAGATGATAAGTCGTATCCTAGCTAAGAGTTAGGTCGTAAGCGACCTAAGGTAGATTTCTAAGTATAGTTAGGTCGCTAGGCCATTAGTCAGTTAGGTCGCGTGAGTGTTAGGTCGCGCAAGGGCTTATCAGTTAGGTCGTAGGTCGCGTATGGATGCGCCTATCTGTTAAGTCGTAAGTCGCGTAAGTTGTTAGGTCGCGAGGAAGCGCATCTGGGATAGGTCGTAGGTCGCTTGGGTGCGTTGATCTGCTAAGTGTTAGGTCGTAGGATCTGTTAGGTCGTAGGTCGTGAAGTTGTTGAGTCGGAGGTTATTAGGTCGTGGGGTTTTTAGGTCGGGGACGACCTAAGAGCGGACGACCTAAGGAAATCAGCTATAAATAGGAGGGTTTTTCTCACTTTTTGGGATCCGGATTTCGAAGCGACGAAGTGCTGCCATTTTGAGAGCTCGACTTCTACACTTCTTCACTTCTTTTCTCCACTTTGATTTAGTACTTCCTTCCATCCAAATCGAAGATCAAATTGAAGATCGAAGAGCTTAGATTGAAGATCTACATTCTTCGAAGAGTGATTTCATCGTTTGAAGCGGATTTGTGATAGATCAAGTTAGATCCTTCGCTGTCCAGATCTAAAGTGTGTTGATTTGGGGTTGTTTAGGTGATTTGGTGAGTGGTGATTATCTCTCACACGGATCCAAATGAGTATATCAGATCGTTGACTTGATTTGATGTTTAAAATAGTGATTTCCATGCATTTTCCTAATCCTAAGTATAGATCCATATAGATTCATTGTTCATAATGATTTGGCATCCATTTTACTACATGTTAACCTATGCAAGTTCATTCATCAAGATTATAGAGATATTGCTCATGTTTTCATGCTTGTTAGACTTTTGACTCTTTAATTACGAAATTGCCATTATTGTTATAATTGTCTATTTAGATCATATTTGAATGCTTGTTTACTTGGATTAATGTTTGACTTGATTGATTGCTATGAATTAGATGATTGATGATTTGATTTAGACCGAAGATGTTCAAAAGCTAAGGGAAAGGCTCTTGAATTGGGAAAGCTGCTCATGGCATATGTAGCAGATGATGAAGCTCATATGGATAGATTTGATGATGATGTTGTGATGAAGCTTTGCTATGATGATGATGAGGCGAAGTATGATATGAGATAGTCTTGGTCTAATCCAGACGGGATCATTCCAAGCAGATTGATAACTCGGTGAAATGGTTCGAGTTTGAGGATAATGGTTTGCTCGAGAGGCGCTTGAGCTAGTATGGAAATAGTCGTCGAGGAGGATGACTAGAAGGCTGAGATCTCATCGTTGTTGAAGGTTCTAGCATGCTCAAAGAAAGAGTACGTTGGGCAGATTCGATAGTCCATGAAGGCTACTGATTGGTAGTCAAGTACTCTGGGAAGATTCGATAGTCCTAGGCACGGGTCACGACGACATGCGGGAGTAATGTCTAGAACCGGGGTTTCCATTAGCCCTTTACGAACGGATGAAAGAATGAGCCGGTCATTCAATTAACGATGATTTCGAAGCAATGATAACAGTGATGCCAGAGTCATGGATGTTTGGTTGTATCGTCATTCGGTCTCAAGAGCGGTAGTTTCTTGGTGCTTATCTGATCTTGGTTTAGGCCTTGGGGGTTCGTACTTGGAAAACATCGCCCTTGACTCAAGTGATAATTTCTTTACTTTAAATTGTATGCTCTGCTATGTTTGCTTATGCTTAGTGTGTGTCTGGGGGCTATCACTGTAGAAAGAGGTGGAGTGGGAGGGTTGTATTCCTATTCCTTTTTCCTTTATGCTCTTTTGATATGTTGTTAGTTAATTTACTGCTCACTAAGACTGTTGTCTGACTCAAGGCTTTATGTTTTAACTCTTATTGCCTTGGGCTGTTCGTCCATTTTGGGACGGGCAGACTAGGTAGTAGGTGACAGGTGCTGTTCTTGTTTTCCATGATGCTGATGACGAAGACGAGCTGGAGGATTGCATATTATTTCTTACTATATGTACTGGATGTTCCGCTGTTTGTATAATCTCTGAGTGGTATGTAGTGAGGCTTGTTGTATTGACTATTCAGATGTTTGTATTCAACTATTATGAAGTTTTATTGATGAGATTCTATTCTGTGAAGCTTCACTATGTATATATTCTATTGTATTTTGTCCATGCGCTGTGAGTAATACGATAGATTCTGCTGTTTTTAATTTACCCTGACAATCGTCCATGGCTGCCTGGCACACTTTACAGCGCACTTTCTCTAGGTTCAGTGCAGGGGTCATGGGCGGTCATTTCATTTGGTATCAGAGCTTTGGTTAATCGATTTTACCCAATGCTCGCTGACGTAAATACGTATGAGAGACGTAATTGTATTTTGAAGGATGATTACTATATATATAATATAGTAGCTTAGTAGAGTTTGAATTCCTTATGCAGTTGTTTCTCAAGATGTGCTGATCATTCCTTTTTATAGATATTGAGAATGAGTCGAAGAGGGAGACTAGCGCTAGGGAAGGCCGTGCTGCTGAAGGGGCTGCTGATTATGTTGCTATGTTCGAAGCTATGATGACTTCGATCATGAGAAGGATGCCAGTTCCGGGGGCAGTAGTTGATGTTGGAGTTCAAGTCCAAACTCCAAAACCAGTGGATTTTGCTAAGTTGTGCAAAGACTATACTGCTCTTGGAGGGAAGGTTTTCTTGGGAACAGAATCAACCATTGAAGTCCAGAGGTGGATAGATGCTTGTAGAAGGATTTTTGGTGATTTGGGAATTGAGGATGCAACTAAGAGGAAGTTAGCATCAAGACAGCTTCAAAGGAGAGCTTCTGATTGGTGGAACTCTATCACCATTGATACTCCGGAGGAAGAGATTACTTGGGAGCAATTCCAAGTCAGATTTGAAGCTAAGTTCATTTCTACAGCTCAGAAGTCTATTCTATTCAAGAAGTTTGTGGAGCTCAAGCAGGGAGGAAGACCAATTCTTGAGTATGTTTCTGAGTTTGAAGCTTTGTCCAAGTATGCCCGGTCATATATTGAATCTCCGTATCAGAAGAGTGAGAAGTTTGTGACAGGCTTGGACAGTTATCTTGGGAGGTAGTTGGTGGATCATTTGGACGATTCATTTGAGAAGCTTGTGGAGAAAGCTCTCAGGCATGAGAATCTGTTTCCTAAGGAAGGATCTGTTGTTGCTGTGACCAAGGAAGAGTCTAGACCACAACAGAGTGGAAACAAGAAGAGGAAGCAGCAGCAGCAGAAGGGTAAGGATGGCCAGAAGAAGCCGAAGGGCGAAGTGACCTGCTACAATTGTCAGCAGAAGGGCCATTTCTCCAGGGAGTGCAAGAATCCAAAGGTGCCAATGAAGTGTCACAACTGTGACAAGCCGGGGCATGTTAAGAGGAATTGTCCAGAACCGAGGAGGGACAAGCAGATTGTGCAAGCATATGCTTTGGGAGCTGTTCCATCATCGTCGAAAGCTCCTACCGTTGAAGAGAAAGGAAAGAGTGTGGTGGTTCAAGGTAATCTTTCCATATGTGGTGTTCCAGTTAGAGTGCTATTTGATACTGGGGTGTGGCATTCATTTGTTTGTAACGAGCTTGTAGGCCGGTTGGGTTTAGAACCGGATATTGTTGATAGGCCATTGGTTGTGACTAATCCAGTTGGGGGTTCGTCTTGTTTGTGTATGTTATGCCGTGGTCTGATTGTATCGAGTCATGATTGCTCTTTTGTTTGTGATTGTTTTGTTCTGAACTTTGCGGGGTTCGGAATTATTTTGGGTATGGACTGGCTTAGGAAGTATGCGGCAAAGGTTGATTGTGAAAGGTTGGAGGTGACAGTCAAGAATGTGGAGGGGCGAAAGATTGTGATACAATGTAAGCATGAAGAAGGCGTCTTCATGAGCTTCATGTATTCGCTGGTTGTTCCACGGGATGGACTGTCATCGTTGCCAATCGCTAATGGATTTGAGGATGTCTTTGACGAGGTCAAAGGGTTACCGCCGCATAGAGAGATCGAGTTTCGTATAGATCTAGTTGAAGGAGCCAGACCTGTTGTGATGCCTCTTAGGCGGATGGCGCCTAGGGAACAGCAGGAGTTGAGGGTGCAGGTTGATGATCTTTTGCAGAAAGGATTCATTCGGCGTAGTGTGTCCGAATGGGGTGCACCAGTTGTGTTCGCAACCAAAGCGGATGGATCATTGAAGTTGTGTGTGGATTATCGTGAGCTGAATAAGGTGACTAAGAAGAACAAGTATCCATTGCCAAGAATAGATGACTTATTTTATCAGCTTCACGAAGCTAAGGTGTTTTCTCAGATGGATTGGCAATGGGATTTCACCAGTTGAGAGTGGCTAAGGATAGTGTGCCGAAGACTGCTTTTAGGACACCATCCGGTTTCTTTGAGTGGCTGGTAATGCCGTTTGGATTGACTAATGCGCCAGCATATTTTGTGGATCTTATGAATAGAGTGTTCAGAGATCAGTTGAGTAAGTTCGTGCTAGTGTTCGTGGATGATATTTTGATTTATTCCAGAACTGAAGAAGAGCACAAGACGCACTTGCGTATTGTTTTGGAAATCTTACGGAAACATCAGCTGAAGGCTAAGTTTTCGAAGTGTCACTTCTGGAAGAGCGAAGTGAGGTTCTTAGGCCATGTTATCTCTGGAAATGGAATAGCGGTCGATCCCGCTAAGGTGGCAGCAATCCAGGATTGGGGTAGACCTAAGAATGCATCGGATGTGAGAAGTTTTCTTGGATTAGCAGGATATTATCGTCGATTTATCAAAGACTTCTCCAAGGTGGCTGCACCGTTAACAGGATTGACGAAAAAGAACCAAGTGTTCAGATGGGATGATAAGTGTGAGCAAGCCTTCAGAATCTTGAAAGAGCGATTGACAAGTGCTCCTGTTTTGACTATTCCAAGTGGGAATGATGAGATGGTGATTTACACCGATGCATGTGGTACTGGACTTGGAGCAGTGCTAATGCAGAGAGATAAAGTTGTTGCGTATGCAAGTCGACAACTGAAGCCGCATGAAAGGAATTATCCGACTCATGATTTGGAGTTAGCGGCAATTGTATTTGCTCTGAAGATGTGGAGACATTATCTATTGGGAGTTCGATTTGAGTTGTTTACGGATCATAAGTCGTTGAAGTATCTTTTCTCCCAAAAGGATTTGAATCTTCGGCAGCAACGTTGGCTAGAGTTTTTAGCATCGTATGATTTTGGTATAGCTTATACTCGGGAAAAGGTAACGCAGTGGCAGATGCGTTAAGTCGAAGACATGCAGGATTGGGAGCCATGTTTTCAGAATGGAAGAATCTCGAGTATTTAGCTGGATTTGACTTCAGGCCTAGATGTGAATTGGAACCTGAGATGTTGGCAAACTTATCGATAAGACCGGCTCTTGTGGAAAGAATTGGCGAGAGTCAAAAGCGAGATGATAAGATTGTCAAGATTATCCGTGATTTGGAATCTGGATTGGATCCAGAAAAGGACAAAGGATTCGAGGTCGATCGAGAGGGTTGGCTTCGGAAGCAAGGACGACTAGTTGTTCCCAATATCGATGAATTGAGGAATGAAGTTCTGGGGGAAAGTCATCACTCGAAGTTGACAATTCATCCAGGTGGAAATAAGATGTATCGGGATATGAAGAGAACCTATTACTGGGAAGGTATGAAGAAGGATGTTGGAAATTTTATTTCTAAGTGCATGAACTGCCAGTTGGTAAAAGCCGAGCAGAAGAAGCCAAGTGGATTGCTTCAGCCATTAGAAGTTCCTACATGGAAGTGGGAGCAAATATCGATGGATTTTATTGATGGGTTACCTAGAACCAGAACGGGGAATGAAGGGATTTGGGTCATCGTAGATCGTCTGACTAAGAGTGCAAGATTCATTCCTGTTCGATCGACTAGGACTGCATCAAAGTTGGCAGAGTTGTATGTTAAGTGGATAGTTCGATTCCATGGTATTCCGAAGAGTATAGTGAGCAATCGAGACCCATTGTTCACTAGTGGATTTTGGAAGAGCTTCCAGGAAGTTTTGGGAACCGAGTTATGTTTGAGTACAGCTTATCACCCTCAAACAGATGGTCAGACCGAGAGAGTCAATCGAGTTTTGGAAGATCTCCTCGGAGCTTGTGTTTTAGATTTCGGAGGATCATGGGAAGATCACCTTCATTTGGTGGAATTTTCATATAACAACATTTACCAGTCAAGCATTGGTATGGCACCATATGAGGCATTGTATGGAAGACCGTGTAACTCTCCGACATGTTGGTTAGAGAGGGGAGAAAAGCTGATCTTGGGCCAGAGATGATTCGACAGACTTCGGATTGCATAGAGATCATTCGGCAACGAATGAAGACAGCCCAAGACCGTCAGAAAAGTTATGCCGATAAGCGTCGTAAGGATTTGGAGTTCGACGTAGGTGATATGGTTTTTGTGAAGATTTTTCCTCTGAAGAATGTTATTCGATTCGGGAAGAAAGGAAAACTGACTCCGAGATTTTTTGGGCCATTCCCGATCATCGAGCGAATTGGAAAGCTCGCTTATAGATTGGATTTACCGGAGAAGATGTCGGGTGTGCACAATGTTTTTCATGTATCGTATCTACGGAAGTATGTGCACGACTCGAATACAGTGGTTTTTGCTGATAGCTGTGAAGATTTCGAAGTTAATCCAGTCGATAAGAGACCTCGTAAGCCGCTTCGTGTTGTGGAAACCGACACGAAACAGCTTAGGAGGAAGATAGTTAAGTTGCTCAAGATACAATGGAGTGAAGATGATAACGACTGTACATGGGAGGTGGAAGAGAGGATGAAAGCAGCTCATCCTGAACTCTTCAAGGTATGGCCCTAAGGTGTCGTGTCATCTAACGACATTGTAACTTGTGCTAGTTCTAGAATTCTGCATGCTAAGCTAGAATTGGATGCATGGTTTGTTGGTTGCTATGGATGGTAGGCATGCAGAATAGTCTTTGATTGCTCTGTTTGTTTGGAATTTCGGGGGCGAAATTCCTAAGGGGGAGAGAATGTAACGACCCGTATTTTTACGGATCGAAACATCGTAAAACAGTTATCATTTGGTCGTATTGTTGATAAGTCATCCTTAGTCTAAGTCTTAGGTCGTATAGAAGATAGGTCGTATTATGGTTAGGTCGTAGTAGACGACCTAAGGAAGGGGAGCGACCTATAGAAAGTTGGCGACCTAAGGAGTGAAACGACTTAAGGAAGTTAGGTCGGCAACGACCTAAGGAAGTTAAGTCGTATAGGAGTTAAGTCGTATGGTGGCATAGGTCGTGAGGGACTTATAGGATCAACGACTTAAGATAAGTAGCGACCTATAGAATGTTGCGACCTTTAGAAGTTAGCGAGTTAGTGAAGTTAGGTCATGAGCGACCTAAGATGATAAGTCGTATCCTAGCTAAGAGTTAGGTCGTAAGCGACCTAAAGTAGATTTCTAAGTATAGTTAGGTCACTAGGCCATTAGTCAGTTAGGTCGCGTGAGTGTTAGGTCGCGTAAAGGCTTATTATTTAGGTTGTAGGTCGCGTATGGATGCGCCTATCTGTTAAGTCGTAAGTCGCGTAAGTTGTTAGGTCGCGAGGAAGTGCATCTGGGATAGGTCGTAGGTCGCTTGGGTGCGTTGATCTGCTAAGTGTTAGGTCGTAGGATCTGTTCGGTTGTAGGTCGTGAAGTTGTTGAGTCGGAGGTTATTAGGTCGTGGGGTTTTTAGGTCGGGGACGACCTAAGAGCGGACGACCTAAGGAAATCAGCTATAAATAGGAGGGTTTTTCTCACTTTTTGGGATCCGGATTTCGAAGCGACGAAGTGCTGCCATTTTGAGAGCTCGACTTCTACACTTCTTCACTTCTTTTCTCCACTTTGATTTAGTACTTCCTTCCATCCAAATCGAAGATCAAATTGAAGATCGAAGAGCTTAGATTGAAGATCTACATTCTTCGAAGAGTGATTTCATCGTTTGAAGCGGATTTGTGATAGATCAAGTAAGATCCTTCACTGTCCAGATCTGAAGTGTGTTGATTTGGGGTTGTTTAGGTGATTTGGTGAGTGGTGATTATCTCTCACACGGATCCAAATGAGTAATCGTTGACTTGATTTGATGTTTAAAATAGTGATTTCCATGCATTTTCCTAATCCTAAGTATAGATCCATATAGATTCATTGTTCATAATGATTTGGCATCCATTTTACTACATGTTAACCTATGCAAGTTCATTCATCAAGATTATAGAGATATTGCTCATGTTTTCATGCTTGTTAGACTTTTGACTCTTTAATTACGAAATTGCCATTATTGTTATAATTGTCTATTTAGATCATATTTGAATGCTTGTTTACTTGGATTAATGTTTGACTTGATTGATTGCTATGAATTAGATGATTGATGATTTGATTTAGACCGAAGATGATTCAAAAGCTAAGGGAAAGGCTCTTGAATTGGGAAAGCTGCTCGTGGCATATGTAGCAGATGATGAAGCTCATATGGATAGATTTGATGATGATGTTGTGATGAAGCTTTGCTATGATGATGATGAGGCGAAGTATGATATGAGATAGTCTTGGTCTAATCCAGACGGGATCATTCCAAGCAGATTGATAACTCGGTGAAATGGTTCGAGTTTGAGGATAATGGTTTGCTCGAGAGGCGCTTGAGCTAGTATGGAAATAGTCGTCGAGGAGGATGACTAGAAGACTGAGATCTCATCGTTGTTGAAGGTTCTAGCATGCTCAAAGAAAGAGTACGTTGGGCAGATTCGATAGTCCCTGAAGGCTACTGATTGGTAGTCAAGTACTCTGGGAAGATTCGATAGTCCTAGGCACGGGTCACGACGACATGCGGGAGTAATGTCTAGAACCGGGGTTTCCATTAGCCCTTGACGGACGGATGAAAGAATGAGCCGATCATTCAATTAAAGATGATATCGAAGCAATGATAACAGTGATAGCCAGAGTCATGGATGTTTGGTTGTATCGTCATTCGGTCTTAAGAGCGGTAGTTTCTGGGTGCTTATCTGATCTTGGTTTAGACCTTGGGGGTTCGTACTTGGAAAACATCGCCCTTGACTCGAGTGATAATTGCTTTACTTTAAATTGTATGCTCTGCTATGTTTGCTTATGCTTAGTGTGTGTTTGGGGGCTATCACTGTAGAAAGAGGTGGAGTGGGAGGGTTGTATTCCTATTCCTTTTTCCTTTATGCTCTTTTGGTATGTTGTTAGTTAATTTACTGCTCACTAAGACTGTTGTCTGACTCAAGGCTTTATGTTTTAACTCTTATTGCCTTGGGTTGTTCGTCCATTTTGGGACGGGCAGACTAGGTAGCAGGTGACAGGTGCTGTTCTTGTTTTCCACGATGCTGATGCCGAAGACGAGCTGGAGGATTGCATATTATTTCTTACTATATGTACTGGATGTTCCGCTGTTTGTATAATCTCTGAGTGATATGTAGTGAGGCTTGTTGTATTGACTATTCAGATGTTTGTATTCAACTATTATGAAGTTTTATTGATGAGATTCTATTCTGTGAAGCTTCACTATGTACATTATTGTATTTTGTCCATGCGCTGTGAGTAATACGATATATTCTGCTGTTTTTAATTTACCCTGACAATCGTCCATGGCTGCCTGGCACACTTTACAGCGCACTTTCTCTAGGTTCAGTGCAGGGGTCATGGGCGGTCGTTTCATTTAACTTGTTTAATCCAAAACAAAGTCCTTGATTCAATGATAATGATTATTATCAATCGTACTACTCTGGCTGGAGACTTTGACTTTGAGTTAACTATAGTCGATCGTGATACTAACCTCATATAACCGAGGAGACAGATTCTCTTATGAATAGTGTTTCACTTCCAATGCTTCAACTAAGACCCAATTATAGTCATTCGATGGACGTCATACCATGATAACTATAATCATGTAACACCCCATATTCTTAGTAACATTATTTAGGATATTTAATTAGCTAAATAAAATAAAATAATGTAAGTTAATTAATGGGTTGAGATTTGTGATTTAGTAGGGTTAGCCGTGCCATGTTAATGAGTAAATAAAAACGAGATAACATGAAATAAAATAGGTAAGTGCAAAATAGGGAGAAGGATATTCTTATACCCTAAACCCTTAGGAATTTACTTCCACACGTTCATTTCATTTACAAAAATTTATCAAGTAGAGGCCAACCACCATTTTAAAGGACAAGAGGAAGAAAGCTAAAGGAAGAAGCTAACTCAAAATCAAATCCACTACTCAAATCCTTAATCTCAAAAGCTGAGGTGAATAATGACTACATCTCTTATTTCTTAAATGTTTTTGGTTTTAAGGAAATATGAATTTATTTTGCATAGTTTAGCCATGATGTTGAAGGAAAAAATGTTTATATATGCTTGTTGATGATTTATGCTTATTCATATAGATTTTATGATATTTTTTGATATGAAAACCCTATTTTATGACATCCAAATACCTTGCTATTTTAGATATAGTTCAGAGATGATATTTTAGAGATAGGTTTCAATTTTCATAATTTTCTGAATTAATGTGGATTTTATATTAATTTTCTAGTGAAGAAAATGATTTATTGGGTTATAAATAATTTGGGTCTGAAATTTATATATGTTAGAAAAAATATTAAAAAGGATTTTTTGGAATTTTTGTAAAATTTTCATAAGTGTTTTGATGAATATATAAAATTATTTAATGTATGGGACTTAAATGTTTTATATATTTATAGAAGGAGAAGGGGTATTTTGCAAATAAATTAAAGTGTTTATTTCTGAAATTTTGGCAGTGCTTTTAGAAAAGAAAATTTGCAACCAATAAGGTTTAGACAAATAAGGCAGGTTAGTTAAAAAGATTACTTAAAAAGGTTAAAAATCAATTTTACATGTAAAATGTATGTTTCGCCACATTCGGCACCCTATTTCCGACTTAGATGGCTTTCGACTTAGTTCCTCCGCCTCCATCACTATCGAAACCAATGCGCATGGCATCAAAGACGTGGTGCGCAGCGAATTGGAAAGAAAGCGGGCGATATGAGGTCGAAACCAGGGGTTGCGAAGGGGTCGAAGCGCTGCTTTATTTTAAATTGAAAATGTGCCTACTTGTTTTAGACTATATTGCTTTCGACTTGGTTGGCTTCTGACCCGGTCAAATGGTTTAAAGAAATGGTTTTAAAGAGGTTGTGCTTTTGTTTTTAAATATCTGCTTTCGACTAGGTCGAAGCCCTTTTGTTGCTGCTTTCCTACCTTTCGACGCTAATTGTTTCAGAAGGTATACTTGCTTTTAAAACTTAGCCACTTCTCTAATGCTTTCAGACGGATGGTTTCGACACCATTACTTCTTTACATAGGTTTTGGCTTTCGAAAGAGTTGCTTTCGACCCTGTTGTTTGTGACCCTTAAAGATTTTTAAAGGTTAACCCAAAGGTTTCAAAAGTGATGGTTTTGAATGGTTTCGAAAGGTGTTTCCATATGTTTTAAAAATTGAACCCAAATGATTACGAAAGGTTAAGGTTCTAATTCTTTCGGAAGGTTTTAAAGGATGATTTCCAAGGGGTGGTTCCCTAATGGTTTCGAAAGATCTAAAGGAAAGGTTTTTCCAATGGTTTCGAAATGCTATGTTTAAAGGTTTTTAAGATAGGATGTCTAAGGTTTTTATCTTTCGAAGGAAAAGTTAATTTAATGGTTTCGAAAGGAAGGTTTTGGCCTTTCGGCATAGATGAAAGAAGGGTTTATTTGGTTACGAAAGGGATACTTTCACTAGGTTCGAAAGGGGTACTTTTAAAGGTTTAAATGTTTTCATCAACCAAGACTTGAGTAAAGTATATATAACATGGCAAGGTGATTTTGAGTAAAGCATAGAGTATATTATTTCCTTGTTTAAGTTCGGTTTAAAGATTTTAAATCAATTTGAGATGAAAAGGTTTTCACGGAAAATTTAAGCGAAGATTACCCTAAGTAAAATGACTCGAATAATAGAATACCAGATGGGATTGGTATAGGGTCATGCCCTATACATTAGCTATTAGCCCGAGCTAATTTAGTCCAAAATTCCAGTGTGTAGGGCTTTGTCACAGGTAAGACTAAAAATATGATTACACACAAAAAGGAATATATATTTGTATACAGATAGGTTATTGGTGAGCCCGCAAAACCATTAGGATCAGGTGACTCTGGGAGATGTTAAGTTATGGAAAGACCGTCCAGAAGAGGAGTATTTAACTGATAGTTAAGGACAGACCGTCCAAAAGAGGAGTATCTAATAGGTGTTAGATTATTTTGATTATATTTTATGGTAGGCCCGAGTCAGCCAAAGGATAGTAGTTAGCCAAACAAAACTATAGAGTTCGGAAAGATAGTCCATTTATTACCTTATATGTATGTTTACATAATAATGCTTTACAGTTTTACCCATTTTTGCTTGCAGGATAAAAGTTTGCAAAAGATATGTTTTAAAAGGATATTAGTGAGGAGAAACCCGTTCCGCTAAGCGGGGAGGTCTCACTTAATATCAAACAACCGAGATGTATAGTATTATTCACACCAGGCTTTATGTGTGACTTGAAGTTTATGTTTTCCTCTTAAACTCTCGGGTGCTCAAAATTGATTTGAGTAGGCCGAGGGTTGAGGTTTTACAGGTTTTAGTAGGTTGATAAATAAAGCTTCCAAAGACGAGCAGGTGGCTGATGGATAGCTATTTAGGAGTTGCTATTTTGTTTTGTTTTATTCCACTGTGTTGTATTTAAGTCTGTTATGTTTATATAGTACTCTAGCCAACCAAGGGGGCATCATCATATGTCGCTCTTGGTGTATTTATGTAATAATTATATCTTATCTGAACCTGGGAAACGATTATCGGATTATGTAATTTGAATGTGAAACATATGTTTTGAAATGTAATCTGTAAAATGTTGTTTTTGAAAATCTGTGATTTTGTTTCATATTCAAGTGCTTGTGATATTATGGATACCATTAACATAGCCGTATTTAGTCACCGGAATTTAATACAATGGATGACTACAGCATCTGTAGCGCTTAGCTTTGGGCCTTTAGATAGGGAATGTTACAACTTGGTATCAGAGCATAGGTTTATGAAAAACTTTAAACTAAAATGATTTTTGAAAAACATAATCCTTAGGAATTAGAGAAAAGAGGGGATATGGGATAACGATGTAGTAATGTACTTGTATTTGCTATATATAAGTATACGCTATATCTCTATTCTCCTATCTCTATTAGGCTATTCTTCTGTATCTCACGAGGCTTGAATACAGATATGGATGCTAGAAGTGGAAGAGTGAACCTTTGAGGAAGCACCACCACAAATGGAAATGCCAGACAGAATACTAGGAGAAACTAAGGTCAGGCACAAGCAGGGAATGCTGCTGCTGGGATCCCACAAGTAGATATGGGAGCTATGTATCGGTTTTTCGTGAACATGATACAAGCTGGAATTGCTGCTGAAGTGGTTGGAGGAAATGCTGGAGTAGGAGTTCAAGAAGCTACGATGGTCAACCATTATGCTACCACGAGTAGAGATTACGCTAGGCTTGGAGGAAAGCCCTTTATTGGAATTGAGGATTCTATAGAAGTGGAGAACTGGTTGTTGCATTGTGAGAGGATCTTTATAGACATGGGGCTCAATGATGAGCAGAAGAGGAGGCTTGCTTCGAGACAGCTTCAGGGAGCAACTTTATTTTGGTGGAATAGTGTAACAGCAGAAGTAAATGAAGAGGAGATGAAATGGGCTAAGTTTAGAAGAAGGTTTCAAGAGAGTTTCATGTTTATGATGGGATATTCTGCCTTGCACAGGAGATTTGCTGAATTGAAGCAAGGGGAGATGTCCATTTTGGAGTATGCTAGAAGATTTGAGGAGTTAGCTAGATACCGGTATGCTACTGTGGATACTGTGTTGAAGAGGAACGAGAAGTTCATAAGGGGGTTGAAGCCTGAGTTGGCAAGGGCTAGATTAACTCATATCAGAGACCCTTGTGATGTGGTTGTAGAGATGGCTGTGAGACAAGAGGAGATGCTTGCTTGTCTAGAGAAGGGTAAGGTGAAGGAGGTCCAGGTTGAGCAACGTTAGAAAAGAAAATTCTTTCATAAGAAGGGTGCTAAAAAAGGTGGAGCCACGAAGAAAGGAATGTCTGAAGTGGTTTGTTATAAGTGTGACAAGAAGGGGCACTTTGCTAATGAATGCCACACAGGAAAGGCGAAGGAAGTGATCGGGAAGAAGAACATCAAGTGCTTCAATTGCGATCAGATTGGCCACTATAAGAAACAAGGCAAGGAGCCAGCGAAGGAAAGGAGAGGAAAAGTATTTGCATTGGAACCAGTTACCTCGAGGCCAACGACACAAGAGAAAGGGAAATCAGTATTGGGAGGTATGCTTAGATTCATGATATGTCTGTTAGCGTTTTGTTTGATACTGGTGCATCACATTCTTTTATATCTCGATGTTTGGTTGATAAGCTTAACCTAGAACCCACATATTTAGTTACTTCCTTAAGAGTTGCAAATCCGATAGGAGGGTATGCGACACTTAGGATTAAGTGTGACCACTTAGAGTTTGACTTGCTAGGTTACACCTTTGTTTGCAGTTTGCATATATTTGACTTTGTAGGGTTCGGAATTATATTGGGCATGAATTGGTTAAGTGAGTAAGATGCTAGGATATTTTTCCACGATAGGAAAATATCACTTAGACACCCTGATTGTAGTGATCGAATTGTATATACTATAGAAAACCCTAACTGTGAGGTGAATGCTTTGTTGGGTGCAGTAGAGTTGGAAGATGAGTTTAATCGTGTTTTCGTGGTTAGAGAATTCGCGGATGTCTTCGAGCCGGTAGTAGGATTATCACCGAAACGAGCCATTGAGTTTCAGATAGATTTGGTGCCTGGAGCAGAACCAGTTAGTAGGCCGCCAAGCAGGATGAAACCTACAAAGGTAAGGGAGTTGAAGGTGTAGTTGGTAGATTTGGAAAGCTAGAGTTTTATTAGGCCAAGTAGTTCACCTTGGGGAGCAGCTGAAGTGTTTTCTAAGAAGCTGGATGGATCGTAAAGGTTATGTATCGATTATCGTAAGCTGAATGAGAAGACGATAAAGAATCGATATCCATTGCCTAGAATTGACGATTTGTTCGATCAATTGAGTGGAGCCAAGATATTTTCTCAGTTGGATTTGGCTACAGGTTTCCATCAGCTTAGAGTAGCTGAAAATAGTATAACTTTGACGACATTTAGAACTAGATATGGATCGTATGAATGGTTAGTTATGACGTTCGGACTAACTAATGCACTTGCATACTTTGTAGACTTGATGAACCGAATTTTCAGAGAGCACTTGGATAAATTCATGCTGGTGTTCATAGATGATATTTTGATATACTCTAAGGATGAAAAAGAGCATAAAGTTCATCTTAAAGTGGTTCTTGAGACTTTGAGAGAACTCAGCTGAAGGCGAAGTTTCCAAAGTGTCATTTCTGGAAGAAGGAAGTGAAGTTTCTTAGTCATGTAGTTTCAGAAAGAGGATTGGCAGTAGATCCAACTAAGATCGAAGCAGTGAATAGTTGGAAGAGACCAGAAAAAGTGACCGAGATAAGAAGTTTTCTTGGATTAGATGGATAATATCGGTGGTTCATTAAGGATTTTTCACCGATAGCAGCACCGAAGACCAAGCTAACGCGAAAAGATGTGAAGTTTGTGTGGACCGATAAGTGTGAGGAAGCATTCCAAAGCTTGAAACACTTACTGACCCATGCACCTGTATTAGTTGTTCCGGAGGGGAATCAAGATTTGGTAGTTTATACAGATGTGTGTGGAACTGGATTAGGAGCCGTGTTAATGCAAAAAGGCAAAGTGATTGTCTATGCTTCTAGAAAGCTTAGATAGCATGAGGTTAGATACCCGACTCATGACATGGAGTTAGCTACAGTTATTTTTTCTTCAAAGGTGTAGAGACATTACCTTTTGGGAGAGAGGTTTGAGCTTTATACGGATCATAAGTCGTTGAAGTATTTGTTCTCTCAGAAGGAACTGAATATGCAACAGCAGAGGTGGTTAGAGTTTTTAGCCATTTATGATTTTGGAATTGAGTATACACACCAGGGAAAGGCAACAAGGTTGCAGATGTGCTTAGTGGAAAACATCAGAATGCGATGTTGGCTATGATAGCGGAATGGAAACACTTGGAAGCGTTGTCGACTTGCAAAGTGCAGTGGAGATCCGAGGCTGGGTCTGGTGGAGAATCCTCTATGTTATCTTATTTAGAAGTCCGACTGGTATTGATTGAGAAGATTTCTTCTAAATAGGAGGAGGATCTAGTATTGGCTGAACGGGTCAAGAAGTTAAAGGAAGGAACGGAGAGCGATGACTTGAAGGATTTCAGTCTTGACCAAAGTGGGTGGTTGAGAAAGAAGGGTAGATTATGTATTCCAGATGTGGGAGACACAAGGATGGAAGTTTTGGAGGAATGCCATCGTTCGAAGTTCACTATTCATCTAGGAGGAACGAAGATGTATCAGGATATGCAGAGAAATTTCTTCTAGGAAGGAATGAAGAGGGATGTAGGCTTATGGATGAAACCGTGTTTGAACTATCAGCAGGTGAAAGCCTAGCATCAGAAGCCAAGTGGGTTGCTTCAACCATTGGAAATTCCGGTATGGAAGTGGGATTCTATTTCTATGGATTTCATAAATGGGTTGCCGAGATCTAATAGAGGAAATGAAAGTATATGGGTCATAGTGGACAGATTGACCAAGAGTGCCCATTTCATTCCCATAAAGTCAAATAGGACGGCACCTATATTGGCTAAGTTATTTATGAAGAATGTGGTTAGACTACACAGAATTCCTAGTAGTATTGTTAGCGATAAAGAATCCTTATTCACTAGCGAGTTCTGGAAGAGTCTACATGAAATTTTAGGAACCAAGCTCAAGATGAGTACCGCTTACCATCCACAGACCGATGGGCAAACGGAAAGAGTTAATAAGATCTTGGAAGACTTGTTAAGAGCTTGTGTATTAGACTTCGGGGGATCATGGGAAAACCATCTACACCTAGTCGAGTTTTCGTATAACAATAATTATTGGACTAGTATAGGGATGGCACCATTCGTAGCTTTGTATGGAAGGCTATGCAAATCTCCCGCATGCTGGTTAGAGACAGGAGATAGATTAGTCCTTAGTCCCGATTTGGTAAGAGAAGCTACAGAGAAGAATGAACTGATAAGGGCGAGAATGAAGGAAGCTCAATCTAGGCAGACGAGCTATGCAGATAGAAGATGGAAAGATTTAGAGTTCTTTGTTGGAGATCATGTTTTCATCAAAGTATCGCTGATGAAAGGTGTTATCAGGTTCGAGAAGACAGGGAAGTTAGCACCAGATTCGTAGGACCGATTCCTATTTTAGAGAGGATCGGGAAACTCGTGTATAAAGTGGAGTTACCGAGTAGTTTGGCAGGAGTCCACGATGTATTTCATGTTTCTCATTTGAGGAAGTATGTTAGAGATCTAGACACTACTATAGCACCGACTGTGTTAGAGGATTTACTAGTGGAACCAGACTTGACTATAGTTAGGAAGCCTATCTGGATAGTTGCGAGAGATGAGAAGAAGTTGAGGAACAAGACATTCAGATTAGTGAAGATCCAGTGGAGTGACGATGATAGAGACTGTACTTGGGAGACTGAGAGCAGGATTAGTGACGCTTATCCTGATTTGTTTGATGGAATGTTTTACCTTTGATTGTTTTGATGTGTACCTTATTGTAATTTCGAGAACGAAATTCTTTAAGGAGGGGAGATTGTAACACCCCATATTTTTAGTAACATTATTTAGGATATTTAGTTAGCCAAATAAAATAAAATAAAATAAACGTATGAAGTTATTGGCAGGGGCCAATAGGTTCTTTGTGATCCCATGAAAACTATGGGACCAAACAGATAGTCAAATGAATAGGGATGGGAAATCCAGAATAATTTACTTGTTTGCATATCATCATAATATTTTAAATTGCTATGTTTTAACCATTGTGGATGCAGGAGCACAGTATATGGTTCTTATAATTTTTGGATAAGATACTAGTGAGGTGGAAACCCATTCTGCTAAGCGGCGTGGTCTCACTAGATATCTAAATGGGTTGAGATGGTAGTTTATTATTCATACCAGGCTTTATATCTGATCGAAGTTTATGTTTTCCCCTTAAGCTCTCGGGTACTCAATTGATTTTTAGTAGTTTGAGAGTTGATGTCAGGTTCTCCTTAGATGAATAAGCTTCCGGAGACGTGCATGAGGCAAGCTAGCTAGTAGGAGTTCTTTTCTATTTTTATTCCACTATGTTTTGATGTAAAGGCAAAGTTGTTTAACTGCCTAGATACACACACACACATACACTCTGATCATCCAAGGGGGCATCTTCTCATGTTGCTCTTGGTGTATTTTATAACAATTATAATTTCTCTGAACGTGGTTCGCGAATGTGGGATTATGTAATGAATTTGAAACGGAATGTGAAATTTGTTTAATGATTTTAATTTTTTTCCATATCCATGTGTTTCTGTTATATCAGTGTATCTAACATTACCGTATTTGGTCGCTGAAGATTAATAACTATGGATGACTGCAGCATCTATAGCCGTTAGTTTTGGGCTTCCAAGTGGGGGATGTTACAAGTTGGTATCAGAGCATAGGTTTATGAAAACTTAAAAAAGAAATTTATGCCTAAAAGATTTCTCAAACATAATCCAATGAACCTGAAAATAAGATCGGGGTTTGGGTTAACGCTATAGTAACGTACTTGTATTTGATATATATAAGTACGTATTCCCCTCTCTTAGACCGTTCTTCTGTATCTTACTAAGGCTTGGATGCAGATTTACGAGAAAGGATGATATGAAGGCAGGAAACGGAAGAGAAAATCTCGATGGAGGAAGCACCACTACAAACGGAAATGTTCGACCCACTAGGAGAAACCCGGGTCGACAGGTAAATGCTAATCAAAATGCAGATGCCAATGTTGGTTCTGAAAATCCGCCAGTGGATATGGGGATGATGTATCAGTTCTTCGTCAATCTGATGCAAGCAGGAACATCTGCTGGAGTTGCTGGGAACGTTGGAGGAGCAAATCTCGTAGCTCCAATTGGAAATAACTATGGTAAGTTGAGCAGAGATTACACCAGTCTTGGTGGGAAGACGTTTGTGGGAATGAAGGATTGCATAAAAGTTGAGAATTGGTTGTTGCATTGTGAGAGAATCTTCGCTGACTTGGGATTGAATGATGAGCAGAAGAGGAGACTAGCCTCTAGGCAGTTGCAGGGAGCATCGCTTCATTGGTGGAACAGTGTTACTGCCAGAGTTCCCGAGGAAGAGTTGACATGGGCAGAATCTCGAAGGGGATTCGAGCAGAGGTTTTTGTATGAAGTTGCTAAGTCGGCATTGTTGAGAAAGTTTATGGATTTGGTGCAGGGAGATATGTCGGTAGTTGAGTATGTTACTAAGTTTGATGAGTTTTCCCGATATGGGTATGCTACCATTGGCACTGTCATCAAGAGAAATGAGAAATTTATTCGGGGATTGAGACCCGAGATTGCTAAGGCGGCTATCACATCTCTGTGATCCTTGTATTATAGTTGTGGAGATGGCAATCCGACATGAGGAAATTCTTGCTACTTATGGGAAAGAAAAGCCGGTTGAATCCCAGGGTTCTCAGGAAAAGAAGAGGAAGTTCTTTAAGAGGAAGTAAGCCTAGGAGGGAGAGGCTGCCAAGAAGGCAAAGGCTAATCTGGTCTGTTTTGAGTGTGATAAGAAGGGTCATTATGCTCATGAATTCCGAACTGGCAAGGGGAAGAAGGCTATAGACAAGAAGAGTGTGAAATGCTTTAACTACGACCAAGTTGGGCATTATAAGAATCAGTGTCCAGAACCAGTCAGGGCGGACAAGGGAAAAGTATTTGCTGTTGGACCATCATCAGCTAGGCCAAGTACTGCTGAGAAGGGAAAGGCTGTGATGGAAGGTACGCTTTTGATTCAGAGTATACCAGTTAGGGTACTTTTTGATACCAGTGCATCACATTCATTTATATCTCAGTGTCTAGTTGATAGGTTATGTTTAGAAACCACCTATCTTGTTACTTCCTTAAGGTTTGCGAATCCGATAGGAGGGTATGAAACTCTGGAAATGAGATGTGACTAGATAGAACTTGATTTATTAGGTCATAAGTTCACATGCATTCTGTATGTTTTCGATTTCGTAGATTTTGGAATCATTTTGGGTATGGATTGGTTGGGTAGATAAGATATTAGGATATTTTTCCGAGATAGGGAAATATTGTTGAGACATCTTGATAGTCATAACCGAAGTATATTCTCATTGGAGGATTCTGACCGAAATGCTTATACTCTATTGAGTGCCATGGAAGTAGAAGAAGAGTTAAGTCGGGTTCGATTAGCACGAGAATTTGTAGATGTTTTTGAGCCGGTTACAGGATTACCACCAAAACGAGCCATTGAGTTTTGGATAGATCTTGTGCCAAAAGCATAACCTGTAAGTAGACCACCTAGCAGGATGACACCGACCGAGATGAAGGAATTGAAGGTGTAGCTAATGGATCTAGAAGGGAGAAATTTTATTAGACAAAGCAGTTTGCCTTGGGGAGCGGTCGCGGTGTTCGTGAAGAAACCAGATGGGTCGTTAAGGATGTGTATCGACTATCGTAAGTTGAACAAGAAGATGATTAAGAATAAGTATCCTTTGCCAAGAGTTGACGGTCTATTTGATCAGTTGTGTGGAGCTAGAGTATTTTCCCAATTGGATTTGGAGACGGGCTTCCATCAGATAAGAGTGGCAGAGGACAGTATTCCATTGACAACATTTCAAACTAAGTATGGTTCGTACGAGTGGTTAGTAATGCCATTCGGGTTAACGAAGCACCAGCTTTCTTCGTGGATCTGATGAACTGAGTTTTCCGAGATTACTTGGATAGGTTCATGTTAGTGTTTATATATGAAATTTTAGTATACTTTGAGGATGAAAGAGAGCATGAAGATCATCTTAGAGTAGTGCTCGAGACGTTGAGGCAACATCAGTTGAAAGCGAAGTTTTCCAATTGTCATCTTTGGAAGAAAGATGTTAAGTTTCTTGGTCATGTGGTTTCAGAGAAGGACTTGTCAGTCGATCCAAATAAGATCGAAGCTGTTAATAATTGGAAGAGACTGGAGATTGTGACTGAGATTAGAAGTTTTCTTGGACTTGCTGGCTATTACCGGAGATTCATTAAGGATTTCTCACGAATAGCAGCGCCTTTAACTAAGTTGACCAGGAAGGACGTGAAGTTTATTTGGTCTGACAAATGTGAGGAAGCATTTCTTTAGTTAAAATATTTGTTGACCAATGCGCATGTGTTAGTAGTTCTAGACGGAAACCAAGGGTTGGTAGTATATACCGATGCATGTGGGACTGGATTAGGAGGTGTGTTGATGCAGAAGGGTAAAGTCATTGCCTACGCTTCACAATAGCTTAGACCGCATGAAGTAAGATATCCTACTCACGATTTGGAGTTGGTAGTGGTGATCTTTGCACTGAAAATATGGAGACATTATCTATTAGGGGAGTGATTCGAGCTATACACAGACCATAAGTCCTTAAGGTATTTATTCTCTTAGAAGGAGTTGAATATGAGACAGCAAAGGTGGCTGGAGTTTTTAGCAGCTTATGATTCTAGTATAGAGTGTACACCTGGGAAAGGAAATAAGGTAGCGGATGCTCTTAGCAGAAGACATCAGAATGCGGTGTTAGCTATGTTGGTAGAATGGAAAGATTTAGAAACTTTGTCTATTTGTAGTGTGCAGTTAAGATCGACTGCTAGTTCTAGTTAGAGCACCACCATGTTGTCCTGTTTGGAAGTTCGACTAGAGTTGATCGAAAGGATTGCTTCTAAATAGAAAGAGGATCCAGTATTATCCGAGAGGATTAGAAGTCTTGAGGTTGAGTCGAAGATCGATGATCTAAGAGATTTTAGTCTTGACCAGAAGGGATGGTTGAGAAAGAAGGGACGGTTGTGTGTTCCGAATGTTGAGAACTTGAAGAAAGAGGTTCTTGGGGAATGTCATCGATCCAAATTTATGATTCATCCTAGAGGAACCAAGATGTATCAAGATATGAAGAGGAGCTTCTATTGGGAAGGTATGAAGAAGGATGTTGGCTTGTGGGTTAGGCAATATGCAAACAGTCAACAAGTGAAGGCCGAACATTAGAAGCCGAGTGGGTTGCTTCAACCTTTAGAGATACCGGTTTGGAAATGAGATTCGATATCCATGGATTTTATAGATGGGTTTCCAAGGTTGAATAGAAGAATGAAAGTATATGGGTCATAGTTGATAGGTTGACCAAATGTGCCCATTTCATTCCAGTTAAGTCAACCAAGACGCACCTGTTTTAGCTAAGCTGTTCATGAAGAACATAGTTACACTGCATGGAATTCCTAGTAGTATAGTCAGTGATAGAGATGCTTTGTTTACTAGCAAATTTTGGAAGAGTCTATAGGATGTATTAGGTACCAAGCTTAATATGAGTACTGCGTATAACCCTCAGACGGATGGGCAGACATAGAGAGTCAATAAGGTACTCGAGGATTTGTTAAAAGCTTGTGTGCTAGACTTTGGTGGATCCTGGGAGGATCACCTACACTTAGTGGAGTTTTGCTATAATAACAGTTATTAGACTAGTATAGGAATGGCGCGTTTTGAAGCTTTGTATGGGAGGCCATGCAAATCACCAGCATGTTGGTTAGAAACTGGAGACATATTAGTCTTAGGTCCAGATCTGGTTAAATAGGCGACCGAGAAGATTGAGTTGATCCGAGAAAGGATAAAGGAATCTTAGCCTAGACAGAAAAGTTACGTAGATAAGAGGCATAAGGATCTAGAATTCTCGGTTAGAGTAGAGTTTTCATTAAGGTATCACCGATGAAGGGTGTGGCACGATTTGGAAAGTCAAGAAAACTGGCACCAGGTTATGTTCGACCATTCCCAATTATAGAGAGGTTAAGAAAGCTCTCATACAGAGTAGAGTTGCCGAGCAGTATGGTAGGTGTCCATAATGTGTTTCGTGTATCTCATCTTCGTAGGTATGTGCATGATCCGGAGACTACTATTCCTCCGACCGTGTTGGAAGGTTTAATAGTAGAACCAAATTTGACTTTTGTTAGACAACCAGTTAGAGTTGTGGCGAGAGATGAGAAAAGGTTAAGCAACAAGGCAGTCAAGTTGGTGAAAGTTCAGTGGAGCGGTAACGAAAAGGACTATACTTAGGAGGTAAAAGACATGATTAGGGATACTTATCCTGATCTGCTATGAGGGTATGTTCTATATTTGCTTTATATAGACTGTTGCTAGTCAGGTAGGCTAGTATAGTAGATAGGAGATGTTAAAGATGATTGTTATGCTTAGTATTTAGTCCTTACTGAATTTCAAGGACGAAATTCTTTAGGGGGAGCCTGTAGAACCCCTAATTTTAATAACATTATTAAGGAGATTTATTTAGATAAATAAAATAAAATAATGTAAAGATTAAAGAGATAAGGAGATTGAGATTTGAAAATGAATTAGAGGCTGTGCTTAAATAAATATAAACTTAAATGAATGGGTTTATGTAAATGGTTTTCTATGATAGCTTATAAGAGAATAAGGCTAAGGGCATTATTAGGAATAGCCGTCCATCATATCCCTTAACCCCTAAATCCTTATTCCTATTCTTATTTCACACGTTCAAAACTAAAAAACATAAACCAAGAGGAGCTCAAGCCAGCCATTACTTAGGAGAAGAAAATTCAAGTAGAAGCTAAGGAATCAAGCTAGAAGAATTAATCAAGTCCAAATCTCAAGTCCTTATCCAAATCAAGGTGAATAATAATCTAAACCATCTCATTTTTGTTTTCAAAGAACAATTATTTTCGGGTTTTAAGTTTAAAACCTTTATGATGATTTTAATGATGATATGCTTGGATTATATGACATGTTTGATTCAAACAAGGTTTTTTGATAAAATGTTTATTTCGATTTTAAGGCTAAAATCGTTTATAATGGGTTTTGGATGCTATGGGGATTAAATATGTTATGTAAAACATTATTTTGGAGATGGGTTCAAATTTTTGTAATTATCCAAGCTATGGATAATTTATTATGAATTTTCAAAGGAAAATATGAATAATTGGGTTTAGAAATTAATTTCAATAATTATATATAGGAATTTGGGTCTAAAATTTTTATGTGTTAGATAACATATTAAAAGTGAATTTTGAGAATTTTTGGGGATTTTTCCAAAGTAATTTACTATGTAAATTAAATTATTTAAGGAGGACTTAAATGTCTTAATTGTTTTGTTAAAGGGAAGGGCTATTTCGTTAATAATCTTTAATTAATTTCTGAATAAATTCGGTAGTCTTTTAGAAAAGAATTTTGATAAAGTTTAGGGCAACTAATCATATTTTTGCAAATAGGCGAGTTAATTAAACAGTGTTACTTAAAAAGGCAATAAAAACAGTTTTGCATAAGTTCATTGTTTCGCCACTTCCAGTAGATACCTTTCGACCCTGTACCTCCACTCCAACCAAGTCAAAACCAATACACAAGGTATCAATGTGTTGGTACGTAGTGGGTTGGAGAAAGAAGGCAGGTATGGAGTTGAAACCAAGCTTCCGAAGGGGTCGAAGCCTTTGTTTTGCTTTCCAAAGAAATGCTGCTTTCCTTGTTTTAAAAGAATGCTTTCGAAAGTGTTTAATATAGCTTTCGACAACACTTTCGACGAGGTTGCCACCTTTTTGTTTCGAATAGGTAGCTTTCGAATGAGTTGCCTTGTTTTTAAATCAAAGCTTTCGAAAGAGTAGTTTGAACCCAGTCAAAACCATGCTGCCATCTATATAACTTTCGAATGGATTGAAGTTATCAACGAGTTCGAAAGGTAGCTTTATTTTAGGAAAAAATACCAAGCCGCTTCCCAATGCTTTTGAAAGGGCTCCAGTAGCCATTATAGTAAAGGTTTCGAAGGCAATGGTGTCGAAATGCAATGGTGTCGAAAGGCATTTCGACACTATCCTTCTTATTATTTTACTTAAATGATCAAAGCCTTCGGAAGGATGGTTCCGAAGCCATCTGTTTTCCCCTAAACTCTTTTTAATGGTTTCGAAAAGGGTATTTTTGCTTGTATTTACTTAGACCCAAAAAGATATGTTTAAGATTAAACCCAATGGTTTCGAAAGGGGTACTTTCAAATGGTTTCGAAGCTATGCTTCTATAATTGAATAGTTATGCTTTAATACTTTCGAAAGATATGTTTTGATGGTTTCGAAAGAGAGGTTTTAAAGTGTTTAGAAAGGCATATACTTATTGTTTTGAAAAGAGGATTTGAATGCTTTCGAAAGAGGTTTTCCAATGGTTTCGAAAGTAAAGGTCTAAGGTTTCGAAAGCCTTAGTTTTCAAACCAAAGAACCCAATCTCAATTTTTAAAAGGTAAAACCCATGGAATTATAAAAGAGCTTTTAAATGCTTTTAAATTGGAGTTTTCAAAGAAGATTGCCTAGATATATATAATGGGTTATAGGGATTGACCAAATTTCAAGGGGAAATGATTTCAAAGATATTAAACCAAAGATGTTGGTATTATGTTGTATATGCTTCTTCTATAAATGTATTCACTATGCAATGGACCCATAACTGTATTTTAGGGAATAAGGGCAAGATAACTAGGTAGGTTGACCCAGTAGTGAATATAAATTATGTAACTCCTGAAAGAATAGAGTTGCATCCAGGAGGTCACGTAGACTAGAATATAGGATGCCCAAAGACTAATTAAGAAGTTGTCAGTTTAGACAGGTTCATAGTGAACCCATAAAACTATGTTTAAAGAGAGTTATTGGTAGGGCCAATAGGTTTGTAGTGAACCCATGAAAACTATATTCGAATTAAGTTATTGATAGAAGTTAATAGGTTCATATTCAACCCATGAAAACTATGATATAAGGGGAGTTATTGGAGACACCAATAGGTTCAGGGAGAACCCATGAAATAAATGTATGAAGTTACTGGCAGGGGCCAATAGGTTCTTTGTGACGACCCATCTTTATGGACGGTTTAAATCGACAATAAACCACACATGTCTAATGTTATCCCGCCTTTTGGCAAGGCCGTGACACCAAGGACTTGACTAGAGACTGGAGACAATCCGTCCCGGAGATTACTTATCTACAGGTCCACGATGGATACAGACAAATTTGGTCCGAGTCCGTATCACGCTACAATTAGCATGGTATGACAAGCAGAGCTATGAAAGGCAACATTCAAAATTTCTGGTCAATCAGAGTTCGTATGCTCAAGTTATGGATCGATCAAGATCAATGATAAGCATGTCCATTTCGTATCCATCAACGTTTATTCATCCTTTCGTATCCATCAGGGTCTATACAAAATGAGCATATCCCCATCACTCGACATCCAATATTCGTATCCATCGGATTTCAATAGCTTTCAACACTTCCCAGATCGATTATAGTCCAATCGTTCAACAACTATACATTTCGTATCGATCACCTATCCGATCGATACGAAGGGCAAGGTGGATGATCGATACGAAAACAAAGGTAGAGCATCGGTACGAAGAGCATGGCCTTGGATGGATACGAAAGAAGAAGTCAAACCAATAGAAGCGGTCTCTAAGCGTGAAATATGGATCTCCATAGAATACTTGTACCACATCATTGATACGAAGATGATCGACATGGATGTATCGATACGAAGTCTTCAACCTCGCTTGCAAACTCAACCTTGGATCGATCATATCTCTCAAACTACAAGTCCAAATGGCATGAAATTTTCATAGAAGCTTGCATATCAACTCAAGAACAACCATGATCGATCGCAGCTCAATCAGACCATTTCTTGATCGATACGAAGCATGCATGGATCGATCATGATCGATGCCAAACTACTCCAGATCGATCATGTGAGCCCACCTACGTATGGGAAAGGGTATTTCGAGGTTTGAGGCAAATATTTCCAGCTCAATGCCTATAAATAACACCTCCATGCCGACTAAAAAGGGACTTTTGTGCTGCTGCTCTGCTGAAACTCCATTGTAACTTGAGTGTTAGCCATTTTATTGTTGTAATTCAATTTATAATCAGTAATAAACAGCAAATCCTTCAAAGTTGACATAGGCTACAACGTCAAACCACTGTAAATTCTTATCTTCTTTTACTACGATTCATTTTTCTTAGTGTGATTGTTAGATTAGCCTCGTTTTCCAATTTATTTCTTCATTCTAATCTCTTCAATTACATCTGAAGAGTGTTGTGCCCACTTTTGCTGCAAACACTTTGGTGCTTTCTCTAAGAAAAACTCTGCTTTTTCTCCTGCTCTATGGATCCCCTGCCGTTGTCATATTGCTAAAATTTAAGGAAGAGATCCAGATCTGTTTTCTAGTGGTTCCTTCTATCCTATTCAGATTGTTTCAGATCTAAGTAGAACTACATCGAACATGGTGCGTAATACTAGAACTGCTTCCAATGCTACTGATTTTAAAGGAAGGGATAGGCAAAATCCCAAACAACTGACCACCGCAGGCCAAACATCAGCTGGAGTTCCAGATCCACTTGGTCCAGTAACTAGAGTGGAATTCCAGACCCTTATGTAGGAGCTCACTCAAAGCGGTCAAGAGCCCACTCAGCAGATCCGTGCTAACAAGGAACTCACTAACCAGCTGAATGAAGAAAGGCAACGAAGATCTAGAAGGGAGCATGCCTCCTATTCTTTGACTGAAAGCTCGGCGTCATCTGAATTCAATCATAGATCTACACACCCCCGATTAGATGGGAATTATGCGGAAGTCTCCAGGCACCCGTATGATGGGAATTCCGGACAGGCCGGAATAGGTCCTTCCATAGGGCATCAAGCAGCACCCCCCTTCCGAGGAGGGACACTTCCTAAAAACACTACCCATGACCACGCAGCAGCTGCTGCTATAGCTTTGGATGCCGAGATCCAGAACCAACCAGATCCATCCCCTCATCACCACATTCATGCTCAGGATCCCCACTTCCTTGAAGCCTAGGAGCCAAGGAGGCATGGAACAGACCGTAGACTACGACCGGACCGTCCTCGTGACATGGAACCCGACCATGCCTTGGCCCCGAATATCCAAATGCCCGATATTCCAACTATGATACACCAAATGATAAGAGAAAGTCAAGGCCTCACAAATGATGATTGGGGGATTTCTAGAAGTCACACCCTGTTCACCAACGATATCTTACATGCGGAACCGCCCTGCCTATTCCGGATGCCGACCTTGCTTGTATATGAAGGAAATTCAAATCCCAACCAACATATTCTGAAATATGAATGGCTTATGAATGCCAGTCGAGCTGACGACGCAGTTAAGTGTAGAAGCTTCCCTATCTCCTTGGGAGGCATTGCGACTATGTGGTTCACCCGTTTACCACCTAGATCCATTTCATGTTTTGATCAGTTAGCTACTAAGTTTTTTGAGCAGTTTTGTACGCATGCTACAAGACCGAAGGATGTCAATACCTTATCCAGTGTTACTCAAGCCCTAGGAGAGACTCTAAGGCATTATTTGGAAAGGTTCCACGCCGCTTATGCCGAAGTCAGTAATCCCAACGACAACTCTATTCTGATGGAATTGACTAAAGGGATCGATCCTGATTCCGAGTTTGGTGATTGGTTGGCTTGAAAACCCTCCGCTTCGTTTGACCGTTTTTATGCAAAGGCAGCCTAATATTTGATGAGGGAAGACGCTAGACGGTCTAAGAAGCAGGACATCGCAGGGCCCAGTATTGATGGAATCCAGAGTAATGTTGCAGTGAAGCAGACCGGGGAGAGCTTCGGTAAAGTACAACTAAAATTTCAGAATAAGAAAAACCAGTAAAAGGGTGATGGAGGTCAAGGAAAGAAGAGAGACCCTCATCGTAGGAGACCTAGATCTCCTATGTTCGATCGATATACCCCTTTGAACACGTCGCTAGAGAACGTTTATCTTCAAACCTGCAATACAGGGCAGTGAAAGAAGCCAGCTCTGAAACCATCGTCGGAGAAGCAGATTCAAACTGGGAAGTTTTGTAGATTCCACGACTGTTACAACCATAACACTAATGAATGCCATCATCGGCAGCATATTATTAAAAAGTTGATTAGAGAAAGGAAGTTGGAGCAATTTTTCCAGGCTCCGCAGGATGGTAGAGCGGGCCCATCTAATCCCAATCAGGGCTAAGGCTAGGCTAGGCCTGAAGAACCCGCATGTACTGGTGGGAGACTGGTGATTAATACTATGAGTGGTGGTCCTCATCTGGCTGATCGAAGCTGGAAGGAAATGGAGTCATATGCTAGTTCGATTAGGCATGTGGACTTCGAATGTTGTAGTGGTACTGATGAAGGGGCCCCGACAAAGCAATAGAGGATGATGACGGACGACATCGTTTTCAAAAACCATGATGGCAACAGAGTCAAGGCCCCCACTATTGATCCGTTGGTTATTTTTGCCCAGATAGGTCCTGCTTGGATGAAGAGGATCTTAGTCGATAGTGGAAGTTCCGTGAACAAACTTTTTAAACATGCCTACGACCAAATTTTGATGGAAGCGAAGGATCTGAAACTGTGTCAGTCACGTATACATGGTTTCAATGGTAGTGCAACCAAACCAACTGGACTGGTGGAATTACCCGTTGAGTTGGGTATTGGTGTTCGTCGGAGAGTCCAGATGTTGCAGTTTGTTGTGTTAGATATTCATTCTTCTTATAATGCTTTCCTAGGCCGACCGGCCCTTGCGGAGTTCAGGGCAGCGATTGCCCCTTGGTATTTGAATCTAAAATTCCGCACTAATACTGGAGTTGGGGTAGTACATGGTGATCAGGCGGCTGGACGTGCCTGTTATGTTGCGGAGCTACGGGATGCGTGGCAAAAGGAGATAGGTAAGGGTGTGGAGGAATCTCTCTACGTCCGCTCTATGGAGAATTGAAAACTAACGCCTGAGTTGAGGCTCAGGCGCCACAACCAGTTTCCTAAAGATCTTGATCCCAAAGACAATGATAATGAAGGGGAAGTCAAAGAATAACAGGCCTCCTCGGCATAGTTAATAATTGATGTCCTGGTCGAGGACGACGATGATGCTAGAGTGGTAAAGATCGGATCGCAACTCAACCCTCAGATGGGACAGGAACTGGTTGATTTTCTCCAGGCAAAGCTCGATGTGTTTGCCTGGACACATTTAGACATATGTGGGATCTTGCCGAATATTGCAAGCCATGCAATAAATATCGACCCACGACACCCGGTGAAATAAAAAAGGCACGATATGGATCCAGAGAGATCTGTCGTCCTGAAGGAAGAAGCGGATAAACTCAAGGCTAATGGGTTTATTCGTGATGCTTTATACCCGTAGTGGGTATCTAATCCGGTGCTTATCAGAAATTCAAACGGGAAGTGGCGGACATATGTAGACTACTCAGATCTAAACAAAGCTTGCCCCGAAGACAGTTTCCGGCTTCCCAGAATCGATCAACCGATGGATTCAACAGCCGGACGTGAGCTCTTATCCTTCATGGATGCATACTCCGGCTATAATCAAATCCCGATGCACC
Source organism: Allium fistulosum (assembly GCA_030737815.1). NCBI lineage: Eukaryota > Viridiplantae > Streptophyta > Magnoliopsida > Asparagales > Amaryllidaceae > Allium > Allium fistulosum. Next base: position 872,710,462 of record CM060905.1, on the reverse strand, counting down.
TTCCTGACCAGGAGCACACCAGCTTTATCACTGTTCTAGGACTTTATTGCTACAAGGTGATGCCGTTTGGACTCGAAAATGCTGGAACAACTTATCAAAGGCTCATAAACCAGATGTTTGCAAACCAGATCGGGAAGACTATGGAGGTGTACGTAGATGATATACTCGTGAAATCGCGATTATACAGCAACCACATCAGTGATTTGGAGGCGATGTTTGACATACTCCGACAGTACAGAATGAAGCTAAATCCGTTGAAGTGTCATTTTGGAGTTGCTTCTGGAAAGTTCCTTGGGTTTATTGTCAATGCAAGAGGAATTGAAGCCAATCCTAAAAAGATATGGGCAATTCAGAATCTTGAAACTCCTAAAACCATAAAGCAGGTGCAAAGTCTTAATGGGAAGTTGGCAGCTCCGAGCAGGTTCATTTCTAGATCCACAGACAAGTGGATTCCCTTCTTCGATCTGATCAGAAAAGGAAAACAAAATTTAAAGTGGATAAAGGAGTGCGAGTGCGCATTTCGGGCACTAGTACAACATCTGGCAACACCTCCCATCTTGTCGAAGCCGGTTGATCACAAGAAGTATGTCTATCTAGCGGTTTTGACAAACACAATCAGTGCCACGCTAGTTCGAGAAGAGGATCAGATCCAACGACCGGTCTATTATGTCAGCAAAAGATTGACGAGGGCAAAAAGGAACTACCCGAAAATAGAGAAGCTAGCTTATTGTCTTGTTATAGCCTCGAGAAAGCTCCGCCCGTATTTCCAAGCTCATCTGATCATTGTTTACACCGACCAGTTGTTACGACAGATCCTGACATCACAACCGAGTCGCCCGATTATACAATGCTAAGGTCTGGTCTAGAACCTTTGAAGTGGGCGATCTCATACTCAAGCGGGTCTATCCAATCCCTTTGCACATGAAACTGACATGGGAAGGACTGTATGTCATCAAATAGAGGTTTGGAGATGGCACATTCAAGTTATCAACTGTTGATGGTCTCACACTACCGAGAGCATGGAACGGCAAAAGTCTCCGTCGCAATTACATATGATTGGATTTCATTCATTTAGTCTGCTTTCCTTTCCAAGTTTGTTTATGCAATTCGAGAATTTTTATTTGTTATAAGGAAACTGATTTTTCCATGTTTCCTTATTTCAGCAATAAAGCGCAGACTCACAAAGCTAAGTTAATGATTCCTAGATGCATCATGCTACCGCCATGATGTACGAAGAGCTGAGTTGTGATGCCCCACCCCGAGACCCACATTAACAAAGAGAATTACTTAGTAACTCTGTCTGCTAATGCGGAGAATAGGGCTGGTTAAGGGCGACCATCATAGTCTTGCATTAGATAAGAGCTAAGTATGTCGATTTGGTACTCATTTTTTTCATTTCGTCTCAAGTATTCGACATACTTAATTCCTATCTAATACACTACTATGGTGGCTACAGGATCAATTCAGAAACAAAATATAATAACTACAACAATCTCAAGTCATAGAACAGCAACACAGATAATATACATATACACATAGACCAAATGTAATACAATATGTAACAAGTGGTATTCAACCACAATACATATACATACATCCCAACAAAAGAATATATACATCATAAGGTTCCCAAACAAAAGGCTACTACACAAAAACTATGCCATAACCAAAGTCGATGAAGAAGCCCAAAAGGTAAAGCTAGCATAGGTCCAAAAGCTAACCTGCAACTTGGTCTGACCCGAGTAATGAATACACGGTTCAAGCTAACTAGAACTTGATATTAACAAGAGATGAAGAAATATAAGCATATAAGTGAAGCATTCCTTTGAATATAAAGGAATGATATGAGTAAAGTTTAACTTATACTTCCAAGAGTGGAAGTGTCTCAAAGGTCCATAATTAACTTAGGAATAGGTTTAACGTAGCATAGATGTTTTACACTCAAGAGTTCGACAATATGAGTGAACATAAGCGATCACACAAGCCATCGAAATCTCCAAAATCAAATCTCATGAAACTCAAATAAGAGCTCATAATCCCAATATCGAAATCACCATAAACATATATGTATAAGCCTTTCTCTACTCAAGGCTATAAATAAAATCATCATCTCAAATTGGTGAAATCAATATCAAAATCTCATAAAAATACCCGGATTGGCCAAATCCTAAATGCATGCCGAAGCGATGCTGCACGTGCCAAACTCAGACTAGTACTATATATATGATTTAGGTACCTATCCCAGACGACCGAAGTCGAAAATCCCAGATGACCGAAGTCGTAAATCCCAGATGACCCGAAGGTCTATAGTACTGGTAATCCCAGAATTTGTCACAAACTCCCAGATAGAAACCCGAAAAGTGTTAACGTGCGTCCCATACCACACGTTCGCACTTAACGGTTTACTAACCACTATTCAATGCCACAATAGAAAACAGAAATCATCATAAAATCTCAAAACTCGAAAAAATCAGACTCTCCTCATCTCATTGGCAAGTAAAACACTATAACGGGTTCTCATAGATCATACTCCTAGAATATGAGATCTCGAACCACAACTCGCCAAATATTGGCCTTCACAGATAATTCCTAAAGATAGGAATTATAATCTCAAAAACTCGCCATAAATTGGCTAAATAACTCAGAAATCAATAACCCCGAATAGTTTCGATCATACAAGTCCGTAATTAACCGATAAAGTAAACTCACATGTCCCATACCACGTGTTTTACTAAACCGTTTAATTCTCTTTCCCAAACGTCCGAAAAGTGTAAAAATAATGTATATTATTTATAAAATACTTTTCTTGAGAAAACGGGATTTTAAAATAATTTTTCGAAACCATTTTGAAAGCAATTTATCAAAAATTCTCCTTATTATAGGAAACATTATATTTAAAATACTTTAAAATAATTTAAAAATAATTTGAAAATATTTTATAATAATGATTTCAAAAGCCAAATTATTTAGAAATTTCTCAAAATTTGTTTAGAAGAAATAGTGCTTGAAATCGAAGGAATACGAAGAAAATACTCTAAATCGATATTCAAATCGAATCGATTCAAATTTTTGAATTTCAAATTCCTCAAAAACTTGGCTAATTAATTGATGAATATCATAGCCCATAATCATCATCAAAAACATCTTGAAAATTGCAAAAGAATTGGCCATAAAACCATAGCAAAAGAGGGTCAAGTGCTGCGAATAACAAAAGAAACAAGGCCAAGATACATACGTGAATGGGTCGACAAGGGGTCGACCCCATGCACCATCAGGTCGATCGCCAGGTCGACCCTGGGTCGACCTCCCTGTCGACCCAGGCTACGGATGTTGTTTCTGTGCCTTTTTCTTGCACGTACTGATTTTCCAGGACCAAATTGACTTAGCAAACAACAATATTTTGAGATGAAATTTGACGTGCAACAAGATTAACATCTAAACTACACTCTGAAAAAGATCTGGCAGCAGTTCGGGTGAAATCCAAAAAGTTATGGCCACTCAAAGTGGCAACTAGAAATGAGAACTTAATAAAACAACTGACAGAGAAGTATATGTAAGCAAAAACTTTTACAGAGCAATTTCTTACAATAGCTCAAGATCTTACTTAGCATTTGTGAGTATTTTACCCACCTCAGCAATTTAGCAAGGATTCAGATGATTTTGGAGTCAATGTACAAGCTTTTGGTGAAGGGATTGCTTGGAAGAACCTGTAATAGTCGAAACAAGAACATGCAACAAAGAATAAAGAATTAACAGACAACTTGATTCCAAATTCGAGATTTTTGATGAAATCTATCTAGTATTGGATGGAGATTACCTTCTATTATCTTGTTTTAGTGGATTCTCTTCTTGAATTAGCAGCAAATTAGGTGAAAATTTTGTTTTAGTTGAAGGTAGCCATGATTTTCTTTCTTTTCTATTTACTGTAACCTTTTAGTTTTTAGAAAATGAAAAGAAACAAACTACGTACATCAACTTGTTTCTCACCAGAAGCTTCTAGGCTAGGGCTAATTGATAAATTCTTACCCAAGTAAGCCAAGACAATAATACTTAGAGAAAAATATAAAGCTATGTTCATTTCTTTCCTATATTAACACTATATAAGCAAATTTTCACATTTTAAAGTGAAATAAAATTCTATTCAACCAATATATGCAACCAAAATTATTATTTGAACAAAGTAAAATTTATTCCAACAATAAAAATCTATTTTTATAAATAAGACTTTATTTTTGACAATATTTCACAATTTACATCATTTTAGTGTAAAAACACTATTTTTAAAGCATAACTTGTTCAAAAATTATTTTCTTTGTTAAATAAATTACAATAAACCAATTTAACTTTATTGAATCATTAAAATATTATTTTCAAACAATATTTCATCTTTTATTTTAATAAAACACATATTATCTTCATATTTCTCATTTTAAATTCAATAAAAGATTAATATTGACAATGTTTTCCAATATTGTTGTATTCACCCAAATAAAATTGCAATTTGATTATTTTCTACTCAAATTCTCAAAATAAAGTTTTTAAAACTTTATTTCCATCAATTTATATTTATTTCAACAATTTAACGTTGAAATACATTACATAATTAATTTATTAGCTTTAAACTAATAAATACCCAATATTTCAATTTATTTAAACCAAATACTTATCCAATCAATATTTAATCCCACATTTATACCCAAATAAACAAAATAAAGTTCCAAACTTTATTTTTCTCATTTTCTTTACAAAATTCATTGTTTATTCCAAATAAACAATTTAAAATTTCCAATTATATTTTGAATTTACAATATTAAATTATAACTTCCATTATAATTTAATATATACAGGTAATCTCCAAACCAGGGTTCTTACAGACTCCCCCCTTAACAAAATTGCATCCTCACAATTTCTAGAGAAGAGTTTGTATTTAACATATTAATTTCATCAATCAAAGGAAGGATATATAAGCACGAGATCAAAATTCCTCACTCACTACTCAAGACGAAAGAAGACCAAGATAAAATTGCTTGGTAAATTCAATGATTTTCCTAAGTATAAATACTAGGATTTGTGGACCATTGAATTTCTTGAGCAATACATCATGATTTCGAAGGTATCTCACTTTCGAAACAAAACACAATGGGGTGCTACTCAAAAATCCATCGAAGGAGATTGATTTCACAAAAGTTTCTCGAATAGAGTTAGGATTTAGCATCGCTTTATCCAAACTCCAACAACAAACTGATGATTTTCTGTATGTCACTATAGAAGGAGTCATACTGATACTACGATAACAACAATCGAGGTAAGAAAACCCAATGAGAGGTGGTTACTTCAAAGACCACCCTACTCAAACGACCGCAAAATGCTAATCGTTAGACTATTGCACTAAGGCAAGACAATCATGAGGAACACAATAGATATAAATTTTAAGTTACAATCAAAATTATTTAGAGTTCGAAATTCATTATCCTCAAAACCATAATCTAAATTTTTTTTACAATCAAACTTCTTAAATTTCCAAAACTCATTGCTTTTAAATTCAAAATCTCAATTTTCAACACTTGGAAATTTTCCAAACTCCTTGCTATAGTTCTTATAAAATGACAAATAACTTCAAACTCATATTCCCCTTTTTATTCCAAAATTAAATTTTCGAAAGAATTTTTTATAATTTCATTTCAACAATTCTTAAGATTAAATTTTAAATTTTACTACTCTTTATTTTCAAATATCCAAATTCTCATAACAAACTCCATCTTTAACATATATAACTTATTTTAAAATATTCAACAAACATTTATTCTTTAAACAAAGTATTATCTCATCATTTCAACAATAAAACATAACTATATTCAAACTCATACATTTCAATTATCATAATGGCATTGCCTCGCCATTGATTTATAATAAATAACCCTATCGATTGGCTGCAGCTTTGACCAAATGATCAAAACCACCTCGCCACTCATCCAATCCCATTATGGTTCAATGGCTGCATATGTCATCCAGCATAAAAATTTAATTCTCAAATCTTTTTAATTTATTTCCAAATTTAGTCTCATTAAAACTTAATTTATCGTGTCTGATTGTCTCATCACAGCATTTAGGAAATTCCTATCGATAACGTTGATCAGGCGTATCGCCAAAATTCTTAAAACACTTGATGGACAATCCAACACAAAAATCATCTTCTATAAAAGAAGTATCTCATATTTAGTTCTCAAAATGTTCTTTATTTATCCCAAAAACCAAATCCAATTCCTATCAGAAATATATCTTCAATTTTTGAAAAATTTGAAAACACAATTCATTACATATACCCAACATCAAAACACAAAATGAGACTCATCGAGATGTTCCCTGAATATACTCGATTCACAAGATTGAGGGAATGGATTGGAGTATTTGTCATTCCTAATGGTATAATAAACACTCAAAAAAACATAACGAGTGCGGAATGCGGTAAAAGTACACTATCCTTCGCAACTTATAGCTAATGAGAATCGGTGTAGGGTCAAGCTGAAGAAAGACCCTAGCACCACCAATAGATCGAATAAGAAATTAGCGAGATATAAGGATAAGGATAAAGTATCTTCTCGAATGAGAAGAAGAACACAAACAATAAAATCATTACTTCGAGTGAAGTAATATTACTAAGCCTATAAAGGAGTATCCAAAAAGGTTATCTCAAAAGAGGTAAGAATGGCAATATCAATTAAATTCCCAGGATCACCACATTTCCTTAGTGGGCATCCTCATGGAATGATGACCGAAAGGCTAAGAACCGGGAATAAGGTCAATACAATATTCGATTGCCCGATTGGGTGTCATACCCGAACGGACTTACAAAAATCAACAGAGTCACAATGACAGGAATTCGAGATATATCATCAACATCTCGATACTCAAGAGTGAATACAGAGACTTCGGAATCATAATCAATATTCCGAAGACAAGAATTAACCAACCAACTGAATTAGGATACCTAACTATAGGACCCTTCAAATCACAGAATGTGGCTTGATAAAATGCAAGCCACTCCCTCTCAAATTACTCCAAACACAAGATAGAAAATAGCATGCTAATACGCACGCAAAGATAAGCTACAATGAAAAAATCCCAAAATTCTCACCTCAAGTATTGCGGATCCCCTCAAAAGGATTTGCAATCCTCAAGTAAGCAACAAGACCAGAACATCTAATAGCATTAACAAATTTCTTCGGTACGGATAAATGCCAAGCACCCGTATCGAAGAGGATTCGAATAGAACGGTCATGAAAAAGAATAGAACCTTCCAAAATGGTAGGAGGTATACCTCGTGACTGAGATGCACTACCAGAAGCCTAAGCCCCATTCAGATTCTGCGAACCTGAACTCTTCCCCTTCTTAGGACATGTTGAAACTATATGTCCTTCCTTCTTGTAGTAATGGCACTTGGGGGTTTGAGGACATTCTCTAGCAAGATGGTCTCTAGAACCACAATTGAAGCAAGCCAACACTCTAGCTGAAGGAGGTGCTGCACTAGAATGAGAACCAGAATTGCCTTGCTTCTTCTTCTTCTTAGGAGGAAATGATGGGGATCTCTAAAAGGGAAATTTCTTCTTATTTGGGTTCATTCGAACCTCGGCCTCGGCCTCGTCACTACTATCCCTTTCTTTTTCGACGGCTTCGAGGTGAAGCGCCGAATCCACAAGCTCCTCGAACGAGAGCTTAAGCTTAAGTATGAGCGACTTCTTCAAATACTTCTTAAGTCCAGATACGAACTTAAGATTTTTATTGTATGGGGTACTAATGAACTCGAGCCCATACTTGGATAGAGACTCGAAGGAGGATATATAATCTGACACAGAGGATTTGCCCTGCTTCAACTCTAGGAAGCGACAGGCAAGGAAAGCCTTCTTGGATTCTGGCATGAACTTAAGCTCAAAACGATCTCGGAAATGCTACCATGTAAGAGTAGACTCATCTATCTTAGCTATAAGAAGCTCGTACCAGTCTAGTGCTCGTTCTTGCAGCATATTGGATGCCACAAGAACACGGTGATGATCAGAAATCTCCATGCAAGTGAAGATGCGCTTGCATGTTCGGAGCCAAGCTTGAACCTCTAAAACTGTCTCGGAGCCTTTGAATGGCTTGCCTCCGAGATGGGTGAAGTCGCTACACATACACGCAAATGCGGATTTACACAGAGGAGAGGGATGAGTAGGAGTAGGAGGCTGAGTGCTCCTATGTAACGACCCGGAAATTTTCGATCCCGAAAATCCCAGATAGTTAGAAAAGAAGAAAGAGATAGAAGAAGAAGAAACAGAAAACAAAACACAGAACCTCACAATCGCAGCGGATCAAAATATAATATCAAATAAAATAACAGTTTACAAAAGAATACTGTATCAGTTGATTACATTTAAATACATCAGAGTTACAACATATACACAACACTGGACATATACAATCAACATGTCCCAGACAAACTACAATATAACACAGCGGAATACACTCCATACGCTCCTGTCATCCAGCTCGCCTCCTGAGCTTCAGAACGTCCTTACTTGAAATCTGTAATACTCGGTCTGACCCGAGCATTACATCAAAGTAACACCCGGGTCAGGCTGGAAACCAGCGTGAGTAAACCCATATAATTTAAAATACTAAATTCAAACCTTAAAGAAACCCGGGTAACTTGTATCAATTACAACTACACAAATTGTTATTGACCTTATTTATTTCACTCACCAGTTTCTAAGTACCAAACTTAGATTTAATGGTCTAATTTGCCTAAATCATTCCATTTCAGCTTATTGATTTCAACTAGAGATTTAATAAGAATCGAAGTGGTTTCGGGTATTTACTAATACCCGACTCCGGTCTCTTCGAAACCAATGACAATTTAACTTAAATTGTTCAAGTGAAATACAATTCAACTTAAGATACAGGATGTCACAATATTTCATCATCAATAGATAACCACATCATCATAGTTTAAATCAACATATCAGATCACATAGCATCACGAACCACATATTAAGGATAACAATTTATCAAAGGTTTCCAATATCATTCTAATTATCCTTTATTTACATTTAAGTAACTAGCCCTTAATTATTCCACAAATTAATTATCCTTAACCAAATATAGTAATTAACCTTTAATTACTTCATTAATTTAGCTTTGATCATTTTATAAACTAACTTTTTGAACATCTTAAATTACAAATTTAAAAACACTTTGCCATGAAGAGGATTTTAAATCAAAACCCTTTAAATTCAAATATTTAAATTTATTAAAAGTATTTAAATTTAAAACTTTTCTTTTATTTCAAAAAAATCTGGATTTAAACACTTAACTAAACTCAGTTTTAACATTAATTAAAAATTTAAATTTAATAACTTAAAATGTTAAAAACTGGACACTGGTATAATTCGAAAACAAATGACTCGAGTTCCCCTTCAAACTGCTTCGAGAAAAATACAGATTTACCCGAGCCAAAACTAAATTTACCCGAGTATGTACTCGAGTTAAACTGGGCGCTGTCCAAACTTAAGAAAAACAGACCTACCCGAGATAACACTTATTCTACTTCGAGGAAAAATGCAAATCCACCCGAACCAATCACGAGTCTACTCGAGAAAATCTCGAGTTCGCCTCTGCCATCAACAAAGAACACAGCCACCAGAAATATTCGACTGTGCACGTGCACGCTAGAACCACGGCCTTCCGACCATCGCCGTTACTCTCCACCTGTCTACGACCATCCCCATCATCGTTCCCGACCTCCCAAACAACAAATAATCGCTCGAATCAAAATCGACATTTCCAGTCGAAAACTGGAATATTCAAGCTCACCCAAAATCGCCTCGTCACGGCCATCTCGTCACCGGAGTGTCTACACTTCCGGTTACAGCTCCGACAACCTCATTTCTTCCATCCCCCAGAAACCGGTGGTACTCGATCCACCAGAGGCTTCACCATGGCCTCGATTCTAGACTCGACCAAAACACAGTCCAAAACCCTACATTCGATCCGATTCCAAAATCCATGCATTCGAAAATATTTTTTTCATTTTTCCCGTATTACTACATTCCCAAACTTGCCTCTCATCAAATCCCAGAATTTAAATTTGTTTGGATCATCTGATATTGGTAAAAACGCCTCTATGTTTCATGTTCTAACTGCACCTTGAATACTTGCTTTAAATCATCATTTAAATCTTAAAAATCCTATCTTTCGAAGTCGATTCAAATTATAAAATTGAATCCCAGATTCGAATTACTCGAATTTTATCAAAATTTAGCATATCCTCTGTAAAACAGGTTTTACTAATTACATATGTTTTTTTTTCTTGAAATTATTTTTAAATCATAGTTAACTCTTAAACAAGCATTTTTGCTTTAATAACCAAGGTCTAACAAAGATTAATTGATTTGATATATATTTTTCTCTTCAACTTAATACTGGGAAACTGGAAACAGGGAAGTTCCTCACATAACAACATGCACACACTTCTGCTATTTACAAAATGAAGATATATTCTGGTATATACATGAAAAATCAATTCCAAACTCAGGTTTAACCATCATCAGTTGAATATACTTAAATCTCTTTAAGTTGTTTACTCACCTGATTTTGGAAAGGCAGAGGATTTTTAAAACTGGGTTGTCAAAGGTGGAACTTGAAAAGCTTTGAAACCTAAAACTGAAGGCTTTTAAAACTTGAAACTTGAAACTGGAAGGAACTTCAGCAATGTATTTTGAGAAGATCACAGGCTGAGTTCTCCTTGTTTAAAATGAATTACAGGTTTGGCTTGTTTTCTTTTGTTTTGAAAATGGTTACAGGATTTGTTTTTCTCTGGTTTACATTGCTTGAATGAACGAAAATGAAAAAGGAACTTGATATAAAGAATACAAGTGTGCAGAGGCTAGAAAATGCTAGTACAAGATTTTTATGTTTTGATCAGAGATTTTTTCTCTCTTTAGCTTATCAGGCAAGCTTGGTTTGGAGCTGAGGTGATTTTTAACATTTCGAATTGATTTAAGTGTGCTAGCATTAAATGTTTTAAGTACTTTATGTCCTATTTAGCTCATATTATATTTCATGTTTCATAGATATCCTTGCCTGCAAAGCTTCATGGCTATAGTAAATATGTTTATTTAATTTTGTTTTAGACTTATTTCTTTTTGCATATACATCTACATGTTTATAAAACCATTCATTTGCAGGTACCATCTTGTATATCTTATTTTAACTTGTTACTTGCATATACTTATGATTATAGTATGTATATTTTTTGGCTTGGCTTTGGGCTTAGTTCTTTGCATACATATGGTTCAAGCACATTTATTTCTTGCCTGCAAACTACGAGTATACCATATAACTCTAGACTTACTTAGGCTTTGATAAAGTTGTTATATTTATTTTATTATATTAGCTTGTATTCACTCCTATTTTATCACTCAATATATTTAACTAATGTATTTTCCATTTTTAAACTTAATTTACCAACACTTATTTTATATTTATTCATTTAAAACGATAAGTTTACTTTTTATTTAAATTAGATCAAATATTTATTAAAATGATAGGGCCAAAATTCAGGGTCGTCACATCCTAAGTAGCTCAAGAATCTATTCGGTCGACATATAAACTCCTTCGGGACGAGAACCACTGGACGGTCCTGCCTCCGAAGTGTGACCTCTACCTCTTCCAGCCATTTGCTGAAAGTTAAGATAAGCTACTATTATTCATAAGGGTAGATATTAGGAATTGGATTTCATTGAATAAGGAATACTACGGAATTTAAAATTAACATTCCTAGACATATTCCTTTCTATCTACTCCCAAAGGACTCGAAAGATTAAGGGCAAGGATGGGTTCAACTATGATTTGGGGATGATGTTTACACTTGTATTATACTTGATGTATAGTAATTGTGTATACTGTTCTGTGTTTATTACATTTTTGTTCTGAATCCAGCTCTAATACCAAGCTGTGACGCCCTACCCCAAGACCCACATTAACAAAGAGAATTACTTAGTAACTCTGTCTACTAATGCAGAGAATATGGCTAGTTAAGGGCGACCATTATAGTCTTGCATTAGATAAGAGCTAAGTATGTCGATTTGGTACTCATTTTTTTAATTTTGTCTCAAGTATTCGACATACTTAATTCCTATCTAATACACTACTATGGTGGCTATAGGATCAATTCAGAAACAAAATATAATAACTACAACAATCTCAAGTCACAGAATAGTAACACAGATAATATACATATACACATACACCAAATGTAATACAACATGTAACAAGTAGTATTCAACCACAATATATATACATACATCCCAACAAAAGAATATATACATCATAAGGTTCCCAAACAAAAGACTACTACACAGAAACTATGCCATAACCAAAGTCGATGAAGAAGCCCAAAAGGTATTAGGTCCAAAAGCTAACCTGCAACTCGGTCTGGCCCGAGTAATGAATACACGGGTCAGGCTAACTAGAACTTGATATTAACAAGAGATGAAGAAATATAAGCATATAAGTGAAGCATTCCTTTAAATATAAAGGAATGATATGAGTAAAGTTTAACTTATACTTCCAAAGGTGGAAGTGTCTCAATGGTCCATAATTAACTTAGGAATGGGTTTAACATGGCATAGATGTTTCACACTCAAGGGTTCGACAATATGAGTGAACATAAGCAATCACACAAGCCATAAGTGAAATCATCGAAACCTCCAAAATCAAATCTCATGAAACTCAAATAAGAGCTCATAATCACAATATCGATATCACTATAAACATATATGTAAGCCTTTCTCTACTCAAGGCTATATATAAAATCATCATCTCAAATTGGTGAAATCAAAATCAAAATCTCATAAAAATCCCCGGATTGGCCAAATCCCAGATGCATGCCGAAGCGATGCTGCATGTGCCAAACTCATACCAGTACTATATATATCATTTGGGTACCTATCCCAGACGACCGAAGTCGTAAATCCCAGACGACCGAAGTTGTAAATCCCAGATGACCCGAAGGTCTATAGTATTGGTAATCCCAGAATGTGTCACAAACTCCCAGATAGGAACTCGAAAAGTGTTAACGTGCGTCCCATACCATACGTTCACACTTAACGGTTTACTAACTGCTATTCAATGCCACATTAGAAAACAGAAATCATCATAAAATCTCAAAACTCGGGAAACTCAGACTCGCCTCATCTCATCGGCAAGTAAAACACTATAACGGGTTCGCATAGATCATACTCCTAGAATAGGAGATCTCGAACCACAACTCGCCAAATATTGGCCTTCCCAGATAATTCCTAAAGATAGGAATTATAATCTCAAAAACTCGCCTTAAATTGGCTAAATAACTCAGAAATCAATAACCTCGAATAGTTTCGATCGTACAAGTCCAGAATTAACCGATAAAGTAAACTCACGTGTCCCATACCACGTGTTTTACTAAATCATTTAATTCTTTTTCTCATACATCCGAAAAGTGTAAAAATAATGTATATTATTTATAAAATACTTTTCTTGAGAAAACAGGATTTTAAAACAATTTTCCGAAACCATTTTGAAAGCAATTTATCGAAAATTCTCCTTAATATAGGAAACATTATATTTAAAATACTTTAAAATAATTTGATAATAATTTATAAATAATTCAAAAATATTTTATAATAATGATTTCAAAAGCCAAATTATTTAGAAATTTTCTCAAAATTTGTTTAGAAGAAATAGTGCTTGAAATCGAAGAAATACGAAGAAAATACTCAAAATCGATATTCAAATTCAAATCAAATTCAATTCAAATTTTTGAATTTCAAATTCCTAAAATCTTGGCTAATCCATTGATGGATATCAAAGCCCATAATCATCATCAAAAACATCTTGAAAATTGCAAAAGAATTGGCCACAAAACCATAGCAAAAAAGGGTCAAGTGCTGCGAATAACTTAAGAAACAAGGCCAAGCTACATACGTGAATGGGTCGACAAGGGGTCGACCCCATGCCCCATCAGGTCGATCGCCAGGTCGACCCCCTAGGGGACCAAGTCGACAGGCCGGTCGACCTGGTGAGGTGCTGGGTCGACCTCCCCGTCGACCCAGGCTACGAATGTTGTTTTTGTGCCTTTTTCTTGCACGTACTGATTTTCCAGAACCAAATTGACTTAACAAACTGCAATATTTTGAGATGAAATTTGACATGCAACAAGATTAACATCTAAACTACACTTTGGAAAAGATCCGACAACAATTCGGGTGAAAACCAAGAAGTTATGGCCACTCAAAGTGGAAACTAGAAACGAAAAACTCAATAAAACAACTTACAGAGAAGTATACGTAAACAAAAACTTTTTTAGAGCAATTTCTTACAGCAGCTCAAGATCTTAGTTAGCATTTGTAAGTATTTTACTCACCTCAGCGTTTTAGCAAGGATTTAGATGATTTCGGAGTCAAGATACAAGCTTTTGGTGAAGAGATTGCTTGGAAAAACCTGTAATAGCTGAAACAAAAACATGCAACAGAGAATAAAGAATTAACAGACAACTTGATTCCAAATTCGAGATTTTTGATGAAATCTATCTAGTATTGGATGGAGATTACCTTCTATTGTCTTGTCTTAGTGGATTCTCTTCTTGAATTAGCAGCAAATTGGGTGAAAATTTTGTTTTAGTTGAAAGTGGCCACGGTTTTCTTTCTTTTCTATTTACTGTAACCTTTTAGTTTTTAGAAAGAGGAGAGAAACAAACTACGTACAACAACTTATTTCTCACCAGAATCTTCTAGGCTAGGGCTAATGGATAAATTCTTACCCAAATAAGCCCAAGACAATAATACTTAGAGAAAAATATAAAGCTATGTTCATTTCTTTCCTATATTAACACTATATAAGCAAATTTTCACATTTTAAAGTGAAGTAAAATTCTATTCAACCAATATATGCAACCAAAATTATTATTTGAACAGAATAAAATTTATTCTATCAATAAAAAGCTATTTTTATAAATAAGACCTTATTTTTGACAATATTTCACAATTTACACCATTTTAGTGTAAAAACACTATTTTTAAAGCATAACTTGTTCAAAAATTATTTTCTTTGTCAAATAAATTACAATAAACCATTTTAACTTTATTGAATCATTAAAATAATATTTTCAAATAATATTTCATCTTTTATTTTAATAAAACACATATTATCTTCATATTTTTCATTTTAAATTCAATAAAAGATTAATATTGACAATGTTTTCCAATATTGTTGTATTTACCCAAATAAAATTGCAATTTGATTATTTTCTACTCAAATTCTTAAAATAAAGTTTTTAAAACTTTATTTCCATCATTTTATATTTATTTCAACAATTTAACGTTGAAATACATTACCTAGTTAATTTATTAACTTCAAACTAATAAATACCCAATATTTCAATTTATTTAAACCAAATAATTATCCAATCAATATTTAATCCCATATTATACCCAAATAAACAAAATAAAGTTCCAAACTATATATTTTTCTCATTTTATTTACAAAATTCATTCTTTATTCCAAATAAACAGTTTAAAATTTCCAATTATATTTAAAATTTACAATATTAAATTATATCTTCCGTTATAATTTAATATATACAGGTAATCTCCAAACCAGGGTTGTTACATGAGTTCCATCTTACGGTGGGACTCGTTCAAATAGAGAGTGATCGTGACCCGATCGTTCACTCGCTAGATGAAACCCTGAGCTCGGGGGGCAAACAATGATTAATCAAAAGAGAATTGAAACACGACAATTCTCCAACCAACTCCAGCTCCCAGAGTGCGGGCTGAAGTGCAAACTCCAAAATTAAGACGTGAATCGACCGTCCAGCTCGAGGACGATGGATCTTTCCATCCACGGCCCCGCTTATTTCCAAAATCTCGAGGAGGGTTGATCCGTCCATCCATGACCCTGCTTATTTTCAAAAGCTCGAGGAGGATGAATCCGTCCATCAACGACCTCGCTTATTTTGAAATCTCGAGTAGGATGGATCCGCCCATCCACGACCTCGCTTCTTTTCAAGCTCGAAGAAGTTGGATCCGTCCATCTATGACTTCGCTTACTGGATCAAGGAGGATGTGATCCGACCATCCACGACCTTGACCAACTCCTTATTCCAGAGTGTGAATAAGATCGTAACACTTAAACAGATGTGATCGATCGTCCATCAACTGACTCTAGATTCCCGGAGTGTGAACTAGAGTATAAACATTAAATGGGTGTGACCGACCGCCCGTAAAATAACTTATGTTCCCTGAGTATGGGTATAACTAAATAATAAGCAGGCATGACCGACCATCGGCATACAAGTCTAAATCCCCAGAGTGTGGATGCAAATACTAGCAAGCGAGGGAGTTTGATCCGACCGCTCAAACTCGTGTCACTTTAACTTTGTTCCGACTAAGTTAAATCAAAGTCATTAAAGGCAGAGGATGACTACCAACTGACTACTTCAATTCTCCTTAGAACTGGGGGCATAACTCAAGTTCCAGCCACTGACCAAGACATCGCAACGTTGGGACTCGACTCAATGTTTGATTATGACCCGAGGCCATGACTTCAATACCTAAAGATCGGACTCAAATTCAATTCAGAGACTAAAGCTTCATGAGTACATTGAATGGAAGTGTGAGTGCTAAAGTACTTAGACGAATACTCATAGAGTTATGCTAGAAACAAAGGAAATTTTTTATCCACACTATTCTTTGAGAAAGTAAGTACAAAATATGTTCAAAGAATTCCTATAAGCAGGGGCCAAACCCGCATCTATACATGGCCTACAAAAAGCAAAAGAGAAGCTTATTCTAGCCATCTACAAAAGAGGAAGCAAAAATACAAATCTACGCCTTCAATTTCTTCTTGACTTTCTTTGGTGTAGATCCACCCAAGCTACCGCTCGGACCTCTCTTTGAACCCTTGCCTCCCCGGCTCGCTCCAGCTGGCTTGTCTTCGGCCGAGGGAATCGATGCAGTCTCTTCTTGAGAACTCACAGGGATTGAAGTGTCCTCTGTGTGTGTGGAATCAGTGGAATGGTGGCACTCTCGATGCTTGAAGAATATGACACGTTGGTCTCAATAATGGTGCCACCTGAAGAAACCACAAGAATAGGGACTGGATTGGGACCCGCCATGCCTCCGTCGGCTCTACGAGCCTGCTCAATCTCGGCTTTGATTTCTGCCATTATTTGTTCCTCCCGGCCCATGCGCTCACCCATCGAAATTTTGCCGGTAGGTCGATAATTACATCTTCATCTACATTGAAAGGCACTTCAATACTCGGATCGCTTTGATGGCTGAAGAGCGCTTCCATTAGTTGATCATCAAGCACATAACTACCATCATGTGTCTGAAAGTGTGTATTCGCTTGTGCACACTAATTGTGGATCGTGTAATATGGACTAACAATATATGCGGAAAGTTATTTACAATTGCTATACAAGTAAATAATCAATAAACTAACTATATAGCAATTCACAGATATAGAATAGTAAATGCAGTAAACTGTAAAAATCACACCAGGGATTTTTATACTGGTTCGGACCTCCCGTCCTACGTCCAGTCCCAGACTCCTATCTGGATTTTCACAACCAACTACCTCGCTTCACCCGGAGGAACAGGTTTACAATACCCGAACAGCCGAACGGGATTTCGTGCCTCTTACAACACCGAGGACTTCAACAAAAACAAATACAATTGCCGTTGACAACTTGTGCTCTTGATAACACTGATTTGTCACTTGTAGTACACCCTTCCTATAATCTTATCCTCAAAGTATATGAATGATGTTTGTGAAGATTGAAGGAAGTATATTACTTAATTGAATCAAAAGATATGAAATAATTTCAATGATTCAATAAGCAATTGAAATGTTTGAGAGTTCAAGACAGAGATCAATAGAATAGAGATTAGAATAATAGAATTGGTTTTTTAAATAATGATTTCATGATGTTTATATAAGAAATAAACAGTTGTAACCTTTTGTGAAAAGGTACAAACAAAGGTCATGATCATTGGTGAAGAGAAAGAGAAGCAACCGTTGAAGAAAAGGAAGTGTCTATACGAAAGGTTGCTCTCTGTTTGAAAACGGTCGACAGGTCAAAATGGACCAGTAGACAGGAATTTGAATATATATACGTTATGTACACTTGTGCACGTTGTCTGTGCATTCTGGGCAGAAACGGTCGACCGCCTTGTTTTAAACCGGTCGACCGGTTTAGCCCAGACTGCACAGTTAATGTGCACTCATACATATATACATTTATATTCAAAGATTGAAGGTATGAGATTATTTGAGGATAGATTTTAACATAAATAACACTACTAACATACCAAATAATCAACCTCTAATGTATGGAGCTCTTTGTGTCTCTTTAAAACAATGAATAACTTCTTTTTGTCGATCATGGCTTATCCCTTTGTTAGAAATCAAAACTCTATAAAAATCTTGACTCAACATTCTCCCCCTTTTTGATTGATGACAACATATATCTGAAGTTCTGAATCTCCCCCTGAATATGTGATCTCCCTGAGATTTTGTCTGTATTCTTTATATATATATATATACCTGCAAATAATTGTTAGCTCTTTCTCCCCCTTTGTCATCGACAAAAAGGAGTAATAGATAATGGAATAATATAGGAATGTATCAACCAGAATATCCATTTTCCTCTTTTCTTAAGTGGTACCTGCAAAAAATATAATTAAGACCATGGTACCCACTTTTTATAGGGTCCTAAGAGTTAGATCTTAGGAATCCAAACCCATACGGGTCCGGTATCCCCTTTATATACATAACTAGAATTATAATGCACAGAATTCATGAAATTCTGAATATATTTGTTCCTAATCAAATTGTTATTTGTTTTAGGAACCCATATTTTGATAGTCTTGACAACTTTCTTCTGAAATTTCACAACTGATTTTGGTTTGGAATATAATAAACTAAGATTTTTCATAGCTCCAGTATTTTGTACTTTCTTTTTCCTTCCATTACCAAGATGTTTCTTGGTTTCTTGTTTCCTATATCCCAAACCTTGTTTATTTGAAACAGATTGTGAGCTTTCAATGATTTTTGTCAAATTTTCTCGACCTTTGTTAAAGTTAGAAACATTTTGAGTTATGTCATCTAACTTAGTTTGTAAGCTCGCCTTTTCTAGGTCCAGATTTTTGACTTTTGCCTTATGCTCATGATTTTCAATAGTGAGAGCATCATTTTTCTCTTTTTGAGTTTCAATTTCTTGACTCAAAAGAGATAATTGAGAGTCAACATTAGATGATGATTCTTGAAGTTTTTCAAGTTCTTCTTCTAATATTTTCTTCTCGTCTTTTAACATATCTCGTTCAAACTCTGCTCTACTCAAATCTGCTTTGGCTACTTTTAATTGACGTTTTATGTCTTTATATTTGACTATTAATTCAGAATTTATATCAAGTAATTCATCAAATGTAGGAATTTGTACCTCATCTTCTGTTGCCATAAAACAAACATTAGCTTGTTCATTCTCCTGATCACTTTCACTTTCAGATGAGGATGAGTCTGAATCATCCCATGTTACTGAGAAGGCTCGTTTCTTTGACTTGTCCTTCTTATGTTTGAATTTATCATTTTCTGACTTCTTCTTTTGTTCTGGACAATCCTTCTGCATGTGCCCCTTTTTGTGACAGTTGAAACATTCTATAGTTGATGAAGATGGTTTGCTTGATCGAGGTTTCCTTTTGTTGTAACGACTGGCTTTTCGATATTTTAGGAATTTTTTGAATCCTTTTGCAATGAATGCCAAATCTTCATCTTCAGAATCTGATTCATTTTCATCTTTCTCAGCATGAAATGCTACATTTTTCTTTTCTTCTTTCTGTTCTTTTCTAGCCTGCAAATTTGCTTCATAGGACATTAAATTTCCTATCAATTCATCTGGCTTCATGATGGAAAGGTCATTAGCTTCTTCAATTGCTAATACTTTTCGTTCCCATTCACTAGTCAGAGAATGTAGGACTGTTGAAACAACATCAAAATCTGAATATTTTTGCCCTAATCCGATAAGTGCATGATGAATAGTTTGAAACCTTGAATACATATCATTGATTGTCTCATTCGGTTTCATTTTGAAATTTTGAAACTGACTCTTCAGCATGGCTATTTTGGCTTGTTTAACCTTGTTAGTACCTTCATGAGTGGTTTTCAGCGTTTGCCAAATTTGATATGCAGTAGTGCAGATACTAACACGGTTATATTCATTTTGGTCTAATGCACAAAACAACATATTTATTGCCTTTGCATTTACGGCTGCTGCTGTTTTCTCAGCCGTTGTCCATTCTGAATATTCAGTTGTTGGATTTACTATTTCTTTTTGAGTAGCATTCCAAGCATCATAACTATTTGATTGCATGAAAAATGACATACGTGTAGCCCAATAGCTATAGTTGAGACCATTAAAGAATGGAGGTCTTTGTGTTGATTGTCCTTCCGTGTAAGTGTTAGTGCTAGTGCTTGCGTTATTTGCCATATTACAAGAATATATCAAATAACGGTGTTACGGTTATATGATGACCGTGCTCTGATACCAAATGAAAGTGTGTATTCGCTTGTGCACACTAATTGTGGATCGTGTAATATGGACTAACAATATATGCGGAAAGTTATTTACAATTGCTATACAAGTAAATAATCAATAAACTAACTATATAGCAATTCACAGATATAGAATAGTAAATGCAGTAAACTGTAAAAATCACACCAGGGATTTTTATACTGGTTCGGACCTCCCATCCTACGTCCAGTCCCAGTCTCCTATCTGGATTTTCACAACCAACTACCTCGCTTCACCCGGAGGAACAGGTTTACAATACCCGAACAGCCGAACGGGATTTCGTGCCTCTTACAACACCGAGGACTTCAACAAAAACAAATACAATTGCCGTTGACAACTTGTGCTCTTGATAACACTGATTTGTCACTTGTAGTACACCCTTCCTATAATCTTATCCTCAAAGTATATGAATGATGTTTGTGAAGATTGAAGGAAGTATATTACTTAATTGAATCAAAAGATATGAAATAATTTCAATGATTCAATAAGCAATTGAAATGTTTGAGAGTTCAAGACAGAGATCAATAGAATAGAGATTAGAATAATAGAATTGGTTTTTTAAATAATGATTTCATGATGTTTATATAAGAAATAAACAGTTGTAACCTTTTGTGAAAAGGTACAAACAAAGGTCATGATCATTGGTGAAGAGAAAGAGAAGCAACCGTTGAAGAAAAGGAAGTGTCTATACGAAAGGTTGCTCTCTGTTTGAAAACGGTCGACAGGTCAAAATGGACCAGTAGACAGGAATTTGAATATATATACATTATGTACACTTGTGCACGTTGTCTGTGCATTCTGGGCAGAAACGGTCGACCGCCTTGTTTTAAACCGGTCGACCGGTTTAGCCCAGACTGCACAGTTAATGTGCACTCATACATATATACATTTATATTCAAAGATTGAAGGTATGAGATTATTTGAGGATAGATTTTAACATAAATAACACTACTAACATACCAAATAATCAACCTCTAATGTATGGAGCTCTTTGTGTCTCTTTAAAACAATGAATAACTTCTTTTTGTCGATCACGGCTTATCCCTTTGTCATAAATCAAAACTCTATAAAAATCTTGACTCAACAGTGTCTCCCCAGCCGAAGAAGTAATTATTACAGTTGTGGTCTCCATTGTTAATGCCTCCTGCTCATGATGAACTTCTTGAGTTGCAGGAGGGTCGGCTGGTGCAGAATCTTAGACTGAATGAAGATAAGAGAATATATTAGTAATATCATCTGATAGTGCTCCTACATTTTGAGGAATAGGAGAAGTGTCCAGAATACCTTCCTCAAGTTGGCTCCCAGGTTGGGCCGACGGGCTTTCCGAGCTGTGCTCGGTGATCAGATCAAGATCCGGCCTATCAGGATCATACCCCGAGATGACCGTAGGATCAAGAGAGGAAGTAGGCTTAGTCTGAGACGCTGGAGGCACTTCGGAACGAACTTTTCGGCGTTCACCCCCAGATCCTTCTCTGGCTTTCGGATACTTAACGGCCAGATCCTCTCTTTGAAGCATGATCGTCGTGTCATGAAGGACTTTAGGCTCATCTCTGATCAGCACTTGAGTTTCTCATTCAAACTCATCGACGGTTGCAACATTGAGGATCACCTTTTCATCCTCAAGCAAGTGATTCCAGACTTATATAATTGGAAAGGATAGTCATTGCCGAGCCAGTTAAGGTTGCGGTTTCTCAAGACATTAGCGTTGTAAGTGACCAAAAGATCTTCAAATTCGCTTTCCATCCTGGCCTCTACAGCTTTTATTTCCTTTTCCACACTGGCGTCGGCTTCTTCGGCCTTTTTGTTCATAGAATCCCTCTCCTCCCAAAGTTTAACCGCCTCCTCACATGCCTCTTGGGCCACTTTGTTAGCTTCATATTTCTCTTTAAGGGCCTCGGTCAGCTTAGCCTTTAGCTCATCAATCTTTTTCCATGCAGCATCCCTTTCCTGAATAATAACGGTGTTACGGTGAACCAACTCCTGAATTAAGTCCATGTGAGTTTTTCTCATGTTTTCCATAGACTTCCTGGCCTCTTCGGCTCTCTGGCCAGCCTCCATCTCGGTTTTCCTTGAAGACTTGAGCTCATTGGTAAATGCCATTATTATTCTTCCCTTTTGAGAGAGATTGCCTTCTAGTTTCTCGATAGCCTTGGCCCGCTCAAAAGACACCGTCGAAACCCATTCTACTGTCCTAACCCATTCGCGATACTGGATGTATGCGTCATGCACATAATCCTGCACTAATTTCTCGATGTCACTTGGGATTCTTTTCAAGTTGGGAGGGAAGTGGAAGCCATCGAAACATATGGTCGGAAAATCTTTCTTCAGCTTGGCGATGTGGATGGCTCCCTCCCTCGTAGGCTCTATGGTAGTTTGTTTTACAACGACAGGAGTTTCTAATTCAGTTCTGCGGCGCTGATCGCTAGTTCTTGGAGCATGAGACGGTGCTACTTGATGTGAAGATTCTGAAGAGGGCCTACCGGAGCCGGATGGTTTTGAAGGTCCTTTTGGTGGCGGAGATCGCAACCTAGAATAGCGCCTGCTTTGATATGATCTTTCCTTTTCTCTATCATGGCGCTCGCGCTCTTGGCTAGAATGATAACCATGACCATAGTCTCTTTTGCTTTTGCGGTGATGTGATTCAGAGTGCGATCTGGATGAATGTCACGAAGAGCGAAGTTTGCTGAGAATGGAGCCTTATTTCACCACAGTATCTATAAAACGAAAGGAGGAGTAGAATTAGTTATCGTCAAAAATTAAGAAGCATGTGATGAGATGTCGTGTGGTGCCATGAAGTGTGTGTATGCATGTGCAAACCCCCCAACCGACCGATTGTAGTAGCCCTGCTTATTGGAATTGTCTCCCTTATATCTATTGAAGGTAGGTCTACACCAGTTCTTGATGGGGAGTGAAGCCCCTCTAGCCCAGGATTAGGGAATGACAATATATCATCCGGGATAGGAATGTCTGATAACCCTTTCAATGAACTTTCCGTCTGCGAAGAAGGGGTCTCAAGACCTATGGAAGTTGTAACGAGCTGAGCTGCTTCAATAGTCTTCGACCTCTTAGCTTTATGGGCAGGAGTCTTGCCTTCTCTTTGGCGTAGATAATTGAGGGCCTTACGGAGGCGTGACCGCGGGCCCCTGACCAGCTTCAGTACCCTCGTCATCGCGAGGTTCGGTGATTGTTACACCGGGCGTGGCCTAAGCTCCCTCGACTGGGGGCACGACAGGAGCTCATCTTCCACTTTGTCCCACTGAGGCTACTCTGGGAACTCCCGTCAGCCCTATGCTCCGACCTCTTTCCATGAGCCTAACGGCAATCAAGTTATCGTCAGTAAGGACTTCGTATATTTCCCTTAGTTCGGCAGGCAACACCTGAAGTGTCCTCACTATCTCTTTAAAATGTGCTCCTTCGGGCCGTGGAATAGAAGCTGCGAAAGAAATACAGTAATAATTTCAGCATCAGTTTATATTACCCAGTTAATTAACGAACAAGTAAAAGTACTTACGTCTGACCAACCATCGTCTGGCGAACCCCGGTGAGCATCTCACATAGAGTCACTCTGTCTTGAAGTAGCTCAACTTACTCCATGCACCTGCCACCACTTGGCAGTTTCTGACTGCTTACGGGAAAGTGAACGATCGATTATCTACCCGACTCTTGACACTGAATAAGTATCTGATTTCATCGACGGTCGGGGGTCAAAGGAGATGCCCCTAAATATGATATATAGGCTGTTAAGAAGCGTGAATCCATTGGGGTGGAGCAGAGAAGGCGCGATCCTCAGAAAGAATAGCATGTCCCGAATGAACTGATTGAACGGGGGTAGTGTCCCAGCCACGCACATAAATATATTACATGCAGTGAACCCTTCCGGGGGATTATGAGCTCAATCTTCTGGTCCCAGTAATTGAACTTCTTCCAAAGATAGTCCATGCCTAAGAAAAATTCTGCCCAACATTTCTTCTGAGGTCTTGGACTTGACAGAGTCCTCCGGGTTCATAACCAATGCTGCATCCGGCAGTTCATCCGGAGCTGGGTATACTGTATCTGCCACAATGTCTAGCACTTCGATTCTAGGAAACGGGGGACTTTGAACTTCTTGTCGCTCTGAGCTTCCGGGATCCATAGCTATTGAACTCAGTAAAAACCATTATTAGACAGTAAGAAACCCGTGTTCCCCCCAATGTAAAGTGAGTGATTGTGTTGTGTAGTGAAGTGCTACATAATACTCTAAATTTCTACAAGTTTGAATGATGGTAAAATGATAAGACTTTGAGATTCGACTGTCACCGCTGACCGTCTCAACCATGCCATCCTGACTTCGAAGAACGATTCATGTTGAGGTTGGTTATGTTTATCAAGTTATAGTTCCATCGACGAGCTTTGATGGATAGTCAAATATGCGGTTTTACAATGAAGTCCAAATATGCAAGGATAAAGCTCGTTGGAGTTAAATGTTCAAGTATGCAAAAGGCAATGAATTTCGTATTCATCATGGTTCAACTTGAATCGTTCCCTTGAAGCCTATGTTTGTATCGATCCAAGACTTAGACCGATAGCCTTCTAGTATCGATACGACTTTCGTATCGATTTCACGTTCACATCGATCGCGCACTCGTATAGATCGCTCCAATTATCAATGCTCTTCGTATCGATCCAATGACCTCAGTTTTGGATCAATCACACCGCTTCTTCCAAACTACATCTACATCGATACGAAACATGCTCCACACCTCTTAGATTGATCATGAGGACTGCCTGCAACCATCTCCAAAGCATTTTTATCGATCCCACCTCCCATCGATATGAATCTGAGAAAGACTTGAAGTCAATGACTCCATTGATTCTTCCCAGTCATTTTCCTTCTTCCCCAAACCTTCAAGTCACCATTAACTACATCCTCGAACTCTCCCCAGTCAAGCTCCGGCGCCAACGACTTAAGAGTTGGCCATCGCCATGAACGGAATGGCATGGAACTCTAGTCTTATCACTTTAAACATGGATCTACCGGTTATTTACCTAGATTGAAGGAACCAAGTTAAGAGTTAATGGATTAGTTGTTTGAAGACAAGAGTTCTGCAGTTATTTCCTTTTCTCTTATCGATACGAAATTAGAGCAAAAGCAAGTGAAAAATATTCTAAGTCCAAAATCTATTTATATGCCTTCGTATCTAAAGAAAAATGTTTCGTATCTCAGTCACGTAACCGATTGAAGCGGTCAACATCCATCGATACGAAGGACGCTGCACAATTACATTTGGATCGTTCGTATCCATCAATATGAAGAATGACTTTCGTATCCATCAACATGAGTTGATCCGGAGCCTAGCATCTTGTATCCATCAGTGTGAAGCCCAGCACTTTGTATCCATCGAGGCGAATTGATCTAAGGCCCAATGTTTCGTATCCATTGATACAAAGAAAACACTTGTGAATTTCGTATCCATCGATACGAAGCACTCCATATGTATATTCATCTCGTATCGATCACCATCGATACGAATTCCATCATGATGCATCCTAGATCGATCTAGGAGAGGATCGATACGAAGAAAAGGATCAAACAACATCGATTGTTGTTGAAACTGGGATTTCACATCGATCCAGGAGAGGATCGATACGAAACTCGATCCAAATAAAAAAAATTGACAACGACCCATGAATGTGCAAACATGAATGGGAGTCAGGTTAACATACATTCATGTATGACATATTAACATTTGATTTTCAAAGTTACAGGAATTGAATGCTTGCCTGATGAAAACCAGAACAATGCACAACTAATTGCTAGCACTCGACCTTCGATTACAACAAAAACTGCGTGAATCATCGGCAGTCTACAACTCAACATTTATACTACTGGAAATTGAACGAGGGTTACATCTCTTGATGAAAGGACAACAACTGTTTAGCAAATTGGATATAAACTTTTCAGAATGAAGATTGCAGCTTTTCAAAGCATATCATGTTCACATAGGACGTACATTGGGGGGCAAATGTTATCCCGCCTTTTGGCAAGACCGTGACACCAAGGACTTGACTAGAGACCGGAGACAATCCACCCTAGAGATCAGTTGTCTATAGGTCCACAATGGATACATGCAAACTTGGTCCGAGTCTGAATCGCGCTACAATTAGCATGGTATGACAAGCAGAGTTATGAAAGGCAACATTCCAAATTTCGAGTCAATCAGAGTTCATATGCTCAAGTTATGGATCGATCAAGATCAATGTTAAGCATGTCCATTTCGTATCCATCAACGCTTTTTCATCCTTTCGTATCCATCAGGGTCGATACGAAATGAGCATATCCCCATCACTCGACATCCAATATTCGTATCTATCAGATTTCAATAGCTTTCAGCACTTCCCAGATCGATCATAGTCCAATCGTTCAACAACTATACATTTCGTATCGATCACCTATCTAATCGATATGAAGGGCAGGGTGGATGATCGATACGAAAACAAAGGTAGAGCATCGGTACGAAGAGCATGGCCTTGGATGGATACGAAAGAAGAAGTCAAACCAATAGAAGCGGTCTCTAAGCGTGAAATATGGATCTCCACAGAATACTCGCGCCACATCCTCGATACGAAGATGATCGACACGGATGTATCGATACGAAGTCTTCAGCCTCTGTAACGACCCGTAAATTTCAACTGTTTTAATAACGTAAATAGTTGAAATTTTGTGGAATTTTAAAACGATAAAATTTTGAAATAAAAATTTAATATTTGGAATACGTCTAGTTAAACATAGCAACTGCTAAATTTTCGTCCGAAAATATGAAAGTTTATTTCGTGCGTAAATTCACTTCAATTTAATCAGTTAAAAAGCGATGAAAATAAAATGTTTCTGAAACCTAAATATTTTTACATAGAAAAATTCTAAAGCATCTTCTGAGCAAGATTTCAGTTTGTCGTTTTTCCAAATTCGGACATCTTTGGCTCCGTCGATCTTATCTTTCAGCGTTTTTCTCGCATTTTCCTTCAGTAGAAAATTTCGAAATTTTATAGTTCAATCGAATCACGGATATATGTACAACGTTTTGATCGTCACGTCGCGCTGATCAAAACGGTGTATTTATTCGTGTCAATTGGGGTTCGGCGTTGCAAATTATAATTATTAACGGAGTACAATACCGGTCTGTTACACAACACAAACCGACACCCATTTTGGACCTTTAACATTCGGTGACCATTCAAATTTCAAACGGCCACCAACAATTAATTAATTTCAGTTTTGACCTTTGCTTTCCACACTGGTTCCAAAGTTTTCTGATGCATCACATCACTTTAATTTTTCCCAGCTGTTTGCATTTAATTCCTCCGTAAATTCAGCAGTGACTATTACCATTCAGCATATGACTTTCACCATTCTCTAAGTTTCAAAAATTCAAGACTTGTGCCAGGAAAATTTATTGCCTTAAGTTTTCAACCGTTGCCTTGCTATTTTCTATATGCCCATTTATAAATTTTTCCATTGCTCTGTACGTTTTCTTCTCCCTTGCTTCTGTATTTGATTTGAGCCTTTCTCCATCTCCTATAAAACAAAATAAAAATTTATCAAAAGCCATGCTAGCTACATTCTCTCATCACCGCACATAAACCCGAACACCCTCCACCGCCTACCACCATCGGAGGCCATCCCGACCATCGCTGTCCTCTGCCTTCGCCCATACTCGGCCTCGACAAACTCCGTCAGTCCACTCGCCACCTCTGCTATCACATCCCGAACCACCCCTACCACCGAGTCGCCTCCGCCCGTGCTTCCACCTCGGCGACCATCTCTTCTCCTCTGCGCTTTTGCCATCAACCGACCAAGCCCTTCAGCAGCTCGAAGTCCACGACCGTGCCTTCACCCGCTTCTCCGAAGTTTCTCCCTACCTCACGCCCTCTCCTTTCCCCTTAGCCTCGACCGTGACCGCTCACCTCCGCTTTAAACTCGACCATCCCCTATGTGACCAGATCCAACCAACTCGGCCTCAAACTCGCATCGCTATCTACCTGTCCCGCGTGCAGCCGCAACCGCTGTCGCGCCTGTCATTCGTCACACCTCCTCCAGCTAGCGCCCCTCATCTATGCAGCCACCGTCCGCCCGAACTCCTCTGTCCTCCTCCCACCTATGCACCAAGTTAGCTCCTTTATTTCTTTGTAGAGGTATGTTCAAGTAAATACTTTTATAACAGTAAATTATATATAATGTTATATTGCAAATTTGATATTATAAGGTGTATATATATGTTCTTTTATATATTGTTCGTTACTGTATATGCAGGTCTGATACTATATATATATTAGTTTTGCTTTGTTTTATGAAATTGTTGGTTTATCAATTTATATAGGCTATATGATACGTATGTTTTGATTCTCTTTATAAAAGTTTATAGAAAAGACAAATCAAGGGATATATATGTATAGTTTCTATTTGTGATGATTTTTGGAAGCCTGTTATACAAGTAAATTTGTATCAACTTGTTTTGTTTTAGAGGCTATAATATAGTGTCTGGTATCTTAGTTTATATAAACTTCTACTTGATATTTTGGTTATATGAGTTTGCTGTATTTTACATAAAGCTACACATTATATTACATTGTGGTTGAAATGCTACGTTAGAGTATGTGTTAATAAAATAAGTGAAAAATCTGTTTTACAGTTTGGTTGTCATAATTTTATATTACAAAGTTTGTAAAATAATATGTTTAGAATAGTAGATGTAACTTGTTTTAAAATAAGTATGGTGTGTGTATGTCTATATAGGATTGTATATTAATCTGCAACATGCATAAGCTACTAAAGCATTTTATACATATTACTTTAATATATAAAATTTTAAGATGCGGTTATCATGTGCATTTCAAGTATGATTTAGTATTGGCATAAAAGAAGGAGAATTTTTCAAATATATATATTTATTGATTCTAACACGTTAAATTATATATAAGCTTTTAAACGACCTGAGTTCATGTGTGACGCATCGTATCTCTTCTGTCTTACGTCGGAATGGGTTGATTTTATTTTTAAAAAGAAGTCAAAGTTACCTAGTTTATGACTGTCAAATTTCAGCCAAATCCGACATCGTTTGATTAGTGGTCGAGGATCTGGAAGTTAGACCCAGACAGCTGTTCTTTTGTAAGAAATTATTTTAAACTGCTGCAAACATGGTCTGAGTCTATGTTCGTGACATCATAACTTTTCTCGTCTCTTGTCCAAATCAAGTGATTCTTTTGCAGTTTAAAATACAAGTTTTGATCTTTATTCATACCAAATTTCAGACCATTTCGATCTCGGTAACACATAGAATTATATTGTTAAACTTTGACGCAGGACATGTTTTATTTGTTGCTATGTTGAACGTTTTGATTTGATTTCATCGATTTCTGTTATCAGCTTTGATCGTTGAATTCGTGCCGATTTGTTTTGCTTGGATTCGTAACTCAATCTCTATGTCCGTATCAGTGTGCGTATCTGTGTCATCTTCTCGTGCATCTCTAGCCTCGAAAGGTGAGCAATCACTCACGATTAACATTCTTATACTTATTAAATTTGATTTCAATTGAAACGACAATTGAAATATGCTGCTGTTAGTTATTTATATTGCTATATCTATGCCATCATCTGTACCTGTTCACCTGTGACACCTGACATCATTATCTGTTATTTATATTGATATATATATATATATGCCATCATCTATATCTGTTCACCTGTGACATCTGACACCCTTATCTGTTATTTATACTGATGATATATGCCTGTTACCGCTGTTATATTATTATCTTACCTGTTATCACTCTGCAAGTTCCCTGTTAGTATAGAATCACTATGGGTTGAAATGATACATACCCGAACGGACTTTAGAATAGGAGAAAATCGTTATGGGTTGAAATGATAAACCCAAGCGATTTTCAAATTAAATTGAATTTGGGATTTCGGGTTGAAAAGATATATACCCGAATATATTTTAAATTGCGGATTGAAATGATAAATATCCGTATCACTTGACCATAGGATAGAAAATTATATATACAGACACCGTTGGTCTATATATAAATGTTTTTGAAAAACACTTCTACGGTTTTGAAAGAAATATATGGTTTTAATAAATAATGATTTTAAAGATTTATTAAAGTTGTTTTAATAAAGTTGATTTGAATCAATATGAAATATGTTTAAGTATTTATTTATCTATATTTTCAAATATAGAGTTTATAATGATTTGAAATTGATTTGAAATTATATTTATTTAAGAATTATACTTAAATAAAGTTTGATTTGAAATTTATAAAATTTGAAATTCTAAAGATATGTTTTAACTTGAATTTGATTAAAAGTGACTTTAATGAATATTTCAAATGATATAAATTTAAATGGGATATTTTGTTTATTTGAATTTGTGAATTGAAGTTGTATTAGATGTTATTGAAATGTTAAATATTTAAAACTTTGAAATATATTGAAATTGAAATGGCTTATTTTATGGTTTAAATATGTATTTGAAATCGATAGATTGAAATGGTTATTTAGAAACTGAATCGAATTGAAATTGATGATTTGAGATTTGATTAAATTAAAATTTTGGAATTCGAGTTAATTTGAATCGATTTGTGAATTTTGAGGAAGCTATTTTATTTTATAAAGAAATTTTAAATTATATTTAAACTATTGATATTTTACTTTATAAATTATTTTAATATAAACTATTTTAATATAAATTATTTTTAATATAAATTATTTTATATTTTATTATATATACTAAATTTTAATATTTAAACTGTTTAAAAGAAAAGTGTTATGATTTTAAAAGACTTATGATTTCGAAAGCAATATAACTTTGGAAAGTGATATGATTTTGAAATGGATTTATTTGAAGGAAAAGTGATATCGTTTTATATGGTTTTGAAATGGCAATGATATGTCGGTTTTGAAATATAACTATTTTGAAAATTTATTAAATGACCATCGGTGTAATAATACGTAGTTATTAAAGAGACCGGGATCGGATATGGACATATTCTCTGTCGATACCGAAAACCACTTTAATAACTAACATACGCGGAGTGTTGATCCAGAACGAAGTGGATGGTTTTGATGAACGCGTTGACTGAAGAAAGAGAACGATTTTGGATGACCCCTGACATGACTAAAACAGGAGCCGCGCCGGGCCATTGAGGATCGCCATCTCTAGCGGACACACTTCTTCGTTACCATATCTATTACTTTTGTGATTCGATTTGGGTGCACCCCTCGATTATGGGAGTGTTGTTTCGCGGTGTTGGGGTAGTAGCTGCTATGCCCAACATTAGTCCGGATCACGCAACTACTAGTATCCTAGTTGGTATCGCCTCATGTACCTTGTCATACTGATTATCCTATTCGCGACCACTACGTTTTGTTTTGTACCTTTAGTATATGGATTGCCCTCTGGTGACTTCCGGTTTTGGGGAAACTACGGTCTTGTATATGCTCTTGGGAATAAAAATGTGTTAAGGGTGGAATGGGCCATGACTTAACGCTATTTTGATATCGTACTTTACGGATTAGACATTATCTACTTAGCGTATTCTACTGTATATATAGATAGTTTAATGGATCCTTAGAGGATGGTTATCCCAAACATCCTTTGAGTCACTTGTATTTCAGTCGTTATTTCACTTGAGTTGGATTTATTGATATAAGAATGTTAATCCTGACTCGAGTGTTTTGTGTTTCTTTACGCTCGGGTCAGACTGAGTGTACCAGTATTTGAGACTCACCTTTGGAGTTGGAGCTTCACTTGGAAATCCAACTATCTATCCAGCTTTCAGATATTCAGTTGATTCCAGTGATGTATTCTGATATTGTATTTGACTATTATATTCGAGACTTCTATTGTATCTGGTTTAACTCTGTTATATATATAGTAGCTTCATGAACTACTATTCTTTTGTTTCCGCTGCATTATTGTTATATTACTCTGTGTCTGTGTCTGTGATCTGTGATTATTTTATTTACTGTATATGTTGAGTTTTGCCAATTTAAATTAACAATTCGGTATTTTGAATTATTCAAGTCCGACATGTGCGGATGCGAATAGTCCAAAATAACGGGTCGTTACAGCCTCCCTTGCAAACTCTACCTTCGATCGATCATATCTCTCAAACTACAAGTCCAAATGGCTTGAAATTTTCACAGAAGCTTGCATATCAACTCAAGAACAACCATGATCGATCTTAGCTCAATCAGACCATTTCTTGATCAATACGAAGCATGCATGGATCGATTAGGATCGATCCCAAACTACTCCAGATTGATAATGTGTGCCCACCTATGTATGAGAAAGGGTATTCCAAGGTTTGAGGCAGATATTTCCAGCTCTACGCCTATAAATAGCACCTCCACACCGACTAAAAAGGGACTTTTATGCTACTGCTCTGTTGAAACTCCATTGTAACTTGAGTGTCCATTGTACTATTGTAATTCAATTTATAATCAGCAATAAACGTCAAATCCTTTAAAGTGGACGTAGGTTACAATGCCGAACCATAATAAATTCTTGTCTTCTTTTACTACTATTCATTTTTTCTTGGTGTGATTGTTAGATTAGCCTCGTTTTCCATTTTATTTCTTCATTCTAATCTCTTCAATTACATCCGAAGAGTGTTGTGCCCATTTTTGGTGCAAACATCTAACTAAAAACATTAAAAAGGGAGGATGGTTAATGGGATTTAATAAGAAAATAAGAGAAAAGAAAGGAAACAAAATATAGAATCTCACAACGGAATGACAAAATATAATAATCAAATAAATAGTTCATGAAGCTGATTTACAATATACATTTGATTAAACAACTTTTACAACATAATCAGAGTACAATCAACAAACATACAAAAATAATGCAGCGGAATAAAAATAGTAAATACAGTCTAGCAAACTCCGTCTTCATCTTCAAGGAATAACGTCTTCAAACACTGAAATACTTAGGTTGACCCGAGCGTAATGAAAAGACAAAACACTCGAGTCAGAAATAAAAGATCTTATGTAAGTTAAATCAATAACACATATAACATGAGTGTAATAGCGTCGGGGATTTTTATGGGATTTTACATCCCCTATCCAGTGTATAACGTGCGTGCAATAACTTAAGAGATGTTATAGGATTTTCCATCTCTTAAGGATCCATTAAACTATATATATGTAGTAAGATACGCTATATAAGTAGTTTATAATCAATAAAATAAATATTTTTATTAGCGTTAAGGCTTTACATTAACCCCCCTTAACACATTTTTAAGCAGGTAGTCTATGCAGCTTCTGTAACACAACCAGTAATGTCGGTAGCCAGTGAGTCCCCTATAGGTACCATACTAAAACAAAATCATAGTGATCGCGAATAAGGATAAAGAGTATGACGAGGCACGTGAGGCGATGCCTAAGGTAGGATACTACCGTTTTGCGTTTCCTGACAGGTGCTAACCCCTAATGGCTCACCACGAACATCCATTCCATAATCAAATCAAGGTGCACCAATCAAGTCAAAATCAATATAGTAATACGAAGAACAGATGTTGCTAGAGGTAGCTAGCCTCATTGCTCAGATATGGCTCCTGTTTTAGTCATTTCAAATTAGCACAACTGCCGGGGTCATCCATCATCATTCTCTTTCTTCAAATCCAGCAAACGCCACTAATTCAACCACTTCATTCTGGATAACATCCACCGCGTACACAGTTGTTAAAGTGGTTCCAATATTGACAAAGAGTATGCTAATAAGAGGACCCAGTCTCTTTAACGACCAAACGTCATTTTTCACACCTGTTGGTTCTTTTACATTTCATAAACGATTCATATTTGATACCAAAATATCATCTTCACTTCAAAAATATCACTTCATTTCAAAATACCATATTTACTCAAAATATGTCATATTCACTAGAAAATATCATTTCAAATTCCAACTTAGGTTATAACATCATTTGACCACATTCGCATTTAAATCAACGATTTAAATATAAACATTCCAACTTTGCACAGTTTGAATTTTTAGAAAATAGTTTAAATAGTTTTGCATAGTTTAAATAGTTTAAAGATTTAAAACAGTTTGATATAAATGGTTTGAGTATTGAAAGTGGTTTACATAGTAAAATAGTTTGGAGAATATAAATAATTTGAATATTAAAAAGATAGATTTTAAACAGTTTATATTAAAATAATTTATTTTGAAAATAGTATCAAATCAAACTTTTTCCTTCCATTTCAACAAATCTGGACCCATGTCCAAATTTCAAATCAACAAAACTAAATTTCCAATCTTTCAATTCAATTGACTCAATTTCGATTTAGTTTCAAATCAACTTGATTTCAATTCGAATTAACTTCAATTTTCGAAACATCCATTTTTAACTTCAGATTCGATTCAACAATTCAATTCAATGATTAAAAATTCCAATTCAATTCTTATTTTAATCCAGTTTAATTCATATCGATTTCAAGTCCAATTTCAATTTACTGATTCAAACCCCTTAAATCAATTTAAACTTCATTGTTCAATTTAAGGTTCAAACCTAAAAATAATCAATTTTCAAAATTAAAGTCATATATCGATTATAACTTCACATTTCAATTTTAACTCGTTAAAACAATTTCTTTTAACCAATTTTGATTCCAACATTTCAAAGCTTGAATTAGAAATAATTCAATTGATAAAATCCACAGTTTATTTTCCTTAAAACTGTAACGACCCAGAATTTTTGTCAATTTAAATTTATTTATTTAATTTATTTTAAATATTAATAAGTGAAATTAATAAGTCGAATAATTTTAAATTCGAATATCTGGATTTAATTGGGTAATTAAATCGATAATTTAATAGTGAAATTCTAGAAATAATTGAAATCTGGATTTAATGTGATTGAAAATGATTTATAAAGTTATATTAAATCATGTTGAAGTTATAGCGATGTTATAGAACTTTTAAAATCGAATTTAGAGTTAAATTGTGAAAATTGAATATTTTAATATTTAAATCGACTAGTGAAATTAGCCATTTTTGGGACAGTCTCAGAATTGGACGAAACTAGTTCCATTGGATCCGTAATAGTTTGTTATTATCGGATTCCAATTTTCGTAGCAAACGGAGTTGTCGTTTGACTGTGACAGCTCAAAACGCATCGAAATTGTTTTAATATTGATTTGGCGAGTTAAAATAGTCATTTTTCAAAAAGTCTCGGATTTCGACGAAACTAGTTTCATTGGATCTGTAATGTGAAATTATTGTAAGGTTTTAAATTTCGTGTCAATTGGATTTACCATTTGTCCGAGGCAAGCCAAAACGCCTCGAAATCGATTTAAATCGGTTTAATTTAAATTGATCGTTTATTGCCATATCTCACACAGATGATCGAATTAGCTTTCGAAACCTGTTCAATTGTGTTCAGAACGTGGGGTAAACCTTACGAACGCCAGGCAGCACGCGTAAATCGAAGTTCGAAAAATTTGGAATGAATAGTGTTTTCGTTGAAATTCTATAAAAGGAACCCCTCTCTTTTCATTTAGCAAAACCCTAATTCTATGGTATCAGCCGCCATCTTTTATCATCTATGGCCGAAAACTTCTCAACTTCCTCCTCATTTTTCTCCGCATCCAAGCGATATCGAGCCTCGTCTTCAACTAGAGATCTGTAAAGGGCGACGAGACGAACCAA
Source organism: Allium fistulosum (assembly GCA_030737815.1). Lineage (NCBI taxonomy): Eukaryota > Viridiplantae > Streptophyta > Magnoliopsida > Asparagales > Amaryllidaceae > Allium > Allium fistulosum. The sequence goes on along the minus strand of CM060905.1, from coordinate 872,674,126 downwards.
TCCAACGGTGATGATGATCATCAGAGCACCGTGGAGGCCAAAAGATGGCCGCGACCGTGCTATGTTTGTGCTCGTTTTTCGTACAAAGGGGATGACCGAGTTCTATGGGGCTGGGGCAGTGGGTATCTCTCACGTAGGCGGTTCAAATGGCACTCCCCGATCGATGTGAAGGTGTGTGGTGAAGTCGCGATATTTGATGGTTGGGGGCGGCTTTGGGTTCACGTACGTGAACGCGTGAACGAAGAAGAAGAAGTTTCTTCTTGTGGCCGTGATTTTCCTGTGATGTTTGGACGGTCCAGATTGCCTAGGGTTAGAAATTAAAATAGAAAATGTAAATTTAATTTTATTAAAATTGTGTAAATGTTTAAACTGCTATAATTTGTTCGTACGAGGTCGTAAAATTACGAAACAAGCGGTGTTGGCTTTGTTTTGTCGAATAATACACGATGCAACTGAATTGGAAGCGATCGGGGTTAGTGAAAATTTTGAGTGAAATTAAACGTCTGTTTAGTTTCATTCGAAATAAACGCTACAAATTTCTATCGGAAAATCAAGGTGAGAACTCCTCACTCAATCAAATGTTTTGTTTCGATTTAAATTTTAAATAGTTAGATTTAAAATTTCTTGATTGTGTGGATTGAATGATGATTGATATCTATTGTGTGAAATAGACATTATACGCCGTTAGTAAGCGGGTGTTAATTATTAAAAACATATACCGCGATAATTTCACATTGAAGTGAAATTGGTATTATATATGTATATAGCAATATATATATATATATATATATATATATATATATATATATATATATATTGGCATATGTATATATTGCAGTTGTTGATTTCTCGCATTGTATAGCGGATGAGACCCTATTGCGCCGTTAGTAAACAGATAATATTTATGAATCCCATATACCGCGATAATTTCACATTGACGTGAAATTGGTATTGTGCTAACATCTGTGGATGCAGGGAAACAGGTTGGAGGGATCCAACTGGATTCCTAACCGTAGTAATTTATTTACAGATATTGTTATATATTCTGTTGTCATATTGATATATGATGTTTGGATGCTGTGATTGACTATTTGGTGCTGTTGCATCATCGGATCCATTTTTGGAAATTTAAAAAAATAAAGATTTGTAAATTATAAAAAGAATCGATTTATTTAAATTGAGATTTCTGATTTATTTCAAAATTGTTTATATATATAAGATTTATAAAATTGATATTTTATAGATAAAAATAATTGAGTTATAAAGGAGTTTTTAAAGTGTTAAATGAAGTATAAGTAAATCTCATAAGTAATAAGATTTATTACTTGGGAAGTTTTAAAAGAACGATTTTTGCAAATAAATGAATTATAAGTATTTAACTTATAATATGGATTTTTGGTATATAATTGAGTTATAAATTGATTTGGTTAATAAAGTGTTTTTATAAGTTAAAGTTGTTATAAAATACAAATGGAATTTATAAATAGATTTGTAAATCCGAGGAATGACTTATTTTGATAAGTTAAGTTATATAGCTTATTAAAGGAAGTATATTCACGATTTTGGACAGTGGATAATCCTTTAAATAAAATGTGTAGAAATATTGAAATTGGCTAGTGAAGTATATTCACGATTTTGGATAGTGAATATATTATTAAATGAAATGGATATGGTTTGGAAAAGTGATATTATGAAATGAAGTAATTGTTTTAAAAGATATTTTAAAACGTGTTAAGTATTGAATACTTAGATTTCAACATTTATTGTTGAAATAGACGTTTCGAGGAATAAGGAAATGGTGGACTATAACACTGTTGTTATAGTAAATGGTTTCCGAAAGGAAATGGTTTATATAGTATTGGGATTTATATATCTATCTAAATTTCGAATCCTTATACTAGTGATTTTGAGCTGTCATAACAATGTTTTACGTAACATTCGTTTTGACTCAAATAGACGTGTTTAAGAAAAATGATTTCCTTAAAGAATGAAATATATACTTAATTTTGATTTAAGTATATTGAATATTTTCAAATGTTGAAAATAAATGGATTTGTGAAATACTTTTTATTAAATGAGTATGGAAATGCTTTTCCAATATGAAGTGAAATGTTTTGAGATTTTATCTTCAAAGATAAATTGAAATGTGGAAATTGATTTGAAATTGTTTTCAAATAGTTAAAGTGTGGAAATTATATATCTTGTAAAGATATTTTTGAAAGATAAATAATTTGGTAAATTATTTGGAATCTGATGATGTTGCGCATCTTTATTGATAGTTAAATAATCGACTATCAATAATTACCTTGGATGGGTATTTGTTGTGATTTGCTTGAATTTGAATGCCACACTTATTTTTGAATAAGCGCTCACTATTCGGGTTAGCCGGGAAAGGACCTTTGTGTCGTATAACCCATTCCTAATTTTTGATACGACGATATGGATCGTATTGAAGACCGGTGGTGAAGACCGGATGTTTATGAAAACGATAGGATGACCTATCGATTGTCTCTGCACCGTTAGCTACGGTATTGAGATTTCCTTTGTGGTGGGAAGTTTTATCGGGATTGTGAATATCCGGATTGCAAGGGCTTCTTTGGAAGTGCCTTCGGTTCTGTTCGAACCCGGAACAGACTTGTATGGTTACGTGTCTGACATTACAATTTGAGATGTAAAGCTGATTTCTTTCAAATACATTTCTGTTGGTGGCAGAGAATTTATTCTCTTAGCTTAACACCCTTATCTGAGACGTACGAGCTCAGAGGTTATGTAGTTGAAATTTATCAGCGATATATCCCAAATTGGTAATGTGGCATGTTGAGTGTTGCTGTGAAATGATCATTGTTTGATCATTTGTGATATGATCATTTGTTTGATCATTTATCTTTGTGATCATTACTTTGATCATTTGTTTGACCCAAAGCATAGCTTTTGTGAAAAAGCGTAGCTTTGTGGACGAGACTTCGTCAGAGCCTCAACAACCCGGAAATGATCGAAACAGGAATGTTGCGGCAAGGTTATGAGGGTCGTGCCCTTTAGGGTATGTCATTTCTTTCTGGAAAGGGGTGGTATCATGGTATGGAGCCCAGATACTTACTCATGTGGACACACCTTATTTATTATGTGTGATGATGCTACCGAGCGCTCGGATAAAGGTCCCAAAGGACCGGGTGATGACATATTCGTGAGTTACCTAGTTACAAGGGTAACCCGACCTTGTTTGGCAGAGAGCAGTTTGTCTCTCGGAGCGTCCAGCCAGAGGCGTTTCCTACGTGGCATAGGAACTTCCTTAGCCTGACCATTTGTTGGAAAATCCAAAGAAACAATACGAACCTTTACGATTGCAATTGTATTACCTGCTATGGAATGTGGCGGTAACCTGCTATTGAACATAGTAGCTATAGTAGGCATAAGTGCGAAATGCCTATGCTGGCTAAGATTAATATTATACTTTCGAAATGTTTTCTGCACTATGCACTAATAATAATAAAATCAAATGATTTTGCGTAGTAAGCATGTTTGATTATCATAAGAAGAAATCTCCTCCAATTCTACGTTTGCATTGTGTGTGTGGTGGGAGGTCTTATGGTAGTTTCATTTTCCAAAAGCATTGCGAATAATTTCTACTTGCTTTGTTGTTGTTGTGTTTTAAAGATAAACTGTTTTAGTTCTCACACCAGTCACCATGACTGACTCGGAGTTTATTGTTTCCTTCATAAACTCTAGGTGCCAATCATTATCCACACGGGCAGTCTAGAGTCAGGTTATTAGGTCATTCTGGATTCAGGAAATACTATGGAGCTTAGTGGTGAGCTGGATGGCGAGACGTACCTCTTGTATATGATATTATTTATTCCGCTGTGTATTCTGTATGAGGACAAGTTTATATAACTGTCCAGTGTGTTGTATTGTTGTTGTAAACTCTGATGGTAATGTAATGTATAAAATGATATAGTTCTTTGTTTTAAAGATTATTCATTTATCTATTATATGTTGTTCCGCTACGAATGTGAGATTCTGATATTGGTTCTGTTTCTGTGTTTTTCTGTTTTTCTTTTCTTCTGTCTTCTTCTACCTCTTCTTTTAACCCTAATGGTTCGGTTTTCCGTTCATCTTGAGTAAATCGATGGAGATTAGTGTCTATTCAAGGGGTACGGAAAACTGGATTATTACATTTGGTATCAGAGCATATGGTTAAGCGATAACCCTGCTCTGTTGGGTGTTACTCATTAGAGATAGAGTCAGTAGTACTCTAGAATGAGTTGAGTGTAATAATAAATATGAGCGCGTATTTGTTAGTGAATATAAAATTGTTTTATATTGTGATGATTGATTTGTTGAGTGGTATATGGATTCTGGTCGGTATAGTCTATACAACTCTATCGATAGGGATCTCTAAACACTTGGTCAGAACAATTCGGCACGATATTGTTTTAAATTAGGTAAATGAAATAATTTTACCTCGATTATATTTTGTATATAAAGAAATAATTTTTCAGTGTTAAAGTCTATATAATTGATTATTTGGATGTTGAAAATGTAAGTATATATATGTTAATAAAAATTGTTTGAATAATCCAAGTAAAAACAACAATTGTAAAAGTGAAAATTATAAAAGCAAATGAATTATAAGTATGAAGTTATAATTAAAATGATTTGCAATTGAGAAATAATCTTATATATAAGAAGTGATTTTTTATAAGTAAAAGATTTGTAATGAGATTTATTAATAAAGGAAAATTTTATGGAAAGAATTTAAAGCACTAAATTCACTATGTTGCTGGGAAATAGTACGGTGATGACTGCAGCATCATCGGTATCATTTTCGAGTTTCTGTGTGATTGATTTGCTACCCATAGTAAATTGAAATTGAAGTTTTGTTGTGATAAACAGATTTGATTTAAAGTCCAAATTGAAATTGATAAATATAAGTGAAATGAGTTTCGAACTTATAATATGAAATAAAATTAACTTTGGTAAAAGTTGAATAAAATTTATTTAGAATGGGAATCTAAATTGGATTTATAAGTGGAAACTTAAGTTAAGTTAAACAAATGATGTTTAATTGGAATATAACTTAAGTAATGGTGAATGAATTTGATTTTGGGTATCAAAATTAATTAATGAAATGAAGTGATGAATATGAACTTGAGTTATATAAATGAAATTCAATTTTATTTGTAAAATGAAGTAGCAATTGAATTGAATAAATTGATTGGATGTTAATCAATTGAATGTAAATAGATTGATATGAACCAATAGATGTAAGTGTCAATTCATTAAAAGAAAATGAAATTGAAAGTTGAATAATTGAATGGAAGTCAATTTAATATCAACCAATTGAAATTAAAAGTGTTGAACCAAATTGAATGTAAAGAAATGTAAATTGAATAAATTTGGTTGTAATGGATGTACATTGGTTGTTATATGGATGTTGGTTGATTGTATATAAATTCATTAAATGTTAATGAAATTGAATTGATAAAATTTGGAGCTAAAGAAATTGAATCCAAATTGAAAGTAAATGAATATGAACTGAATTTGATTTAATTTGGAAGTGAACTAATGTGAATGTATATTGATTTGGTTATGAAGTTGTTGGATGTTTATTGAATGATAATTGTTTGATGGTTGCATTGTTGCTTTTGAATGCATTGCTATGATTTGTACATGTAGTTATTATGTTGCTATATGATGTATATTGATATTATTTTCTATATACATGTTCTCATTGTTTGATTGAGTGTTTAGTAGGTGCGGATGGCGTTTGCTTCGTATTTGGAGCTCGCTTTCGCGCTATAATAGCCGTATACGCTCGCTAAAAATAAATAAGGTACATATCTCGGATTAAATATCGTACTTTTACACTTTTTCCCTACGGGATGCCTCATCACTTGATGAGATGTATATTTGTGATATATATACACTGTCATTTTTTTTCGGATCGAGCCGCGCAAAGTAGGCTATGGCGAAATTTTCCGAAAATTTAAGGCGTTAGAATATTTTTGAGAAAATTGGAAAATTTGAAAATTTTGAAAACTAAGTATGATTTGGAAAACTTAGTAAAAGATTTTGTAAGAAGTTTAACTATGAATTTTTGGGAAAGTTAAACACTTAAGGGATTTGTAAATCTAATTTGAACGATTTGTTTTGGAAAAATTAATAGATTTTGTATCTTTTACTTACTTGGTAATTTCGAGGACGAAATTCTTTTAAGGGGGGAAGTTTGTAACGACCCAGAATTTTTGTCAATTTAAATTTATTTATTTAATTTATTTTAAATATTAATAAGTGAAATTAATAAGTCGAATAATTTTAAATTCGAATATCTGGATTTAATTGGGTAATTAAATCGATAATTTAATAGTGAAATTCCAGAAATAATTGAAATCTGGATTTAATGTGATTGAAAATGATTTATAAAGTTATATTAAATCATGTTGAAGTTATAGCGATGTTATAGAACTTTTAAAATCGAATTTAGAGTTAAATTGTGAAAATTGAATATTTTAATATTTAAATCGACTAGTGAAATTAGCCATTTTTGGGACAGTCTCAGAATTGGACGAAACTAGTTCCATTGGATCCGTAATAGTTTATTATTATCGGATTCCAATTTTCGTAGCAAACGGAGTTGTCGTTTGACTGTGACAGCTCGAAACGCATCGAAATTGTTTTAATATTGATTTGGCGAGTTAAAATAGTCATTTTTCAAAAAGTCTCGAATTTCGACGAAACTAGTTTCATTGGATCCGTAATGTGAAATTATATCAACGTTTTAAATTTCGTGTCAATTGGATTTACCGTTTGTCCAGGGCAAGCCAAAACGCCTCGAAATCGATTTAAATCGGTTTAATTTAAATTGATCGTTTATTTCCATATCTCACACAGATGATCGAATTAGCTTTCGAAACCTGTTCCATTGTGTTCGGAACGTGGGGTAAACCTTATGAACGACAGGTGGCACGCGTAAATCGGAGTTCGAAAAATCTGGAATGAATAGTGTTTTTCGTTGAAATTCTATAAAAGGAACCCCTCTCTTTTCATTTAGCAAAACCCTAATTCTATGGTATCAGCCGCCATCTTTTATCATCTATGGCCGAAAACTTCTCAATTTCCTCCTCATTTTTCTTCACATCCAAGCGATATCGAGCCTCGTCTTCAACTAGAGATCTGTAGAGGGCGACGAGACGAACCAATCCAACGGTGATGATGATCATCAGAGCACCGTGGAGGCCAAAAGATGGCCGTGACCGTGCTATGTTTGTGCTCGTTTTTCGAGCAAAGGGGATGACCGAGTTCTATGGGGCTAGGGCAGTGGGTAGCTCTCACGTAGGCGGTTCGAATGGCACTCCCTGATCGATGTGAAGGTGTGTGGTGAAGTCGCGATATTTGATGGTTGGGGGCGGCTTTGGGTTCACGTACGTGAACACGTGAACGAAGAAGAAGAAGTTTCTTCTTGTGGCCGTGATTTTCCTGTGATGTTTGGACGGTCCAGATTGCCTAGGGTTAGAAATTAAAATAGAAAATGTAAATTTAATTTTATTAAAATTGTGTAAATGTTTAAACTGCTATAATTTGTTCGTACGAGGTCGGAAAATTACGAAACAAGCGGCGTTGGCTTTGTTTTGTCGAATAATACACGATGCAACTAAATTGGAAGCGATCGGGGTTAGTGAAAATTTTGAGTGAAATTAAACGTCTGTTTAGTTTCATTCGAAATAAACGCTACAAATTTCTATCGGAAAATCAAGGTGAGAACTCCTCACTCAATCGAATGTTTTGTTTCGATTTAAATTTTAAATAGTTAGATTTAAAATTTCTTGATTGTGTGGATTGAATGATGATTGATATCTATTGTGTGAAATAGACATTATACGCCGTTAGTAAGCGGGTGTTAATTATTAAAAACATATACCGCGATAATTTCACATTGAAGTGAAATTGGTATTATATATGTATATAGCAATATATATATATATATATATATATATATATATATTGGCATATGTATATATTGCAGTTGTTGATTTCTCGCATTGTATAGCGGATGAGACCCTATTGCGCCGTTAGTAAACAGATAATATTTATGAATCCCATATACCGCGATAATTTCACATTGACGTGAAATTGGTATTGTGCTAACATCTGTGGATGCAGGGAAACAGGTTGGAGGGATCCAACTGGATTCCTAACCGTAGTAATTTATTTACAGATATTGTTATATATTCTGTTGTCATATTGATATATGATGTTTGGATGCTGTGATTGACTATTTGGTGCTGTTGCATCATCGGATCCATTTTTGGAAAATTAAAAAAATAAAGATTTGTAAATTATAAAAAGAATCGATTTATTTAAATTGAGATTTCTGATTTATTTCAAAATGGTTTATATATATAAGATTTATAAAATTGATATTTTATAGATAAAAATAATTGAGTTATAAAGGAGTTTTTAAAGTGTTAAATGAAGTATAAGTAAATCTCATAAGTAATAAGATTTATAACTTGGGAAGTTTTAAAAGAACAATTTTTGCAAATAAATGAATTATAAGTATTTAACTTATAATATGGATTTTTGGTATATAATTGAGTTATAAATTGATTTGGTTAATAAAGTGTTTTTATAAGTTAAAGTTGTTATAAAATACAAATGGAATTTATAAATAGATTTGTAAATCCGAGGAACGACTTATTTTGATAAGTTAAGTTATATAGCTTATTAAAGGAAGTATATTCACGATTTTGGACAGTGGATAATCCTTTAAATAAAATGTGTAGAAATATTGAAATTGGCTAGTGAAGTATATTCACGATTTTGGATAGTGAATATATTATTAAATGAAATGGATATGGTTTGGAAAAGTGATATTACGAAATGAAGTAATTGTTTCAAAAGATTTTTTAAAACGTGTTAAGTATCGAATACTTAGATTTCAACATTTATTGTTGAAATAGACGTTTCGAGGAATAAGGAAATGGTGAACTATAACACTGTTGTTATAGTAAATGGTTTTCGAAAGGAAATGGTTTATATAGTATTGGGATTTATATATCTATCTAAATTTCGAATCCTTATACTAGTGATTTTGAGTTGTCATAACAATGTTTTACGTAACATTCGTTTTGACTCAAATAGATGTGTTTAAGAAAAATGATTTCCTTAAAGAATGAAATATATACTTAATTTTGATTTAAGTATATTGAATATTTTCAAATGTTGAAAATAAATGGATTTGTGAAATACTTTTTATTAAATGAGTATGGAAATGCTTTTCCAATATGAAGTGAAATGTTTTGAGATTTTATCTTCAAAGATAAATTGAAATGTGGAAATTGATTTGAAATTGTTTTCAAATAGTTAAAGTGTGGAAATTATATATCTTGTAAAGATATTTTTGAAAGATAAATAATTTGGTAAATTATTTGGAATCTGATGATGTTGTGCATCTTTATTGATAGTTAAATAACCGACTATCAATAATTACCTTGGATGGGTATTTGTTGTGATTTTCTTGAATTTGAATGCCACACTGATTTTTAAATAAGCGCTCACTATTCGGGTTAGCCGAGAAAGGACCTTTGTGTCGTATAACCCATTCCGAATTTATGATACGACGATATGGATCGTATTGAAGACCGATGGTGAAGACCGGATGTTTATGAAAACGATAGGATCACCTATAGATTGTCTCTGCACCGTTAGCTACGGTATTGAGATTTCCTTTGTGATGGGAAGTTTTATCGGGATTGTGAATATCCGGATTGCAAGGGCTTCTTTGGAAGTGCCTTCGGTTCTGTTCGAACCCGGAACAGACTTGTATGGTTACATGTTTGACATTACAATTTGAGATGTAAAGCTGATTTCTTTCAAATACATTTCTGTTGGTGGCGGATAATTTATTCTCTTAGCTTAACACCCTTATCTGAGCCGTACGAGCTCAGAGGTTATGTAGTTGAAATTTATCAGCGATATATCCCAAATTGGTAATGTGGCATGTTGAGTGTTACTGTGAAATGATCATTTGTTTGATCATTTATCTTTGTGATCATTACTTTGATCATTTGTTTGACCCAAAGCATAGCTTTTGTGAAAAAGCGTAGCTTTGTGGACGAGACTTCGTCAAAGCCTCAACAACCCGGAAATGGTCGAAACAGGAATGTTGCGGCAAGGTTATGAGGGTCGCGCCCTTTAGGGTATGTCATTTCCTTCTGGAAAGGGGTGGTATCATGGTATGGAGCCCAGATACTTACTCATGTGGACACACCTTATTTATTATGTGTGATGATGCTACCGAGCGCTCGGATAAAGGTCCCAAAGGACCGGGTGATGACATATTCGTGAGTTACCTAGTTACAGGGGTAACCCGGCCTTGTTTGGCAGAGAGCAGTTTGTCTCTCGGAGCGTCCAGCCAGAGGCGTTTCCTACGTGGCATAGGAAGTTCCTTAGCCTGACCATTTGTTGGAAAATCCAAAGAAACAATACGAACCTTTACGATTGCAATTGTATTACCTGCTATGGAATGTGGCGGTAACCTGCTATTGAACATAGTAGCTATAGTAGGAATAAGTGCGAAATGCCTATGCTGGCTAAGATTAATATTATACTTTCGAAATGTTTTCTGCACTATGCACTAATAATAATAAAATCAAATGATTTTGCGTAGTAAGCATGTTTGATTATCATAAGAAGAAATCTCCTCCAATTCTGCGTTTGCATTGTGTGTGTGGTAGGAGGTCTTATGGTAGTTTCATTTTCCAAAAGCATTGCGAATAATTTCTACTTGCTTTGTTGTTGTTGTGTTTTAAAGATAAACTGTTTTAGTTCTCACACCAGTCACCATGACTGACTCGGAGTTTATTGTTTCCTTCCTAAACTCTGGGTGCGCATCATTTTCCACACGGGCAGTCTAGAGTCAGGTTATTAGGTCATTCTGGATTCAGGAGATACTATGGAGCTTAGTGGTGAGCTGGATGGCGAGACGTACCTCTTGTATATGATATTATTTATTCCGCTGTGTATTCTGTATGAGGACAAGTTTATATAACTGTCCAGTGTGTTGTATTGTTGTTGTAAACTCTGATGGTAATGTAATGTATAAAATGATATAGTTCTTTGTTTTAAAGATTATTCATTTATCTATTATATGTTGTTCTGCTACGAATGTGAGATTTTGATATTGGTTCTATTTCTATGCTTTCTGTTTTTCTTTTCTTCTGTCTTCTTCTACCTCTTCTTTTAACCCTAATGGTTCGGTTTTCCGTCATCTTGAGTAAATCGATGGAGATTAGTCTCTATTCAAGGGGTACGGAAAACTGGATTATTACAAAATAAAATCCTTTAACCAAAATCCAAATTCAAGATTTTTAAACCATTTAATTTAACCAATCCAGTGTCCGTATATAATTTTCTATCCTATGGCCAAGTGAATAGTTATTTCAATTTTTAATTTCAGGGATGGATATATATCATATCAATCCAAATCAAAGTGCCATAGGTATATATCATTTCAACCTATTTCTTAATTTATTCGAAATAATTCAAATAACAGTTTATATGCTGTCACATAATATACAGAGTGATAACATAGATATATAAAAATAAATAAACATCCAATCATCCAAAATGTCAACAAATAGACATCCATTACAATCAACATCCAAACCAGCCAATAAATCACAATAATTAACTGGTTATCAATATTAGGTATTTAACTAGCAATTCAATTTCAATATTAATTTAAATGTCAATTTAATTCAATATAAAATTCAAATTAAATTTAAATGACAATTTAAATTACCAAACAATAATTAATAAAATTCTTATCACTTCATAATTTTAATTCAACTAACAAAAGAAGATTTAGTATTGCGTGAGTTGGTTAAATCACTCACCTTTGATTTAAAGCCCATTTAAAATTCAATAAAAGCCCGAAATTCCAATAGTCTCCAAATTCAATCAAACTAGTTTCTTGTTGTCCAGAATTTCGATACGATCCCAATGGAAGAAACCGCGCATCAATTGGAGTTCATATGCAAAAGTTATTGATGTTAGAAGGTTTGAATTTTAAATTTTATATTAAAATAAATAAAGGGTAAAATAGTAATTATCCTTACCATCTCTAACCCTATCTTTCAACATGCTACAGTGTGAAAACCCAACAACCGTCATCAAAAGCTCCATTCGCATGCACCTATGGCCCGCCGCACCCAAATCAGGCATCACCTCTGACTTCGCGCGGCTTCCTCCTCCTCTGGCCAACTCGCGGCTGCCTACGACGCCCCAAGGAACTCCGCGCCGCTGCCGCCCTTATTGCCAAGATTTAGCGATTTCAATCACCTATCATATGATCGGACCCATTAGATCGATACCCCTTGACGCCCTCTACGATGTTGTGCCCTCCGATCGTCGATTGGATGAAGATCTACCGTTGAATCCAACCCCTAGGATGAACAGCCGAGAATAAATCGCCGATTTCTAAACAAATGGAACCTCCAATCGAAAAACAAATCGTAGACACTGATTCCATTCGTCGAGAGCTTCGCGATGATATATTATATGATAGGGTTTGAGCAGTTTGAATTTTTGGAGTTTGATTTGAAATCAGCAATTAGGGTTCTGGCTAATCTCCATTGAGAAGGAACAGATAAGAACTAAAATGTACGTACAAAAAGTAGAATAGAAGGCTACTAGGGTTTATAACAGCATATATAGGCAAAGACGGAACAAGAATGGATGGAACAGATCGATTGGGTCGAAGCGATAACAAAGGCTGGGAAAGCCCGTTTCGTTCCCAAAACGAAAATAGGTCATCCTCTATATCGAAATACAGGTTTTCAATATTTTTAAACTCAATGAAACTAATTCCAAACCCTAATTCTGTTTTATATAGAAGTTAGCTTTTAAAATCAAATTATTTTAATTAAATTCCTTTAATTGATTTCTACGCATTTCGAGCTCGCACGATCAAACAGTAAGTCCGATCGCTACGAAACTTGAAATCCTATAATAATTCACTATTACGGATCCGATGATACTAATTTCGTCAAAATCTGAGACAGTGCCCAAACAGACTAATTTTACACGTTAATTAAAACGATCTATCTTAAAAATCAATTTAGTCACTTTTAAATTCTAAATTAAAAGTTTTCTATCATCATTCTTGATTAAACAGGAAATTAATAATCTTTTAAAATAAAATTTTCCATGTTAATTTCAAGATTTAAATATTAAATTAATTTCAACGTTAAATTATAATTGTAATAAAATCCTAGTTTATTATAATTTAAATTCCAACATATTCTTTTATTTTTGATTTAAATGTTCTTATTATTAAATCAACAAATACCTTATGTGTTAATTAAACATAAGTTTCCATTTTATTACACTCATCGCTCAACTGTTTACGTCTTCTTATATTAACTGCAATATTTCAATTATATTTAATTTTATTGATTTCCAAATTAATTTCAAACGGATTAAATAATAAGATGAGAAATAAACAATATTTACATTTATGTAATTTAAACGCATTTGTAAATTTATTATTCACAACAAAGGTTAATAAATTTTACATACAAACAATTGATTTCATATTCTATATCAAAACCAATTTCAATTTAAGTAACATATAATTTCACCATTAAATACAACATTGATTTCAATCCTTATCGACGTTTACTATTGCAATTGATTGAAATTACATTAAAACGGTTGACAATCACATTCAATCAATATTATTAAATTATATTATAATAAAAAAAATTCATAAATAAATCATAAATTTTAATTTTTGACAATATTAAATTCCAAAAATCTTATTTAATTTAATATTTTTAATTATAAAAAATACGGGTCATTACATTCTTAGTGATCCCATGAAAACTATGAGACCTGATAGATAGTCAAATGAATAGGGATGAGAAATTCAGAATAATTTAATTATTTGCATATCAACTTAATATTTTAAATTTCTATGTTTAACCATTGTGGATGAAGGAGCACAATATATGCTTCTATTAATTTTTGGATAAGATACTAGTGAGGGGAAAACCCATTCCGCTAAGCGGCGTGGTCTCACTAGATATCTAAATGGGTTGAGAAGCTAGGTTATTATTCATACCAGGCTTTATGTCTAACTCGACGTTTATGTTTTCCCCTTAAACTCTCAGGTGCTCATTTGATTTTGAGTACTTTGAAAGTTGAGGTTTTCAGGTTCTCCTTAGACAAATAAGCTTCTAGAGACGTGCAGGAGGCAAGCTAGCTAGTAGGAGTTATTTTCTATTTTGATTCCGTTGTGTTTTGATGTAAAGGCAAACTTTTTTAACTTCCTAGATGTATATATACTCTGATCCTCCAAGGGGGCATCTTTACATATTGCTCTTGGCATTTTTTGTAATAATTATAATTTCTCTGAACGTAGTTCTCGAATGTAGGATTGTGTAATGAATTTGAATGGAATGTGAAAGTTGTTTAATGATTTTAAATTTTTTCCATATCCATGTGTTTCTGTTATATCAATGTATCTAACATTATCGTATTTGGTCGTAGAGGATTAATAACTATGGATGACTGCAGCATCCGTAGCCATTAGTTTTGGTCCTCCAAGCGGGGGATGTTACAGATATAATAGGGAAGGAGATGAAAGTTGGCTTCATTGGTTAGTTCCACCTTCCCTCTTTAGAAAATTTAATTGATACTAATTTAATTAACATGTAAGAGGTATTATGACACAATAACATAAACAACAAACAATAATTAATATGTATATATTATTACATCACTTTTAAATTGTTTGATAATAAAAAAAGGTTTAAATCATGCTTTGGAAATTTGAAATATAAATATTAAATGTTTATATTTATGCACACACACACACACATATATATATATATATATAAGTATATGTATATAAAGACTAAACCAAAACTTTGGAATTAATTCAAAGTAAACTTCCATACCACATTTTTTTTGATGCATTTGTAAACTTATGTATACTTGAATTAGTTGACAAAGATACATATATACATAAAAATTAAATTTTTTAACCCAAATGAATTTTAGTTTCTTTTTACAAAACAAAAGTGGAATACAACAAATTAAACAATATACTAATGATCCTTTAAAATACTTAAATAAGGACATTTGAGACAATAATTTCGGTAACAAATTTAGAATATTATTGCAATCAATTTTAAACCTTAGATTCATTATTAAAACATTATTTTAATCATTTGTAAGTTTTCATTACAATTTATCAAATTAAGAATAAAATAATTTATTCAACAAAGTATTTAAATTGAATGATTATTTTCAATTCAAGGTGAAGTGACAACATATGTATATAATGTTTCCGTTTCAACACAAATGCAAATCATATGTACATAAAAACCTTCAAATCTGAAATATTACACTTTGATTTGAGAGTTTAAACCATGGATCTATAATTAAAACATTGCTTTAATCATATACAAATTTCTGTTTTGATTTATAAAATTAGAAATCAATTCATTCAATAAAAGATTTAAATTACATAAACAACTTCAAATTAAACAAGACAATATATATATATATACAAACTAAAATAATCATATTGTATTTAATAAAAAAAATTAAAATAGATGATACCTCTTAAATCTAGCCAAAGTCACTTGATTTATGCTTTCTCCTCAGATCGCCAAGGTCCACATCCAATCCTTGCAAGGGATGGATGAACCATCTTTTTTAGTTTTAATTTGATGTTTGATTTTGAGTTGTTGTTGGTTTTTATTTTGTTTAAAGGAAGATGATGGCAGCCATTATTTTGAAAAGGAGGATGAAGGATTTTTTGTAAAAAGAAAGTGAAATAAGGAGATTTGGTTTTAATGGGATAAAAGAATATTTGCTCATTCTCCTTATTTAACTTCCTTATTTAATTAAATTAATCAATCCCTTCATTTCTGCATGTTTTGGCTAGTCGTAGAATGCATCCATAGTACATAAAGTTTCCAACAAAATAAACCTTATTGTAATTATTTCAAACCACATTTAAAAGGTGTACCAATATCATATTTCAATATTTGCAAGTATAACTTTTGTCTATGCATTTAAATAATTACCACCAACATTCAAAACATCAAATAAATTTATTATAATTAATATTTCACAAATATTAATTAATTTAGCTGGTTTATAACATTTTATAAATTAATTAAATCATGTGGTTTTTTGGAGAAATCAAAAATGCGATTGTGCGCTTCAGAGGTGTGAATTCATTCATCAATTAATATTGAACAATTCAAATATTAAGTTCACACGTCACCCTAGCTAGTGGTTTGATAGTTTGGCTGAATTCATCACTTATAGATCTTTTTAGTATAATCCAGTTTTACCTTTTCTTAAGCAGTACCCAATAGTAATGATTATTTACATCGATTCTCTTTATCAAAACTATATCACATTAGGACTTATCAAAATTTCAATGTTATTCACATTCAACTTTGTAAGTCCAATCATACAGTCCATGGTTCAATAATAACATTTATTATTAATCGTACTACTCTAGTCAGAGATTTTGACGTTGAGTTGACTATAGTTGACCGTAGTACTAACCCCATATAATCGAGGAGAAGAATCCTCTATGACTAATGTTTTACTTTCAGTGCTTCAATTCAGACCTAACTATAATTGTTCTATGGATGTCATGCGACGGTTTAACTATAATTAAAGTGGAGTGTCCACATTGAAGTTCAACAGTATTCTTACATCGAGAGAACTGTGTAACACGTCACTTTTAGATTCTCTGTTTGACCTTAGTTATATTAGCCAACAAAAAACTTTTGAGTGAATCATTCCATAATTATCCAATAATTATCAGTATGTAACCCATTGGTACCCCCAACAGCGATGATAAATATACCGCCCAACATTTGGAAAGCGTTACGTACTTTAGTCTCAACGGATGAATCAACATCCTTTCTCAAAACATCTTGACTAGGAATATTTAAAACAATATGTTATTTTCAATATGATAAATTCTCATGATTACAACACTTTGTAATTACTATCACGTAACATATCATTAAGGATTTTCCATCTATATACTTTAAATTAGTTACTTAATTATTTATACCACTATATAACAAGTATAGAATAGAAAGAAAAACACCTTTTATTATGAATGAGAATTGCTTACAGAGTTAATAATATATAATAAATTATAAAATTCCCCCTAGGGCATACCCCTAACTCTATTATTTATTTTAATCAACAAGAAAAACTCGGGTGAGTCATTCCATAATTATCAAATAAATATCAGTACATAACCCCTTGGAGCACCCAGCAGCCATGAGTAATACACTGCTCGATAGGGGTGAGCGCGGGTCGGTTTGGTGCGGTTTGAAGTCCAAACCGCTTTCGCACCGCATCAAACGGTTAATCAAAAATACAAACCATTATACTAATCTTTTAAACGGTTCGGTTTTGGTTCGGTTTGAATGTACTACGGTTCGGTTTCGGTCCGGTCTGGTTTGAACCCGTATTAAATATGAAATAAGAGAATTACTTCCATCAACAATCAATTTACGAAGGCAAATGTGTGAAGCTTTTACACTTAAAGGTTAAAACACACAATGTTATACTGAAATGAAAGATTAGTTCTTAACTGTATGAATATTTCAATTTGACATTTAGCTACAAGGGAGATTTTTTTGGTAGATTAACCAAACATCAACATTAATCAAAGCATAATCATCAAAGAAAATGACTAGAATAAGATTATAATTAGCATTTATCCAAAAAATGAGATGAAAAATGTTATACAAAAACTATAACTTCTTCCTTTATGGCAGCGAATATTATTAATATAATAACATACGCTAAAAATTGAATATACATCGTTAGAATTTAAAATAAGATAGGAGTTGCTTATATTTTTATCATAAGATTACTAGTGTAAATATTCGGTTCGGTCCGGTTCAATATGGTTGGTTCAATCATCCAAACCGCAACCGAACCGTATCGATGCGGGTCGGTCCGGTCTGGGGTATTCGCTTTGGTTAGAAGATTTGGTGTGGGTTTCCGCACCGTTTTTGCGGTTCGGTGCGGGTGGTTTCCGTATAGCGGTGCGGTTTATGCCCACCCCTACTGCTCGATATTTGAAGAGTGTTGCATACTCTAGTCTCAACGGATGTATCAGTATGTTATCCTAAAACATCTTAACTATGAATAATTTAAACAAATATGTTATTTTTAGTGTGATAAATTTCTTATGATTACAACACAATGCAGTTACTATCACATAACATATTATTTAAGGATTTTCTATTTTAGTACTTAAACTAAGTACTTAATTAACTTAACATAGTATGACAAGTATATAATTGAAAGAAAAACACTTTTATTTTTATTTTATTTTTATTACAGAGTTAATAATTTACAATAAACTCCAGAATTGCCCCTAGGGCATACCCTTAACTCTATCGATCTCCCACTTGCATTTGGAGCCAATTATGGAATCTCAATCCTATCGCTTTTATCAGTTTGCTGTAAACCAACCGAGCTAGTCCCTCGTGAATTGATATGCTATGCTATCCTTGGTATCTACTCCAGCAATCATGACTTCTTTATTAGCGATGAATTCTCTAATAAGTTT
The DNA here is from genome assembly GCA_030737815.1 of Allium fistulosum. NCBI lineage: Eukaryota > Viridiplantae > Streptophyta > Magnoliopsida > Asparagales > Amaryllidaceae > Allium > Allium fistulosum. Next base: position 872,655,492 of record CM060905.1, on the reverse strand, counting down.
GAAAATACGAAGAACGTGCTTTGATATATGATGATCTCTTGGTTCGTTTGCGATCTACTTCGCAGCATTATTATAAAAAAAATTCATTTATTTTTAAATGTTTGGAATCACTCCAATCTCAGCCGTAAAATTGCTTATCTAGGCCGGTTCTTTTGCTACTTCATTAAGGGTGATGTATTTGGCCTCCATCGTTGAATCAACTACTATTTCCTCTTTGGAACTTTTCCAACTAATTGCTCCACAATTTAATGTAAAGGCATAACCTGATACAAACTTACTGTTGTCAGTATCACAACAAAATCTGGAATCTTTATACTATTTCATAAGGAGATCTCCATTTACATATATAAGGAATAAGTCCTTAGTATTTCTCTGATACTTAAGTATACATTTTACAATAGTCCAACGCTTCTCACCAGGATTAGACTGGTATCGACTTACATATCCTAATGCATAAGCCACATCCGTCTGGTACATAATATAGCCTACATTATAGAACCGATTGTAGATGCATACAAGTTCCTCTTCATGCACACTTTCTCCTTATCAGTATGAGGAGCGTACTTCTTCGAAAAGATGATTCGAGATTGCATCGGAATATTTCTACACTTGGAATTCTCCTACTGAATCATTTCGTATAGCATCTATGTAGAGGGATTAGGACAATCCCAACGACCTTTTAGATTCACCTATATAGATCTTAATACCAAGTATATATGCTGCTTCTCCCAATCCTTCATAGAGAAGTTCTTGGATAACCAAGTTTTCATCGATTGCACAACACAGTGTCGTTGCCAACTAGTAACAAATTATCAACATATAGAACTAAGAACACTATAGTACCTCCTTGTTATTTTTGATATAAGAACACTTCCTCCATATTCTAAAAATCAAATTGTTTGATTACTTTATCCAATCACCTATTCCAACTTCTTGAAGCTTGTTTAAGATTGTAAATTGATCTTAACAATCTACAAGCCTTGCTCTCGCTCCCACTGAACTCAAAACCCTCAAGTCATGGCATGTAAATGGTATCTTCTAAATCACCATTTAGAAATGTTATTTCCACGTTCGTTTTCCATATTTCATAGTCATAGATGCAGTAATGGCTAGCATTATTTGAATGGAATTAAGCATAGCTATGGGCGAAAAAGTTTCTTCATAATCAACACCTTGAATTTGATGAAACCCTTCCACAACTAATCTTACTTTATAAGTCTATACTTGTTCATCTACATTTAACTTTTCTTAAAAATTCGTTTGCAGCCAATGGGTTTTATCCCTTTGGGTAGGTCAGTCAAAGTCCATATTTATTGTCATATATGGAATCCTTTCCTGATTTCATAGCTTCAAGCCAGCGTTCTGAGTCCTTACTCCATAGTGCTTGTTGGAATGAGAGAGGAGTACTATTATATCCATATTTTGCTTCTATGATATATGAGCATAGAACCAAATGGACAATGTCAGCCAGTGGGATAGAATAAAGGAAAAGTCAAGAAGGTGATACCCATATTATAAATAAATTGTAAAACATTCAGAATTTAATGACAAAACACCCAAAGAGAGCATCTGCATAAGTTCGCACAAATCATAGATCCATAAAAAGATATTAGGTAGGAATTAGGCAAAAGTTGACTAGCTATAGCAATATAAACTGTGTTGACAATTGAATGGCTCGACTCGGAAAATGCAAGAGATAGCTTCAACATTAGAATGCACACTTAACAAATGGCCCAAAAGAACTTTAATAATAAATACAAATCACAAGTCCCCTATGAGACCAAACTGTGCCGCCACATCAAAGCAGACTACGCCACCACTCCAAAGTAGACAACGTCGCTACACCAAAGCTGATTGCGCCGCCACTTCAAGAGCGAATTGTTTTTTCTCCTCATATCCATATTGCACCCTTTTTTGAAGTCAGAACAACAACATTGCAATTGATTAAATTACGATAGTGTTACAACATCCAACATCAACTATGATGCTACACACGAAGCATGTAGAAGCAGTCAAACAAGCAAATGCTGGATAGCCTATAGGCCAAGTATAATTCACAATTCTAATTGTAGAGCTCCACATGCCAAAATTTAATTACCCGCTTAATATCAAATCCAAAATTCCCACTTATAGTCAAATTTTCCTACTCAAAGTAATTGCACATGTTTGACTACCAAAGCAATCTGTGCACAAATCAGCTAGCTATAGGATGAATGATACGTACAAAGGTCTAACGATAGAGGAGAGATGCAAGGTCGTGATATTATTAATCCACGTGATGTCATGATACTATAAATAGAAGGACACTGTAGCAAAGAGAAGGACTTTTAATAGTTTCTCTGAATTTGATACTAAATATACCTGTACTCTTTTCTTCCAAAAAAAGCTTATATTATGAAGAATATTAATATAGGCACTGACCCATGGACTAGGACTCTTTAACATTTGAACCACATAAATCCTTGTGTTCTTTAATTTTCTACATTTTATTTCTTTGTTTTTAGTATTGTATTTCATTTAATTTTACTTGAATATATTATTATTGACATTTTAACAAATAGTTGAAGTTCAGCTACCTAATTGTGTATGCAATAAGTAATTAACTATTACATTTTAAGGAAAATTTAATATAAATTAAATTTGTTGATTCCCAGTTATAGGAGCATCCAATGGCATAATTGCTTCATGACTAAGTTGGTGTTATGTGTGAAAAATCTCACTAACATTTCGGTGCTAGAAGGAGGGCAACTCTCCAGCAAAACCTTACCTAAAATCCCACAACCTTAACTATCACAACTCCTCTAACCTCAAAAATGCAACTTGAAAATCTTCTACCTCTCCTCCTAAGAAGCCGACCATTTAGCGGTAGAAACTGCTAATAGGCCATTTACCTCCTCATCTAAACCTATATGCCCATCCTAAAAAATAATCACTAACCCTATTTAAAGCTCTTAATACATGCATAACCCAGATCAATGATAGAATGACTAGAATTGAAAGGTTAGTTTCCCAAAATCTTCCATCCAAGCCATCTAATGCCTATAGCTCCGTAGCTCTCCGCCAACGTTCTTATGCTGTGCAAAAAGCACAAGTAGTAAACAAATACGGCAATCTCGTCAATGAGAATAGTGAGGAAGGATTATTAAGGCTGGGACAGAAGGATAAAAGCAAAGCTCAGATCAACCCTAACATAAAAATTAAGCTAGCCAATATTAACCCTTTACCGCTAGAAAAGCGCTGTAATCATGCCGTGCAAGATAGAGATGAGAGCACTTCAGTCTATAGAGATGGCTCATCATGAATCAGTGCTAAGGATGAGAAGATATGAGAACTCAAAGCCCATATGGTGCAGCCGGCTAAGCTGTGTGAACATGACAATAAAGAAGGAAGAAGGGAAGAACCTTTTCTCTATTCAATGAGGCAATTATTGAATAGGATTTTCCTGATGGCTTCAGAGCTCCAACAATTGAAAAGTACGATGGATCATCAAATCAAACTGACATTATATTCATATTTCAATACCATATTGATATATTGAAAGTGGGCAGATTAATCCGCTATAAGCTATTCCCAGTATACCGTAGAGGGTCAACCTCTATATGGATTAGAAGGTACATACCAGGAGAAAGCCATTCTTAGGTGCAACTATCATTAGATTTTAACAGAAAGTTCAACGTTGGAAGGGAAGTCTCCACAAACCCAACACATTATCCTACATCAACCGAAAGGATAATGAGCATTTACATTGTTACATCAAGTGCTTTAATTTGGAGGAAATGAGAATAGGAGTGACCAACGAGGAGGCATTGCTTATTGCGGCTCATTCATGGGTGGAAAAGAACATAAAAATATGGAACAAGAATAGTGGAAAGCCTTTTAGAAGATGAAGGTCTTCTATGAAAGTGCTAGTGGGTATATATGTACCATGGAAGTAAGAGCAGTTGAAGGGATACCCATAGAAAGAGTTGTTCGGTTCAAACTGAAAGGAAATTGGGGGTAACAATTACAACAACCCACTTGTAAAGAGACAAAGGGAGTTCAACTATGCAACAAAAACCCCATTGATGCATACTCCAGGGAAAATTTATGAAATGACTAGAAATAAGCTAGACTACAATTTACAAAATATAGGAAAGAATCTGAATAGAATAACGGTGGCGTCTATTGTTCTTTTCATAGAGTGAACGGTTAGCATAGGAACAACCGCCACCACTTAAAGAACGAATTGAATTATTAATACAAAATAATAATTAGGCACTTTCTAGAAAGACAATGTGGTTACTCTAGCATAGAACTAGTCACTATATCCTCATGAACACCTAGTGAGGAACCCAAATACCCTCATTGCTTCTATCCATAAGGGACCCTATCTTGGAAGAAAAAATGGTGCAGGAGAGATACATCCAGGATGCCTCTATTGAGCATAGAACTTTATTCCATATCAAATAGAAACCTACCCCAGACATCATGCTCACTTCATTAGACTCGATAAAGGTTACTTTCTCACATCAAGACCCCATGATGATAACTATACAAATATCCAACTGCAGTTTGAAGAAGGTTTTCTTTATTTAGGAAGTTCTATGAATTACATATTCAAAGCTACATATGACAAGATAGGACTCCCAACAGAGGTCCTAAAGCCGAGCCCGGAACCAATATACGGCTTCAATAATATGACGATTGTTCCGGTGGGTATGGCTCAACTCCTCGTTACTGCATGAACTGCGTCGCTAGAAAAATTATTCTATGCAAGTTTTCTGGTTATAGATAAATAATCCACATCCAACTTGTTCTTGGGAAGACTCACGAGAATAGAGCTTGGAGCAGTAATCTCCTAGAGGAACCTACGCATGAAGTTTCTAACCCTAGGGTAAGTGGGTAGTATAAGAGGATATCAGTTGTTAGTTAAGGAATTATACAATGTAACTTTGAATCCTAACAATAAAATTGTTCAAAATTATACTATTGTCTCTTTTGATTTATGTAAAAGCTAAAATGTAATTAATAAGCCAGTTCAAAGAACTAAACCGAAACCAGGTTCCAAGGCAAATACTGAAATAGATTAATTTACAACTATAGTATCTGTGAGAAAGGAAAAAGAGATTATCTACACATGGTAAGAACGGATTAATACAATTCAGTATTTGCATAGTACTTATCTAACAATTCCCAAGATTAGGAAAGCACAGATTCGTCAAAGCCACTTGAAGTAAAAGATGAAATATATCCATGGCTAGGAATAAAAGAAAAAGAACTGAAACCGATGGATGACCTAGAAGATGTTCAAATAGACCCAACAGACCTTACCAAAATTACGAAAATTGGAAAAATCTAAGCACTGAACTGTATGTATAATTAATTGACTTTTAGAAGAATCTTCTAATGTTTTTGCTTGGACTTACCCAGATATTATAAAAATTGATCCAGCCATAATTTTTCACGATCTTAACATAGGCCCGGATGAACACTTTGTAGACAAAAATGATGCACCATATATAAGGAAAGAAATAATGCTGTTAATGAAGAAGTTAAAATTTCAATGGAAAATAGGTTCATCATGGAAGTATATTATCTGAAATGAGTAGCAAATCCAGTTCTGGTAAAGAAATCCAATGGGAAGTGGAGAACCTGCATAGACTTTACAAATGTAACAAACCTGCTTTCTACATTGTAATAACAAATAAATTTAATTAAAATAAGATTTTTCGAATTCGATATTTGATAATTTAAAATTTGAAAATAAATTTTAGTTAATTAAATTTTACTTAATAAGTGATTTTGTTTTAATAAATCGGATAATATTTTGAAATTGAGTAAATTATTTTAATTTAACTTAAATTAAATTGAAATCTAAGTGCGATTAAATTAAAATATTTGTTAAAATAAATGGAAAGAGATGAAAAATAACTAATTAAAATAAAACCCATTTTAGCCCAAATCCAATATGTGACAACCCACAAATTTATCATGTTGATAAATTATATTTATTTTTAAAATATTCAAATATAAGTTTTTTAACATAGATTATGTTGCCTTGAATAATAAATAATGATGGTAATATTATTTTTAAGAAGTATTAACAAAAATATGTACTTTGGAAAAATATCGATAAAATGACCGAAAACCGTTTCATCAATAAACAGCTCTATAATTATCAAAAGTCGTGCACAGAGCTGGATACATACACTAATATGTCTATTTGAACAAGATTATGAAATAAAATTATTTATTTTACTTTGGGAAATAAAATGTATTTATGACATCAACTTTTATGACATCATATTTAATAGTTGATGAATTTAAATAAAGATTTAATGATTTGATAATTATTATAAATATTCAAATAATTATTTTAAAATGATAATAATTCATTTTCATTAGTTATATAGTGATAGTAAATCATTTATAATAATTTTATAAAGATATATACTTGATTAGAAAACCTAAGAAAATTCGTACCGATTTATCGATATAACAACACTTTTTGTAAACAATTATTTAATATTAATTTATATGGTTTTATAAATCAAATATGATAATTTTAATTAGTTAAAAATGATATGAACTTAGTTTTCAAATTTTATTTACATTTATATGTAATTTAATTAATAAGTGGAAATGTGACCGGGAATTGGCTTCCGATTTTTAACGGTTTAACAAACAGATGTCATTAAAATTTGTTGCAACCTTGTTTATATGTCTTGTGCGCTTATATAACATACACATGCACACCCTAAAGTATACATGAACATATATATATATATATGTATATATATACACACACAAATATACACATACACTTATATGTATATTACAAAAGATTTAATATGTTTTTTCATGAACTTCATCCTTAAGCAAACCAAAGTCAAACTCTTACATACATCAACTCAAACACATGGCAACACACATGGGTGGGGATGTTCAACCATGCATAGTGAGGTAGGAGGTGGGTATGGTGGTGATGAAATGGTGACGTATATGCACATAAATATCATGATATTTTAGCTCACAAATTTTCCAATAATACCATCCTCCATCTTCACTTCATTTGTTAATAAATTGCTAAGCTTCTTCATCTTCTTATACTCCTCTTTAATGGCTTCCTACCTTAAGGAAACTATGAAGAAAAACTAGCAAAAGAAAATAAATTTTTATAAGCATATATACATTTGTAATCCATATAAAAACAAGCACAAGTCCACTCCTTCCCTCACCCAAAACCCACAGCCACCACCTCATACCACCAAGGCCGAGCCTATTTCCATTTGCAAGCATAGGCGAGCCCATTCAAAGTTTCAAGGCTCGATTCCGTAGGCTTTAATTCGATCATAGCGAAGCTACAGCAAATTTTCATGAAGTTAGAAACCAATGAAGGTAAGATACTCTCTCTTTATATATATAATAATGATGTGTTATGATTGCTATAGATGTTTACTATGCTTTGATCATCAAGTATTGGTTGTTTTAATATAGTGTTTAATTGTGTAAACAAGTCATGTTAAATACACGTTGATATTACACATGAAAATAACTTTTCGAATCAAGATATAAAAGTGATATGGAATCATTAAACCCCTTTAAAATGGTTTAAAATGATTTAGAAACATTTTATAAACATTTAAAAGTGTTTCGACAAAGTTTGGAAAGAATATAAAAATTTAGTTAAAATATGCGCATCACGTAACGGTAGTACGCGATTTTGTGCCATAGAAAATTAAATCCATTTACTCGGAGTCAGAATTCTTTGTAATAAGAATTTCTGAACTCTTATAATCATATTTTTGTAACAAAATATAAAGATCGAGATTTCGTTTAGTAAATTTTAAAATATGAGCAAAACAAATTTCAAAACAATCGCCTTTTGGCAGTCGGAAACTAAAGCGATAAATTCTTTAAAATTGATATTTTAATTCTTTAAAAATAAAAAATTAATTCTATAAATATGTTAAAATTCTTTAAAAGAAACTTGAGTTATAAAAATGGATTTTTAAATGATAGAAAAGTTGTTTTGGTCAAATAAGCCTTAAAAGCACTATTCACAACACTTTTTGCACACTTTTAATAACTTTTGAAATATGGCTTTAAACTTAAGTATTCTTTCCATAATCTTTTATAAATGTTTTTGAATAAATAATTAAGTATTTTAATGATGATTTTGAGGCTTTATAATTTATTTTAAAAGAGTTCAAATAAATGATTTAATCTTAGTTCTAAAAGCCGATGAGTAGACTGGATTTTTCTATTTGTGATATCTAGATCTGAGGTGCTTAAATAATGAGACGTTCAGGAGCAACCAGTGCCCTGGCTCACCTGGCCTTTTTCCTGGGCGAGGAATGGATAAGGTCGAAATGTCGAAAACTAGGCAAGTAAAAAAATTAAAATTTTCCAAATTTAATACAACTTTGATTGCATAGAAATAATCTTCTTATACTTGGTATTAAATTATGAGGAGGGAACCTATACTATTCATGTGAATTTAAAAGGTGATTTCACCACTTTTTGACGGATGGTAAAGGTTGAATACAGAAATTGATGTTGAGCAGAATTAGTATAATTTCTATAGATCTGTTTTACTTACTAATTTGGATTTACCATCTTAGATAACATAGTTTCAACCTTTTAAAAAGATGTGTGTTGGAAATAAGAAATCTTTTGTCAAGATTTAAATAAATGATTTAGAATTATTTTAATTCCATTGGATCCGTTTTACACACTAATTTGGATTTACCATCTTAGATAACATGGTTTCAACCTATTAAAAAGATATTTGTTGGAAATAAGAAATCTTTTATCATGATTTAAGTAAATGACTTGGAATTATTTTAATTCCTATGGATCCTTTTACATAAAAATTAATTGTTTTGGATTTACATTAAATAATGTCGTAAATAACATTGTTTTTGACCCGTTTAAATGTTATGATTTCGAAATAAGAAATCTTCGTTAAGATTTATGATTTGGAGATATGTTCCTAAGTAAAGGATGAAATGATTTAGAATTACTCCAAGATTTAAAAAGGTTTTAGTTAAACAAAGATTTGATAAATGAGGTTTAATGATCCTGTATATACTTAAAAGAAATGGTTTTAAAAGATACATATCTCTCGAAGATATTTTTGATAAAGAAAAAGTGATTAATCAAATGATAAGCACCTATTTACTTAAAATCTTTTTATCGATGATTGGTTCAAAGGAATCGGGGTCAGATTTGGGTAATTCTTATCTGAAAAAAACTTGGAACCAATTTACGAGTTCGAAAGTGAAGACATGTTAAAGACAATGAAGTTGAAGGTGGATATCTTCATAATGGAAGGAGTGCTTGTTTATAGTTTCGGAGTAGCTCCCGAGATAAATAAATAGCAGCAGCCCCTTTGTTCTGGGATATTCGTATGCAAGGACCATGCGCTACTAATCCTAGGGGTAATGCTCGACAGGATGTAGTAGGAGAGTGCCTTTGGTTTGTCATATTCATGGACAACTTGTATGGATGGATGTCTAACATTGCAATTCTAAGATCGTAGTGCATTGATCTCTACAAATGTACATCAGTTGGTGGTGTAGGAGGTAACCCCTCTTATACTTAACACTCTTCTCTGAGATCTACGAGCTCAGAGGTTGTACTTTTGTTGAAATCAATAGTGTGTTGTTGAAAATGGCAATGTGGCATTTTAAGTGAAAATGTTCTAAGAAAGGTAAACGTTGCCTCTAGCCCCACTCCCGGGGAATTGTGAAACAGGGGTTGCTTCTAGCTATGTGGTTCGTAACCATTAGGGTATGATATCACCTTTCTAGATTTATTTTGTGCCCACTATGATATCGGATAAAAAATATGTGGTGTATGGTATGAGAGCTCTCGGATAGGTCGGGAATGGCCGGGGTGATATCATATCTGGTGCTATCTGTACCATCTGTTGGTTTCGGGTACGCTCATTTAGTTCTTAGAGGTTTCAAAGATGTCGATCCTTGGCACATTCCTCTAGAAATGTACTGTATGGGAAGTAGTCCCTTACCTCGCTATTCATTGAAAATCCATTCTGCAATAAGTGCCTTCCGACTTAGTTGTAAACCTATTATGCTATCAAATTTAACAAATGTCATAATTTAGCTATTTTAATATGTTTATTTGAAAGGTTTTCAAAGAATGTCATTAAAAATAACATTACTGGATTTCGTGTAAAAACGTTTTGGTTATCATAAGGTAAAAATCCGTTTCGTGTTTATTGCGGCGTGGTCTTATGAGATACCCTTTGTTTTCAAATACTCGTATTTTGTGTTTCTCACACTAGTCCCTTGACTAACCGGAAGTTTATTTTCTTTCCCTTAAATTCTGGGTGCCCTATTTTTTTGGGCAGCCTAGTAGTCAGGTTTTGTTTGGAGCATTTTGGTAGAACTCGAAGCATGGAGTTAAAAGATTCTTCTGAAGATTGTTATTCATTTCCACCACATTTATGTACTACAGTATTCCGCATTTATAAGGATTGAGATTTATAACTGTCCATCTTGATGTTAAGTTAAACTCTGATTAACGTATTTAAAGTTTTCCACTGTAACGAATATATGTTGAAATAATATATTATTCCATTCATGTAAGATTCTATTCTGTCTATATTTTCTTCTTTCCCTTAACGGTTGGGTTTTCCGGCACTTGAATTTGCGGCACATGAATATCGAGGATGTATTATTGTCGATTTTCGAGGCTCGAAAATCCCATTCATTACATTTGCTATTAGAGCTTAGGTTGAGCGAAACACCTAAGCCTAATAAGGGCAAAATCTCATCAGAGATGGGTTAGCAATACCCTAAGATGAGTAACTCATTAGAGATAGGGTTATTAACCCCCTAGAATGAGTTGAGTATATAATATAAGAGCGCATATTTGTTAATGATATACAAATGATTTTTGATTTAGAAAAATATGGTAAATGAAATAATTTTACTTAGGATTATATTTTGAATATAAAGAATATATCTTGAAAAAATATATAGTTAGATATGTTATAACTTGAATGATAGTTTGAAATCATGATTAGTAAAATCTAAGTATAAACATCTTGTGATTAGAATTTCACAGTTTGACCATAAGAGGTTTAATAATAACACCGAGAAGATTAAGGGTAATATTTTGGAAAAGGATTTGGATAATAATAACTTTTATCTAAAAATGGTTTTTAGGAAGAGAATTTTCAAAAGATTTTATTTGAAATATTCTAAGTATTGGTTTGGTGAAACTATATCATGTGCTTAGCAAACCTTCACCCTTAACATTTTACAGTTAAAAATGGATTTATGCTGGGATAAACTTAGATTTATAACCTAACATTAGATTTAGTTAAGACAATTAAAATGCTTAGTATCTAAGTGTTTGTTGTTGATAATTGTAGAAACCATAAAGCTACGGAGGAAAGTATTCAAAAGGGGAGACCTCAAGAGCAAACTGGGGTGAGAAGAATGATCTAATTATTCTTTCAAGTGATGAGGAAGAACCCGGGAAATGGCCACTTAGCAATATTAAGCCCATTATTAAAGGAGAATTAGATCCATACACCCGACTAGATAAAGATAGTTACCCTATAGCCGATATGCCTATATCTCCCCCGACTCCAGAACTTATTATAGTGTCTAGTGATGATGAGACCACTCAGGCCTTAGAAAGTATGTGGGTCACCGACCCAGTAAGTTCAGAACCCGAACCGAAAGAAGAAATTCCTAAAGAAGAGTCGATGGAAGAAGAATCTGAACCTAAATAGGACCCGAACAATATGATATCTCATGAATCAAACAACAACAGTATAGACATTAATGTCATATGGGATATGGACGATGACCATATTATTGGGCATGAGGAGTCATCAGATTCCCCCATTCATTGGGACAACATGGAGGATGAAGAGGAAGAATTTGTGGATTCCAAGGAAGAAGAAGTGCAAGGTTTAGAAGAACTAGAAGAAGGAAAAATTATACAGGAAATGCCATCCGGACTTGGGCATGTGCCATGGAACTAGCCCTGGCTGCCATATGAAGTGGATGTGATACAACATATTGAGGACAGAGATGAAGTCGATAACGAACAAGATGATAGCGATAACGATGGAGAAGTCTTGTTTGATTTTAGATATGGAAGTGGATCGTCAGCATCAGACTCAGAGGAGTGATTATGATGTGAGATTAGAAGATTTGGAAACACCTATCTAGTATTATGTAGTAGCATATATATGTATGGCTTGTAAGGTAGTTATATTTGTATCAGTATTATGAAAACCTAAGTAGGTTTAAAAGGAGAAATGATGTGTGTACGATAAGGATGAATGTAAAATATTAAGCATGTATAATATAATTATGTCCTTTGTTTATGACTTTGTTCAAATGTAAATACACAAACCACTTGAGAAAATTTCATAAGAATAAAGTTATATCTTTATAAAATGTTTAAAACCAAGATTTTGTAAATATTTTGGAAAAGATAAAAAGTGTATGCATTTTACATGAATTATTTCATAACACAAATTTGGCCTAAAGATTTAAATATAGGATTTTGATATCCAAAAAGGATTTATCACTCGATGCTTTAGGGCAAAAATTGATGAGGATCTGTGGTCGGATCCTTATATTTTCTATCGTAGTTGAGAACTATGCAAGGAAAATAGAAGTTTCTGAGCCTGATCAAAGTCCACACTACAGAATCGAAGGATCAATACTAGTCGGAGGCAAAGTGGTATATTCGAATTTAAAAGATCGAATAAGATAGTGTATACGAATAGTATGTGAGCATCACCAGAATTTATATTTGAAATTTCAAATTTTGTTTTGAATAAGTACTACCGGTTTTTGCATTGTAAATTCAGGGATGAAATTCTTTTAAGGAGGGGAGTCTGTAACGACCCACAAATTTATCACTTTGATAAATTATATTTATTTTTAAAATATTCAAATATAAGCTTTTTAACATAGATTATGTTATCTTGAATAATAAACAATGATAGTAATCTTATTTTGAATAAGTATTTACAAAAATATATACTTTGAAAAAAAAATGATCGAAAATCATTTTATCAATAAACAGCTCTATAGTTATCAGAAGTCACGCACATAGCTGGATACATACATTAATATGTCTATTTAAACAAGATTATGAAATAAAATTATTTATTTTATTTTTGGAAAATAAAATGTATTTATGACATCATCAATAATGGCATCATATTAATAATTGATTTATGAATTTAAATTAAGATTTAATGATTTGATAATTATTATAAATATTCAAATAATTTCTTTAAAATGATAATAATTCATTTTAATTAGTTATATAGTGATAGTAAATAATTTATAATAATTTTATAAAGATATATACTTGATTTAAAAAATATAAGAAAATTCGAATCGCTTTATCGATATAACAACACTTTTTGTAAACAATTCTTTATTATTTATTTATATGGTTTTATAAATCAAATGTGATCATTTTAATTAGCTAAAAATGATAAGAAATTAATTTTCAAATTATTTTTACATTTATATGTAATTTAATTATAAGTGGAAATGTGACCGGGAATCGACTTCCTGATTTTCAATGGTTTAACGAACGAAAGTTGTTCAAAGTTGTTGCAACCTTGTTTATATGTCTTGTGCACATATATAACATGTACATGCACACCCTAACATATACATGAATACATACAAATATACATATACACTTATATATATATATGTATATATATTACAAAAGATCTAAGATTATTTTTCATAAGCTTCATCCTTAAGCAAACTAAAGTCAAATCTTACACACATCAACTCACACACATGGCTACACACATGGGGGAATGTTTGGCCGTGCATAGTGAGGTAGGGGGAAGGTGTGGTGGTGATGAAATGGTGATGTATATGCACATAAACATCATGATATTTTAGTTTTCAAATTTTCTTATGAATACCACCCTCCATCTTCAGTTCGTTTGTTCATAAATTACTAAGCTTCTTCATCTTCTTATACTCCTCTTTAATGGCTTCCTACCTTAAGGAAATTATGAAGAAAAATTAGCAAAAAGAAAATAAATTTATATAAGTAAATATACATTTGCAATCCACTTAAAAACAAGCTCAAATGCACTCCTTACATCACTCAAAACCCATGACCACCACCTCCTACCACCAATGCCGAACTCACTTGGATGCCTAGAGCGACAGGGCCGAGCCCAAATGCACTTCATAAACCCGAGTATCACGGTATATCATCATCTCAGAGCATGCCTAGAGACCGTCCTCGATCCCATACATGTGTAAGTGACTTAGCCGCCTTACTTTGGGGTTTACTACTTATTCAAAGCCATATATCCATTCAGCTAATAATAAGGCAACGATGCCTAGATCCAGTGCCAGCTTCGTCTAATGTGCGCGGTGGCTGCTCCTGTTCCACTACCATAGCTTGATTCCTTATGTACTATTGTAAATGACCATTCCTTATATGTTCCTCGATGATATCCTTTAAATGCATGTAGTCATTTGTGTTAAGCCCATCCAGCTCATGGAATAGACAATGCTTTCCCGATGCCCGTTCGTGTTCGAAAGGTTCTTTCTTTGCTGGCCTCCGATACTGGAGGCGTCCTTGAGTATCTAAATAAATTTTTCCCAGAGTCTCATTCAAATCCGTATAAGAAGAGAATTTTGATTCCCTCCGTTGCCTTTTCAATGTGTTACCGTTATCATTCATTTTCCTTTTCCCTTTATCATCTTTGTTTGGAACTTCCCTGGATGGACCTCCACCCCTTACTAGCATAAGCTTCAGCCTCTCTCCCTTCTCTCTCGGCCTGCGCATCTTCCTGCCTCAGGAACCTTTCCGCCTCATGGTAGAACTCCCCGAGATCCCTCGGTGGGTCCCATTCCAAAGATATCTTGAAATCCGAATTATTCGCAATCCCTGAAACTGCCGCCATCAAAACCATCAATGGATCGGGTCGATCCACCGAAGCCACCGCCGCATTGAATCTGGTTAAGAAATCCCTGAGCGACTCTCCCTTCCATTGTTTCATCGATGTTAAATTCATCACATTCTTGGGTCTGACTATGTGGACCCGAAACTGTCTCATAAACCTTTCAATCAGCTCCATCCATGTGCCGAAAGAGCCACTCTCTAGCTGTCTGAACCATAATGATGCAATGTCCGTCAAATACAAAGGGAAGCATCGTGCCATGACCTCCTCCGTTGCCCCCAGCACTTCCATATGCCTCATGTACCTGGTCAAGTGAACAGTGGGATCCGTTCTCCCGTCATACATCTCCAGTGTTGGTAGTTTGAAATCAGGCGGGTTTCTAGCTTGCCTGATCGCAGGAGCAAAGGGATTCTTATTCACATCCTCCAAGTCTCTATTCACCAATCCTCCCCTCTTAGCCCGTCTGATTACGTCCGCTAACCTGTCATTGCCATCAAGTAACGGCCTCTGTGTATTGTCTCCAACCTGCCCCCCAAGTCCACGAGGGAATTCTGGAACCTGCCCTTCTGAATGAGCATCCACTTCCCTATTAACACCAAATTGCCTAGCATCGCCTGGTATCCTTACTGGAACGGAGCCTACATGATTCGGGGGCATGCCCCCAAGTTCAGGGGCCATTCCCGATGGTCCAACTCTATCCTGTATTCCGGTCGCTTTATGCCCTTGGTCCTGATTCCGGGCTGCCTCCGCTCCTGTCGCTCTAGCTTCATGATCCTCATTTCCGGCATAACCTGCTACTACATTCCTTTGGTTTTGCACTCCAACTTGTCCAACCTATTGGAGTAGGTTCTGTATAATTTCCTCTTGTCTCTTCAGCATTGTTTCCATCTCGTCTCTGGTGATGAAAATCGAGGCTTGATTCGCTCTTGAGGAAGCCTCCCGACTCCCTTCATTCCGACTCCTTTCAGTCCTTTGTCTTATTGTCGATTGCCTTACCATAACTTCCCAAGAAACCGAGTTCCTAAGCCTTTAAATCCAAAGACCAAGCTTTAGAATCCCTGAGTACTAGCGTTCTCAGTGAAAGCACCAAAATGTTAGCGCCAAAATTGGTCAGTAACACCCAAATCCAGATGAATGCACCAACCAACGACCACAGATCACAGATAGAATGTATGTAGAGAGTAATAATGTGAAGAACGGTAAAAATTAAAAAGAAAGCAGTAAGAACAGAAGATTTATAGTGGTTCGGCTGACTCCGGCCTACGTCCACTCCAGAAATTTCCTTTTTAATTTTTAATTGATATTAGAATCAATTACAGTTATAATCCAGAGTTTTTAAAACAATAATGGCAAAGCAGCCTTAGTATAGAAGATGAAGGGAGACAGAATGAAGATCCCTTTTCTGCAGCCTCACATGCTGTATTTATAGGCAAAACCAAGTAACCGGGCTTTCTGAGTGACCCAGGGACCGTTAGATCCATAGCCGATCCAGAATCCGTAGCCTAGACCAACTCCCTTTCCAAATGTCGCCGACCCAGGAAAACCACCAAGGCGACTCGAAGTAACGATGCTTCTGACTCGAAGCAAGGCCTTGCCGATCCAGAACCCACGAAGCTGACCCACACTCCTGTGAAGTTGACCCGAAGCAACAACTACTTAGACACGAGGCTGCCGAGCGATGTCCTATGTCGACCCACTTTATATCCCACTGAGCTACCAAGCGACAACCGAAAGCGAAGGACCTTAGGACTCGAAGCATCCGAGCCCTATTCCATACCGAACCAGTTCCTTCCATTCCTATCGAGCCACAACTACAACGCTGAACCACTTCCTACGCCGAACCACCAACACGGCCGAGCCACTTATGCCGAACCACTTCCTACGCCGAACCACGCCATCCTGACCGAACCACGCCTCCCAGAACGGACCACATCATCCTGACCGAACGACATCTCCCCTACCGGGCCACCTTGGTCGAACGGCCGAGCCACATGGCCGAACCACCAATGATTGAACTATGCTTGACCTCCTCTCCTCGACCGAACGACACCTGACGATCCTCATAGGCCGAATCATGTCTGGCCAACCCACCTCAACTTTTACACCATGTCCGAATGACACCATCTAGACCAATCCATACCTCCCAGGTCGAAAGACCGACACCCAACCATCCATGACTGATCGTCTTTCCATCCAGCTGGCTTAAACCCATCGTATCCCAATCTCGACAAACGAGCAGTCGATTTAGTTAAATCCGCATGTCCATGGCCTTTCCAAAAGGCGGGTTAACATGATGCAAACTGGATTTCTGATTCAAAGGAATCTAAATCAACTAGTGGTAATGTTTTCACCCTAGCAGGAGCAACAGTGTCATGGAAATCTACTAAACAAACGTGCATAGCTCGATCCACTATGGAATCAGAGTGCATCGCTTTAGATAAAGCAGGCGAAGAAGCAGAATGACTTCATTAATTTTTAGAAGAAATTCCAGTTTGGCCTAAACCTGTACCGGCCATATGCATACACTGTGATAATCAAGCAGCGTTAAGCAGAGTGCAAAACTTTATGTATAATGGAAAGTCACGACATATTCGTCGATGCCATAACACAGTTAGGCAGTTACTCTCACATGGAACTATTTCCATTGATTATGTGAGAACTATTGATAACCTTGCAGATCCATTTACTAAAGGATTATCAAGAGAGAAAATTGACTGTGCATCGAGGGGAATGGGTTTAAATGCCTAAACCAACAAGAGTTATCTTATACGGAAACCCATCCTAGCGACTGGAGATCCACGGACTAGGATCAATAGGCAAACCAGTTCTGAGTAACTCAAGAAGTAATGCATTTGTTTGGACTTAGTCCTACTCCATTCCTATAGTGCACAATAGAATGCATGCCTACAGAAGTATTAAAAGGATAAAGCTATGCTTTTTAATGATGACCATATCTTGAAAATAACAAGTGGGGTATATGCAGGATACTCTTAATGGTTGCGATCACCTACGTTAGTGTGAGCTGGATCGGCTCTATGAAAATATTAAAGGCTTAAATTCTCTAAAACACTCGCAGAACCAATTTGTTCAGGACCAAAACGAACACAACCAAGGGATTGGATGTGAAGGGAAACAATGCTTGGTAAAGCTTATTGTCTGGTTATGCACAAACGGCTGACGGTTCAAGATGAAATAAATCACCGATTAGCCAAGTATATCCGATAAGTTTTAACTAGGAAAAGTTCAAAGTGAAATATCTACTTATCCTCGATATAGCATTATTTTCATATAAACTGTGTGATATTACACTTTGTATGGGGGAGACATATATCATCATTCATGTGGGGGATTGTTAGAGGCCCTTTATAATGAATGAGATATTGTCCCACATCGCCAAAAATAAGTTAATGTTCATGCTTATATACTACTTTCCTCAAACCCATATTGGCCCTTAGGGTCAGGTAATTTTGTGCGAGGGGGAGGACCTATATGGCTATGAACTAACACACGTGCGCGCGCACCGCCCGCCCGTACCGACCCGGGCCAGGCCGGGCCGGGTCTGGTGCGGGTGTGGGTGCAATAAGAGTGGACTGTGTTATATTTTTGCTGCACAGAAGTAAACAGTTTTCTACTGTTTAAATTCAAATAGAAGTGACTAGTGGATGGGAAATGCACGTTGCGAACTGTCTGATCGGACACGGCTTTTCAAACAGAAATAGGTGTTGCAAATGAAGAGACGCGACTGTTGGTTGCAAATAAAGGGACGCGACTGTTGCAAATCACGACAGTTTTTGGCCGTTGCAAATGAAGAGATGCGACTATTGCAAACCGCGAAAGTTTTTGGCCGTTGCAGACGAAGAGATGCGACTGTTCCCAACAGACATAATCGTTGGGAATTAGCCTATAAAAGGAGAAAGAAACCTGATCAGTGAACAACCCCGAATTTTCTCTTCTTTCTCTTCATTTCTTAATCTCTACGATCCGTGCGCTTCTGCATATCACACAGATGATCATACACATCACAATCTCGAGCAGATTGCGTCTATTGTATCTTGGGAGACTTTGAATAAAGTCTTAAGGAAATTGTTACGACAAGCCTCAGAAGAAATTTCCTTCTTCATCTGGTTAGATTTCTGCTTACTTATATATTTATATACATCATTCTATAATCTTTCCATTTCAATGTTGTGTTGTTTCTGCAAAGTAGTACAACGCTTGTTTATCACTATAGTTTAATACAATAATTTGTTGTTGTTATTGCTATAGTTTGTTCTTGTAAATTAATTACAACATAGTTGTTCAAAATTACTAATACAGAATTCCAAAGTAGTGGAAATCTGATTTGTAAACTTGTGTGATGAGTTTATAACATATTGGTCTCTGTTTTGGTATACTGATCGTATAACAAACATTGCCTTCCATCAAATGACAAAAATTTTCTTTGAATAAACGGACCTTTTTATGATTTCTACCCTGTACATTCATCCTATGGCATTGAATAGGCAAAAGCAAGAATGTTGCCTTTAATATACAAATGTTGGCTCATAGACTAATTATAGAAAGTACAGCACACAAAAGGCAATAGGCATTCATGAAGACAAAGTTAGCAAGAATGATAATAATATGTAGCTATTTTAGCTGCCAAACATATGTAATGCACTACATAAGTTTACAAATCAACTCCAAAGAGTAAGCATTTATATCCACGTTGAAGTTGATTCTTTCTTTCCTTGCCATCTGACTGTTGTCAGTGGCCTTTCTAGCTTTCTCCTGATCCGGGAGATAGAGAAGCCCATCATCATCCTCACTTTCATCTTCCTGCAAAATATAACATAAGATTAATATAATATGAATTAGTATTGATATGTAACGATTAATGTATGAGCAAAGAAACTATCACTACACCAAACAGCTCATTTTGTAATACTTTTCCGCTTTCAATTTACAACGCTAATAACCGTTACAAATTTATAACGGTTATATCAGTTACAACCATTTACAACGGTTATTACCGTTAGTAAATATGGTAATTTCGTAAATAATTGAAAGCAGCATGGATAGGAGTGTAAATTCATTTTCTTTTCATTTGTTCTCTCATTTTTAACGATAATTGTTCATTTCTCACTCTCTCAGCTTCTCTTCCGTTCATACAGCCTCAACTTCTCTTCCGTTCGTACAGCCTCCACTGTCTGCCACCGCCTCTACCGTCTACCGCCATCGCCGTCTTCTGCCACCGCCTCCTCCCTTTGTCCTATCAACTCGACGAAGATGAATGAAGGCCTGCAAACTACATATCTAGGGTTCCGTTTTTCCATCTCCGTCTACTCAGGTATGAACATTTTTTTCAAATTCAAATAAATTTCTTACATACGAATTCATATCAATCTAGGGTTTCTCAACAATTTTAGGTTTAACAAATTCTAGAAATGTATAACACGGTAGCAGAGCCATAAATCTTATCCTTTTAAAAAATACTTTTCAGCAAAGAAATGTATAACTATTTTGATATCCTGGGTTGTTTTCATATTATTCGACCAGGTGGTTTTGAATGGTTTGCTCACTATTCTACTCACAATTGCAGGCATGAATATTTTTACTCTATTTTTTGTTTCGTTGATAGTTGGAATCTATGGTGGAAACCTTTTCAAACTCAACAATTAACTCATATTTTCTAAGGTTATATTTCTAAACCTTTTGTTTTCTATGGTCTAGGCATTCTGATTTTTGCCTTCACTTATTTTGCAGAGGGTCGTCAGATTTTCTAATACACGAGTACGGAGAATCTTTAGTGCCAATGGCTACTTAAGTGATTCAGCAAAGTATATATCAATTCTTTTGTTACTACAAAATTTGATAAGAAAATTTGATTTATTTTTCCGTTATCATGCATTTCAGATTAATGATGAAATGTAGCTTATTCAAAGTCTTGCTTTATTACTAATCAACAACTGACTTAGTGATGACGAATTAGTGGAGGTAATTAAGCTTTAATTTCATTATAAGTTTATGCTCGATTTCAATTCATTATTCTAGAATATGCATGATTTTACTCTGAAACCATACGTTTTGCAACTCTGAAAAAAAATCGGTTGTTTTTTTCACCTTTTTCTGCTATAAACCGATTTATTGCTACGTAGATTTATAATTTCTTGGAAATATACAATCCAGTAGTAATAGGTGAATTCATATTTCTTGGCAATATTAACCCAAAATTTTGAATTCCTTACTAGATTATGCAACAATTTTATTCACAATAACAACAAATTTCAAACTTTATGGTTACAGATGGAACTTTCTATAATATATAGGCACTAAATTGCTAGTATGAAATTGACACAACCTCTTAGTTACTATTGTCTGTATAAAAAATGTCAAGTCATAGCAAATGTAAAAATACAGATATGTTTCTTCATTAAAGCTACCAATCGTTTAATGAATTATAATAACCATTTTTATATCCAAGTTACTATATTGAACTCTTTTTATGTATATCTTAGGAATTTACTCCCTGAAATATATGTTTCTATATCGGGCCTGTTATTATTTTCCTTCATGACTTTTCATTAAATTAATGCTTCAGTTTGTATAGTTTTGGATATCTTCGATCTGCACTATGCAAAAGCAAGAGAAAGAGAGGTGGTTTTAATGACATTTTGATACAGGTGCTGTTAGCTTTTATTTTCAACTGAGTTAGCATTTGTTGATGTGTCCACAGGTAAATTTTAGTATAGTATCTTTTAAGGTTCTTTTCTTGTGAGTTTTCTATTATATATATTAAGCTTGAGCTGCAGGTTTTAAACATTGTATGCTTAAGCTAAACGTTTGTCTTTTCTTTACCTATAATGTATTATAATGTTGTAACAATCAAAACTATCACTGGCAGTCATGATAATCAAGGGACGGCTGTTTTGTTAGTGGTGGGCACTGCCTTTGAGTTATTAAGGTGATATATCGAATGAGTGGATGAAGATGAGTAAGAAAATAAATTTTTCGGATTTAATTGAAACATTTGAAGTTTGGTACCATAGCAGTAAAGTTTGTAAGATGAGGCTGTTGGTTGATTATAGTACTGGCCATAGTAATAGTCACGGAATAAAATTTTCTACCTTAGCAGATTTCCTTTTATCAACTGGAATAGAAGAAATTTCATTGACCTTGTCGTATCATGATTGCCTATATTATAACAAGTAATATCTATTTGTAAGTGATTTTTTTTGAAATGTATGCTTGGCTTTAGAAAATTTTAATACCAGGACAAGCATTCAGCAAGCATAGCTTGAAGGTTAGGCAGGCATTAAACACGTATATTGGGAGAACCTTGAGGTCTGTGACTGAAAAATGAGGAGAAGGAAGAAAAAATTGAATGTGATGAAGGATTGAACAAGCTGTCCACTGACAATTACAATGGTTAATATATGTTAATAATTGAATAGAGAGACATGTTCACGTAATATCCTTACAATCGAAATTGACCACCTGATTATGTTCATCTGCAACGCACATGGATTGAGAAAAAAATGGTGGTTAGTTTATGTTATTCCACTCATGTGCTTCCAGTTTTCATGTAAATCCTGCGCAAATATCCTAGCTATGCTAACAATTTATTAGCTGTGGTTTACAGACTTTTGGGTAAATTCATATAATTTGGATATGTTTTATCGTTGTTTTTTTTAATTTACAACCAAGTAGTGGTTGTTCTATTTAAAGGGCATTTTCACTGCCTGCTATATAATTTTGATTCACAAAACGCTGCTTGAAGGATTGCAGGTAGAGTCAACCTGTCTATCCCTATCCTTGCTTAGTGTTTTAGTACGCTGCTTGAAGGATTCACAAAACGCTGCTTGAAGGATTCACACAACTTGTTCTATCAAACTTTCTGCCAAAGTTGTCATGCATTTGTAAGTACATATATTTCATTCAAGATGCTATAAATAATGAAAGATATTATCTCTGAAATATATTTTTGTTATGGAGAACTTGGGTTTCAACTAGACTTAACCAACCAAAGCTCTGTACAATCAGAAATATTGAAAATACTAATTCTAACAAGACTTGACCTTGAAAACTGTAACCCAAATCAACTCCATGCTCAAAAGCACAAAGCATTATCATGTTAAAGGCTATCATGATATTGTTAAAATCAATATGTCCTTTCTGTGGGTAAACCTATGGTGTAGAATTTAGAAAGTTTCAATTAATATATCTTTTATGATATTCTAGATGTAGGAATCCAATTTGGTGAAGTATTGGTATAATATAATGCTTACCCCGATGGCCTAGTTGAGAGAAGCCAATGAAGTGACACTTACAATCCTCATTCTATATGTTGTATTTGGAGGTACATTGAGCACTACAGGTGTGCACTGTGTGTTATTTATATTGCATGTACTTGCTCCTTCACTAGCTGCAAGAGAACATCCATATTGCCATCTACCATTTATCAAAAGTGCCTCCTCATGTGCAATTAAATATATTTTTCAAAAAGAAATGTCAGTTTTACTCATTCGCATTATTTCTTGTTTTCGTTGGCTAAATTCCAAATTACTTCCTGTACTCTATCAAAAAGTAATCGTCTCTCCTCTTTCCTAAAGTCAACCGACTTGGGCCTTAATTTTTATTTTTATTTTAACGAAACTACTGTTTTTTGCTAAATTCTATGCATGACTTATTTATAACTTCCCCGTAGTTAAGGTTTCAATGTGTTTCCCTGCGTTTAATTCATACCTATAATATTAAGAATTAAGGTGCTTGTTGTTTGAGTCATATCAGTAGATAATGATGGATTGGCCTTGTCATGCTTTGATGTTATATCCTGCCTTGGTCGCGGATATCCTTCGCCATGCCATGCTTGATTAGTTTGCTCATTTGCAATGTTATGCCACTTGCTTACTATCGCAATTCATTTCCTACTTGCTGATGCCATGACTCACCGCTCATGACTACAGGCATTGATTTTTTATTGTTCTCTTTTATAATCAGAAGTTGCTTGTGATTATTTGGTAGACCTCCTACTTCATTACCTTGCTCTGAACACATGTTGCTCACTGCAGCCTTCAGTTATTTCTCAACCGCACACTCTCTCAATGCTAGTCTACATGTCAGGCTGATTTAGTACCGTGTTGCCTTCATTAATTTTTTCTACGGAACTCTTGCCATATACTAGTTTACATGTCTGCATTTTTCATTACTCATACTTGGTGAGTTCAGCCTCTGACTTTCTCCTCACGTCAGCACTACCTTCAGGTACCAACACTTCCAGTCAACTTACAGTAATTTTAGCCGGTAGAATGCGTCTTTCCAAGAAACAGTCACGCACCCTCTTATGGCCACAGTAATTTTTGGTTTTTTTTATTTGTTTTTTTTGTACAAACAAAAATATTGCCATAAGCAAGATGTGGTTAAATTGGACAATGACATAATCTAGTTTAAAAACATAAATATAAGATCGTTCATCTAAAGCAAGATAAATGTTTTACCATGCTTGTAATCTTAAGAGGAAACTACGCATAAAGTGAACTAAACAGTGGAATCATCCCTGCCTTTTGTGATTCAATTTGAAATCGAATTTATAAATACTTAATCAATAAGCCTTGTTACAATATATACAAACAGTGCACAACAAAAAAAACACACAAAACAGGAGATATAGACTTTTGGAGTTAGAGTATTTCATTACATATTAACATAGTTTGTGAAGGAGAAATGCAATCAAATAAATGTCTCGTTAGAGAGGAAAAAATAGAAAAAGAAACAAAACTGAAATGTGTGGTTAAGTTCAATGAATCATGATCAAATATAGTCCTAATAAGGCTTTCTGGCCTAGTCCTCTATGAAAATGAAGTATAAACGAATCAAAGTAAATATATTAGACTGTCATTATTAAACTACCTCATCAAGCACTTGCACTATGAGCCTGTCTGAAGGCCACTGAAGTCTGCAGGCAGCTTCAATAGACAGGTTATACACCTAAACAACACAGCATTTTTGATAGTGCAATCTTAAACACAAGTAGTTCTCTTATTTATTTTTATAATGGAAGTCTTTTTCTATGTTATAAGTGAATAAATAAACACAAACAGCTAATTTACTGTTATTTTAAATTAATTGAGAAACGCTAATAGTGCGGTCTGAAATCCGAAGTATATATGCCTTAAAACCGATTGATTTAGGCTGTACAACTATAATATTGCAAAAAATTAATAAACTACATGCCTAAAGCTACCTTGCATGCTACAGCCATATATTTCTAGAAGCAACCTATTTTGATTAAGAAAGATGATGTGTGATGAAAGGTCGGTGAGATGCACACGGAAATCTCATGTTATATATACCATCCTGTGTGTGCATGTATTTATCACATTACTCTTTCATATTTCATGTATTTAACACGGAAATTAGTTTGATATCTACTGGAAGATCTTCCAGTTTCTGAAACTAATTCCTCCCTTTTTTTGCTTCTGCATTTAATTTCCTAGAGGACTTTACAAACTTTGCCTTTCTAGAGAAGCTTTGCCTTTCTAAAGAAATGTATTCCTTTGGTTGTATGAACTGTGTATGCTTTCTTAACTGTGTTTCTTTTGATCGAATAATTTTTCTCATGTAGATACTACCCCAGCTTCCTCTCCTTACACATGATGCGGTTTTCAAAGATGGTCCTCTTGTCAAATTTGAGGTATGTTACCTTATTTATTATTATACTAGTTAATTATATTCATGTTTTGTGTTATTTTTCTTTAAATTTGTTAATGCTTTGTATCGCCATAGTCTGTAGGAAGTATAGAAGTGTTAATATTCATGTGGTACTTTGATGTATATTTCTTTGGACACTGTATGCATGTTTCTGCAGATGATTTTGGCATTAACGAATTTTACAGCAGTTATCATCATATATTCTGATTTAGTAATAAAATATCTTATTGTGGTGGTTTTCTATTTTGTTAACCATCTGAAACATTGGATCAATTAATTGGTCATTTTTTCTTATGTTATTTATTTAACAAACCCTGATCACTTATGTTATCTATTTAAATATGTAGGAACTTAAGCCTGTGATATTAGTTGAATGCTTAACTTCTGATTTCCATGGTGACCTTGAGGCTGCTTCAACATTGGTGAATTCAGGTCTTGAAAATTAGTTAATTGGGTAACTTGTAAAGATGGTTTTACATGCATTTTCTTTTGGGGACTTGCAAATTTTGTTATCTGTAGTGTCATTCATAATGTCATTCACTCAAATTCAGGTTGTGATGTGAGATGGTTTAATGGTCAGGTGATGTATTGATGCAGCAGTTTGAGGGAGTTATGTGTGGTGTGGCTGTTGTCGTATTCAGAGGCGGATGGTGGTTATGGAGGTGGATGCAGGGACTGGTAGTCAGTGGTGGAGCATAGTGAGAGGATGGTATGGTGCTAATTGTATGGTGAATGTTGATGGGAATGGCAAAAACGTTTGTGGGTCAGGAAAAAAAAGTAACAAGGCAGTGAATGTTTGTGATTTATGAAGAAAATGGTAGTGGATTGGAGAAGTGATGGAGCAGCAAGAAGTTTGTAGGCGGTGGAGATGTATGGTGGGTAATAGTTGATGTATGCGGCTGTTATAATGTCAGTGTGGTTGTTGTTCACTGAATGTGATGGAGAAGTGATCTGATATGAGATGAAGTTTGTATGTGAAGTGATGTTGCTTGAGGGGAATGAATGAATGTGCATGGTGAAGTGCACAATGGAGAAGGCTGTGATGTGGTTATATAGAGTTGTATTGAATGAAATTCTGTAATTTAAGTTGGATGTTGTCAAATATTTGTGCAATTTAAGTTGGATGTTTGGATTTGTAATTGCTTATTGTTATTGAAATTCTGTAATTTTTGATATGTATGGACCTACCGTATTATAATAGACAATTCTGTAGTGTAAATGCTAGCAAAAATGCAGGTCTACATGGTTTGGTAGCTGTAACGAACATATTCGTTACTAAAGACGAAATTTATAACGAGCATAGTCGTTACTATTGAAGAAATTTGTAACGAACAAGTGCGTTACTAATGATGAAATTTGTAACGGAAAAGGTCGTGATAATTTTGAATGACAACCCCTTCTTCCACCATGAAAGGGGAAACTAAGTAACGGAAAATACCCGTTACAAACCGATGCAAATAATAACAACCTATTTCGTTACAAAAATTTAGATTTCTAACGACAAAGTCTGTTGGTAAGTGATATATCTAATAACGGGTAGAGGCCGTTATAAATATTTGTAACGACATTCCTCACGCCTGTACCGCTCACGACTATATCTGTTATAAATTTCATTTGTAACGACTATATTCGTTACAAATATACCTTTTTGGTGTTGTGTATGACATACCTCATTGTTTCATCAGAGGCAAGCGAATCAGCTATGAGAAAATTTTACCATGCATAAGAACATGCAAAATTGCAAAATTAATGAACATTCATTAATAAAAATATAAAAGAGAAATATGCATCCATTTTAAATACCTTGATTTTACTAATACAAACTACTATAAAAACATCAGTGCATATTTATTCTGTTGTCTTACAGACATCCCACCATCAAATATTCAATGTATAATGGAATCAGTGCATAGAATTCATCCTCGGGGAAATAAAAAAAGATAGACCGCTAACCTAATAGATACAGTAATTATCATATACAGTTGTCATCTTGACATAAATCCTTGACAGCCTGCTGACTTAGTTGATACATATTCTATACTGATATTTGAAACTCATAAAACTTTTGTTAATTTATTTGTGTGTCTTTGAATTACGAAATTAAATATATGAACCAGATAAATGCATATGGACATATTTTAACTTTGTTCTGGTAATTGATTGCCACTCTATTATTAACAATAGTCAAGTTATAGAATCTGAATCATTTATCACTTTCCAAAATTTTGAAGTTCACGAAGATTTAAACATGAGTTAATAAGAGGGATGTTCGCTATCCAAAAATGTTTAACTACACAAAACTGAGCTGAATTAAATTGCTAATTACTTTTGAACGGTTTATCTGATTTCAATGATCTTGCCCATTCCGAAAAGTCTAAAACATAAACAACAACTTTTATTTTAGGTGTTTTGCAGAATTTATACGTTTTCATGGCTAAAATCATGTATTTCACAAGTGGGCTTGCGTATTTTTTTAAAAATTAGACTTTAATACTTGAAGAGAAACTCGAATAACTCATGTTCTACTTGAAGAGAAACTCGAATAACTCAAAGAACTTAAAAAAATTTATTTTAAAGGAATTCCCTTTATGGATTTCGAATTGCAAAATCGCGATTATTTTGAAAACTTGCTTTGGACTTACTTTATAATATACAAGTTGAAATCTTGATTTTCTTTCTTCATTTAAAAACTATGGATATAATAGTCCAAAATTTCTCATCTCGAAGAATTCCGAGCCATATTTCATTCACTACACTTGTTTGAATTCTGCAGCGAGAAATCACGAACTACTGTTACGTGACGCGTCATATTTTGACTTATTTTTCATAACTTGTCAAAATTTCTCCAAATTGAGTTTTATTGTTTAAAAACTAAGATTGAGTACTCATGATTAGTTCCGCTCCTTAATTTTTTCCGTAGCTTATCGAATCGATTTCGGTAGCACTTCCTTCTCGTTTTATTCACTCTGGAGCTCCCGAACTTGCTTCCTTTCTTCCTAAAGGCTCAGCCTTGATGTGTTTGGGGTGTATGCTCTCGGCCAATGGGGAAAATGGTGGTGGCCGTGGGTTTAAGGAGAGGAAAGGAGGTGATTAGCTTTCGGTTTGAGGAGTTTTGATCACTTTTGAATATGTTTATGTTTTTATTTATTTTTGGAGACATTTTGGTATTACTTTGCCATGCCTTAGGAAGCAATAAAAATAGTTTAGAATGAAGAGGAAGGAGGTGAAGAAATTAGTGAATGAAGTAGTGAATGGATGCTTGTATTTATAGGCAAAAGGAAGTGAAAAATATCTAAAACACCATCATTATCCATCACCATCACCATGAGCACCCACCCCTTCCTTTTCAATCATGTTCTACACGTTGCCTGTCCTCCCCATGTGCCTCCATCACTTCATTCACTTCCATGCCATATGCATGTCCTTAGTGTGTAAGATAGTTGACTTAAGAAAGCTTAAAAGTTAAGTTTTCTAAAATATCTTAGATTTTTTTTCTTATATATGTTTAAATATAAATGATATGTATATTTGTATGTGTATATGTGTTCATGTGTGCATATGTATGTTATATATGTACATGACATATAAACATGGTTGCAATTTCGAACAACTTCTGTTTGTTAAACCGTTGAGAATCGGGAAATCGATTACCGATCACATTTTCACTTATAATTTAAATTACATATATATGTAAACAAAATTTGAAAATAAATTTCTAATCATTTTTAATAAATTAAAATGATCTCATTTGAATTATGAAATCATCTAAATCAATGATAACAATTATTTACAAAATTGCTATTATACCGATAAAGCGATATCCATTTTCCTTATATTTTCAAATCAAATATATATCTTTATAAAACTATTATAAATCATCTATTATCAGTTTATATCTAATTGAAATGAATTATAATCATTTAAACCCATTATTTACATAATTAAATAATTATTAAATCTCAATTTAATTTAACAAATCAATTATTAAATATAAGTGCATCACTAATGATATCATAATTAATTTTATTTTTTTTCCAAAAATAAAATAAATTATTTTATTTCATATTCTTGTTCAAAATTAAAAATAAATGTATGTATCCAGCTTCGTGCGCGATGTTTTATGATTTTTGAGCTGTTTATCAATAAAATAGTTTTCGGTCATTTTATCACTATTTTTCCCGAAGTATATATTTTTGTAAATACTTATTACCATTACTATTTATTGTTCAAAACATCATAATCTATGTTATAAAAATATTATATTTGAATATTTTAAAAATAAATATAATTTATCAAATTGAAAAATTTGTGGATCGTTACATACTTCCTCCCTTAAAAGAATTTCGTCCCCGAAATAACACCAAAACAAAAACACAATAGTATTTGCCCAAAGTATTTATTTTTAAACTTACATTTGTATTATGTATACAGATCATCCGATTTGATCTATTATTTGAATCCACAACTTTACTTCCGAACTAGTATCGATCCCCCGTTCCTCTAGTGTGGACTCAGATCAGGCTTTTCAATTAGAATTTTTAGTTTTCCTTGCATAGCTCTCAACTATGATAGAACGTAAGTATCCAAACACAAAACCTCATCAATATTTGTCATCAAGAATCGAGCGATAAATCCTTTTCGAAACGGTGTAAACATCTCAATGTTTTGCACTCGAATTTTAGATCAAAATCGTATGACGAAATGATCTATTTGCATACTTATTTAACTTTTTCAAATCTTCAATAAAAAAATTAATCCTTTGGTTAAATGCCTTTACGAACCATTTCTTTTTTCAAAATATTTATACCAAATATTTCTATCTCTTTTTCTAAAGAAATCAATTATCTTTTATTTGGAATAATATTTTATTTCAAAACTCTTTTTGAAATTTTCTTGTTTTTACATCGCATTATAAGTTCAAACATTTGGATATGAATTCTCAAAATCTTTTGAACATATATTTCAAATCCATCTATTACAAAAATCCTTATATTCTTCCAAATTATACTTTATTTTACAAAATGTACATTTATAAAATACATTTTTAAATGAATTTGTTGATTTAAACACTTTTATAAAGCCATTTTATTACATTCCTTTTTAAACTTTTTATTTCCAAATATTTTATTAAATTTGATCGGATATAAGATAGAAGAAGTGCATCGAGAGGATAATATAAAAGAAGTTTATTAATTAACATCATAATAATACATCCATTCCAAACCCTAGCCTGTATTATAAACTTTTAGAGATAACTTCCTAGGCAATACAGCCATCGCACACCACCATCATACATATATAGATACTTGAACTGCTATACATACCATTCTTGGATGCCCTTTTAAGGTAGACGGTACTTTATCCTTGGTACCCAAACCCAACCACCTTCATTTTTGGATAGTCCTTCATTAAGTGTTTCCCCTGGTAGCACCAAATGCATGTTCAGGGACATTATTTGTCCATATGTCCTAGTCCCTTGCAATGGTAACAACCCTTTACCTTTCCTGACCAAATTCTGGGTTTTTTCTTTGTTTTAGGGCACCCACGTAGAAAATGTACTTGCCTTTTACACATGTAACAGAATATATCAACCCTAAAAGATTTTTCTTTCCTCTTTTTCTCTACTTTCCTTTTATCCCTTTTATTAATTTTCCCATCCTTACACAAAACTGCATAGTGCCTGTAATGATACGATTTTTCGACGCTCGAAAGTCGACATTAATACGTCCACTGTATCAAATGCCGCGCAATCGAATGCCGGAAAACCAAACCATTAGGGTTAAAAGAAGAGGTAGAAGAAGATAGAAGAAAAGAAAGAACAGAAAAACAGAAACAGAAACAATATCAGAATCTCACATTTCGTAGTGGAACAAAATATAATAGATAATCATTAGTCTTTTAAACAAAGAACTATATCAGTTATACAATACATCATCAGAGTCAATATACAACTCGATACAATAATAGACAGTTATATAAACCTGTCCTCATACAGAATACACAGCGGAATGAATAACAAGTACGGAAGTACGTCTCGCCATCCAGCTTATCCCCAAAGCTCCAGAATATCCAGAATATCCTGATAAAAATAACTCTAGGCTGCCCGTGTGGAAAATTATGGGCACCCAGAGTTTAGAAGGGAACAATAAACTCCGAGTCGGTCATGGTGACTGGTGTGAGATCATAAAATAGTTATTTTCACAAAGAAGATAAATTTAGATTCGCAATGCTTTTTGGAAAATGAAACTACCATAAGACCTACCGCCACACACACAATGCAAACGCAGAATTGGAGGAGATTTCTTCTTATGATAGTCAAAGATGCTTACTACGCCAATCATTGGATATTATTATTAATGTCTAGTGTAGAAAACATTTCGAAAGTATAATATTAATCTTAGCCAGCATAGACATTCCGAACTATAACTACTATAGCTACCATCTAAACAGTGGTGACCACCATAAGTAAATGGCAGGTTCTACAACTAAAACCGTACAATTTCGTATTGGGAAATGGATTTCCAACAAATGGTCAGGCTAAGGAACTTCCTTTCCTACTGCCGAATGGGATCGCCTCTGGCTGGACGTCCCGAGAGACAAACTGCTCTCTGCCAAATAAGGTCGGGTTACCCCTGTAACTAGGTAACTCACGAATATGTCATCCCCCGGTCCTTTGGGACCTTTATCCGAGCGCTCGATAACCAACATCACACATAATAAATAAAGTGTGTCCACATGAGTAAGTATCTGGGCTTCATACCATGATACCACCCCTTTCCAAAAGGAAATGACATACCCTAAAGGGCGCGACCCTCATAACCTTGCCGCAACATTCCTGTTTCGACCATTTTCGGGTTGTTGAGGCCCTGCCGAAGTCTCGTCCACAAAGCTACGCTTTTTCACAAAGCCACGCTTTGATCACAAATGATCAAATAAATGATCATCGTCACAGCAACACTCAGCATGCCACATTACCAAATTGGGAATATATCGCTGATAAATTTCAACTACATAACCTCTGAGCTCGTACGTCTCAGAGAAGGGTGTTAAGCTAAGAGAATAAATTCTCCGCCACCAACAGAAATGTATTTGAAAAAATCAGCTTTATATCTCAAAACATAATGTCAAACACATAACCATACAAGTCTGTTCCGGGTTCGAATACAACCGAAGGCACTTCCGAAGAAGCCCTTGCAATTCCGGATATTCACAATCCCGATAAAACTTCCCATCACAAAGGAAATCTCAATACCGTAGCTAACGGTGCAGAGACAATCGATAGGTCATCCTATCGTTTTCACAAATACCCGGTCTTAACCACCGGTCTTCAATACGATCCATATTGTCGTATTATTATTCAGAATGGGTTATCTGACACAAAGGTCCTTTCCCGGCTAAACCGAATAATAAGCGTTCGTTTTAAAAACAAATTCAAATGCCATTTCAAAGGCAAATAGATAGTCGGTGATTTAACTATCAACAATATTCACAACAATCATCAGATTCAAATAATTTTTCCAAATTATTTATTTCCAAATATCTTCATGAGATATATATATTTTCCACATTTCACATTTTGAAAACCAATTTCAAATCACGATTTCACCATTCAACTTTTGAAAATCAATTTCAAATCAATTTCCTTACGCGGAATACATTTCCAAATATTTCTTTTAAAAATCCACTTAGAACTTTTAATTTATATTTTAAAAGCCACTTTGGAAAATATACTCGGCTTTATAGTGAAAATACACTTTCACTTCAAAACGGTCCATTTAAACCAATTAAATAAATCCTTATCGATTTATTTAAAATTTACGTTCAAAATCCGTAAATTTACTTTCACACTTTAAAAATAAATCAATGTTTATTTTTAAAACAAATTTCCCTTTCCTTTCATAAATTCCAATTTGAATTTACATTTCCAAATATATCTTTTCAAAAACCAAATCAATTTCAAATTGATTTCCAATTTATTTTCAATCCCAAATTGATTTTTTTCAAACATTTATTTCAAAACACCAAATCAATTACAAAATTGATTTCTAAGTTTTATTTCAACACAAATCAATTTTTTCATTCAACATCAAAAAATTTCATATCAATTTCTCAAAGATTTATCTTCGAATATTAAATCAATTATCAATTGGATTTCAACAATTCTATCTCCTTTTAAATAAATTCCTTTATATCTTCCAAACCATTTAAAATTCCATTTTCAAATAAATTTTCAAACTTTCGAATAATACTATTCAAAATCTATTTATAAAAATCTTTTCCCATATCTTGGAATTTATTCAATAAGATTTCGACAATCCATTTTAATACTTTAAAATTCCTTCTTTCAAATAAATTCAATTCTTAAAAACAATTTCATTTAAAGTTTTCCACTTTAATTTCAAAATCCAATCTATATTCATTTCTGGTATCCAACGATACCAAAAATACACTCGGCTAAATTATAGCCTTCAACGTATTCAATCACAGATATAATCATACATAGATTATAAAAATCAATCACAGAACATATGAAACCAAATTCAAATGTTTTGAGGAATCCTGCTGGATCCCTCCAACCTGTTTCCCTGCATCCACAAATGTTAGCACAATACCAATTCCACTTCGAGGTGGAATATCGTGGTATATGGGATTTATAAAATATCATTCGCTTACTAACGGCGCAATAGGGTCTCATCCGCCATACAGTGCGGGAAATCAATCAATCCAATATATACATATGCCAATATGTATATATTGCTATATATATATATAGATATATCCTACTATATCTAATATCACATCCAAATAGTTAAACAAACAATAACTGCAATCCAAATATATTTTGAGTGAGAAAATCTCACCTTTGGTTTTAATTCGCAATGCTTTTGCCATTCACTTTAATCCTGATTTGGTTTTCCCGGTTTGACCTTGTATAAATAATTATACAATTCTATTAATATTTGAACGAATCGAATAATTATTTATCGTTTAAATAAATTTATTTTAAATCTGATAAATTAAATTTTAACTAATAATTTTAAATTTAAAACTAAATTTTCTTTCCTTAAACTGTTAATCAGACAAATTCTCTTATAAAATCATCACAGTAAAATTTTATTTTTATCTTTAATTGAAAAATAAATAGTATATACCTATACTTCTTTACTATTTACATTTAAAATCTACAGATTAATATTTGTTTAAATAGAATTTAAATTAAACAGTTATACCTCACTGTGAAAATCGAAATCGATGCCATCTAGAATGCCGATCATCATCTACCCCGGCCTACTCGCTCGCGACCGAAGTCAACTCGTGCTCCCATCAGCGTCGCCCCTACGCGAGACCCACACGTGCGCTCGAGAAACTCAGACTCGAACGCCCCCATCGCACGAACCCTACTCCCAATCGCCTGCTCCTCCTCGAATCGCGCGGCACCCAGATCCCTTCACTTCCATCGTGATTTTTATTCTTAGGCTTCAGCCATTAGAACGAGAAAGGGGAACTCGCGTGCTTCCAATTTTTTTTATTTGCAAAGTAATCTCGTGAACAAAAACTGGAGGGGATGATTTTGTTTTAACTTTGAAGTTCCAATCCCTTGGTTTTAAAAATGAACGAGAGCGGTTTCATTTATTTGTTTTGAATCTGAGAGGAATTACGAAATGAATTTGCGTTCGATTTAGAAAGAGGATGAGATGGGTTCGGTTATCTTTTCTTTCTTTTATTTCTTGAGAGAGGACGCATGTTATACCAGGGAGAACGCGTGTTCTGAACTGCCTTGCGTGTCTGCATAGGCTTGCTACAGGTGTTGAGAAATGAAAGCAAAAAGCACTGATGGGAGATATATTGACCAGTCCAAATATATACAATATTATTTAAATTTAAATTTAAATTGACTTGAATTCATAGCTTAACATCTTGACATCCTATCGAGGCATGCCGCCAGGCGTTTATAATGTTATACCCCTGTTCCGAACACAATGGAAAAGGTTTCGAGTCCAAACTCGATCGTATGGAAAAGATAGCTTTTTGGACCAGTTATAATATTAAATTTTCGATTTAATTTCAGCGCATTTGCTTATCGTACGGCCAAACGATCACTCCAAACATTACGAAAATTGAAATCCAATAATAATATAATATTACGGATCCAATGAAACTGGTTTCGTCGAATTCCGAGACTGTGCCTCGGAACGCTATTTTTAAATTCAATTTAAACGATATAAATTTAAAACTGAACAAAACAGTTCCAAATTCAATTCTGAAAGTTCGAGTACCTTCAGAATTATAAAT
Organism: Allium fistulosum; assembly: GCA_030737815.1. NCBI lineage: Eukaryota > Viridiplantae > Streptophyta > Magnoliopsida > Asparagales > Amaryllidaceae > Allium > Allium fistulosum. The sequence continues at coordinate 872,619,581 of CM060905.1, read as the reverse complement.
ATAAATTTTCAAAGCCTTCAGATTATTTTTAATCAGCTTAAAACTGAAGATTCAAATTTTTTATCCAGATTTAACGATTAAATTTAATAATTAATTTACCAAATTTACTTTGATATTTGAATTTCAAATTAAATTGAATTCCAGATATTTAAAATCAATTAAATATCCTGATTTCCAATATCAAAATTTCAGGGTCGTTACAATCTTCCCCCCTTAAAAGAATTTCGTCCCGAAATTACAAGTAAAGAAGAATGTTCCAATACCTGTTAACTATTTTCTTAAATCCAAATAGTTTTAACAAATTTTCAAACCCAAATCTTTTTATTAAAGATTTGTTATTACTTCAACTAACTTTCCAAACACTTTCATAGTTTCAAACAACTTTATTTCACTTCACCATTCAAATTTAAATTCGAATTCAAATTTTAAATTGTCCAAAATTTCTCAAAAATTTTCTAACTCTCGAAATTTTCGAAAAATTTCGCCAGTGTCTCCTTTGCGCGGCTAACACAGTACGACTACAAAACGTCCCTACGGACTCTCAAATCTCAAAAGAAAACAAAATGCCAAGTGGCAAAATCAGAAATTCAGTCAAATTTCATACCAAAATTCAAATACATACCTCTGCCAAGCAAATTCAATTTTTATCTTCGAAATCATAATCCAATTCCATTTTCCTTTATGTTCCTGTATAATTTACTTGACAATAATGTCCAATTACACATTCCAGTTAAATTTTCATTCACTTTTATACTTAGAATATTTCTCAATTCTAAATTTTACTTAAGAATTTCATTCACTCATTTCTTAAGTGCAATATAAGTATTTCTTATATTCGTTTTCACTTTATGAACAAAGTCATATATTCATTTCCTTTTAACTTTGCATTTCCAATTCCATTGAATTCAATTTACAATTTCAATTCAATTTGGAATTCATTTCAAATCCCAATACTCTTATTTCAAAAAAAAATTCATTTAGATTTTCATTTTGAATTTTACTTGAATTCGATTAATCTTCTATTTCTGAATATTGAGTTTCATTCATTTTTATCTCTAATTCCAATTTTAAACCTTTTGTCGATAAGTGAAAAATTTTCAGAAATTCCAAAATTTTTCTAACTCCCAAAATTTTCAGAAAATTTTGGCGGAGTTTCCTTTGTACGGAGGAGCTTTTGCAATTTGACAAAAGATATAAATATATATACATTGACCCACTCGGTCGGAAAAGCAGAAAAACAGTTCATATTTCCTATTTTTATTGCATAGGCGTACCTTTTAGCATTTTAAAGCAAAGCGATTTATTATTAGCTTATTGTGCAACCAAAAATGCAGTCAAACGGCTTCAAAAACCTGCACTTACTTAATTTAAACAGGTAAGTGACAAATATAGGAAATCTATTTAACAATTCACTTATTTCGAATAACAATATATAGATTTCATTAGCAATACATCCAAAATAAATTCCATTAAGCAATTTATCAAGTTTCAATTCAACTTAGATCGCTTCCATCTAATTCACGTTCAATTTCTATTCAATTCAATGGTTTACAATTTATTTTCTTCCATTCAATTCATTTTTAAATGAATCTAACTCGTATCCCTTTTAATTGATTCCATTCAATATAATTTACATTCCATATTCACAAAACCATTCGATTTGTTCAAAACCATCGTACAAAACTCGACAACAACAATACAAATATTTATATACACTTCTTGTATTTATTTTTCACTTCATTACTGAAGTTATACATTTATCACTATTCAATTTCGCATTTCAACTCATTAATCAACTAAGTTTCCCTTTAAACCATTTCAAAGCTTCACTTAAATTTGAGTTACTGTTCAATATTTACTTAAGCTATTTTAATTCAAAACTCAAGTTCATTTCCTTGTAAACAGTTTCCAATTTCAATTCTTGATTTGAATTTCATTTATCAAATCTATTCCATTCACTAATTTAATTCAATTAGTTCGTTCACTTATTCATTTTAAATTTCAACTTCCATATTCAATTTATCGTGAATTCATTTTAATTAATAACAAGGAAATTACAATTAATTTCTGCTTACTCGAATTTATTTGCAAATTCAACCCATTTTAAATTTAGTTCACAACTCAACTTTTAATTTAACTAACTTCTAATTCATTACTTATGAATTAACAATTTATCAAGTTAGTTTACTTGAATTTATTTCTTTTCAGTTTGAATTTCATTCCAATCAAATTTCTAATATTTTATAAGTTATCAACTTATTTTACATTCCATTAATGAATTTTATTCTCAAATACTTTCCTGGAATTCTATTTCCAATTATAAATCTCATTTACAATTTATATTTACAAATCTCATTTGTATATGAATTCAATTCCTTATCTTTTCAATTTGTATTTATAAATTTCATTTGTTAAATGAATTTATCTCTAAATCTTCAGTTATACCATTATATCTTATTCAATTTTCATATAACAGTGATAATAATTCAGTATTATTTTTTTCCTAACAACCAAGCATCCATATATTATGATAATTCATAGAAAATCATTTCTTTTCTATACAAAAATAGTTTTGGGCAAAATTATTTAATTTACCCTATTTAAAACAATACTGTGTCCGTTTATCTTGTTTAAGAGTTTAGAAACCCCTATCGATTACAGTTGGCCAAACTGCACCGACCAGAATCTATAAACAATCAACCGATAAGTCAACACAATATAAAACAAATTTTATATTCACTAACAAATACGCGCTCATATCTATTATTACACTCACACACATTCTAGAGTAGTGCTGACTCTATCTCTAATGAGTAACACCCAACAGAGCAGGGTTGTCGCTTAACCGGATGCTCTGATACCACATGTAACGATACGAACCGTCGACGGCATACACTGGTAGGCTTTGCAACCATCCCAGCACCACCGTGGCTTACACTGGTACCTCGCAAGTGCTTTTACGGCCAGCCTCTCGACTGCATAACCAACCCATCCCACTCAGGGACATGTAGGGGTAAGAGTCTCCCGTTCGCCACCAAACCGCGAAGCGAGAACCCCCCATCATGCTGTAATATAGCAAATGCGATCCATATCGTCGTATTATTATTCGGAATGGGTTACCTGACACAAAGGTCCTTTCTCGGCTAAACCGAATAATAAGCGTTCGTTTTAAAAACAAATTCAAATGCCATTTCAAAGGCAAATATTGATAGTCGGTGATTTAACTATCAACAATATTCACAACAATCATCAGATTCAAATAATTTTTCCAAATTATTTATTTCCAAATATCTTCACGAGGTATATATTTTTTCCATATTTCACATTTTGAAAACCAATTTCAAATCACGATTTCACCATTCAACTTTTGAAAATCAATTTCAAATCAATTTCCTTACGCGGAATACATTTCCAAATATTTCTTTTAAAAATCCACTTAGAACTTTTAATTTATATTTTAAAAGCCACTTTGGAAAATATACTCGGCTTTATAGTGAAAATACACTTTCACTTCAAAACGGTCCATTTAAACCAATTAAATAAATCCTTATCGATTTATTTAAAATTTACGTTCAAAATCCATAAATTTACTTTCACACTTTAAAAATAAATCAATGTTTATTTTTAAAACAAATTTCCCTTTCCTTTCATAAATTCCAATTTGAATTTACATTTCCAAATATATCTTTTCAAAAACCAAATCAATTTCAAATTGATTTTCAATTTATTTTCAATCCCAAATTGATTTTTTTCAAACATTTATTTCAAAACACCAAATCAATTACAAAATTGATTTCTAAGTTTTATTCCAACACAAATCAATTTTTTCATTCAACATCAAATAAATTTCATATCAATTTCTTAAAGATTTATCTTCGAATATTAAATCAATTATCAATTGGATTTCAACAATTTTATCTCCTTTTAAATAAATTCCTTTATATCTTCCAAACCATTTAAAATTCCTTTTTCAAATAAATTTTCCAACTTTCCAATAATACTATTCAAAATCTATTTATAAAAATCTTTTCCCATATCTTGGAATTTATTCAATAAGATTTCGACAATCCATTTTAATACTTTAAAATTCCTTCTTTCAAATAAATTCAATTCTTAAAAACAATTTCATTTAAAGTTTTCCACTTTAATTTCAAAATCCAATCTATATTCATTTCTGGTATCCAACGATACCAAAAATACACTCGGCTAAATTATAGCCTTCAACATATTCAATCACAGATATAATCATACATAGATTATAAAAATCAATCACAGAACATATGAAACCAAATTCAAATGTTTTGAGGAATCCTGTTGGATCCCTCCAACCTGTTTCCCTGCATCTACAGATGTTAGCACAATACCAATTCCACTTCGAGGTGGAATATCGCGGTATATGGGATTTATAAAATATCATCCGCTTACTAACGGCGCAATAGGGTCTCATCCGCTATACAGTGCGGGAAATCAATCAATCCAATATATACATATGCCAATATGTATATATTGCTATATATATATAGATATATCCTACTATATCTAATATCACATCCAAATAGTTAAACAAACAATAACTGCAATCCAAATATATTTTGAGTGAGAAAATCTCACCTTTGGTTTTAATTCGCAATGCTTTTGCCATTCACTTTAATCCTGATTTGGTTTTCCCGGTTTGACCTTGTATAAATAATTATACAATTCTATTAATATTCGAACGAATCGAATAATTATTTATCGTTTAAATAAATTTATTTTAAATCTGATAAATAAAATTTTAGCTAATAATTTTAAATTTAAAACTAAATTTTCTTTCCTTAAACTGTTAATCAGACAAATTCTCTTATAAAATCATCACAGTAAAATTTTATTTTTTTCTTTAATTGAAAATTAAATAGTATATACCTATACTTCTTTACTATTTACATTTAAAATCTACAGATTAATATTTGTTTAAATAGAATTTAAGTTAAACAGTTATACCTCACTGTGAAAATCGAAATCGATGCCATCTAGAATGCCGATCATCATCCACCCCGGCCTACTCGCTCGCGACCGAAGTCAACTCGTGCTCCCATCAGCGTCGCCCCTACGCGAGACCAACACGCGCGCTCGAGAAACTCAGACTCGAACGCCCCCATCGCACGAACCCTACTCCCAATTGCCTGCTCCTCCTCGAATCGCGCGGCACCCAAATCCCTTCACTTCCATCGTGATTTTTATTCTCAGGCTTCAGCCATTAGAACGAGAAAGGGGAACTCGCGTGCTTCCAAAATTTTTTTTATTTGCAAAGTAATCTCGTGAACAAAAACTGGAAGGGATGATTTTGTTTTAACTTTGAAGTTCCGATCCCTTGGTTTTAAAAATGAACGAGAGCGGTTTCATTTATTTGTTTTGAATCTGAGAGGAATTACGAAATGAATTTGCGTTCGATTTAGAAAGAGGATGAGATAGGTTCGGTTATCTTTTCTTTCTTTTATTTCTTGAGAGAGGACGCGTGTTATACCAGGGAGAACGCGTGTTTTGAACTACCTTGCGTGTCTGCATAGGCTTGCTACAGGTGTTGAGAAATGAAAGCAAAAAGCACTGATGGGAGATATATTGACCAGTCCAAATATATACAATATTATTTAAATTTAAATTTAAATTGACTTGAATTCATAGCTTAACATCTTGACATCCTATCGAGGCGTGCCGCCAGGCGTTTATAATGTTATACCCCTGTTCCGAACACAATGGAAAAGGTTTCGAGTCCAAACTCGATCGTATGGAAAAGATAGCTTTTTGGACCAGTTATAATATTAAATTTTCGATTTAATTTCAGCGCATTTGCTTATCATACGGCCAAACGATCATTCCAAACATTTCGAAAATTGAAATCCGATAATAATACAATATTACGGATCCAATGAAACTGGTTTCGTCGAATTCCAAGACTGTGCCTCGGAACGCTATTTTTAAATTCAATTTAAACGATATAAATTTAAAACTGAACAAAACAGTTCCAAATTCAATTCTGAAAGTTCGATTACCTTCAGAATTATAAATATAAATTTTCAAAGCCTTCAGATTATTTTTAATCAGCTTAAAACTGAAGATTCAAATTTTTTATCCAGATTTAACGATTAAATTTAATAATTAATTTACCAAATTTACTTTGATATTTGAATTTAAAATTTAATTGAATTCCAGATATTTAAAATCAATTAAATATCCTGATTTCCAATATCAAAATTTCAGGGTCGTTGCAGTGCCCTTCTTTACCGCATCTGTAATAGTATATGCCAGCATAAAATCATAGTTTTAATTTCTCTTCTACTTCTTTTGCTGCATATGCTCTTCGTGCCTACTTTGGAGTTATCCAAAACTCATTCCCCGAAAAACAAGGCACCATGACCTAAGTGATATTCCAAGATATCATTAGAAGGTTTATACCATTTATTTCTTGACTTGAAAACCTTTTATCTAAATAACTTAGTTCAACTTGTTCGGATTTGAACTTGCCTTCATCCTCCAATGATAAGGAGAATAATTTACCAAGTGTTTGATACCGTTTGCCCAAGCCAACATATGATCGATACTTAGAAGATTATTCCCACCATCATCAAACAGATCAAAACCTTATTCTTCGAACTTTTCAAAGGGATAACATCTTATAATTTTCCAAATCACATACACTGATATATATATATATATTATATTTATTAATTTATTTATATTTAATTTTATATAAAATATAATCTTTTCAAAATAGTGTGTCGATCCGCCCTGTTTAAGTATTTAAAAATCTCCATCGATTACATGGAGCTCTTTATGCATCGACCAAAATTCATAAACTACTTAACAGGTTAATCATCACAAAACATTTTTATATCAAATAAAAAATACGCGCTCATACATATAATACTCTCAAACTCATTCTAGGGTATTACTAACCATATCTCTAATGAGTCACTCATCTTAAGGTATTACTAACCCTATCAATAATGAGTTTTACCCTACCAAAGCCTAGGTGTTCGCTCAACCTAAGTTCCGATACTAAATGTAACATTCGAGATTTTCGACCCTCGAACATTGACACTATTACATCCTTGATATTCACATGCCAAAATTCAAGTACCCAAAAAACCGATTGTTAGAGGAAAAAGAAAATAAAGATGGAACATAATCTCACATGAATGGAATAGTATATATTATTTCAACAATAATATTTAAGACGGAAAATTTTGAATACAATATCAGAGTCTAACCTAGATTCAGTGTGGACGGTTATAAACCATCTGTCCTTACAAACGTTGAAAAATATAAACAAATGCAATAGATGCAGTGGATAATAGAATATGTCCATACGTAGATGAAGATCTCCAGCTTTCCTCCGGAAACTTCAACCATCTTCAAATAAACCTGAAACTGCTCGGATCTGACCCGAGTATTAAAAACACCCGGATTAGGCTTGATAAACCAGCATGAGATGCTTTAAATTTTAAATGTATAGACCATACTGATGTCAATCAAAACCTTTGAAAAGAAGGGTAACTCATAAGACCACACATAAATACGGACGAGTTTTTACCTTATGATAACCAAAACAATTTTATACCAAAATAATTTGATATTATCTTTAACGACATTCCTTTAAAAACACTTTTCAAATAATATATCAAGATAGTCGATATTGTTACATTGATTAAATTTGATGGATTACTAGCTACTTTTTAAAAGTAGGTTCTACAATCAAAACAGTAAAAGCAACGTATTGGAATTGAATTTTGTTGGTGTCAAAATTGGCCAGCAACACCCAGTATTATAAAAGCACCAATATCCAGTCACAAATCTCTGATAATATCTTATGCAGAGAATATAATATGAAGTATAAACAAATTAAAAATGAAAGCAAGTAAAAAGAGATAGGATTTATAGTGGTTCAACTAACTTCGACTACGTCCACTTCGGAATAATCCTTTTTATTATACTGTAGTTTGTTTAAAGTTACAATCCGAAACTCAAGAATAAAATTAGCAGAGCGTAGCGTAGGTTGAAGATGAATGGAAGTAGAAAGAATATCCTTTTTTGATGCCATGCCTGCTATATTTAAAAGGAAGCCGTGCATGGATCGGGCTGAAATTTCAACAGAAGGTCCATGAGGCCAAGACGAAGCCACCAAAAAATTTCAGGCCCATCGGAGCCCACAATAGGGATCCATACTGATCCCTATTAGTGTGTCCATATGGGATGCGATCCCTATGAGTGGTGCCCCATGACGTTAGTTACCCGCTCCCCAAATTTAGTGCAATTCAAATGAACAGTTTGTGAGATATCACATTTTTCGTGAAGTAGTGTTGCTTGATTTCTGATTTCTGACGATCCCTCCAAAGGGAGTTATGCAGATCCCTCCAACTTCCTCCAATTAGAATAAGATCCCTAAGGGGTGTTCCACATGTTGTAGTATGCTTGTGATTCAAGTTTCATGTTAATTAAATATGTAGATGTTGAGATACTGATCGATCTTTGCTATAAAGTTGGGTTCAGCCGATCCCTAAGAGGGAAGAGGGAAGAGGGCCGATCCCTATTGAGGGATAGAGGCCGATCCCTCCAAAACTTCTTCAAATGTCATTTGATCCCTATGGGAGCTTCTCCATGTTGTATTATGCTTAGTCTCCAAGTTTCATGCCAATTGGTTTAGTAGAACTCGAGTTATTGATCAATCTTTGTTGCAATATGTTGTGAAGGCTAATTATAGCCGATCCATATGGAGGGAAAAAGGCCGATCCCTCCAACTTGCTCTATTTGATGTGTGATCCCTAGGGAAGACTCCTTAGGGTCTCCACATCTTGCTCACAAAATTTTATATGCATTGGAGCTATGGACCTTGAGATATTGATTATTTCCCATTGAGTTGTACTTGCTTGGCTAAAATATGCGGATCCCTTTTATACCGATATCTTTTTATATGACCCCTTCATTAGGTGAAGTAATTTGCCCATAACTTGTCCATACAGACCCAAACAATTTAAGATTTGAAATGTAGCCTTGTGTGGCCTTCCTTGTCACTTTATATCGGTCTCACCTAATTTGGGATAAAAATTGCGGATATATACCGATCCTCTAGAGGAAGGAACATGCACCGATCCCCTGCCTGGGCGAGGTACTAATCCGTACTTAGAATATTCTAAAATTATATCTTTTGATCTTGGTTGATCATCACTTCATATCATTACCTGCACTTGATTTCTGGACCTCACAATCATCGCTCTCGGCTGCTAGCCCTGATTATCGTGAAGTCTGTTGGGTTAAATCCACTTGTCTACTACCTTGGCAAAAGGTGGGTTAACACTTTCCTCCCCAAAACATGCCATGCGATAGGAAGGTGTGTTTTGAATTTCCATAAATCCAAAATCAATAACCCATTAATAGCCGTATTTTCCAATCCAGAATCCAATCCAAATCCACGGTCCCTTCAGATCGTTTCATTCGAATTCGCATCCATCCAGAGCTAAATCCATTGTTGTTCGAAACTGATATCCAAATCCATGACCTCTTCGGGTTGTTATCCTAATCCAAATCCTCGATCTCACCGGATTGTTGTTGACCATAATCCATACTCGACGACCTGAGTAGGCTGATCTATCTCATTCGAGTGAAGCGGCCTACCCCTTTCCAGGCATAGTCCATACCTGACGACCTTGATCTCTCCGGATCCTTACCGAGCACAATCCATACTCGACGACCTGAGTAGGTCGATCCATCACGTTCGAGCGAAGTGACCTACTGCTTGCCAGACATAGTCCATACCTGACGACCTTGTTGGGTTTTATTCTTCGGCCTCGATACCCAGTTAAGGACTTAATCCATGATGCACGAGTCCATTTCATCGTGTTCACCCAACGAGAAGACCCGTTCCTTGCGATTGTTATCCCGTCTCTTCGGACAGGACTATAATCCCAACCTTTGTTATCTATTACATTGATCCAAATTTAAGCATTCCTAGGTCCATTTGCCAAAATATAAAATAAGAGATCGTACAACTAATAAACCAGAATTCAAATAATAACTAGAAAAACTAGAGTTCGAAGCGAACAAGAAGAAAAAAAAATTTCACAAACCCGAGCACAACGGTTTATCATCATCTCATAGCATGCCTAGGGACCATCCTCGATCATATACATGTCTAAGTGACTTAGCCATCCTACTGTGGATTTTGTCACTTATTCCATGCCATCCCGATCAATTGATGACAAATTGATGATGATGCCTTGATCTAGTGCCATTTTCATTCGAGGTGGACGGTGGCTGCTCCTGTTCAACAGTCGTAGCCCGAGTCCTTACATATTGGTGTAACTGACCATTCCTCATGTGTTCCTCAATGATATCATTCAAATTCCTACAGTCATTTATATTATGCCCATCCAGCTCATGGAATAGGCAGCGCTTTCCTGATGTCCATTCGCATTCGTAAGGTTCCCTCCTTGCCGGCCTTCGATACGGAAGGCACCTCGAGTATCCAGATATATCCATTCTAGAGTTTTATTCAATTTCGAGTAAGAAGGGAATCTGGGTTCTCCCCTCTATAGCTTCGATCAATCGAAGCTATTTTCCATGTTGCGTTTACCCTTGTCCTTTCCTAAGCTTTCACCGGGCGGTTCTCTACCCCGTACCGTATTAACTTCTGTTGCCTCTTTATCAGCTTTTGCATCTTCTTATCATAAAAACCTTTCTGCTTCATTGTAGAGTTTCCTAAAATCCATCGATGGATCCAGTATTAGTGATATCTTAAATTATGAATTATCTACAACTCCTGATACCACCACATCAAAACCATCGATGGATCTGGTCGATCCCCCGAAACAACTGCCGCATTGAACCTAGTTAAGAAATTCTCGAGTGATTCTCATACCCACTGCTTTACTGATGTCAATGTCATTACATTCTTGGGTCTCGTAATGTGAACCCGAAACTGCTTCATAAATCTTTCGGCCAATTCCATCCATGTGCTAATAAAGTCGCTCTCCAACTTTCTGAACCATAGCTTAACTACATCCATTAAGTACAGGAGGAAGCATCGTGCCAGTACTTCTTCCAATGCCCCCAGTACTTCCATGTGTTGTATATAACTCATCATATGCATAGTTGGATTCGACTTTCCATCATAAGCTTCCAATGTTGGTAGTTTGAATTCTGGTGGATTCTTAGCATTCCTGATATTAGGAGCGAATTGACTTCTATTTACATCCTCCAGATCCTTGTTCACTATTCCTCCACGCATAGCTCAACTGATCATCTCTAAAAATATGTCGTTGTCTTCCAATGGTAGTCTCCTATCATCATTCCCAAGTTGCCCCCCCCCCCCCGAGTCGACGAGGGAATTCTGTGCTCTAGCTTATCCAATCTGTCGGAGTTAATACTATGTCATCTCCTTCTATCTTTTCATCATCCGCTCCTGCATAATATTTACCATTGTTGCCATCTCCTCCCTAGTGATGTAGGCGGAAGTTTGATTAGCTCTAGCTCTTGAGAAAGCCCTCTGAATCCCTTCACAATGGCTCCAATCTATTACATGTCTTCTTGTAGATTCCTTCATCATTGCTTTAAATTCAAGCTCTAGGTCTTTTCTAAACTCTGAATCCAAATTCCAAATCCGCGGGGGCTATCTCTCTCAACGAAAGCACCAAAATGTTGGCACCAAATTAGCCACCAACACCCAGTTGCATGAAAGCACCAGTATCAAGTCACAGATCTCAAATAACATCTTATGTAGAGAATATAATATAAAGAACAAGCAAATTAAAAATGAAAGCAAGTAAAAAGAGATAAGAATTATAGTGGTTCGATTAACTCCAACCTACATCCACTTTAGAATAATCCTTTTATCAGTGTAGTTTATTTACAGTTATAATCCGAAATTCAAGAGTAATATTGGTGGAGTATAGCTTAGGTTGAAGATAAATAGAAGAAAAAAGAAGATCCTTTTTCTGACGTCATGCCTGCTGTACTTATAAGGGAAGACGTGCACAGATCAGGCTAAAATTTCGGTAGATGGTTCGGGAGACCAAGATGAGGCCACCCAAAAAATTTCAGGTCCATTGGGACCCACAATAGGGATCGGTAATAATCTCTCTTAGTCTGTCCAAATTGGTTGCGATCCTAATGAGGGGTGCCCCATGATGTTAGCTACCGACTCCCAAAATTTCATGTAATTCTGACGTACGGTTTGTGAGATATCGCATTTTCTGTGAAGTAGTGTTGCTTGAATTCTAAGTTCTGCGGATCCCTCCGAAGGGAGTTATGCGATCCCTCCAATTTCCTCTGGTTGGAATGAGATCCCAAGGGGGTGTTCCAAATGTTGTAGTAAGCTTGTGCTTAAATTTTCATGTCAATTGGATGTGTATATGTTGAAATATTGATCGATCTTTGCTATAAAGTTGGGTTTAGCCGATTCCTAAGAGGGAAGATGACCGATCCCTACTGAGGAATAGAGGATGATCCCTCCAAATTCTTCCAAATGCCATGCAATCCCAAGGGGAGCTTCTCCATGTTGTATTATGCTTAGCCTCTAAGTTTCATGCCAATTGGATTAGTAGAACTCGAGTTATTGATGAATCTTTATTGCAATATGTTGTGAAGGCTGATCATAGCTGATCCCTATGGATGGAAGAGGACTGATCCCTCCAACTTGCTCTATTTGACTTGCGATCCCTAGCTAGACTCCCTAGGGTCACCACATCTTGCTCACAATATTTAATATTTATTGGACTTATGAACCTTAAGATATTGTTAATTTTCCATTGAGTTGTACTTGCTTGGTTGAAATACGCCGATCCCTTTTTATACGATCCCTTTCTTAGGTGAAGTAATTTTCCCATAACTTGCGCAAACTAACTCCAAACAACTTGAGATTTGAATTGTAGCCTTGTGGGGCCTTCCTTGTCATTTTGTACCAGTCTCACCTAGTTTGGGATAAAAACTAAAGACATGTACCAATCCCCTAAGGGAAGGGATATGCACCGATCCCTGGCTGGGCGAGGTACTAATCTGTACTTATAATATTCTGGAGATTCTATCTTTTGGTCTTGGTTGATCGTCACTTCATATCATTGCCTACACTTAATTTTCGGACCTCACAATCATCGCTCTTGGCTACTAGCCTTGATAATCGTGAAGTCTATTGGGTTAAATCCAATTGTCTACTACCTTGGCAAAAGGTGGGTTAACAGATTTCCAATATGATAGGGAACTAGTGACCATTCAGACCTGAAAAATCCACATATAACACATAGTTTCTACATGACTTTACACGATCTCCGTTAGCCTCCAAACTACACTGTTATACTACTGTAAATCAGAGTATTACTTGGTTAGGCTTTATACGGTCTTCGTTAGCCTCTAATATCTATCAATTCATACAATAAGGCAATAAGTGCCTAGAGGGACATCTTCCCCTAATAATAGCCTAAAATATGTCCTTCAGACCACATAGTATCCCATACCATTCCTGTGATGTGAGGCTCGTGAGGTTACGTTCCATAGAGCCACGCTTTTCCTAAAGCCAAGCTTTGATCATAGTAGGTTCCACTTTGAATGCCACATTACCATTCCACAATCACACAATTGATTTCTACAAATGTATAACCTCTGAGCTTGTACGTCTCAAAGAAGGGTGTTAAGCTAAGAGAAGTTGCCTTCTCCGTCACCAAACAAATGATATGTTTTAAAGAGATCAATCAACGTGATTAGAAATGCAACGTTAGACATTCATCCATACAAGTTCGTTTTTGGACTAGACGAAAGCGAAGGCACTCCTCCTAATACCATTAGTAGCGAGTAGTCCTTGCATCGAAGATTTTCACAACAGAGCACTGCTACCACCATAAATATATAATATGGTAAATTTCACCCCAAGAAACTAGTGGCAAGCAGCCTTTCATTATGAACATCCTCGTTGTAACGATCCGTAAATTTAACTGGTTTTAATAACGTTATCAATTGAAATTTTGCGAAATTTTAAACGATAAAATTTTGAAATATAAATTTGATATTTGGAATGCGTCTAGTTAAACATAGCAACTGGTAAATTTTCGTCCGAAAATATGAAAGTTATTTCGCGTGTAAATTTACTTCAATTTAATCAGTTAAAAAGCGATGAAAATAAAATGTTTTCGGAACCTAAATATTTTTACATAGAAAAATTCTAAACCATCTTCTGAGCAAACGTCATTTTTTCGTTTTTCCAAATTCGGACTTCTTTAGCTCCGTCGATCTAATTTTTCTGCGTTTTTGCTGCATTTTCCGGTAGTAGAAAATTTGAATTTTTATAATTTGATTGTACCACTGATATCTGTATACCGTTTTGATCGTCTTGTCATGCTGATCACTACTGTACATTCGTTTTAAGTTTTGGAAACTATTTGACGGTGAAACCTACGGAACAGCCAGCCATATCGGTATTCAAATTTGTTTAATGTTTCCTTTGTCCATTCAATTTTCCCAGCCGTCTAGATTGTTGTTGCCTTTATTTAATTATGAAATGACTTTTCACCCTTCACACTTCATTTACTTTATATATATTGTTGTGCCTTTTCACTACTTTTCTGTTCATTCCAAAAAGAAGTCTTTTCATAGCCTATTTCTTTTCTTTCCCTACCTGCATTAATAAAGTGCGTGCCTACTTATCTTCCTCCTTATCTTGCTTGTCATTTCTCCTAGAAAAATATGGACAAACCTCATAGAACATTTCAAAGCGAATGCTTATATTCATATCCTTTTGAAGCCTCTATCGTTTCTCATAACCGAACACGCATCACCCTCTCCTCCTCTGCTCTTCATCTTTTCCTTTTGCCCATGCTTCTAACACTTCCCCTCCGCCTCAACTTGCCTGCGACTCCACTTGTTCCGCTCCTCCTTGCCTCGCGTAGGCAATGCCTCCAACCACCAACCTCCGCCATGCCCACCTGCCACCATGGTTTCCAGTCCGTTGCTAGCCTCGGCCAACACCCAGCAAGTGCCAAACCCACCCTTGCTTCGAACAGCCACCTTCACCTTGGCCTGAACCATCGCCTGCCGACTTTGTTTCGCCACAAGTCTCAAGCCGAGCTGCTCTCCTTGCTTTCATGCAGCCCTGCTATTCTTTTCGTGCAGATTTGAAATATATATGTAAGTATATAGAAGTTTAAAAGTATATTGTTAAGCTATATACATTGTTTAAAAAAAAAGAAGTTGTAGGAAATTTTGTTGTTTGCAAGTATAATACCATATGTTGGTTATATTAAAAGTCTACACCAGTATATAGATTTCCATTTTTATCTAATATGTTAGTAATATAGGTATATATATATATATGTCAGATCTACACTTTACGTCAGTTTATATATATATCCGAGCACAGTGAAAATTGATACCGCTATGGTATATATTTCTGTTTTAAGTTTTGCTTTGTTATAAGATAAATATGTCAAGTTGTTTATGTATATTAGTTTTACTGTTAGATATATGTAAGCTGTCACATTTTGGTTCATTGGTTTCCTATTTTGCATTTACAGTTTTAACTGTTTTAAGAGATATGTATTGAATATATATTTGAAAGATGAAGTGTATGTATACAGTATAAGTTATATATTGTTGTTAAGTTGTTGTAGCTACTTTGTTACCTTATGTATATGTATAGATATAAAGTTGTATGTGTATCTTTTATATTATTATGTTATATTTTATTTTATTATATGAAAATTATATTTCTGGTAGTTTATATGTATAAGTTTTAAAATAGTACAGATATATTTTATACCATATATTTATAAAGCACATATTTTGAAGTGTATATACTAGAAATTTAATAACTGTTGTGTTGGGTTTTTCGAATGGATGATATATACAGAGGCAGCTTTGCTTTTGCTTGTTTTTTTACAATTGTAGGCAGGTTTTCAAACCTGTTATGTTTATTAGTGAATGTAGTCTATTTCTTGTTTTGCAGTAATTTTTAAAGTATTGTTGAAAGGAAAATTTCCAAAGCTTTTGTATATATACATTTAGTTGAAAGTATACATTGTCTATGTATATATATATATCATAAAGATTTTTTTTTCTTCTGAACAGCAGTTAGACTTCATGTTCACGATATCATATCTCACTCATGTTTTTATCGGAATGGGTTGATTCTATTTTTAAAAAGGAGTCGAAGTTACCTAGTTTATGCCTGTTAAATTTCAGTAAAATCCGACATCGTTTGATTAGTGGTCGAGGATCTGGAAGTTAGACCCAGGCAGCTGTTCTTTTGTACTTGAAATTATTTTACACTGCTGCAAACACGACCTGAGTTCATGTTAGACGCATCGTATCTCTTCCGTCTTACGTCGGAATGCAGTGATTCCCTTTTTGTTTAAAAGATAAAGTTTTCTACTTTCTATATATAAAATTTTAGCTATACGAGGTGGTTCAGTCCTCTGTTTCTTACCTGAAAGTCAGACCAAGAGGGGTTTTCAGACCTGAACATTTGACAGTCACAACATGGCCTGAGTCTATGTTCGTGACATCGTAACTTTTCTCGTCTCTTGTCCAAATCAAGTGATTCTTTTGCAGTTTGAAATACAAGTTTTGATCTTTATTCATACCAAATTTCAGACCATTTCGATCTCGGTAGCACATAGAATTATATTGTTAAACTTTGACGCAGGACATGTTTTTATTTGTTGCTATGTTGAATGTTTTGATTTGATTTCATCAATTTCTATTATCAGCTTTGATCGTTGAATTCATGCTGATTTGTTTTGCTTGGATTCGTAACTCAATCTCTATGTCCGTATCAGTGTGCGTATCCGTGTCATCTTCTCATGCATCTCTAGCCTCGAAAGGTGAGCAATCACTCACGATTAATGTTCTTTTATTTATTAAATCTGATTTCAATTGAAATGATAATTGAAATATGCAACTGTTAGTTATTTACACTGTTATATCTGTTATTACCTGAATCAGTTCACCTGTGACATCTGACACCATTATCTGCTATTTATACAATGATAATCCAGTTTAGTTGATAATGATTGATTGTTGATGTTTATATTGGACGTTAAATTGTTAATGTTAAAGTGACAAATAATATGCAATTGAATTGATATATGATAGTTAACGATTTAAATTGGATCTATATGTTGAATTTGATTAGTTAAAATTTCGTATGATGTGACCCCTTTATTGTTAAATTAATTGACACATAGGATTTGGTTAATTACACCTTGAACCATTGAATGTAGGTTGTTTAAATTGATGATGGATGAAATTGTAATAGATGACAAGTGAAAAACCGTAATGTAATAATCTTTAATCTACATGAAATGATAGTGTAGATTCTAGAAATAATTATATTAATTTGCATAAACAACAAATGTAAATTAATACGATTATTTCGGGATTATTCGAATTGATTATTGGATTGTTGATATTGATTGTTGTTATTGCTTGTTTATTTACTTTTACACCATCCCAGTTATCACACTGCAAGTTCCCTTTGCTATGTTTTGATTTTGAATTGAATTGGAATCGGGTTGAAATGATAAATACCCAAATTAAACTTTGACCTAGGATAGAGAATTAAATAGATCCCGATTGGTCAATAATTTGATAAAAAAAATAAAGATTTTATTTGAATAAATAATGAGGTTTGAAATGAAGTTTGAAATTATTTAATAATTAAGTTTTTGAAATTATTTAATAATTAAATAAGATTGAATTATTTAATAATTAAATGAAATTGAATTCTTGATATGTGTAATTGAACTTCGTAATAAGTGAAATTGAACTTCTTTAATAAGTAAAGTTGAGTTATGAAATAATTAAGTTTTGAAATTTGTAATTAAGTAAATAAATAAATGAAATTGGATTTCTTAAACAAGAAATAAAAATGTGATTTATTGAAATTAATGTAAGACTTGTAATTTAAAGAGTTGATTCGTCGAATCTAATTAAACAAATTCGTAAGCTTTGATATAATGGAGTTGAACTTAAGTAATTGATTTAATGAATTGGAAATTTAATGGAAATGGTTTTAAATGATAAATTTATTTAACGAATATTGAATGAAATCGATTAATGAATTTAAATTGATTTGAATGTTAAATTAAATAATTTAAATGATTTCGGAATGAAATTTGTATACGAAATTGAATCGATATTTGAATTGTTTTAAATAAATATCGAAATTGAATTATAAGATTTTGAAACGGAAAGTTAGAAGTTTTGAAACGTAAATTTTGGAAATTGATTTAGAAATAAAAAGGAAATGTTGATTTACAAATTCTAATTGAAATTGAAATTGATTTGGTTTTGAAATATATTAAATGACCAATCGGTGTTGTAAATTACGAAAGTTATTAAAGAGACCGGAATCGGTTAAGGACATACTCACTGTCTAAACCGAAAACCACTTTAATAACTACACATGGAGTGTGATCCAGAATGAAGTGGTTGGAATGATGTACGTGATGACTGAAGAAAGAGAACGATAATGGATAGCCTTGACACTTGTGTCAAATTGGAAATGACTAAAACAGGAGCCGTGCCGGGCCAAATGGGGGCTAGCTACCTCGAGCGAACACACTTCTTCGAAACTACTCATTACTTGTTGTCGATTGGTGCACCCTTGATTTTGGGAGTGTTGTTTCGCGGTGTTGCGATCGCTGCGGCGATGCGTTCTCACCAGTCCGGATCAGGCAAACGGTAGTTTCACTACCTTGTGTATTGCCTCATGTGCCTTGTCATACTTGGATCCCTATATACGCGACCACTACGATTTGTTTTGTGTTATACCTATGGAGTACTCCCTGATAGCCCACTAGTTTACGGTGGAGTTTACAGTGTTGTATAGACTATAACGCTTTTATAAAATGTGTTAAGGGGGATAATGGTAACGCCTTAACACTATTTTGATACTTTATATTACTGATAGACATTATCTACTTATCGTACACTACTACATAGTAGATAGTTTAACGGATCCTTGAAGGATGGTTATTCCAAACATCCTTTAAGTTACTTGTATTTCAATTGCTATTGCACTTGAGTTGGATTTATTGATATAAGAATGTTAATCCTGACTCGAGTGTTTTGTGTTTTGCTTTACGCTCGGGTCAGACTGAGTGTACCAGTATTCGAGACTCACCTTTGGAGTTGGAGCTTCGCTTGGAGATCCAGCTATCTATCCAGCTTTCAGATATTCAGTTGATTCCAGTGATGTATTCTGATATTATATTTGATTATTGTATTCGAGACATCTGTTGTACCTTATTTAACTCTGATATGTATATAGTAGCTTCATGAACTACTATCTTTTGCTTCCGCTGCATTTATTACTCTGTGTCTGTGATCTGTGATTATTTATTTACTGTATATGTTCAGTTTTGCCAAATTTAAATTAACAACGCGGTATTTTGAATTATTCAAGTCCGACATGTGCGGATGCGAATGGTACAAAATAGCGGGTCGTTACACTCGTCTTCGAAAATCATCTCTAAGTTACTTAATTAGTTATTGGAAAAGGTTCACAAAAGATTTGGGAAAGAATATTTAAGTTAAAACCATTATTTGCAAAAGTTATTAAAAAGTGCTGCGAATAGTGTTATAAAAGCTATATTGATCAAAACGACTTTTCTTTCTTTTGGAAATTCATTCAAATAACTCAAATATCTTTTAAAACATTTTAAAATATTCATAGAATTTATTCCATATTTTTTTAAAGAATTTAAAAATATCATTTTAAAGAAATTCCTTTTATGGGTTCCGAACTACAAAATCGCGATTATTTTGAAAACTTATTTTGGACTTATTTAAAAATATACAAGATGAAATCTTGATTTTCTTTCTTTATTTAAAAACTATGGATATAAAAAAACTATAGATATAATATGCCGAAAAATTCTCATCTCGAAGAATTCCGAGGTATATTTCATTTTCTACACTTGTTTGAATTCTATATGTAGCACTTTTTCTTTTGACTTATTTTTCATAACTTGTCAAAACTTCTCTAAATTGAGTTTTATTGTTTATAAAACATTTATAAACCATATTAAATCATTTTAACAAATATTTTCCATATTAAAAATCATATTCACTTTTAAACCATTTCATAATATTATGTTATTATAATATTCCTTTCCAAACTATATTTTAATTTTAAAACCATTAAGAGGCTGAACAACTCCATATACATATAATTTATGGATTAAATTTCCATTTAATTAACTATGGTTAATTACTAACCATTCTCTTATCATTTATCAAACCAAGTTATCAGCCATATCACAACCATATAACCAATTATAATATCAACTAACTCATCGTCCAATATCAACCCATATTCAACATATTAAACTTTAATTTCACATATATATATTATCACTTTAAATTTTATTTAAAGAAAACTAAGATTGAGTGCTCACGATTAGTTCCACTCCTCCAATTTTTCTGTAGCTAATCGAATCAATTCCGGCAGCACTTCCTTCTCTTTTTCTTCACTCTGGAGCTCCCAAACCTGCTTCCTTTCTTCCTAAAGGATCTGCCTTGATGTGGTTGGGGTGTATGCACTGGGCCAATGGGAAAAATGGTGGTGATCGTGGATTTGAGGAGAGGAAAGGAGGTGATTTGCTTCGGGTTTGAGGAGTTTTGATCACTTTTGAATATGTTTATGTTTTTATTTCTTTTTGGAGATATTTTGGCTACTTTTCCATGCCTTAAGAAGCCATTAAAATAGCTTAGAATAAAGAGGAAGGAGATGAAGAAATGAGTGAATGAAGGAGTGAATGGATGCTTGTATTTATAGGCAAAAAGAAGTGAAAAAAAATATCTAAAACACCATCATTATCCATTACCATCACCATGTGCACCCACCTCCTCCTTTTTCATCATGTTCCACATTGCCCTCCTCCCCATGTGCCTCCATCACTTCATTCACTTCCATGCCATGTGCATGTCTTTAGTGTGTAAGATAGTTGACTTAAGGAAGCTTAAAAGTATTATAAAACTATCATACAGGTAAAGCAATATCCGTTTTCCTTATATTTTCAAATCAAATATATATCTTTATAAAACTATTATAAATCATTTATTATCATTTTATTACTAATTGAAATGAACTATATTCATTTAAACCAATTATTCAAATAATTTAAGTATTTATTAAATCATTAAATCTTAATTTAATAAATCAATTATTAAATATAAGGGCATCACTAATGATGTCATAAATACTTTTATTTTTCCAGAAATGAAATAAATTCTTATTCTTATTCAAAATTAAAAATAAGTGTATGTATCCAGCTCTGTGAGCGATGTTATATGATTTCAGAGCTTTTTATCGATAAAATGGTTTACGGTCATTTTATCGTTATTTTTCCCAAAGTATATATTTTTGTAAATACTTATTACCATTATTATTTATTGTTCAAAACATCATAATCTATGTTAAAAAATCTTGTATTTGAATATTTTAAAAATAAATATAATTTATCAAATTGATAAATTTGTGGGTCGTTACAATCACGTTAGCTAATGAAGTGTTGATTCATCTTTTGTTATAGGAGTTTTTAGAGATTCTCCTTGTACAGGAATTGTGAGGACGCGATTCACTTGGGGTTGGGGAGAGAGTCTGTAACAACTCTGCTTTCTACATCGTAATAATAAATAAATTTAGTTAAAATAAAAACGATTCGAATTCAATATTTGATAATTTATTCTTTGAAAATAAATTTTAGTTAGACAATTAAACGTAGGTGAGCGTAATGTTCTAGCTAATTTAAAAGAGGAACTTAATTCTATTTTAGTAAAGGAAGAGATTATGTGGAAACAAAGATCCAGGATTCAATGGATCAATGAAAGTGACAATAATACCAAATTCTTTCACAATATGGCTAACGGTAGAAAACGTAGTAATACTATTAATTCTATTATTGTTAATAATGAATAATTAGTTGATCAAAGAGATCTCAATAAGGCTTTTACGGACTATTATAGAGATATTTTTGGTACTAAAAATACTCATAGGATCAATGCTAGATGGAGTGATTTATATCCGGCGGATTCTATTGTTGATCTTTCTGGGTTAGATAGTCCTTTCACAGAGGATGAAATCTAGAAAGCCATTAATGATTTGCCAGGGGATAAATCCCCCGGGCCGGATGGTTTCCCAATTTTCTTTTATAAAATGTTTTGGGATGTTTTAAAAATAGACTTAACTAATATGTTTAATGATTTCTACAATGGAAGTTTACAACTAGGAAGATTTAACTTTGCCAATGTTATTTTATTACACAAAAAAGTAGGTGCTATTAATCTTAAAGAATTTAGACCTATTTCTTTGATTAATTATTCTACTAAAATTATTTCTAAAGTTTTAGCTAATAGACTTAGTTTAAGAATGAATGACCTAATAGACTGTTCACAAACTGCATTTATTAAAGGGAGAAATATCACTGATGGTGTAGCTGTTGTTCAAGAATACATTAATCATTGTTGCAAGAATAATATAACTTGTGCGATATAAAGTTGGATTTTGCGAAAGCTTTTGATTTGATTGATTGGGATTTTCTAGTAGATATTTTTCTTGCTAGAGGTTTTAGTCATAGGTGGATTAGCTGGATCATGATTTTGCTTAGAACTGGTAACTCTAGTATAATGGTTAACGGTATTTAGGTAATAAAATTCAATCTAAGCAAGGTTTAAAGCAAGGGGATCCTTTATCGCCTCTATTATTTAACTTAGTTGCAGATGTTTTTGCTAAAATAATTAAAAATGCGGTCGCTAATGGATCTCTGGGTTTGGTAGGTAATGATTTATCACGTAACAGTATTTTTGTTCTTTAATTCGCTGATGACACTTTGCTTTTTTCCTCTCATTTACCTAGGCATATTATTGCACTTAAGTTCATTTTATATAGTTTTGAATTATTATTGGGTTTAAAAATAAATTTTGACAAAAGTTCCGTTTTAGTTTTAAATGATTTTGATAAAGTTGAAAATTTAGTAGCTAGTACTCTAAATTGTAAAACTATGAACTTTCCATTTGACTATCTTGGTTTTGTAATTAGGCCTACAAAGCTCAAACACGATGACTGGTTTTTAATCATAGATAAAATCAAAAATAGGATTTCTAACTGGACCGGGAGACTTCTATCTAGAGCGAGTAGACTAGTTTTAATTAATTCTGTTTTATCATCACTCCCGATCTATTGGATGTCAATGCACCTGTTTCCAAAATGGTTGATTGATAAAATAGATAAAATTAGAAGGGATTTCCTTTGGAGTAGTGAAAGCTCTCATAGTTGCATCAAATGCTTAGTAAATTGGGATACAGTTTGTAAATCAAAAATAGATGGTGGTTTAGGAGTCATTAACTTGCGTAATATGAACTTATCCTTATTAGGTAAATGGTTATGGAAGTTTAAGGATATTAATGAAAAAGCCTCTTGGAAAGAGATTATTTCTAAATATTACTATAATGGTAGTAGTAATTTATATCAAATTACCCCTACTGTCAGTCGCAATTTATCAAACTTTTGGAAATCTGTTTTAAAATGTCATGAGATTTTTAATCTAGGTATCAACACAATAGTTCATTTTGGAAATTTTACTTCTTTCTGGCATGATCGTTGGACATCTGCCTTACCTCTTAGGATAGAGCTTAAAGAGCTTTATGATATTTGTAATTTTAATTATGCTTTAATTAGTGAGGTTTATTCTCCTGATAATGACCCTCCTTGGAAGTTTAGTTTTAACAGTATTTTAGTAGGCTCTACCCTTAGACAACTTTTTTTGCTTTACGCTAAATTAAACCTTTATAACATTGATAAAGATAACGATATTATTAGTTGGGAATGGGACAAGAGTAAGAAATATACTTCTAATTCACTTTATAAATTTATTAATTTTTTGGGTATAGCGAATAATTTTTTTAAATTTATTTGGAAATCTAACGCTCCTCCTAAAGCTAAAATTCATATGTGGTTAATTATGCATGGAAAACTTAACACTACAGAATTCTTAAAAAGGCAAAATATTCAAAATAATAATAAATGTTATTTTTGTAACAATTACCTCGAAGATATTAATCATTTATACTACAATTGCACAGATACCTATTTTATTCTAACTAATGCTCTTAAAATCTTTAACTTTATTATAACCACTAAAATTTCAGATTGTGATTTTTATTGGAATACTTTTAGATTTAGGTTCAAAAAGATTATAAGATTTTTACTTGACACCTTATGCATTATCATTGGTTAGTATATTTGGTTTGAAAGAAATCAAAGAATTTTTAATAATAATAATAGTCATTTAAATAAATTGATTTATAAAATTTCCACATTTTGTTTTAATTGGATTTCTAATTCCAAATATAAATTAGCTAATAATAGTCTTTTTAAAAGATATCTTAATAAGGTTAGTTATAATATTAATCTATTTAAACTCAATAATAATATTTTCAACATCAACTATAATAGTATGAATATTTTTTCAAGCATATGTGACGATTTTATTGTTAATTCTAACTTACTTATGATTGATAGTCCATAAGATTATTTTAGCTTCATGCTTGTTTTTGTTGTTATTTAGTTTATTCTTATTTTAATTCTTTTGTTTTTATTCTGTTAATATTATTTAGATTTTTTATTATATATATCATTCTTTCATAGTCCCATTAGTATTATTTACATATTTTGTTTCCCATCTCTCACATTCATATATATGTATATAAATAATTTATATATACATATATATGTATAATTCTAATCTTTTAACTTAGTCATTTTCTAGTTACAGGTTTAGGGGATAGGATGTTAGGTTTGCTTTGCAGGTACTTGCGTCCTCAGTACAGGTTCATGGATTGCAGAGAGATCTTCAGAGCAGAGTTTCCCTCACAGATTCACTAGTAGTTTCACATCAGAGTCTCCAGAGCGGTTTTTCTATTCAGTATCTTTTTCAGATTCTCTTCAAAGCAGATTCATCTCTGTTTCTTCCGATCTAGAAGCATGGAGCTTCCTTCATAGATTATGATGTCATCCAGTATTATTGACTTCCCTTAGTTTTTTATGTACTTCTAACACCTTAATATCGGGCGGTGGCCATGCCGGAGCTCGATATAAGGGTGTGATGGGTGGTGACCTTGCCGGAACTCATCTTAGGAGTACTTGAGCACTATTGTTTTTGTATCTATTTCTGTTACCTGCCAGGCATGTTGGCAGTGCCTTGTTTTTGTGTTATATATAATTGCATGTGTGCTCTCCTTTATTTATAAAGGATCACGCATTTTTCTCAAAAAAAAAATTTAGTTAATTAAATTTAATTTAATAAAAGATTTTGTTTTAATATTGAACAAAAATTAATAAAATTCTTTGCGGATGATATTTTAAAATTGAATAAATTGTTTGAATTAAATACAAAATATTTTATAAGTCTAAATCAATTTAAATAAAATTGAAATCTAATTGCAATTAAATTAAAAGAGTTGTTAAAATAAAAGAGATAAAAAATAACTAATTAAAACCAAAGCCCATTTTAGCCCAAACACAATGTCTAGAATACTCTCCCCCCTTCTCTAATTAAAGCCCATCCCATATTTACAAAAGCTGATTTTCCTTTTCATCTTCTAGAGCTCTTACCGCATGAAAAAAATCATGGATGTGTTGCCGAAGAAAAAGAGGCCGATGATGAGATAAGGCGGTAGATTTAGGGAGGTCGTGATTGAGATGCAAGTAGATAAGCTCATGTTGTGCATGGTGACCGACAGTTAATGGCGAAGGCAACTTGGTGATGGTGATGATTGATTTCAGTTGTGGCAATGCAGGATGGTCATGTGAGATGGTAGTAGCCTTATCTGATGATGTGCAAAGTGTGAAGAGCAGTGTGAAGGAGGAGTTAATGAGGTAGAAGTTTTGACTTAGGTAAGCATGGAAGATAGATGAGCGACATGCTAGGGCTTGATGATCAAATATGGAGGCAGTAGCCACTTGGATATGAACATGACCGTGGATTAGGTCGAAGGTTGGAATAGTCAAATTTCATGATGGCTATAGCAATGGGCCGTTATGATGAAGGTTCTAATGAAGCGTGGCAGCAACGACCTTAGGCAACAGTCATGTCGTTGTTCAATCGCCGTTTCAGAGTTTCTAGCGTTATTTCGGTGAGTTTTCCCACTCATAACTATGTCTACATCATTTATTTATGCGTGATCACCCAATATCTACTTTCTTAGATTAGATGGATGGATTATTGATTGGATTAAATTAATTAGTTGAATTGGTAGTTTGGTATATAGAATTGATTGCGTGGAAATGTGTAATTATATTTATGTTTAAAAATAAACTAAATCAAAAGCATACCCATACCTAAACTCTACTATAAACTTTTAAATATTATAAATATTTGCGAAAATGAGTATAAGATAAATAAATTAATAAAGTAAAATTTATTGCATTACTTTAATGGTCTTTAATTATTGTTGTATAAAAGGATAAAATTTTACAATATATATAATACGGGTTTTGAAAATATATTTATTTGATTACGAATAAATTAAATTAATTTGAATGCTTATAAATATTTAAAATAGTATTTAAGCATAGTAAATTATTATAATCTCTATATATAATATTCAGTTGTACAAAGTATTTTGTGGATTTAAAATGAAAGAATTGAATTTCAAATGTTATCAGTGAAGGTTGAATTATTGATTATTTATATGAAATAATGAGAAATTAATTATTTATTGTAAATATCAAATTATATAGAATTTAGATAATTATTTAAATTACTCTAGAATATGAATTTATTACCCATCTCTTAGTATTTATTTTGTTATATAAAATTTTATGTTGTGAATAATTTATTCTTAAGTATTGACTTGCTTATTTTATATTCATTAAAATAATCTATTCTTATATTATTATTTTTATCATTATTTTCTTGTTTATTGAATAATGGTTATATGAGTGATTCGCCATTGATGTTGATTTGGTTGGTGTTTTAGTGTGATATGGTGATGACATCTTCTGTATGATTTTATGATGTTAAATTCTATATGGCGAGAAATCTGAATAAAGGGAGTTATAATACCATTTGGGATGGGACATTTGGTAATATTTCTCCGGTTATTCTTTGGACTTATTATATATAATACCGAAAGAGCGAGTGTGATGTATGAGCATTGAATAATTGGACTAGTAGTACATGGTGGTATGGGACGCCGTTGTGTTATTTATTCAGTTATTCTTTGCTCGTGGTGACACTCATTCAGGTATTTGTTGTGTATGACTCGCTACGTTGAGTATTTATGGAGGCTAGTTGTTAGCCACATAGTTTGTGTACATTATGTGTCTGTCTGCCTTTGTCCAACTCCCTTTATGTTTCTTGAGTGAACCTGATTGGCCAGTATCCACCCTATTGGCCTGATCAAGGTGGTCGCGCCCCCGATTGCGACACCGTTCTTGTTTATGCTATTCGAGGCACAATACGAGTTTGGTAATTAGTAGCTTCTTCTATCACATAGGCCAGTAGTTAGTTACCATATGGGCACATGTAGGTATTAGTGGCCAAAGGGACTATAGTTGTCGAGCCTATGGTGGATCTTTGTCATGATATCGAGAGGTGAGAGGTAATGGTAGCCGATGATTATAGGATTCCTGTCATATAGACCAAGTGTGGCTTTTGGAGCAAGCAGACATGCTGTCATCCAGTGTATGGGTATGTATGTGGGTGGTAGGTAGGCGTATATTATGTATGGATGAGATTATACCTGAGACTATGTCCAAACTATGGTCAACCCCCTATCCTTCTTAAGCATACAACCTATTCTTTTCAGTCAGACGACCTATCTATTATTGAATGTATTTGGATATTGTTATGAGCTGGCTTAAATCTTTCTTATTGATTTATTGTTTCGATGTTAGTATTTATAATATAAGATTAAGAGAGATTGTGGGCATTGCTTCGTTCTGCCTGACTTCACTTGAGGATATCTCATTTGTTGATATTTCTGGATTTGATGATGATTTCTACATATGTATGATTCACCCATTTGTATTGATTTAATGATTTCTGATTTAATGTGTTTCTATATGGGCGATGACATCTTTTGGATATCAATGTTAACCATTTTACATGGATTTGAGTTATTTTAATTATATGATGCCTTGATAGTTATTTATAATATTATATATATATATTCCAGATACATATTACTATATTTATATCCATCCTTTATCTTGTCGTCTGATGATTTGATTATCTATGTTAGAATTATTATATTGTTATTTCATGTTTATACTGTTACCCATATTATTGATTCTTGATTTGACAGTCTAACCCATGTGTTATGAATGTAATACTCGGGTCAGTCCAAGACATTTCAATTACAGAGATGACATGACCAACATTTGTTTTAGTGGGCATAGAGGATATATATATATATATATATATTAAGATGTTGTATGATATTTATATGACCTTGGTTCATTGTATATATTTGACTTTGAGTTGTATATTGATTATTCATCACATTATATTGAGATAGTTAATGTTTGAGATATGTTGTACACTTATGATATTATTGTATTATACATATGATATTTTATCGTTGTGATTGACTCTGTGTTTTCTGTTATTCACTACGTATATTATGTATTATTCTGTTCTGAAGGCACACATGTTTATTGTTTTGTACTGATACTGTGTACATGTAAATGTTATATATTTGATGTTTTAAATACGTATCAGTGTAAGTCCTAAGGAGCATTCATGTATGTACCCCATATAGCCTCATTATCCATATTATCTGATAGTAATACTCTGTAATGCTCTTGGATAGTATGGATATAGAGGTGGGGTGCTACAACAAACCTCAACAATGCTTGCCCCAAGGATAGCTTTACCTCCCCCATAATTGACCAGTTAGTCGATGGGACTAGTGGACATGTATAGCTGAAGTTCATGGATGCCTATTCAGGTTACAACCAGATATCTATGTTCGAGCCAGATCAAGAACACATAAGTTTCATCATCGACAAGGTACTATACTGCTACGTATCGATGCCATTTGGATAAAAAATGTAGGGGCAACATACCAAAGGCTAGTTAATATGATGTTCACTGATCAAATTGGGAAGAATGTCGATGTCTATGTCGATGATACGCTTGTAAATTCCAAAGCAGCTTCAAACCAAATGAAAGATTTGTAAGAGTCTTTTGCAACATTAAGGCATTGTCGAATGAAGCTTATAAAATGTACGTTCGCAATTCAATCGTGTAAATTCCTAGGGGAAAATTGTGAGTGCAAGAGGAATAGAGGTCAATCCTCAAAGGATCAACTCCATTAAGCAAAAAGAAATCCTAAATAGGCCCAAAGATGTCTTGAGCCCGAATGAGAAGGTATCGACCTTGAGCGGATATATTTTTAAAGTCACTCATAAATGCATTCCATTCTTTGACCAGATAAAAAGGGCTTAAACCTTGAATGGACGGAGGAATGTAAAGCAGCATTTTCAATACTAAAGGATTACTGTAACAACCTAGAATTTTATCACTTTAGTTTGTGAATATTTAATTTATTTTAAATATTCAATTCATGTATCTAATAATTACAACACCCTCTTTTAATTAATAACTAATGATGGTGAAATGGTTTTCAAAATGTGTTTACAAAAATAATTTGTATGAAGAAAAATAAAAAATGTGACCAGAAATCATTTTTCGAATTTTCAAGTTTTCATCATCTAAAGATTATCAAAAATGTTGTGTACATTTTAGTAAACATATACGTGTACATATATTAATAACATATGTATGGATAAGGTAATAATATGGTAAATATGTATTTACTTAAGTAAAAGAATGAGCTGTGACATCTTTTCGAAAAATTAAAATTAAAATAAATTAAAAAGGCAAAGTTACACTTCACTTAACATCATGGTACAAAGGAAGGGAAAAGCATGATGGATAAAAGGGGGAGCTTGGGTAGTGGCATGTACATACAGAAAGAGTGGGAGGAGGTGATGAGGCAAATAAGTGATGGAGGGTATGTACATAAGGGGCATTTTAATAGTGTTTTAATGAAACGATTTCCTTTTTAACCCCCAAATGTCGACACTAATACATCCATAGTATCCACATGTTGAGCATTCATGTCTCAGAAGGACAGAACATTAGGGTAAAACAAAAAGGAAGAAAAGAAAACGAACAAGAAAAAGGAGAACAAAAACATCAAAATCTCACATGCAGAACTATAATATATAATATCTCAAAAAGATCTTTACAAATGAATACTGTATGGATACAATAATTAGAGCGAACTAACCTATCATTAGCCTGGACAGTTATTACTTCCTATCCTCACATTTACTGGTGTATATATATATATATAGAAATAAAGTAATGCAGTGGAAATAAGAATACTACGGTAGGCAATCATCTAGCTTCAATCTAAGAGCTCTAATGAACATTAGCGAAATCTGGAAATATACATGGGGCAGACCCGAGCATTATAAGAAAATACACCCAAATCAGTATGGTAAATGTAACGACCCTAGATTTTTATTTAATTTAAGTTAATAATTAAATAAATTTTTGGATAAAAATAGTAGAATAAATCGATAAAATGGAGCGAGTTTCCCCGAATTCAAGTATATTCTGAATGAATCATTTTGAATTGTTAAATGTGTAAATTACTTTAAAAATAATAAATAAAAATGTACATATAGTCATACAAGATTTTTTTTGTGATAAGTAGACATAGAAATAAAATATACATAAGTTAAACAACTAAAATACAAAGGACTAAAACAAAATTATGTTTTCATTAACTCTTAAACAAATATATATATAAGCTTGCAAAAGAAACACAAAGTACTTGGCAATTAATGCCATCATCCTCTCAGCCACCAAAGTGAACGAATCAGCCACCAAGCAAGAGAAAGAAGAAAAAAATCTCTGAAATGAATTGTACCTAACAGGAAAAAATAATATAACATTACCCTGTACAAACATATTAACCTGTCAACTTCTTTATATTTATCAACCTACTTCATTTCCTATATACCAATCATCTCCATCAAATTCGTTCATTCATGGTTATGTTAAACTGAAGTAAACAAACTACAACTTGAAAACAATAATCCAAACTAGAGTATTAGGGATCAAAGGAAGATCCAGCTTCCAGTTCAACATTGAAGAGGCTCTGTGCATTCTTTTTTGAAAGATGAGAAGTGAGCAACTCTTCCTTTCAAAGCCTACTCTGTTCTTTCTTCTTCGAAACTGTGAGCAAACTTTCTTTAAAACTCCATCTTCTATTTTATTTGTGTTCAGTGATGATGAATGAGATGGAAAAAGTTGTAACTTGTTTGAATGCATATTTATGTGTAGGTATGTATGCAGAATTGATGATGTATGTCTGCATGCATATGCCTCTGTAACAACTTCAAGAAAACACTTCCTCTTATTCTACCTGCTATTAAGACTTAGAGTTAAAACAAAAGTTGTTTGTTTGATGACCATCTAAGTTTAAGAAATTTTTTTATTAAAGTCAAACAACTTCTCAATGTCTCTGGTAATTAAAGAACCGAGCAAAGCTTTTAAATTAGTCAAAATTTAAATCTTTTAATTTTTAAATTTAGGGATGTAAATTGAATCCTCAACACAAAATATGATTTTTAAGACTCGAATGGTGATTTTTAGTCGAGTGTGCTTAGAGCAGTTTATAGTTGAACTGAAATGGGTTTTAATCCAATTTCTGGCGATCGGGGGTACTGGGGCGCTAGGGTGGTTCGAGGTGGTAGGCGAGGCTATGGGGTTGCTTGGAAAAATAGTCGGAGGTGGTGGAAGCGACTGTGGCATCGGCGGTGGTCGAGCAAAATTTTTAACCCTAATTTTTATCTGGTGCGAGTTTTGCTTCTGATCAACCTCCTCAGTTGATCGAGTGCTTAGGGGTTTGGAGCGATGGGAGTTAGGGGACAGACGAGGTCTTCGCCGGAGTTTCAAAGGCAATGGTGATCGGAGCATCGAAAACGAGGCAGTGACAGGTTTGAGGTGGTGGGTGTTTTCGTGTTTCCAGGTTTGGGTTTAAACCTGACTTTCTTGATTTCGCGTGGGTGAGGGGGTTCTGGTGATTGGGAGTTGGTCTGGAGGTGAACGTCGACACGCTCGACGTCGTGGTGTCGTCCGAAGATGGACGGCGACGTTGTACAGGTGCACGCGTGCATTTGAGTATCTGTCACTGTGGAGATTTTGGGGAAGACGCGGTATGCTCAGGTGATTCTCGTGCAAGACGGAGAATGTCTCGAAGCCTGGTGATGTTCGTCTCGAAGCAGACGAGTGTGGTGGGTTCAGTAATGTTTGGGAAAGAAGGCACTCTAGTTACTCGAGTCGGTTGCGTGGAATTCTCGAAGTCTCAAGGGTTTCGGCTCAAAGAAATAGAAGGGAGGGGGCTCGGGTAAATTAAGTGGTTACAGATTTCTTTGGAAACCTGTTTGTTTTCAAATTTAATTTAATTTTAATAACCTGGGTTGTTTCTGAACTTTAGAAACTGAATTTAAATTTCTTAAGCAAAATTTAAACAAGTTAAAATCTAAAGTTTGGATCTGAATTCAAGATAACTTGAATCTGAGTTTAAAATAAAATAAATTTTTACATTTAAATTTGTTTAACAACCTAAAATATGTAAGTTACATTTAAAAACTTGAATTAATTAAATAATTAATGGTTAATTAATGGGTCATTAAGGATTAATTAATTAAGTTAATTAATTAAGGAATTATAAATTAATGAAGATGATTAAGGAAAGATAATAAATTAAGGGCTAATTAATCAATGTGATTAATTAAGGATAATTAATTTAAGAATAATTTATTAATTATTAATGGTTAGTTAATAAATGATTTAAAGGATAATTAATTATATTGGTTTGTAATTAATTAACGATTAATTAACCCGAATTAGAAATTCATAAGTAATTAATCAAATTTGAATAAATCAGATAATTAACTAACCTTACTTATGAATATTTGGATTCTATTGATTTAATTGTTTGATATCCTTGATATATGATGCTTTGTGATACATCTTGATTTATGTTGTGATATGTGATTTACTCATCTGTGATATATATCTCTGATCTGTAAATGAACGATAAGCGTTATAGTTTATATCGCTTATCAACTATATCCTGTATTTTGATCTGTGATGATTGAATGATGTTGCACTATTGTGTAAAACCCGTGGACTACACCTTTACACACACAAATATGGATTTCACGTGGAGATCGGTTAAGTCACAGATAATTTAAATTTGATGTTTTTGAAATTGAAATTTTAATTTCAATTGATTTTGAAATTGGAAATTCGAGTTTAAAGTGAAAAGCTTTTGAAATGGAATTTCAAAGATAAAAGTTATTTTGAATAACTTAATCGAGTTTTGAAAATTTAAATAATTTGATTTAAATTTGAATTCAAGTTTGAAATTGAATTCTATGATTTGAAACTAGAGATTGAAAATGTTATAAATGTGTTTATCTGAATTTAAACCATTTAAAAAAATGTAATTTTGAGAATTTGAACTTAACCAAAGGATTTCAACTCGTATGAATGAATCAGATTTTCTGAAATGAAACTGTTGTTTTAAAAGAATAAAAGCTTTCAGATAAGAAATGAAATTCCAGTTTAATTAAAGGAATTTCAATATTGAATTGAAAGATGGTTTTCCAAGTTATGAATGGATTGTTTTTGAAAGCTATGATTTGAATCTGTTATCTTTAACAGATTTAAAATAATGATTGGTTTAAATCATTTGAAATGAATTGTTTTGAAAGCTATAAGTTAAATCTTGATTTAAAGGTTTAACGAGTTAATCAAATTGAAATGGAAATTAATTTGGAAAATCTGTGAATGAATCTTTTGTTTAAAAGATTAAAGTGTGGAAACTGTTTAAACCGTAAAGATTGAATCTTTTTGTTTAAAGATTTGAAAATGGTAATTTGTTAAACCATTTGAAAAGAAAGTTTTGGGTAATAAGTTGTGACTTAATTGAAATCCCATATCCATATGATTTTCGAATATTACGCTCACTATTCGGTTTAGCCGGGAGAGGACCTTTGGGTCGTATAACCCATTCCGAATATGTGATACGTCGTATATGGATAGCATTTGAAGACCGGTGTTGAAGACCGGATATTTTTGAAAACGGAAGGATTACCGTCGAGTTACTCTGCATCGGCTGATCCCCGATATAGAGGTTTTATCATCCTTAGTGATGGGAAGTCCGGACGTGATTGGAAATTATCCGGATTTGCAAGGGCTTCGTGAGAAGTGCCTTCGGTTCTGTTCGAACCCGGAACAGACTTGTATGGATTGTATGTCTGACATTACACTTTGAGATATAAAGCAGATTTCTTTCAAATACATATCTGTTGGTGGCGGAGAATTTATTCTCTTAGCTTAACACCCTTCTTTGAGACGTACGAGCTCAGAGGTTATGTAGTTGAAATTTATCAGCGATATATTCCCAATTTGGTAATGTGGCATGCTGAGTGTTGTTGTGTGATGATCGGTGTTTGATCATTTGTGATATGATCATTTATTTGATCATTTATCTTTGTGATCATAGGTTGATCATCTGTTGACCCAAAGCATGGCTTTGTGACAAAGCGTAGCTTTGTGGACGAGACTTCGTCAGGACCTCACAACCCGGAAATGGTCGAAACAGGAATGTTGCGGCAAGGTTATGAGGGTCGCGCCCTTTAGGGTATGTCATTTCCTTCTGGAAAGGGGTGGTATCATGGTATGGAGCCCAGATACTTACTCATGTGGATACACTTATTTATTATGTGTGATGTTGGATATCGAGCGCTCGGATAAAGGTCCCAAAGGACCGGGGGGTGGCATATTCGTGAGTTACTTGTTACAGGAGTAACCCGGCCTTGTTTGGCAGAGAGCAGTTTGTCTCTCGGGACGTCCCGCCAGAGGCGTTCCCATGCGGCGGAAAGGAAGTTCCTTAGCCTGACCATTTGTTGGAAAATCCAAAGAAACAATACGAACCTTGTACGGTTTTAGTTGCATAACCTGCTATGGAATGTGGCGGTAACCTGCTATTGAACATAGTAGCTATAGTAGGCATACGATACTGGTCGTATGTTGGCTAAGATTAATATTATACTTTCGAAATGTTTTCTGCACTATGCACTAATAATAATATCCAATTGATTTTGCGTAGTAAGCATCTTTGACTATCATAAGAAGAAATCTCCTCCAATTCTGCGTTTGCATTGTGTGTGTGGCGGGAGGTCTTATGGTAGTTTCATTTTCCAAAAGCATTGCGGATTTCAATGTTTAAATTCTTTTGTTGTTGTTTAAAGTTAAACTGTTTTTGTTGCTCACACCAGTCCCATGACTGATCCGGAGTTTATTGTTCCTTTCCTAAACTCTGGGTGCTCATAATTTTCCACACGAGCAGTCTAGAGTTGGGTTTCTTTTCAGATATTCAGGTTTAGTAGATTATCTGGAGCTAGTTCATTCATCGGAGTTTCTTATCTTGGAGTTATGGAT
Organism: Allium fistulosum; assembly: GCA_030737815.1. NCBI lineage: Eukaryota > Viridiplantae > Streptophyta > Magnoliopsida > Asparagales > Amaryllidaceae > Allium > Allium fistulosum. The sequence continues at coordinate 872,584,023 of CM060905.1, read as the reverse complement.
TCATTCTTGTCTGAAGATCATTTTGGAGTTATCACTTCTATTGATATTGTTCCGCTGCTGTTGTTATCTTTTCTTTTCCGCTGATATTTCTTGTATCATATCTCTGATGTATATTGATATTCATTGTATCCCTCTGTTGTATCAGATATTGTATATCAATGTATTATTCTTTTCTCCCGCTGTGTTATTTACTTAATTGTGTTATAGCTCCGGCGAATCGGATTTGAACGGTCGAATCTGCGGCATTCTAGTACAATGTGAAGTACGGATGTTGATTTTCGAGCGGGCAAAACCCGAGTCGTTACATGTGGTATCGGAGCTAAGGTTGAACTTTAGCTCAGGAGTATAACACGTTAAGTAGCTCATTAGAGATAGAGTGAAGTAAACTCTAGAATGAGTATTCTCAGATATCCATCCGTATGCCTCAGTAAATTATCTTGCTATCCACTGATAGTAAGTATGAGTGAAAGAAGAGGACGAGATAGGGGACAGAGAAATACGACTAGAAATGGTCAATACTCTGTAACAACAAGGAAACAATCTTTTCTCTATCAATCTCTTTTGTTCAACATCTCTTCTCAATTCTTCGATTATTTCTGGTAGATCCAGAAAAGAAAATTCAATATATCAATATGGGACATAAACTCCAGATAGGCCAAAATTGTTGTTTGGATGTATTGGTTGCTTTGATTGCTATAGTTGATAGGTATACTTTAGTTCTAAACTGAAAATTTTGAAATTGTATCCATATATATATCTGTCTATTCTTTGGGTCCCAGATATGTTCTACGAATGGTTAGTTATTCCTTCGAACTAACCGATATCACTGCATATTTCGTAGATCTGGTTAACCCGAGTATCTTGTGAAGTGTTAAATAGATTCGTTCTTGTGTATATTATTGATATTCTGATTTGGTAAGCCAAATGCAGAATAGATATTCAGTTTGAGTTGATGAAATATTCTCCATCTATCTTTTTGTCTCCTTGGTAATTTCGAGGACGAAATTCTTTTAAGGGGGGAAGTTTGTAACGACCCTAGATTTTTATTTAATTTAAGTTAATAATTAAATAAATTTTTGGATAAAAATAGTAGAATAAATCGATAAAATGGAGCGAGTTTCCCCGGATTCAAGTATATTTTGAATGAATCATTTCGAATTGTTAAATGTGTAAATTACTTTAAAAATAATAAATAAAAATGTACATATAGTCATACAAGATTTTTTTTGTGATAAGTAGACATAGAAATAAAATATACATAAGTTAAACAACTAAAATACAAAGGACTAAAACAAAATTATGTTTTCATTAACTCTTAAACAAATATATATATAAGCTTGCAAAAGAAACACAAAGTACTTGGCAATTAATGCCATCATCCTCTCAGCCACCAAAGTGAACGAATCAGCCACCAAGCAAGAGAAAGAAGAAAAAAATCTCTGAAATGAATTGTACCAAACAGGAAAAAATAATATAACATTACCCTGTACAAACATATTAACCTGTCAACTTCTTTATATTTATCAACCTACTTCATTTCCTATATACCAATCATCTCCATCAAATTCGTTCATTCATGGTTATGTTAAACTGAAGTAAACAAACTACAACTTGAAAACAATAATCCAAACTAGAGTATTAGGGATCAAAGGAAGATCCAGCTTCCAGTTCAACATTGAAGAGGCTCTGTGCATTTTTTTTTGAAAGATGACAAGTGAGCAACTCTTCCTTTCAAAGCCTACTCTGTTCTTTCTTCTTCGAAACTGTGAGCAAACTTTCTTTAAAACTCCATCTTCTATTTTATTTGTGTTCAGTGATGATGAATGAGATGGAAAAAGTTGTAACTTGTTTGAATGCATATTTATGTGTAGGTATGTATGCAGAATTGATGATGTATGTCTGCATGCATATGCCTCTGTAACAACTTCAAGAAAACACTTCCTCTTATTCTACCTGCTATTAAGACTTAGAGTTAAAACAAAAGTTGTTTGTTTGATGACCATCTAAGTTTAAGAAAAATTTTTATTAAAGTCAAACAACTTCTCAATGTCTCTGGTAATTAAAGAATCGAGCAAAGCTTTTAAATTAGTCAAAATTTAAATCTTTTAATTTTTAAATTTAGGGATGTAAATTGAATCCTCAACACAAAATATGATTTTTAAGACTCGAATGGTGATTTTTAGTCGAGTGTGCTTAGAGCAGTTTATAGTTGAACTGAAATGGGTTTTAATCCAATTTCTGGCGATCGGGGGTACTGGGGGCGCTAGGGTGGTTCGAGGTGGTAGACGAGCCTATGGGGTTGCTTGGAAAAATAGTCGGAGGTGGTGGAAGCGACTGTGGCATCGGCGGTGGTCGAGCAAAATTTTTAACCCTAATTTTTATCTGGTGCGAGTTTTGCTTATGATCAACCTCCTCAGTTGATCGAGTGCTTAGGGGTTTGGAGCGATGGGATTTGGGGGACAGACGAGGTCTTCGCCGGAGTTTCAAAGGCAATGGTGATCGGAGCATCGAAAACGAGGCAGTGACAGGTTTGAGGTGGTGGGTGTTTTCGTGTTTCCAGGTTTGGGTTTAAACCTGACTTTCTTGATTTCGCGTGGGTGAGGGGGTTCTGGTGATTGGGAGTTGGTCTGGAGGTGAACGTCGACACGCTCGACGTCGTGGTGTCGTCCGAAGATGGACGGCGACGTTGTACAGGTGCACGCGTGCATTTGAGTATCTGTCACTGTGGAGATTTTGGGGAAGACGCGGTATGCTCAGGTGATTCTCGTGCAAGACGGAGAATGTCTCGAAGCCTGGTGATGTTCGTCTCGAAGCAGACGAGTGTGGTGGGTTCAGTAATGTTTGGGAAAGAAGGCACTCTAGTTACTCGAGTCGGTTGCGTGGAATTCTCGAAGTCTCAAGGGTTTCGGCTCAAAGAAATAGAAGGGAGGGGGCTCGGGTAAATTAAGTGGTTACAGGTTTCTTTGGAAACCTGTTTTTTTTCAAATTTAATTTAATTTTAATAACCTGGGTTGTTTTTGAACTTTAGAAACTGAATTTAAATTTGTTAAGCAAAATTTAAACAAGTTAAAATCTAAAGTTTGGATCTGAATTCAAGATAACTTGAATCTGAGTTTAAAATAAAATAAATTTTTACATTTAAATTTGTTTAACAACCTAAAATATGTAAGTTACATTTAAAAACTTGAATTAATTAAATAATTAATGGGTCATTAAGGATTAATTAATTAAGTTAATTAATTAAGGAATTATAAATTAATGAAGATGATTAAGGAAAGATAATAAATTAAGGGCTAATTAATCAATGTGATTAATTAAGGATAATTAATTTAAGAATAATTTATTAATTATTAATGGTTAGTTAATAAATGATTTAAAGGATAATTAATTATATTGGTTTGTAATTAATTAACGATTAATTAACCCGAATTAGAAATTCATAAGTAATTAATCAAATTTGAATAAATCAGATAATTAACTAACCTTACTTATGAATATTTGGATTCTATTGATTTAATTGTTTGATATCCTTGATATATGATGCTTTGTGATACATCTTGATTTATGTTGTGATATGTGATTTACTCATCTGTGATATATATCTCTGATCTGTAAATGAACGATAAGCGTTATAGTTTATATCGCTTATCAACTATATCCTGTATTTTGATCTGTGATGATTGAATGATGTTGCACTATTGTGTAAAACCCATGGACTACACCTTTACACACACAAATATGGATTTCACGTGGAGATCGGTTAAGTCACAGATAATTTAAATTTGATGTTTTTGAAATTGAAATTTTAATTTCAATTGATTTTGAAATTGGAAATTCGAGTTTAAAGTGAAAAGCTTTTGAAATGGAATTTCAAAGATAAAAGTTATTTTGAATAACTTAATCGAGTTTTGAAAATTTAAATAATTTGATTTAAATTTGAATTCAAGTTTGAAATTGAATTCTATGATTTGAAACTAGAGATTGAAAATGTTATAAATGTGTTTATCTGAATTTAAACCATTTAAAAAAATGTAATTTTGAGAATTTGAACTTAACCAAAGGATTTCAACTCGTATGAATGAATCAGATTTTCTGAAATGAAACTGTTGTTTTAAAAGAATAAAAGCTTTCAGATAAGAAATGAAATTCCAGTTTAATTAAAGGAATTTCAATATTGAATTGAAAGATGGTTTTCCAAGTTATGAATGGATTGTTTTTGAAAGCTATGATTTGAATCTGTTATCTTTAACAGATTTAAAATAATGATTGGTTTAAATCATTTGAAATGAATTGTTTTGAAAGCTATAAGTTAAATCTTGATTTAAAGGTTTAACGAGTTAATCAAATTGAAATGGAAATTAATTTGGAAAATCTGTGAATGAATCTTTTGTTTAAAAGATTAAAGTGTGGAAACTGTTTAAACCGTAAAGATTGAATCTTTTTGTTTAAAGATTTGAAAATGGTAATTTGTTAAACCATTTGAAAAGAAAGTTTTGGGTAATAAGTTGTGACTTAATTGAAATCCCATATCCATATGATTTTCGAATATTACGCTCACTATTCGGTTTAGCCGGGAGAGGACCTTTGGGTCGTATAACCCATTCCGAATATGTGATACGTCGTATATGGATAGCATTTGAAGACCGGTGTTGAAGACCGGATATTTTTGAAAACGGAAGGATTACCGTCGAGTTACTCTGCATCGGCTGATCCCCGATATAGAGGTTTTATCATCCTTAGTGATGGGAAGTCCGGACGTGATTGGAAATTATCCGGATTTGCAAGGGCTTCGTGAGAAGTGCCTTCGGTTCTGTTCGAACCTGGAACAGACTTGTATGGATTGTATGTCTGACATTACACTTTGAGATATAAAGCAGATTTCTTTCAAATACATATCTGTTGGTGGCGGAGAATTTATTCTCTTAGCTTAACACCCTTCTTTGAGACGTACGAGCTCAGAGGTTATGTAGTTGAAATTTATCAGCGATATATTCCCAATTTGGTAATGTGGCATGCTGAGTGTTGCTGTGTGATGATCAGTGTTTGATCATTTGTGATATGATCATTTATTTGATCATTTATCTTTGTGATCATAGGTTGATCATCTGTTGACCCAAAGCATGGCTTTGTGACAAAGCGTAGCTTTGTGGACGAGACTTCGTCAGGACCTCACAACCCGGAAATGGTCGAAACAGGAATGTTGCGGCAAGGTTATGAGGGTCGCGCCCTTTAGGGTATGTCATTTCCTTCTGGAAAGGGGTGGTATCATGGTATGGAGCCCAGATACTTACTCATGTGGATACACTTATTTATTATGTGTGATGTTGGATATCGAGCGCTCGGATAAAGGTCCCAAAGGACCGGGGGGTGGCATATTCGTGAGTTACTTGTTACAGGAGTAACCCGGCCTTGTTTGGCAGAGAGCAGTTTGTCTCTCGGGACGTCCCGCCAGAGGCGTTCCCATGCGGCGGAAAGGAAGTTCCTTAGCCTGACCATTTGTTGGAAAATCCAAAGAAACAATACGAACCTTGTACGGTTTTAGTTGCATAACCTGCTATGGAATGTGGCGGTAACCTGCTATTGAACATAGTAGCTATAGTAGGCATACGATACTGGTCGTATGTTGGCTAAGATTAATATTATACTTTCGAAATGTTTTCTGCACTATGCACTAATAATAATATCCAATTGATTTTGCGTAGTAAGCATCTTTGACTATCATAAGAAGAAATCTCCTCCAATTCTGCGTTTGCATTGTGTGTGTGGCGGGAGGTCTTATGGTAGTTTCATTTTCCAAAAGCATTGCGGATTTCAATGTTTAAATTCTTTTGCTATTGTTTAAAGTTAAACTGTTTTTGTTGCTCACACCAGTCCCATGACTGATCCGGAGTTTATTGTTCCTTTCCTAAACTCTGGGTGCTCATAATTTTCCACACGAGCAGTCTAGAGTTGGGTTTCTTTTCAGATATTCAGGTTTAGTAGATTATCTGGAGCTAGTTCATTCATCGGAGTTTCTTATCTTGGAGTTGTGGATTCATTCTTGTCTGAAGATCATTTTGGAGTTATCACTTCTATTGATATTGTTCCGCTGCTGTTGTTATCTTTTCTTTTCCGCTGATATTTCTTGTATCATATCTCTGATGTATATTGATATTCATTGTATCCCTCTGTTGTATCAGATATTGTATATCAATGTATTATTCTTTTCTCCCACTGTGTTATTTACTTAATTGTGTTATAGCTCCGGCGAATCGGATTTGAACGGTCGAATCTGCGGCATTCTAGTACAATGTGAAGTACGGATGTTGATTTTCGAGCGGGCAAAACCCGAGTCGCTACAGTAAACCAATGTGAGAAACTCAAGTTAACCGAATTATTTAGTGTTAAAAAACCTTTCAAAATAAAGGTATCTTGTAAGACCATGCTGCACATAAATACGGACGGGTTTGTACCTTACGATATCCAAACCATTTCTATTAAAAAATCCAATGTTATTATAATAATGTTTAGGGTTGAAAAATAAATATACAACATAGTTGGAATGGGTATATTTGTTACATTCAATAGCATATCAAAGTACAATTAAAGCCGCTAAGGCATGTTCATATATGGATTTTTTGTGGAGACCTCCCTAGTAAAACTTGTAAGTAAACTCAGACCAATCTCCAAGACAAGGATCAAAAAATACCTTTCGAGCGTCATATATCTCTAGATAAAATATAACATAAGGTAAACACAACCAATCCATGCCCTAACACGTGAACCAAGCTTAAACCTGCCCAGCTAATCTGGCTACTAGTACTAACAACTAGTTAGACAAATGTGAGATGTCACAGTTTGGGTTGCGGGTTGTAATACATAGGACCTACTTCAGGGATAAAGATAGTGAGTGGCTGATTAATGGCTTGCCTCCTCCCTATTTAGAAAGTATTAAATGGTCGGGATTAGCGGTTAGGCATGGCAGTGGATATATCGGGAAGGGTCCGTTGTGGGTTTGAGCTACTAATTAGCTATTATAAGGTTCGCCTCTCCCATAAAGAAGTATTAAGCAGTCTGATGAGATTCTATGCGACTTCAGGTAGATAGTATCAGAGAGGGGTCCGTCTTAGGATATGTAGTAAATGATGGGGACCTGCCTAAAATGTGGCATTAAATGGTCAGTGTCTACCTAGTTCCCATTGAAAAGGTATTAAGTGACTTGGGTATTATCTCTTACATTGTTAGGACATTGTTACGGTGCATGCATGGGAGTGGCAATGGCCTTTAGCCTACAATTGAAGATGGGTTATTAATTTGAAAGGATATGGGTTATAAAAATGGACTGGAAAAGCCTTAGGGCTTATAGTTGGAAAAACTTACGATATAGTTAGGATGTATAAGACATATTCTTATTTAAATTATTTTACCTAGGTGCTATTATAGAATGGCTCGAGATTTTTATTCATCAAACATTTTTGTTTTGACTCCATGCTCATTACAACAAAGGTTAGCAAAGATGAAGCAGATTTCGGAGATGGTTAGGGAGACGAAAACTTATGGCAATTATTTATTTATTTTTATTTCTGATGTACGCATTTTGGCATGATGAATATCTTGAATATTGTACCATGGATATTTGAAATTGTTATGTGGTATTAGTTTGTATTTTTCTAACATTTAAATTTTAAATAAACTGGGTACATTTTCTAATATTATATCCTTCTACTGTGAGATTCTGAATGTGTACATAGATAGCACTGCTTACTGTTCTTTGTATTTACGAACCATCGTCCAGTTTTGAAATGGGTCTAAGGTTCGGTGGGCTTTTTTTGGGTCAAAAATTAGACCCATTTAGGGGCGGGTTGTTACAGCAATAATATCTCATCTTGAATTCCTTCATTCCTATTAAACCGACAAACAATATTGGATAAAAAGCTGTTCAACACCCTTAATCAAATGAAGAAGAAAATAAAACAAATAAGAAACAAAATATTTTGCATTTATTTCTATTACAATTCACAACTTCCACCAAATTATAGTCGATTTCAAATATAGAAAATGATGATTTTTAATTTGGCAATAGCCCAGTGTAGTATCCAAGTGAAGATCAAAGAGTCCAATAGTCTCCAAAGAGTCAAAAGTTCTTTTCTAGTTGATGAAGAATCTCTATTTATAACCAAACTATAGCACAATTACTGGATTTGGTTTGAACAAGCAAATACCTTTAGATCTGAAGTTCTAGTATGAAGAATATGTCAAATTACACCAAAATCAGTAATCAATATGGTTCGGTACCGATCGATATGGGTCGGTACTGACCCATACCATTGACTTTTCTTTATATCTTTCCTTAGCATTTAACCAAAGTTTTAAACTCTTGATTGCATAAATATGGGACTCAATATAATTTGGTACTTATTAATATGGATCAACACTGACCTATTTCACATCATAGCATTCATCCTATAATGATCCATGTTTATGTATTGGAGAATCGTACATATTATTTATAAATTCATATGGGTCAATAACACTAAAAATTTGGGTGATGTTAAGAAGTGACATTATTTACCCTTAAAATTTTACTAAATGATTTTAACCTTAAAAACTTGTAATGGCTATAACTTTTGATAGGAGTCAAACTAGGGATCGAGCTAGTTCCGTTGGAAAGATATGATTATTTCCCTTTCAATAGAATGGTCATAATAGCGATTTAGACTTAACATTTGGGAGATATGGATGTTTGAAGTTAGGATGCTTTTAAGATAACTTGATAGGTAATTAGTGAGGTTTGGGTGAGCCCAATAGCCTATTTCAGGTTAGGGGCTTATAGTGGCTAAAATAGTCATCCCCGCATCATTTTTCCATCTCTCTAAATAGGTCTAAAGCTCCATTAACCTTCTCTTAGCTAAAATTTTCTCTAATCTCTTCCAAATCAATCCAAATCAAAAGATCTAGGGAAGATTAGCAATAGGATTAGCTAGATACTTTCAAATCTATATTTTTGGAGAGGAAAATTCGGGGTTTTGATATCTATTCTTGGATTTGCCTTATTTTTATGCAAGTCTTTAGTTTTTGGGTTTTCGATGAGTGATTTATCATGTCACAACTTATTATATATGTATTTATACGTTTTAAAATGTTTTGAACCCATTTTTGAAGTCAAATTTATGTTTTAGGACATATTTTAAGATAAAATCTGAAGTAAAAGTGAAATTTAAATGATTTAAAGTGCTTTAATCATATTGTTTTGGTGTGTACTTGGTCATATAAATGTTAGGTTATGTTATGGGAATGATTTAAGATGATTTTCCATGATTGATGTACTTTTGTATTTTTGGATATTGATTGATGCATGTATGATGTTAGTTTGTATGCTTGAATGGTTTTAAATGCTCATCGAAGTGAAATGGAAATAAGGATCGAGTCTATGGTCGAGGATCTCCATGTAGAAGGAACAGCAAAGTGCTCTCCAATTCGATGCATAAGGATGGGGAGATCCGTAAAATGTTGAATCTAACTTCAACGAATCGACCCTTAGACGTTTAGGGTCGTATCGATGCATGAGGGATGCATGTGGGTTAAAGCTTTAACTGTAGAAATGGAATCAGGGTGAAAGTGGAAGCGTTGGAAGTGCTATAGGGTTTCTGCTCGATGGAGCTTGGTTCGATAGTTGACTTCGGTTTAGGAGGGATATTGCTCAGAGGTTAGCTTGGCTCAATGAAGGGGATCATACAGCAAATATTGTCCGGTGGTGCTTAGGTTCGATCATAGGATGGTGATAAGGGATGCTTCGGTCCAGGTGTTAGATAAGGGATTGGCTTTGGGGTTTAAGGTGCCAAACAAGATATTGGGTCGAAGGGGTGTTGTTTTGGGGTTCTAGTGACATGCTTTGGTCTGGTCATAGATATAGCCGGATAGACCTTGGGTTTCAAAAATGCTTCGGGCTTGGAGAGGAAATGCTTTGGGCATGGCTTGGATTTTCTTTAGAGATTTCAACGGCTTAGTCTGGGATTTGTATGAGTTAACATGGAGTGACGATGGATGACTATGGAATGACTCGAGTTGGTTTTCGGGTTTACATGGCTACCAATGAAGTAACGATGTGATGCTTCGACATTACAACTTTAGAACTTTGGAAAGATAACTTCACGACTTATGAGGGGTGTCTAGAGGTGTTCCAATGATGACGACTCAATAATGGGAGTTGTGATAGAGATCCATAAGGTCAAGTTCAATGATGGGAACTTGTGAGTTAAATAATGACTGTGTTCTACTATAGAGATAAATGATATGGAATAACGATTGGATTCCATTATGGAGATGTGTGCAAAAAGGATCGTTAATAACTATGAGTTTTCCAGAGTGCTCGTATAAAGGGAGTACGTGGGGATGCCCACCTAAAACACCATTGCGTACAGATCTTATGACTATGGATTACCATGGATTTATGATTATGAGTCTAGTTCTTGGGCTTATGAAGTGGCATTGATTCGAGCACCGAGAAATCGATATTTGATTGGTCTCGGGCTAATGATTGGGCCATAAGAACCAATGCACCAGAGTGATGTGAGGGTTGTTTAATGAATGCCATGTTTTACTATGACTGTATATCACTTTAGGATGTCACATGAGGTAGGTAGTATTGTTGCATACTTAAACACCAAATATTGTAGTAAGATTCGTAGTGCACTAATATGATGATGGTAGTATACTATCATATATTAATTATTATGTGCTAACTCTTTGGATGCAGGGAGAAGTCAGGTATAATTCTATATACCCTATATCTCTATTACTATATACAGTTTTTATGTTGTTTTGAGATGATGCATTACTCATACCAGACTGTTTTCTAACCTGAGGTTTATGCTTTGCTTCTTATTATCTTGGGTACTCTTGAATTAGTAGATTAGGGATAATGGGTCTAAAAAGCGCATGAAGCTATACAGAGTACGAGCAAGAGGCTACGCTTACATATATCTATACTTTGGAGCTTGCTATTGCTTATATTCCACTATGCAGTAAAGTAGAGCTATGTCAGTCGTTGTCTTACTAGTGATAGTTATTAAAGCTTATTTTGGTGTATCGGGATATGTAAAATCTGTTATTTTCGTTTTTAATAACTGTGATGAATTGATGTACTCTGATTATTCTAGTTCACTTAGTTATATTCTGTCTTTCATATTTTACATCTATGACTGGTTATTATATTTATCCTTGTGTTATGAGATATATAATAGGTTCAATAATTGGCTTTTTGTTGGTTTACACCCCTGACTATCATCCTACATCGATCGGGTATCTTCTCAGCACACTCTACAGGTCTTATTGGGTACCGAGGGTGTAGGGCGGTAATCACATTTAGTATTAGAGCTTAGGTTATGCAGTCGACCTAAGTTAATGCTAAGATCCATTAAGAGATAGGGAGAAGTTATGACCTTAGAATGGATCAATCGATATATGTGTGAGCGTACTTGTTATATTTTTGTTTTCAAAACTATATAGTAGTGTATATAGTGCAATGTCGCACTACACATATGACTTTCATTAATGCAGCTTTCCTTTATGAGAGACTAATCATTCTTATTATAGTTGTAAGTATTGACAAGCATATCGGGAATAATACAACGGAAGATAAGACTAGAGGGGCCACTAAGATAACGATTGACCAAGAGATGCATGTAATGTTCATTTGGATGGAGATGTATGTAGTGCAAGCCACCTAGAGAAGAATTCCAGGGGCAATGGATGGTGGTGCTCAAATGTTGGCAAGTGGGAGCCAACTTACCATACCTATAGAGATAGGGGTCATATGAGCAGGGACCACGGAAACACAAAATGGAAGTTCTATAACTGTAGCAAGTTTGGGTATGTCAGGGTACATTGCCCAGGACCAGTTAGAGAAAAGAAGCCTTAAGGCATGATTTGTGACGACCACCCTACACCACCGGTACCCAATAATGATAATAACCTATAGAGTGCACTATAGTCGATGCCCGGTTTATAGAGGACAATCATCAAGGCTGTAAAGTAAAGTAAAATAATCGTAGAACCTGTAGCATATCTCACAATGCATCGAATAAAATATAATATCAAACATCTCATATATAATACAAGTGAGACAGTAATAACTGAAAGAATATCGGAAATCAAATAACATAGATCCATATAGCATATATCATAAGCGATGGAATTATACATCAAATAATAACTCATAAGTAAAATGTTTCTAGATAATAAAGGCACTAGAAAGATCAATAGTGCTGTGTGGTGGAATAGCAAATCATAATGAGTAAATGTAGTAATATAAATGTATGATCTCATGCATGTCCTCTGTCCAGCTCCACGTGTTTACCAGACCTGATATCCCTAATCCACTCATTTAAGAGTACCCAGAATAATAGAAAGTAAAATAAAAAATCTCGAGTCAGAAAACAGTCTGGTTTGAGAGGTAGAAAATATCAAATACTATAAATTCAATATACTATGACAAACGGTATGGAAAATCATACCTGACATGTCCCTGCATCCACGAATTTAGCACATAACAAAAATATATGCTACTCTACATCGTAATCATCATGGTATGTTATGCATCAAAGTACTAATAGGTGTCTAGATATCTACATCGATGGTATTTACATTATGTGACATCCCTAGGGCGATAAGCAACCAAAGCAAACATAACATCCATCATCCATCCTTAAATTCATTCATCAGTGTGTTGGATACATTATTCTCATATGACCTCCTCGTATAGTCAATGGCTAATCGGCATCCCGGTTTCTTGGTACTCTAATTCATGCTACTCGATAGGCTAGAAACTAGATTGCAACTCCATAGACATCCTAAGGTAAACGGATTGAAATATCGTGTGATCCTGGGCTTCGCATATGACCAAGTGAGCATCTACACATACCCCTACTTCATAAGTACACTCAAAACCTACAAATGTCAATAATCCCTTCACACACATCATTCGCAGCAGAGCATATCCTGAGACTGTTCTTACAACTCCCATCTGAAGTCATCGTGGTTGGGAACTATCCTAAACAACCATCGTTAGTCATAGAATATCATCGTTTATCATGTGACCTTCCTCGAACCTATTACTTCCCATCATGGAATCATCATCGTCGAGTCATGCATCATCATCATCATTAAAGAACGTCACTGAACCTTATAGTTCGGTACCGACCTAAGCCTTAGCTCGAAAAATCTGAAGGTGTGGCTTAAAGCAAGTGAAAACCTGAAGGCTTGGATCATTTGTCCCTGTGATTCGAAGCTAACACCTCACAGACTTATAGTAAGCATAGGAGTGGCCCAAAGTTGCCTATTACCGATCCAACTGCTCCGATCCAAGCACCACAGACTTGATTTCCCCAAATCATCACTACCAATACATCCCATCACCAATCCAACAATCCAACGCAAACAACAATACTCCTTCCCTAAGCCATCCTCATTACCTAACAAAGCCACTGACCCAAACCGCTTGGATCGGTACCGATCCAAGGTCATCGAACCAACCCTTAGCCAAATTTCCTCCCCAAGGTGCAACCCCAAGAAAGCTTTTGCCCAGCTCGAGAAAAGCCTCAATGCATCCCCTCCTTAACGCGGTGCTGACCCAATACTTTAGCATTTTCATTTCTCTAAGTCGATTCCGAAGCTAGTGTGTGAGCGACCTAAAGTAAACCCCTCTAGGACTCGAAGCATCACGTCCAAAACCCGAAGCATCTTCCCACCAATCCATCTGCATTTGACCATAACTCGAGCAAATAAACTCCAAATGACTTGAAACTTGGAAGTAGCTTTTGGGTGTCCTCCTTGACCTACCCTATGTAAATATATTCATTCTCTATTTATTCATTCTCTCTTATCTCATTTTCTACGCACACTATTTTAAAATTCAAAATTATTCTCTATTCTCTTTTCCCTGAAGTGAATCAAAAATGTCTACATCAAACAAACCTTCCACATCCAAAGCCATTAAGCTTACCATAAAAAATCAAAAGTCAACTTTTTAATGATCAAGAGTCACAATTGAAACTTATATTGAGTATGCTACTTATGGAAAAGTATTTTCGGAAAGGTTTGCAAATTTTAATGAATTTTCTTCTTAAGGTTTACAAGATCTTGCTTTAGAGAATGGTATTTTTGGTTTTACCGATTTATCTCAAAATGATCTCGATTGATATCCCGATTTGGTTAAATGGTTTTATGCTAATTTGAATGGAAAGTTTTTTCAAGTAGAAGAATGTCAAATTTGGAGTAGTGTAAAAGACATTACTATTATTGTAGATTATGAAATTCATTGTTAAATTTCTTGTTGTGAAAATAGTGGAAATGACCTCTCCACTTTTGAAATTGATTATGGTAATAGAGAAGTTATGTTCGATTTATTTTCAAATGATGAAGAGTGTGGTTTTAAAGGCATGAATCTTAGGCCTAAAGCAATACTACTGGGTCATATTTTACAACAAAGTAATATATCGAGGATGGGGAGTTACAACAACCCGACTCAAAAGGTCAAAGCTCTTTTTGCTATTTTGGGAAAATATGATACAAATTGAGCTCCAGTGATTTCGGATGACTTTGTTCAAAAGAAAATCTCTTGGCATGAGAACATACATTACCTTAATGTGTATCTTACTTGAATTTTCAATTATTTTGATATCGATCTAAGAGGTGAAAACATTTTGTCGCATAAAGTTTTTGACAAAACTAACCTCTCTCTTATGCACATTCCTCTCGAATTCAAACCATATGAATCTCTTCCCAAAAAATAAGAGAGATTAGTAAGGGAAGAAGAGAAAGAGATTCTATAAGAAGAAGAAGAAAGTGGTGGAATGGAAATTGAAGAGGACGAAGAACAAGAAGAAGAGGAGGAAATGGACACTTCCCTAGAATGCTTTGACAAACCATCTCGCTATTCTAATAAAGAAATTTTTCAACAATTAAAAAAGCTTAAATCTTCCTTTAGTAAGAAGTTCACTAGCCTCTCGAACAAAATGGACAAATAATTTGGGAAGATTATTAGGAAGCTTGGTGAAAATTCTTCATCAACATCATTTTAGACCTCTTAGCTATCTTTGTACTCCCTAGTTATATGTCTTTTCAATTTTATTCATGTCAGTTTCTTGTATTTCTTTATTAAGCTCATGTATCCTTCTTTTATTAATGAAAATTACTTAGGGACTTAACCCTATTATCTAATAATGTTCAATTATTTTCTAGATATCATAAATTAAGATAATATAAAATACAAGCATAAATAAAAAAAATTAAGAAATAGGCAAGTTACTATATATATGTCGACATATTGTACATAGGTATGTCGACATACATTGGCGTTTTTCGAATATTTTTTAAATTCAAAAGTTAGTTAATTTTTAGATGGATTAGCTACTAATCTGACCTTTCACTTCTATAAAATCACATTTCTTCCAGGAAAACTCAAAAAATAATTCATCTTCTTATTATATTCCTCTCTACACATCCCTTTCCATAAAAATGAATTCAAACAACAATTTTTTCAAGACAAAATCTTAGTGAAAATCTAGAAGAAAATCTTCAATCATTCAAAAATGTCTTTAATTCATTCTTCTTAATCAAAAACATTTGGAGTTGAGTCAAATGTAGATGATTAATGAATGGGAAAAGAGTTTGATTTACTTTGTCGTTTCATTTCTAGTTTCGTCGAACAAGTTCAAAGCAATGCTCCTAAACACTCGAACTCTAAAGTGAAAGTGGATAATGAAGATTGGGAAGTTATTAACACCAATCCTACCTTTGGATCTGAAGGATGGATCAAAGTTCCCAAGAAAATCTAGGTTTTAGTTTCAATTTGAAAATTGTATTTTATAGCTTATAATTTGTACTTACAATATGTATTTGTTAAAAAATTAGTAATACTTAAATTATTAACTCTAGTTATATTTATACTTTTTATGTAATTAATGAACAGATGTAAGGTTTATGAAGAATGGTTGAAATGGATGTAATTATAATTTTATATATAATTATTTATTAGAAATATTATTTTATCAAGTTATTATTGATTTTGATTCCATATACAACATCAATATGTCATATTAGGGGGAGTTTATTTTTTCACCCATATTTGTTGATGAGAAAGGGGGAGAAAAACATAAAATATAATATATGCGCATACTAAGGGGGAGTTATAGAAAATAGGGGAGCTAACTAATTTAGGGGAAATTAAAAAAATTATATTAAATATATTTACATGGTTGTCATTGTCAAAAAATGGAAGATTGTTAATACCATGGATATTGATTTTGATGGCAACAACCATATAAATATAAGTAGTGATGATTTTCCAAGTTGTATAGAATATTCTATAGGAGCTTATACAGGTTTATACTAGTACAAGATAATCAAGTTTGAAGACTGATTGGTAAAAAGACTAGAAATTAAGGTTCAAAGATGATCAAGATATTTGAAGACTCATGAATTTAGAGATAAATACAAGATGAGTTCAAGACTATAGATCATAGGAAATAAACATTAGAATAATTTGTCAAAGTCCTTGGATAGCAACCATCTGTTCTTCGAATATTCTCTTATCAAAATATTAATTATCAAAATATTTTATTTTTTCAAAGTATAATT
Organism: Allium fistulosum; assembly: GCA_030737815.1. Taxonomy (NCBI): domain Eukaryota; kingdom Viridiplantae; phylum Streptophyta; class Magnoliopsida; order Asparagales; family Amaryllidaceae; genus Allium; species Allium fistulosum. Next base: position 872,567,406 of record CM060905.1, on the reverse strand, counting down.
TTACAAATATTTTATAAAAAGTTTTATATGTTAAAAGTATTTAAAAAATAATGTTTACATGATTTACAATTTATTAGAATTTGATAAACACATCTAAATGGATTAATATTTTTCAAAATTAACAAGGGTATGTTGACATACCCTACCTAGGTATGTCGACATATAAACCATTGGAGAAATGCCTTTAGAATTTTGAATAGCTGTGATTTTGGTTACATCTCTTCTCTAATAGACACGTCTATCCATATACTATATAAAGGTGACTGGGACTGGAAAACGAATTTTATTAACTACTTTCTCTACTTTCTCCTTTTCCAAATTCTTATTATATATTTCACAAAATCCACTTTATATACTCTTCAAATTCAATCATTACTTTACTACATCTATTCACTACAATCTACTTGCTGATTTGAAAGTATTCTCTCATCAATTCAGAGATAAAGTGCTATCAAAAGGGCTATAGGATATTCTGTATCCAAAGTACAAATGTTTGTATTTTGAATCAACAACTCTCTACTATTATTTGTTTGGGTGTGCTTGTTGCCTGTTTCAAATCAAGTTGGTGTGCGTGTTGCCCATTCAAATCAAGAGGATGGGCTTGTTGTCCGGTCAAATCAAGTGGGTGATTTTATTGCCCAATTAAATCAAGAGAGTCTACCCTGAACTTGTAAATCAGAAGTTTGTATCTCGTTGCCTTGAAATCGATACTGTATTCTAGTTTTCTTGCTACCTATTTAAAGTAGACATTTGAAAAGAAATCTGTATATACTATGTACATGACTGGATGTAGGATTGGTTTATTCGAAGTAGTAAAAAAACTCCTGATATCATCTCTCTTTCTTTTTTCTCTATGAATGCATGTTAATATATATCTATGTTAATTATCTGTATCTGAATTTAAATCTTGAAATAATTTAGAAAAGTTCCATATGAGTTATAAAACACTGTTCACCCCCTTCTTGTGTTAAAGTAGTCTTAAGATCCATTTACTTTAGTACTATACTATTTCGTACATTGTTAGAATCCAAAAATCATTTTAAAACATCATTTTAAGGTGTATAAAGACTAATTAGCAAGTGAGAGGTCATAACTACTCACCTTAATCCAAAGTAATCCAAAGCCAGTCCAAAGGTGCACAAATCTCGAGATGAATAGCAGTCCAAGTGATCCCCAACAGTAAATCCTCAAATCCAAGTGCAAATTATGTTAATGACAAGATTGGGCTGATTAAATTAAGGTTAAGGTAACTTTTTGGATTAGAAGTTGTTAATGGTGGTTTTCTCTCTATTTTGGGAAGTGTGTAATGATAGAAAAAAGTCCTATCAGTCCAACATGATGCTAATTCCGAAATGGGCTTTGGGCCAAGCCATTAACTCACCAGTTACCCATTAAGTTGTTCAAAATCAAGTGAAATATCAAAAAGTTATAACTCCCTAATGGTAAGTCTGTTTTTCTATTATGACCAACCTACGGAAAGAGAAACCATTAAACCGGTCTAATGAAAGTGGTTTTAAACTCTAATTCAGCTTCTATTAAAAGTTATAGGCTATACAATATGTTCAAGGTCAAAATCATCTGATAAAATTCTAAGGATGAAAAATGTCTCTAATAGTCATGTCCTAAAGTTATAGAATCATACAACCCTAAATAAAAATAATATTAATATTTTACGTTCCTTTGATACGTAAAATACGGGTTTTTACATCCCCCGTTTTTGGAATTTCTCCCCTAAAATTCCAAACAAAATCAATAAGGTCATCCAGCATGCCTAACAATCATATACAAGAATAAGCTACCATCACATATCAAACATGTATAAACAACAACAAATGAAAAAGGTAACATCCAAGCCTATCCTAGCATGTAGATTACTACACTAAGGTATACCTCATGATATCATAAGTTAAATTAAAAGCGATAAATAGAAATTCTCGCCAAGTAAAGAGCTCTGGATAAGATATCTCACCTCTCCTCGGTCTTCCAAGTGAAACTGCCTTCGCTTTTGCTCCACCGAACCTTCAATAACTTCACTATCTTCTCCTAAGCTGATTCATGTCATGTCTAACGATATGAATAGGATTACGTCTTGAGGTTTCTGGTTTAATCTCTATATAATCCAGTTGACCCGGTGCGATACTTATGCCTGAATCGTGTGCAAATTTCAGCAAGTGAGAAACGTGGAATACATTGTGCACTCCCGCCATTTTTTGAGGTGAGTCAATTTTGTAAGCAAGGCTCCCAGTCCTTTCTAGTATTGGAAAAGGACCTATGAATCTTGATTCCAACTTCCCTTGACTACCAAACCGAATAACATTCTTTAATGTGGAGACTTCTCAAATACATTATCACTGATATAGAATTTAGATCTCTACAACTCTTATCAGCATAGCTCTTTTATCTGCCTTGAGTAGCTTTCATGCGTTGCCGAATGGTCTCGATCTTCTCCGAGGTTCCTCTAATCATATCTAGCCCAACTAAGCTTTTTTCCAGCTTCCCACCGACACGAAGGGCGTTACATGGTCAACATACAAAGCTTCAAATGATATCATACTGATGTTGGACTGATAATTGGTGTTCTATGCGAATTCAAAGAGATGTAGTGACCATCCCACGAGCCTCCAAAGTTGAGTATATAAATCTGCAAAAGATCTTCTAAAACATGATTCAATCTTTCAGTTTGGCCATCAGTTTGACGGTGATAAGTCATACTCAGATGTAGCTATATCCCCAACGCCTCTTGTAAGCTCTTCTAAAAGCTACTGGGAACAACGGGTCTCAATCACTCACAATGCTCTTCCACACACCATGGAATCATATTATCCATTTCACATACAATTTAACCAATTTGGTTGTGATTCTACTAGACTTGATGGGTACAAATTCGGTGCTCTTGGTTAACCGATTAACTATGACCCAAATGTTATCGTACCATCCTATAATCCTTGGCAGTCCATCAATGAAATCCATTGATACTTACTTCCATTTCCACTTAGGAATTTCTAGTGATTGCATCAAACCACTAGGCTTCTTCTGCTCTACGTTAACCAACTGGTAGTTTGTGTACTTCGAGATGAATTTTCCAACATCTTTCTTCATTCCTTCCAATTAATAAGTTTGCTTCACATCACGATACATTTTATTACCGCACGTGGATGGATAGTCAGACTCAAATGATGGCACTCTCATAGCACCTCATCACCCAAGCCATCAACATTTGAAACAAACAATCTCCAATCTTAATGGAGCCAGCCAACTTGATCAAGTTTGTATTGTCTCATCTCTTCAGACTCTACTCTAATTTCAATCTTAGAAATAATCTCAGCTAATCTGGCATCACGCCTCTGACTAGTACAGATCCGCTCAATCAGAGTAGGCCTGATATTCAAGCTCACTAATATCTCTGGCTCTAGCTTGCACCTAGGTTAGAAATCATAACCAGCTATGTACTTTAAATGCGTCAACTCTTGGAACATGCTCCCAAGCTGGCATGACTCCTACTCAATGCATCAGAAAATGCATTTCCTTTTCTCGGTGTATATGCAATATCAAAGTCATAGGAGGCTAGGGACTCTAACCATTGCTGCTGATGAAGGTTAAGATCATTCTGTAAAAAGAGATGCTTTAATGATTTATGGTTGATGAACAGCTCGAACCTCTCTCCTAAAAGATAGTACCTCCAAATCATCAACGCAAACATAATCGATGCTAACTCCAAATCATAATTCGGGTATTTCTTCCCATGTGGCTTCAGTTGTCTATTAGCATATGCAATAACTTTGCCTCTCTACATCAATACAATGCCTAATTTTGTAACACCCCGCATTTTTATATAATTAAATAAAATCAATTAAATTAACATAATTGCAAAACAGAATATAAATGTCAAATATATGCATTTAAGAATTGAGAGGTTACATAGATTTATGGAAGCAATGAGTGTGTGATTAATTGACGCATCAATCAATTAAAAGAGGAATTAATTAAGAGACATAGAGGCATCAATTAGTCAGAGAATAGGTCACTTTTATAACATTAATTAATTAAGGGATCTTCTAATAAAGGAAAATGTATATGGGGAATAAATTAAATGATAACATACATATATTAATTTATAATTGATGCAATCAATTAATTAAGAAATTAGTTAAAGACATTAAGTAAGCGTCAATTAATAAAAGAGGGAAACTTATATGTCAATTAATTGGGTAATGAATTAGCGGTTTAAATATATACAACTAATAAATGTGTGATTGAGTGACGCATAGGAATTAATTTGGATATCGATTAAAATGGGAAAACGTGTTAATTAATTAATTGGCAATCAGTTGAGCATTTTAAAAAGGGTGTCAATTAATCAAAGAATATGCCCCTGTTACAATAGCTAATAATGTAAATTAATTAGCTAGAAGAAAATGCTAGTTATAGGATTGTTTGTTTCCAAGTTAAAAAGAAAAAAAAACAATTGGGATGCGTACAAAAATCAAACGGAGTAATTAAATTTATGATGAAGGTAAGTTAATAAGAATAAATTAAAAAGTATAACTTTTATATACAATCAATTAATAGAGGTATTAATTGACGTGTTCAAATAGGTAAGAAATTATAACGTATAAGAATCAATTAATATTGGATATACATATATGTGTGTGTGTATGTATGATCTAATTAATTGGATAATTAATGGGAGAATCATATTTAGAAGGAAACGTGAATTAACAGGGTCGTATAACAAAGGAATAAATGAATAACATTGGAGAATTATACGTTATAAGCTAACGTAAACAAATCAATAAATGATGGTGAGGATTGTTTTTAGGGTTAATCAGATGGTTCATAGTTGTTCACTACACCTATAAATTGAACGTAACTTAACCCTAGCCCACACTATTTTCTCTGAATCAGCTGCTGTCATTTACAGCAAACTCCTATTCTCTTCTCCCTCTCCTATCTCCTCTATCAATCAAATCTTTCCCCAAACAAAAAAATAAAATTAAGCAAGGTTATATATACAAGCAAATCAGAGAATTGCGCAAACAAATCAGAGAATTTACAGCGAATTAAAAGGGGGGAAAAGCGTAGTAAATTAAAAGGGATAGAGATTGAAGCTAAGGACGACATGTGAGTGGATTTATTTATATATCTTTTAAGTTTAAGATATATTATCGTTAAATTCCCGTTTAGACAATTTTATTCAATAAGTAATCCTATTAATTAAGTTATGCTGAACTATAAGGAATTTACAATTTATTTATAGTATTAGTATTTATTTACATATGTTTCTACGTTTTTGATTTCTATGCAAGCGTCATTCTTCTTTTATTTTCTCCTTTTTCTTCGCGTATGGATTAGAATAGATTAAACGTGAATATGGATTAAATAATTAAGAATACTGAAATGAAAGAAATAAGATGTAAAGTAATAAAAGTTTGAGGAATGAAATTACTGTAATAACTTACGTTAAAATGAGAAAAGTTAATTAATCTAATAACTGGATCTGGGAGTAACAAAAAGGTTAATTGGTTGGTTTAGAAAATAGGATAAATTTCTATAATTTAATATTTAAAAGACAACAATGAACGTAATTGCTAGAATAAAAGAAAGAAAAAGAGAATTAGTGTAAAATAGAGAAACCATTGTATTTTACACTATTCCAAAATAGTAAAAGAAATATCTAGCAGTTACGGATTATTGTTTATAGTATTATTTAATATTAAAATATGGAAATGGATTTTTAAATTTAGTTTTCATAACCAACCAAATAAAATAGAATTACTTCCTAGAATAGAAGATAATAAAGCAAAGTATGACATGAATCAAGTAAATTATTAGATAAGAACTAGAAGCTGTAACGATAATGGGCCTAGGTCTGCATTCACTGTGCAGACTATTTAAGAAGATAGTTTTTATGAGAAGTGAATTATATAATATAAGAGAATAAAAGAATATTCTATATCATAATAAAAGAAGGCAAATTAGAACAGAAAAGAAATGCTGGAATTATGTACGGACTATAAAAGAAGAGAAAATGACAATTACAAGAAGAATTATAACATAGGTTATAATTAAGTAATAAGAACGGAAAAACTTATTTTGAGACTTTGAATAATTTAATGAGCAATAATAATGGTAGAAGCTTATTTAAATAATTTATATTAATTCAATAGGAAAATAAAGCAGGAATGATAAAAGAGGCTTATTTTAATGAACTTAAGATTTATATTAAGTTAAATAAGCAAGATAATGAATGTGGCTCATACCAATAGCATTCCCTATTAAATAAATGGAAATCTCACAATAGATAGAGGTGAGACGAGGGCAAGAATATGCTAATTTGGGTAAATAAGTAGCCAACAGAATAAGAAAGTAAACTAAACGCAAATTAAAAGATTAGACTTAGGGTCTAATAAAAGGATTGAGATGCCTTTGGAGCAGCCCAAAGGTTGAAGCGTTTAACAAAGAAGTTCATCACAGATTTCAGAAATGGAGAAGAACGTCCAACTTAGTTTTTTTGGGCTTCAGGGAAGTACGGTACTTCAACGGGATGTGAGGATACTCTAGGATGGCCCTCTGGGTAGGCCTAATGAAGCTGCACCCCCGGAGGCAGGTCTGTAGGTGTTCCATCAAGAAAGTATGCCTTGACTGCATTTGCATTGTAGGCCTAACGATGCAGATCTTTGTAGGCAGTCAGAAGGGCTTGGTATTCGGAGTAGGGTATTCGTATGTCTAGTACTTGCAAGTAAGTTTAAGGATAGTCCCATGCGGATATCGGCCGGCATCAAGACCAAGAGCGATTTCGGGAAAGACTAGAGTTAAACCATCAGGCCGATGATTCTTTCACTATCGGGACAATGAATGAGGGGCACCACCATTTGGATGTTAGATTGTTTGCAGTAGGGCACAACGACTTAACTCTTTAGAAGTCTTTCGGTTAGTTGAGGGGTGGCTGCATGGGGCCATAGCCACGATGAAAAAGGGACATACCAACTAGAATATCTATATTGTAGGCCTAAAGAAGCAGTCCTTTATAGATATAGAAAATCCCCGACTGAATTCCGTACAAGGTAGACCTTGTTAGCGGGATTCAGATAGTAGACAGAACGATTAGGTTGTCCTCAATTTACACATTGTGTGGTACATTATGGATGTCCGAGCACTGGCATAGACTAGTGCGGACGCGATTTACGTTTTCATAGTAAGTAGTGGAGCATCTGTATTGTAGGCCTTACGAAGCAGTCCTTTACAGATGTAGCTGCGGAACGCACGTGGAGCAAGACGATGGTGTATTTGTATTGTAGACCATATGAAGCGGTCCTTTACAGATATAGCTACGAAGCAAGACGATGGAGCATCTGTATTGTAGGCCTTACGAAACAGTCCTTTACAGATGTAGTTACGGAACGTTCTCAAAGAAAGACGATAGAGCCCTTTTCAAGGAGGATACAGAAGGTACCATGGGTGGTACCTAGGACCAATATGGTCATTGGGCATATAGCTACATATATGTATATATTAGTTATTAGGTTTTAATCTACTATGGAGTAGATGGGCACAGTTCACGAATAGAGACGAGAGTATTGTAACCTAATGAACCTAATAAAAGAGTAAATGGAAATAAAACGATATATGTAGAATTAAGCCTAGAAGTATATAATTTATCCATTCACCAGAACTTTTATTCTAACCCCCTCCTTATAACATCCTACAGGTTAGGTAGATGGCAGAGACTTCCTAGCTTTAAGACACTTGTTTAGAAAGTGTTATTATATTGGTGAGTATTTACTATTATATTTTAATCAATTCCACTATGAGATATTTAGTTGAGCTCTGATATATTTGTCTTTGCCTATTTGCAGAATATCAGATTCCCAACTCGGGTTTTAGTGGGCTTGGGTTTTATCATTTTTGCGAAAAATCCGAACCCATTGGAATTCGGGTTGTTAAATTTGGTATCAGAGCCTAGGTTTAGGATTCCTAGGTAGATAGTGAGTGAACGTATTTGTATTTTTGAATAAAATATAAATATATTATGTACTAAAATCCAAGTAGTCCCCAACCATAGATTTTAACATATGGAAAGTTTTTAGAAGTGTATTTGTGCATAGTTTGCTAGTTGGGTTTGGGATGACCCAAGTATGTAGAGCCCTATGTTATTACCGATTTATAGCATACAAATAAGCCATGTTTTGAGAGAAATTTTTTATCCATATGTTTTAGGAAGTAGGGAAGTTCCTTAGGGATAGTAGGGAGAGTGTTTTTATTTCGGGAAGAATAAGAGGTTTTAGTATGAAGAAAATCCAGTTTATGTCTAACCTAATAAAAATGAAACTTTTGAATTAAAAAAGTTGAAAAATATAATTGTTAATATATTTAAGGAAGTAAATATTGGGTTTTTGAAAAAATAAGTGGTATGAAATTTAAATTGGTTTTTATATAATGTAAATTTTGTTAAAAGTGAAATTCTTTTTGAAGAATTATAGAGCATGTATAGCTCGCTAGTTTCTTTGTAGGTAAATAATAATTTTAAATATAAAAACCTAGAGTGTGTTAAATATCGAAAATGTAGGTTACAACATTTATTATTGAAATAAATGTTTTCAGTAAAAATAATGTACGATAAATGAATGAATTTAGTAGGAAATATCTTATGTAAGTAAATATAGAGTAAACATACCTTAATATATTGGAATGAAATGAAGATATAATTTTCTATGAATCAGAAATAAAGATGTTTTGTGCAAGCTATAAGGAATATGTGAAAGAGATGTACAAGGTATGGAAAACACCATATTTTGTATAGCCTATTTCGATAAAATATAAAATAAATTCCTTATAATTTCACATAAACATGAAATCCTCCTTTAAAGGATTCATAGAAGGTTTTAGCGTTAATGGTTTCTCATAAGAGAAAGTAATTCCAATCATTAAGGTATAAAACCATTAAGTGTTGTAAGTTAGTAACTCCTTCAAGGTTAAGTTATTGGAAGAGTAGGAAAGTTAAGAGATTTTTGATAAAATAATTGTTCTTATTTACCCTAGTTTTAGTAAATTTGAAAATCTATAAAAAAAAAAGAAGGATATTTTGAAAACATGCGAGGACATTTTTTTAAAGTCAAGAAAAAGAAAAATGTTTTAAGAACAAGCAAGATATGTTTAAAAAAAGATGGTTTGGTGGAAAAGTAAATAAGTTTTTGAAAAGATAAAATTTAGAAGTTTTAGTTTTTGAAGAAAATTTGATAAATACCAAACTAAATCAGACTTTTAACTATGGAGTAGATAGGAATCATTTCCTAGGTGTAACGGGAAAAGTATAAGGTTATAGCAGTAATTACTCTTAGTAAAAATAAAAGTTCCCGTAAGGTGTATAAAACACTAGTGAAAACCTAGAAATATTTCTTCATGTGTGCAGACTATAGAAGAATAGTGAAATGATATTAGTAAGATGATAAGACACACATGGTTGGGATAGGTAGACCTTAGTTGGGGAAAAATGAAAGGTAAAGAGAAAATTTCCCCAAGCTTAGTTGTCATTTTAGATAGAAACTACGTAGATTGAAACCCTTATCCATTGCAGTAAATGAGACTTAGTTATTCCTTTTTGAGCATGGAATAGAAGAGATAAATAGATCTTATTCGTCATGAGTAATACAGCGTAAGTTGGTAACAAGTAATAGGCGGCAGGACGAGCATATGAGTTACTTGAATTCCTAGAGTAGGACCTTTCTGTGTTAAAGTGACATGGTCCTAGACCTCCTTGCCCTAGATGATAGCTGCGTTTAGTTGATATATGTATATATATATATATAAAAGAGTAAAAGCAGAATAAGGTAACTAAAAGAAAAATAACAAATTTAAAGAAAGCGATAGAAATGTCAACAATAAAATTTAAAAAGAGATATTTTCTTATGTAAACTGTGCTTGGGGAAGTAAATAATTTTTTTTGAATAGTAGCGTAAATCCCAAGTACGGAGAAAGATGTGCACAAAAGAAAATCGAAGAAATATGAAGTTTTTATGTTTTCTACCTTCTTTCTGACATAAGTGATCGAATTCAGAAAATTAGATTTTTCTGAAAATCGAATATTTAAAGTTGTATGGTAGGGTTTGGATGCAAAATTCATTAAACTGCACCCCTATTCAATAGGAGTGTGGGAAAAATTGGATGAAAAGTGTTTTAAATTTTCAAAAGATTGCATTCATATAGAAATTGCGAGTATATTTAGGATGTGTGCATCATGTTTTAAAAATAAATTTTTAAAGAAGCAAAGCATTCATATAGGAGGTACCGCTTATAAATTCATGTAAATGCATATATTTTGTATTGAATAACACTTTTGCACAAGAGCACGGGTGGTCGAAAAATTGGATGTACACAAAAGGGATGTGATTGATGCGAGGAATTACATAATTTTACCCTTGTCGAATTTTAGGGACGAAATTCCTAAAGGGTGGGAGAATGTAACACCCCACATTTTTATATAATTAAATAAAATCAATTGAATTAACATAATTGAAAAACAGAATATAAATGTCAAATATATGCATTTAAGAATTAAGAGGTTACATAGATTTATGCAAGCAATGAGTGTGTGATTAATTGACGCATCAATCAATTAAAAGAGTAATTAATTAAAAGACATAGAGACGTCAATTAGTCAGAGAATATGTCACTTTTATAACATTAATTAATTAAGGGATCTTCTAATAAAGGGAAATGTATGTGGGTAATAAATTAAATGATAACACACATATATTAATTTATAATTGACGCAATCAATTAATTAAGAAATCAGTTAAAGACATTAAGTAAGCGTCAATTAATAAAAGAGGGAAACTTATATGTCAATTAATTGGGTAATGAATTGGTGGTTTAAATATATACAGCTAATATATGTGTGATTGAGTGATGCATAGGAATTAATTTGGATATCGATTAAAATGGGAAAACATTTTAATTAATTAATTGGCAATCAGTTGAGCGTTTTAAAAAGGGTGTCAATTAACCAAAGAATATGCCCTTGTTACAATAGCTAATAATGTAAATTAATTAGCTAGAAGAAAACACCAGTTATAGGATTATTTGTTTCTAAGTTAAAAAGAAAAAAATAATTGGAATGCGTGCAAAAATCAAACAGAGTAATTAAGTTTATGATGAAGGTAAGTTAATAAGAATAAATTAAAAAGTATAACTTTTATATACAATCAATTGATAGAGGTATTAATTGACGTGTTCAAATAGGTAAGAAATTATAACGTATAAGAATCAATTAATATTAGATATACATATATATATGTATGTATGTATGTATGTATGTATGATCTAATTAATTGGATAATTAATGGGAGAATCTTATTTAGAAGAAACGTGAATTAATAGGGTCGTATAACAAATGAATAAATGAATAACATTGGAGAATTATACTTTATAAGCTAACGTAAACAAATCAATAAATGCTGGTGAGGATTGTTTTTAGGGTTAATCGGATGGTTCATAGTTGTTTACTACACCTATAAATTGAACGTAACTTAACCCTAGCCCACACTATTTTCTCTGAATCAGCTGCTGTCATTTATAGCAAACTCCTCTTCTCCCTCTTCCTATCTCCTCTATCAATCAAATCTTTCCCCAAACAAAACAATAAAATTAAGCAAGGATGTACATACAAGCAAATCATAGAATTGCGCAAACAAATCAGGGAATTTACAGCGAATTAAAAAGGGGGAAAAGCATAGTAAATTAAAAGGGATAGAGATTGAAGCTAAGGACGACATGTGAGTGGATTTATTTATATATCTTTTAAGTTTAAAATATATTATATAAATTCCCGTTTAGATAATTTTATTCAATAATTAATCCTATTAATTAAGTTATGCTAAACTATAAGGAATTTACAGTTTATTTACAGTATTAGTATTTATTTACATCTATTTCTACGTTTTGGATTTCTATGCAAGCGTCATTCTTCTTTTATTTTCTCCTCTTTCTTCGCGTATGGATTAGAATAGATTAAGCGTGAATATGGACTAAATAATTAAGAATACTGAAATGAAGGAAATAAGATGTAAAGTAATAAAAGTTTGAGGAATGGAATTACTGTAATAAATTACGTTAAAATGAGAAAAGTTAATTTATCTAATAACTGGATACGGAGTAACAAAAAGTTAATTGGTTGGTTTAGAAAATAGGATACATTTCTATAATTTAATATTTAAAAGACAACAATGAACGTAATTGTTAGAATAAAAGAAAGAAAAAGAGAATTAGTGTAAAATAGAGAAACCACTGTATTTTACACTATTCCAAAATAGTAAAAGAAATATCTAGCAGTTACGGATTATTGTTTATAGTATTATTTAATATTAAAATATGGAAATGGATTTTTAAATATAGTTTTCATAACCAACCAAAAAAAATAGAATTACTTCCTAGAATAGAAGATAATAAAGCAAAGTATGACATGAATCAAGTAAATTATTAAATAAGAACTTGAAGCTATAAACGATAATGAGTCTAGGTCTGCATTCACTGCGCAGACTATTTAAGAAGATAGTTATTATGAGAAGTGAATTATATAATATAAGAGAATAAAAGAATATTTTATATCATAATAAAAGAAGGCAGATTAGAACAGAAAATAAATGCTGGAATTATGTACAGACTATAAAAGAAGAGAAAATGACAATTACAGGTAGAATTATAACATAGGTTATAATTAAGTAATAAGAACGGAAAAGCTTATTTTGAGACTTTGAATAAATTAATGAGCAATAATAATGGTAGAAGTTTATTTAAATAATTTATATTAAGTCAATAGGAAAATAAAGCAGGAATGATAAAAGAGGCTTTTTTTTAATGAACTTAAGATTTATATTAAGTTAAATAAGCAAGATAATGAATGTGGCTCATACCAATAGCATTCCCTATTAAATAAATGGAAATCTCACAATAGATAGAGGTGAGACAAGGGCAAGAATATGTTAATTAGGGTAAATAAGTAGCCAACAGAATAAGAAAGTAAACTAAACGCAAATTAAAAGATTAGACTTTGGGTCTAATAAAAAAATTGAGATGCATTTGGAGCAGCCCAAAGGATGAAGAGTTTAACGAAGCAGTTCATCACGGATTTCAGAAATGGAGAAGCACATCCAACTTAATATTTTTGGGCTTCAAGGAAGTACGAGACTTCAATGGGACGTGAGGATACTCTAGGATTGCTCTCTGGGTAGGCCTAACAAAGCTGCACCCCCGGAGGCAGGTCTGTAGGTGTTCCATCAAGAGAGTATGCCTTGACTGCATTTGCATTATAGGCCTAACGAAGCAGACCTTTGTAGGTAGTCAGAAGGGCTTGGTGTTCGGAGTAGGGTATTCGTATTTCCGGTACTTGCAATTAAGTTTAAGGGTAGTCGCATGCGGATATCGGCCGGCATCAAGACCAAGAGCGATTTCAGGAAAGACTAGAGTTAAACCATCAGGCCAATGATTCTTTCACTATCGAGACATTGGATGAGGGGCACCGCCATTTGGATGTTAGATTGTTTGCAGTAGGGCACGACCACTTAACTCTTTAGAAGTCTTTCGGTTAGTTGAGGGGTGGCTGCGTGTGGCAATAGCTACGATGAAAAAGAGACAGACCAACTAGAATATCTGTATTGTAGGCCTAACAAAGTAGTCCTTTATAGATATAGAAAATCCCCGACTGAATTCCATACAAGGTAGACCTTGTTGGCGGGATTCAGATAGTATACATAACGATTACGTAGTCCTCAATGTACGCACTGGGTGGTTTATTGTGGATGTCCGTGCACTGGCATAGACTAGTGCTGTGACGACCCGGAATTTTTGAGCATTTGAAATAGGAATATTTAATTAATTTTAAATATTCAAAAGATAATTTTAACTTTAATTTCAAATATACAGTATTTATTGGATGATTAGTTGTTGAATTTAATTATCGGAATTGGGTAAATTATCGAATCTGGAGTTTTAAGCTTGTTAAAAATAATTTGAAGGCATATAAAATTTATATTAATAATACTGAAGATAATAGAACTTTTAAAATGGAATCCCAGAGTGTTTTGTTCAGTTTTAAAAATATATCGTCTAGTTTGAATTTAAAAATAGCCTTCCGAGGCACAGTCTCGGAATTTGACGAAAACGGATCCATTGGGTCCGTAATATTGAATTATTACCAGATTTCAAAATTTGTAGCTTTCGGAATTATAGTGAAATTGTACGAGGTATAAACGCTTAAACGATATAATTACTGATCTAATTAAATATCTTTTTCTGATAGAAATTAAATTAGCCGTCACCCTATTTTCCTTTTAGCCAACCTATCTCTGTTGTAGCCGACACGTAGAAAACAATTTTCACGCGATACATCTTTTCTTGTTCCCTCTGTTCTTTCTTGAAATGCAGACCTGTTCGATAATATCTCTCGTTCAAAGCTTTTAGAAGAAAATTAAATTAACGGTGGCCTCCCTATTTCTAATCGAATTCCCTCGTTTCCTTTTTCATTCTTCTCAATTCAAAATCAAACCCTCAGAACGAAAAGAAAATAAATTAAAGAGTCGAAGCTTTAACGAATAAGCAAATCTAAATCATTCGACTTCAAATCGAATGAAATCTCGCTGTTCGTCGCACCATAGAGCATCAGATCTGGAGATTCGAGGCTTGGGCAGGGGTCCTTATCGACATCGATCGATGTCAGGTGAGTGTCGCGAGGTGGTTTGAACGATGGGGGATCGCGATGTTGGCTCGAGCTCGCGTGGGGCCGGCGTTCAAGGAGGATCGAAGGTGGCTCTTGTGGGGGAGTAGGGTTAGACTCGCAACAGAGGAAGCTGGCTCGATCGAATCAGAGAGGCTCTCGGGTTCATGTAGTCGAAGTGGTGATCGAGGTAGAGTTGATTGTCGCAATGACAATCTCGAGCACGATGGCGTTCGCGAACAAGACTGAGGACTCGCGGTGGGTTCGCCGATGTCGCAGTTGAGACTTGGATCGTTGTTCGTGTGCGAGGAGAGTTTCATCCTGTCAGGTATATCCAGTTTATTCACTTCAATTTGAAAGTGATAATACTTAGGCATGCATGTATATTATAAAAACAGAAAATAGAAGAAGATAAAAATAGAGGTTGTACAGTAAGATACAGTTTTATATAAGGGATTATTTTGTTATTTACCGAAATGAAAGAAAAATCTCAGTAAGGTAAATACTAGTTCTGTTTTTAATAATGATAATAATATTTTTGAATCAACTACATATATAGAACGGCAAGGTATATGTTTCAGCTTAGGTTAAATAACCTGTGTATATGAAAATGTTAAAGATAAATGAAGGAAATAAGATATATATTGTATAGTAAGGTATTGGAAACAATTCTGTTTATTTAATATATAGGGTTGAAGGAAATTTTAAATATTTAAGAGTGGTATAAAAATTTAGATCTTTAATTTTAAACATAGATTATAAACTCACTGTTTAATTTTTAAGATATGTTAAGGCAATTAAATTATTTAATTGACTTTTATAACTATCGTGGTTATTTCAAATACAGTGTATTAGAGAGGTTAACTAAACTAATTCAAATTAATAAATAGAAATTAGTCATTCGATTGGTTCAAATATTAATAAATCGTGAATTGTGTATACAAGGTCAAAATCGAGAAACCGGGGCAATGTTGAAGTGGATTGCAAATTAAAACAAAGGTGAGTTAATCTCACTCAGTTTAATTTTAATTTAAATTAAATTGGTTAAATTTAAATATTTGATTGAATAGTTGCATTGATTGGATTGATATTGTTATGGATGATTTGGTATATATATAGTAGTATATACCAATATATATATATATTGGCATATGTATATATTGGAGTTGATATTCCCGCATTTATATAGCGGATGAGACCCTATGCGCCGCATAATAGCGGATGATATTTATTTAAATCCCATATACCGCGATATTCCACCTCGAAGTGGAATTGGTATTGTGCTAACGTCTGTGGATGCAGGGAAAACAGGTTGGAGGGATCCAACAGGATTCCTCAAAAATTTATTTTATTATTCTGTGATCTGAATATTGATATCCTGTGATGATCCGATATTGGATGTTGTGGTTGATTGAATTCCCGGTATAATAAATTTTGAAAATCTATGGGATTGAATTTTTGAAGAAAATAAAGAATAATAATTTAAGTAAATTGGAATAAATTTAAAAGTGAATTGAAAATAAGATAAAATAAAGTGAATTGGAATTGTAATAAATATGGGGAAAAAAAAATTAAATTTACGAAGGAGTAATAAAAATTTAAAACTCAAGTGATATGGTTTTTAAAGAAATAAAGAAATTATTTCTAATTAAATGAGTTAATTTAATTAAAAGCGTTAATAAGGAATGTTGGGAATTTAAAATAGGAATTTTCAGTTAAAGGGGTTTTAACTAGAAATTAAAATTTAAAAACCCGAATAATTGTATTGGAAATAAATAAGGTAAATAAGACAATTTTATTTCAAGATAAAGCAAATTTGAAATAAAATTGTAGAATTGATCTAAATATTGAAACTGGGAAATTTTAAAGAGGAATGAGATTTTGAGATCTATAAACTGAGTTTATAAAGTGAAGCGGATTTTAATATAAATTCAAGGTGTGAATTTATAAAGGATTGTGAATCTGTTTTAAAAATAAACAGAGATTTATTTTAAAGGTAGTGAAAGAGAAGTATTTTCTGGATAGCCAAGTACATTTGGTTTTAAAAGGAAAATTTTAAATATTTGTTAAAGATTTATTGTTATTTTTAAAAGTCAAGTTTAAAAATCTATTATTTCCAAATGTTAAATTTCTAAAGTAAGTAATTTTCAATCTATTATTGTAGTTAATACAAATGAGATTTGATAATATGTTTTAAAAGGAAATTTGTTTATATTCTTTAAAATGGTTTCATTTAAATATCTTTAAATATATATTTTTAACTTAAATATTAAAGAAGTTTAAAAAGGCGTTCTTATAAAGTATTTTTATAATAAAGTGTTTTAAAATTATGTTAAAATTTTAAAATGGTTTGTACTTGGCATTCCAGTGAAAATAAATATTTGGGAAATTATTCCGTGAGAGGAATATAGTTTGAAATTGTTTCCAATGGGAATTGAAATGGAAATAATATCTTGTGAAGATATTTTGAGGGATATAAATAATTTGGAGTAATTATTGATTGTTGATGGTTGTTATGGATGTTAATTGATAGTTAAACAACCGACTATCAATATTGGCCAAATGCGTTGATCGTTTCGAAGAGACCGGGATCGAGTTTCCGTATACCGGGATTCCAGGTCTGGAGACTCGAAAACCACTTCGATCCGGTTTGTACATTTCGTGGGGAAACGAGGGTAATATTGATAAGGGGATAGTGTTATCAGTTCTGTTCGGACCTGGAATGGACTTGTATGGACGAATGCTTTCGGACATCGTCAGGGGACGATGGGCATTCTAAGTGAAACGTTCTGAAGGTAACGTTTAGCCTCAAGCCTCATCAACCGGGAATGACTGAAAATCAGGGGTTATGCAGCAAGGCTTCGTGGGTAGCGCCCACTGGAGAGTGTGGTCATCCCTGTCTAGATGTCCCTTATATTTCGGCTTAGTGGTGCGGTTGCTGATCCCAACCGTGGGGTGATCATATTCGGAATTGCCCATAGGTGATTCCGGCCTTGTGTTGCAGGGGACTTAGGGTGGGTCCTCGGTACTGTGATCTAGGCCACGTACTGTGACAGGTGGTACCCCAGTGCCTAGTCATTCGTTGGAAATCCATTTTCCCTACGCACCTTGTACGGTATTTGTTTGTATACCTAGTATGCCGGAATTTAATGAATGTAACAATTTCGGCTATTTTATAAGTATTTGTGAATAGACACTATTATAATATCAGAGGATTTTTATAAAAAGTGTTTTAGCTATCGTAAGGTAAAAACCCGACATGTTTATTTGTGGCGTGGTCTTACGAGATGCTTTTGATTTCAAAGGATTTTTGAAACTTTAATAATCAATTTGAGTGTGATTTTCTCACGCTGGTATTCCAGACTGACTCGGGTATTGTTTTATATGATGCTCGGGTCAGACCGAGATAAACAGGTTTAGGATATGATGCTGTGGAGCTCAGGAGACGAGCTGGATGACGATACGTACTTCCGTACTTGTTATTATTTTTCCGCTGTGTATTCAGTTGTATGTTATGGATGTTGATGTACTCTGATGATGTATTCTGATGATGTATTATATAAACAGATATAGTTTTTGATTTGTGTAAAGATCTGTTGATATATATTATATTTTATTCCGCTGCGATGGTTAGATTCTGATGTTGTTTTTTTCTATTTTCTTCTTCTACCTCTTCTTCTTAACCCAAATGGTCCGATTTTTCGTGTAAGAAAAATCGGGCTATTACAGTTGGTATCAGAGCGAAGGTTGGCGATAACCTTGGCTCTGGTGGGAATTTTGAGAGTATTAATAGATATGAGCGCGTATTTGTTAGTGAATATAAAATGGTTTTATATTGTGTTGGTTGATTTATTGAGTGGCATATGAACCTTCGTCGGCACAGTCTGCGCAACTGTATCGAAGGGGTTTCTAAACACTCGAATAGAACAATTCGACACAATATTGTTTTGAAACGGGTAGATGAAATAATTTTACCCGAAAAATGTATTTTGATATAAAAGAAATATTTCTTTAAATTATTATATATTTGGATGTTTGGATGAAAATATTCTGACAAATTAAAATTGAAAAAAATATGGTAAGATTGTAAAATCAGAATGATTTACTTAACCAATGGATATTTGTATAAATATGAATTGTACAAATGAATTATAACTAAAAATTTGATTTAATCAAACGGTAAATTTAAACCCTGGATATTTGGAAGTGTTTTCAAAGTGTTTTGAAGATAAACACAAGCATAATTATTTTGGAAAGTATTTCTGGAAAGAAAATTGTTTCAAATAAATTTTTGAAAGGGATATAGCAATAAATTCATTTCAGTTGCTGGAAATAATTCGGAGGATGACGGCCGCATCTTCAGAATTTATTTTCGAACTCCTGAGTGACGAATTGCTGCCAAATTGATTTATTCAGAAAAGCTAGTTGTTTTTGAAATTTCCGAAGGAAATTTGTTTTGTTTTTGAAATTTCAAATGAAATTTGTAGGGAATAAAAATCCAGAATTGGTTTAAAAACGTGAGAAGTGTGATTTTGGAATAAGTGGAGATTTCAAAATGATTTGAAACTAAAAGCCGGGTACATAAGAATTCTAAATCTTTATTTGAATCAGATGGAGAAATAAAATTAAGTTGAGACAAATGAGCTTAAACTAAGTTTAATTTTGAGTTGGATTTGAAGCAAACTGAGAAAAATAAATTCAGTTGTATTTGGATTGTTGGAATCGAATTGAAATAAATTGTGATGGAAATGATATTAAGAGAATAATATGATTTGACTGAAGTTAAGTTAAATAAAATTAAATTGTAATGAAATTCAGTTGAATTATAAATAATATTGAGTGAAATTAAAATCCTTACATTAACAAGTAAGAGTAAGATGAATAAGAGATGTGCAGTTTGGAATAGAGATTTGGGTTAAATTAAATTTAGCTTGGATAATGGTAAAGGAATTAAATTTATTGGAAAATTAAATTAATTGTGGCTTGACTGGGGAGTTATAGCTAAGTAAATAAATTTGTTTGGTATTTTGGGAATGAATAAGATCCAGTACTTGAATTATAAAACCCGAGGAGATTAACTAGGGTGATTTGTAAGGATAAAAATCAAATATTGTATTGGTTAAAATGGAAGTAAACTAATTTGGAATAAATTAGTAAATCAAATATGTTAATGGAATTTGGATTTGGTAATAAAAGTGAAGGTGTGAATGAATAATGGAGTTGAAGTATAATAGTGATAATTTGAATTGTAAATAATTGCAAGTAAGTAGAAATGGATTGAAGTAGACTTGTTAGTAATAAAATACAATTCAGAAATAAATTATCAAATGCGGATTAGAATTTATATTGGATTCAGTGAATTTACCAATTAAATTATAAGTGTAATGGGATTAAAATAAATTGAATTGGAATCAATTCAAATTGGTTGTAAAACCCAAATAATCATTTATTCATATGGATATGGACGAGGCTGCATTAAATAAATCGTCGTTTGACGTAAACAAGGAAGTTAAAATTCTATAAGTTGATAGAAGTTAAATAGATTGATTTTGAGATCAACTGAATTAAATATGAGTTTGTTTTGCTAAAATGAATCGAATGTGAGAATTGAGTTGTAAACAATTTAAATTAATGGTGGAACCCTATAAATTGCTTATAAGTGTTGTTTAACTTGCATTGCTTATTAAAACGCTTATGTTGCTAGTTAAATATGAAAAATGTTGTTAAGTTGCATGATTTTGGCACTTACATCTTTAAATTAAGTAAGTACAGGTTCGGGGAAGCCGTATAGCTGATTTTGGGTTGCACTAATTGCTAAATAATAAGCCGCTTGCTTTAAAATGCTAAAAATGAGGTATGCTTACGCAAAAGAATTCAAAATAGGAAATATGAACTGTTTATATTGATATATTGTGATTTCCGGCCTGAGGCCGATGTATATATATATTTGTGTATCCTGCGATATCGCAGAAGTCCCTCCGTACAAAGGGGATTCTGCCAAAATTTTCCGTAAATTTTGGGAGTTAGAAAATTTTTGAAAATTTTGAAAATATTCATTAACGATAAATGATTTAAATTTGTTAAGCAAATGAAATTAAAACTGGATATTGAAATCTAATTCAAATGTGAATGTAAGGTGAAGTGAAATCGAAGGAACTAAAGAAGTGAAGTTTGCGAATAAACTGTTAATTGAAATTTAAATTAATTAGTAAGTGCAACTAATTAAATATTCGGGTGAAAGCCAAATTGAAATCAAATGGAATAAGTATTTATATTTGAAATGAAGGGGTAAATTGAAGTAAATTGAACTTCATATGAAATTGGAATTCGATTTGAATATACACACTTCAGTGGTGAAGAAGTAGATAAATATAAGAAAAAAATTATTTTGAACTTAAGAATTGAAGAATGAAATTCTTAAGAAAATTTGTAGTGGAAATATACTTAGTAATTTTGGAATGGAAAAATACAATATATATATACTAAGTGAATAGTTGAATGAAGACTAAAACTGAAGTTGTGAAATGGGATAGTTGTGAATAAGGGGATAACAATAAAAAAGGAATGTGAATAAAAGAGAATTGATATAATTGGAAATCAATTGGAATTTATACGTAAGATGTACGTATATTATTTTATTTGCATAGCTATTTGGTCCAAGTGTCGAACACAAAATTTCAAGATAGATATATCGATCCGAGTTGGAATTTTTCACTCGATTTTCGACGGCGAGCCTGGATATGGATTGTTGATTGATTCTGGATATTCTCTATCATAGTTGTGACTATGCAAGGAGAATAACGGTTTCTGATCGAGAAACCAGATCTGAGTCCGCACTAGGAAGTCGGGTGGACGATACTAGTTCGGAAGTGAAATTGTGTGATCGATTGAGCGATCGAATGTGATATTGCGTACGGATGATATATGTGCATCGTACGGGCTTAAGTAAAACAAATGTTGGAAATTTGTAAAGGAAAGTATAAAATGACTTTGGAATTGGGATTGAATATTATTGCTTAGTAGAATATACAGGTGTCTAAAAGCAATGGATAAATTGAGATTTTTGATTTTAGAAGATAAAATTTAATGGCTCGACAAAAAGGTATGTATTTGAATTTCTGTATGAAATTTGATTGGGTTTTGAATCCAGCCACTTGGCCTTTTGTTTTCTTTTTGAGATTGGGAGGCCGTAGAGCCATTTTGTAGTTGTACCGAGCTAGCCGCGCAAAGGAGACGCTGGCAAAAATTTTCGGAAATTTAGAGAGTTAGAAAAATTTTGAGAAATTTTGATAATTTAAAATTTGAATTCAAATTTAAAATTTGAATTGATAAGTAAGTGATATTGTTTGGGAAACTTATAGCTAAGTTGAAAGGTGGGAAAAGATAGTGTGTCTTTATAAAAAAAAAAATTATTATGGATAGTTGTTAAAACTATTTGGATTGGGGAAATAGAACGGGTATCGAATCATTTCTCTTAACTGGTAATTTCGAGGACGAAATTCTTTTAAGGGGGAAGGAATGTGACGACCCGGAATTTTTGAGCATTTGAAATAGGAATATTTAATTAATTTTAAATATTCAAAAGATAATTTTAACTTTAATTTCAAATATACAGTATTTATTGGATGATTAGTTGTTGAATTTAATTATCGGAATTGGGTAAATTATCGAATCTGGAGTTTTAAGCTTGTTAAAAATAATTTGAAGGCATATAAAATTTATATTAATAATACTGAAGATAATAGAACTTTTAAAATGGAATCCCAGAGTGTTTTGTTCAGTTTTAAAAATATATCGTCTAGTTTGAATTTAAAAATAGCCTTCCGAGGCACAGTCTCGGAATTTGACGAAAACAGATCCATTGGGTCCGTAATATTGAATTATTACCAGATTTCAAAATTTGTAGCTTTCGGAATTATAGTGAAATTGTACGAGGTATAAACGCTTAAACGATATAATTACTGATCTAATTAAATATCTTTTTCTGATAGAAATTAAATTAGCCGTCACCCTATTTTCCTTTTAGCCAACCTATCTCTGTTGTAGCCGACACGTAGAAAACAATTTTCACGCGATACATCTTTTCTTGTTCCATCTGTTCTTTCTTGAAATGCAGACCTGTTCGATAATATCTCTCGTTCAAAGCTTTTAGAAGAAAATTAAATTAACGGTGGCCTCCCTATTTCTAATCGAATTCCCTCGTTTCCTTTTTCATTCTTCTCAATTCAAAATCAAACCCTCAGAACGAAAAGAAAATAAATTAAAGAGTCGAAGCTTTAACGAATAAGCAAATCTAAATCATTCGACTTCAAATCGAATGAAATCTCGCTGTTCGTCGCACCATAGAGCATCAGATCTGGAGATTCGAGGCTTGGGCAGGGGTCCTTATCGACATCGATCGATGTCAGGTGAGTGTCGCGAGGTGGTTTGAACGATGGGGGATCGCGATGTTGGCTCGAGCTCGCGTGGGGCCGGCGTTCAAGGAGGATCGAAGGTGGCTCTTGTGGGGGAGTAGGGTTAGACTCGCAACAGAGGAAGCTGGCTCGATCGAATCAGAGAGGCTCTCGGGTTCATGTAGTCGAAGTGGTGATCGAGGTAGAGTTGATTGTCGCAATGACAATCTCGAGCACGATGGCGTTCGCGAACAAGACTGAGGACTCGCGGTGGGTTCGCCGATGTCGCAGTTGAGACTTGGATCGTTGTTCGTGTGCGAGGAGAGTTTCATCCTGTCAGGTATATCCAGTTTATTCACTTCAATTTGAAAGTGATAATACTTAGGCATGCATGTATATTATAAAAACAGAAAACAGAAGAAGATAAAAATAGAGGTTGTACAGTAAGATACAGTTTTATATAAGGGATTATTTTGTTATTTACCGAAATGAAAGAAAAATCTCAGTAAGGTAAATACTAGTTCTGTTTTTAATAATGATAATAATATTTTTGAATCAACTACATATATAGAACGGCAAGGTATATGTTTCAGCTTAGGTTAAATAACCTGTGTATATGAAAATGTTAAAGATAAATGAAGGAAATAAGATATATATTGTATAGTAAGGTATTGGAAACAATTCTGTTTATTTAATATATAGGGTTGAAGGAAATTTTAAATATTTAAGAGTGGTATAAAAATTTAGATCTTTAATTTTAAACATAGATTATAAACTCACTGTTTAATTTTTAAGATATGTTAAGGCAATTAAATTATTTAATTGACTTTTATAACTATCGTGGTTATTTCAAATACAGTGTATTAGAGAGGTTAACTAAACTAATTCAAATTAATAAATAGAAATTAGTCATTCGATTGGTTCAAATATTAATAAATCGTGAATTGTGTATACAAGGTCAAAATCGAGAAACCGGGGCAATGTTGAAGTGGATTGCAAATTAAAACAAAGGTGAGTTAATCTCACTCAGTTTAATTTTAATTTAAATTAAATTGGTTAAATTTAAATATTTGATTGAATAGTTGCATTGATTGGATTGATATTGTTATGGATGATTTGGTATATATATAGTAGTATATACCAATATATATATATATTGGCATATGTATATATTGGAGTTGATATTCCCGCATTTATATAGCGGATGAGACCCTATGCGCCGCATAATAGCGGATGATATTTATTTAAATCCCATATACCGCGATATTCCACCTCGAAGTGGAATTGGTATTGTGCTAACGTCTGTGGATGCAGGGAAAACAGGTTGGAGGGATCCAACAGGATTCCTCAAAAATTTATTTTATTATTCTGTGATCTGAATATTGATATCCTGTGATGATCCGATATTGGATGTTGTGGTTGATTGAATTCCCGGTATAATAAATTTTGAAAATCTATGGGATTGAATTTTTGAAGAAAATAAAGAATAATAATTTAAGTAAATTGGAATAAATTTAAAAGTGAATTGAAAATAAGATAAAATAAAGTGAATTGGAATTGTAATAAATATGGGAAAAAAAAATTAAATTTACGAAGGAGTAATAAAAATTTAAAACTCAAGTGATATGGTTTTTAAAGAAATAAAGAAATTATTTCTAATTAAATGAGTTAATTTAATTAAAAGCGTTAATAAGGAATGTTGGGAATTTAAAATAGGAATTTTCAGTTAAAGGGGTTTTAACTAGAAATTAAAATTTAAAAACCCGAATAATTGTATTGGAAATAAATAAGGTAAATAAGACAATTTTATTTCAAGATAAAGCAAATTTGAAATAAAATTGTAGAATTGATCTAAATATTGAAACTGGGAAATTTTAAAGAGGAATGAGATTTTGAGATCTATAAACTGAGTTTATAAAGTGAAGCGGATTTTAATATAAATTCAAGGTGTGAATTTATAAAGGATTGTGAATCTGTTTTAAAAATAAACAGAGATTTATTTTAAAGGTAGTGAAAGAGAAGTATTTTCTGGATAGCCAAGTACATTTGGTTTTAAAAGGAAAATTTTAAATATTTGTTAAAGATTTATTGTTATTTTTAAAAGTCAAGTTTAAAAATCTATTATTTCCAAATGTTAAATTTCTAAAGTAAGTAATTTTCAATCTATTATTGTAGTTAATACAAATGAGATTTGATAATATGTTTTAAAAGGAAATTTGTTTATATTCTTTAAAATGGTTTCATTTAAATATCTTTAAATATATATTTTTAACTTAAATATTAAAGAAGTTTAAAAAGGCGTTCTTATAAAGTATTTTTATAATAAAGTGTTTTAAAATTATGTTAAAATTTTAAAATGGTTTGTACTTGGCATTCCAGTGAAAATAAATATTTGGGAAATTATTCCGTGAGAGGAATATAGTTTGAAATTGTTTCCAATGGGAATTGAAATGGAAATAATATCTTGTGAAGATATTTTGAGGGATATAAATAATTTGGAGTAATTATTGATTGTTGATGGTTGTTATGGATGTTAATTGATAGTTAAACAACCGACTATCAATATTGGCCAAATGCGTTGATCGTTTCGAAGAGACCGGGATCGAGTTTCCGTATACCGGGATTCCAGGTCTGGAGACTCGAAAACCACTTCGATCCGGTTTGTACGTTTCGTGGGGAAACGAGGGTAATATTGATAAGGGGATAGTGTTATCAGTTCTGTTCGGACCTGGAATGGACTTGTATGGACGAATGCTTTCGGACATCGTCAGGGGACGATGGGCATTCTAAGTGAAACGTTCTGAAGGTAACGTTTAGCCTCAAGCCTCATCAACCGGGAATGACTGAAAATCAGGGGTTATGCAGCAAGGCTTCGTGGGTAGCGCCCACTGGAGAGTGTGGTCATCCCTGTCTAGATGTCCCTTATATTTCGGCTTAGTGGTGCGGTTGCTGATCCCAACCGTGGGGTGATCATATTCGGAATTGCCCATAGGTGATTCCGGCCTTGTGTTGCAGGGGACTTAGGGTGGGTCCTCGGTACTGTGATCTAGGCCACGTACTGTGACAGGTGGTACCCCAGTGCCTAGTCATTCGTTGGAAATCCATTTTCCCTACGCGCCTTGTACGGTATTTGTTTGTATACCTAGTATGCCGGAATTTAATGAATGTAACAATTTCGGCTATTTTATAAGTATTTGTGAATAGACACTATTATAATATCAGAGGATTTTTATAAAAAGTGTTTTAGCTATCGTAAGGTAAAAACCCGACATGTTTATTTGTGGCGTGGTCTTACGAGATGCTTTTGATTTCAAAGGATTTTTGAAACTTTAATAATCAATTTGAGTGTGATTTTCTCACGCTGGTATTCCAGACTGACTCGGGTATTGTTTTATATGATGCTCGGGTCAGACCGAGATAAACAGGTTTAGGATATGATGCTGTGGAGCTCAGGAGACGAGCTGGATGACGATACGTACTTCCGTACTTGTTATTATTTTTCCGCTGTGTATTCAGTTGTATGTTATGGATGTTGATGTACTCTGATGATGTATTCTGATGATGTATTATATAAACAGATATAGTTTTTGATTTGTGTAAAGATCTGTTGATATATATTATATTTTATTCCGCTGCGATGGTTAGATTCTGATGTTGTTTTTTTCTATTTTCTTCTTCTACCTCTTCTTCTTAACCCAAATGGTCCGATTTTTCGTGTAAGAAAAATCGGGCTATTACAAGTGCGGACGCGATTTACGTTTTCAAAATAAGTAGTGGAGCATCTGTATTGTAGGCCTTACGAAGCAGTCCTTTACAGATGTAGCTACCGAACACTCGCGGGGCAAGACGATGGAGTATCTGTATTGTAGGCCTTATGAAGCATTCCTTTACAGATATTGCTATGGAGCAAGACGATGGAGCATCTGTATTGTAGGCCTTACGAAGCATTCCTTTACAGATGTAGTTACGGAACGCTCTCGAAGCAAGACGATGGAGCCCTTTTCGAGGAGGATACGGAAGGTACCATGGGTGGTACCTAGGACCAATATGGTCATTTGGCATATAACTACATATATGTATATATTAGTTATTAGGTTTTAATCTGCTATGGAGTAGATGGGCACGGTTCATGAACAGAGGCGAGAGTATTGTAACCTAATGAACCTAATATAAGAGTAAATGGAAATAAAACGATATATGTAGAATTAAGCCTAGAAGTATATAATTTATTCATTCACCAAAAATTTAGTTCTGACCCCCTCCTCATAAAACCCTATAATAGGTTAAGTAGATGGCAGAGACTTCCCATCTGTAAGACACTTGTTTAGACAATGTTATTATATTGGTGAGTATTTACTTACTATTATATTTTAGTCAATTCCGCTGTGAGATAATAAATTGAGCTCTGATATATTTGTCTTTTCCTATTTGCAGGATACCAGATACCCAACTTGGGCTTTAGTGGGCTTGGGTTTTAGCATTTTTGTGAAAAATCCGGACCCACTGGAATTCGGGTTGTTATAAATTTGGTATCACAAGCATCAGTGTATACTATCATCTCTTCATTCCCACTCAAAAGGTCAATACTAGTGCACTCATTAACATTTCTTTCAGACCCATGAATGCATGGTCACATCTTATATCCCAAGTAAAATTCTATTTCATCAACCAAGTTAACTATGCGGCTACTTTGAATAAGTCTTGGATAAATCATCTATAATATCTAGCTCACCCCAAGAAACTTTTTGCATCCGTAGCATTTTTGGGTCTAGCCCAATCTTGGATAGCTGCAACTTTTGCAGGATCCATTGCAATGCCCTGCTAAAAAATAACGTGATCTAAGAATCCCACTTCCCTCCTCCAGAAGTGACACTTCGAAAACTTTGTTTTCAGTTGGCGCCTTTTCAATACATCAATCACAATCCTCAAATGTGTCTTATGTTCCTTCTCTACCCATGAATAGACAATAATGTCATCGTAGAACACATGAACAAATTTATCTAGCTGACCCATGATAACATGGTTCATGAGATCAATGAAGTATTCCGATGCATTGGTTTATCGACCTGCCTTTTCGACCTTCGAAAATCGACACTAATACATCCACAGTATTTACGTGTCGAGCATCCGAGTGCCGAAAAGACAGTTCGTTAAGAAAAGGAAAAGGAAGAATAGAATCTCACAACACAATGAATAATCTATAATATAAAATGATCTTTACACAAGAAAAAGTTTTATGCACGAAATTAGAGTTCTAATCCGATGAATCAGCTTGGACAGTTATAACAACCTATCCTTACAAATGCAGAAAAATACAACAAATAAAACAGTGGAAATAAAAGGAATAGATGAGAAATACGTCTTGGGCATCCATCCCATCTCTTGAGCTCCAAAGCATCCAAAGCTAATATGGAAATATGCTAGGTCTAACCATAGCATTATAAGAAAACAGCACCCGGATCGGTCTGGTAAAACTAGCGTGAGAAGCACAATGAAAACTTTTGAAATAAAGGTATCTCCTAATACCACGCCACATATAAACATAGACAGATTTTTACCTTATGATAACCAAAATATTCTATAGAAAATCCAGTAATATTGAATAAATATTGAATATAGTTGAAATGCTTGCATCTCACTATCAACATAGTTGGGCACAACTAAATCCATATGGTGCTTATTGGAGAATGGATTTCATATAATAACGAAGTACGGGGTACCATCTACCACAGTACATGTAACAACCCGGGGTTTTGTGAAAATTAATTATTGTCATTAAACGATTAATGGTGATAGCTAATTGTTGTTGGGTTTTTTTTATCGGGTTGAAGTTCGTTTAAATAATTGTTAGGAGTTTGTGGACTTTATAATTATATATACTCATTCCTCCATTCATTTATTCTAAACCGTTCTTTTTCCTCTCTTTCATTTTCATTCGCAAGCCCTAGCCGAATTAAAATGAGAAGAAAGAATGGCGGCTTCGATTCCCGTTCGTTCCTCTTTGCAAATTTAGGGCTTTCGAATTTCAATTGAAGCTGCGCCTTTGTTGATTGAGCGATGGGGATTATGTGTGATAATTTGTTCTCGTTCGGGTTCCACACGGCTGCATCTAATCGCGTCGAGATAGGTGAGTGATTCTTTTCACTCACATCTACTTCAATCTCATGTTTATATAGGGTTTGAATTCCTATATTTTGTTCATTTGAATTTGTGATTTAATTTATCTCAGTAGTTCGATTTTGTTCGATGTTGGCGATTTCTTGGATTTTGTCAATTTTGTATGTTTTGATAATAGCTTGTTCATCATGACACTGTTTTATCTCGTGACTCTGTTTGATTTCCATTTGACTTCGGTCACTTGATTTTTATGAAATTCTAGGTCTTCGGCCTGACCTTGATTTTGTGATATTGCTGGTGCTATTTCGTTGATATAAATATGTATGTGTATTCATATATATGCATACATGTATTCTTGTATTTGCATTGCTTGCTTGTCTCGGCCTTGCTTTCTCTGATGAACTGCGATTATGTTGATTTCAAAATTTGTGTTTTGATCTCCTAGTCCTTGATCAATTGCCTCTCTATTGATGCTCGATTGAAACCATGCTTAGTTCCTTGTTCCATTTGCTGTATATGCACGTACTCATCTTCTCACACATGACTGCACTTGTGTTTACTTTCCATGCATGTCTTCGTTACTGCTACATGTATGCCTGAGCTTCCATAGGTGTTTGTCTGTGTGTGAATATTTCTAGATTGTGATGGTGTTCAGTTTGGACATTCCCTTGACTTGTTTATCTCGTCTTTGACTTGGATATGATGTTGGTCTCTCGGCTATGAATTTTTGTGATACTTTGTATTGACCGGTAGCTTTGATTTTGTAATGTTGCGTCACTTGATGTTGTCCTGTTGCCTGACTTTTGTTGCCTCTGTTCATTGAACTGCACATGTTCACTGGCACATATGTTTTCATTTGAATTTACATGGATTTCGACCAGAGCTGAGCTGTCTTGGTTCTGACCATGTTGCACTAAAATCTGGTCTGGTTCGCATTTGCACTTGCTAGATGTAGATCATTGTTTCTGGTATCAGTTCTCGACCATTTACTTGGTTTGTGTTTCACTGTGCAGCCATATTCATTTGATACCCTGTTGCATTTGGGTTGGTGGCTGCATTAAGTTATTTTCATTTGGGTGGCTTGACTTGAGTTCGAGTTGCTTCAATGTATATTTATGTTGTGTATGTCGACTTTGCATAAGCTCGAGCTCTGTAGCCTTGCTATGTTCAGTTCATACTTGTAGTCTTTGTGCTCGTGTTGTGATTTTATTTGTATTTCATTTTTGTTGAACCTGACTTTTTCTTTGGGTTTGACCTTGTGCTTGTTGTGAGCTTTCATTGAGCTTTTGTGTATTTCATCACTGTAGTGGTGAGGCAGTGCACGCGAGCGTGTACTGCAGCCAAAATAGTATTGATTATTTTGTTGTTTATGCCGTTTCACTGGCTTGAGTTGTACTTTGGCCACTTGTTGTTAATTGTTGTTTAGGCAATTCTGTTGTTTTCAAATTATCTTCTTTGATGATCCTTTTATTTGTCTTTGTCGATGATTTGAATTTTGCCGATTTGTTGTTTAACATTGTTTCGTGTTATATTTACTGTATCTGATTTCCTTACTATAGGATTGGATATGTGAGATTTATTGTGACTGTTGTCTATCTGATTATTTGATTATTATTGCTTCTGTGCATTAATAACTGAGTTTGAATTAGACTGACCCGTGTATTATTTTCTTTTGAATTTAATACTCGGGTCAGACCGAGTTATTTCAGGTTGTTGATATATTGCTTTGGGTTGCTGCTTGAGCTATGAAGACTTTTCATATCTTTTGGAGTAGTCGTTGTCATAGTATAGGATGATATGTATTCATGTATATTATTCGATAATGTACTTGTATATGTAACATCCAGTGTCAACAGTTGTAGTTGTATCATATGTATTGTATCAAATGTATTGTAACTGTGACGACCCGGCTTTTTCTCCACAAAAAGTCGTATCATCTTGAAGAAAGAAAGAGATAGAAAAGAGAAAAGATAGAGAAGAAAGAAAGAAACACATCAGAATCTAAACAGCGGAACGAATAAATTACATTAATCAAATAAGATATTACATTGTATCATATACATCAGAGATACACAGCTTATACAACACATACTAGACAGTTATAAATACCTGTCTAGTTATTACAACTCAAATACAACTCAACAAATGACTCAGAGAAACTAACACAGCGGAACACTATATCTACGAACGCCGAAGCCTCCTGCTCCATTGCTCCTCCACAATTCGTCAAAGCTAAACCTGAATCCCTTGGCTACTCGTAAAAATTTGAGTACCCAAGAGTTTATAAAACAGAAATAAACACTTGGGTCAGACATGGGTCTGGTGTGAGTAAACGGTTAAAATTGCTTAACTTCAAAACCTTTTGAAAACAAAGGTATCACGTAAGACTCCCCACACATAAACATGGGTAAGTTTTTACCTTACGCTAACCAAAACATTTGATAGGAAATCCAGTTGTATTATAATAGGGTCTAGGGTTTTCAAGTAAAATACAGAAATAGCTGGAATGCTTACATCTCACGTTCCAACATAGTTGGGCACAACTAATACGTACGGCACTTATTGGATTTTGGATTCCATACAATGGCAGGGCTACCGGGGTACCGCCCGTCACAGTACGTGGCCTAGATCAACGTACCGAGGATCACGCCCAATCCCCTGCAACACAAGGCCGGAACATCCCTTACTGGATAATTCCCGCATAAGAAACCCCAGCGGTTGTAGCTATTCAACCGCCCACACAGCCGAATAAAAAGAAGGGACCTCTAGACAGAGGAATCTCATACTACTTGGGTGCTACCCACTAACCTTGCTGCACCTCCCCTGTTTTAGCCATTCCCGGTTTGATGAGGCTTGAGGCTACGATTACCTTTAATCAAAACACATCACTTAGAATGCTCATCGTCCACCTGACGATGTGCTGAAAGCATTCAATCCATACAAGTTCGTTCCGGGTTCGAACGAAACCGAAGGCATTATCTCGTTACACTCATTTTGGAATCACCCTCAGAGTTAACGACAATAACCCTTGCACTCTGAATCTTCATCTTCACTTGAGATTCACGACCTATCGTTAATTTGGATCGATGTGGTATTCGGGTCTCCAGACCTGGAATACCGGTATACGGAAACCCGATCCCGGTCTCATCGAAATCCAAAACGTATCTTTTAAGGCCAAGTTGTTTAAAGGTTTAAACAATTTAATTCAATTCAATATTTGAATTCACACAGCATTTAACAGATAAATATCACACATTTATCACAGATATATCCAATATCATACCACAGCATCTCATCCAATAGGTATCAACCAATCAGATATCCTACACAACAATCATATATAAGCAACAATTATTAACCCTATGTTATACTTAATTTAATTAACTTAAATTAAATTAATTACTTAAGAATTAATTATCTAACCTTGCTTAATCAATCATTAATTAATTACAAACCTTTAATTAATTAATTACTCATTAAATATTAATCGTCCTTGATTAATTATTCATTAATTACATAAAGTAATAATCCTTTAATTAATTTCACAAATTAATTATCTTAACCATTAACAGTAATTAACCTTTAATTACTCTTATTAATTACATTAATTAATAATCCTTAATTAACTACTACCATTAATTAATTAACTATAATTAATTACATTGACCCTTAATTAATTACATTAATTAATTAAACTTTAATTAATCATTTCTATTAATCTACCTTAATTAATCATATACAGTTATCATCCTATAATTACTTGCCTTAATTAATTAACTTCTTAATTAATTACTTTAATCCTTTAATTAATTACCAAATAATTAATCCTTAATTACTTCTCCTAAGTAATTATCCTTTAATTACTTCCCATTAAATAATTTCCTTTAATTAATTACATCCTGTAATTATACATTAATTACCTACACTATGTAATTATACTTATCAATCTTATTAAGTATTCATACTTAATTTCTTTATCAAGTGATTATCTTTAATTAATTTACAAATTTTTTTAACTTAAATCAATCACATTCATATCATTAATTATACTTGAGTAATTCATCCTTAATTACTCTTTAAACCAATTAATTAATCTTTAATTATAGATTAATTATCCTTTTAATTATTAATTAATAAACTTTAATTATCAATTAATAAAACTTAATAACAAATTAATCAATCCTTAATTTTAGTTAATTTAAACCTGAATTATCATTTGATTAATCCTTAATTAATCTTTAATTACAAATTAATCACCCCTTAATTAATAATTAATAAAACTTAATTATTAATTTATAAAACTTAATTACAAATTAAGTACTTCTTAATTACCATTGAGTTTACCTCTAATTACTTAATTTATTAATTACAAATTAATTATCCTTTAGTCATTAATTAAATCAACCTTCATTATTGAGTTAATTAAGTTAATTAATTACTCTTAATTAATTTCTTAACTAATCCTTGATCATTACTAATTAAATTAATTAATTATATCTAATTTCCTTAATTAACTTAATTAATAACAAAACATTAAAACTTAATTATCTTAAGATAAAACACTATCTTATTAATGCCTTAATTATCATTAAAATACCTTATCTCAATAACTAACTTTTCTTAATTAAATCATTAATTAAGGTTAAAAATAAATAAACATTTAACTTGATAATTTAAAGTTAATAAAACATAACTTCCCTTAAATTGATTACTTAAAAACATTTATTTTATAAAGAATAGATTTAAGAAATAGTTTTAAACTAGATTTTATTTTTACTTTAAAACTTAATTTGATTTAAATTAAAAAAAAAACTTAGATTTAATTAGAGTTAAATCTGAAAACAGTACACTCTTAAAATCCCGAAGACAATCCCGAGCACAACCCCAATTTCCTCGAGTTTCCCTTCGCGTTGATTTCTACTTCGAGTCGCTTTCCATTATTCTCGAGACCAAACCCGGTACAACTCTTCTTCCCAAACAACATGCCCAAACCAACATCCAGATACACGCAAACGTGTACAGGTGCACGTGCACGGCGAACTTACGCGACTCCGATCATCCCTCCGGTCCTCGACGAATCGCCTACAACCTCTCCATCCTCCTCGACCTCCCAGTTTATCGATTTCGACAGAGAATCGAAATTGAGCAGATCGATAGAAAAACTGTAGCCAAACAATCAAAAATTCACCCATCGCCGATGATCTCGTCCACGATCATCCATGCCATCTTGACCAAAGCTACGTCACACGTAAATGCTCCGATACCCCCCATACCGGTCGTCTCTAGTCCTCCCATGGTGATGCAGCAACCACGATAACCCATCCATCCAAATCCTGACCTTAAACCCTACACCATCGTCGTCAAGCCACCCTGATGATCGTAAAATCACGCGATCATTTTTCCTAGAACCCCCGACCCACCAGAAAGCTTCGACTTCAATCACGAGGCCAACAATGTCACCGACCATCAGAATTTCCCCAAAACGTGGTTTCCGTTCATCCTCAAATTTCTCTTTCAAATCTAAGTTAAAAATTGTAATTTAACTTTTAAAATTCACGGTTTCTAATGGAGATTACGACTATATAGGTGAATCCAAAAATTATTATACTTGAGTTTTTACCTGATTATAGATTTTTACTGTCTTTTCTTTATTTCTAGAAGAATACAAGTTAATTTTTCTTGAAAATAATTTTTAACCATAGCTTATGACTAAACAAACTTAATTTGTTTAAATTCCTAAACCTAACAGAGATTAGAGTGAGAGGAATTGGAATTTCTAATCTAAGCTTTAAACTTTAAAAACTGAGAACAGAGATGATCACTTATGTCCAGACATACTCACAGTACTTCATTTGTATAAACATGTATTTAAGACTTTAAAACACTCATGCATACACATTTTCAAATAATCATACTTCAAAATCAACCACAATATCAAAGGCACATAAGTAGTGAGTTAGTTTGCTCATATTGAATAACAGAGAACATATGTTTATACCTACTAAGTTAGTATATACATTTTATTTATTCAAGCATACATTCTCAGATAAAATCATATGCAAACCATATTACTATAAACATTCAATCACAACATCTAAGTTTATTCTCAAATTTTAAAACTGTTTAAAAAATAAATAAAGGTTTACTCACCATTTAAAAATGCAGAGAGCTTTATGAAACTGAAATTGAAAATTTGCATTGCCTTGTTGATTCCGGAAACTTGAATGCTTGAAACTTTTGTATTGCTGCCTTGATTAATCATACTGGAAAACTTTATGTTGCTGGCATGCTTGAAAATGTTTTCCAGGTTGAAGATAAATCATTACAGGTTTGCATATTGGTTTGAGAAATGAATTTCAGGCTTTTGATTTGGAAAATGAATTACAGGAATTATATTTTGATCTGAGTTTTGAGGGATGGTTTCAGGTTCTTGATCTCGGATTTGAAATTGAAGCTTGCTAGAAAATTTGATTGCAAGTTTGATGATATTCTCTCTGGTATGTATTTGGTTTAGAGGAATGTATTACAGGGTTTTCAGTTTTGGTTTTGAGGAGTGTTTGCAATGCATTTGAAAATTTTGGCTTTGATTTCATTTCGAATTGTAAAAAAATGAACAAAGAAGGTGGAAGTTTTTATATGTTGTAATTATGGTTTATTAAAATTTAAAGAAAAGAAAAAAAATAGAGAAAGACACTTGTCTCTTACCTTGATTAATATGTTAACACATGTTATCTTAAAGGTTTTAAAATTTAACACTTGTCTAATTAATGCTTAAGAATGCAACACTTGTCTCTTTAAATAATTAGTACTTAATTTACAAATTAATGTGTGTATTAAGCCTAAATTTTAATTTGTTAGTTCATATTTAAATATGTGTATAAATTTATAAATAAAAACAAACCATGTTAATAAATAAAACTTATACATATTAAAATTAAAATAATGCTAATCTATTTAAAATATAAACCATATATTTATATTATAAATAGAAATCAATTTATTATTTTTAAAAGATAAAATAACCAATTAAATAATTATTGAAGAAGATTATTAAATCAATTTGAATTGTTATTAACAAAATTATCAATATCAATTTAATTCTTAAATATAGATTACTAATTTGATATTGTTAAAAAATTCCGGGATATTACAATCCTTCCCCCTTAAAAGAATTTCGTCCCCGAAATTTAAAACAAAGGAAATTTAATAATCTCATTAAAGATTTAATTTTAAAACACAAGCATATATCAAACATATGCTAACAACCATAGCAGCCAATTCAACCAATCAAACAAATCTAATTATGCAGACAAATTCTGGATAGAATTTCTTCGAGTTTCCCCAGGTGTATATATATATCGGGATACTCGCTCTAGAGAATCCAAACAATCAATACTATGAAGCTACAAAGCTTTTATTCAACTACATCTATACACTAGACAAGATGTCAGACTACAGACGAGTCTGACTCAACAACCAAAACTCGACAACTGCTGGTTCCGAAACCAGACATAGATCATACACGTATTCCCTCAGAGATACGTGATACTCATGGAATCCCAGTTATCCAAACTGGCAATCCAATCCTGTAGATCAAACACTTATTCTCCAAGATCACAGAAAAGACCCAAAACTCTTCAGAGCTAGCTTCTCAGCCTTACCCAAACTTACAGCTCATTTATGATCGGAGAAAACTTATCCAAAATCAAATCTCCGACTTTAGAATCCAAATTCCTCTGTCTCAAATCCACAAAACTCTCCAGACGATCCTGGGCTGCTTATTTCCTTACTGATCAGCTCATCCCTTGATGATGCTTTTAGAAACAGACTAGACCAATCAACTCAGCAAAATGATCTCCTCAAGATCAACTAGAATCAAGAAACACAAACTCTACTCCTCAATATCAGAAGACTACAACTTACTTCTCTTATCCGGAAAAGACAAAACAGATGCACTCACCAATATGACTTTCAGATCCAGAAAAAATTTCCTGTAGAAACTTTCTAATACTGCAACTTCCAGTTGCCTTCACTTTAGAACAGCTGCCACCTTGCTTCCGTTGCACAACTCTGATCTGGAGCAGATAAAAATGCCGTCGATGAACTCAAGCACAGACTAGACAACACATTCTGGAGATAAGGTTCAACAGATCCATAAAAATAAAACTCAGAAGTTCTAAGAAATACTGAGCTGCTTCACCAAATCCTTTCTCTAGGAGACATTCTTCGACCTAGCTGAACTTCCGGTAGCAATCCTGAAATCAAGTCGATACAGAACTCAATCTCAAATGCAGACAAACTTCTGACTTCGCTGAGGACATCCAGAAAAACTCTGATAACTCAAGAGAATACTCAGCAATCGCAAGTCACTTTTGCGATCAACCCAGCCTAATATCCAAGAAACTGTTCTCTCTTTACCAATCAGAACAGCTTATGCTTTTTAACCAATCCATCGAAGAAATGGATCCTCTCTACTGCTTCTGAATTCTACCACTAGAAAATTGCTTAGCCAGAAGACTTCCTGCCGGCACACGAAACACTCCGAGCTGCACTACTGACACAGATGCCAAGACTCCCTATCCAAAGCTCTTCGAGAAACTCGGACTCCAAACCAAACAGAAACATTATGCTGAACTCAGCCCCAATACTGAAGCATACTCACTTCCTCAAACTTGCTCCAAGAGAAAACATCTTCGGAAACATCCAGTCACTGCGTCTCATCACGCAACTACTACTTCCTGAGTTACCCAGATACCATCACTCACTTCTGCTCTTCCAACAGATCCAAATTCCACTCATCCAACTTCAAGGATGGACTCCGAACTTTAACAGGTTTCCTTCAGAGATTTATGAAATCCTTACATCAAGCAAAACTCACTCGAGACGGTATTAGGTCTACAGTCTCGTCAGATAGACTTCCAACCTCAACATTCAAACTCCAACCATTGGTAGTCGTGTTTCACACACCACCACCATATCTACCTTTATAACTCATATTGGAAAACCCGAACAGGTAACCCAATAGATAGGTAGAAATATGTATTTATAGTTATATAAAAATTACAAATACGCTCTCTCAGGATAGACACCACTTCAGAGCCTAGGTATTCACTCAACCAAGAGCTCTGATACCAACTGTGACGACCCGGCTTTTTCTCCACAAAAAGTCGTATCATCTTGAAGAAAGAAAGAGATAGAAAAGAGAAAAGATAGAGAAGAAAGAAAGAAACACATCAGAATCTAAACAGCGGAACGAATAAATTACATTAATCAAATAAGATATTACATTGTATCATATACATCAGAGATACACAGCTTATACAACACATACTAGACAGTTATAAATACCTGTCTAGTTATTACAACTCAAATACAACTCAACAAATGACTCAGAGAAACTAACACAGCGGAACACTATATCTACGAACGCCGAAGCCTCCTGCTCCATTGCTCCTCCACAATTCGTCAAAGCTAAACCTGAATCCCTTGGCTACTCGTAAAAATTTGAGTACCCAAGAGTTTATAAAACAGAAATAAACACTTGGGTCAGACATGGGTCTGGTGTGAGTAAACGGTTAAAATTGCTTAACTTCAAAACCTTTTGAAAACAAAGGTATCACGTAAGACTCCCCACACATAAACATGGGTAAGTTTTTACCTTACGCTAACCAAAACATTTGATAGGAAATCCAGTTGTATTATAATAGGGTCTAGGGTTTTCAAGTAAAATACAGAAATAGCTGGAATGCTTACATCTCACGTTCCAACATAGTTGGGCACAACTAATACGTACGGCACTTATTGGATTTTGGATTCCATACAATGGCAGGGCTACCGGGGTACCGCCCGTCACAGTACGTGGCCTAGATCAACGTACCGAGGATCACGCCCAATCCCCTGCAACACAAGGCCGGAACATCCCTTACTGGATAATTCCCGCATAAGAAACCCCAGCGGTTGTAGCTATTCAACCGCCCACACAGCCGAATAAAAAGAAGGGACCTCTAGACAGAGGAATCTCATACTACTTGGGTGCTACCCACTAACCTTGCTGCACCTCCCCTGTTTTAGCCATTCCCGGTTTGATGAGGCTTGAGGCTACGATTACCTTTAATCAAAACACATCACTTAGAATGCTCATCGTCCACCTGACGATGTGCTGAAAGCATTCAATCCATACAAGTTCGTTCCGGGTTCGAACGAAACCGAAGGCATTATCTCGTTACACTCATTTTGGAATCACCCTCAGAGTTAACGACAATAACCCTTGCACTCTGAATCTTCATCTTCACTTGAGATTCACGACCTATCGTTAATTTGGATCGATGTGGTATTCGGGTCTCCAGACCTGGAATACCGGTATACGGAAACCCGATCCCGGTCTCATCGAAATCCAAAACGTATCTTTTAAGGCCAAGTTGTTTAAAGGTTTAAACAATTTAATTCAATTCAATATTTGAATTCACACAGCATTTAACAGATAAATATCACACATTTATCACAGATATATCCAATATCATACCACAGCATCTCATCCAATAGGTATCAACCAATCAGATATCCTACACAACAATCATATATAAGCAACAATTATTAACCCTATGTTATACTTAATTTAATTAACTTAAATTAAATTAATTACTTAAGAATTAATTATCTAACCTTGCTTAATCAATCATTAATTAATTACAAACCTTTAATTAATTAATTACTCATTAAATATTAATCGTCCTTGATTAATTATTCATTAATTACATAAAGTAATAATCCTTTAATTAATTTCACAAATTAATTATCTTAACCATTAACAGTAATTAACCTTTAATTACTCTTATTAATTACATTAATTAATAATCCTTAATTAACTACTACCATTAATTAATTAACTATAATTAATTACATTGACCCTTAATTAATTACATTAATTAATTAAACTTTAATTAATCATTTCTATTAATCTACCTTAATTAATCATATACAGTTATCATCCTATAATTACTTGCCTTAATTAATTAACTTCTTAATTAATTACTTTAATCCTTTAATTAATTACCAAATAATTAATCCTTAATTACTTCTCCTAAGTAATTATCCTTTAATTACTTCCCATTAAATAATTTCCTTTAATTAATTACATCCTGTAATTATACATTAATTACCTACACTATGTAATTATACTTATCAATCTTATTAAGTATTCATACTTAATTTCTTTATCAAGTGATTATCTTTAATTAATTTACAAATTTTTTTAACTTAAATCAATCACATTCATATCATTAATTATACTTGAGTAATTCATCCTTAATTACTCTTTAAACCAATTAATTAATCTTTAATTATAGATTAATTATCCTTTTAATTATTAATTAATAAACTTTAATTATCAATTAATAAAACTTAATAACAAATTAATCAATCCTTAATTTTAGTTAATTTAAACCTGAATTATCATTTGATTAATCCTTAATTAATCTTTAATTACAAATTAATCACCCCTTAATTAATAATTAATAAAACTTAATTATTAATTTATAAAACTTAATTACAAATTAAG
This sequence comes from Allium fistulosum, assembly GCA_030737815.1. Lineage (NCBI taxonomy): Eukaryota > Viridiplantae > Streptophyta > Magnoliopsida > Asparagales > Amaryllidaceae > Allium > Allium fistulosum. The sequence goes on along the minus strand of CM060905.1, from coordinate 872,526,632 downwards.
TACTTCTTAATTACCATTGAGTTTACCTCTAATTACTTAATTTATTAATTACAAATTAATTATCCTTTAGTCATTAATTAAATCAACCTTCATTATTGAGTTAATTAAGTTAATTAATTACTCTTAATTAATTTCTTAACTAATCCTTGATCATTACTAATTAAATTAATTAATTATATCTAATTTCCTTAATTAACTTAATTAATAACAAAACATTAAAACTTAATTATCTTAAGATAAAACACTATCTTATTAATGCCTTAATTATCATTAAAATACCTTATCTCAATAACTAACTTTTCTTAATTAAATCATTAATTAAGGTTAAAAATAAATAAACATTTAACTTGATAATTTAAAGTTAATAAAACATAACTTCCCTTAAATTGATTACTTAAAAACATTTATTTTATAAAGAATAGATTTAAGAAATAGTTTTAAACTAGATTTTATTTTTACTTTAAAACTTAATTTGATTTAAATTAAAAAAAAAACTTAGATTTAATTAGAGTTAAATCTGAAAACAGTACACTCTTAAAATCCCGAAGACAATCCCGAGCACAACCCCAATTTCCTCGAGTTTCCCTTCGCGTTGATTTCTACTTCGAGTCGCTTTCCATTATTCTCGAGACCAACCCCGGTACAACTCTTCTTCCCAAACAACATGCCCAAACCAACATCCAGATACACGCAAACGTGTACAGGTGCACGTGCACGGCGAACTTACGCGACTCCGATCATCCCTCCGGTCCTCGATGAATCGCCCACAACCTCTCCATCCTCCTCGACCTCCCAGTTTATCGATTTCGACAGAGAATCGAAATTGAGCAGATCGATAGAAAAACTGTAGCCAAACAATCAAAAATTCACCCATCGCCGATGATCTCGTCCACGATCATCCATGCCATCTTGACCAAAGCTACGTCACACGTAAATGCTCCGATACCCCCCATACCGGTCGTCTCTAGTCCTCCCACGGTGATGCAGCAACCACGATAACCCATCCATCCAAATCCTGACCTTAAACCCTACACCATCGTCGTCAAGCCACCCTGATGATCGTAAAATCACGCGATCATTTTTCCTAGAACCCCCGACCCACCAGAAAGCTTCGACTTCAATCACGAGGCCAACAATGTCACCGACCATCAGAATTTCCCCAAAACGTGGTTTCCGTTCATCCTCAAATTTCTCTTTCAAATCTAAGTTAAAAATTGTAATTTAACTTTTAAAATTCACGGTTTCTAATGGAGATTACGACTATATAGGTGAATCCAAAAATTATTATACTTGAGTTTTTACCTGATTATAGATTTTTACTGTCTTTTCTTTATTTCTAGAAGAATACAAGTTAATTTTTCTTGAAAATAATTTTTAACCATAGCTTATGACTAAACAAACTTAATTTGTTTAAATTCCTAAACCTAACAGAGATTAGAGTGATAGGAATTGGAATTTCTAATCTAAGCTTTAAACTTTAAAAACTGAGAACAGAGATGATCACTTATGTCCAGACATACTCACAGTACTTCATTTGTATAAACATGTATTTAAGACTTTAAAACACTCATGCATACACATTTTCAAACAATCATACTTCAAAATCAACCACAATATCAAAGGCACATAAGTAGTGAGTTAGTTTGCTCATATTGAATAACAGAGAACATATGTTTATACCTACTAAGTTAGTATATACATTTTATTTATTCAAGCATACATTCTCAGATAAAATCATATGCAAACCATATTACTATAAACATTCAATCACAACATCTAAGTTTATTCTCAAATTTTAAAACTGTTTAAAAAAAAATAAAGGTTTACTCACCATTTAAAAATGCAGAGAGCTTTATGAAACTGAAATTGAAAATTTGCATTGCCTTGTTGATTCCGGAAACTTGAATGCTTGAAACTTTTGTATTGCTGCCTTGATTAATCATACTGGAAAACTTTATGTTGCTGGCATGCTTGAAAATGTTTTCCAGGTTGAAGATAAATCATTACAGGTTTGCATATTGGTTTGAGAAATGAATTTCAGGCTTTTGATTTGGAAAATGAATTACAGGAATTATATTTTGATCTGAGTTTTGAGGGATGGTTTCAGGTTCTTGATCTCGGATTTGAAATTGAAGCTTGCTAGAAAATTTGATTGCAAGTTTGATGATATTCTCTCTGGTATGTATTTGGTTTAGAGGAATGTATTACAGGGTTTTCAGTTTTGGTTTTGAGGAGTGTTTGCAATGCATTTGAAAATTTTGGCTTTGATTTCATTTCGAATTGTAAAAAAATGAACAAAGAAGGTGGAAGTTTTTATATGTTGTAATTATGGTTTATTAAAATTTAAAGAAAAGAAAAAAAATAGAGAAAGACACTTGTCTCTTACCTTGATTAATATGTTAACACATGTTATCTTAAAGGTTTTAAAATTTAACACTTGTCTAATTAATGCTTAAGAATGCAACACTTGTCTCTTTAAATAATTAGTACTTAATTTACAAATTAATGTGTGTATTAAGCCTAAATTTTAATTTGTTAGTTCATATTTAAATATGTGTATAAATTTATAAATAAAAACAAACCATGTTAATAAATAAAACTTATACATATTAAAATTAAAATAATGCTAATCTATTTAAAATATAAACCATATATTTATATTATAAATAGAAATCAATTTATTATTTTTAAAAGATAAAATAACCAATTAAATAATTATTGAAGAAGATTATTAAATCAATTTGAATTGTTATTAACAAAATTATCAATATCAATTTAATTCTTAAATATAGATTACTAATTTGATATTGTTAAAAAATTCCGGGATATTACAGTAACTACCTTCAGTTATTTATATATGAGATTTGATATTAGCTGTGTTCCACATTTAGCTTATCTGTGTCATTATTTTATATATACTGTCCTAAACTATTATGAACCATCGTAGTTCGTTTTATACTGGAATTGGGTATGTCGATGGGAGTAATAACCATAGATGAAAATAAATATACCACTCCTATCGAGGTAACCAATACTAGTGTAAGGCCTAACTACGGATGGCCGCTCCTATCCAGCCTTATTCTTCGTAATAACAGACAGTATTTCTTTTAATACTCTTTGTTATTGTGAGCATAGAGGTGGGGCGTCACAGATGGTATCAGAGCAAGGGGTTTATGGACATAATATAAAACATAACTTAGATGGAACATGTGTTACAACTATTTGTCGATGTTTTATTTGTGCCTTGAGTCAAAACTAAAGTTTTGAAATTATGATGAAATCTTTAAATATCTTTATTTAAAAAATAAAAAGGGAAATTGTGTTTTGTTGATTGATTAATTTGTGACTGCTTATCAGAGTGCGTAGCGGAAGCAGTGAAACTGTCTTCGCTGAATACAGCTGATAACCTTTTTGATTTAAAAATCAAAATATAAAAATGAAATTAAATTCATTGTGTTGTTACATAGATGTGTTTATTTTTGTTATCTTTGAAAGTTTCGAATCCGATTTGAGGATCCGAAGCGATTGTAGTTATGTGATTTTGTTGAGATTTTTACTGTTTTGAATTTTCTTCATTGAAGATATAATCAAGTGATTTCTTTGTTCATTTTGTAGTGTACGTGCAGATTTGAGTTGCACGTTACTACATTAATTTTACGTTGAACCGGTGTTTGGTTTGAACGTATTTAGTTGCCATTATTTTTATAACGGGATTTTTACACTGGTGCTAAAGAAGCACGGTGTTTTGTTGACATTTGTAATGAATGAAAATTCACTGGTATTATATTTTGATGCGAATTATTTTGATGAGATTTTGACGTTTAAAAATTGTTGTCGCTTTGACTTCAGTAACCGTCAAATTTTAAAGTGAATTTTCAAGCGGTTATTCCGCAATGCTGATTTTGAGATCCGACTTTACGGTGTTTTGGGAAGTACAATTTCCTTTTCGAAATTGCTACTGATATTGCTATTTTAATCACGTGTTTGAATAAAAAATTTAAAATAAAATTGTTTTCAAAAAATTTACAGTTTGCGCTTTCGAAAGAATGAGGAAGCGATTTAAATGCTTCAGCAAAATTGAGGACTATGAACCCTCACTTTTACTGATTCGCTTAATTCCGGACTTGTCCGTTTGAGAACGTAAAATGTATTTATTTAAAATACACAATTTTGCACTTTCAAGGAAACGATGAAGAGAATCAAACGATTTAGTAAAACACGTGGTATGGGACATGTGTGTTTGCTATTTCGGTTAATTCCGGACTCGTTAATTGAAACATCTGCTGTTTGATGATTATGATGATTTTGTGTGCTTTCGAGCCACTATGTTGGACCTTCGGGTCATCTGCTGGACCTTCGGGTCATTTGTTGGGCTTTCGGGCCACTATGAGGACCTTCAGGTCAAATACCAGTACTAGACCTTCGGGTCACTGTGCGGACCTTCGGGTCATTTGTTGGGCGCCAAAATTATGATGACAGTACTTGGTAGGCTTCGGCCATTTGTTGTTGCACGTGTGGCGTAGCTTAGACTCGCCATATGATGGGATCGATCCACCTTTTATGTTGATTTTCTAGATTATCTTAATTGATTTCTAGATATTTGTTGTTTCTAATTATCTGCAGGTAATTAGATATTTGCTGTTATGAGATTTAATTATCGTATCGATAATTAGATATTTGCTGATATGAGATTTAATTATCGTATCGATAATTAGATATTTGTTGTTATGAGATTTAATTATCGTATCGGTAATTAGATATTTGTAGTTATGAGATTTAATTATCATTTGTGATAATTAGATATTTGTTGATTTGAGTTTTCTGATTATCGTTCTTGATAATTAGATTAATTGTTAATTTCTGATTATCGTTTTTGATAATTAGATATTTGTGACTTCTGATTATCGTTTTTGATAATTAGATAATTGTTAATTTCTGATTATCGTTTTTGATAATTAGATATTTGTTGATTTCTGATTATCGTTTTTGATAATTAGATAATTGTTAATTTCTGATTATCGTTTTTGATAATTAGATAATTGTTAATTTCTGATTATCGTTTTTGATAATTAGATATTTGTTGTTTCTGATTATCGTTTTTGATAATTAGATATTTGTTGTTTCTGATTATCGTTTTTGATAATTAGATATTTGAGATTTTTTATTATCGTTTTTGATAATTAGATATTTGTTGATTTATGATTTCTGATTATCGTTTTTGATAATTAGATATTTGAGATTTTTTATTATCGTTTTTGATAATTAGATATTTGTTGATTTGTGATTTCTGATTATCGTTTTTGATAATTAGATATTTGAGATTTCTGATTATCGTTTTTGATAATTAGATATTTGTTGATTTGTGATCTCTGATTATCGTTTTTGATAATTAGATATTTGAGATTTTTTATTATCGTTTTTGATAATTAGATATTTGTTGATTTGTGATTTCTGATTATCGTTTTTGATAATTAGATATTTGAGATTTCTGATTATAGTTTTTGATAATTAGATATTTTTTTATTTGTGATTGCTGATTATCGTTTTTGATAATTAGATATTTGAGATTTTTGATTATCGTTTTTGATAATTAGATTTTGTTGAGAATTTGTGAATTTCTTTTATGAAATTAAAAGATTTCTTTGGCGTTTGTATTCCCGACTTTTATTTTTCTAGCTTAACCAGTTTATGTTAGAAAAATAATTATTATTGACGACTTTAATTATGAAAATTGCGGGGATGCAATTTTTATAAGGAGGGGAGTCTGTAACAACCCGGGGTTTTGTGAAAATTAATTATCGTCATTAAACGATTAATGGTGATAGCTAATTGCTGTTGGGTTTTTTTATCGGGTTGAAGTTCGTTTAAATAATTGTTAGGAGTTTGTGGACTTTATAATTATATATACTCATTCCTCCATTCATTTATTCTAAACCGTTCTTTTTCCCCCTTTCATTTTCAATCGCAAGCCCTAGCCGAATTAAAACGAGAAGAAAGAATGGCGGCTTCGATTCCCGTTCGTTCCTCTTTGCAAATTTAAGGCTTTCGAATTTCAATTGAAGCTGCGCCTTTGTTGATTGAGTGATGGGGATTGTGCATGATAATTTGTTCTCGTTCGGGTTCCACACGGCTGCATCTAATCGCGTCGAGATAGGTGAGTGATTCTTTTCACTCACATCTACTTCAATCTCATGTTTATATAGGGTTTGAATTCCTATATTTTGTTCGTTTGAATTTGTGATTTAATTTATCTCAGCAGTTTGATTTTGTTCGATGTTGGCGATTTCTTGGATTTTGTCAATTTTGTATGTTTTGATGATGGCTTGTTCATCATGACACTGTTTTATATCGTGACTCTGTTTGATTTCCATTTGACTTCGGTTACTTGATTTTTATGAAATTCCAGGTCTTCGGCTTGACCTTGATTTTGTGATATTGCTGGTGCTATTTCGTTGATATAAATATGTATGTGTATTCATATATATATATGCATACATGTATTCTTGTATTTGCATTACTTGCTTGTCTCGGCCTTGCTTTCTCTGATGAACTGCGATTATGTTGATTTCAAAATTTATGTTTTGATCTCCTGGTCCTTGATCAATTGCCTCTCTATTGATGCTCAATTGAAACCATGCTTAGTTCCTTGTTCCATTTGATGTATATGCACGTACTCATCTTCTCACACATGACTGCACCTGTGTTTGCTTTCCATGCATGTCTTCGTTACTGCTACATGTATGCCTGAGCTTCCATAGGTGTTTGTTTGTGTGTGAATATTTCTGGATTGTGATGGTGTTCAGTTTGGACATTCCTTTGACTTGTTTATCTCGTCTTGGACTTGGATATGATGTTGGTCTCTCGGCTATGAATTTTTGTGATACTTTGTATTGACCGGTAGCTTTGATTTTGTGATGCTGCATCACTTGATGTTGTCCTGTTGCCTGACTTTTGTTGCCTCTGTTCATTGAGCTGCACATGTTCATTGGCACATATGTTTTCATTTGAATTTACATGGATTTCGACCAGAGCTGAGCTGTCTTGGTTTTGACCATGTTGCACTATAATCGGGTCTGGTTCGCATTTGCACTTGCTAGATGTAGAGCATTGTTTCTGGTATCAGTTCTCGACCATTTACCTGGTTTGTGTTTCACTGTGCAGCCATATTCATTTTAATACCCTGTTGCATTTGGGTTGGTGGCTGCATTAAGTTGTTTTCATTTGGGTGGCTTGACTTGAGTTCGAGTTGCTTCAATGAATACTTATGTTGTGTATGTCGACTTTGCATAAGCTCGAGCTCTGTAGCCTTGCTTTGTTCAGTTCATACTTGTAGTCTTTGTGCTCGTGTTGTGATTTTATTTGTATTGCATTTGTGTTGAACCTGACTTTTTCTTTGGGTTTGACCTTGTGCTCATTGTGAGCTTTCATTGAGATTTTGTGTATTTCATCACTGTAGTGGCGAGGCAGTGCATGCGAGCGTGTACTCCAGCCAAAACAGTATTGATAATTTTGTTGTTTATGCCGTTTCACTGGCTTGAGTTGTACTTTGGCCACTTGTTGTTAATTGTTGTTTAGGCAATTCTGTTGTTTTCAAATTATCTTCATTGATGATCCTTTTATTTGTCTTTGTCGATGATTTGAATTTTGCCGATTTGTTGTTTAACATTGTTTCGTGTTATATTTACTGTATCTGATTTCCTTACTATAGGATTGGATAGGTGAGATTTATTGTGACTGTTGTCTATCTGATTATTTGATTATTATTGCTTCTGTGCATTAATAACTGAGTTTGAATTAGACTGACCCGTGTATTATTTTCTTTTGAATTTAATACTCGGGCCAGACCGAGTTATTTCAGGTTGTTGATATATTGCTTTGGGTTGCTGCTTGAGCTATGAAGACTTTTCATATCTTTTGGAGTAGTCATTGTCATAGTATAGGATGATATGTATTCATGTATATTATTCGATAATGTACTTGTATATGTAACATCCCGTGTCGACAGTTGTAGTTGTATCAAATGTATTGTAACTACCTTCAGTTATTTATATATGAGATTTGATATTAGCTGTGTTCCGCATTTAGCTTATCTGTGTCATTATTTTATATATAATGTCCTAAACTATTATGAACCATCGTAGTTCGTTTTATACTGGAATTGGGTATGTCGATGGGAGTAATAACCAAAGATGAAAATAAATATACCACTCCTATCGAGGTAACCAATACTAGTGTAAGGCCTAACTACGAATGGCCGCTCCTATCCAGCCTTATTCTTCGTAATAACAGACAGTATTTCTTTTAATACTCTTTGTTATTGTGAGCATAGAGGTGGGGCGTCACAGTACACCTCTAGAAATTGTACCGAGGTTGAATCTATCGACCCTTACGAACACTGGCCGGCCTACCCCTTACTGGATAGTACCGAGTAAGTCATCGTCGAGGTTGCTTTCCAACCTTTCCCTGAGAGCTCTCATCTACAGCCAAATCCTTAAATATGTATATATAGAATTGAGATGGCATACCCTAATGGATGCGACCCACTTAGCCCTACTTCATTTCTCGTGATTTTAGTCATTCCCGGTTAATAAGGTTTGAGGGTACATTTTACCTTTTTAGCAAATTTCACTTGGAGCTAACACTACCCTCCAAGCAGCAATCTAGTACCAACATTCATTTATACAAATTGTTCAGGATATGAACAAACCGAAGGCACTGTTTCTACTACATCCATTATAGAATCACCCTCGGGATTAGTAGCAAGTAGCCCTTGCACTTCAAAGAGCTCCATCTTCGATCATCTTCAAGATACTTCCAGTTTGAACACTTGAGTTGGTTCGAAGTGGTTTACGGATAATTCATACTTATTTGATCCCAATCTCCTCGAAACAACATTCAATAGTTTTCGGTAAACTCAACTCCGGTTCATTTAGAAAATAAACAGACAAGATAAGAGCGGAGATCACCTCCCTGACCGTTTAAGTGGACGGATATCCTTATCATTTGTCCAGAAGTACATAATGAGTTTATACATATAGTAGTATGTAATGACCCAAGATTTTAGGAATTTATCTTGGAAAATATAAATAAGCTTAAAATAATTTTTAAATAGTTTTTAAAACCATGTTTAAGGGAAAGATGAGATAGCTTGATGTGGTATAATAAAATGATGTGCATTTGTGCACAGAAAATACACATGAGTAAAGCTAGATCCCTGGATACTATGAATGAGTACATGATGCTTGTATATATATATATATATATATATATATTTACTGATAAATAAAGAAAACCCTCAAATGTGCTATATGCAGAAATATAACTAAGTATACATGTGCATATGTGTACCAATATAAAATAATATAGATGTATATAAGTTATTGTCTGTAAGACATATATGTAAGTATACTAACTAAGTATTAGAATTTAAACTAGTAAGATGAAACACACAAATATGTTTTTCCTCTTGTGGATAAATAAAAAGGAAACACCAGATAATAAAGTGAAGGCTAAAAATAGAAAATAGGAGGAAAACAAAAATGTATTTTGTATGGGCTGAGTTAAGAAAGAAAGAAATATGTGTATAATATTGCTGGAAATCAGATCACACATTTAGCATGCAAATAGACAAGAGAAAAAGCATTTTATGGAAAAGTAAGATTTCTGAAAATAACCAAAGTAGATAACCACTTTTCTCTTCACCAAATTAAGCCGGGGAGGGTAGAATCTTGGGTTCAAATAAATGCAGATAACATAATTTTTCTGGTGGGCAAAAATGGCTTTAGCCAATACCCAAAACCCTAAGGAGAACTCTGTATATATATAAGCAGCAGCCTCCTCTCCTTCTCAAAAAGAACTTTGGGAAAAAAACACCACATAAAATATAAGGCAAGTGAAGGAAAAGAGCTTGAGGCTAAAGGCAGAAGTTTATCAATTAATTAAGGAATCAAAGAAGAAAGCTAGGTGAGAAAACTCACTCAACAACTTAAGGCACTAAGTCCTAATGAAGGCAGCCAGTTATAAATTAATTTTTCTTAAAAGTGTATGTGATTGTCTTTCAGAAATTAAGGATGCTTTAATGCTAGATGGTTGTTCTGGTTGTTTTATTTTGTGAATATTCTAAATATGATCAGTATGCATGAATAAGTATCTTAAAAACCCAGATCTCTTTCTGATATGATACTGGTTAGAAATATAAATAAATACCCAGAAAATAAAATGTTGAATATAAGCAAGTAGTGTTGGTTTTGGCTCAACCCAGAAGAATTGATGAGCATATGGGTTGCAATATACATATGTATATGTGCTGAGGCTTAAGATGAAAAGGAATTAGGAGTGCAATAGGCTTGCCTATGTGCTAATACTCCCGATTCAAAGAAAATATACAATAACCACCTAGCAAATAGATTTTGTGATTTAGGAAGCTTGGTCAATCTGAGTTTAACTAAAGCACAGATGTTTGCAACAAAATCTTCCCATGGAGCCATAAACCAATGTTAGTTGTCTATACCTCTTTTAAATTGCAAGAACATGTTTTAATAAGTACCAATACTTAAATTGCTTGATTGCCTCTGTTTGTTATATGAATGATGAGGAATGCTATGAGATGAATGCTTGTTTTAGTGAAATGACTCACTGTTTGGGTTTTCCCTGAAAAAAAAAATTAAAAAGAGAAAGTACCTGAGAACCTGATTAGGAAATGGGGTCAAGATTACTGTAGGTATGACTTGTGTTCTTGAGTAATGCAAGTTGACACATGGCTTGTTTAAGTCATGAGATCTTTGTGTAATGGAGTGAATTAGTCCATTACAGTGTGTCCATTGATTCATAAAATTGCAGATGAGACCAGGGTAGATAAATATATCAAGGGAAGAATATTTGACATGATGAGGAACTAGAGTTTTCCCTAGAAATGAAATATGAGGAGGGAATAAATGATTTAACTCATGTTGGTTATTTTTCTGTTTTGTGTGAATGATTATTTGATTTATGACTGAATTGTATTGAATGTATGTGCCATATCTATATAAAGTCTCTGGAAAGAAAGATTAAAGTGTGCGCATGCACAAGGACACAGAACATGCACACAAGTATTACTTGTTTTCAAAGGGTAGAACTATATGCATATGTACTTAATTCAATTTTAACTTAATTAATTAATTGCTTTAGTGGATTTTCTCATACCAGACATGTGTCTGACCCTAGTGTGCTAATGGCATCTGGGGTGTCTCATTTAAAATGAGGCAGCTTCAAATGCTTTTTCAGGAACAGTAGCCTCTAGGTAGGAGTAGAAGCAAGGCATTGAGAAGAAGATTATAGCATGCTAGAATTAGATAGATAAGAGCTTAAAAGATGAAATTTGCATGTATTGATATTTTAAAAATTTCCATTGTAGCAAGTACTGAGTGATGTTGGATATTTGGTTAAGTATTTTAAGAATTTGACTTGTAACTGGAATTTAAAATATCTGAGTTTCATTATCCGGATTGTTGAAAAGTTTTTATCTATAATTTTGTAAGTTAGATCCATAATAGTGATTTTATAGGAGGGTGAAGTTAGATCCATATTAGTGATTTTATACATGTTCAGACATGTTTTGTTCAGATATTGTCACACCAGTACCTTTGTAATTTCAACATGAATCTGAATTTCTTTTTACTAAAGTTTTGGGCAAAATGCATTTTAAGACCCTCTGAAATATGCCTGAACAGAGAGTCTATTTAACCCATGTTTTTCTTTGCTGAGTAACCCACATGTCCTAGGAAACTCACCCTGGACTGCATTTCATTTAGCCTAGTATCTTGGTATCAAGGAATCAAGCTTCTGGAATATGATAATTCACTTAAAAATATCCCAGATATGAGTTTGCATATAAGGCAGATTTTATAGGAAAGCAATCATAGAAAATAATAGAAGCTTATATCATTTTCAGAGCACAGACACTACCCTATTAATTTTATAGATAATCATAACATAATTATCCGGTTTCTATGGATCATATTTCATAGAGGATCCAGCAAGCTATCAAAGATTAAAAAAATCATACTGTTACCTATATGAACAAAATTTTATTACATAAATAAAATTGAGCCATGTGGGGATTGATTAAATTTAATCAATCAATGTAACCTCTTGTTTGCCATAACCTAATTAAACAAGAGGGGCACATGCATCTTCATATGTGTGTGCATATCCTTGTGGTTGTACTGATATATCTATATTAGTAAAACTTTTGATCCTGGATAAAGTTTGTTTATTGGGAAAAGGAGAATGACCCTGGAAAATATATTTGTTAATAAAGGATATATATATCACTTTGTAAAAAAAAATCCTTACAAAATTAAGGTAGAAAAGAGAGGGTCATTCCATTTTGGTATCAGAGCTATGTTATTAAACATAGCAAAAATAAAGATCAAGATCTCTGATAGAAATAAAACTTAAAGAGACTAAATATATAACAATGTTTTCAGTGTAAATAAAACCACTGAAATAATAAAATTACCAATCAAACTAACCAGCTATGTAAATTATTATTAGCAAACTATGGTAGGAAGACCACCAAATCAGGGAGCAGGATCTTCCAATGCACCACCAATGGTCAATCTGCAAGACTTGGTGAGAGCATTTAGGGATGGGGCAGGACAAAGGCAAGAAAATCCCTATGAAGAGCTCTCAAAATTACTTAAGACATATACTCATTTAGGAGGCAAAATCTTTGAAGGGACAGAGAGTATTATGGAGATTCAAGCATGGTTGAGAACATTGGATAGAATTTTCAATGACATGTAACTTGATGATCAAAGAAAGAGGCAAGTGGCTTCGAGACAGCTAAAAGGAGTAGCTTTAAGTTGGTGGGAAGTAATCATTGCAGGAAGAAATGAGAATGAAATCACTTGGAATCAATTCAAAGAGATGTTGGAAGCAAGGTTTGTACCAGCATCAGCTAAGACTACCTTACTAGAAGAATTTATTAGACTTAGGCAAGGAACTATGATTGTCACAGAATACACTCAAAAGTTTGAGGGGCTTTCCACATATGGAGCAATGCTTGTGGCAGATGAAGCATCCAAAAATGATAGGTACATAAAAGGTTTGAACCCAGGACTTAGCAGAGCTATGTTACCTTATGCTGATAGGACCTTTGACCACATGATAGACTTAGCTTCGAGATTGGAGCAGCATGACAAGGAAAGGGAAAATTTCAGAAATTTCAAGAACAATAACAGTAAGAAGGGTAAGGGGAGATATCATCCTTATGATAAGAAGAAAGAAGAGGCCAGTACTAAGTCTACTGGCGATATTAAAGCTAAGGAAACCAAGAAGATTGTGTGTCATCAATGTGGAAAAGAAGGACATATCAAACCAAGATGTCCAGAATTGAAAGGAGGAGCTTTCAAGTGTTATTTATGTGGGAAAGAAGGGCACATGAAAAGAAATTGTCCTGAGAATAAGCAGCAAGGAAAATTTGCAAACTTGGAAGAAAAAGGCAAAACAGTGGAGATCAATGCTGAGAAGCACAGTCAAGTGGAAGGTACACTATTTATTTGTAATGTACCCATAGCAGTAGTATATGATACTGGAGCAACTCATTCTTTAATTTCCTATGAATTAGTTAAAATGCTGAAATTAAGTTGCATATTGGTTGAAACCCCTTTACATATACAAAGTCCACTGGGAAGTTCTAGTGTTTTAAACATGATCTGTGTGGATGTGGAATTAAACATGGGAGGAGATACTTTTATTTCCAATTTATATGTTTTAAATTACCCAAACATAGGTGTTATTTTGGGAGTAGACTGGTTAAGGCAATTCAAGGCCATAATTAACTTAGACTCATCCACCATATCATTGCAAAACCATGGAAGCCAGAGGATCACAATTTTGTGTGAAGTGTCCAAGGGAAGAAAATTGTGTCATTTGATTGATTTGGGTAAAGATTTCAGTGAACATATTATTGAGGAAATTCCCATAGTCAATGAATACTTGGATGTTTTTGAGGAGGTTAATGGTGTTCCAAACCATAGGCCAGTGGAATTCCAAATTCATTTAGTTCCAGGAGCAAGCCCAGTGATTAAAAAGCCAACAAGAATGGGGCCAAAGGAACTAAAAGAATTAAAGAAACAATTAGAGGAATTAGAAAATAAGGGTTTTATAAGACCCAGAAATTCTTGCTGGGGGGCACCAGTGGTGTTTGTTAAGAAACAAGATGGTACCTTGAGACTCTGCATAGATTATAGGGAATTAAACAAGGTAACCATTAAAAATAAATACCCACTGCCAAGAATAGATGATCTTTTTGATCAATTGGCTGGAGCAAGAGTATTCTCTAGGCTAGATTTAGCATCTGGTTTTCATCAAATGAAGGTGGAAGAATCAAGCATCAAGTACACTGCCTTTAACACTAGATATGGGTTGTATGAATTTTTGGTTATGCCATTTGGCTTGACCAATGCACCCTCATACTTTGTAGATTTAATGAACAGAACCTTTAGAGATTATTTAGACAAGTTTGTGCTTATTTTTATAGATGACATTTTAATTTATTCCAAAACAATGGAAGAGCATGAAAGTCATCTGCACATGGTTTTGTCTAGACTAAGGGAAAAAGACTTAAAGGCAAAATACTCAAAATGTGAATTTTGGAAAGAGGAAGTGTATTTTCTTGGCCATGTTATATCTGCCCAAGGAATTTCTGTGAACCCCAATAAAGTAGTGGCTATTCAAGCATGGAAGAGACCAAGCACTGTGAGTGAAGTGAGGTCATTTATGGGGATGGCAGGGTATTATAGGAGATTTATAAAAGATATTTCAAAAATTTCTACACCACTTACTAACCTAACCAGGAAGAACCAAGCTTTTGTTTGGTCAGAAAAATGTGAAAAGTATTTTGAACAGTTGAAGGAGGCATTGGTGAATGCTCCAATTTTAAAAGTACCTCATGGAAATGAAGAATTAGTTGTATACACTGATGCTAGTGGATTTGGCTTGGGTGCAGTGTTGATGCAACAAGGCCAAGTCATTGCATATGCATCCAGACAACTTAAACCCTATGAAGTTAGGTATGCCACACATGATCTTGAATTAGCAGCTGTGATCTATGCTTTGAAACTTTGGAGACATTATTTGTTAGGCACTAAGTTTGAACTTTACACTGACCACAAATCTCTAAAATATTTATTTTCACAAAAAGATTTGAATATGAGGCAACATAGATGGGTGGAGTTCTTAGCTGCCTATGACTTTGACATACTCTATACACCAGGCAAAGCAAACAAAGTTGCAGATGCTCTAAGTAGACAGCATGCTAAATTGGCTATGATGATGATAGAAGAATTTAAGGGCTTGTCTTTGCTAACTGAGTTAGAAATTGGGGAGAATGGTTGTGTGCACATTGATGAGCAGGTGCATGGTGCATAAGAAAATAAAGGGAAGTTAAGCTTACTGACACTTCAACCAGATTTAATTCTGAAGGTAGGAAAAATGCAAGAACAGGATGCAAATTTATTAGAGAAGAAAATTCTCCTCTCAAAAGGGGAGGAAGTGATGAATCACCATATTGATAAAAATGGTTATATGAGATACCAAAATAGGATGTGTGTGCCAGAGGACACCGAATTGAAGAAAGAGATATTGAATGAATATCACAGAAGTAAATACTCCATACACCCAGGAAACACAAAAATGTACCAAAATTTGAAAAGAGACTTCTGGTGGAAGGGGATGAAATCAGATGTAGCTAAATACATTGCCAAATGTATGACTTGCCAACAAGTCAAGGCTGAAACCCAAAGGCCATCAGGGTTGATGCAGCCTCTTAGTGTACCACAGTGGAAGTGGGAAGATATATCTATGGATTTCATAGATGGGCTGCCTAGATCTAAGAGAGGAAATACAAGTATATGGGTGATAGTTGATAGGCTAACCAAAGTAGCACACTTCATCCCAGTCAAGTCAGAAAGGACAGCACCAAAATTAGCTCAAATTTTTATGAAGGAAGTGGTAAAATTGCATGGCATTCCCAAAACCATTGTGAGTGATAGGGATACCATCTTCACCTCAAAATTCTGGAGAAGCTTCCAAGAAGCAATGGGAAGTGAACTGTGGTGACCCTCACTCTAAAACACTTAGAATTTTTTTTTCTAAACATTCAAGAGGAATTCACCACTGAACCCCATTTCTTTTATATTTGAATATTTATATAATTACAAATATTTTTCCCAAGACCCTGGATTTACCAATATAATCATATCAGTGTACAAACAAATTAAGACAATCATATATTTGATGATACATAATTGTTTTCTCTTTTGCCATTCAGAGCTAACAAATTTGCAAAGAGAGTTAGAATCAAACAGGCAACAAATTCTATTTGTGTTGACAACATAGCCATTTATTTTCTTACTAAGTCTTGTTTTACTGCCAGAGGTACATTTTGGCAAATTATAACACTTATATATATATATGTTTGATTTGCAGTGCACAGTACACATTTTTTTATGCTATCCAGGCTTACTGCCTAACTAATTCTATTAACACTAAAATAGTATTTAATTGACCTTTTTATAGTCATCAAGTGTTTACATGAAATTACTTACAAATTATACTTGCAGGCATGGATATTGGAACCAATTTCCATTTATCATTTCAGGTTTGAACAATTGAAGTCATTTTGCATTTTTAAATTTAACATGGTGCAGACTTAAATACTTGGTGTTTTACTGGGAATGCTTGGTGTTATTTGAGGGATGCTTGGTGTTTTCTTGGTTTTGTCCCGGGAGCACTTACACTTCATTAATTGAAATGAAGTGGTTCCAGGCTCAAAGAGTTTGACCCATGGCCATCTAGGCCGGCCATAGTCCCTCTTTTACCACTTGCAAACCCATATTCCTTATATTATCAAACTTCTACAAAGTCCTACTCCTAATCCCAAGCATGTTTATGCCTAGTTTAAGCTTTTTGGAAATGCATTCTTATATGTATTCAATCAATTATTAATAATACAGTATTTTCCAGGTTTATACACAAATACTTGTAAATCTCCAGAATTCATGCACATGCCTGTATCACTTACCTGCCACGCACAAATTCATTTCTTTTGATTACCCCCCACTCAAATCTTAAGAGTTCATTTCTAAAATCAACCCCCTTAGCTCTTTAATTTTCCATAAGTCAAAGTATAAATTCAAGCAATAAAAATCAGAGATCATCACATGCACATATCATATTTATATGATATGTCTATCCCTTATTATTATTTTTTTAAATTTAGACATTCATGAAATCAGCAATCAACCAAACATCATCAATAGTCTTTCATAGCAGGTTGATTTAAGTACAAATTTTTAATCCAAATACTTAGTAATCTCCTTACAAGAAACTTCAGTTATAACATAAAATTTGACTAGTAAATTCATTACAAAGCAACTACAAATTTTTAAAACTGGTTCCTTTTATTTATACTAGCAGCTAATTGCCATCTTCATCCATCAAGCCAACTTCATCTTCCTACAAGCAAATCACTGAGCTGCCCCAATTTTAATGAGACACCCAGATGATTGCAAGGGCAACCAAAAGGGTCAGTTTTCACTGGTATGAGCATTCATCAAATTTGTATACATATTCATAAATCTTTTTTTTATAATCCTGTAGTGTCTACCTAGTTTGACAGTTTTATACTTAGCATGTTTTGGTTAGTACCAAATGATACAAAGACACATTCATTCATTTAAACAAAGCACAGCAAACAGTCAAAATAAATAAATATACAATTCTTGATTCATTTTCTCCATTTCTAGATAAGTAGACTCAGGTTTTATACTCCCAATTTCACCCAGCAATTAATCAATGAACAATGTTTATCTTGATTAAATTAACACCATATCTGGATATTTATAACCCAGATTTTTAAACCCCTGTCCCCATTTATTTTATGGTCTTTAACTCCTTGTCAAATGAACACCATGTATGCATTATGAAGGAAACTCCCAGGTTACTTAATTTATTCCAACACACAAAGGCCTCAGGGTGCAGTTGCACCATGCATATACTTGCTCCCACCTGAAGCAAGCAGATCATTGACTAACTCCCAAATGACCAGTTTAGTTCTTCTTTGATAAATCCCCTCTAGTTTCAGCTTGTTTTATTAAGCTCCTACTTAAGAATTCCATCATAAAAACTCACAGTTCATTCATGTTTCAGAAAGGCTATCTTCTTTGATACTTTCTGGTTTAACCCCATGTTCCCCTATTTATTTTTCCTTATTACAGAATATACCCCAGTTTGCTTATAATGAATTTCTTTCCTAAAAATAGTTTAAGCATCACTGTCCTACCACCCAGAATTTCTCCTCCAACTTATGATATGAACATTTGGTTTCATACTTCATTATCCAAGAAATAAACATGAGCTAGATCACTATCTTGCTGCCTATTCCCTAAATAATCTATATCCATTTTTTAATGATGATAAGATAGAACAAAAATGCTCAAACCATTTTAACTCTAAAAGCCCACATACAAATTAAAATTCCAAACAAGAATGCACAAACAAACATCCATATCACACATAACAAATCATTTCAGAGATTTAAATGACTTATAATATTTTAGGCTGCCTGCAAGAGGACTTAATGCCATTGCATACAAAGGATAAATACTCGCCTAGTGTTTTCTTTTACTGTCTTGCTCCTCTGAACAGCAGATCCTCTCAGTGTTTTAAGCTATTTCTTCTCCTATATTTTTTTCTTTTGTTTTGATCCCGAGAGAGTGATGGATATGGTTATGTGCAGTTATTTATAAAATCATTCTAGGGTTTAAGAAAATGGGTAATTCCCTTGATACCCTTAGGTGTTCATGTACATATCACATTCCTGTGTGGTCCTAAATTGGAAATGCACACATTAGGTTACTTTAATTGGTTATTTCGGGAATCAAACATTTTTAACACTGCATGCTATTTTCATGTCTCCATTTTTATTCATGCCATATGCATGTGACCCTTTGTTCATTTTTTTTTAAGTTTAAAGAAACTGAAAATCCCCTTTGTATTTTCTACCTATCTATCATTTCCATTCAATCATGCATACTATCATACCTAATCATGTAATGTAAAATTATTCACCCATGTTATTTGCTTGAAATAGATATAAGATATGGAAATTTTTATTTGATCCTGTATGTATATATATATATATACATACACATATCTCTACCTTTTTGTCAAAACAGTAACTCCTCCTATATCTAAAAAAACAAAAATCACATATATTATGCTAATTATTTCTAGCACAAATATAAGACATATAAACCTTTTTATTAAACTTCATTTTATTCTATCTTTAAATAAAACAGAAAACACCCCATATATATTAAATGTATGTATTTATATAATTCTTTGGACATAGAGCTATATTTATTTTGAGTTCCAATTTTTCTTTTAATCACCTTAACTCCTTGCATTTTATCAAACAGAGACTCCCATGCAATTTTATTTATTGCCAATTTTTCTTTTCTGTTTTAATGCTATATATATATATATATTTATATATTTATATATATATTTTATAATTTCAGAATTTCTTAATATAAATGTATATATTTTTTTCATTTTTATTTTCTTTTCTTCTAGGGTCATTACATACCCTCCCCCTTAAAGGAATTATGTCCCCATAATTTCACCTAATTTCTCCAATTAAAAGTACTAACCTATAGCCTGTTTTAACTCCATAACCCCATACTCACATTTTATGAAAGCAAACAATGTATAAGGATATTTAAAAAAACATCATAAGATGCTTAAACATACCTCTCCATTAGTAAACAAATTGGGGTATTTAGCCCTCATTTTGTCTTCAACCTCCCATGTACAATCATTGGGATCCAAGCTCCATTGAATTTTTACCAGCTTAATCACCTTGTTTCTCAGCCTCTTTTCTTCCTTAGCAATAATCCCCACTGGCTCATTTTCATAGACCAAGTTTTTATCAATTTGAATTTGAGTAGGTGACTCTAAAATTGCTCCTTCATCATGTATCCATTTTCTCAATTGAGAAACATGAAACACTGGATGTACACCACTCAATTCTTCTGGTAATTTAAGCTTATAGGATATGGTACCAATTCTCTGTATGACTTCATATGGTCCTACAAATCTTGGTGAGTGCTTACCAGATTTTCCAAACCTGAACACCTTCTTCATTGGTGATACCTTCAGAAAAACATGCTCTCCTACTTCAAACTCCATTGGCTTTCTCTTTCTATCTGCATAAGACTTTTGTCTTGATTGTGCTGCCTTCATTCTATGCCTAACTAATTCAATCATGTTGGAAGTTTCTTTAACATGATCTAGCCCTAATATTACACCCTCTCCTGCTTCCAACCAACAGGCAGGAGACATGCAGGGTCTCCCATACAAGGCTTCAAAGGGAGCCATTCCTATTGTTGATTGATAGCTATTGTTGTAAGTGAATTCTGCCAAGTGGATATGATCCTCCCAATTACCCCCAAAATCAAGCACACATGCTCTAAGTAAATCTTCCAATATTTTATTCACTATCTCTGTTTGCCCATCACTTTGAGGATGGTAGGCAGTGCTTAAACAAAGTTGTGTTCCCATTGCTTCTTGAAAGCTCTCTCAAAATCTTGAGGTGAACAAAGTGTCTCTATCACTCACAATGGTCTTTGGTATGCCATGCAATCTCACCACCTCCTTAATGAATAATTGTGCAAGCCTATGTGCATTCCTATCTGACCTGACAGGGACAAAGTGAGCTGATTTGGTTAGTCTATCAACAATTACCCATATACTATCATTGCCTTTCTTAGTTCTAGGCAAACCATCCACAAAATCCATGGAAATACTTTCCCATTTCCACTGAGGTACTTCCAAAGGTTGCAACATGCCAGAAGGCTTTTGATAGTCTGCCTTGACTTGCTGACAGGTTAAACACTTTGCCACATATTTTTCCACTGCTTGTTTCATTCCTGGCCACCAGTAGCTCCTTTTCAAATCATGATACATTTTGGTACCACCAGGGTGTATGGTGTACTTGGTCTTGTGATGCTCATTCATGATTTCTTCCTTTAATTCTGCAAAGTCTGGTACACAAAGCTTTTCATTTTTCCTCAAATATCCCTTGGGATCTATTTTAAAATTCTCCATCTCAATGTTATTCAATAGCATTTCTTTCTTCTCCTTTAAATTTTGATCTTGATCTTGCATGCCACCAATTTTCTCCACCAGATCAGACTTCACTGTGATTATTCCCAGTGTACCATACTCCACCATATCACCATGTTCTTTAAAATTCACTTCATCCTTGCCGTATATATCTGCCTCCCCAAGCACTGCAAGGTTTTTAAATTCATCAATCATCAAACTGGCTAATCTAATATGATTTCTGCTCAAAGCATCTGCCACTCTATTAGCTTTTCTAGGAGTGTACAAAATATCTAAATTATATGCAGCTAGAAACTCCAACCACCTTGCTTGCCTCATATTTAAATCTTTTTGAGAAAATAAATATTTCAATGCTTGATGATCTGTGAATAACTCAAATTTTGCTCCAAGAAAATAATGCCTCCAAAGTTTTAATGCAAACACTATTGCAGCTAATTCTAGATCATGAGTTGCATATTTGGTTTCATTGGGTTTAAGCTGTCTTGATGCATATGACACCACCTTGCCATGTTGCATAAGCACTGCACCTAACCCAGACCCACTAGCATCAGTATATACAACCATTCCTTCATTTGCTTCTGGGATTTGTAGGACAGGAGCCTCCACCAATGCTTGTTTCAATTTTTCAAAGGCTTGATCACACTGCTCAGTCCACACATATGGTTGGTTCTTCTTGGTTAGTTTGGTCATTGGTGCGGCTATTCTTGAAAAATCCTTGATGAACCTCCTATAGTACCCTGCCAAACCTAAGAATGACCTCACCTCAGTCACTGTTTTGGGTCTACTCCATGATTGAACTGCAATGACCTTGCTTGGATCTACACTTACTCCCTGCTGTGACACTATGTGTCCTAAGAATTTCACTTCATGCTGCCAAAATATACACTTTTAATACTTGGCTTTTAATTCATGTTCTCTAAGTCTGGATAATACCAAATGTAGATGCATAGCATGATCATTTTCTGACTTTGAATAAATTAATATGTCATCTATAAATACCAAAACAAATTTATCCAAAAAGTCTCTGAAAATTCTATTCATCAAGTCTACAAAATAGGAGGGAGCATTGGTTAAACCAAATGGCATTACTAGAAATTCATAAAGGCCATATCTTGTGTTAAAGGCTGTGTACTCAATGATTTCCTCTGCAACCTTCATTTGGTGAAATCTAGAGGCTAAGTCTAGCCTTGAAAATATTTTAGCTTCATGCAATTGGTCAAATAGATCATCTATTCTAGGCAGTGGGTACTTATTCTTGATGGTCACCTTATTTAAATCCCTATAATCCACACACATCCTCATTGTTCCATCATGCTTCTTAACAAAAAGCACTGGGGAACCCCAACTAGAACTGCTTGATCTTATGAACCCCTTTTCTTCTAACTCCTCTAGTTGGTGTTTTAATTCTACTAACTCTTTTGGACCCATTCTATAAGGCTTCTTAATGATTGGGTTAGTCCCTGGCATTAATTTTATTTTAAATTCAACTGGTCTGTTTTGAGGATTTCCCTTCACTTCTCCAAACACATCTATATATCCATTGACTATTGGGATTTCCTCTATTTTTAATTCCTTTTGGACTTCATTAATACTCCAGATTTTATTAAAACATGTATTCTTTGCTATTTCACTTAAGATGGTAATTCTTTTGCCTTCATTTGTTTCCAAAGAAATAGTAAGATTTTCTAAATTTAAAATTGCTTTGTTTTCAATTAACCAATCCATCCCCAAAATTACTCCAATACCAGGATAATTTAAAGTATATAGATCTGAATTAAATTCATAACCCCCTATAGTTAATTTCAGACCCATACACTTCATCCCTAACATACAATGACTCCCTATGGGACTGTGTACAATTAAGGGCTGATCAACAGAGACACAAGCAAGTGCTAACTTCTTTGTAATTTCCAAAGATATTAGTGAATGTGAGGCACCAGTGTCATATATTACTGATATTGGTTGGGTATGAATAAAAATTATACCTTCAAGTTGCCCAACATTTCCAATGTTGTTGGCTGCCAAAGCTCATATCCTTGCTGTTCTTTTATTAGTCTCTGGGCAGTCCTTCTTTAGATGACCCACTTTTCCACAATTATAGCAGCCTCCTCTTGGTATTTTAGGGCCAGGGCATTGGTTACTATAATGTCCAGCTTTTACACAATTAAAACAATGAGTGAGTTTCTTGCTTTCAGGTGCTACTGCTCCTTCCCCCTTCTTAACTCCTTTGTTTGCCTTGTTCTTGTCATAAGGTTGCACTCTGTTCTGACCACCCTTCTTCTTATTGAGCTTCATATTCCTGAATTTCTCCCTTGCAGTGTCATGTTGCTCAAATGAGAGAGTTAGATCAATTACTTGATCAAAGGTTTTGTCCTTGTATGGCAACATTGCCCTTGACAGACTAGGGTTCAAGCCTTGAATGTACCTTGCATTCTTTGCTTCTGCATTCCCTATTAACACCATTCCATATTTGGATAATGCTTCAAACTTCTGAGTGTATTCATTTACACTCATGCCTCCTTGCCTTAACCTAATAAAGTTTTCAAGCAGTGTGGCCTTGGCAGATGCTGGGACAAATCTGGCCGCAAGCATGTCCTTGAAATTATTCCAAGTGATGGTATCCTCTTGTCTTCCTGCTGTCACAACCTCCCACCAATCCAGTGCAACCCCCTTCAATTTCCTTGAAGCTATCTGTCTCTTCCTTTGGTCATTGATTTGCATATCTGTGAAGACCCTCTCCATAGTTCTTATCCAAGTTTGAACACCTATAGCTCCTTCAGTGCCTTCAAAATCATTTCCTCCCAAATTGGTACATGTCTTAAGCAGTTTGGAGAGTTCCTCATGAGGATTGTCTTGCCTTGGTGCCATTCCATCCCTTAAAGCTCTCACAAAATCACCCATGCTCATCACAGGTGGCTCACGTGATGATCCTGCACTTGTGTGATGCCTTGGTCCTACCATAATGCTATAAATGTGATTTTTATGTTAGTTTACTTACCCCCATCATTCTTGGTGTCTTTACTTTGTTCATTTTTATTCCTGTGCACACTGTGCATGTATCACATGCACACACACATATATATTTATTTTTAGACATAAAACAAAAGCATTCAACACCAATAATTCAAACAATGCATTCAAACATCCATATGCATACAACAACATTTACTATGTTATTTAAAACATGGCTCTGATACCAACTGTGGTAACCCTCACTCTAAAACACTTAGATTTTTTTTTCTAAACATTCAAGAGGAATTCACCACTGAACCCCATTTCTTTTATATTTGAATATTTATATAATTACAAATATTTTTCCCAAGACCCTGGATTTACCAATATAATCATATCAGTGTACAAACAAATTAAGACAATCATATATTTGATGATACATAATTGTTTTCTCTTTTGCCATTCAGAGCTAACAAAATTGCAAAGAGAGTTAGAATCAAACAGGCAACAAATTATATTTGAATATATATATACATACACATATCTCTACCTTTTTGTCAAAACAGTAACTCCTCCTATATCTAAAAAAACAAAAATCACATATATTATGCTAATTATTTCTAGCACAAATATAAGACATATAAACCTTTTTATTAAACTTCATTTTATTCTATCTTTAAATAAAACAGAAAACACCCCATATATATTAAATGTATGTATTTATATAATTCTTTGGACATAGAGATATATTTATTTTGAGTTCCAACTTTTCTTTTAATCACCTTAACTCCTTGCATTTTATCAAACAGAGACTACCATGCAATTTTATTTATTGCCAATTTTTCTTTTCTGTTTTAATGCAATATATATATATATTTTATAATTTCAGAATTTCTTAATATAAATGTATATTTTTTTTTATTTTTTTTATTTTCTTTTCTTCTAGGGTCATTACATGAACTATGCTTAAGTACTGCCTACCATCCTCAGTCAGATGGGCAGACTGAGGTAGTAAACAAGGTTATGGAGGACATGTTGAGAGCATGTGTATTGGATTTTGGGGGCAACTGGGAAGATTATCTTCATCTAGTTGAATTTACATACAACAACAGCTATCAAAGCACCATAGGAATGGCTCCATTTGAAGCCTTATATGGTAAGCCTTGTTTGTCACCTGTTTGTTGGGTAGAAGCAGGAGAAAGGGCTATTTTAGGGCCTGAGTACATACAAGAAACTAAGGAGAAAATTGAGTTGATAAGGAGAAGAATGGCAGCAGCACAAGATAGGCAAAAGAAATTTGCAGACAGGAAAAGGAGGCAGGTAGAATATGAAGTGGGAAATTTTGTTATCATCAAAATCTCACCTATGAAAAATGTGCTGAGATTTGGGAAACAAGGCAAGTTAACCCCAAGATATATTGGACCATACAAAATTCTAGAAAGAATTGGTTCCTTGGCATATAAGTTGGAATTGCCAGAAAACATGCAAGGCATACATGATGTTTTTCATGTATCACAACTGAGAAGGTGGGTACATGACAAGGCAGAAATTCTGGAGACCCCAACCCAAGTGCAGATAAATCCTAATTTGATTTATGAAAAAGATCCAGTAGGGATTTTGGCAAAGGATGTGAAGAAATTAAGAAATAAATCACGAAAACTTGTGAAAGTACAGTGGAGTCTTGATCCCAGTGATTGCACATGGGAATTAGAGGACAAGGTTAGGATGAACTACCCTAAGCTATTTTCATATTAGAGGTAAATCTAATTTTTTTTTAATTTGCTTTTCTTTTGGATGCATGTATTTTTAGTTATTATCATAGAACTAGAAATCTAAGTGGTTGAGGAGTACTTGTTTTCTGATTTAAGCTTGGAAAAATTGTGGGACATAATTCCTAAAAGGTAGGGTGTATGTAATGACCCAAGATTTTAGGAATTTATCTTGGAAAATATAAATAAGCTTAAAATAATTTTTAAATAGTTTTTAAAACCATGTTTAAGGGAAAGATGAGATAGCTTGATGTGGTATAATAAAATGATGTGCATTTGTGCACAGAAAATACACATGAGTAAAGCTAGATCCCTGGATACTATGAATGAGTACATAATGCTTGTATATATATATATATTTACTGATAAATAAAGAAAACCCTCAAATGTGCTATATGCAGAAATATAACTAAGTATACATGTGCATATGTGTACCAGTATAAAATAATATATATGTATATATGTATATAAGTTATTGTCTGTAAGACATATATGTAAGTATACTAACTAAGTATTAGAATTTAAACTAGTAAGATGAAACACACAAATATGTTTTTCCTCTTGTGGATAAATAAAAAGGAAACACCAGATAATAAAGTGAAGGCTAAAATAGAAAATAGGAGGAAAACAAAAATGTATTTTGTATGGGCTGAGTTAAGAAAGAAAGAAATATGTGTATAATATTGCTGGAAATCAGATCACACATTTAGCATGCAAATAGACAAGAGAAAAAGCATTTTATGGAAAAGTAAGATTTCTGAAAATAACCAAAGTATATAACCACTTTTCTCTTCACCAAATTAATCCGGGGAGGGTAGAATCTTGGGTTCAAATAAATGCAGATAACATAATTGTTCTGGTGGGCAAAAATGTCTTTAGCCAATACCCAAAACCCTAAAGAGAACTCTGTATATGTATAAGCAGTAGCCTCCTCTCCTTCTCAAAAAGAACTTTGGGAAAAAAACACCACATAAAATATAAAGCAAGTGAAGGAAAAGAGCTTGAGGCTAAAGGCAGAAGTTTATCAATTAATTAAGGAAGCAAAGAAGAAAGTTAGGTGAGAAAACTCACTCAACAACTTAGGGCACTAAGTCCTAATGAAGGCAGCCAGTTATAAATTAATTTTCTTAAAAGTGTATGTGATTGTCTTTCAGAAATTAAGGATGCTTTAATGCTAGATGGTTGTTCTGGTTGTTTTATTTTGTGAATATTCTAAATATGATCAGTATGCATGAGTAAGTATCTTAAAAACCCAGATCTCTTTCTGATATGATACTGGTTAGAAATATAAATAAATACCCAGAAAATAAAATGTTGAATATAAGCAAGTAGTGTTGGTTTTGGCTCAATCCAGAAGAATTGATGAGCATATGGGCTGCAATATACATATGTATATGTGCTGAGGCTTAAGATGAAAAGGAATTAGGAGTGCAATAGGCTTGCCTATGTGCTGATACTCCTGATTCAAAGAAAATATACAATAACCACCTAGCAAATAGATTTTGTGATTTAGGAAGCTTGGTCAATCTGAGTTTAACTAAACCACAGATGTTTGCAACAAAATCTTCCTATGGAGCCATAAACCAATGTTAGTTGTCTATACCTCTTTTAAATTGCAAGAACATGTTTTAATAAGTACCAATACTTAAATTGCTTGATTGCCTCTATTTGTTATATGAATGATGAGGAATGCTATGAGATGAATGCTTGTTTTAGTGAAATGACTCACTGATTGGGTTTGCCCTGGAAAAAAAATTAAAGAGAAAGTACCTGAGAACCTGATTAGGAAATGGGGTCAAGATTACTGTAGGTATGACTTGTGTTCTTGAGTAATGCAAGTTGACACATGGCTTGTTTAAGTCCTGAGATCTTTGTGTAATGGAGTGAATTAGTCCATTACAGTGTGTCCATTGATTCATAAAATTGCAGATGAGACCAGGGTAGATAAATATATCAAGGGAAGAATATTTGACATGATGAGGAACTAGAGTTTTCCCTAGAAATGAAATATGAGGAGGGAATAAATGATTTAACTCATGTTGGTTATTTTTCTGTTTTGTGTGAATGATTATTTGATTTATGACTGAATTGTATTGAATGTATGTGCCATATCTATATAAAGTCTCTGGAAAGAAAGATTAAAGTGTGCGCATGCACAAGGACACAGAACATGCACACAAGTATTACTTGTTTTCAAAGGGCAGAACTATATGCATATGTACTTAATTCAATTTTAACTTAATTAATTAATTGCTTTAGTGGATTTTCTCATACCAGACATGTGTCTGACCCTAGTGTGCTAATGGCATCTGGGGTGTCTCATTTAAAATGAGGCAGCTTCAAATGTTTTTTCAGGAACAGCAGCCTCTAGGTAGGAGTAGAAGCAAGGCATTGAGAAGAAGATTATAGCATGCTAGAATTAGATAGATAAGAGCTTAAAAGATGAAATTTGCATGTATTGATATTTTAAAAATTTCCATTGTAGCAAGTACTGAGTGATGTTGGATATTTGGTTAAGTATTTTAAGAATTTGACTTGTAACTGGAATTTAAAATATCTGAGTTTCATTATCCGGATTGTTGAAAAGTTTTTATTTATAATTTTGTAAGTTAGATCCATAATAGTGATTTTATAGGAGGGTGAAGTTAGATCCATATTAGTGATTTTATACATGTTCAGACATGTTTTGTTCAGATATTGTCACACCAGCACCTTTGTAATTTCAACATGAATCTGAATTTCTTTTTACTAAAGTTTTGGGCAAAATGCATTTTAAGACCCTCTGAAATATGCCTGAACAGAGAGTCTATTTAACCCATGTTTTTCTTTGCTGAGTAACCCACATGTCCTAGGAAACTCACCCTGGACTGCATTTCATTTAGCCTAGTATCTTGGTATCAAGGAATCAAGCTTCTGGAATATGATAATTCACTTAAAAATATCCCAGATATGAGTTTGCATATAAGGCAGATTTTATAGGAAAGCAATCATAGAAAATGATAGAAGCTTATATCATTTTCAGAGCACAGACACTACCCTATTAATTTTATAGATAATCATAACATAATTATCCGGTTTCTATGGATCATATTTCATAGAGGATCCAGCAAGCTATCAAAGATTAAAAAAATCATACTGTTACCTATATGAACAAAATTTTATTACATAAATAAAATTGAGCCATGTGGGGATTGATTAAATTTAATCAATCAATGTAACCTCTTGTTTGCCATAACCTAATTAAACAAGAGGGGCACATGCATCTTCATATGTGTGTGCATATCCTTGTGGTTGTACTGATATATCTATATTAGTAAAACTTTTGATCCTGGATAAAGTTTGTTTATTGGGAAAAGGAGAATGACCCTGGAAAATATATTTGTTAATAAAGGATATATATATCACTTTGTAAAAAAAAATCCTTACAAAATTAAGGTAGAAAAGAGAGGGTCATTCCATAGTATCATCTAAGATAACTGTACTCTATAATCCTCGCATTTCATCTAGTTAAAAACTGGCTAAGATTTGGTAGTCGGTTACTTAACTATCAAATAAATACATATCAACCACGGATTTAATTTTCCATGGAAACCACTAAGACTCATTTAATTAATCTTTAATTAAATACATTTAATTATTTATCTAAAGTAATTCATATACTTTACCACTAGTATAAGTGTATTCACAAAATAGTTTAGAAAGATTTCTTATTTCAAATTCATTTAAGCGGATCAAAACATATGTCTTGAAAACACATTTTATTATGAATCCCAAACAACTAACCCTTTGGTGTTAAGTAAGGAAATGCTTCCCTACCACCTAAATTAAAGACTACTTATTTATTTGATTCACAATTTGATTAATATAATTTATCCAATCGAAACTTTATAAACCCAATCTTTCTTTGCAAAATCAAAGATCTCTTGCCAAATCATAACTTTTTTATCTAGTTCTCTTTACTAACAAACTTATCAGCTTTTAAACCCTGTCTATAAAACAATATTATTATTTAAAAGCATATTCTTAAGTTAATTAAACTAACTTAAATATCATTTATAAATTAATTAATTAACTTAAACACCAATTAATTAAACGATTAATTAAATTTAAACACTATTGTTAAATAACTAATCAACTTTAAATACCCTTTATAAAGCAATCAATTATGTTAAACCTTGTTAAATAAGTAATTATTTAACTTAAATATCTTTATTTATGTAATTAATTACTTCCAAACATCATTAATTAAATATCAATTTCTTAAGAAAATCATCAATTAAAATGATAATTTGCTTAATCATTATTATAATAATAATTATCTTAAAACATTGTTAATAAAATTTACGATTAAACTTATTATTAAATCTAACAATTTCTTTAAATCGTTATAAATCTTAAATTTATTTTTAATTCATAACTGTCCAATTTGGAAAGAGGTTTGCGAATCCCAATGGTACTTAAACAAGCTACCATTTTATTTCATAACGACATTCAAGTCGCAACATAAGTATTTTCATAAACAATAGAATACGTAAATAAAATCCATAACCCAAAGTCACGGGCTAAAGGGTAATTATAAACCAACTAGCAGATTCATGTCCAAATTAACATAATAGCGGGATGGTGATTGTAACAACCCGCAAATTTTGAAAATATTTTAAATGAAAATTTATTTGAAATTTTGAATATAATTATTTTAAAATTGATAAATTGGGAAATTTAATGTAATATTTTGAGTTTTGATGTGAAATGTTCTTCCAAATTTAATAAAATAAAGATTTTTCTTAAAATGCAAATTTTGGTCAACTTTGGTCAAAGTTTGATTTTCTGTGAAAATTTTAATATTTGAATTTTGTACTTTTTTTTATGAAGATGGATTTAATTCTAACATTTTCCTGGTTTTTCGTTTTGTTAAATTTTGATTTCTACTTCTCCAAATTTGTTGTTTTCAGCGTATTACATGCAGTTGTTTTCTCTTAACATCTTATTTATATTTTGATGTGGGCTTGTACTAATGGGCTGAGAACCCATGCAGTAGATGAGAAGCCACCTGATGAATAGCCTATATAACATCTCCTAGGGTTTTAGTTAGCCTCCTCATCCTTCATTTGTGGCTCCACGGAGAATTATGTAAGTCTTCTTCTTCTTCATCCTTCTCCTCCAAACCCTAGACCTTCTTCCTTTTCTCCTCTACAATTTTCCTCCTCCTCTCCTCAGAAATTTCGGCCACACCTATTCCATCACCTCCCCATCACCAAATTCCAACCAAAATCCCATTTCCCTCCTTCCTTTCCCCCTCTCCTCTTCACCAATTTCGACCTCCATTCCCCCTTCTCTATTTTCGGCCACCGTTTCACCAAAACCCTACCAAAGCCGAGCCTTGCCACCACAAACACTACACAAACCCGAGCCTCCACCTCTCCAAAACCCTAGCCTAGCCGAACCTAACCCAAACCACCTTTAAACCCTAGCCTATGAACCCCCTAGGCAAGCCTCTTCTATTGTATTTTGCATATATATATATATATATATATTATTTTATTTTTCTATGTGAATTATTTGTTTACGTATGGAATTTATTTTATTTTTCAAAGCGTCGGATTTGGATTCTCCTCTCACTCAAGTTTGTCCATAATTTGTCGTGCTTGTTGCGTTTTGAATCACTTTGCTAACCAAAGAAAGGTGAGTAACCACTCTTGACAACGTATTTATATTTTGATGGATTGATGACAATGGAATTGTATGGATTTGTATATGCAAGTTAGAAAATTTCATTATTGAATATTATTATGTTATTTCATACCATATTTTACCTGTTATGATCATATGCCATGATATATTGAATATTATTATGTTATTTCATATCATATTTTACCTGTTATGATCATATGCCGTGATACATTGAATATTATTATGTTATTTCATACCATATTTTACCTGTTATGATCATATGCCATGATATATTGAATATTATTATGTTATTTCATACCATATTTTTCCTGTTATGATCATATGCCATGATATGTTGTATATTGTTATGTTTATTTAATATTTTGAAATCATATTGTAAGTTCCTTCACGATGGGTTGAAATGATACATACCCGAATGATCTTTAGATTAAGGAAAATTTTTATGGGCTAAAATGATAGGCCTGAGCAATTTTATTTGACTTGGGATTGCGGGTTTGAAATGATATAAAACTCGGAAAATTAATAAATTACGGATTGAAATGATATATGTTCGTATTTACTTAACCCTAGGGTAGAGAATTTTATACAGACTCCGTGATTGATTTTAAAATGATTTTCTAAACATTGTTAAGTATTTTGGATTTCTATATATGAATCTCAACTAAATTTAATGTAAGGATTTATGTAAATTGGTTTACATGTGTTAAAAATTTTATAAGAAATAAATAGTTGGAAATGTAAAGTTTTGGAATCTAATTTACAGTATGAAGGTTAATTAAAAATTTAATAATCTGATTTGATCTAATATTGGTATTTTATTCTAACCTATAATTTGTAAGTTTTAATTTATGTAATAGTAATTAAAATGATAATTTTTTTGTGGAAAAAAATGTAAGTTTTAACTAATGTAAATGGTATCATTTGGGAAAAAAATTAATAAAATGTTATTTACTGAAAGAAAATAAAGGGTAAGTATACTATTAACGTGGCATAAGGATTTCTGCTTTAAAATTTGATATTTTAGTAACAAAGTTATTTTACTAAAGGTGTAGTTTCTTTAATAACCAAATAGCTAAATTTGAGTAATATAATAGAAATGATAGAATGACAATTATAAAACTAAAAATATATATACTATTTGATCATATAATCTATTGTAGTAAGAAGTATTACGGTAGCAATTCAAAACTGTTTCGATTTTTTACAGTAGCAATTCAAAACTGCTGCAGTTTCTTACTGTAACAATTCTGCACTGCTGCGGATTTTTACAGTAGCACTTCTGCACTGCTGCGAATTCTTACCGTAATAGTTCTGCACTGCTGCGAATTCATACAGTAGCATTTCTGTACTGCTGCGTTTCTTAAAAGTGACATTTTCAGAATGCTAAAAATTTTCTAAATGGGTTATAGTTCCGAATGTATGGTTCTAAAGGTTACATTTTTAAGGTGCTATATGTTACAACTTTGGAAAAATGAATAATATTTTAAAAGAATAATGACATGGAATTTATATGGTTTTGAAAGGAATATGTTTGATATGAAAAATAAACCATTTGAAATTGAAATAACCACGGGTTATAATAACATTTGGTTGTTAAAGAGACTGGGATCGCATATGGGCATACTCTCTGTCGATACCGAAAACCACTTTAACAACTGTGTACGCGGTGGAGATTCCAAAATAAAGTAGGATGGTGGCGACGATCCTAAAGGTATATTTATGTGGACCTAACTCCCATGAGTTAGCATAAGGTGGCTAATACAGGAGCAATTGACGGGCCAAGGAGATAGCTCCTCTAATCGGACACACTTCATCGTTAGCAATTCTATTACTTTGTGATTGATTTGGTGCGCACCTTTGATTCGGTAGTGTGGATCTAGTTGGGCGGTAGTTGCGGCTATGCGTTACCAGCAGTCCGGAAGTGTAATTGGTATATCTACCCTGGCATTTCCTAGTTGTGCCGTGTCACCTACCCTAGCGTGCCTTCTACGAGTTTGGTTTGTACCATACCTATGGAGTTCCCTCTAACGGCACCCAGTACGGGTGGGATTACGGTACTAAATAGACTATGGGAAATAAAAATGTGTTAAGGGGGAAAATGTAACACCTTAACGCTATTTTAATAGTTTACTTTACTTTAGACATTATTATAATAGCGTATATTACTACATAGTAGATAGTTTAACGGATCCTTAAAGGATGGGTGATCCCAAGCATTCTTTAAGTTACTGATGCATTTCTTTACAGTTCACTTGAGTTGATTTACATTTTATAAGTATGTATGTCCTGACTCAAGTGTTTTGTGTTTTGCTTTACGCTCGGGTCAGCCTAAGTTTCACAGCTTTAGTTTCATCTTTTTGGAGCTAGAGATCCGCCGGAGATTTAGCTGTCTACCTGATATTCCTATTCCAGTTATTTCCACTCAGCTTTTGCTTTTGTAGTAGAGAACTTATGTACCTTGAATTTCCAAATGTGTTCGTTTCATACTTTGGTATTATGTATTAGTTTTGAGACTTTGTATCTAGTAGCTTCATGAACTACTATAGTTATTTTATTCCGCTGCGAGTTATTATGATATTCTGTGTCTGTGATTCTGTGATTGATTTTATTTGCCCCAAATTTTATTAACAATCTGTTGTTTTGAATTATTCAAGTCCGACATGTGTGGTTTTATTGTCGATTTGAATGGTCCAAAATGGCGGGATGTTACAGTTGGTATCAGAGCTTTGGTTTTAGGCAAACCTTAGCCTATGGGGCAAAAACTCATTAGAGATAGGGTAGAAATACCCTAGAATGAGTAAAATCAATTTTAGAATCATTCTTTGCAAGAGAACGTATTTTCAAGTATAAATGGTTATCAAATGATTTTAAATGATTTTAAAAAGATTATTTTGGATATAAATTATTTTCTGTTTTTTAAATCTAATTTTCCTTAGAATTTCCCTTCTTTTCAAATCCACCTTGTTTAATAAAATTCTTCGATTAGGATTTCCGTTTTGGTTGAACCTTGTCTTTTATCTCTCTCCTTTATCTTTGTCCTAAAATTCATTCTTGAATTTCCAGGATGAATCGTAGGAATGCTAGAGGTCAGGGTCGTGGTGGTGCCCCAGTTCCAGCACCAGTTGCACCCATTAGGTTTACCATTCTCTATAAGGAGTTCACTCAGCTAGGTGGTACTAAGTTTACGGAATCAGAGACCATCATTGAAGCTCAGTAGTGGCTGTGAAGTTTGGAAAGGATTTTTACGAGTTTGGAGGTCACCGACGCTCAGAAGCGTCAGCTAGCAGCATGGCAGTTGTTGGAAGCAGCCCAAGATTGGTGGGAGTCGGTTACAGCCAACACTATTGAGGTAGATATTTCTTAGGAACAGTTTCGGGAGGCTTTTGTGGCAAAGTGGATGCCAGAAGCTGGGAAGTCTCAGCTATACAGGGAGTTTATGGATCTTAAGCAAGGAGATATGTCATTTTCTGAGTATGAACGGAAGTTCAATGAACTTTCCAAGTTTGGTCCTAGCTTGATTGATACCCCTCTTAAGAAGAATGAGAAGTTTATAGCTGGAGCTCACCCAGAGTTTTATGATCGTCTGATTTTTCATGTGCGCAGCCCTTTTACTGGATTGATGGATATGGTTATTAGATATGAGAACCCCACTTCTAAGGAATCATCTGTTGCTCATGCACCTTCATCTCAGCCTTCTTTTGGCAACTCTAAGAAGAGGAAATCTAATTTCCATCGATAGAAGCAGAATTAGCTTAAGAATCCAGGTTTAGGATTTTTTTCTCCTCGGAGGCAGCCTGTTGATCGTTCTTCCATCACTTGCTTCAAGTGCGATCAGAAGGGTCACTATGCCAATAGTTGTCCCACTTTAGCCGGAGCTGTTGTTCCTCCAATTCAGGTGACTAGGCGAGACCTCTGCCATGTCTGTTTGCAGCCTGGCCACTTCAAGGAGGATTGTCCCTTGTATCAGAAAGGCAAGACATCTGGAGTCTTTGCCATGACTTCTTCCACTCATGCTCTGCCTACTCCACCTGCTCCTAGTGATACCCAAGGTACTCTCTAGAGCACCTTTACTTTGTTTGATTTTCCGGTTCATGTTCTATTTGACACTGGAGCTTCGCATAGTTTCATTTCTGTTGACCTTTGTGATAAGTTTGAGCATATCTTTTCACCTAAGTTTGCAACTGAACCTTTGTGTGTTACTAATCCTATTGGTGGTCCCGCAAACCTTAGTAGGATTTGTAACAATGTGAAACTCTTCCATTCTCACCATCGCTTTTCTGGTGATTTCTATGTTCTTGGTTTCGATGCTTTTGACATGTTGCTTGGAGGAGATTGGTTAAAGATGCATGAAGTTGTTTTCTCTTGTAAAACCCAGATTGTTTCTCTTGTTGATGATTTTGGTAAGCCCTTGGTGATTCAGTGCCGTATGCCTCAGGAGTATGCAGGCAGTTTTATCTATTCTCTTGATTCTTCCCTTAGTGATCTTGATTCTACTCCTGTGGTCAAACTCTATTCCGATGTATTTGGTGAAGTCACTTCTTTACCTCCTAAACGGGAAATTGAATTCCGTATTGATCTCATTCCTGGAGCTCGAGCTGTAGTTCTTCCTCCCAGAAGAATGGCACCCCGTGAGAAGGTTGAGTTGAGGAAGCAAATTGAAGACTTGTTCTCCAAAGTTTTGATCAGACCCAGTCATTCTGAATGGGGAGCAGCAGTGGTTTTTGTCACTAGGTTTGATGGTTCTTTGAGGATGTGTGTTGATTATAGGGAGCTGAACAAGCTCACTATGAAAAATAGATATCCAATGCCTCGTATTAATGATATGTTCGATCAGCTTTATGGAGCTAATGTATTCTCTCAGCTTGATCTTGCCACCGGTCTCCACTAACTCAGAATTGCCGAGGAAAGTATTCCCAAAACTGCTTTCCGTTCTGAGGATGGTTCCTTTGAGTGGTTAGTTATGCCTTTTGGTTTGACTAATGCCCCAGCTTTCTTTGTCGACCTTATGAACTGGGTTTTCCATGATGTTCTTAATAAGTTTGTTCTAGTCTTCGTCGATGATATCCTTGTTTTCTCTAAGTCCGAGGAGGAGCATGAATCTCATTTGAGCTTTGTTCTGGGGACTCTCAGCAGTCATCAGTTGAAAGCCAAATTCTTAAAATGCCATTTCTGGAAAGATGAAGTCCGATTTCTTGGACATATTGTTTCTGGTAATGGAGTTTCCATTAATCTAGTTAAGATCGCTGCGATCAATGTAAGTCTATCTTCTCTTCATTCCTTTGTACATTAATTATTCTATCTCTTTCTCGGTTCTTATTTTTCCTATTCTATTTTAGAATTGGGAAACTCCTAGGACTCCATCTGATATCCGTAGTTTTTTGGGCCTTGCCGGTTATTATTGGAGATTCATTGAGAATTTTGCTTGGATTGATGCACCTCTCACCGCTCTAACTCGTAAGAATGCTAAGTTTAGATGGAATGATAAGTGTGAAGCTGCATTCAATGGGTTGAAGTGCAAGCTTACTTCCGCACCAGTTCTTACCGTTCCAAATGGAAATGAGGGTTTAACGGTATACATTAATGCCAGTCGTGAAGGTTTGGGAGTCGTTCTGATGCAGGATGGGAAGGTTATCGCTTATGCCAAACGTCAGTTGAAGACTCATGAAGCCAATTATGCAGCCCATGATTTGGAATTGCTTGCCGTAGTTTTTGCTTTGAAGCTTTGGAGACATCATCTATTGGGAACTAAGTTTGAGCTCTTTACAGACCATAAGTCTTTGAAATATATTTTCACCCAGAAGGACTTGAATCTGAGGCAAGTTAGGTGGCTTGAGTTTCTAGCTTCTTATGACCTCGACATCAACTATACCCTAGGGAAAGCTAATGTTGTAGCCGATGCTTTGAGTCGAAAGAAGACGATGTTGTGTCAACTTGTTGTTTCTTCTCCTCTTATGGATCGTATTATTGCTAAGCAAGATGAGAATGAGATGCTTTGGCTTATTAAGGAGAATGTTCGTAGCAGGGTTGGTGGTAATAGCCAAGATGGAAGTGGAGCTCAGATCGATGATAAAGGGATTTTGAGGATTAATAATCGGATTTGTGTCCCGAATGTCGATGGATTGAGGCAAGAATTACTTCAGGAGAATCATCGGCCTAGACTTTCTATTCATCCAGGTGTGACGAAGATGTATCATGATATGAAGAAGTTGTATTGATGGAGTGGTATGAAGTGTGATATCTCCCTTTTTGTTAGTAGATGTGCAACTTATCAGCAGGTTAAGGCTGATCATCAAAAGACCGATGGATTATTGCAACCTCTTGAGGTTCCCAATTGGAAATGCGAACAAGTTTCTATGGATTTTATTGATGGATTACCAAGGACTAGGAGAGGTAATGAAAGTATTTGGGTTATTGTGGATAGATTGACTAAGTCAGCTCATTTCATTCCGATTAGGTCTAACTGTTCTGCTTCTAGTTTAGTTGAGATTTATATGAGAGAGATTGTTCGTCTTCATGGTGTTCCTGTCAGTATTGTTTGTGATAGAGATCCCATCTTTACCAGTCAGTTTTGGAAAGCTTTTCAGGAATCTTTAGGTACTCGTCTGAATCTGAGCACTGCTTACCATCCGCAGACCGACGGTCAAACGAAAAGGGTAAATCAGATTTAGAAGATCTTCTTTGTGCATGTGTCCTTGATTATGGAGGATCTTGGGAAGATCATCTCCATCTCGTTGAATTCACCTATAACAATAGTTATCAGGTATAATCTTAAATATCTGTTTAAGGTTGTCTTAAACAATTTTTATCTTTTTCCATCTCTTAAAATTCAGGCTAGTATCGCAATGGCTCCATTTGTTGCTCTTTATGGACGCCCTTGCAAATCTCCATCTTGCTGGATTGAATCCGGTAATCGTTTGGTTCTTGGTCCTGATATGGTTCTAGAAGTATTTGAGAAGGTTGAGGAGATTAGGATAAAGATGAGGATTGCTAAGGATAGACAGAAGAAGTATGCTGACAGGCGTAGGAGGAGTTTGGAGTTTTCTGTTGGTGATCAGGTTTTCCTTAAGGTCTCTCCATTAAGAAATGTGATTCGTTTTGGTCGCAGAGGGAAGCTCGCTCCTAGGTTTATTGGTCCTTTTCTCATCTTAGAGAGAATTGGTTCCTTAGCTTATCATTTGGAATTTCCTGAGAAACTTTATGGAGTGCATAATGTGTTCCATGTTTCGCATCTTCGTCGATATCTTCATGACCCATCTTTGATTGTTCAGCCTTCTGCTCTCGAGAGTTTGGATGTCGAGCCAAACCTTACTGTCGAGAGGAAGCCACTTCGTATTATCGATAGAGGTACGAAGCAGCTTCGAAGAAAATCTATCAACCTAGTCAAAGTGCAATGGAGCACTAATGATCAGGATTGTACTTGGGAAACGGAAGAGTGCATTCGTGCTTCGAATCCGGAATTGTTTGTTCCAGGTATTATTCGTTATCCTACCTTATCCTTCTTTGTTTTCCGTGTCTCGTTTCTTTTCGAGGACGAAAAGTTTTGAGTGGGGGAGAGTGTAACAACCCGCAAATTTTGAAAATATTTTAAATGAAAATTTATTTGAAATTTGAATATAATTATTTTAAAATTGATAAATTGGGAAATTTAATGTAATATTTTGAGTTTTGATGTGAAATGTTCTTCCAAATTTAATAAAATAAAGATTTTTCTTAAAATGCAAATTTGGGTCAACTTTGGTCAAAGTTTGACTTTCTGTGAAATTTTAAATTTTGAATTTTGAACTTATTTTTTATGAAGATGGATTTAATTCTAACATTTTCCTGGTTTTTCGTTTTGTTAAATTTTGATTTCTACTTCTCCAAATTTGTTGTTTTCAGTGTATTACACGAAGTTGTTTTCTCTTAACATCTTATTTATATTTTGATGTGGGCTTGTACTAATGGGCTGAGAACCCCTGCAGTGGATGAGAAGCCACCTGTTGAATAGCCTATATAATATCTCCTAGGGTTTTAGTTAGCCTCCTCATCCATCATTTGTGCCTCCACAGAGAATTATGTAAGTCTTCTTCTTCATCATCCTTCTCCTCCAAACCCTAGACCATCTTCCTCTTCTCCTCTACAATTTTCCTCCTCCTCTCCTTAGAAATTTCAGCCACACCTATTCCATCACCTCCCCATCACCAAACTCCAACCAAAACCCCTTTTCCCTCCTTCCTTTCCCCCTCTCCTCTTCACCAATTTCGGCCTCCATTCCCCCTTCTCTATTTTCGGCCACCACTTCACCAAAATCCTACCAAAGCCGAGCCTTGCCACCACAAACCCTACACAAACCCGAGCCTCCACCTCTACAAAACCCTAGCCTAGCCGAACCTAACCCAAACCACCTCTAAACCCTATCCTATGCACCCCCTAGACAAGCCTCTTCTATTGTATTTTGCAAATATATATATATATATATATTATTTTATTTTTCTATGTGAATTGTTTGTTTACGTATGGAATTTATTTTATTTTTCAAAGCGTTGGATTTGGATTATCCTCTCACTCAAGTTTGTCCATAATTTGTCATGCTTGTTGCGTTTTGAATCACTTTTGCTAACCAAAGAAAGGTGAGTAATCACTCTTGACAACGTACTTATATTTTGGAGAATTGATGACAATGGAATTGTATGGATTTGTATATGCAAGTTAGGAAATTTCATTATTGAATATTATTATGTTATTTCATACCATATTTTACCTGTTATGATCATATGCCAGGATATATTGAATATTAGTATGTTATTTCATACCATATTTGTAACGACCCTGGATTTTAATTAAATTTAAATTGATAATTAAATTAATTTTTGAATAAAAATTATGGAATTAACTGATAAACTGATTTGAGTTTCCCCAAATTCCAATAGAATATATGTTAAATCGTTTAAATTTAATTATTGTATATATATATATGTGAATATGAGTAAATTTGAATATATATATTTATATATATATATATTGAATTGAGTTTAAATCTTAGATAAATTAGATAAAAATATAAAAATATAGACTTTGGACACAAGGAAATAAATAAATGATTTAAATTTAGAATTGATGGTTGGTATATAAAATAAATACAAGACAATAAATAAAGGTAATAATAAATATTTGAGCTAGAAATAAAAATAGAATCCATTTATATTGTAAAGCAATAGTACAAAAACAAAAGAAAAGGAAAATAAAATACATTCAAGAAAATAAACAAATGTATGTGCATAGGCTTGCAAAAGAAGACAATATTATATATTCAAGTATGAACAATATATAAAAATAAGTATTTATACTAGAAATAGAAATAAAATAAAGAAATATATTAATAACAAAGTGTGTTTGCTGTGCAATGCAAGAAGTTAATTAAACAAAGCAAACAAAAATATCTGTACACAAACAAATACAAATATAAGTATGGAATGAAACAAGTAAACAATATATATTTTTCAAACATGATAAGTATGAAGACAAAACAAAGACAACATTATATATTTACAAGTATGAAACCAAACTTGAAAACAAAAGAAAAAAAATATCTAGGAAGATACTTATATGTAAATTAGTACCAAAGCAATTAATGCATGAAGCATTAGTACGCTACGAAAAATCACTTCAGCCTCCAAACCAAAGAAAAATCTCTGATATTTGTACAAAGGCAATATAATAACCTGTAAACTTCTTTTCTATACATCAAACTTCTTCATATTTAGTTCGTTCATTCAACTGTGTAAATCTAAAGAAGATATCATTCAGTTTAAAAATCAATAACTCAGATTTAAACAACAATCCAACAATACAAACAAGAAGATTGAAGAAAATGATTTCAGCTAGCAAACTCAACACAGAAGCTCTATTCTTCTTCCTAAAAACAAGGTGAGTAACATTTCATTTAAAATCTTAAACTTAATCTGGGTGCATGCTATTCCCTGAAACAAATGTGTTTATATGAAATTCTCTGGCATTTTTCATGAATGTGTATAAAGTGTATATACTGTTGAGTATTAGTGTTTGCTATTTGTTCCCAGGCTCAAGTTTATAATTCAAAACTTATATTTTCTTGATCTAATGACTGATGGAACTTAGGACTTAAACAAAATTTGTTTATTCAGTAACAAAGTAAGTTTAAAACTTTAAATTATGCAATATAAACTTGAATTGGCCCTGGAAAATTAAAACAACAGAGCAAGTTCAAACATACATGAAATTTCTATCATCCTGTTTCCTCGATTCAGGAATATAAATTGAATCTAAAAACCAAAACATGATTTTTAAAGTTGGAATCACAAATTTTATAGATGTATAGGACTAGCAATTCGAGTTGAACTGAAATTGACGTT
This sequence comes from Allium fistulosum, assembly GCA_030737815.1. NCBI lineage: Eukaryota > Viridiplantae > Streptophyta > Magnoliopsida > Asparagales > Amaryllidaceae > Allium > Allium fistulosum. The sequence continues at coordinate 872,484,673 of CM060905.1, read as the reverse complement.
TTGGGTTCACTCTGGCGATCAAGTTGATCGGAAGGCATGGGGTCTTGCCTGAAGATGGAGGAATGATTGGAGATTGAAGGAAAAATATCAGGTCGGTGTTCAGAGCACTGTGGCAATGGCGGTAAGCAATTCTCTTTCGTAAACCTAGTTTTAGGTGTGATTTATATTTCGATTCGTGCGTCATCTATGGTGGATCGAGTTGCTTGATACTCAAGGAAATGGTGACATGGATGGTCAGTAGTGTGTGGTCAGAATCTCTCGACCTCTGGTGATCGGAGAAGTGTGGACGAGTAGGTTTTGCGGGAGGCTGTTTTGGGTTCCAGGCCTTCTGGGTATCTCGATTTTGATTCGAGACTGGTGATGGTGTTTTAAGGATTGGAGGTGGTTGCTGCATTGATGTTCGATATGCAGGAGAGTTCATCGGAGGTGAAGAGTGACTCCGGCAATGGTGCATGTGCACAGGGGTTGGGTGGTGCCAGTTGATGTCTGGGTTTAGATATCTCGAAGTAATCTTCGGGGAACTAGGGTGATGGCTCGATTATGTGTCCGGGGGATTTTGTGAACATACGGGTTAAATACCTAAACAAAAATTTAAGTTCGAAAATAAAAGTATACGGGTTGTTTCCTAGGAAAACTCGAAGTAAGCCATGCTTTTGTCTCGGGAAACATACAGGGAGGACTCGGGTTTGTTACAAAACCAGTTTTCAAAGTTTTAAACTAATTCAAATTTAAACATGTTAAAATTTTCTTTTGAAAAAGTATTTTGTTTTAAAACATGGGATTAGTTTTGAAGTTTAAAAATAAATTATTTTAAAAGTAATTAAGTTTAATTAATTTATTTTTGTGACATTATTTATTAATTAATTCTTAATTTAAATTAAATAAATAATGTAATTAATTAAAATCAAATGTTGTTTTAATTAACCTTAATCTTTTAAATAAATTATGTGTTAATGATGATTAATTATGAATTTTATTAATCAAAGATTTTAATGATAATAAAGTGATTAATTAAGATAAATGATTTATCTTTGAATTAATTAAGTAATTAAAAGTAATTAAAGGGTAATCAATCACTTAAAGATAATTGCTTAATGAAAGTAACTAAGGATAATTATTTAATGATTTAAGGTTAATAAATCAAGTGTTTAAAGAATAATTAATTAAGGGTAATTAATTAAACGGTAACCAATTAAGGGTTAATTAATGATTAATCAAAGGGAAATTATTAAATGTTTTGTAATTAATTGATCAGTTAATTTACCATGACTAGTAAATTTATTCATAGAAATTTATCTGATTTGAATCAATCAGATAATTAAATTGATCCTATCTATGGATGTTTAGATTGTATCGGATGTTGAATTGTTGATATCCCTGATATGTGATGCTTTGTGCTATATCCTGATTTGTGTTGTGATCTGTAATGTAATTTATTTATCTGGGATGACTGTAGTTTATTATATGTGATATATATATGGTCTGTAATCTGTGAATGAAAAGATAAGCGTTATATTTCATACCGCTTATAAATTATATTTCTGTATTCTAATATGTGATGATTGAATGATGTTGCACTATTGTGTAAAACCCCTGGACCACACTTTTACACACACAAATATGGATTTCACGAGGAAATCGGTCAAGTCACAGATGATTTAAATTTAATATTTTTTTGAAATTGAAATTTTAATTTCAATTGATTTTGGAATTGGATTTGGGTTAAATGTTAAAGCTTTTGAAAAGGGAATTTTTTTGAATAACTTGGTAAAGTTTTCAATTTAAATAATTTAATTTGAATTTGAATTCAAAATTTGGAATTGAATTCCATGTTTGGAAATTATGGTTAAGATGTTATAAATGTGTTTATATGAATTTAAACCATTTTGAAAGTATGGTTTTGAGAATTTGAATTTAACCCAAGGACTTTAACTCGTATAAATGAATCAGATTTTTTGAAATGAAAACTATTTGTTTTCAAATGATAAAAGCTTTCATATAATAAATGAAATTCCAATTTAAATTAAAAGAATTTCAAGTTTGAAATGAAAATGGTTTTCTGAGTTATGAATAAATCTTTGTGAAAGATTGTTGAACTTTGTTTTGAAATTGGAAAGGTGTACCTTTTGTATAAAAGGTCGAAATGGAATTGTTTTGAAAGCTATCAGTTAAATCTTTGTTTGAAAGATTGGACGAGTTAATCCAAATTGAAATGGAAATTGATTTGGAAAATCTATGAATAGATCTTTGTGAAACTGGGTGAACTTTGTGAGATGAATCTTTTTGTGTAAAAGATTAAAATTGTAATTTGTTTAAACCATTTGAAGAAAAGTTTTGGGTAATAAGTTGTGACTTAACTGAAATCCCAATATCCATATGTTTTCAAATATTGCGCTCACTATTCGGTTTAGCCGGGAGAGGACTTTGTGTCATATAACCCATTCCGAATAGTGATACGACGTAAATGGATAGCATTTGAAGACCGGTGGTGAAGACCGGATATTTTCGAAAACGAAAGGACAACTCGTCGAATGTCTCTGCATCGACTGGTCCCTAGTATAGAGACTCCATATGTGATGGGAAGTCCGATTGGGATTGTGGATACCCGGATTGCAAGGGCTTCTTTGGAAGTGCCTTCGGTTCTGTTCGAACCCGGAACAGACTTGTATGGTTGTATGTCTGACATTACACTTTGAGATATAAAGCTGATTTCTTTCAAATACATTTCTGTTGGTGGTGGAGAATTTATTCTCTTAGCTTAACACCCTTCTCTGAGACGTACGAGCTTAGAGGTTATGTAGTTGAAGGTTATCAGTGATATACTCCCAATTTGGTAGTGTGGCATGCTAAGTGTTGCTGTGTGTTGCTGATAATTTGTTGATCAAAGCATGGCTTTGTGAAAAAGCGTAGCTTTGTGGACGAGACCTCATCGAGCCTCACAAACCGGTAATGGTCGAAACAGGAAAGATGCGGCAAGGTTTCAGGGGTAGCTCCCCTAGGGTATGTTTATTCCTTCTGGAAAAAGGTGGTATCATGGTATGGAGCCCAGATATTTACCTGTGTGGTTGCTCCAATCTCAGTTACTGTGTGATTGTTGATGTGTGATCGAAGCGCCTCGGATAAAGGTCGCAAACGACCGGGGGTGGCATATCTCAGGTTTACTACCCGGGAAGGGGGTAACCGGCCTTGTGTTGGCAGAGAGCCAGGTGGTTCTCGAGGCGTCACTCTAGAGGCGTTCCCATGTGGCATAGGAAGTTCCTTAGCCTGACCATTTGTTGGAAAATCCAAAGAAACAATACGAACCCTGTACGGTTTTAGTTGTAAAACCTGCCATTTAAAACAGCAGCTATAGTAGGCATAATATAACGGTACCTATGCTGGCTAAGATTTATATTATACTTTAGAAATGCTTTCACACTATGCACTAGTAATAATATCAAAAGTGTTTTCTTTGCGTAGTAAGAATGTTTGACTATCATAAGAAGAAATCTCCTCCAAGTCTGCGATTGCATTGTGTGTGTGGTGGGAGGTCTTATGGTAGTTCTATTTTCCAAAAGCATTGCGAAATTCTTTTATCTTCTTTGTGAAAACAACTGTTTTTGTTACTCACACCAGTCCCATGACTGGCCCGGAGTTTATTGTTCCCTTCCTAAACTCTGGGTGCCCATAATTTTCCACACGGGCACTCTAGAGTTGGGTTTTCAGATAATCAGGTTTAGTAGACTAGTTGGAGCTAGTTCAGAGTTTGGAGTTCACTGAGGACTGACCTTGCTTCTCTTGGTGAAACGTGATGGGGGTTCGAGCTGATATTGGAGTTGGTGGACTCATTCTCTTTTCAGATCATTTGGAGTTATCACTTCTGTTTTCCGCTGTATCATTTTTTATCTCTGATATTGTTGTATCATATTGATATCATTGTTGTATATCATTCTGGATATTGTATTCGTTGGAGTTGTATATGATATCATTTATTTCTTTCTTCCATTGTGTTGTTATACTTAATGGTGTTATAAGCTCCGGCACGAGTCGAATTTCAACGATTGAACCTACGGCATTCGAGTACAAGTGAAGTACGGGTGTCGATTTTCGAACGCTGGATTCCGGACCGTGACAATATTTTACCTATTATGATCATATGCCATGATACATTGAATATTATTATTGGTATTTCATACCATATTTTACCTGTTATGATCATATGCCATGATATGTTGTATATTGTTATGTTTATTTAATATTTTGAAATAATACTGCAAGTTTCTTCACTATGGGTTGAAATGATACATACCCGAATGATCTTTAGATTAAGGAAAATTGTTATAGGCTGAAATGATAGGCCTGAGCAATTTTATTTGACTTGGGATTGCGGGTTTGAAATGATATAAAACCCGGAAACTTAATAAATTGCGGATTGAAATGATATATATTCGTATTTACTTGACTCTAGGGTAGAGAATTTTATACAGACTCCGTGGTTGATTTTAAAATGATTTTCTAAACATTATTAAGTATTTTGGATTTCTATATATGAATCTCAACTAAATTTAATGTAAGGATTTATGTAAATTTGTTTACATGTGTTAAAATTTTTATAAGAAATAAATAGTTGGAAATGTAAAGTTTTGGAATCTAATTTACAGTATGAAGGTTAATTAAAAATTTAATAATCCGATTTGATCTAATAATGGTATTTTATTCTAACCTATAATTTGTAAGTTTTAATTTATGTAATAGTAATTAAAATGATAAATGTTTTGTGGAAAGAAAAATGTAAGTTTTAACTAATGTAAATGGTATCATTTGGGAAATAAAAATGATAAAATGTTATTTACTGAAAGAAAATAAAGGGTAAGTTAAAATACTATTAACGTGGCATAAGGATTTCTACTTTAAAATTTGATATTTTAGTAATAAAGTTATTTTACTAAAGGTGTAGTTTCTTTAATGACCAAATAGCTAAATTTGAGTAATATAATAGGAATTATAGAATGACTATGATAAAACTGAAAATATATATACTATTTGATCATATAAACTATTGTAGTAAGAAGTATTATAGTAACAATTCAAAACTGCTGCGATTTCTTACGGTAGCAATTCAAAACTGCTGCAGTTTCTTACTGTAACAATTCTGCACTGCTGCAGATTTTTACAGTAGCACTTCTGCACTACTACGAATTCTTACTGTAACAGTTCTGCACTGCTGCGAATTCTCACAGTAGCACTTCTGTACTTCTGCGTTTCTTAAAAGTGACATTTTCAGAATGCTATAAATTTTCTAAAAGGGTTATAGTTCCGAATGTATGGTTCTAAAGGTTACATTTTTAAGGTGCTATGATTTCTAAATTTTTACGTTCCAAAGGGGTTATAATTAAATGAATTTGGAAGTGTTACAACTTTGGAAAAATGAATAATATTTTAAAAGAATAATGACATGGAATTTATATGGTTTTGAAAGAAATATGTTTGATATGAAAAATAAACCATTTGAAATTGAAATAACCATGGGTTATAATAACGTTTGGTTGTTAAAGAGACCGGGATCGGATATGGGCATACCCTCTGTCGATACCAAAAACCACTTTAACAACTGTGTACGCGGTGGAGATTCCAAAATGAAGTAGGATGGTGGTGACAATCCTAAAGGTATATTTACGTGGACCTAACTCCCGTGAGTTAGCATAAGGTGGCTAAAACAGGAGCAATTGACGGGCCAAGGAGGTAGCTCCTCTAATCGGACACACTTCATCGTTAGCCATTCTATTACTTTATGATTGATTTGGTGCGCACCTTTGATTCGGGTGTGTGTGGATCGAGTTGGGTGGTAGTTGCGGCTATGCGTTACCAGCAGTTTGAAAGTGTAATTGGTATATCTACCCTGGCATTGCCTAGTTGTGTCATGTCACCTACTTTAGCGAGCCTTCTACGAGTTTGGTTTGTACCATACCTATGGAGTGCCCTCTGACGGCACCCAGTACGGTGGGATTACGGTACTGTATAGACTATGGGAAATAAAAATATTTTAAGGGGGAAATGTAACGCCTTAACGCTATTTTAATAGTTTACTTTACTTTAGACATTATTATAATAGCGTATATTACTACATAGTAGATAGTTTAACGGATCCTTAAAGGATGGGTGATCCCAAGCATTCTTTAAGTTACTGATGCATGTCTTTACAGTTCACTTGAGTTGATTTACATTTTATAAGTATGTATGCTCTGACTCGAGTGTTTTGTGTTTTGCTTTACGCTCGAGTCAGCCTGAGTTTCACAGCTTTGGTTTCATCTTTTTGGAGCTAGAGATCTGTCAAAGATTTAGCTGTCTACCTGATATTTCTATTCCAGTTATTTCCACTCATCTTTTGCTTTTGTAGTAGAGAACTTATGTACCTTGAATTTCCAAATGTATTTGTTTCAGACTTTGGTATTATGTATTAGTTTTGAGACTTTGTATCTAGTAGCTCCATGGACTACTATAGTTATTTTATTCCGCTGTGAGTTATTCTGTGACTGTGATTCTGTGACTGATTTTATTTGCCCCAAATTTTATTAACAATCTGTTGTTTTGAATTATTCAATTCCGACATGTGTGGTTTTATTGTCGATTTGAATGGTCCAAAATGGCGGGATGTTACAGTGATTTATCCTGCTAAATAGATGTCCATACAATTTATTTGTTTAACTATAGTAGAACGGTGTTTTATTCTGCTAAAGGGTGTCATCAATAATTTATTCAACATATAGTAAAACTAGTATGTATTCTACTAACCAAATGTCAATGTTTGTATAACTAATTCATCTTGTTTGTTACGTAATGGTGCCGACGATAGAATCTCTTGTGTCGAAACTATTCCTTATAAAGAAAGTTGTCTTTAAACAAACTTCCTCTTAAAAATAAGTGATTAAGAATTTTAACTTTCTTTAAAATAGTTAATACATGTTAAACCCTGTATTGAATCAAAATTAAATCTTAAACAAATCTTAACTTAACTTAATTACTAATTAAGAAATAATTAGTCTTCTTTAATACATAATTTATTCATAATTAAAACCCTTAATTAAATGATATTTAATAATAATTAAACACTTACTTAATAATAATTAATTAATTAAAAATTAATCCTATACTTAACTAGTAATTGATTATAAATTAATCTTACTTTAAAGGATAATTAATTATTAATTACCAAAACTTAATTTATTACTAATTAATTATTAATTAATTAATTAATTAATACTTAATTAACTATCTTAATACTTATTACTAAGTTTAGGACACATCTCTAAGGTATACTCAAGTAAAAACTCAAGTAAAACTCAAGTTTGCAACAAGTCGAACTTTTCTCGAAAACTGCATTCATAACGACTATCCATATGGATGCCATAACTAGAAATCGTTTTCTAAGTTTTCTTTTGAAATCTTACCCTTTGGAAATCTTACTTACCTTTACAAACATATATGAATTATTTTGACAACTAAAAATAAAGTTTGAACTTTTAAATGATTTTGATTTATAAACCAATAATCCTAGTTTTGGACAAAGCATTCCATGTCACTTAAACTAGTAAAGATGCTAACTTTCTTAGCATATCACCATATATTCATGCTACAACATACATAAACATATCACGACCCAAACATAAGCAATGATCTGAACTTTATAACATCCACATCTCGTTAGACTTCTTTTTCAAGTCTAAGGAAAATCCATATACAAACACATATATAATCACAACCAAACCATATAACTAGCTAATAATCAAGCAATTACACATGCAATTACTAGATATAAAGTAAAAATGTAATTTTTTTTCCAAAATATGTGAGTTTTAATCACCAAAGCTATGAAAGCAAACCAAATTGTCACTAGAACTTAAAATGGCCCTAGATCTTAGCTTCCTTATGTAAAAACTTGATTTTGGACCGTGGAAGTGAAAGTTGGGCTCGGCCCTAACATGACTGGGCTCGACCATTGTTGTATAGGCTCGACCTTGGGTGGTGGAAGGAAGTAGGGGTTTGTCTTAGGAAAAGGAGGGTTTTAGAAGTAGAAAGAAGGCAGTTTTAAGTGGTTTTAAGAATTAAAAAGAAGAAAAAGAGAGATTTTTAAATTTTAGAAATATATTAGGAAGCCACTAAAGAGGGTTTTGAAAGCTTTAAGAAGAAGAAAATAGAAATTTAAAATTTTGAAAATGAAATGAGAATGGAGAGAAAGAAATTAAAAATTAGTTTTATAGAAAATGAATTGAGAAAATTACCCAAATGCCCCTTAAGTACATACCCTCCACTCCTTAAGTGCCATATTGTAACGACCCTGAAATTTCGACCCAAATTTAAATTTTTGAATCCACTATTTTAACATAAAATGATGGAACTTTCTTACGATTTCAATTAGCGTCCAAACTTTGTTTATAAATTGAGCCTAGATGGTTATAGATATGGGAAAAGTTTCGTCGGAAATTACCGCAGCAAATTTCGTGCGCGTTTACTTCACATTAGTTCATTTTAAACGCGAAAAATTTTATCTTCTGAACCGTAATATTTTTACATAGAAAAATTCTAAACCATCTTCTGATCAAGATGTCATTTTTCGTTTTTCAAATTTCGGACATCTTCAGCTCCGTCGATCTTATTCTTCAGTGATTTTGCTGCATTTTTCACAATGGGAAAATTTCGAATTTTATAATTTAATCGTACCACGGATATTTTTATACCATTGCGTTCGCCTCGTCGCGCTGATCAAAATGGTATATTTGTTTGTGTCAATCGGAGTTCGGCGCTGCGAATTATAATTGTTTAACGGATTGCAAACTGGTCCGTTACGCAGCCCAAACCGGTACCCAATTACCTACTCAGTTCAGAATTCTAAGGGTCCTTGACTATTCAGCTGCTTAGAAACCCAACAGCCTTTCGGTTACCAAGGCAATAAATTGAGACTTTTTGAATCCCTGTACTATTTTATATAAACCAACCCTCGTTATAATCATTCTTTTGCAAACTCTTCTCTGGTACGTGACTTCTTCCCCTCCATTCTTTTTTTTTCATTTCTTTGCCTCAGAAAAATGAAGCTCCTCCCTCCTTCCCACTGCCTCCCTCCAACCCCACTGCCCCGTCAGCACCCTCCGCCCAGACCCGCGCCCTCCTCCCCATGCCAGCCCGCCACCACCCAGCACCCGCCCAGCCCACCTCCGCCCCTGCCCCTGCCCGCTCCGCCAACACCCGCTAGCCCAGGCCCTGCCCTCCAATCCCACTGTCCCCAGCCCAGGCCTCCGCCCGCCGGCCCAGTCCCCGCCCTCCGTGCCACCCACACCCAGCCACCAGCGCCCGGCCTTCCGCCTCCCACCAGCCCTTCGCCCGCCCGTCCTGCCCTGCCTCCGCCTCCGCCTGCCAGCCCCAGCCCAGCCCGACCGAACCCACCACAGCCCCAGACCCACACCCGACCCGAACCCAGACCCGCACCTGACGCACACCCAGCCCAGCCCGACCCAACCCAGACCCGCACCCGACCCGAACCCTGCCCAGCCCAACCCGACCCGAACCCCAGACCCAGCCCACCCAAACCCACCTTACCTTGGCCCACTGACCCGCCGCGTCGAGCCTGCTTAGTCCGCTACTGCGTCCGCTGTTTTATTTTATTTTATTTGTTCTTCTTTTGATAAAATTATATATCAGTTATAATTTGTAACTTATGGACTCCTTTATGCTTGGTCCGCGCAGTTCCAGTTGAGGCTAATTCAGCGATCTAGGCTTCCACCCACCTTATTTGCATCCAGTCGTTGTTCGTATTCGTGCTTGTGTTGTCTATTCCAGTCCATTCATTTTCGTGCTTCGCCGTCATCTTCCCTAACCACGCAAGGTGAATATTTCATTCACGACTCAAATCTATTATGCTATGATAATAAAGTGATATATGTTATTGATATTAATTTGAATGTTAAAATGGTTGATGTTAAATTGTGATTTGAAGTTAGATATGAAAATAATTATGACATTAAATTTGTTATGTGATGTGGAATTTGGTTGTTAATATAAGTGATAATTAATATGAAATTGGAATTGATATAGGATAGTCTAAAATTCAAAATAGATTATATATGTTGAACTTGTCACTTTAAATGTTAAATAAATCGACACGTAGAAATAGGATTAGTCATACTTTGAACCATGGAATGTATGATTGCTGTAATAATTTGATAATAAATGCCAAGTGAAACTTATATTGTAATAATCTTTAATCCGCATGAAATGATAGTGTGGATTCTAGGAATAATTTTATTTAATTTACATAAATAACAAATGTAAATTAAATACGATTATTTCGGGATTATTTAAATAAACGGTTAAATTGTTATGTATGGTTGCTATTGCTTGTTTATTTACTTTGACACCATCCCAGCTATCACACTGCAAGTTCCCTTTGTTATGCTTTGTTTTATGTATTTATTTATATTGGGTTGAGATGATAAATACCCAAATTGAACAACTTTGGCCTAGGATAGATAATTAAAGATAAGAAACCCGATTGGTCAACAAAATCATTTTGAAATTGGAATTCATTTGAAATTAAGAAATGAACTTAAATTTTGTTGGAAAGTAAGTAACGAAATTTATGGATCTAATGGAATTAAATTAATAGGATTAATTTTAATAAATGAATGGACTTAATTGTAATTTATGAATTTAATTGTAATAAAACAATAGATTTATTTGTAATAAATGAACGGATTAATTGTAGTAAATGAATAGATTTAATTGTAGTAAATGAATGGATTTAATTGTAATAAATCAATGGATGTAATGGTATTAAATTAATAGGATTAATTGTAATAAATTTATGGACTTAATTGTAATAAATAAATGGATTTAATTGTAACGGATTAATAAGTGAACCTAATCGAAATAAATTAATGGACTAAATTGAAACGGATTAATAAATCTATTTAATTAGATAAACGGATGGACACATTTAATTGAAATAAGATTCGAATAAGTAAGTTTTAGAATCTAATAAATTGAATTTATTAGATTCGAAATTAAACCTAATTTGGATAAATTTAATTAAGTTGGAATTTGTTATAAATTTAATTTGAGATTAAGTAACAAAGTGACCTAAAGGAATGTAAAACCAACTAAATTTAAGAAGTTGATTTAGCTGTTGAAATTGATTAAATCAAAGTTTGATTAAAATTAATGTAACGATGAATGTGAATAGGAATTAAGTTGAACTTGAATACTTAAGTATTGTAAACTCAAGGACTTGAACTAAAACTCCATTTAGAAATATGATTTTTAAACGTTCGAAATAAATTGAATTGTGAAGTGTCAAATTTCGAAAGTCAAACTTGCAACTTGACTTTTGAACTTTGATTTGATTAAACTTTAATATTAAATGACCATCGGGTAATTAATGCGTAGTTATTAAAGAGACCGGGATCGGATATGGACATACTCTCTGTCGATACCGAAAACCACTTTAATAACTAATATACGCGGAGTGTTGATCCAGAACGAAGTGGATGTTTTTGGAGAACGCGTTGACTGAAGAAAGAGAACGATTTTGGATGACCCCTGACATGACTAAAACAGGAGCCGCGCCGGGCCATTGAGGTTTGCTACCTCTAGCGAACACACTTCTTCGATACCTTATCTATTACTTTTGTGATTCGATTTGGGTGCACCCCTTGATTTGGGAGTGTTGTTTTGTGGTGTTGAGATAGTTGCTGCTATGCTCAACATCAGTCCGGATCACGCAACTACTAGTATCCTAGTTGGTATTGCCTCATGTACCTTGTCATACTGATTATCCTATTCGCGACCACTACGTTTTGTTTTGTACCTTTAGTATATGGATTGCCCTCTGGTGACTTCCGGTTTTGGGGAAACTACGGTCTTGTATATGCTCTTGGGAATAAAAATGTGTTAAGGATGGAATGGGCCATGACTTAACGCTATTTTGATATCATACTTTACTGATTAGACCTTATCTATTTAGCGTATTCTATTGTATATATATATAGTTTATCGGATCCTTGAAGATATGTAACACATTCATCTTTGAGTTATAAACTTTATTATTTACTTCTGATTATCCTGTATAAGATTTTGAGTCCTGACTCGAGTGTTTCTTTTGTATATGCTCGGGTCAGTCTGAAGCTATCCAGTTGCTGATCAAGGTTGGTTGAAGATGCTGAAGACTTAGCATTTATCTTTATCAGTTATTTCCTTTCTAATATTTGATGAACTTATGTATTGAACATCTTGTATTTCTATTTGTCACTTTATGTTGAGACATTGTTGTATTCCTGTAGTAGCTTCATGAACTACTATTATGATGATGTACTTTTCCGCTGCATTATTCTGTGACTATTCTATGTCTGTGATGTTGTATTGATTCTCATTTACATATATGTATTCATAATCCCATAATGATTCGTGTTTTGTATTATTTAAGTTGACATGTGTGGATTATTGTCAATTTAAATGGTCCAAATATATGGGTTGTTACAGTTGGTATCAGAGCTTCGGTTTCCCTAAAAACCTTAGTTCGGGATTATGAAACTCATTAGAGATAGGGTAGCAATACCCTAGAATGAGGAGAATCGATTCAATATCCAAGTCCCTTCTATTCGAACTTCTTTGATTCGTCGATTAAATTTTTCCTTTGAGTTCTCTGATTTTATCCTTAGTCCTAAATCTCTTTTGGTATTTCAGGATGAGTACCAGAAGAAACAATAGGGGTGGAAGAGGCAATGGTCCTGCTCAGGCTGCACCTGCTGCTCCAGCTCCTGTCAGATTCACCATTCTTAGTAAAGAATATTCACAGCTTGGAGTTATTAAGTTTTCTAGATCCGAGAACATTATTGAGGCTCAGCAATGGCTTAAAAGCTTGGAGAAGATATTTTCGGGTCTAGAGATCACTGATGCTCAGAAGCGTCAGCTTGCTGCCTGGCAACTTCAGGATGCCGCGCAAGATTGGTGGGAATCAGTTACTTCTCGTATCGAGGAGGACACCATCACTTGGCCCCAGTTTAGGGATACTTTCTCGGCACAATGGATGCCAACTGCTGGAAAAACCCAACTTTATAGAGCTTTCATGGATAAGCAAGGCAGTATGACTTTTTCTGAGTATGAGAGGAAATTCAACGAACTCTCAAAATTTGGACCTGGTTTGATCGATACACCACTTCTGAAGAACGAGAAATTCATTTTGGGAGCTAGACCTGAATATTATGACTTGCTTACTGGCCACACTCACTGCACCTTCACAGAGCTTGTTGATTATGCTCTTAGATATGAGGCGAAGCCTAAGGGACCTACTGCCAAAACCATTCCAACTCAGCCCTCTTCAAGCCAGACCGGGAAAAGGAAGATGAACTTTGATCAACAAAAGAAAGCTTGGCAGAAGACTACAGGATTGGGAAATGCTCAGAAAAGCCCAATCGACGTTGCTAATATCACTTGCTTCAAATGCGATAAGAAGGGCCATTATGCTAATAGTTGTCCATCTACCGGAGCTGTTGTTCCACCACCTTCTACGACTAGGAAAGATTTATGCTATGTCTGCCTCCAGCCGGGTCATTTCAAGAAAGAATGCCTAATGTATAAGCGTGGCACATCATCTGGAGTATTTGCTATCACCACTCCTACACTACCTCCACCACCTGCTCAGGATGACCAAGGTACCTTACGAAGTACTTTTTCATTACATGATTTACCTATTAGGGTATTATTCGATACTGGTGCTTCTCATAGCTTCATATCTATTGATCTCTGTAATAAGCTCAAATTAGAACCTACTCTTGCTACTACTTCCTTATGCGTCTCCAACCCTATTGGAGGACTTGCCAACCTTAGTAGAATTTGTAAGGAGGTTGTGCTCTTGTATGGAAGATATCGATTCACTTGGAATTTTTATGTGCTTGGCTTCGCAGCATTTGACATCTTGTTAGGTGCTGACTGGTTAAGGAAATTCGATGCTGTTATTTCTTGCAAGGCTCGTTCTGTTTCTCTAGTCAATGACAAGGGCCTACCGCTTGTCATTGAATGCAAATCACCTCAGAAATATGCCGGAAGCTTCATATTCTCTCTTGATGCTCACCCTGATGATCTTAGTACTACCCCTATTGTTCAGAAATTTCCCGATGTATTTGGAGAGGTCAACTCTCTACCACCTAAACGGGAAATCAATTTCCGTATTGATCTTATTCCTAGAGCTACTCCCGTAGTTCTCCCACACCGAAGGATGGCTCCTAAATAAAAAGCTGAACTAAAAACCCAAATTGATGACCTATTTGCTAAAGGTTTGATTAGGAGAAGTTGCTCTGAATGGGGCGCCGCAGTTGTATTTGTCACCAAATCAGATGGATCTCTTCGCATGTGTGTTGATTACCGAGAACTGAACAAACGCACCCTCAAGAATCGTTATTCGATGCCTTGCATCAACGATTTATTTGATCAGCTCCATGGAGCTAAAATTTTCTCACAACTTGATCTAGCCACTGGACTCCACCAACTCAGAGTTGCTGAAGATAGTATCCATAAGACAGCTTTCCGTACTGAGAATGGATTCTATGAATGGTTGGTTATGCCATTCGGTTTGACCAACGCACCTGCTTATTTCGTCGACTTGATGAATCGAGTCTTCCGAGATGTGCTTAACAAGTTTGTTCTTGTTTTCATTGATGATATTCTCGTCTTCTCCAAAGACAAGAAGGAGCATGAGACACACCTTGCTTATGTTCTGGAAACTCCTCGAAATCATCAACTTAAGGCCAAATTCTCTAAATGCCACTTCTGGCGAGACGAAGTGAGATTCCTGGGTCACATAGTTTCTGAAAATGGGATTTCGGTAGATCCAGCTAAGATCGCCGTAATCAATGTAAGTTCTATCCTATTCGCTATTTCTATTCAATTCCTCTTATTCCTTTCTAATTTAAAATTCATCTACAGGATTGGGAGACTCCTAAAACTCCTACAGATATTCGTAGTTTCTTGGGTTTAGCCGGTTATTATCGTAGATTTATTGAGCACTTTGCCCGGATTTCTGCCCCACTTACTGCTTTAACTCGGAAGGACGTGAAGTTTATTTGGAGTGAGAAGTGCGAATCAGCTTTTAATGAGTTGAAGCGTAAGTTAACTTCAGCCCCTGTTCTTGCGGTAATCGATGGAAGTGAAGGATTAACTGTTTATACAGATGCTTGCCGAGAAGGTTTAGGCGCTGTTCTTATGCAAAATGGGAAGGTTATTGCTTATGCTGGCCGTCAATTAAAGACCCATGAATTAAACTATGCCACACATGACCTAGAGCTTCTTGCCGTTGTATTTTCTCTGAAACTATGGAGGCATCATCTTTTGGGAACAAAATTCGAATTATTCACTGATCATAAGTCCTTAAGATATATCTTTTCTCAGAAGGATTTGAACCAGAGGCAAGTCCGATGGCTCGAATTTTTAGCTGCATATGATCTTGACATCACTTATACTCCTGGGAAAGCAAATGTTGTAGCCGATGCATTGAGTCGTAGCAAAGCCTTGTCTTGCTGTAATATTGTTGAAGGCATGTTATTTCAGCTTGTCATCTCTCCATCTCTTATGGATCGCATAAAAGCTAAACAATATGAGGACACTTTGCTCTATCGTATGAAGGAGTTAGTTCTTGGTAGAGTTGGAAATGCCGACAGTAAAATAGGAGCGCAGATTGATAGTAATGGAATTCTAAGGATCGACAACCGTATTTGTGTTCCTAATGTCGATGGATTGAGACAAGAAGTACTTAGGGAGAATCATCAGTCATCACTTTCACTTCATCCTGGTGTCACTAAGATGTATCGTAATATGAAGCGTTTATATTGGTGGAGTGGGATGAAGAGAGATATTTCTATATATGTCAGTAGATGCACCACTTGCCAACAAGTCAAAGTCGATCACCAGAAGACTGCCGGTTTACTTCAACCGCTAGAGATTCCTTGTTGGAAATGGGATCAGATTTCTATGGACTTCATCGATGGATTACCAAGGACCAGAAAAGGTAACGAGAGTATATGGGTGATCGTTGATAGGTTGACAAAATCTGCCCACTTTATTCCTGTTAAGACCACTCGTACTGCTTCAAGTTTGACAGAGATATATATGAGAGAGATTGTTAGACTTCATGGGGTTCCATCTAGTATAGTATGCGATCGAGACCCTATTTTCACTAGTAAATTCTGGAAAGCATTTCAGGACGTCTTGGGCACTAAACTGAATCTGAGCACAACTTATCATCCTCAAACGGATGGCCAAACTGAAAGGGTAAATCAGATTTTGGAGGATCTGCTCCGAGCTTGCATCATTGATTTTGGTGGATCTTGGGAAGACCATCTCCATTTAGTTGAATTCACTTATAATAGCAGTTATCAGGCAAGTATCGATATGGCACCGTTCGAAGCTTTATATGGACGGCCATGCAAATCGCCAGCTTGTTGGATAGAGCCTGGTGATCGATTAATTCTTGGCCCAGATATGATTATGGAAGCATCCGAGAAGGTTAATGAGATCAGAAGGAAGATGAAGACCGCACAGGATAGGCAGAAGAGCTATGCTGATAAGCGTAGAAGAGATTTGGAATTTCAGGTTGGGGATGAGGTATTTCTAAAAGTATCACCTTTGAAGAATGTTATTCGATTTGGTCATAGAGGGAAGCTTGCTCCTAGATTTGTTGGACCATTTACTATCACTGAAAGAATTGGCACACTGGCTTATAGAGTTGCATTACCAGAAAAGTTTGAGGGCGTGCACAACGTATTCCATGTTTCACATCTCCGGAAAGTCGTGCGAGATCCATCCATGACCATTCCAATTGCTCAGTTGGATGAAGTAGATATCGAACCAGATTTGACGTCGAAAGGAGACCACTTCGAATAGTCAATCGGGAAACAAGGCAACTAAGAAGGAAGTCTATAAATCTCGTCAAAGTCCAATGGAGTGAAGATGAGCGAGATTGCACGTGGGAAACTGAGGATAACATTCGGGATTCAAACCCCGAATTACTGATTTCAGGTATAAATCAAATTTTCTTAAAAATCTATCTTGACTTTTCCGCTCTCTCCATTCTTACTTCTCCGTCTCGTTCTTTTCGAGGACGAAAAGTTTTGAGTGGGGGAGAATGTAACGACCCTGAAATTTCGACCCAATTTTAAATTTTTGAATCCACTATTTTAACATAAAATGATGGAACTTTCTTACGATTTCAATTAGCGTCCAAACTTTGTTTATAAATTGAGCCTAGATGGTTATAGATATGGGAAAAGTTTCGTCGGAAAATACCGTAGCAAATTTCGTGCACGTTTACTTCACATTAGTTCATTTTAAACGCGAAAATTTTTATCTTTTGAACCGTAATATTTTTACATAGAAAAATTCTAAACCATCTTCTGATCAAGATGTCATTTTTCGTTTTTCAAATTTCGGACATCTTCAGCTCCGTCGATCTTATTCTTCAGTGATTTTGCTGCATTTTTCACAATGGGAAAATTTCGAATTTTATAATTTAATCGTACCACGGATATTTTTATACCATTGCGTTCGCCTCGTCGCGTTGATCAAAATGGTATATTTGTTTGTGTCAATCAGAGTTCGGCGCTACGAATTATAATTGTTTAACGGATTGCAAACTAGTCCGTTACGCAGCCCAAACCGGTACCCAATTACCTACTCAGTTCAGAATTCTAAGGGTCCTTGACTATTCAGCTGCTTAGAAACCCAACAGCCTTTCGGTTACCAAGGCAATAAATTGAGACTTTTTGAATCCTTGTACTATTTTATATAAACCAACCCTCGTTATAATCATTCTTTTGCAAACTCTTCTCTGGTACGTGACTTCTTCCCCCTCCATTCTTTTTTTTTCATTTCTTTGCCTCAGAAAAATGAAGCTCCTCCCTCCTTCCCACTGCCTCCCTCCAACCCCACTGCCCCGTCAGCACCCTCCGCCCAGACCCGCGCCCTCCTCCCCATGCCAGCCCGCCACCACCCAACACCCGCCCAGCCCACCTCCGCCCCTGCCCCTGCCCGCTCCGCCAACACCCGCTAGCCCAGGCCCTGCCCTCCAATCCCACTGTCACCAGCCCAGGCCTCCGCCCGCCCGCCCAGTCCCCGCCCTCCGTGCCACCCACGCCCAGCCACCAGCGCCCGGCCTTCCGCCTCCCACCAGCCCTTCGCCCGCCCGTCCTGCCCTGCCTCCGCCTCCGCCTGCCAACCCCAGCCCGACCGAACCCACCACAGCCCCAGACCCACACCCGACCCGAACCCAGACCCGCACCAGACCCACACCCAGCCCGACCCAACCCAGACCCGCACCTGACCCACACCCAGCCCGACCCAACCCAGACCCGCACCCGACCCGAACCCTGCCCAGCCCAACCCGACCCGAACCCCAGACCCAGCCCACCCAAACCCACCTTACCTTGGCCCACTGACCCGCCGCGTCGAGCCCGCTTAGTCCGCTACTGCGTCCGCTGTTTTATTTTATTTTATTTGTTCTTCTTTTGATAAAATTATATATCAGTTATAATTTTTAACTTATGGACTCCTTTATGCTTGGTCCGCGCAGTTCCAGTTGAGGCTAATTCAGCGATCTAGGCTTCCACCCACCTTATTTGCATCCAGTCGTTGTTCGTATTCGTGCTTGTGTCGTCTATTCCAGTCCATTCATTTTCGTGCTTCACCGTCATCTTCCCTAACCACGCAAGGTGAATATTTCATTCACGACTCAAATCTATTATGCTATGATAATAAAGTGATATATGTTATTGATATTAATTTGAATGTTAAAATGGTTGATGTTAAATTGTGATTTGAAGTTAGATATGAAAATAATTATGACATTAAATTTGTTATGTGATGTGGAATTTGGTTGTTAATATAAGTGATAATTAATATGAAATTGGAATTGATATAGGATAGTCTAAAATTCAAAATAGATTATATATGTTGAACTTGTCACTTTAAATGTTAAATAAACCGACACGTAGAAATAGGATTAGTCATACTTTGAACCATGGAATGTATGATTGCTGTAATAATTTGATAATAAATGCCAAGTGAAACTTATATTGTAATAATCTTTAATCTGCATGAAATGATAGTGTGGATTCTAGGAATAATTTTATTTAATTTACATAAATAACAAATATAAATTAAATACGATTATTTCGGGATTATTTAAATAAACGGTTAAATTATTATGTATGGTTGCTATTGCTTGTTTATTTACTTTGACACCATCCCATCTATCACACTGCAAGTTCCCTTTATTATGCTTTGTTTTATGTATTTATTTATATTGGGTTGAGATGATAAATACCCAAATTGAACAACTTTGGCCTAGGATAGATAATTAAAGATAAGAAACCCGATTGGTCAACAAAATCATTTTGAAATTGGAATTCATTTGAAATTAAGAAATGAACTTAAATTTTGTTGGAAAGTAAGTAACAAAATTTATGGATCTAATGGAATTAAATTAATAGGATTAATTTTAATAAATGAATGGACTTAATTGTAATTTATGAATTTAATTGTAATAAAACAATAGATTTATTTGTAATAAATGAATGGATTAATTGTAGTAAATGAATAGATTTAATTGTAGTAAATGAATGGATTTAATTGAAATAAATCAATGGATGTAATGGTATTAAATTAATAGGATTAATTGTAATAAATTTATGGACTTAATTGTAATAAATAAATGGATTTAATTGTAACGGATTAATAAGTGGACCTAATCGAAATAAATTAATGGATTAAATTGAAACGGATTAATAAATCTATTTAATTAGATAAACGGATGGACACATTTAATTGAAATAAGATTCGAATAAGTAAGTTTTAGAATCTAATAAATTGAATTTATTAGATTTGAAATTAAACATAATTTGGATAAATTTAATTAAGTTGGAATTTGTTATAAATTTAATTTGAGATTAAGTAACAAAGTGACCTAAAGGAATGTAAAACCAACTAAATTTAAGAAGTTGATTTAGCTGTTGAAATTGATTAAATCAAAGTTTGATTAAAATTAATGTAACGATGAATGGGAATAGGAATTAAGTTGAACTTGAATACTTAACTATTGTAAACTCAAGGACTTGAACTAAAACTCCATTTAGAAATATGATTTTTAAACGTTCGAAATAAATTGAATTGTGAAGTGTCAAATTTCGAAAGTCAAACTTGCAACTTGACTTTTGAACTTTGATTTGTTTAAACTTTAATATTAAATGACCATCGGGTAATTAATGCATAGTTATTAAAGAGACCGGGATCGGATATGGACATACTCTCTGTCGATACCGAAAACCACTTTAATAACTAATATACGCGGAGTGTTGATCCAGAACGAAGTGGATGTTTTTGGAGAACGCGTTGACTGAAGAAAGAGAACGATTTTGGATGACCCCTGACATGACTAAAACAGGAGTCGCGCCGGGCCATTGAGGTTCGCTACCTCTAGCGGACACACTTCTTCGATACCTTATCTATTACTTTTGTGATTCGATTTGGGTGCACCCCTTGATTTGGGAGTGTTGTTTTGCGGTGTTGAGATAGTTGCTGCTATGCTCAACATCAGTCCGGATCACGCAACTACTAGTACCCTAGTTGGTATCGCCTCATGTACCTTGTCATACTGATTATCCTATTCACGACCACTACGTTTTGTTTTGTACCTTTAGTATATGGATTGCCCTCTGGTGACTTCCGGTTTTGGGGAAACTACGGTCTTGTATATGCTCTTGGGAATAAAAATGTGTTAAGGATGGAATGGGCCATGACTTAACGCTATTTTGATATCATACTTTACTGATTAGACCTTATCTATTTAGCGTATTCTATTGTATATATATATATAGTTTATCGGATCCTTGAAGATGTGTAACACATTCATCTTTGAGTTATAAACTTTATTATTTACTTCTGATTATCCTGTATAAGATTTTGAGTCCTGACTCGAGTGTTTCTTTTGTATATGCTCGGGTCAGTCTGAAGCTATCCAGTTGCTGATCAAGGTTGGTTGAAGATGCTGAAGACTTAGCATTTATCTTTATCAGTTATTTCCTTTCTAGTATTTGATGAACTTATGTATTGAACATCTTGTATTTCTATTTGTCACTTTATGTTGAGACATTGTTGTATTCCTATAGTAGCTTCATGAACTACTATTATGATGATGTACTTTTCCGCTGCATTATTCTGTGACTATTCTATGTCTTTGATGTTGTATTGATTCTCATTTACATATATGTATTCATAATCCCATAATGATTCGTGTTTTGTATTATTTAAGTTGACATGTGTGGATTATTGTCAATTTAAATGGTCCAAATATACGGGTTGTTACACACATCATCACAACTTCCTCCATCCTTACCTTAGTACACACGTTACCCCCTTTTTTGCTTTCACATATTAAAGTACAAAGCATTGGATTACATAGTGGTTAATAACGTGTTTCCATGTACTTAAATCGCTTTTCACTTAAGATTCTCTTTAATGTCACATCTCCTTTATATTTACTTAAGTAAATATATTTTTGCCTTATTATTACTAACCCTAGTTATGTTATTTATATATGTATGTGTATGTATGTACTAGAGTGTTTACAACATTTTAAACAACTTTTAGATGGTGAAAAATTGAATTTTTTGGAAAAAGCTTGCTGGCCACTTTTCTATTTTCCTTTGAACTGATTATTTTTGTAAACCAAATTTTAAAACAACTTTTCCATTATTGGTTATTAATTAAAAGATGGTTATTTGACCATTAAAAACCATTAATTAAATATTTAATTAAATTAAATATCCATAAATTAAAACGATAAAATTCATGATCATTACATTCTTCCCTCCTAAAAGAATTTCGACACAGAAATTTCACCACATACATACCCAATAATATTCATAAGCCTTTATGACGTTCATAAATCATTCATATGCAAAATTTGATTCAATTTCTACTCGAATACATAACTCCACTTCCAAACTAGTATCACTCACCCGATTCCCTAGTGCGAACTCCGTTCCGGCCCTTGATTAGAAACCTATGTTCTTCTTACATAGCCATATCCTATGATAGAAATCTTGGTTCCATATCAGGAACCCTCATCAAGTGTTCACCGTCAAGAATTGAGTGTTAGATCCTAATTTGGAACAGTGTGAAAACTTTCAAAGTCATATATTCGAATCTTGGATCAAAAACTATGTGAAAAGGAGAAATGTTCTACGTACAACACACGTACTTATCTTTGCTGGTTCTTACTAATAACAATTCTTTTTCTGTTAAAATTATCTATGAAAACTTGGTATAATAGACACTATCAGATTTCAATTTTTTTATCAAGGGAAGCTTAAGAACTAAATGCTCAGGTTTTATTTCAAAAACTTTTTGAAATAATAAAATATATTTTTTACCATAGAAAAAATATATATACATATAGCTCAAGTACCACAAAATGATATTAAAGAACTAGGTACTGCCAGATAGTGTTATACGTTTCCTTACCAAGAAGGTAATGCTTAAGAGAAGTGCTTACCATCCAAACACATCTCTTTCCCATTTTTACTTATTTTCAAGCCACTCGAGCTAGTTAACTTAAGATACTTCTTCTTGAAATATTTATACTTATAAAAACTTTAAAGTAATACCATTGGTATTTTTATCAAAAATTATTGAAATTCTTTCAAAAATACCAGGATTTAAATTCTCAAAAATCATCTTTGTTTTATAAGACACATTCTACAAACCAAATTTATATAAAATCAACTTTATATAATAACTTTCTTTATTATAGAAATTCCTTCTTAACAATTTTAAATTTTTTAAACCTGTATTATTCAATGAGCGCCTTATAGTCAAATCGTGAACGTGAATTCACAAAATGTTCGTATCTAATTTTTAAAATTAAACTAACCAATGAAGGCTCATAAACTAATTGAGCACATGCAACTAAAAAATTATGATAAATAAATATCCACGTTTATTAACAAACAATCATAAGAAAAATAAGTATAATTATCATTTGAAATTTTTTCCTTTATATATAAAATATAATCCAAGGTAAAATTATTTAATTTACCGATTTTCAAACAATATTATGTTGATTTGCCTGGTTTAAGTGTTTAGAAACTCCCATAGACACCGGGGCGTCCTATGTCTTGATTAGAATTCATAAACCACTCAACTGATAAATCAACACCATATAAAACATTATTATAGCACTAACAAATACGTGCTCTCATAAGTATATACACTAAAACTCATCCTACGGTCTCACTTACCCTACCTCAAATGAGTCAACCCCACAAAAACCTATGTGTTCCCTCAACTTGAGCTCTAATACCACTTGTAGCAACCCGCCTTTTCAAACTTTGAAAATCGACACTATTACATCCACGGTATTCATGTGCCGAGCATCCGAGTGTCGGAAAGACAGTTCGTTAGGAAAAGAAAAGGAAAAGAAAGAACAGAATCTCACAACGTAATGAATACTCTACAATATAACATGATCTTTAAACAAGAAAAAGTTTTATACACAAAATCAGAGTTCTAATCCTAGGGATCGGCCTGGACAGTTATAACAGCACGTCCATACAAATGCTGAAAAATATAAAAAATAATGTAGCGGCGATAAAGGGAATATACGAGAGATACGTCTTGGGCATCTAGCTCGTCTCCTAAGCTCTAGATCATCCAAAGCTAATCTGGAAATATGCTCGGTCTGACCTGAGCATTATAAGAAAACAACACTAAGATCAGTCTATAAAACCAACAGAGAAACACAATCATATGGATTATTAATGTTATGAAAATTTTGAAATAAAGGTATCTCGTAAGACCACACCGCACATAAACACGGATGGCTTTTTACCTTACGATAGCCAAAACATTTCTATAAAAAATCCATTAATATTATAATAGTGTCTATGGTTTAAAATAAATATTGAATATAGCTGAAATGTTTGCATCTCACATTTCAACATAGTTGGGTACACTTAAGTCCGTACGGTGCTTATTGGAGAATGGATTCCATACAATGACAAGGCATCGTGGTACCACATATCACAGTACACCTCTAGAAAATATACCAAGGTCAAACCTATCACCTCATGCGAACACAAGATCAGCCTACTCCTTATTAGATATTACTGAATATGTCATCACCCTGGTTGCTTTGCAACCTTTCCCCAAGAGCTCTCATGCACATCCAAATCCATAAATATATATATATATATATATATCTACAAGGGTGATAACATACCCTAATGGATGCGACCCACTTTTCCATATTGCATCTCCCCTAGTTTTAGTCATTCTCGATTAATGAGGTTTAAGGCTTCATTTTACCTTTTTAGAAAATCCCACTTGGAATGCTAACACTGCCCTCCAGGTAGCAATGCAGTGCTAGCATTCGCTCATACAAGTTGTTCAAGATATGAACAAACCGAAGGCACTATTTCTTTTACATCCATTTTGGATTATCTTCAATATGTATCCAATTCAAACGCTTGAGTTGGTTCGAAGTGGTTATCAGATAATTCATACATATCCAATCCCGGTCTCCTTGAGCCAAAATTCGATAGTTTTCGGTAAACTCAACTCCAGTTCTTTTAAAAACAAACAAACAAGATAAGAGTGGGGATCACCCTCTAACCGTTTAAGTGGACGGATCTCCTTATCATGTGTCCTAGAAGAACACCACGAGTCTATACATACACTAATATCATCTAAGATAACTGTACTCTATAATCCTCGTATTTCATCAAGATATTTTCAGGGTTAAAAACTGGCCAAGATTTGATATATAGTCGGCTATTTAACTATCAAATAAACACACAACAACCATAGATTTAATTTCCCATGGAAACCACTAAGCCTTATTTAATTAAACTCTTACTAATAAAATTTCTTTAATTATTTACCCAAAATAATTCATATACTTGTCTCACCGGTATAAGTATATCCATAAACTAGTTGAGAAAGATTTCCTATTTCAAATTTATTTAAGTGGATCAAAACATATGTCTTGAAAAGATAGCTTATTATGAATCCCAAATAACTAATCCTTTGGATTTAAGTAGGGAAATGCTTCCCTACCACCCAAATTAAGAAGGACCGCTTATTTATTTGATTCATAACTTGAATAATATAATTGATCCAATTAAAACTTTATAAACCCAATCTTTCTTTGCAAAATCAAAGATCTCTTACCAAATTATAACTCTTTTATCTAGTTCTTTTTACTAGGTAAAAACCCCATTTATAAAACAAACATAAAAGCTTTTAAACCCTGTTTATAAAACAATATCATTATTTAAAAGCGTATTCTTAAGTTAATTAAACTAACTTAAATACCATTTACAAATAAATTAGTTAACTTAAACACCAATTAATTAAATGATTAATTAACTTTAAACACTATTGTTAAATAACTAATCAACTTTAAATACCCTTTATCAAAGTAATCAATTATGTTAAAACTTGTTAAATAAATAATTATTTAACTTAAATATCTTTATTTAAGTAATTAATTACTTCCAAACATCATCAATTAAATATTAGTTTCTTAAGCAAATCATTAATTAAAATGATAATTAGCTTAATCATTATTAAAATAATAATTATCTTAAAACATTGTTAATAAGATTTACAGTTAAACTTATTAATAAATCTAACAATTTCTTTAAATCATTATGAACCTTAAACAAATTTCCAATTCATAACTTGTCCAATTTGGAAAGAGGCTTAGCAAATCCCAATGGTACTTAAACAAGCTACCATTTTATTTAATAACGACATTCGTCGCAACAAAGGTATTTACATAAACAACAGCATATGTAAATAAAATCCATAACCCAAAGACATGAGATAATAGGTCAATATAAACCAACTGGCAGATAGATGTCCAAATTAATATAATAGCACGATGGTGATTTATCCTGCTAAATAGATGTTTAAACAATCTATTAAGTTTAACTATGGTAGAACGGTGCTTTATTCTGGTAAAGGATGTCATTAATAATTTATTCAAATTTTAGTAGAACGGGGATGTATTCTACTAAATAGATGCCAATATTTGTATAACTAATTCATCATGTTGGTTATTTAATGGTGTCGATGATAGAATCGCTTGTGCCAAAACAATTCCTTATAAAGAAAGTTGTCTTAAACAAACTACCTTTTAAAATAAGTGATTAAGAATTTAAATTTCCTTTAAAATAATTAATACAAGTTAAACCCTTTATTAAATCTTAATTAAATCTCACTTTAACTTAATTACTGATTAACAAATAATTAATCTTATTTACTACATAATTTATTCATAATTGAAACCCATAATTAAACGATATCTAATAATAATTAAACACTTACTTAATAATAATTAGTTAATAAATTAATCCTTTACTTAATTAATAATTGATTAAAAATTAATCCTATACTTAACCAATAATTAATTATAAATTAATCTTACTTGGTTAATACTTAATTAAAATTAATCTTACTTTAAAGGATAATCAATTAATATCTAATCTTACTTAATACTTATCAATTATTAATTACCAAAACTTAATTAATTAATACTTAATTAACTAACTTAATACTTATTACTAAGTTTAGAAAACATTTCTAAGGTATACTCAAGTAAAAACTCAAGTTTGCAAAAAAAGTCAAAATTTTCTCGAAAATTGCATCCATAGTGAGGGATACCATAACTTGAAGTTGTTTTCTAAGTTTTCTTTTGAAATCTTACCCTTTGGAAAGCTTACTTACTTTTACAAACGTAAAATAAGTATTTTGACAACTAAAAACAAAGTTTGAACTTGAAAATGATTTTGATTTAAAAACCAATAATCCTAAGTTTTTCATAAAGCATTCCACGTCGCTTAAACTAGTAAAGATGCTAACTTATTAGCATATCACAACATATTCATGTCTACAACATACAAAAACATATCACAACTAGAAACATAAGCAAAGTTCTAGACTTTACAACATTCACATCACTTTAGACTTCTTTTCAAGTCTAAGGAAAATCCATATACAAATACATATATAATCACAACTAAACCATATAACTAACTAATTACCAAGCAATTACACATACAGTTACTAGATATAAAGTTTATTCTTTAAATTTAACTAACATAACAAGAATAAAAATTATTTTAACTTAACAATTTAATTTATAAAATTAATATATCCTCCTTCCTTATTTTCTAATTTGAAAATAAGTTTACCCAAATCTTTTAACTCAACTTCAAAATTTCAATTAGTACTCCCAATAAGTCTTTTAAATTTTTTTACATTTTTCCAAAGAATATAATAGCTTCCTATGGTTATTATTTAAACCACATCTTATTTATAAAATCTAATTATAAAGGTATAAGATTCCAATTTCTTTTTCAATTAATTTCTTATTTAGAACTTCCAAAATTTATCATCCATTTAAATCATAAAATGATAATACACATAAATAAAAGAAATATCACACACTATTTATCTTAGCATATATTTTAAAATAACATTCAAAATTTACAATTATCAAATAATAAAACAATGTTGCCTTGCCATCTTTTTATAACAAATCGCTTTGTTGAATGGCTGCGATGTTGACTGTGAAATCAACATTGCCTTGCCATTAATCTCTGTTATTGTTAATGCTCGATGGTTGCATACATCATTTTATAATTTTCAGTATAATTTTTCTAAACCATAATATTTTAAACACATTCATATATGTAGATAAATTTTCCCCTTTAAATTTATTTCTCAGAATATATTTTTTGAAAATACTCTACTTTCATAATAATAATATCAGGTTCCAAATCATTTACTTAATATTATTATCAAAACTTCAATTAATATTTTCTTTTCGAATACCAAATAACTCATAATACTTCATTTAAAAAAATTATTTATCCAAGATATTTACATTTAAAATTTATCACATTTGTATATACATGTATACATACTTTTTCACAAAATATCTTTTCACTTCCAAAATTTATTACATGCATGTAAAATATATTTTCAAAACATTTATCTCATTTTAAAATAATATCTGATTCGCTTAAAACTTTATCTTCTCATTACTTATTATTTCCTATATATTCATAATTATATATAACATTTTAAATATTGTAACTCAAAATTATTATGTCTGATTGTCTCGTCAAAGTGTTTAGAAATCTCTATCGATACCGTGGCATCCCACGTCTCGACCAGAATTCATAAAACACTCAACTGGCAATTTAACACAAATCAAACTCCAAAAATTTTAAAAGCTCTATATTCTCATACAAAAGAAAACCCTAAATAGCAATCCAATAATGCATCCAAATATCCATTCATACATCAACCCATCAAACATATACAAACATCTAATTATTACGCTCAGCAGAAACAGTTTATCAGTTTCCGCTGCACAACTCTAATCATTAATGAATCAGAACACCACTACGCAACACTAACCTTTAAAATCATTTTATAAAATAATTTGTTAAGTAATCAAAAAATTTCATAAATACTTCCCAATGAGTATTCTTATATTCATTTTATATTCCTATTCCTTTATAGATAATTGATATAACTATCTACCACACACCTCACGGGATAGGACTCTAAGTCATCTAGGCCTCAGATTTGTGATATTATACTCTATAATGTTCTGACCCAGCCCTGATACCAAACTGTAATGACTCCACCGTAATACCCATATTATTAAAGAATATTATAAACAATATCATCTAACAATACGGAGAATACGGCTTGATAAGGGCTACTGAATGTGAATATGTCTTTAAGTAACACTAACACGTCATACTTATGGTCTATTTAGTCTCTAGAATAAAAATTTATGTGTGCATTCTCAGTTCAAAGTAGCAGTCACAGCAGTTTTCAAAATCAGAACAGTATATCATATAAACAATAGTCACAGATCATAGCGGAATAATAAACATCATATCATATACGATAGTGAGAGTCTATCAAATATAACACTAGTCTTACATAATAAACATCTGATACAAATCTCTATTTCAATTATATATCTCATAAACAAACATGAATCCTAAACGAGATAAACTAAAAGTCAAAAATGTTTATCTCCTTGTTAGCACAACCATCCAAAGGTCAACCTGTCATGTAACCTGAAAGTCATAGCCTGACCTGAATATTATAAAATAAATAGATCGGACTATCTATAAATATCCAAAAGGGCGAGAACATGATATAACACCAGAATATTTGGCATAAGTAAATCTGGAAGTCCAAGATATAACAAGTCACGGAACTAATTTAACTCATAATCCATCACAAGACATAAGAATATATATTTATGTCATAAACACAGAATAGTCACAGAATCTAAATTTCCGAAATCCAAGAGATCTTAATCCATACCGATCGTAATGATCGTCCATACCAATCGCAATGATTGTACTCAGACTGTGGCAAATAAACAAACAACAGATAGTCCATATTGATCAAGACAATCATAGCAACCATGACTCGAAGACTCTAGATTAATTATAAATTTATAATCATAAAGAAATCCATGAGTATATCTCATAAGGATCTATTGGTCCCATTAAACACCAAAAGGAAATATACTATAAAGTGCTAAATACTATCACTTTAGTAATGTGACACCCTACCTATATACCCATGCTAACCAAGAACACTACGATGTAGTGCTATCAATTAGCACGGAGAATAAGGTTGTGGAGGAGCGACCATCCATGTAACTTCTTTGTGCGAGCACCGATATGTCAGATAGAATAAAATGCATATCATTTAAGGAGGAAATCCGACATACCGATACAAACTCAAAGCTATCACACGGTGGATATATATAACCTTCGGAAACAAACATAGAAACAAACATAACACAAATCAGTCACAATCATCCATATCACACAGGCAGAAGAATATATGAATATATATATAACACATAAAAGTGTACATTAGAGTAGTGGTCCGAAAGATCCACGATAATACAAAAGAATAGCAACACGTGCTATACAAAAGAATAAGTACACAACATAGGGTCTATATCTCAAATGTGTACATCCAAAAACTACTAATCTATGTAGTTAGCCAAAAGTCAGAATAATCCTAAAGAGAAGTCAAGCAGAAGCACCTATAACATCTCGGTCTGACCCGAGTATTATTTATAAGAAAATAATAAACGGATCAGTCTAGCTATAAATATCAGATGATATGGTATAAAGTAAAAGACATGGCATGAACATGTAATAACCATCGTAGCATACTACTATAAGTATGTAATTGAAAATCAATAAGAGATAAATCAATATCACAAGAATCTTCTCAAAGATAAAATAGGGTATCATACCCTAAACTTGTATTCACAACAAGTCAATAACACATGAATTCACCAATGCACAAAAATTGATATCATATCAATGAAAATCACAAAAATTGGTGAAGCACAAAATTCCAGAAATCATCACAAGAAATCCAGAAAACACATAAAAAGGAGGAGGCCTAACACATGAACGGGAGCATGAAAACTCACCAACGCATATAACACATGAACGAGAAGCTATCTCATGGAAGCTATCCATTAAATTTTAACACATGAACGGCCCGAAGACCATGGGGTGCTACCCCATATATGTGATGGTGAAACATCAAAAAAGCGGGGTCTAGTCTCCCTCGTAGACAAAGAGACATCGC
Source organism: Allium fistulosum (assembly GCA_030737815.1). Classification (NCBI taxonomy): domain Eukaryota; kingdom Viridiplantae; phylum Streptophyta; class Magnoliopsida; order Asparagales; family Amaryllidaceae; genus Allium; species Allium fistulosum. Next base: position 872,453,941 of record CM060905.1, on the reverse strand, counting down.
TCAATCGCTAGTCTAAATCCCAAAAATGATCGTCATGATCATATAGAAGTGTCAATTACACTAAGCCAGTAAATATATGAGTTTAGCTTCATGTCCCATAACCACTAGCTTAACTTAAATATTTATGAACAAACTGTAGATCTTCACTAGAAAATTGTCACAAAAGGGTTCAATCGAATAAGTCCAAGAGCTAACCGACGAAGTGAACGCAAGCGTTTCATACCACTCATTTTACTAAGTCATTTAATTCGATTTCTCATCCGAGTGAAGTAAAGGCTTGTATATACTAATAGGTTGGAAAACGGTTTAGGAAAAAGAGCTTTGTAATAAAATAGAGTTGAAATCGCTTTGATGAAAGAGTTTTGATATTTACTACTAGTATTGAAACCTTCATATTTTTTAAAGTGACAAATCACAAAAATGATTGTAGAAACAATCTATCACAAAAATTCACATTCGAAGACGTGAACAAAATCCAAGGAAATCAGCTCAAAATGCATCAAAGTGGAAGTTCTGTTGAATGTTTTTCAGATAAGATCCCCTATGGAGGGGGGGTCCAGGGGGTGGCAACCCCCCTAGGTGGGGGTGTGGGGGCAACGCCCCCGCTAAGGGATGAACGACCTAACTCGGTCGAACTAAGGAGAAGGGGTTGCGACCTAAGTGGAACAGGTCGAGCGACCTAAGAGACATGAGGTCCAGCGACCTAATGGATATAAGGTCCAACGACCTAAGTGAAGCAAGGCCAGCGACCTAAGGAAAATAAGGTCTAACGACCTAGGGAAAAGAGACACGCGACCTAAGGACTCGCGACCTAAAACTCGCGACCTAAAGACACGCGACCTAAAGCTCGCGACCTAAAGCTCGCGACCTAAAGACACGCGACCTAAAACTCGCGACCTAAAGACGCGCGACCTAAAAATCCAAGGCAGAACGAGCTAAGCAACATGTGGCCGAGCGACCTACGACCTAGGGGCGAATGACCTAAGTGGGACGAGCCAGTTCCGAGGCAGAACGACCTAACTGCAGGAAATTCACCAAAACACTAAAATTTGGAGTTTTTCGCCAATCCAATCCAAACCAAATGTAAGTACTCATGCTAAAGTGATAGGAATACATCCCAAACAGTCCAATGACAGATATAGGCAAGATGTGAGATTAAAAATCTCACCTTTTCACTAAAATGGATGAAGATGGAGTTTAAAATGCTATGCAAGAACAACCACTAGCTTGAATCAAAGTCTTCTCTTGAATTTGAAGTTGAATGATGGATTTGAAATGAAGACTTGAGCTTGGAGTTTTAATTTCCCATTCTCTCCACCATTTTTGATAAAGCTTGAAGTGTTTGAAGAAGTGAGGAAGAAGAGGGTTGGGCTGAACTAAAGAAGGGGTGCAGCCCAAACCAAAAGCCCAAAGCAAAAAGTGACGAAAATTTCACTATCTCCAAACATATCGATGTTTATACTTAAAAGATTGCAAACGACGTTCCGAACTCAATGGAAGTGGTCTCGAGTCCTAATTCATCCGTATGCAAAAGGTAGCTTTTTGGACCAAAATCTGATTAACGATAAAATATTCAAATAAAATATTTAAATATAAAATCGATAAATATGCGGGTTGTTACAGACTCCCCTCCTTAAAGAAATTGCATCCTCGCAATAAGTGAGATGGAAATAAAAAGTAACAACCATAAAAAGCATATAAACACAAAAGAAATTTGAAATAAGAAGTTTACCTCAAAGAGCATGAGAAAGTAATTCCGGATGTGTACGCTCGATGAATTCTCTAGTCTCCCAAGAGCAATCCTTGGGATTTGAGGACCATTGAACTTTAACAAGCGGAACATCTTTATTTCGAAGACGTTTGATCTCCGAAGCAATAATCCGAACAGGATGCTGCTCATAAGTTAAATTAGGTGAAATTTCAATCTCTTCCACAACACCAGACTCAAGAATAGAATCGGAATCCCGAAGGCACTTCCGTAATTGAGAAATGTGAAACACGTCATGCATGGTAGAAAACTGAGCCGGTAACGAAAGGCGATAAGCCATGGAACCAATACGTTCAGTGATAGGGAATGGCCCAATATATCAAGGTGCTAACTTTCCCGATCGACTGAAGCGTACAACACCCTTCATTGGTGAAACATGAATAAATACAAGATCTCCCACAGAAACAAAGTTCTATCTTCAAAGATTTCTCGGGATAGGATAATAGATTACCTAGTAGAAAAGATTTAAAAATCATCACAAACCTCCCTTTTTTCTTTTCTATTTCAATTTCTCGATTTCGCCTCTTTCGCCGTCAAAGTGCCTATGGTACCAGCTTATTCTTAAGCAAGCCCTCGAGAGGGTTTAGTTGATCCATGATTTATCACCATTGCTGTCCCTAACCAAAAAAGTGTTATCAAAGATCAAACTCCAAATATTCATTATTGTCAAATAAAAGGAATCACAAAAGACAATAAAAAAATAGTAAATTCTAATTTTCTTCTTCGGTTATCGGCATAGGATTTTTGTCTACTCCGGGCTTCTTTCATCCTATGACGAATAAGTTCAATCTTTTCTGTGGAATCCCGAATAAAATATGGACCTAAAACCAGCTTCTCACCGGCCTCAAGCCAACAAGAAGGAGATCGACATGGCCTTCCATAGAGTGCCTCGAAAGGTGCCATACCAATACTAGCTTGGAAGCTGTTGTTATAGGAAAATTCGACAAGTGAAATATGATCTTCCCAAATTCCACCAAAGTCAAGAACACAAGCACGAAGAAGATCTTCAAGAGTTTGATTCACGCGCTCAGTTTGTCCATCGGACTGGGGGTGATAAGCGGTGCTAAAATTAAGCTTCGTTCCCAAAGCTTTTTGAAGACTCTTCCAGAATCCACTAGTGAATAATGGATCACGATCACTAATAATGGAAGAAGGAACTCCATGCAGTTTAATAATTTCACTGATAAAAAGTTTGGCCAGAAGAGGAACGGTTCGGTTCGACCGAACAGGAATAAAATGGGCAGATTTAGTAAGTCTGTCAACGATCACCCATAAACTATTATGACCCAAACGAGAACGGGGAAGGCCATCAATAAAATCCATGGAAATTTGATCCCACTTCCAAACTGAAATTTCCAATGGTTGCAATAACCCACCAGGCCTTTGATGTTCAGCCTTGACAAGTTGGCAAGTCATGCAACACTTAACAAAGTTAGCAACATCGGATTTCATTCCCTCCCTGTAATAAAGTCGCTTCATATCTGCGTACATTTTACTACTACCGGGATGAATAGAATACTTGGAACGATGAGAATCTTCTAGAATATCTCTACGAAGATCACTAATATTTGGTATGATCAGTCTACCAAATTTCCGAATGCCACCACGAAAATCAATATCGAAGTCTTTCAATACTTTAATATCGGTTTTATCCTTAAGATTTTGGCCAAGCAAAGCCAATTCAGGATCTAGCTGTTGAGCTTCAAGAATGCGGTCTAAAAGAGAAGGATGAGCCTCAAGGCTACATAAGACAAAAGATGAACATAAATCGGAGACACGATCTCGAATTTCACAAGTGGATAAAACCTCGAGATCCTTCCATTCGGACATCATCATAGAAACAACTGCTTGTTTCTTGCGACTAAGTGCATCGGCAACACGGTTTCCCTTTCCGGGAGTATAAAGGATATCAAGATCATAAGAGGCAAGGAACTCGAGCCAACGCTGTTGACGCAAATTAAGGTCCTTTTGAGAGAATAAATATTTCAAAGACTTATGATCAGTATAAAGTATAAATTTCTCTCCCAAAAGATAGTGTCGCCAAATTCGAAGGGCGAAAACAACAGCCGCGAGTTCTAAATCATGTGTGGCATATCTAGTCTCAGCCGGCTTCAATTGCCTAGAAGCATAAGCAATAACATGTTCTTTCTGCATAAGAACGGCACCCAAACCAACGCGACTAGCATCGGTATAAACGACAAAATCTTGATTCCCTTCGGGAATAACAAGAATAGGAGCATCAGAAAGGAGTTCTTTTAATTTCTGAAATGAAGTTTCACATTTGTCCGACCAAATGTATTTAACACCTTTCTTTGTTAAGCCAGTAAGAGGCACGGCAATCTTAGAAAAGTCTTTTATGAAACGGCGGTAATAACCAGCCAATCCGAGAAAGCTACGGATTTCAGTCACGCTCTCCGGTCTCTTCCAATTTTGAATCGCTTCAATCTTTGAAGGATCCACTGATATTCCGGATTCGGAAATAATATGACCGAGAAATTTCACACTAGATTGCCAAAAATGGCATTTAGAAAATTTTGCCTTTAATTGATTGCTCCTAAGAGTTTCTAATACAATCCGAAGATGCTTTTCATGTTCCTCTTCGGTTTTAGAATACACAAGAATATCATCAATAAAGATGAGGACAAACCGATCGAGGAAATCTTTGAAAACTCGATTCATAAGGTCAACGAAATAAGCTGGAGCATTTGTTAAACCAAATGGCATAACCAGCCATTCATAAGATCCATAACGTGTACGAAACGAAGTCAAAGGAATACTATCCTCTGCAATATGAAGCTGATGGAAACCGGTAGCTAAGTCCAATTGTGAAAAGACTCTAGCACCACTAATTTGATCAAACAGATCATCAATCCGAGGTAAAGGATATTTATTCTTAATAGTAAGATCATTAAGCTTGCGGTAGTCGACGCAAAGCCTAAGAGTACCATCAGACTTACTTACGAAAATAGCTGAAGCTACCCAAGGCGAGGAACTAGAGCGAATAAGTTGCTTTGTCTCCAACTCGGATAGTTGTTTGCGCATCTCTTCGTTCTTCTTATTGGACATGCGATAAGGGGGACGGGTAATAGGTTGAGCTCCAGGTATAAGATTAATTTTGAACTTAATTGCTCGCTTAGGCGTTAGTCCTAAAACGGGCTCAAAGATGTCGGAAAATTCACGAACGATGCGAATAAGGGAAATGACATCTTCCTCGTCATCATTATCATCATCACGAGGATTTAAAGAATATAAAGATGCAACCAAAGCGGAATCCGAATCTTTAAGAACAATAGAGATCTGCTTAACAGACAGTGTATGTCGAAGACAAATAGTCCGCTCAGGACATAGGTTATGAGCTTCATAACGAGTAAGCCAATCCATACCCAAAATCATTCCAAAACCTAAGTAACACATGACATGCAAATCGGCTAGGAAAGAAAAATCACACAAAATAATCTCCACATCTTTACAAAGCAAACTAAGAGTTGCGGATCCACCAACCGAATTCGCAATTCTTAAAGAAGTCATTAAAACAACAACATTTAAGGAAAAAGTATCGACAAGTTCCTTTGATATAAAAGAATGGGATGCACCTGTATCAAAGAGAACTCTAATAGGTTGATCATGAAATATAATAATGCCATCAAGGACAGAATGAGACATACCTTGACCGCGAGATGTGTTGCTAGGGGCTTGAGCAACGTTTAACTTTCCCTCCTTGTCTTGAAGCTTAGGGCATTGGTGCATAAAATGATCTGGACTTTTACAATAGCGGCAAGAGCGGGGCTTTGAACACTTGTTCGAAAAATGGCCCTTAGCACCACAGTTGAAGCATTTCTTATCACTAGGGGAAAATGCCTTTGCAGCAGGAGTTGCTTGTTTACCCTTTTTGTTGGGATAAGAACCTTTGAACTTGTTAAGCCTTTTCTTGTTGTTGAAGTTTGGTTTGGCAGCCACCACTTCAACATCACTGTCCTTATCAGCTTCTTCAAGACGAAGAGCGATATCAACCAGTTGATCGAAAGAAACTTCTAATTTTAGAAGTAATGGCTTCTTGAGATTCTTGTTTAAGCCATAGACGAACCTCTGGTTCTTCTTCAATGGGGTGTTGATGTATTCTACCCCATATTTAGACAGTGACTCGAAGGATGCGACATAATCTGTCACGGAAGATTCACCTTGAACAAGGTCTATGAAACGTCGAGCCAATGTCACTTTCTCTGCTTCTGGTACGAATTTTAATTCGAAGCGTTCCCGGAATTGCTCCCAGGTGAGATCCGCTTCATTAATCTCAAAAATAAGTAGTTCGTACCAATCCAATGCTCTCTCTTGGAGCATACTGGAGGCCACCTGAACACGGTGAAGATCGACAAGATTCATGCGAGAAAAGAATCTATCGCATGTTCTTAACCAAGCCTGGACTTCAATAATAGTTTCGGAACCTTTGAACGGTTTCCCACCTAAGTTGGTATAATCGTTGCACAAACGTGCAAATCCAGACTTAGGATGAGTAGGTTCCTGATTAGGACCAGCTGCTTGAGCATTCTTTACTAAATCAAGAAGCTGTTGAGCGGTCATAAGAACTCCATCCTGAGGAGTGACAATAGATGGTCCAGCTCTGGGACAACCTGGTCTAGACATTCTCTTCTTTAAGGAAGAGAAAAGAAGAAAAGTTATTCTCCAAATAAATATCAAGCAAGTCTTGATAGATAAAACAAGGATACATAAAAGGAAATAGGATGAATCGGTACGAAGACTCGAATTAAATCCTAAGGCACGACTCCTAAGTTGGACTTAGGACGATGATCCTTGTTAAGTTATTCTACATTGTTCCGAAGTTTGACTCTAATACCAAGCTGTGATGCCCTACCTCTATACCCATGCTAACCAAGAACACTACGATGTAGTGCTGTCAATTAGCATGGAGAATAAGGCTGTGGAGGAGCGACCATCCATGTAACTTCTTTGTGCGAGCACCGATATGTCAGATATAATAAAATGCATATCATTTAAGGAGGAAATCCGACATACCGATACAAACTCAAAGCTATCACATGGTGGATATATATAACCTTCGGAAACAAACAAAGAAATAAACATAACATAAATCGGTCATAGTCATCCATATCACACAGGCGGAAGAAGATATGAATATATATATATAACACATAAAAGTGTACATCAGAGTAGTGGTCGGAAAGATCCACGATAATACAAAAGAATAGCAACACGTGCTATACAAAAGAATAAGTACACAACATAGGGTCTATATCTCAAATGTGTACATCCAAAAACTACTAATCTATGTAGTTAGCCAAAAGTTAGAATAATCCTGAAGAGAAGTCAAGCAGAAGCACCTGTAACATGTCGGTTTGACCCGAGTATTATTTATAAGAAAATAATAAACGGATCAATCTAGCTATAAATATCAGATGATATGGTATAAAGTAAAAGACATGGCATGAACATGTAATAACCATCGTAGCATACTACTATAAGTATTTAATTGAAAATCAACAAGAGATACATCAATATTACAAGAATCTTCTCAAAGATAAAATAGGGTATCATACCCTAAACTTGTATTCCCAACAAGTCAATAACACATAAATTCACCAATGCACAAAAATTGATATCATATCAATGAAAATCACAAAAATTGGTGAAGCACAAAATTCCAAAAATCATCACAAGAAATCCAGAAAACACATAAAAAGGGGGAGGCCTAACACATGAACGGGAGCATGAAAACTCACCAACGCGTATAACACATGAACGAGAAGCTATCTCATGGAAGCTATCCATTAAATTTTAACACATGAACGGCCCGAAGACCATGGGGTGCTACCCCATATATGTGATGGTGAAACATCACAAAAGCGGGGTCTAGTCTCCCTCGCAGACAAAGAGACATCGCTCAATCGCTAGTCTAAATCACAAAAATGATCGTCATGATCATATAGAAGTGTCAATTACACTAAGCCAGTAAATATATGAGTTTAGCTTCATGTCCCATAACCACTAGCTTAACTTAAATATTTATGAACAAACTGTAGATCTTCACTAGAAAATTGTCACAAAAGGGTTCAATCGAACAAGTCCAAGAGCTAACCGACGAAGTGAACGCAAGCGTTTCATACCACTCGTTTTACTAAGTCGTTTAATTCGATTTCTCATCCGAGTGAAGTAAAGGCTTGTATATACTAATAGGTTGGAAAATGGTTTAGGAAAAAGAGCTTTGTAATAAAATAGAGTTGAAATCGCTTTGATGAAAGAGTTTTGATATTTACTACTAGTATTGAAACCTTCATATTTTTTAAAGTGACAAATCACAAAAATGATTGTAGAAACAATCTATCACAAAAATTCACATTCGAAGATGTGAACAAAATCTAAGGAAATCAGCTCAAAATGCATCAAAGTGGAAGTTCTGTTGAATGTTTTTCAGATAAGATCCCCTACGGAGGGGGGGTCCGGGGGGGTGGCAACCCCCCTAGGTGGGGGTGCTGGGGCAATGCCCCCGCTAAGGGATGAACGACCTAACTCGGTCGAACTAAGGAGAAGGGGTTGCGACCTAAGTGGAACAGGTCGAGCGACCTAAGAGACATGAGGTCCAGCGACCTAATGGATATAAGGTCCAACGACCTAAGTGAAGCAAGGCCTAGCGACCTAAGGAAAATAAGGTCTAATGACCTAGGGAAAAGAGACACGCGACCTAAGGACTCGCGACCTAAAACTCGCGACCTAAAGACACGCGACCTAAAGCTCGCGACCTAAAGCTCGCGACCTAAAGACACGCGACCTAAAACTCAACGACCTAAGTGGGACGAGCCAACTCCGAGGCAGAACGACCTAACTGCAGGAAATTCACCAAAACACTAAAATTTGGAGTTTTTCGTCAATCCAATCCAAACCAAATGTAAGTACTCGTGCTAAAGTGATAGGAATACATCCCAAACAGTCCAATGACAGATATAGGCAAGATGTGAGATTAAAAATCTCACCTTTTCACTAAAATGGATGAAGATGGAGTTTAAAATGCTATGCAAGAACAACCACTAGCTTGAATCAAAGTCTTCTCTTGAATTTGAAGTTGAATGATGGATTTGAAATGAAGACTTGAGCTTGGAGTTTTAATTTCCCATTCTCTCCACCATTTTTGATAAAGCTTGAAGTGTTTGAAGAAGTGAGGAAAAAGAGGGTTGGGCTGAACTAAAGAAGGGGTGCAGCCCAAACCAAAAGCCCAAAGCAAAAAGTGACGAAAATTTCACTATCTCCAAACATATCGATGTTTATACTTAAAAGATTACAAACGACGTTCCGAACTCAATGGAAGTGGTCCCGAGTCCTAATTCGTCCGTATGCAAAAAGTAGCTTTTCGGACCAAAATCCGAATAACGATAAAATATTCAAATAAAATATTTAAATATAAAATCGATAAATATGCGGGTTGTTACAAGTAATCACTAGAACTTAACCAAAACGTCCCATATCGCCTGGTGAAATTCAAGTATGTACTAGAAGCTAGTAAATCTCAATCGTTATGGATACCACCGGAAAACCTGATCTATATTCTCTTAAGGATCCATCGGTCCCACTAAACACCAAAAGAGAATACAACCCTATAATGTTAAATACTTTCTAATAGCAACCACAAGAATTTAACCAAGGCATCCCATACTACCCAGTGAAGTTCGAGTATTCATTAATGGGCTAGTAAGTTCCACTCAAATATTCTATTCGATGAGTTATATTATATTCGATGAAGTGTTATTCAAAAGCATTTAAACCAATCAATGGCACTAAGTCGATTATTAGCACTCCCCACATTATAGAACTAAGGTTCTCAAAACATTTTTCTTTTTTGTGTTTATAGTATAGAAAGAAAATATTATGATTTCCCATAAATTCCTCCATTATTTAACCTTATATAAATATTCACTATTTGATAAAATCTTCCATGCATCTGAATTATTCCAAAATTGCACTTATATATACATGGTTGTTTCAAATTTGCATACAAGATACTTAGTTAACAAACCATGCTTTAAAAAACCAATATATACACACACACACACACACACACAAGTCGAATTACTTTATAGAACCCACAAACAATTATATTCCAAACCCATGTTGGAATAAACACATGTTTTCAAAAAACAACTTAGTTTTATATTTTCAAAACCCATATTTAAAATCCATAAAAATTTCTACTAAAAATACTTTATTATATATATACACAGTTTGCTTACCGAAATCATTTATAAAAGAAAAGAATTTAAATTGGTATGGAAATTTAATTTGATATATTATAATAAATTATCTTTTTACAAATCTCTTTTTATTCCAAACCATATACATATTAATTAGATATACATATATTTACAAACTCCAAAATAAATTCATAAATTCCCAAATTAAAAACTGGAAATAGCATTGGAAATCATTACAAAATGGAAATAAAACAAGTTCATAACAACGAGAAACAACCGAGCCGAAACAGACAAACGGACGTTGTCGGGGAGGTTACATGGCACGACCTGGAACTCATTCCAGGCCGTGATTGATGCACCGGTCTAGGTGGACCGATGGCGCTGCTTGGATTCAAGTGATCATATGTAAGGATTTCAGCAAACAGAGGATCAAATATCAAAAGATGCAAACAACACAAGAAATTTAAATAGATTCAACATCAATTCATCCAAAACAAACACATGCATCAAATATGGATTTAGAAATAGATCGTGTAAGTGTTAACTCACCTTAGTTCTTATAATTCCCCTAGCAATTTACTGAACCTAACTTGCCTTCTTATGAATTATCAAAGAACCCTAGAACAAATTACTCACACAAAACAAAACAAAAGTTATTAACTGCAAAGCCCAAACTTAAAGAGTCTAGAGGATGAACAAGGATTTGGATTACATACCTTTATTTTCTAGAAGTTACCAAGATTTATTTGTATTTAAAATCCACACTTTTGATTGAGTTGCGGTAGACTTGAAACCCTAGTTTTAATTCTCAACTTTTTAGAACGTACAGAATGATGAAAGTGAGACATTGAGTAACCAGCCTACCCATATTTATTTAAGTATGGTCATAGGTTTTCTCTTAGGCCCATCTAAGTCTAAATACAAATACAATTAATTAATTTCCTATCTCAACTTAGCCATTTAATTTAATTTAGGCCTTAAGAATTAATTTGGCTCAAAATGTATTTGAATACTTAATTCAATGCAATTAGCAACAATTAAATGAATTCATGAATAAATGTTTTGCAATTAAAACCATAGCCCAATTAACTAAGTTGTTATATGAATTGCACTTAAACCTCAACAAATTTTTTTCAAATAAAATTTATTGAACTTCAAAATAATTTTTTATTTAAAATAAAAGATTTAACCCACTAAATGTTTTGTTATCAACTTAAATTTCTAAATTATTTGATTTAATAATTTTAAAACATTTCATTCACTTTCTAAAATTAAAAATCTCCAATTTAAATAATTTTAGAGTTTAAAAAGGATTAAAATCCCAATTCACTATTAAAAAATCAAATCTTAGATTCTCTTTTGTTCAAAAATAAAAGATTCAAATCAATAAAATATTTCTCAATTTCACAAGAATTATAATTTATCATTGTAAAACAATTTATCTTTTATAAAAGACTACAAATTCCAAACTAATGATTTAAATTCTCCAATTTAAATCATTACTTACTTTATTTAATTAACTCAAAAAGTTTGGATTGTTACATCATGGATGACTCCATCAAGGAGTACTTGCTAAAAGGAACTCTTCCGAATGGAAGAATTGAATGAAGGAAGCTCCTACATAAAGTACCACAATTTATTGTTCAAGGAGTGTTATATAGGAAAGGATTCTCAACTCCCCTACTGCTGTGTGTTGCCAATGAAGAAGCTAAAAGGATCATTATGGCTATGCATGAAGGAGCCAGCAGCGATCACATCGGGGGATAGACTTTGTCAAGGAAGATTCTTCACTGCGAATATTTTTGGCCAACAATTAATCGAGACATGGCTGATTACACCAGTAGGTGTAGTAGATGCCGAAGATTTGCGAAGATCCCAAGAGCCCTATCTATAGAGATCACACAAATAGCTAGTCCATGGCCATTTGCAGTTTAGCGAATTGACATCATCGATGTGCTACCAATGTCAAATAGCAGAGGAAAATATGCCATCGTTGTAGTTTATTGCTTTATGAAATGGGTTGAAGCAGAATCGCTTGCCATGATCACAATGAAAAAGGTGATCAACTTTATAGTGAAGAACACTATCTATAAATTTGGGATTCCACAAACCATCATTTCCGACAGCGGGACCCAGTTCGACAGTGTCGAATTTAAGACTTTCTACAACAAATACCAAGTCGAAAAGAGATTTGCAGCTGTAGCACATCCACAAGAAAATGGATAGGTGGAAGCAGTAAATAAGATCATTAAGTCCATCTTGAATAAACGCTTGACCAAGAGAAAGTGGGCTGATAAATTGCCTCATTATAGGCTTACCAAATGACTCACAAGTTCGCGACTGGCCATTCTCCATTCGCCTTGGCTTATAGATCAGAGGCTATGATTCTAATTTAATTGGAAGTTCCCTTTCATCAGAAGATCCATTATGATCCCAAGATGAATGAGGAACTCCTAGTTAAGTCCCTCAATATAATCGATAAGAAGCGCGAAGAAGCTAGTTTAAGGGTTGCTGCTTACCAAAATCGAGTAGCTTAGTAATTAATGAAAAGGTCAGGAATCGGACCTTCGAGATTGGCGATCTCATTCTTAAACGAATCTTTCCTGGTCCATTGAATATAGGCCCGAACTAGGAAGGTCTATATGTATTAAACACAAGCTTGGAGATGGAACGTTCAAGCTTGCAACTTTTGACGGAATCTCACTTCCAAGGGCGTGGAATAGCAAACATTTACAATGTTATTTCACTTAGACGTATCTTTGTAAATACTTAACTAGGATCTGATGTAACAAGGTAGAGTTTGTTATTCGTGTGAATATAAAATGAATTGGCTTTAGGGTTTGATAGAATAGTGTTCTCATTAGCCTAACCTTATGCTATGGATAACAGCAAAATTAAATGCTCTACGTATTAAAAAAGCAGGTATATAAGTACCTAGTGATAGTGCCGATGAACTCTTCTAATCCATGATTGGATCGTGAGAGTATAACCAACCCGAGATAGATACCCTCAAACTCTTTTAATTCATGATCAAAGAGTAGGAGTATAAACGCATTAGGGTCGATCAAGACGATACACACTATGACTTTTGCTTGGAGATAGGCTGGGTCTAAGACTATCACTTGGAGATTGGCAAGGTGGACTTGCGATGCTAAGAGATAGGCAGCTTACCTATTGGGTCCCAAAGAGAGGACCCAGCAGGTGAATAATCCTCCTAGTCAAAAACAATTAAAGCCCAGAGATAAGCAAGATCGAGTGTGGATGTCTAAAGATAGATATCCAAAATGTTATTCCTCAAAGATAGAGAATGATATAAAAATCCAACATTGTCACTAGTCAAGAAAAAACCCAACTAGAGATAAGCCCAATAAGCCATAAATTCAGCTAATAACCATGAGAAATTATCCATGCGTACACAGTTATGATGGATGATAACATTACTTAGATTCAGATGCAGTTGCAATTAACATAAAAAGCTAAGTACATAGGAAAATGAAATAGATATTTGAAAAGAAAACTATTTTACTTGTTATTAAAAAACTTTGAAGACAAAAGCCATGGTTGTACCCACACAACTATAACTTATGTACATGGATCAAAAGCTAAACAAACAAACGACAACGCAACAGAAAAAACTAAATATTCTTCTACTTCCTCCTCTACCGATCCTTCTTCTTATCACCGAAAGAATGTTTAATATGCCTCTTGCTGGACTTTCCACCTCGTCCTCCCTCGAATAAATAGCCTTTAGGGTTGGCATTCCAATCGTAATCGCTCCCTGGCAATTTGGGAGCATCTCCTTGGATGCAACCAGAGGCAAGAGCAGTAGCGGGGATGACAATAGGTGGTATATGCAATGATACTGAGAGAGAGGAGGAATATCATCTATCTTTTCCTTCTTAATGTTTTTAATCTTAATAGTCCGAAATTTCTTTTCCTCCTGCATCAAAGGCTTGGATATATACTCGGTGACCCTAGTGATGACAACGTCTTCGTCCCTCTATGTCATGCAAGGACCGTCGATGGCCTCATCATCTAAAGCATAGAAAATTTTAGCATCGAGACCAGGAGTTCGACCCGCTAAAGAGGATAGAATTAGGACATGGGTGGACACTGTGATGGGTTCGATCACTGTAGCTTGTATGCCTAAAGAAAAGTCTCTTTCAGGTAAGGGGCAAGTGTAGGTGGACCTGAAACTTGAAAAATGGAAAAGTAGAGGTTAAACACATCAACTAGAGTCATGTGGGCCATCTTGAATACAGGCAAAATTAATGATATACCTCAAGGAAATAAAGAGGTTATATGTGATGGATTCTCTACCGAACTTACCAAACTCTGATTTAGTATAACTAGTTTGTTTAGGATTATAATGAACATCTAGTAAGGATGTCAAAGTTATTGAAATGCCCAAAACCATAGTAGGAGTCATAGAAGTACCAGAGTGAGGAATATCGAGCTCAGTGGTCAGTGGCCCCAACGTGGAAGAGGTAGCCACACAAGATATACCCGCCAATTGCATTGAAGCCCCAGTCATAGGTCCTTGGGGAATAGAAGTAAAACTCTCACCCAAACCTTTAGAGCTAGGTTTGAGCTAGGTCCTAGCACACGCACTAGTTTGGGGGACGACCTCGGAAGTTAGGAGTCTGCCAGCCTCGAGCGCCATGATGTCCTCATCTTCCAGGGGGTCAAGCTCGATTTCAGACATAACCCAGTCATCGACTGCCTTGACCAGGTCATCGACTATCTTCATCCATGCCTCGGCCTCTTCTTTCGCTAATCGAGCATCCAATAGCTCATTGCAGTACACTTGGGCTTGAGTAAGAGCATCGTTTTTCTCCTTCTTCTTGGCCTCTAATGCCTTTTTCAACTTAAGGCTTGCTCATCCACAGTCTTCCAAAGCCTTTCATTTTCCAGCATAAGCGTGCGGCTCTTATGATGTGCGGCTTCAATTCGCCTCTATTGGGTTTCTTTGTCTTCAAAAGATTTGGTCTTTTCCTCCAACTTCTTCTCGGCATCCACCAATAAGGCCTTAAGCCCTTCAACTTCCTTATTAAGATTCTCAATGACATGCTTGTTGTCCTTTTCAACCAGTTTTTTTCCTTGAAGAGCTAGCGATTTGCATAGCTTGCTTCAGAGATGGCCTCCACTAGCCTCTTCCACTTTTGATATTGGTTGTATACATCACCAACATAAGCCAGGGCCTTGGGCTCAATATGTTGAGGAATATCTTTTAGTGAGGGACAAACATGACATCATTAAAACAAATCTTCGAGAAGGCTTTTTTCATAGCAGACAAATGTGGGTTCGAGACAATCTCAACCTTTGCACATGAAATGGTAACAGGAAGCTTATCCTTGTCATGCCTCTATCTAGAAGTGTTAGAGGGCACAAGCCCTAATAGCTGATTAGATCGATGGTGGCACACGAGAAGACACTATTAGTTGTGTTACATGTAGAACTGAAGAAGGAGCAGTAGGGACTTCAATCGAGGGGATGGGATTAGGTTGTGTTGAATGTCTATCGTTGTGCGACAATGGAGAGAGAGATTTTCATTTAGAAGGTGAAGTCCTACCAAACCCTCCTTAGACAGTTATCATGACGGCTGTAATCTCTATCCCGCCTTTCATATTCCATCCTGTGATGCCCGTTTGAGTCAGACTCGTGAGACAATTCACCATGATGGTGCGACATGCTAAGCCTCTTATATTTGCCTCTAAAGCTCCAAAGCTCATCAAAAAGATGTTGGTGATCCATGGAACTTGAAAACAAAGAACATATGACTTAATGCTAGGAAGCTTGAGAGATAACACATGCAGTGTAAACGTGTAGTAATTTGAAGTGTTGTGTAGTGCTGATGTGTCCTAGTGCCCCTCGTGGACCGTGATTTTAAAGCTTGCTTATAGGGGTTATCTCCCCTTTGTCAGTTGTAAACACATTAGTAGGAAAGAAAATGGAGAATCAATATCACCAATCCCGATGATCCTAAGACCGAAAGAAGTTATTTCATATGGTATAGTCCCAAACAATCCATATATGCCCCCCGATGGGGGGATCAGTTTCTCCTCTACTACGGAAGCGGGTGGTGGCTGCGAAGATGCACAGGATGAGATAATCTTTAGTTTTGGTCATTGAGGAATGAGTGACACCTGATCATTGCCACCAGTTTCACCAGAAGACTCATGACCTAGATCTATATCTTCATTGATGCATCCATCTTCATTGTCATCATCATCAACATTATCATTATCTCCTTCAACGATGATGTCCACATTTTTATCTCCCTCTGCATGTCCTTCTAGATTGACTTGGGGATTTTGGATGTGAGGAACATCTAAATTTTCTTCAACCCTAGTAGCATGCTAGGCTCCTTTACAAACAATGGGTGCAATGCCTAAGCTACGATTAGGATCCAGAAGGTTAACTGTTATATTCTCTCATCAGTCAGTAGATACCTCATCTCCCGTTCTTCTACAGAGATGACAAGCAAGCGGCGAAGGGTACTAACCGAGGCCGAGTTTCTAAGCCTTCTTGGTATATCCAATAGTCCATAAAAATAAGTGGATTAGTAATTTGGATGAGTGAGTATCGCATGAGTCATATATAAGGTAAAACTTACGTCCAGATAGTCATTTTTGGGAAAACCTGGAAGGACACTGTTATCCCGCCTTTTGGCAAGACCGAGATATCAAGGAACTGATTGAAAACAAAGTATTGCTTGTCAGAGATATCGATGAATTTTGTCCGAGTCCGGATCGAGCCACGATTAATAAGACATGACAAGCAAAGCAAGGAAAGCCAACGTTCCAAGTTTCAAGTCAATCCGAGTTCGTATGCTCAAATTATGATCAACACAAGTTAGAAGAAAATAGATGCTCGAATCAATCTGTTCGAACCCATCAGGTTCGAATCGATCACAGGCTGAGATATCCATGTGCTTCGAGTTCGTATCGATCGTCTGGAGACTATCAAGATCAATGCGAATAGAGCTATGCACCGACCCCATAAAAGGTGATATGTTCGTATCCACTAGAGCACTTCACTTCGAATCCAGGGACAGCAATGTCTTCGAATCCATCAGTGTAGCAGCATACGAATCCATAGCGTTCGTATCCATCGACAGAAGGAATTAGCCTCATGCTTGAATGGTTTGTATCCATCTAGTTGAAGTCCTTCGAATCCATCATGAATGGTCATTTCGTATCGATCGACTGGAACACATCATGATCGATACGAACGAAACCCCACTCGAATCCAGATGTAATCGATACCCCCGAATCCATCGAGTCAAGGCGGCGAAGTCTCCGGGATGACTCGACCAAATAGGCAAAGAAAGTGGATCAATGCGTATGATGCGCGCCACATCACCATGAGAGTACACGTGGGCGATCGATTCGAAGGAGTCGATTCGAATCGATCGATTCGAACCACGCAGCCACCGTGAAGCTCCATTTCGTATCGACGATATCTAGAGATCTACCAGTCCAAATGCTATGAAATTTTCACAGAAGCTTGTACACATGTTGAAGAATGTCCACACCAAATTTCAGCTCAATTGGACGTTTTCTTGATCGATTCGAATGGATTTCGAATCGGTCCCAAAGTGGGCCCAGATTTCCTAAAGTCGGGCGCGTGGGCCCCCTCACGTGCCAGAAGTGGTCTACCGAAATTTAGGCGAAATATCAGCCTCCTACACCTATAAATAGAGCCCCTGGTCATTCAGAAAAGGGGTCGGACAATTTCAAGAGCTAAAGAGCGCCCAGATTCTGCCAGATTTACTCCAGATCACCATTGTTGCCTTAGATTCAGACTTTAATCATAAAATCTGTTGTACTACGCTATAAGAAATTGTAATCCTCAAGTATCGAGCAATAAAATCATCTAACTTCATAGTGGACATAGGCGAAATGCCGAACCACTCTAAATCGTTGTCTTCTGTGCAATTTACTTTCTGTTATTTAGAGTTTTTGTTATATATTCCTCATTTTCCATTTTCATTCTTCACTTTTATCTCTTCAAAAACTTCCGAAGAGTGTTGTGCCCATTTTTGGTACAAACACTTTGGTGCTTTCACTGAGAAAACCAGTTTTTTCTCCTGCTCCTTGGATCTCCCAATCGACACCGGATTGCATAAATCCAAGAGGAAGATCCAGATCTCTAATTCGGAATCCTTCCATCCTATTCAGATTTGCGTAAAGTCTAGGCAAGGACTCCACCACTCAAGATGGTTAGCACAAGAACTACTTCTACGGCTGCTGATCAAGAAGGTCGAGATAGACAGAATCCTACACAGCTATAATGCCCCAAAAATTCATGAAACCTTATTTTGGTTGAATTTTGAAACTATATGAATTTATTTGTATAGGAATGTATGGAATTAATTATGTGCAAGTGTGTGTGCATGTGTGCACGTGCACATTGATATGGCACAAGGAAGAACTCCAAATTTCCTGAAATTAAAACAAGAACTGGAAAAGCCTTACAAACATGATTTTGTAATGAAAATTATCAAACCAGACATGGATATTTGATTTCTGGATTTATATGGATTATTTTAGAAAATAAGACAAAGCAAGTTTTGTTTGAACTAGTAAACAGATTTTACTTAATTTAAACCTAGGATAAATTAGATAAGGATTTGAAACATGTATGCACATATATGTGTATGTCTTTCTGAAACTAAGGAGGAGTTAAGTAAGCCTAGATAAGATATGTATGCATATGTACATTTCTATAAGTACTGAAAGTATTAAAAAGAAATAAGCAAGGGAAAGCATAACATTAAAATAGCAAAAGACATATTGCAAGCAAAACAATTGCTTTAGGCAGAAAATAGAAAGGAGGATTTTTAGAAAATAAACAAGTGACAATGTCACACAATTGTCATGATTTAGAAAGAGAACAAAATAGATATTCTGGAAAAGAAAAAGGGGAATAAGCATTACATGGTCGGGGTACTAAGGGTGATAATAAGCAAATGAGAAATGCAAAATGCATGAGCACTGGCCAGGGTAAGAATGAGATTTTACATTTGTAAAACCCTAGAAAACCCCTCTTATAAATCCAAGTTTAAACCAGAAAAACCATTTTCCACCCGAGACATTTAAGAAAACAAAGAAGAAAAATATTTGCAAGAAGAAAGGCAAAGTTTCAAAGGGTTTCTTTTCTAGATTAAGCAAGAGGAGCATTTTTCTGTGAGTAATCTCACTAAATCCCATGGCATTAAGTCATGTTATGAGGCAGCCAAGTTTATGTTATTTTCCTACATATTTCTGATCTTATTACTATGGTTTTAATGGATGCCTTAATGGGTGTTTATGAATGCTTTTGATTGCTTTGATGGTTGAGTATTTGCTCTGTTTGGTTACACCCAAAAATGTTAAAGTATGAAATCATGAAAGTAAATAGAGAATACTTGTAACTGGTTTAGATATGGCATGAAAAATATAGAAATCAAAATGTATATGAGTTGCATTACACTTGTGTAAGTGTTGAGGCTCAAATGAAAGATTCAAGGGTGCAGTGGAAATATCCAAAAGTGCTGAACCCTTGATCAAATAGAAAACCCATGAGCCAGAAATCTTGTTTAAGCTAGATCTTGAATTTAGTTCAAACATGGTTGCTTATGAAACAATAATAACCCACATGCCTAGGCCCTATTCACAGTTGAAAATATTCTTGTATTTTCTTTGAGCCAGAATATTTGAGAAGTATGATTTCCCTGGATATGAATATTAGCTTGCCTTTGAAGTATGCTTGCAAGTTTTATGTAATGTTTCATGTACACTATGATTTAATCACCTAGCTATCTCATGATAGGATCAAACATGAACACTTAGTAAATAAACTAAGGATTGTGAGCCAAGAAGACTGCTGGAATGCTTGTTATATTTAAAGTATGCAAGTTGGCACATGGTTTGTTTAAGCCCTGAGATCTTTGTGCAATATTGTGAATTATTTTATTGCAACGTGTCCCCGTGATTCCTTTATGGAAGATGAGGCTAGGAATTAATTTGGTAAATGCAACCCTAAATTGATGAAGTAGGAACTTGAGTTATTCCTAGGTTGGATGGATTGGAGCTATGATAGTTCCTGAGTATCTCTGTTTGACATGTATGTTTGCATAGTTGAAAGTGTGTACATAATTAGTTTTAATACTGATCATATATGCACAATATATCAGAAACAAGTTAGGTAAATTGATTAAAGAAGTTATGCCAACCTATACAAAATGCTTATGTCTCATTTATCTACTTAATATCATGGAATTTTTGATATTGCTCATACCAGATCTTGTATCTGACCCTTGTTTGCTTATGGCATCTGGGGTGTCTCATTTAAAATGGGGCAGCCTCTAATGCTCTTTCAGGGAATGCTGGTTCTAAATAGGAAGCTGCTATAGCTAATGAGAATGATTGGATAAGCATGCTAAATTAGAATTAAATAAGAGCTTAGAATGAACTATTTGCATGTAATCTTGGAAGTTTTATAATTATGCTTTTGTTGTTATGTAATGATCTTGAATGTTTGGATTTTATTTAGTTGTTTCAATTGAATATGGTAATGTATTAAGGTTGGGAAAAACCAAAGACTTAGTTGAATCTTATGCAGGAAAATATCTTTGAGTATTATGGTAGAAATCTGTAGATGATATATGCCTATATTTGAGAAATGGATGCATATATATATTGTGTATTAGTCAATCTTGAGTCACTTAAAAGCTTTAAGTTTTGAGGTTAAAAATCTAAGTTTAGCTAGAAGTAATATTTCAAGAATTTTTTGACTATATACAGAAGTGTTTTGATAAAAGAAACAATATATATATTTGTTCACTGTATAAAGATGTGTACATGTTTTAAGGGATTTTTCAAGTATCTTGTATCTGAATTTACATTGCAATAGCCAGGCACTAATGTTTTGATGACCTAGTCATAAGGTTAACCCACCTCAAAAGGAGTGAGGTCTGGGTTGATCAAG
Source organism: Allium fistulosum (assembly GCA_030737815.1). NCBI lineage: Eukaryota > Viridiplantae > Streptophyta > Magnoliopsida > Asparagales > Amaryllidaceae > Allium > Allium fistulosum. The sequence goes on along the minus strand of CM060905.1, from coordinate 872,432,983 downwards.
ATGACCAGAGTTTTTGGGTTTAAAGGAAGAAAATGCACTTTGTAAAATCTGAAGCTTTCTTTGCAAATGCATGTACAAAGACATTTTCAAATACTTGAGCAATTCACTTTTATTTTGAGTAGCTTTCTTAGTCCAGAGAGCACAATACATCTGATATGCACACATATTACTTAAATACTACTTTTGTTAAATGACCATAAAATCTGGATTTTCTAAATCCAGTAAAGCAACGTTTAAATTAGGATGCAAGCTGAGGTAACTCAGGGAATAGGGAATGGATTTGATTCAGAGAAACACAACTATATAAATTGTGAATGGATCACTCAACTGGCTTGGTTATAAGTAAAGGAATTTGTGATAAAATCACTCATGTTGAAAATGATAAATGTGTATATCATTTTTCTTTCTAGCTTTGATAAAATATCAAACAATTAAACTAAAATTATGATGGCTTGCTATATAATCTAAGATCACTTTGCTAAGTTAAACTAACAGGCAATTACCAAAAGAATGATCAAAATTACTAGGCATAAATCATATATGATTATGAGATTCACTCTCATGACCCAAATATCAAAACAAAGGAAAATGAGCTATGTACTGGTTGACTAGAAATTCAAATTCAATCAGGATGCACTCTCGCTTACCAACACTCTAATCCAAGCAAGAGGGTCACATACATCTTCACATGTATGTGAATATATTTATTAATGAACTGATATAAATATATTAGTAGAAAAATTAGGATCCTGGATAATTTAATAGAAAGGCTAAATGACTCTAGGAAATTTATTAATGTAATGTAAAAAAAATCCTAGTACAAATTAGGTAAAATAAATAGGGTCATTTCATTTGGTATCAGAGCTATGTTAAAACTATACATAGCTAAGAATGATTGTATTGATTGATTGAAGTACTACAACCATATGTATGTACTGTTTGTTTGTTGGAGTAAAATAATAATTCAGATAGAAAGTTATAGCAAAAGAAAAATACTCATGATAAACTAACCCTATCTACCCATACCCTAGTTATCCAATCATGGTAGGAAGAGGGTCTCATCACAATGCAGGATCAAGTGCACTACAAATGCTTGATATGCAAGACTTTATGAGGGCTTTAAGAGATGGAGTAGGACAGAGACTTGAGAACCCACATGAGGAACTCTCAAAATTATTAAAGACTTATACAAACTTGGGAGGCAAGAACTTTGAAGGGACTGAAAATGTGATGGAAATCCAGGCATGGCTGAGAACATTGGATAGGATTTTCAATGATATGCAGCTGGATGATCAAAGAAAGAGGCAAGTAGCTTCAAGACAACTGAAAGGTGTGGCTTTAAGCTGGTGGGAGGTAGTCATAGCTGGGAGGATTGAGAATGAAATCACTTGGAATCAATTCAAGGAGATGTTGGAAGCTAGATTTGTTCCAGCATCAGCCAAAACTCTATTGCTTGAAGAATTCATCAGACTTAGGCAGGGAACCTTTAATGTGACTGAGATACCCAAAGGTTTGAGGGCTTGTCTAAGTATGGAGCTATGCTTGTGGCTGATGAGGCATCAAAGAATGATAGGTATGTTAAGGGTTTAAACCCAGGGCTTAGTAGGGCTATGTTTTCATATACAGATAAAACCTTTGATCAAGTCATTGATATGGCCTTAAAGTTTGAGCAACATGACAAGGAGAGGGAGAAGTATAGGAGTTTTAAGAACAACAACAATAAGAAGAATAAGGGAAGATATCACCCCTATGACAAAAAGAAGGAGGAGACAGAAAGCAAGAAAACTAATGATACTAAGACCACTGATACAAAGAGGAAAATAGTGTGTCATCATTGTGGAAAAGAAGGACATATCAAACCAAGGTGTCCAGAATTGAAGGTAGGAGCTTTCAAGTGCTACCTATGTGGTAAGGAGGGACATATCAAGAGAAATTGCCCTGAGTATAAACAGCAAGGGAAGCTAGCAAGTTTGGAGAGCAAAAGCAAATCCACAGTAGAAGCTTTTGCATAAAACCATGGTCAAGTGGAAGGTACCTTATTTATTTGTACCCTACCCATATCAGTAGTGTATGATACAGGGGCAACACATTCTCTGATTTCCCATGAATTAGTTGCATTGCTTAAATTAAATTGCATACTGGTTGAAACCCCTTTGTTAGTGCAAAGCTCATTGGGAAGTTCTAGTGTTTTTAACATGATTTGTGTGGATGTGGAATTAAACATAGGAGGAAATGTTTTTATTTCCAATTTATATGTTTTAAATTACCCAAATATAGGTGTTATATTGGGTGTAGACTGGTTAAGGCAATACAAAGCCATAATTAATTTAGACTCATCCACCATATCATTACAAAATTCTAGAGGCCAAAGAATCACAATTTTGTGTGAAGTAGCCAAAGAAAGAAAATTATATCATTTGATTGACTTAGATAAGGATTCCAGTGAGCCTTCTATTGAAGAAATCCCATAATTAACAAATACTTGGATGTGTTTGGAGAAGTTAAGGGTGTTCCACACCACAGACCAGTGGAATTTCAGATTAGTCTCATACCAGGAGCAAGTCAAATTATTAAGAAACCCATTAGGATGGGGCCAAGTGAGTTGAAAGAGCTAAAGAAACAGCTAGAAGAATTAGAAAGCAAAGGGTTTATAAGACCAAGTAATTCATGCTGGGGTGCTCCAGTAGTGTTTGTAAGAAAACATGATGGTACTTTAAGGATGTGTATAGACTACAGAGAGCTAAACAAGGTTACAATCAAAAACAAGTACCCCTTACCTAGAATTGATGATCTTTTTGATCAACTTAGTGGAGCAAAAATATTTTCTAGGTTAGACTTGGCATCTGGATTCCATCAGATGAAGGTTGAGGACTCAAGTGTTAAGTATACAGCCTTTAACACTAGGTATGGTTTATATGAGTTTCTTGTCATGCCATTTGGGTTGACAAATGCCCCATCATACTTTGTAGACTTGATGAATAGGATATTCAGGGATTATTTAGACAAGTTTGTATTGATTTTTATTGATGATATTTTGATTTATTCTAAAACAGTAGAGGAACATGAAAATCACTTACACCTTGTTTTGTCTAGATTAAGAGAAAAAGATTTAAAAGCAAAGTTTTCTAAGTGTGCATTTTGGAAAGAAGAAGTGCATTTCCTTGGGCATGTTATATTTGTCAAAGGCATTTCAGTGAACCCTAATAAAATTGTGGCTATCCAAGCATGGAAAAGACCAAGCACAGTAGGAGAAGTTAGGTCATTTATGGGGATGGCAGGGTATTATAGAAGATTTATAAAAGATTTTTATAAGATGTCATCACCCCTTACTAACTTAACTAGGAAGAACCAAACCTTTATATGGACTAAGAAATGTGAGCAAGCCTTTAGTAAAATCAAAGAGGCCTTAGTCAATGCACCAGTGTTGAGAGTACCAGAGGGAAATGAGGGTTTAATTGTTTACACTGATGCAAGTGGCTCTGGGCTAGGGGCTGTATTGATGCAGCAAGATCAAGTTATAGCTTATGCATCAAGACAATTGAAACCACATGAATCAAGGTATGCAACCCATGATCTTGAGTTGGCAGCAGTGGTATATGCACTAAAGCTCTGGAGACATTATCTTCTAGGTTCTAAGTTTATTTTATACACTGACCATAAAGCATTGAAATATCTCTTTTCACAAAAAGATTTGAATATGAGGCGGCATAGATGGGTTGAGTTTCTAACAGCATATGATATAGACATACTTTATACTCCAGGAAAAACTAATAAGGTTGCAGATGCTTTGAGCAGGCAGCATGCAAAAGTAGCCATGTTAATGATAGAAGAGTTTAGAAATTTATCTCTACTTATTGATTTGAAAATTGAGGAAAACAATGAGGTGACCATGGAGATGATTGAAGAAGGGAGTAAAGGAAAATTAAGTTTGATAACTTTGCAATCATATTTAATTTGAAAGTGGGGAAAATGCAAGAGGAAGATCCAGATTTATTAGAAAAGAAAACTCTAATAGAAAAAGGAGAAGAAGTAGCAAACTACCACACTGATAAGAATGGTTACTTAAGGAATAAAGGTAGGATATGTGTTCCAGAAGATATAGGGTTGAAGGAAGAGATACTTAATGAATACCATAGGAGTAAATATTCCATACATCCAGGCAGCACCAAAATGTACCAAAACCTAAAAAGGGATTATTGGTGGAGAGGGATGAAATCAGATGTGGCCAAACATGTTGCAAAGTGTATGACTTGCCAACAAGTCAAGGCATAAACCCAAAGACCCTCAGACCTATTGCAACCTCTAAGCATACCACAGTGGAAGTGGGAAGATATATCTATGGATTTCATAGATGGTTTGCCTAGATCAAAGAGAGGAAATACAAGCATTTGGGTAGTAGTTGATAGATTGACTAAAGTGGCACACTTTATACCAGTAAAGGAAGAAAGAAATGCACCTAAACTAGCTCAAATATTCATGAAAGAAGTAGTAAGGTTGCATGGAATTCCTAAAACTATAGTGAGTGATAGGGACACAATCTTTACATCCAGATTTTGGAAGAGCTTTCAAGAAGCCATGGGGAGTGAGTTATGCTTGAGTACTGCATACCACCCCCAATCAGATGGTCAAACTAAAGTAATAAACAAAGTTTTGGAGGATTTGTTGAGGGCATGTGCATTGGACTTTGGAGGTAATTGGGAAGATCACCTCCACTTGGCTGAATTTACATATAACAATAGTTATCAAAGCACCATAGGCATGGCACCATTTGAAGCCTTGTATGGCAAACCATGTTTGTCACCAATATGTTGGGTTGAAGCAGGAGAAAGGGCTGTCTTAGGGCCTGAGTATGTTAAAGAGACTACAGAGAAAATTGAGCTTGTGAGGAGAAGAATGGCAGCAGCTCAAGATAGGCAAAAGAAGTTTGCAGATGTAAGGAGGAAGCAGGTAGAATATGAAGTTGGTGATTATGTTTTCATCAAAGTTTCACCTATGAAGAAGGTGTTGAGGTTTGGCAAGCAGAGAAAACTTACCCCAAGATATGTTGGACCTTACAAGATTTTGGAAAGAGTAGGTTCATTAGCATACAAGTTGGAGCTACCAGAAGAGATGAGTGCAATGCACAATGTATTTCATGTATCACAACTTAGGAGATGGGTGCATGATAAAGAGGAGATTTTGGAGAAACCCACTCAAGTTCAAATAAATCCTGATTTGGTATATGAGAAAGAAACAGTGGGGATTTTAGCTAAAGAGGAAAAGAAGTTGAGGAGCAAAACTCTGAAATTGGTGATGGTTCAATGGAGCCTCGACCCTAATGATTGTACATAGGAGTTAGAGGATAAGATAAAGATGGATCACCCTAAGCTTTTTGCAGTGGAAGGTAAATTCTAATTTCCTAAAAAGTTTAATGTATATGGTTGTTTTGACTGAATTGTTTGCTTGAGAATTGTTTGGTAGATTTTACAAAAAAAATATCTGAAAGTGTTTAAAGTAAAAAATGAGAAAATTGTGAGGACACAATTCCTAAAAAGGTGGGGTGATCGTAATGCCCCAGAAATTTATGAAACCTTATTTTGGTTGAATTTTGAAAATATATGAATTTATTTGTATAGGAATGTATGGAATTAATTGTGTGCAAGTGTGTGTGCATGTGTGCACGTGCACACTGATATGGCACATGGAAGAACTCCAAATTTCCTGAAATTAAAACAAGAACTGGAAAAGCCTTACAAACATGATTTTGTAATGAAAATTATCAAACCAGACATGGATATTTGATTTCTGGATTTATATGGATTATTTTAGAAAATAAGACAAAGCAAGTTTTGTTTGAACCAGTAAACAGATTTTACTTAATTTAAACCCAGGATAAATTAGATAAGGATTTGAAACATGTATGCACATATATGTGTATGTCTTTCTGAAACTAAGGAGGAGTTAAGTAAGCCTAGATAAGATATGTATGCATATGTACATTTCTATAAGTACTGAAAGTATTAAAAAGAAATAAGCAAGGGAAAGCATAACATTAAAATAGCAAAAGACATATTGCAAGCAAAACAATTGCTTTAGGCAGAAAATAGAAAGGAGGATTTTTAGAAAATAAACAAGTGACAATGTCACACAATTGTCATGATTTAGAAAGAGAACAAAATAGATATTCTGGAAAAGAAAAAGGGGAATAAGCATTACATGGCCGGGATACTAAGGGTGAGAATAAGCAAATGAGAAATGCAAAATGCATGAGCACTGGCCAGGGTAAGAATGAGATTTTACATTTGTAAAACCCTAGAAAACCTCTCTTATAAATCCAAGTTTAAACCAGAAAAACCATTTTCCACCCGAGACATTTAAGAAAACAAAGAAGAAAAATATTTGCAAGAAGAAAGGCAAAGTTTCAAAGGGTTTCTTTTCTGGATTAAGCAAGAGGAGCATTTTTCTGTGAGTAATCTCACTAAATCCCATGGCATTAAGTCCTGTTATGAGGCAGCCAAGTTTATGTTATTTTCCTACATATTTCTGATCTTATTACTATGGTTTTAATGGATGTTTATGAATGCTTTTGATTGCTTTGATGGTTGAGTATTTGATCTGTTTGGTTACACCCAGAAATGTTAAAGTATGAATTCATGAAAGTAAATAGAGAATACTTGTAACTGGTTTAGATATGGCATGAAAAATATAGAAATCAAAATGTATTTGAGTTGCATTACACTTGTGTAAGTGCTGAGGCTCAAATGAAAGATTCAAGGGTGCAATGGAAATATCCAAAAGTGCTGAACCCTTGATCAAATAGAAAACCCATGAGCCAGAAATCTTGTTTAAGCTAGATCTTGAATTTAGTTCAAACATGGTTGCTTATGAAACAATAATAACCCACATTCCTAGGCCCTACTCACAGTTGCAAATATTCTTGTATTTTCTTTGAGCCAGAATATTTGAGAAGTATGATTTCCCCTGGATATGAATATTAGCTTGCCTTTGAAGTATGCTTGCAAGTTTTATGTAATGTTTCATGTACACTGTGATTTAATCACCTAGCTATCTCATGATAGGATCAAACATGAACACTTAGTAAATAAACTAAGGATTGTGAGCCAAGAAGACTGCTGGAATGCTTGTTATATTTAAAGTATGCAAGTTGGCACATGGTTTGTTTAAGCCCTGAGATCTTTGTGCAATATTGTGAATTATTTTATTGCAATGTGTCCTCGTGATTCCTTTATGGCAGATGAGGCTAGGAATTAATTTGGTAAATGCAACCCTAAATTGATGAAGTAGGAACTTGAGTTATTCCTAGGTTGGATGGATTGGAGCTATGATAGTTCCTGAGTACCTCTGTTTGACATATATGTTTGCATAGTTGAAAGTGTGTACATAATTAGTTTTAATACTGATCATATATGCACAATATATCAGAAACAAGTCAGGCAAATTGATTAAAGAAGTTATGCCAACCTATACAAAATGCTTATGTCTCACTTATCTACTTAATATCATGGAATTTTTTATATTGCTCATACCAGATCTTGTATCTGACCCTTGTTTGCTTATGGCATCTGGGGTGTCTCATTTAAAATAGGGCAGCCTCTAATGCTCTTTCAGGGAATGCTGGTTCTAAATAGGAAGCTGCTATGGCTAATGAGAATGATTGGATAAGCATGCTAAATTAGAATTAAATAAGAGCTTAGAATGAACTATTTGCATGTAATCTTGGAAGTTTTATAATTATGCTTTTGTTGTTATGTAATGATCTTGAATGTTTGGATTTTATTTAGTTGTTTCAATTGAATCTGGTAATGTATTAAGGTTGGGAAAAACCAAAGACTTAGTTGAATCTTATGCAATAAAATATCTTTGAGTATTATGGTAGAAATCTGTAGATGATATATGCCTATATTTGAGAAATGGATGCATATATATATTGTGTATTAGTCAATCTTGAGTCACTTAAAAGCTTTAAGTTTTGAGGTTAAAAATCTGAGTTTAGCTAGAAGTAATATTTCAAGAATTTTGTGACTATATACAGAAGTGTTTTGATAAAAGAAACAATATATATATATATATTTGTGCAATAAAGATGTGTACATGTTTTAAGGGATTTTTCAAGTATCTTGTATCTGAATTTACATTGCAATAGCCAGGCACTAATGTTTTGATGACCTAGTCATAAGGTTAACCCACCTCAAAAGGAGTGAGGTCTGGGTTGATCAAGATGACCAGAGTTTTTGGGTTTAAAGGAAGAAAATGCACTTTGTAAAATCTGAAGCTTTCTTTGCAAATGCATGTACAAAGACATTTTCAAATACTTGAGCAATTCACTTTTATTTTGAGTAGCTTTCTTAGTCCAGAGAGCACAATACATCTGATATGCACACATATTACTTAAATACTACTTTTGTTAAATGACCATAAAATCTGGATTTTCTAAATCCAGTAAAGCAACGTTTAAATTAGGATGCAAGCTGAGGTAACTCAGGGATTAGGGAATGGATTTGATTCAGAGAAACACAACTATATAAATTGTGAATGAATCACTCAACTGGCTTGGTTATAAGTAAAGGAATTTGTGATAAAATCACTCATGTTGAAAATGATAAATGTGTATATCATTTTTCTTTCTGGCTTTGATCAAATATCAAACAATTAAACTAAAATTATGATGGCTTGCTATATAATCTAAGATCACTTTGCTAAGTTAAACTAACAGGCAATTACCAAAAGAATGATCAAAATTACTAGGCATAAATCATATATGATTATGAGATTCACTCTCATGACCCAAATATCAAAACAAAGGAAAATGAGCTATGTACTGGTTGACTAGAAATTCAAATTCAATCAGGATGCACTCTTGCTTACCAACACTCTGATCCAAGCAAGAGGGTCACATACATCTTCACATGTATGTGAATATATTTATTAATGAACTGATATAAATATATTAGTAGAAAAATTAGGATCCTGGATAATTTAATAGAAAGGCTAAATGACTCTAGGAAATTTATTAATGTAATGTAAAAAAAAAATCCTAGTAAAAATTAGGTAAAATAAATAGGGTCATTTCAACAACAGCCACTATCCAATCAAGACAACACTGCTCACTCAGATCCGTCAGGACCAGTCACTAGATAAGAGTTCCAAGTATTGCTCCAAGAACTGACTCAAAGTCGGCAACAGTTAACCGAACAGCTGCGTGCTAACGCTGAATTGACCAACCAATTAAACTGCCGAAGGCGTAGGGGGACCAGGAGGGATGATGTTTCCCACTCGTCCATTGAAAGTTCTGCTTCATCTGACTATCACGGTAGATCTACACGTCCCCGATTAGACGTAAGTCACACACAAGCTACCGAATATCAGCCTGCCTTGACCGTAGGACAATTGAGGGTTGGGTCGTCAACCAGTTTCCAGACCAGGCCCTCGTCACGAGGAGGTGCTCTTCCACAGTATACCACAGACAATCGCACTGCAACCGCCGCGGTAGAAACAAGGGTTGATACTCGGAATCTGTCAGACCCGAATAATCAGCGACGTAGGCATAATCCTGAACCATACGTCTCGGAAGATGCTGAGCCAAGGAGGCGAGACATGGGCCGTCGACAGCGTCCGGTCCAAACTCGCACTGTGGAACCCGACCACACCTTAGCTCAGCATGCTCAGAATGTGGCTATGCCCGATATTTCAACCATGATACGTCAGATGATTCGCGAAAGCCAGGGGCTTACCAATGACGATTGGGGAATCTCCTAAAGTCATACTCCTTTCACGGACGAGATATTATACGCTGATCCCCCTCGGCGATTCAGAATGCCAACTCTCCCAACGTACGAAGGAAGCAGTGACCCCAATCAACATATTTTGAAATATGAGTGGTCAATGAGCGCTGCAAGGGCTGATGAAGCAGTGAAATGCCGAAGTTTCCCCATCTCTTTGGGAGGAATCACAACGATGTGGTTTCCAAGGTTGCCACCTAGATCTATCTCTTCGTTCGATCAACTGGCTAAGAAATTTGTCGAACAGTTCCGTATGCATGTCGCTAGACCTAAAGACGTTAACACCCTATCTAGCGTCACCCAAGCTAAGGGAGAGACACTCAGGCGTTATTTAGAAAGATTCCACACGGCATGTGTAGAGATAAGTAATCCCAACGATAACTCAATCTTGATGGCATTAACCAAAGGGATCGATCCCGATTCTGAATTTGGAAATTGGTTAGCTGGGAAACCACCCGCATCGTTGGACCGTTTCTACTCCAAAGCTGCTCAATTCTTACGGCAAGAGGACACGAAACAGTCTAGGAAGCAAGACGATGCGAGGCCCAGAACTGAAGGAATACAAAGTAACGTAGCAGTTAAGCAGTCCGGTGAGACATTCGGAAAAGTTCAGTTGAATATACAGAACAAACAAACCCAGCCGAGAGGCAACAATGGTCAAGATAAGAAAAGATATCAGAACCGAGGCCCACGACGTAGGGCTCCAATGTTTGATAATTACATGTCGTTGAATACATCATTGGAAAACGTGTATCTACAAACTTGCAACACTGTGCAATATAAGAAGCCTACTCCGAAGCCCTCATCAGAGAGACAAGTTCAAACAGGGAAGTTTTGTAGATTCCATGAGAGTTACGGCCACAATACCAATGAGTGTCGACATTTGCAGGACCTCATCGAGAAGTTGATCAGGGAGAGAAAGCTAGATCAGTTTGTGCGGGCGCCACAGTCTGGTGGTGCGGGCCCTTCAAATCAAAATCGTGTGCAGAACCAAGAAAGACAAGAAGAACCCGCTCGTACGGGCGGAAGGCTAGTTATAAACACAATAAGTGGTGGTCCCCACCCAGCAGACAGAAGCTGGAGGGAAATGGAGTCGTATGCTAGCTCTATCAGGCATGCGGACTTCGAATGCTGCAGTAATTGTGAAGATGGGGCTCTGGCCAAGAAACAAAAGACAGTGTCTGATGATATCATATTTAGAAGACGAGACGGTGACAAGGTCGAAGCCCCCACAATCGACCCACTGGTCATATCTGCCCAGGTAGGTCCTGCTTGGATGAAGAGGATCCTCGTTGAAAATGGGAGCTCCGTAAACATCTTACTTAAACGGGCCTATAATTTAATGAAAATGGAAGCGAAGGACTTAAAACCTTGTCAATCTCGAGTCCACGGCTTCAATGGAAGTGCTACAATACCCACTGGAGTGACGGAACTACCAGTGGAGTTGGGGGTTGGAGAACGCCGGAGAGTCCGGATGTTGCAATTTGTCGTTTTGGACATTGATTCCCCGTATAATGCGTTTTTGGGCCGACCGGCCCTTGCTGAATTCAGGGCAGCCATTGCCCCATGGTGCTTGACTCTGAAGTTCCCCACCGATCACGGGGTCGGAGTCATTCAAGGAGATCAGGCCACGGGGAGGGCCTGCTATGTTGCTGAACTATGAGGAGTACAACGAAAGGAGAAAGGAAAGGGCGTAGAGGAATCTCTCTACGTCCGTTTTGCTGATGATTGACAATTAGTGCCTGGGCCCCGGCCCGGGCACCACAGCCAATTCCATAAAGACCTTGACCCTAGAGACAACGAAGATAAAGACGAATCTAAAGAGAATCAAGCTTCCCCAGTCGAACTGACTGTGGACGTCCCAATCAGTGAGGGTGATGATTCGAGGATGATAAAAGTTGGATCTCAACTGGGCAAGCAGACACAACAGGAATTGGTTGAATTCCTCCGGGCGAATCTCGACGTTTTTGCCTGGACACACTCTGATATGTGCGGGATCTCACCGGACATCGCAAGTCACTCCCTGAATATTGATCCGCAGTATGTCCCGGTCAAGCAGAAGGCATGGTATGGATCCAGAGAGATCTGCCGCCCTTAAAGAGGAAGTTGATAAGTTACAATCAAATGGGTTCATTCGAGATGCTTTGTATCCAGAATGGGTGTCAAATCCCGTGTTAGTTCGAAAACCGAATGGGAAATGGAGAACTTGCATCGACTACTCTGACTTAAACAAGGCTTGTCCAAAGGATAGCTTTCCACTTCCTCGAATTGACTAGCTCGTAGATTCAATGGCTGGGCATGAATTATTATCTTTCATGGATGCTTATTCTGGCTACAATCAAATACCTATGCATTTGCCTGATCAAGAACATACCAGTTCAGTGACCGATCTGGGACTCTACTGCTACAGAGTCATGCCTTTTGGTCTAAAAATGCCGGAGCAACATACCAACGCTTAGTCAACCAGATGTTCGCCGACCAGATCGGGAAGACCATGGAGGTTTATGTGGATGACATGCTAGTAAAGTCTCGATTCTCCACAGATCACGTCAGAGATTTAGATTCGATGTTCTGCATCCTTCGAGAATATGGAATGAAGCTCAATCCATTAAAGTGTCATTTCGGTGTTGCATCAGGAAAGTTCCTCGGGTTCATCGTTAACGCTCGAGGGATAGAAGCAAATCCCGAAAAGATCTGGGCAATAAGGAACTTACAAACTCCAAGAACCATAAAACAAGTCCAGAGTCTCAATGGGAAGGTAGCAGCATTGAGCAAGTTCATTTCAAAATCCACCGATAAATGCATTCCTTTCTTCGATCTGATCAGGAAAGGAAAGCGAAACTTTGAATGGACCATGGAATGTGAAGACGCATTCCGATCGCTGGTTCAACATCTCTCCACACCACCAATCTTGTCAAAACCGGTTGACCACGAACAATTGTATCTTTATCTGGCAGTATCGGAGCATGCAATCAGCGCTGCTTTGGTTCGAGAAGAAGACCGAGTGCAAAAACCAGTCTACTATGTTAGTAAACGGCTAACAGGGGCTGAAAGAAATTATCCAAGACTAGAGAAACTGGCTTATTGCTTGGTCATTGCCTCAAGAAAGCTTCGCCCTTATTTCCAAGCTCATTCCCTTACTGTCTACACCGACCAGCCGTTACGACAGGTCCTCACGCGGCCTGAGACGTCTGGTAGGCTACTCAAGTGGAACATTGAACTGAGTCAATTTGATATCACTTACGCTCCGCGAAGAGCCATTCAAGGACAAGTCCTAGCAGACTTTATAGTCGAATTTACCGTTTTAGAGGATCTGCCTGAAACCACTATACCTCCTAAATGCATTTGGAAGCTGCACACCGATGGTGAATCGAATGATCAGTGTTCGGGTGCCGGAATAGTACTCGAAACTCCCGAAGGCCGATCCATATGCTACGCCCTGAGGTTCGAATTTCGCGCAACCAACAATGAAGCCGAATACGAAGCTTTGCTTGCAAGGTTAAAATTTGCTTGTGATCTGAAGATTGTTGCTGTGGAAATCTACTGCGATTCCCAGCTAGTTGTATATCAAGTTCGGGGCGAATATCAGGCCAAGGATCGACGACTAGCTGCTTATCTAGCCCGAGTCCAAGAAGCACTAAGTCATTTCGATTACTATGCTATTTACCATATACCCCGAGAACATAATCAGAAGGCTGACTCATTAGCAAAGCTGGCAAGTACTGGCGAAGCAGAGTAAATGGGACTTGTCCCTGTCGAAACTTTGTCCTCCCCAAGCATCGATCAAATAAAGACGAATTTTGTGTTTGAAACCGCTCCCAATAGAGAATCATGGATGACTCCGTACCGAAATTACATCGAGAATGGGACGTTGCCTGAACATAGAAACGGGAAAAGACAAATTCTGCGAAAAGCTTCACGTTTCGTCATTCAGAACGGAGTCATGTATAGAAGAGGGTATTCTGTTCCTCTCCTCCGATGTATCGCGCAAGATGAAATCAAACGAGTGTTACATGACGTACACGAAGGAGAATGTGGCGACCACATCGGTGGGCAAGCTCTCGCTAAGAAGATACTCCGATACGGATACTACTGGCCAACTGTAAATCGAGATGCAGTGAACTATGCCAGAAAATGCGATAGGTGCCAGAAACACGCCCGAATTCTAAGAGCCCCACCTACCGAGATAACCCAAATGGTCAGTCCCTGGCCATTTGCAATGTGGGGTATCGATATCATCGGCACGCTACCTCTGGCCAAAGGTGGGGCAAGATATGCCATCGTTGCAGTTGATTATTTCACCAAATGGGCTGAAGCTGAACCCCTCGCAACCATTACGACTAAGAAAGTAATCAATTTTGTAGTTCGCAACATTATCTGTCGATTTGGACTCCCGCATACCATCATCACCGGTAACGGAACCCAATTCAGTAGTGTGGAATTCAAGAATTTCTGTCAATGGTTTCATATCCATAAGAAATTCTCGGCAGTTGCACATCTTCAGGCAAACGGTTAGGTTGAAGCTGTTAATAATGTCATAAAGTCCATTCTAAAGAAACGACTGGAAAAGGCTGGGGTAAAATGGGTTGACGAACTGCCTATGGCTTTATGGGCTTATCGAACGACTCACAAGACTGCGACCGGACACACCTCGTTTTCCCTATCTTATGGCTCTGAAGCCGTAATTCCAATCGAAATGGAAGTGTTTTCCCATCGTGTGACTTATTATGATCCGAAAACAAACGCTATATTACTTGCTGAATCTTTGGATCTACTGGATGAAAAATGGGAAGAGGCTGATTTGAGAGCGACCGCACATCGAAGTCGAGTCGCCCGATTGTACAATGCCAAAGTTCGACCTCGAACCTTTGAACTCGGCGACCTCGTCCTCAAGAGAATTTATCCGGTCCCTTCACACATGAAACCAAACTGGGAAGGACCATACGTGATTACACAAAGACTCGGAGATGTCACATTCAAACTATCGACAGTTGACGGTCTTGACTTGCCAAGGGCCTGGAACAGCGAGAGTCTCCATCGCTATTACACATGACAGGCTTTATTTGTTTCATTACATCTTTCCATTTTTTGCAATTTTGCTTTTGCATTTAGAAATTAGAACTTATAATAAGGCAACTGACTTTGCCATATTTTCTTATTTCAGCAATAAAAAGCCATTTCTTCGAGCCAGAGCTGTGATTCATTGAATATAATGTACAACATCACGATGCATGGAGAGTTGAATTCCATCATACAGTGGAATTTATTTAAGTAGGGAGTGGCTGTGATACAACCAGCCACTCGCTAAGTGAAACCCGAGCTCGGGGGCAAGCCATCACATCAAGGCTAAAAACAGGGTGACATACGACAATCCCTCACTCAACTCCGTACTCCCGAAATGCGAGACGAAGTATAAACGTACAACCACTCCGTACTCCCAGAGTGCGAGACGGGGTGTAAACATTAAACAACTCCATACTCCCAGAGTGCGAGACGGAGTATAAACATTCATCAACTCCGTATTCCCAGAGTGCGAGACAGAGCATAAACTTTACTCAACTCTGTACTCCCCGAGTGCGAGACGAAGTATAAACATTAGACCACTCCGTCCTCCTAGAGTGCGAGACGGAGTATAAACATTAGACCACTCCGTCCTCCCAGAGTGCGAGACGGAGTATAAACATTCATCAACTCCGTATTCCCAGAGTGCGGGATGGAGTATAAATGTTAATCAAACTCCGTACTCTCAGAGTGCGAGACAGAGTATAAACATACATCAACTCCATACTCCCAGAGTGCAAGACGGAGTATAAACATTAAACCACTCCGTCCTCCCAGAGTGCGGGACGGAACATAAACATAAAACAAACCCCAGAGTATTCCGAGAGTGCGAGCTGGGTATAAGCGTTAACAAACCCCAGAGTACTCCGAGAGCGCGAGCTGGGTATAAGTGTTAACAAACTCCGAAGTCTGAGAGCGCAAACTGGAGAATAAATAACCAAATGCGGTTTCGAGGAAGGAGGATCCGTCCGCCAAGCGACTTCAATCGCACCTCAACAGAGTTGCATCACAGGCTCGTGAACCAAGCTATTAACCACAAAGCAAAATCCCCAAGGTATGGATGTTAACATTAAACCATAGATAGTTTCACACAATGCCTATTACGGCTTATCCCCGAGGCTGGGGGCAGAACCAAAACAAATATTGAATTGAAGACAAAAGAGAATATGTTTTCATTTCAATTATCAACAAAAGGAATCCAATTACAAGCCAATTCAAAAAAAATTCCTACTAGCGGGGGCCGAGTCCGCATCTATACACGGCTATAGAAAACCAAAAAGACAAAACAAAGCGCTACCCCCGAATACGACAGAGCGAACTGAAGAAGTGCTTAATCTCTCTTCTTCCTCGGTTTCTTTTTTGGGGTAGTCCCGCTGGATCCACTGCCCGACTTCCTCCGCAATCTTTTGCTTTTCTCTGATTCGTCTCCCGGTTGTGGCATGATGTCAACATCCTCCTCAGAGCTCGAGGCGATAGAAATTCTTTTGGAGGATGGAATTGAAGGCAGTGGAGCTGTAACAGGAAGTGGAGCAGGAGCACTTGGAATAACCACAGTGCCACCTGGCGATATCATCATTAATAGAGCTGGGCCAGACGGTGCCATGCCACCCCCCTCCCCCCCCGAAATACTACCTGCTGTCACGGCCGCCATCTCAGCATCGATCTCGGCAAGAATATCATCCTTACGAGGTGCTTGGGCTGCGCTGGACGTACTGGTGGTTGGCATGAAGGAGCTAATAGCTGGAGTAGCCCCGCTCATGGCGAAAGATGGATCTGCAAAGGGATCGTTGGGTTGACTAAGAAGTTCCTCAATCATCTGAGCATCGAAAGATAACATGCTCGTTTCTCCCCCTTCGTCGACCACGGTAGATGTCATAATCGCCTCGGTAACAATGGCCTCTTGCGTTTGATAAAGGACTTGAGATGCAGGAGGTGCAGAGATAACAGCCTCGGTCACTGAATGTAAAAAAGTGAAGATTGTTAGCTAAATGTATTGCTTCAGATTCACCGCACTAAGTATATACAGGAGGCGTTCAAATACCTTCCTTAGTATGACCCGGAGTGTGGGCAGGTGCATAGACAGATGTTCCGATGGGAGACAACTGCGGCTAATCCAGATTATAAGCGGGGACAGGCTGGAGATCCACCGCGGCAGTGGCTTCAAGCATAGTCGGAATTAAAACTTCAGCACTTGTTTCATGATGCTCGACCCCCGAGCCCTCACCGGTCTCCATCTGCCGAACACCAAGCCTCTCTTTCTCCACGGAAATCATCACCTCGTGAAGAACCTTCCTCTCCTCCTCAGTGAGCAAGCGCGTCTCAAGTTCAAAATCATCCAGTGCTTCGTCTGGATGCGCTGCTTTCTTTTCCTCTACCAGCCTAGTCCAAGCATTGTATAAAAGCATAGAATAGTCTCCGAGCCAAGATAAATTTCTGTGCTCCAGCACGTTGGCGTTATATGTGACCAGGAGATCATCAAAATCAGCTTCCATCCTAGACTGCTCCGCCATGATTTTTTCCTCAGCTTCTGCTTCCACAGACTTAGCCTTTGCCACCGCCGCATTAAGTTCAGCTCGAAGTGATACAGCTTGATCGCATGCCTCCTGAGCGGTGGTGTTTGCATCATTCTTTTCCTTCACCGTTTCAGTAAACTTGGCTTTAAGCTCATTCAGCTCTTTAACGGTAGCATCCCGCTCAGCTAAGACGGTGGTATAGCGATGGCCCATCCCTTCTACTAAGGCACGTTGTGCCTGTTGCATCCTTGCCATTTTCGCCACAGCCTCTTCAGCCTTTTTGAGCGCCTGAATTTCCGAACTTCGGGACGACTCGGTCTCTGATTGGAGAACCTGGATGACGCGATCTTTCTGAGCAAGGTCAGCATCACGTTTCTTAATAATCTTTGCCCGATCGAAGGCTACTTTTGAAGCTTTCACAGCTGCCTTGTACCACTCTTTGTATTGAGTGTAAAAGTCACGAATATAGTCATGCATGATATTCTCGGCATCCGGAGGAATCCTCTTGAGATGGGCAGGGAAGACATATGCATCCAGACAAATTTCTGGAAAATCCTTTTTCATCTGAGCAAGCTTGATGGCTCCTTCACTAGTCAATTCTGCCGGAGCATGTTCAACAATGACAGCTGTCTGCGGTTCAACTCTTTGCCACTGAGTTTCAGGCCTTGAAGATTGGGAAGGCTGTTGTTGCTGCGAAGACTCAGGGGGATCTATAGGGGCCCTAGGAGGCGGAGGAGAATGAGACCGTGATCGATATTGATGGCCTCTGTCTCTATCAGTACGCTCTTGACCGGAATGGCCACGCCAGTAATCTCGATCTCTGTCATAACGCTCCTGCCCGGTATAGCCTCGCCCGTGATCCCTATCTGATTCCCTCCAACGGGACTCATAATATGAGGAAGATCGGCGAACATTGCGGAGCCTATCCAGTGTGGATCCACGACCTGACATCTCACCTGCGATAAGAAGAAACTGCAGTTAAGCATCCTATAAAAATAATGTCCAATATGCAGAAATCGTGTAGTACTGTGGAAGTGTGTGTAAATGTGTAAACCCCTGACCAACCGGAAGTGTTGACCGCACTAAAATGAAAGGGCTCGCTCATATTTAAAACATCTCGGAATTCTTCCAACCCGGGATCGTGATGAATCGATATATAATCCGGGATGGGAATATCACCAAGCCCTTTGAAAATATCTCTCGATTGAGAAGGGGCGGCCTTAGAAATTATGACTCCGGAAGTGGGAGGAGACACATCTACAGACTTCCACCCCTTAGATTTGAGTTTTTTGGAAACGACAGCCTTGCTTTTCCGTCTCTCTCCCAATTCTTCAAAGTTGCCCAAAAAATCAGCCATCGGCTCGACGTATGTGTGAGTCCGTTCTTCGTCGCTCACTTCGGTTATCACAACTCCTAGCGTTTTCTTCGCCATTTTCTTCTTCTTTTTCTTTTTCTTCTTCTTTGAAACAGGCCTTAGCATCCCTTCGGTGACTATGATTTGACTTACTTCAATCAAGCCAAGAGCTCTTAAGTTGTAGTCAGTCAACACCAAGTCGATATGCCTCAAATCGCTCGGGACCTCTTGAAGGCTCCAAACCATGCCCTTGTAATACCCGCCGTCGGGTCTGGAGATAATGGCTGTAAGAAAAGTAGGATATCAATACCAGTGCTAAAAAACCATTAATAAAGGAAATCATCGATGGGTTACGACACTTACGCCTAGACAGCCACTGCTTGGCAAAACCTGGAGGACACCGGATATAAAACCATTCGTTCTTGAAGTAGTTAAGTCTGGTCCAAGCTCCGGTTATGACCTGGCAGTTCCTGACTGCCTCCAAAAACGTAAAGGATGGACTATCACCTCTACTCTTGAAATTAAATAGATATCTGATTTCCGTTGGCCTTGGTGGATGGAAAAGATGGTCCATAAATACGATGAACGCACTGTTCAGTAGCGCATGCCCGTTGGGGTGTAATTGGGAGGGAGCAATTCCAAGAAATGATAACATCTCCCTAATATATTGATTAAATGGAGGGAGTGTTCCGGCCGCACAAGCATGACAATAAAAGGCGGTGTACCCTTCGGGCGGACAGTGAGGTCTGTCACTAGATCTCGGCAATAGCACATCGTCCAAAGAAATGTTGTGTCTTGACATATCCTGCCCAACAAGTTTTCAGAAATATTGGATTGGACGGAGTCTATAGGGTCCTCAAAAAATATAGCATCTTGCAGCTCGTCAGGAGCTGGATCTACTATCTCCGCTAGGATGTCTGGAATTTCGAAGACCGGAGGGGGAGAACTCTGAATCTCTTGCTGCTGAGAGCTCGAGGATTCCATCACTGACTAACTCATTAGAAAGTAACGTTAAGCAAATGAAAAACCCGTTCATTTCCCAGTGTGAGATGTGTGAAAGTGATGTAAAGTGCAATGCAGCTAATACTTAGTGAATCCAGCAAAACCGAAGACAAGATGAAAATTTCGAAAATTATGAAGTTTGTTTAAAACGACTGTCATCGCTGACCGTCACAGACCATATTGTCCGAAATTCATGGCGATTAGTTCATGATTTATTTGTCAAAGTACAGTTCCATCGACGAGCTTCGAAGGGCAGTCAAGTATGCAGTATAAAATTTCAGTCCAAATGTGCAGAGATGAAGCTCGTCGGAATCATGTCATTAATTATGCAAATCTTCGTATCCATGAAGGGTTATTCGTATCAATCAAAGTTAGAGTCTAATTTCGAATCGATCAGGAGAAGCCCAACTTTTGTATCGATCCAGACTGAATCGATACATTTCGTATCGATCGCAATAGAGCATCCGCATCCCTCATCGGTCGAAGTTTCGCATCGATCTCAAAAGATGAAACTTCTCATCAGATAAACTCAGGCTTCGTATCGATCGCCTACATGAAATTTTTCGAAACAATAACAGGGGGCAACTCAACGTATCGATCACCACGAATCGATACAATTTTCTGCCACCCACGATCGATTCGACCCACAAAACCTCTAACCTATACGTCCGGATCGATACAGACACCTTGGAGAAATGTCATCTCCCAGATCGATTCGTGCCTCCAACACTCCAGATCGACACGAAGGACAGGTCCTTCTTTTCTCAAAACGACCTCTCTTGATTTCATTCTCGATTTCAACCCCATCAAGATCGATACGAACAAGAATGAAAAAGAAGGGATTTCAGATTTTGGAACTCCAAATGCTTAGTCGAATTGAATACCTAAGTGTGAAGTTAGTCGATGCTAGTTCGGTTCGAAGGAGAAAGTAGTTCGTTCGTCTTTGTTCTTGAAATCTGGAATCGATTCGAAGCTCGCACGAAAAATGGAGCAGAAGTAAAAAGTAAAAAATGAGCAGGACCCCAGTATTTATAGTAACTCAAGTGGCGATTCGCCTCCTGGTGTATATGACCGACCTCAGCAGGTGAAAACCCAGACCGATTCGAAGTGTTCTGCTCGAATCCATCGACTTTTGCCTCCATCGATACGAAGAAAACATTGGCATCCACTAGTTTGAGACCACCTTTCATATCCATCGATTCGAATCCGTCCAGAATGCCCTGAGTTCATCGATACGAAGTGACTAAACGAAGATAGCTTTGAAAACACTCGACTCCGTCGATTCGATATCATCGATTCGAGTCCATCAATGTCTGACCCACAGCAACAAGAACTCATCGATACGAATCATAATTTCGTATCCATCAAAAAATTTCATGCCTATCAAAGCAAGGCACACTGGTTGAACATCTATTTAAAAGAAGATTACAACAAATCAGTTACGGCAGCACACATTACACCATCCTAACAATTAACAATCCATGAATCTAAAGGAATGATTAGAGATTATAGTTTTCAGCATGAAAGACTGCGACTTTTCAAAGCACGTCATGTTCACACAAGACGTACTTTGGGAGGCAAATGTTATCCCGCCTTTTGGCAAGACCAAGATATCAAGGAACTGATTGAAAACAAAGTATTGCTTGTCAGAGATATCGATGAATTTTTTCCGAGTCCGGATCGAGCCACGATTAATAAGACATGACAAGCAAAGCCAGGAAAGCCAATGTTCCAAGTTTCAAGTCAATCCGAGTTCGTATGCTCAAATTATGATCAACACAGGTCAGAAGAAAACAGATGCTCGAATCAATCTGTTCGAACCGATCAGGTTCGAATCGATCAAAGGCTGAGATATCCATGTGCTTCGAGTTCATATCGATCATCTGGAGACTATCAAGATCAATGCGAACAGAGCTATGCACCGACTCCATAAAAGGTGATACGTTCGTATCCACTAGAGCACTTCACTTCGAATCCAGGGACAGCAATGTCTTCGAATCCATCAGTGTAGCCAGCATACGGATCCATAGCGTTCGTATCCATCGACAGAAGGAATTAGCCTCATGCTTGCATGGTTCGTATCCATCTAGTTGAAGTCCTTCAAATCCATCATGAATGGTCATTTCGTATTGATCGACTGGAACACATCATGATCGATACGAACGAAACCCCACTCGAATCCAGATGTAATCGATACCCCTGAATCCATCGAGTCAAGGCGGCGAAGTCTCCGAGACGACTCGACCAAATAGGCGAAGAAAGAGGATCAATGCGTATGATGCGCACCACATTACCATGAGAGTTCACGTGGGCGATCGATTCGAAGGAGTCGATTCGAATCGATCGATTCGAACCACGCAGCCACCAAGAAGCTCCATTTCGTATCGACGATATCTAGAGATCTACCAGTCCAAATGCTATGAAATTTTCACAGAAGCTTGTACACATGTTGAAGAATGTCCACACCAAATTTCAGCTCGATTGGACGTTTTCTTGATCGATTCGAATGGATTTCGAATCGATCCCAAAGTGGGCCCAGATTTTATGAAGTCGGGCGCGTGGGCCCCCTCACGTGCCAGAAGTGGTCTACCGAAATTTAGGCGAAATATCAGCCTCCTACACCTATAAATAGAGCCTCTGGTCATTCAGAAAAGGGGTCGGACAATTTCAAGAGCTAAAGAGCGCCCAGATTCTGCCAGATTTACTCCAGATCACCATTGCTGCCTTAGATTCAGACTTTAATCATAAAATCTATTGTACTACGCTATAAGAAATTGTAATCCTCAAGTATCGAGCAATAAAATCATCTAACTTCATAGTGGACGTAGGCGAAACGCCGAACCACTCTAAACTGTTGTCTTCTGTGCAATTTACTTTCTATTATTTGGAGTTTTTGTTAGATATTCCTCATTTTCCATTTTCATTCTTCACTTTTATCTCTTCAAAAACTTCTGAAGAGTGTTGTGCCCATTTTTGGTACAAACAGACACCACATAAAGAAATATTCCCCTTTGAAGTAGATAAGTTTATTGAAAAGGCCTTGGATGACTCAACAGCCTACAAACAGCTTCAAATAAACGATAGAGAGAGAGACTTCCCTTTATTCTCTTGAAAGCATACAAGTACCAAATCTCCTCTAGTATCGGAACCTTGCCCAAGTGTTGTAGAAATACAATATATATGCTACTTAACAAGGCGAAGCTGTTCAAATGAAGCTGAATAGAGGCAAGCCTCATATACTAGTACAATATGGATGAACTAGTTGAATGGTGGGATATAACCAGAAAAATACATATACCAGTTGCATGCAGTATAATCTTCAGGCGGGTTGTAAGTCCATTGTAAGGCTTTGGAACAAGAATGTCTTCAACGGGAATGCCATGCATATAATTTTTTTAAAGACGGTCGCCTTACCAAGCCTAGATGGTGAGGAGTCTGGTGGGTTATCAAGAAATATGGCATCCTCGAGGTCAACGTCGAGGGAAATTCCAACAAACTCTTCGCCCGCTGTTACAAAAGGAATTATCTCTGGAGATTGCCTCACTGAGCGACGAGGTGGCTGAGGCTGAAAGGATAATGAAGTGGATTACACTGAAAATGTTATGGTAGAGTCTGAATCTAATTATATCGTTGAGTGAACTACATTTGATGTAGATGGAGCCACTACCATCGTTGAGATATGCGATGAGCATCTACGATCCATATATATTGAAAATTTCATAGATGAACAAGGTCATGTAGAATTTATATGTAATTCCCATACCGAAATAAAACCCTGTACAACTAATGCACAAGACCTAATGGATGTCAATGTATGTTGACCGACTAGATCTTATACATTAATAGGGGCATGATGTTCTATCTAATCTATGAAGTGCATGCCCGATGTCCAACACTATGAATATAAACACTATGTGTAGATAGCTTGCTCGTGTTGGCATACGAGTGTCATCGTGCAACGGAACCGTGTTTTGGATTTTACCAGTTATCATATAATTTATGATAGTAGAACCATTGTCCGAAGAGACATGGAATTTCTTTTTGCAGGGACATTGGAGTAAGGTGTCAAATTAAAGTGATGGTAAAAAGTTCGTTGAATGTCGAAGCGCGTTCACTGTAACTGTTATCTGAAACCTTCCTAATGAATCACAGTTATCGTTCATCATGCGACCAAAGTCACCTTAGAACTCCACTTTTCCCTTCCCTTTTGATTTATAAAACTTTATATTGAAAATATTTTGAAAATCTATGTCCATTTTAAAAACTCGAGCCAAGCCCAGGTATGACTCGAAGCTGACCTATAGAAAGTGATGTAAAATAAAACCCGAGTCAAAGCTTGAGTCTCTCCTTGAAAATCTCTAAGCATGCTTTGAGTTCTTCCTAAGTTTGCTAAGTACAAGGCCATACTATGTTTTATTAGAATTTTATAAAAAATTCCTAAGTCTCAGTTCATCACCAATCTAAGGAGGGGGAAAGTAAAGTTCAAGCCGCGATTATGATGTAGTCAATGATCAATCGATGGCGAACCACTAGAAGCAACGTTGCCACCTACCTAAGTTAACTTCGAGGAATTCAAATTTAAGTTGTGAGAATCTGAGAGAAGCAAGAAGCTTGAATCAAGTTAAGGACTGAGTTTAAGTATTCCAAATCTGAAGGCAACAAGCTTTAGTGGCGATTAAGATCGATGTCGATGATGCTATAAGGTGGTGATAGACGTTGGAAGAGTAGGTCAAAGTAGTTGGTTGGGTTCAGCAATGGGGTGCTCAAGTTCATTAGTGCTTGAATAAGAAGGAATAAGCTAGTAAAGGAAAAGATTATAACTTAATTTGCTTAAGTATTGAATCGCCTATGAGAATAGGCAGAAAAAAGGGATACCGAATAATAAAGCATAGATCGATATAGATTTGTGAATGTAAATAAAAAAAGAGAATAGAAAGTGGGGTCCATGATGCAAGGGAATGCAAACTTCAGATTTTAGAACTCTACCTAACCAATTCAAAGAAAATGCTTCTAGAGCTTCCAAAGTTCCAATAACGAAGTCGAACTATAAGCTTTAACTTTTATACTACCCAAGAGATGTGAATCCAAAAATTGTTCAAAGTGACACGATGATTCGGAGAAAGCGTACTGATCTGTGATAACAATTTGAAAGCTGGAGACATCAAATCAAAGTAGAGTTTGAAATCGACAGCCTATCTCAATCCAAAGCATACCTTGTTTGCAAGAAGGCATACTTTAGGAGGAAAGTGTTATCCTGCTTTTGAGAGAGGTCATATCTAGATGAGTCAAAACCATCGAATAATCAAATAGTAGGCCAGAAATACAGAAATATAACCCAAAAAGTCAAAACTCAACCAAAACTCAAAGAATGGTATAGAATCTCATTAGCAAGCCAAGAAAAGTTATCTATCTTATAAAGGAACCAAGTGGTACAAAGAAAAAAATTGGCAAAGGATATGTGAAGTGCCAGATCGGTACCAAGTTAACTCACACAACTCGATACAGATCCCTGAAGATGAACAAGACAAGCAATTCAAAGATGATCGAAGCATGGACCTAAGATAGCAAACAATTTTGAACAAGAGGAGATTGATCGTGTGATTTCCTTCAAAGAAAATAAGAGATATGAGCCAGAGTACTAAAATTGTAACATGTGATAACTCGGCATCAAGTTGTAAAGACAAACTGATATCGAGTTAACATGTGACTTGTGAACGTGACCACGATCTTCTTCCTCGACCTCCTCCTAAATGTGGAGAATGTAGGTAGCCAATATCGAATCCTATTTCACCAATCTACATCTATAAATATGAGGAGAGGGACACTATTTTGAGATCCTTTTTCTGTTTTCTATGTTTTTCGATTTTACACTGTCATTCTGTTGGAGTCTCACCAAGTTGTGAGCACCGAGTTGTAAGAATACAGTTGTAAAATCTCTAAAAATCATTAACAAAGTTCAAGTAGATGAATGCCAAAAGTTTAGCCGAACCACTATAAATTATTGTGTGTTTTTTTTATCTCATTTTCCATTTAATTTTCTTCATTTTATTCTCTACATCAATCTAGTCGGGTGTTTGTCCAACTTTTGGTACAAACAATTGTACTTGAGGGGTCCACTTTTGAAAGAGAAGGCGAACAACTCCAAAGCTTTGCAGAAAGGACAAGTCCTATATAAGATAAATCATATCGGCACCGATATGATTTGATAGGTGAAATTTTGAATGAAGCTTGAAGACATGAAGATACGAGTAAGTGTAAGAGAAAGAACTTTTGTCATGTACCCAAAATCATCTTGGTACCAACATGATAGTAGTCGGTATCGACATGATTTTTGGCATGGGTTGACTTATTCTCTCGGATCTTGAATCTTACCTGGTCTTCCATGATCTGGCGATTGTGGTGATGATTCAGTTACAAATAAAAGGGGTAGAGCAACGAATTAAGGATTTTTGGCCTCCATGCTCTTTATATTCTCTACTTGATCATTGTCACTAAGGGTTGTACCCTTGCTTTTCTAGATCAAAAATAGTTGTAAAGCTCTTGTGCTTGTGATATAATCTGAATAGAATAATATTAAAGTGAACATAGGCTCTTGAAGCTTGGAATGTATGGTAACTTTTAAAGCTTGGGGGATGGCACAACCATATCATGAACATGATATATAGAGAACCGAGTAGAGCATACTTGTTGGGGTGCACTTGAGTTGGAGCCAGCCCAATCTCTTATAAAAAGAATCTAAGGAATTCATTGAAGTGCGGTGGCACCACCGAAGCATATATATTTATTACAGGCAGTGTATCCTTGAGGTAAATTGTGTGCCTGTTAGTCAATCGTCGGTTATAGGACATCACTCTTTGGAATTCTGTGATGGAAGCAAATGGACCAGAGCAATTCCGTAGTTATCAAAGACGGTGTTCGGTCCGGAGGGTTATCCAAGACCATAGGGGCACATTGCTTATTTGGTGGAGGAGGCTGACTTTGAAGAGGTGCAACTGGGACAATTTATCCTAGAAGCTATACCGTTAATGCCTTGCTCTGGATGGAGTAGATGTGGATGCCTGAGCGGTAGAAAAACCGCCTCAGGAAGAGTAGAAGAGTCAGAATCGACTTTGAGACGAGGAGACCATCGATTCATTCTGAACTAGTAAGCTTGATAGCAAATGCGGTTAGATACGTTTTATTTTAAAATTTGTCTTTAATTAAAGCCTGTATAGCCAATGTGCAGAATCTAATGAATGTCGGCGTGTGTTGACCAATAAGATTCTAGACATTGACTGGGGCAGTGTGAAGTGTCGGTCTATGCAGTATGCGTCCTATGCCCAAAGCACGGTGTACAGAACACTCTGTGTAAACAGCTCACTGGTGCTTGCAAATAAGCTCTGTTGCACGATGGAACTATGTGTTAGATCTTACCCGATTTTACAGAGTAAACGATAATGAAGACATCGTTCGAAGTGACATGGAGCCTTCTTTACAGGAACATAAGACCGTGATGTGACTTAGAATGTTAACTTGTATAATCCATTTGAATGCCAGAGTGCATTCAATGCGACCACTCCTCAAAACAGTCTCATCGAAATCAATTTGTCAATCCTTACTCTACCACAGCATGATAAAAGTTGTTTTTATCATCTCATCGAATAAACACTTGTTACATATGGTCAAATCAAGGTTAGTCAAGGAGGGACTCAAGGAAAAAGGCGTAAAGCCATGAGTCAAACACCAAGCATTGTTGGGTATTTGAGATTTGAATACAGGCTTGATGCCGATTGGTGTCCTCCTCATGGATGGCTCGAGTTTTTCCAGGGAAAGCACTAGGTCCCGATTTGACCAAATGTTCATGGTAAGCAATGGTCAATAGAAGGTGAATGATGGCCTCTTGGGCGTCAACTATGACATGATGATAATGATAACCTCAATGTCACCCCCACGATAGCCATGGTGGCGGCGGAATTCGAGAGCCTACCTCAGTTCGAATAGATCGAGAAAAAGAAGGAGTCGAGGTTAACAAAATCGAGGCTGAATTGATAGAGATGGTGGAAAGAACGTATGAGATGGTGATGGCGGCGATCGTCAAGGTGATAGAGGCAGTGACGACTTGATGAAGAGTCGAAGAAGCTATGACGGCGGTTGAAAACTCGAAATTATGAAGAGCGAGATAACTAAGAATTTGCAAATGAAGGTGAAGTAAGGGAAAGTGCTAAGTCCCGAATTATTTATATAGGTGCAAATGGCTATTCAAAAATCATATCAGCGCCAAATTGTTTTGATCATTGCCAACATGATTAAATTATTGAAAAAAATATATTAAAGAAAGCATACTTGGCCGAGGTGTGATATGGTTTTCAAGATGTTGTGAATCTCGAGCCAACTATTTGAAGTGGTGAACTAATGCTAAGGAAATAGAGACAAAGCTTCAAAATGACGGTTGGACAACCAGTGAATTCAATGTAGATAATTTTATAATGCTCACCTTGATCCAAAGCATGCTTTGTTTCTACAGAGGCAAACTTTGGGAGGCAAGTATTATATGCAATGGCATTATGATCGGTACCAACCATAATTGCGATAGGTACCGATATAATTTTTCAATCCCCTTGATTTCTTTGGTAGCTTGTAACGAGATCCAAAAATGGAGTAATGGAGCAATCATATAGGTGCCAAGTTGATTGTACTTGAGGGTCCACTTTGGAAAGAATGGGTGAACAACTCCAAAGCTTTGCAGAACAAGACAAGTCCAATATAAGACAAATCATATTGGTACCGATATGATTTGATGGGCGAAATTGTAAACAAATCTTGAAGACTTGAAAATACGAGCAAGTGTAAGACAAAGAACTTTTGTCGTGTAGCCAAAATCATCTTGGTGTCGATATGATTATGACCGGTATCGACATAATTTTTATCATGGATTGACTTGTTCTTCCTCCTTATTCTCTCGGATCTGGATTCTTACATGGTCTTCCGTGATCTGGCGGCTGTGGTAGGCCATTCAGTTATAAATAGGAGCGGTAAAGTAACAAATTAAGGACTTTGGCCTCCATACTCTTCATATCATCTTCCCAACTTCATTTTTGTCACTAAGGGTTGTACACTTGCATTTCAAGATATAAATAGTTGTAAAGCTCTTGTACTTATGACATATCTAAATATAATAATATTAAAGTGGACGTAGGCACTTGATTTGGTCGAACCACTATAAAATTTTCTTTGTTCTTTGTTGCTTTTGTTCATATTACTTGAGTCAGTCTCGTTTTTGATTGATTGGGGGTGTTGTGTAACTTTTCGGTCCAATATTCATACATACATACATACATATATACATATACATATATATAATATTCATAGTTGAAATAAAAAAATTCTTTTTCATTGATGAAAAAAGGAAAAAATCATTCGTAAATACATCGATGTTCGGAAATAAATTCTTATACACACGCACATTTATTTGTCCACCTTAATGAAACTATTTAAATATATTAAGAAGATGTTCTCGATATTATATTCCCATTTATAACCATAAATCATAATGGTTACACACACATATGTTATATCCTGATGTTAACATAGATATCCTAGGTTAGTTCATAACACATATGATGTTCACATTATGAATCTGAATTTCTATCAAATAAAATATTATAAACTAAATTAAATTGAACTAAATTACAATATATAAATAGATTTCAAATAACAAATTAAATTAAAATAACAAACTCTTTGTTACAAATATTTACTAAATATGATTTTGTTTAAATAAATCATTTATGTAAACACAAAATAAGACCTACTGCAAAATTAATTAAAAGATTTTTATTTTTGAAATTTCTCCTTTTGCTCCGCTGCTAGTGCAATTTATCCAATAAAACAAAGGATAACACTGATCACCAAATAGCCATGGGCCTTTGGAAAATCTCGTGGATAACTAACGTTTCTGTAATCACATTGGAAAAAGTTGCAAATGGTATTCCCTAAGGCGGAGGCCGACTGAAAATCTTGACGATAGTGGAGAAGGAAGCTTGTTAGTGAGAATTTGCGATTCACCGTGAATTTTCATTTTGGGAAAGTGTAATAAATTAATAATTGAAC
Source organism: Allium fistulosum (assembly GCA_030737815.1). Classification (NCBI taxonomy): domain Eukaryota; kingdom Viridiplantae; phylum Streptophyta; class Magnoliopsida; order Asparagales; family Amaryllidaceae; genus Allium; species Allium fistulosum. The sequence continues at coordinate 872,403,185 of CM060905.1, read as the reverse complement.
TACTAATAATCCTAATCATCCCTTGTAAGGATGAGGAATAGTTTTAATTTGATTTGTGCCATGCACTCTTAGTACTGATCCAATATATATATATATATATACCAGCCCAACGGAATGTGATTCATTTCTATATCAATAAATAAAAGTGCCGTCTTTAAAAAACAAAAAAATGTATTAATTCGTTTGTCCAATGGACTTATAACGTAGATGTGAAACGGGGAATGTTTTCAAGAATAGTTTTTGATAATAGTGGTTAGAAACAAATTTAATCATTACTTTGATAAAAATGAATATTTACAAAAAACTTCAACTGGGAGGTGGATTGCTCACCAATCGACCCTAATCGTAGGAGCGTAGGTGCAAACACACTACGCAATACAACACTAAGTGTTGAAACATAAACAGTCTTATTAAAAGCGGTTATGTGTATTGTTCGATTCAAGTCGCATATTTTGTTTAAGAGATATTATTAGTTCTATCAACGGTACGAGTTTTGGAGCGAGATTGGCTTAAACCCGTCTGGTAATATGGGTATAGATTCAACGTGGACTACTCATACCCGAATCTAGACCCAATTCGATTATTATGAGGGATAATTATGGTTTTTCAAATACCCGACATGGTTCAGAATCACCTTGATCTTTATTTGTTTATAGTACCAAAAATATGAATGTATATATTATTTGTACACATGTAGATTTTTGCATACTTATGTTTGGAACCTATAATTCATTACTACTCTTTTCTTTTCTTTTTGAAATTTGTTTATCAAATATTCGACGGGATTCAGATTAGGTTCACGTTAAGATTTTAGTAACAATTTGTTTTTTCAGAACAAAACTTGAAATTTAGGGTTTTCCTCAGCCATGGGGGAAAATCTCTCCCCTCACAGAAATCTCCCTCATCTTTCTTCCTCAAATCTTCTAAACAGACCACCTGAATCTCACATCAGAGAATCAAGCAATGGAATCATCATAGATAAAGATGAGTTTCAGTTGGTTCAATCAAGATCTCAGAAGAAACGTCAGCCCTTGTTGAATGAGTATCAGAGAAATTCGCGGGGCGGTTATACTCAAACAAAGAAGACAAATGGTCAGAATTCAACCATCCCTCCTCCAAATTCAAGAAATCAATCGTACCAACCAAAGAAACCCACAAATTTTTCTCTGAATAAGACGCAAGGGCAAAGATCTTGGGCTGAAATCGTTTCTGAGCAATCTAAAGAACCTAACAATGATGAATGCAATCTTGAAACTATTGCTCCGATCAAAATCAACAGTAAGAAATTCGGTTTGATAAAAGAATCTGTTTGCAAAAGAGCAATTGATTGTTGGAGTAATTCGATTTTAGTTTATGTTGTTGGTACCAAACCGTATTATACATATTTCAAAGCTTACATTCAACGTGTTTGGAAACCTGTTGGAGAATTCGAAATTTTTACCAGAGAAAATGGGTTTTTTATTGTTAAATTCAAAGAAGTTCAAGATTGCGATTCGATCATTCAGAATGGCCCATACTTTTATAATGGAAAGCTCATCATAATGAGAAGATGGTCTGAGTCCCTTAATATGGATAGGGATCTCCTTAGTACGATGCCGATATGGGTTAAGCTACCCAATGTTAATCTCAAACTTTGGGATCACGAAGCCTTCAGCGTAATGTCCAGCATTATTGGAAAACCCATTAAGATGGATGCAGCTACAACCTTGAAAACGAGATTGAATTATGCTCGTCTTCTGGTGGAGGTATCTACAAATGATGAACTTCCTCAAGAAATAAATCTTACGTTATACAATGGAGAAAACATCACCCAAAAGATTGAGTACGAATGGGTTCCACCGAAGTGTAGCATCTGTAGATGTTTCGGACACATTAGAGAGCAATGTGTCACTGAACAAAGATGGATGCCCAAAGCTCTCAATCATAATAAAGAAATAGTCATCGATCGTGAAAATGATGCAGATACAACTCTTCTAAATTCGCATCTCAACAAAGAGATATCAAAAGAATCAAATATTCTAAAGAATAAAGATCGAATCAACCAGAATGGTATCATACTCGATCAAAAATCAACATCTCTTGTGCTCACTGATCAAGATGATCAGATCATTGCTAAGGAAGTTCATCATACTGGGAATATAAAAGAAAATTCTAAAGACAGTTCTCAATGCAGATCAGAGGAGGGAATATATAGTAAAGAGGTCTTTAACTCTGAAATCCCCCCAATTTCAGAGTTATGTTTAATTACAAGCAATCATGAGACTATCACAAACAATATCCAGCCTTTGTGCGCCAACCAGAGTCCTGAAGTTACAATGGAGAGCGAACCACCACCAGATAAAGCTGCAGAAGTTGAGGACAATGATGGCATCCACTCAACCTTGCCTCGCAATACTGAGGAGTTTGACATCTCTCGCATTATAATCCCAGAAAGTTACAACACATCTACATCTGATAATGTTATGGAGGAACCTGAAAAGCAATTTGATATATCAGAACTTCATATTCATAAGACTAAAGCTATTGGTAAATACAAAAGCATGGGTAAAGAGAAGAAAGCTTTTAGGCAGAAATACATATCAATCAATCCAGACTGGAATGAAATGACCACAAGGCTAAAAGCTAAGAGATCAGACAAAAAGAGGAAAGGTAAGGGTAGCAGTGTTTCAGGTTCGATCTGAAACTCTGTTTCTTTTTGTCTAACCTTTTATTAATTTTTATGACTATCATGGCCTGGAATGTTAGGGGTATGAATTCCCCTACTAAACAAACTGATATTTTAAATATGGTTAGAATTTACAAACCATCTGTTGTTGCCCTCATTGAAAACAAAATGGATGATATCAACACTGAGAAATTCTATTTTAAGCTATCTAATAACTGGAAATCTATAAACAATAATGACTGTGGTAGTAAAGGTAGAATACTTGTCATTTGGGATTCTAATATTTGGAATTTAGTTAATGTTAACAAAGATATTCAATTTATTGACTGCAATTTTAAAAATGTTGGTGGGTTTTCCCTTCAGATAACTAACATATATGGTAGTAATTTCGAAAATGAAAGAAACAGTCTTTGGTATAGATTAAAAGCTCTTAGTCAAAGCTATGATTTACCTTGGATTATTTTAGGTGACTTCAATACTGTTTTTCATGTTAATGAAAAATTTGGTGGTAATAAAATCCCCCACAGTAAGCTTGATAAAATTAATAAATTTTTGCTTGAATCTGGGCTTATTGAGCCTAATATGATTGGCAATAAATACACTTGGAAATCTGGAAAGGAGAAAAATATTCATTGCAAGCTTGACAGAGTGTTAATTAATGATAAATTTTGTAATTCTTTTCCAAATCTATGTTGTTACTCTATTGAGAAAAATACTAGTGACCATACTCCTTTACCGATAAACTTTTTCCAAAACCAATCTAATAATAATAATAAACCTAAAGCTGCTCCTTTTAGGTTTAAGAATGGTTGGGTCTTAAACAATGATTATAATGATATTGTTAAAGATTGTTTTTCTTTCTCTAATAATGGTTCTTATCAAGCCCAGTTTAGCAAGTTTCTTAAAAATACCAAAAACACAATTAAAAACTGGAATAAGGCTAATTTTAGTAATAATAACTGTTTAAATAATTTAAGGGAAGAAGGAAAAATTTTACAAAAACTTGCTGATGATAATCCTGGCAACACTGATATCATTGATAATTTCTTTTCTAATAAAGCTAAGCTTTCTCAAAAGCTTTATAAGAACTCTGTCAATCACAAACAAAAAGCAAAAGTTGACTGGCTTACAAAGGGTGATGAGTGCACCAAATTTTTTCATGCGAAAATGAGCTGTAGAAAGCATATCAACAATATAGGTAAAATTATTGACAGTAATGGTGAGTGCATTAATAATTTTGAAAATGAAGCTATCAATTACTATTCTCAGTTATATCTCTCTGACTCTGAAGATATCAATTTTCCTAATATTGTTTGCAAGAATGTGTTAAACAATAATGCTACTGACATCTTACTAGCTCCTGTTAGTATTGATGATATCAAAGCAATTATTTTCAATGCTGGAGACAACAAAAGTCCTGGGCCTGATGGTTTCAATGCAAAAATTTTCAAAACCCATTGGGATAACATCAAAGATCATATTTCTAAAGTAGTTAATGAATTTATGAATGAAGGTAAACTGCTCAAAAGTTTTAATCATACTTTTATTACCTTAATCCCTAAAAACAAAAATCCTACTTGTATTGAAGATTACAGACCTATTTCTTGTTGCAATTTTGTCTACAAAATCATTGCTACTATTCTTAGTAATAGAATTAAGATGTTTCTCCCCTTTTTAATCTCTGAAAATCAATGTGCTTATATTCCTGGTAGATTAATTTATGAAAATTCTTTACTTGCTCATGAAATGGTCAGGAATTTTAACCATAAAAAAGGGGATAATATGTGTCTAAAAGTTGATCTTCAAAAAGCTTATGACAAAGTTAACAGAAACTTTATTATGCATATTATGAAATGTATGAATTTTCCTTCTAAGTTTTGTAAGTTAATTTTTGAATGCATTAGTACACCCACCTTCTCTATTCTTTTTCAAGGTAAACTTGAGGGTTTCATTAAAAGTAACAGAGGTATCAGACAGGGAGACCCTCTTTCTCCCTATCTTTTTACCTTAGCCATGGAATTTTTTTCTATCCTTATTGATATTGAAACTATTAAAAACAATATTTCTCCAATAAATAGAGTTCAACCATCCATAACTCATCTGATTTATGCAGATGATCTTATGTTGTTCTCTAAAGCTAACAAAAATAATGCAGAGGCAATTAGTGAGGTCTTTGAAAATATGTATAAATATGCTGGCCTCAAAATTAATGAATTTAAAACTAAGGCTTATTTTAGTAAATACTGCAGGTACAAAAATGAAGTTCTAGAAGTTCTTAAAGTTAATGAAGGTAATCTTCCTATTAAATATCTAGGGCTTCCTTTATCTGCTAATCAAATAAAAGACAGTGATTGTTCCTGCCTTATTGATAAAATACAAAACAAGATGGGAACTTGGTCATGCAAGCTTCTATCCATTGCTGGCAGAATTGAGTTAATTAAAACTGTTGTTTATGCCATTATTTTATACTGGTTTCAAACTCACCACATCCCAGCTGCTACTATTAAAAAAATTGAAAATAGATGTGCTGAATTCCTTTGGGGTGGTAAATACCATAAAATTAGTTGGGACAAAGTTTGTAAACCCAAAAATGAAGGTGGGCTTGGTATTAGAAATCTTAATGATCTAAGTTTAACTTGTCAATTAAAACTTTTTTGGAGATTTATCAATGGTGATTCTTTATGGGCCAAATGGATGACTTGTAAATATCTTAAAAGTGGTAATTTTTGGACAACTTTAACAAAGAATAATCAATCCAATACTTGGAATCAAATTTTAAAATGCAGAGATTTAGGAAAATCTTTAATTCAAAGAAATTTCAAATATGGTTGTGAAACAAGTCTTTGGTTTGATCCTTGGTTTCAAAATGATTCCTTTATTAATAGGGTTGGCTGGGACAATCTTGTTATTTGTGGGGAAGCTAATGCTAATGTAAATGTAATAATTAATAATAATCAATGGCAGCCACATCTCCATCCAATTACCAATCCTCACAAAAATTTGATTACTAATATCCCTTTAGACCCTAATGCAGAGTGTGATTATTGGGAATGGTTAGCAAGCAGCAAAGGTAAGTTCTCTTTTAAGAAAACTTGGGAGCATATTAGAAACAAGCAATCCAATGTTGAATGGCATAAGTGCATATGGAACAAGGTGAATAATCCTAAGATGACTATCTGTACATATTTTGCCATCAAAAACAGTTTGCCAACTCTGGATTTAATTAATAAATGGGGGACAAATTCTCTTTCACTCTGTTCCTTATGCAATTTAGCTAATGAAACTGTTACTCATTTATTCTTTGAATGCAATTACAGTTATTTCATTTGGAGCCAAATTAAGACTAAGCTGAACATGTTCAACAATAGCAGCATGGACCTTAATCAAATCATCATGGACATAAACAACCAATTTAGAAAGAAGTCTATCGAAAGAGATCTAGCTCACATTTTACTGACTACAGCTGTTTACCACATATGGAAAGAAAGAAACAATCGTACTCACAACAAATTGAAGCTTTCCAAAGAACAAAGATGGCTTATTATTGAGAATGACAGTAGAATTATTCTTCAAAAATCTAAGAATAAGGTTAAAGACCAAACCAATTATGATTTCCCTGCGGATTTGTGGAGCAAGGAAGCTGGCAGCAAATACATCGAGCATTATCTCCTCAATCCGAAGGCCTATCATACTGATGTTAGTAGTCATCAACAGCTTAATCATGGTCACAAAGAGCCCATAAACACCAATCAGCTTACTGATGGCAACAGAAACTACAGATCTACAGATCTGAGTCGCCTTGACATCAGATCTGTAAATCAGAGCTTCATCTCAAATCCGAGGAACCACAACAGCATCAACAAAGACTGTGGTATGAGAAGCAAGTTCAACCAAAGCCTTTCGTATTGGGAAAGAGGCGAAAGCAGTGGGAAAGAGAAGATGCAAGAGATCTGAGGAGTTGCTCTCGAGAATTTTTCTGTCGCTATTTTTTTCTTGCTTTGATTGTTTCGTTGGAAATATTATTGTGTCGGCAAACCTAATTTTACTTAGGGTTTGTTGGTTTTGTTTCGGGTTTGGTAGAGATACCCGCTTTTGTATTTAGCTGGGTTGTTGTATACTGTTGGGCTGGGCCCTTACCTCCTTCAAAAAAAAAAAAAAAGATTTTAGTAACAAATTCAGATTAGAGTTTTAAACTACCGTGATCAAACCTGGTCCATACATATATAGATATTAAATGTACTTTTAGTTCATTTATGTTCGTCTTCTTTAAGATTTTATTTCATTCGCTATTTTCTATTATTGTGATCGAGTGAGTTTTTGCGAGAAAACATTACAAAACCATATTAAATTTTTTAGTGGTGGTGGTACTGTATTGGGAAAGTTAGTTCAATGTTGATTGCCATATCCGTTAACAACATTAAAGAGACAACTATTCATTTTCAAATTCTTAACCCAATTAAATAGCCATTTCAGATCCGCAGTTGGTTCTGTCTTTTTCTCCGAAGCATTCTCATTTCTGTCCTTTTCTCTTTCTTCCTCTTCCTTTCTAACCACACCAAAACCCACTCAAAATCCCCCGATTTCTCCATCAATCATCTCCAATCTCCTCACTCGTTGCTTCTCCTTCTTCTTGCAATCAAACCCATCTTTTTCTCACTTAATCCCGCAACGATTTGAACTACTTTACGTTTAGATGGGGATCCTGCTTTAATTTGGCTAAAAACATAGAGTTGAGGTTGACTTCATTGGATTTTGACTTAAACACTTTTCTCCTGGTAAATCTGTGAGTTGATCTGAGTTAGTTTTGATTCGGTAGTTATTGGGTTTTTCTTGATTCGAAATTAACGGGCGTTTGTTTTAACTGTGTGCTAGGCAGGAGCTGGATTAGTGATTAAAAAATCAAAGCTCTTAACTTTGTTCAGTTAGTGGGTAGGTTGTAGATCGTGTCCTAATATCGTGGTTGATAGAGAGGTATAATTTGAATTATTTTGTCTAAATTTCTTTCATAGTTTATCTTAATATTAATCGTAAGTTAATTTCTTTATTTGTTTCAACAGGCCGATTGTTGCTGGAGCATTAAATTTTGTTATTTTCACGGTCAGGTGAAATATTTTTTGCCATTAATGCTTTTACTGGCTATTTTGATAGGTCTATTGTTCTAAAAGTAAAGGTGTTCTTTTTAATCATTTACTTTTGTTGTCACCTTGATTCTCTGTTTAGGAGAACTATACTCATGATGATTCCATATCAGTGTTAACCATGTTTTAGTTAAATTTGTTTTGTCTATTAAAGTTTGAATCATTTGAGCCTCTAGTCCCATCTTATACTGATTAGGTTCTTTTTTACTGCAGTGTCAAATATTAAGTGTATTACTGTCGGCACCCAGAAAATCACTCCCATAACTAGTGATCACCATACATGATCGGCTTTCATGCATACTATAACTATACATTATTTTGTTTGATCAAATAAGCATCTAAACGCTCAATTTTTCTGGTCGGCTATTAAATTACCGTACAATGCAAGGTCGTTAATGGATGTAGAGTAACAAGGAATAACCGATAGAGTATAAAGAAATAGAATTTGGTGCTAAGTAGCATATGCAAAAATTGTATCTATCAAAATTTAATGGTAATCGGAAGCAATTTTTTTAGGTGCCAATAGCAACATACAGTATTAATTAGTTGATCCGAAAACTTTGTAACATATGCACTACTTAGTGAGGTAAAAAACAACACTCTTATCTGTGTGCTTAAACTAATTGTTGTAAATCTCTTGAGCTCGGGAGTAAAAATGAGTTCCGCTCCTTTCTTTTGTGTTTTTGTCTTTTTATAATGTACAGGACATAATGGTACCTCATATGTTAAGTTAAATGTTGTTTTATGGCCTCTTTTGATATTTTCCAGCTATATCATTCTAAGAATACGAGTTGGAAGAGGAATTAAAGACAACAAAACAGAATATAATGACTAATACATGCATCGATTTTTTTTTCTGTTTGAGAAACTATTCATTTACGTTTTGTTATCAATCATCCATGTAGGATTTAGAAATTTATGCCTCTAAATTTGATTGATTGCGTAATTAGTTATTTATTGCATTATGCATCTAAAAAAACACTTAATTTGGTTTTACATTTTATTTGGTTCTGTTTCTATAGTTGCTTATATTTTCTTTAATTTTACTCTATAGGTCTTGGTCAGTGATAATTCTGAAATGGAAACTCTGGTACTTGTCACTCATCATCGGAATCAATATTACAATCAGAGTAAATTCAATTTCTCAGGCCATTATAGTAATTTACCTTCAAATGAATTGAAGGCCAATGGTTGTAGATCTTTCGCATCTGATGGGTCTCTCTCATCACCATCTTCAAAATCTAATAGCTGCTATAAACCTAAGTCTCCTAAATGCTACTCTGAACCACCAAAACATATCAAACGAAGCAATCCCATTGCTATTTGTTCAAAGCTCACTTTCAAGAATCCAAATTTCTGTGAAGATCTTGATGAATTTTCGTACTCCGAGCTTTTTGCTGGTCCTGCTTACTCTAACTCACCACCGCCTAGTTCATTGCCGCTCCCTAAATTTCCACTTAGGCAAAAAAGAAGCGTATCTTTAGATTTGCCCGTTACTAAATCTTACATAGAACTAAAACCTATTTCTAAGTCTGCACCTTCTTCACCTACTAGAGAGTCCTTTACTTTTGCAACTGAGAATTTGAGGAGAATTCTCCACTTGAATATTTCTGATGATGATTAAGGAGTACCTAGAAGGGGGGAGTTTGATGTATATTAGGTATATGTATATATAATGATATTGTTGAGTAGTGTTAGTTGCTTACTTGTAGAATAGTATTGGTGTGAAGAAAGAAGGGAGGTGTTGATGAATAAAGTATATGGTGGATTGCATGATATAGTTAAGCTATATATACGTTCAATGGTTGTGTGGTGGTTCTAGTACGGCAAAGTGAAGCATGTCATAGTTCGCGTATATCTTCTGTAGTTAAAATTCACAGTATGTCACAGAACAACTTTAGGTTATTTGCATTATCTTCTTTTTTCTCCCTTCATTCTATATAGGCTTTCCCTTTTTTTCCCCTCTGCAATTTGCATTCTTTGGCTCTTAGTCCTTCCGTATTTTTAGTGTCTATTCTCGAGTTTGTTTCTGATCACTTACTCCTTTATTGCTTTTTAATCCTTACATGCATCAGATTCTCCTTGCCTTTTTTTTCTGTTTTTTTGAAGGAAAAAATTGGGAGGCCGAATTGAAGTTTGTAAAAAAAAAAGCTTCTGCTATTTTCCCTGTTTGTTTCTACCTTTATCTATGGTTCATGAGTGTTTGCAGATTATGATGTGTCTGTTCAAACAAGTCTGTCCTTGTCAGTAGTGATTCCATCCATGTGCTAAGTTGGTGCAGAAGAAGTTTAGATATTGTGGTTTTGTTAAATCAAGTTGCAAAAGGTTTCAAGTGAATCATCTATAAGAAAGGTATGTATTTTCTTTTACCGGTCATCAATCTAATTTACTCTGCTTGTACAATTAGTTAATAACTTGCTTTGTTTTGTTTATTGTTTCATGATGCAGTGTTAGTTGGTACATGTTTAAATGCATGCCAGAAATGAATAAACGTTGCAGTCTAAAACTGCAGGAAGATGGTATTGTTAGAAGGTGGTTATCTTCCTTTATCTTAATTTGGTATCTTTTTTAAGCAATAATAGTGTGTTAAAGCTTTGTTTGGCTGAACTACCTACTACCTTCAATTATTGTTGTTGTTTGTTGTTGATGTTGTTGCAGTAGTTGTGGCAAGGTGGTATTTTCTTACCATATTACATCACTGATCTCTCTTTCAGTTTGTATTCCATTATATTGAACCAGTGTGTAGATTTCTCTCCTAATATCAAAATTTCTGTTTTCTCCCCTTTTTAACGTGGTTGATATGTTCTTAGTTTAGTTATAACATGTAATCTTGCAATTTTTAGGATGAGATGCTAAAGTCTACATTTATATTAGATCATACATATAGTGCTATTTTGATTTTCTAGCAAAGGATGTTAGTTGCTATTATTAAATATAAAATTTGTCTGTTATATAGAAATATTATATTGGTTATGTTGTGGTGATTGAGTTGAGTTGGTTGGAACTTGGGTAGTTGAACTTAGGGTTGTTCAAAGATTGTTGCTATGTGAATGCATGTGAACAACTTGTGGATTGCCACTTGTAGCATATATTATAACAATCATCACATTGTATAATGTGGATTTTCTTACATTCCATTTAGCCATCCTTGAAGGATTTTTAAATTTTAAGCCCCTGCACAAAATCACGCTGGAGAGGTGTGTCGTTACCAAATTATTCTTTCTCGTTTATAAGATTATAGTTTAATCATGAGCTAGTAATTGGACCAAGGACATCATTTATAATCAAATAATTTGAGTTACCACTAGGTCTACTTATAAAATTTGTCAGTGGTTATTGTAATCACTTTTTTTTCCCGAGATAATGCAAGACGTCATGTACAAATGCACTTATATATGCCTGATTAGGTCACCATGAACTTAAAATCTTTATTAATAGTTTGTTTGAAAGCGCAATCTTTTGGTCCGACTGCATAATCCAAAATTTCCCCTACAAGTAAAATTGACGATTTATGTTATTTATTTTCCTTTTGTTCGAATAATTTTGTATCCCACTACACATATTCACTATATGCCAACTCTGCCTACCATATTTTGCAAGGGGAAGATATTATATCTTCCTGTCTCTTCTTTATGAACTTTATATCATGCTTTGCCATATCTGTACTAAATAGTTAATATTGTATAAAAGATATTACAAAAGTACGGTGATTGAAACATATCTAATCTAGCTATGCAGCCATGCTATAAAAGGGAACACAAAATAGGACCTAGCTGCAATGAAATATTCAACAGTGAGACCTAGATGCAATGACATATTCAACCTTATTCAAATCTCATGCAAAATAGCACCTATAATCAAGCATAAATATCATACGACCTAGCTGCAATGACATATTCAAACCTTTATCATAGGAATATAGAATTCAAGAATATGCTATAACCCCTATAAATATCATATCAACTTTTCTTCAGCTCTTCCCTTTGTTATTCACAATTAATCCATCTTTCGTTGCCTCTCCATCACTTCCACTCCACTGTTCTCCCTTCTTCACTGTTCAATATTGTAGTTGGCTTCACCGAGGAAGACAATTTGCTTGTTCAGGTAAAGCATGAAATATTTTGCTACAAGATTTTCTACTGGTATTATATCTTTACTGCTATATGCCTTTGGGTATATTGCTTCGAATATATAAGTAGTTTTTCCTGTATTTAAACTTCAGTTTACATAATATCTCTAGCTTTTGAAAATGTATCGGTTCCATATATATATTTTTTCATTTTCAAATATGTACGTTTGGTTTCAACGTGCAAGCCTTTGAGCACCACAGTTTCATATATATCATTGTCTCAGACATGCATAGTTTTATATATAAAAGCATTAAGTATATTCGGTTCCCAAATATGTATATACAGTTGCGAATATATAGCTTCAAAATGTATAAGTTTTGCATATATATGGCAACATACGTATATGGTTTTGAGCATGCATTTGGATTCATAAGCCTTGGTTTTAGACGCACTAATATATAAGTTTCTGACAATATTTTAGTTCCAGACATTTATATGTACTTGGTTCTATAAATAAAGCCTTTGAATATAGGCTCCAAACGTATTATTTCACCGACCAAGTTTCACTGATCTGAATTTAAAATTCAAATTATTTCGTTTATTAACCATATGATTTGAAAATGTCAATAAATCTTATCAGAATTCAAAAATAAGTTCTAAACTGCGTGCTACATGAGGCTCTTATATTTACTTATAGCCATGGCCATAACACATCACGTAGTTTACAGTTTGAAAATATTTTGTCAGATTTTTCCCAGCATATTACTGCACGTGTCAGTGTCAATGTGACATTCAATTGAGTTTTTCATGTATAATTCCAAAAGTAAATGGTTTCAAAAGTATACAATTTTAAAACAAGAAGTTTCACAGCTGTATAATTTTGAAAATTTATAAGGTTGATTTCAAAACAAGAGGAGCAAGTAGTATATTGGAACAAGATTTTTAAGTATGGGGTTTATTGGACGGTATATTATGTTAATTCAACACAATTTATCAGCCAAACGATGGATGCTACACACTGTGATAAACAAAGTCGAGTCAAAATGATAATACATCTTCAAAAGCATCTTCAACGAAGGATAGTGCACATGTTGAACAACCAACAAATGCTCATAAAAAGTCTCTCAACTGATGATTTTTGGAATCATAAATTTATTTATGAAGTACTAAGTGATACATTGATCAAGAAATTTGAAAAAATAATATAATTAAATTTTATTGCCTTATCGGTTTTCTTTTCATGTTTTTGCAAGTAAAATTTATGGAGGAAAATGGATGGTGATAATTATGCAATAAATGTGAATCAAAAGTCACTGTGTATGATAAAAAAATTAACATTTATTAGTAGTACTTTGTAGAAATTGCAGCCCTTATTATTAATAAGGAAATCACTATATATTCTCTACTTTTATGTTTTCCAATTTTGAAATAAATTTCTGATTTATATTAATGTTTGTAAATAGTATAATTATCTTATCTTTTATGTGGTGTTCGAATTCAGATTCATTATAACAATTTTACTGTTGGAGTTAAATGTTATGTGAAAGAAAGTACTTGAGATTAAAAAATTAATAACCTAACAATATTTGCTTTCCAGTCGGCTGTAGATCAAAGATGAATAGCCAACGGAGACAAAATAGAAGAACAAATATTTTAAGTGATGAACAAAGAGAAATGCGTCGTATGAGAGAGAGAGAATGAAGGAGAGCTATGAGTCAGGAACAAAGGGAAAATTATCTAGCTCGGCATCGTGAAATGTATCGACAAAGAAGAGAAAGATCCCAAAATGCATTTTTAGGAAGAAATATAAATCCTTCAAGCAATGAGTCTCATATTTACCAGCAAGACAGAAATCCAAGAATACAAATTGAACAAACAGAAACATATATTGAGGAAAGAGAACATATTGTAAATGACATGTCACAATCTACCCAAGAGCAGAGACAATCATCACAAAATAATAATCAAGTACAAAGACGTCAAACTGTGCGAAGAAATGTTAGAACTCACAATGTTACAAAAAATTTCAAAGATCATACATTTATTGAAACAGCCAACATTTTGTCAACATTGTTTGGGAAAATTATTTCACTACGAGAGTGCATCATTGTGTTGTTCAAATGGATGAACCATACTTCCCCCTGTGCATTCACCAAATGAGCTCTTGGAGCTCTACAAGGATACAGGTGCTGATGGTTTACATTTCAAAAGAAATATTCGATCATATAATCAGGTATTTTCCTTCACTCAATGGGAGTGCATGTCGATGAAAATCTAACAAATGAAAGAGCTGGAATTTACACTTTTCGTGCTCAAGAATGTATATATCACAATATTGGAAGTCTACTTCCTAAAGAAGGAGATAGACCTAGATTTCTACAACTATATATATATATATATATATATATATATATATATATATATATATATATATATATGATACTGATTATGAAATGAAAATCGAACGATTGAAAATGAAGACTTGAATAGAGGAATACTGGAAAGGATACAGTGTATATTAGATGAGAATAATGATTTTGCTCAATATTTTCGTCGAGTGTCACAACTTTCCGACATCCATAATTATAAATTTATAATTAAAGAAAAACCATTGCACCAACAATATGTGTTGCCTACATCTTCACAAGTTTCCGCAATGACAGTTGGTCAGGATGAGACAAGTCTTATAAATGGCAGGGATATTGTTCTACATACGACGACGGGTCAGCTTATGAGAATTCCAAAAACACATGGTTGTTACGACCCTCTACAGTATCCTCTTCTACTACCTTATGGAAGTTATGGTTGGGACCTTAACAGCCATAATATAAATAGAACTCTTCGTGCATGCTGTGAGTACTATGCTTATATTTTGCAGGTACCAAGTACTTTTACATTCAAAAAATAATAAATTTACAGCTAGCATCATCATATTATAAAAATTGATTAATTATTAGGCATAAATTTAAACATAGTTGATGATATAATGGATTTCATTCTTTTGATTCACACGAGCACTCAAACATAAATATAATAGGTATCAAAGTCTAGCAGTTTTAATCAACTTAAGTACTTATTATATAGATATAATATATATATATATATATATATATATATATAGATATATATATATATATATTCCATTTGCTATTTCTAATCAACTTAAACTTTAGATTCGAAGTGAAGATACTTCTCTCTTCTTACATGGAGAACGTTTATTACAATAATATGTCGTGGATAATTATGTGAAAATTGAAAGTGGTAGAATGAGATGGTTTCGTTAACAACAAAATCACATTAGATCGGAATTGTATGTGGGACTTCAAGATGCATTGAATGCTGGAGAAAATAATGCAAGTATGACACTTTTCCCTTCTCTTTGGTCTGTTTATACAATATACGTACATACATACACACATATATAATTTTATATCAAATTAATTTTTTTGACATAGGTAACATAGGCAGAAGAGTAATATTACTCTCTTCGTTCAATGGAAGTCCACGTAATATGTACCAATGTTATCAAGATGCTATGGCTTTAGTACAAAAGTTTGGAAAGCCAGATTTGTTTATTACAATGACATGCAATCCTACGTGGGATGAAACCACATCAGAACTTTCATATGGACAAACTTCACAAGATCGCCTAGATCTTACTACTAGAATTTTTCATGCCAAATATGAAGAATTAAAGCATGGTATCTACGACAAAAAAGTTCTTGGATTGGTTGCAGCACATGTTCATGTCATCGAATTACAAAAAAGAGGACTACCCCATGCTCATATGCTTATTATTCTAGACAATGAAGATAAATTACATAACCCAGATGATTATGATGCTGTTGTAAGAGCTGAAATCCCAAATCGTGATGAAGAACCAGAATTGTACAATGCTGTCATTAAATGGATGCTTCATGGGCATGTGGAAGACAACGACCAAATGCTCCATGCATGAAAGACGGAAATTGCAAAAAAAATATCCTAAGCAATTTTCATCATGTACTATTTAAGGTAATGATTCATACCTTATTTATCGAAGGCGGAATAATGGTATAAACATCGCACTAGACAATGATGATAATATTATAATGGATAATCGTTGGGTTGTTCCATATAACCCATGGCTGCTTAAAAAATATGATTGTCATATAAATATTGAAGTTTGTAGTAGTATCAAATCTATCAAATATTTATACAAATATGTATACAAAGGTCCAGATCGTGTAACAGTGGAAATTCATCCAACATCTGAAAATGATGAGTTTCAAATTTTTTTAGATTCAAGATGTATATGTCCCCAAGAGACCTTTGGAGAATTTTTGAATTCTCCTTGCATACAATATATCCATCAGTTCAACGTCTACAGATACACCTTCCAAGTAGGCAACAAGTGACTTATCATGCTAACCAGACTGTGTCTGATGTTTTATTGGATGATAACATCTCTACATCAATGTTAATTGAATTCTTCAACACAAATTCACAAGATTCAAAAGCAAGGCATTTTTTATACCGTGAATTCCTAGAGAAATACACCTGGATATCAGATATTAAAAAGTAGTGACGAAGAGCATCACATAAAAAGGTCATAGGACAAATTTACAATGTTTCTCCATCAGAAGGAGAACGTTACTTCTTGCGAATTATTTTAAATCATGTAAAAGGACCATCATCATTTGACTATCTTCTAACCATCAATGGTATCAGATACCCAACGTTTCGGCAAGCAGCGGAAAGGATGGGATTACTTGAAGAAGACCAAAGTATAAGGGCATGTTTGATTGAAGCATCAAACACACAAATGCCGTCATCTTTAAGAAGATTATTTGTAACAATCTTAATTTATTGTTCACCAACGGGGGTGAGAAAATTATGGGAAGAATTTTTCTATAATATGGTTGAAGATTATCCAAGTTCAAGTGCAATGACTCGGCCTATACTTGAAAATCGTCTACTACATGATCTTAATGATATATTAATGAACCATTATAAACTAATATCTGATTTTGATCTTCCAAGTATTAGAAATGATATAGATGATAATTCCCTCGCTTCCAATTAATAGAGGAACAATATTCTATTGTAACGTCTAAAGATGACTTTGCATTTAACGAAAAGTTGAATGAATGTCAAAAATATGCATATACTGCAATTACTAATATTGTTTACCATAAGAAGAGAAAAATCTATTTCATAGATGACCCTGGTGGAATGGGAAAAACCTTTCTGTATCGAGCAATACTTGCAAAACTTAGGCAAGATGATTTAATTGCACTTGCAACAGCTACATCGGGGATAGCCGCATCAATCTTACCAGGTGGTCGAACAATACATTCGCGGTTTAAAATCTCAATCAATCTAACTTCAACATCAATGTGTACGATACCTAAACAGTCTGAAGTGGTTGAACTTATGAGATTAGCGGCCATTTTTATTTGGGATGAAGCAACAATGATCCACAGATATGCTTTTGAAGCACTGGATAGAACTTTAGAAGACATATTGTGAAATGACATGCCATTTGGAGGTAAAATTAAAATCATTGGAGGGGATTTTAGACAAGTTTTACCAGTTGTACAAAATGGTACAATATCGGAAATTATTGATGCATGCATTGTTAAATCGTCATTATGAAAACATGTAGAAGTGATCCATCTCACTCAAAATATGAGGGCAAAAGAAGATTCATTCTATGCGGATTTTCTACTAAGAGTTGGTGATGGAAATGAGCCACATATATGCGAGAACATGAAAAGACTCCCGGATGAAATGGTTATACCATGGGAAAATGAAAAATCAATAACTACACTAATAAATTCAACTTTTCCAAACTTATACGGTAATGCATACAATACAAAGTATATGATTACAAGGGCTTTGATCACCCACTCAATGAAAATGTGGATATGTTAAACGATCAAGTTATAAATCTTTTTCCTAGTGATCATCATGTCTACTACTCTTTCAATTCCGTGGAAGATGATATAAGAAATCTATAACAGCTTGAATATTTGAATTCAATAAATTTGAGTTGTTTACCCCCACATAAATTGGTCTTGAAAAAAATGCACCAATTATGCTACTAAGGAACCTCGATCCAAAAAATAGATTATGCAATGGTACACGTCTTATATGCCGTGAACTTCACAGAAACATCATAGATGCAGAGATTGCCATTGGTCACTTTGCTGGAACTCAGGTTTTCTTACCAAGAATACTTATGAAGCCCTCTAAAGATATACGTTTACCATTTACTTTATTACGTAAACAGTTCCCTATAAGGCTAAGTTTTGCTTTAACTATTAACAAAGCTCAAGGGCAAACAATTCCAAATGTTGGAATTTACTTACCCCAAGATGTATTCAGCCATGGTCAACTTTATATTGCATTATCAAGAGGAGTTTCAATGAAAAACATTAAAGTTTTAGTAAAAAACGGTGAAGTTCAAGGGCAATCCGGAACCTACGCAAGAAATGTTGTGTACAAGGATGTGCTAATATCTTCAAATAGACAAATTTGATATCTTTTTTTATTAGTTATTTCTTTTTGTAATGTTTGACACATAATTCAAAATTTTTATTTTTAGTTCTTTTTTTAAAAATAATACAAGCTTATAAAATAATAATCATCAGTGATGAAATAAATCTTCATTTTATTGATTATTTTATATATAAAAGTACGCTTTCGTGTATGTCATTTGTATGTCACTTTACACTTGCAAATCATGTATTTTTCTATTACATATATATATTCTTGCATTTCTGAAACATACGTCGTTTGTACTTTTTAAAAGCACCCGCCGTACTAATATGACTTAAATATAATAGCTTTGGTGTAATACTTTTTTATTACCAGCATGAACTTCCTCAAACGTTTTCCTATAGATATTACCAAATGTTAATATCACTTAAAATTAGAATCTCTCAATTTTTTTCCAATTTCAAAACGCTCTCTTACATACATTACCAAATTTAATATCACTTAAAAATAGAATCCAAAAATTAAACTTCCTATACATTTTCGCTCTTTGTAAATTGATACCAGAAAAAAAATTTAGCCTAACAAAAAAAAATGTTCCAACTTAGAAATAAAAATATACCCATGATTTCAACGCAAAAACATACTTAAATATTTATAAGAATCATTTCTCTTGAATATGTTAAATACAAATAATCTGTAAAAAAATCAATTTACCCGCGAAGCGTGTGCTATTATCATGCGCGAAGCGCGTGCCGTAACACTCGTTCATATATATTTAGTATTGTTAAAAGTGGTCGTCGGTTGTGTTTTGTGTATATGGAAGTAAAGCAAGATGCACGAGGTTTTTGTGAACACTTGAAGGGGGTGGGCATGTTTTTTACCATTTTAATATCTATGGTTTTATTTCACCATTTTAAACTTATTATTATAGTAATTATTTGATTGAATCAAATTTTTGGTTTTTGTATACTTGGACATGATGTACGTTGATAAATGTGAATCTTTGCTGCTAATCTAAGGGACCATGTTTCACATGATTAAACCGTATGCTCTTGGACCGGGGAACATATGAAAAGCCCATGGAATTTGAACGTCTAGTTTTGCTTTTGACATGCAACTAATTACAGAACTCCATTGTTTTTTAACTTCCATTCCTTTTGATGTCACTTTCACCCTCCTCCTAGTTAACATAGAACTCTCTTCCATGTACAATTTTACAATTAATGCTTTTACATTTTACCTCTTTCAAATCCATTTTCTTTTTACACATCAAAGCTCCTACTTGTTGTGATGATGGTAATCGTTATCAATACGAGAGAATTGTTATTGTATCAATACCACCGATAAAGTCAAAAGCTAGTACTGATATTTTATGATTACTGTTGGTAAAATAAATTTCACCAATAACTAAAAACATTAAAATTTTATTGTTTAATTTTTTGATAATGATAAAAGTATACATCTATTGTTAGTTCTGACTCCATTAATTTCTAGACCATCATTTTAACTTATTTTATTCAGCATAGAAATTTTCTTGATTCATCATTAATTATTAGTTGAAATATTGAAACATTCATGTTGAATCATTTTGACTTATTTTATTCGCCATAAAAGCTCTACTTGAAATATTGAAACATTAAAAGAGGCGAGATTTCAATTTTTAGTTCATTTCATTTCCTCACACAAAATAGGTATTTTTATGTTATGTTATTTATTAATTGGATTAACATGTGCTTATTAGATTTGGAGATTCAAAGCATGTTGGTTTGGTTACTGCAACGAGTTCTTAGGCCGTATTGTAAAAAAGTTTGTATTTTAGTTCCGTTCTATAGAGTGAACGGGCTATTTGAATGGAACATTCGAATGAGTATTTGAATGAGGAAGTTGATTGAAAAAGGAATGTGTTTGGTTGAAAGAGAATGTTGGTTGCTGATGTGGAATATGTGGATGTATCGACCATTACAAATTTGGTTTTCTATTGTGTTCTAATTCTTGGTTTTGACCATGACCATTTTATATGGTTAAACTTGGATTTTCGATCTTTACTCCAAAGCACGTGGAGTGACGTCTCCTTAAGACACAATTGCCCTCACTTATGTTTGATGAAACGAGTTGGTGCATAATGTTTAGATAAACCATCTTTCAAGATACAATGAATTCCGAATAGTTAAACTCTTTGTTTGGCTGCGGTCCCACAACCAACGTCCGTTCGAACCATCTTCTACATAACTGCAGTGACAAAAGTCTCGAGATCGTTACCTACCGTGTTATGAAATCAATATAATTAGAGAAGAAGTAAAACGGAGAATAGAGAAGAAGAAGATTTATGGTTTCGTTTTCTAAATAAAAAGTAATGATTCATTTTTGAACAGCGGGTTTATATATAGGGAACATACAATAATGTCCGTTACAATGGTTATATCTATTTTGCCTCAACAGTCATAATTGTTCACTCCAACAGTCATAACCATGATTTCCAATGACCATAATTTTTCATTTAAAAATGCGTCCGTCGAATTTTTTTCCGCTCTTAACACTCCGAATTTTTCGAATTTGATTTGCTTTTGGGTCTTTTTATTGGGCTAAAAAACCTTGGTCTTAATACATCAATTCCATCTAAAGCCCAAACCTCGGTCTAAAACTCGAAACCCAAACTCGTATCCAACCCGACCCGACACGGCGGCAGCGGCCCGTTTACGTGTGTGTGTTAAGATGCATGACCTCACTCCTCAATACAAGAGAAAACATCTGATACCCAAATGCCTTTACCTTTCTCTTGTGAACCTTTTACCTAAACAAATATAATCACAAGAGAGTGAGAGTATTCTTTCTTCTCCCTGTTCTTCTTTCTTTCTTTGTTTTCTAAAACAAAATAACTCACACAAAAAATTATATTGAATTTTTTTTAATAATCCTTCATCAAATTTTAATAAAATTTCTCTTGTCAGTTGTTGTAGGAAAACTCGTGCATAAATATAGACATCTTGTGGACTTGAATTTATATATATTGATAACCAATCAAAGCATGTCAGGATGGAATGATTGACTGAGCATTGAACCATTGATCTTATGTGACGTACCATATGTGTTTCACACGTGTGTTTCCTAAATCTTCATATAGTATGAATATACGGACATGTGTATGGTCGTGTGTCTGTATCTCGATTTCATGAAATGCCGTTAGAGACTAAGCCATAATCTCGTAGAAGGTGGCACCACCTTCTTGCATTCATATATGTAGTTTTATCGAAAGTGCCCTATAATATACTTCAACGTGTAATGTAGATCTATTAAGTACTAAGCAGTACAACCTCCCCCATTTTATTATAGTACGAGGCACTTTACCTTGTAGTAGAACATAATATTGTTTATTCAAACTAATATTGTAGTGCCTCCAATCGCATCATATGATGTATTTTTCTCACTGAGCTCAAGATAATGAATTTCATTAGTATAAGTTAGTTTCTATCATTGATGATCGTCATCTATTGGCTTTGAACCCATTCTCTTTGATGTCTTCCAACACCAAGTCCCTTGTAAGTGCTTTAGTAAATGGATATGTCAATATTTGGCTAGACCTTACAAAATCTATGGTAAATCACTCCATCAATAAGCGATTGCCTAAGCGCACTATGTCTTAGGTCAATATACCTAGATTTGCTATTATATACCTGACTATATGTTCATGGTAGTGTTGTTTGACTATTACAGTGCATAGATATTGGAGGGATTAGTTTCGGCCATACAGAAATTTCCATCAGCAAACTCCTTAACCATTTTGCTTCTTTGCTACCAGCGACCAATGTTATAAATTCAGCAATCATGGTAGAATCAGCAATACACGTCTGTTTCATAGAGGCTTAGGATATTGCTTCCCAACCAAGAGTGAATATTGATAACACTGAAGATAATAGAAACTTTCAGAATCGAATTTGAAACTGTTCTGTTCAGTTTTGAATTTTTATTGTTCGAATCGATATTTAAAAATAGTCGTCCGAGGCACAGTCTCGGGATTCGACGAAACCAGTCCCATTGGATCCGTAATATTGAATTATTATCGGATTTCAACTTTCGTATTTATCGGAGTTGATATGTGAGCGCACGGTGAGTAAACGCGTTGAGATTTAACCGAATTCAAATTGAATTTAAAAATTTAAAATTGTCAACATCAGCCACCCTAGGTTTTCTTAGCAGACCTATTCTCTGCAACAATCACGTTCTCGTGTTCCCTTCGTTTCCTTTTATCACGCAAGCAGAAACAAAGAAAATTTTATCTTTCGTTTGAATTAAAGCAATGGCCGACACTTCAAACTCGTTCCCCTCATCTATTTAATTCCCAAACTCACGAAGTCAAGGGGAATTTGAAATCGAATTCGTTCTCTCATAAAATAAAATCACGATCCTTCTTCTTCAAATCATTTCGACCGAGCTCGAGGGGAGTTCGCGAATTTGGGGTCAGTCAAGTAAATCGCGACTGGGGCGGCGACCGGAAGTTAGCAGTAGTGGTAGCATCGCGTACGATGGCGCGACGTCGAGGGCAGCCGCGTGAGGTGGATTGGCACTGCGAGGGAGGGGACTCGCGATTCAAGCTCGCGCGTGGAGGATTGGAAGGCGTCACGATGTAGGAGGCGACGTCGCGAGGTCAGAAGTAGGCGGCATGGTGGTCTGAGGTCGGCAAATAGGGTTTCGCCTGTTGTTTTTGTAATGTTGGTTTCCGAGGTAACCTCGACGACTAGGAGGTATCGGGGTTGGTCGCGAGGATGGTGATGGGTTCATCGGTGCTTAAGGTAGCTTCGGAAAGGACGGTGGGTGATTCCAAGGTCGAAGGCGACGGGAATGGGTAGATTCTGATCGATGGTTGTTCCAGATTTTTATACAAGAGGCTCGATTTTGTTTGGGGTGACGTTCCTGTGGATCTGGACGATCGTATAGCTTCTCGAAGTCATTGGCGATGTTCTGGAGTCGGGATCGATGGCAGGCTCGAGACGTGGCTGGCGACGTGAGATTTTCTCATGCTTGGGGCTTGCGATTTGTAGAAGGTATTAGCTAATTCCATTTTCATTTGAATTTAGTATATATAGATATGTAAATATAGAAGATTAACGGTAAGGTTTATTCTTCTCTTTAAAAACAAAACAGTAAAGTTAAAAATAGCAATTTTGGTGAAGTTTATATATGCACAGTTTAAAAGATTTTTGAAGAAAATAAATAAAGATTTATATATAAAAAGTTAATTAAATCTATCAAAGGAAATGAGAATGATGAAATGAGTTTTATGAAAATAAAATGCAGTGAGATATTTAGTTATTTGGTTTTGAATTGATAAATGTATATATATATATATATATATAGGAAAAAAAAAACTAATTTATTGTTAGAAAATGATTAAAGAAGAAAAAAAAAAAAAAACTAAAACCTTAGTTGAAGAAAAATTTGTTAAGGAGAATTAGATTGAAATGAGATTATTGAATCATTTAAAATTACAAAATGAAAATTTGTTATCCGATTTTTTCGAATATTAATATAATGTATGAATTATTTATACAAGGTTAAAAATCGAGAAAATCGAGTCAAGATGGAAATGGATGGCAAATTAAAAAGCTAAGGTGAGATCTTCTCACTCAAAATTTAAAGTGGAATTATTGCAGTTATTGATTGATTTGTTTTGATTGCTATTGAATGTGCTATTAGACATAATAGGATATATCTATATATATAGCAATATATACATATTGGCATATGTATATATTGGATTGATGATTTTCCCGCCTCGTATAGCGGATGAGACCCTATTGCGCCGTTAGTAAGCGGATTTTTATAAAACCCATATACCGCGATAATTCCGTACTGGAGCGGAATTGGTATTGTGCTAACATCTTTGGATGCAGGGAAACAGGTTGGAGGGATCCAACTGGACCCCTCACATTGATTGAATTTATTTCTATTGTGATATGAATCTGTGAATGATTATAGTGATGCTATTAATCATATTGATATCTGGAAATTGTTTGAAAGCTAAAATTTAGCTGAATGGATGTTTTGACATCATTGGATTCCAAAGATAAACGAAATTGAATTTTTGAAATTCAAGTAGAAAATTTCTAAGTGAATCAATTTTTGAAATTGAAGAAATTTTGAAGAAAGGAATTTTTAAAGTATAAAAAGTAAATTTTTATAATCTTATTGAATAAATTCCAGAATAAGGTGAAAATGCTAAATAAATGGATTTCATAAAACAGTGATTATAAATTGAAGAATTTAATTTAAAATTTGGATTTTTAAATAGATTGAAAGAAACGATTGAAATTTATTTTCTTTAAAAGGAATTTGTTTAAAAG
Organism: Allium fistulosum; assembly: GCA_030737815.1. Classification (NCBI taxonomy): domain Eukaryota; kingdom Viridiplantae; phylum Streptophyta; class Magnoliopsida; order Asparagales; family Amaryllidaceae; genus Allium; species Allium fistulosum. The sequence goes on along the minus strand of CM060905.1, from coordinate 872,378,491 downwards.
AAGATAAGTTGGAAATCCAATTTGAAATTTAATTGGTAAATTGAGATAAGTTGAGAAATCAATGTAGAATGATTTCAATTTGAAGAATCCATTTAAAAACAGGATATTGAATAATTTGAAAGAAAAATAAGGAATTTATTTTAGTAGTGATAAATAAAATTAGAAATCAATCTGTAATTGATTTAATACCTGGAAATGAATCTTTGAGAAATCAGCATGGAAATTTTATTTAAAGTTGAAAATAAATTTAGAAATCAATATTGAAATTGATTTGATATGAAGTTTTTATAAATAGAATTGAGATTTATAAAAGTTGTTTATAAATCCGAAATCACTTATTTTGATGAGTTGAATATGGAAGTAAATAAAAGGAAATTATAAGTCGAAGTTGTTATTAAAAAGAGAAATAGAATTTATAAACGTGTTTATAAATTCGAAATAGATTGAATGTGATAAATTAAATATAGAAGGTTATTAAAGAAGTTATATTCACGATTTTTGGACAGTGAATATATTGTTAAGTAAAATGGATTTATTTTTGAAGAAGTGATATAAAAATGAAGTTAAACATTTTAAAGATGTTTTAAAATGTATTATGAATCGAAAGCATAGATTTCAACAGTTCTTGTTGAAATAGACGTTTTCGAGAGATTTAAGGAAATGGTGGACTATAACATTGTTGTTATAGTAAATGATTTCCGAAAGGAAATGTTTTAATGTAGTATTGGGATTTATATATCTATCTAAATCCGAATCCCTATACTAGTGATTTCGAGTCGTCGTAACGATGTTTTACGTAACATTCGTTTTGACCCAAATAAATGTTGTCAAAGTAAATATTTTCCTTAAAGAATGAAATTATACTTAATTTGATTTAAGTATATCGAATATTTCAAATGTTGAAAATAAAAGATTTGTGAAACACTTATTATTAAATAAGTATGGAATGTTTTCCAAAACGAAATGAAATGTTTTTGAGAATTTATCTTCTTAAAGATAAATCGAAAGTGAATTTTTGAAATCAATTGAAAATCGAATATCAGTAGATATTCGAAAAGTATAAATTCAATACGGAATTTATAAAGGAAATGAGAAGTTGTTTAAAAATAAATATTGATTTATTTTTGAAGTGTGGAAATTTTATATCCAGTAAAGATATTTTTGAAGATAAAATAATTTGGGAAAATTATTTGGAATCTGATGATGTTGCGCATCTTTATTGATAGTTAAATAACCGACTATCAATAATTACCTTGAATAGGTATTTGTTGTGAATTGGATGAATTTGAATGCCACACTTTGTTTTAAATAAGCGCTCACTATTCGGGTTAGCCGGGAAAGGACCATGGGGTCGTATAACCCATTCCGAATATGTGATACGTCGTTATGAATTGCATTCGAAGACCGGTGTTGAAGACCGGATATTTTTGAAAACGGAAGGATTACCGTCGAGTTACTCTACATCGGCTGATCTCCGATTTAGAGGTTTTATCACCCTTAGTGACGGGAAGTCCTGATGTGATTGAAAATTATCCGGATGTGCAAGGGCTTCGTGAGAAGTGCCTTCGGTTCTGTTCGATCCCGGAACAGACTTGTATGGATTGTGTGTCTGACGTTACAATTTTTGATATAAAGCTGATTTCTTTCAAATACATTTCTGTTGGTGGCGGAGAATTTATTCTCTTAGCTTAACACCCTTCTCTGAGACGTACGAGCTCAGAGGTTATGTAGTTGAAATTTATCAGCGATATATCCCAATTTGGTAACGTGGCATACTGAGTGTTTCTGTGAAATGATCAGTGTTTGATCATTTGTGATATGATCATTTGTTTGATCTTATATCTTTGTGATCATAGGTTGATCATTTTGTTTGACCCGAAGCAGGGCTTTTTGTAGAAAGCGTAGCTTTGTGGACGAGACTTCGTCGAGCCTCACACCCCGGAAATGGTCAAAACAGGAAGAATGCGGCAAGGTTCTAGGGAGTAGCGCCCCTTAGTGTATGTCATTCCTTCTGGATAGAGGTGGTATCATGGTATGGAGCCCAGATACTTAACCTATGTGGTTGCTGCATTATTATCTATGTGGTTTGTTGGAAATCGGGGATCCTCGGGAAGATCGGTTACGATCGGATGACATACGCGTGTCAGTAGTTACCTATTTTTGCAGAGGTAACCCGACCTTGTGTTGGCAGAGATCCGGTTAGGTTCTCGGGTCGTCTATTCCAGGGACGTACCCATCGTGGATAGGAAGTTCCTTAGCCTGACCATTTGTTGGAAATCCAAAGAAACAATACGTGACGTGTACGGTTTTAGTTGTATTACCTGCTATGGAATGTGGCGGTAACCTGCTATTGAACATAGTAGCTATAGTAGGCATACGATACTGGTCGTATGTTGGCTAAGATTAATATTATACTTTCGAAATGTTTTCTACACTATGCACTAATAATAATATCAAAAAGGATTTGATTTTGCGTAGTAAGCATCTTTGACTATCATAAGAAGAAATCTCCTCCAAGTCTGCGTTTGCATTGTGTGTGTGGCGGAAGGTCTTATGGTAGTTTCATTTTCCAAAAGCATTGCGAATTGACTTTAAAGTTTTCCTGTTGTTTATTTTAAAGATAAATAACTGTTTTACGATCTCACACCAGTCACCATGACTGACTCGGAGTTTATTGTTTCCCTTCTAAACTCTGGGTGCCCACAAATTTCCACACGGGCAGTCTAGAGTTAGATTATCAGGATATTCTGGATATTCTGGAGCTTTGGAGATAAGCTGGAGGACGAGACGTAGTATTTGTATCTGATATTATTTATTCCGCTGTGTATTCTGTATGAGGACAAGTTTATTTAACTGTCCATTGTTGTATGTTGACTCTGATGATTGATGTATGTATAAAATGATATAGTTCTTTGTTTTAAAAGACTAGTAATTATCTATTGTATATTGTTCCGCTGCGATGTGTAAGATTTTGATATTGTTTTCTGTTCTGATGTGTTTTCTGTTGTCCTTCTTTCTTTTTCTTCTTCTTTTCTCTTTCTTTTCTTCTTCTTCTACCTTTTTCTTCTTTCTAAAACCCTCACTATTGGAGTTTCCGGCACTCGATTGCTCGGCAGTCGATAAAGTGAGTATCGATGTCGAATTTTCGAAAGTCGAAAATTTCGGTCCGTGACAGCGTGGTATCAGAGCATATGGTTAAGCGACAACCCTGCTCTGTTGGGTGTTACTCATTAGAGATAGAGTCAGTAGTACTCTAGAATGAGTTTGAGTGTAATAATAGATACGAGTGCGTATTTGTTAGTGAATATGAAATTGTTTTGTATTGTGTTGACTTATCGGTTGATTGTTTATAGATTCTGGTCGGTGCAGTCTAGCTAACTGGAATCGATAGGGGTTTCTAAACTCTTAAACAAGATAAACCGACACAGTATTGTTTTAAATGGGGTAAATGAAATAATTTTGCCCAAAACTATTTTCGTATATAAAGGAAATAATTTTCTGTAAATTTTTACAGTATATGGTTGCATGGATGTTAGGAAGTAATAATAGTGAATTATCATCACTGAAATTGAATAAGAAATTGGAATTGTAACTCCAAAGTTAAGAAATAAATCCATATATAAATGAGATTTGAGAATGTAAATTATAAATGTGAATTGTAAATTAAAACGGAATTCCAGAAAAGTTTTTGGAAAGGTTTTGAAAGAATTTGAAAATTTTGGAGATTTGGAAAGTTTAATTTCTTTTTGATTTGAAAATGAATTACAAAGGTTTTGAAAAGTATTTTGGAGAGATGAAAGCTCTAAACTCTTTTCGGTCGCTGGAAAATAACTTCGGTAATGACTGCAGCATCATCGATGTTCATTTTCGGGTTTCCAAAGGAGGAATTGCTGCCGTATTGTTTTAAATGGAAAATTTGGGTTTTGTTTTGGAAATTCAAAGGATAATTTGAATTGTTTTCAAATGATTTTGAAATGTTGGTAAGATTCTGGAATACCATATGCAAATATCTATGAAATATTATGAAGTTGAATTAGATAAATTGAGACTTGAATTGTGAACTAAATAAAAGAATGGTTCGGAATTGCAAATAAATTCAAGTAAGAAGAAATAAATTTCAAATGAATGGAATTTACAATTGTAAGTGAAAAAAAAATTGAAACTGAATGTTGAAACAAATTTGAATTGTGTGAAATAAAATGAAGCTTTAAGATTAGTTTGAAGTGAACTAAAGATAATTGATGAAATTCAATATTCAGAAGTCAACTGAATCTAAATTAGATTGAAAGTGTAAATTAAATTCAAATGAATGTGAAATGTGAAATTGAATGATAATGGATATAACTTCAATAGTAAACTAGAAATGGTATAAGGAGTTGATATTAGAAGTTTGTAATAAAAGATTTGCAAAATGGTTTGAATGTTGTAACTAGATATTATGGCTAGTAGATATACAGGTATAAAGGAAATTGAATTTGATTTCACAGATAATTTGAATTGCTCGACAAAAGGTACGTATTTGAATTATAATATGAGTTTTTGATGATTTCTTGTCTAGCCGCTTGGCTTTTTCTTTTTCTTTTTGAAATCTGAGAGTCCGTAGGGACGTTTTGTAGTAGTGCCGTATTAGCCGCGCAAAGGAGACGCTGGCGAAATTTTTCGGAAATTTAGGGCGTTAGAAAATTTTTGAGAAAATTTGAAAGTTTAAAAATTTGAATTTAAACTTAAATTTGAATTGTTAAGTAAACAGTGTTGTTTGGAAACTATGAAAGGTTTAGGAAAGTTAGTTGAAACTAATAACGAATCTTTAGTAGAAAGATTTGTTATGATAAAAATTGATAAAATTATTGGATGTTGAAAGATAGTAGACGAGTTAAGGACATTTTTTCCTAACTTGCAATTTCGAGGACGAAATTCTTTTAAGGGGGGAAGTCTGTAACGACCCAGAATTTTGAACAAATTAAATTGAGAATATTTAATTAATTTTAAATATTTGAACGATGATTTAATTTGAATCCCGAATATAACTTTGAATTTGACGATTAAATTATAAAATTTAATCTATTGAATGCTGAATAAAATTTAAATCTTCAATTTAAAGCTAAAGAAAAATATTTCAAACGCTTGAAAAATTTATATTGATAACACTGAAGATAATAGAAACTTTCAGAATCGAATTTGAAACTGTTCTGTTCAGTTTTGAATTTTTATTGTTCGAATCGATATTTAAAAATAGTCGTCCGAGGCACAGTCTCGAGATTCGACGAAACCAGTCCCATTGGATCCGTAATATTGAATTATTATCGGATTTCAACTTTCGTATTTATCGGAGTTGATATGTGAGCGCACGGTGAGTAAACGCGTTGAGATTTAACCGAATTCAAATTGAATTTAAAAATTTAAAATTGTCAACATCAGCCACCCTAGGTTTTCTTAGCAGACCTATTCTCTGCAACAATCACGTTCTCGTGTTCCCTTCGTTTCCTTTTATCACGCAAGCAGAAACAAAGAAAATTTTATCTTTCGTTTGAATTAAAGCAATGGCCGACACTTCAAACTCGTTCCCCTCATCTATTTAATTCCCAAACTCACGAAGTCAAGGGGAATTTGAAATCGAATTCGTTCTCTCATAAAATAAAATCACGATCCTTCTTCTTCAAATCATTTCGACCGAGCTCGAGGGGAGTTCGCGAATTTGGGGTCAGTCGAGTAAATCGCGACTGGGGCGGCGACCGGAAGTTAGCAGTAGTGGTAGCATCGCGTACGATGGCGCGACGTCGAGGGCAGCCGCGTGAGGTGGATTGGCACTGCGAGGGAGGGGGACTCGCGATTCAAGCTCGCGCGTGGAGGATTGGAAGGCGTCGCGATGTAGGAGGCGACGTCGCGAGGTCAGAAGTAGGCGGCATGGTGGTCTGAGGTCGGCAAATAGGGTTTCGCCTGTTGTTTTTGTGATGTTGGTTTCCAAGGTAACCTCGACGACTAGGAGGTATCGGGGTTGGTCGCGAGGATGGTGATGGGTTCATCGGTGCTTAAGGTAGCTTCGGAAAGGACGGTGGGTGATTCCAAGGTCGAAGGCGACGGGAATGGGTAGATTCTGATCGATGGTTGTTCCAGATTTTTATACAAGAGGCTCGATTTTGTTTGGGGTGACGTTCCTGTGGATCTGGACGATCGTATAGCTTCTCGAAGTCATTGGCGATGTTCTGGAGTCGGGATCGATGGCAGGCTCGAGACGTGGCTGGCGACGTGAGATTTTCTCATGCTTGGGGCTTGCGATTTGTAGAAGGTATTAGCTAATTCCATTTTCATTTGAATTTAGTATATATAGATATGTAAATATAGAAGATTAACGGTAAGGTTTATTCTTCTCTTTAAAAACAAAACAGTAAAGTTAAAAATAGCAATTTTGGTGAAGTTTATATATGCACAGTTTAAAAGATTTTTGAAGAAAATAAATAAAGATTTATATATAAAAAGTTAATTAAATCTATCAAAGGAAATGAGAATGATGAAATGAGTTTTATGAAAATAAAATGCAGTGAGATATTTAGTTATTTGGTTTTGAATTGATAAATGTATATATATATATATAGGAAAAAAAAAACTAATTTATTGTTAGAAAATGATTAAAGAAGAAAAAAAAAAAAACTAAAACCTTAGTTGAAGAAAAATTTGTTAAGGAGAATTAGATTGAAATGAGATTATTGAATCATTTAAAATTACAAAATGAAAATTTGTTATCCGATTTTTTCGAATATTAATATAATGTATGAATTATTTATACAAGGTTAAAAATCGAGAAAATCGAGTCAAGATGGAAATGGATGGCAAATTAAAAAGCTAAGGTGAGATCTTCTCACTCAAAATTTAAAGTGGAATTATTGCAGTTATTGATTGATTTGTTTTGATTGCTATTGAATGTGCTATTAGATATAATAGGATATATCTATATATATAGCAATATATACATATTGGCATATGTATATATTGGATTGATGATTTTCCCGCCTCGTATAGCGGATGAGACCCTATTGCGCCGTTAGTAAGCGGATTTTTATAAAACCCATATACCGCGATAATTCCGTACTGGAGCGGAATTGGTATTGTGCTAACATCTTTGGATGCAGGGAAACAGGTTGGAGGGATCCAACTGGACCCCTCACATTGATTGAATTTATTTCTATTATGATATGAATCTGTGAATGATTATAGTGATGCTATTAATCATATTGATATCTGGAAATTGTTTGAAAGCTAAAATTTAGCTGAATGGATGTTTTGACATCATTGGATTCCAAAGATAAACGAAATTGAATTTTTGAAATTCAAGTAGAAAATTTCTAAGTGAATCAATTTTTGAAATTGAAGAAATTTTGAAGAAAGGAATTTTTAAAGTATAAAAAGTAAATTTTTATAATCTTATTGAATAAATTCCAGAATAAGGTGAAAATGCTAAATAAATGGATTTCATAAAACAGTGATTGTAAATTGAAGAATTTAATTTAAAATTTGGATTTTTAAATAGATTGAAAGAAACGATTGAAATTTATTTTCTTTAAAAGGAATTTGTTTAAAAGAAGATAAGTTGGAAATCCAATTTGAAATTTAATTGGTAAATTGAGATAAGTTGAGAAATCAATGTAGAATGATTTCAATTTGAAGAATCCATTTAAAAACAGGATATTGAATAATTTGAAAGAAAAATAAGGAATTTATTTTAGTAGTGATAAATAAAATTAGAAATCAATCTGTAATTGATTTAATACCTGGAAATGAATCTTTGAGAAATCAGCATGGAAATTTTATTTAAAGTTGAAAATAAATTTAGAAATCAATATTGAAATTGATTTGATATGAAGTTTTTATAAATAGAATTGAGATTTATAAAAGTTGTTTATAAATCCGAAATCACTTATTTTGATGAGTTGAATATGGAAGTAAATAAAAGGAAATTATAAGTCGAAGTTGTTATTAAAAAGAGAAATAGAATTTATAAACGTGTTTATAAATTCGAAATAGATTGAATGTGATAAATTAAATATAGAAGGTTATTAAAGAAGTTATATTCACGATTTTTGGACAGTGAATATATTGTTAAGTAAAATGGATTTATTTTTGAAGAAGTGATATAAAAATGAAGTTAAACATTTTAAAGATGTTTTAAAATGTATTATGAATCGAAAGCATAGATTTCAACAGTTCTTGTTGAAATAGACGTTTTCGAGAGATTTAAGGAAATGGTGGACTATAACATTGTTGTTATAGTAAATGATTTCCGAAAGGAAATGTTTTAATGTAGTATTGGGATTTATATATCTATCTAAATCCGAATCCCTATACTAGTGATTTCGAGTCGTCGTAACGATGTTTTACGTAACATTCGTTTTGACTCAAATAAATGTTGTCAAAGTAAATATTTTCCTTAAAGAATGAAATTATACTTAATTTGATTTAAGTATATCGAATATTTTCAAATGTTGAAAATAAAAGATTTGTGAAACACTTATTATTAAATAAGTATGGAATGTTTTCCAAAACGAAATGAAATGTTTTTGAGAATTTATCTTCTTAAAGATAAATCGAAAGTGAATTTTTGAAATCAATTGAAAATCGAATATCAGTAGATATTCGAAAAGTATAAATTCAATACGGAATTTATAAAGGAAATGAGAAGTTGTTTAAAAATAAATATTGATTTATTTTTGAAGTGTGGAAATTTTATATCTAGTAAAGATATTTTTGAAGATAAAATAATTTGGGAAAATTATTTGGAATCTGATGATGTTGCGCATCTTTATTGATAGTTAAATAACCGACTATCAATAATTACCTTGAATAGGTATTTGTTGTGAATTGGATGAATTTGAATGCCACACTTTGTTTTAAATAAGCGCTCACTATTCGGGTTAGCCGGGAAAGGACCATGGGGTCGTATAACCCATTCCGAATATGTGATACGTCGTTATGAATTGCATTCGAAGACCGGTGTTGAAGACCGGATATTTTTGAAAACGGAAGGATTACCGTCGAGTTACTCTACATCGGCTGATCTCCGATTTAGAGGTTTTATCACCCTTAGTGACGGGAAGTCCTGACGTGATTGAAAATTATCCGGATGTGCAAGGGCTTCGTGAGAAGTGCCTTCGGTTCTGTTCGATCCCGGAACAGACTTGTATGGATTGTGTGTCTGACGTTACAATTTGAGATATAAAGCTGATTTCTTTCAAATACATTTCTGTTGGTGGCGGAGAATTTATTCTCTTAGCTTAACACCCTTCTCTGAGACGTACGAGCTCAGAGGTTATGTAGTTGAAATTTATCAGCGATATATCCCAATTTGGTAACGTGGCATACTGAGTGTTTCTGTGAAATGATCAGTGTTTGATCATTTGTGATATGATCATTTGTTTGATCTTATATCTTTGTGATCATAGGTTGATCATTTTGTTTGACCCGAAGTAGGGCTTTTTATAGAAAGCGTAGCTTTGTGGACGAGACTTCGTCGAGCCTCACACCCCGGAAATGGTCGAAACAGGAAGAATGCGGCAAGGTTCTAGGGAGTAGCGCCCCTTAGTGTATGTCATTCCTTCTGGATAGAGGTGGTATCATGGTATGGAGCCCAGATACTTAACCTATGTGGTTGCTGCATTATTATCTATGTTGTTTGTTGGAAATCGGGGATCCTCGGGAAGATCGGTTACGATCGGGGGATGACATACGCGTGTCAGTAGTTACCTATTTTTGCAGAGGTAACCCGGCCTTGTGTTGGCAGAGATCCGGTTAGGTTCTCGGGTCGTCTATTCCAGGGACGTACCCATCGTGGATAGGAAGTTCCTTAGCCTGACCATTTGTTGGAAATCCAAAGAAACAATACGTGACGTGTACGGTTTTAGTTGTATTACCTGCTATGGAATGTGGCGGTAACCTGCTATTGAACATAGTAGCTATAGTAGGCATACGATACTGGTCGTATGTTGGCTAAGATTAATATTATACTTTCGAAATGTTTTCTACACTATGCACTAATAATAATATCAAAAAGGATTTGATTTTGCGTAGTAAGCATCTTTGACTATCATAAGAAGAAATCTCCTCCAAGTCTGCGTTTGCATTGTGTGTGTGGCGGGAGGTCTTATGGTAGTTTCATTTTCCAAAAGCATTGCGAATTGACTTTAAAGTTTTCCTGTTGTTTATTTTAAAGATAAATAACTGTTTTACGATCTCACACCAGTCACCATGACTGACTCGGAGTTTATTGTTTCCCTTCTAAACTCTGGGTGCCCACAAATTTCCACACGGGCAGTCTAGAGTTAGATTATCAGGATATTCTGGATATTCTGGAGCTTTGGAGATAAGCTGGAGGACGAGATGTAGTATTTGTATCTGATATTATTTATTCCGCTGTGTATTCTGTATGAGGACAAGTTTATTTAACTGTCCATTGTTGTATGTTGACTCTGATGATTGATGTATGTATAAAATGATATAGTTCTTTGTTTTAAAAGACTAGTAATTATCTATTGTATATTGTTCCGCTGCGATGTGTAAGATTTTGATATTGTTTTCTGTTCTGATGTGTTTTCTGTTGTCCTTCTTTCTTTTTCTTCTTCTTTTCTCTTTCTTTTCTTCTTCTTCTACCTTTTTCTTCTTTCTAAAACCCTCACTATTGGAGTTTCCGGCACTCGATTGCTCGGCAGTCGATAAAGTGAGTATCGATGTCGAATTTTCGAAAGTCGAAAATTTCGGTCCGTGACAGCGTGAGTTTGGGAATTAAATAGATTAGGGGAACGAGTTTGAAGTGTCGGCCATTGCTTTAATTCAAACGAAAGATAAAATTTTCTTTGTTTCTGCTTGCGTGATAAAAGGAAACGAAGGGAACACGAGAACGTGATTGTTGCAGAGAATAGGTCTGCTAAGAAAACCTAGGGTGGCTGATGTTGACAATTTTAAATTTTTAAATTCAATTTGAATTCGGTTAAATCTCAACGCGTTTACTCACCGTGCGCTCACATATCAACTCCGATAAATACGAAAGTTGAAATCCGATAATAATTCAATATTACGGATCCAATGGGACTGGTTTCGTCGAATCTCGAGACTGTGCCTCGGACGACTATTTTTAAATATCGATTCGAACAATAAAAATTCAAAACTGAACAGAACAGTTTCAAATTCGATTCTGAAAGTTTCTATTATCTTCAGTGTTATCAATATAAATTTTTCAAGCGTTTGAAATATTTTTCTTTAGCTTTAAATTGAAGATTTAAATTTTATTCAGCATTCAATAGATTAAATTTTATAATTTAATCGTCAAATTCAAAGTTATATTCGGGATTCAAATTAAATCATCGTTCAAATATTTAAAATTAATTAAATATTCTCAATTTAATCTGTTCAAAATTCTGGGTCGTTACAATTAGGGTCAACTAGTTAAGTTATTAATGATGTGTTTTAAGGTTTACTAATTATTTAGTTCATGATGTGTTTTAAATTTAACTATTTACTTGGTTAATGATTTTTTAAATTAATTAATCATTTTATTTAATGATGTTTAAGGATAATTAATCATTCATTAATGATGGATTAAAGTTAATTAATTAATTTGCTAATGATGTTTTTAAGTTAATAAATCTTTTTAATAAATGATTTTTAAAGTTAATCAACTTGTTTTAACTTCAATTAATCTCTACTTTAATGATGTTTATAATTAATAAATCATTTTTAAATAGTGAGATTTGATTAATTATTTATTAATTTAATTAATTATATTTAAATTTATTAATTAGTTGAATTAATGATGTTTAAAGGTAATTTACTTTAAAGGTTATTGGAGTTGATTAATTAACTTAGTTAACAAAGTTTTAAAGTTAATTAATCAATGTAATAAGGATGTTTTAAGTTGTTAAATATTTTTTATAATAATGATTCAAAGCTAGTAAACTCTTTTAACAAATTGTTTTAAAAGCTAATACTTGTAATGTGAAGCCAAGCACGAATTCGGTTTTTAAATGTAAAAGTTTGATTCGTTCATGGAAATGAATTAATTTCAATAAAGCGATATCATTTATATGGAAATGATTTATTTGTATGCTTAATACTAAACGTCGAAGAAGTAGACTTGTCACTGTTTCGAACGTTAAGAATTATCGCGAGACATAAGTTTGAGGTAACACTACCTTGACTTGTCCGGTATTATTGTTAATCAAGAAATAGTACAAGTTTGAATTCAACGAGTGGTGATAAGTATACAATACTTAATTTCCATATACAATCATTTTATATCCTCGATAGTTGGTTTCTCGGCTATCGGTTACTTCAGCTTCTTTATTATCGTCATTCTAAGACGACTTGTTGCTCCATTAAGCTTGATATCCTTTTTCAGAATTGACTAAAACCAAAGCATGACAGGAGGCCAAGCTACGTGCGGTTTCTTCCATTATGATACTTTCACATCTCATCTAGATAGGCACAGATGGTGCAGCATGATAGGGGGTTCTTGCTTCTTGTTAGGTAGCGAACAGATGACTCTTACCCTTACATGTCCTCCGAGTTGGTTGACCAGATGGGCTTACAGTCAAGAGGCTAGCCGTAAAAGCAAATGGGGGGTACTGGTGTAAGCTACAGTTGGGGTGTACCCACTGTCAATGGTTGAAAAGCCTAGATCGTCACAGTTGGTATCAGGGCTTAGGTTTAGCGAACCCCCCTAAGCCCTGGTGGGGTAAACTCTCTTAGGATAGAATTAGTAATGTCCTAGGATTAGTCTAAGAGTATAAATATATATATTGAGTGCGTAATTGTAAGTGCTATCAAAATGTTTTATATTGTGTTGTTTGATCTGTATGATCGATTTCACCCTAGAGGGGGGGGGGTGAATATGGTGATACTAAAAATAATAAAAATTAATGCGGAAATATATATAACAATTGCAGCATAGATAATAGTAGAATAATAAAAGCAAAAATAGAACAACACAGATTTACCCAGCTTCAGCAAAACCCTGCCTACGTGCCGCCTCCAAGGTTTCTACTAGAAATTAAGTAGTCAGACGCTTACACACGTAAACTTGCGACACCCGCTAATGACTAACCTAACTCTATGCTCAAAACCCTGCCACAACTCAGCCACTGAGTTGCGAATTCTCGAACTACACCACCGTAGTTCGTAACCTAGTCACACGACTAGAAAATTACACAGTTTAGAAAAGAAAACTTCAAACTAAACAAAACAAAACAAAACAAAAAACAAAACCCCTGTTTATATATTATGCCCAATATAAATATAATATAAGTGCCGGTCCAATTTGTAAATAGAAAAAGCATTCCCCTTTTATTATTTTTTCTCTAAGCAAAACTTCGGCCGATCCTTTCTTTCTTCGTTCTTCTTTCTAGGGCTTTGTTCGATTGAAGCTCCGTTTCAATAATTGATCGATTGAACTCTGTTTTTGCTTCGAGTTGCTTCATCAATCGATTTGCTGGCTTTGATTAATATGCGGTGGCTTCAAGTTGTGTCGAGCTTGAATGCTATGATTTGGTACGTGATTTTCTTGTTCGATTTTGAATTTCTCAACTTCGGTTCGAGTTATATATTTCATTGGTCTTGATGTACTGGTTTGTTGAGTCTGTTGTGTCCACTGCTGTGTTGATTTGAAGTCTAGTTCTCATGTTGTCTGGTCTGAGTTATGTTGCATCCCTGGTTGTAACAACCCGCATATTTTACAATTATATATTTAAATGTTTTGTTTAAATATAGCATCGTTTGTTGAACTTAAAGTCCGAAATGTTACATTTTGTACACAGTCGAATCCGGACTCGAGACCACTTTCTTTGAGTTCAAAATGATGTTTACAACTTGTTTGAGTATAGACATCGATATGTTTGGAGTTGATTAGGATTTTGGTATTTTCATTTGGGCTTTGGGTTGTGTTCTAGCCCACTAACCCAACAAGGTAACCCAACTCTTCTCCAAATACCCTAACTCTTCTACTCTTCATTAATTCTACTCCTCATTTGCTAACACTCAAGCTAAAGAGAAAAATGGGGGAAAAGATAGAAAACTAAAATTCCTAAACCCAAGATTATTAGGAAATTCAAATCCAAGTTCCCAAAATCAAGGAGAAGCTTAGGTAAGCATGCTCTTCATCTTCTCCATCTCAATTCCTCTTCAATTCTTGATTTTTCCTATAACATAACTTAGGAAAAACTTTGCATTTGATCATAGATTGAAGGTTCTTGAAGTGAAGTTGAAGAGAGATTGATCTTGCTTTGTTTTAGAGCTTCTCATTCCTTGTTTTTGAATTTAAAGGTGAGTTCTTGAACTCACATCTATGTCTATAGCTTTCATTGTTGTTAGGTATGAATTCCTAACATCTATTTCATGTCTAATTGCTTTTGAATTGAATTGGTTTGGTGAATTTTCCAATTTTTGGTATTTTGAAGCCAAAATCTATGAAAATTCCACTATAGATGTTTGGATATGTTGTTTGGAGTGTATTGAAGAGCCTATAGAGCTGGGTTGTCGCTTGGCATAAATCCCTAGCCGCCATCGCTCATCCGATAGCTTCCAAACCGATTTTGCCATTAATGGCCTAGGCAAATTTTGCCTTGAGCTTCAGCTCAGACGTTTGGTAAAATACTCAGACGTCTGAGGCAAAGGAACAAACGTTCCAGATCTTAAGCTCAGACATCTGAGTGGTCTGGAAAAAATTCCAGACCTTCAGCTCAGACGTCTGGGGAGAACCACCAGACGTCTGGCGATGTTAAAATATGGCACTTCGCCTGTTTTTATGCGAATTTTCATTTTTATCGATTTTTGTCGATCCGGTTGGTTATTGTCATTTATTATCGACTTTGATGACTTCTTTTCTGGATTCTTGGGAATATCCATTTGATGGATTCGATACCGATTTTCTTGGTTTTAATTCACGTCATCGTATGTGAATTTTTGGTGATAGATTGTTTTTACAATCATTTCTGTGATTTGTCACTTTAAAATACAAAGGTTTCTATACTAGTAGTAAATACTCAAACTCTTTCACAAAAAACAATTTTAACACTACTTTTAAATACAAAGCTCGTTTTTAAAACCGTTTTCCAACCTATTAGTATATACAAACCTTTACCTTATTTGTACGAGAAATCCAATTATACATCTTAGCAAAACAAGTGGTATGAAACGCTCGTGTTTACTTCGTCGGTTAATTCTTAGACTTGTTCGATTGAAATCTTATGACAATTTTTGAGTGGAAATCTACAATTTGTTCGCAAATATTTAAGTTAAGCCAGTGGTTATGGGACATGAAGCTAAATTCATTTATTTACTAGCTTAGTGTAATTTACACTTCTTATTGATCAATGAAGACCATTTGGGATTTTGACTAGAAATGTGCGATGTCACTTTGTCCACGTGGGGGACTATACCCCGTTCTGTAGAGCTTCGTCTCATTTTTATGGGCTAACAACCCATGGTCTTATAACCGTTTTATTGAGTTCGTTTCATCAAGCGTATCGCTGTACTACGTCGTTGTTCTAGCTTATTTGAGTTTCAGGTTCATCGGGCGTATCGCTGTACTACGTCGTTGTTTCGGATTATTTGAGTTTTAGGTTCTTCAGACGTATCGTTGTACTACGTCGTTGCACCGGCTCTATGAGTTAGCGACCCATGGGATAGCATCTCGTTTGTGATACACGTGTTGGTGAGTTTTCATGCTCCCGTTTATGATAGGCCTCTCCCTTTTTGTGATTTCTGGATTTCTAATGATTGATTTCTAGAATTTGTGTTTCACCAATTATTTTGTGATTTGCATTGATAAGCTCTATCAATATTTTTGGTTTGGTGAATAAACTAAAGAATATGAAAAAAAAATTGGTGTTCGAGAAAATTTGAGATATTGTATGATTTTTGTTGTTATCATATATATTTGTGATATCTCTTATCCTATCTCATCTTACATGATATTTATAGCTAGACTGATCCATTTATTATTTTTCTTCATAAATAATACTCGGGTCAGACCGAGGTGTTTCAGGTGCTTCCACTTGACTTCTTAGCAGGGACTAGCTTCTGACTTTTGGCTAACTACTTTAGCTTACTAGATTTTGTTTTTATACATTTGAGATAGAGACTCCTTGATGTATACATATTCTTTTGTTTAGCACTTGTACCTATTCTTTTGTGATGTAGTGGATCTTGTATGACCACTACTTTGATGTACACTTCTATGTGTTATATTCATATCTGTTTCCGCCTTTGTGATATGAATATCTGTGACTGATTTATGTTATGCTTATTTTACATTTGTTTCCGAAGGCCACATAGCCAATGTGTAGTAGCTTTGAGTTTGTATTTGAAATGTCAGATTTCCTCTTGAAATGAAATGCATGACATACTATCTGACATATCGGTACTCGCACAAAGCAATTACATAGATGGTCGCTCCTCAACAGCCTTATTCTTTATTCTAATTGATGGTATTACCCAGTAGTGTCCTTGGTTAGTGTGAGTATAGAGGTGGGGCATCACAGCTTGGTATCAGAGCCAAACTTTGGAACAATGTATAATAATCTAGCAAGGATCATTGTCCTAAGTCTTTCTTAGGAATCGTGCCTTAGGATTTAATTCGAGTCTTAAGACCCATTCTATCCTATTTTTTTTATGATGCCTTGTTTTATCAATCAAGTTTGTTTGATATTCATTCTGAGAATAACTTTTTTTCCTCTTCTTTCTTTTTTTCTTAAAGAAGAGAAATGGTTAGACCTGGCCGTTCCAGCGCCAGTTAATCTAGTGCTACTTCTCAAGATGGCGTATTCATGTTTGCCCAAAAGCTTTTGGATCTCGTAAAGAACGCCCAAGCTGTCGGACCCATTTCTGAGCCTACTCATCCTAAATCCGTGTTTGCACGCTTGTGCAGTGATTATACCAATTTGGGTGGAAGGCCATTCAAGGGTTCCGAAAGCGTTACAGAAGTCCAAGCTTGGCTTAGAACATGCGATCGCATCTTTTCTCGCATGAATCTTGTGGATCTACATTGAGTCCAAGTGGCTTCTAGCATGCTCCAGGAGAGAGCATTAGATTGGAATGAGCTTTTGATTTTGGAAATTATTGAAGCAGATCTTACTTGGGAGAAATTCCGGGAAAGGTTCGAGTTAAAGTTTGTGTCGGAAGCTGAAAAAGTATCTTTAGCTCGACACTTTATTGATCTTATTCAAGGCGAATCTTTTGTGATAGATTATTGCATCTTTTGAATCCCTCTCTAAATATTGGGTCGAGTATATTAATACCCATTGAAGAAAAATCAGAGGTTTATCTATGCGTTGAATAAGAATCTCAAAAAGCATTTACTTTTGAAACTAGAAGTTTCATTCGATCAGCTTGTAGATATCGCTCTTCGACTTGAAGAGGCTGATAAAGAAAGTGATGTTGAAGTTGTGGGTGCCAAATAGAACTTCAACAACAACAAGAAGAGGCAATTCAACAGTAAGTTCAAAGGCCCTAATCCCAACAAGAAAGGGGAGCAAGCAACTTCGGTAGAAAAGACTCCTACCTCTAGTCGTGGAAAATGCTACAATTGTGGTTGTAAGGACCATTATGCAAATAAGTGTCCAAAACCCCTTTATTGTCGCTATTGCAAAAGTTCGGTTCATCTTTTATCTTCATGTCCCATACTTCAAAGTAGGAGAGAGGGAAAGCTGAATGTTGTGCAAGCTCCTAGTAACACTTCTCTTGGTCAAGGTATTTCTCATTCTGTCCTTGATGGCATTATTATGTTTCGTGATCATCCTATTCGAGTTCTTTTTGATACGGGTGCATCTCACTCTTTTATATCAAAAGAACTTGTTGATACTTTGTCTTTAAATGTTATGGGCTTGATGGATTCACTGAGAATTGCTAATCCGGTTGGTGGATCTGCAACACTCAGTTTATTTTGTAAAGATGTCGAGATTATTTTATATGATTATGCTTTCCAAGCCGATTTGCATGTTATGCGCTACCTAGGTTTCGGAAGGATTTTGGGAATGGATTGGCTTAATCGTTATGAAGCCCACATCCTATGTCCCGAGAGGACTATTCATCTTCGACATCCCCAACCTGTTAAGCAGATTTCTATTGTTCTTAAAGATTCAGATTCCAATTTGGTAGCATCCTTATATTCTCTAAATCCGCATGATGACGATAATGATGATGAGGAAGATGTCATTTCCCTCGTTCACATTGTTTGTGAATTTCCTGACATCTTTGAGCCCGTTTTAAGATTACCATCTAAGCGAGTAATTGAGTTCAGAATTAATCTAATTCCTGGAGCTCTACTATCACTCGTCCTCCTTATCGTATGTCCAATAAGGAAAATGAGGAGATGCGTAAACAATTATCCGAATTGGAAGCAAAACAGTTTATTCGTTATAGTTCCTCTCCATGGGGAGCTTCAGCTATCTTTGTGAAGAAATCTGATGGTACACTTAGGCTTTGTGTTGACTACCGTAAGCTTAATGATCTCACCATCAAGAATAAATATCCCTGGCCTCGGATTGATGATCTATTCGATCAACTTAGCGGTGCTAGAGTCTTTTCACAGTTAGACTTAGCAACCAGTTTTCATCAGCTTCGTATTGCATAGGATAGTTTTCCTTTGACATCGTTCCGTACTCGTTATGGATCTTATAAATGGCTTGTTATGCCATTTGGTTTAACGAATGCTCCAGCTTATTTCATTGACCTTATGAATCGAGTTTTCAAAGACTTCCTCGATCGATTTGTTCTCATCTTCATAGATGATATTCTTGTTTATTCTTAAACCGAGGAAGAGCATGAAAAACATCTTCGGATTGTGTTGGAAACTCTTAGGAGAAATCAATTGAAAGCAAAATTTTCTAAGTGCCACTTTTGGCAATTCCGTGTGAAATTTTTAGGGCATATTATTTCTGAATCCGGAATTTCCATGGATCCTTCAAAGATTGAAGCGATTCAAAATTGGAAGAGACCGGAGAGTGCGATGGAAATCCGTAGTTTTCTTGGATTGGCGGGCTATTACCGTCGGTTCATAAAAGACTTTTCTAAATTTTCCGTACCTCTCACTAGTTTGACAAAGAAGGGAGTTAAGTACATTTGGTCAGACAAATGTGAAGCTGCTTTTCAGAAATTAAAAGAACTCCTTTCCAATGCTCCTATTCTTGTGATTCCCGAAGGGAACCAAGACTTGATTGTTTATACCGATGCTAGTCATGTTGGTTTGGGAGCCGTTCTCATGCAAAGGGAACGTGTTATCTTATGCTTCTAGGCAATTAAAGCCTGCCGAGACTAGATATGCCACTCATGATTTAGAGCGCGCGGCTATTGTTTTTGCCCTTAGAATTTGGCGTCATTATCTTTTGGGAGAGAAATTTGTTCTCTACACTGATCATAAATCTTTGAAGTATTTGTTCTCTCAAAAGGAACTTAATTTGCATCAACAACGTTGGCTCGAATTCCTTGCATCTTATGATCTTGATATTCTTTATACTCCTGGAAAGGGAAATCGTGTTGCCGATGCCCTTAGTCGTAAGCAACAAGCAGTTGTTTCCATGATGATACCCAAATGGAATGATATCGAGACTTTGTCCACTTGTGAGATTCGAGATCGTGAATCTGATCTATGTTCATCTCTTGTTAGCCTTGAGGCTCATCCTTCTCTTTTAGACAGCATTCTTGAAGCTCAAAAGCATGATCCCGAATTGGCTCATCTTAGCCAAAGTTGTAGGGATAAAATTGATGTTGATGGTTTGAAAGACTTTGAAATCGATGCTCGTGGGGGCATTCGAAAATTTGATAGACTAATCGTGCCAAATATTAGTGATCTTCGTAAAGACAATTTAGAAGATTCTCATCGTTCTAAATTTACCATTCATCCGGTAGTAGTAAAATGTACGCAGACATGAAGCGCCTTTATTATTAGGATGGAATGAAATCTGGTATTGCTAACTTCATTAAGTATTGTATGACTTGCCAACTTGTTAAGGCCGAGCATCAAAGGCCCGGTGGGTTATTGCAACCTTTGGACATTCCAATTTGGAAGTGGGATCAAGTCTCCATGGAATTTATTGACGGTCTTCCCCATTCTCGTTCGGGTCATGACAGTCTATGGGTGAATGTGAATAGACTTACAAAATCCGCCTATTTTATTCCCGTTCGGTCCAATCGGACCGTACCTCTTTTGGCCAAACTCTATGTTAAAGAAATTGTTAAATTGCATGGAGTTCCTACTTCTATTCTTAGCGATCGTGATCCATTATTTACTAGTGTATTTTGGAAGGGTCTTCAAAAAGCTTTGGGAACGAAGCTTAATTTTAGCACCGCTTATCATCCTCAGTCCGATGGACAAACAGAGCATGTGAATCAAACTCTTGAAGATCTCCTTCGAGCACGTGTTCTTGATTTTGGTGGAAGTTGGGAAGGTCATATTTCTCTTGTTGAGTTTTCCTATAATAATAGCTTCCAATCTAGTATTGGTATGGCACCTTTCGAGGCACTCTACGGAAGGCCTTGCCGATCTCCCTCGTGTTGGCTTGAAGCAGGTAAGAAGCTGGTTTTAGGTCCAGATTTAATTCGTGATGCCACAGAAAAGATTGACCTTATTCTTCATAGGATGAAAGAAGCTCAAAGTAGACAAAAAACCTATGCTGATAACCGATGAAGGAAATTGGAATTTTCTGTGGGAGATTTGGTATTCATTCGTGTTTCACCTATGAAGGGTGTTGTGCGTTTAAGTCGATCGAGAAAATTAGCACCTCGATATATTGGTCCATTTCCCATCACTGAACACATTGGTTCCATGGATTATCGCCTTTTATTACCGGCTTAATTTTCTACTATTCATGATGTATTACACGTTTCTCAACTACGGAAATGCCTTAGAGATTCCGATTCTATTCTTGAGCCCAGTGTTATTGAAGAAATTGAAGTTTCACCTAATTTGACTTATGAGCAACATCCTATTCGTGTCATTGCTACAGAGGTTAAACGCCTTCGTAATAAAGATGTTCCGCTTGTGAAAGTTCAAAGGTCCACAAATCCTAAGGATTTTTCTTGGGAATACAGAGAATTCATCGACCGAACACATCCGGACTTACTCTCTCGTGCTCCTTAAGGTGAACTTCTTGCTTCAAAATTTCCTTTTGTGTTGTTATGTCTTAGAGTGGTTGTTACTCTTTATTTTCTTCTTAAGTATTGCGAGGACACAATTTCTTTAAGGAGGGGAGTCTGTAACAACCCGCATATTTTACGATTATATATTTAAATGTTTTGTTTAAATATAGCATTGTTTGTTGAATTTAAAGTCCGAAATGTTACATTTTGTAAACAGTCAAATCCGAACTCGAGACCACTTTCATCGAGTTTAAAACGATGTTTACAACTTGTTTGAGTATAAACATCGATATGTTTGGAGTTGATTAGGATTTTGGTATTTTCATTTGGGCTTTGGGTTGTGTTCTAGCCCACTAACCCAACAAGGTAACCCAACTCTTCTACCAAATACCCTAACTCTTCTACTCTTCATTAATTCTACTCCTCATTTCCTAAAACTCAAGCTAAAGAGAAAAATGGGGGAAAAGATAGGAAACTAAAATTCCTAAACCCAAGATTATTAGGAAATTCAAATCCAAGTTCCCAAAATCAAGGAGAAGCTTAGGTAAGCATGCTCTTCATCTTCTCCATCTCAATTCCTCTTCAATTCTTGATTTTTCCTATAACCTAACTTAGGAAAAACTTTGCATTTGATCATAGATTGAAGGTTCTTGAAGTGAAGTTGAAGAGAGATTGATCTTGCTTTGTTTTAGAGCTTCCCATTCCTTGTTTTTGAATTTAAAGGTGAGTTCTTGAACTCACATCTATGTCTATAGCTTTCATTGTTGTTAGGTATGAATTCCTAACATCTATTTCATGTCCAATTTCTTTTGAATTGGATTGGTTTGGTGAATTTTCCAATTTTTGGTATTTTGAAGTCAAAATCTGTGAAAATCCTACTATGGATGTTTGGACATGTTGTTTGGAGTGTATTGAAGAGCCTATAGAGCTGGGTTGTCACTTGGCATAAATCCCTAGCCGCCATCGCTCATCTGATCGCTTCCAAACCGATTTGGCCATTAGTGGCCTAGGCAAATTTTGCCCTGAGCTTCAGCTCAGACGTCTGGTAAAATACTCAGACGTCTGAGGCAAAGGAACAAACGTTCCAGATCTTAAGCTCAGACATCTGAGTGGTCTGGAAAAAATTCCAGACCTTCAGCTCAGACGTCTGGGGAGAACCACCAGACGTCTGGCGCTGTTGAAATCTGGCACTTTGCCTGTTTTTATGCGAATTTCCATTTTTATCGATTTTGGTCGATCCGGTTGGTTGTTGTCATTTATTTCGACTTTGATGACTTCTTTTCTGGATTTTTGGGAATATCCATTTGATGGATTCGATACCGATTTTATTGGTTTTAGTTCACGTCGTCGTATATGAATTTTTGGTGATAGATTGTTTTTACAATCATTTCTGTGATTTGTCACTTTAAAATACAAAGGTTTCTATACTAGTAGTAAATACTCAAACTCTTTCACCAAAAACGATTGTAACACTACTTTTAAATACAAAGCTCGTTTTTAAAACCGTTTTCCAACCTATTAGTATATACAAACCTTTACCCCATTCGTACGAGAAATCTAATTAAACGTCTTATCAAAACAAGTGGTATGAACCGCTTGCGTTTACTTCGTCAGTTAATTCTTAGACTTGCTCGATTGAAATCTTGTGACAATTTTTGAGTGGAAATCTACAATTTGTTCACAAATATTTAAGTTAAGCCAGTGGTTATGGGACATGAAGCTAAACTCATTTATTTACTAGCTTAGTGTAATTTACACTTCTTATTGATCAATGAAGATCATTTGGGATTTTGACTAGAAATGTGCGATGTCTTTTTGTCTGCGTGGGGGACTATACCCCGTTCCATAGAGCTTCATCTCATTTTTATAGGTTAACGACCCATGGTCTTATAACCGTTTTATTGAGTTCGGTTCATCGGGCGTATCGCTGTACTATGTCGTTGTTCCGGCTTATTTGAGTTTCAGGTTCATCGGGCGTATCGCTGTACTACATCGTTGTTTTGGATTATTTGAGTTCAGGTTCTTTGGACGTATCATTGTACTACGTCGTTGCACCGGCTCTATGGGTTATAGCGACCTATGGGATAACATCTCGTATGTGATACACGTGTTGTTGAGTTTTCATTATCCATTTTATGATAGGCCTCTCCCTTTTTGTGATTTCTGGATTTCTAATGATTGATTTCTAGAATTTGTGTTTCACCAATTTTTTTGTGATTTGCATTGATAAGCTCTATCAATATTTTTAATTTGGTGAATAAACTAAAGAATATGAAATTCTTTTTGGTGTTTGAGAAAATTTTAGATATTGTATGATTTCTGTTATTATCATATATATTTGTGATATCTCTTATCCTATCTCATCTTACATGATATTTATAGCTAGACTGATCCGTTTATTATTTTTCTTCTTAAATAATACTCGGGTCAGACCGAGGTGTTTCAGATGCTTCCACTTGACTTCTTAGCAGGGACTAGCTTCTGACTTTTGGCTAACTACTTTAGCTTACTAGTTTTTGTTTTTATACATTCGAGATAGTGACTCCTTGATGTATACATATTCTTTTGTCTAGCACTTGTACCTGCTCTTTTGTGATGTAGTGGATCTTGTTTGACCACTACTTTGATGTACACTTCTATGTGTTATATTCATATCTGTTTCCGCCTTTGTGATTTGAATATCTGTGACTGATTTATGTTATGCTTATTTTATATTTATTTTCGAAGGCCACATAGCCACTATGTAGTAGCTTTGAGTTTGTATTTGAAATGTCAGATTTCCTCTTGAAATGAAATGCATGACATACTATCTGACATATCGGTACTCGCACAAAGTAATTACATAGATGGTCGCTCCTCAACAGCCTTATTTTTCATACTAATTGACGGCATTATCCAGTAGTGTCCTTGGTTAGTGTGAGTATAGAGGTGGGGTGTCACACTGGTGGTCTTCATGTTTAGTTGCTTTGTGCCATATGAGCTCGAATGGTTGAGACTTGAACTGTATGTATGCATATGTACTGGTTGTCACATGTATGCATTCATGTGTATAGTTTTTGTAGTCTGGTTTATTTTGAGTCTACCACTTCTTGTTTTTGAACAGTCTTGTTCTGGTGCATGGCCCTGATTTGGTCTAATATGTTTTAGCGTGATTGCATATTCATTTTGCATGCTGGTTGAGTCATGTGACATGTTTTGATTTGAGACTTCATGTTAGTCTTGCTCATTGATCTGGATGTACTTTGATTTTCCGGCCTTGTTACATGTTAGGTTGCTTTGTTTTCTTGAATGTGGTTGGCTTTGTATTCTCTAAAATATATATGTGAGGTCTGTTTCACCACTTTCTTTTAATTGCACTGGTCTTGTGGGGGTGTTGTTTTGATCATGGCCATTGTATTTGAACCTGCCTGCATCTGAACTCTGTTTTCTGTTGATCATCTCCATATGCTTGTGTTGCCATATATGCTGTCCTCTTTGTACATATGTGTGCAGCCCTAAACTTTGTATATAAGGTTGAGTTCAAGTGTCATTGACCTTCTGCCTTGGTTCCTATCACTGGTCACTGATCTGGGTTGGTAGTCTTGGTCATGCAGCCCTTGTGTGTTGCTTGATTGCTTGCATATTGAGTCTATGCATATGATCTTGTACATGTCTGGTTTGTAGTTCATTTTGAGGCTGACATGTGTATGTATATATGCATATATATACATACATACATACATATATATATATACATATATATATATATATATATATGCATATATATATGCATACATGTGTATCTTCATGTATGTTTATTGTTGCATTGTAACTTGCATTCTCTGGCTTCTGCTTCATGTGTACATGTGTGTATTTGCACCTGTGTTGAATCCAGCCTCGGGTTGGGTTTGACCTTGTGCTCACCTGTCCTTACAACTTTATCTAGTGTATATCGGTGTGCACGGCCTTGTGGCATGTACAGTGATACACCGTGCATGTCACAAGTTGTTCGTGTATGAATGAATTCAAAATAAATGATGACGAACGACCCAAATAACTTAGGCAAGTAAAATGGTAAATAAAATAATTTTGCCTAGGAATATATTACACACACACACACACACATATATATATACAAGAATGATTTTCAAAAAATTAATATAGTTGTATTGATGAGTTGATTATTGGGAGATGATAATATTTTATTATTATCATATAGGGTTTGTTTAGTTATGCTCGTCCAGTTTGAACATTAACTATTGTGGAATAATTCGTAAAAGATTTTCCTTAGAAAGGTATAAGGTAGGTAAATATGAATTTGGGACCTTGAGAATGAACCCCTTGTGAATTAAGTTTCATAGTTTGACTATAAGGTGTTTGGTGAAAGGGTTAAGTTAAAAGTCATCTTTTAATAGTGTTAAGCTGAAAGTAAACTTTTAATAAAAAAGTTGAATGGTAGGATAATACATTTAAAGGATAAATATATGAATTTTTTTAGTTATAATAAAGAAGAATGATTTAAATATGAGTTTAACTCACATTTCAAATTTACTATATCATATATGTGATGCTATAAACTATTGTTGATTTCTTGGATGATAGTTAGATTTGTTTGATTGTTAATTGAAATTAATCTGGATATTCCATTTAAACTGTTTAAGTGTCGTTATAGCAATTTCTGCTATACCGTCATTTATTAAATAACATCCCCTAAACCCTTGTATGTATGTCTGAGCTTAAGCTTGTGTTTTCACAAAAGTAGATGTTTAAAGTTCATCAATCATTTTGATTAATGATATTTTAAATTAATTAAACATTTTAACTAATGATGTTTAAAGTTAATTAATCTTTTTTATTTATGAGATTTGAATTTAATTAGAACAATTTAATTATTAATGTTGAACTTTAATTAATCAATTTAATTAAGGATTGGTTAAATTTAGTTAACTGTTTTTGTAACGACCTGGTATTTCGAACCATTCGCATCTGCACATGTCGGATTTGAATTGCTCAAAACAACAGATTGTTAATTTATATTTGGCAAAACTTAGCATATACAGTAAATAAGTCAATCACAGAATCACAGCCACAGAGTAATATAACAATAAGCAGAGGAATAGATAAATAGTAGTTCATGAAGCTACTATATAAACATCAGAGTTTGAACAAAATACAACAGAATATCTCAAATACAAATGAATCTCTAATACATAAGCAACTGACGAGTCTGAACATAAATGACTGGAATAAAATGAAATAACTGAAAGCTGGATAGATAGATCTTCAAACAAAGCCCCAATCTCCAAAGGTGAGTCTCAAATGCCGTGAGACTCAGTCTGACCTGAGCATAAAGCAAAACACAAAACACTCGAGTCAGGATTAACATTCTTATATCAATTGATTTAACTCAAGTGAAATGTCAACTGAAATACAAGTAACTTAAAGGATAGTTGGGATTTCCATCCTCTAAGGATCCATGGAACTATCTAGTATGTAGTAATATATGCTATTATAATATGTCTATAGTAAAGTAAACTATTAAAATAGCGTTAAGGCGTTACCCATATCCCTTAACACATTTTATATAATGCCGTAGGCTATACAGATACTGTAAACTCCACCCGTAGGTGGGCTATCAAGGACCACTCCATAGGTACGACACAAAACAAACTCGTAGAAGGCGCGATATGGCATGTGACAAGGCACGCGAGGCAATGCCAGGGTAGATATACCGTTTGCGTATCCGGACTGGAGGTAACGCATAGCAGCTACTACCGCCCACCTCGAGACACACTCCCAAATCAAAGGTGCACCTAATAAAATCACAAAGTAATAGAATGGTATCGAAGAAATGTGTCCGATAGGAGGAATGACCTCACTTGGCCCGACATGGCTCCTGTTTTAGCCACATCAAGCTGACTAACGAGAGTCAGGGCTACGTAAGTACCTCATACAGAATCATACACCAAACCATCCTACTTCATTCTGGAATCTCCACCACGTACACAATTGTTAAAGTGGTTTTCAGTATTGGCAGAAAGTATGACAACATCCGATCCCGGTCTCTTTAACAACCACACGCTTATTTCACACCGTGGTCATTTCAATTCAAATAGTTCATACTTCATATCAAAATATCATATTCATTTATAACCATATCAATTCGATATCATTATTCACTTCAAATAATATTCATTTCCAGAATCGTAACACTTTCAAATTTATAACACTTTTGAAATCATAACACTTTTGAAATCATAAAACTTTTGAAATCATATCCCTTCCAACTTAAAAAGTTCAGATGTTGAAAATAGTATATATATTAAAATAGTTATAAATTAAAATAGTTTATATTTATTTAAAGAGATTATACTGAAATAGTTTCCAAATTAGAATTGTTTCATCCAATTCCACAAATCGATTCAAATCAACTTAAATTCAAAAATTCAATTAAAATCAATACCTGTTCAACACTTTCAATTAAAAAAGGTTAAAGATTCAATTCAAATTCTCAATAATCCATTTCAATTTTTTATTGATTTCAAATCCGGGTTTGAACTATCATTTCAATTCCAATAAGATTCAAAGTTTAAATATGCAAACATTTCAATATAAGTTACATTTATATTTCAACATTTAACTTTTATTTTATTCAAATTGGAAAATATGCACTTAATCATTTTAATACAATTAAATGAAATCTCAATTTATAAATTTAAATCAATATTAAATATTCAGTCTCAATTTTAGTTAAAGTTGAGAATATTCATTTAATCACTTTTCATCAAATCAAGTTATAAATCATACCTTTCAAAATCTCAAAATCAATAAGTTCAATTAAATTCTTATTTAAATTCAATTACTTACCAATTTAAATTCCAAGTCAACATTGATTTATCTTCCCATCTTTATTATTAGTGTTATAAAATCTATTTTTAAAATATTAATATAAATTTAAATAAATACTTAAACATATTATAAACCAATTAAGTTAAATTTTTATTAAATCAAATCTTATTATTAAATGTATTTTGTATTAAATCTTATTTTATGTATTTTAAAATAATAAAATTATAAGAAAAATCTTAAAATTTATATTTTCAAAACTAACTTATAAATTTAAAATTTCCAAAACATATAATTTAATAAAATCCATATACTTCCTTTCAAATTCTGGCAATCATTTTTTCTCAAAATAGACCTACAGTGTCCGTATATATTTTCTATCCTATGGTCAAGTGATACAGATATTTATCATTTCAATCCACAATAATTTAATATTTACGGGTGTATATCATTTCAACCCGCAATCCCAAAATTTCAAAATCCATGAAAATCGCTTGGGTTTATCATTTCAACCCATAACGATTTTCCACTAATCTATAATATCGTTCGGGTATGTATCATTTCAACACATAGGGATTTCTAAACTATCAGGGAACATGCAGAGTGAGAACAAACATGATAATAGTATAACATATCAACAACATGCATATATCATCCGTAACAAATTAAATATATACAACATCATATGGTGTCATATATCACACGTAAACAATTGTAGATAATGGCATATCATATTTAACAATTAAATAACTTAACAATTCAAACTTAACAGCATAATTCAATCGTCATTTCATGTGAATTATATTTACTAAATATAAGAATGTTAATCGTGAGTGATTGCTCACCTTTCGAGGCTAGAGAAATGATAAAACAATCAGGCTACGAATTAAATCACGGACTCTACGACAAATCCAAAGCAAAGCAGAACGAAGCTCGCACGATCTTGAACTCGATGGAGAAAATACACACACACACACACACACACACACTTTAAAATCGATATCTCATTTAAACCCCATATCAAAATAAAATCGTTATATATATATTGTTCCAAAATCGTTTCTTTCTTACAAAAAAAATAATATCTATACAAATTTAAATTAAGATATCTATATGTATATAAAACATTTTTAAAACTATACCTGAAGCAATATACATATATAACTTTATATTTCACTCTCTGATATGTACTTAAATCACATAATATACTTTCTTCACAGTAAAGAAAGTTGCAAGTTTCCAGATATCAGCCTTGATAAAAGAAAAAAAAGAAGAAGAAAAAATCAAAAACCTCACATAAAAGTCAAAACTTAAACTCAGTACTTAAAACACATGTCTTCAAATTCCAAAACACATATATAGGCCAACAAAGCAACTAACTACAAGAAATTGAAATCAATAAATCAATGTTTAGATGTAATATATATATTTAAATTTAGACAGTATAAGTCAATATAATCGATACGGCTTGC
The DNA here is from genome assembly GCA_030737815.1 of Allium fistulosum. Taxonomy (NCBI): domain Eukaryota; kingdom Viridiplantae; phylum Streptophyta; class Magnoliopsida; order Asparagales; family Amaryllidaceae; genus Allium; species Allium fistulosum. The sequence continues at coordinate 872,349,080 of CM060905.1, read as the reverse complement.
TTTATCATTCAGAAACCAAACCTTATAATTTATATGTACAATACCTCTTGTACTTATCCTTTTATAATATAATATAATATATATCTTTCCTTCTTTGAAAACAAGACACTTGCATATAAAAAAAATAAAAAATATCTTACTTTACTATAATATAAACAACAGCAATGTCACACTGCAAATTCTCTTTACGTACAAACTCATACGTTATATATAAATAAATTAACCGTAAAACAAAATTTATAAACTTATATTTATATATACATACATATATACATATGTACATACATACATACATATATATATATATATACCTATAAAACAATAAATAGAAGTCGGCTGTGCTAGTGGAGGGGTGAGGATGTGATGAATGTTGGCACTGGGCTGCTGCTATGTTGTGGTAGTCAAGGGTGTGGCGAACTTGCTCGGCTAGTGGAGAGGTCGGGTCAGGTCAAAGGAGATGGGGACGAGCGGTTCAAGGAGATGGTGAGATGTAGGGTTTAAGTGGAGGAGAGAGGCCGTAGGGTTTGGAAAAAGAAAAGGAAGAGGGTGGAGTGAGGTGGTTGTCACAGGGCGGAGGGAGGCTGGGAGGACGAACGGCCGCTGGTAGGGTAGTGGAGGGTGCGGTAGGCTGAGTTGTGGTCGATGGAAAATGATCTTGGAAAGAAGAAGGTGGTGGGAGGTAAACAGGGAGAGAAGATGAGCAATTTTATATACGTGGCCATATTTATTTTCTTCGATGCAAACTAGGAGAACAGAAAATCCTCAGGAGAAATACGAACAAGTTATACATTTATATTTTTCAAGAATCAAAGAATGGAGGCTGCGAATAGGTTATCCCATACGAAAATGCAACCGTTTCATATGCATAGACGTTGCTTACATTTTTTTTTCATGTATAGGAACCGAAAAAAGAATAAAAAAACGAACATAGTACAAAATGAAATAGTGGGATATCCAAAAGGTAAGAGTTGCATTCAGAGAATATTAAAGCTAAGTGGCCATTCATTTCCACGGTGGATTATGAAAGGACACATAACACCAAAAGGTTAAAATTGGGTACCGATATGGCAAATTGTTTTACTGATTCCGCCACGTACCAGACTTCGAAATGCACAAATGAATATACTGCGAAGGTCAGCACGATAAGACGAACAGGATGGTACACAGATATCGACTATATGATCATCCTGTCATATCAAAAGTCAATATTCGCCGCCAAACTGTTGCTAATTCATCGAAAATAAAATAAACGGGGCTATAGCAGTCCAAATTTGACGAAACGAAATATGACGTCTCACTCAGAAAATAGTTTACAAATTTATTGTATAAAAATATTCAGGTTTCAAAAACATTTTATTATCATTAAATTAATTGATTTTAAATTGAAAATTACACAGCAAAATTTACTTCCATATTTATCAACGAAAATTGGCCATTTGCTATGTTTGAATAGACGCATACCAAATACTAAATTTTCATTGCTAAATTTAATTATTTAATTTCAAGCAAAATTTCAGTTAATTACATTATAAAAACTGTTAAAATTTACGGGTCGTTTCACTCTCCCCCACTCAAAACTTTTCGTCCCCGAAAAGGAACGAGGTAGGTGAATAGAAGCAACAGAAAAGGAAGATAGATTTGAAATACATATTATCAGATACACAATAAATTCAAAACCATATAAATTTCATTTATATATATATATATTCAATTAATTTGGTTTCAATTCATTTTATTTAATCAATAATATTCATTTATATTCATATTCTGTTGATTTTCTATTCAAGTTATTTTCATTTAATTTGGTTTGTTTCAATTTATAAATATTTGTTACAAAAATTTCTTTCAAAACAAAAATTTATTTTATTTAGCTCATTTATTTATTCCATTTGATTTCACTTAAATTAATTCCTCATATAATTTTAATTTTAACTATTCTTTATAATTTACCATTTATTTACAAAGATATGAATTCTTTTATTACCTGTTTAGTTTCTTAAGTTTACATTTATTTACTCGTTCTCTATTTATTATTCAATTTATTTTAATTTACATTTCTTATAACATAAATTAAATGTATAACATTCATTATAACAACACAATTCTTATTTATAAATTCCCTTATCAGGATTTATTTTTTGCACATTTTATTTCTTACATTTTATATTGTATACTGTTTAACTACATATTCTTATTACATTTTAAACTTTTGAATATTTCAGGTAAGTTTTATTAATGTTTCGTATGTAATTGAGTACTATACCAATTTACTTGTTATTTATAATATTTTTATTAAGAAAAATTTAATTTGAACAATTTGTTGCCTAAGTTTTCTCTTATATAACCTCAATTACATATTCACCCTAACATTTAACTTTTTGAATATTTTAGGTAATACTAGAAAGCAATTAAGTATAATACAAATAAATTTTATCTCATTTTAACTATTTCAAGGTGTTTTAAATTCCAATATAAATTTTTAACACTTCAAATATTTCAATTTTTTTTTATTAATTTCAATAATTGAAAACCCTAACTTAATATAGAATTTAAGAATTTAATTTCTGGTTTCACTTCCCACCATTTTGAAATAAATATATACATATACCTGTATATTTTATAAATCAAATCATACTCAAGAAATTCCAATCAAATCCATCTACAAAACGAAAGTGCAGTAAAGCCACTAAGCGGTCTCTCCACTTTGAGACTCGAAAATGAATGTCGATGGTGCTGCAGTCATCACCGAAATTATTTTCCAGCGACAAAAGAGGAGAGTACTGACTCACTTTTTTAGAATTTCTATGGAAACAATTTTCATTCGAAAATATTTTCAAATAATCTAATTTCAAAACCTTGAAAACAAAATTTTGAAAGGCACCAGAAATTTAATTTTTAAATCTTAAATTTAAATCATTACATTTTCGAACCAGGGTTTTAAACCATATTTTAAATTTCAACAATAGTTAAAGTTTAGAAATGTTGACAAAAAAATAAATGATAATCTATTATTATCATTTCTAACAACTAATTCATTTAACTATCTAATTTCAAAAAATTATACTCTTATATATAAAATATAATCATACATAAATTTATGTGAATATTATGCTCAGGTCCCTAATAAGTTTCAAAATACACAAAAACCCCAGTAAAAAAAGTATGTAAATTAGGTCCCTAGAATTAAGTTACTAAGTAATTGCATATAGTTATGCAATTATTCACTGAATAATTGCAGACATTTATCCAATTATATCCAAAAGTTGCATAAATTTATGCATTTTTTTCGGTGAATAATTGTGGAAATTTCTGCAATTTTTTCGATGAATAATTGCGGAATTTTCTGCAAATTTTCGCAATTTTTGGATGAATAATTGCGGAATTTTTCGCAATTTTTTGAAAAAATTGTGGAAATTTCCGCAATTTTTCAGTAAATAATTGTGGAAATGTCTGCAACTTTTTGATATAATTGCATAAATGTCTGCAATTATTCACTGAATAATTACAAAAGTGTATGCCATTATTCAGTAACTTAATTCTATGGACCTAATTTACAAACTTTTTTTACTGGGGTTTTTGTGTATTTTGAAACTTATTAGGGACCTGTGCCAAACTTTCCCTAAATTTATTCCATTTACAAATTTCAAAAACAATATTGTGTCAGTTTGCTTTGTTCAACTGTTTTGGAATTTCCATTAACAGCGTTGGCCAGACGAATCGATTGAAACCCCAAATCAAACTTAACAATTCAAGCAACGCATTATAAAATAATTTTTTTTTCAATTACAAATACACTTCCTCACACGATAATTCAAGAATGGGTTATAGAACAAGGATAGAGATTCAATTTAGATGAACCCTAGTCAAAGAGAATTCTAACCCGAAGATAGGCTCGAAAGGGAGATAAGATAACCAAATTACAAAAGAGGAAAAATGGATAGACTTATATTAATCGCGGTGACCTTAACCGAGTCAACCGAGATTCCAGGAATAAGATCGATGTGGAATTCAATTTCGCGCATGGGAGGAAGAGAAGTGACTTCACCAAAACATCAGGGTAATCCTTGACTATTGGGGTGGAGTTAAGATCACTAGGCTGAGAATCAAGTGAGAAGATAAAACTGCCTGCAAAATCAAAGGCAAACGACATTGGGTCACAAGAGAATTACCCAGGTAGTCTACTAAAGAACGGTTCGGGCTTAGCAAGAGATAACAGCATCAAAACCGAGGACGTAGAATTCTCTGGTGAATCAATGCCTATTGTAAAGGAGTTTCACCCCTTTACAAATCATATTTAGGTTGGCAGGACCGCCGATGGGATTAGTCACACAAAGGATGAAGTTGACAGTTGAGGTTGAAGCTATGGGATGCTCCAGTATCAAAAGAACGCGAACAGGAGAAGACAAGAATGAATTTTTAGAACAAAGGGGAAAGTTCCAAAATTCAAAGGAAACCCGAGTCAAAGAGGAAGAAACTTAAGCTCGAACGAAGGTGATTCTGTAATTAAATTTACTATATATGCTAAATTTCGCCTAAACCAGAGCTCTGATACCACTTGTAACGACTTGGTATTTCGAACCATTCGCATCCGCACATGTCGGACTTGAATTGCTCAAAACAACAGATTGTTAATTTATATTTGGCAAAACTTAGCATATACAATAAATAAATCAATCACAAAATCACAGACACAGAGTAATATAACGATAAGCAGCGGAATAGATAAATAGTAGTCCATGAAGCTACTGTATAAACATCAGAGTTTGAACAAAATACAACAGAATATCTCAAATACAAATGAATCTCTAATACATAAGCAACTGACGATTCTGAACATAAATGACTAGAATAAACTGAAATAACTGAAAGCTGGATAGATAGATCTTCAAACAAAGCCCCAATCTCCAAAGGTGAGTCTCAAATGCCGTGACACTCAGTCTAACCCGAGCATAAAGCAAAACACAAAACACTCGAGTCAGAATTAACATTCTTGTATCAGTAGATTTAACTCAAGTGAAATGTCAACTGAAATACAACTAACTTAAAGGATAGTTGGGATTTCCATCCTCTAAGGATCCGTGGAACTATCTAGTATGTAGTAATATACGCTATTATAATATGTCTAGTAAAGTAAACTATTAAAATAGCGTTAAGGCGTTACCCATATCCCCCTTAACACATTTTATATAATGCCGTAGTCTATACATATACTGTAAACTCCACCTGCAGGTGGGATATCAGGGAGCACTCCATAGGTACGACACAAAAAAAACTCGTAGAAGGCGCGATAGGGCATGTGACAAGGCACGTGAGGCAATGCCAGGGTAGATATACCGTTTGCATATCCGGACTGGTGGTAACACATAGCAGCTACTACCGCCCACCTCGAGACACACTCCCAAATCAAAGGTGCACCTAATCAAATCACAAAGTAATAGAATGGTATCGAAGAAATGTGTCCGATAGGAGGAATGACCTCACTTGGACCGACGTGGCTCCTGTTTTAGCCACATCAAGCTGACTAACGGGAGTCAGGCTACGTAAGTACCTCATACAGAATCGTACACCAAACCATCCTACTTCATTCTCGAATCTCCACCGCGTACACAGTTGTTAAAGTGGTTTTCGGTATTGGTAGAGAGTATGACAATATCCGATCCCGGTCTTTTTAACAACCAAACGCTTATTTCACACCGTGGTCATTTCATTTCAAATAGTTCATAATTCATATCAAAATATCATATTCATTTCAAAACCATATCAATTCGATATCATTATTCACTTTAAATAATATTCATTTCCAGAATCGTAACACTTTCGAAATCGTAACACTTTTGAAATCATAACACTTTTGAAGTCATAACACTTTTGAAGTCATAACAGTTAACACTTTTGAAACCATAACCCTTCCAACTTAAATAGTTCAGATGTTGAAAATAGTATATATATTAAAATAGTTATAAATTAAAATAGTTTATATTTATTTAAAGAGATTATACCGAAATAGTTTCCAAATTAGAATTGTTTCATCCAATTCCACAAATCGATTCAAATCAACTTAAATTCAAAAATTCAATTTAAATCAATCCATGTTCAACACTTTCAATTTAAAAAGGTTAAAGATTCAATTCAAATTCTCAATAAACCATTTCAATTTTTTATCGATTTCAAATTCGAGTTTGAACTATCATTATAATTCCAATAAGATTCAAAGTTTAAATATTCAAACATTTCAATATAAGTTTCATTTATATTTCAACATTTAACTTTAATTTTATTCAGATGGGAAAATATGCACTTAATCATTTTAATACAATTAAATAAAATCTCAATTTATAAATTTAAATCAATATATAATATTCAGTCTCAATTTTAGTTAAAGTTGAGAATATTCATTTAATCACTTTTCATCAAATCAAGTTATAAATCATACCTTTCAAAATCTCTAAATCAATAAGTTCAATTAAATTCTTATTTAAATTCAATTTCTAACTAATTTAAATTCCAAGTCAACATTATTTATCTTCCCAACCTTTATTATTAGAGTTATAAAATCTATTTTTAAAATACTAATATAAATTTAAATAAATACTTAAACATATTATAAACCAATTAAGTTAAATTTTTATTAAATCAAATCTTATTATTATATGTATTTCAACCCATAACGATTTTCAAGCCATAACGATTTTCCCCTAATCTATAATATCATTCGGGTATGTATCATTTCAACCTATAGGGATTTCTAAACTAACAGGGAACTTGCAGTGAGAACAAATATGGTAGTAGTATAACATATCAACAACATGCATATATCATCAGTAACAAATTAAATATATACAACAACATATGGTGTCATATATCACATGTGAACAATTGCAGATAATGGCATATCATATTTAATAATTAAATAACTTAACAATTCAAATTTAACAGCATATTTCAATCATCATTTCATGTGAATTATATTTACCAAATATAAGAATGTTAATCGTGAGTGATTGCTCACCTTTCGAGGCTAGAGAAATGATAAAAAAATCAGGCTACGAATTGAATCACGGACTCTACGACAAATCCAAAGCAAAGCAAAACGAAGCTGGCATGATCTTGGACTCGATGGAGAACATATATATATATATATTTTAAAATCGATATTTCATTTAAACCCCATATCAAAATAAAATCTTTATATATATATATATATTATTCCAAAATCGTTTCTTTCTTATGACAAAAAAAATCTATACAAATTTAAATCAAGATATCTATATGTATATAAAACATTTTTAAAACAATACCTGAAGCAATATACATATATAACTTTATATTTCACTCTCTGATATGTACTTAAACCACATAATATACTTTCTTCACAGTAAAGAAAGTTGCAAGTTTCCAGATATCAACCTTGATAAAAGAAAAAAAAGAAGAAGAAAAATCAAATACCTCACATAAAATTCAAAACTTAAACTCAATACTTAAAACACATGTCTTCAAATTCCAAAACACATATATAGGCAAACAAAGCAACTAACTACAAGAAATTGAAATCAATAAATCAATGTTTAGATGTAATATATATATTTAAATTTAGACAGTATAAGTCAATATAATCGATACGGCTTGCTTTATCATTCAGAAACCAAACCTTATAATTTATATGTACAATACCTCTTGTACTTATCCTTTTATAATATAATATAATATATATCTTTCCTTCTTTGAAAACAAGTCACTTGCATATAAAAAAAAATAAAAAATATCTTACTTTACTATAATATAAACAACAGCAATGTCACACTGCAAATTCTCTTTACGTACAAACTCATACGTTATATATAAATAAATTAACCGTAAAACAAAATTTATAAACTCATATATATAGACACACACACACACACACCTATAAAACAATATATAGAAGTCAACCATGCTAGTGGAGGGGTGAGGATGTGATGAATGTTGGCACTAGGCTGCTGCTACATTGTGGCGGTCAGGGGTGTGGCGAACTTGCTTGGCTAATGGAGAGGTGGGTCGGGTCAAAGGAGATGGGGACGAGCGGTTCAAGGAGATGGTGAGCTGTAGGGTTTGAGTGGAGAAGAGAGCCCGTAGGGTTTGGAAAAAGAAAAGGGCGAGGGTGGAGTGAGGTGGTTGTCACAGGGCTGAAGGAGGCTGGGAGGACGAGCGACCGCTGGTAGGGTGGTGGAGGGTGCAGTAGGCTGAGTTGTGGTCGATGGAAAATGATCTTGGAAAGAAGAAGGTGGTGGGAGGTAAACAGGGAGAGAAGATGAGCAGTTTTATATATACGGTTATATATATTTTCTTCGATGCAAACTAGGAGAACAGAAAATCCTCAGGAGAAATATGAACAAGTTATACATTTATATATTTCAAGTAGTAGAAAGGAAGGTGGCAAATAGGTTATCCCATATGAGAATGCAACCGTTTCATATGCATAGACGTTGCTTTAAATATATATTTTTCAAGCATAGGAACCGAAAAAAAGAAAAAAAACGAATAGAGTACAAAATAAAATAGTGGGATATCCAAAAGGCAAGAGTTGCATTCAGAAAATATTAAAGGCTAAGTGGCCATTCATTTCCACGGTGGATTATGAAAGGACACAGAACACCAAAAGGTTAAAATTGGGTACCGATACGGCAAATCGTTTTACTGATTCCACCACGTACCGGACTCTGAAATGCACAAATGAATATACTGCGGAGATCAGCACGACGAGACGAACAGAATGGTACATAGATATCGACGATACGATCATCCTATCAAAAGTCAATATTCGCTGCCAAACTGTTGCTAATTCGCCGAAAATAAAATAAACGGGGCTATAGCAGTCCAAATTTGACGAAACGAAATATGACGTCTCACTCATAAAATAGTTTACAAATTTATTGGATAAAAATATTCAAGTTTCAAATACATTTTCTTATCTTTAAATTAACTGATTTTAAATTGAAAATTATACAACAAAATTTACTTCCATATTTATCAACGAAAATCGGCCATTTGCTATGTTTGAATAGATGCATACCAAATACCAAATTTTCATTGCTAAATTTAATTATTTAATTTCAAGCAAAATTTCAGTTAATTATGTTATAAAAACCGTTAAAATTTACGGGTCGTTACACTTTTAAATAATAGTGTTTTGAAATTTAGTTAATCATCTTAATTAACGATGTTTGAATTTAACTAAATTATTTTAATTAATGATATTTGAAATGTAATTAATTATTTTAACTAATGATCATTTTGAAACTAATAATTGTTTTGAAAAATAGTATGTAAATTTTATAAATCATTTTAGTTAATGATAGTTGAGATTAATTATCCATTTTAATTAATGATTATTTTGATTTAACAAATCGTTTGATAAATTATAATTTTTAAGTTAGTTAATTGATTTATTAAATTAGTTTATAGTAAATAAACTGATTTGATGAAAGTGTTTTGGAAGTAATTAACTATTTTATTAAAGATAATTGATTTGTTTATTAAAGGAAATTGTAAATTTGATTAATTATCTTTTGGGATAGTTAATATTGTTTTAGATTTATAAAGAGATTATAAATGTGATTTATTATCTTTCAGGATAATTAGTGTTATTTTAAATTTAATAAAAGAATTTAAATTTGATTTATTTTCTTTGGAAAATTTATATGGTTTTAAGGTTTTAAAAAGAATATTATAAATAATTCCCTTGGATGATTAACATTATGTGGAATTTATTAAAGGTATTTAAATTGTTTTATTATCCTTTGAGATAATAAATATTATTATAAATTAATAAATGATGATTTTTAAATGAGATCTTTTAAATAGAATTGTTTATAAATAAAGCTAAGTTTAAATTTCTTTAGGATTTTAGTAAACGATGTTTAAAATGACATTTGTTTTTGACCCTTTGTCCAATACACTTAGTATTATAAATCTGTCTTTCAAAATAACGTTTTAAAGAGTTTTTGAAAAATTTAAATCTCGGAATTGTTTGAAATGATTTCAAAATATTTTGAGAAAAGTAATAGCGGTATTATTTGGAAATATTTCTAAAGTATAAATATTTTGGAAAATAAATTTTAAATAGAATGCTTTTCTTTGAATAAGTCGGAGAAAAACATTTCGGTTAGTTTTGTGGTAATCTAAATAACCATCTAAGTAACGATCAGATGTTGCTTAGGCGAACGTTGTAGAATACTTAGTAAATTATTCTTTTTATCATTGTGCGATCGAAATGAGTTCAAATCCGAACGAACCCAAAGTGAGTTTACTAAAAAAATTGTTTAAAGTTATTTCATAGAAGAAATATATGTAATATGCTTTCAAAGATGAGTTTTGAAATTATAACTGTGTATTTAACCTTTAAGTTCCCTTAGTAGGGCATTGATTTCGAAATAAAAAGTAATTCCGATAAGAGATTGTGTTGATAAAGGAAATTTTACCCTTAGATAAGATAAGGAATGATTTAACACTAATTTAAATGGGTTAGATTGGATAGAAAGGTTTTGATAACATTGTTTTATCAAAACCATAGATTTTATTTAAACATCTAAGCAGTGTAAACTAATCGATGTTATTGGGCCAGTTCATAAACATCATTCATTATAACACCTAATGGTAAAAAGGTAGGAAGTTTTTAATAGACATTGTTTTATTAAAATCGTAGCTTTTGTTTAAAACATACAAGTTGTAAAACTATTTGTTGTTTTGGGTCAACCCATAAACATCATCCATTTTTAACTCTCTAAGTTAAAGAGGTCGAGAAGTTGATTCAGTTTTAAAAGGCCCTAATTTTAATTAGATCTTCACCAAAATTATGAAAAGTAAAATAAAAATTGTATTTCTATGTACTCTTAGATTATAAAAGAGTATTATACAAGTAAATATATTAGAATAAGTTATTATTTGATGTTTTATAAAGAAACGACTTTATAAAATATTTTTAAACTTAGATGAAAATTTATAAGACAATTCATAAACAATTTTGGTATTGAATAAAATACTAAATGAAAATTTAAGCGATTTTGAAATATAGGCATAGTTAAGAAACCAATAATTATGGGGTATAACTTTCAATTTTGTCAAAAGGAGCATAGGTAATCCTCTAAGCAATAACCAAAGGCCGATGAGCGAAATGATACACTTAGAAAATTATTTATACTCTTAGGCAATCAAGAAAGTTTTGAACCTAAGTTAATATTTTTTTGTTCGTTATTTGACATTTTCAATAATGTTGAATGTTAAATTTTCCTTTATGGAATTTAATTGATTTGATTTAATTGAATTTAGTTGATTGATTGTTTGATCTTATATACCATAGTTTATAAAGTTAAATTTATAAACCAAGGTTTTGAATTGTTGTTTATTCTGACTTAAATCCCGGTGCTTTTGGAAATGTGATTTTGGAAACTTTTGGGAAAGAAATAATAATTGTTCACTCTAGCTGTTGTATTTGGAGGAACCAAAATTGTGCCGACTCACACTCGACACCCTCTGAATCCGACAATAAACCACACATGTATGAACTAGAGTGCACCGTTGTATATAATCATGAGAAAGAAAAGAGAGGGCAAGAAGAAAGAGAGAAGAAAGAAGAAGAGAAGAGAAGAAAAAGAGAGTAGTAGAACCAAAACAATACAGAATCTCACAACGCAGCGGAATAACATACAATATAGATCAATAATCTTTTCAAAGAGGAACTATAATATACTTAATCAATATCAGAGTACATAATAAATAATCATCATCTTGGACATTTATAATAACATGTCCTCACAAATGCTGATGATTTACAACAACAACAATGCAAAGCAATGCAGCGAATAATAAACAGATACGTGTATATGACATGAAGATGTCCAGCTCGCCTGCTTAAGCTCCAAAAGCCCAAAACTAAACCTGTAAATATACTCGGTCTGACCCGATCATTGAAAGGGAAGAACGCCCGGATCAGTCTGGTAAACTAGCGTGAGAAAAACGCACCTCAACTGAATTTATAAAGTTATCCAAACTTTTCCTTTATTAAAACAAAGGTATCCCGTAAGACCGAGTTGCAAATAAACACCGACAAGGTTTTTACCTTACGGTAACCAAAACATCTCATATCAAATTCTCGTCATATATTATAATAGTGTCTATTGCACACAAATAATATAATATTATAATAGTGTCTATTGCACACAAATAATATTAAAATAGCTGAAATTGTAACATTATTAAATTCTAGCATACACCTTGTAATACAAGGCTTTCTACAATAGAAAATGGCAGGCACGTATTGGATTTTGGATTTCCATACAAATGACTAGGTAAAGGGACTACCTTTCCGAACCAACACAGTACACCTCTAGTGGGATGTACCTAAGGGGCAGATACTGACCGCCTAAACCAACACAAGACCGGCCTACCCATACCTGGACAGTACAGAATATGTCATCACTCTGGTCGTTACCGACCTTTATTGTGACGACCCAACTTTCTATCACCAGAAAGTTGCATCATCTTTAAGAAAGAAAGGGATAGAAAAGAGAAAAGATAAAGAAGAAAGAAGAAAGAAGAAACACCATCAGAATCTCAACAGCGGAACGAATAAATTATATTAATCACATAAATATACATAATATACAACATCAATCAGAGTTACACAGATAATACATCACATACTAGACAGTTATAAACACCTGTCTAGTTAATACAACTCAAATACAACTCAGAGATACCAACACAGCGGAACACTATATATATCTACACGTCGAAGCCTCCTGCTCCATTGCTCCTCCACAATTCGTCAAAGCTAACCTGAATCCCTTGGCTACTCGTAAAAATTTGAGTACCCGAGAGTTTAAGAAAAACAGAAATAAACTCCAGGTCAGACATGGGTCTGGAATGAGTAACAGGTTAAAGTTGCTTAACTTTGAAAATCCTTTGAAAACAAAAGGTATCACGTAAGACTTCCCACACATAAACATGGAAAAGTTTTTACCTTACGCTAACCAAACAATTGATAGGAAATTCAGTGATATTATAATAGGTTTAGGGTTTTCAAATAAATAAGAAATAACTGAAATTGTTACATGATTAAATTCCAACATACTAGGTTTACAATCAAATCCGAGGGCGCTTATTGGAGATTGGATTCCACACAATGGCAGGGCTACTGGGGTACCGCCTGTCATAGAACGTGGCCTAGATCATCGTACCGAGGACCCACCCTAAGTCCCCTGCAACACAAGGTCGGAACATCCCTTACTGGATAATTCCCGCACAAGACACCCCACAGATGGCCGTCGCCAACTGCCTACTAAGCCGAATAAAAAGGGACATCTAGACAGGAGTAATCTTGTCCTACTTGGGTGCTACCCACTAACCTTGCTGCACCTCCCCTGTTTTAGCCATTCCCGGTTGATGAGGCTTGAGGCTAAGATTACCTTAAGGGAACACATCTCATAGAATGCTCATCGTCCACCTGACGATGTTCTGAAAGCATTCAATCCATACAAATTCGTTCCGGGTTCGAACAAAACCGAAGGCATTATCTCGTTACACTCATTTTGGAATCACCCTCAGAGTTAACGACAATAACCCTTGCACTCTAAATCTTCGTCTTCACTGGAGATTCACGACCTATCGTTAATTTGGATCGATGTGGTTTTCGGATATCCAAATCTGGAAACCCGATCCCGGTCTCATCGAAATCCAAACCGTATCTTTTAAGGTCAAGTTGTTTTAAAGTTAAAACAATTCAATTCATTATCCATATACACACAGATAGATAATTCACAATATCATCACAAACAGATAATCTACAATATCCATATACTTCAACCAAAGCAACCATATCATACACCATTACTCATCTCATATCTGAGATTTCAACACATTCAAGGAAATCAATATCATCCATCATATATAAACAAAGATAAATAATCACACCATTTATAATTAATTTAAAATGAATTAAATTAATTACTTATCTCTAATTAATTTAAAGTAAATTAAATTAATTACTTCATCATTATAAATCTTGCTTATATATCCATTAATTAATTACAAATCAATTAATTAATCATTCTCTAATTTCCATCTTAATTAATCATCCTTGATTTAATTATCCTTTAATTACATTCAAGTAATTACCCTTTAATTAATTTCTCAAATTAATTATCCTTAACCAAACACAGTAATTAACCTTTAATTACTCTATAAATTAATTAACTATAATTAATTACATTAATCCTTAATTAATTACTCAAAATTACTTATTATTGATTAATTAATCTTAATTAATCAACCCTTAATTTCATCATTAATTATATAATTTAATGATCCCTAATTACATTTTAATTAATTATTCCATTTAAATTAATTACATTAAGTAATTAATCTTTACTTAAACCATATTATTAATCAATCTTGATTAATCCCATTCAGTTATTAACTACCCTTAATTACTTCATTTAATAAATTAATTATTCCTTGAATAATTATCTCAATTAATCCCTTGATTAATTCCACAAGGTAATTTAATCCAAATTACTTCCATTATTAAATCCTCTTCAATTAATTACATATAGTAATTACCATTAATTACTTCATTAAGTAATTACACTTCATTAATTACATTTAAGTAATTATACTTATCAAATCATCCAATGATTAATTTAAATTAATTAAACTAAATTATTTAACTTAAATAAATCAAATTTACTTAATTAATTACCTTGAGTAATTAATTCCTTTAATTACACTTAAACAATTTCACAATTTATTATCTTTAATTAATTAATCTAATTAATTATTAGAATTATCACATTGATTAATTATTAAACAAATCTTAAGTTAATGACCTTCATTAACTATTAACTATTACAAGTTAATTTATCCTTAATAACCAATTAATCAACCTCTAATTATTTAATTAATTTAAGTTTTAACTGTAACTTACTTAATCTTAAATTACTTGATTAATTAATCTTTAATCGTTAATTTAAAATCTAATCTTATCTAATTAATGATACTTAATTACAAATTAATTACTCCTAATTAATTAGTCTTAAACTTTAATTAATAATTTACAACTCTTAATTACTTAATTAATTATCCATATCTTTAATTAATTAAATTAATTAATTATCCATTTAATTACCTTAATAATTTAATTACTCTAATTTATTAAATCTTAATTTAACTTAAGATAAAACATTATTCTTACTAATGATCAAATTATCATTATCAAAGCATTTAAAAACAATTTACTTTCAATTTATTTCAAATTCCAAATCCATTTAAATTCAAACCCTATTTAGTTATTAGGCAAATTTGAAATTTTAAAATTTTTGTTTCCAACTAAGTGTCAAACTGAACTTAAATGCATATTTAAACTTTAATACATAAACTCAGTTTAAAACTTGATTCAAAATTTAAATTAAACTTTAAAATTTCCAAAACAGAACAGGTTCTGTTTCAAAAAAATCTAGGCAAACATTTACCCGAGCCCATCTCTAAAAACTCCGAGTCAATCTTCCCTCTACTTCGAGTAAAATACTCGAGCAACTCGAGTAAACTCGAGTTCACCCTCTGTTCAAAATCCAGAAGTTCACCAGAAATGAAAGGTGCACGGTGCACTTGCACCGTGACTCTGACCAACTCCAGGCGACACCTCGACATCGAACACGTCGATGATCACCTCTAGACCCATCTCCAACCACCTGGACTTCATCCCGCCTCGAATTCGAAATCGAGCTCAAAGCTGGGAACTGGGAACGTAACTGGCCTCACCACCCAAAACCTGTAAATCGCATCGCCCCCCCGCAACCTCGTCCATCAGAAGACCTGAAATTCCGGCCATAACTTCGTCTACACCTCCCCTATCACTTCCCAAGAATACACGGCGCTCGATCAAACCATGATGGCGAACGAAACAAAGTTTGCGACCTCACGAAAACTAGGTTTAGGAATTCAAAACGTTCGCCGCTGCCACCACCGATATCCGACCACCATCCCACTATTTTTCCCGACACCCCGTTCAGTCCGTTACCATTCCTAAGAACCCCGATCTTCCTCAACGACTAGATCACCAGAATTCGTCGAAAGAATGGAAATTTGAACAACTCAAACTGCTCTCTCATCTCCCATCTAAAAATTACAACTCAAGCTTTAAAAATCATTTTTTCGCATATGCATTCCATTTATATATCTAAAATCGTAATTTAAAAAGTTTAAATTTTGACTTATGGGAAGTTGTACTCAGCTTTCTTGATTCCCAGAGCCATTTATAAGTTGTTTAAACTTAAATTGATTTTTAATCTTCAATATATATTATAACAAACAAGTTTTGTTTAATCCTAAGTTCAAACGTTGAGTAGATCAAGTGATAATGGATTTTGAATCAAAATCCTGGGTTTAAAATCCTAGAATAGAGATACGTAAAACACATCGAATCCCAATTATCCAAACTGACCATTCACTCCTGAAGACTAACTCTTAATCTCATCAGAACATAGAGAAAATCCAAAATACTTCGGAGCTGGCTTCCAAATCTTACCAAACTTAGAGCTCCTTCGATCAGAGAAACTTATCCAAAATCAAATCTCCAACTTCGAAATCCAAATTCCTCCGTCTCTTATCCACAAAACTCATCTGACGATCCTGGGCTGCCTCCATCCCTACTGATCAGCTCAACCTTCGCTGATGCCTCCAAACAACTCAGACCAAAACAATCAAGAACACAGCCTCTACTATCATCAGTAGAAAACAACTTCTCCTATCCGGAAAAGAAAAACAAATGCACTCCCAAACTGCTTCCGCTGCACAACTCTGATCTGGAGTAGATGAAAATGCTGACGATACACACGAGCACAACTGGACAACACATCCCAGAAATATGGTTCAACAGATCCATAAAGAAGAAAACTCAGAAATCCCGAAAGATCTCTGACAAACCAAGAGAACACTCAACAATCGCAAGTCACTTTTGCGATCAACCCAATCTAATATCCAAAGAAAACTGTTCTCCCTTTACCAATCAGAACAGCTTAAGCCTATCTAGCCAATCCATCGAAGAAATGGGTCTACACTGCTGCTTCTGAACTTTCTTCTAAAAAACTGCTGACAGATGACCTCCTTACCTGCACATAGAACAATCCGAGCTGCGACGCTGTCACTAATGCCAAAGATTTCCAAATCCAAACTCCTTGAGAAACTCAGGCCTCAAAGCTAAACGCAAACACCCAGCTGAACTCAGCCTCAACACCGATGCAGACACACTTCCTTAAACTTGCTCCAAAGAAATATCTTCGGAGATATCCATAGTCATTGTGTCTCATCACACAGCTACTAATTCCTGAGGTATCAAGATACCATCACTAGCTTCTGTTCAACTGTCAGAATCCTAATTTCTACTCATCCAAACTTGCGCTTCAAAGATGGACTCCAAACCTTAACAGGTTTCCTTCAGAGATCGATAAAATCCTTACACCATAACAAAAATTCACTCGAGACAGTATTGGGTCTACAGTCTCGGCAGATACACTTCCAACCTCAAACATTCAAATTCCAACCATTGGTAGTCGTGTTACACACACTACTACAGTATCTACCTTTATAACTTATATTGGAAAACCCGAACAGGTAACCCAACAGATAGGTAGAAATAATATATATATATATCAAAATTACAAATACGCTCTCTCAAGAAAGAAATCACTCAAGAGCCTAGGTATTCACTCAACCTAGCGCTCTGATACCAAGTGTGACGACCCAACTTTCTATCACCAGAAAGTTGCATCATCTTTAAGAAAGAAAGGGATAGAAAAGAGAAAAGATAAAGAAGAAAGAAGAAACAACATCTGAATCTCAACAGCGGAACGAATAAATTATATTAATCACATAAATATACATAATATACAACATCAATCAGAGTTACACAGATAATACATCACATACTAGATAGTTATAAACACCTTTCTAGTTAATACAACTCAAATACAACTCAGAGATACCAACACAGCAGAACACCATATATATCTACACGTCGAATCCTCCTGCTCCATTGCTCCTCCACGATTCGTCAAAGCTAACCTGAATCCCTTGGCTACTCGTAAAAATTTGAGTACCCGAGAGTTTAAGAAAAACAAAAATAAACTCCGGGTCAGACATGGGTCTGGTATGAGTAACAGGTTAAAGTTGCTTAACTTTGAAAATCCTTTGAAAACAAAAGGTATCACGTAAGACTTCCCACACATAAACATGGAAAAGTTTTTACCTTACGCTAACCAAACATTTGATAGGAAATTCAGTGATATTATAATAGGTCTAGGGTTTTCAAATAAATAAGAAATAACTGAAATTGTTACATGATTAAATTCCAGCATACTAGGTTTACAATCAAATCCGAGGGAGCATATTGGAGATTGGATTCCATACAATGGCAGGGCTACTGGGTACCGCCCATCACAGTACGTGGCCTAGATCACCGTACCGAGGACCCACCCTAAGTCCACTGCAACACAAGGTCGGAACATACCTTACTGGATAATTCCCGCATAAGACATCCCACAGATGGCCGTCGCCAACTGCCCTCTAAGCCGAATAAAAAGGGACATCTAGACAGGGGTAATCTTGTCCTACTTGGGTGCTACCCACTAACCTTGCTGCACCTCCCCTGTTTTAGCCATTCCCGGTTGATGAGGCTTGAGGCTACGATTACCTTAAGAGAACACATCTCTTAGAATGCTCATCGTCTACCTGACGATGTTCTGAAAGCATTCAATCCATACAAGTTCGTTTCGGGTTCGAACGAAACCGAAGGCATTATCTCGTTACACTCATTTTGGAATCACCCTCAGAGTTAACGACAATAACCCTTGCACTCTGAATCTTCGTCTTCACTGGAGATTCACGACCTATCGTTAATTTGGATCGATGTGGTTTTCGGATATCCAAATCTGGAAACCCGATCCTAGTCTCATTGAAATCCAAACCGTATCTTTTAAGGCCAAGTTGTTTTAAAGTTAAAACAATTCAATTCATTATCCATATACACACAGATAGATAATTCATAATATCATAGATAGATAATTCACAATATCATCACAAATAGATAATCTACATTATCCATATACTTCAACCAAAGCAACCATATCATACAGCATTACTCATCTCATATCTGAGATTTCAACACATTCTAGGAAATCAATATCATCCATCATATATAAACAAAGATAAATAATCACACCATTTATAATTAATTTAAAATGAATTAAATTAATTACTTATCTCTAGTTAATTTAAAGTAAATTAAATTAATTACTTCATCATTATAAATCTTGCTTATATATCCATTAATTAATTACAAATCAATTAATTAATCATTCTCTAATTTCCATCTTAATTAATCATCCATGATTTAATTATCCTTTAATTACATTCAAGTAATTACCCTTTAATTAATTTCTCAAATTAATTATCCTTAACCAAATACTGTAATTAACCTTTAATTACTCTATAAATTAATTAACTATAATTAATTACATTAATCCTTAATTAATTACATTAATTACTCAAAATTACTTATTATTGATTAATTAATCTTAATTAATCAACCCTTAATTTCATCATTAATTATATAATTTAATGATCCCTAATTACATTTTAATTAATTATTCTATTTAAATTAATTACATTAAGTAATTAATCTTTACTTAAACTATATTATTAATCAATCTTGATTAATCCCATTCAGTAATTAATTACCCTTAATTACTTCATTTAATAAATTAATTATTCCTTGAATAATTATTTCAATTAATCCCTTGATTAATTCCACAAGGTAATTTAATCCAAATTACTTCCATTATTAAATCCTCTTCAATTAATTACATATAGTAATTACCATTAATGACTTCATTAAGTAATTACTCTTCATTAATTACATTTAAGTAATTATACTTATCAAATCATCTAATGATTAATTTAAATTAATTAAACTAAATTATTTAACTTAAATAAATCAAATTTACTTACTTAATTACCTTGAGTAATTAATTCCTTTAATTACACTTAAACAATTTCACAATTTATTACCTTTAATTAATTAATCTAATTAATTATTAGAATTATCACATTGATTAATTATTAAACAAATCTTAAGTTAATGACCTTCAATAACTATTAACAATTCTTAATTTCTTTTCTTAAGAAATTTAACTTAGATAAATCAATATTAATTACAAGTTAATTTATCCTTAATAACCAATTAATCAACCTCTAATTATTTAATTAATTTAAGTTTTAACTGTAACTTAATTAATCTTAAATTACTTGATTAATTAATCTTTAATCGTTAATTTAAAATCTAATCTTATCTAATTAATTATCTTAATTACAAATTAATTACTCCTAATTAATTAGTCTTAAACTTTAATTAATAATTTACAACTCTTAATTACTTAATTAATTATCCATATCTTTAATTAATTAAATTAATTAATTATCCATTTAGTTACCTTAATAATTTAATTACTCTAATTTATTAAATCTTAATTTACCTTAAGATAAAACATTATTCTTACTAATGATCAAATTATCATTGTCAAAGCATTTTAAAACAATTTACTTTCAATTTATTTCAAATTCCAAATCCATTTAAATTCAAACCCTATTTAGTTATTAGGCAAATTTGAAATTTTAAAAACTTTGTTTCCAACTAAGTGTCAAACTGAACTTAAATGCATATTTAAACTTTAATACATAAACTCAGTTTAAAACTTGCTTCAAAATTTAAATTAAACTTTAAAATTTCCAAAATAGAACAGGTTCTGTTTCAAAAAAATCTGGGCAAACATTTAACCGAGCCCATCTCTAAAAACTCCGAGTCAATCTTCCCTCTGCTTCGAGTAAACTACTCGAGCAACTCGAGTAAACTCGAGTTCACCCTCTGTTCAAAATCCAGAAGTTCACCAGAAATGAAAGGTGCACGGTGCACTTGCACCGTGACTCTGACCAACTCCAGGCGACACCCCGACGTCGAACACGTCGATGATCACCTCCAGAATCATCTCCAACCACCTAGACTTCATCAACGCCTCGAATTCGAAATCGAGCTCAAAGCTGGGAACTGGGAACGTAACTGGCCTCACCACCCAAAACCTGTAAATCGTGTTGCCCCCTCGCAACCTCATCCATCAGAAGACCTGAAATTCCAGCCATAACTTCGTCTACACCTCCCCTATCACTTCCCAAGAATACACGGCGCTCGATCAAACCATGATGGCGAACGAAACAAAGTTTGCGACCTCACGAAAACTAGGTTTAGGAATTCAAAATGTTCGCCGCTGCCATCACTGATATCCAACCACCATCCCACTATTTTTCTCGACACCCCGTTCAGTTCGCTACCATTCCTAAGAACCCCGATCTTCCTCAACAACTAGATCACCAGAATTCGTCGAAAGAATGGAAATTTGAACAACTCAAACTGCTCTCTCATCTCTCATCTAAAAATTACAACTCAAGCTTTAAAAATCATATTTTCGCATATGCATTCCATTTATATATCTGAAATCGTAATTTAAAAAGTTTAAATTTTGACTTATGGGAAGTTGTACTCAGCTTTCTTGATTCCCAGAGCCATTTATAAGTTGTTTAAACTTAAATTGATTTTTAATCTTCAATATATATTATAACAAACAAGTTTTGTTTAATCCTAAGTTCAAACGTTAAGTAGATCAAGTGATAATGGATTTTGAATCAAAATCCTGGGTTTAAAATCCTAGAACAGAGAATATTCCTAAACATTAGCCTGCACACAAACTCCATCATTCTTCACAAAGAATTCATATATAGATATAGATGCAACATACGTATTAACGGACATATATAGGCAACAGATTTTATACCTTTAAGTTTAATAAAAACAAAAGTTACTCACCTGTTTTAGAAAGGAAGAACATAGCCCCTTTTATTTTGAAAATAGTTTTGTATTTTGAAAACTGGGTAATGCTTTTGATCTTTTGAAAACTTGAACTGGAGACTTAGTTGAGATGAACTGAAGCTTCATTTGAAATATACTTTCTAGTATGCTAAGTTTTTGTAAACGAAAATGAAATGAGGCAGATTGATATATAGAAATGAGTTTACAGTATGATATTATTAGACTGGTACAAGATTTCTTCTTTTTATATAAACATGGGTCAGAGATTTTCTTTTATCAATGGAGGCTAATAAGATTTTACTAGTACTAGAGAGATGTTAGTATTAATGAGGTTGTCATCCATGTCTACA
Source organism: Allium fistulosum (assembly GCA_030737815.1). NCBI lineage: Eukaryota > Viridiplantae > Streptophyta > Magnoliopsida > Asparagales > Amaryllidaceae > Allium > Allium fistulosum. The sequence goes on along the minus strand of CM060905.1, from coordinate 872,326,784 downwards.
CTTATCCTATATTTTATTTCGTATGGTACTTATACATCATTTTCTTTATTATCTTTTCAAGTGTACATGCCCATTTCCCTGTGCAAACATGAATATGTTTCCCTCTTTGCCTTATGTCTACAGCCTTGCAACATGTATATCTATAATTTATTCTTGCCTTGTTTTAGCCTTATACTTTGTAATATAACTAAGTTCCTATATTAACATGATGTTAGAATTTAGGAAATGTGTTTACTTATATGTTTACATAACATATATATTCCCTTTCATATTTATTTCTAACATATATGTTTATTTTTATTTTCTTTTATTTTTAAACTTAAACTATCAAATACTTAGTCTATTATTATTTATATTTTATACTTATGTTAGAAAGACTAAATTTTAAATATTAATAAGGTTTATTTTATTTTAAATATTTTTGAAAGATTTCATTTCAAATTAACAAATCATAGTTTCTTCCAAAATATATATATAACAATTCTATTCATATTAAAAATCTATTTGTAAAAATATTACATTATTATTACTATTTAAAAATAACTCATTATTAAATTAAAATAATTTACAAAAGAAATTATCACTTCATTAATAAATTACTTATTTAAACAAAATATATTTAAAAAGAACAAAAAAACCTTTTTGTTAATCTTATTTAAATTCAAACTTAAACTAAAATAAATTTAAAACAATTAATATTTTTCTTAAGTATTTTAAACCATATAGTTATTTATTTTAAATAGCCTTAAAAAAAATATATTAAATCAAATTATAATTACCAAAATATTAGAATTTGAAAACAAGATTTATTTATTTATTAAATTCAAACCAAGATTTCTATTTACAATATATATACAAATATATACACATTATAAATAGAAGCAATTTATTAGCCTTTTAAAAGATAAATTATCAGTTAAATATTTATTTTAAAAAAAGATTATTAAATCAATTCAAATCTTATTAACAAATATTATCAAATCAATTTAATTTTTAAATGCAGATTATTAAATTGATATTGTCAAAAATTCAGGGATGTCACATTCCTCCCCCCTTAAAAGAATTTCATCCCCGAAATTTAAATCAAAGGTAATTTAATAATCTAATTAAAGATTTAATTTTAAAAACACAAGCATATATTAATCATATGCTAACAACCATAGCAACCAACTCATCCAATCAAACAAATCTAACTATCCAGACAAAAACGGGATAGGACTATCCAGAGTTTCCCAAGTATAAACACCGGGATACTCGCTCTACAGAATCCAACAGAACTATACTACTAAGCTACAGAGCTCCTACTCATCTAGATCTACAAAACTAGACAGGATATCAGACTACAGACAAGTCTGACTCAACAACCAAACCTCTAGAACTGCTGGTTCCAAAACCAGAGATATATCTTACACGTACTCCCTCAGAGATACGTGAAACACATCGAATCCCAGTTATCCAAACTGACCATTCACTCCTGAAGACCAACTCTTAATCTCATCAAAACATAGAGAAAATCCAAAATACTTCGGAGCTGGCTTCCCAATCTTACCAAACTTAGAGCTCCTTCGATCAGAGAAACTTATCCAAAATCAAATCTCCAACTTCGAAATCCAAATTCCTCCGTCTCTTATCCACAAAACTCATCTGACGATCCTGGGCTGCCTCCATCCCTACTGATCAGCTCAACCTTCACTGATGCCTCCAAATAACTCAGACCAAAACAATCAAGAACACAGCCTCTACTATCATCAGTAGAAAAAAACTTCTCCTATCCGGAAAAGAAAAACAGATGCACTCCCAAACTGCTTCCGCTGCACAACTCTGATCTGGAGTAGATGAAAATGCTGACGATACACACGAGCACAATTGGACAACACATCCTAGAAATATGGTTCAACAGATCCATAAAGAAGAAAACTCAGAAATCCCGAAAGATCTCTGACAAACCAAGAGAACACTCAACAATCGCAAGTCACTTTTGCGATCAACCCAATCTAATATCCAAAGAAAACTATTCTCCCTTTACCAATCAGAACAGCTTAAGCCTATCTAGCCAATCCATCAAAGAAATGGGTCTACACTGCTGCTTCTGAACTTTCTTCTAGAAAACTGCTGATAGATGACCTCCTTACCTGCACACAGAACAATCTGAGCTGCGACGCTGTCACTAATGCCAAAGATTTCCAAATCCAAACTCCTTGAGAAACTCAGGCCTCAAAGCTAAACGCAAACACCCAGCTGAACTCAGCCTCAACACCGATGCAGACACACTTCCTTAAACATGCTCCAAAGAAATATCTTCGAAGATATCCATAGTCATTGTGTCTCATCACACAGCTACTAATTCCTGAGGTATCAAGATACCATCACTAGCTTCTGTTCAACTGTCAGAATCCCAATTTCTACTCATCCAAACTTGCGCTTCAAAGATGGACTCCGAACCTTAACAGGTTTCCTTCAGAGATCGATAAAATCCTTACACCACAACAAAAATTCACTCGAGACAGTATTGGGTCTACAGTCTCGGCAGATACACTTCCAACCTCAAACATTCAAATTCCAACCATTGGTAGTCATGTTACACACACAACTACCTTAGCTACCTTTATAACTTATATTGGAAAACTCGAACAGGTAACCCAACAGATAGGTAGAAATAATATATATATATATGTAATAACCCTGTATTTTTCAAATATTTTTTAATTGATTTTTCCAGATTCAAAAGCTTTATTTATGAAAAAGAATAAATTTTGTTATTTTAAATATAAACTTTGATTTTGATGTGTATTAGAATTCCAAATATGACTAGATTTAATATTTCCAGAAAATGTGAATTTTGGTCAATAGTCAAACTTTGACTTTTAAATTTAAATTTTAAATATTTGAAAAATTATAAGTTTTATCTTTTATTATGAAAATAGATTTAATAACATGAATATTGCTTTTCGTTTCGTTGAAAACGGAGTTAAAATGTAAAAGTTATGTACATTTCAATTTTTAGTATAATTTGATTTATTGTGCAATTTTGCCTATTTTAAATTTTATAAATCATATTTTCTTTCTTATATTTTGTTTTAATATGTGTTAATATGTTATTTTATGTATATTTTTGTCTTTTTATATTTTTAAAATGATAATAGAATTTTTCCAAAATTTACTGTATTTATTTTTCATTTTTAAAGGCTGTTTTCCTATTTTCTGCTATTTTCTTCATTAAAAATTATATGTAAATTAAATTTTAAATATTTATTTTGTGAATATATTTTTATTTTATGTTATTATTTATGTTTAAAAATATATTACAAGCTCATATGAATTTTCCAAAATTTATTCTATTCAATTTCAAATTTTCTAGACTAGTTTACTATTTTTAGCTATTTTCTTAATTTAACTTTACATAATTGATAAATATTTATATAAATTATTATATTTTGGTAAAATTTCGAAATTTATCTGGTATTATTATTATCACCAGAAATATAAATTTATAAATTTTTTTTATATAGTTTATTTTAAAAGAAAAAGGAATTCAAAGAGACAAGGCTCTTCATTTCTTGTGACTTTTCAATAGCTAGTCTCTTCATTTCCTTGGCTTTTCATTTTCTCCTTGATAGCCGTACATTTCCCATTGCCATTCACGTGAGAAAACTCCTTTCTCTCCAAAAACTCACGGCTAGAAAAAAAAATTGGTAAGTTTTCTAATGTCTTCTTCCTTTATCCCTTCTCCTTTTCATATTTTCTATTGATTTTTACCTTTGCTTCTTCTAGCTTGCTCGGCCTGGCTCCTACTCCATCAGCTCCACCATCACCTCCTCCATCTACAGCAGCCATTAGCTCCTCCTCTGACCAAAAATTCAGGCCATGACCCTTCACATGAAGCATCAACACAAAAACATTGCAAAGCTTTGCCAAACTTCACCAAAACAAGGCTAGCCTAGCCTATACTCCACTATTACCTTCATAGTTGCCTTTGGACACTCCTTAGCCACCACCACCATCATCTACATAACTTCTGGCTGCCACATGACCACTGACCAGATCTGGAACCCCCTATGGCCGAGCTCCAATTGACCTAAGCCGAGCCAAAAAGTTAAACAACTTGCCTCTTTTGCATTGTCTTTGGTATGCTTCATGTTAGCACCACTACACCTTCATCTCCACTTGTTTTGATGCCATTACCTGACCCAAACCTGACCTATATGATGCCAAACCTGAGCTTAACACATCATTGGCTGAGCTCATGATCCACCTTGGTCGAGCATTCGAATGGTAAAGACAAGGTCTTGTCTTTATTGCCTTGTATTTCAACTTGTTTCTATATAATTCTGTGTTGAATATTCATATGTTATATTGTCTTGTTTTGGGTTGTTTACAAGATAAATATCAAGGCTCTCCATTCATTCAAATAAAGAGTCATGCTATATCGTGCTTGTTGTGCTTTCTGGAATCTATTCTATGTGTTTTGGTCGCTAATCTCCAGCTTTAACAAGTGAGTTATTCTCACCAGACAATATGTACCTATATAACTGATAAACCGACACCATTTGAATCTGTAATGTATATTATCATGTTATATATGCTTATATTATTATCATATGATGTTCACACCTGTCGTTACACCTGTTATATCATATGTTACTGTTGTTTTATGTTATTCTGTTTATTTATATCAGTTTATCACATTGCAAGTTCCCTGTAGACTAGAATCACAATGGGTTGAAATGATACATACCCGAACGGACTTTAGAATAAGGGAATATCGTTATGGGCTGAAATGATAGGCCTGAGCGGTTTTCAAAGTCATTCATTTAACTTGGGATTGCGGGTTTGAAATGATAGAACACGGATTTTTCTTTTTAAACTGCGGATTGAAATGATACATATCTGTATCACTTGACCTAGGCTAGAAAACTATATACAGGCCCGTGGTTATTTTATAAAGTGTTTTGGATGATTTTAAGTATTTTTAAAAATAAATTTATGAAATTTGATTTAAATAGATTTTGAAATGTTTTAGAATAAAGAAATTATGATTTTTCTATGAGTTAAAATGTAATTAATGAATGGTTAAATTGGATTATTGAAATATAACTTAAGTTTGGAATTTGGAATTTTGGTTAAAAATGATATTTAAGTTATATGAATAAAATGGAAATTTAATTATATTTGGAAATGGTAAAATATGATAATTTGATTAAATTTGAATTTAAGTGATTTATTAAAGTATTATTGATTTTTCTATGAATTTAAGTGGTTAAATAAATGAATGTTTAAAAGTGATCTTTTAAAATATAACTTGACTTGGAAATGTGAAATTTGGTTTTAATTAAAGGTTTAAGTTAATTACATAAAATTGGAAATTTAGTTAAATTTGTGAAATGGTAATTTAAATTTGAAGTGTTAAGTTATTTGTTGAAATGTGAAGAATTGGAAACTTTTACACTTAAATTTATAAAGTAAATTGTTGAAATTTGGATTTAATTATAAGAAATTTATTGTGAAAGAGATATATGTTAAGTGATATGAAAATGAACATTTTAAATGTTAAAATATGATTTTTAAAATGTTTATGTGTTTTAAATTGAAGTTATTTAGTTGCTGGAAATACACTAAAATCTGGAATTAACTTTTAATAGCATTCAGAAATGCTATAGATTCTGTTTTGAACTAAACTTGTGTAAAAAGAGCTATTACAGCATTTCTGAAATGCTGTAGTTACTGTAATTAAACTTATAGGCTAATATTGAACTCAGGCCTATTATAGCATTCTCTGGGAATACTATAATGGTCTGCAGTCTTTGCTGAAACCAAAATTAACCCTTGTTTTGAAATCTGAACTACCGCAGCACTTCTGAAATGCTGTCTTTTCTGTTTTGAACTATAATTCAACTAAAACTGAGTTTTAACAGCAGTTTTAAGTGTTGTCTTTGCTGAATTTAAAAATGTTTTCAAGTATAACTTATAACAGCTTTTTCTAAATGCTGCGAAAGGCTGAAATTTTAATAATTATGGTTTTTGACTTAGTAAACGAACTCAGAATGGTTTGAAACTTTGGAAATTAAATACTTGATTTGAAAATATAATAATTACACTTTTAAAAGGTTTAAATGAATTATTTTGATTGGAATATAAACTATTTAAAGGTGATTTGAAATGATAGTAAATGAACGATATCTTTGAATTTAAAAGGTATTTAAAGTTGAATATTTGGATTTGAACTGATAGGATATTTTATTATATTAAAATGATTTGAAATGAAGTTTTGTAAGGATATGATATTTTATTATATTAAAATGATTTGAAATGAAGATTTGGAAAGATTGATATTTGATATATTAAAATGATTTGAAATGAAGTTTTGGAAAGATATGATATTTTGATATATTGAAATGATTTGAAATGAAGTTTTGAAATGATATGATATTTTAAATATATGGAAATGGTTTGGAATTGATTTAATCTTTATTTTGATAAATATATGGTTTTGAAATGATATTTTATTTTGAAGTAAAGTATTGTTTTAAAAGTTATAACCGTGGGTTATAATAACGATTGGTTGTTAAAGAGACCGGGATCGGATATGGACATACTCTCTGTCGATACCGAAAACCACTTTGACAACTGTGTACGCGGTGGAGTTTCCAGAATGAAGTAGGATGGTGGCGACGATCCTAAGGTATATACGTGGACCCAACTCCCGTGAGTTGGCATAAGGTGGCTAAAACAGGAGCGATCTCGGACCAGTGAGGTAGCACCTCTTATCGGACGCACTTCTTCGATTCCATTCTATTACTTTTTGATTTTTGGTGGCCACCCTTCGATTTGGGAGTGTTGTTCGAGTTGGACGGTAGTGGCTGCTATCCGCTCCATCAGTCCGTGTGCGTAATTGGTATATCTACCCTGGCATTGCTGAAGTGACCCACTTCTTTTGATTGTTATTTTTCAGTGATTTACTGTTGAGATTTTTTTTTTTTCCAAACCAAGTGATCACTTCTTTAATTTCATTTTCCCCAAGATCCAAATTCTTACCAATATAAAAATATTAGTATATAAGTCAATTCAAGTCATTTATATATATGAAGATATATAAATGTTTCCTTGCTTATCAGAGTATTAAAAATTAACAAGGAAAATTCAATCACACAATATTTCTCATTTTTCAGAGAATTGGTGTCACATAGCCATTTCTATTTTTACATTCCTCTTTTTGATCTCAAGCTTGATTAATAATAAATTCGAATATTACCACTTATAATTTTCTTGCTTACTTCTCAAATTAATTGGTTTCTGGGTTTACAAGCCATACATTTAAATTCCGGAATTCTTTTGTGATTTGGTACTTATCATATGAATTATGAGGTGATAAACTAGGTTGAAGTCTAAGCAGAGAAAAACAACACATGTGATCAGGGTTTAGACACAACAAGCACAAACCAATCATGACAGACAAAATACATATTTCCTAGTTAACTGAGCAGATAGTCATCACATGAGTGATGGTGTTGTGAGCTACTTTATAAATCACACAACTTCTTATATCTGGAGCTAGAAAAGTGTTGTATCCGGTGTCTTACCACTTAGTATCAGTTTTGAAGCTATAGTATCAGATTTTCCCAACCTAGTGTTAGATCAGTAGTTATAGTATCAGAAATTTCCTACCTAGTATCAGTTCTATAGTATCAGATTTCTCCTAATTAGTATCAGTTCTATAGTATCAGATCTCTCCTACTTAGTATCAGTTTTATCAGTTCTATAGTATCAGATCTCTCCTAATTAGTATCAGTTTTATAGTATCAGATCTCTCCTACTTAGTATCAGTTTTATCAGTTCTATAGTATCAGATCTCTCCTAATTAGTATCAGTTTTATAGTATCAGATCTCTCCTACTTAGTATCAGTTTTATCAGTTCTATAGTATCAGAACTGAAGTGCCTCAAGACTGTCTAGAAAAAAAAAACATGTTCACCTATCAGATTAAATGGCATCTACTCCTTCAGCATTATCTACTAAAACTATTTCAGAACTTGTTACTTAAGTCCACAGCTCACAAACACATATAACATTTAAGTTTCTTTTTCTTCTTACATACTGTTTTCCAGATATCAAAGTAAAAGACACTCATTAAAATACTTAGAACATATTAGAGTTTTCCTAACTTAATTATTACAAAGACACTGCTACTTCTCTTAAACACTTTAAATTCCTCAAGATCTCCAAGTATCCATGCAAGCAAGCAAGCAATTCATGCATCTTTCCCTGCAGCAAAACTTTGAACTGCCTCAATAGAATGAGACACCCCAAGTATTGCAAAGGCAACAAATAGGGTCAGAAATAAATTCTGGTGTGAGTGAAATCAAGTATGCAAAATATCTTGTAAATTCTTAAGGCTGTATAGAGAACTTTTCTATTAAATGCTATTCAAATCCCAATTAAAACCTGAGAATGTGTATATTTAAGTCTGTCTATAAACATACATCCAAGCATTCATCCATTCACTTCATTCAGTTGTACAAGTACAAAACTCCTATGGATTAACTCCCTGAATTCCATAGCATAATTTCTCCTTCTCATCTTTTCATTTTGTTTGGTCTGAACTCTTGCCATTGAACACCATGTGTGCATTGCAAAGGGGCTCAGTTCTGTTAACCCTTTACACAGAGGCCTACGGGACTTAAACAAGTCATGCACATACCCATCAACCACCTGCTGATGAGTAGATCAAGGCACCACTCCTAAATTATTTTATAATTTAGAGACCATGCTTATTATTTCTTTCTGGGGAATTTTTCTTTTGATTCCAGAGATACTCGTATTCTTTCCTTCCTTATATAGGTCAAGAATTATTAAAATCACCCAAAGATCATATCCAGACATACAAAGCATTCATGTAAAATTGCACACCTTATTTCAAAGTCATTTTTGCTTTAATCACATTTTTCTAAAACCTACATATATTCTTATTTCTAGAAATTTCCATTTCTTACACAAATATGAAGAAGTCATTTGCAAAACTATATTTATTCTTTTACTGTGAACATAGGGAATGGTTTTTGAGAAAAACCCATAAAAACTTATTGGTTTATGATCTGAACAAATCAGCACATATTTGTAATATTGCATTGTTCATATCATTTTTAATATAGACTAGACATAAGCATAAATCTCAATATTCACACTGCCTAATTCTTTTCTTTCATTGATACCCTACTCCACAGTAAAATATTTGATTCATTTTTCATATCAAAACTAGCATATATAAAATCTATTCCTGTGATTAGTGTATTTGTTTGATTATCTATATTTTAAAACAAAAACTGAAACCATCACAACAAGTCAAAACAGATTAAAACCTCATCCAAAAACTCAACCAGAATACCATCCATGATCAACATATTTTCATCCAGAAAATAAAATCAAATAGGAAAAACATAATGTAATGTTTATATAAAATAACTTGGCTGCCCTTAACATGGGTCTTAATGCCTTACAGATCATAAGTGATTAATCACTCACCTTCCTTCTCTCTTCCCCGAGAATGTCTAAGCTTGAAAACAGGGTGAGCTCTCCTTTTTATTTATTTTTAGTGTGTTTCTGTTTTCCCCCAGAGAAAACCTCTGCTTCCCTCTTGATTTAAATCATTTTGCTAGGGTTTTACTAAAGGAAAAACCCATTTTATCCTCACATTACTCAGAGAATTATGTGTGTGTTGTTATGGCTAAATGTGCCATTTTCTCTTGATTTCTATTTCTAGTAAAAGCAGTTGCTTCTCTGCTTTTCTGTGCACATGCTATTTGCATGATCCATCTACACATCATCTTTGTGTGACTCAGAAACATTGTATACCTTGTTAGGCCTGAATGGTCCTCTTATATTATTTCAAACCATTTATTTCCTGATTTATTTTTGAGAAGGTGTTTATGCACAATAATACTAAACTGGTTCTCATGCAATTTGGTTATCAAAAGGGCTTTATCATTTTATACTTCTTTGGCTACTCATATCTAATACATATATATTTATTGAAGAAAAATCTCTATCCTCTTATTTATTCATTTCACTTACTCCTAATATTATTATTGTCAGACTATATTTTCTTTTCTTAAATATTCTCATTTTAAAATTATTTTTATCTCAATAATTTGGGTCTTCACATACTCTCCTCCTAAAAGGAATTGTGTCCCACAATTTTTCTCTCATACATTTCCATCCAAATGTATACAAAGCATAATTTCAATTGAATGAAATTTCAGAAACTCATTCATTCCAAATCAATCAAATATAAATAAATAATTTTAAAGTCCCATCATAATTTTTAAACATACCTTTAAGTAGAAAACAGATTAGGATATTTATCCTTTATCCTCTCTTCAGCCTCCCAAGTGCAATCATTCCCATCCAAACTCCATTGGATTTTAACTAGTTTAATTATTTTATTTCTCAGCTTCTTTTCTTCTCTAGCCACAATGCCCACTGGTTCCTTTTTATAAACCAGATTTTCTTGAATTTCAACATGTGTAGGAGATTCAAGAATGGACTCTTTATCATGCACCCATTTTCTCAATTGGGATACATGAAATACATCATGTATTTTGCTCAATTCCTCTGGTAACTTCAACCTATAAGCTAAAGTCCCTATTCTTTGAACAATTTCATATGGTCCTACATACCTTGGTGACAGTTTCCCTGCTTTTCCAAATCTCAATATTTTCCTCATTGGTGAAACTTTGAGAAACACATAGTCTCCCACCTCAAATTCTACTGGCCTTCTCTTTTTATCTGCATAAGCTTTCTGTCTCTCTTGAGCTACTCTCATTCTTTGCCTCACTAATTCAATTCTTGCAGAAGTTTCTTTTACATGGTCTGGTCCAAGCAACACCCTTTCACCAGCCTCCATCCAACATGCAGGAGATAAACAAGGCTTCCCATACAAAGCCTCAAATGGAGCCATTCCTATAGTGGATTGGTAGCTATTATTATAAGCAAACTCAGCTAAATAAATATGATCCTCCCAGTTGCCTCCAAAATCAAGTATGCATGCTCTCAGCAAATCCTCTAAAACTTTATTAACAATCTCAGTTTGCCCATCTGTTTGTGGGTGGTAGGCTGTGCTTAGGCTTAGTTCTGTCCCCATAGCTTCTTGAAAGCTACTCCAAAACCTTGAAGTAAACAAAGTATCTCTATCACTAATGATAGTCTTGGGGATGCCATGCAACCTCACTATTTCCTTCACAAATAATTGAGCTAGCTTGTGAGCATTTCTGTTTGAATTTATTGGGATAAAGTGTGCTGTTTTTGTGAGTCTATCAACCACTACCCAAATACTATCATTTCCCTTCCTTGTTCTTGGCAAACCATCCACAAAATCCATTGATATACTCTCCCATTTCCAAGTAGGCACTTCCAAAGGTTGCAATAGGCCTGAGGGCCTTTGATAGTCTGCCTTTACTTGTTGGCATGTCAAGCAATTTGCCACATATTCTGCTACTGCTCCTTTCATTCCTGGCCACCAATAATTTCTCTTGAGATCATGGTACATTTTTGTACCACCTGGATGGATAGTATACTTTGTTTTGTGATGCTCATCCATAACTTCTTGCTTTAGTTCCCCTACATTTGGTATGCAAAGTTTCCCCTTTTTCCTTAAGTATCCCTTACCATCTACCTCATAGTTTTCCACTGTCATGCCTTGGGATATCATGTTCTTTTTCTCCTTCAAATTTATATCTTGATTCTGCATTTGTCCTATTTTATCAACCAGTGTTGATTTTTAGGATAAGAGGCTTAATTTACCATATTCAATCATCTTACTGTGTGTCTTACCTGATACACTAGCTTCTTCTTTCACTTCCACCTCACTGAGAATTATCAAATCCTTGAATTCTGCCATCATTAAGCTTGCCAATTTAGCTTGATGTCTACTTAATGCATCTGCTACTTTATTAGCTTTTCCAGGGGTATACAATATATCAAGATCATAGGAAGCTAGAAATTCTACCCACCTATGTTGCCTCATGTTCAAGTCTTTTTGGGAAAACAAATATTTAAGTGACTTATGATCAGTAAACAATTCAAACTTAGCACCCAATAAATAATGTCTCCATAGTTTCAATGCATACACCACAGCAGCTAGTTCTAAGTCATGTGTAGCATACCTAGTTTCATTTGGCTTGAGTTGCCTTGATGCATAAGCTATGACTCTACCATGTTGCATAAGCACTGCCCCCAATCCAGATCCACTAGCATCTGTGTAAACTACTAATTCTTCATTACCCTCTGGCACTTGTAAAACTGGAGCTTCTACCAGTGCCTTCTTTAGTGATATGAAAGCTTGTTCACACTTCTCTGTCCACACATATGGTTGCTCCTTTTTAGTTAACTTGGTCAATGGGATAGCTATCCTTGCAAAATCTTTTATAAATCTCCTGTAATAGCCTGCCATTCCCAAAAATGACCTCACCTCAGTTACTGATTTGGGTCTACTCCAAGATTGCACTGCCATCACCTTATTTGGGTCTACACTAACCCCTTGTTGTGATACAATGTGCCCCAAAAATTTTACTTCCTTCTGCCAAAATGTACATTTAGAGAATTTGGCTTTTAAATCATGTGCCCTCAGTCTAGACAAAACCAGATGCAAGTGCCTTGCATGATCTTCTTCTGATTTTGAATATACTAAAATGTCATCAATAAAAACAACCACAAATTTGTCTAGAAAATCTCTAAATGTTCTATTCATCAAATCTACAAAATATGATGGTGCATTTGTCAATCCAAAAGGCATCACCAAAAATTCATATAATCCATACCTTGTGTTGAAGGCAGTATACTTAATACTCTCTTCCTCCACCTTCATCTGATGAAACCCAGAGGCTAAATCTAGCCTTGAAAAGACCCTTGCTCCATTTAATTGATCGAATAGATCATCAATTCTAGGAAGTGGATATTTGTTTTTAATGGTGACTTTGTTTAATTCCCTATAATCAATGCACATTCTCAAAGTACCATCCTGCTTCTTCACAAATACAATTGGAGAACCCCAGTTTGAACTACTAGGCCTTATGAAGCCTTTCTGCTCCAGTTCTTCCAACTGATGTTTCAATTCCACAAGTTCTTTAGGACCCATTCTAGTTGGCTTCTTGATGATTGGGCTGGCTCCTGGGATTAGCCTTATTTGAAATTCTACTTGCCTATTCTCTGGAACACCTATGACTTCACCAAAGACATCTGGGTATTCATTTATAATTTTTATGTCCTCCAGTGTTAATTCTTTCTCAGTCATGCTACATATGTGGTTACAGTAATTGATTTTAGCAATTTCACTCATAACTATAATATTTTTACCATTTTCTGTTTTCAGAGAAATAGTAAGATTTTCTAAGTTTAAAATTGCTTTGTATTTTCTTAGCCAATCAATTCCTAGAATAATTCCTATTCCAGGATATTTTAGCACAAACAAATCAGAACTAAACATATTTCCACCTATGTTTAACTCTACTCCCAAACATTTAATCCCTAGCATGCAAGAATTACCTAGTGGGCTCTGAATAAACAAGGGATTATCAACTAAATAGCATGTGAGAGTTAATTTATTCACTATGTCTTGGGATATTAGTGAATGTGTTGCTCCAGTGTCATATATAACTGAGATGGGGTGATCTTTAATTAGAAGTATACCTTCCAATTGTCCAGGACTTCCCACTGCAGTTGCTTTTGCTTTGCCCTCAAGTGCTCCTACCTTTGCTCCCTTTTTGAACTCTGGGCAGTTTCTTTTAATATGGCCTTCCTTCCCACAGTTATAGCAGCTAAACAATGCCTTCTTGGCTGCTTGACACCTATTACTCATGTGTCCTTCTTTGCCACAATTAAAACAAGTAACCTTCTTCTTAGCTTCCCCAGTGGCTGCTCCCTCCATTTTCTTATCCATATTCTTTTTGTCATAGGGATGTGCTCTATTTTTCCCCTTCTTTTGATTGGTAGCCCTCATGCTCCTAAATTTTTCCCTTGCATTGTCATGTTGTTCAAAAGAAAGAGCAAGGTCTATGACTTGATCAAATGTTTTATCCTTGTATGGTAACATTGCTCTACTTAGACCTGCATTTAATCCTTGGATAAATCTTGAATTCTTTGATTCTTCATCTCCTATGAGCATAGTTCCATACTTGGACAAACTCTCAAATTTTTGAGTGTATTCAGTCACACTCATTGGTCCTTGCCTCAGCCTTATGAATTCTTCTAGCAATGTTGCCTTAGCTGTAGCTGGAACAAACCTTGCTTCAAGCATTTCCTTGAATTGATCCCATGTTATCTCATTTTCTGGCCTTCCTGTGATGATCACCTCCCACCAATCTAAGGCTGCTCCTTTGAGTCTCCTTGAAGCTATCTGCCTCTTTCTTTGGTCATTAATTTGCATATCTGCAAATATCCTTTCCAAAGTTCTCAACCATGTCTGCACTCCCATAACTCCCTCAGTGCCTTCAAAATCCTTGCCTCCCAAATTTGAAAATGTCTTCAATAACTTAGCTAATTCCTCATGAGGATTCTCTTCCCTCTGCACTGCTCCTTCTCTAAATGCCCTCACCAAATCTTGCAAGTTAACCATTGGTGTTGTATTGGAGGGTCCTGCTCCATGACTTGGTGGTCTTCCTACCATGATTCACTATTCAATTGCATAGCTAGTCAGTCATATTTCTAATTTAATTATTTTTCTGAAATTTATTTCTACTGTGGATGTTTATTTCTATCATTACTATATTTTTTTTTTTTAGAATTTTATCCTTACAAGAAAATTGGATAATATATTTATGCTATGTTTTAATAACATAGCTCTGATACCAACTGAAGTGACCCACTTCTTTTGATTGTTATTTTTCAGTGATTTACTGTTGAGATTTTTTTTTTTTCCAAACCAAGTGATCACTTCTTTAATTTCATTTTCCCCAAGATCCAAATTCTTACCAATATAAAAATATTAGTATATAAGTCAATTCAAGTCATTTATATATATGAAGATATATAAATGTTTCCTTGCTTATCAGAGTATTAAAAATTAACAAGGAAAATTCAATCACACAATATTTCTCATTTTTCAGAGAATTGGTGTCACATAGCCATTTCTATTTTTACATTCCTCTTTTTGATCTCAAGCTTGATTAATAATAAATTCGAATATTACCACTTATAATTTTCTTGCTTACTTCTCAAATTAATTGGTTTCTGGGTTTACAAGCCATACATTTAAATTCCGGAATTCTTTTGTGATTTGGTACTTATCATATGAATTATGAGGTGATAAACTAGGTTGAAGTCTAAGCAGAGAAAAACAACACATGTGATCAGGGTTTAGACACAACAAGCACAAACCAATCATGACAGACAAAATACATATTTCCTAGTTAACTGAGCAGATAGTCATCACATGAGTGATGGTGTTGTGAGCTACTTTATAAATCACACAACTTCTTATATCTGGAGCTAGAAAAGTGTTGTATCCGGTGTCTTACCACTTAGTATCAGTTTTGAAGCTATAGTATCAGATTTTCCCAACCTAGTGTTAGATCAGTAGTTATAGTATCAGAAATTTCCTACCTAGTATCAGTTCTATAGTATCAGATTTCTCCTAATTAGTATCAGTTCTATAGTATCAGATCTCTCCTACTTAGTATCAGTTTTATCAGTTCTATAGTATCAGATCTCTCCTAATTAGTATCAGTTTTATAGTATCAGATCTCTCCTACTTAGTATCAGTTTTATCAGTTCTATAGTATCAGATCTCTCCTAATTAGTATCAGTTTTATAGTATCAGATCTCTCCTACTTAGTATCAGTTTTATCAGTTCTATAGTATCAGAACTGAAGTGCCTCAAGACTGTCTAGAAAAAAAAAACATGTTCACCTATCAGATTAAATGGCATCTACTCCTTCAGCATTATCTACTAAAACTATTTCAGAACTTGTTACTTAAGTCCACAGCTCACAAACACATATAACATTTAAGTTTCTTTTTCTTCTTACATACTGTTTTCCAGATATCAAAGTAAAAGACACTCATTAAAATACTTAGAACATATTAGAGTTTTCCTAACTTAATTATTACAAAGACACTGCTACTTCTCTTAAACACTTTAAATTCCTCAAGATCTCCAAGTATCCATGCAAGCAAGCAAGCAATTCATGCATCTTTCCCTGCAGCAAAACTTTGAACTGCCTCAATAGAATGAGACACCCCAAGTATTGCAAAGGCAACAAATAGGGTCAGAAATAAATTCTGGTGTGAGTGAAATCAAGTATGCAAAATATCTTGTAAATTCTTAAGGCTGTATAGAGAACTTTTCTATTAAATGCTATTCAAATCCCAATTAAAACCTGAGAATGTGTATATTTAAGTCTGTCTATAAACATACATCCAAGCATTCATCCATTCACTTCATTCAGTTGTACAAGTACAAAACTCCTATGGATTAACTCCCTGAATTCCATAGCATAATTTCTCCTTCTCATCTTTTCATTTTGTTTGGTCTGAACTCTTGCCATTGAACACCATGTGTGCATTGCAAAGGGGCTCAGTTCTGTTAACCCTTTACACAGAGGCCTACGGGACTTAAACAAGTCATGCACATACCCATCAACCACCTGCTGATGAGTAGATCAAGGCACCACTCCTAAATTATTTTATAATTTAGAGACCATGCTTATTATTTCTTTCTGGGGAATTTTTCTTTTGATTCCAGAGATACTCGTATTCTTTCCTTCCTTATATAGGTCAAGAATTATTAAAATCACCCAAAGATCATATCCAGACATACAAAGCATTCATGTAAAATTGCACACCTTATTTCAAAGTCATTTTTGCTTTAATCACATTTTTCTAAAACCTACATATATTCTTATTTCTAGAAATTTCCATTTCTTACACAAATATGAAGAAGTCATTTGCAAAACTATATTTATTCTTTTACTGTGAACATAGGGAATGGTTTTTGAGAAAAACCCATAAAAACTTATTGGTTTATGATCTGAACAAATCAGCACATATTTGTAATATTGCATTGTTCATATCATTTTTAATATAGACTAGACATAAGCATAAATCTCAATATTCACACTGCCTAATTCTTTTCTTTCATTGATACCCTACTCCACAGTAAAATATTTGATTCATTTTTCATATCAAAACTAGCATATATAAAATCTATTCCTGTGATTAGTGTATTTGTTTGATTATCTATATTTTAAAACAAAAACTGAAACCATCACAACAAGTCAAAACAGATTAAAACCTCATCCAAAAACTCAACCAGAATACCATCCATGATCAACATATTTTCATCCAGAAAATAAAATCAAATAGGAAAAACATAATGTAATGTTTATATAAAATAACTTGGCTGCCCTTAACATGGGTCTTAATGCCTTACAGATCATAAGTGATTAATCACTCACCTTCCTTCTCTCTTCCCCGAGAATGTCTAAGCTTGAAAACAGGGTGAGCTCTCCTTTTTATTTATTTTTAGTGTGTTTCTGTTTTCCCCCAGAGAAAACCTCTGCTTCCCTCTTGATTTAAATCATTTTGCTAGGGTTTTACTAAAGGAAAAACCCATTTTATCCTCACATTACTCAGAGAATTATGTGTGTGTTGTTATGGCTAAATGTGCCATTTTCTCTTGATTTCTATTTCTAGTAAAAGCAGTTGCTTCTCTGCTTTTCTGTGCACATGCTATTTGCATGATCCATCTACACATCATCTTTGTGTGACTCAGAAACATTGTATACCTTGTTAGGCCTGAATGGTCCTCTTATATTATTTCAAACCATTTATTTCCTGATTTATTTTTGAGAAGGTGTTTATGCACAATAATACTAAACTGGTTCTCATGCAATTTGGTTATCAAAAGGGCTTTATCATTTTATACTTCTTTGGCTACTCATATCTAATACATATATATTTATTGAAGAAAAATCTCTATCCTCTTATTTATTCATTTCACTTACTCCTAATATTATTATTGTCAGACTATATTTTCTTTTCTTAAATATTCTCATTTTAAAATTATTTTTATCTCAATAATTTGGGTCTTCACAATTGCCTTGTGTGCCGTGTCACCTACCATATCGAACCCACTACGATTATGATTTTAAGATCCAACCGCGTTAAGGTTCTCCATCCCCTTAACGCTATTTTCTGTATGATTATACTTTACTGATTAGACACTACTGTATATAACGTATATTACTACATAGTAAATAGTTTAACGGATCCTTAAAGAATGGGCGATCCCAAGCATTCTTTAAGTTACTTGTACCTTTATTACAGTTCACTTGAGTTGGTTTACATTATATAAGTATATATTGTCCTGACTCGAGTGTTTTGTGTTTTGCTTTACGCTCGGGTCAGCCTGAGTTATTCACAGATTTGGATTCCACTTTCTGGAGATTTGAATCGCTGGAGATTATCTGCTTGTCTTGTCCTATCTATTTCAGTTCTGTTGTTCTACTCAGCTTGTACTTGGTTATTGTATTTAGACTTCTGTTGTATTCTATTTCTTCTGTTGTATCTTATGTAACTTTGTTATATTTATATAGTAGCTTCATGAACTACTATTTCTTTTACTTCCGCTGCATTATTTTACTCTGTGTCTGTGATCTGTGATTATATTTATTTACTTTATATTCTAAGATTTGCCAAATTTTATTTACAACGCGGTATTTTGAGCAATTCAAATCCGACATGTGTGTCTGCCTATGCACTTGGCGGGTGCAGCATGATAGGGGGTTCTCGCATTTGGTTTGGTAGCGAGCGGATGGCTCTTACTCCTACATGTCCCTGTGGGGTTGGTGCAGTCGAGAGGCTGGCCGTATAGGCAGAACACAGGTACAACTGTATGCTACGGTGGGCGTTACCCCACTGGCGACGTCCCGTTATAGTTGGTATCAGAGCTTTGGTTTTGAGGCAAAACTCAGCATATGGAGTAGATTTATTTACAGAATCACTTTCATTCGAGCTTGAATCATTTTCTTTTGACTCGGTTTCTTTTGAATTTTGGAACGTTCCGTACGGTTCCAAAATCCATTCGTGGCCCTCACTATCCATCTTCTTTTGATTCTGGAGTATCCCATAACTCCACTTCGAATGATCTTTATAGTGAATTGGCGGTCTCGCCAATATTCTAATTTTCTTGTAAAAGGGTGAAAATCCTTTACAATCAGCATCGATTCACCAGAGATTTATATTTATCCTTGGTTTAGATGCTAATATCTTTTATTATTCCAAACTCTATCTCTTGAGATCGAATGTAGATTTATCCCAGAAAAATCGACATTGATCGTATTCTTTAAGTCACGGTTGACCCGGTTAAGGTTGTCCGCGATTTATCTAAGCTTACCCATCTCTCTACTCTGTTTAACCATCTTGTCTTTTGTTTCTAAACTATCTCCAAACATTTTGAATCGTACTTGTAAATCTATGTTTTGTTTTATATGTTGTGTTGTTTGGGTTGTTGATGTTGATTTGGGTTTCCGATCGATTCGTCTGATCAACGCTATCGATAGGATTTCTAAAACACTTTGACAGAACAAACTGACACAGTTTTATTTTAAAATTTGGTTAGTGAAATGAATTTGGATATATAATTTTATGGAACTTAATAAATTGATTTAAATTGATAATTTGAAGTGATAATACTTGATTTATCATTTATTGTTCTACAAATGAATGTATAAATAGTTGTTTATAAATTTATTTGGGAACTGAAATGAATTTAAAACAAGAAATTTAAAGAATTTAATTTCCGATGGTTTCAAACCTTGTGTTTAAAATTTTTAAAAGGATATTATTTAAAGTATTTTGAATAAAAATTTGTTTCTAAAGGATTTTAAAGTTTAAAAATTTAGTGCTCTTCTCTTTGTCGTTGGAAAATAATTTCGGTGATGACTGCAGCATCATCGACATTCATTTTCGAGTTTCGAAGTGAAGAGATCGTTCTGTAGTCTTGCTACAGCTTTGTTTTGGAAAATCTAATTGATTTGAATTTCTAAAATATGACTGGATTATAATATATATTGATATATGATTTAAATTTGATTTGATATATTGTGTATGTGTATATATATATATATATATATATATTTATCTCTAAATGGTTTGTAAGGAATCGGAAATTTAATTCTTACAATTTATCTTAAAGAATAATTGCAATTATAAAAAGAAAATCAAATTTTTGAATAAATGATTCAAACCTGAGATAATTGAATTAGAAAGTTTTACTTGTATAACACACAATTTCATTCCAATATAACTTACCTAAATTACACAGAAGTTGAATATGGAATTGGATAATATACAATATACAAAGGATTTTTATAAATAAAATTTGAGTGGTTATAATACATGTTATACACTTAAATTTTAGTTATAAAAGATTAACAGAGGCAAATAGTGAAAAAGGAATTTAAAGAGATTTTATTTAAATAACTTAATAATCAAATTTGATTAACTATGGAACCTTAAGTCTAACCTAGGAAGTTTAATAAAGGTTATTTCCAAAAATGAATATGTTGTATAATAAATAATGTATCTTTGAATAGATAAAATAAAATACATTTGAATTGGACTTTTGGTAATAAAGTTTATTTAACTTGAATTCATAGTTTAATTGATGTCTAAATGAATAAATGCGTAAAGAAATTTGATTGTTATATTTGCTATGATAAATATTTTATTTATGAAATAGATATGTCTTGAAAAATGAATAATTATGATTTAAATAGTTAAAATGTATTTTAACATCACTAAAACTTGATAATTGAGAATTTGTTTTTCAAATGGAATTTTAAGTGTAACTTATTAAAGGAATGTCTATTTATGAAATGGGTATTTTAAATAAAGAGTTAGGTTATGTGTTAAATCAAGAGCTAACTAAATTAGTGAGCTTTTGACTTAATAAACAAAGTATAGTTTAATTTAAATATTCCATTCATAAAAGTTTGTTTTAATAAGTCATAAGTTAAATAATATCCAAATAAATATTTCTGAAATTAAACTGATTTGAAATATTAATATATCTACTGTAGTATTTTATAAGTGCTGTTGTTTCGAAAATACAATGTTTTGGAATTTTTTTTTATTTGAATGAACTTAGAAATGTTACAACTTTAAAATGAATATTGTTTGATCTTGGATTAAAATGGTTTAAATGAAGATTATTTTTAAAAAGGTGTTATGATTTTCTAAGTGTTATGTTTTTTTTAGAATAACATTTCCAAAGTGTTATGATTTTAGTAGTATGATTTCCAAATGATAAACATCCCTAAATTGTTATGATTTCAAAGCATTATGGTTTCAAATTTATTATCTTATTTTGTTTTTCAAACTACCTTTTGGTTGTCCTTATTTCTCTTATCTTGTTACAGAATGGGAAGGCTATTTCTTATACCAGTCCGTTTAGAAATCTTTCTGTAATCTTTGATAATCTTTGTTACTCATCTGAATCTGAACACTGTTTTTCCATTCATAGATCGTCGGTCAAGTGAAAAGGGAGATTCAGACTCTAGAGGATTTTTTTTCGTGCTTGTACTCTTGATTTAATTACCTCCATCTTGTTAAACTTACCTATAACAATAGTTATCAGGTGTAATTCCAATCTTCTTATCATCTTATTTTAATCTTATTTCACTCTATCTTTTCTATACTTTCCCGTACCTCATTCCTTTTCGAAGACGAAAAGCTTTGAGTGGGGGAGAGTGTAACAACCCTGTATTTTTCAAATATTTTTAAATTGATTTTTCCAGATTCAAAAGCTTTATTTATGAAAAAGAATAAATTTTGTTATTTTAAATATAAACTTTGATTTTGATGTGGATTAGAATTCCAAATATGACTAGATTTAATATTTCCAGAAAATGTGAATTTTGGTCAATAGTCAAACTTTGACTTTTAAATTTAAATTTGAAATATTTGAAAAATTATAAATTTTATCTTTTATTATGAAAATAGATTTAATAACATGAATATTTCTTTTCATTTCGTTGAAAACGGAGTTAAAATGTAAAAGTTATGTACATTTCAATTTTTAGTATAATTTGTTTTATCGTGCAATTTTGCCTATTTTAAATTTTATAAATCATATTTTCTTTCTTATATTTTGTTTTAATATGTGTTAATATGTTATTTTATGTATATTTTTGTCTTTTTATATTTTTAAAATGATAATAGAATTTTTCCAAAATTTACTGTATTTATTTTTCATTTTTAAAGGCTGTTTTCCTATTTTCTGCTATTTTCTTCATTAAAAATTATATGTAAATTAAATTTTAAATATTTATTTTGTGAATATATTTTTATTTTATGTTATTATTTATGTTTAAAAATATATTACAAGCTCATATGAATTTTCTAAAATTTATTCTATTCAATTTCAAATTTTCTAGACTAGTTTACTATTTTTAGCTATTTTCTTAATTTAACTTTACATAATTGATAAATATTTATATAAATTATTATATTTTGGTAAAATTTCGAAATTTATCTGGTATTATTATTATCACCAGAAATATAAAGTTATAATTTTTTTTATATAGTTTATTTTAAAAGAAAAAGGAAATTCAAAGAGACAAGGCTCTTCATTTCTTGTGACTTTTCAATAGCTAGTCTCTTCATTTCCTTGGCTTTTCATTTTCTCCTTGATAGCCGTACATTTCCCATTGCCATTCACGTGAGAAAACTCCTTTCTCTCCAAAAACTCACGGCTAGAAAAAAAAATTGGTGAGTTTTCTAATGTCTTCTTCCTTTATCCCTTCTCCTTTTCATATTTTCTATTGATTTTTACCTTTGCTTCTTCTAGCTTGCTCGGCCTGGCTCCTACTCCATCAGCTCCACCATCACCTCCTCCATCTACAGCAGCCATTAGCTCCTCCTCTAACCAAAAATTCAGGCCATGACCCTTCACATGAAGCATCACCACAAAAACATTGCAAAGCTTTGCCAAACTTCACCAAAACAAGGCTAGCCTAGCCTATACTCCACTATTACCTTCAAAGTTGCCTTTGGCCACTCCTTAGCCGCCACCACCATCATCTACATCACTTCTGGCTGCCACATGACCACTGACCAGATCTGGAACCCCCTATGGCCGAGCTCCAATTGACCTAAGCCGAGCCAAAAAGTTAAACAACTTGCCTCTTTTGCATTGTCTTTGGTATGCTTCATGTTAGCACCACTACACCTTCATCTCCACTTGTTTTGATGCCATTACCTGACCCAAACCTGACCTATATGATGCCAAACCTGAGCTTAACACATCATTGGCTGATCTCATGATCCACCTTGGTCGAGCATTCGAATGGTAAAGACAAGGTCTTGTCTTTATTGCCTTGTATTTCAACTTGTTTCTATATAATTCTGTGTTGAATATTCATATGTTATATTGTCTTGTTTTGGGTTGTTTACAAGATAAATATCAAGGCTCTCCATTCATTCAAATCAAGAGTCATGCTATATCGAGCTTGTTGTGCTTTCTGGAATATATTCTATGTGTTTTGGTCGCTAATCTCCAGCTTTAACAAGTGAGTTATTCTCACCAGACAATATGTACCTATATAACTGATAAACCGACACCATTTGAATATGTAATGTATATTATCATGTTATATATGCTTATATTATTATCATATGATGTTCACACCTGTCGTTACACCTGTTATAACATATGTTACTATTATTTTATGTTATTCTGTTTATTTATATCAGTTTATCACATTGCAAGTTCCCTGTAGACTAGAATCACTATGGGTTGAAATGATACATACCCGAACGGACTTTAGAATAAGGGAATATCGTTATGGGCTAAAATGATAGGCCTGAGCGGTTTTCAAAGTCATTCATTTAACTTGGGATTGCAGGTTTGAAATGATAGAACCCGGATTTTTCTTTTTAAACTGCGGATTGAAATGATACATATCTGTATCACTTGACCTAGGCTAGAAAACTATATACAGGCCCGTGGTTATTTTATAAAGTGTTTTGGATGATTTTAAGTATTTTTAAAAATAAATTTATGAAATTTGATTTAAATAGATTTTGAAATGTTTTAGAATAAAGAAATTATGATTTTTCTACGAGTTAAAATGTAATTAATGAATGGTTAAATTGGATTATTGAAATATAACTTAAGTTTGGAATTTGGAATTTTGGTTAAAAATGATATTTAAGTTATATGAATAAAATGGAAATTTAATTATATTTGGAAATGGTAAAATATGATAATTTGATTAAATTTGAATTTAAGTGATTTATTAAAGTATTATTGATTTTTCTATGAATTTAAGTGGTTAAATAAATAATGTTTAAAAGTGATCTTTTAAAATATAACTTGACTTGGAAATGTGAAATTTGGTTTTAATTAAAGGTTTAAGTTAATTAAATAAAATTGGAAATTTAGTTAAATTTGTGAAATGGTAATTTAAATTTGAAGTGTTAATTTATTTGTTGAAATGTGAAGAATTGGAAACTTTTACACTTAAATTTATTAAGTAAATTGTTGAAATTTGGATTTAATTATAAGAAATTTATTGTGAAAAAGATATATGTTAAGTGATATGAAAATGAACATTTTAAATGTTAAAATATGATTTTTAAAATGTTTATGTGTTTTAAATTGAAGTTATTTAGTTGCTGGAAATACACTAAAATCTGGAATTAACATTTAATAGCATTCAGAAATGCTATAGATTCTGTTTTGAACTAAAATTGTGTAAAAAGAGCTATTACAGCGTTTCTGAAATGCTGTAGTTGCTGTAATTAAACTTATAGGCTAATATTGAACTCAGGCCTATTATAGCTGTCACGTACCGAAATTTTCGGCTTTCGAAAATTCGACATCGATACTCCCTTTATCGACTGCCGAGCAATCGAGTGCCGGAAACTCCAATAGTGAGGGTTTAAGAAAGAAGAAAAAGGCAGAAGAAGAAGAAGATAGAAGAAAAAAGAGAAGAAGAGAAGAACAACAGAACAACATCAGAAACAGAGAACAATATCAGAATCTCACATATCGCAGCGGAACAATATATAATAGATAAATGAATAATCTCTAAAACAAAGAACTATATCATTTTATACATACATCAATCATCAGAGTCAATATACAACAATGGACAGTTATATAACTTGTCCTCATACAGAATACACAGCGGAATAAATAATATCAGATACAAATACTACGTCTCGTCCTCCAGCTTGCTTCCAAAGCTCCAGAATACCCTGATAATCTAACTCTAGACTGCCCGTGTGGAAATTGGTGGGCACCCAGAGTTTAGAAGGGAAACAATAAACTCCGAGTCAGTCATGGTGACTGGTGTGAGATCGTAAAACAGTTATTTTTCACAAAGAAAATAAAACAAATTCGCAATGCTTTTGGAAAATTAAACTACCATAAGACCTCCCACCACACACACAATGCAAACGCAGAATTGGAGGAGATTTCTTCTTATGATAGTCAAAGATGCTTACTACACAAAATCAAATCCTTTTTGATATTATTATTAGTGCATAGTGTAGAAAACAGTTCGAAAGTATAATATTGATCTTAGCCAACATACGACCAGTATCGTATGCCTACTATAGCTACTATGTTCAATAGCAGGTTACCGCCACATTCCATAGCAGGTAATACAACTAAAACCGTACACGTCGCGTATTGTTTCTTTGGATTTCCAACAAATGGTCAGGCTAAGGAACTTCCTTTTCCACGATGGGTACGTCCCTGGAATAGACGACCCGAGAACCTAACCGGATCTCTGCCAACACAAGGCCGGGTTACCTCTGCAAAAATAGGTAACTACTGACACGCGTATGCCATCCCCCGATCGTAACCGATCTTCCCGAGGATCCCCGATTTCCAACAAACCACATAGATAATAATGCAGCAACCACATAGGTTAAGTATCTGGGCTCCATACCATGATACCACCTCTATCCAGAAGGAATGACATACACTAAGGGGCGCTACTCCCTAGAACCTTGCTGCATCCTTCCTGTTTCGACCATTTCCGGGGTGTGAGGCTCGATGAAGTCTCGTCCACAAAGCTACGCTTTCTACAAAGCCCTGCTTCGGGTCAAACAAAATGATCAACCTATGATCACAAAGATATAAGATCAAACAAATGATCATATCGCAAATGATCAAACACTGATCATTTCACAGTAACACTCAGTATGCCACGTTACCAAATTGGGAGTATATCGCTGATAAATTTCAACTACATAACCTCTGAGCTCGTACGTCTCAGAGAAGGGTGTTAAGCTAAGAGAATAAATTCTCCGCCACCAACAGAAATGTATTTGAAAGAAATCAGCTTTATATCTCAAATTGTAACGTCAGACACACAATCCATACAAGTCTGTTCTGGGATCGAACAGAACCGAAGGCACTTCTCATGAAGTCCTTGCACATCCGGATAATTTCCTAATCACGTCCGGACTTCCCGTCACTAAGGGTGATAAAACCTCTAAACCGGAGATCAGCCGATGTAGAGTAACTCGACGGTAATCCTTCCGTTTTCAAAAATATCCGGTCTTCAACACCGGTCTTCGAATGCAATTCATAACGACGTATCACATATTCGGAATGGGTTATACGACCCCATGGTCCTTTCCCGGCTAACCCGAATAGTGAGCGTTTATTTAAAAACAAGTGTGGCATTCAAATTCATCCAATTTACAACAAATACCTATCAAGGTAATTATTGATAGTCGGTTATTTAACTATCAATAAAGATGCGCAACATCATCAGATTCCAAATAATTCTCCAAATTATTTTATCTCCCAAAATATCTTTACTAGATATAAAATTTCCACACTTCAAAAATAAATCAATATTTATTTTTCTAAAACAATTCCCCTTTCTTTTATAAATTCCATAGTGAATTTATATTTTCAAAATATCTACTGATATACGATTTTCAAATCGATTTCAATATTCAATTTCAGTTTATCTTTAAGAAGATAAATTCTCAAAAACATTTCATTTCGTTTTGGAAAACATTTCCATACTTATTTAATAATAAGTGGTTCACAAATCTATTTATTTTCAACATTTGAAAATATTCAATATACTTAAATCAAATTTAAGTATAAATTCATTCTTTTAGGAAATCATTTATTATAACAACATTTATTTGAGCCAAAACGAATGTTACGTAAAACATCGTTACGACGACTCAAAATCACTAGTATAGGGATTCGAAATTTAGATAGATATATATAAATCCCAATACTATATAAAACATTTCCTTTCGGAAATCATTTACTATAACAACAGTGTTATAGTCCACCATTTCCTTATTTCTCGAAAACGTCTATTTCAACAATGAATGTTGAAATCTATGATTTCGATTCATAATACATTTGAAAACATCTTTAAAACAATTAACTTCATTTCAAATATCACTTCTTCAAAAATAAATCCATTTTACTTAACAATATATTCACTGTCCAAAATCATGAATATACTTCACTAACCACATTTCAATCTTTTCTACACATTTTATTTCAATAATAATTCACTATCCAAAATCGCGAATATATCTCCTTTAACAATCTTCTATATTAAATTTATCAAATCCAATTGATTTCGAATTTATAAAACAACGTTTATAAATTCGAATTCTATTTTCTAACAACTTCAATTTATAAATTCCTTTTTATTAACAAATTCAATTTATAACTCGATATAAATATCACAAGTCCATATTTTAAGTTAATAACTTATCATTCATTTATTTTAAAAGAAATCGTTCTTTTAAACTTTACAAAATTTAAAACTTTCAGATTTCATTAACTTATGAAATCCCATTTATACTTCATTTTAACACTTATAGAAACTTGTCTTACAATCTCAATATTTTAAATTTATAAATATCCATTTTTGTACATCTTTTATATACAATGTTTTTAATAACTCAAAAATCCAAATTTAAGCTATTTTATAAATTACTTAACTATTTATTTCAAAAATCACCCTTCGGTTATATTTCACAACATTATCATTTTCATAACTTTAAATCTATAACATTTACTTATTTAAGATAAATAAATTCAAAATTTTAATAAAACGTATACTTTCCAAAAATCACTTTAAAAATCTCTTTTAAAGTTTAAAATCGTTATTTTTAACACTTCAAAATTTTGAATCCAATGATGCAACGCACCAATTAGTCCATCACAACATCAAACATCATATATCATCATATGATAACAGAATATATATCAATACCTGTAAATAAATAAATACAGTTGAGGAATCCAGTTGGATCCCTCCAACCTGTTTCCCTGCATCCAAAGACGTTAGCACAATACCAATTCCACTTCGAGGTGGAATATCGCGGTATATGGGTTTTATAAAAATAATCCGCTTACTAACGGCGCAATAGGGTCTCATCCGCTATACGAGGCGGGAAATCATCAATCCAATATATACATATGCCAATATGTATATATTGCTATATATATATAGATATATCCTACTATATCTAATAGCACATCCAATAGCAATCATCAATCAATAACTGTAATATCAAATTTCATTTGAGTGAGAAAAATCTCACCTTAGCTTTTAATTTTGCCATCCATTTCCATTTCTTCACGGTTTTAAACATTGTATAAACAATTATACAATTTATTAATATTTGTGATAATCGGATAAATAAATTTCCAGTTGATGAATTTAATTACCAGCGATTAAATTTTCTTAAAAAAATCTTTTAGTAGTTAAAATAATCAAATAAGTTGATAAAACAAATTAATCTCCACAACCTATTATTTTAAAAAATTAACTAATAAGTTAAATATATATATGTATAGTTATTCTTATCTTTATTTCTGAAAACACATATACATGTGAAAATGGTCTATATTATTCCAAATTAGATAAATATATATGCCTATAATAATATAAATTATCATTTAAAAATTTCTATTTTCTAAATCTTATATATATATATATAATTTTCTGTTTTACAGTTTATATTCATTTATATATTCTTAGTCACTACAGATGTATATACAACTTGCCTTTTACTGTAAAATTATGTATATTGAAAGAAACAGAGAGAGGAAATACCCAAAACAACTGACACCACGTCCCTATCTTTCTCGCGAGGCTCCATCACCAGACTTGCAACCATCGCGACCACCGGGATCTCTGCATCACCGGAACTCGAACACGCGACTGTGGTCATCGCCGCGTACGCCACTGAAATCGAAACCCAGCCTCGACCCCCATTGCCAACCCTAGCTCGTCGCGACCCACACGTCGTCGCCACTGCTCGATTCGAACGCGCCTCGCCTTCGACTGAATCGCCTGTTGCCATCACTGTCCTCGAACCCCATATCGCGACGAAGTCGCGAATGCCTCGTCTCCCCTATCGCTGCCTTGATTGAATCGGAGAAGGAAGCTCGAGTTTTTGATTCGCGAAAACGAATCGGTATGGTGACATAAATTCGAATTGAATTCGAACAGGGAATTACTATACATTCGAACGAAATGAATCGATTTCGTTTTGTTTTCTTCGATTTAGAACTGCTCGGCTGTTTTCAATTTGAGTTGGGTTTCAAAATAGAGGAACGCGGCCCTTTGTAAACGAGAAGAGAGGAACGCGATTTCTTTATTTTCTTTAGCTCGGCCATTAAATATTTTTGTTTTCGATTTTGAAAACTGAAGGCGCAGAGGGTTATTTAAAAAAAAATTGAGGGAGGAATGGTTTTCGTGATGGGCTGCACGATCTCTTCGTGATTGTAGGCGTAAGTTAAGGGAAGAGAACATGCTGAAGTTGACTTAGTTTAAAATTTAAATTTTAAATCAATTTGATTTATCTTCAACACGTTTGCATATCGTATGGTCACATATCAGCCCCGAAAAATACGAAATTGGAAATCCGACAAAAATTCAATATTACGGACCCAATGGAACTGGTTTCGTCGAATTCCGAGACTGTGCCCCGGACGGCTATTTTTAAATATCGATACGAACGATAATTTTTCAAAACTGAACAAATCATTTTCAAATTCGATTCTGAAGCTTCTGTTATCTTCAGTATTATCAATACGAATTTTAAAAGCTTTTGAAATATTTTTCTTCAGCTTAAAATTGAAGATTCAAATTTTTATTCAACTTTTAATCGATTAAATTTTAAAGTTTAATCGCAAATTTCAAAGTACGATCGGGGATTCAAATTAAATCATCGTTCAAATATTTAAAATAAATTAAATATTCTCAATTTAATTCGATTAAAATTCTGGGTCGTTACAAACTTCCCTCCTTAAAAGAATTTCGTCCCGAAATTACAAGTTAGGAAAAAAAGGTCCTTAACTCGTCTACTATTTTTAATATCCAATAATTTTATCTAATTTTATCAAAACAAATCTTTCTACTAAAGATTCTTTATCATTTCTCAACTAACTTTCTAAAATCTTTCATAGTTTTCAAATATCATTGTTTTCTTAACAATTCAAATTTAAAATTTAATTCAAATTCAAAATTTCTCAAAATTTTTCTAACACTCGAAATTTTCGAAAAATTTCGCCAGCGTCTCCTTTGCGCGGCTAATACGGTACGACTACAAAACGTCCCTACGGACTCTCAGATTTCAAAAAGAAAAGGAAAAAGCCAAGCGGCTAGACAAGAAATCATCAAAAACTCATATTAAAACTCAAATACATACCTTTTTCGAGCAATTCAAATTCATCTTTGAAATAAATTTTCCAATCCCTTTATACACCTGTATATCCTACTATCCATTATATCTAGTTACAACATTCAAACTATTTTGCAAATTCGATTACAAAATTTCAATATATACTTCTTATATCCTCTTTAAATTCGCTATTGAAGTTACATATTCAATTTCGTTCAATTTTTCATTTCAATTTCATTTGAATTCAATTTTATCTTTAGTTCATTTCATTTGCAATTGATTCCATTAAATCTAATTTGCATTTCATATTTTCATTCGGTTCATTTTATTAACCAACAACTTTCATTCATAACTGCTCTTTTTAGATTAGTTTTAGTTACTAATTCTTTACAAATTACAATTCACTTATTCAAATTTGTTTTCAACATTCAGTTTCAATTCCAATTTTATCTTCATTTATGATTATTCAATTCAATTTATTGCCTACAAATTCGAAATGAATTTTAACATTCAATTTTATTTTCTCGCATTTGCCATTGCAAATTTATTTATTTGTTCACAAATTCTTTTATTTCAATTTGAACTTTCATTTCAATCAGATTTCAAATATTCTATAAGTTATCAACTTATTTTCATTTCGATTTATATAATCACTTATATATTCATATTACAAATTCATTTCATTAATGAATTTTAAATTTTCCAATATCTATTTGGAATTCCATTTTCATTTATAAATCACATTTACAATTCATATTTACCATTTTATTCATATGTGAATTCGTTTCCTTATGCTTCCAATTCATATTTAAAATTTCATTCGTTAAATGGATTTTTATTTAAACTCTAAACTTTACAAGTTATCAACTTCATAATATTTCATAAATATTTTTTATAGTATTCCAGAGTCTTTTCAACATTTCAAAGCCATTTTGAAAATAATTCAAATTATCCTTTGAATTTCCAAAACAAAACCCAATTTTCCAAACACTTTCCGTTTAAAACAATTTGGCAGCAATTTCTCTTTTGGAAACCCGAAAATGAACACCAATGATGCTGCGGTCATCATCGAAGTTATTTTCCAGCGACCTAAAAGAGTTTAGAGCTTTTCATTCCTCCAGAACATTTTTCAAAACCTTTGAAATTCATTTTCAACTCCAAAAAGGAATTTAAACTTTCCAAATCTCCAAAATTTTCAAATTCTTTTCAAAACATTTCCAAATACTTCTCTGGAATTCTACTTCAATTATAAGTCACATTTATAATTTACATTCTTAAATTTCATTTGTATATGGATTCATTTCTTAACTTTGGAGTTATGATTTCAATTTCTTATTCAATTTCAAATTTAATGATAACATTTCAATATTATCACTTTATATCAACCATGCAACCATATACTATAGTACTTCATAGAAAAACATTTCCTTTCTATACAAAAATAGTTTTGGGCAAAATTATTTCATTTACCCCATTTTAAAACAATACTGTGTCAGTTTATCTTGTTTAAGAGTTTAGAAACCCCTATCGATTACAGTTAGCTAGACTGCACCGACCGGAATCCATAAACAATCAACCGATAAGTCAACACAATACAAAACAATTTTATATTCACTAACAAATACGCGCTCATATCTATTATTACACTCAACTCATTCTAGAGTACTACTGACTCTATCTCTAATGAGTTACACCCAACAGAGCAGGGTTGTCGCTTAACCATATGCTCTGATACCACGCTGTCACGTACCGAAATTTTCGGCTTTCGAAAATTCGACATCGATACTCCCTTTATCGACTGCCGAGCAATCGAGTGCCGGAAACTCCAATAGTGAGGGTTTAAGAAAGAAGAAAAAGGCAGAAGAAGAAGAAGATAGAAGAAAAAAGAGAAGAAGAGAAGAACAACAGAAGAACATCAGAAACAGAGAACAATATCAGAATCTCACATATCACAGCGGAACAATATATAATAGATAAATGAATAATCTCTAAAACAAAGAACTATATCATTTTATACATACATCAATCATCAGAGTCAATATACAACAATGGACAATTATATAACTTGTCCTCATACAGAATACACAGCGGAATAAATAATATCAGATACAAATACTACGTCTCGTCCTCCAGCTTGCTTCCAAAGCTCCAGAATATCCAGAATACCCTGATAATCTAACTCTAGACTGCCCGTGTGGAAATTGGTGGGCACCCAGAGTTTAGAAGGGAAACAATAAACTCTGAGTCAGTCATGGTGACTGGTGTGAGATCGTAAAACAGTTATTTTTCACAAAGAAAATAAAACAAATTAGCAATGCTTTTGGAAAATGAAACTACCATAAGACCTCCCACCACACACACAATGCAAACGCAGAATTGGAGGAGATTTCTTCTTATGATAGCCAAAGATGCTTACTACGCAAAATCAAATCCTTTTTGATATTATTATTAGTGCATAGTGTAGAAAACAGTTCGAAAGTATAATATTGATCTTAGCCAACATACGACCAGTATCGTATGCCTACTATAGCTACTATGTTCAATAGCAGGTTACCGCCACATTCCATAGCAGGTAATACAACTAAAACCGTACACGTCGCGTATTGTTTCTTTGGATTTCCAACAAATGGTCAGGCTAAGGAACTTCCTTTTCCACGATGGGTACGTCCCTGGAATAGACGACCCGAGAACCTAACCGGATCTCTGCCAACACAAGGCCGGGTTACCTCTGCAAAAATAGGTAACTACTGACACGCGTATGCCATCCCCCGATCGTAACCGATCTTCCCGAGGATCCCCGATTTCCAACAAACCACATAGCTAATAATGCAGCAACCACATAGGTTAAGTATCTGGGCTCCATACCATGATACCACCTCTATCCAGAAGGAATGACATACACTAAGGGGCGCTACTCCCTAGAACCTTGCTGCATCCTTCCTGTTTCGACCATTTCCGGGGTGTGAGGCTCGATGAAGTCTCGTCCACAAAGCTACGCTTTCTACAAAGCCCTGCTTCGGGTCAAACAAAATGATCAACCTATGATCACAAAGATATAAGATCAAACAAATGATCATATCGCAAATGATCAAACACTGATCATTTCACAGTAACACTCAGTATGCCACGTTACCAAATTGGGAGTATATCGCTGATAAATTTCAACTACATAACCTCTGAGCTCGTACGTCTCAGAGAAGGGTGTTAAGCTAAGAGAATAAATTCTCCGCCACCAACAGAAATGTATTTGAAAGAAATCAGCTTTATATCTCAAATTGTAACGTCAGACACACAATCCATACAAGTCTGTTCCGGGATCGAACAGAACCGAAGGCACTTCTCACGAAGTCCTTGCACATCCGGATAATTTCCTAATCACGTCCGGACTTCCCGTCACTAAGGGTGATAAAACCTCTAAACCGGAGATCAGCCGATGTAGAGTAACTCGACGGTAATCCTTCCGTTTTAAAAAATATCCGGTCTTCAACACCGGTCTTCGAATGCAATTCATAACGACGTATCACATATTCGGAATGGGTTATACGACCCCATGGTCCTTTCCCGGCTAACCCGAATAGTGAGCGTTTATTTAAAAACAAGTGTGGCATTCAAATTCATCCAATTTACAACAAATACCTATCAAGGTAATTATTGATAGTCGGTTATTTAACTATCAATAAAGATGCGCAACATCATCAGATTCCAAATAATTTTCCAAATTATTTTATCTCCCAAAATATCTTTACTAGATATAAAATTTCCACACTTCAAAAATAAATCAATATTTATTTTTCTAAAGCAATTCCCCTTTCTTTTATAAATTCCATAGTGAATTTATATTTTCAAAATATCTACTGATATACGATTTTCAAATCGATTTCAATATTCAATTTCAGTTTATCTTTAAGAAGATAAATTCTCAAAAACATTTCATTTCGTTTTGGAAAACATTTCCATACTTATTTAATAATAAGTGGTTCACAAATCTATTTATTTTCAACATTTGAAAATATTCAATATACTTAAATCAAATTTAAGTATAAATTCATTCTTTAAGGAAATCATTTATTATAACAACATTTATTTGAGCCAAAACGAATGTTACGTAAAACATCGTTACGACGACTCAAAATCACTAGTATAGGGATTCGAAATTTAGATAGATATATATAAATCCCAATACTATATAAAACATTTCCTTTCGGAAATCATTTACTATAACAACAGTGTTATAGTCCACCATTTCCTTATTTCTCGAAAACGTCTATTTCAACAATGAATGTTGAAATCTATGATTTCGATTCATAATACATTTGAAAACATCTTTAAAACAATTAACTTCATTTCAAATATCACTTCTTCAAAAATAAATCCATTTTACTTAACAATATATTCACTGTCCAAAATCGTGAATATACTTCACTAACCACATTTCAATCTTTTCTACACATTTTATTTCAATAATAATTCGCTATCCAAAATCGCGAATATATCTCCTTTAACAATCTTCTATATTAAATTTATCAAATCCAATTGATTTCGAATTTATAAAACAACGTTTATAAATTCGAATTCTATTTTCTAACAACTTCAATTTATAAATTCCTTTTTATTAACAAATTCAATTTATAACTCGATATAAATATCACAAGTCCATATTTTAAGTTAATAACTTATCATTCATTTATTTTAAAAGAAATCGTTCTTTTAAACTTTACAAAATTTAAAACTTTCAGATTTCATTAACTTATGAAATCCCATTTATACTTCATTTTAACACTTATAGAAACTTGTCTTACAATCTCAATATTTTAAATTTATAAATATCCATTTTTGTACATCTTTTATATACAATGTTTTTAATAACTCAAAAATCCAAATTTAAGCTATTTTATAAATTACTTATATTTATTTCAAAAATCACCCTTCGGTTATATTTCACAACATTATCATTTTCATAACTTTAAATCTATAACATTTACTTATTTAAGATAAATAAATTCAAAATTTTAATAAAACGTATACTTTCCAAAAATCACTTTAAAAATCTCTTTTAAAGTTTAAAATCGTTATTTTTAACACTTCAAAATTTTGAATCCAATGATGCAACGCACCAATTAGTCCATCACAACATCAAACATCATATATCATCATATGATAACAGAATATATATCAATACCTGTAAATAAATAAATACAGTTGAGGAATCCAGTTGGATCCCTCCAACCTGTTTCCCTGCATCCAAAGACGTTAGCACAATACCAATTCCACTTCGAGGTGGAATATCGCGGTATATGAGTTTTATAAAAATAATCCGCTTACTAACGGCGCAATAGGGTCTCATCCGCTATACGAGGCGGGAAATCATCAATCCAATATATACATATACCAATATGTATATATTGCTATATATATATAGATATATCCTACTATATCTAATAGCACATCCAATAGCAATCATCAATCAATAACTGTAATATCAAATTTCATTTGAGTGAGAAAAATCTCACCTTAGCTTTTAATTTTGCCATCCATTTCCATTTCTTCACGGTTTTAAACCTTGTATAAACAATTATACAATTTATTAATATTTGTGATAATCGGATAAATAAATTTCCAGTTGATGAATTTAATTACCAGCGATTAAATTTTCTTAAAAAAAATCTTTTAGTAGTTAAAATAATCAAATAAGTTGATAAAACAAATTAATCTCCACAACCTATTATTTTAAAAAATTAACTAATAAGTTAAATATATATATGTATAGTTATTCTTATCTTTATTTCTGAAAACACATATACATGTGAAAATGGTCTATATATATTCCAAATTAGATAAATATATATGCCTATAATAATATAAATTATCATTTAAAAATTTCTATTTTCTAAATCTTATATATATATATATATAATTTTCTGTTTTACAGTTTATATTCATTTATATATTCTTAGTCACTACAGATGTATATACAACTTGCCTTTTACTGTAAAATTATGTATATTGAAAGAAACAGAGAGAGGAAATACCCAAAACAACTGACACCACGTCCCTATCTTTCTCGCGAGGCTCCATCACCAGACTTGCAACCATCGCGACCACCGGGATCTCTGCATCACCGGAACTCGAACACGCGACTGTGGTCATCGCCGCGTACGCCACTGAAATCGAAACCCAGCCTCGACCCCCATTGCCAACCCTAGCTCGTCGCGACCCACACGTCGTCGCCACTGCTCGATTCGAACGCGCCTCGCCTTCGACTGAATCGCCTGTTGCCATCACTGTCCTCGAACCCCATATCGCGACGAAGTCGCGAATGCCTCGTCTCCCCTATCGCTGCCTTGATTGAATCGGAGAAGGAAGCTCGAGTTTTTGATTCGCGAAAACGAATCGGTATGGTGACATAAATTCGAATTGAATTCGAACAGGGAATTACTATACATTCGAACGAAATGAATCGATTTCGTTTTGTTTTCTTCGATTTAGAACTGCTCGGCTGTTTTCAATTTGAGTTGGGTTTCAAAATAGAGGAACGCGGCCCTTTGTAAACGAGAAGAGAGGAACGCGATTTCTTTATTTTCTTTAGCTCGGCCATTAAATATTTTTGTTTTCGATTTTGAAAACTGAAGGCGCAGAGGGTTATTTAAAAAAAAATTGAGGGAGGAATGGTTTTCGTGATGGGCTGCACGATCTCTTCGTGATTGTAGGCGTAAGTTAAGGGAAGAGAACATGCTGAAGTTGACTTAGTTTAAAATTTAAATTTTAAATCAATTTGATTTATCTTCAACACGTTTGCATATCGTATGGTCACATATCAGCCCCGAAAAATACGAAATTGGAAATCCGACAAAAATTCAATATTACGGACCCAATGGAATTGGTTTCGTCGAATTCCGAGACTGTGCCCCGGACGGCTATTTTTAAATATCGATACGAACGATAATTTTTCAAAACTGAACAAATCATTTTCAAATTCGATTCTGAAGCTTCTGTTATCTTCAGTATTATCAATACGAATTTTAAAAGCTTTTGAAATATTTTTCTTCAGCTTAAAATTGAAGATTCAAATTTTTATTCAACTTTTAATCGATTAAATTTTAAAGTTTAATCGCAAATTTCAAAGTACGATCGGGGATTCAAATTAAATCATCATTCAAATATTTAAAATAAATTAAATATTCTCAATTTAATTCGATTAAAATTCTGGGTCGTTACAATAGCATTCTCTGGGAATGCTATAATGGTCTGCAGTCTTTGCTGAAACCAAATTTAACCCTTGTTTTGAAATCTGAACTACCGCAGCACTTCTGAAATGCTGTCTTTTCTATTTTGAACTATAATTCAACTAAAACTGAGTTTTAACAGCAGTTTTAAGTGCTGTCTTTGCTGAATTTAAAAATGTTTTCAAGTATAACTTATAACAGCTTTTTCTAAATGCTGCGAAAGGCTGAAATTTTAATAATTATGGTTTTTGACTTAGTAAACGAACTCAGAATGGTTTGAAACTTTGGAAATTGAATACTTGATTTGAAAATATAGTAATTACACTTTTAAAAGGTTTAAATGAATTATTTTGATTGGAATATAAACTATTTAAAGGTGATTTGAAATGATAGTAAATGAACGATATCTTTGAATTTAAAAGGTATTTAAAGTTGAATATTTGGATTTGAACTGATAGGATATTTTATTATATTAAAATGATTTGAAATGAAGTTTTATAAGGATATGATATTTTATTATATTAAAATCATTTGAAATGAAGTTTTGTAAGGATATGATATTTTATTATATTAAAATGATTTGAAATGAAGATTTGGAAAGATTGATATTTGATATATTAAAATGATTTGAAATGAAGTTTTGGAAAGATATGATATTTTGATATATTGAAATGATTTGAAATGAAGTTTTGAAATGATATGATATTTTAAATATATGGAAATGGTTTGGAATTGATTTAATCTTTATTTTGATAAATATATGGTTTTGAAATGATATTTTATTTTGAAGTAAAGTATTGTTTTAAAAGTTATAACCATGGGTTATAATAACGATTGGTTGTTAAAGAGACCGGGATCGGATATGGACATACTCTCTGTCGATACCGAAAACCACTTTGACAACTGTGTACGCGGTGGAGTTTCCAGAATGAAGTAGGATGGTGGCGACGATCCTAAGGTATATACGTGGACCCAACTCCCGTGAGTTGGCATAAGGTGGCTAAAACAGGAGCGATCTCGGACCAGTGAGGTAGCACCTCTTATCGGACGCACTTCTTCGATTCCATTCTATTACTTTTTGATTTTTGGTGGCCACCCTTCGATTTGGGAGTGTTGTTCGAGTTGGATGGTAGTGGCTGCTATCCGCTCCATCAGTCCGTGTGCGTAATTGGTATATCTACCCTGGCATTGCCTTGTGTGCCGTGTCACCTACCATATCGAACCCACTACGATTATGATTTTAAGATCCAACCGCGTTAAGGTTCTCCATCCCCTTAACGCTATTTTCTATATGATTATACTTTACTGATTAGACACTACTGTATATAACGTATATTACTACATAGTAAATAGTTTAACGGATCCTTAAAGAATGGGCGATCCCAAGCATTCTTTAAGTTACTTGTACCTTTATTACAGTTCACTTGAGTTGGTTTACATTATATAAGTATATATTGTCCTGACTCGAGTGTTTTGTGTTTTGCTTTACGCTCGGGTCAGCCTGAGTTATTCACAGATTTGGATTCCACTTTCTGGAGATTTGAATCGCTGGAGATTATCTGCTTGTCTTGTCCTATCTATTTCAGTTCTGTTGTTCTACTCAGCTTGTACTTGGTTATTGTATTTAGACTTCTGTTGTACTCTATTTCTTCTGTTGTATCTTATGTAACTTTGTTATATTTATATAGTAGCCTCATGAACTACTATTTCTTTTACTTCCGCTGCATTATTTTACTCTGTGTCTGTGATCTGTGATTATATTTATTTACTGTATATTCTAAGATTTGCCAAATTTTATTTACAACGCGGTATTTTGAGCAATTCAAATCCGACATGTGTGTCTGCCTATGCACTTATAATGGATGCGAATGGTTGAAAATATTGGGTCGTTATAATATATATATATATATATCAAAATTACAAATACGCTCTCTCAAGAAAGAAATCACTCAAGAGCCTAGGTATTCACTCAACCGAGCGCTCTGATACCAAGTGTGACGACCCAACTTTCTATCACCAGAAAGTTGCTTCATCTTTAAGAAAGAAAGGGATAGAAAAGAGAAAAGATAAAGAAGAAAGAAGAAACAACATCAGAATCTCAACAGCGGAACGAATAAATTATATTAATCACATAAATATACATAATATACAACATCAATCAGAGTTACACAGATAATACATCACATACTAGACAGTTATAAACACATGTCTAGTTAATACAACTCAAATACAACTCAGAGATACCAACACAGCGGAACACTATATATATCTACACGTCGAAGCCTCCTGCTCCATTGCTCCTCCACAATTCGTCAAAGCTAACCTGAATCCCTTGGCTACTCGTAAAAATTTGAGTACCCGAGAGTTTAAGAAAAACAGAAATAAACTCCGGGTCAGACATGGGTCTGGTATGAGTAATAGGTTAAAGTTGCTTAACTTTGAAAATCCTTTGAAAACAAAAGGTATCACATAAGACTTCCCACACATAAACATGGAAAATTTTTTACCTTACGCTAACCAAACATTTGATAGGAAATCCAGTGATATAATAATAGGTCTAGGGTTTTCAAATAAATAAGAAATAGCTGAAATTGTTACATGATTAAATTCCAGCATACTAGGTTTACAATCAAATCCGAGGGCGCTTATTGGAGATTGGATTCCATACAGTGGCAGGGCTACTGGGGTACCGCCCGTCACAGTACGTGGCCTAGATCACCGTACCGAGGACCCACCCTAAGTCCCCTGCTACACAAGGTCAGAACATCCCTTACTGGATAATTCCCGAACAAGACACCCCACAGATGGCCGTCGCCAACTGCCCACTAAGCCGAATAAAAAGGGACATCTAGACAGGGGTAATCTTGTCCTACTTGGTTCTACCTAACCTTGCTGCACCTCCCCTGTTTTAGCCATTCCCGGTTGATGAGGCTTGAGGCTACGATTACCTTAAGAGAACAAATCTCTTAGGATGCTCATCGTCCACCTGACGATGTTCTGAAAGCATTCGATCCATACAAGTTCGTTTCGGGTTCGAACGAAACCGAAGGCATTATCTCGTTACACTCATTTTGGAATCACCCTCAGAGTTAACGACAATAACCCTTGCACTCTGAATCTTCGTCTTCACTGGAGATTCATGACCTATCGTTAATTTGGATCGATGTGGTTTTCGGATATCCAAATCTTGAAACCCGATCCCGGTCTCATCGAAATCCAAACAGTATCTTTTAAGGCCAAGTTGTTTTAAAGTTAAAACAATTCAATTCATTATCCATATACACACAGATAGATAATTCACAATATCACAGATAGATAATTCACAATATCATCACAAATAGATAATCTACATTATCCATATACTTCAACCAAAGCAACCATATCATACAGCATTACTCATCTCATATCTGAGATTTCAACACATTCAAGGAAATGAATATCATCCATCATATATAAACAAAGATAAATAATCACACCATTTATAATTAATTTAAAATGAATTAAATTAATTACTTATCTCTAATTAATTTAAAGTAAATTAAATTAATTACTTCATCATTATAAATCTTGCTTATATATCCATTAATTAATTACAAATCAATTAATTAATCATTCTCTAATTTCCATCTTAATTAATCATCCTTGATTTAATTATCCTTTAATTACATTCAAGTAATTACCCTTTAATTAATTTCTCAAATTAATCATCCTTAACCAAATACAGTAATTAACCTTTAATTACTCTATAAATTAATTAACTATAATTAATTACATTAATCCTTAATTAATTACATTAATTAATTACTCAAAATTACTTATTATTGATTAATTAATCTTAATTAATCAACCCTTAATTTCATCATTAATTATATAATTTAATGATCCCTAATTACATTTTAATTAATTATTCTATTTAAATTAATTACATTAAGTAATTAATCTTTACTTAAACCATATTATTAATCAATCTTGATTAATCCCATTCAGTAATTAACTACCCTTAATTACTTCATTTAATGAATTAATTATTCCTTGAATAATTATCTCAATTAATCCCTTCATTAATTCCACAAGGTAATTTAATCCAAATTACTTCCATTATTAAATCCTCTTCAATTAATTACATATAGTAATTACCATTAATTACTTCATTAAGTAATTACACTTCATTAATTACATTTAAGTAATTATACTTATCAAATCATCCAATGATTAATTTAAATTAATTAAACTAAATTATTTAACTTAAATAAATCAAATTTACTTAATTAATTACCTTGAGTAATTAATTCCTTTAATTACACTTAAACAATTTCACAATTTATTATCTTTAATTAATTAATCTAATTAATTATTAGAATTATCACATTGATTAATTATTAAACAAATCTTAAGTTAATGACCTTCATTTACTATTAACAATTCTTAATTTCTTTTCTTAAGAAATTTAAATTAGATAAATCAATATTAATTACAAGTTAATTTATCCTTAATAACCAATTAATCAACCTCTAATTATTTAATTAATTTAAGTTTTAACTGTAACTTAATTAATCTTAAATTACTTGATTAATTAATCTTTAATCGTTAATTTAAAATCTAATCTTATCTAATTAATGATACTTAATTACAAATTAATTACTCCTAATTAATTAGTCTTAAACTTTAATTAATAATTTACACCTCTTAATTACTTAATTAATTATCCATATCTTTAATTAATTAAATTAATTAATTATCCATTTAATTACCTTAATAATTTAATTACTCTAATTTATTAAATCTTAATTTACCTTAAGATAAAACATTATTCTTACTAATGATCAAATTATCATTATCAAAGCATTTAAAAACAATTTACTTTCAATTTATTTCAAATTCCAAATCCATTTAAATTCAAACCCTATTTAGTTATTAGGCAAATTTGAAATTTTAAAATTTTTGTTTCCAACTAAGTGTCAAACTGAACTTAAATGCATATTTAAACTTTAATACATAAACTCAGTTTGAAACTTGATTCAAAATTTAAATTAAACTTTAAAATTTCCAAAACAGAACAGGTTCTGTTTCAAAAAAATCTAGGCAAACATTTACCCGAGCCCATCTCTGAAAACTCCGAGTCAATCTTCCCTCTACTTCGAGTAAAATACTCGAGCAACTCGAGTAAACTCGAGTTCACCCTCTGTTCAAAATCCAGAAGTTCACCAGAAATGAAAGGTGCACGGTGCACTTGCACCGTGACTCTGACCAACTCCAGGCGACACCCCGACGTCGAACATGTCGACGATCACCTCCAGACCCATCTCCAACCACCTGGACTTCATATTTTCGCATATGCATTCCATTTATATATCTGAAATCGTAATTTAAAAAGTTTAAATTTTGACTTATGGGAAGTTGTACTCAGCTTTCTTGATTCCCAGAGCCATTTATAAGTTGTTTAAACTTAAATTGATTTTTAATCTTCAATATATATTAGAAAAAACAAGTTTTGTTTAATCTTAAGTTCAAATGTTGAGTAGATCAAGTGATAATGGATTTTGAATCAAAATCCTGGGTTTAAAATCCTAGAACAGAGAATATTCCTAAACATTAGCCTGCACACAAACTCCATCATTCTTCACAAAGAATTCATATATAGATATAGATGCAACATATGTTTTCAAAGACATATATAGGCAACAGATTTTATACCTTTAAGTTTAATAAAAACAAAAGTTACTCACCTGTTTTAGAAAGGAAGAACAGAGCCCCTTTTATTTTGAAAACAACTTTGTATTTTGAAAACTGGGTAATGCTTTTGATCTTTTGAAAACTTGAACTGGAGACTTAGTTGAGATGAACTAAAGCTTCATTTGAAATATACTTTCTAGTATGCTAAGTTTTTGTAAACGAAAATGAAATGAGGCAGATTGATATATAGAAATGATTTTACAGTATGATATTATTAGACTGGTACAAGATTTCTTCTTTTTATATAAACATAGGTCAGAGATTTTCTTTAATCAATGGAGGCTGATAAGATTTTACTAGTACTAGAGAGATGTGAAATGACCCTATTTATTTTACCTAATTTTTACTAGGATTTTTTTTCCATTAAATTTCCTAGAGTCATTTAGCCTTTCTACTAAATTATCCAGGATCCTACTTTTGCTACTAATATATTTATATCAGTTCATTAATAAATATATTCACACACATATGAAGATGTATGTGACCCTCTTGCTTGGATCAAAGTGTTGTTTAGCAAGAGTGCATCCTGATTGAATGTGAATTTCTAATCAACCAGTACATAGCTCATTTTCCATGATTT
Source organism: Allium fistulosum (assembly GCA_030737815.1). NCBI lineage: Eukaryota > Viridiplantae > Streptophyta > Magnoliopsida > Asparagales > Amaryllidaceae > Allium > Allium fistulosum. The sequence goes on along the minus strand of CM060905.1, from coordinate 872,282,565 downwards.
TTTTTATATTTGAGTCAGGGTAATGAATCCCCTGATCATATGTAATTTATACTTAGTAATTTTGACCATTTCTATGGTGATTGTCTGTTAGTTTGACATAGCAAAGTGATCTCAGATTATATAGCAAGTCATCCTAATTTTAGTCTAATTGTTTGATATTTGATCAAAACCAGAAAGAAAATGATATACACATTTATCATTTTCAACATGAATGATCTAGTTCCCAACTTCTTTTATATTTAAGGCCTAAACAGTTTAGTGATTCTTTCAAAATTATATTGTTGTGTTTCTCTGAATCCAATCCATTCCCTAATCCCTGAGTTACCTCAGTTTTGTACTAATTTAAGGGTTGCTTTACTGGATTTAGGAAATCCAGAATTTATGGTCATAAAGCATGGGTGGTGTCTATGTGGTTTGTGTGTATATCAGATGTGTTGGGCTATCTGAACTAAGAATGCTACTCAAAATACAAGTGAATTGCTTAAATAATTGGTCTTGTCTTTATACATGCATTTGCAAAGAAAGCTTCAGATTTTACAATTGCATTTTCTTTCTTTAGACCCAAAAACTCTGGTCATCTTGATCAACCTAGACCTCACTATTTTTGAAGTGGGTTAACCTTATGACTAGATCATCTAAACATTAGTGCCTGGCTATTGCAATGTGAATTCAGATACAGGATACTTGAGAAATCTCTTAGAACATATACACATTTTTATACAGTGCACAAAATATATAATTTCTTTTATCAAAATATTTCAGCATATAGACACAAAACTCTTTAAAGAACATTCTTAACCAAACTCAGATTTTAACCTCAAAACTTAAAGCTTTTAAGTGACTCAAGATTGACTAATACAAAATATATATATATATATATCCATTTCTCAAATATAGGCATATGTCATCTACAGATTTCCACCATAATACTCAAATATATTTTCTTGCATAGATTCAACTAAGTCTTTGGTTTATCCCAAACTTAATACATTACCATAGTCAATTAAAACAACTAAATAAAATCAAAACATTCAAGATCATTGCATAACAACTAAAGCAGAATTATAAAACTTCCCAGATTACATGCAAATAATTCATTCTAAGTGCTTATTTAATTCTAATTTAGCATGCTTATCCAATCATTCTCATTAGCCATAGCAGCTTCCTATTTAGAACCAGCATTCCTTGAAAGAGCATTAGAGGCTGCCCCATTTTAAATGAGACACCCCAGATGCCATAAGCAAACAAGGGTCAGATACAAGATCTAGTATGAGCAATATAAAAAATTCCATGATATTAAGTAGATAAATGAGACATAAGCATTTTGTATGGGTTGGCATAATTTCTTAAATTAATTAGCCTGACTTGTTTCTAAAATATTGAGCATATATGATCAGTATTAAAACTAATTATGTACTCACTTTCAACTATGCAAACATACATGTCAAACAGAGATACTCAGGAACTATCATGGCTCCAGTCTAACCAACCTAGGAATAACTCAAGTTCCTACTTTATCAATTCAAGGTTGCATTTACCAAATTACTTCCTAGCCTCATATGCCATAAGGAATCATGGGGACACATTGCAATAAAATAATTCACAATATTGCACAAAGATCTCAGGGCTTAAACAAGCCATGTGCCAACTTGCATACTTTAAATACAACAAGCATTCCAGCAGTCTTCTTGGCTCACAATCCTTAGTTTATTTACTAAGTGTTCATGTTTGATCCTATCATGAGATAGCTAGGTGACTGAATCACAGTATACATGAAACATTACATAGAGCTTACAAGCATAATTCAAGAACAAGCTAACATTCATGTCCAGGGAAATCATATTTTCAAATATTCTGGCTTAAAGAAAATACAAGAATATTTACAACTGGGAATAAAGACTAGGCATGTGGGTTATTATTGTTTCATAAGCAACCATATTTGAACTAAACTCAAGATCTAGCTTAAACAAGATTTCTGGCTCTTGGGTTTTTTTTTTGATCAAGGGTTCAGCACTTTTGGATATTTCCATTGCAACCTTGAATCTTTCATTTGAGCCTCAGCACTTACACAAGTGTAATGCAACTCATATATATTTCGATTTCTATATTTTTCATGCCATATCTAAACCAGTTACAAGTATTCTCTATTTACTTTTATGATTCATACTTTAACATTTCTGGGTGTAACCAAACAGAGCAAAATACTCTACCATCAAAGCAATCAAAAGTATTCATAAACACCCATTAAAGCATCCATTAAAACCGTAGTAATAAAATCAGAAATTTGTAGAAAAATAACATAAGCTTGGCTGCCTCATAACAGGACTTAATGCCATGGGTTTAGTGAGAATACTCACAGAAAAATGCTTCTCTTGTTTAATCCAGAAAAGAAACCTTTTAAAACTTGCTTTCCTGCTTACAATATTTTTTTCTTCTTTGTTTTCTTAAATGTCTCGGGTAGAAAATGATTTTTCTGGTTTGTACTTGGATTTATAAGAGAGGTTTTCTAGGGTTTTACAAATGTAAAATCTCATTCCTACCCTAGCCAATACTCATGCATTTTGCATTTCAGATTTGTTTATTTTCACCCTTAATACCCCGGCCATATGTGATACTTACCTCCCCTTTTTACTTTTCCAGAATATATCATATTCTTATCAAGTCATGATAATTATGTGACATTGTCACTTGTTTATTTTCTGAAAATCCTCCTTTCTATTTTCTGCCTAAAGCAATTGTTTTGGTTGCAATATGTCTTTTGCTATTTTAGTGTTACACTTTCCCTTGCTTATTTTTTTTTAATATTTTCAATACTTATAGAAATGTACATATGCATACATATCTTATCTAGGCTTATTTAACTCCTCCTTAATTTCAGAGAGATATGCACCTATATGTGCATGCAGGTTTCAAATCCTTATAACATATATTTTTTTTCCTGGGTTTTAAATAAAATCCGTTTACTGATTCAAAACAAAACTTGTTTTTCTTATTTTCTAGGATAATTTCTCTAATTCCAGAAATCAAATATCCATATTTGGTTTAACGATTTTCATCACAAAATCATGTTTGTAATGCTTTTTAATTTTTGTTTTAATTTCAGGAAATTTGGAGTTCTTCCTTGTGCCATATCAATGTGCACGTGCACACATGCACACATACTTGCACACAATTAATTCCATGTATTCTTTTACAAATAAATTCATATATTTTCAAAATTCAACCAAAATAAGATTCCATGAATTTCTGGGGCATTACAATCACCCCACCTTTTTAGGAATTGTGTCCTCACAATTTTCTCATTTTTACTTTAAATATTTCCAGACTTCTATAAAATCTATCAAACATTGCACAAGCAATCAATTCAGTCAAAACAACCATACATATTAAAATTTTTAGGAATTTAGATTTTACCTTCCACTGCAAAAAGCTTAGGGTAATCCATCTTTATCTTATCCTCTAATTCCCATGTACAGTCATTAGAGTCTAGGCTCCATTGAACCTTTACCAATTTCAGAGTTTTGCTCCTCAACTTCTTTTCCTCTTTAGCTAAAATCCCCACTGGTTCTTTCTCATAGACCAAATCAGGATTTATTTGAACTTGAGTGGGTTTCTCTAGAATCTCCTCTTTATCATGCACCCATCTCCTAAGTTGAGATACATGAAATACATTGTGCATTGCATTCATCTCTTCTGGTAGCTCCAACTTGTATGCTAATGAACCTATTCTTTCCAAAATCTTGTAAGGTCCAACATACCTTGGGGTAAGTTTTCCCTGCTTGCCAAATCTTAACACCTTCTTCATAGGTGAAACTTTGACGAAAACATAATCACCAACTTCATATTCTACCTGCTTCCTCCTTACATCTGCAAACTTCTTTTGCCTATCTTGAGCTGCTGTCTTTCTTCTCCTCACAAGTTCAATTTTCTCTGTAGTCTCTTTAACATATTCAGGCCCTAAGACATCCTTTTCTCCTGCTTCAACCCAACATATTGGTGACAAACATGGTTTTCCATACAAGGCTTCAAATGGTGCCATGACTATGGTGCTTTGATAATTATTGTTATATGTAAATTCAGCCAAATGGAGGTGATCTTCCCAATTACCTCCAAAGTCCAATGCACATGCCCTCAACAAATCCTCCAAAACTTTGTTTATTAATTCAGTTTGACCATCTGATTGGGGGTGGTATGCAGTACTCAAGCATAACTCACTCCCCATAGCTTCTTGAAAGCTTTTCCAAAATCTGGATGTAAAGATTGTGTCCCTATCACTCACTATAGTTTTAGGAATTCCATGCAACCTTACTACTTCTTTCATGAATATTTGAGCTAGTTTAGGTGCATTTCTTTCTGCCTTCACTGGTATAAAGTGTGCCACTTTAGTCAATCTATCAACTATTACCCAAATGCTTGTATTTCCTCTCTTTGATCTAGGCAGACCATCTATGAAATCCATAGATATATCTTCCCACTTCCACTGTGGTATGCTTAGAGGTTGTAATAGGCCTGAGGGTCTTTGGGTTTCTGCCTTGACTTGTTGGCAAGTCATACACTTTGCAACATGTTTGGCCACATCTGATTTCATCCCTCTCCACCAATAATCCCTCTTCAAGTTTTGGTACATCTTGGTGCTGCCTGGATGTATAGAATATTTGCTCCTATGATATTCATTAAGTATCTCTTCCTTCAATCCTATATCCTTTGGAACACATATTCTACCTTTATTCCTTAAGTAACCATTCTTATCAGTGTGGTAGTTTGCTACTTCTTCTCCTTTTTCTATTAGAGTTTTCTTTTCTAATAAATCTGGATCTTCCTCTTGCATTTTCCCCACTTTCAAAATCAAATCTGATTGCAAAGCTATCAAACTTAATTTCCCTTTACTCCCTTCTTCAATCATCTCCATGTTTACCTTATTATTTTCCTCAATTTCCAAATCAGTAAGTAGAGATAAATTTCTAAACTCTTCTATCATTAACATGGCTACTTTTGCATGCTGCCTGCTCAAAGCATCTGCAACCTTATTAGCTTTTCCTGGAGTATAAAGTATGTCTAAATCATATGCTGCTAGAAACTCAACTCATCTATGCTGCCTCATATTTAAATCTTTTTGTGAAAAGAGATATTTCAATGCCTTATGGTCAGTGTATAAAATAAACTTAGCACCTAGAAGATAATGTCTCCAGAGCTTTAGTGCATACACTACTGCTGCCAACTCAAGATCATGAGTTGCATACTTCGATTCATGTGGCTTCAATTGTCTTGATGCATAGGCTATAACTTGATCTTGCTGCATCAATACAGCTCCTAGCCCAGAACCACTTGCATCAGCAGCACTGGTGCATTGACTAAGGCCTCCTTGATTCTACTAAAGGCTTGTTCACATTTCTCAGTCCATATAAAGGGCTGGTTCTTTCTAGTTAGGTTGGTAAGAGGTGATGACATCTTAGAAAAATCTTTTATGAATCTTCTATAATACCCTGCCATTCCCATAAATGACCTAACTTCTCCTACTGTGCTTGGCCTTTTCCATGCTTGGATAGCCACAATTTTATTGGGGTTCACTGAAATGCCTTTGGCAGATATAACATGCCCAAGGAAATGCACTTCTTCTTTCCAAAATGCACACTTAGAAAATTTTGCCTTTAAATCTTATTCTCTTAATCTAGACAAAACAAGGTGTAAGTGATTTTCATGTTCCTCTACTGTTTTAGAATAAATCAAAATATCATCAATAAAAATCAATACAAACTTGTCTAAATAATCCTTGAATATCCTATTCATCAAGTCTACAAAGTATGATGGGGCATTTTTCAACCCAAATGGCATGACAAGAAACTCATATAAACCATACCTAGTGTTAAAGGCTGTATACTTAACACTTGAGTTCTCAACCTTCATCTGATGGAATCCAGATGCCAAGTCTAATCTAGAAAATATTTTTGCTCCACTAAGTTGATAAAAAAGATCATCAATTCTAGGTAAGGGGTACTTGTTCTTGATAGTGACTTTATTTAGCTCCCTGTAATCTATACACATCCTTAAAGTACCATCATGTTTTCTTACAAACACTACTGGAGCACCCCAGCATGAATTACTTGGTCTTATAAATCCCTTGCTTTCCAATTCTTCTAACTGTTTCTTCAACTCCTTCAACTCACTTGGCCCCATCCTAGTGGGTTTCTTAATAATTGGACTTGCTCCTGGTATGAGACTAATCTGAAATTCCACTGGTCTGTGGTGTGGAACACCCTCAACTTCTCCAAACACATCTAAGTATTTGTTAATTATGGGGATTTCTTCAATAGAAGGCTCACTGGAATCCTTATTTAAGTCAATCAAATGATATAATTTCCTTTTTTTGGCTATTTCACATAAAATTGTGATTCTTTGGCCTCTAGAATTTTGTAATGATATGGTGGATGAGTCTAAATTAATTATGGCTTTGTATTGCCTTAACCAGTCTACACCCAATATAACACCTATATTTGGGTAATTTAAAACATATAAATTGGAAATAAAAACATTTCCTCCTATGTTTAATTCCACATCCACACAAATCATGTTTAAAACACTAGAACTTCCTAAGGGGCTTTGCACTAACAAAGGGGTTTCAACCAGTATGCAATTTAATTTAAGCAATGCAACTAATTCATGGGAAATCAGAGAATGTGTTGCCCCTGTGTCATACACTACTGATATAGGTAGGGTACAAATAAATAAGGTACCTTCCACTTGACCATGGTTTTCTGCAATAGCTTCTACTGTGGATTTGCTTTCGCTCTCCAAACTTGCTAGCTTCCCTTGCTGTTTATACTCAGGGCAATTTCTCTTGATATGTCCCTCCTTACCACATAGGTAGCACTTGAAAGCTCCTCCCTTCAATTCTGGACACCTTGGTTTGATATGTCCTTCTTTTCCACAATGATGACACACTATTTTCCTCTTTGTATCAGTGGTCTTAGTATCATTGGTTTTCTTGCTTTTTGTCTCCTCCTTCTTTTTGTCATAGGGGTGATATCTTCCCTTATTTTTCTTATTGTTGTTGTTCTTAAAACTCCTGTACTTCTCCCTTTCCTTGTCATGTTGCTCAAACTTTAAGGCCAGATCAATGACTTGATCAAAAGTTTTATCTGCATATGGCAACATAGCCCTACTAAGTCCTGGGTTTAAACCCTTAATATACCTATCGTTTTTGATGCCTCATCAGCCACAAGCATAGCTCCATACTTAGACAAGCCCTAAAACCTATGAGTATACTCAGTCACATTAAAGGTTCCCTGCCTAAGTCTGATAAATTCTTCAAGCAATAGAGTTTTGGCTGATGCTGGAACAAATCTAGCTTCCAACATCTCCTTGAATTGATTCCAAGTGATTTCATTCTCAATCCTCCCAGCTATGACTACCTCCCACCAGCTTAAAGCCACACCTTTCAGTTGTCTTGAGGCCACTTGCCTCTTCCTTTGATCATCCAATTGCATGTCATTGAAAATTATGTCCAGTGTTCTCAACCATGCTTGAATTTCCATCACATTTTCAATCCCTTCAAAGCTCTTGCCCCCCAAATTGGTATAAGTCTTTAATAGTTTTGAAAGTTCCTCATGTGGGTTCTCAAGTCTCTGCCCTACTCCATCCCTTAAAGCCCTCATAAAGTCTTGCATATCAAGCATTTGTGGTGTACTTGATCCTGCATTGTGATGAGATCCTCTTCCTACCATGATTGGATAACTAGAGTATGGGTAGATAGGGTTAGTTTATCATGAGTATTTTTCTTTTTCTATAACTTTCTATCTGTATTATTATTTTATTCAAACAAACAACCAGTACATACATATGGTTATAGTACTTCAATCAATCAATACAATCATTCTTAGCTATGTATAGTTTTAACATAGCTCTGATACCAAATGAAATGACCCTACTTATTTTACCTAATTTTTACTAGGATTTTTTTCCATTAAATTTCCTAGAGTCGTTTAGCCTTTCTACTAAATTATCCAGGATCCTACTTTTGCTACTAATATATTTATATCAGTTCATTAATAAATATATTCACACACATATAAAGATGTATGTGACCCTCTTGCTTGGATTAGAGTGTTGTTTAGCAAGAGTGCATCCTGATTGAATGTGAGTTTCTAATCAACCAGTACATAGCTCATTTTCCATGATTTTTTTATATTTGAGTCAGGGTAATGAATCCCCTGATCATATGTAATTTATACTTAGTAATTTTGACCATTTCTATGTTGATTGTCTGTTAGTTTGACATAGCAAAGTGATCTCAGATTATATAGCAAGTCATCCTAATTTTAGTCTAATTGTTTGATATTTGATCAAAACTAGAAAGAAAATGATATACACATTTATCATTTTCAACATGAATGATCTAGTTCCCAACTTCTTTTATATTTAAGGCCTAAACAGTTTAGTGATTCTTTCACAATTATATTGTTGTGTTTCTCTGAATCCAATCCATTCCCTAATCCCTAAGTTACCTCATTATTGTACTAATTTAAGGGTTGCTTTACTGGATTTAGGAAATCCATAATTTATGGTCATAAAGCATGGGTGGTGTCTATGTGGTTTGTGTGTATATCAGATGTGTTGAGCTATCTGAACTAAGAATGCTACTCAAAATACAAGTGAATTGCTTAAATAATTGGTCTTGTCTTTATACATGCATTTGCAAAGAAAGCTTCAGATTTTACAATTGCATTTTCTTTCTTTAGACCCAAAAACTCTGGTCATCTTGATCAACCCAGACCTCACTATTTTTGAAGTGGGTTAACCTTATGACTAGATCATCTAAACATTAGTGCCTGGCTATTGCAATGTGAATTCAGATACAGGATACTTGAGAAATCTCTTAGAACATTTACACATTTTTATACAGTGCACAAAATATATAATTTCTTTTATCAAAATATTTCAACATATAGACACAAAACTCTTTAAAGAACATTCTTAACCAAACTCAGATTTTAACCTCAAAACTAAAAGCTTTTAAGTGACTCAAGATTGACTAATTGTGATATCCCGGAATTTTGGCAATATCAATTTAATAATCTTTATAAATAATTAAATTGATTTGTTGATTTATTTTATAAATTGACAAGTTTATTCATTTTAAAAGGTTAATAACATTTTAATTGGCAAGTTTATTTCTTTAAAAACTAATAACATTTTAATTTGGGAATATCTTTTCTAACAATTTTAAATTGGGAAGATTTATCTTTCTAAAACTTATATATAAATGTTTTATATTTATAATGTATATATATATATATATAGATATATAATATAAATAGGGAGTCTTTTAAAACTATGTTTTCAAATTTTAATATATATGTATATATATATATATTGTGATTTGGAGTTATGTATTAAATTCAATATGATGATTATCAAAACTAATGTAAAAATATTTTCCATTTAGAATATATAAATTTGTATATATTGGAATGGAAAGAATAGTGGATTTGAATTTAATAAAGTATTTTCAAACTTTAATATTTATATAATTTGTAATTTGGAAATTTGTAATTTGAATTAATACTTTAGAAATGATATTTGAGATTTAAATAACAAGAATAATTTCTTATTTATTATAAACATATATTTTAAGTTTTATTTTGGTTAAGGTTTAAATTAAGAAGTTCAATTGTTTTTAAGATTCTTTCATTTTTAAAAATTCAAATATAAGTCAAAATAGGTTTGTGAAAATATACATAGAGTTAAACTCAATTTCTCAAGCATTTATAAATATGTTATAAATATTTGGTTAAAGCATAAGTTGTTTTAAATAATTGTTTCTCACATTTGTATATATATGTAAAAATCTAAAAGCTTATTTATATAAATACATTTTATCTATGCAAACATTTCTTAAATACATGTATATGTTTTAAATAAATTAATAAACAAGAGTTTACACTTGTAACCATATTAAATTGGTCTAGAGACATTTGTAAACATAAAAGCTTATGTGTAAGCAAATTAATACTATAGGGGACAAGTGGCTTAAATTTATTTTTTGAAAATTAAGTCATAAATAAATAAAAATAAAAAGAAGAAAGTTGTTTTCACTTTTCAGCTGAATTCATCTTTCTTCAATTTTCTCTACTAAAAATATACAATACAATTCGAATCTTAAATCAAAAGAAGAAAAAGTCTGGAATCAAAATGCTAAGAGAAAGATAAAAATCTGGAAATTCAAATGCAAAGCAAAAGGGGATCAAAGGCAAATTCAGTAGCAGTTCCAAATAAATCAACAAACAACTAAATGCAAGAATCAAATTGCAAATTTATAATTCTACAAAGCAAAAAAAGAAATCAAATCCAAAAATCTGGAAAAGCCTGGAAACCAAAACTGTTCTCTGTCTCTGTTCTCTGCATAAACTGGTGAGTAAACTTTATACTCTAAAAACAGTTTTAATTAATACGTGTTTGAATGATAGTGCATGCAATGTATTTTCTATGATGATGAAGATTAATATATAAATTCTGGCATATATGTATGTTGTAAACAGGGAGTGTATGAGTATTACAAACTTGTATATTTCATCTCTGTTTTTTTTAGTTGAATTTGTATGAAATTCAAAATCTCCCAAACAATTCAATATTAGATGTTGATATACAAACGAAATCTGTTTGTTAACATGTACTTAAGAAATTAAAAATAGTTTCTATAAAATTTAAATTTATAAATAATTTTTAAATTTGATATTACAGTAAACATCTGATATATGTCAAAAATGAATCATCTTGTTTTTACAATTGGATTTCATGAATGTATCAAGGACACAAAATCATGATTTTTAATTGAGGAATTCTTGTGAATATGGGTTTTATTCGAAAATGGGAATTTTGTGAATTACTAATTATCCACGCTATAATATGATTCGAAATCTCGATCGAAGCTTGATTGTGGATTATAGATTAAGGGAAAAATGTATAAGAATTTTTCTGATGAATAGATTTTTCGAATTGGATCGGAGTAGGGTTTTAGGCTGATTTTAAATGGGTTGAACTGTTGAGGAATTTGCGACGTGGGTGATGATGCGGAGGCGACCGCGAGTGGTTCTGGAGTTAGAGGGGAGTAAGGCGGAGCTGTGGTAATGCCGGTGGGTCTCCTCGAGGTGTATGTTGGCATGGAGGATGGGTTTCTGGTGATGCTTCGTTCCAGTGATGGGTTCGATATAGTCGAAGTTGAATCTCGATCGAATGGAGAAGTTTGGGGTGGTCGATAGTGTTGCCGTGACCAAAGGTGACTTGCCGGAGGACTGATTAGAGTTCATCGACGTTCAGACGTGGCGTGCACGTGCACGAGTTTGTTCGTGTGCATCTGGAGTTTTGAATTGGGGAAGAAGGTTTCTGGCTCGGGTTTGTCTCGGGGGTTCTGATGTTTTACTCGAAGCGAGTGGTAACGTGGTTTGGTCTCGAGGGCTACTTCGAGTTTTTAAGTATTTTACTCGGGTGTGGTTTTGAAGCAGACTTTGGTATTTTAAAAGAAATGTTTAAAAACAAAAGAAATTGTTTTGAAATGTTTCGAAGTTCTTGATTCAAGTAAACAAGTCTTGTTTATAAAATTAATTCGTTTTAAGTTAATGTTTAAACAAAGTTCTTGTATTTTTGAAATGTAAAAGTTTTTAAAATAAAATAAGTGAATTTTAATAATAAGTTTTGTATTAAATTTTATTTGATAACTTTGGAAAAAGTTTAAATATTTAAAGGTTTAATTTAAATGTGTTGATTATTTATTGATTGCTAAATCTTATATTTTAATTTAAGTAAGGTTTAATGGTTAAGATTTAGTAATCGATTAAAAATAAGAATTTTCTTAAGTATTTAGAATGTTGATTTAATTAAAGATAGTTAAATTAAAAAGGAATTAAAATAATTAAATTATTTTAATTATCAAGTGTTATTAGTAAATAATTGATTTAATTAAGATAATAGTCTCTTAATTAAGAACCTTTAATATGGTAAGTTAAGAATCATTTAATTAAAATAATTAAGTTAAATTAATTTGTGATTAATTAAGAAAATCATTTATAAATTAATTTAGTAATTACTTGATGAAGTAATTAAGAAATAATTACTGGATGTAATTTAGTAAAGATAAAATATTTAATAAAGTAATTAGAGGATAATTATTTTATGAAAGTAATTAAATAAGAAGTGATTAAGGCTAATTACCTAGTATTATTAATTAAATAATTTATTTAATTAAAGGATTAAGGATAATTAATAAGGTAATTAATTATTTGTTAAGGTAATTAATTAAAAGTAATTAATTAAGGAAGATAATTAATTAGAGTTAATTACTGGTTAAGTTTAATCAAAGGTGATTAATAAATTATGGTTTAATTAAAGGTTAATTATTTAATGTAATTAATAAATAATTAAAGGTATAATTAGGGATCATTAGTTTATAATTAATGATGTGATTAAGAGTTGATTAATTAAGATTAATTAATCAAATGACAACTAATTAATTGTAATTAATTAAGGATTAAAGTAATTGATTTTAATTAATTAATTAATGAAGTAATTAAAGGTTAATTACTGTATTTGATTAAGGATAATTAATTTGTGAAATTAATTAAAGATAATTACTTAAAGGTAATTAAAGTATAATTAATCAAGGTGATTAATTAAAGTGGATAATTAGAGAAAGATTAATTAATTTATTTGTATTTAATTAATGATTATATAAGTAAGATTTATAATGAAGTAATTAATTTAATTTACTTTAAATTAATTAAGGGATGAAGAAATTAATTTAATTCACTTTAAATTAATTAAAGATAGAGATAGTTAATTTAATTCATTTTAAATTAATTATGTTGTGATTAAGTAAATCATTGCTTATATAAGAATGGATGACATTGATTGTCCTGAATGGATGTAATCTCAGAAATGAGATAAGTAATGTTGTATGGTATGAATGCTTGGTTGTATTATGATGGTAATATAGATTAACTATTGTGATGTTGATATGGATTACATATTGGTTATGAATCATCTGTTTAATTGGTAATGTGATTATCAATTGTGAATTATGAATTATCTATCTGTATGAATATAGATAAGTTAAATTGTTTAAACCTTTAAACAACTTGGCCTTAAAAGATACGTTTTGGATTTCGATGAGACCGGGATCGGGTTTCCGTATACCGGTATTCCAGGTCTGGAGACCCGAATACCACATCGATCCAAATTAACGATAGGTCGTGAATCTCAAGTGAAGATGAAGATTCAGAGTGCAAGGGTTATTGTCGTTAACTCTGAGGGTGATTCCAAAACGAGTGTAACGAGATAATGCCTTCGGTTTCGTTCGAACCCGGAACGAACTTATATGGATTGAATGCTTTCAGCACATCGTCAGGCGGACGATGAGCATTCTAAGTGATATGTTCTGATTAAAGGTAATCGTAACCTCAAGCCTCATCAACCGGGAATGGCTAAAACAGGGGAGGTGCAGCAAGGTTTCGTGGGTAGCACCCACTGAGAGCAAGATAGATCCCTGTCTAGAGGTCCCTTTTCTTTTATTCGGCTTAGTGTGTGGTTGGTCGCGCCAACTACGGGATTGTCTTGTTCGGAATTATCCAGTAAGGGATGGTTCCGGCTTTGTGTTGCAGGGGAGCGGGCGTACTCCTCGGTACGGTGATCTAGGCCACGTACTGTGACGGGCGGTACCCCAGTAGCCCTGCCATTGTATGGAATCCAAACTCCAATAAGTGCCGTACGTATTAGTTGTGCCCAACTATGTTGGAATGTGAGATGTAAGCATTTCAGCTATTTCTGTATTTTACTTGAAAACCCTAGACCCTATTATAATATAACTGGATTTCCTATCAAATGTTTTGGTTAGCGTAAGGTAAAAACTTTTCCATGTTTATGTGTGGGAAGTCTTACGTGATACCTTTGTTTTCAAAAGGTTTTGAAGTTAAACAATTTTAACCCGTTTACTCACACCAGACCCATGTCTGACCCAAGTGTTTATTTTCTGTTTTATTAAACTCTTGGGTACTCAATTTTTACGAGTAGCCAAGGGATTCAGGATAATCTTGACAAATTCTGGAGGAGCTGTGAAGCAGGAGGCTTCAGCGAGTAGATATATAGAGTTTCCGCTGTGTTTGTATTAGTCTGTATTGTACTGGTGTACTTGTGTTGTATAATAGACAGAAGTTTATAACTGTCTATTCTGTGATGTATAAATTGTGTACTCTGATGTATATGATACTATGTAATATCTTATGTGATATAATATATTTCTCGTTCCGCTGTGAGATTTCTGATGTGTTGTTGTTCTTTCTTCTCTTCTTTCTCTTTTCTCACCCCTTTCTTTCTTATTAATGATTCGTCATTCTGTAGAATGAGTGGCGGGTCGTTACATATGGTATCAGAGCGAGGTTGAGTGAATACCTAGGCTCTGAAGTGGTGTCTATCTTGAGAGCGCGTAATTGTTAGTTATATAAAAATGATTTTATATTGTGTTAATTGATCGGTTGAGTGGTATATGGATTCTGGTCAATACGAGTAGCTAACGTTATTGATAGGGATCTCTAAACACTTGAACCAGGCCAACGGACACAATATTGTTTTAAAGAGGTAAATGAAATAATTTTACCCAGAAATAATTTCTATATAAAAAGTATCATTTTAAATATATATATATATATATATATATATATATATATATATATATTTCTACCTATTTGTTGGGTTACCTATTCGGGTTTTCCAATATAAGTTATAAAGGTAGATAAGGTGGTAGTGTGAGTAACACGACTACCAATAGTTAGAATTTGAGTGTTGAGGTTGGAAGTATATCTGACGAGACTGTAGACCTAATACTGTCTCGAGTGAACTTTGTTGTGGTGTAAGATTTTGCCGATCTCTGAAGGAAACCAGTTATGGTTCGGAGTTTATCTTTGAAGTTAAATGAATAGAGTTAGATCTATTGGATGACCTGAAGCGAGTGATGGTATCTTGGCGACCTCAGGAAGTAGTAGTTGTGTGATGAGACGCGGTGGCTATGGACGTTTCTAAAGATGTTTCTTCTGGAACAAGTTTGAAGAAGTGAGTCTGTTCCGGTGTTGTGGCTGAGTCCAGTAGGGTGTTTCTGTTTGCTTTGAGGTCCGAGTTTTATTTTGAGGAGTTTCGGATAAGAAGTCTTTGGCGTCTGTGTCAGCAGTGCAATTCGGAGTATTCTGTTGGCAGAAAGTTTCTGGCTGAGCAGTTTTTCTGAAGGTAAAGTTCAGAAGCAGCAGAGTGAACCCATTTCTTAGATGGATTGGTTAGTCAAATATAAGCTGTTCTGATTAGTGAAGAGAGAACAGTTATCTTTGGAAATTAGGCCGGGCTGATCGCAAAAGAGACTTGCGATTGTTTGAGTATTCTCTTGGGATTATTAGAAATTGAGATTCCGTATCAACTTGATTCGTGGAGTTACCGGTGGTTCAGCTTAGTAGAAGGATGTCTCCTAGAGAATAATTTGGTGAAGCAGCTCAGGATTCTTTGGAGAGGGATTAACCACACCTAATTTTCTGGTGAGGATTCTGTTAAGGTGTTTTTGACCAAGTAGAATGGTTCACTAAGATTTTATAGATATGGTGAACTGTGGATGATCAAGTTTGTGCTCGAGTTTCTCCAATGGCATTCTCATCTGTTTTAGATCAGAGTTGTGCAGCAAAAGCAAGATAGCAGCTATTCTAGAATAGGAGCAACCGGGAGTTGTAATTTTATTGGAGTAGAGGATTTCTATAGAAAATTCAAGTGTACCTCTAAATATGAAGAATTTTTCAGGATTTGGAGGTAAGTTTGACAAATGCAACTGTTTGGCTATTCCAGAAAGGAGAAGTAGTTCGTAGTGCTCTAATGATTGTGGAGTAGAGTTGTATTCTGGATTTTGGTGTATTTTTGGGAAACCATTTTGTTGAATAGGAAAAAAAAAATTTGGTTTGATGTTGGTCTGGTCTGTTTCAAGAGGCATCAGCAAGAGTTAAGCTGATCAGGAAGGATGAAGTGACTCGGGATCGTCAGGAAAGTTATGCAGTTAAGAATTGATGGAATTTGGAATTTGAAGTTGAAATTTGGATATTATTTAAGATTCTCCGATCAAAGGAGATATAAGGTGTGGAAAAACTAAAAAGCTAGTTTCGAAAGTATTTTGAGTTTTTCTGTGTTCTCTGGAAATTAGATTTTGGATCCCCAGGATTGAGTTGCCAGTTCGGAAAACTGGAATTCATTGTATTTCACATATCTCTGAGGAATATGTGTATGATTCATCGAGTGATGAAATCAGCAGTTCAGAAGGATTTGGTAGTTGGGATGGTTTTGAGTTTAGTCTGATATTTTGTTCAGATTTGTGATCTAGATGGGAAGGAGTTCTAGATTTTTGTAGATAGTTAGTTAAGATCCTATAGAACGAGTATTCCGGTATATATGTATACTTGGGGAAACTCGAGGAAATTCTATCCAGAATTTTGACTGGATAGTTAAATTTGTTTGATTAAATTGTTTACTATGGTTGCTATGATTGATAGTGTATGATTGATTGTGTGATTGCTGTTTAAAATTAAAATTTTGCTGGGTTATTAAATTATCTTTGCTTTTAAATTTCGGGGACGAAATTATTTTAAGGGGGGAGGAATGTGATATCCCGGAATTTTGGCAATATCAATTTAATAATCTTTATAAATAATTAAATTGATTTGTTGATTTATTTTATAAATTGACAAGTTTATTCATTTTAAAAGGTTAATAACATTTTAATTGGCAAGTTTATTTCTTTAAAAACTAATAACATTTTAATTTGGGAATATCTTTTCTAACAATTTTAAATTGGGAAGATTTATCTTTCTAAAACTTATATATAAATGTTTTATATTTATAATGTATATATATATATATAGATATATAATATAAATAGGGAGTCTTTTAAAACTATGTTTTCAAATTTTAATATATATGTATATATATATATTGTGATTTGGAGTTATGTATTAAATTCAATATGATGATTATCAAAACTAATGTAAAAATATTTTCCATTTAGAATATATAAATTTGTATATATTGGAATGGAAAGAATAGTGGATTTGAATTTAATAAAGTATTTTCAAACTTTAATATTTATATAATTTGTAATTTGGAAATTTGTAATTTGAATTAATACTTTAGAAATGATATTTGAGATTTAAATAACAAGAATAATTTCTTATTTATTATAAACATATATTTTAAGTTTTATTTTGGTTAAGGTTTAAATTAAGAAGTTCAATTGTTTTTAAGATTCTTTCATTTTTAAAAATTCAAATATAAGTCAAAATAGGTTTGTGAAAATATACATAGAGTTAAACTCAATTTCTCAAGCATTTATAAATATGTTATAAATATTTGGTTAAAGCATAAGTTGTTTTAAATAATTGTTTCTCACATTTGTATATATATGTAAAAATCTAAAATCTTATTTATATAAATACATTTTATCTATGCAAACATTTCTTAAATACATGTATATGTTTTAAATAAATTAATAAACAAGAGTTTACACTTGTAACCATATTAAATTGGTCTAGAGACATTTGTAAACATAAAAGCTTATGTGTAAGCAAATTAATACTATAGGGGACAAGTGGCTTAAATTTATTTTTTGAAAATTAAGTCATAAATAAATAAAAATAAAAAGAAGAAAGTTGTTTTCACTTTTCAGCTGAATTCATCTTTCTTCAATTTTCTCTACTAAAAATATACAATACAATTCGAATCTTAAATCAAAAGAAGAAAAAGTCTGGAATCAAAATGCTAAGAGAAAGATAAAAATCTGGAAATTCAAATGCAAAGCAAAAGGGGATCAAAGGCAAATTCAGTAGCAGTTCCAAATAAATCAACAAACAACTAAATGCAAGAATCAAATTGCAAATTTATAATTCTACAAAGCAAAAAAAGAAATCAAATCCAAAAATCTGGAAAAGCCTGGAAACCAAAACTGTTCTCTGTCTCTGTTCTCTGCATAAACTGGTGAGTAAACTTTATACTCTAAAAACAGTTTTAATTAATACGTGTTTGAATGATAGTGCATGCAATGTATTTTCTATGATGATGAAGATTAATATATGAATTCTGGCATATATGTATGTTGTAAACAGGGAGTGTATGAGTATTACAAACCTGTATATTTCATCTCTGTTTTTTTTAGTTGAATTTGTATGAAATTCAAAATCTCCCAAACAATTCAATATTAGATGTTGATATACAAACGAAATCTGTTTGTTAACATGTACTTAAGAAATTAAAAATAGTTTCTATAAAATTTAAATTTATAAATAATTTTTAAATTTGATATTACAGTAAACATCTGATATATGTCAAAAATGAATCATCTTGTTTTTACAATTGGATTTCATGAATGTATCAAGGACACAAAATCATGATTTTTAATTGAGGAATTCTTGTGAATATGGGTTTTATTCGAAAATGGGAATTTTGTGAATTACTAATTATCCACGCTATAATATGATTCGAAATCTCGATCGAAGCTTGATTGTGGATTATAGATTAAGGGAAAAATGTATAAGAATTTTTCTGATGAATAGATTTTTCGAATTGGATCGGAGTAGGGTTTTAGGCTGATTTTAAATGGGTTGAACTGTTGAGGAATTTGCGACGTGGGTGATGATGCGGAGGCGACCGCGAGTGGTTCTGGAGTTAGAGGGGAGTAAGGCGGAGCTGTGGTAATGCCGGTGGGTCTCCTCGAGGTGTATGTTGGCATGGAGGATGGGTTTCTGGTGATGCTTCGTTCCAGTGATGGGTTCGATATAGTCGAAGTTGAATCTCGATCGAATGGAGAAGTTTGGGGTGGTCGATAGTGTTGCCGTGACCAAAGGTGACTTGCCGGAGGACTGATTAGAGTTCATCGACGTTCAGACGTGGCGTGCACGTGCACGAGTTTGTTCGTGTGCATCTGGAGTTTTGAATTGGGGAAGAAGGTTTCTGGCTCGGGTTTGTCTCGGGGGTTCTGATGTTTTACTCGAAGCGAGTGGTAACGTGGTTTGGTCTCGAGGGCTACTTCGAGTTTTTAAGTATTTTACTCGGGTGTGGTTTTGAAGCAGACTTTGGTATTTTAAAAGAAATGTTTAAAAACAAAAGAAATTGTTTTGAAATGTTTCGAAGTTCTTGATTCAAGTAAACAAGTCTTGTTTATAAAATTAATTCGTTTTAAGTTAATGTTTAAACAAAGTTCTTGTATTTTTGAAATGTAAAAGTTTTTAAAATAAAATAAGTGAATTTTAATAATAAGTTTTGTATTAAATTTTATTTGATAACTTTGGAAAAAGTTTAAATATTTAAAGGTTTAATTTAAATGTGTTGATTATTTATTGATTGCTAAATCTTATATTTTAATTTAAGTAAGGTTTAATGGTTAAGATTTAGTAATCGATTAAAAATAAGAATTTTCTTAAGTATTTAGAATGTTGATTTAATTAAAGATAGTTAAATTAAAAAGGAATTTAGATAATTAAATTATTTTAATTATCAAGTGTTATTAGTAAATAATTGATTTAATTAAGATAATAGTCTCTTAATTAAGAACCTTTAATATGGTAAGTTAAGAATCATTTAATTAAAATAATTAAGTTAAATTAATTTGTGATTAATTAAGAAAATCATTTATAAATTAATTTAGTAATTACTTGATGAAGTAATTAAGAAATAATTACTGGATGTAATTTAGTAAAGATAAAATATTTAATAAAGTAATTAGAGGATAATTATTTTATGAAAGTAATTAAATAAGAAGTGATTAAGGCTAATTACCTAGTATTATTAATTAAATAATTTATTTAATTAAAGGATTAAGGATAATTAATAAGGTAATTAATTATTTGTTAAGGTAATTAATTAAAAGTAATTAATTAAGGAAGATAATTAATTAGAGTTAATTACTGGTTAAGTTTAATCAAAGGTGATTAATAAATTATGGTTTAATTAAAGGTTAATTATTTAATGTAATTAATAAATAATTAAAGGTATAATTAGGGATCATTAGTTTATAATTAATGATGTGATTAAGAGTTGATTAATTAAGATTAATTAATCAAATGACAACTAATTAATTGTAATTAATTAAGGATTAAAGTAATTGATTTTAATTAATTAATTAATGAAGTAATTAAAGGTTAATTACTGTATTTGATTAAGGATAATTAATTTGTGAAATTAATTAAAGATAATTACTTAAAGGTAATTAAAGTATAATTAATCAAGGTGATTAATTAAAGTGGATAATTAGAGAAAGATTAATTAATTTATTTGTATTTAATTAATGATTATATAAGTAAGATTTATAATGAAGTAATTAATTTAATTTACTTTAAATTAATTAAGGGATGAAGAAATTAATTTAATTCACTTTAAATTAATTAAAGATAGAGATAGTTAATTTAATTCATTTTAAATTAATTATGTTGTGATTAAGTAAATCATTGCTTATATAAGAATGGATGACATTGATTGTCCTGAATGGATGTAATCTCAGAAATGAGATAAGTAATGTTGTATGGTATGAATGCTTGGTTGTATTATGATGGTAATATAGATTAACTATTGTGATGTTGATATGGATTACATATTGGTTATGAATCATCTGTTTAATTGGTAATGTGATTATCAATTGTGAATTATGAATTATCTATCTGTATGAATATAGATAAGTTAAATTGTTTAAACCTTTAAACAACTTGGCCTTAAAAGATACGTTTTGGATTTCGATGAGACCGGGATCGGGTTTCCGTATACCGGTATTCCAGGTCTGGAGACCCGAATACCACATCGATCCAAATTAACGATAGGTCGTGAATCTCAAGTGAAGATGAAGATTCAGAGTGCAAGGGTTATTGTCGTTAACTCTGAGGGTGATTCCAAAACGAGTGTAACGAGATAATGCCTTCGGTTTCGTTCGAACCCGGAACGAACTTATATGGATTGAATGCTTTCAGCACATCGTCAGGCGGACGATGAGCATTCTAAGTGATATGTTCTGATTAAAGGTAATCGTAACCTCAAGCCTCATCAACCGGGAATGGCTAAAACAGGGGAGGTGCAGCAAGGTTTCGTGGGTAGCACCCACTGAGAGCAAGATAGATCCCTGTCTAGAGGTCCCTTTTCTTTTATTCGGCTTAGTGTGTGGTTGGTCGCGCCAACTACGGGATTGTCTTGTTCGGAATTATCCAGTAAGGGATGGTTCCGGCTTTGTGTTGCAGGGGAGCGGGCGTACTCCTCGGTACGGTGATCTAGGCCACGTACTGTGACGGGCGGTACCCCAGTAGCCCTGCCATTGTATGGAATCCAAACTCCAATAAGTGCCGTACGTATTAGTTGTGCCCAACTATGTTGGAATGTGAGATGTAAGCATTTCAGCTATTTCTGTATTTTACTTGAAAACCCTAGACCCTATTATAATATAACTGGATTTCCTATCAAATGTTTTGGTTAGCGTAAGGTAAAAACTTTTCCATGTTTATGTGTGGGAAGTCTTACGTGATACCTTTGTTTTCAAAAGGTTTTGAAGTTAAACAATTTTAACCCGTTTACTCACACCAGACCCATGTCTGACCCAAGTGTTTATTTTCTGTTTTATTAAACTCTTGGGTACTCAATTTTTACGAGTAGCCAAGGGATTCAGGATAATCTTGACAAATTCTGGAGGAGCTGTGAAGCAGGAGGCTTCAGCGAGTAGATATATAGAGTTTCCGCTGTGTTTGTATTAGTCTGTATTGTACTGGTGTACTTGTGTTGTATAATAGACAGAAGTTTATAACTGTCTATTCTGTGATGTATAAATTGTGTACTCTGATGTATATGATACTATGTAATATCTTATGTGATATAATATATTTCTCGTTCCGCTGTGAGATTTCTGATGTGTTGTTGTTCTTTCTTCTCTTCTTTCTCTTTTCTCACCCCTTTCTTTCTTATTAATGATTCGTCATTCTGTAGAATGAGTGGCGGGTCGTTACACTAATACAATATATATATATATATCCATTTCTCAAATATAGGCATATGTCATCTACAGATTTCCACCATAATACTCAAATATATTTTCTTGCATAGATTCAACTAAGTCTTTGGTTTATCCCAAACTTAATACATTACCAGATTCAATTAAAACAAATAAATAAAATCCAAACATTCAAGATCATTGCATAACAACTAAAGCAGAATTATAAAACTTCCTAGATTACATGCAAATAATTCATTCTAAGTTCTTATTTAATTCTAATTTAGCATGCTTATCCAATCATTCTCATTAGCCATAGCAGCTTCCTATTTAGAACCAGCATTCCCTGAAAGAGCATTAGAGGCTGCCCCATTTTAAATGAGACACCCCAGATGCCATAAGCAAACAAGGGTCAGATACAAGATCTGGTATGAGCAATATAAAAAATTCCATGATATTAAGTAGATAAATGAGACATAAGCATTTTGTGTGGGTTGGCATAATTTCTTAAATTAATTAGCCTGACTTGTTTCTAAAATATTGAGCATATATGATCAGTATTAAAACTAATTATGTACTCACTTTCAATTATGAAAACATACATGTCAAACAGAGATACTCAGGAACTATCATGGCTCCAGTCTAACCAACCTAGGAATAACTCAAGTTCCTACTTTATCAATTCAAGGTTGCATTTACCAAATTACTTCCTAGCCTCATCTGCCAAAAGTAATCACGGGGACACATTGCAATAAAATAATTCACAATATTGCACAAAGATCTCAGGGCTTAAACAAGCCATGTGCCAACTTGCATACTTTAAATACAACAAGCATTCCAGCAGTCTTCTTGGCTCACAATCCTTAGTTTATTTACTAAGTGTTCATGTTTGATCCTATCATGAGATAGCTAGGTGACTGAATCACAGTATACATGAAACATTACATAGAGCTTACAAGCATAATTCAAGAACAAGCTAACATTCATGTCCAGGGAAATCATATTTTCAAATATTCTGGCTTAAAGAAAATACAAGAATATTTACAACTAGGAATAAAGACTAGGCATGTGGGTTATTATTGTTTCATAAGCAACCATGTTTAAACTAAACTCAAGATCTTGCTTAAACAAGATTTCTGGCTCATGGGTTTTTTTTTGATCAAGGGTTCAGCACTTTTGGATATTTCCATTGCAACCTTGAATCTTTCATTTGAGCCTCAGCACTTACACAAGTGTAATGCAACTCATATATATATTTCGATTTCTATATTTTTCATGCCATATCTAAACCAGTTACAAGTATTCTGTAACAACCCGCATATCTATCGATTTTATATTTAAATATTTTATTTAAATATTTTATCGTTAGTCGGATGTTGGTCCGAAAAGCTACTTTTTGCATACGGTCAAATTAGGACTCGAGACCACTTCCATTGAGTTCAAAATGACGTTTGCGATCTTTTTGAGTGTAAACTTCGATATGTTTGGAGATAGTGAAATTTTCGTCACTTTTTGGCTTAGGACTTTGGTTTGGGGCTGAACACACACTAACTCAGCCCAACCCCCTCTTCTCTTCATCACTTCATGAAATAACATCCAAGCTTCATCAAAAATGGTGGTGGAAAGTGGAAATTAAAACTCCAAACTTAAATTCTATTGCAAATCCGAGATTCAACATCAAATTCAAGTAGAAGATAGTGGATTCAAGCTTTGGATTGCTTCTTCTTGCTTTCAATCTCCATCTTCATCCATTTTAGTGAAAAGGTGAGATTTTTGATCTCACATCTTGCCTATGATCATCATTGGACTGTTAGGAATGATTGCTCATCACTCTAGCATGTGCATTTGCATTTGGTTTGGATTGGATTGGCAAAAAACTTTGATTTTCGGTGTTTTGGTGATTTTTCTAGCACTAGGTCGTTCTGGCCTTCGCTAGGTCGTACGCGAGTTAAGCCATTAGGTCGCTGCGTTGAAAAGTCGCAGAAGTTAGGTCGTCTTCGACCTAAGATCTCTCGGTAGCCACTAAGTCGTAGGTCGCTCAGGTGCCTAAGTCGTAGGTCGTCACCGACCTATTATTGCTTGGTAGCACAGGATCATTAGGTCGCGCACCCTCCTTAGGTCGTGAACCAGTTAGGTCACGCACCCTTCTTTAGGTCGCGAGTTTTAGGTCGCGAGTTTTAGGTCGCGTGTCTTTAGGTCGTGTGCTTTTAGGTCGCTCGACTCTGTTAAGTCGTAGGTCGTTGGACCTTAAGTCGCTCGCCTCCCTTAACTCCAGTTAGGTCGCTCGGCCATGCCAACTCCGCTAGTTCGCCACTGTTAGGTCGTATGACCTTGAGTCGCTCATATGGGGTAGGTCGTGGAGCCTTAAGTCGTAGGTCGTCGCCAACCTAACACTTCTTCTGCTATCACCCTGTTAAGTCGCTCGCCTAGTTAAGTCGTTAGGCATACTGGGTCGCTCCATTTTTAGGTCGTGCCACTTAGGTCGTATCCCTTAGGTCGCGAACTCTTTAGGTCGTTAGACCTCATTTTGCCTTAAGTCGTAGAACCCCATACACCTCTGCGTATGCGATCTTATCTGAAAAACATTCATCAGAATTTCTACTATGATGGTTTTGGGATTGATTTCTTTGGACTTTACTCACGTCTTTGAACGTGAATTGATGTGATTCGATTTGTTTCAACAATCGTTTTGTGACTTGTCACTTTAAAGATATGAAGGTTTCAATACTAGTAGTAAATATCAAAACTCTTTCATCAAAGCGATTTCAACACTATTTTAAATATCAAAAGTTCGTTTTCTCAAACCGATTTCCAATCTACTAGTATATACAAGCCTTTACTTCACTCGGATGAGAAATCGACTTAAACAACTTAGTAAAACGAGTGGTATGAAACGCTTGCGTTCACTTCGTCGGTTAGCTCTTGGACTTGTTCGATTGAACCCTTTTGTGACAATTTCCTAGTGGAGATCTACAATTTGTTCGTAAATATTTAAGTTAAGCAAGTGGTTATGGGACATGAAGCTAAACTCATATATTTACTAGCTTGGTGTGATTGACACTTCCTTATGATCATGACGATCATTCTTGTGATTTAGACTAGCGATTGAGCGATGTCTCTTTATCTGCAAGGGAGACTAGACCCCACTTGGGTGATGTTTCTACTCACATATATGGGGCTGCACCCCATGGTCTTTGGGCCGTTCGTGTGTCAAAGGCCTTTGGGCCATCCGTGTGTTCGGAAAATTAAATGGATAGCTTCCATGAGATAACTTCTCGTCCGTGTGCTCGGACTTCCCCCTTTTAGTGATTTCTGGATTTCGTGTGTTGATTTCTGGGATTTGTTCTGGATTTCGTGTGTTGATTTCTGGATTTAGTGCTTCACCAACTTTTGTGGTTTTCATTGATATGATATCAGTTTTTTTGTGTATTGGTGAATTTGTGTGTCATTACCTGCTTATGGGTTTGGATCTTTGAGAAGATCCTTGTGAAATTAATTAACCTCTTGTTGATTATCATTTACATACTTATAGTAGTACGACGTTATGGTTATTACATGTTCATGTCATGTCGTTTACTTTATACCATATCATCTGATATTTATAGCTAGACTGATCCGTTTATTATTTTCTTATAAATAATACTCGGGTCAGACCGAGATGTTACAGGTGCTTCTGCTTGACTTCTTCCCAGGATTTGCTACTCTGACTTTTGGCTAACTATTTAGATTTGTAGTTTTGTTGTATACACCTGAGATATAGACTCATAGATGTATTCTTTTGGTATAGCACGTGTTGCTATTCTTTTGTATTATTGTGGATCTTTTTGACCACAAATCTGATGTACACTTTCATGTGTTAGTTATATATTCATATCTTTTTCCACCTTTGTGATATGGATGTCTGTGACTGATTTATGTTATGCTTATTTCTATTGTTTCCGAAGATTATTTATAGCCACCTGTGATAAGCAATTACATGGATGGTCGTTCCTCAACAGCCTTATTCTCCGTCCTAGTTGACAACACTACTCCGTAGTGTTCTTGGCTAGCGTGGGTATATAGGTGGGGCGTCACATATTCTCTATTTACTTTTATGGTTCATACTTTAACATTTCTGGGTGTAACCAAACAGAGAAAAATACTCAACCATCAAAGCAATCAAAAGTAGTCATAAACACCCATTAAAGCATCCATTAAAACCGTAGTAATAAAATCAGAAATATGTAGAAAAATAACATAAGCTTGGCTGCCTCATAACAAGACTTAATGCCATGGGTTTAGTGAGAATGCTCACAGAAAAATGCTTCTCTTGTTTAATCCAGAAAAGAAACCTTTTAAAACTTGCTTTCCTGCTTACAATATTTTTTTCTTCTTTGTTTTCTTAAATGTCTCGGGTAGAAAATGATTTTTCTGGTTTGTACTTGGATTTATAAGAGAGGTTTTCTAGGGTTTTACAAATGTAAAATCTCATTCCTACCCTGGCCAGTACTCATGCATTTTGCATTTCAGATTTGTTTATTTTCACCCTTAATACCCCGGCCATATGTGATACTTACCTCCCCTTTTTACTTTTCCAGAATATATCATATTCTTATCAAGTCATGATAATTGTGTGACATTGTCACTTGTTTATTTTCTGAAAATCCCCCTTTCTATTTTCTGCCTAAAGCAATTGTTTTGCTTGCAATATGTCTTTTTCTATTGTAGTGTTACACTTTCCCTTGCTTATTTCTTTTTAATATTTTCAATACTTATAGAAATGTACATATGCATACATATCTTATCTAGGCTTATTTAACTCCTCCTTAATTTCAGAGAGATATGCACCTATATATGCATGTAGGTTTCAAATCCTTATAACATATTTTTTTTCCTGGGTTTTAAATAAAATCTGTTTACTGATTCAAAACAAAACTTGCTTTTTTTTTATTTTCTAGGATAATTTATACAATTCCAGAAATCAAATATCCATATTTGGTTTAATGATTTTCATCACAAAATCATGTTTGTAATGCTTTTTAATTCTTGTTTTAATTTCAGGAAATTTGGAGTTCTTCCTTGTGCCATATTAGTGTGCACGTGCACACATGCACACATACTTGCACACAATTAATTCTATATATTCTTTTATAAATAAATTCATATATTTTCAAAATTCAACCAAAATAAGATTCCATGAATTTCTGGGGCATTACAAGATGTTAGTATTAATGAGGTTGTCCTCCATGTCTACACTTATCCTATATTTTATTTCGTATGGTACTTATACATCATTTTCTTTATTTTCTTTTCAAGTGTACATGCCCATTTCCCTGTGCAAACATGAATATGTTTCCCTCTTTGCCTTATGTCTACAGCCTTGCAACATGTATATCTATAATTTATTCTTGCCTTGTTTTAGCCTTATACTTTGTAATATAACTAACTTCCTATATTAACATGATGTTAGAATTTAGGAAATGTGTTTACTTATATGTTTACATAACATATATATTCCCTTTCATATTTATTTCTAACATATGTGTTTATTTTTATTTTTCTTTTATTTTTAAACTTAAACTATCAAATACTTAGTCTATTATTATTTATATTTTATACTTATGTTAGAAAGACTAAATTTTAAATATTAATAAGGTTTATTTTATTTTAAATATTTTTGAAAGATTTCATTTCAAATTAACAAATCATAGTTTCTTCCAAAATATATATATAATAATTCTATTCATATTAAAAATCTATTTGTAAAAATATTACATTATTAATACTATTTAAAAATAACTCATTATTAAATTAAAATAATTTACAAAAGAAATTATCACTTCATTAATAAATTACTTATTTAAACAAACTATATTTAAAAAGAACAAAATAACCTTTTTGTTAATCTTATTTAAATTCAAACTTAAACTAAAATAAATTTAAAACAATTAATATTTTTCTTAAGTATTTTAAACCATACAATTATTTATTTTAAATAGCCTTAAAAAAATATATTAAATCAAATTATAATAACCAAAATATTATAATTTGAAAACAAGATTTATTTATTTATTAAATTCAAACTAAGATTTCTATTTACAATATATATACAAATATATACACATTATAAATAGAAGCAATTTATTAGCCTTTTAAAAGATAAATTATCAGTTAAATATTTATTTTAAAAAAGATTATTAAATCAATTCAAATCTTATTAACAAATATTATCAAATCAATTTAATTTTTAAATGCAGATTATTAAATTGATATTGTCAAAAATTCCGGGATGTCACATTATCCATGACCACAAGCATACACAACAATAATCAGATACATGACGTTATAGCGAGTAAAGATATATCTAGAAGAGTGATGACACCTCCTAATGAGAGCGACCCATTTTAGCCTTGCTGCTTCTGTCCCTGTTTTAGTCATTTTCCGGGGAGTGAGGCCAAAAATGTATCGATTACCTTTCACATATCACATATCACATCACATCATCTTTGAATGCCACATTTGCCATTTCTTTTGACTACTAATTGCCTTTCACAAAAATACAACCCTTGAGCTCTTACGTCTCAAGGAAGGGTGTTAAGCAAAGAGAAGTTGCCTTCTTCGCCACCAAACAGACGTACGTTTGTAAAAACCAATGTATGTAATAATTAGAAATGCAATGTCAGACACTCGTCCATACAAGTTGTCCAGAAATAGGACAAACCGAAGGTACTTTCCTACCACATCCTCTAGGGAAATCCCTAGGATTAGTAGCGAATAGTCCTCGCATTGGATATTTCATAACGAAGAGACTACTGCTACTATATGTATATTGGGATTTTAACCCCAAATGATCAACAAGCAGTCTTTCACTATGAAAATCCGAAATCTCAATATCATCGACCAGCCTGCACAATCGTCGCATATACGTTAGTCCGAAGTGGTTTTCAGGGAACAAGTTGCTCCATTCCTAACCTTAGTTACACACCTTGTTTTACCGTTTAGATCTCACAAGCGGGACAAATGTACTAGTCGTTTCTGCATACTCCTTTCATTTTTAGAAATGATTTATAAAACTTCCAAATCATTATTTAAAACACTTTCATTTATTTAAAAATTCCATAAATCCTTCAAATCACCCTTAGAATACTTTATTAATCATTTAGGAACCTTTACAAAATATTTGAAAAAAACGGTTGTGCTAAAACTATATTTCAAAAGTTATCGAAAAGTGCTACGAAAAAGTGCTACAGAAAGTGCTTTTTAAAGCTATATTGATTAAAACAACTTTTTATTATTTGAAAATCTATTTTATTACTTAAATCACTTTTAGAACATTTTAAAAGATTTATAGTATTTATTTCATATTTTTAAACAATTTTAAAACATCATTTTCAAAGAAATCCAGTTTTGGATTCCGAACTACAAAACCGCGATTTTTCCAAAAACTTGTTTTACTCATATCATAAAATCTACTTATCGAAATCTCGATTTTCTTTCTTCATTGGAAAACTATGGATATAATAGTTTGGAAAATTCTTATCTCGAAGAATTCCGAGCTATATTTCAACTTTTACACTCGTTTGACTTTTATGGCACGAAATCGCGAACTACCCTTACGCGACACGCCTATTTTTGACTAAATTTTCAATTTCTTTTCAAACTTCATGGAAACACTTTTAAATGTTTATAAAACATTTCTAAATCATTTTAAACTCATTTTAAACAATATTTTTTATATTTCAAATCCATTTTCCATTTCATTTCATATTATAGTATTATATCATTTTCAATCTTCTTAGATATTTTGATTTCATTAAGAGACTAAATAATTTCCATACACATATTTATATAGATTTAAATTCCTATTAAATTAACTATGCTTACTAATCATTTTTCTTATCATTTATCAAACCAAGTTATCATCCATATCACAAACATATAATCAACCATAATATAAACCAAGTTATCATCCATATCACAAACATATAATCAACCATAATATCAACCAAGTTATCATCCATTAAATCATCCAACATATACTAAAATTTTCATGTTATTAACCTGAAATATTTTTAGAAATTAGTAACTTTAAATATGAGTACTCACCTTTAACCAAATCGATTAACTTCCTACCAACATTCATTTAATCCAACACTTCACTATTGTTTTCAACTTCAACCAACTTCGGAAAATTCGGCATAGCTTCCGCATCACCTTGAATTTGGTCCTAGCTCATTGGAATGAAATTGGCGGCACTTCCTTCTCTTTTTCTTGCTCCGGAGCTTCCCGAACTTGCTTTCTTCCTTCCAAATGGTTCAGCCTCCATGGGTTCCAACCTCTCCTCCATCATTTCTTCCATTCTTAGATGCTAAACCATGTTTTAATGGTATTCTAAGGTCTTTGGCAAAGTTTGGTTGTGTTTGGAGTTGATTTGATATGATTTTGAAAAAGTTAGTAAGGAAAGGAGAGAAGAAGAAGCCATTAAAGAGAGCTTCAAGGAGGAAGAAGAAGGTAGAAATGGTGTGAAAAAAAGTGAGAAAGTGGTTGGTATTTATAGAAAATAATGAAGTGTTAAGTTACCAAAATACCCCTTTACCAAATTACCAAAATAACATTACTTACTTTTTAAGCAACCTTATTTTTTTCAACACTTAACATCACATTTCAAATCATTACTTTATGTTATTTTTACTTAAACATTAAGTAAAGAAAGTAATAATTATGTTTGTTTGATTTGATGTTTTACTTTTTGACTTTTGTACTTTTTTTGTCTTTTTATGCTTACTTTTTGTTAATTTATTCTAGAATTTTCTATGTATGTTTAGTAGAAGTATACTTGATTAGTGAATTAATCAATACTTATACTATTTGAATATATGTTCCTATATAAGAAAATAAAGGAGGGACAACGTTGCGACAACTTTTAATCGACAAAACGTTGATTTTTAATAAAATGTTTTACGTTCACATTTTGACGTTTTAGTTAAACTATTTATTTATGTAAACCAAATTTAAAAATAAATTTGTATATTGCTATTTAAAAATATAATCACTCATAACATAATTAAAAAAATTTATTTAACCATTGAAACTTACTTTTCTGAAATCAGCATTTTGTCTCTTTTGTCGATATAAGCAAATGTTACTATTTTTGTGTATACTTCTCTTTCCAAATCCTATCCAATATTGTTTGAATCATATAACATTATATATTTTATATTTAAAATCACTTTAAATAGTATATTTTAAAGTGGTCAAATTCTGGGTCGTTACATTCTCCCCTGCTTAAAAGAATTTCGTCCTCGAAATTACTCAAAACAAAAGTTTGCCCAAAAAATTTATCGTTAAACTTATTTCCATATTATATACACAAATCATCTGTATGAAATATCTTATTCCATCTCCTATTCGAATACACAACTTTATTTTTGAACTAGTATCGATCCCCCGATCCTCTAGTGTGGACTCTGATCAGGCTTCTAGATCAGAAACCTTTGCTTTCCTTGCATAGTTCTCAACTATAATAGAAAACTCAAGTACCTAACCACAAACCCTCATCAATGTTCGCTGTCAAGAATCAAGTGATAAATCCTTTTTCGGACCGGTGTAAACACGTTAAAGTCCCGAACTCGAATCTTAGATCAAAATTTGTGCGACGAAATGATCTACATATAATATATGTATTTATTAAAATTCATTTGTTATTTACATTCACTTCATTTACATTTACATTTTTATACAACATCTCTAGCATTTATATTTAATTCACAAATTAAGTTATATTCCATTCAATAATCATTAGTTCAATTCAATTCCTTTATATACTTAAGTAGAATTTCATTTATTAACTCAAGTTCATATTCATTTCAATTTCTTCACTTAGCCCATTTAATTCATGTTGAATATCAAATTAAACTTCATTTAATATTACTTAAGTTTCATCTTACAATTCAAATTCCACTTTCATTTCTTACCACTCTTATTCAATCAAATAGAAATTTGTTCTACTTACTATCTCTCAAATTATAAGTTATAAAACTTATTCACTTATGATTTCATGAATGTTTACTTAAATTATCTTCCATTTACCCCTTATAATTCAAATTCATGTTATATAATCACTTAATAGCTTAAGTTCATATTTAGTTATATTCGATTCATTTCAAATTCAATTCGATTTTATTCAACTTAGCTTAAATTTCAACTTATAATTCAAATTCCAATTATAAGTTCAAAACTTATTTTTCTTACAAATCAAACCATACTTGGATTTTAAATTCAAACTTGTTTATTACAACAAAATTTAAACTTTTAATTTACTAATGGTAGCAAATTAATCACACAGAAACTCGAAAATGATACCGATGATGCTGCAGTCGTCACCCTTATTATTTTCCAGCAACGATAGTGAATTCAGTGCTTTTTATTTCAAAATCCATTTATTTATAAATCACATTTATAAATTTTTATTCTTATATAATTTCACTATTCACTTCACTTATATAAGATTCATTCCAAATTTATTTTATTGTTGTTTTGATTTATAATAATAACAACTTTTTATTAAACACAACAATTAATAACAAATGATAATAATCAAATATTACCATTCATTAACAACCAACTAATTTATATACTACTATATAAAAATATAATCAAGGTAAAATTATTTCATTTACAAATTTTTCAAAATCAGTGTCTCGGTTCACCTTATTCAAATGTTTAGGAACCCTCATCGATAACGGTGATCGGGCGTATTGATCAAAATCCATAAATCACTCAACAAATAAATCAACACAAAACAATTTATTAGTCATTAACAAATACACACTCATATATAATACACTCAAACTCATTTTAGGGTGTTACTAACCCTATCTCTAATGAGTTACTCATCCTAGGGTATTACTAATCCTATCTCTAATGAGTCTTTACCCTAACAAAGCCAAGGTTCCCGCTTAACTTCAGCTCTGATACCACATTGTGACGACCTACACACGACACCCTTTGAATCCGACAATACACCACACATGTCCAAACCAGAGTTCACCGATTGCAGATAATCATGAGAAAGAAAAGAGAGGGTGAGAAGAAAGAGAGAAGAAAGAAGAAGAGAAGAGAAGAAAAAGAAAGTAGCAGAACCAAAACAATACAGAATCTCACATAGCAGCGGAATAACATACAATATAGATCAATAATCTTTTCAAAGAGAAGCTATAATGTACATAATTAATATCAGAGTACACAATAGATAATCATCATCTTGGACAGTTATAATAACCTGTCCTCACAAATGCTGATGATTTACAACAATAATGCAAATCAATGCAGCGGAATAATAAACAGATACGTGTATACGACATGAAGATCTCCAGCTCGCCTATTGAAGCTCCAAAAGCACCAAAACTGAACTTGTAAATATACTCAGTCTGACCTGAGCATTGAAAGGGAAGAACGCCCAAATCAGTTCGGTAAACCAGTGTGAGAAAAACACACCTCAACTGAATTTATAAAGTTATCCAAACTTTCCTTTTATCAAAACAAAAGGTATCCTGTAAGACCGAGTCAAAAATAAATACCGACAAGGTTTTTACCTTACGGTAACCAAAACATCTCATATCAAATTCTCGTTATATTATAATAGTGTCTATTGCACACAAATAATAATAAAATAGCTGAAATTGTTACATTATTAAATTCCAGCATACACCTTGTAATACAAGGCTTTCTACAATAGAAAATGGCAGGCATGTATTGGATTTTGGATTTCCATACAAATGACTAGGTAAAATGACTACCTTTTCGAACCAACACATTACACCTCTAGAGGGATGTACCTAGTGGGTAGATACTAACCGCCTAAACCAACACAAGACTAGCTTACCCATACCTGGATAGTACCGAATATGTCATCACTCCGGTCGTTACCGACCTTTATCCGTGGCCACAAGCATACACAACAATAATCAGATACACGACGTCATAGCGAGTAAAGATATATATCTAGAAGAGTGATGACATCTCCTAATAGGAGCGACCCATTTTAGCCTTGCTACTTCTATCCCTGTTTTAGTCATTTTCCGGGGAGTGAGGCCAAAAAGGCATCGATTACCTTTCACATATCACATATCACATCACATCATCTTTGTAACGACCCGTATTTTACGGATCGAAACATCGTAAAAACAGTTGACATTTGGTCACACTATTGATAAGTCGTTTAGAGTTTAATTCCTAGATTGTATGTTAAGGGTTAGGTCGACAACGACCTAAGGGATTGGTAAGTGTACGACCTAAGAAATAGACTTTCTAAGGAACTGACGGACCTATAGGATTTAGACGACTTAAGAGAGTGAACGACCTAGCAGTTAGGTCGTATAGTGGTTTAAGTCGTGTGCGACCTAAGGATGTTGGGGTTAGGTCGTGAGGTGGTTAGGTCGTAGGGTAGCTTAGGTCGGTCGAGCGACCTAAAAGTTGACGACTTATAGAGGCTAGCG
The DNA here is from genome assembly GCA_030737815.1 of Allium fistulosum. Lineage (NCBI taxonomy): Eukaryota > Viridiplantae > Streptophyta > Magnoliopsida > Asparagales > Amaryllidaceae > Allium > Allium fistulosum. The sequence goes on along the minus strand of CM060905.1, from coordinate 872,248,071 downwards.
ACTTAGGAGATAGACAGGTTAGCGACCTAAGGAAGTTAGGTCGTTAGACGACTTAAGGTCAGGCAGCGACCTATAAAAGTGAGCGACCTATAGGAGTTAGCGACCTAAGGGTTAGTAACCTACAGTAGTTAGCGACCTAGTGGTGAGCGAGTTAGCATGGTTAGGTCGTTAGGCGACCTAAGGAGTTAGGTCGTATGCTGGCTGGGTGTTTGGTCGCGTGTGTGTGTTGGGTCGTATTATTAGTTAAGTCTTAGGTCGTGATGTTTTAGGTTGCGTGAAGGCTTAAGTTGATAGGTCGCTGGGTGTTAGGTCGTGAGCGACCTAGGAGTTGTTGAGTCGAATGTGCGTTAGGTCGCGAAGAGGTGGTCTGAGTTAGGTCGCTAGGCTGCATTTTTGTTAGGTCGTAAGTCACGCATAGTTAAGTCGCGCATTCTGTTAAGTCGTTGGATCTGTGAGTCGCGCGCTTGCGCTAGGTCGTAGGTCGTAAGGTCTGGATAGGTCGAGAGTTTTAGGTCGTGGGGTTTTAGGTCGTAAGTCGTGGATGACCTAATTCCGAGCTAGCGACCTAAGGTGAATTTCAGCTATAAATAGGAGGGCTTTGTTCCATTTTTGGGATCCGGATTTCGAAGCGACGAAGTGCTGCCATTTTGAGAGCTCGACTTCTACACTTCTTCACTTCTTTTCTCCACTCTAATCTAGTGATTCCATCCATCCAAGTTGAAGATCAAATTGAAGATTCAAGAGCTTAGATTGAAGATCTTCATCCATCAAAGAGAGATTTCTTCGTTTCAAGCGGATTTGTGATAGATCAAGCTTGATCCTTTGCTGTCCAGATCTGAAGCATATTGATTTGGGGTTGTTTAGGTGATTTGGTGAGTGGTGATTATCTCTCACACGGATCCAAAAGAGTATATCGGATTGTTGGCCCGATTTTGTGTTAAAATAGTGATTTCCATACATTTTCTTCATCCTAAGTGTAGATCCATATAGATCCATTGTTCATGATGATTTGATAACCACTTTACTCTATGTTAACCTATGCAAGTTCATTCATCGAGATTATAGAGATATTGTTCATGTTTTCATGCTTATTAGACTTTCAACTCTTTAATTACGAAATTGCCATTATTATGATAATTGTCTACTTAGATCATATTTGAATGCTTGATTGTTTGGATTAATGTTTGATTTGGTTGATTGCTATGAATTAGATGATTGATGATTTGATTTAGATCGAGGATGATTCAAAAGCTAAGGGAAAGGCTCTTGAATTGGAAAAGCTGCTTGTGGCATTTGTAGCGGATGATGAAGCTCTTATGCATAGATTTGATGATGATGTTGAGATGAGACTTTGCGAGGATGTGATGAAGCGAAGTATGATATGAGATAGTCTTGGTCTAATCCAGACGGGATCATTCCAAGCGGGTTGAGGATAATGGATGCTCGAGAGGCGCTTGAGCTAGTATGGAAATAGTTGTCGAGGAGGACGACTAGAAGGCTGAGATCTCATCATTGTTGAAGGTTCTAGCATGCTCAAAGCAAGAGTACGTTGGGCAGATTCGATAGTCCCTGAAGGCTACTGATTGGGTAGTCAAGTACTCCGGGCAGATTCGATAGTCCTAGGCACGGGTCACGATGACGTGCGGGAGTTATGTCTAGAACTGGGGTTTCCATTAGCCCTTGACGGACGGCTGAAAGAATGTGCCAGTCATTCAATTAACGGTGATATCGAAGCAATGATAACAGTGATAGCCAGAGTCATGGATGTTTGGTTGTATCGTCATTCGGTCTCAAGAGCGGTATTTTCTGGGTGCTTATCTGATCTTGGTTTAGGCCTTGGGGGTTTGTACTTGGAAAACATCGCCCTTGACTCGAGTGATAATTTCTTTACTTTGCGTTGTATGCTCTGCTATGTTTGCTTCTGCTTAGTGTGTGTCTGGGGGCTATCACTGTAGAAAGAGGTTGGAGTGGGAGGGTTGTATTCCTATTCCTTTTCCTTTATGCTCTTTTGGTATGTTGTTAGTTAATTTACTGCTCACTAAGACTGTTGTCTGACTCAAGGCTTTATGTTTTAACTCTTATTGCCTTGGGCTGTTCGTCCATTTTGGGACGGGCAGACTAGGTAGCAGGTGACAGGTGCTGTTCTCTTCTCACGATGCTGATATCGAAGACGAGCTGGAGGGTTGCATATTATCTTCTTATTATATGTACTGGATGTTCCGCTGCTTTGTATTCTCTGAGTGATATGTAGTGAGGCTTGTTGTATTGACTATTCAGATGTTTGTATTCAACTCCTATGAAGTTTTATTGATGAGATTCTATTATGTGAAGCTTCACTATATATATGTTCTATTGTATTTTGTCCATGCGCTGTGAGTAATACGATAGATTCTGTTGTTTTAATTTACCTTGACAATCGTCCATGGCTGCCTGGCACACTTTACAGCGCATTATCTCTAGATTCGATGCAGAGGTCATGGGCGGTCGTCACATTTGGTATCAGAGCATTGGTTAATCGATTTTACCCAACGCTCGCTGACGTAACTACGTATGAGAGACGTAATTGTAATTTTGATGGATGATTACTATATATAATATAGTAGCTTAGTTGAGTTTGAGTCCTTTATGCAGTTGTTTCTCTAAGATGTTCTAATCATTCTTTTTATAGATATTGAGAATGAGTCGAAAAGGGAGACCAGCTGCTAGTGAAGGCCGTGCTACTGAAGGAACTGCTGATTATGCAGCTATGTTCGAAGCCATGATGACTTCGATCATGAGAAGGATACCAGTTCCGGGGACAGCAGTTGATGTTGGAGTTCAAGTCCAAACTCCAAAGCCGGTGGATTTTGCTAAGCTGTGTAAGGACTACACTGCTCTTGGAGGAAAGGTTTTCTTGGGAACAGAATCAACTATTGAGGTCCAGAGGTGGATAGATGCTTGTAGAAGGATCTTTGGTGATTTGGGAATTGAGGATGCGACTAAGAGGAAGTTGGCATCGAGACAGCTTCAAGGGAGAGCCTCTGATTGGTGGAACTCTATTACCATCAATACTCCGGAGGAAGAGATTACTTGGGAGCAATTCCAAGTCAGATTTGAGGCTAAGTTCATTTCTACAGCTCAGAAGTCTGTTCTGTTCAAGAAGTTTGTGGAGCTCAAGCAAGGTGGAAGACCAGTTCTTGAGTATGTTTCTGAGTTCGAAGCTTTGTCCAAGTATGCCCGGTCGTATATCGAGTCTGCATATCAGAAGAATGAGAAGTTTGTGATAGGCTTGGATAGTTATCTTGGGAGACAGTTGGTGGATCATTTGGACGATTCATTTGAGAAGCTTGTGGAGAAAGCTCTCAGGCATGAGAGTCTGTTTCCTAAGGAAGGATCTGTTGTTGCTGTAACCAGGGGAGAGTCTAAACCACAGCAGGGTGGAAACCAGAAGAGGAAGCAGCAGCAGCAGAAGGGTAAGGATAGCCAGAAGAGGCCGAAAGGCGAGGTGACTTGCTACAATTGTCAGTAGAAGGGCCATTTCTCTAAGGATTGTAAGAATCCGAAGGCACCGATGAAGTGTCACAACTGTGACAAGCCGGGGCATTTCAGGAAGAATTGTCCAGAACCGAGGAGGGACAAGCAGATTGTGAAAGCTTATGCTTTGGGGGCTGTTCCATCGTCTTCGAAAGCTCCTACCGCTGAAGAGAAGGGAAAGAGTGTGGTGGTTCAAGGTACTCTTTTCTTACGTGGTGTTCCAGTTAGAGTGTTGTTTGATACTGGGGCATCGCATTCGTTTGTTTGTAGTGAACTCGTAGGCCGGTTAGGTTTGGAACATGATATTGTTGATAGGCCATTGGTTGTGACTAATCCAGTTGGGGGTTCGTCTTGTTTGTGTATGTTATGTCGTGGTCTGATTGTGTCGAGTCATGGTTTCTCTTTTGTTTGTGATTGTTTTGTTCTGAACTTTGCGGGGTTCGGAATTATTTTGGGTATGGACTGGCTTAGGAGGTATGCGGCAAAGGTTGATTGTGAGAGGCTGGAAGTGACAGTCGAGAATGTGGAGGGGCGAAAGATTATGATACAATGTAAGCATGAAGAAGGCGTCTTCATGAGCTTCATGTATTCGCTAGTTGTTCCACGGGATGGACTGTCATTAGTGCCAATCGCGAATGGATTCGAGGATGTCTTTGACGAAGTCAAAGGGTTGCCGCCGCATAGAGAGATCGAGTTTCGTATAGATCTAGTTGAAGGAGCCAGACCTGTTGTGATGCCTCTTAGGCGGATGGCGCCTAGGGAATAGCAAGAGTTGAGGGTGCAAGTTGATGATCTTTTGCAGAAAGGATTCATTCGGCGTAGTGTGTCCGAGTGGGGTGCACCAGTGGTGTTTGCAACCAAGGCAGATGGGTCGTTGAGATTGTGTGTGGATTATCGTGAGTTGAATAAGGTGACTAAGAAGAACAAGTATCCATTGCCGAGAATAGATGACTTGTTTGATCAGCTTCACGAAGCTAAGGTGTTTTCTCAGATGGATTTGGCAACGGGATTTCACCAGTTGAGAGTGGCTAAGGATAGTGTGCCGAAGACAGCTTTTAGGACACCATCCGGTTTCTTTGAGTGGCTAGTAATGCCGTTTGGATTGACTAACGCGCCAGCATATTTTGTGGATCTTATGAATAGAGTGTTCAGGGATCAGTTGAACAAGTTTGTACTTGTGTTCGTGGATGATATTCTGATTTATTCCAGAACTGAAGAAGAGCACAAGACACACTTGCGAATTGTTTTGGAAATCTTACGGAAACATCAGCTGAAGGCTAAGTTTTCGAAGTGTCACTTCTGGAAGAGTGAAGTGAGGTTCTTAGGCCATGTTATCTCTGGAAATGGAATAGCAGTTGATCCCGCTAAGGTGGCAGCAATCCAGGATTGGGTTAGACCTAAGAATGCAACGGATGTGAGAAGTTTTCTTGGATTAGCAGGATATTATCAACGGTTTATCAAAGACTTCTCCATGGTGGCTGCACCATTGACAGGATTGACGAAAAAGAACCAAGTGTTCAGATGGGATGCTAAGTGTGAGCAAGTTTTCGAAATCCTGAAAGAGCGATTGACGAGTGCTCCTGTTTTGACTATTCCTAGTGGGAATGATGAGATGGTGGTTTACACCGACGCATGTGGTACTGGACTTGGAGCAGTGCTGATGCAGAGGGATAAAGTTGTTGCGTATGCTAGTCGACAACTGAAGCCGCATGAAAGGAATTACCCGACTCATGATTTGGAGTTAGCGGCGATTATATTTGCTCTGAAGATGTGGAGACATTATCTACTGGGAGTTCGATTTGAGTTGTTTACAGATCATAAGTCGTTGAATTATCATTTCTCCCAAAAGGATTTGAATCTTCGGCAGCAACGTTGGCTAGAGTTTTTGGCATCATATGATTTTGGTATAGCTTATACTCCGGGAAAAGGTAACGCAGTGGCAGATGCGTTAAGTCGAAGACATGTAGGATTGGGAGCCATGTTTTCAGAATGGAAGAATCTCGAGTATTTAGCTGGATTTGACTTCAGGCCTAGATGTGAATTGGAACCTAGGATGTTGGCAAACTTATCGATAAGACCTACTCTTGTGGAAAGGATTGGCGAGAGCCAAAAGCGAGACGATAAGCTTGTCAAGATTATCCATGATTTGGAATCTGGATTGGATCCAGAAAAGGATAAAGGATTCGAAGTCGATCGAGAGGGTTGGCTTCGGAAGCAAGGACGACTAGTTGTTCCCGATATAGACGAATTGAGGAGTGAAGTTCTGAAGGAAAGTCATCACTCGAAGCTGACAATTCATCCAGGTGGAAATAAGATGTATCGGGATATGAAGAGAACCTACTACTGGGAAGGCATGAAGAAGGATGTTGGAAATTTTATTTCCAAGTGTATGAACTGCCAGTTGGTAAAAGCTGAACAGAAGAAGCCAAGTGGATTGCTTCAGCCATTAGAAGTTCCTACATGGAAGTGGGAGCATGTATCGATGGATTTTATTGATAGACTACCTAGAACAAGAACGGGAAATGAAGGGATTTGGGTCATTGTAGTTCGTCTGACCAAGAGTGCAAGATTCATTCATGTTCGATCGACTAGGACTGCATCAAAGTTGGTTGAGTTGTATGTTAAGTGGATAGTTCGATTCCATGGTATTCCGAAGAGTATAGTGAGCGATCGAGATCCATTGTTCACTAGTGGATTTTGGAAGAGCTTCCAGGAAGTTTTGGGAACCGAGTTGTGTTTGAGTACAGCTTATCACCCTCAAACAGATGGTCAGACCGAGCGAGTCAACCGAGTTTTGGAAGATCTCCTCAGAGCTTGTGTTTTAGATTTCGGAGGATCATGGGAAGATCATCTTCATTTGGTGGAGTTTGCATACAACAACAGTTACCAGTCAAGCATTGGTATGGCACCGTATGTGGCATTGTATGGAAGACCGTGTAACTCACCGACATGTTGGTTAGAAACTGGAGAAAAGTTGATACTTGGGCCAGAGATGATTCGACAGACTTCAGATTGCATAGAGATCATTCGGCAACGAATGAAGGCAGCCCAAGACCGTCAGGAGAGTTATGCCGATAAGCGTCGAAAGGATTTGGAATTCGACGTAGGTGATATGGTTTTTGTGAAGATTTCTCCACTGCAGAATGTTATTCGATTCGGGAAGAAAGGGAAATTGACTCCGAGATTTGTTGGACCATTCCCGATCATCGAGCAAATTGGAAAGCTCGCCTATAGATTGGAGTTACCAGAGAAGATGTCGAGTGTGCACAATGTTTTTCATGTATCGTATCTACGGAAGGGTGTGCACGACTCGAATACAGTGGTTTCTGTTGATAGCTGTGAAGATTTCGAAGTTGATCCAGTCGATAGAAGACCTCGTAAGCCGCTTCGTGTTGTGGAAACCGACACAAAACAGCTCAGGAGGAAGGTAGTTAAGTTGCTCAAGATACAATGGAGTGATGATGTTAACGACTGTACGTGGGAGGTGGAAGAGAGGATGAAGGCAGCTCATCCTGAACTCTTCAAGGTATGGCCCTAAAGTGTCGTATCATCTCACGATATTGTAACTTGTTCTAGTGTTAGAATTCTGTATGCTTAGCTAGAATTAGATGCATGGTTTGTTGGTTGCTATGGTTGGTAGGCGTACAGAATAGTCTTTGATTGCCTTGTTTATTTGGAATTTCGGGGGCGAAATTCCTAAGGGGGAGAGAATGTAACGACCCGTATTTTACGGATCGAAACATCGTAAAAACAGTTGACATTTGGTCACACTATTGATAAGTCGTTTAGAGTTTAATTCCTAGATTGTATGTTAAGGGTTAGGTCGGCAATGACCTAAGGGATTGGTAAGTGTACGACCTAAGAAATAGACTATCTAAGGAACTGACCGACCTATAGGATTTAGACGACTTAAGAGAGTGAACGACCTAGCAGTTAGGTCGTATAGTGGTTTAAGTCGTGTGCGACCTAAGGATGTTGGGGTTAGGTCGTGAGGTGGTTAGGTCGTAGGGTAGCTTAGGTCGGTCGAGCGACCTAAAAGTTGACGACTTATAGAGGCTAGCGACTTAGGAGATAGACAGGTTAGCGACCTAAGGAAGTTAGGTCGTTAGACGACTTAAGGTCAGGCAGCGACCTATAAAAGTGAGCGACCTATAGGAGTTAGCGACCTAAGGGTTAGTAACCTACAGTAGTTAGCGACCTAGTGGTGAGCGAGTTAGCATGGTTAGGTCGTTAGGCGACCTAAGGAGTTAGGTCGTATCCTGGCTGGGTGTTTGGTCGCGTGTGTGTGTTGGGTCGTATTATTAGTTAAGTCTTAGGTCGTGATGTTTTAGGTCGCGTGAAGGCTTAAGTTGATAGGTCGCTGGGTGTTAGGTCGTGAGCGACCTAGGAGTTGTTGAGTCGAATGTGCGTTAGGTCGCGAAGAGGTGGTCTGAGTTAGGTCGCTAGGCTGCATTTTTGTTAGGTCGTAAGTCGCGCATAGTTAAGTCGCGCATTGTGTTAAGTCGTTGGATCTGTGAGTCGCGCGCTTGCGCTAGGTCGTAGGTCGTAAGGTCTGGATAGGTCGAGAGTTTTAGGGCGTGGGGTTTTAGGTCGTAAGTCGTGGATGACCTAATTCCGAGCTAGCGACCTAAGGTGAATTTCAGCTATAAATAGGAGGGCTTTGTTCCATTTTTGGGATCCGGATTTCGAAGCGACAAAGTGCTGCTATTTTGAGAGCTCGAATTCTACACTTCTTCACTTCTTTTCTCCACTCTAATCTAGTGATTCCATCCATCCAAGTTGAAGATCAAATTGAAGATTCAAGAGCTTAGATTGAAGATCTTCATCCATCAAAGAGAGATTTCTTCGTTTCAAGCGGATTTGTGATAGATCAAGCTTGATCCTTCGCTGTCCAGATCTGAAGCATATTGATTTGGGGTTGTTTAGGTGATTTGGTGAGTGGTGATTATCTCTCACACGGATCCAAAGGAGTATATCAGATTGTTGGCCCGATTTGGTGTTAAAATAGTGATTTCCATACATTTTCTTCATCCTAAGTGTAGATCCATATAGATCCATTGTTCATGATGATTTGATAACCACTTTACTATATGTTAACTTATGCAAGTTCATTCATCGAGATTATAGAGATATTGTTCATGTTTTCATGCTTATTAGACTTTCAACTCTTTAATTACGAAATTGCCATTATTGTGATAATTGTCTACTTAGATCATATTTGAATGCTTGATTGTTTGGATTAATGTTTGATTTGGTTGATTGCTATGAATTAGATGATTGATGATTTGATTTAGATCGAGGATGATTCAAAAGCTAAGGGAAAGGCTCTTGAATGGAAAAGCTGCTTGTGGCATTTGTAGCGGATGATGAAGCTCTTATGCATAGATTTGATGATGATGTTGAGATGAGACTTTGCGAGGATGTGATGAAGCGAAGTATGATATGAGATAGTCTTGGTCTAATCCAGACGGGATCATTCCAAGCGGGTTGAGGATAATGGATGCTCGAGAGGCGCTTGAGCTAGTATGGAAATAGTTGTCGAGGAGGACGACTAGAAGGCTGAGATCTCATCATTGTTGAAGGTTCTAGCATGCTCAAAGCAAGAGTACGTTGGGCAGATTCGATAGTCCCTGAAGGATACTGATTGGGTAGTCAAGTACTCTGGGCAGATTCGATAGTCCTAGGCACGGGTCACGATGACGTGCGGGAGTTATGTCTAGAACCGGGGTTTCCATTAGCCCTTGACGGACGGCTGAAAGAATGTGCCAGTCATTCAATTAACGGTGATATCGAAGCAATGATAACAGTGATAGCCAGAGTCATGGATGTTTGGTTGTATCGTCATTCGGTCTCAAGAGCGGTATTTTCTGGGTGCTTATCTGATCTTGGTTTAGGCCTTGGGGGTTTGTACTTGGAAAACATTGCCCTTGACTCGAGTGATAATTTCTTTACTTTGCATTGTATGCTCTGCTATGTTTGCTTCTGCTTAGTGTGTGTCTGGGGCTATCACTGTAGAAAGAGGTTAGAGTGGGAGGGTTGTATTCCTATTCCTTTTCCTTTATGCTCTTTTGGTATGTTGTTAGTTAATTTACTGCTCACTAAGACTGTTGTCTGACTCAAGGCTTTATGTTTTAACTCTTATTGCCTTGGGCTGTTCGTCCATTTTGGGATGGGCAGACTAGGTAGCAGGTGACAGTTGCCGTTCTCTTCTTACGATGCTAATATCGAAGACGAGCTGGAGGGTTGCATATTATCTTCTTATTATATGTACTGGATGTTCCGCTGCTTTGTATTCTCTGAGTGATATGTAGTGAGGCTTGTTGTATTGACTATTCAGATGTTTGTATTCAACTCCTATGAAGTTTTATTGATGAGATTCTATTCTGTGAAGCTTCACTATATATATGTTCTATTGTATTTTGTCCATGCGCTGTGAGTAATACGATAGATTCTGTTGTTTTAATTTACCTTGACAATCGTCCATGGCTGCCTGGCACACTTTACAGCGCACTATCTCTAGATTCGGTGCAGGGGTCATGGGCGGTCGTCACAATCTTTGAATGCCATATTTGCCATTTCTTTTGACTACTAATTGCCTTTCACAAAAATACAACCCTTGAGCTTGTACGTCTCAAGGAAGGGTGTTAAGCTAAGAGAAGTTGCCTTCTCCGCCACCAAACAGACGTACGTTTGTAAAAACCAATGTATGTAATCATTAGAAATGCAATGTCAGACACTCGTCCATACAAGTTGTCCAGGAACATGACAAATCGAAGGTACTTTCCTACCACATCCTGTCAGGAAATCCCTTGGAATAGCAGCGAATAGTCCTTGCATTGGATATTTCATAACGAAGAGACTACTACTACTGTATGTATATTAGGATTTTAACCCCAAATGATCAACAAGCAGTCCTTCACTATGAAAATCCGAAATCTCAATATCATCGACCAACATGCACAATCATCGCATATACGTTGGTCCGAAGTGGTTTTCAGATAAATCTGATCCCGGTCTCTTCGCATCAACAACGCAAAAGCGTTTCTCAACCTCATACGAAAACCAAGTCTTGTAGACTTATCAGGTTTCCAACTTTCAACTTGCTATCCTTAGGCCAAGAAGGAAGCTCGGTAGATAGGAGTAATCACTCCGCACTACGCGAATCAACATTCTTAACACAAACAATAATCAAGCCTGCACAGATGGCTACGTACTAAGTGTACGACTAAATAGTTTCCACATCAAGTCGAGAAACTAAAATGGCCAAATTTGATAGTCGGTTATTTAGCTATCAAAGCAACAAACAAAATTTAGCACATAAATAGTCAATGGGCCTGATTTTATTAATCGTTTATAGATCACTTTTCCAAATCAATTAATTCAAATTATCTTTAAAAAGATAATATTCAAAACCATTTCACTTATTGGATATTTGGAAAACATTTTCATATACTTTTTTAATAATAAGTAAATTTACAAATCATTTTATTTTCAAACAATTTAAACTCCATTTTGTAATATCACTTTCCAAAACATTCATTTTATTTAAAGGATTATTCACTGTCCAAAATCATGAATATAACTTCCATACCAAATTCATTACTTCTACACATTTCATTTAAAGGATGATTCACTATCGAAAATCGTGAATATAATTCCCATACCAAATTCATTACTTTTACACATTTAAGGAACATTCACTATCCAAAATCGTGAATATAATTCCAATACCAAATTCATTACTTCTATACATTTAATTTAAAGGATTTGTTTCTTTTCTTTTATCTTGGAAAAAACTTAAATACGATCTTTTAGAGCATCCGGGCTTTCCTTTCGATCTGTTCCACCCCTCGTCTAAAAGATAAAATGAAGGCCAGGTAAGTTCAGGGCACTGGTTGCTCCATTCGTAACCTTAGTTACACACCTTGTTTTATCATTTAGATCTGACAAGCGGGACAAATGTACTAGTCATTTCCGCATACTCCTTTCATTTTTAGAAATGATTTATAAAACTTCCAAATCATTATTTAGAACACTTATTCATTTATTTAACCATTCCATAAATCCTTCAAATCACCCTTAGAATACTTTATTAATCATTTAAGAACCTTTATAAAAGATTTGGAAAAGAACGGTTGTGCTAAAACTATATTTCAAAAGTTATCGAAAAGTGCTACGAAAAAGTGCTACGGAAAGTGCTTTTTAAAGCTATATTTATTAAAACAACTTTTTATTATTTGAAAATCTATTTTTATTACTTAAATAACTTTTAAAACATTTTAAAAGATTTATAAGATTTATTTCATATTTTTAAAAAAATTTAAAACATCATTTTCAAAGAAATCCAGTTTTGGATTCCGAACTGCAAAACCACGATTTTTCGAAAAACTTGTTTTACTCATATCTTAAAATCTACTTATCGAAATCTAAATTTTCTTTCTTCGTTGGAAAAGTAAGGATATAATAGTTTGAAAAATTCTTATCTTGAAGAATTCCGATCTATATTCCAACTTTTACACTCGTTTGACTTTTATGGCGCGAAATCGCGAACTACTGTTACGCGACGCGCCTATTTTTGACTAAAATTTCAATTTCTATTCAAACTTCATGGAAACACTTTTAAATGTTTATAAAACATTTCTAAATCATTTTAAACTCATTTTAAACAATATTTTTCATATTTCAAATCCATGTTCCATTTCATTTCATATTATAGTATTATATCATTTTCAATCTTCTTCGATATTTTGATTTCATTAAGAGGCTAAATAATTTCCATACACATATTTATATGGATTTAAATTCCTATTAAATTAACTATGCTTACTAACCATTTTTCTTATCGTTTATCAAACCAAGTTATCATCCATATCACAAACATATAATCAACCATAATATCAACCAAATTATCATCCATATCACAAACATATAATCAACCATAATATCAACCAAGTTATCATCCATTAAATCATCTAACATATACTAAACTTTTCATGTTATTAACCTAAAATATTTTTAGAAATTAGCAACTTTAAATAGGAGTACTCACCTTTAACCAAATCGATTAACTTCCTACCAACATTTATTTAATCCAACACTTCACTATTGTTTTCAACTTCAACCAACTTTGGAAAATTCGGCAGAGGTTCCCCAACACCTTGAATTTGGTCCTAGCTCATTGGAATGAAATTGGCGGCACTTCCTTCTCTTTTTCTTGCTTCGGAGCTTCCCGAACTTGCTTTCTTCGTTCCAACCTCTCCTCCATCATTTCTTCCATTCTAAGATGCTAAACCATGTTTTAATGGTATTCTAAGGTCTTTGGCAAAGTTTGGTTGTGTTTGGAGTTAATTTGATATGATTATGAAAAAGGTAGTAAGGAAAAGAGAGAAGAAGAAGCCATTAAAGAGAGCTTCAAGGAGGAAGAAGAAGGTAGAAATGGTGTGAAAAAAGTGAGAAAGTGATTGGTATTTATAGAAAAAAATGAAGTGGTAAGTTACCAAAATATCCCTTTACCAAATTACCAAAATAACCTTACTTACTTTTTAAGCAACCTTATTTTTTTTTTCAACACTTAACATCACATTTCAAATCATTACTTTATGTCATTTTTACTTAAATATTAAGTAAAGAAAGTAATAATTATGTTTGTTTGATTTGATGTTTTACTTTTTGACCTTTGTACTTTTTTGGTCTTTTTATGCTTACTTTTTGTTAATTATATTCTAGAATTTTCTAAGTATGTTTAGTAAAAGTAAACTTGATTAGTAAATTAATTAATACTTATACTATTTAAATATATGTTCTTATATAAGAAAATAAAGGAGCGACAACGTTGCGACAACTTTTAATCGATAAAACGTTGATTTTTGACAAAATGTTTTACGTTCACATTTTGATATTTTAGTTAAACTATTTATTTATGTAAACCAAATATAAAAATAAATTTGTATATTGCTATTTAAAAATTTGAACACTCATAAATTAATTAAATAAAATAATTTAACCATTGAAACTTACTTTTCTGAAATCAGCATTTTGTCACCTTTGTCGATATAGAAAAATGTTACTATTTTTGTGTATACTTCTCTTTCTAAATCCTATCTAATATTGTTTGAATCATATAACATTACATATTTTATATTTAAAATCTTTTTAAATAGTATATTTTAAAGTGGTCAAATTCTGGGTCGTTACAAGAATACCACTGGAAGCTCTATGTTGTTTTATTTCTAGATTTTTACATGCTTTATTAGAAGGACCCTCTCCTTGACATTTTTTGATTTTGGCTTTTTATTTACTTCTCTTTTTGAGGAATTTGAAAATATTTTATATATAAAACCCGGGCATTTAATTCTAAATTTTGAAAATATTTTGAAAAATGTTGGATGCATCGCATTTATTATATAATATTCTCTTTATTTTGTTGCATATGTTTGTTACATTACTTTTGGTTACATCATGTTAATTGATTGCATATGGCTGTTATAGTGTTTATATTACATATGTTTATGGTAGAAATAATATAACTAATCAGATTTACTGAAAACCAAGTAAGTAAATAAATTTTTTCTTAGGTTGGTTATTACTTCTTCCACTCCGTAATAATATCGGGGACGAAATTCTTTTAAAGGGGGAGGGTGTAACGACCCGTAAAGTTAATCACTTTATATTTGAATATTTAAATCTTTTTTAGATATTTAAATAATGGATAATTAGTTCAAATAAAAATAGAAAATGTGACCAAAAAATGTTTTCTGAAATTTCGACTTTTCAGTATCGAAAAGTCGTTGGAAACGTCATGCCCATTTGTACGAACATGCATACACATATACATGTCATATGGTAAGTTAATTATGGTACTAGTAGTAATAAACCATGCTTACTTTAAATATAAACATGATGTGACACATTATGTTTAAAAGAATAAGAAAAAGAAGTAATAAAATATAAAATAAACTCTCATGTATCACCATACTTCAAGTACACATATGGATGCATTTTCATGAGTTAAGCCATAAAAGAGGAGGGGGGACATGTACTAGGTTATGGGAGGGGATAGAGCACCTTATGCAATGATAAGTTTAATATATTTTATTTTTAAGTCATTTTACTAAAATACCCTTCTCATTTTCCTATAAATACCTCCACCTCCACCCATTTTTCACTTTACATTTCTATTTCTTCATCTCCATTCCCTAGCTTCTTATCTTCATCAATGGCTTCTTAGGAAAATTCCTAAGTCAAAAAGTTAGCCCATCCACTTAAAACTAGTTTCTATATTCCTAAAACCAAGTTAAAACCATTCCACATCACCTTACATCCAAAACAAGGCCCATACCCCTCATTTTGGACCATGGCCATGCCATATAGCCCACTAGTCCAAGCCCAAATAGCCCATTAAGGGTCCAAGACACCGAGATTCAAGTGAAGAGAGGTGTTGTTGAAGTTAGTGCTACTAGTTGTAGTGATTCGACTTGATTTGGTAACATTTTGGTAAGTGAAATCTCACCTTTCAAAGCTAATCTTTTAAACTCTTATGTGTTTCATATTTTTAGTACTAATTTCATATTAAATGTGTAATTGAATGTTGTTGGTTATTGGCTCACTTTATGATGCGGAAAGTTGACATTTTGGGTAGTTAGTTGATAGCTCAAAAGTTAGTAAGCATGTAGTAAACTATATGAAAAGTTAGTAGTTAAAGTTAATATATTTGTTAGTAAACACTTACTACATGTTGTATCATAGTAAATTACCATTTATATATGCTCATATCCTTGGTATGTGATGTTTGGTTGAATTGATAATGACTAAAATTGTTTATCAAACTGTCTGTATAGCGATAGTTGCTATATCGGCACTTTTGGAAAATCACTTATTATCGAAACCGTTTGGTTTCATTTCTGTGCTTGGATTAGTTTTACAAGTTAAGTAAGTTTTTGAAATAAAAATGATTTCAAATTTAATTAATTATTTTAATAATGATTATTTAATTTAATTAATTATTTAATTAATAAGAATTAGGGTTAACTAATTAATTAACTTATTAATGATGTGTTTTAAGGTTAACTAATTACTCAATTAATGATGTGTTTTAAATTTAACTATTTACTTGGTTAATGATTGTTTAAATTAATTAATCAGTTTGTTTTATGATGTTTAAGGATAATTAATCGTTTAATAATGATGGATTAAAGTTAATTAATCAATTTGCTAATGATGTTTTTAAATTAATAAATCTTTTTAATAAATAATTTTTAAAGTTAATCAACTTGTTTTAACTTTAATTAATCTCTCCTTTAATGATGTTTATAATTAGTAAATCATTTTTGAATAATAAGATTTTGTTATCCCACCTTTTGGTCAAGGCTGGGATATCAACAAAATAACTGGAAAATGATGGATATCAGGATTGGAAATCGATTGGAGATAAGGCTTTGATCGACGTTGTCAAAATTTGGCCGAGCTCCGATCATGGCGAGATCGATAGGAAATGATGATCAAGGCTAGGAGAGGCTACGTTTCAAATCTCAGGTCAAACGGAGTTTATTTGCTCAAGATAACCGATGGATACAAATAAGGCTTTCGTATCGATCAGCATGGATACGAACAACGTGTTCGTATCGATCAGGTAGGGAGGCCAGATGGGTTTCGACTCGCTGACAATGGACCCAGATTGGATAGGTAAGCGCGTGATGGTTTGTTCAACTCGATGCTGTTCGTATCGATCAATGTTGGATACTTAGACTCGATACTGTTCATATCGATCGAGTCGTTACGAAGAAGACCGGAAGCGATAACGGATGGATGTGAATGAATGGTTACGAAGCCTGGACACGAACGAGAAGCAAGTGTGATTTTAGGAAAGAAGCAATCAACCTGGCATGGAAATTGGATCGAGCCTTGGAAGTAGTGCCACGTCACCAGCACGCACCCGAAAGGCATCGATTCGAACACGATCGAGTCGAATAGATCGATTCGAACACGATCGAGTCAAATAGATCGATTCGAACACGATCGAGTCGAATAGACCAATTCGAACCAGACAAACTGCCGAAAGTCCCCATTTCATATCGATCATAACTCGAGATCTACCAGTCCAAATGCCGTAAAATTTTCACAGGAGCTTACGTACAATCTAAGAAAGGTCCGCGCTAAGTTTCGACTCGATTGGATCAAATCTTGATCGATACGAAATTCGTTCGTATCGATCACGGATCGGGCCGAAACTTCACGGGCTTTTGCGCGTGGCCCCACTCACATGCCAGAAGAAGTCTCCCGAAATCTGAGCGAGATATCTGCCTCCTACACCTATAAATAGACCCCCAGAGCCAACAAAAAGAGGATTTTTGGCCTTTGAATGTCCAGACTCTGCCCGATTCAACTTTGCTCCCCATTACTACTGTTGTACTCGGATTCTATCATAGTGATCTGCTGTAATCAATTGTAACCAGCAAGGAAAGTAAATAAATGATTAACTTTTGGAGTGGATGTAGGCCGGAGATAGCCGAACCACTATAAATCCTGTGTCTCTGTCTATTTCTTTCCGTTTTAAGTTCATTATTCTTCATTTTTTATCCTCTGCATTACTTAGATCTATGATTTGTGATCATTTATTGCTGATCTGTGTTCATACACTGGTGCTTTCACGATATTTGGGGTTTGTGACCATTTTTGGCGCAAACACTTTGGTGCTTTCACTGAGAACGACTGCACCCGCTATATCAGATTTGGAATTTGGATTTGAAGGTTTAAAGGTTCAGATCTAAAGAGCTATTACGAGGCAATCAAGTAGAAGAGAAAGAGCGAAGAGGAGTTAGCATGAAGGAAGCCAAGAGGCATCATCGGGGGCTAATTAGACTTCTGCTTTCATTACCAGAAACGAGATGGAGATGATGATGGGAGCTATGCATGAAGAATTTCTGAAAAGGCAAGAGGAGATGATGCAGAACCTCCTTAGACAATTTGGGCAAGCAGGAGCAGTTGGAACTTTAGGAGCTCAGATCCATGGAGCCAGAGCGGAAGGACATAACAGGCAAACGAATGGAGCAGCTCAACAAGGCACAACCCCAGACCAGCGCACGACCACAAATCTGGATGGATCCGGGCTTAGGGGCACGCCACCTGGCAATGATGGACCGATTCATGAAGGAATTCCAGTTAACACCACACAACAAGATGCTGGCAGAAATGTAGGAGCACGGGATGAGGAGTACGTACCAGAATTCCCTCGGGGACTCTAGGGGCAACCGTCGGCAGACAACGCCGGGTTGACTGAGATTATCAGGCGAACTATGCACGGAGGATTGACAAACAGAGACATGGAAGGCGTAAACAGGAGTCCATTTACTCGTGAAATCAGAATGGCTCGGAATCCACCAGAATTCAAGCTGCCCACGCTAGAGGTGTACAATGGCAAGGCTGATCCGACTGATCACTTGATGAGATATACAAGGCATATGGAGGTGCTGGGGGCATCGGAGGAATTAATGGCTAGATGTTTCCCTCTATACTTAATGGATATAGCTGCGATGTGGTTCAGACAGCTGGAGGAAGGATATATCTGGACATGGACAGAATTGGTGGACAGGTTTCTGAAGCAATTTCGGGTTCATATCAAAAGGCCGAAGAACGTGATGACACTAATGTCAGTAAAGCAAAGGACGGATTAATCGCTCAGAGCTTTCTTAACTCGGTTCAATGCGGCGGTTGCTTCGGTGGATCAGCCGGATCCATCGATGGTTTTAATGGCAGCAGTATCAGGAATCAGGGAGGATTTAGATTTCAAAGTATCTTTAGTACGGGACCCACCAATGGATCTTAGCGAATTCTTTCACGAAGCCGAGAGATTCCATCGACAGGAAGATGCATGTTCAGATATGAAGTTAAAAGAGGTGAACACAGCTGAGAATGATGGGCCATCCAGTGGAGGCTCGGATAAAGATAAAGCGAAAAGGAAGCTGGATGACGAATCAGGAAAAGCTAGGAAGTGGTGGAGGGAACCAAAGTTTTCCACTTACACAGGATTAAACGAAACAATTGAACGGATATTCATTGAGACTCGGAATCGCCTTCCTTACCGAAGGCCAGCTAGGAGAGAGCCCTTAGAACGTGAAAGGGCATCAGGAAGACACTGTCTCTTTCACGATTTAGACGGAAATGATACCAACAGTTGCAGGCATCTAAAGGACATTATTGAGGAGCATGTAAGGAATGGGCAATTACGACAATATGTCGGGGCTCGGAATGCGGCGGTGGAGTAGGAGCAACCACCGTCTACCTCAAACCACGATGGTGCGAGACCCAGTAATGATGGTCGATTGGTTATCAATTGACCGGGATGATATAAAATAAGTAGCAAACTACTGGCAAACGGCCAAGTCATTTACTCATGTACGGGGATGGAGATGGCCCCTAGGCATGCTCTGAATGATGATAAACCGCGACGCTATGGTTTGTGAAATCTGCTTTCTCTTTGGGTTTGGACATTTGCTTTTTCTGGTTCGGTTTTGGAGTTTGGTTTGAACTCCTGATTTTGTTTGCTTTATGGTTTGGACTTTCGTTTGGATGATTGCTTTCTGTTTTGGATATTGATTTGGATTTCTGATATGGATTTTTCGTTTTCCGATTTGATTTGGATTTGGATTTTGGACTGGATTTTGATTGGATTTTCATCTGGTTTTTGGAAAATGGTCGTCGGGTATGGATTATGCCTGGCAAGGGGTAACTCTCTTCGTCCAAACGCGGCGAATTGGCTTATTCAGGTCGTCGAGTATGGACTATGCTTGGCAAGGGTCCGAAGCGACCAGGACTCGGCCTAGGACTTAGGCCCTATATTATCGGTTACTATTTCAGGTCGTCGAATATGGACTATGTTCGACAAGGGTCTGGAGCGACCAGGATTTGGCTTAGGACTTAAGCCATGGTATTACTCAGCATCCAGGGACATTGGACCATGGTCGTCAGGTGTGGATTGCACTTGGCAAGAACCCGAAGAGGTTACGGATTCGGATATCGACCCGGAGAGATCCTGGATTCGGTTATTGGTTATTGGATGAGGATGGATTAGGACTCGGCCATCGGGTTCAGATGGATATGGAATTGGCTAAGGCTTTGGTTACTTGATTTTGAATCAAACATCGACTCGGAGCAGTCAATAACGATGCGCTTGGATGGGATGGCTCGGTAATGGATTGGATTATGAATCGGATGGTATGGCTATGGACAGAATATGGACTTCGGATGTCAGATTCAAAACTATTCAAAACACCCCTTCTTATCACAAGGCATGTTTTGGTAGGCAAATGTTATCCCACCTTTTGGTCAAGGCTGGGATATCAACAAAATAACTGGAAAATGACGGATATCAGGATTGGAAATCGAATGGAGACAAGGCTTTGATCAATGCCGTCAAAATTTGGCCGAGCTCCGATCATGGCGGGATCGATAGGAAATAATGATCAAGGCTAGGAGAGGCTACGTTTCAAATCTCAGGTCAAACGGAGTTCATTTGCTTAAGATAATCGATGGATACGAACAAGGCGTTTGTATCGATCAGCATGGATACGAACAACGTGTTCGTATCGATCAGGTAGGGAGGCTAGATGGGTTTCGACTCGCTGATAATGTACCCGGATTGGATAGGTAAGCGCGCGATGGTTTGTTCGACTCGATGCTGTTCGTGTCGATCAATGTTGGATACTTCGACTCGATACTGTTCGTATGGATCGAGTCGTTACGAAGAAGACCGGAAGCGATAGCAGATGGATGTGAATGAATGGTTACGAAGCCTGGACACGAACGAGAAGCAAGCGTGATTTCAGGAAAGAAGCAATCAACCCGGCATGGAAATTGGATCGAGCCTTGGAAGTAGCGCCACGTCACCAGCGTGCACGTGAAGGGCATCGATTCGAACACGATCGAGTCGAATAGATCGATTCAAACACGATCGAGTCGAATAGACCGATTCGAACCAGATGAACTGCCGAAAGTCCCCATTTCATATCGATCATAACTCGAGATCTACCAGTCCAAATGCCGCTAAATTTTCATAGGAGCTTACGTACAATCTAAGGAAGGTCCGCTCCAAGTTTCGACTCGATTGGATCAAATCTTGATCGATACAAAATTCGTTCGTATCTATCACGGATCGGGCCGAAACTTCACGGGCTCGGGCGCGTGGCCCCACTCACATGCCAGAAGAAGTCTCCCGAAATCTGAGCAAGATATCAGCCACCTACACCTATAAGTAGACCCCCAGAGCCAACAGAAAGAGTATTTTTGGCCTCTGAACGTCCAGACTCTTCCCGATTCAACTTTGCTCCCCATTACTACTGTTGTACTTGGATTCTATCACAGTTATCAGCTGTAATCAATTGTAACCAGCAAGGAAAGTCAATAAAAGATTAACTTTTGGAGTGGACGTAGGCCGGAGATAGCCGAACCACTATAAATCCTGTGTCTCTGTCTATTTCTTTCCGTTTTAAGTTCATTATTCTTCATTTTTTATCCTCTACATTACTTAGATCTATGATTTGTGATCATTTATTGCTGATCTGTGTTCATACACTGGTGCTTTCACGATATTTGGGGTTTGTGACCATTTTTGACGCAAACACTTTGGTGCTTTCACTGAGAACGACTAGCACTCGCTATATCAGATTTGGAATTTGGATTTGAAGGTTTAAAGGTTCATATCTAAAGAGCTATTACGAGGCAATCAAGTAGAAGAGAAAGAGCCAAGAGGAGTCAACATGAAGGAAGCCAAGAGGCATCATCGGGGGCTAATTAGACTTCTGCTTTCATTACCAGAAACGAGGTGGAGAAGATGATGGGAGCTATGCATGAAGAATTTCTGAAAAGGCAAGAGGAGATGATGCAGAACCTCCTCAGACAATTTGGGCAAGCAGGAGCAGTTGGAACTTCAGGAGCTCAGATCCATGGAGTCGGAGCGGAAGGACCAAACAGGCAATCGAATGGAGCAGCTCAACAAGGCACAACCCCGGACCAGCGCACGACAACAAATCTGGATGGATCCGGGCTTGGGGGCACGCCACCTGGCAATGATGGACCGGTTCATGAAGGAATTCCAGTTAACACCACACAACAAGATGCTGGCAGAAATGTAGGAGCATGGGATGAGGAGTACGTACCAGAATTCCCTCGGGGACTCGGGGGGCAACCGTCGGCAGACAACGCCGGGTTGGATGAGATTATCAGACGAACTATGCATGGAGGATTGACAAACAGAGACCTGGAAGGCGTAAACAGGAGTCCGTTTACTCGTGAAATCAGAATGGCTCGGAATCCACCAGAATTCAAGCAGCCCACGCTAGAGGTGTACAATGGCAAGGCTGATCCGATTGATCACTTGATGAGATATACAAGGCATGTGGAGGTGCTGGGGGCATCGGAGGAAGTAATGGCTAGATGTTTCCCTCTATACTTAATGGATATAGCTGCGATGTAGTTCAGACAGCTGGAGGAAGGATCTATTAGGACATGGACAGAATTGGTGGACAGGTTTCTGAAGCAATTTCGGGTTCATATCAAAAGGCCGAAGAACGTGATGACACTAATGTCAGTAAAGCAAAGGACGAATTAATCGCTCAGAGCTTTCTTAACTCGGTTCAATGCGGCGGTTGCTTCGGTGGATCGGCCGGATCCATCGATGGTTTTAATGGCAGCAGTATCAGGAATCAGGGAGGATTTAGATTTCAAAGTATCTTTAGTACGGGACCCACCAATGGATCTTAGGGAATTCTTTCACGAAGCCGAGAGATTCCTTCGACAGGAAGATGCATGTTCAGATATGAAGTTAAAAGAGGTGAACGCAGCTGAGAATGGTGGGCCATCCAGTGGAGGCTCGGATAAAGATAAAGCGAAAAGGAAGCTGGATGACGAATCAGGAAAAGCTAGGAAGCGGTGGAGGGAACCAAAGTTTTCCACTTACACAGGATTAAACGAAACAATTGAACGGATATTCATTGAGACTCGGAATCGCCTTCCTTACCGAAGGCCAGCTAGGAGAGAGCCCTTAGAACGTGAAAGGGCATCAGGAAGACACTGTCTCTTTCATGATTTAGACGGACATGATACCAACAGTTGCAGGCATCTAAAGGACATTATTGAGGAGCATGTAAGGAATGGGCAATTACGACAATATGTCGGGGCTCGAAATGCGGCGGTGGAGCAGGAGCAACCACTGTGTACCTCAAACCACGATGGTGCGAGACCCAGTAATGATGGTCGATTGGTTATCAATTGACCGGGATGATATAAAATAAGTAGCAAACTACTGGCAAACGGCCAAGTCATTTACTCATGTACGGGGACGGAGATGGCCCCTAGGCATGCTCTGAATGATGATAAACCGCGACGCTATGGTTTGTGAAATCTGCTTTCTCCTTTTGTTTTGGACATTTGCTTTTTCTGGTTCGGTTTTGGAGTTTGGTTTGAACTCCTGATTTTGTTTGCTTTCTGGTTTGGACTTTCGTTTGGATGATTGCTTTCTGTTTTGGATATTGATTTGGATTTCTGATATGGATTTTTTGTTTTCCGATTTGATTTGGATTTGGATTTTGGATTGGATTTTGATTGGATTTTTATCTGGTTTTTGGAAAATGGTCGTCGGGTATGGATTATGCCTGGCAAGGGGTAAGTCTCTTCGTCCAAACGTGGAGAATTGGCTTATTCAGGTCGTCGAGTATGGACTATGATCGGCAAGGGTCCGAAGCGACCAGGACTCGGCCTAGGACTTAGGCCCTATATTATCGGTTACTATTTCAGGTCGTCGAATATGGACTATGTTCGACAAGGGTCCGGAGCGACCAGGATTCGGCTTAGGACTTAAGCCATGGTATTACTCAGCATCCAGGGACACTGGACCACGGTCGTCAGGTGTGGATTGCGCTTGGCAAGAACCCGGAGAGGTTACGGATTCAGATATCGACCCGAAGAGGTCCTGGATTTGGTTATTGGTTATTCGATGAGGATGGATTAGGACTCGGTCATCGGGTTCGGATGGATATGGAATTGGCTAAGGCTTTGGTTACTTGATTTTGAATCAAACATCGACTCGGAGCAGTCAATAACGATGCGCTTGGATGGGATGGCTCGGTAATGGATTGGATTATGAATCGAATGGTATGGCTATGGATAGAATATGGACTTCGGATGTCAGATTCAGAACTATTCAAAACACCCCTTCTTATCACAAGGTATGTTTTGGGGGGCAAATGTTATCCCACCTTTTGGTCAAGGCTGGGATATCAACAAAATAACTGGAAAATGACGGATATCAGGATTGGAAATCGATTGGAGACAAGGCTTTGATCGATATCGTCAAAATTTGGCCGAGCTCCGATCATGGCGGGATCGATAGGAAATGATGATCAAGGCTAGGAGAGGCTACATTTCAAATCTCAGGTCAAACGGAGTTCATTTGCTCAAGATAATCGATGGATACGAACAAGGCGTTTGTATCGATCAGCATGGATACGAACAACGTGTTCGTATCGATCAGGTAGGGAGGCCAGATGGGTTTCGACTCGCTGATAATGTACCCGGTTTGGATAGGTAAGCGCACGATGGTTTGTTCGACTCGATGCTGTTCATGTCGATCAATGTTGGATACTTCGACTCGATACTGTTCGTATGGATCAAGTCGTTACGAAGAAGACCGGAAGCGATAGCAGATGGATGTGAATGAATGGTTACGAAGCCTGGACACGAACGAGAAGCAAGCGTGATTTTAGGAAAGAAGCAATCAACCCGGCATGGAAATTGGATCGAGCATTGGAAGTAGCGCCACGTCACCAGCGCACACGTGAAGGGCATCGATTCGAACACGATCGAGTCGAATAGATCGATTCGAACACGATCGAGTCGAATAGACCGATTCGAACCAGACGAACTTCCGAAAGTCCCCATTTCGTATCGATCATAACTCGAGATCTACCAGTCCAAATGCCGCTAAATTTTCACAGGAGCTTACGTACAATCTAAGGAAGGTCCGCTCCAAGTTTTGACTCGATTGGATCAAATCTTGATCGATACGAAATTCGTTCGTATCTATCACGGATCGGGCCGAAACTTCACGGGCTCGGGCGCATGGCCCCACTCACGTGCCAGAAGAAGTCTCCCGAAATCTGAGCAAGATATCAGCCTCCTACACCTATAAATAGACCCCTAGAGCCAACAGAAAGAGTATTTTTGGCCTCTGAACGTCCAGACTCTGCCCGATTCAACTTTGCTCCCCATTACTACTGTTGTACTTGGATTCTATCACAGTTATATGTGTAATCAATTGTAACCAGCAAGGAAAGTCAATAAAAGATTAACTTTTGGAGTGGACGTATGCCGGAGATAGCCGAACCACTATAAATCCTATGTTTCTGTCTATTTCTTTCTGTTTTAAGTTCATTATTCTTCATTTTTTATCCTCTACATTACTTAGATCTGTGATTTGTGATCATTTATTGCTGATTTGTGTTCATACACTGGTGCTTTCACGATATTTGGGGTTTGTGACCTTTTTTGGCGCAAACAGATTTAATTAATTAATTATTAATTTAATTAAGTATATTTAAATTTATTAATTAATCAAATTAATGACGTTTAAAGGTAATTTACTTTAAAGGTTATTGAAGTTGATTAATTAACATAGTTAACAAAGTTTTAAAGCTAATTAATCAATGTAATAAGGATGTTTTAAGTTGTTAAATCCTTTTTATAATAATGATTCAAAGTTAGTAAACTCTTTTAAAAAGTATTTTAAAGCCTAATACTTGTAATGTGAAGCCAAGCACAAATTCTATTTTTAAAAGTAAAAGTTTGATTCGTTTATGGAAATAAATTAATGTCCGTAAACCGATATCACTTATATGGAAATGATTTATTTGTATTCTTAACACTAAACGTCGAAGAAGTAGGCTTGTTGCTATTTTGAAAGTTAAACCATGAGACATGACTTTGAGGTAACACTACCTTGACTTGTCCGGTATTATTGTTAACCAAGAAATACTACAAGTTCGAATTCAACGAATGGTGATAAGTATACAAGACTTAATTTTCATATTCGATTGTTTTATATCCTCGATTGTTTGTTTTTTCGACTATCGGTTACTTCGGCTTCTTCATCATCATTCTAAGACGATTTGTTGCTCCATTGAGCTTTGATATCCTTTGTCGGAATTGACTAAAACAAAAGGGTGAGAGGAGGCCAAGCTACGTGGGATTGCTCCCATTAGGATACTTTCACATCTCATCTAGATCGGGTTCGGTAGCACTATTAGATGTGAAAAATTCGGATTCTTGGTAAGGTTTGGGCAGGGTCCGGTTTGGAGTGTTCCAAGAAGTGTCACAGTGTAAATGAGCTTCTCAGAAGTATATTACTAGAGGTATACTTCAATGGGGTGCACCCTCCTAATCATTGTTGGAAATTTTCCTTTCCTTATTTGATTCGAACCTTCGAATTGTTTTTCTGTAACTGCAACGGGAAGGTCAACCACTCTTCACGATGTTTATTATAGGTGTTGTCCATTTTGTCAAGTTTGGATTGTTATCTTGTTTTATCCATTCTGTCTAGTTTGGATTTTGTTCAGACTATTTCCATTCATTCAAGTCTGGATTCTTATACTATTTTTTCCCATCATCTATGTTTGGATTTGTTTCCTATTGTTCTTTTTCCATTCTTATGTTTGGTTATTGTTTATGTGGGAGAAAACCCATTCCACGTTAGCAGAGTGATCCCGCATATTATTGTTAAATACACTCCCTTTTGTTTTAGAGTTTTGCTCACACCAGACATTTTGTCTGACCCGAGTTTTTTATTTTCCCTAAACTCTTGGGTACTCAATTATATTTGAGTAGTCCGAGAATATCATGTTTTTCTTTGGAGCTCTTTGAAGACAACGGACGAGCAAACGGCTCCTTAGTTATCTAGTTGTTTATTTCCAATGTATGATTATATATATGTGTTTTGTATCTAAAAATGAAAAGTCAGAATGTATAGTTATGAATCTGTTAGATCTAGTAGTTTTGTTTAACTCTGATAGCTCCATGTAAGGAGTACCCTTTTGTACTATATCATTTCGTATTATATGTAACCATTCTATTGTGAGGCTTTTCTGTTTTACCTTGTTCAATTCTTTATTTTACCGTATGACAACTTGTCTTTCGGACGCTTGGGCAACAGTGCATGAATACCATGGATGTATTAAGCGTCGTTCCTAAGGGTCAGTAAGGTGGGTCGTCGCATCTTCTTGGTAAACTGAAGCCGACCTCCTGCACATAGGTCAGAAAGTATCTTCAGAAATCATGCATATCTCTAGATAAAATATGTCATGAATGTAAACATAACTGGTCTGAGCCCGAACACGTGGTATCGAATACCATCAACTCCCATACCCTTCAATCAAAAGAATCTCAAGATATTTGGAGTTGATTTATCATTTTGGGTTAGTTAAAACCTTTAGTAATGCGCCTACTTTGTTTTCTGTCATTATCGACGGTGAAGTCACGTTCAACATTTCAACACACAAGTCTTCATCACTGAAATAGATCTCGAATCTCTTTATGGATTCAAGCATCTCGAATAGTTCATGAATCTTGCCATGGATCCTAGCATAGTTGTCCGATGAATGTTAACATAACCTCTCCATTGGACTTAACCTTAGGATAGGCAGTTCAACCCTTTAACATTCCACTCCACAATCGCTTCCAAAACACAAAACTCGTATATTAGTTTTGAAGTGGTTTTCGGTAAGTAATACATTTATCTGATTGCGGACTCTTCAAAAATAAATCGGTGAATTTTCGGTTAACTCGATTCCAGTTCTTTAAGAAGTAAATGAATGATATAAAAGAGTCCTCCCTGGGGGATCTCATATATATATGTATGTATGTATGTATGTATGTATATGTGTATGTATGTGTGTTCTTAAAGTAAGAGACGATTCATACGAATGAGTCATCCCCGAGGGATCTCAAACCGTTTCAATACGTAATGCTTACATATACTTCCAAAGTTAAATTGGTCATACTCGATAGTCAACTACCTAGTACAAAATAGAAATAATCACATATGGAAACCAAGTCTCTTATAATTATCACATTTTCGACCTTCCCAATTTATGCTTTCTCTCGATTAAGTGTGAAGCCGATAGGTTAGAGTATGGTTTGCTTCTAAACCCTACTCGAACATTGTTTTTAACTCTCATAGATAGATATACTTTTTTAGCTTTTAGTTTCAAGCATATGATTAAATACTTTTCATAAATAAGTAAATAAAAAAGCATGATTTTGTCACATAAGCGATTTATGATCCCTTTTTTAGATAATTCTTTTATTAATTAAAAATTCTTTGTAAATACTTGTATATACATATTTAAAAATACCTTTACAAAAGGTATATGCATGTATACTACTATTTCACTATTAATTTCTACTCTTTTTAATATATAGAAATGTATTTATTTTCTCATCCCAAATGGTATTAGAATATTCACAAATAACTTAACAAGATTTCACATTTTCAAAAGTATAATTAAATTTGTTAAAAATGTTATTAAAACATTGTTACTACAAATCCAAAACCATTTTATACTTAACAATATCTTTAAAATATTCATTCAAAGATCTAGTTACATCTACACTTATTTAATAAGGTAATTTACTTTTTAATAAGTTTCCAAAACCTTTCGTTGTAATTAAGTGTTATAACCCAAACCACTTATCCTTTTATGAAAAACTTAAGTTACTTTTCCAAATTTATACATACATACATACATACATACATACATACATACATACATACATACATACATATATATATATATATATATATACTGTTAGCGCCAAAATTGGTCACTAACCCCAAAATCCAGATGAAAGCACCAAATACCAATCACAGCTCAGAGATAGAATGTATGTAGAGAGTAATAATGTGAAGAACAGTTAAAACTGAAATGAAAGCAGTAAAGAACAACAGATTTTATAGTGGTTCGGCTAACTCCGGCCTACGTCCACTCCAGAAGTTTGCTTTTTATTGCTGTAATAATCGATTACAGTTACAAAATGGCAGAGTTGCCTTAGCCTTAGAAAAGAGAAAGTAAGAGAGCAGAAAGAAGATCCCCTTTTACTGTGCCCCTGCCTCTCTATTTATAGACAAAGATGGGTTGGACTTCCCTGGTGGGCCTGGTAGCCGAGTACCTCAGCCCAAATGGAGTGGTCTCCATATGCCGAACCATAGATGCCGAACAAGGTGTGGATGCCGAACGATCTCCTCATGCCGAACGTTGGGAGGTGCGAGGTACCGAGGTATGGAGGTGCGAGGTACCAAGATATGGAGGTGCAAGGTATGGAGGTGCGAGGTACCAAGATATGGAGGTGCGAGGTACTGAGGTGTGAGGTGCGATGTCGAGCGAGGTGAGGTATGCCGAACGACCCATCCAATGCCGAACGCTCCTTGATGCCGAACGATCCATCAAATGCCGAACGCTCCTTGATGCCAAACGATCCATCCAATGCCGAACGTCTCCAGATGCCGAACGTTGGTTAATGCCGAGCGCTCCATCCAATGTCGAACGTCTCCAGATGCCGAACGTTGGTTAATGCCGAGCGCTCCATCCAATGTCGAACGTCTCCAGATACCGAACGTTGGTTGATGCCGAGCGCTCCATCCAATGCCGAACGACGAACTCTCTATGCCGAACGCTCGTCCAGTGCCGAACAAGATTTATGCTGAACACTCCATCCAATGCCGAACGTCGATCTCTCTATGTTGAACGCTCGTCCAGTGTCGAACATTCCTCTATGCTGAACGATCCTTCTAATGCCGAGCACTCGTTCAGTGCCGAACGATCCCTCTATGTCAAATGACGATCTCTTTATGCCGAACAACCTTCAATGCCGAACCATCTCAATGCCGAACGTCATTTGCCAAACTGCCTATCATCATTTTAAACCGAACCCATCATGCTTTAGTCTCGATAGTTGTGAAGTTGTTTAAGTTAAATCCGTCTGTCCGCGGCCTTGCCAAAAGGCGGGTTAACACTTGCCCCCCAAATTTAACAAAAGTCTATAAAAACATGTTTTATATTGTAAAACCTTTTACTTTAAAGTTCATAAATAATTAATAAAAATATATTTAAACTTAAGACTACTTTTAAAATAGTTTAATTATGCTATTAAACTTCCCTAAAAGGATTAACAAAATAATTAATTTAAACATCATTTAAAGAGTTAAAATCTCAAAACTTGCTTATAACAACACTACACCAATAGAATGCCAGAATTGCTGATGTAGATCAAAGACAATATTTATAAGTGATGTTAAAAGTCCTGGACATAGAACATATAGAAAAAACTTGAATTTTGTAGTCAGTTTTCACCACTTAAGTAAATGGTTTAAGATCCTATTTTATAGTAAGCAATACACTTAGACTACTTAAAAACCATGCAAATAAACTCCTAAGGATATCTTTCAGAATTATATTAAAAATTCGCGAAAACAAGGAATTTTAAAGGTTTCATATAGCGACATTTTTGCTATAACTTTTGCCACTCGTTCAACCAGCTCTATAACTTTTTAGACCTTGATATTTTTATAGTAAAAAGTACACATATTATACTTAATAATTTCTCTCAAAAACCATATTAAAAATCGCCGAACACAAGACGATTTCAAAGTGCATCCATAGTGACCTTGTTGTTTTTAACTTCCACAACTTTGTTTCAAAGTTCTACAACTTTTCAAATCAATTCCTTACTACTTCTACACTCATATTTGTGTAGAGTGAAACCAAAATATATTATATCATAATATATTAATATACAAACAATTTGAACAAGTTTAAACACAAGGAGATTCAAAGTGTTTTCATAGGGACTATTGGTATATAGACCATTACATATCCATTATAAATTCAACACACAATCCAAACAACCATATATACACAATGTTAAAGCTAGACCAGGTGTTGTAGAATGTCATAGAAGAGATAATTTATAATATAGAGTTGTTATTTGGTTTCAAAAGCAACAAAGGTCCAAAGTTATAACTTTATTAGTTCAACACCTATATTATATTCGAGCACACATATATACAAAATATATAAAATCAAAAAGTGAGTTAAATCACCCAAAAATCAAGCTAACACAAGCACAAGAATTTACAAACACATGAACACTTTCTACCAACATCAAAAGCTAAAAGATTCCACTTATAGCCTTCACAACACATGGCCATGCTTCCCTCAACCCTAGATTGGTCATGACCCAAAATAGATGCCCACTTTTCTTCAACTTTGATCAACTTTGAGTTGCTTTTCCTAGCTCCTAGGATGTTTTATGTCCTTGGTTAAAGTTTTAGAGGGATTAGAGTTGATTTGCATAGGAAATGATGATTGAAGAAGAAAAAATAGGTATGAATACTTGGGATTTTTTTTTCCAAAACTTAAGTTAAATATTGTAAATCAAATGAAGTATGTTATGCGGATTTAATCAAGAGCAAAATGACCTCCTCTACCCCTCAAGTGGCCAGCCAAAGCCCACTCCCCCTACATGAGCACATCACTTCTCCTTTCCACCTTTGCAACTTTTACTTCAGCCTTAAGCTTCCAAAACTACCCCTCCTCTAAAATATATTCCTTGTCTTATTCCCCCACGTCATTTAAGTTAAACCAAAATAGAAAAATATTTTTAATGTCTAATTAATTACATATTAATATATTAAAAAAGCACAACAAGTTCGAACTATTGAAAATGTGGGTTGTTTATAATACAATGCAGAATGGATCTTATGGCTATTTAAACACTAGAGGGGATGGAGTGTGTATTTCAAATCTACAAAACTAACTTATGAATTTAACACTACATCTATGTAAATTGCAAACTGAAATAAGTAAGTAATAAAGTAAAATGCGGTAAAGTAAGTAACATCTGGATTTTTATACTAGCTCAGATTAACCAATCCTATATTCAGTCCTGCACAGCATCATGTAGAATTTCACTATAATCGCTTGCTTTCCACGGGTGGCAAGAACACCTTTACAATCTTGATTTCAAGGGCTACAAGATACACCCTCTTGATTTACGGGCTATAAGATCACCCTCTTGATTTTACAGGCTACAAAACACCTCCTTTTTTATAAACAACAACAAAGTATGGCTATAGATTCTTGTAGATTCGGTACAATGATCCTATAGACTTCCAATAACAATATATCTTTTGAATTCTTTGAGGAATAGAATGAAATTAGAGAGAGAATGATATGAATTCAAGTAGAAGCTCTCTGATAAATGTGGTTTGCAAATCGGTGAATAATTAGAGTGAGATAGTATCGATTTGCAAGGAGAATGGAAGAGTATGCAATGAAATTTTCTTACAAAAGTATGGAATAGAAAGAGTATGAGAAAGAGGAGAGAATTGATTAGAGGCTTTAAATAGTGGTTGAAGAGACATGTCTTTTGGTGAAGTGGTGGTGGGAAAATCCCTTGATTTGAATTTTAAAAAACTATCCAGCAGAACATATGTCGACATACTAGATATTCATATGTTGACATATATGCATTTTTCAAAGAGAACAGCAACACTAATAAGCATTGCAAATTTATAGATTTCAAAGTACCTTATATTGGTGGATTTTTTTTGATTTAGTTAAGGTCAATGGTTGATGAACTGCAAGTATAATTGCCATAAGGTATTTTACAAGAAATTTTAAGACTCGACCAACTACTCATCACTTCAAAGACCTCTATCCTTTTATCATTCTTCTTCAATTAGTTTTGTTCTTTCATTGCTATGATTAACCTTCATATATAATCTGTTTTCTTCTACTTAGTTCTTGTTTATCGCTGTAAATGTCTTAATAATATATCAAAAATAACTGCATAGCTCTAAGATACGTTAGTAGTAATATTTATATGGTTGTTGTCACAAAAATCAATACCTAGGGTATTAACAATCTCCCCCCCTTTTGATGATGACAACCATGTAAATATTTGAGAGATAAAACATAATATTTTTATATTTGACTCCAACCTAACTCTATGCACTCCCCTATCATTTTGCCTAGTATATTTATACATTTTCTTCCCCTTTGTCATCAAATAAAAAGGCAAAAAAAATTGCTTAGGCACAACTAGACAATATGTTCATAGTTTGTAGTTAGAGATATATATAAATGCATATAACTAGAAATTATGAGGGGAATCAAAATCAATACGAAGCATGAAGTAAAATATTTAAAATATAAACTTTTTAGAGTTACCGAATTTGCCGATGCCAATATCATTTTGAATTATATCCAACTCACCAACTTTGTATATAATCTTGCGATTATATGCTTTGAACATCCAATGTCCGATATCCATTGTTTGGTACCAAAAAAATATAAAATACACGCATTGATACCCTATTTTATTTTTGGGTCTATGGGGTTAAGTTTTGGGAAGCCAAACCCTTGAAGAGTTTGAATGTCCTTTCAAAATATAATCATCGGATATATGAAATATATTTTTATTTCTCATTATTGTCTAATCTTCTAGGAACCTATAAATTAATGAACTTATTTGGGGATTTGAACTAATTTCCTAGGTTTTGGTTTGAACTTGGTAGCCTTAATATATTTAGTACATTGAGTACTATTTTTCTTTGATTTGGCCTTAGGGGTGTATCTAAGTCCATATTTATTATTAGTCGGTTTAGATGCAGATAATAAATTTTCTAAATTATCCTTCCCTTTGTTAAATTTACCAACATAAGTTTCCATTTTAGTAATATCCTTATTACAGTTAAGAATAGCATTGTCTAAAGATGTTATTTTGTCTTTCAGATTAGGGATCTCTGACTTCAATGAAAGATTTTCTGATTTTAAGGATCCATTTTCACTTTTCAATTTTTCAAAACTTTTAAGTGTTAAATCCTTTTTATCATTACGTCCACTAAGTCTTTCAATTTCATCTTCTAGACATTTTTTTTATTCAGTTAACATTTCATTAAACATTTTTAATCCATCTATCTCTGCTGAACTATTCTTATACTCTTTCCTAAGAGTTTTATTACCTTTGTATATATCATTTAAGACATTCATAATTTATTTATTAAAATCCCATATCTGGCCATCCTTTGCCATGAAGCACATGGTGGCATTTTCTAGTTCCGAATCACTATCACTTGATGATGTATCTAAATCGTCCCATGTTGCGTCGAAAGCCTTTTTCCTCTTCTTATTAATCGAAAATTACTTTGATTTCTTCAGGTTGGGATAGTCTCTTTTCAAATGACTGGGTTTTTTACATTCTAATCACTTAAAAACATTTCCATTTTTGGAATGTTGTTGTTAATTTTTTGAAGTTTTTTCATTGTCCAATATTTCAAGAATTTCTTGAAATTCCTGGTCATAAACTCGATATCATTATCATCATTAGCATTATTCAGTTCATCATTGTCATTTGTAGCGCTGAGTGCTAGTGATTTCTTCTCATTTTCCTGATGCTCTTTTCTAACTTGCAACTTTACTTCATAGGACATTAGATTACCGATTAAATCTTCTATTTTCATAGTACTAATATCATTTGCTTCTTCGATTGTCAGAGTCTACTGATCTCATTCACTAGAAAGTGAATTCAAGATCTTTCTGACTTGGTTCTCTTCAGTAATGTTCTTTCCTAAAGATATTAATGCATGTATTATATCCTAAAATCTAGAATACATATTAGAAATAGACTCATTTGGTTTCATTTGAAAAAGTTAAAACTGGTTAGTTAGCATAGAGATCATAGTTTTTTTACATTACTAGTGCCCTCATGTGTGACTTGCAGTATTTTCCAAATTTCATATGCAGACTTACAAATTAATACTCGATTAAATTCATTTCTATCTAAGAAGAAAAAGAAAATGTTCATGGCATTTGAGTTACTGGGTGCTTGTGTCTTTTGGTCTAATGTCCATTGTGAATAGCTCACTTGGGGCTTAGTGTACTCTATTTGGGTAATGTTTCAAATATCTAAACCATTAGACTGCAAATAAAATTTCATCCTACAAGCCAAATATGCATAATTACTACCATCAAATAGTGGAGATCTAGTGGTCGATCTCCATTCTACAAAAGTGTTAAAGATAGTGTTACAAGTGTCATTAGCCATTTACACTTTTCAAAAATCAAGTTATGAATTTTTGAAAACTAGTGCTCTGATGCCAAATGTTGAAAATGAGGGCTGTCTATAACAAAATGCGAAATGGATCTTAAGGCTATTTAAACACTAAAGGGGATAAAGTGTGTATTTAAAATCTATAAAACAAACTTATGAATTTAACACTATATCTATTCAAATTACAAATAGAAATAAGTAAGTAATAAAGTAAAATGCGGTAAAGTAAATAACACCCATATTTTTATAATGGTTCAGATTAATTAATCCTACATCTAGTCCTATACTGCACCATGCATACTTTCATTATAATCGCTTGCTTTCCGCATGTAACAAGAACACCTTTACAATCTTAATTTCATGGGCTACAAGATACACCCTCTTGATTTACAAGCTACAAATTTACCCTCTTGATTTCACAAACTACAAGAACACCTTCCCCTTTTCACACACAACAACAAAGTATGGCTACGGATTCTGGTAGATTCGCTACAATGATCCTATAGACCTCTAATAGCAATATATCTTTGAATTCTTTGAGGAATAGAATGAAATTAGAGAGAGAGAATGATATGAATTCAAGTAGAAACTCTCTAATATTACGTGGTTTGCAAATCATGAAGAATTGGAGTGAATATCGATTTGCAAGGAGAATGGAAGAGTATGCAATGGAATTTTCTTACAAAAGTATGGAAGAGAAAGAGTATGAGAAAGAGGAGAGAATTGATTGAAAAATTCGTTTTCCAAAGGCTTTAAATAGTGGTTAAAGTGACATGTCTTTTGGTGAAGAGGTACCAGAAAAATCCCTTGATTTATGTTTTAAAAAACTGACCAATGGGACATATGTCGACATAATAGATAGCCATATATCGACTTATAGGCATGTTTCAACAAGAACAGCAACACCAATAAGCGTTGCAAATTTTCAAATTTTAAAGTACCTTGTATTGGTGGATTTTTTGTGATTCGGCTGAGGTCAATGGTTGATGATCTTCAAGTATAATTGCCATGTGGTCATTAACAAGAAATTCTAAGACTCAACCAACTACTCATCACTTCAAACACCTCTGTCCTTTCAGCGTTCCTCTTCAATTAGTTTTGTTCTTCTATTACTCTGATTAACCTTCATATATAA
This sequence comes from Allium fistulosum, assembly GCA_030737815.1. Taxonomy (NCBI): domain Eukaryota; kingdom Viridiplantae; phylum Streptophyta; class Magnoliopsida; order Asparagales; family Amaryllidaceae; genus Allium; species Allium fistulosum. The sequence goes on along the minus strand of CM060905.1, from coordinate 872,212,271 downwards.
TCTATTTTCTTCCACCGAGTACTTGTTTATCTCTGTACATGTCTCAATGATATATCTGAAATAACTGAACAACTCAAAAAATAGTTAGTAGTAATATCTATGGTTATTGTCATCAAAATCAATATCTAGGGTATTAACACGAACAACTTCAATCAAGTAAACAACTGTTTATCAATAAAATGATTTTCGGTCACATTATCGATATTTCTTTGAACTATTTATTTTTGTAAACATTTATAAAAACAAGTTTATAATCATTTGTTACTAATTAAAAGGGGGTTAACAAGTTAATTTAATCACATTAAACCAAGATTCAAATAGTGAAATAATTCAGTTATTTGAATATGAAGTGTTCAAAATTTCGGGTCGTTACATTCTCACTGTAACGACCCGTAATTTTCAATAATAAAAAATAGTTAATTTAATAAGATTTTGTAATTTAATGTTGGAAGAAATAAAAAATTTGCGATTAAATAATAAGAATATAATTGGAATGAAATGTAATAGTATTAATTTAAAGTAATTTATAATTGCTTTAAATGTAATTCCAATTAATTGAAATGATTAAAAAGTTATAATTGGTTATACATTGCAAATTAATTATAATACTGTATGTATTAATGGATAACTGGATTAAAAGAGTAATTGATAATTTAAATGTTGAGTTATTAATTAAATAATGTGTAATAAGTTGTAATTGAATAAAATTAGTGTAGTGGTGGTTATTATAACATTTGTTTGTAAAAAAACTTACAAATGTTATTAAGTGTAGAAATGGTGACAATTGTTATTTGTTACCAATTTATTTAATCAATTATAATTAAATGGAATAAATGTTACGTTAATGTGGGTGAAGACGATAACTATAAAAGGTGAATGTAATAAAAGGTATAGAAATGTTAATTACATTCATAAGGCAATAAATCGAGTTAATAAAAAGAGTGAAACCAAGATAATCTAATTTACTTGGATTTTTAAAATTTTATTTAATATGAAATTTGACAAAAATTCAAATGTAATTGAAATGCTGCAACTAGTATGGTAAAAGATGATTATTGTACCATATTAATGTAATAGAATATAAAATAGTATTAACTATGTCTATAGAATAATGATTGATTGAATAAAAGGATTGAAATCAAATTAAATCAATTTATTGGAATTAAATTTTATTAATTGGATTCAATTACAGTTGAAATTGAACACTAAAATTAGTGTAATATTTAACACTGAATTGATATGTAAACTTGTATTAAACCATTTTAAATGTCTAAGTGATCAAAAATGATGAAATTTGTAAATTATAAGATTTGAAATTAAAAAGTGATTTAATTAATTAATTTATAATTTATTTAATTAACGTGAAATAGCCATTTTGGCCACTGTCTCGGATTTTGACAAAACCAGTTTCATCGGATCCGAAACGGTGAATTATTGTAGGATTTCAGGTTTCATAGCGATCAGACATGTCGTTTGATCATACGGACTCGAAACACCTAGAAATCAATTTAATTAAATTCAATTGAAATCAATTTGAAATAAGCCGATCTTGAAGCTAACTTCTTTATACGATGGAATCAGGACTTGAAACCTGTTCCATTGAGTTCAAAACTATCGAAAACATCTATTTTGATATATGGGATAACCCACTTTCGTTTCGGAAGTGAAAAAGGCTTTTGGGTCGTAGTTATCGTTTCAATCCAAATCAATCAAGTCCATTCATTCCTATTTCAGATCTACCTATATATAGGCTGTTATAAACCCTAGGTGTTTCTTATTACATTATTCTGTACATACATTTCCTTCTCATCTTCTCTTTCCAATGGCAGACAAATCAAAAACCTAATTCCCAATTCCAAACTCTAATCTCAAATCAAAATCAAACCGAAAAATCAAACACCTCCAAACTGTAACGACCCGTAAATTTTCGATAATTAAAATTGGTTAAATTAAAAATTTTGTTATTTAATATTGGAAGAAATAAAAAGTTGTAATGAAATAATGAAATGAATACTGAAATGAAGTGCAACAAATGATAATTAAAGCTAATTATTGATAAATTGAATGAAATTATAATAAATGAAATAGTGTAAAATGTTATACTTGGCTATAAATTGAATATAAGAAAACAAACATAAACATTGAATTAATTAATTAATTAATATAATATATGGTAATTGAATAAAATCAATGTTATGTAAGTAATTTTAATATTTGTTCGAAAGTAATAAACTTATAGTGTAATTAAAAGTTAATGGTAACAATTATTGTATATTACCTATTTATTTAGCCTTTTAATTTAAATTGGAAATAAATTTCAATAAATTTAATTAATTATTTTGTTAATGTAAATTAAGTTAATAATTGGAAATAATGTTAATTTTATTCATAATATGATAATTGGGAATAAAAGGAATGGAAATCAAGATTTATTAATTTATTGGAGTTTAAATTATAATAATTGGATTAATTGCAAACAAATGAAATTAAATATTTAAATATTATGTAAATGGAAATTAAGATGATCTTGGGAAATATTAATGTACTCAGGATATACACCAATGTAGGTTATATCCTCACCATAATAAAGACTTGAATAACAATGATTAAAAATTTAATAAATGGAATTACTGAAAATTTTAATTTATAATTTCTGAATTTAATGAAATTGAAATTTAACACTGAAATTGATAAATTTATCAACTTTAAATTGACATCTAAATTTGTTTAAATTATTGTTAATGGTTAAAAAATTAAAAAATTGATAGAAGTTGTAAATTTTTTAAAATTTAAATTGAAAATGTGATTTAATTAATTTAATATTAATTTATTTAATTAACTGAAATATAGCCATTTTGGCCATTGACTCGGATTTCAACGAAACTAGTTTCATTAGATCCGTAACGGTGAATTATTATAGGATTTCAAGTTTCGTAACGATCGGACTTGTCGTTTGATCGTACGGGCTCGAAACGCCTTGAAATAAATAATCGAAATCAATTGAAATCAATTTGAAATAAATAGATTTTAACATAACTTCTTCATACGATGGAATTTGGGCTTGAAACCAGTTCTATTGATTTTAAAATTATCGAAAGCATCTATTTTGATATATGGGATGATCCATTTTCGTTTCGGAGACAGAACGGGCTTTCCGGGTCGTTTATCGTTCCAATTCAAACCAATCGAGCCCATTCATTTCTATTTTTTTCCTAACCTATCTATAAATAGCTCGTTATAAACCTAGGTTGTTTCTATTCTCATTTTTTTGTACATACATCTCCTTCTCGACTCCTCATTTCAATGGCAGACAAAACCTAATTCCCAAATTTCAAATTCAATCTCAAATTCAACTTCAAAATTCAAACTCCTCAATATATATCGAATTATATATCGATTTGAAGCTCTCGACGAGCGCATATCAAATCTGTAATTCGTTTTCCAATTTGAACCACTATTCGTCTAGAAATTTAAGAACAAGTCACGACCGTTCGTTTCGTCGTGATGGACTTCGATGGATCGTCAAATTGACGATACCGTTGCTGGGAGAGGGTCGAGTGGAGTTCGGCGGTGCAGTTTGTTTGATGGTCCAACGGCTAGATTTGTTTCGAAAATACGATTAGGGTTAATATCCTAGGCGGTGGCTGCGTCATCTCTGGCCCAAATCGTGGTCGTGATTGGTTCGCGTGGTCGTGGAGTCGGAGGCGTATGGACTGGGCAAGGCGGCGTTGGCGTTGGATGGGATCGCAGGTAGCTGGAGTTGCTGGGCGACGTCGTGAGTTTTGGCGGCCGCGTGATGTTCAGTGTCGATAGTTGCTAGGGTTTCATTCGGTAGATCTGGAAGATGATATGGGTGACGTGGCATGAAGGTAACGGCTGTTGTTTCTTTTATTATTTTATTTTAAATTTTGGAATTCAAATGTTCTAATCGATGTAACTTTCACATACGAGGTCCGTTTCACGCGCGGTTTGATCCGCTAGGTTCGTATTGAAATTCAGGACACCATGAAGCTAGTTTGGACGAATTCTGAGACCGTTCAAATTTTGGGCTTAAATTGAATTTAAATTCGATTTAAATTCAAAGGTGAGTGTTTTAACCCACTCACAACTTCTAAAATTTCTTATGTTAGTTAAATTAATTTTTGATGTGAATTAGAAATTTATTTATGACTATTTGGTATATTTTAAATCATCATCTCAGTTAATTTGAATTTATTTGAATTAAATTGTCATTTAATTTATTATTGAATATAGATTGCCAGTTTAATACCCGTTATTGATTATCAGTTCTATTGATTTGGATGATAATTGTGATGGATGTTGATTGTTGATGTTGGTTGAATGGATGTTTTATTTTATATCATTATAAACTGCAAGTTTGTTATGGATTTTTATTTAATTCGGGATTGCGGTTTGAAATGATATATAACCGTAAAATTTAAATAGCGGATTGAAATTATAAATATCCATATCACTTGACCCTAGGGTAGATAATTATATACGGACACCGGATTGGTCAAATTAAATGATTTTTAAAATCCTCAATTTTTGAATATAATTTAATGATATTTTGAAATGGAAATTTGATTTATATAAATTTAAGTATGGTTGAAAAATCAAGTTTTGCGTTGAATTGTGAATTGGTTTAAAAAGGAATTTCTTTAAGAAATTAAATTGGAAGTTTGAAGTTAAACTTTTAAGTATAAATGAAATTCTATCGAAATTGAGTTATTGAATTTGTTTGAAAATAACTTTGAAATATTTTTGAAATTGGAGTAATCCGTATTGATATTTTGAACATGGATTGAAATGATATGAAATTCGATAGTTTATTAAAAATTTGGTTTGTCGATTTGGAAATTTGAAATGGTCCAAATATGTTGAAATGAAATGAATAGTTTAATTTGATATTAATTTCAAACTCATATTTTAATATAAACCGTTTTAAAGATATATTATTTAAAATTTCTAATTATTAAGATTTTCAAATTTATTAAACTATTTAACCAATATTAACTATATAAATTATTTTAATCTATTTTAAACTAATTCAATTTATTTTAAACAACTTAAACCATTTTAATTTAATTTAAATATGATTAACCTATTTTAAAGTTATTTAATCTATTTTAAATTATATTTATCTAAATTTAATCTATTTAACTATCTTAAATCAATTTAAAATATTTTTACCTATAATTAAACTATTCTAAAGCTTTTTAACTATTTATAACTACTTAAACAAATTCTGAATTTCCAAACTAAGTACGTTGAAGAGTTTATATTCATTTCAATTTGGTTTAAAAAGAGAATAAGGCTAAATGATGTTATAACTTAAGTAGGAATTTTGAATGTTGTAATAAATTGATGATTTTGAAGCAAGGACTTAACCTATTTTGGGAAATATGATTTTGGAAGAAATTATGATTTTTGAAACTATATGATTTGGAAGCAACATGGTTTTTGAGAACACGATATTTTGATATACATTGTGAATTGGACTTTAAAAGGAAATATAATTATCGAATTATGATTTCAAATGTGATATGATTTCAAAGGTGAATACAATTTCGAAAGTAAGTATGATTTCGAAAGTAAGTAATATGGTTTGAATTGAATATGATATTTTAATATCAATTATGAAACGATTTTGGAAATGTAAAAGAACCATCCGGTGTGTAATAAGTGATTGGTTGTTAAAGAGACCGAGATCGGATATGGGCATACTCTCTGTCAATACCGAAAACCACTTTGACAACTGTGTATGCGGTGGAGATTCCAGAATGAAGTAGGATGGTGGCGACGATCCTAAAGGTATATTTACGTGGACCTAACTCCCGTGAGTTAGCATAAGGTGGCTAAAACAGGAGCGATTCCGGGCCAATGAGGTAGCACCTCTGATCGGACACATTCCATCGATACTATATTCTGACTTGCGATTTATTTGGTGGCCACCCTTCGATTTTTACTCCTGAGTGTGTTTCGAGGTGGGCGGTAGTTTCGGCTATGCGTCACCACCAGTCCGGATGCGTAATTGGTATATCTACCTTGGCATTGCCTAGTTGTGCCGTGTCATCTACCCTTGCGCGCCTTCTACGAGTTTGTTTTATGTCGTACCTATGTGGTATCCTCTGGCGGCTCCAGTTTATGGTGAGCTATGGTACAGTATAGACTATTGGCATACCCTAAAAATGTGTTAAGGTGAAAAATGTAAAGCCTTAACGCTATTTTTAAATAGCATACTTTACTTTAGACATATTATAATAGCATACTGTACTACATAGTTGATAGTTTAACGAATCCTTGGGAGATGTGAATCCCGAACATCTCTTAAGTTACTGCACTCACGTTAGACACTGGATAGGAGATGTCAAAATCCGTAAACGATGCCGTTTACACTTATATTTATTTACCGCTGATTTGACTCACATAAGATATTTTAGTTCTGACTCGAGTGTTTTGTCTTTTCAATTCGCTTGGGTCAGTCTAAGCATTTCAGGATTTGAAGACCTTATTTCCAAAGGACGAAGAGGAAGATTGTATTATTATTATTTACCATATTATTCCACTGCATCATACTGTTCTGCTGCAATGTGATGTATTTATCTCTGATATGTGTAACTCTGATTTTTGTATTGAATAAGTATAATCAAATGTTTTGTATACAGCTTCATGAACTGTATTTGATTATTATATTTTGTCATTCCGCTGCGAGATTCTATTTTGTTTTTATTTCTTTCTCTTTTTCTTATTCACCCCAATAACAATTCGCCCTTCTGTATGGTTTGAGTCGGCATGTGTGTCTGCTTAAAGCGTACAAAAAGGCAAGATGTTACAGTTGGTATCAGAGCTTTGGTTTAGCGATAACCTTAGCTTTGTGGGGTCTGACTCTTTATTAATAGGGTAGTAATACCCTATGATGATTCACTGAGTGTATATATATGAGAGAGCGTATTTTTTAGTGTTATAAAAAGGGTTTTATATTGTGTTAATTTATTCCGTTTGGTATTTATAAATTCTGGTTGGTGCATAAGACGCTATGACATCGATAGGGATTTCTAAACACTTAATTGGATAGACCGACACAATATTTGTTTTGAAATATAGGTAAATAAAATAAATTTTCATATTGTATATTTTTATATTTAAAATAATGATTTATAAATGATATATATATTTGGTTGTAATATATTTGTTGTTAGATGGTGAAATTTATAAATATAGGTTGGAAATAAGATTTGAAAATAAAATAAATGAAATTTGTAAATTTAGAACTTAAGTTTTGGGATTTTTTGAAAATTTCTTTCGAATGAGTTTGAGATAATAATAATATTATTTAGAAGTATTTTTTGATATAAATATTTCAATATAATTTGAAAGAATTGTTTTAATGAAATTTGGGAAAGAAAGAAGTTCTGTACTCCCCTCTCCGTCGCTGAAAATAATTTCGGTGATGAGTGCACGCATCATCGACATTCATTTTCGAGTTTCAAAGTGGGAAGGTCATTGTAGTAGTTTTACTACAGATCTATTTTGATAAACAAATAATTATTTTAAAGATTAAATATGATTGGATATAAAAGTTTTGAGTGTGTATATATATATATATATGTATATATTATTTTAAATGATTTGAAATAGAACCTGACATTTAGTTCTTAAATTTCTATGAATTAGAGATTTCAATTATTGAAATGGAATAAATTTTTTAACTATTTAATAATTGAAACTTCTAAATGAAAATATTAAATTATATGCTGAGTTATAACTGAAATATACAAGGAATTTGAAATTTGTAACTTGTAAACAAAAAGAATATGAAAATAAGAAATGATAATTATTGAAACTTAAGTTAATTAAAATAAATAAGTCAAACTTGTGTAGCTTTCAATTGCATTCTAAAAGACATTTATAACTTACCAATTATAAAAAGTTGAAATGTTAGAAGAATATGTAATGGAAATTTTTACAAGTAAAACTTATGTAATGGAAGTGTTCAATGAAATTTACTTTTATAAATAAGAAATTTGATATGAAAAAAGTTATAAACTTGAGTCAAAATTGTAATACTACTAATTAAATGAAATAGAAAATGAGCACTGTAAGTAAGGATTTTGAACTTAAGTTAATATTGAAACTATTTATAATTAAAGTAAATAATAAAATGAATGTAATGCAATAAAAGAAATTGACATTATATGAATAAATGAAAATGAATTTTTGTAAGTAATAAAGGAAAAATAAATGAAATGAACACTGAATGAATGAATGTGAATAAAATTTCAAGAGATAAATGTAAGTAAAGAAATAATCCTTGCATAAATAAAAAGGAAAATAAATGACTGTAAATGTTGTGAAAAAAAAACTTAATAAGAATTACTCAAATAACATTGTAAATTATTGTTTGTTTGGTTTATGGATGTTTGGGTAAAGATACTTCTAATTGTTTGGATGTATGAATAACCTATCGAGTTTTATCTAAGATTGTTCAGTAAATGGCATACTTAGTAGTTATTTGTCATTCTATGTGATTTAAAGTGTCTTAACCCGAATAAACTATTTGTTTGTTTGCTATGGATGGATAGTTGATTCTATTGATTTCATATGATGATTATATGTTGTGATTGTTGTTTTATATTTATTTGTTTGTTAAGTGGTTGAAACAACTTTAAATATTTCATTTTACATAATTATTAACCTCTTTGGATTATATAAGTGAAATACAGGTTATGGAAGCAATTGCTACATCTTTTGGTTTCATAATTAAGCGATAATTGCCCGACAAATAGGTACCTTCTCGTATTACGGTTTTCTAGCGGTATTATATATTTTCCTGTTGTTGGGATATATTATTTTGAGATATTGTGATATATATATTATTATTATATTTGATATTATATTTTCTCCCGAGCCTCTCCGTACAAAGGAGACTCTGCTGAAATTTTTCATGAATTTTGGACTTAGAAATTTTTCTGAAATATTCTCCAAACTTTTGTTAACTTGAAAATAAAAGATTTAATTGTTTATAAATTTGTATATTTTATTTAAATTATTTCATTATGTAAATTAATTATTTATAAATTTAATATTTTGAATAAGGTATATTGACTACTAAATTCCTTCTTTTTCCTTTTCGGGGACGAAAAGTTTTGGGTGGGGGAGAGTGTAACGACCCGTAAATTTTTGATAATTAAAATTGGTTAAATTAATAAAATTTGTTATTTAATATTGGAAGAAATAAAAAGTTGTAATGAAATAATGAAATAATGAAATGAATACTGAAATGAAATGCAACAAATGATAATTAAAGCTAATTATTGATAAATTGAATGAAATTACAATAAATGAAATAGTGTAAAATGTTATACTTGGCTATAAATTTAATATAAGAAAACAAACGTAAACATTGAATTAATTAATGAATTAATATAATAAATGGTAATTGAATAAAATCAATGTTCTGTAAGTAATTTTAATATTTGTTTGAAAGTAATAAACTTATAGTGTAATTAAAAGTTAATGGTAACAATTATTGTATATTTCCTATTTATTTAGCCTGTTAATTTAAATTGGAAATAAATTTCAACAAATGTAATTAATTATTTTGTTAATGTAAATTAAGTTAGTAATTGGAAATAATGTTAATTTTATTCATAATATGACAATTGGGAATAAAAAGAATGGAAATCAAGATTTATTAATTTATTGGAGTTTAAATTATAATAATTGGATTAATTACAAACAAATGAAATTAAATATTTAAATATTACGTAAATGGAAATTAAGATGATCTTGGGAAATATTAATGTACTCAGATATACACTAATGTGGTTATATCCTCATCATAATAAAGACTTGAATAACAATAATTAAAAATTTAATAAATGGAATTATTGAAAATTTTAATTTATAATTTCTGAATTTAATGAAATTGAAACTTAACACTAAAATTGATAAATATATCAACTTTAAATTGACATCTAAATTTGTTTAAATTATTGTAAATGGTTAAGAAATCAAAAATATGATAGAAGTTGTAAATTTTTTTAAATTTAAACTGAAAATGTGATTTAATTAATTTAATATTAATTTATTTAATTAACTGAAATATAGTCATTTTGGCCACTGAATCGGATTTCGACGAAACTAGTTTCATTGGATCCGTAATGGTGAATTATTATAGGATTTCAAGTTTTGTAACGATCGGACTTGTCGTTTGATCGTACGGGCTCGAAACGCATTGAAATCAATTTAATTAAAATCAATTTGAAATAAATTGATTTTAACATAACTTCTTCATACGATGGAATTTGGGCTTAAAACCAGTTCCATTGATTTTAAAATTATCGAAAGCATATATTTTGATATATGGGATGACCCATTTTCGTTCCGGAGATAGAACGGGCTTTCCGGGTCGTTTATCGTTCCAATTCAAACCAATCGAGCCCATTCATTTCTATTTTTTTCTGACCTATCTATAAATAGCTCGTTATAAATCCTAGATTGTTTCTATTCTCATTTGTCTGTACGTACAACTCCTTCTCAACTCCTCATTTCAATAGCAGACAAAACCTAATCCCCAAATTTCAAATTCAATCTCAAATTCAACATCAAAATTGAAACTCCTCAACATATATCTAATTATATATCGATTTGAAGCTCTAGACGAGCGCATCTCAGATCTGTAATTCATTTTCCAGTTTGAACCACTGTTTGTCCAAAAGTTTAAGAACAAGTCACGGCCGTTCGTTTCGTTGTGATGGACTTCGATGGATCATCAAATTGACGATACCATTGCGGGGAGAGGGTCGAGTGGAGTTCGGCGGTGCAGTTTGTTTGATGGTCCAACGGCTGGATTTGGTTTGAAAATACTATTAGGGTTAATATCCTAGGCAGCAGCTACGTCATCTCTGGCCTAAATCGTGGCCGTGGTTGGTTCGTGTGGTCGTGGAGTCGGAGGTGTATGACTGGGCAAGGCGGCGTTGGCGTTGGATGGGATCGCAGGTAGCCAGAGTTGCTGGGCGACGTCGTGAGTTTTGGCAGCCACGTGATGTTCAGTGTCGATAGTTGCTAGGGTTTCATTCGGTAGATCTGGAAGATGATAGGGGTGATGTGGCATGAAGGTAACGGCTGTTGTTTCTTTTATTATTTTATTTTAAATTTTGGAATTCAAATGTTCTAATCGATGTAACTTTCACATACGAGGTCTGTTTCACGCGTGGTTTGATCCGCTAGGTTCGTATTGAAATTCCGGACACCATGAAGCTAGTTTGGACGAATTCTGAGACCGTTCAAATTTTGGGCTTAAATTGAATTTAAATTTGATTTAAATTCAAAGGTGAGTGTTTTAACCCACTCACAACTTCTAAAATTTCTTATGTTAGTTAAATTAATTTTTGATGTGAATTAGAAATTTATTTATGACTGTTTGGTATATTTTAAATCATCATCTCAGTTAATTTGAATTTATTTGAATTAAATTGTCATTTAATTTATTATTTAATATAGATTGCCAGTTTATTACCCGTTATTGATTATCAGTTCTATATTGATATTTACTGATTTTATTTGGATGATAATTGTGATGGATGTTGATTGTTGATGTTGGTTGAATGGATGTTTATTTTATATCATTATAAACTGCAAGTTTGTTATGGATTTTTATTTAATTCGGGATTGCGGTTTGAAATGATATATAACCGTAAAATTTAAATTGCGGATTGAAATGATAAATATCCGTATCGCTTGACCCTAGGGTAGAGAATTATATACGGACACCGGATTGGTCAAATTAAATGATTTTTAAAATCCTCGATTTTTGAATATAATTAAATGATATTTTGAAATGGAAATTTGATTTATATAAATTTAAGTATTATTGAAAAATCAAGTTTTGCGTTGAATTGTGAATTGGTTTAAAAAGGAATTTCTTTAAGAAATTAAATTGGAAGTTTGAAGTTAAACTTTTAAGTATAAATGAAATTCTATTAAAATTGAGTTATTGAATTTGTTTGAAAATAACTTTGAAATATTTTTGAAACTGGAGTAATCCATATTGATATTTTGAATATGGACTGAAACGATATGAAATTCGATAGTTTATTAAAAATTTGGTTTGTCGATTTGGAAATTTGAAATGGTCCAAATATGTTGAAATGAAATGAATAGTTTAATTTGATATTAATTTCAAACTCATATTTTAATATAAACCGTTTTAAAGATATATTATTTAAAATTTCTAATTATTAAGATTTTCAAATTTATTAAACTATTTAACCAATATTAACTATATAAATTATTTTAATCTATTTTAAACTAATTCAATTTATTTTAAACAACTTAAACCATTTTAATTTAATTTAAATATGATTAACCTATTTTAAAGTTATTTAATCTATTTTAAATTATATTTATCTAAATTTAATCTATTTAACTATCTTAAATCAATTTAAAATATTTTTACCTATAATTAAACTATTCTAGAGCTTTTTAACTATTTATAACTACTTAAACAAATTCTGAATTTCCAAACTAAGTACGTAGAAGAGTTTATATTCATTTCAATTTGGTTTAAAAAGAGAATAAGGCTAAATGATGTTATAACTTAAGTTGGAATTTTGAATGTTATAATAAATTGATGATTTTGAAGCAAGGACTTAACCTATTTTGGGAAATATGACTTTGGAAGAAATTATGATTTTTGAAACTATATGATTTGGAAGCAACATGGTTTTTGAGAACACGATATTTTGATATAAATTGTGAATTTGACTTTGAAAGGAAATATAATTATCGAATTATGATTTCAAACGTGATATGATTTCAAAGGTGAATACGATTTCGAAAGTAAGTATGATTTCGAAAGTAAGTAATATGGTTTGAATTGAATATGATATTTTAATATCAATTATGAAACGATTTTGGAAATGTAAAAGAACTATCCGGTGTGTAATAAGCAATTGGTTGTTAAAGAGACCGGGATCGGATATGGGCATACTCTCTGTCGATACTGAAAACCACTTTGACAACTGTGTACGCAGTGGAGATTCCAGAATGAAGTAGGATGGTGGCGATGATCCTAAAGGTATATTTACGTGGACCTAACTCCCGTGAGTTAGCATAAGGTGGCTAAAACATGAGCGATTCCAGGCCAATGAAGTAGCACCTCTAATCGGACACATTCCATCGATACTATATTATGACTTGCGATTTATTTGGTGGCCACCCTTCGATTTTTACTCGGGAGTGTGTTTCGAGGTGGGCGGTAGTTGCGGCTATGCGTCACCACCAGTCCAGATGCGTAATTGGTATATCTACCCTGGCATTGCCTAGTTGTGTCGTGTCATCTACCCTAGCGCACCTTCTACGAGTTTGTTTTATGTCGTACCTATGTGGTATCCTCTAGCGGCTCCAGTTTACGGTGAGCTACGGTACTGTATAGACTATTGGCATACCCTAAAAATGTGTTAAGGTGGAAAATGTAAAGCCTTAACGCTATTTTTAAATAACATACTTTACTTTAGACATATTATAATAGCGTACTGTACTACATAGTAGATAGTTTAATGAATCCTTGGAAGATGTGAATCCCGAACATCTCTTAAGTTTCTGTACTCACGTTAGACACTGGATAGGAGATGTCAAAACCCATAAACATCTCCTACGCCGTTTACACTCATATTTATTTACCGTTGATTTGACTCACATAAGATCTTTTAGTTCTGACTCGAGTGTTTTGTCTTTTCAATTCGCTCGTGTCAGTCTGAGCATTTCGGGATTTGAAGACCTTATTTCCGAAGGACGAAGACGAAGACTGTATTATTATTATTTACCATATTATTCCACTGCATCATACTGTTCTGCTGCAATGTTATGTATTTATCTCTTATATGTGTAACTCTGATTTTTGTATTGAATAAGTATAATCAAATGTTTTGTATATAGCTTCATGAACAGTATTTGATTATTATATTTTGTCATTTCCCTGCGAGATTCTATTTTGTTTTGATTTCTTTCTCTTTTTCTTATTCACCCCAAATAACAATTCGCCCTTCTGTATGGTTTGAGTCAGTACGTGTATCTGCTTAAAGCGTACAAAAAGGCGGGATGTTACACAAAGCCTAACAAATTATATATCATTTCTAAGCTCTCGACGAGCGTAATCCACTGCAGTGATTTATTTTTCGAATTGAATCATCATTTGTCCAGAAATGGGTGATTAAATATCGGCCATTCATTGGGGCTTGATCATCTGTGATGGATCGTCGAATTGATTGTATAGTAGCATGGAGATGACCGAGCGTAGTTCAGCGACGTAATTCGTTCTGTCGTCTGATGGTCGGATTGTCGCCTAAAATTAAACTAGGGTTATCTATTTGGGTGGCGGCTGCGTGCTTTTGGCGAATGGGAGGAAGTCGTGAGTGGGGTTGCGAGACGTGGGGAGATGCGCAGGCGGAGGCCCAACCTCTGGTGTGGACGATCGGAGCATGAGGTGGCAGCGGCAGCTTCCAGGCCGTGCTAGGGTTTAGTTCTTTCGAGCACGTTCTGTAGTCTGGCACGATTCGTGTAGAAGCTGAAGTGGCCACGTGGCCTGAGAGAGGTGTGCTCGTTTTCTTTTTTTATTATTTTTATTTGAAAATTAAAAAATTTCAATGTGCTAATATACATAACTTTTACATACGAACTCAGATTTGGGCGCGGTTTATTTCGTTGGGATCGTACTGAAATTCCAAACATTTTGACGATGGTTTGGATGAATTCTGAGACTGTTAAATTTTGAGCCCTATTTTAGAGTTCAAATCGATTTGAAATCAAAGGTGAGTGTTTTGACCCACTCACAACTACTAGATTATCTTATGTTAGTTAAATTAAATTTATGATGTGATTAGAAATTTAATGATTTATGTTTGGTATTTTTAAATTGTTGTTGTAGTTAAACTTGACTTTTATTGCATTTAATCATCGTTTAATTTAATATTGCATTTAATTGTCAATTTAATACCTGTTAATGATAATCAGTTATCTATTGATGTTATTGGTTGATTTGGATGATGATTGTGATGGATGTTTGATTGTTGGTATTGGATGGCTGGATGTTGTATTTTATATTGTTATAACACTGCAAGTTCCATATGGGTTAAAATGATACATACCAGAACGATCTATAGATTAGGTAAAAATTGTTATGGGTTGAAATGATAAACTCGAGCGATTTTATTGACATTTATTTAATTCAGGATTGCGGTTTGAAATGATATATAACCGTAAAATTTTAAATTGCGAATTGAAATGATAAATATCTGTATCACTTGACCATAGGGTAGAAAATTATATACGGACACCAGATTGGTTAAATTAAATGATTTTTAATTCCTTAAATTTTGAATTCAGCAAACTGGCATTGTGAAATAGAATTTGATTTATATAAACTGAATTATTTTCGATAATCCAAGCGTTAATGTTGAAATTGGAATTGATTTAATGAATTGTTCAAAGGATTTAAATTGGAATTTCAAAGTTGAAGTGTCAAATATAAATGAATTTATCGGAAATTGAGTTATTGAAATTGTTTGGATATAACTTTGAAATCTATTTTAAATTAATTTAAACTATTTTAATTTATTTAATCTATTATAACCTATTTAATCCAATTTAATCTATTTTTACCTATTTTAAACTAATTAAACTTATTTAATCTATTTAGTATGATTTAAATCTATTTAATCTATTTTAAATTTATTTAATCTATTTAAAAATCTACTTAATATAATTTAAATCTATAATTAATCTATTTAAATTATTTTAAACCTAATTAAATCTATTTAATCTATTTAAATCAATTTAAATCTAGTTAAAACAAATTTAAATCTATTTAAACTATTTTACTATTTAAACTATTTTAATTTATTTAAACTATTAAAACTATTTATGACTATCTAAACTAATTTCAAAAACTGCAAATTGTGTAAAGTTGAAGTATTTATATTTAAATCATTGATGATGATACAACTTAAGTTGGAATTTGGAATTGATACCCTTTTGTGAAATGACATATTTGAGTAAATACGATTTTGAAAGTGAAGACGATTTTGAAAGTGAATATGGCTTTGAAAGTGAATATGATTTCAAAAGTGATATGGTTTGAAATCGAATATGATATTTTGATATTAAGTATGAATTGACTTTTGAAATGTAAAAGAACCATCCGGTGTGAAATAAGTGTTTGGTTGTTAAAGAGACCGGGATCAGATATTGTAGTACTCTCTACCAATACCGAAAACCACTTTAACAACTGTGTACGTGGTGGAGATTCCAGAAATGAAGTAGGATGGTTTGACGAACGATTCTGTATGAGGTATTTACGTAGCACTGACTCTCGTAAATCAGCTTAGATGTGACTAAAACAGGAGCTATGTCGGGCCAAGTGAGGTCATTCCTTCGATAAGACATATTTCTTAGATACCATACTATTACCTTGTGATTGATTTGGTGGCCACCCCTTGATTTTGATTTTAGAGTGTGTTCCGAGGTGGGCGGTAGTAGCTGCTATGCGTTACCACTAGTCCGGCTCTGCAACCGGTATATCTACCCTGGTATTGCCTCGAGTGCCGTGTTCACATGCCCTAGAGCGCTTTCTACGAGTTTGTTTTGTAATGTACCTATGGGGTGTCCTTTGAGTAAACCACCGGTTTGGTGGAGCCTACGGCATTATATAGACTATGAGAATATATAAAATGTGTTAAGGAGGATATGGGTAATGCCTTAACGCTATTTTAATACTTTACTTTATTGTAGACACTATTATAATAGTGTATTGTACTACATAGTAGATAGTTTAACGGATCCTTAGGAGATGGAAATCTCGAACATCTCTTAAGTTATTGCACTCACGTTAGACACTGGATAGGAGATGTCATACCCCGTAAACATCTCTGACGCCGTTACACTCATATTTATATACTGTTGATTTAACTTACATAAGATCTTTTAGTTTTGACTCGAGTGTTTTGTCTTTTCAATTCGCTTGGGTCAGTGTGAGCTTTTCAGTTTATCGAAGACTGCTTCCTGGAGGATGAAGACGAAGATTTTGTAATATTATTATGTATTATATTTACTCCACTGCATCATGTTGTTCCGCTGCATTTATTTATTATTTATTCTTGTTGTATGTAACTCTGATTTGTACTATAAAGGTTTAATCAATGTTATTTGTAAACAGCTTCATAAATCGTTTATTTGATTATTACCCCATAACAATCTGCCCTTTTGAATGGTTTGAGTTTGACGTGTGTGTCTATTTAAAACGTCCAAAAAGGTAGGTCGTTATAGTTGGTATTAAAGCTTTAGTTTAGGGATAACTTAGATTTGTGGGGTCCGACTCTTTAGAAATAGGTTAGTAATACCCTAGAATGAGTCGTTGAGTGTATATATATGAGAGAGTGTATTTGTTGGTGTTACAAAAGGTTTTTTATATATTGTGTTAATTTGTTTTTTTTAGTATTTATGAATTTCGATCAGTACATAGGACGCTATGACATCGATAGGAATTTCTAAACACTTAATAGGGCAGACCGACACAATATTTGTTTTGAAATATTGTTAAATGAAATAATTTTTCCTATAATATATTTTTGTATATAAAATAATAAATTTTATAAATGATATAGTTGGATGTAATATGTTGTTTGTTAGGTAGAGAAATTTTATAAATACTGATTGAAAAATAAGATGTACAAATAAAATAAATATAAAGTGGAAACTTTAGACTTAAATTCCGGGATTTTTGAAATTTCTTTCAAAGGGTTTTGGAATATAATATTAGTAGTATTTAGAAGTATTTTCTGATATGAATATTTCAATATGATTTGAAAGAAACGTTTTAAAGGAATTTTGGAATGAAATAAGTTTGTATTCCCCTCGTAGTCGTTGGAAAATATTTCGGTAATGAGTGCATGCATCATCGATGTTCATTTTCGAGTTTCAAAGTGGGAAGACCATTGTAGTAGTTTACTACACATTTGTTTTGATAAATTAATCTTAATTTTTAATTTCTAGATATGATTTGATATATATAAAAGATATGACTAAGTATATTATTTTAAAATAATTAAAATGAAACCCGGTTGTTTAGTTCTTAAGTTTTTGTAATTAGAAATTTAAATAATTGAAATGAATGGAATCTTGACTATATTAATAATTGGAACTTCTAAAAAAAATAAGAAATTGAAATTTGTAAACTGTAAATAAAGTGGAAATGGTAACAAGAAATGGTAACTATCGAACATTTTGTTAACTAAATAAATAAAAGAAACTTGGGTAATATTCAATTGCATTCTTAAGACATATATATAACTTACCAAAATGTTAAAAGTTGAAATGTTAATAAAAATATGTAATAGATTATTATACAAGTAAAACTTGGAAAAAATTGAAAGCGTTCAATGAAATTAATTATATAGATAAGAATTCTAGTGTTATAAATTGCTATAAACTTAAGTCAATAATTTGAAATGTCACTAATTAAATGTAATAGTAGAGAATAATGTAAGAAAAATGATTATAAACTTAAGTTAACATTTAAGCTATTTATAATCAGATTGAATGGTAAAGAGGAATATTGTAAGTAAATAATTATAAACTTGAATTAATATTGAAGCCATTTATAATTAAAATGAGTACTATATAGATTGAATGGTTATAACTTCAGAGAACATTGGAAATGATTTAGAAATAGAGTTAATATTCAGTGATACTTTATATGGAAGAATGAACGTGAAAAAAGAAATAATCTATAAATGGTGAATTAAATTGTAAAGAAACTTACCTAATAATGTATAATCCAATAATTGAAATAAAAATAACTTACTTAAGCAATGAATGTAAAGTAATAAAATGAAAGAAAATGGCACTGTATGAATAAAGTAGAAATGAACTTTTGTAAGTAATAACGACTGTAAATTAATGAAAATAAACATTATATGAATGAGAAAAGAAAAGTAAATGAAAAAAGGGGGAAATCAAACTAAATTGAAAATGTGAAGTAAACTGAAATAAAATGTATACAATACTTTAATAATGAACTTATTTATGATCCAAATAAATGAAATGGATATAACTTATGTAAGTAAAGAATGTAAATTAATGAAATAAGCCTTATATGAATGAATGAGAATTAAAATTCTGTAAGTAATGAACGTGAATTAAAAAAAATCATTGTATGGAAGAAAAAAATGATGAATGAACAATAAATTATGTGAAAAAGATTAATAGAATAAACTTAAAATATTATTTGAAATTATTGTTTGTTTGACTTATGAATTGGTTGGGAAAGGATACTTTTATTATGTGGGATGTATAAATAATCTATAAAGTTATCTACGACTGTTGAGTGTATGGTTTACTTCATAGTTTATTTATTATTTTATATGATTAGAAGTTCTGAACCCGAACAAACCATTTGTTTTGGTTGCTATGGATGAATGATTGCTCTCTTTATTGGAAATGACGTTTGTACTGTTGTTTTCAAATGATTATTGTCATGTGGTGATGTTTTGTTTGTTATTTATTGAAACAACTTAAATATTTCCCTTTTATATAATTATTAACTTCTTTGGATTATATAAGTGAAATACAGGTTATGGAAGCAATTGCTACTGCTTTTGGTTTCATAAATTAAGCGTTGTATGCCCGACAAATAGGTACGTTTTAAGATTACAGTTTTTTAGCGATATTATACTGTTTTTCTGTGGTTTGGGATACTTTATTTTGAAATATATGATATATATTGTTATTGTTGATATTATTATTTCTCCCAGATCTCTCCGTACAAAGGAGACTCTGTAGAAATTTTCTATGAATTTTGGACTTAGAATTTTTTTGTGAAAGTAAAATGTTTTTCAAACTTTTATTTACTTGTATATAAAGGATTTAATTGTTTATAGATTGATGTATTTTATTTAAATTATTTAATTATGTAAATTTATTTGTTATAAATTGAATACTTTGAATATGATATATTAATTTCTTAATTCCTTCTTTTCCCTTTTCGAGGACGAAAAGTTTTGAGTGGGGGAGAGTGTAACGACCCATAATTTTCGATAATAAAAAAGTAGTTAATTTAATAAGATTTTGTAATTTAATGTTGGAAGAAATTAAAAATTTGTCATTAAATAATAAGAATATAATTGGAATGAAATGTAATGGTATTAATTTAAGGTAATTTATAATTGATTTAATTGTAATTTTAATTAACTTAAATGATTAAAAAGTTATAATTGGTTATAGATTGCAAATTAATTGTAATAATGTATGTATTAATGGATAAGTGGATTACTGGATTAAAAGAGTAATTGATAATTTAAATGTTGAGTTATTAATGAAATAATGTGTAATAAGTTGTAATTGAATAAAATTAGTGTAGTGTGGGTTATTATAACATTTGTTTGTAAAAAAAAGAACTTACAAATGTTATTAAGTATAGAAATGGTGACAACTGTTATTTGTTACCAATTTATTTAATCAATTACAATTAAATGGAATAAATGTTACGTTAATGTGGGTGAAGACGATAACTATAAAAGGTGAATGTAATAAAAGGTATAGAAATGTTAATTACATTCATAAGGAAATAAATCAAGTTAATAAAAAGAGTGAAACCAAGATAATCTAATGTACTGGGATTTTTAAAATTTTATTTAATATGAAATTTGACAAAAATTCAAATGTAATTGAAATGCTGCAACTAGTATGGTAAAAGATGATTATTGTAGCATATTAATGTAGTAGAATATAAAACAGTATTAACTGTGTCTATAGAATAATGATTGATTGAATAAAAGGATTGAAATCAAATTAAATCAATTTATTGGAATTAAAATTTATTAATTGGATTCAATTACAGTTGAAATTGAACACTGAAATTAGCGTAATATTTAACACTGAATTGATATGTAAACTTGTATTAAACCATTTTAAATGTCTAAATGATCAAAAATGATGAAATTTGTAAATTATAAGATTTGAAATTAAAAAGTGATTTAATTAATTTATTTATAATTTATTTAATTAACGTGAAATAGCCATTTTGGCCACTGTCTCAAATTTTGATGAAACCAGTTTCATCGGATCTAAAATGGTGAATTATTGAAGGATTTCAAGTTTCGTAGCGATCAGACTTGTCGTTTGATCATACGGACTCGAAACGCCTAGAAATCAATTTAATTAAATTCAATTGAAATCAATCTAAAATAAGCTAATCTTAAAGCTAACTTCTTTATACAATGGAATTAGGACTTGAAACCTATCCCATTGAGTTTAAAACTATCGAAAACATCTATTTTGATATATGGAATGACCCACTTTCGTTTCAGGAGCGAAACAGGCTTTTGGTTCGTAGTTATCGTTTCAATCCAAATCAATCTAGTCCATTCATTCCTATTTTAGATCTGCCTATATATAGGCTGTTATAAACCCTATATGTTTCTTATTACATTATTCTGTACGTACATGTTCTTCTCATCTCCTCTTTCCAATGGTAGACAAATCAAAAACCTAATTCCAAATTCCAAACTCTAATTGGAAATCAAAATCAAATTGAAAAATCAAACTCCTCCAACCCCTAACAAATTATATATCATTTCGAAGCACTCGACGAGCGTAATCCACTGCAGTGATTCCTTTTTCGAATCGAATCATCGTTTGTCCAGAAATGGGTGATTAAATCTCGGCCATTCATTGGGGCTTGATCGATTGTGAAGGATCGTCGAATTTATTGTATGGTAGCGTGGAGATGACCGAGCGGAGTTCAGCGGTGTGGTTCGTTCTATCATCTGATGGTCGGATTGTCACTTAAGATTCAACCAGGGTTATCTATTTGGGTGGTGGCTGACGAACGGGAGGAAGTCGTGAGTGGGGTTGCGAGACTTGGGGAGACGCGCAGGCGGAGGCGCAGCCTCTGGTGTGGGCGATCGGAGCATGAAGCAGCGGCGGCAGCTTCCAGGCCGTGCTAGGGTTTAGGTCTTTTGAGCGCATTCTGTAGATGGGCAAGATTCGTGTAGAAGCTGAAATGGCCACGTGGCCTGAGAGAGGTATGCTCGTTTTCTTTTTTTTTCTTTTTTTATTTGAAATTTAAAAAATTTCAATGTTCTAATATACATAACTTTTACATACAAACTCGGATTTGGGCGTGGTTTGTTTCGTTGGGATCGTATTGAAATTCTGAACATTTTGACGCTTGTTTGGATGAATTCTGAAATTGTGAAATTTTGAGCCCTATTTTGGAGTTCAAACCGATTTGAAATCAAAGGTGAGTGTTTTGACCCACTCACAACTACTAGATTATCTTATGTTAGTTAAATTAAATTTATGATGTGATCAGAAATTTATTGATTTATGTTTGGTATGTTTAAATTGTTGTTCTAGTTAAACTTGACTTTTATTGCATTTAATCATCGTTTAATTTAATATTGCATTTAATTGTCAATTTAATACCTGTTAATGATAATCAGTTATCTATTGATGTTATTGGTTGATTTGGATGATGATTGTGATGGATGTTTGATTGTTGATATTGGGTGACTGGATGTTGTATTTTATATTGTTATAACACTGCAAGTTCCCTATGTGTTGAAATCATACATACCCAAACGATCTATAGAATAGGGAAAAATCGTTATGAGTTGAAATGATAGACTCGAGCGATTTTATGGATTTTTATTTAATTCGGGATTGCGGTTTGAAATGATATATAACTGTAAAATTTTAAATTGCGGATTGAAATGATAAATATCCGTATCACTTGACCATAGGGTAGAAAATTATATACGAACACCGGATTGGTTAAATTAAATGATTTTTAATTCCCTAAATTTTGAATTCAGCAAACTGGCATTGTGAAATAGAAATTAATTTATATAAACTGAATTATTTTCGATAATCCAAGCATTAATGTTGAAATTGGAATTGATTTAAGGAATTGTTCAAAGGATTTAAATTGGAATTTCAAAGATGAAGTGTCAAATATAAATGAATTTATCAGAAATTGAGTTATTGAAATTGTTTGGATATAACTTTGAAATCTATTTTAAATTAATTTAAACTATTTTAATTTATTTAATCTATTATGACCTATATAATCCAGTTTAATCTATTTTTACCTATTTTAGACTAATTAAATGTATTTAATCTATTTAATATGATTTAAATCTATTTAATCTATTTAATCTATTTTAAATTTATTTAATCTATTTAAAAATCTACTTAATATAATTTAAATCTATTAAATCTATAATTAATCTATTTAAATTATTTTAAACCTAATAAAATTTATTAAATCTATATTAAATCTATTTAAATCAATTTAAATCTAGTTAAAACAAATTTAAATGTATTTAAACTATTTTACTATTTAAACTATTTTAATTTATTTAAACTATTAAAACTATTTATGACTATCTAAACTAATTTCTAAAATTGCAAACTGTGTAAAGTTGAAGTATTTATATTTAAATCCTTGATGATGATACAACTTTAGTTGGAATTTGGAATTGATACCTTTTGTGAAATGACATATTTGAGTAAATATGATTTTGAAAGTGAAGACGATTTTGAAAGTGAATATGGCTTTGAAAGTGAATATGATTTCAAAAGTGATATGGTTTGAAATCGAATATGATATTTTGATATTAAGTATGAATTGACTTTTGAAATGTAAAAGAACCATCCGGTGTGAAATAAGTGTTTGGTTGTTAAAGAGATCGGGATCGGATATTGTCATACTCTCTGCCAATATCGAAAACCACTTCAATAACTGCGTATGTGGTGGAGATTACAGAAATGATGTAGGATGGTTTGACGAACGATTCTGTATGAGGTATATACATAGCCCTAACTTCCATGAGTCAGCTTAGATGTGACTTAAACAAGAGCTATGCCGGGCCAAGTGAGGTCATTCCTTCGATCGAACACATTTCTTCGATACCATACTATTACCTTATGATTGATTTGGTGGCCACCCCTTGATTTTGATTTGGGAGTGTGTTCCGAGGTGGGCAGTAGTAGCTGCTATGCGTTACCACTAGTCCGGCTCTTCAAACGGTGTATCTACCCTGGCATTGCCTCGAGTGCCGTGTTCACATGCCCTAGAGCGCCTTCTTCGAGTTTGTTTTGTACCGTACCTATGAAGTGTCCTTTGGGTAAACCACCGGTTTGGTAGAGCCTACGACATTGTATAGACTACGAGAATATATAAAATGTGTTAATGGGGATATGGGTAACGCCTTAACGCTATTTTAATACTTTACTTTATTGTAGACACTATTATAATAGCGTATTGTACTACATAGTAGATAGTTTAACGGATCCTTAGGATAGGGAAATCCCGAACATCTCTTAAGTTATTGCACTCGCGTTAGGCACTAGATAGGAGATGTCAAACCTCGTAAACATCTATGACGCCATTACACTCATATTTATATACTGTTGATTTAACTTACATAAGATCTTTTAGTTCTGACTCGAGTGTTTTGTCTTTTCAATTCGCTCGGGTTAGTCTGAGCTTTTCAGTTTATCAAAGTTTGCTTCCTGGAGGATGAAGACGAAGATTTTGTACTATTATTATGTATTATATTTATTCCACTGCATCATGTTGTTCCGCTGCATTTATTTATTATTTATTCTTGTTGAATGTAACTCTGATTTGTATTATAAAGGTTTAATCAATGTTATTTGTAAACAGCTTCATGAACCGTTTATTTGATTATTATATTTTCTCATTCCGCTGCGATATTCTGTATTTGTTTTCTTTCTTTCTCTGCCTTTTCTTATTTATCCTATAACAATCAGCCCTTTTGAATGGTTTGAGTATGACGTGTATGTCTGCTTAAAACGTCTAAAAAGGCAGGTTGTTACACTCTCACACTTATAACATTTCATCCTTGAAATTCCAACATGACTAACATACAAAAGAAACAAATAGTATTCAAAATTACTAGAAAACTAAGCCCATGGTTCGCTTAGGTTCAAAAACCCTCTTATCGCTCAGGGATGATAAATAATCTACTAAGTTTACTTTTTGCTCAAGGGCCTTAGGTTATTACATAGACAATTATTCAAGCTACTTCAGAACAAATCGAAGGGTCATTCCCTAAACTCTCTGTGACGACTGTGGGTTTTCGCGCTCGAAAATCGACATCCATACTTTACATCGTACTCGAATGTCGTAGATTCGACCGTTCAAATCCGAGTCGCCGGAGCTTATAACAACATTAAGTAAATAACACAGCGGAATAAATGAATAATACATTGATATAAAATATCTGATACAACAGAATGATACAATGAATATCAATATACATCAGAGATATGATACAAGAAATAGCAGCGGAAAGAAAATATAACATCAGCAACGGATAGAATATCTCCAATAGAATGCTCCAATCCATAGCTAGCGAAAAGCAAGGTCAGTCGTCCAAGGACTGACTAGCTCCAGATAATCTACTCAACCTGAATATTTGAGAAACCCAACTCTAGACTGCTCGTGTAGAAAATTATGAGCACCCAGAGTTTAGAAGGGAAACAATAAACTCCGAGTCAGTCATGGTGACTGGTGTGAGATCGTAAAACAGTTATTTTTCACAAAGAAAATAAAACAAATTCGCAATGCTTTTGGAAAATGAAACTACCATAAGACCTCCCGCCACACACACAATGCAATCGCAGAATTGGAGGAGATTTCTCCTTATGATAGTCAAACATGCTTACTACGCAAAATCATTGGATTATTATTACTAGTGCATAGTGCAGAAAACATTTCGAAAGTATAATATCAATCTTAGCCAGCATAGACATTTCGAACTATGCCTACTATAGCTACCATCCAAACAGTGGGGCGCCACCATAAATGAATGATAGGTTCTACAACTAAAACCGTACAAGTCACGTATTGTTTCTTTGGATTTCCAACAAATGGTCAGGCTAAGGAACTTCCTATGCCACGAAGGAACGCCCCTGGAATGACGTCCCGAGAACCTAACCGGATCTCTGCCAACACAAGGCCGGGTTACCTCTGCAAAAATAGGTAACTACTGACACGCGTATGCCATCCCCCAATCGTAACCGATCTTCCCGAGGATCCTCGATTTCCAACAACCACATAATAATAATAATGCAGTAACCACATAGGTTAAGTATCTGGGCTCCATACCATGATACCACCTTTATCCAGAAGGAATGACATACACTAAGGGGCGCTACTCCCTAGAACCTTGCTGCATCCTTCCTGTTTTGACCATTTCCGGGGTGTGAGGCTCGACGAAGTCTCGTCCACAAAGCTACGCTTTCTACAAAGCCATGCTTCGGGTCAAAAAAATGATCAAAGTAATGATCACAAAGATATAAGATCAAACGAATGATCATATCAAAAATGATCAAACAATGATCATTTCACAGCAACACTCAGCATGCCACATTACCAAATTGGGATATATCGCTGATAAATTTCAACTACATAACCTCTGAGCTCGTACGTCTCAGAGAAGCGTGTTAAGCTAAGAGAATAAATTCTCCGCCACCAACAGAGATGTATTTGAAAGAAATCGGCTTTATATCTCAAAGTGTAATGTCAGACATGTAACCATACAAGTCTGTTCCGGGTTCGAACAGAACCGAAGGCACTTCTCACGAAGCCCTTGCAAATCCGGATAATTTCCAATCACGTCCGGACTTCCCGTCACTAAGGGTGATAAAACCTCTATATCGGGTATCAGCCGATGCAGAGTAACTCGACGATAATCCTTCCGTTTTCAAAAATATCCGGTCTTCAACACCGGTCATCAAATGCCATCCATATATGTCGTATCACATATTCGGAATGGGTTATATGACACAATTGTCTTTTCCCGGCTAACCCGAATAGTGAGCGAATATTTAAAAATATATGGATATGGGATTTCAATTAAGTCACAACTTAAAACCCAAAAATTTTCATTCGAATGGTTAAAACAAATTACCATTTCAAATCTTTTAAACAAAAAGATTTATTTTAAACAACCTTCAACGGTTTAAACAATTTCCACATTTAAATCTTTTAAATAAAAGATTTATTCACAGATTTTCTAAATCAATTTCCATTTCAGTTTAACTCGTTAAATCTTTAAAACAAAGATTTAACATATAGCTTTCAAAACAATTTCATTTCGAATGGTTTAAACAAAACATCATTATTTTAAATCTGTTAAAAATAAACCGATTTAATTGATAGCTTTCAAAAAGAATTCATTCATAACTTGGAAAACCATTTTTCAATTCGTACTTGAAATTCCTTTAATTAAACTAGAATTTCATTTCTTATCTGAAAGCTTTTATCTTTTGAAAACAAATAGTTTCATTTCAGAAAATCTGATTCATTCATACGAGTTAAAGTCTTTGGGTTAAATCCAAATTCTCAAAATTACATTTTTAAATGGTTTAAATTCAGATAAACACATTTATAACATTTTCAATCCCTAGTTTCAAATCATAGGATTCAATTTCAAACTTGAATTCAAATTTAAATCAAATTATTTAAATTTTCAAAACTCGATTAAGTTATTCAAAATAACTTTTATCTTTGAAATTCCATTTCAAAAGCTTTTCACTTTAAACCCAAATTTCCAATTTCAAAATCAATTGAAATTAAAATTTCAATTTCAAAAACATCAGATTTAAATTATCTGTGACTTAACCGATTTCTACGTGAAATCCATATTTGTGTGTGTAAAAGTGTAGTCCAGGGGTTTCACACAATAGTGCAACACAATGAATCATCACATATCAGAATACAGAAATATAGTTGATAAACGATATAAACTATATCGCTTATCTTTTACTCATAGATCACAGATATATATAAATTTCAGATAAATAAACTACAGTAAAGATCACACACAAATCAGAATATATCACAAAGCATCATAGATCAGGAAATATCAAACAATTCAATCATCCAATCAAATCCAAATATTCATAAGTAAGGTCAGTTAATTATCTGATTTATTCAAATTAGATTAATTACTTATGAATTTCAAATCCGGGTTAATTAATCGTCATTAATTATTAACACTTCTTAATTACAAATTAATTAACCTTAAATTTTCTTAATTAATAAATTTTCAATTTATTAATCTCTAATTATTAGTTAATCAATCATAATCATTAATCAATTAAATTACTTAATTTAAGTCTCTTTAAATTTTGTTTAAAGTGTTTAAATTAAAACTTTATTTTATTTCAAAAGTCTGGAAATTTTAAACACTTAATTTTACTCAATTTAACATTGGTTTTAAATTTTAAAACCCACACTTTAAAAACTGTTTAAAAACTGGTTCAGTTTAAACTTGAAACAAATGACCCGAGTTCCCCACCAAATTACTTCGAGAAAAATGCAAGTTTCCCCGAGCCAAATAATAATCTACCCGAGTACACTTCCTTCCCACCCAAGAGAAAAAAAAAACTGTCACCAGAACACATTCGACCGTACACGTGCACGCCATCAGCCACCACTTCCGGTCATCCACGACCATCTCCACATCTCGACGATCACCTCGACATCCTCTCTAAGGCCTCCGATCAACCACTTAGGCACTCAATCGAAATCGAGTTCGACTTCACACCTGGAACCCAAACCAGAACTTCATCGATCCCTGGAAAGCTCGTCGTACTCCCATCTCCGATCACCAGAGGCCACCGAACTCCAGCCTTAGCCTCGTCTACCTCCCCTGTATCCAACCCCAGCAACTCGTAACACTCGATCAATTCGTGGCTTCGAACGAGACAAATCACCAGAGCTTTACAAAACTAGGTCTACGAGAATAAATTCAACGCCATCGTCACCACGCTCACCAGTACACCATTCCACCATTTTTCCCAAACTTCCCCATAACTCCTCCACCTCCAGACCCAAAACTCCACAACTCCAGACGACGAGATCGTCCACGGCAGCTCAAAAAGCTTTAAACAGAAGAACTAAAACTGCTCTTCACCCCCTTCTTTAAAAATTATAATTCTTGTTTGAAAAATCTTGTTTTTGTATATAGTTTCACCTTGTACACCTGATTTCTTAAAACAATAAATTTATTTTTAAACTTATTTGAAGTTGGATGTTGTTTACTTGATTTCCAGAGGCAAATACAGTTTGTTTCCACTTTAATAAATTTTTACTACTTAAATCATAACCAAACTAACCACTTTTGTTTACAACTCAAATCCTAACTGGGATTAAATCAAGTGGTAAAGACCTTTTATCAAAATCTTAGTTTTAAACAAACACAGGCAAAACAGATTCTTAGCAATACTTATGTATTTGCATATACACACAGAGGTATCATCACAAACCAAACATTTAAAAGCATATTCATTCTAGTTATCTACCTGCAACTGCTAGTTAACATTTATGGTTTTAAATGTGAAGTTCCTCTCACAGGATTTGCAGAGAAGAACAGAGCATCATCTTTATTTTTGAACAGTCTGCCATTTGAACTTGTTTTGAATTCTTTGAAAAACTGGAAAGTGTTTTCATTTACATCCTTTTGCCAAGTCCCTTGCTTTTGTTTTAGTTGTGGTTGCTGATGATGTTTTAGATGAAGACTTGTTTGGGTTTTCAAATGAAGTTTTATCTTAGTCTTTTTATTTACTTAGCTCGAATTGGAAATGAAAAGGTGATAAGGGAAAGAAGTTTACAGAGTGATGTTTAAACAAGTTTCAGGGTATAATATCCTATACAAAGCAGTGTACACACTTGTACAATTTCAGAGATTTTTTTAACAAAATGGAGGCTGAAGGATTTTTCTACCACTCGAATAGACTTTGTTTGCTGCTAATAAATGGAACATTAAATGCTATTGTACTTTATGTCTCATACTTCCTTATTTTTACACTTGCCTGAGCCTTAGTTTACAAGCCATATGCATACTATTTTTACTTACCAGCCTATATCTCTTTTATATTTTGTTGATTTTATTGTACTTAAGACCGCCTGCCCATGTATTCGAGCCATTGTTTACATACTTATCTTATGCAAGCTTTTCTAACAAGTTACTATTATTTTTGACTTGCAGGTTTTATTTTTTTTGAAGGCTGGCAAAATTCTTATGTATTATACAAACATATGTTACTGGTTGAAATGCAAATGAATGTTGTCCCTAACATGTTATTTGATTATTTAAAGTGTATTGGTTTTAAATTTTACAAAGCTATAAAAGTTCAACTTTGGTATATTTTATTTCTATGTCTACTTATCACTAAAAATCTTATATGCCTATATGTACATTTTTATTTATTATTTTTAAAGTAATTTACACATTTAACAATTCGAAATGATTCATTCAGAATATACTAGAATCCGGGGAAACTCGCTCCATTTTATCGATTTATTTTACTATTTTTATCCAAAAATTTATTTAATTATTAACTTAAATTAAATAAAAATCTTGGGTCGTTACACTCTCCATAAGCCGTCAAAACAAAATATACCTATACTTAGACTCATACTATGTGCATGGATCATCCGTACATAATATCCAGTCTTCTAACTTGCTCAATCATATAAATTTCACTTCCAAACTAGTATAGATCACTTGACATCTCCAGTGTGGACAATGATTAGGTTCATAATTAGAAATTTCTATTTTCCTTACATAGCCATATACTATGATAGAAAACCTCGGGATCATATCAAGAATTCGTTACAAGCGCTCGTCGTCAAGAATCGAGTGAAAAATCCTCGTTTGAATCGGTGTGAATCACCTAGAAATCATGTACTTAGATCCTAGACCAAGACCAATTATGTGAATAAAACGCTCTACGTACAACTTACGTATTTTATCCTATTGGTTTCTTAACTACACTAGTTACTTTTTATATCACATTCATTTGCACAAATAGTGTATCTTATTCAATACTAAAATTATTTATGAAATATTTCATAAAAAAATCACTTAAGTTTACAAATTTTTTATAAAGATATAACTTTATTTATGAAACATTTCATGACTTAAGGTTTATACTCATATAATACTCTACTACATCCTAAGAGTATATACAAAATATCAATTTCATTTTACTTATCATGAATGTTCAAAAAATTTAAAACTTGTTTTAAATTATACATTCTCGATTAAAGTGTTATCTAAATTCATCTTTATATTTTCAAAAACACTTAACTTTAAGTACTATAATGATCTGGAAATTTTCGACTATCAAAAATTGCCAAAGAAATTTGTTTCATTCTAACAAATGAAAACTATCAAACAATCATATCATAACTTGATGAACATATCACACTGCCCTTGTAAAACCCCGTAATTTGGCATTAGTTATTTAATTAGTTAGTTAGTTAATTAATTAGGCTCCAAAAATGGAATTTGTGCAAACGATGGAATTTGACCACGAAACTTACGGCAAAATTTTGAGCAATTTTCATATTTGGAGTTTCACGATCGAAGTCCAAACAAAGGAAGTAACGGACGAAAAATGAATTCGAGACGAAAATAATTAAATGATAAATAATTAATTGTAATGACCCATGTAACGACCCGCTATTTTGGACCATTCAAATCGATAATAAAACCATACATATCTGACTTGAATAATTCAAAATACCGAATTGTTAATTTAAAATTTGGCAAAGCATAACCTATACAGTAAATAAATCAATCACAGATCACAGACACAGAGTAGAATAATGCAGCGGAATAGATAAAAGGATAGTAGTTTATGAAGCTACTATATATGTAACGCCCCACCTCTATGCTCATAATAACAAAGAGTATTAAAAGAAAAACTGTCTATTATTACGAAGAATAAGGCTGGATAGGAGCGACCATCCGTAATTGGCCTTACACTAATATTGGTTATCTCGGTAGGAGTGATATATACTTTTTATTTTTCATCTATTATTTATTTACTCCCATCGACATATCCAATTATCAGTATAAAACAAACTACGATAGTTCATAATAGTTTAGGACATTAGATATAACAATAACACAGATAATAAAAATGCGGAACACAGATTAACAAAAATCTCATATATATATAACCGATGTCAGTTACAATATAGTTGACTCGATACATATGATACAACTACAACTGCCGACTCTAGAAGTTATATATACAAGTACATTATCGACTAATATACATGAATACATATCGTTCTATACAATGACACGACTACTACAAAATGACACTGACAACTTCAGAAGATGTGAAAAGTCTTCATATCCTGAACAGCAACTCCAAGAAGAAAATCTACAACCTGAAATAACTCGGGTCTGACCCGAGTATTACATTCAAAAGAAAATAATACCCAGGTCAGTCTAATTCAAACCAGTTTATTAGTGCATAGAGGCAGAATAATTTAAATAGACGACAGTCACAATAATTCCCGTCTATCCGATTCTTTAAACAAAGAAACCGGATAACGGTCAATATAACACTTAACAGTGTTTAACAAAAATCAGCAGATTTAAATCATCAACAGAGATAAATAAACAAATTTATCAAATCGACTAAATCAATTTAAAGCCATTGAAATTGTCACTTTAAAACCATCAAAACTCGATTTGGCTGCCGTACACGCACGCGTGTACGGCCTCGCCAATACGGCATAAAAGATCAATGCATCAAAAGCAAAAGAAAAATCAATTCAAAACTGTCGAGTTTGGGTGGCTGCAGTGCACGCACGCGTGCACTGCCTCGCCACCATCGCAAGAGATACGCAAAAGCTCAGTGGAAGTCACAGGTGATCACCAGGTCAAACCCCGAAGTGCCGGATTCAACTCAAGTGAATTCAGAAACAAATCCCAACAGGGGAAAAACTGCAAAACACATGCAACTGCAGACATAAACGAATACACAGCAACCACCACGATGAAACTGCAGTGGCAAACAGTTGCAAAGACAAGGGCAGAATGCAACTACAAAGAAGACAGTGGCAGCAAGTGAAACAATAACAACAACAAGTGTCATCAATGAACTCAAGTCGATATACAATAAGAAGTGCACCAGTTCAATGTACACATGGGTCAAAGTCTACAAATGTACAACTGCAACCATAATGTCAAAGCAAACAAGTGAAGTTCAGGCAGAGATCAATAGGGCAGCAAGCATAAATACAACATGGATATTTCAATGAATACATGAATAAAGAATGCTCAGAAGACACTAGCATAAGGCCGGTGACTCAAGTTCGATTTGACTCAAGTGAAGCTACACTTCAGAACAAATGTATGCACATATAAGAAGGCTACGCTTGAATACATTGGGCAATGCAGCAGTCAGCAACTAAAGCATGAATGCTGCTGTGGAGACTAGAGCATAGAAATGCCCAGACTCCAGTGGAATCAACAAACCAAGGAACTGACCTCAAGGATGATGTAATTCAAGTGACAGTGCAACCCAAAAATGGGGACAGAGAAAAGATTCAAATAAATACAAGCTACACTTCAATACAGTGAATAGGAGGAAGTTAAGGCAACTTATAGTGCAACATGACACAAACAGTGGAACCACATTATCACGATGTCAAGTACAACAAAATCTCGAGTATCATCAACAAAAGGATACAACATATATGCAACTGTCACACTAGACAGTGCAGTGAACCCAAACAAAGTTCAAGGAAGAAGAAGATGCAGTGAGATACACACATTGATACTCAAATGGCATTGGCCAGTGCAATGCAAGACCAAGGCGCAAACATAGATGCATGCAGACATTGCCAACCAGATACACCCAAGTAGCATGTTCAGGCCAGTGAAGACCATGCATACATTGTCAACAAGATACACACAAGTATGAAAGAATCAAGAGGACAATGAACTAGAAATAATGTAACAGGGAATTAAACTTGCATGCATTTTACAATTACAAGGATCTGGCATCTTTATGTGCAGACATGCAACAACTGTTTCCAACATGATACTATGCTTTATGTAAAAGAGGATGGCCACTGCAAGTTCAATTAACCAAAGGACCAGAGTACTTGAAGATGGTCACGCGTGCAACAGACTTCAACATGAAGTGCTAAACAATTGACATAAATTCATGCAAAGAAAGAAGGCCTGGCACAGACACATTTTGCATGCAAATTGTTCAAGGGTCTGACACTTGATAAACTAGCAAAGTGAGTTACAAATGGTCTCAAAATCAAAGAACCAAACGGGAAACCAGAGACAGAACAAAATCAATAAAGATACCAAATGGTATCAGATGTTCAAGTCCAATGCCCAAGTATAGGTTATGATAATACAAAAGCAAGTCGAAGTCATGAATAAAAAAACAAATTATCAAGTCTGCGAAAATCACGAAACCCAAAAACAAATGCCACAAAATCAATGTCGATTTAAATCCATAGCAGTTTCGAACAAGACAAAGGAACAAATTCAGTTATACACATGAAACCCAGTGCACTAGCAGTTTTAAGCAATTCAAAGTATTATCTCAGGCATCGAAACAGAACCAAATGGCCGAAGCCCAAATTACTACCACAATTCAAAGTGACCGAAGTCTTAAAATCACACTACATGAAGTACGAATTAGATGTGAGTAATCTAAAATTACTCACCTTTGCAAAACGAATCGAAGCACACGATGATCAAAGGGGCCTTCGATTGATCTAATTGAAGTCGGCACTCACGAGGACGAGCGAAATCAATACGAAACCCTAGTTTCGCAAGGAGGAGGAACGTACGATGTCTCCATTTATTTTTCTGTTTATTATCTGATTGATTAAAGAGAGGGGAGAAATGAACGTGGGTTTGACAGGGCATGGCTGGTATGGGGCAAGTATGGGTTATTATTATTTTTTCTCATTCGTTCGATTTAGGGTTGGGGACCATAAAATGAATGCCAGAGAACCCTTATTGTCTTGGACACTTTTCACAACAAAATTATAGAAATGAAAGTGTGGACCAACTTTAAGTTTTAAAGCCCACCTACAATTAATGAATTATAAAAGAGATTTAACTCTATAAATTCCACTTGTAATTTTAAATAACCATTTTATCACAGGATTCCAATCGATCAAAAACTCAATCGAGCACTTAACTAGCATTCTAATCGTTTAAGGACGATATTAAATTCTCATAAAAAAGGCTCGGGTTGTTACAGACTCCCCTCCTTAAAGAAATTGCGTCCACGCAATCATAGGGAATAAATGGATAAAAGGTAACAACCAAAAGAGCATGGCACTGTCGAATGTATAAGCAAAGCAAGTGTCAGCGGGGAAGTCTTAGATAAGAAATCGAAAGGTTCGACTGCTTCAAATCAAAAAAATCAACCTCGTGGGAATCAGGGATCAAAATCAGACGACTAACAAAAGCAAGAACAATCGAGTTCCAGCAACTAAAAGAGAAGGAAAAACAGAGCAGAAATCCCATACAGAGCATGAATTGAATGTGAGTAAATCAAATTACTCACCTGAATCGCCAAAGAAAAAGACGAAGCTCAAATCTCAAAAATCGTGAATATTCAATCATCAAAAACGATAATTGAATTTTCAAATCGCAAATATTTACTTATCTCCAACGATAATCAGAAGACAAATCAATTATCTGATTATCTCAAACGATAGTCAAATTTCTCAAATCAACAAATATTCGATTATCACAAGCGATAATCAAATTTCAAATTCAACAAATATTCAATTGTTAAAAGCGATAATTAAATCTCAAACCAGCAAATATTTAATTATCAAAAGCGATAATTAAATCTCATATCAACAAATATTTAATTATCTAAAGCGATAATTAAATCTCAAATCAACAAATATTTAATTATCTAACAGCGATAATTAAATCTCAAATCAACAAATATTTAATTATCTAACAGCAAAAATTAAATCTAAAATCAACAAATATTTAATTATCTAACAACGATAATTAAATCTAAAATCAACAAATATTTAATTATCAAAGACGATAATTAAATCTCAAATCAACAAATATTTAATTATCTAAAGCGATAATTAAATCTCAAATCAACAAATATTTAATTATCTAACAGCGATAATTAAATCTAAAATCAACAAATATTTAATTATCTAACAGCGATAATTAAATCTAAAATCAACAAATATTTAATTATCTAACAGCGATAATTAAAAGCAACAAATATCCGATTATCAAAATCGATAATCAGAACTCATATCAACAAATGTCTAATTATCACAAGCGATAATTAGAAACAACAAATATCTGATTATCAAAAACGATAATCAGAACTCATATCAACAAATATCCAATTACCTGCAGATAATTGGAAGCAACAAATATCTAGAAATCAATTAAGAAGACTAGAAAATCAACATAAAAGCTTGGATCGATCCCATCAGATGGCGAGTTTTTAATTCGCCGCACGTGCATCTCAGAGTGGCCGAAGCCTACCAAGTACTCAACATAATTTTGGCGCCCATCAGATTGACCCGAAGGTCCGCAGAGTGACCCGAAGGTCTAGTACTGGTATTTAACCCGAAGGTCCGCAGAGTGGCCCGAAAGCCCAACAAATGACCCGAAGGTCCTCATAGTGGCTCGAAAGCCCAACAAATGACCCGAAGGTCCTCATAGTGGCTCGAAAGCACACGAAAGCATCAAAATGTTTCAATTAACAAGTCCGGAATTAACCGAAATAGCAAACGCACATGTCCCATACCACGTGTTTTACTAAATCGTTTGATTCTCTTCATCGTTTCCTTGAAAGTGTAAAATTCATCAAATTCATCAAAATCATCAAAACAACAGATATTCAATTAACGAGTCCGGAATTAACCGAAAAAGTAAAAGTATGGTTCCATACTCCGCACTTTTGCTAAATCGTTTAAATCTCTTCATCGTTTCCTTGAAAGTGCAAAATTGTGTATTTTGTAAAAATACACTTTACATTCTCAAACGGACAAGTACGGAATTAAACGAATCAGTAAAAGAAAGGGGTCATAGTCCTCGATTTTGCTGAAACGTTTAAATCGCTTCCTCATTCTTTTGAAATCACAAACTGTAAAATTTTTGAAAACAATTTTATTTATTTTGTAAAAAATAACAATTCGCATTCTCAACTGAACAAGTCCGGAGTTAAGCGAAACAGTAAAAGAAAGGGGTCATAATCCTCGATTTTGCTGAATCGTTTAAGTCGCTTTCTCATCCTTTTGAAAACGCAAACTGCTAAAATTTTATAAAACAATTTTCCAATCACGTGATTAAAACAATAAATCAGTAACAATTTCGGTAAGGAAATCGTACTTCTCAAAATACCGTAAAAACGGTCACAAAACAGCATTGCGGAATAACCGCTTGAAAATCCACTTTTAAAATTTGACGGTTACTGAAGCCAAAGCGACAGAAATTTTGAAACGTCAAAATCATATCAAAACAATTTACAGCAAAATGTAATATCAGAGAATTTTCATTCATCAAAATGCCACAAAACACCGTGCTTCAAAATATAGCATTGGTGTAAAATTCCGTTATAAAAATAACGGCAACAAAATACGTTTCATAACCAAGCATCGGTTCAACGTAAAATAAATGCAATAACGTGCAATTCAAATTTTTCACGTACTACAAAATGAACAAAGAATCATTCAAATGTATCTTCAATGAAGATAATTTAAAACAGCAAAAATCTAATCAATAGATGATTAGTACAAAAGAAAGCCAGCGGAAATTTCAACAAAAATCACATATCTGCAATTTCTTCGAATCCTCAATTCGGATTCGAAATTCTCAAAGAAACAAAATAATTACAGCTATGTAAACAACAAATGAAATTTATTTCAATTTTCTAAATCAAATAGATTATCAGTTGTACTCAGCGAAGACAGTTTCACTGTTTCCGCTGCGCACTCTGATAAACAGAACACAAATCAATCAAATCATCAGAACACAATTTCACTATTATTTTTAAATAATGATATTTAAAAACTTGCATCAAAATTTCAAAACTTTAGTTTTGACTCCAATCACAATAAAACATCGACCAATAGTTGTAACATATGTTCCATCCAAGTTATGTTTTATATTATGTCCATAAACCCCAAGCTCTGATACCAACTGTAACGCCCCACCTCTATGCTCATAATAACAAAGAGTATTAAAAGAAAAACTGTCTATTATTACGAAGAATAAGGCTGGATAGGAGCGACCATCCGTAATTGGCCTTACACTAATATTGGTTATCTCGGTAGGAGTGGTATATACTTTTTATTTTTCATCTATTATTTATTTACTCCCATCGACATATCCAATTATCAGTATAAAACAAACTACGATAGTTCATAATAGTTTAGGACATTAGATATAACAATAATACAGATAATATAAATGCGGAACACAGATTAACAAAAATCTCATATATATATAACCGATGTCAGTTACAATATAGTTGACTCGATACATATGATACAACTACAACTGCCGACTCTAGAAGTTATATATACAAGTACATTATCGACTAATATACATGAATACATATCGTTCTATACAATGACACGACTACTACAAAATGACACTGACAACTTCAGAAGATGTGAAAAGTCTTCATATCCTGAACAGCAACTCCAAGAAGAAAATCTACAACCTGAAATAACTCGGGTCTGACCCGAGTATTACATTCAAAAGAAAATAATACCCAGGTCAGTCTAATTCAAACCAGTTTATTAGTGCATATAGGCAGAATAATTTAAATAGACGACAGTCACAATAATTCCCGTCTATCCGATTCTTTAAACAAAGAAACCGGATAACGGTCAATATAACACTTAACAGTGTTTAACAAAAATCAGCAGATTTAAATCATCAACAGAGATAAATAAACAATTTATCAAATCGACTAAATCAATTTAAAGCCATTGAAATTGTCACTTTAAAACCATCAAAACTCGATTTGGCTGCCGTACACGCACGCGTGTACGGCCTCGCCAATACGGCATAAAAGATCAATGCATCAAAAGCAAAAGAAAAATCAATTCAAAACTGTCGAGTTTGGGTGGCTGCAGTGCACGCACGCGTGCACTGCCTCGCCACCATCGCAAGAGATACGAAAAAGCTCAGTGGAAGTCACAGGTGATCACCAGGTCAAACCCCGAAGTGCCGGATTCAACTCAAGTGAATTCAGAAACAAATCCCAACAGGGGGAAAACTGCAAAACACATGCAACTGCAGACATAAACGAATACACAGCAACCACCACGATGAAACTGCAGTGGCAAACAGTTGCAAAGACAAGGGCAGAATGCAACTACAAAGAAGACAGTGGCAGCAAGTGAAACAATAACAACAACAAGTGTCATCAATGAACTCAAGTCGATATACAATAAGAAGTGCACCAGTTCAATGTACACATGGGTCAAAGTCTACAAATGTACAACTGCAACCATAATGTCAAAGCAAACAAGTGAAGTTCAGGCAGAGATCAATAGGGCAGCAAGCATAAATACAACATGGATATTTCAATGAATACATGAATAAAGAATGCTCAGAAGACACTAGCATAAGGCCGGTGACTCAAGTTCGATTTGACTCAAGTGAAGCTACACTTCAGAACAAATGTATGCACATATAAGAAGGCTACGCTTGAATACATTGGGCAATGCAGCAGTCAGCAACTAAAGCATGAATGCTGCTGTGGAGACTAGAGCATAGAAATGCCCAGACTCCAGTGGAATCAACAAACCAAGGAACTGACCTCAAGGATGAATGTAATTCAAGTGACAGTGCAACCCAAAAATGGGGACAGAGAAAAGATTCAAATAAATACAAGCTACACTTCAATACAGTGAATAGGAGGAAGTTAAGGCAACTTATAGTGCAACATG
Source organism: Allium fistulosum (assembly GCA_030737815.1). Taxonomy (NCBI): domain Eukaryota; kingdom Viridiplantae; phylum Streptophyta; class Magnoliopsida; order Asparagales; family Amaryllidaceae; genus Allium; species Allium fistulosum. Next base: position 872,172,433 of record CM060905.1, on the reverse strand, counting down.
ACACAAACAGTGGAACCACATTATCACGATGTCAAGTACAACAAAATCTCGAGTATCATCAACAAAAGGATACAACATATATGCAACTGTCACACTAGACAGTGCAATGAACCCAAACAAAGTTCAAGGAAGAAGAAGATGCAGTGAGATACACACATTGATACTCAAATGGCATTGGCCAGTGCAATGCAAGACCAAGGCGCAAACATAGATGCATGCAGACATTGCCAACCAGATACACCCAAGTAGCATGTTCAGGCCAGTGAAGACCATGCATACATTGTCAACAAGATACACACAAGTATGAAAGAATCAAGAGGACAATGAACTAGAAATAATGTAACAGGGAATTAAACTTGCATGCATTTTACAATTACAAGGATCTGGCATCTTTATGTGCAGACATGCAACAACTGTTTCCAACATGATACTATGCTTTATGTAAAAGAGGATGGCCACTGCAAGTTCAATTAACCAAAGGACCAGAGTACTTGAAGATGGTCACGTGTGCAACAGACTTCAACATGAAGTGCTAAACAATTGACATAAATTCATGCAAAGAAAGAAGGCCTGGCACAGACACATTTTGCACGCAAATTGTTCAAGGGTCTGACACTTGATAAACTAGCAAAGTGAGTTACAAATGGTCTCAAAATCAAAGAACCAAACGGGAAACCAGAGACAGAACAAAATCAATAAAGATACCAAATGGTATCAGATGTTCAAGTCCAATGCCCAAGTATAGGTTATGATAATACAAAAGCAAGTCGAAGTCGTGAATAAAAAAAACAAATTATCAAGTCTGCGAAAGTCACGAAACCCAAAAACAAATGCCACAAAATCAATGTCGATTTAAATCCATAGCAGTTTCGAACAAGACAAAGGAACAAATTCAGTTATACACATGAAACCCAGTGCACTAGCAGTTTTAAGCAATTCAAAGTATTATCTCAGGCATCGAAACAGAACCAAATGGCCGAAGCCCAAATTACTACCACAATTCAAAGTGACCGAAGTCTCAAAATCACACTACATGAAGTACGAATTAGATGTGAGTAATCTAAAATTACTCACCTTTGCAAAACGAATCGAAGCACACGATGATCAAAGGGGCCTTCGATTGATCTAATTGAAGTCGGCACTCACGAGGACGAGCGAAATCAATACGAAACCCTAGTTTTGCAAGGAGGAGGAACGTACGATGTCTCCATTTATTTTTCTGTTTATTATCTGATTGATTAAAGAGAGGGGAGAAATGAACGTGGGTTTGACAGGGCATGGCTGGTATGGGGCAAGTATGGGTTATTATTATTTTTTTCTCATTCGTTCGATTTAGGGTTGGGGACCATAAAATGAATGCCAGAGAACCCTTATTGTCTTGGACACTTTTCACAACAAAATTATAGAAATGAAAGTGTGGCCCAACTTTAAGTTTTAAAGCCCACCTACAATTAATGAATTATAAAAGAGATTTAACTCTATAAATTCCACTTGTAATTTTAAATAACCATTTTATCACAGGATTCCAATCGATCAAAAACTCAATCGAGCACTTAACTAGCATTCTAATCGTTTAAGGACGATATTAAATTCTCATAAAAAAGGCTCGGGTTGTTACAATATACATCAGAGTTAGAAAACAAAATACATAAGAATATCTCAAATACAGTGAAGTCTTCAGTACATGCAGATGACTTCTCTAAACCAATCGGCTGGAAAAGCTGAAAGCTGAATCGATAGTTGGATCTCCAAACGAAGCTCCAAACTCCAAAGGTGAGTCTCAATAGGCTGTATTACTCAGTCTGACCCGAGCGTAAAGCAAAACAAAAAACACTCGAGTCAGGATTAACCTTCTTATATAAATAAATCCAACCCAAGTGAAATATCAACTGAAATACAAATAACTTAAAAGATGTTGGGATAACCATCCTATAAGGGTCCATAGAACTATCTACAAGGTAGAAATATACACTATAACACCGTGGTCATTTATACTTCAAAACCAATATCATTTTCATTTCAAACATCTCTATATTTCCCAAAATAGTATTTCTATACATTAAATAATTTATAAAGTAAAGTATTTTCAATTTCCTCAACTTAACAAATCGTTTCAACCCGACCTTCCCATTCAATCTCAATTTATCAATTTAAATTCAACTCAATCCCTAAATTAACCACTTAAATTTTATCGATCTCAAATTCGGATTTGAAATCACAAAATACCCATTTATATTTCAATATATTTCAAAACTTTAAGTATTCAACGTTTCAAACTAAATTTTATTCAATTTAGTTTCCTAAACAACAATTTCAAGTTTTAATTCAACCTAAATTTTCACTTTAATTCAATTTAGTTTCTAAATAACAAATTCAACTATATTAATTTCAAATACAGATCTGAATCTCAAAATAAACCATTTAAATTCCAATATAGTTCAAGGCTTAAATATTTAAATGTTCAATATATTTCATATAGATCTCGATTTAACCTCATTATTAATTAGTCTTGAAATACTCCCTCATTAGATTCAATATCATTTAAGTAACCTTAAATTACATTTTACTCAATATTACTTTAATTTATTTAAACATGAAATATTCATTAAATCACTTAAATAAAAAATCCAGTTATACAATCATACCTTTAAATTTCCCATTCAGTAATTTCAAATTGATTTAATTAAATAGGTCCTTATTTAAATACCATTTTTAATAAACCCAAATTTATCTCCCAATCTTAATTTTTCAATATATTACAAGAAAATCTATTTGAAACATAGATTTACTTGTATACTTAACCCCATTATATGTATTAAATCAATCTAATTTATCAAATATTACTACTAAATCTATATATAAAATTTCCATTTTTATACATCTAAAGAATCAAAATTTATTAACCCATATATTTCTTTCCAAAATCATAGAAATTATTTCCAAAATATTTATATATGGACCATCAGTGTCTGTATGTATTTTTCCTATCATATAGTCAAGTGCTACGGATATTTATCATTTCAATCCGTACACTAAATATATACGGGTGGATATCATTTCAACCCGTAATCCCAAACTTAATTAAATGAAAATCGCTTGGGTCTATCATTTCAACCCATAACGAAATTCTCCTATTCTAAAGTCCGTTCGGGTATGTATCATTTCAACCCATAGTGATTTCTATACTAACAGGGAACTTGCAGAGTGATAACAGATATGAAAATAATAACAACAGGCATATATCATTAAAAATAAATATAAAGAATAGGATATGGTGTCATATCCCATAAGTGAACAGTTATAGATAATAGCATATATAACAATTTAAATAACTACAGCAACATATTTCAATTGCCGTTTCAATTGAAATCAAATTTAATAAATATAAGAACGTTAATCATGAGTGATTGCTCACCTTTCGAGGCTAAACAGATTTGATAAGGAAACGAGCTACGAATTCCAAGCGACGCTAGATGGATACGATTCGATGGAGAAAACGGGCACGACGGACAAAGCTGATAACAGGAATCGACGGAATCAAATTAGAACCGGGTTTGATGAAGAAAATTGGTATAAGAGAATTTGAAAACAACATCCATTTAAAGCACATATACATATATAAATCAAAATAAATATATTATTTTCTTATTAAATTAATATTTCTTTTTAAGACCAATATCAAAACAAAATACGTATGTAAGAAAAATCATTGTTTTGTATTAAAAATCAAATGTAATAAAATATGAAATAAATATTGTAACTTTCATATTGAAATGTACATAAACACATGCAAGTTTAAAGAAAAACAATGTTGAGACCCATTTTCAACATAACTTATATTAACTGCGACAAAGAAAGCTATAAACACTTGTTATTCAATATATATATATATATAGCTTAGTTAGCATTACTAAATGCATAAACCAAAACTGGTGAAAATAGAAAGTATGCATTAATGATGGCCTTGCCTATTTATGTTAAACTATCCCAGTTTATACATCAAAATTTTGCCTTCCTTTACATAAATTTAAACATTATCTTTTTAAATGTAAATACTTAGACCCAAAATGTATAGCCAACAATCAAATGCTCCTAGGACCGGGACTGTAAAATATAAAGAAAAGTGACAAAATAGTTTAAACATACTTCTCAAATACCATGTGACCTTAATATAAAGAGATCCTTTTTAAATATATATATACGTGTAAATTATAAACTTTTATGTTACATTGAAAATCAAAACATGTAAAAAATATATAGAGAAAAACATGTTGTGCTTAAAATAAAGGAAAAGCAATATAAACAATAAGAAAACAAAAGAAAAGGATGAAAAAGAAGAAGAAAAAGAAAAGAAGTAAGAAGAAAAAAAAATTAGTGCAGCCATTTACCTATAGAAGAAGCTTCACACGCAAGAGAGGAGATGAAGGTATATTGATATGGAGTAGGGTATGTACGAGTGATTTGTATTTATAAGAGAAGCCCCACATTGATAAAGTGGAAAGAAATTTTGTTTAAAGTGGCAAGAAATAAAGATAGAAATGGCTAAAATTTAGCTGAGAATAATTTATGCTTTGAACGTATGTCATAATTTAAGCAAAAGACACTGATTTCAATTATATTAATAGCCAGGAATAGGAACGTTTCAAACGTGAATTGGGAAAATTATTTGCTTAAAATTGAGGAATGCTGAATAGACAGATAGACCTGAGGTAATGTATCAATTTGAAAATAAACTGAGATGATGGAAAAGTAACAGCTATACGTTTAAAGAAATAAATTTTTGTTTGTTTGGAGAGCACGTAATGAGTTTGGAAATGAAGGATATAAAAATGGAAAAAGGAATGGACAGAGAAATTCAAGCAAAGATAAACGTACAGAAATAAATATAGAGTAGTGGAAATTTAAAAGTTAGAAAGCTTAAATCAAGGAAATATCAAATGCAACTGGCTAAAATAGGGGAAAGGTGATATAAACAAAATGTAAAAGCAACAGTGATCCTTAAATTTAGCTGAATTATTAAGGCAAATAAATATGGAGCATTGGTTAGTAACGCACGAAATTCGGAAATAACAAAGGAAAGGACCGGTCAAATAAATGAATGTAACATGCAACGAATATAAAGTTTATATAAATAAAATAAATCAATGAATGCGAAATAACGTATAGTATTTTATACGTTTCAACTTTTGAAATGGCATGGATGGATAGAGGAAATAAATTAAAATATGTATAAAGTTTGAATGCTGGTGAATAGAGGAAATAAATTAAAATAAATATGTATAAAGATTAGATTTTAAAATAAGATTTTTAAACAATATTGAATGCGTTGTTCATATATATTTTTCATATAGTTAGTACAATATACGCTAAATTTATACAAAAAGTAACGTATCTAAATTTATACGTTACTTATTTATTCTATGCCTATTAATTTATATGTTACTTATTTATTCTCTACCTATTAATTTATACGTTACCTATTTATTCTCTACCTATTAATTTATACTTTACTTATAAATAAAATATCATTATGTTAACTACCAAATTAAATGTTCATTTGAATACATTCTCTTTCCTTAATGGAAAGATTTCAACAAATACAAATATTAATTTCGTATTAAAATCAAATAAAAATCTAATTCAACTACTTATATTTAATTTTACGTAATCCAAACATTAAATTTTTATTTCAAAATATTATTATTTAAAATTTCTTACAAATTCAATTAAATAAGTTATTCAAACCGTTTAAAATTTATGGGTTGTTACAACCCAGAATTTGACCACTTTAAAATATACTATTTAAAGTGATTTTAAATATAAAATATATAAAATTTTATGATTTAAATAATATTAGATAGGACTTGCAAAGAGAAATATACACAAAAATAGGAATAATTGCTTATATCGACAAAAGTGACAAAATCCTGATTTCAGAAAAGTAAGTTTCAATGGTTAAATAAATTATTTTAATTTATTTATGAGTGTTTATATGTTTAAATAACATTATACAAATTTATTTTTAAATTTGGTTTACATAAATAAATAGTTCAACTAAAACGTCAAAATGTGACCGTAAAGCTGTAACAACCCCGGATTTTACATATATTTAAATTGATAATTTATTTAGATTTTGAATAAAAAATTGTAAAACTAATGGATAAACTGAAGCGAGTTTCCCCGAATTCAAATAAAAATATATTAAATCATTTTAAATTTAGAAATTGTATATATATGTGAATATATATATATATATTTGATTTGAATTTAAAACGTAAATAAATGGTTTAAAAATAAATAAAATTGATGGTTAACAATGATTTTAATTTATTAAAATAAATATAAGATAATAAATGCATGAAACCTTTGCTAAAATTCTAACAACAAATTAAACTCTAGAAATTCCTCTATATTACAAAAATAAATATAAAACAAAATAAAATGTTAGATAGTTAAACTTTAAAAGAAAATAAAATTTGTGTTGATATTAAACAAATATTTCAAATAAATTATAGTTAAATAAACTATGAAATGAACATATAAAAGTTTCTAGAAATAAATATTTAAGTTAAAATAGAAGTAAATATACAAAGTGAAATAAAACACAAACAAAATGCACATGCAAATGAAAAAAAATGAAGAAACAAAAATAAATGGAGAAGCTTGCAAGGGAAGCCACCAAATATCTTCATATATGTACACAGCCGAAATGAAAGAAAGAAAATGAATTTGTACAAAGTTAATTAATGCAAGGTACCTTAGCACACAAAATAGATTCATCAGCCACCAAGTAGAAAACTGCATAGTCAAATTTGAACGAATAAAATATATAAGTATGAAACAAAAGAAAAATAAGTATGTGGATTGTACAAAACAATTAATGCCAATATCTTTAGCCACCATAACAAAATCTTATCAGCCACCATTTGAAAAAAATCTCTGGCTTTACATAATAACCCTGTTGTACAAACAAAGGAATTATATCATACTGTATTGTACACATCTTGTAATCTTCATTCCTTTTATCTCCATCAACTTCTTTATTCCAGTTCATTCCTTCAAGCTAAGAAAATCTGAATCATCTCAAACTTAAAACAACATTTAATTTAAACAACATCAACGAACAACAATACAATTCAATCAAACCAGAAGGCTTTCAACTGGAAATTCAAAGCCTACTTCAAAAGGAAGGTAGTCCTGGCAATTCTGGGAAACCACTGTGAGTAACTTTTCTTTTAAAACCATAAGTATATTTGAATCTGTTTTTATGCTCGATGTTTGGAATGAATACTTCAAGTTTGTTGTTAAAAATGTTGGTATAGATAATCAAATTGCCTGCATGTTTGTAAAAAAAAAATGTATGTGTATGCCTGTATATAGGAAACCAGGTTCCTGTTCTTGTTATAGGGTTTTAGAAACTCATTCAAAAATTCAAATTTAATCCTCCAATCTCCTTTAGGCTTTGATATTTAAATGAGAAATGATTGTAAGACCTTAACATTTTATTTAAAAATAATTCTAAATATTTAAGTTGAATATTTATTTCAAAAATAATATATCACTGTAACATGTAATCAAAGTCATAAACTCAATGCTTGTGATACTTTGTTTTGAATATATAGCCAGAATTATATTGTAAAATGATAAATTTACACAAAAATTTCAAGATTTTTTAGTGTTGATTCAAGGTAGAATTATTGGGTTGAACAGAAAACTCATTTTGATCGATTCCCATCGTTCGGCGGTAAATTAAGTATCGTGATCAGGGTTGAAGGAGGGCTGTAGATCAGGGATTATCAGAAAAATGGTGGAATAAATTCTAGATCGCCAAAGAAGATGGACGATGTAAAAATAGGGTTTTAGACCCAGTTTTGTTAACAAGGTTTCACGAGGAAATCTCGTCGTCGATAGTGGATTGTAGCCGATCGCATGAGGGGGAAAGGAGAGAGGGGAGTCTGACGTTGCTTTGGCCAGAGTGGCAGGAGTTCAGGAGGTCAGATCATCATCATCGAGGCAAATTCTATGGAGGACATCGGGTTCCAGAACTCGATCGAGTTTCTTGATTTTGGGTTTCGGCAAAAATATGCGATTATGGGTGTTTGGGAAGATAGTTGGTGTTGTCGGCGACTCGTTGAGTGGATCGGCGATGGTCGGAAGTTGACTAGCTAGTCGTGCACGTGCACGGTGTATCGCTTATACCTGGTTGATCGAAATGATTTGGGGAAGAAGTAAGGGTCTCGGGGATGGTCTCGAAAAAATGATGGTTGGACTCGAAGTAGAAGGAGATCGTGAGTGGCTCGGTGTGTTAGTTTGGTATGCTCGGGGTTTTTGGTTGAGTAACTCGGGTAGTTGGCTAACCTGGTTTTAGAAGTAAAGTTAAGAAAAAGAAATGAAACAGTTTTATAAAAACATAGGTTAGTAAAGGTGATCAAGGTTAAATATTGAACAAAGTTTTCAAGGCAATGTGTTAATAAAGTTTTTAAATAAACTTAATGATTAAGAAGTTAATCGAAATGATAAAATGTTTTTGGCTGTTAATTAACTTAAAAATCTAAGTTAATTTATGGAATAATAACAACAACATTGTTTTCAAAGATTTAAGGGTTAAAGATTAAATGTTTTTAAAGATAATTGATGAATAATTACTTTGTGTAATTGATTTGAAAGCTAATTACCTTGTGTAATTAAATTAAAGCTAATTACTTTGTGTAATTAAATTAAGGCTAATTAATTATTGTGATTAAATTAAAGAAAAATTTATGTAATTAATTAAAGGGTTATTTAATTAAGGGAAATTAATTACTTAAAGATAATTATTTAATTAAAAGTAATTAATTAATAGTTAAAGTTAATTAAGTAATTAGGGATAATCATTTATTGTAATTAATTAAGGATAATTAATTAAATGGTAATTAAATAAGGGTTAATTAATTAATTAAGGAAAATTAATTAAAAGATAATTAATTAATGAATGTGATTAATTAAAAGGTGATTAATAAATTAAGGTGATTGATTAAAGGATGATTAAGAAATTAAAGGTTAATTAAGTAATTAGGGATAATTAATTACACGATTAAGGTTAATTAATTTATTATTAATGGTAAATTAATAAATGATTAAAGGATAATTAATCAAAATGATTTGTAATTAATTAATATTAATTAACCTAGATTAGTAGTTTATTCATAAGTAATTAATCTGATTTAAATTTATCAGATAATTAATTGATCTTACTTATGGATGTTTGGATTCTATTGGATGTAGAATTGTTGATATCCCCTGATCTATGATGCTATGTGATATATGCTGATTTGTGTGTGATCTGTACTATAGTTCATTTATCTGGGATGAATGTAACATGTTATCTGTAATTTATATATCTGTGAACTGTGAATGTAAGATAAGCGTTATATTTATACCACTTATCAACTATATTTCTGTACCTTGATTTGTGATGATTGAATGATGTTGCACTATTGTGTGAAACCCCTGGACTACACTATACACACACAAATATGGATTTCACGTGGAAATCGGTTAAGTCACAGATGATTTAAATTTAATATTTTTGAAATTGAAATTTTAATTTCAATTGATTTTGGAAATGGATTTGGGTTAAATGTTAAAGCTTTTGAAAAGGAGATTTAAGAATAAAGTTATTCTGAATAGCTTGGTAAAGTTTCCAATTTAAATAATTTAAATTGAATTTGAATTCAAGAATTGGAATTGAATTCCATATTTGGAAATTATGGTTAAGATGTTATAAATGTGTTTATATGAATTTAAACCATTTTAAAAGTATTGGTTTGGGAATTTGAATTTAACCCAAGGACTTTAACTTGTATAAATGAATCAGATTTTCCGAAATGAAAACTATTTGTTTTCAAATAATAGAAGCTTTCATATAAGGAATGAATTTCCAATTTGTGTCAATAGAATTTCGAGTTTGAAATGAAAATGGGTTTCCGAGTTAAGAATAAATCTTTGTGAAAGTTTGTTGAACTTTGTTTAGAAATTGGAAAGGTGTACCTTTTGTATAAAAGATCGAAATGGAATTGTTTTGAAAGCTATGAATTAAATCTTGATTTAAAGATTTAATGAGTTAATCCAATTGAAATGGAAATTGATTTGGAAAATCTATCTTTGTGAATCTGGGTGAACTTTGTGAATTGAATCTTTTTATTTAAAAGATTAAAATGGTGATTTGTTTAAACCATTCGAAAGGAAAGTTTTGGGTAATAAGTTGTGACTTAATTGAAATCCCATTATCCATATGTTTTTAAATATTGCGCTCACTATTCGGTTTAGTCGAGAGAGGACTTTGTGTCATATAACCCATTCCGAATAAGTGATATGTCGTATATGGATAGCAATTGAAGACCGGTGTTGAAGATCGGGTATTTGTGAAAATGATAGGATAACCTATCGATTGTCTCTGCACTGAGTCGCGCTGATATAGAGATTCCCTAAGTGATGGGAAATCCGATCGGGATTGTGAATACCCGGATTGCAAGGGCTTCTTCGGAAGTGCCTTCGGTTCGGTTCGAACCCGGAACAGACTTGTATGGTTGTATGTCTGACACTACACTTTGAGATATAAAGCTGATTTCTTTCAAATCCATTTCTGTTGGTGGCGGAGATTTATTCTCTTAGCTTAACACCCTTCTCTGAGACGTACGAGCTCAGAGGTTATGTAGTTGAAGGTTATAAGTGATATACTCCCAATTTGGTAGTGTGGCATGCTGAGTGTTGTTGTGTGTTGATGGTCATATGCTGATCATTTGTTGATCAAAGCATGGCTTTGTGAAAAAGCGTAGCTTTGTGGACGAGACTTCGTCGAGCCTCACAACCCGGTAATGGTCGAAACAAGAATGTTGCGGCAAGGTTTTAGGGGTCGCGCCCCTAGGGTATGTCCATTTCCTTCTGGATAAGAGGTGATATCATGGTATGGAGCCCAGATATTTTACCTGTGTTGATGCTGCAAATTTATTATACTTTGTGGTTGTTGCTTTGTGGTTGAGGATCCTCGAATAAAGGTCTGTAACGACCGAAGGATGGCATACTTGTGTGTTGGTTACCTAGTTACAGCTGTACTGCTTGAGGTAGCGTCAGTGTGTTAGTTACCTAGTTACAGTTGTACAGCATGAGGTTGTGACACCCCACCTCTATACTCACAATAACAAAGAGTATTAAAAGAAATACCGTCTGTTATTATGAAGAATAAGGCTGGATAGGAGCGGCCATCCGTAGTTGGACTTACACTAGTATTGGTTACCTTGATAGGAGTGGTATATATTTTAAAATTTTCATCTCTTATTTATTCACTCCCATCGACATACCCAATTCCAGTATAAAACGAGCTACGATGGTTCATAATGGTTTAGGACAATATATATAAAAACAACACAGATACACAAAGAATGCGGAACACAGATAAAAACAAAAGTCTCATATATATAACTGATGTCAGTTACAATACAGTTGACACAATACATATGATACAACTACAACTATCGACCCAAGAAGTTATATATACAAGTACATTATCGACTAATATACATGAATACATATCAACTTAAAACAGACACGCTGACTACTACCAAAGACGTAGACCACTTCAAATGATATGAAAAGTCTTCACAACTCAACAGCAACTCAAAGCAGTAAATCTACAACCTGAAATACTCGGGTCTGACCCGAGTATTACATTCAAAAGAAAATAATACACGGGTCAGTCTAATTCAAACTCAGTTATTAGTGCACAGAAGCAATATTAATCAATTATCAAATAGACGACAGTCACAAAAATCTCGTATATCCGACTCCTCGATAAAAGAATCAGATAACGGCAAATATAACACTAAACAGTGTTAAACAACAATTAACAATCCAAATCAATTTAAACAATTGAAATGTCAATTTAAAAACGGCAATGCTGATTGGCTGCAGTACACGTTAACGTGTACTGCCTCGCCAATACAGTCTATGAAATACTCAGAAGATCAATGAATCCAAAAGCCAACTGATACAACTCAAATCGGAATAAACCATTTAAAATACAACTTCAAGATATTGAATTGAACCAACGAAATAATTTTAACAATCGAAATATCAACTAAATCTGTCAATCCTGCTAGGGCTGCAGTACACGCATCATAAAATCAAAATGAAGTACCATTTTAAGACAGAGGGCAGGGAAGTAATAACCGCAAATGTCAAGCACAAGGTAAAGATATGAACACTGCAAGTGAGACTAGGGTACTACATCTCATAACAGCAACTAAAAATAGTGCAACGGGTCGAGGCAGAAACATTCATACTAACATAAATGCAACTGAATGACTCAAGTGAACATATCAGCATGTGATCAGTGGCATGCCTACAATTATACAATGGAAATAGAACTTGCCGAATGGAACACATGGATCAAAATCATGGATAAAAGCATGCAGTATGGAACAACAATGAAGCATATTTAGGTATGCAATTAAGTGATACTTGCCGAATTCCAAACTGCTCCTAAAACAGCTGCTCGAAACAACAATGCAGGCTCAAATGAATCTTCAGTGGAATGCAGACTACAACATCAAAGTTCAGTGAATAAATGCAACAACGAACTCGCTCAAAGGTCAGAAGTAAATACAGTGTGCACATGACAAAGAGCTCGAGGCCAAGACTAAAACAAAGATGGTCAGAGTAAAAGTCTACAATGAAACCAGAGTGAATATCAACATCAGGGACTTAGCCTAAATTCAAGAATATACGCATACACACATACATATGTATGTATGCACATATACAGTCTTGAATAAACAGAAGTAAGGTATAACAAAATGGAACAGTGGACATAACCATCAGATAAGTAATCTGACCAGGCTACAAAAGTATATGAGGTGTAGACTACAAATGAGTGCAAACAAGATAAATCTACAAATGCAAAATGAACCAGTAATGCCTCAGTAACAACCACACAACAGGTCTAAAAAGTGCAGCAACAATCAACTCAAGTGTAAAGAGGGTGGACCAGACTACAACAGTTAAGGGATGCATAAATAACTGATGTAAACTAACCATCACAGGATATACAAGAACAAAATGGTTGGACCCAATGCGTATGGATACTATGAAAGAATGTAACCAAGATCAAAGGCAGACCAGTAAAAGGAACTACGAGTATACCTCTACGACAGACCAGGCAGTAATAAAGCAACTGCACATCTAACTAGAGCCAAGACTACAAGTACAAGGCACGGTGCACCATCAAGAAACCAAAATCAAAATGTACAAATACAACTAAGATTGATGAATCCGGACAGTACAAGACTGACTCAATGCGACTCATGAGTACACAAACAAGTGCAGACGACCCGAGCTCATCACAACAATATGGTAATCCAGGACAGGTTGTACAAAGAATGGCCAGAGACATAATATGTAAATCCAGACTCAATCAAAAATGAACAATGCTCAGATAAGGTCAACAGTGGTGATGCAATGCTAACAACACTCAGATGAACACATGGCCAAGGTCAAGTAATAGATCAAAGTCAAAACCGATAGCCAAGGATTCAACCTAGTAACATAAAAATACACGAGTGTGACAAAGTCAAATGTCACAAATTAAAGCCAAATTCAAGCCGTGGTCATCACGAAATGAGTTAATGCCGTGAATGTCAAGCAACCAAAATATATACGAATTGAAGAAGTCAGAATCAATATCAAACATCCCAACGAAAACAAATGGCTGAGAGAAAGATTTAACTATTTCCAAAAATCATCAACAAAATCCCAACGAAACACACGAATTAAAACAAGGCAGAAACCATCTAAATTTAAATTAGATGTGAGTGAATATAACATCACTCACCTGTTTCAACGATCGAATCTGAGGTTGTGGTAAACGAGGGGAACGAGCGAAGTTACCCTAGCAGCCATTATCTTTGATTTCTACGACGCCCAAATTTGCAGAAGAGCGAAGGTGAGGGCGAAGCCGCCATTTCCTTTTTCTTTTCGATCTCGCGATTTAGGGTTACGAACTAAAATGGATCATGAGGAAAAAGAATGGGTATCCACTGATATCACGGTCATGAACAAATGTGGGCCGATATTTCAAATTCGTAAAGTCCAATACCCATTTACAATTTATAAAAGAGTTTTAACTTTATAAAAATCCAATTGCAATCTTGATAGCAAATTTATCAAAGGATTCCACCCGATAAAAATTCAATATCAATTTCCATCACTTTAATCGTATAATGATGATAACCGACTTTTACAATCCTGGGTTGTTACAGACTCCCCTCCTTATAGAAATTGCGTCCCCGCAATTTTCATAATTAAGGTCGTCTATAACAATTATTTTTCTAACATAAACTGGTTAAAGCTAGAAATATAACAGTCAAGAACACAAATGCCAAAGAAATCTTTCAATTTCATAAGGGAAATTCATAAATTCTCTACAAAGTCTGATTATCAATAGATAATAAAAAAAACAGCAAAACTGGATAATCACAATTATCAGCAATCTTCAATTATCAACTAGATAATTTTGAAAGTGTGTATGCTTGTGCACACTAATTATGGATCGTGTAATATGGACTGACAATATATGTGGAATGTTCTATACAAGTAAATATTTAATAAACTAACTATAACAATTCTCAGATATAGAATATTAAATGCAGTAAACTATAAAAATCACACCAGGGATTTTTATACTGGTTCGGACCTCCCGTCCTACGTCCAGTCCCAGACTTCTATCTGGATTTTCACTACCAACTACCTCGCTTCACCCGGAGGAACAGGTTTACAACACTCGAACAGCCGAACAGGATTTCGTGCCTCTTACAACACCGAGGACTTCAACAAAAACAAATACAATTGCCGTTGACAACTTGTGCTCTTGATAACACTGATTTGTCACTTGTAGTACACCCTTCCTATAATCTTATCCTCAAAGTATGTGAATGATGTTTGTGAAGATTGAAGGAAGTATATTACTTAATTGAATCAAAAGATATGAAATAATTTCAATGATTCAATAAGCAATTTGAAGTAGAGAGCTTTTAGAATGCAAGAGTATTTAGAAAGTAAGATCAGAAATTTAAAGCAAAGAATTGTTATTGTTCAATCAATGATTTAGACATGTTTATATAGAGAATAAATGGTTGTAACTCTTTGTGAAGAGTAGCCATTAATAGATATGATCATTGATGAAAGGTAAGAGATGCAACCATTAGAGAAAGAAGTGTCTTTTGGGAAAGGCTGCTCTCTGTTTAAAAACGGTCGACAGGTCAAAGATGGCCGGTAGACAGAATTTCGAAAATATAGACATTATGTGCATGTGTGCACATTCATTGTGCATTTTACACAGAGACGGTCGACCGCCTGGATTATCACCGGTCGACCGGTCCCTGTTAAATTGCACAGTGAATGTGCAATGCCTATTCAAACATATATATTTAGGTGCATGATTATTTGAGGATAGATTTTAACAAGTTTATCACTATTGCAACATTAAATAATCAACCTATAATCTAGAGTACCATATGTAGCTCTTTTGTGTCTCTTTATAGCTAAGATGTCTTCTTTTTGTCGATCGCCTTTATTTCTTTGTCAGAAATCAAAACTCTGTGACTCAACATTCTCCCCCTTTTTGATTGATGACAACATATATCTGAAGTTCTGAATCTCCCCCTGAATATGTGATCTGTATTCTTTATATATATATATATATTCCTGCAAATAATTGTTAGCACTTTCTCCCTCTTTGTCATCGACAAAAAGGAGTAATAGATAATGGAATAATATAGAATTACAGACTGAGATAATACTATGCAATACAATACCATACTGAGTCAAACATAACATGAATACCATACAGCACCATACCACAAGTTCAGAAATTACCGTAGCATACCATACCATATCATACAATATCAAAAAGAAGTTTCACTAACAAAAGAGATAATAAGATAAGATGAGATAATATAAACTAAGAGTTGGAACCAGTATCTCCAGCTTCTTCTTCGTCATCGCCTTCCTCATCATCTTCATCTTCCTCATCTTCACCTTCGTCACCGTTACCTTCATTTGATCCAGAACCCGTAGCTTCTTCTGATGATGACCAATTAAAAGTAGGAGAAGCAGGACGCTTTCCTGGATCCTGGCCTTGAACAGCAGTGGATGTGTTGCATGAAATAGAATCCCATAATAGACCAAAGAACGACTTGATTTTATTGAAGCGCTTATCCATCTTCGTATCCATTCTTTTGAGACGCGCTTCTATCAAGTGTTGATTGCGTGCAATGGTTTCAAGTGAAGCTTTGGTTGATGATTTCGATTTCAGCAATTTAACATCTTCGGGACGAGATCGAGAAGATGAAGATTGTTGTTCTTTTGGACCCCGTTGTTGCCACGTTTCAAACGGCATGATTTTAAAGTAAGGAGGTGGAAGCTTCATTCGTTTGATGGTAACGGAATTAATAACTTTTGGTTTCGAGATGGCCGAGGCAGGAGGAGTTATACCACAATCTAGCAAAATACGCATGATATATTCATTATAGAAAAAGTGAGGTCGCGTAGACTCGGTTACCTTGAGAATCTCGCCAAATATCATACGAACCCAATTAATTTGGACATTGCCATAAATAGCATAAAGAGCCTTGAAGTTCTCTTTGTATACTGCATCATAGTTTCCAAGACGAGGAAACAAAGAAAGCATCAAGACGCGATGTAGAAGTCTTGCAGTGGGTCGAAGTCCAATTGATTTCGTACCATTACTGTTATCTTCTATGAATTGATGACTGGTGCTATCACGAGTGAAGACTTGACAGAATTCTGATGTAAACTCAATGCCTCGATTTGGTATACCGAGTATAGATGCCATTCTTTCAAAAGTTATAAAGACTTGTTTTCCACAAACGACAGACCAAATGACCCCGTCCGGATTATCAGGCTTATACTTGTCGAGATTCATATTTGCATAGAACAATTTTATCATCAATCGATTAACCTCAACATTGTTAGCCGAAAAATCAATCAACGATGAAATATTTGAATTAATTGCTAACCGTTGGATTCCATAAGAAGCAAAGTCATCAAAATTGATAAAGGAACCCGAATGGAAATTGTAGTTGGTCATTTGATTCCATCTTGTGACAGCAATAGAATCTTCATGCCATTTCTGAGCGGTGACATTGCTTAAAGAGATTTCAGATGATGATCCCTTTTTGTGTCTTTTCTGAGGAGGATCCATTTTAAGAAGATTTGGAGAATTGGAACTTGAAATTGAGAAATAGGGTTTCTAGGATTTGGGAATAATCTGACCGGTTGAAACAAATGAAGAGGAAGAAAGACTATAGGGGACTCAGCGTATATAAAATAGAGTATACGCATACCGGTCGACCGATAAAATATGGCCGGTCGACCGTTTTCTTCCAGAGAGCAAAACGGTCGACCGGTTCATTTTTTTATCCGTCGACCGGTTTTGTTCTGGAAAAACAGTTCAGCCTGTTTTTGAAAAAATATATCGTGTTCTATAAATCATGTATCACTCGTATTACAATATTTAAATGTTATTATATGAGTGATTACAAAAGAAAATAAACAATGATACAATATAAAATTAATGAGGAGTGGAAGAAGGAAGATTGGTTGAATCTTCATTGATATCATCAATGCGAGCCTTCCAAGATGACCATTTTTCAGTTGCCCCTTCATTCTGAGCATAGTTTCTGTCCCATGAGTTTGGGGTTCTAGAAGATGAAGGTGCGTTTGGCATTGGCTCATGAACATCTCGTTTGTTTGTTCCACAGAAGAAGAATGCCATTCTTTCTAAAATAGATAATCGTGCCGAAGTCTGCTTTTGTTCATGATGAAGCTGTTGTTGTCCATAATGAAGCTGACGTTGAAGATCTATTTGATGTTTTTGATAGTGATGAATTTCATCGATCTTCTCTTTGGTATGAGGAGAACAGAATAGCACTTTCTTTGCCTTTTTTGATTTAGGCGTACTTCCAGGTGTACGAGAGCATTGATGATGGCACTTTGGTTTATATTTTGGTGTTTCAGGAGAAAAATATTCTTCTAGCTCAGAACTTGTAACGAAAATGTGTGATTTTTGAGCACACTCATCACAAATATGTGCCATAGAAAATTTTGTATTTAAGCTTAGATAAGGGAAGATGAATAAAAAGAACATTTTTGACAAGCTTATATAGAAATTCCTTACATATAAGCCTATGAATAAGAGTGAAAAGAGGAATTTTGACTGTGTAAACAAGCAGAGGCTCATATTAAAAATAGCTTAAAATAGTCAAAAGAAAGAACTTAATAGTTTAACATCAGTAATTATTAGACAAGTTCTTTTCTAGAAATTAAACCAAGCTCTCTTCGTAATTTAATAAAACTAGATTCGAGCAAAGGCTTAGTAAAGATGTCCGCTAATTGATTATCAGATTGGACATATTCAAGACATATATTTCCTTTTTCAATATTATCTCTAAGGAAATGATGACGGATATCAATGTGCTTGGTTCTAGAATGATTCACTGGATTCTTAGAAAGATTTATAGCACTTGTGTTATCACAGTATATAATAGAATTTGATAAATGAATATCAAAATCTTGAAGTGTTTGTTGCATATATAATACTTGAGTACAAGCGAGTGCCGCTGATATATATTCGACTTCACATGTTGATAGTGAAACACAATTCTGTTTCTTACTAAACCAAGAGACAAGTGATTTTCCAATAAAATGGCACGTACCACTTGTACTCTTTCTATCCGTTCGAGAACCTCCAAAATCAGGATCACTATATGAAACTAATTCGAATGGACATTCAGTTGGATAAAAAAGACCGAAATCTCTTGTATTATTAAGATAACGAATTATACGCTTCACTGCTCGTAAATGCGATTCCTTTGGATTTGCTTGAAAACGAGCACATAGACAAACACTCATCATTATATCTGGACGACTAGCTGTAAGATAAAGAAGAGAGCCAATCATGCTTCGATATAATTTCTGGTCAACACTCTTACCATTATCATCTTTTTCAAGATGTGTAGTTGTACTCATAGGAGTTGGTTTACCAGATGTATTTTCTAATCCGAAGCGCTTGATAAGATTTCCGCAGTATTTTTCTTGATTAATAAAAATACCATTCGGAAGTTGTTTGATTTGAAGTCCAAGAAAGTATGACAGTTCTCCCATATGAGACATTTTGAATTCTTTGGTCATAATAGTTGCAAATTCCTTACAGAGTTTATTATTTGTTGAACCAAAGATGATGTCGTCTACATATATCTGAATAACTAGAATATCCTTTTGAGAATGTTTGATAAACAAAGTTTGATCGACTCTGCCTATTTGAAATCCTGAGTTAATAAGGTAGCTACGTAATCGTTCATACCAAGCACGAGGTGCTTGTTTTAAACCATACAGAGCTTTCTTAAGTTTGAATACATGGTCAGGATATTTTTCATGTACGAACAAAGGAGGTTGTTCGACATATACATTCTCTTTGATAAATCCATTAAGAAATGCACTTTTGACATCCATCTGATAAAGTTTGAAATTACGATGACAAGCAAAAGATAATAGGATTCTAATAGCTTCTAGTCGAGCAACTGGTGCAAAAGTTTCTTCATAATCGATACCTTCTTCCTGATTATACCCTTGTGCTACTAACCTTGCTTTATTTCTGGTGATATTTCCTTGTTCATCAGCCTTATTTTTGTAGACCCATTTAGTACCAATCACTGACTGATCAGTTGGTCTTGGAACAAGTTCCCAGACGTCATTGCGCACGAACTGATTTAGTTCTTCTTGCATGGCAATGATCCAATATTCGTCGGTAGCTGCTTCTTTAGGATTCTTAGGTTCGATATTTGATAGAAACGCAACATGACCCATTTGATGTAATTGACTCCTAGTTCTTACTTGTGAGTCGACCTCCCCAATTACATTTTGAACCGGATGGTGTCTTAATAATCTCGGAGGGGAACGTATTTCACAAGCTGGTTGTTGTTGAGAAATATTTTCAACAATATTTTCAAAGTCAGAGTTATAATTTGTGATGATAGGAGTGTCAGTAAATATAGTTTCGTCATCATCAGATTTTGGTTGAGAGGGCTGAAAGAATTCATCGAAGGAAACATGAAGAGATTCTTCAATAGTTTTGGTTCGTTTATTGAAAATACGATACGCCTTGCTTCTTTCCGAATAACCGACAAATATACCTTCATCAGCTTTCGGATCAAACTTTCCGAGATGGTCTTTCGTATTTAAAATGAAACATTTTGAACCAAATACTTTGAAGTAAGATATATTTGGCTTCCTTTCGTTAAATAATTCATAAGACGTGTTCTTGGTGAGTGGTCGAATGGACACACGATTCAAAACATAACACGCAGTGGCGACGGCTTCTGCCCAGAAATGTTTTGGTAAAGTGGATCCATTTAATAACGTTCTTGCACATTCTTGTAATGTTCGATTTTTTCGTTCTACAACTCCGTTTTGTTGTGGAGTTCTAGGAAACGAAAAATTGTGATTAATACCTTTCTTTGTACAAAAAAATTCAAATTCGTTATTTTCGAATTCACCACCATGATCACTTCTTATATTTTTAACTTTCAGCCCTTTCGATTTTTGAATTCTTTTGACGAAAAATTTGAAATGTTCAAAAGTGTCACTCTTGTTTTTCAGGAAAATAGTCCATGTATACCGAGAATAGTCATCAACTATTACAAATACATATCGATTATGGTTTATCGACTGAACCTGTGTTGGTCCGAATAAATCCATATGTAGTAACTCAAGTGGTTGTAATGTTGATATAACTTTCTTGGATTTAAAAGATGATTTGGTTAATTTTCCTAATTGACATGCATCACAGATGTTGTTAACCTTAAAACTCATTTTGGGTAGTCCTCTAACTAGATTTTTTTTGGCTAGCTTGTCAATAGTTCTGAAGTTTATATGACAGAAGCGTTTGTGCCATAGCCATGGATCATTATCATTAGCCACAAGACACATATCTGAGTTATGATTAATATTCATATTCAGAATATATATATTTCTATCTCTATAACCTTCGAAAATTAAATTATGATCTTTATCTAGAATACTACATTTATTATTCGAAAAAGAAATTGTAAAACCCTTGTCACATAATTGACTGATACTAAGTAAATTGTGTTTTAAATTACTAACAAGCATGACATTTGTAATAAGAGGTAAGTTATATGTACCGCAATTGCTCACATCGCCTTTGTCGATGATATAGCCTTTTGAATTATCTCCAAAAGTGACGGAGCCACCATCTGAGTATGTAATATTTGTCAATAAGCTCTTGTTTCCAGTCATGTGCTTCGAACAACCACTGTCCAATATCCATTTTCCTCTTTTCTTAAGTGGGACCTCATCTTCTGTTGCCATAAAACAAACATTAGCTTGTTCATTCTCCTGATCACTTTCACTTTCTGATGAAGATGAGTCAGAATCATCCCATGTTACTGAGAAGGCTCGTTTCTTTGAGTTGTCCTTCTTATATTTGAATTTATCATTTTCTGACTTCTTCTTCTGTTCTGGACAATCCTTCTGCATGTGCCCCTTTTTGTGGCAGTTGAAACATTCTATAGCGGATGAAGATGGTTTATTTGATCCAGGTTTCCTTTTGTTGTAACGACTGGCTTTTCGATATTTTAGGAATTTTTTGAATCCTTTTGCAATGAATGCCAAATCTTCATCTTCAGAATCTGATTCATTTTCATCTTTCTCAGCATGAAATGCTACATTTTTCTTTTCTTCTTTCTGTTCTTTTCTAGCCTGCAAATTTGTTTCATAGGACATTAAATTTCCTATCAATTCAAATGGCTTCATGATGGAAAGGTCATTAGCTTCTTCAATTGCTATTACTTTTCCTTCCCATTCACTAGTCAGAGAATGTAGGACTGTTGAAACAACATCAAAATCTGAATATTTTTGCCCTAATCCGATAAGTGCATGATGAATAGTTTGAAACCTTGAATACATATCATTGATTGTCTCATTTGGTTTCATTTTGAAATTTTGAAACTGACTCTTCAGCATGGCTATTTTGGCTTGTTTAACCTTGTTAGTACCTTCATGAGTGGTTTTCAGCGTTTGCCAAATTTGATATGCAGTAGTGCAGATACTAACACGGTTATATTCATTTTGATCTAATGCACAAAACAACATATTTATTGCCTTTGCATTTACGGCTGCTGCCGTTTTCTCAACCGTTGTCCATTCTGAATATTCAGTTGTTGGATTTACTATTTCTTTTTGGGTAGCATTCCAAGCATCATAGCTATTTGATTGCATAAAAAATGACATACGTGTTGTCCAATAGCTATAGTTGAGACCATTAAAGAATGGAGGTCTTTGTGTTGATTGACCTTCCGTGTAAGTGTTAGTGCTAGTGCTTGCGTTATTTGCCATATTACAAGAATATATCAAATAACGGTGTTACGGTTATATGATGACCGTGCTCTGATACCAAATGAAAGTGTGTATGCTTATGCACACTAATTATGGATCGTGTAATATGGACTGACAATATATGCGGAATGTTCTATACAAGTAAATATTTAATAAACTAACTATAACAATTCTCAGATATAGAATAGTAAATGCAGTAAACTATAAAAATCACACCAGGGATTTTTATACTGGTTCAGACCTCCCGTCCTACGTCCAGTCCCAGACTTCTATCTGGATTTTCACTACCAACTACCTCGCTTCACCCGGAGGAACAGGTTTACAACACCCGAACAGCCGAACGGGATTTCGTGCCTCTTACAACACCGAGGACTTCAACAAAAACAAATACAATTGCCGTTGACAACTTGTGCTCTTGATAACACTGATTTGTCACTTGTAGTACACCCTTCCTATAATCTTATCCTCAAAGTATGTGAATGATGTTTGTGAAGATTGAAGGAAGTATATTACTTAATTGAATCAAAAGATATGAAATAATTTCAATGATTCAATAAGCAATTTGAAGTAGAGAGCTTTTAGAATGCAAGAGTATTTAGAAAGTAAGATCAGAAATTTAAAGCAAAGAATTGTTATTGTTCAATCAATGATTTAGACATGTTTATATAGAGAATAAATGGTTGTAACTCTTTGTGAAGACTAGAGTAGCCATTAATAGATATGATCATTGATGAAAGGTAAGAGATGCAACCATTGGAGAAAGAAGTGTCTTTTGGGAAAGGTTGCTCTCTGTTTAAAAACGGTCGACAGGTCAAAGATGGCCGGTAGACAGAATTTCGAAAATATAGACGTTATGTGCATGTGTGCACGTTCATTGTGCATTTTACACAGAGACGGTCGACCGCCTGGATTATCACCGGTCGACCGGTCCCTGTTAAATTGCACAGTGAATGTGCAATGCCTATTCAAACGTATATATTTAGGTGCATGATTATATGAGGATAGATTTTAACAAGTTTATCACTATTGCAACATTAAATAATCAACCTATAATCTAGAGTACCATATGTAGCTCTTTTGTGTCTCTTTATAGCCAAGATGTCTTCTTTTTGTCGATCGCCTTTATTTCTTTGTCAGAAATCAAAACTCTGTGACTCAACAAATTAAAATACAGAAATCATAAAACATCAATATCTAATTACCGATACGATAATTAGAGAACAACAAAATATAATTATCAACAAGGATAATTATGAAACACAAATCACAATTCGCAAAACTGCCAATATCTAGTTATTCAACAATTAACTGGAAAACACAAATTTCAAAATCAGTAAACTCTAACTATCAACAGAGATAGATAGAAAATAGCGATTCAAATAAAATCAGCATACTCTAGAATCAATTGGAGACTAGAAAATCTCATATCAATAAAATCAACAAACGTCCAATTATCCAACGATAGTCAGAAAACAAATCAAATATCTAATTATCTCAACCGATAATCAGAAAACAAATCAACAATTATCAAATTATCAAAAACGATAATCAAATTTCAAATTCAACAAATATTCGATTATCTAAAACGATAATCAAATTTTAAATTCAACAAATATTCGATTATCAAAAACGATAATCAAATTTTAAATCAACAAATATTTGATTATCTAAAGCGATAATTAAATCACAAATCAGCAAATATTTAATTATCTAAAGCGATAATTAAATCTCAAATCAGCAAATATTCAATTATCAAAAACGATAATCGAATCTCAAATCCACAAATATTCAATTATCAAAAACAATAATCGAATCTCAAATCAAAAAATATTCAATTATCAAAAACGATAATCGAATCTCAAATCAACAAATATTCAATTATCAAAAACGATAATCGAATCTCAAATCAACAAATATTCAATTATCAAAAACGATAATCGAATCTCAAATCAACAAATATTCAATTATCAAAAACGATAATCGAATCTCAAATCAACAAATATTCAATTATCAAAAACGATAATCGAATCTCAATCAACAAATATTCAATACAGTATACATGTACACATACTCTCATGGAATTAACTCATTTTAATTCCATAGTTCAGCTTTAAATCTCGATTTATCAATTTAATTTGGTCATATCTCTTTGCCATTGAACACCATGTGTGCATTGCAAGGGACTCAATTCTGTTAACCCCTGCACAAAGGCCTATAGGACTTAAACAAGTCATGCACATACCCATCATACTCCTTATGATGAATAGATCAAGGCTTCTCTCCTAGATTAGTTTTATAATCTAGTGACCAGTCTCATCTCTTATTTCAGAAAGATTTATTAACTCTTGGAATGCTTTTACATTCTTTCTTTCTTTCTTTTTCCCTCAATCAGAGAGAATTAACTCTCTCATGGATTTCAACTGACCATAACTTCATTCATGAAAATAATGCTTTATTTCATTTTCCAGTTGTCTCATTCAAAATTTGTTTTATCACTTGCATATCTCCTATATTCAAGAATGTCATGATCTCTTAAACAAATCCAGTAAATCATATAAAAATTCTTATACTTAATTCTATTGTGAACATAGGGTAAGGTTTTTAGAGAAAAACCCATAAAACATTTTAGCTTTAGATCTGAACAAATCAGCACATAAATAATTTATTGCATTGTTCATCTCCAATTTAAAACAATCAGACATAAGCATGAACCTCCTTTGTTCACACTTCCTAGCTTATTTTCCAGTTCCATCTTACATTTTTATATGGTCTAAACTCTTGCCTTTGAACACAAAGTGTGCATTGCAAAGGACTCAATTCTGTTAACATTTGCACAGAGGCCTTCAGGACTTGAACAAGTCATGCACATACCCATCATCCACCTGATGATGAGTAGATCAAGGCACCTCTCCTAAATTACTTGGTAATTTAGAGACCATACATATTTATTCATTTAAGGAATTTTCCTTTTTAACTCCAGAAATACTCTTGTAATCCTTTCTTCATTTCATAAGTAGGGAATTTAATTTCCTTAAAAATCATATCTAAACACACCAACATTCATGCCAAATTTCACAACCCATTTCAAAGTCATTTCTGCTTGATCACATTTTTTTTCAATATTGCTTTGTTCATATCAATTTTTAAATGAACTAGACATAAGCATAAACCTCTTTATTCATACTGCCTAATCCATTATTATTATCTAATACCCTATTTCTCAGTAATTAATCAAATTATTTTCTTATAAAAACTGAGTTACAAACTCATTTCTGTAATCGGGTTATATGATTGATTAAACAATTTTTAAAACAAAATTAGTCAATGCCAAAAGCAAATCAAAACAGCAACCAAAAATTAAACCAAAATGTCATTCATGATCATCATATATTTATTTGAAGAAATAAAGATTAACAGAAATCGTAATATGATTTTCATATAAAATAATTGACTGCTCTTACTTGGGTCTTAAAGCCATAAATCTCATAAGTGATTATTACTCACCTTCCTCTTCTTTTGAAAGTGCAAACTGTTAAAAAAATTTATAAAACAATTTTCATTTTAAAACGATTTCCAATCACGTGATTAAAGCAGCAATATTAGTAACAATTTCGATAAGGAAATTGTACTTCTCAAAATACCTTTAAAAACGGGTCACAATCAGCATTGCGGTATAACCGCTTGAAAATACACTTTTAAAATTTGACGGTTACTGAAGCCAAAGAGACAGTAATTTTTAAACGTCAAAATCTCATCAAAATAATTTACCCCACAATGTAACACCAGTGAATTTTTATTCATAAAAATTTTCAACTAAGCACCGTGCTTCAAAATATAGCACTAGTGTAAAAATCCCATTATAAAGGTAACGGCAACAAAATACGTTTCATAACCAAGCATCGGTTTAACGTAAAATTAATGCAGTAACGTGCAACTCAAATTTGCACGTACTACATAATGAACAAAGAAATCATTCGAATATATCTTCAATGAAGATAATTCAAAACAGCAAAAATCTAATCAACATGTGATTAGCATAAAAGAAAATCAGCAAAAATCTCAACAAGAATCACATAACTGCAATCGTTTCGAATCCTCAATTCGAATTCGAAATTCTCAAAGAAACAAAATAAACACAGCTATGTAAACAGCAAATGAAATTTATTTCAATTTCATATTTTGATTTTTAAATCAAAAAGATTATCAGTTGTACTCAGCGAAGACAGTTTCACTGTTTCCGCTGCGCACTCTGATGAACAGAACACAATTTAATCAAATCAACAAAACACAGTTTCACTTTTATTTTTAAATAAAGATATTTAAAAAATTTCATCGTAATTTCAAAACTTTAGTTTTGACTCAAATCACAAATAAAACATCGACCAATAGTTGTAACACATGTTCCATCTAAGTTATGTTTTATATTATGTCCATAAACCCCAAGCTCTGATACCAACTATGACGCCCCACCTCTATACTCACAATAACAAAGAGTATTAAAAGAAATACCGTCTGTTATTATGAAGAATAAGGCTGGATAGGAGCGGCCATCCGTAGTTGGCCTTACACTAGTATTGGTTACCTCGATAGGAGTGGTATATATTTTAAAATTTTCATCTCTTATTTATTCACTCCCATCGACATACCCAATTCCAGAATAAAACGAGCTACGATGGTTCATAATGGTTTAGGACAATATATATAAAAACAACACAGATACACAAAGAATGCAGAACACAGATAAAAACAAAAGTCTCATATATATAACTGATGTCAGTTACAATAAAGTTGACAAAATACATATGATACAACTACAACTATCGACCCAAGAAGTTATATATACAAGTACATTATCGACTAATATACATGAATACATATCAACTTAAAACAGACACGCTGACTACTACAAAAGACGTAGACCACTTCAAATGATATGAAAAGTCTTCACAGCTCAACAGCAACTCAAAGCAGTAAATCTACAACCTGAAATACTCGGGTCTGACCCGAGTATTACATTCAAAAGAAAATAATACACGGGTCAGTCTAATTCAAACTCAGTTATTAGTGCACATAAGCAATAATAATCAATTATCAAATAGACGACAGTCACAGAAATCTCGTATATCCGACTCCTCGATAAAAGAATCGGATAACGGCAGATATAACACTAAACAGTGTTAAACAACAATTAGCAATCCAAATCAATTTAAACAATTGAAATGTCAATTTAAAAACGGCAATGCTGATTGGCTGCAGTACACGCTAACGTGTACTGCCTCGCCAATACAGTCTATGAAATACTCAGAAGATCAATGAATCCAAAATCCAACTGATACAACTCAAATCGGAATAAACCATTTCAAATACAACTTCAGGATATTGAATTGAACCAACGAAATAATTTTAACAATCGAAATATCAACTAAATCTGTCAATCCTGCTAGGGCTGCAGTACACGCATCATAAAATCAAAATGAAGTACCAGACTTAAGACAGAGGGTAGGGAAGTAATAACAGCAAATGTCAAGCACAAGGTAAAGATATGAACACTGCAAGTGAGACTAGGGTACTACATCTCATAGCAGCAACTAAAAATAGTGCAACGGGTCGAGGCAGAAACATTCATACTAACATAAATGCAACTGAATGACTCAAGTGAACATATCAGCATGTGATCAGTGGCATGCCTACAATTATACAATGGAAATAGAACTTGCCGAATGGAACACATGGATCAAAATCATGGATAAAAGCATGCAGTATGGAACAACAATGAAGCATATTTAGGTATGCAATTAAGTGATACTTGCCGAATTCCAAACTGCTCCTAAAACAGCTGCTCGAAACAACAATGCAGGCTCAAATGAATCTTCAGTGGAATGAAGACTACAACATCAAAGTTCAGTGAATAAATGCAACAACGAACTCGCTCAAAGGTCAGAAGTAAATACAGTGTGCACATGACAAAGAGCTCGAGGCCAAGACTAAAACAAAGATGGTCAGAGTAAAAGTCTACAATGAAACCAGAGTGAATATCAACATCAGGGACTTAGCCTAAATTCAAGAATATACGCATACACACATACATATGTATGTATGCACATATACAGTCTTGAATAAACAGAAGTAAGGTATAACAAAATGGAACAGTGGACAGAACCATCAGACAAGTAATCAGACCAGGCTACAAAATTATATGAGGTGTAGACTACAAATGAGTGCAAACAAGATAAATCTACAAATGCAAAATGAACCAGTAATGCCTCAGTAACAACCACACAACAGGTCTAAAAAGTGCAGCAGCAATCAACTCAAGTGTAAAGAGGGTGGACCAGACTACAACAGTTAAGGGATGCATAAATAACTGATGTAAACTAACCATCACATGATATACAAGAACAAAATGGTTGGACCCAATGCGTATGGATACTATGCAAGACTGTAACCAAGATCAAAGGCAGACTAGTAAAAGGAACTACAAGTATACCTCTACGACAGACCAGGCAGTAATAAAGCAACTGCACATCTAACTAGAGCCAAGACTACAAGTACAAGGCACGGTGCACCATCAAGAAACCAAAATCAAAATGTACAAATGCAACTAAGATTGATGAATCCGGACAGTACAAGACTGACTCAATGCGACTCATGAGTACACAAACAAGTGCAGACGACCCGAGCTCATCACAAAATATGGTAATCCAGGACAGGTTGTACAAAGAATGGCCAGAGACATAATATGTAAATCCAGACTCAATCAAAAATGAACAATGCTCAGATAAGGTCAACAGTGGTGATGCAATGCTAACAACACTCAGATGAACACATGGCCAAGGTCAAGTAACAGATCAAAGTCAAAACCGATAGCCAAGGATTCAACCTAGTAACATAAAAATACACGAGTGTGACAAAGTCAAATGTCACAAATTAAAGCCAAATTCAAGCCGTGGTCATCACGAAATGAGTCAATGCCGTGAATGTCAAGCAACCAAAATATATACGAATTGAGGAAGTCAGAATCAATATCAAACATCCCAACGAAAACGAATGGCTGAGAGAAAGATTTAACTATTTCCAAAAATCATCAACAAAATCCCAACGAAACTCACGAATTAAAACAAGACAGAAACCATCTAAATTTAAATTAGATGTGAGTGAATATAACATCACTCACCTGTTTCAACGATCGAATCTGAGGTCGTGGTAAACGAGGGGAATGAGCGAAGTTACCCTAGCAGCCATTATCTTTGATTTCTACGACGCCTAAATTTGCAGAAGAGCGAAGGTGAGGGCGAAGCCACCATTTCCTTTTTCTTTTCGATCTCGCGATTTAGGGTTACGAACTGAAATGGATCATGAGGAAAAAGAATGGGTATCCACTGATATCACGGTCACGAACAAATGTGGGCCGATATTTCAAATTCGTAAAGTCCAATACCCATTTACAATTTATAAAAGAGTTTTAACTTTATAAAAATCCAATTGCAATCTTGATAGCAAATTTATCAAAGGATTCCACCCAATAAAATTTCAATATCAATTTCCATCACTTTAATCGTATAATGATGATAACCGACTTTTACAATCCCGGGTTGTTACAGAGGTAGCGTCGGCCTTGTGTTTGCAGAGATCCGGTTAGGTTCTCGGGGCGTCTTTCCAGAGGCATTTCCATTTCGGTGTAAGGAAGTTCCTTAGCCTGACCATTTGTTGGAAAATCCAAAGAAACAATACGAGCCTTGTATGGTTTTAGTTGTATAACCTGCTATGGAATGTGGCGGTAACCTACTATTGAACATAGTAGCTATAGTAGGCATACAATAATGGTTGTATGTTGGCTAAGATTAATATTATACTTTCAAAATGTTTTCCACTATGCACTATTAATAATATCAAAAGATTTTTCTTTGCGTAGTAAGCATGTTTGACTATCATAAGAAGAAATCCCCTCCAATTCTGCGTTTGCATTTTGTGTGTGGTGGGAGGTCTTATGGTAGTTTCATTTTCCAAAAGCATTGCGGATTTCAATGTTTAAAGTTCTTTTGTTGTTTGTTTAAAGATAAACTATTTTTGTTACTCACACCAGTCCCATGACTGACTCGGAGTTTATTGTTCCCTTCCTAAACTCTGGGTGCCCACAATTTTCCACACGGACAGTCTAGAGTTGGGTTTCTCAGATATTCAGGTTTAGTAGATTATCTGGAGCTAGTTCAGTTTTGAAGTTCATGGATGACTGACGTTGCTTCTCTTGGTGCAACGTGATGGTGGTTCGAGCTGATGTTGGAGTTATTGGTCTCATTCTCTTTTGAGGATCATTTGGAGTTATCACTTCTGTTTTCCGCTGTATCATTATTTATCTCTGATATTGTTGTATCATATTGATATCATTGTTGTATATCACTCTGGATATTGTATTCATTGGAGTTGTATATGATATCATTGATTTCTTTATTCTCCTGTGTCGTTATATTTACTGTGTTATAGGCTCCGGGGAGCCAGATTCGGCGTTCGAATCTACGGCATTCGAGTACAAGTGAAGTACGGGTGCCGATTTTCAAAGGCCGAGTCCGGGATCTTTAGAGTGGTATCGGAGCTAAGGTTGAACTTTAGCTCAGGAGTATAACATATTAAGTAGCTCATTAGAGATAGGGTGAAGTATACCCTAGAATGAGTAATCTCTAAGATATCTGTCCGTATGCCTCAGTAAATTCTCTTGTTATTCACTGATAGTAAGTATGAGTGCAAGAAGAGGATGAGATAGGGGACAGGGGAAAACGACTATAAATGGTCAATACTCTGTAACAACAAGGAAACAATCTTTTGTCTATCAGTCTCTTTTGTTCAGCATCTTTTTCTCAATTCTTCGATAGTTCCTGGTAGATCCAGGAAGAAGGAGATTCGATATATTAATATAGGACATAAACTCCAACTGAGTCAGAATTGTTTGTTTGGATGAATTGGCTGCTTTGGTTGCTATGGTTAATAGGTATACTTTAGCTTTTAAACTAAAAGATTTGAGATTATATCCATATATTTATCTATTCTTTGGGTCCGGATATGTTCTACGAATGGTTAGTTATCCCTTCGAACTAACTGATGCCCCTGTATACTTCGTAGATCTGGATAACCGAGTATCGTGTGAAAAATTCAAAAGATTCGTTCTTGTATCTATTATTGATATTCTGATTTGGTAAGCCAAAGGCAGAATAGATATCCAGTTTGATTTGATGAAACATTCTTCATCTATCTTTGTGTCTCCTTGGCAAATTTCGAGGACGAAATTCTTTTAAGGGGGGAAGGTTGTAACGACCCCGGATTTTACATATATTTAAATTGATAATTTATTTAGATTTTGAATAAAAAATTGTAAAACTAATGGATAAACTGAAGCGAGTTTCCCCGAATTCAAATAAAAATATATTAAATCATTTTAAATTTAGAAATTGTATATATATGTGAATATATATATATATATATATATATTTGATTTGAATTTAAAACGTAAATAAATGGTTTAAAAATAAATAAAATTGATGGTTAACAATGATTTTAATTTATTAAAATAAATATAAGATAATAAATGCATGAAACCTTTGCTAAAATTCTAACAACAAATTAAACTCTAGAAATTCCTCTATATTACAAAAATAAATATAAAACAAAATAAAATGTTAGATAGTTAAACTTTAAAAGAAAATAAAATTTGTGTTGATATTAAACAAATATTTCAAATAAATTATAGTTATATAAACTATGAAATGAACATATAAAAGTTTCTAGAAATAAATATTTAAGTTAAAATAGAAGTAAATATACGAAGTGAAATAAAACACAAACAAAATGCACTTGCAAATGAAAAAAAAAATGAAGAAGCAAAAATAAGTGGAGAAGCTTGCAAGGGAAGCCACCAAATATCTTCATATATGTACACAGCCGAAATGAAAGAAAGAAAAAAAATGAATTTGTACAAAGTTAATTAATGCAAGGTACCTTAGCACACAAAATAGATTCATCAGCCACCAAGTAGAAAACTGCATAGTCAAATTTGAACGAATAAAATATATAAGTATGAAACAAAAGAAAAATAAGTATGTGGATTGTACAAAATAATTAATGCCAATATCTTTAGCCACCATAACAAAATCCTATCAGCCACCATTTGAAAAAAAATATCTGGCTTTACATAATCACCCTGTTG
This sequence comes from Allium fistulosum, assembly GCA_030737815.1. NCBI lineage: Eukaryota > Viridiplantae > Streptophyta > Magnoliopsida > Asparagales > Amaryllidaceae > Allium > Allium fistulosum. Next base: position 872,139,768 of record CM060905.1, on the reverse strand, counting down.
TACAAACAAAGGAATTATATCATACTGTATTATACACATCTTGTAATCTTCATTCCTTTTATCTCCATCAACTTCTTTATTCCAGTTCATTTCTTCAAGCTAAGAAAATCTGAATCATCTCAAACTTAAAACAACATTTACTTTAAACAACATCAACGAACAACAATACAATTCAATCAAACCAGAAGGCTTTCAACTGGAAATTCAAAGCCTGCTTCAAAAGGAAGGTAGTCCTGGCAATTCTGGGAAACCACTGTGAGTAACTTTTCTTTTAAAACCATAAGTTTATTTGAATCTGTTTTTATGCTTGATGTTTGGAATGAATACTTCAAGTTTGTTGTTAAAAATGTTGGTATAGATAATCAAATTGCCTGCATGTTTGTAAAAAAAAATGTATGTGTATGCCTGTATATAGGAAACCAGGTTCCTGTTCTTGTTATAGGGTTTTAGAAACTCATTCAAAAATTCAAATTTAATCCTCCAATCTCCTTTAGGCTTTGATATTTAAATGAGAAATGATTGTAAGACCTTAACATTTTATTTAAAAATAATTTTAAATATTTAAGTTGAATATTTATTTCAAAAATAATATATCACTGTAACATGTAATCAAAGTCATAAACTCAATGCTTGTGATACTTTGTTTTGAATATATAGCCAGAATTGTATTGTAAAATGATAAATTTACACAAAAATTTCAAGATTTTTTAGTGTTGATTCAAGGTAGAATTATTGGGTTGAATAGAAAACTCGTTTTGATCGATTCCCATCGATCGGCGGTAAATTATCGTGATTAGGGTTGAAGGAGGGCTGTAGATCAGGGATTATCAGAAAAATGGTGGAATAAATTCTAGATCGCCAGAGAAGATGGACGATGTAAAAATAGAGTTTTAGACCCAGTTTTGTTAACAAGGTTTCACGAGGAAATCTCGTCGTCGATAGTCGAGTGTAGCCGATCGCATGAGGGGGAAAGGAGAGAGGGGAGTCTGACGTTGCTTTGGCCAGAGTGGCAGGAGTTCAGGAGGTCAGATCATCATCATCGAGGCAAATTATATGGAGGACATCGGGTTCCAGAACTCGATCAAGTTGCTTGATTTTGGGTTTCGGCAAAAATATGCGATTATGGGTGTTTGGGAAGATAGTTGGTGACGTCGGCGACTCGTTGAGTGGATCGGCGATGGTCGGAAGTTGACTGGCTAGTCGTGCACGTGCACGGTGTATCGCCTATACCTGGTTGATCGAAATGATTTGGGGAAGAAGTAAGGGTCTCGGGGATGGTCTCGAAAAAATGATGGTTGGACTCGAAGTAGAAGGAGATCGTGAGTGGCTCGGTGTGTTAGTTTGGTATGCTTGGGGTTTTTGGTTGAGTAACTCGGGTAGTTGGCTAACCTGGTTTTAGAAGTAAAGTTAAGAAAAAGAAATGAAACAGTTTTATAAAAACATAGGTTAGTAAAGGTGATCAAGGTTAAATATTGAACAAAGTTTTCAAGGCAATGTGTTAATAAAGTTTTTAAATAAACTTAATGATTAAGAAGTTAATCGAAATGATAAAATGTTTTTGGCTGTTAATTAACTTAAAAATCTAAGTTAATTTATGGAATAACAACAACAACATTGTTTTCAAAGATTTAAGGGTTAAAGATTAAATGTTTTTAAAGATAATTGATGAATAATTACTTTGTGTAATTGATTTTAAAGCTAATTACCTTGTGTAATTAAATTAAAGCTAATTACTTTGTGTAATTAAATTAAGGCTAATTAATTATTGTGATTAAATTAAAGAAAAATTTATGTAATTAATTAAAGGGTTATTTAATTAAGGGAAATTAATTACTTAAAGATAATTATTTAATTAAAAGTAATTAATTAATGGTTAAAGTTAATTAAGTAATTAGAGATAATCACTTATTGTAATTAATTAAGGATAATTAATTAAATGGTAATTAAATAAGGGTTAATTAATTAATTAAGGAAAATTAATTAAAAGATAATTAATTAATGAATGTGATTAATTAAAAGGTGATTAATAAATTAAGGTGATTGATTAAAGGATGATTAAGAAATTAAAGGTTAATTAAGTAATTAGGGATAATTAATTACATGATTAAGGTTAATTAATTTATTATTAATGGTAAATTAATAAATGATTAAAGGATAATTAATCAAAATGATTTGTAATTAATTAATATTAATTAACCTGGATTAGTAGCTTATTCATAAGTAATTAATCTGATTTAAATTTATCAGATAATTAATTGATCTTACTTATGGATGTTTGGATTCTATTAGATGTAGAATTGTTGATATCCCCTGATCTATGATGCTATGTGATATATGCTGATTTGTGTGTGATCTGTATTATAGTTCATTTATATGGGATGAATGTAACATGTTATTTGTAATTTATATATCTGTGAACTATGAATGAAAGATAAGCGTTATAGTTATACCGCTTATCAACTATATTTCTGTACCTTGATCTGTGATGATTGAATGATGTTGCACTATTGTGTGAAACCCCTGGACTACACTATACACACACAAATATGGATTTCACGTGGAAATCGGTTAAGTCACAGATGATTAAATTTTAATATTTTTGAAATTGAAATTTTAATTTCAATTGATTTTGGAAATGGATTTGGGTTAAATGTTAAAGCTTTTGAGAAGGAGTTTTAAGAATAAAGTTATTCTAAATAACTTGGTAAAGTTTCCAATCTAAATAATTTAAATTGTATTTGAATTCAAGAATTGGAATTGAATTCCATATTTGGAAATTATGGTTAAGATGTTATAAATGTGTTTATATGAATTTAAACCATTTTAAAAGTATTGGTTTGGGAATTTGAATTTAACCCAAGGACTTTAACTTGTATAAATGAATCCGATTTTCCGAAATGAAAACTATTTGTTTTCAAATAATAGAAGCTTTCATATAAGGAATGAATTTCCAATTTGTGTCAATAGAATTTCGAGTTTGAAATGAAAATGGGTTTTCGAGTTATGAATAAATCTTTGTGAAAGTTTGTTGAACTTTGTTTTGAAATTGGAAAGGTGTACCTTTTGTATAAAAAATCGAAATGGAATTGTTTTGAAAGCTATGAATTAAATCATGATTTAAAGATTTAATGAGTTAATCCAATTGAAATGGAAATTTATTTGGAAAATCTATCTTTGTGAATCTGGGTGAACTTTGTGAATTGAATCTTTTTATTTAAAAGATTAAAATGGTGATTTGTTTAAACCATTCGAAAGGAAAGTTTTGGGTAATAAGTTGTGACTTAATTGAAATCCCATTATCCATATGTTTTTAAATATTGCGCTCACTATTCGGTTTAGGCGGGAGAGGACTTTGTGTCATATAACCCATTCCGAATAAGTGATATGTCGTATATGGATAGCAATTGAAGACCGGTGTTGAAGACCGGGTATTTGTGAAAACGATAGGATAACCTATCGATTGTCTCTGCATTGAGTCGTGCCGGTATAGAGATTCCCTAAGTGATGGGAAATCCGATCGGGATTGTGAATACCCGGATTGCAAGGGTTTCTTTGGGAGTGCCTTCGGTTCTGTTCGAACCCGGAATAGACTTGTATGGTTGTATGTCTGACACTACACTTTGAGATATAAAGCTGATTTCTTTCAAATACATTTCTGTTGGTGGCAGAGATTTATTCTCTTAGCTTAACACCCTTCTCTGAGACGTACGAGCTCAGAGGTTATGTAGTTGAAGGTTATCTGTAACGACCCGTATTTTTACGGATCGAAACATCGTAAAACAGTTGTTATTAGACTGTTGGTATTGATGAGTCATCCAGAGTTTAGGTCGACTAGAGCTTAAGTCGTTTGGAAGTTAGGTCGTGTGATAGCTTAGGTCGTGGGGTAGGTTAGGTCGAGTGAACGACCTAAGGGATTGGAGCAACCTACAGGATTTAACGACTTAAGGGGAGTTGGCGACCTAAGAGAGTTAGTAGTAGCAGTTAACGACTTAGAGACTAGACGAGGTAAGGACTTAGGTTGTATAACAGTTGGGTCGCGTAGTGGTTTAGGTCGTATGATAGTTTGGGACGACCTATAGGATTTGACCGACCTAAGGAATAGGCGACCTAAGGAATAGGCGACCTAAGGAAGCGGCGACTTAAGAGTTAGCGGTATAGGAAACTGGGCGAGTTAGCGACCTAGTAGACAGTGCGAGTTAACGACCTATAGTAGTTAGGTCGGTGGAGCGACTTATAGGAGTTGGCGACTTAAGGATTATAGGTCGTAAGCGACTTAAGGTAGAATGCTTAAGTCGTTATAGTTAGGTCGTTGTGAACCTGAGTATAGATAGGTCGCGTGAGTTGTTAGGTCGTGTGAGTTGTTACGTCGTGGCTTCTGTTAAGTCGTTAGGTCGGCACTGTTGCTAAGCCGCTTGAGTGTGTTAGGTCGTAGGTCGTGCGCATATGTTAGGTTGCATATGTGGTAGGTCGCGCGCATGTGTTAGGTCGTAGTGTTTTTAGGTCGTAGGTCGTGGATAGTTAGGTCGTGGACGACCTAAGGGGGCGGACGACCTAAGGAAATCAGCCTATAAATAGGCGGGTTCTTCTTCATTTTTGGGATCCGGATTTCGAAGCGACGAAGTGCTGCCATTTTGAGAGCTTGAGTTCTATACTTCTTCACTTCTTTTCTTCACTCTAATCTTGTGATTCCTTCCATCCGAATCGAAGATCAAATCGAAGATCCAAGAGCTTAGATTGAAGATCTTCAACCATAGAAGAGAGATTTCATCGTTTGAAGCAGAGTTTTGATAGATCGAGTTAGATCCTTCGCTGTCCAGATCTGAAGTGTGTTGCTTTTGAGGTGTTTAGGTGATTTGGTGAGTGGTGGTTATCTCTCACACGGATCCAAAGGAGTATATCGGATTGATGGCTTGATTTTGTGTTAGATCGTGATTTCCATGCATTTTCTTTAAACTTAAGTATAGATCTATTATTCATGATGATTTGACATCCATTTTACTACATGTTAACCTATGTAAGTTCATTCATCAAGTTGTAGAGATATTGCTCATAATTCATGCTTGTTAGATTTAGACTCTTTATTTACAGAATTGCCATTATTGTTATAATTATTTATTAGATCATGTTTGAATGCTTGATTACTTGGATTAATTATTGACTTGATTGATTGTTATGAATTAGTTGATTGATGATTTGATTTGGAAAGTTTGTTGGAGATGATTCAAAAGCTGAGGGAAAGGCTCTTGAATTGGAAAAGTTGCTCGTGGCATATGTGGCGGATGATGAAGCTCATATGGATAGATTTGATGATGATGTTGAGATGAGGCTTTTCTATGATGAGATAAAGCGAGGCATGGTATGAGATAGCCTTGGTTTAATCCAGAAGAGATCATTCCAAGCATGTTGATAACTCGGTGAAATGGTTGGGTTTGAGGATAATGGTTTGCTCGAGAGGCGCTTGAGCTAGTATGAGAATAGTCGTCAAGGAGGATGACTAGAAGGCTGCGATTTCATCGTTGTTGAAGGTTCTAGCAGACTCAAAGCAAGAGTACGCTGGGCAGATTCGATAGTCCCAAAAGACTACTGATTGGTAGTCGAGTACTCTGGGCAGATTCGATAGTCCTAGGCACGGGCTGCGACGACGTGCGGAGTTCTTTCTAGAACCGGGGTTGCCATTAACCCTTGACAGACGGCTGAAAGAATGTGCCGGTCATTCAATTAACGGTGGTATCGAAGCAATGATAACAGTGATAGCCAGAGTCATGGATGTTTGGTTGTATCGTCATTCGGTCTCAAGTACGATGTTTTCTGGGTGCTTATCTGATCTTGGTTTAGGCCTTAGGGGTTTGTACTTGGAAAACACCGACCTTGACTCGAGTGATAATTGCTTTACTTTAAATGTCTGCTTTGCTATGTTTATTTCTGCTTAGTGTGTCTGGGGGCTATCACTGTAGAAAGAGGTGGAGTGGGAGGTTTGGATTCCTATTCCTTTTTCCTTTATGCTCTTTTGGTACTTTGTTAGTTAATTTACCGCTCACTAAGACTGTTGTCTGACTCAAGGCTTTATGTTTAACTCTTATTGCCTTGGGCTGTTCATCCGCTTTGGGATGGGCAGACTAGGTAGCAGGTGACAGGTGCTGTTCTTAGTTTCTGACGATGCTGATGACGAAGACGAGCTGGAGGCTTGCATATTATTTTCTTACTATATGTACTGGATGTTCCGCTGTTTGTATATTCTCTGAGTGATATGTAGTGAGGCTTGATGTATTGACTCTTTAGATGTTTGTACCAAACTATTATGAAGTTTAATTGAGATTTTGTTCTGTAAAGCTTCACTATATATACTTTCTATTGTATTTTATCCATGCGCTGTGAGTTATACGATAGATTCTGTTGTTTTAATTTAACCTTGGCAACCGTCCATGGCTGCCTGTCACACTTTCCAGCGCACTATTTCTATATCTAGTGCAGGGGTCATGGGCGGTCGTCACATTCGGTATCAGAGCCTTGGTTAATCGATTTTACCCAACGCTCGCTGATGTAACTACGTATGAGAGACGTAATTGTATTTTGATGGATGATTACTATATATAATATAGTAGCTTAGAAGTAAGTGAGTCCTTTATGCAGTTGTTTCTCAAGGTGTGCTAATCATTCCTTTTATAGAAATTAAGGATGAGTCGAAGAAGGAGACCAGCTGCTAGGGAAGGCCGTGCTACTGAGGGGGCTGCTGATTATGCTACTATGTTCGAGGCTATGATGACCTCAATCATGAAAAGGATGCCAGCTCCGGGGCCTTCGGTGGATGTTGGAGTTCAAGTTCAAACTCCAAAACCGGTGGATTTTGCTAAGCTGTGTAAAGACTACACTACTCTTGGAGGAAAGGTTTTCTTGGGGACAGAGTCAACCATCGAAGTTCAGAGATGGATAGATTCTTGTAGAAGGATCTTTGGTGATTTGGGAATCGAGGATGCAACCAAAAGGAAGCTAGCATCAAGACAGCTTCAAGGAAGAGCTTCTGATTGGTGGAACTCTATCACCATTGATACTCCGGAGGAAGAAATTACTTGGGAGCAATTCCAAGCCAGATTTGAAGCTAAGTTCATTTCTACAGCTCAGAAGTCTGTTCTGTTCAAGAAGTTTGTGAAACTCAAGCAAGGTGGAAGTCCAGTTCTTGAGTATGTTTTTGAGTTTGAAGCTTTGTCCATGTATGCCCGGTCGTATATTGAATCTGCGTATCAGAAGAACGAGAAGTTTGTGACAGGCTTGGACAGTTATCTTGGGAGGCAGTTGGTGGATCATTTGGACGATCCATTTGAGAAGCTTGTGGAGAAGGCTCTCAGGCACGAGAATCTGTTTCCTAAAGAAGGATCTGTTGTTGCTGTGACCAAGGAAGAGTTTAAACCACAGCAGGGTGGAAACAAGAAGAGGAAGCAGCAGCAGCAGAAAGGTAAGGATGGCCAGAAGAAGCCGAAGGGCGAAGTGACCTGCTACAATTGTCAGCAGAAGGGCCATTTCTCCAGAGATTGCAAGAATCCGAAGGTACCGGTGAAGTGCCACAACTGTGACAAGCCTGGGCATATTAGGAAGAATTGTCCAGAACCGCGGAAGGACAAGCAGATTGTGCAAGCTTATGCTTTGGGGGCTGTTCCATCAACTTCGAAAGCTCCTACCGCTGAAGAGAAAGGAAAGAGTGTGGTTGTTCATGGTACTCTTTCCATTTGTGGTATTCCAGTTAGAGTGTTATTTGATACTGGAGCGTCGCATTCTTTTGTTTGTAATGAACTTGTAGGCCGGTTGGGTTTAGAACCGGATATTGTTGATAGGCCATTGGTTGTGACTAATCCAGTTGGGGGTTCGTCTTGTCTGTGTATGCTATCCCGTGGTCTGATTGTATCGAGTCATGATTGCTCTTTTGTTTGTGATTGTTTTGTTCTGAACTTTGTGGGGTTCGGAATTATTTTGGGTATGGACTGGCTTAGGAAGTATGCGACAAAGGTTGATTGTGAAAGGTTGGAGGTGACAGTCGAGAATGTGGAAGGGCGAAAGGTTGTGATACGATGTAAGCATGAGGAAGGCGTCTTCATGAGCTTCATGTATTCGCTGGTTGTTCCACGGGATGGACTGTCATCGGTGCCAATCGCTAATGGATTTGAGGATGTCTTTGATGAGGTCAAAGGGTTACCGCCGCATAGGGAGATCGAGTTTCGTATCGATTTAGTTGAAGGAGCCAGATCTGTTGTGATGCCTCTTAGGTGGATGGCGCCTAGGGAACAGCAAGAGTTGAAGGTGCAAGTTGATGACCTTTTGCAGAAAGGATTCATTCGGCGTAGTGTGTCCGAATGGGGTGCACCAGTTGTGTTCGCAACCAAAGCGGATGGATCGTTGAGGTTGTGTGTGGATTATCGTGAGCTGAATAAAGTGACTAAGAAGAACAAGTATCCATTGCCGAGAATAGACGACTTGTTTGATCAGCTTCACGAAGCTAAGGTGTTTTCTCAGATGGATTTAGCTACGGGATTTCACCAGTTAAGAGTGGCTAAGGATAGTGTGCCGAAGACTGCTTTTAGGACACCATCCGGTTTCTTTGAGTGGCTGGTAATGCCGTTTGGATTGACTAATGCGCCAGCATATTTTGTGGATCTTATGAATAGAGTGTTCAGAGATCAGTTGAACAAGTTCGTGCTAGTGTTCGTGGATGATATATTGATTTATTCTAGAACTGAAGAAGAACACATGACGCACTTGCGTATTGTTTTGGAAATCTTACGGAAACATCAGCTGAAGGCTAAGTTTTCAAAGTGTCACTTCTGGAAGAGCGAAGTGAGGTTCTTAGGCTATATTATCTCTGGAAGCGGAATAGCGGTTGATCCCGCTAAAGTGGCAGCAATCCAGGATTGGGTTAGACCTAAGAATGCATCTGATGTGAGAAGTTTTCTTGGATTAGCAGGATATTATCGTCGATTTATCAAGGATTTTTCCAAGGTGGCTGCACCATTAACGGGATTGACGAAAAAGAACCAAGTATTCAGATGGGATGCTAAGTGTGAGCAAGCTTTCAGAATCCTGAAAGAGCGACTGACAAGTGCTCCTGTTTTGACTATTCCAAGTGGAAATGATGAGATGGTGATTTACACCGACGCATGTGGTACTGGACTTGGAGCAGTGCTGATGCAGAAGGATAAAGTTGTTGCGTATGCAAGTCGACAACTGAAGTCGCATGAAAGGAATTATCCGACTCATGATTTGGAGTTAGCGGCGATTGTTTTTGCTCTGAAGATGTGGAGACATTATTTATTGGGAGTTCGATTCGAGTTGTTTACAGATCATAAGTCGTTGAAGTATCTTTTCTCCCAAAAGGATTTGAATCTTCGGAAACAACGATGGCTAGAGTTTTTGGCATCATATGATTTTGGTATAGCCTATACTCCGGGAAAAGGTAACGCAGTGGCAGATGCGTTAAGTCGAAGACATGCAGGATTGGGAGCCATGTTTTCAGAATGGAAGAATCTCGAGTATTTAGCTGGATGACTTCAGGCCCAGATGTGAATTGGAACATGTGATATTGGCAAACTTATCGATAAGACCGACCCTTGTGGAAAGGATTGGAGAGAGCCAAAAGCGAGACGATAAGCTTGTAAAGGTTATCCGTGATTTGGAATCTGGATTGGACCCAGAAAAGGATAAAGGATTCGAGGTCAACCGAGAGGGTTTGCTTCGGAAGCAAGGACGACTAGTTGTTCCCGATATAGATGAATTGAGAAATGAAGTTCTGAAGGAAAGTCATCACTCGAAGTTGACAATTCATCCAGGTGGAAATAAGATGTATCGGGATATGAAGAGAACCTATTAATGGGAAGGTATGAAGAAGGATGTTGGAAATTTTATTTCCAAGTGCTTGAACTGCCAGTTGGTAAAAGCCGAACAGAAGAAGCCAAGTGGATTGCTTCAGCCATTAGAAGTTCCTACATGGAAGTGGGAGCAAGTATCGATGGATTTTATTGATGGACTACCTAGAACAAGAACGGGAAATGAAGGGATTTGGGTCATCGTAGATCATCTGACTAAGAGTGCAAGATTCATTCTTGTTCGATCAACTAGGACTGCATCAAAGTTGGCAGAGCTGTATGTTAAGTGGATAGTTCGATTCCATGGTATTCCGAAGAGTATAGTGAGCGATCGAGACCCATTGTTCACTAGTGGATTTTGGAAGAGCTTCCAGGAAGTTTTGGGAACCGAGTTGTGTTTGAGTACAGCTTATCACCCTCAAACAGATGGTCAGACCGAGAGAGTCAACCGAGTTTTGGAAGATCTCCTCAGGGCATGTGTTTTAGATTTCGGAGGATCATGGGAAGATCACCTTCATTTGGTGGAATTTTCGTATAATAACAGTTACCAGTCAAGCATTGGTATGGCACCGTATGAGGCATTGTATGGAAGACCGTGTAACTCTCCGACATGTTGGTTAGAAACTGGAGAAAAGTTGATACTTGGGCCAGAGATGATTCGACAGACTTCAGATTGCATAGAAATCATTTGGCAACGAATGAAGACAGCCCAAGACCGTCAGAAAAGTTATGCCGATAAGCGTCGTAAGGATTTGGAGTTCGACGTAGGTGATATAGTTTTTGTGAAGATTTCTCCACTGGAGAATGTTATTCGATTCGGGAAGAAAGGAAAGTTGACTCCGAGATTTGTTGGACCATTCCCGATTATCGAGCGAATTGGAAAGCTCGCCTACAAATTGGATTTACCAGAAAAGATGTCGAGTGTGCACAATGTTTTTCATGTATCGTATCTATGGAAGTATGTGCACAACTCGAATACAGTGGTTTCTGCTGATAGCTGTGAAGATTGTGAGATTGATCCAGTCGATAAGAGACCTCGTAAGCCGCTTCGTGTTGTGGAAACTGACACGAAACAGCTTAGGAGGAAGGTAGTTAGGTTGCTCAAGATACAATGGAGTGATGATGATAACGACTGTACATGGGAGGTGGAAGAGAGGATGAAGGCAGCTCATCCTGAACTCTTCGAGGTATGGCCATAAGGTGTCGTGTCATCTCACGATATTGTAACTTGTTCTAGTTTTAGAATTCTGCATGCTAAGCTAGAATTGGATGCTTGGTTTGTTAATTGCTATGGATGGTAGGCGTGCAGAATAGTCTTTGATTGCTCTTGTTTGTTTGGAATTTCGGGGGCGAAATTCCTAAGGGGGAGAGAATGTAACGACCCATATTTTTACGGATCGAAACATCGTAAAACAGTTGTTATTAGACTGTTGGTATTGATGAGTCATCCAGAGTTTAGGTCGACTAGAGCTTAAGTCGTTTGGAAGTTAGGTCGTGTGATAGCTTAGGTCGTGGGGTAGGTTAGGTCGAGTGAACGACCTAACGGATTGGAGCAACCTACAAGATTTAACGACTTAAGGGGAGTTGGCGACCTAAGAGAGTTAGTAGTAGCAGTTAACGACTTAGGGACTGGACGAGGTAAGGACTTAGGTCGTATAGCAGTTGGGTCGCGTAGTGGTTTAGGTCGTATGATAGTTTGGGACGACCTATAGGATTTGACCGACCTAAGGAATAGGCGACCTAAGGAAGCGGCGACTTAAGAGTTAGCGGTATAGGAAACTGGGCGAGTTAGCGACCTAGTAGACAGTGCGAGTTAACGACCTATAGTAGTTAGGTCGGTGGAGCGACTTATAGGAGTTGGCGACTTAAGGATTATAGGTCGTAAGCGACTTAAGGTAGAATGCTTAAGTCGTTATAGTTAGGTCGTTGTGAACCTGAGTATAGATAGGTCGCGTGAGTTGTTAGGTCGCGTGAGTTGTTAGGTCGTGGCTTCTGTTAAGTCGTTAGATCGGCACTGTTGCTAAGCCGCTTGAGTGTGTTAGGTCGTAGGTCACGCGCATATGTTAGGTCGCATATGTGGTAGGTCGCGCGCATGTGTTAGGTCATAGTGTTTTTAGGTCGTAGGTCGTGGATAGTTAGGTCGTGGACGACCTAAGGGGGCGGACGACCTAAGGAAATCAGCCTATAAATAGACGGGTTCTTCTTTATTTTTGGGATCCGGATTTCGAAGCGATGAAGTGCTGCCATTTTGAGAGCTCGAGTTCTATACTTCTTCACTTCTTTTCTCCACTCTAATCTTGTGATTCCTTCCATCCGAATCGAAGATCAAATCGAAGATCCAAGAGCTTAGATTGAAGATCTTCAACCATAGAAGAGAGATTTCATCGTTTGAAGTGGAGTTTTGATAGATCAAGTTAGATCCTTCGCTGTCCAGATCTGAAGTTTGTTGCTTTTGAGGTGTTTAGGTGATTTGGTGAGTGGTGGTTATCTCTCACACGGATCCAAAGGAGTATATCGGATTGATGGCTTGATTTTGTGTTAGATCGTGATTTCCATGCATTTTCTTTAAACTTAAGTATAGATCTATTATTTATGATGATTTGACATCCATTTTACTACATGTTAACCTATGTAAGTTCATTCATCAAGTTGTAGAGATATTGCTCATAATTCATGCTTGTTAGATTTAGACTCTTTATTTGCAGAATTGCCATTATTGTTATAATTGTTTATTAGATCATGTTTGAATGCTTGATTACTTGGATTAATGATTGACTTGATTGATTGTTATGAATTAGTTGATTGATGATTTGATTTGGAAAGTTTGTTGGAGATGATTCAAAAGCTGAGGGAAAGGCTCTTGAATTGGAAAAGCTGCTCGTGGCATATGTGGCGGATGATGAAGCTCATATGGATAGATTTGATGATGATGTTGAGATGAGGCTTTGCTATGATGAGATAAAGCGAGGCATGGTATGAGATAGCCTTGGTTTAATCCAGACGGGATCATTCCAAGCATGTTGATAACTCGGTGAAATGGTTCGAGTTTGAGGATAATGGTTTGCTCGAGAGGCGCTTGAGCTAGTATGAGAATAGTCGTCAAGGAGGATGACTAGAAGGCTGCGATTTCATCGTTGTTGAAGGTTCTAGTAGACTCAAAGCAATAGTACGCTGGGCAGATTCGATAGTCCCAAAAGACTACTGATTGGTAGTCGAGTACTCTGGGCAGATTCGATAGTCCTAGGCACGGGCTGCGACGACGTGCAGAGTTCTGTCTAGAACCAGGGTTGTCATTAACCCTTGACGGACGGCTGAAAGAATGTGCCGGTCATTCAATTAACGGTGGTATCGAAGCAATGATAACAGTGATAGCCAGAGTCATGGATGTTTGGTTGTATCGTCATTCGGTCTCAAGAGCGATGTTTTCTGGGTGCTTTTCTGATCTTGGTTTAGGCCTTGGGGGTTTGTACTTGGAAAACACCGACCTTGACTCGAGTGATAATTGCTTTACTTTAAATGTCTGCTTTGCTATGTTTATTTCTGCTTAGTGTGTCTGGGGGCTATCACTGTAGAAAGAGGTGGAGTGGGAGGTTTGTATTCCTATTCCTTTTTCCTTTATGCTCTTTTGGTATGTTGTTAGTTAATTTACCGCTCAGTGTTTTCTGACTCAAGGCTTTATGTTTAACTCTTATTGCCTTATGCTGTTCATCCGCTTTGGGATGGGCAGACTAGGTAGCAGGTGACAGGTGCTGTTCTTAGTTTCCGACGATGCTGATGACGAAGACGAGCTGGAGGCTTGCATATTATTTTCTTACTATATGTACTGGATGTTCCGCTGTTTGTATATTCTCTGAGTGATATGTAGTGAGGCTTGATGTATTGACTCTTCAGATGTTTGTACCAAACTATTATGAAGTTTAATTGAGATTCTGTTCTGTAAAGCTTCACTATATATACTTTCTATTGTATTTTATCCATGCGCTTTGAGTTATACGATAGATTCTGTTGTTTTAATTTAACCTTGGCAACCGTCCATGGCTGCCTGGCACACTTTACAGCGCACTATTTCTATATCTAGTGTAGGGGTCATGGGAGGTCGTCACATTATCAGTGATATAATCCCAATTTGGTAGTGTGGCATGCTGAGTGTTGCTGTGTGTTGATGGTCATTTGCCGATCATTTGTTGATCAAAGCATGGCTTTGTGAAAAAGCGTAGCTTTGTGGACGAGACTTCGTCGAGCCTCACAACCCGGTAATGGTCGAAACAGGAATGTTGCGGCAACGTTTTAGGGGTCGCGCCCCTAGGGTATGTCCATTTCCTTCTGGATAAGAGATGATATCATGGTATGGAGCCCAGATATTTTACCTATGTTGTAACGACCCGTAAATTTAACTGGTTTTAATAACGTTATTAATTGAAATTTTGCGAAATTTTAAAACGATAAAATTTTGAAATATAAATTTGATATTTGAAATGCATCTAGTTAAACATAGCAACTGGTAAATTTTCGTCTGAAAATACGAAAGTTTATTTCGCGCGTAAATTTACTTCAATTTAATCAGTCAAAAAGCGATGAAAATAAAATGTTTTTGAAACCTAAATATTTTTACATAGAAAAATTCTAAATCATCTTCTGAGCAATACGTCATTTTTTGTTTTTCGAAATTCGGACTTCTTTAGCTCCATCGATCTTATTTTTCTGCGTTTTTCTTGCATTTTCCACTGGTTGAAATTTCGAATTTTTATAATTCAATCGTACCACTGATATCTATATATCGTTTTGATCGTCCCGTCGTGTTGATCTCTACGGTATATTAGTTTGTGTATTTTGAAGCCCGGTTCACAGCGAAATTTACGGACACGATCTCTGTATCGATACTTGTTCTGAACCCTTTTGTTTTCCTTGTGTCACTCCACTTTCCCACCGTAGAATACCAATTGACATTAGTCATTAATATTTTCAGTTGTGACCCTTGTATTCCTGCTATTCAATACATTTTAGTTTGTGCTTTCATTTTCGGTCAGAACGCTTCAAAATGGAGATTCATGTTTTAGCTTCCTATTCATTTTTCCTTTTTCCCGTATATCATTTTGTAACTCATTAACTCATTAATCTTCTTCTAGAACCCTTAGCATCTCCTTTCCCTCCCTGGCGCAGGCACGCGCGCACCGAGACCAGGTCATCAACAACCAGCCCATCGCTCTCCGTCCCCTCTCCCTGATGCCGACTTCCCCTTCGTCTGCCATCACCACTCACTCCCCAACCCATCGAGCTACGACCAAACCTCCCCCGGCAGCGCCTCCCCTCCACCTTGCCTCGGCAAATTGCGCAGCAACTCTCTACTTCGACCCACTTTTATATATAAAAGGTAGATTTTGATTTTTTTTTTACAAGTTTTGTATATATTATATTGTTATTTGCTAATCTATTTGTTTATGTATATAATAATGTAAATTCACATAGAATAAAATGATAGTTTCATATATATATATATATAGTAGTCTGTTGTATAAATCCATATTAGTATTGTATTTAGCCTAGTTGTTTAAGTCATATGAGTTTCTATATATAAGCTGTACGGTTGGATGCATTGAGTTAATTTTTCTTCCATATATACTAACCTGCATATGTCTATTCTGTTGGATATTTAAAGTATTTTACTTAAAGACAAAACTTACGTTAATATTTTTTAATAGATTTAAACCTATTGTTAGTTTATAATATGTGTGTTCAGTCTTTTGTTTTATAAAGGAAGGTTGTATAGATTGTTGTTACTAAATACGGGTTATGTAGTTATATAAATATGTTCATATATATGTATATATGTTATATATTAAGTTTATATAGATAGACGTATATGAGTTTGGTGTTAAATATATATATTATAAAGGCTGTTTTGAATACGTGTTTCATTTCATATATAATTGTGATCATATATAGGTTATAATAGTGTTGTGTATGTGTTGTTAAGATATGACTTCTAAACTGTATAAACAAATATGTATATTCGTATGTGTATTTATACACTTGTTGTGCCTCTAAACTTTCAATATATGACACATATTATATGCTGTTTATTTATATGCATACATTTTGGAAAAAGAGGAAGACTTGTGTTCTATGTTCTCTGATTTATTAAGTATATATAGCTGTCTAAGTTTATATATATATCATATAAAAAAAATTTAAATGAAATCTGTGCGCAAGTGTCCATAGATCTGGGTATATTTGTGTACATACCGAGTATATATCAGCTTTATAATAGGTTATATTATGAGAGTTATATGTTGATGTGTCGATCTACATTTATGGATAAGTTTGTATATATATATTAATATGCGTACATATATTTATCTGCATGTATGTGTTTAAGGTATATTCATTTTAGTATAAGTTTATAAAGTTTAGTCGAATATAAATATCTAAGTACATATCTGACATATATATTGCTCACTTAAGTATATATATACGTGTTGTATATGTTTGTCTAAGGCTTGGTCGTCACCTGTGTATTGTTTTGCAATGTGATAAGTGCACAAGTCATATATATATTAGTTCTATATATGTTTTATAAATGGTAACTTGTTTTGCAATAAAAGTTGATACTTGATATCGGTTTGACGGTTATATAGTATATGCAAGTTTTAAGCGGTTTGTAGAGTTTGCATTTTTGGTCTAGGATACAATATACTGTTAATTTACATAAATTTTATATAAATAATAACACTAGTTGCTGCTACACTAGTTGTTGTGTGTATATGTTGTATATTAACAGATGTGAAGTGATCATAACTTGTTAAGTGTTGTATTATGTAAGCACTATATATTAGTTTATATATAGATGGATATAAGTTGGTATACATATGATTTAAAGTAAAGGTTTTATTGAATATATATATATTTTTAATTTAATTTGGGTTTAAAGTTCATGTTGATTTGGAAATAAATATAGCACATTATTTCGAATGTATGTTTGGAAATTGTTGTTGGGAGAAGTTATAACATATATTTGTTTTGGTTATATCTAGACTATTCTGATTCGTTTTACCAACTTCCTGTTATCAGCCCTGTTCGTCAAATTCATGTCAGTCTTCTTTGATCGTTGAATTCGTGCCGATTTGTGCTTTATTTGGATCGCAATTCAATTTCAGTGACCGTATCAGTGTGCGTATCTACGTCATCTTCTGTATTCTCTAGCCCGAAAGGTGAGCAATCACTCACGATTAATGTTCTTTTATTTATTAAATCTGATTTCAATTGAAACGACAATTGAAATATGCAACTTTTAGTTATTTACACTGTTATATCTGTTATTACCTGAATCAGTTCACCTGTGACATCTAACACCATTATCTGCTATTTATACAATGATAATCCAGTTTAGTTGATAAATGATTGATTGTTGATGTTTATATTGGACGTTAAATTGTTAATGTTAAAGTGATAAATAATATGCAATTGAATTGATATATGATAGTTAACGATTTAAATTGGATCTATATGTTTAATTTGATTAGTTAAAAATTCGTATAACGTGACCCCTTTAATGTTAAATTAATTGACACGTAGGATTTGGTTAATTACACCTTGAACCGTTGAATGTAGATTGTTTAAATTGATGATGGATGGAATTGTAGTAGATGACAAGTGAAAAACCGTAATGTAATAATCTTTAATCTACATGAAATGATAGTGTAGATTCTAGAAATAATTATATTAATTTGCACAAACAACAATGTGAATTAATACGATTATTTCGGGATTATTTGAATTGATTATTGGATTGATATTGGTTGTTGTTATTGCTTGTTTATTTACTTTGACACCATCCTAGTTATCACACTGCAAGTTCCCTTTGCTATGCTTTGATTTTTGAATTGAATTGGAATCGGGTTGAAATGATAAATACCCAAATTGAACTTTGACATAGGATAGAGAATTAAATAAAAACCGATTGGTCAATACTTTGATTTAAAAATAAAATGAAGATTTTATTTGAATAAATAAAAATGGTTTTGAAACGAAGTTGGAATTTGAAATTTAATGAAAGGAAATGTTAATATTTAATAATCCGAATCAAAATATTAACATAGTAGATGATGAATGAAGGTTGTTTTAAAATTAATTATTTAATAATTAAGTTTGAAATTATTTAATAATTAAGTTTGAAATTATTTAATAATTAAGTTTTTAAAATTATTTAATAATTAAATAAGATTGAATTATTTAATAATTAAATGAAATTGAATTCTTGATATGTGAAATTGAACTTCGTAATAAGTGGAATTGAACTTCTTTAATAAGTAAAGTCGAGTTATGAAATAATTAAGTTTTGAAATTTGTAATTAAGAAAATAAATAAATGAAATTGGATTTCTTTAACAAGAAAATGTGATTTATTAAAATTAATGTAAGACTTGAAATTTAAAGAAATTGTTTTGACGAATTTAATTCAATTCAAAATTGTAAGTTTTGATTTAATGTAGTTAAACTTAAGTAATTGATTTAATGAATTGGAAATTAAATAGAAATTGTTTTGAATGACAAATTTACTTAATGAATACTGAATAAAATCGATCAATGAAGTTAAATTGATTTGAAGGTTAAATTAAATTAATTTAAATGATTTCGGAATGAAACTTATATACGAATTTAAATGAATATTGGAATTGTTTTAAATAAAAAATCGAAATTGTATTATAAGATTTTTGAAATGGTAATTTGAAAGTTTTGAAACATAAACTATGGAAATTGATTTAGAAAGACAAATGAAATGTTGGTTTACAAATTCTATTTGAAATTGAATTTGATTTGGTTTTGAAATATATTAAATGACCAATCGGTGTAATAATTACAAAAGTTATTAAAGAGACCGAAATCGGTTAGGGACATACTCACTGTCTAAACCGAAACCACTTTAATAACTATACGCGGAGTGTGATCCAGAATGAAGTGGTTGGAATGATGTACGTGATGACTGAAGAAAGAGAGCGATAATGGATAGCCTTGACACTTGTGTCAAATTGGAAATGACTAAAACAGGAGCCGTGTCGAGCCAAATGGGGGTTAGCTACCTCGAGCGAACACACTTCTTCGAAAACTACTCATTACTTGTTGTCGATTGGTGCACCCTTGATTTTGGGAGTGTTGTTTCGCGGTGTTGCGATCGCTGCGGCGATGCATTTTCACTAGTCTGGATCAGGCAAACGGTAGTTTCACTACCTTGGGTATTGCCTCATGTGCCTTGTCATACTTGGATCCCTATATACGCGACCACTACGATTTGTTTTGTGTTATACCTATGGAGTACTCCCTGATAGCCCACTAGTTTATGGTGGAGTTTACAGTGCTGTATAGACTATGACGCTTATAAAAATGTGTTAAGGGGGATAATGGTAACGCCTTAACACTATTTTGATACCTTATATTACTTATAGACATTATCTACTTAGCGTACATGACTACCTAGTAGATAGTTTAACGGATCCTTAAAGGATGGTTATTTCAAACATCCTTTGAGTTACTTGTATTTAAGTTGCTATTTCACTTGAGTTGGATTTATTGATATAAGAATGTTAATCCTGACTCGAGTGTCTTGTGTTTTGCTTTACGCTCGGGTCAGACTGAGTGTTCCAGTATTCGAGACTCACCTTTGGAGTTGGAGCTTCGCTTGGAGATCCAGCTATCTATCCAGTTTCAGATATCCAGTTGATTCTAGTGATGTATTCAGATATTGTATTTGATTATTGTATTCGAGACATCAGTTGTACCTTATTTAACTCTGATATGTATATAGTAGCTTCATGAACTACTATCTCTTTTATTTCCGCTGCATTTATTTCTCTATGTCTGTGATCTGTGATTATTTTATTTACTGTATATGTTCCGTTTTGCCAAATTTAAATTAACAATTCGGTATTTTGAATTATTCAAGTCCGACATGTGCGGATGCGAATAGTCCAAAATAGCGGGTCGTTACAGTTGGTATCAGAGCTTTGGTAGCTCTAGGCAAAACTCAACATGTAGGGTAAATGTATTTACAGAATCACTTTCATTTCGAGTTTCAATCTCTTCCTTTGATTTGATTCCTTTGAATTTTGGAACGTTCCCTGCGGTTTCAAAATTCATTCGTGTCCATCACTATTCGTCTTCTTTCAACGCTGGAGCATCCCATAACTCCACTTCAAATGGTATCTATAATAAATCGGCGGTCTCGCCAATCTTCGAATGATTCGTAAAGGAGCAAAACTCCTTTATAATAGGCATCGATTTACCGGAGATTTCTGTATCCTCGGTTTATGATGCCATCTATCTCCTGCTATACCTGAATTCTATTTCTTGAGATCGAATGTAGATTTGCCTTGGAATTCTGCATCGATCTTATTCTTAAAGTCCCGGTCGACCTGGTTAAGGTTGCCCGCGATTTACATAAACCTATCCATCTTCTTATTTCGTTATTTAATCATCTTTTCTTCTGTTTCGAACTAATCTTCGAATCAGAATTCTCCTTGATTTGAGTCTATCAAGATTTGAATCTCTATCCTTGCTTTGAAATCAATTCTTGTATCGTCGAGCGAGGAAGTGTATTTGCAAATTAATATTTAAAATGTTTTAATATATATTGTGTTGTTTGAGTTGTTGATGCTGATTTGGGTTTCCGATCGTTTCGTCTGATCAACGCTATCGATAGGATTTCCAAAACACTTGAACAGAACAAACTGACACAATATTGTTTTTCAAATTTGGTAAACAAAATAGTTTTGTATGATTATATTATATATAAATATAAGTTTTCCGAAATTAAATTATTAATGAAATTTTTGTCAGAAATGATAATATTTGACTATCATTTATTGTTTTGCAAACCATTGATTTACCAACATATAAATAAATGAATTTATGAAACTTGGTTATAATTTGATTTGGGATTTGAAAGGAATTTAAATAAAGAATTTGAGAATTTAATTTCTGGTGATTTCAAACTTTGATTTGGAAGTTTTAAAGTGTATAGCCTTTAAAATATTTTCGAATATAAATCGTTTTCAAAGAATTTTAAAATGTTGAAACCAGTGCTCTTCTCTTTGTCGTTGGAAAATAATTTCGGTGATGGCGGCCGCATCATCGACATTCATTTTGAGTTTCGAAGGGAAGAGACCATTCTGTAGCTTTGCTACGGTTTTGTTTTGGAAAAATATTTTTGATTTGAATTTCTTAAGTATGACTTGATTTTTATATATATGGGTATATTATTTTAAATTTAATTTGATTTAATATATATAGTATGTACATAATTATTTCTAAAGAGTTTGAAATTAAACGGAAATTTAATTCTTAAAAATTATGTTAAAAGAGGTTTTCAATTATAAATAAAGCTAAATTTTGAATAAGTATTTAAACTTGAAATAATTGAATTTGAAATTTTATTTGTATAGTACTAAATTGCATTTCAATATAACTTACCTAAATTATCCAGAAGTTAAAATGTAATTGGATAATATACGATATAAAATGATTTTATAAATGAAATTTGAGTGTTTATAATAAATGTTATACACTTAGATTTTAATTATATAAAAGAATGCTAATAAAGATGATAGAATAATAAGCTAATTGAATGAGATGAATATGATAAATTTTGTTCTGAAAGAATTATCAAATTGAAATTTGATCAACTTAGGAAAATACCTTGAATTTAAAAGCAATTAGTAAATATAAATTAATTTAAATCGAAACTTTTATGGTTTAAATTAATTTATATGGGTTAAATATATGCGATTAGATATATTAAGTAGAATAAATTTAACAATAATTTGGAATAAAGAAGAATTTAAATTGCTGAAAAGAAAATATGATTATAATAAAAGACTATTCAAATTTATGGTTTTAGAAATTGTAAATTGAAGATAATTGGATAATAAGATAATGAATTTAGAAATAGTTGAGATTGATTTTAGTGAAATCAAATGGATTAAATCAATAATTGAATATCAATTAATTTAAATTTGAATTTATATGGTTTAAATTAATTGTTATTTTGTATTTCAAATCTGTTTTCTTTCTGGATGTTTCTATTCTCCTACCTCGTTCCTTTTCGGGGATGAAAATTTTTGAGTGGGGGAGAGTGTAACGACCCGTAAATTTAACTGGTTTTAATAACGTTATTAATTGAAATTTTGCAAAATTTTAAAACGATAAAATTTTGAAATATAAATTTGATATTTGAAATGCGTCTAGTTAAACATAGCAACTGGTAAATTTTCGTCCGAAAATACGGAAGTTTATTTCGTGCGTAAATTTACTTCAATTTAATCAGTCAAAAAGCGATGAAAATAAAACGTTTTCGAAACCTAAATATTTTTACATAGAAAAATTCTAAATCATCTTCTGAGCAAGACGTCATTTTTCGTTTTTCGAAATTCGGACTTCTTTAGCTCCGTCGATCTTATTTTTCTGCGTTTTTCTTGCATTTTCCACTGGTTGAAATTTCGAATTTTTATAATTCAATCGTACCACTGATATCTATATATCGTTTTGATCGTCCCGTCGTGTTGATCTCTACGGTATATTAGTTTGTGTATTTCGAAGCCCGGTTCACAGCGAAATTTACGGACACGGTCTCTGTATCGATACTTGTTTTGAACCCTTTTGTTTTCCTTGTGTCACTCCACTTTCCCACCGTAGAATACCAATTGACATTAGTCATTAATATTTTCAGTTGTGACCCTTGTATTCCTGCTATTCAATACATTTTAGTTTGTTCTTTCATTTTCGGTCAGAACGCTTCAAAATGGAGATTCATGTTTTAGCTTCCTATTCATTTTTCCTTTTTCCCGCATATCATTTTGTAACTCATTAACTCATTAATCTTCTTCCAGAACCCTTAGCATCTCCTCTCCCTCCCTGGCGCAGGCACGCGCGCACCGTGACCAGGTCATCAACAACCAGCCCATCGCTCTCCATCCCCTCTCCCTGATGCCGACTTCCCCTTCGTCCGCCATCACCACTCACTCCCCAACCCATCGAGCTACGACCAAACCTCCCCCGGCAGCGCCTCCCCTCCACCTTGCCTCGGCAAATTGCGCAGCAACTCTCTACTTCGACCCACTTTTATATATAAAAGGTAGATTTTGATTTTTTTTTACAAGTTTTGTATATATTATATTGTTATTTGCTAATCTATTTGTTTATGTATATAATAATGTAAATTCACATAGAATAAAATGATAGTTTCATATATATATATATATATATATAGTAGTCTGTTGTATAAATCAATATTAGTATTGTATTTAGCCTAGTTGTTTAAGTCATATGAGTTTCTATATATAAGCTGTACGGTTGGATGCATTGAGTTAATTTTTCTTACATATATACTAACCTGCATATGTCTATTCTGTTGGATATTTAAAGTATTTTACTTAAAGACAAAACTTACGTTAATATTTTTTAATAGATTTAAACCTATCTGTTAGTTTATAATATGTGTGTTCAGTCTGTTGTTTTATAAAGGAAGGTTGTATAGATTGTTGTTACTAAATACGGGTTATGTAGTTATATAAATATGTTCATATATATGTGTATATGTTATATATTAAGTTTATATAGATAGACGTATATGAGTTTGGTGTTAAATATATATATTATAAAGGCTGTTTTGAATACGTGTTTCATTTCATATATAATTGTGATCATATATAGGTTATAATAGTGTTGTGTATGTGTTGTTAAGCTATGACTTCTAAACTGTATAAACAAATATGTATATTCGTATGTGTATTTTATACACTTGTTGTGCCTCTAAACTTTCAATATATGACACATATTATATGCAGTTTATTTATATGCATACATTTTGGAAAAAGAGGAAGACTTGTGTTCTGTGTTCTCTGATTTATTAAGTATAAACAGCTGTCTAAGTTTATATATATATCATATAAAAAGAAATTGAAATGAAATCTGTGCGCAAGTGTCCATAGATCTGGGTATATTTGTGTACATACCGAGTATATATCAGCTTTATAATAGGTTATATTATGAGAGTTATATGTTGATGTGTCGATCTACATTTATGGATAAGTTTGTATATATATATTAATATGCGTACATATATTTATCTGCATGTATGTGTTTAAGGTATATTCATTTTAGTATAAGTTTATAAAGTTTAGTCGAATATGAATATCTAAGTACATATCTGACATATAATTTATTGCTCACTGAAGTATATATATACGTGTTGTATATGTTTGTCTAAGGCATGGTCGGCACCTGTGTATTGTTTTGCAATGTGATAAGTGTACAAGTCATATATAAATATATATATTAGTTCTATATATGTTTTATGAATGGTAACTTGTTTTTCAATAAAAGTTGATACTTGATATCGGTTTGACGGTTATATAGTATATGCAAGTTTTAAGCGGTTTGTAGAGTTTGCATGTAACAACCTTGTATTTTACAATTATTTTTAAATTGATTTCCAAATTTAAAAGCTTTATTTATGAAAAGAATAAATTTTGTTATTTTAAATATAAAAACTTTGATTTTGTATGTGGATTAGAATTCCAAATATGACTAAATTTAATATTTCCAGAAAATGTGAATTTTGGTTAAAATAGTCAAACTTTGACTTTTAAACTTAAAAATTTAAAAGTTTGAAATTATAAATTTTATCTTTTATTATAAAAATAGATGTAATAACTTGAACACTACTTTTCGTTTCGTTGAAAATGGAGTTAAAATGTAAAAGTTATGTACATTTCAATTTTTAGTATAATTTGTTTTATTATGCAATTTTGCCTATTTTAAATTTTATAAATCATATTTTCTTTCTTATATTTTATTTTAATATGTGTCAATATGTTTATTTATGTATATTTCCATCTCTAAATATTTTAAAAATGACAATAGAATTTTTCCAAAATTTACTATGATGATTTCCTATTTTTAAAGGCTGTTTTCCTATTTTCTTCTATTTTCTTCATTAGAAATTATATGTAAATTAAATTTTAAATGTTTATTTTGTGAATATATTTTTATTTCATGTTATTATTTATGTTTAAAAATATATTACAAGCTCATATGAATTTTCTAAAAATTTATTCTATTCAATTCCAAATTTTCTAGACTAGTTTACTATTTTAGCTATTTTCTTAATTTAACTTTATATAATTGATAAATATTCTTATAAATTATTATATTTTGATAAAATTTCGAAATTTTATCTGGGATTTTTTTTTCCAGAAATATAAAGTTATAAAAAAGGAATTAAAGATATATGAAGAGTTTGATACCTTTTGTGTGCTTAGCCCTTTTGAATTCTACCGTTTCTTTTCAATCAATACATCTTTTATTTTATTTTTGCCGTTCTTTTCCTCATTCGTTTTCAGCCGACTCCCTCATCTTATTCACGAATTTTCAAAGCTCCAAAACCCTAAAAAAAATCATGGCCTCCATCTTGCAAAAAAATTTGGTAATCTCCCTCTTTTCTTTCTACTTTTTTTCTTACTTTTCTATGTAATTTTGCCTTGATCTCTTCACATGTTTGCTTGGCCTATCCTCTACCACCTTCATCCCCATCATCACCTCCTCCATCTACTACAGCAAACACTCCCTTCCCTCTGACCAAGACAGGCCATGACCTTCCACTTGAAGCCATCACCACAAAACTCCACAAAACATTGCCTAGACCACACATATCATCACCTACCCTCCATATCTTGCTTTGGCCACCCCCTTAGCCACCACCACCACTTGCTACATGACCTTTGGCTGCTGCTACTCATCACCCAAAAATCTGTCCAGACCTGTACCAGATGATGGCCGAGCCATTTGACCCATAGACCGAACCAAAAGTTGAACCAAACTCCACTATGTTGCCTAGTCTCTTGATATTCTTGTGTTGTAACTTTCTCCACATGTTCTAGCCTTTATGCCATGCATTCCTATGATCAAACCTGAGCCAAAGTCATGTCAAACCTGACCTAAATAAACCCCTAGGCCATGCAAAGCTGTAACGACCCGTATTTTTTTTTACGGATCGACAAGTTCGTCAAAATCTAGAATTTTAGTGTTGTTGAGCCATTTCAGATTTTAGGCAAAATATGGCTAAGTCCTAAGTCGTTCACGACTTAGTATAGGTCGTAAGTCATATACGACTTGGGGAATAGGCGCGACTTAAGGATAGTGGTGAGTTAAGTTGTTACCGAGTTAAGGAATCAGCGAGTTAGCGAGTTAAGGTGGTAAGTCGTGGACGACCTAGGGTATGATATAGGTCGTATGCGACTTAGTATGTTTGTCTTTTCGGTCCTATTTGTTTAAGTCATAGGTCGTAAACGACCTAAGAGATAAGTCGTGACCGACTTATAGGGTAGACGACTTAGAGGCTAGCGACTTAGGAGATAGGCAGGTTTGTGGCCTTATAGTTAGGTCGCACCTGTTGATGAGTTGTTAGGTCGTATACTTGTTAAGTCATAACTATTAGGTCGTAAGTCGTATAGCCAGTTAGGTCGTAACCGACTTAGGGGTTAGCTGATGAGTTGTTAGGTTGGTTAGGCGCACGCGTTAAGTCGTAGACGACTTAGAGAAGTTAAGTCTTAAGTCGTAGAGACTTGGGTCTGTTTTAAGTCGTAGCCTAGTTATCTGTTAAGTCGCAAACTGATGAGTTTTGGTAAGTCGTTAGGTCGAAAGGTTTGGGCAAGACTTAGGTCGGAGGGATCTTAGGTC
The DNA here is from genome assembly GCA_030737815.1 of Allium fistulosum. Classification (NCBI taxonomy): domain Eukaryota; kingdom Viridiplantae; phylum Streptophyta; class Magnoliopsida; order Asparagales; family Amaryllidaceae; genus Allium; species Allium fistulosum. Next base: position 872,113,193 of record CM060905.1, on the reverse strand, counting down.
GTAAGTCGTAGATGACTTATGGAGATAGCCGAGTTACGACTTAGTGAATTTTCAGCTATAAATAGGAAGGGTTTTTCTCACTTTTTGGGATCCGGATTTCGAAGCGACTAAGTGCTGCCATTTTGAGAGCTCGACTTCTACACTTCTTCACTTCTTTTCTCCACTCTAATCTAGTGATTCCATCCATCCAAGTTGAAGATCAAATTGAAGATTCTAGAGCTTAGATTGAAGATCTTCATCCTTCGAAGTGTGATTTCATCGTTTGAAGCGGATTTGTGATAGATCAAGTTAGATCCTTCGCTGTCCAGATCTGAAGCGTGTTGATTTGGGTTTGTTTTGGTGATTTGGTGAGTGGTGATTATCTCTCACACGGATCCAAAGGAGTATATCGGATCGTTGGCTCGATTTGGTGTTAAAATAGTGATTTCCATGCATTTTCTTCATCCTAAGTGTAGATCCATATAGATTCATTGTTCATGATGATGTTACATCCATTTTATCACATGTTAACCTATGCAAGTTCATTCATTAAGTTTGTAAAGATATTGTTCATGTTTTCATGCTTGTTGGACTTTCAACTCTTTAATTACGAAAATGCCATTATTGTTATAATTGTCTACTTAGATCATATTTGAATGCTTGATTGCTTGGATTAAAGTTTGATTTGATTGATTGTTATGAATTAGATGATTGATGATTTGATTTAGACCGAAGATGATTCAAAAGCTAAGGGAAAGGCTCTTGAATTGGGAAAGCTGCTCGTGGCATATGTAGCGGGATGATGAAGCTCTTATGCATAGATTTGATGATGTGATGTTGAGATGAGGCTTTGCGAGGTTGTGATGAAGCGAGGCAATCATGTGATGAAGACTTGGTTTAATCCAGACGGGATCATTCCAAGCATGTTGATAACTCGGTGATATGATTCGAGTTGAGGATAATGAATGGATATGAGAATAGTCGTCGAGGAGGATGACTAGGAGGCTTGGGTCTCATCGTTGTTGAAGGTTCTAGCATGCTCAAAGCAAGAGTATGTTTGGGCAGATTCGATAGTCCCAACGGCCAACTATTGATGGTCGAGTACTCTGGGCAGATTCGATAGTCCTAGGCATGGGCTGCGATGACGTGCGGAGTACTATTTAGAACCGGGGTTTCCATTAGCCCTTGACGGACGGCTGAAAGAATGTGCCGGTCATTCAATTAACGGTGAAATCAAATCAATGATAACAGTGATAGCCAGAGTCATGGATGTTTGGTTGTATCGTCATTCGGTCTCAAGAGCAGTGTTTTCTGGGTGCTTATCTGATCTTGGTTTAGGCCTTGGGGGTTTGTGCTTGGAAAACATCGCCCTTGACTCGAGTGATAATTACTTTACTTTAAATTGTATGCTCTGCTATGTTTGCTTCGGCTTAGTGTGTGTCTGGGGGCTATCACTATAGAATGAGGTTGGAGTGGGAGGGTTGTATTCCTATTCCTTTTCCTTTATGCTCTTTTGGTATGTTGTTAGTTAATTTACTGCTCACTAAGACTGTTGTCTGACTCAAGGCTTTATGTTTTTAACTCTTATTGCCTTGGGCTGTTCGTCCACTTTTGAGATGGTCAGACTAGGTAGCAGGTGACAGGTGTTGTTCTTGCTTCTCACGATGATGATATCGAAGACGAGCTGGAGGGTTGCATATTATCTTCTTACTATATGTACTGGAGGTTCCGCTGTTTTGTATAACTCTGAGTGTTATGTAGTGAGGCTTGATGTATTGCCTATTTGGATGCTTGTATTCAACTACTATGAAGTTTTATATGATGGCATTTTATTCTGTAAAGCTTCACTATATATATGTTCTATTGTATTTTTTCCATGCGCTGTGAGTAATACGATAGATTCTGTTGTTTTTAATTTACCCTGACAATTGTCCATGGTCGCCTGGCACACTCTTCAGCGCACTATCTCTAGGTTTAAGTGCAGGGGTCATGGGCGGTCGTCACATTTGGTATTAGAGCATTGGTTAATCGATTTTACCCAACGCTCGCTGACGTAACTACGTATGAGAGACGTAATTGTAATTTGATGGATGATTACTATATATAATATAGTAGTTTAGAAGTAAGTTAGTCCTTTATGCAGCTATTTCTCCAGATGTGCTAATCATTCCTTTTTATAGATATTGAGAATGAGTCGAAGAGGGAGACCAACTGCTAGGGAAGGCCGAGCTGCTGAAGGGACTGCTGATTATGCAGCCATGTTCGAAGCTATGATGACTTCGATCATGAGAAGGATGCCAGCTCCAGGGCCGTCAGTTGATGTTGGAGTTCAAGTTCAAACTCCAAAGCCGGTGGATTTTGCTAAGTTGTGTAAGGACTATACTGCTCTTGGAGGAAAGGTTTTCTTGGGAACAGAATCAACTATTGAGGTCCAAAGATGGATAGATGCTTGTAGAAGGATTTTTGGTGATTTGGGAATTGAGGATGCAACTAAGAGGAAGTTGGCATAAAGGCAGCTTCAAGGGAGAGCCTCTGATTGGTGGAACTCTATTACCATCACTACTCCGGAGGAAGAGATTACTTGGGAGCAATTCCAAGTCAGATTTGAAGCTAAGTTCATTTCTACAGCTCAGAAGTCTGTTCTGTTCAAGAAGTTTGTGGAGCTCAAGCAAGGTGGAAGACCAGTTCTTGAATATGTTTTTGAGTTTGAAGCTTTGTCCAAGTATGCTCGGTCGTATATCGAATCTGCATATAAGAAGAATGAGAAGTTTGTGACAGGCTTGGATAGTTATCTTGGGAGGCAGTTGGTGGATCATTTGGACGATTCATTTGAGAAGCTTGTGGAGAAAGCTCTCAGGCATGAGAGTCTGTTTCCTAAGGAAGGATCGGTTGTTGCTGTGACCAGGGAAGAGTCTAAACCCCAGCAGGGTGGAAACAAGAAGAGGAAGCAGCAGCAGCAACATAAGGGTAAGGATGGCCAGAAGAAGCCGAAAGGCGAGGTGACTTGCTACAATTGTCAGCAGAAGGGCCATTTCTCGAAGGATTGTAAGAATCCGAAGGCACCGATGAAGTGCCACAACTGTGACAAGCCGGGGCATTTCAGGAAGAATTGTCCAGAACCGAGGAGGACAAGCAGATTGTGCAAGCTTATGCTTTGGGAGCTGTTCCGTCGTCTTCGAAAGCTCCTACCGCTGAAGAGAAAGGAAAGAGTGTGGTGGTTCAAGGTACTCTTTTCCTATGTGGTGTTCCAGTTAGAGTTCTGTTTGATACTGGAGCGTCGCATTCATTTGTTTGTTGTGAACTTGTTGACCGGTTGGGTTTGAAACTGGATATTGTTGATAGGCCTTTGGTTGTGACTAATCCACTTGGGGGTTCGTCTTGTTTGTGTATGTTATGCCGTGGTCTGATTGTATCGAGTCATGATTGCTCTTTTGTTTGTGATTGTTTTGTTCTGAACTTTACGGGGTTCAGAATTATTTTGGGTATGGACTGGCTTAGGAAGTATGCGGCGAAGGTTGATTGCGAGAGGTTGGAAGTGACAGTCGAGAATGTGGAGGGGCGAAAGGTTGTGATACGATGTAAGCATGAAGAAGGCGTCTTCATGAGCTTCATGTATTCGCTGGTTGTTCCACGGGATGGACTGTCATTAGTGCCAATCGCGAATGGATTCGAGGATGTCTTTGACGAAGTCAAAGGGTTGCCGCCGCATAGAGAGATCGAGTTTCGTATAGATCTAGTTGAAGGAGCCAGACCCGTTGTGATGCCTCTTAGGCGGATGGCGCCTAGGGAACAGCAAGAGTTGAGGGTGCAAGTTGATGATCTTTTGCAGAAAGGATTCATTCGGCGTAGTGTGTCCGAGTGGGGTGCACCAGTTGTGTTTGCAACCAAGGCAGATGGGTCGTTGAGATTGTGCGTTGATTATCGTGAGCTGAATAAGGTGACTAAGAAGAACAAGTATCCATTGCCGAGGATAGATGACTTGTTCGATCAGCTTCACGAAGCCAAGGTGTTTTCTCAGATGGATTTGGCAACGGGATTTCACCAGTTGAGAGTGGCTAAGGATAGTGTGCCGAAGACAGCTTTCAGGACACCATCTGGTTTCTTTGAGTGGCTGGTAATGCCGTTTGGATTGACTAACGTGCCAGCATATTTTGTGGATCTTATGAATAGAATGTTCAGAGATCAGTTGAACAAGTTTGTACTTGTGTTCGTGGATGATATTCTGATTTATTCCAGAACTGAAGAAGAGCACAAGACGCACTTGCATATTGTTTTGGAGATCTTACGGAAACATCAGCTGAAGGCTAAGTTTTCGAAGTGTCACTTCTGGAAGAGTGAAGTGAGGTTCTTAGGCCATGTTATCTCTGGAAATGGAATAGCGGTTGATCCTGCTAAGGTGGCAGCAATCCAGGATTGGGTTAGACCTAAGAATGCATCTGATGTGAGAAGTTTTCTTGGATTAGCAGGATATTATCGTCGGTTTATTAAAGACTTCTCCAAGATAGATGCACCGTTAACAGGATTGACGAAGAAGAACCAAGTGTTCAGATGGGAGGATAAGTGTGAGCAAGCTTTCAAAATCCTGAAAGAGCGATTAACGAGTGCACCTGTTTTGACTATTCCAAGTGGGAATGATGAGATGGTGGTTTACACCGACGCATGTGGTACTGGACTTGGAGCAGTGCTGATGCAGAGGGATAAAGTTGTTGCGTATGCAAGTCGACAACTGAAGTCGCATGAAAGGAATTATCCGACTCATGATTTGGAGTTAGCGGCGATTGTATTTGCTCTGAAGATGTGGAGACATTATCTGTTGGGAGTTCGATTCGAGTTGTTTACAGATCATAAGTCGTTGAAGTATCTTTTCTCCCAAAAGGATTTGAATCTTCGGCAGCAACGTTGGCTAGAGTTTTTAGCATCATATGATTTTGGTATAGCTTATACTCCGGGAAAAGGTAAAGCAGTGGCAGATGCGTTAAGTCGAAGACATGCAGGACTGGGAGCCATGTTTTCAGAATGGAAGAATCTCGAGTATTTAGCTGGATTTGACTTCAGGCCTAGATGTGAATTAGAACCTGAGATGTTGGCAAACTTATCAATAAGACCGACTCTAGTGGAAAGGATTGGCGAGAGTCAAAAGCGAGATGATAAGATTGACAAGATTATCCATGATTTGGAATCTGGATTGGAACCAGAAAAGGATAAAGGATTTGAGGTCGATCAAGAAGGGTGGCTTCGGAAGCAAGGACGACTAGTTGTTCCCGATATAGATGAGTTGAGAAGTGAAGTTCTGAAGGAAAGTCATCACTCAAAGTTGATAATTCATCCAGGTGGAAATAAGATGTATCGGGATATGAAGAGAACCTACTACTGGGAAGGTATGAAGAAGGATGTTGGAAATTTTATTTCCAAGTGTATGAACTGCCAGTTGGTAAAAGCCAAACAGAAGAAGCCAAGTGGATTGCTTCAGCCATTAGAAGTTCCTACATGGAAGTGGGAGCAAGTATCGATGGATTTTATTGATGGACTACCTAGAACAAGAACGAGAAATGAAGGAATTTGGGTCATCGTAGATCGTTTGACTAAGAGTGCTAGATTCATTCCTGTTCGATCGACTAGGACTGCATCAAAGTTGGCTGAGTTGTATGTTAAGTGGATAGTTCGATTCCATGGTATTCCGAAGAGTATAGTGAGCAATCGAGACCCATTGTTCACTAGTGGATTTTGGAAGAGCTTCCAGGAAGTTTTGGGAACCGAGTTGTGTTTGAGTACAGCTTATCACCCTCAAATAGATGGTCAGACCGAGAGAGTCAACCGAGTTTTGGAAGATCTCCTCAGAGCTTGTGTTTTGGATTTCGGAGGATCATGGGAAGATCACCTTCATTTGGTGGAATTTTCATACAACAACAGTTACCAGTCAAGCATTGGTATGGCACCGTATGAGGCATTGTATGGAAGACCGTGTAACTCCCCGACATGTTGGATAGAGACGGGAGAAAAGCTGATGCTTGGGCCAGAGATGATTCGACAGACTTCAGATTGTATTGAGATCATTCGGCAACGAATGAAAGCAGCCCAAGACCGTCAGAAAAGTTATGCCGATAAGCGTCGTAAGGATTTGTAATTCGACGTTGGTAATATGGTTTTTGTGAAGATTTCTCCACTGAAGAATGTTATTCGATTCGGGAAGAAAGGAAAATTGACTCCGATATTTGTCGGACCATTCCCGATTATCGAGCGAATTGGAAAGCTCGCTTATAGATTGGAATTACCAGAGAAGATGTCGGGTGTGCACAATGTTTTTCACGTATCGTATCTACGGAAGTATGTGCACGACTCGAATACAGTGGTTTCTGCCGATAGCTGTGAAGATTTCGAAGTTGATCCAGTCGATAGAAGACCTCGTAAGCCGCTTCGTGTTGTGGAAACCGACACGAAACAGCTTAGGAGGAAGGTAGTTAAGTTGCTCAAGACACAATGGAGTGACGATGATAACGACTGTACGTGGGAGGTGGAAGAGAGGATGAAAGCAGCTCTTCCCGAACTCTTCAAGGTATGGCCCTAAGGTGTCGTATCATCTAGCAACATTGTAACTTGTTCTAAGTTTTAGAATTCTGCATGCTAAGCTAGAATTGGATGCAAGGTTGGCTGATTGCTATGGACGGTAGGCATGCAGAATAGTCTTTGATTGCTTTGTTTGTTTGGAATTTCAGGGGCGAAATTCCTAAGGGGGAGAGAATGTAACGACCCGTATTTTGTTTTTTACGGATCGAAAAGTTCGTCAAAATCTGGAATTTTAGTGTTGTTGAGCCATTTCAGATTTTAGGCAAAATATGGCTAAGTCCTAAGTCGTTCACGACTTAGTATAGGTCGTACGTCGTATACGACTTAGGGAATAGGCGCGACTTAAGGATAGTGGTGAGTTAAGTTGTTACCGAGTTAAGGAATCAGCGAGTTAGCGAGTTAAGGTGGTAAGTCGTGGACGACCTAGGGTATGATATAGGTCGTATGCAACTTAGTATGTTTGTCTTTTCGGTCCTATTTGTTTAAGTCCTATGTCGTAAACGACCTAAGAGATAAGTCGTGACCGACTTATAGGGTAGACGACTTAGAGGCTAGCGACTTAGGAGATAGGCAGGTTTGTGGCCTTATAGTTAGGTCGCACCTGTTGATGAGTTGTTAGGTCGTATACTTGTTAAGTCGTAACTATTAGGTCGTAAGTCGTATAGCCAGTTAGGTCGTAATCGACTTAGGGGTTAGCTGCTGAGTTGTTAGGTTGGTTAGGCGCACGCGTTAAGTCGTAGACGACTTAGAGAAGTTAAGTCTTAAGTCGTAGAGACTTGGGTCTGTTTTAAGTCGTAGCCTAGTTATCTGTTAAGTCGCAAACTGATGAGTTTTGGTAATTCGTTAGGTCGAAAGGTTTGGGCAAGACTTAGGTCGGAGGGGACTTAGGTCGTAAGTCGGAGATGACATATGGAGATAGCCGAGTTACGACTTAGTGAATTTTCAGCTATAAATAGGAAGGGTTTTTCTCACTTTCTGGGATCCGGATTTCGAAGCGACGAAGTGCTGCCATTTTGAGAGCTCGACTTCTACACTTCTTCACTTCTTTTCTCCACTCTAATCTAGTGATTCCATCCATCCAAGTTGAAGATCAAATTGAAGGTTCTAGAGCTTAGATTGAAGATCTTCATCCTTCGAAGTGTGATTTCATCGTTTGAAGCGGATTTGTGATAGATCAAGTTAGATCCTTCGCTGTCCAGATCTGAAGCGTGTTGATTTGGGTTTGTTTTGGTGATTGGTGAGTGGTGATTATCTCTCACACGGATCCAAAGGAGTATATCGGATCGTTGGCTCGATTTGGTGTTAAAATAGTGATTTCCATGCATTTTCTTCATCCTAAGTGTAGATCCATATAGATTCATTGTTTATGATGATGTTACATCCATTTTATCACATGTTAACCTATGCAAATTCATTCATTAAGTTTGTAAAGATATTTTTCATGTTTTCATGCTTGTTGGACTTTCAACTCTTTAATTACGAAAATGCCATTATTGTTATAATTGTCTACTTAGATCATATTTGAATGCTTGATTGCTTGGATTAATGTTTGATTTGATTGATTGTTATGAATTAGATGATTGATGATTTGATTTAGACCGAAGATGATTCAAAAGCTAAGGGAAAGGCTCTTGAATTGGGAAAGCTGCTCGTGGCATATGTAGTGGGATGATGAAGCTCTTATGCATAGATTTGATGATGTGATGTTGAGATGAGGCTTTGCGAGGTTGTGATGAAGCGAGGAAATCATGTGATGAAGGCTTGGTTTAATCCAGACGGGATCATTCCAAGCATGTTGATAACTCGGTGATATGATTCGAGTTGAGGATAATGAATGGATATGAGAATAGTCGTCGAGGAGGATGACTAGGAGGCTTGGGTCTCATCGTTGTTGAAGGTTCTAGCATGCTCAAAGCAAGAGTACGTTTGGGCAGATTCGATAGTCCCAACGGCCAACTATTGATGGTCGAGTACTCTGGGCAGATTCGATAGTCCTAGGCACAGGCTGCAACGACGTGCGGAGTACTGTCTAGAACCGGGGTTTCCATTAGCCCTTGACGGACGGCTGAAAGAATATGCCGGTCATTCAATTAACGGTGAAATCGAAGCAATGATAACAGTGATAGCCAGAGTCATGGATGTTTGTTTGTATCGTCATTCGGTCTCAAGAGCAGTGTTTTCTGGGTGCTTATCTGATCTTGGTTTAGGTCTTGGGGGTTTGTGCTTGGAAAACATCGCGCTTGACTCGAGTGATAATTACTTTACTTTAAATTGTATGCTCTGCTATGTTTGCTTCTGCTTAGTGTGTGTCTGGGGGCTATCACTGTAGAATGAGGTTGGAGTGGGAGGGTTGTATTCCTATTCCTTTTCCTTTATGCTCTTTTGGTATGTTGTTAGTTAATTTACTGCTCACTAAGACTGTTGTCTGACTCAAGGCTTTATGTTTTTAACTCTTATTGCCTTGGGCTGTTCGTCCACTTTTGGGACGGGAAGACTAGGTAGCAGGTGAAAGGTGCTGTTCTTGCTTCTCACGATGATGATATCGAAGACGAGCTGGAGGGTTGCATATTACCTTCTTACTATATGTACTAGAGGTTCTGCTATTTTGTATAACTCTGAGTGTTATGTAGTGAGGCTTGATGTATTGCCTATTTGGATGCTTGTATTCAACTACTATGAAGTTTTATATGATGGCATTTTATTCTGTAAAGCTTCACTATATATATGTTCTATTGTATTTTGTCCATGCGCTGTGAGTAATACGATAGATTCTGTTGTTTTTAATTTACCCTGACAATTGTCCATGGTCGCCTTGCACACTCTTCAGCGCACTATCTCTAGGTTTAAGTGCAGGGGTCATGGGCGGTCGTCACAAAAGCATTGTAGAAAACAAGGCAAAAGATTTGACATTCAAATCTCTTTTCATTTCAAAGTTATTTCATTTTAAAGTCGTATTGAATTTTGCTGTTTTGATTGGTTGTTTTGGGTTGTACACAAGAATTGTAGATTGGATTCGCTCTCCACTCAAGTCCGTAGTCTTGTCATCGTGCTTTTTTTTTCATTATGTCAGTTGGTTTTGATATCTCCAGCACAAACAGGTGAGTTATTCTCACCAGACAATATGTACCTATATAACTAGTAAATTGACACCCTGTGAATCTGTAGAAATATATTATCATGTTATACTTGACTATGTTATGATCATATGATGTTTATACACCTGTTATATCATCTGTTACTGTTATATAATGTATTATGTTCATTTATATATGTTTATCACACTGCAAGTTCCCTGTAGACTAGAATCACTATGGGTTGAAATGATACATACCCGAACGGACTTTAGAATAGGAAAAAATCATTATGGGCTGAAATGATAGGTCTGAATGGTCTTTATTTAACTTATTTTAACTTGGGATTGCGGGTTTTAAATGATAGAACCCGGATTTTTCTTTTTAAACTGCGGATTGAAATGATACATATCCGTATCACTTGACCTAGGTTAGAAAACTATATACAGGCTCGTGGTTATTTTATAAAGTGTTTTTGGATATTTTTAAGTATTTTAAAAATATAAATTTATGAAATTTGATTTAAATAGATTTTGAAATGTTTTAAAATAAAGAAATTATGATTTTTCTATGAGTTAAAAATGTAATTAATGAATGGTTAAATTGGATTATTGAAATATAACTTAAGTTTGGAATTTGGAATTTTGGTTAAAAATGATATTTAAGTTATATGAATAAAATTGAAATTTAATTATATTTGGAAAATGGTAAAATATGATAATTTGATTAAATTTGAATTTAAGTGATTTATTAAAGTATTATTGATTTTTCTATGAATTTAAGTGGTTAAATAAATGAATGTTTAAAGGTGATCTTTTAAAATATAACTTGACTTGGAAATGTGAAAATTGGTTTTAATTAAAGGTTTAAGTTAATTAAATAAAATTGGAAATTTAGTTAAATTTGTGAAATGGTAATTTAAATTTGGAGTGTTAAGTTTATTTGTTGAAATGTGAAGAATTGGAAACTTTTACACTTAAATTTATTAAGTAAACTGTTGAAAATTGGATTTAATTATAAGAAATTTACTGTGAAAAGATATATGTTAAATGATATGTAAATGAACATTTTTAAATGTTAAAATATGATTTTAAAATGTTTATGTGTTTTAAATTGAAGTTATTTAATTGCTGGAAATACACTAACACTTGAAATCTACTTTTAATAGCATTCAGAAATGCTATAGATTCTGTTTTGAACTAAAATTGTGTAAAAAGAGCTATTACAGCATTTCTGAAATGTTGTAGTTGCTGTAATTGAACTTATAGGCTAATATTGAACTCAGGCCTATTATAGCATTCTCTGGAAATGCTATAATGGTCTGCAGTCTTTGCTGAAACCAAATTTATCCCTTGTTTTATAAATCTGAACTACCGCAGCACTTCTGAAATGCTGTCTTTTCTGTTTTTGAACTATAATTCAACTAAAACTGAGTTTTAACAGCAGTTTTAAGTGCTGTCTTTGCTGAATTAAAAATGTTTTCAAATATAACTTATAGCAGTTGTTTTTAAATGCTGTGAAATGCTGAAATTTTAATAATTATGGTTTTTGACTTAGTAAACGAACTCAGAATGGTTTGAAACTTTGGAAATTGAATACTTGATTTGAAAGTATAATAATTACACTTTTAAAATGTTTAAATGAATTATTTTGATTGGAATATAAACTATTTAAAAGTGATTTGAAATGATAGTAAATGAATGATATCTTTGAATTTAAAAGGGTATTTAAAGTTGAATAATTGGATTTGTAATGTAATATCCCGGAAATTTTAACAATATCAATTTAATAATCTGTTAAATAATTAAATTGATATTGATGATCTTTGATAATAAGATTTGAATTTAATTTAATAATCTGATTAAATTAGTATTAATTGGTGATTTTATCTTTTAAAAGTTAATAAGATATTTTCTATTTGAATATATATATTTATTTATATATATTGTAAATAGAAGCTTTGGGTAAATTGGGAATTTAGATTTAATTTAATTGAATTTGAATTTAAGCTTTGAAATTCAAGAGAATAAATATTTAAATTGTTTGGATATTATAATATTTGTATAACTTTTAATTATAAATATAATTGGTTTTGTTTCTTTAAAATGATTTATATATATAGATAAGTGTTTAATAAATAAGAAAAAGGCTTTTTAATTACTTTAAAATAAATAGAAATAAGATAAATACTTAAAAGACATGTGTCTTTATCTAATGACTTGTTTTAACATGTGTTAAGTAATGAATTAATCTATTGACAAGTGTCTTCATTTGTTTTTATTTTCTTTTATTTTTATTTAATCATAAATTTACTTATATAAAACATTTGCATTTTTTTTCAATTCATTCTTTCTAATTTCTTTTTCAAAACCAAGAGAATTCAGATCTTTCCTCTAATAAAATCTGAAATAATTAGTAACCTCTTCTCAAAACTCTTCCTCTAATCTAAAATCAAAAACCTGATTTTCAAATTCCTCAAACCAGAGATTATCAACATCGAATCTCTGTAAACCATTTTCCCAAATCTAAATTAAGTTCAGCCTGCAATTCTTTTCAACATTTAAGCCTGCCTGCATGTTTATCAAATCTGGAATCATTTCAAGGCCTGTCTGCATTCATCTCTTCAAACTGGAAATCAAGCTTGCATGTTAATTTAAAGGCAACAATTCAAGTTTTAAATCAAATTCAAGAAGCATGCAAGTCCACAGTTTCAAAAGCTAAAATCTGGAAGCTCTGTTTCATTTTTTTTCAATCAGGTGAGTAACATCATTTTTCAAAAGGTTTAATTTATGAAAGATGGTTGCATGTGAATGTATAGATAGTTCTGCATATATATTGATATACAAGTGAAATTTTTGCTGTATGTATATATGGATGTTTTGTGTGCATGTGTGATCATGTTCTCTGTTCAGTTTTTTTTCCAGATTCCAGAATTCCTTTTAAATCATTTACCACTTGATCTAGCTTTTGTTAGGACTAACTTTATAAACAAAATATGTTTGAATTATCATAGACAAATGTTTAAAATTTTAATTAAGTCAAACTTCAAGCAGAGTGTCTCTGTAAACCAAGAAGAACAGTGTATGTTTAGGACAAGTGAAAATTTAAATATCTTAATTTATCAAGACAGGTTTATAAACTAAAACCTTATACCAAAACTTGATTTTTAAAGGAGAAATCATAATTTTTAGTTTAGTAATATAGGTGCAGTTCTGTGTTGAACAGAAAATAGGAATAGGGGATTTTTGGGTGATCTCGGGAATTTGTAGTGTCGAGTTTCTTCTGGTAGGTGGAGGAATGGTCAGTGATGCCGAGAAAAATATTGGGTGGCGTTGCAGTTCATCGTGGTGGTGGCGGTGATGAGTTTTTTCCTGTAGCCCTAGTTTGAGCTAGGTAGTTTGTTTGAGTCTGAACTACCTGTAGGAATGATCGAGTGATGTGAGGTTTGGGTAGATGAAAGTATGGCCATTGACGAGATGATGGTCGGAGTCGCTGCTATCCTGGTGGACGGAGGGCCGTGATTGTCGCATTGTCAGGTTAGGGATTGTAGAGGGGGGAGACTGTTCCAGGTTTTTATTTTTAGCTCGAGTTCTCGATTTTGATTTAGGGGATGGATCGAAGTAGTGATGGTCGTATTCTGGTACGTGAGTGATTGTCGACTGGTGGGGGAAGTCGTGGATGATCGGAGATGTCGCCGGTGGATGTGCACGTGCACAGTGGAGCTGAGATGTCTAGGTGAAGTCTGGATTGTAGCAGTGGAGAGGTCTCGGGTTGTCTCGAGTTTTGGTCGAAGTTTTTGAAGAGGAGACTCGAAGTAAATTCGAGTAGAGCTCGAGTGTTTTGTGGTTGCCAGGTTTTTAAAAATCTGGGTGTTTTGAATTTTAAATCTGAATTTGAATTGTGAAATAAAATTTAAATAGGAATTTTAAATAAAGTTTAAATATATAGATTCAAGTTGGTTTTGAATCTTAGGTTTGAAATAAATAATTCTATAAATTTAAATATTTTAAAATTGTTAGTTATATTTAAATGTTGAAATTAAAATGAAATTTAAAAATAGATTTGAAATTGGATGTTTTCAAATATATTATGAATAAGATGTAACCATGGGAAAATGTTTTATCTTAAAGATTAAATTGTTAAGGTAATTAAAATGGTTTAATTAATTAAATTTATTAATGATTTGGATTAATAAATTTGTAATTAAGGATTTAAATTAATTTAATTAAGGTTTAAGGTTAATTAAATAGAATAACTAATTTATAATTATGTATTATAAATTAGAGTATTAATTAATGATTAGGAAATAAATTAATATAGTAATTTAAGATTAATTAAGTTATGTTTAACAATTAATTAATTAAGGATTAATTAATTGGTTATTTAGATTTATTAATTTGGAATTAATAATAATTAATCTAAGTTAATTACTTAAGAAAAGTAATTAAATAATTGTTAATGAAGGTCATTAACTATGGATTATTAAATAATTAATTAATGTGATTAATTTTAATAATTAATTAGATTAATTAATTAATTTAAAGATAATCAATTATAGAATTTGTTTAAGTGTAATTACTTAATGGAAGTAATTAAGAAATTAATTACTTATTGTAATTAATTAAGATAATTTGATTTAGTTTAAGTTAATTAATTAAGTTTAATTAATTTAGAATAATCAAGAGATGATTTGATAAATAATTACTTAATTGTAATTAATAAGTATGATTATTTAAGGAAGTAAATAATTGATAATTACTGGAAGTAATTAGTTGAATGGTGATTGTATTAATGGAAGTAATTTGAGTTTAATTACTTGGAAATTAATCAAGGGATTAATTAAGAAATTAATTAAGGAGTAATTAAATTATTTAAAGAAGTAATTAAGAGTAGTTAATTACTGAATGAGATTAATCAAGGTGATTAATAAATGTTGTTTAATTTAAAGTTAATTACTTAATGTAATTAATTTAATTAAAGTAATTAATAATTAAGTTGTAATTAATGATCATTAATTAATATAATTAATGATGTAATTAATATTGATTAATTAAGTATAATTAATAAATGAAGTGATTAATTAATGTAATTAATTAAGGTTTAATATAATTAATTATAGTGATTAATTTAATTAATTATAGTTAATTAATTAATGTAGTAATTAAAGGTTAATTACTATAAGTGGTTAAGGTTAATTAATTTGAGTAATTAATTAAAGATGATTAATTGAAAAAGGTAATTAAAAGATAATTAATCAAAGATGATTAATTGAAAAAGGTAATTAGAGGATAATTAATTAATTTGTAATTAATTAATGTTTAAGTAAGAAGGATTTATAAAATAAAAGTAATTAATTTAATTAACTTTAAATTAATTAGAGATGATATAGATCATTACTTATGGATGGATGATAATACTGAATGCTTTGCATTTGATTGATATCTCTAATGAGATATATGCTATGTGATATGGATGTTTAGTTGAATTGTGATAATATGGATTATCTGATGATATTGATAATGTTGATTATCTATTGTGAATTATCTTTCTAAGTGTATAAAGATAATTGAATTAAATTGTTTTAACCTTTAAAACAACTTGGCCTTAAAAGATACGTTTTGGATTTCGATGAGACCGGGATCGGGTTTCCGTATACCGGATTTCCAGGTCTGGAGACCCGAATACCACATCGATCCAAATTTACGTTAGGTCGTGAAATCCAAATGGAGCAAGTGAAGACTCGAGGTGTAAGAACGATTCTTTGTCAGTATAACTCTGTGGGTGATTCCGTAATGAGTTGACGGAGATAGTACTTTCAGATTCGAGACAAAGATTTAGAGTGCAAGGGTTATTGTCGTTAACTCTGAGGGTGATTCCAATACGAGTGTAACGAGATAATGCCTTCGGTTTCGTTCGAACCCGGAACGAACTTGTATGGATTGAATGCTTTCAGCACATCGTCAGGTGGACGATGAGCATTCTAAGATAGATGTGTTCTTTTAAAAGGTAATCGTGACCTCAAGCCTCACAAACCGGGAATGGCTAAAACAGGGGAGGTGCAGCAAGGTTAGTGGGTAGCACCCAAGTAGGACAAGATGACCTCTGTCTAGATGTCCCTTTCTATTTTCGACTTAGTGTGTGCGGTTGGTTATGACAACCGTGAGGTATCTTGTGCGGGAATTATCCAGTAAGGGATGTTCCGGCCTTGTGTTGCAGGGGATTGGGAGTGATCCTCGGTACGGTGATCTAGGCCACGTACTGTGACGGGCGGTACCCCGGTAGCCCTGCCATTGATGGAATCCAAACTCTAATAAGTGCCGTACGTTTTAGTTGTGCCCAACTATGTTGGAACGTGAGATGTAAGCATTCCAGCTATTTCATATTTATTTGAAAACCCTAGACCTATTATAATACAATCGAATTTCCTATCAAATGTTTTGGTTAGCGTAAGGTAAAAACTTACCCATATTTATTGGTGGGGAGTCTTACGTGATACTTTTTCTTTCAAAAGGTTTTGAAGTTAAACAAGTTTAACCTGTTACTCACACCAGACCCATGTCTGACCCAAGTTGTTTATTTTTGTTTTATAAACTCTTGGGTACTCAAATTTTTACGAGTAGCCAAGGGATTCAGGTTAGCTTTGACGAATTGTGGAGGAGCAATGGAGCAGGAGGCTTCAGCGTTGTAGATATAGATAGTAGTTCCGCTGTGTTGATCTTTGTATAGATCTCTGTATTGTATTGAGTTGTAATAACTAGACAGATGTTTATAACTGTCTAGTATGTGATGTGTAATCTGTGTAACTCTGATAGATGATGTATATGATACTATGTAATATTTATGTGACATATTATATTTCGTTTCGTTTCCGCTGTGAGTATCTGTTGTTGTTTTCTTTTCTCTTCTTCTCTTTTCTATTTCTCACCCCTTTCTTTCTTTCTGTCGATGTGACCTTCTATGGAGAGAAGGGCGGGTCGTCACACGTGGTATCAGAGCTTAGGTTGAGCGAATGCCTAAGCTTTTGGTTAAGTGAATATCAGAGCGATAGGTTGAGTGAATACCTAAGCTCTGGAGTGATGTCTATCTTGAGAGAGCGTATTTGTAATTTTTATATAACTATATATATATATATATTCTACCTATATTGTTGGGTTACCCGTACAGGTTCTCCAATATAAGAATAAAGGTAGATAGGGTAGTAGTGTATGAAACACAACTACCAATGGTTGGAATTAAGGTTGGAAGTGTATTTATCGAGACTGTAGACCCAATACTGTCTCGAGTAAGTTTTGCTGTGATGAGGGATTTCATCGAATCTCTGAAGGAAACCTGTTAAGGTTCGGAGTTTATCTGTAAAGTTGGATGAGTAGAGTTTGGATCTATCGGTTGAACAGAAGCAAGTAATGGTATCTTGATACCTCAGGTAATAGTAGCTGTGTGATGAGATGCAGTGACGATGGATGTTCCCGAAGATGTTTTCTTTGGAACGAGTTTAAGGAAGTGTGTCTGTTTCAGTGTTATGGCTGAGTTCAGCATGGTATTTCTGTTTGGTTTGGAGTTTGAGTTTCTCAAAGATCTTTGGATAGAAAGTCCTTGGCATCAGTATCAGCAGTGCAGCTCGGAGTATTCTGTGATGGCAGGAAGTTGTCAGGCTGAGTAGTTTTTCTGGAGGTGAAATTCAGAAGTAGCAGGGTGCATCCATTTCTTCGATGGATTGGATAGTTAAGTATGGGCTGTTCTGATTTGTTAAGAGGAACAGTTTTCTTTGGAAATAGGCTGGGTTGATCGCAAAAGTGACTTGCGATAGTTTGAGGGTTCTCTTGGGTTATCAGAGTTTTTCTGAGTGTCTTCAGAGAAGTCAGGAGTTGTCCGCATCTGAAGGTTGAGTTTTCTTATCGACTGGATTCCAGGAGTAGTACCGGTAGTTCAGTCTAGTTGAAGGATGTTTTCTAGAGATGGAGTTGGTGCAGCAACTCAAGTTTTGATGAAGTATCTGAGTTTTATTTATGGATCAGTGAACCTTATTTCTGGAATGAGTTGTCCAGTCTGTGCTTGTGTTCTACCTCAGATCAGAATTGAGCAGCGAAAGCAGTTTGGAGTATATCTCTGGATAGGAGAAGTAAGTTTGGAATCTACTGATGTTGTGAAGTAAAGTTATGTTTGGATCTCTTCTGTGTTCTGATTTGGATAAGTATTGGGTTTTCAGGATTGAATTGTCAGTTTGGACAATTGGAATTCATTGAGTTTTATGTATCTCTGAGGGGTACGTGTAAGATCTATCTCTGGTTTTAGAATCAGCAGTTCTGGAAGGTTTAGTTGTTGAGTCAGACTCGTCTGTAGTCTGATATTCTGTTTAGTTCTGTAGATCTAGATGAGTAGGAGATCTATAGCTTAGTAGTTTAGATTGTTGTAGAGCGAGTATCCCGGTATATATATACTTGGGGAAACTCGAGGAATTCTATCTAGAATTTTGTCTGGATAGTTAGATTTGATTGATTGGATGAATTGGTTGCTATGGTTGTTAGCATATGGATGATAGTATATGCTTGTGTTTTAAAATTTAAAATCTTTAATAAGATTATTAAATTACCTTTGTTTAAATTTCGGGGACGAAATTATTTTAAGGGGGAAGGAATGTAATATCCCGGAAATTTTAACAATATCAATTTAATAATCTGTTAAATAATTAAATTGATATTGATGATCTTTGATAATAAGATTTGAATTTAATTTAATAATCTGATTAAATTAGTATTAATTGGTGATTTTATCTTTTAAAAGTTAATAAGATATTTTCTATTTGAATATATATATTTATTTATATATATTGTAAATAGAAGCTTTGGGTAAATTGGGAATTTAGATTTAATTTAATTGAATTTGAATTTAAGCTTTGAAATTCAAGAGAATAAATATTTAAATTGTTTGGATATTATAATATTTGTATAACTTTTAATTATAAATATAATTGGTTTTGTTTCTTTAAAATGATTTATATATATAGATAAGTGTTTAATAAATAAGAAAAAGGCTTTTTAATTACTTTAAAATAAATAGAAATAAGATAAATACTTAAAAGACATGTGTCTTTATCTAATGACTTGTTTTAACATGTGTTAAGTAATGAATTAATCTATTGACAAGTGTCTTCATTTGTTTTTATTTTCTTTTATTTTTATTTAATCATAAATTTACTTATATAAAACATTTGCATTTTTTTTCAATTCATTCTTTCTAATTTCTTTTTCAAAACCAAGAGAATTCAGATCTTTCCTCTAATAAAATCTGAAATAATTAGTAACCTCTTCTCAAAACTCTTCCTCTAATCTAAAATCAAAAACCTGATTTTCAAATTCCTCAAACCAGAGATTATCAACATCGAATCTCTGTAAACCATTTTCCCAAATCTAAATTAAGTTCAGCCTGCAATTCTTTTCAACATTTAAGCCTGCCTGCATGTTTATCAAATCTGGAATCATCTCAAGGCCTGTCTGCATTCATCTCTTCAAACTGGAAATCAAGCTTGCATGTTAATTTAAAGGCAACAATTCAAGTTTTAAATCAAATTCAAGAAGCATGCAAGTCCACAGTTTCAAAAGCTAAAATCTGGAAGCTCTGTTTCATTTTTTTTCAATCAGGTGAGTAACATCATTTTTCAAAAGGTTTAATTTATGAAAGATGGTTGCATGTGAATGTATAGATAGTTCTGCATATATATTGATATACAAGTGAAATTTTTGCTGTATGTATATATGGATGTTTTGTGTGCATGTGTGATCATGTTCTCTGTTCAGTTTTTTTTCCAGATTCCAGAATTCCTTTTAAATCATTTACCACTTGATCTAGCTTTTGTTAGGACTAACTTTATAAACAAAATATGTTTGAATTATCATAGACAAATGTTTAAAATTTTAATTAAGTCAAACTTCAAGCAGAGTGTCTCTGTAAACCAAGAAGAACAGTGTATGTTTAGGACAAGTGAAAATTTAAATATCTTAATTTATCAAGACAGGTTTATAAACTAAAACCTTATACCAAAACTTGATTTTTAAAGGAGAAATCATAATTTTTAGTTTAGTAATATAGGTGCAGTTCTGTGTTGAACAGAAAATAGGAATAGGGGATTTTTGGGTGATCTCGGGAATTTGTAGTGTCGAGTTTCTTCTGGTAGGTGGAGGAATGGTCAGTGATGCCGAGAAAAATATTGGGTGGCGTTGCAGTTCATCGTGGTGGTGGCGGTGATGAGTTTTTTCCTGTAGCCCTAGTTTGAGCTAGGTAGTTTGTTTGAGTCTGAACTACCTGTAGGAATGATCGAGTGATGTGAGGTTTGGGTAGATGAAAGTATGGCCATTGACGAGATGATGGTCGGAGTCGCTGCTATCCTGGTTGTAACGTCCCAGATTTTCGCGTTCGAAAATCGACATCCATACTTTACATCGTACTCGAATGTCGTAGATTCGAGCGTTCAAATCCGAGTCGCCGGAGCTTATAACACAGTTAAGTAAATATCACAGCAGAATAAAAAGAATATAGATATACAACATCTGATACAATATCCAGATACAATGATGATACAATGAATATCTATATACATCAGAGATATGATACAATAAATAGCAGCGGAAAAGAAAACGATAACATCAGCAGCGGATAATCTCCATCTTCAAAGCACTAATCCAGAAATAGCTTGAACTCCCAATAACGATACACCAAGATAAGCAAGTGCAGTCCGATCCAAAGACTGAACTAGCTCTAGATAACCTACTAATCTGACTATCTGAAAAACCAAACTCTAGACTGCTCGTGTAGAAAATTTTTGAGCATCCAGAGTTTAGGAAAGAAACAATAAACTCCGGATCAGTCATGGGACTGGTGTGAGCAACAAAAACAGTTTATCTTTAAAACAAATAGCAGAGAATTTTAAAGTCAAATTCGCAATGCTTTTGGAAAATGAAACTACCATAAGACCTCCCACCACACACACAATGCAAACGCAGAATTGGAGGAGATTTCTTCTTATGATAGTCAAAGATGCTTACTACGCAAAATCAAATCATTTGATATTATTACTAGTGCATAGTATAGAAAACAATTTCGAAAGTAGAATATAAATCTTAGCCAGCATAGACATTTCGCACTTATGCCTACTATAGCTACCATGTTCAATAGCAGGTTACCACCACATTCCATGGCAGGTAATACAACTAAAACCGTACAGGGCTCGTATTGTTTTGTTTGGATTTCCAACAAATGGTCAGGCTAAGGAACTTCCTATTCCACGAAAGAAACGCCTCTGGCGGGACGTTCCGAGAACCAACTGTTCTCTGCCAAACAAGGCCGGCAACCCCTTTTCCCAAGGGATAAAAGAAACCTCAGATATGCCACCCCCGGTCCTTTGGGACCTTTAACCGAGCGCTCGATAACCAACATCACACATCATAAAGAAAGTGTATCCACCTGAGTAAGTATCTGGGCTCCATACCATGATACTACCCTTTTCCAGAAGGAATGGTCATACCCTAGGGGAGCTACCCCTGAAAACCTTGCCGCACAATTCCTGTTTCGACCATTATCGGGTTGTGAGGCTCGACGAAGTCTCGTCCACAAAGCTACGCTTTTTCAAAAAGCCACGCTTTGGGTCAACAGATGATCAACCTATGATCACAAAGATAAATGATCAAACAAATGATCATATCACAAATGATCAAACACTGATCATCACACAGCAGCACTCAGCATGCCACATTACCAAATTGGGATATATCGCTGATAACTTCAACTACATAACCTCTGAGCTCGTACGTCTCAGAGAAGGGTGTTAAGCTAAGAGAATAAATTCTCCGCCACCAAACAGAAATGTATTTGAAAGAAATCGGCTTTATATCTCAAAGTGTAATGTCAGACATGTATCCATATAAGTCTGTTCCGGGTTCGAACAGAACCGAAGGCACTTCTCACGAAGCCCTTGCAAATCCGGAAAATTTCCAATCACGTCCGGACTTCCTGTCACAAAAAGAGTGATATAAATCTCTATACCGGGAGCTACCCAGTGCAGAGACATTCGACAGGTTGTCCTTTCATTTTTGAAAATATCCGGTCTTCAACACCGGTCTTCAAATGCTATCCATATACGACGTATCACTATTCGGAATGGGTTATATGACCCAGATGTCTTTTCCCGGCTAACCCGAATAGTGAGCGCAATATTCAAAAACAAATGGATAATGGGATTTCAATTAAGTCACAACTTATTACCCAAACTTTCTTTTCAAATGGTTTAACAAATTACCATTTTAATCTTTTTAAACAAAAAGATTCAATTCACAAAGTTCACTTAATTTCACAAAGATTCATTCACAGATTTTCCAAATCAATTTCCCTTTCAATTTGATTAATTCGTTAAATCAAAGATTTAACTCATAGCTTTCAAAACAATTTCATTTCGAATGGGTTAAACAAAACATCAATTTAAATCTGTTAAAAATAAACAGATTTAATTCATAGCTTTCGAAAAGAATTCATTCATAACCTGGAAAAATCATTTTTTTTTCAATTTAATCTTGAAATTCCTTTACCTAAATTGGAATTTCACTTCTGATCTGAAAGCTTTTATTCCTTTAAAACAAACAGTTTTTATTTGGAAATTTGATTCATTCATACGAGTTGAAATCTTTGGTTTAAATTCAAATTCCCAAATTAATACTTTAAAATGGTTTAATTCATACAAACACATTTATATCATCTTTAATCGTAATTTCAAATCATAGGATTCAATTTCAAACTTGAATTCAAATTTAAATCAAATTATTTATATTTTCAAAACTCGTTTAAGTTATTCAAAATAACTTTTATCTTTGAAATTCCATTTCAAAAGCTTTTCACTATAAACCCAAATTTCCAATTTCAAAATCATTTGAAATTAAAATTTCAATTTCCAAAACATCAAATTTAAATTATCTGTGACTTAACCGATTTCCACGTGAAATCCATATTTGTGTGTGTAAAGGTGTAGTCTAGGGTTTTCACACACAATAGTGCAACATCCATCATCACAGATATATCGATAAGCGGTATAATCGATAACGCTTATCTTCATTCACAGATTCATAGATAAAATAAATTTATCAGTCACAAAGATTACAATTCGATGTGGGTTTCGGATAACCAACTGGAATCCGACTCCCTGTCGCATCGAAATTCAAATGTCGTTCTATGGGTCAAGGGATTTCATATTCATATAACAGTATATTCATCATAGATATAACAGCTTAGCACGAAACATAACATAGCATCGCATCACATAACAAATATATCAATCCATCACATAGCATGTGACAAAATATCAAACATCTATGAGTAAGATCAGTTAATTGTTTGAGTAATCCAAATCAGTTTTAATTACTTCGAAAAATACAAATCCTGGTAAATTAATAAATTACAGATCATTTTGATTAATTATTCTTTAATCATTTATTAATTAACCGTTAATAATAAATTAATTAACCTTTAATTATAATTCATTAACCTTTAAATTAATCACATTAATTTACCATTTAATTAATTATCCTTAATTAATTACCATAAATAAATCATTCTTAAGTCAATCACATAATTAACCCTTAATTAATACATTTATCCTTTGGTTAATTATCCTTAAATCATTAAGTAATTATCTTGTAATTATTCATCTTAATTAATTATCCCTAATTAATTAATTATCTTTTAATCACTTAATTAATTGACTTTTTATTTAATTAACCTTTAATTAATTATTGTTTAATAAATCATTCTTAAGTTATTCTATTTATTAAATCATTTTATTACCCTAATTATTTTTAAGATAATAATTTCTTTATTAATGATTTCATAAATCAATTTGAGTGTAATTTGAACATTACCCCTTTTTAAAATTGAATTTAAATTCCATTTTGAATTTGAGATTCAAAAATGAACATATATTTTTATATTAACCGATTTAAATATCAATTTATAAACCTTAAAATAAAAACCTTTGAATTCAATTACTTAAATTTTTAAGCTTTTAAATCACATTACATTTTTAACTTGCAATTTCAAGTTTAAAACAATCATTTAACTTTCCATTCAAAATTTAACTTTTAATTAAAAGAATTTTATCAAAATCAAATTTAAACATTCGATTTGCAATAAATTACTTTTAACATCTATTTAATTTAAACTTGAATTTATACTTAACTTCTAATTTAACTTAGTTTAACTTTGTTATAATTTAAAGTTAAGCTTCAGAAGATTGAACAGGTTCTGGAATATGTAACAAAGCATCTACTCGAGCCTCACCTTCAATCTACTCGAGCCAATCTCGAGTTACCCCTCCTGCATCGCTACTTCGAGTCCACGCGAGAACATCCCCGAGACCAACCCGAGGGAAACTCCATCACTATAAATTCTGACACCAGCGATATTTGTGCACCGTGCACACCATCTCGGTCGCCACCGATCATCTTTCTAGCCATCAACCCATCAACGATGAATCACTCGAACCCAACGACCACCCAGAAACACTAGCTTCCCCTTAAATCTCGAACGAACCCATCGACCTCCTCCTGGAACAAAACCAGGAACAAAGTCGATCACCACATTCGCCTCGCGACGCCCCTACCCATCACTATAAATTCTGACACCCAGACCCAAGCTTCGCCGACGACTACTGCCCCTCTTCCACTCACCCTCGTCCAGTCCGATGCCCCCTAGATGTCACGACGAACCTAACAACAATGGTGACGAAACCGAGATTTTAAACCCTAAATCGATTCCCATCTTCATCTATAGTGAATAAAAAAAATATCTCGCATTTTTCTCAAGTTCGACATCTATCCAAGCCTCTCTGGAAGCAATCCCGACACCAGAAAATTTACCGATCACCAGAACTTCGTCGAAAACGTGATTCCATTCATTCTTAATTTTCTCAGAGAATACTTCGTTAAAAATTATGATTTTGCCTTTAAAAATCATAAATTCCAAAAACATTTCAATTTATAAACCTGAAATCAGGGATCATGATATTTGAATTTTTTTTTTATTCTTGAATTTTAGCCTGTAATTTCACTTTCCAGAAGAAACATCAATTTGTTTTGCTTGAATTCATTTTAAAACTTGGTATAACTCTGTCATAACAAAGTTTCATTTTGAGATCAGTACTTAATTCATTTTAAAATTTGAGATATGATTTTCTTCTTAATTTTTTTTATCAACCTGTTATTAAAACAGAGGTCGATTTCGTTTCCCTTTATATACACAGGCATACTCAAACTTTCTATGTATATATATATATACAGCAAACACATATACGCATACAAACCAGAATGTCAAATCTTAGAGAAGCAATTCGATTCATGCATTCATCACAACATATAATGGATTAAAGACGAATTTGCTCACTTGGAAACCAGTTTAAACAGAGAGCACCAAATGTTTTGAAAATCTGTAGTTGGTCTTCCTTTAAATCCTGTTTTGTTTTAGTTGAATTGAATTTTTAGCTTCAGCTGATTTGTATTTGAATTTGCAAAACAGTGATGTTTGCTTCCTTTTCCTTTTTTTTTTCTTTCCAGGCTTGTTAATTTATGAACGAATTGAAATGAGGGTGTTGAGGTATATAAAAGAGAAGATGTTACAGGGTGATGTTATTTTGTTTTCAACATAGATAAAAAGATTTGAGTATTAGAGGTTGATGTGAATTCAAAGCATGGCTTGCATTTAATGAGGCTTGTACACATACATATCTTTGCATTTATTAGCTTGTGTATATGTTATGGTGGCTGCAGTTTTGCTTTTATTTTATTTTATTTTAAATCTCCATACTTTGTACTTGTTGGCTTTTCCAGGTTGTATACTTTATGTTTGTTTCTACTTTGTTCATTTGTTCTAACCTTCGGCTGAGAGATGATATAGGGATGGTTTACATATTTTTGTTTGCCTTAGAGATAAAGTCTGGTGGCTTCTTTACTTTATGTACATATTATAAAAGTTGTTTTAGTTATGTATTAAATTCTTGACTTATGAGATTATACTTATGCTAATGGATATAAAGTTGTTATTGCTATTTGTTGATTGTATTTCTTTTGTCATTACTTTATAGTTATACTTCCATTATAACTCAATTATTTATTTTACTTTAGTATTTATTATCTTATATTTATTCTATAAACTCAAACCATCTTTAACCATCAATTTAAATATTCATTGTCATCAATTATCATTATTAAACCATTTATTTAAGATTAAATTCAAATAGAAATATATATATATATATATATATATCTACATATATATATTAAATTTGCTCGTATATACCTAAATATATATATATATATATACATTCAATATATATACACATATACTCACATATACATTATTTACAATATTTTAATCTCAAATGGTTCATACAGAATATACTTGGATATCGGGGAAACTCGCAATAAATAAATCGATTAATTTCACTTTAAACCATTTATTTTATTATCTTTATTCAGAATGAAATAAATTAACAATTTTAAATTCAAAAATTCAATTAATTATTAATTTAAATACTTATAAAATTTGGGGTTGTTACAAATTTCCCCCCTTAAAAGAATTTCGTCCTCGAAATTCGCAGGCACGAAACAAAGACAGAGATAGACAGATTCGATCTTCTATAACTCCTCAAACACAAGATACGGATTCCGAATTCAAGTCGGAATATCTCAGAATACATACCAATTTGTCCCTCTTCAGACTTCGGTATTCAAAAGAAATTACAATAGAATTTCAAATTCGGTTTTTTAAACGATATCGTTTTAATTGATTCAATTCAATTTAAATTTTCCAATTCAAATTCATTAAAGTTTAAATCAAAAAGCTGATAAGAAACCGATGAAATATGAAGTAAAGATTTTCTACAACGGTTCGTAGAGCCATCATCACACCGAAACTTCTTCTTGTAGCTGATACGAAGCAATCAAAGGAATTTTGGAAACGAATCAAAGAAGATTGATAGGAAAGTTGTTTCCACTGTCGCAGGGTATTGACCATTTATAGTCGTATTCCCTTGTCCCCTATCTCGTCTTCTTCTTGTACTCATACTCACTATCTGTGGATAGCAAGAGAATTTACTGAGACGTTCAGACGGATATCTTAGAGATTACTCATTCTAGAGTTTACTTCACTCTATCTCTAATGAGCTACTTAACGTGTTATACTCCTGAGCTAAAGTTCAACCTTAGCTCTGATACCAAATGTAACGTCCCAGATTTTCGCGTTCGAAAATCGACATCCATACTTTACATCGTACTCGAATGTCGTAGATTCGAGCGTTCAAATCCGAGTCGCCGGAGCTTATAACACAGTTAAGTAAATATCACAGCGGAATAAAAAGAATATAGATATACAACATCTGATACAATATCCAGATACAATGATGATACAATGAATATCTATATACATCAGAGATATGATACAATAAATAGCAGCGGAAAAGAAAACGATAACATCAGCAACGGATAATCTCCATCTTCAAAGCACTAATCCAGAAATAGCTTGAACTCCCAATAACGATACACCAAGATAAGCAAGTGCAGTCCGATCCAAAGACTGAACTAGCTCCAGATAACCTACTAATCTGACTATCTGAAAAACCAAACTCTAGACTGCTCGTGTAGAAAAATTTTGAGCATCCAGAGTTTAGGAAAGAAACAATAAACTCCGGATCAGTCATGGGACTGGTGTGAGCAACAAAAACAGTTTATCTTTAAAACAAATAGCAGAGAATTTTAAAGTCAAATTCGCAATGCTTTTGGAAAATGAAACTACCATAAGACCTCCCACCACACACACAATGCAAACGCAGAATTGGAGGAGATTTCTTCTTATGATAGTCAAAGATGCTTACTACGCAAAATCAAATCATTTGATATTATTACTAGTGCATAGTATAGAAAACAATTTCGAAAGTAGAATATAAATCTTAGCCAGCATAGACATTTCGCACTTATGCCTACTATAGCTACCATGTTCAATAGCAGGTTACCACCACATTCCATGGCAGGTAATACAACTAAAACCGTACAGGGCTCGTATTGTTTTGTTTGGATTTCCAACAAATTGTCAGGCTAAGGAACTTCCTATTCCATGAAAGAAACGCCTCTGGCGGGACGTTCCGAGAACCAACTGTTCTCTGCCAAACAAGGCCGGCAACCCCTTTTCCCAAGGGATAAAAGAAACCTCAGATATGCCACCCCCGGTCCTTTGGGACCTTTAACCGAGCGCTCGATAACCAACATCACACATCATAAAGAAAGTGTATCCACCTGAGTAAGTATCTGGGCTCCATACCATGATACTACCCTTTTCCAGAAGGAATGGTCATACCCTAGGGGAGCTACCCCTGAAAACCTTGCCGCACAATTCCTGTTTCGACCATTATCGGGTTGTGAGGCTCGACGAAGTCTCGTCCACAAAGCTACGCTTTTTCAAAAAGCCACGCTTTGGGTCAACAGATGATCAACCTATGATCACAAAGATAAATGATCAAACAAATGATCATATCACAAATGATCAAACACTGATCATCACACAGCAGCACTCAGCATGCCACATTACCAAATTGGGATATATCGCTGATAACTTCAACTACATAACCTCTGAGCTCGTACGTCTCAGAGAAGGGTGTTAAGCTAAGAGAATAAATTCTCCGCCACCAAACAGAAATGTATTTGAAAGAAATCGGCTTTATATCTCAAAGTGTAATGTCAGACATGTATCCATATAAGTCTGTTCCGGGTTCGAACAGAACCGAAGGCACTTCTCACGAAGCCCTTGCAAATCCGGAAAATTTCCAATCACGTCCGGACTTCCTGTCACAAAAAGAGTGATATAAATCTCTATACCGGGAGCTACCCAGTGCAGAGACATTCGACAGGTTGTCCTTTCATTTTTGAAAATATCCGGTCTTCAACACCGGTCTTCAAATGCTATCCATATACGACGTATCACTATTCGGAATGGGTTATATGACCCAGATGTCTTTTCCCGGCTAACCCGAATAGTGAGCGCAATATTCAAAAACAAATGGATAATGGGATTTCAATTAAGTCACAACTTATTACCCAAACTTTCTTTTCAAATGGTTTAACAAATTACCATTTTAATCTTTTTAAACAAAAAGATTCAATTCACAAAGTTCACTTAATTTCACAAAGATTCATTCACAGATTTTCCAAATCAATTTCCCTTTCAATTTGATTAATTCGTTAAATCAAAGATTTAACTCATAGCTTTCAAAACAATTTCATTTCGAATGGGTTAAACAAAACATCAATTTAAATCTGTTAAAAATAAACAGATTTAATTCATAGCTTTCGAAAAGAATTCATTCATAACGTGAAAAAATCATTTTTTTTTTCAATTTAATCTTGAAATTCCTTTACCTAAATTGGAATTTCACTTCTGATCTGAAAGCTTTTATTCCTTTAAAACAAACAGTTTTTATTTGGAAATTTGATTCATTCATACGAGTTGAAATCTTTGGTTTAAATTCAAATTCCCAAATTAATACTTTAAAATGGTTTAATTCATACAAACACATTTATATCATCTTTAATCGTAATTTCAAATCATAGGATTCAATTTCAAACTTGAATTCAAATTTAAATCAAATTATTTATATTTTCAAAACTCGTTTAAGTTATTCAAAATAACTTTTATCTTTGAAATTCCATTTCAAAAGCTTTTCACTATAAACCCAAATTTCCAATTTCAAAATCATTTGAAATTAAAATTTCAATTTCCAAAACATCAAATTTAAATTATCTGTGACTTAACCGATTTCCACGTGAAATCCATATTTGTGTGTGTAAAGGTGTAGTCCAGGGTTTTCACACACAATAGTGCAACATCCATCATCACAGATATATCGATAAGCGGTATAATCGATAACGCTTATCTTCATTCACAGATTCATAGATAAAATAAATTTATCAGTCACAAAGATTACAATTCGATGTGGGTTTCGGATAACCAACTGGAATCCGACTCCCTGTCGCATCGAAATTCAAATGTCGTTCTATGGGTCAAGGGATTTCATATTCATATAACAGTATATTCATCATAGATATAACAGCTTAGCACGAAACATAACATAGCATCGCATCACATAACAAATATATCAATCCATCACATAGCATGTGACAAAATATCAAACATCTATGAGTAAGATCAGTTAATTGTTTGAGTAATCCAAATCAGTTTTAATTACTTCGAAAAATACAAATCCTGGTAAATTAATAAATTACAGATCATTTTGATTAATTATTCTTTAATCATTTATTAATTAACCGTTAATAATAAATTAATTAACCTTTAATTATAATTCATTAACCTTTAAATTAATCACATTAATTAATTTACCATTTAATTAATTATCCTTAATTAATTACCATAAATAAATCATTCTTAAGTCAATCACATAATTAACCCTTAATTAATACATTTATCCTTTGGTTAATTATCCTTAAATCATTAAGTAATTATCTTGTAATTATTCATCTTAATTAATTATCCCTAATTAATTAATTATCTTTTAATCACTTAATTAATTGACTTTTTATTTAATTAACCTTTAATTAATTATTGTTTAATAAATCATTCTTAAGTTATTCTATTTATTAAATCATTTTATTACCCTAATTATTTTTAAGATAATAATTTCTTTATTAATGATTTCATAAATCAATTTGAGTGTAATTTGAACATTACCCCTTTTTAAAATTGAATTTAAATTCCATTTTGAATTTGAGATTCAAAAATGAACATATATTTTTATATTAACCGATTTAAATATCAATTTATAAACCTTAAAATAAAAACCTTTGAATTCAATTACTTAAATTTTTAAGCTTTTAAATCACATTACATTTTTAACTTGCAATTTCAAGTTTAAAACAATCATTTAACTTTCCATTCAAAATTTAACTTTTAATTAAAAGAATTTTATCAAAATAAAATTTAAACATTCGATTTGCAATAAATTACTTTTAACATCTATTTAATTTAAACTTGAATTTATACTTAACTTCTAATTTAACTTAGTTTAACTTTGTTATAATTTAAAGTTAAGCTTCAGAAGATTGAACAGGTTCTGGAATATGTAACAAAGCATCTACTCGAGCCTCACCTTCAATCTACTCGAGCCAATCTCGAGTTACCCCTCCTGCATCGCTACTTCGAGTCCACGCGAGAACATCCCCGAGACCAACCCGAGGGAAACTCCATCACTATAAATTCTGACACCAGCGATATCTATGCACCGTGCACACCATCTCGGTCGCCACCGATCATCTTTCTAGCCATCAACCCATCAACGATGAATCACTCGAACCCAACGACCACCCAGAAACACTAGCTTCCCCTTAAATCTCGAACGAACCCATCGACCTCCTCCTGGAACAAAACCAGGAACAAAGTCGATCACCACATTCGCCTCGCGACGCCCCTACCCATCACTATAAATTCTGACACCCAGACCCAAGCTTCGCCGACGACTACTGCCCCTCTTCCACTCACCCTCGTCCAGTCCGATGCCCCCTAGATGTCACGACGAACCTAACAACAATGGTGACGAAACCGAGATTTTAAACCCTAAATCGATTCCCATCTTCATCTATAGTGAATAAAAAAAATATCTCGCATTTTTCTCAAGTTCGACATCTATCCAAGCCTCTCTGGAAGCAATCCCGACACCAGAAAATTTACCGATCACCAGAACTTCGTCGAAAACGTGATTCCATTCATTCTTAATTTTCTCAGAGAATACTTCGTTAAAAATTATGATTTTGCCTTTAAAAATCATAAATTCCATAAACATTTCAATTTATAAACCTGAAATCAGGGATCATGATATTTGAATTTTTTTTTATTCTTGAATTTTAGCCTGTAATTTCACTTTCCAGAAGAAACATCAATTTGTTTTGCTTGAATTCATTTTAAAACTTGGTATAACTCTGTCATAACAAAGTTTCATTTTGAGATCAGTACTTAATTCATTTTAAAATTTGAGATATGATTTTCTTCTTAATTTTTTTTATCAACCTGTTATTAAAACAGAGGCCGATTTCGTTTCCCTTTATATACACAGGCATACTCAAACTTTCTATGTATATATATATATACAGCAAACACATATACGCATACAAACCAGAATGTCAAATCTTAGAGAAGCAATTCGATTCATGCATTCATCACAACATATAATGGATTAAAGACGAATTTGCTCACCTGGAAACCAGTTTAAACAGAGAGCACCAAATGTTTTGAAAATCTGTAGTTGGTCTTCCTTTAAATCCTGTTTTGTTTTAGTTGAATTGAATTTTTAGCTTCAGCTGATTTGTATTTGAATTTGCAAAACAGTGATGTTTGCTTCCTTTTCCTTTTTTTTTTCTTTCCAGGCTTGTTAATTTATGAACGAATTGAAATGAGGGTGTTGAGGTATATAAAAGAGAAGATGTTACAGGGTGATGTTATTTTGTTTTCAACATAGATAAAAAGATTTGAGTATTAGAGGCTGATGTGAATTCAAAGCATGGCTTGCATTTAATGAGGCTTGTACACATACATATCTTTGCATTTATTAGCTTGTGTATATGTTATGGTGGCTGCAGTTTTGCTTTTATTTTATTTTATTTTAAATCTCCATACTTTGTACTTGTTGGCTTTTCCAGGTTGTATACTTTATGTTTGTTTCTACTTTGTTTATTTGTTCTAACCTTCGGCTGAGAGATGATATAGGGATGGTTTACATATTTTTGTTTGCCTTAGAGATAAAGTCTGGTGGCTTCTTTACTTTATGTACATATTATAAAAGTTGTTTTAGTTATGTATTAAATTCTTGACTAATGAGATTATACTTATGCTAATGGATATAAAGTTGTTATTGCTATTTGTTGATTGTATTTCTTTTGTCATTACTTTATAGTTATACTTCCATTATAACTCAATTATTTATTTTACTTTAGTATTTATTATCTTATATTTATTCTATAAACTCAAACCATCTTTAACCATCAATTTAAATATTCATTGTCATCAATTATCATTATTAAACCATTTATTTAAGATTAAATTCAAATAGAAATATATATATATATATCTACATATATATATTAAATTTGCTCGTATATACCTAAATATATATATATACATTCAATATATATACACATATACTCACATATACATTATTTACAATATTTTAATCTCAAATGGTTCATACAGAATATACTTGGATATCGGGGAAACTCGCAATAAATAAATCGATTAATTTCACTTTAAACCATTTATTTTATTATCTTTATTCAGAATGAAATAAATTAACAATTTTAAATTCAAAAATTCAATTAATTATTAATTTAAATACTTATAAAATTTGGGGTCGTTACACTGGTGGACGGAGGGCCGTGATTGTCGCATTGTCAGGTTAGGGATTGTAGAGGGGGGAGACTGTTCCAGGTTTTTATTTTTAGCTCGAGTTCTCGATTTTGATTTAGGGGATGGATCGAAGTAGTGATGGTCGTATTCTGGTACGTGAGTGATTGTCGACTGGTGGGGGAAGTCGTGGATGATCGGAGATGTCGCCGGTGGATGTGCACGTGCACAGTGGAGCTGAGATGTCTAGGTGAAGTCTGGATTGTAGCAGTGGAGAGGTCTCGGGTTGTCTCGAGTTTTGGTCGAAGTTTTTGAAGAGGAGACTCGAAGTAAATTCGAGTAGAGCTCGAGTGTTTTGTGGTTGCCAGGTTTTTAAAAATCTGGGTGTTTCGAATTTTAAATCTGAATTTGAATTGTGAAATAAAATTTAAATAGGAATTTTAAATAAAGTTTAAATATATAGATTCAAGTTGGTTTTGAATCTTAGGTTTGAAATAAATAATTCTATAAATTTAAATATTTTAAAATTGTTAGTTATATTTAAATGTTGAAATTAAAATGAAATTTAAAAATAGATTTGAAATTGGATGTTTTCAAATATATTATGAATAAGATGTAACCATGGGAAAATGTTTTATCTTAAAGATTAAATTGTTAAGGTAATTAAAATGGTTTAATTAATTAAATTTATTAATGATTTGGATTAATAAATTTGTAATTAAGGATTTAAATTAATTTAATTAAGGTTTAAGGTTAATTAAATAGAATAACTAATTTATAATTATGTATTATAAATTAGAGTATTAATTAATGATTAGGAAATAAATTAATATAGTAATTTAAGATTAATTAAGTTATGTTTAACAATTAATTAATTAAGGATTAATTAATTGGTTATTTAGATTTATTAATTTGGAATTAATAATAATTAATCTAAGTTAATTACTTAAGAAAAGTAATTAAATAATTGTTAATGAAGGTCATTAACTATGGATTATTAAATAATTAATTAATGTGATTAATTTTAATAATTAATTAGATTAATTAATTAATTTAAAGATAATCAATTATAGAATTTGTTTAAGTGTAATTACTTAATGGAAGTAATTAAGAAATTAATTACTTATTGTAATTAATTAAGATAATTTGATTTAGTTTAAGTTAATTAATTAAGTTTAATTAATTTAGAATAATCAAGAGATGATTTGATAAATAATTACTTAATTGTAATTAATAAGTATGATTATTTAAGGAAGTAAATAATTGATAATTACTGGAAGTAATTAGTTGAATGGTGATTGTATTAATGGAAGTAATTTGAGTTTAATTACTTGGAAATTAATCAAGGGATTAATTAAGAAATTAATTAAGGAGTAATTAATTTATTTAAAGAAGTAATTAAGAGTAGTTAATTACTGAATGAGATTAATCAAGGTGATTAATAAATGTTGTTTAATTTAAAGTTAATTACTTAATGTAATTAATTTAATTAAAGTAATTAATAATTAAGTTGTAATTAAGGATCATTAATTAATATAATTAATGATGTAATTAAGATTGATTAATTAAGTATAATTAATAAATGAAGTGATTAATTAATGTAATTAATTAAGGTTTAATATAATTAATTATAGTGATTAATTTAATTAATTATAGTTAATTAATTAATGTAGTAATTAAAGGTTAATTACTATAAGTGGTTAAGGTTAATTAATTTGAGTAATTAATTAAAGATGATTAATTGAAAAAGGTAATTAAAAGATAATTAATCAAAGATGATTAATTGAAAAAGGTAATTAGAGGATAATTAATTAATTTGTAATTAATTAATGTTTAAGTAAGAAGGATTTATAAAATAAAAGTAATTAATTTAATTAACTTTAAATTAATTAGAGATGATATAGATCATTACTTATGGATGGATGATAATACTGAATGCTTTGCATTTGATTGATATCTCTGATGAGATATATGCTATGTGATATGGATGTTTAGTTGAATTGTGATAATATGGATTATCTGATGATATTGATAATGTTGATTATCTATTGTGAATTATCTTTCTAAGTGTATAAAGATAATTGAATTAAATTGTTTTAACCTTTAAAACAACTTGGCCTTAAAAGATACGTTTTGGATTTCGATGAGACCGGGATCGGGTTTCCGTATACCGGATTTCCAGGTCTGGAGACCCGAATACCACATCGATCCAAATTTACGTTAGGTCGTGAAATCCAAATGGAGCAAGTGAAGACTCGAGGTGTAAGAACGATTCTTTGTCAGTATAACTCTGTGGGTGATTCCGTAATGAGTTGACGGAGATAGTACTTTCAGATTCGAGATAAAGATTTAGAGTGCAAGGGTTATTGTCGTTAACTCTGAGGGTGATTCCAATACGAGTGTAACGAGATAATGCCTTCGGTTTCGTTCGAACCCGGAACGAACTTGTATGGATTGAATGCTTTCAGCACATCGTCAGGTGGACGATGAGCATTCTAAGATAGATGTGTTCTTTTAAAGGGTAATCGTGACCTCAAGCCTCACAAACCGGGAATGGCTAAAACAGGGGAGGTGCAGCAAGGTTAGTGGGTAGCACCCAAGTAGGACAAGATGACCTCTGTCTAGATGTCCCTTTCTATTTTCGACTTAGTGTGTGCGGTTGGTCATGACAACCGTGAGGTATCTTGTGCGGGAATTATCCAGTAAGGGATGTTCCGGCCTTGTGTTGCAGGGGATTGTGAGTGATCCTCGGTACGGTGATCTAGGCCACGTACTGTGACGGGCGGTACCCCGGTAGCCCTGCCATTGATGGAATCCAAACTCCAATAAGTGCCGTACGTTTTAGTTGTGCCCAACTATGTTGGAACGTGAGATGTAAGCATTCCAGCTATTTCATATTTATTTGAAAACCCTAGACCTATTATAATACAATCGAATTTCCTATCAAATGTTTTGGTTAGCGTAAGGTAAAAACTTACCCATATTTATTGGTGGGGAGTCTTACGTGATACTTTTTCTTTCAAAAGGTTTTGAAGTTAAACAAGTTTAACCTGTTACTCACACCAGACCCATGTCTGACCCAAGTTGTTTATTTTTGTTTTATAAACTCTTGGGTACTCAAATTTTTACGAGTAGCCAAGGGATTCAGGTTAGCTTTGATGAATTGTGGAGGAGCAATGGAGCAGGAGGCTTCAGCGTTGTAGATATAGATAGTAGTTCCGCTGTGTTGATCTTTGTATAGATCTCTGTATTGTATTGAGTTGTAATAACTAGACAGATGTTTATAACTGTCTAGTATGTGATGTGTAATCTGTGTAACTCTGATAGATGATGTATATGATACTATGTAATATTTATGTGACATATTATATTTCGTTTCGTTTCCGCTGTGAGTATCTGTTGTTGTTTTCTTTTCTCTTCTTCTCTTTTCTATTTCTCACCCCTTTCTTTCTTTCTGTCGATGTGACCTTCTATGGAGAGAAGGGCGGGTCGTCACACGTAAGGATATGATATTTTATTATATTAAAATGATTTGAAATGAAGATTTGGAAAGATTGATATTTGATATATTAAAATGATTTGAAATGAAGATTTGGAAAGATTGATATTTGATATATTAAAATGATTTGAAATGAAGTTTTGGAAAGATATGATATTTTGATATATTGAAATGATTTGAAATGAAGTTTTGAAATGATCTGATATTTTAAATATATGGAAATGGTTTGGAATTGATTTAATCTTTATTTTGATAAATATATGGTTTTGAAATGATATTTTATTTTGAAGTAAAGTATTGTTTTAAAAGTTATAACCACGGGTTATAATAACGATTGGTTGTTAAAGAGACCGGGATCAGATATGGACATACTCTCTGTCGATACCGAAAACAACTTTGACAACTGTGTACGCGATGGAGTTTCCAGAATGAAGTAGGATGGTGGCGACGATCCTAAGGTATATACGTGGACCCAACTCCCGTGAGTTGGCATAAGGTGGCTAAAACAGGAGCGATTGACGGACCAAAGAGGTAGCACCTCTTATCGGACACACTTCTTCGATACCATTCCATTACTTGTGATTGATTTGGTGGCTACTCTTGATTTGGGAGTGTTGTTCGAGGTGGGCGGTAGTGGCTGCTATGCGTCACCACTAGTCCGGATGCGTAATTGGTATATCTACCCTGGCATTGCCTAGTTGTGCCGTGTCACCTACCATATCGAGCTTTACTACGATTATGATTTTAAGATCCGACCGCGTTAAGGTTCTCCATCCCCTTAACGCTATTTTCTATATGATTATACTTTACTAATTAGACACTACTGTATAATGCGTATATTACTACATAGTAGATAGTTTAACGGATCCTTAAAGAATGGGCGATCCCAATCTTTCTTTAAGTTACTTGTACCTTATTACAGTTCACTTGAGTTGGTTTACATTATATAAGTAATATTGTCCTGACTCGAGTGTTTTGTGTTTTGCTTTACGCTCGGGTCAGCCTGAGTTATTCACAGATTTGGATTTCCACTCTCTTGGAGATTTGAATCGCTGGAGATTACCTGCTTGTCTTGTCCTATCTACTTCAGTTCCGTTGTCCTACTCAGCTTGTACTTGGTTATTTTATTGAGACTTCTGTTGTTCTCTATTTCTTTTGTTATATCTTATGTAACTCTGATATATTTATATAGTAGCTTCATGAACTACTATTTCTTTTACTTCCGCTGCATTATTTTACTCTGTGTCTGTGATCTGTGATTATATTTATTTACTGTATATTCTGAGATTTGCCAAATTTTATTTACAACACGGTATTCTGAGCAATTCAATTCCGGCATGAGTGTCTACCTATACACTTATAATGGATGCTAATGGTTGAAAATACCGGGTCGTTACATGTGGTATCAGAGCTAGGTTAGCTCTAGGCAAAATTTAGAATGTATGGTAAATTTATTTACAGAATCACTTTCATTCGAGCTTGAATCTCTTCCTTTTGATTCGAATTTCCTTTGAATTTTGGAACGTTCCTTGCGGTTCCAAAATCCATCCTTGCCCCTCACTATTCATCTTCTTTTGATTCTGGAGTATTCCATAAATCCACTTCGAATGATCTTTGTAGTGAATTGGCGGTCTCGCCAATATTCTAATTTTCTTGTAAAAGGGTGAAAATCCTTTACAATCAGCATCGATTCACCAGAGATTTATATTTATCCTTGGTTTAGATGTTAATATCTTTTATTATTCCGAACTTTATCTCTTGAGATCGAACGTAGATTTATCCCAGAAAAATCCACATCGATCTTATTCTTTAAGTCGCGGTTGACCCGGTTAAGGTTGTCCGTGATTTATTTAAGCTTGTCCATCTCCCTACTCTGTTATTTAATCATCTTGTCTTTTGTTCCAATCTATCTTCCAAACATTTTGAACTGTACTTGTAAATTAATGTTTTGTTTTATATATTGTGTTGTTTGGGTTGTTGATGTTGATTTGGGTTTCCGATCGATTCGTCCGATCAACGCTATCGATAGGATTTCTAAAACACTTTGACAGAACAAACTGACACAATATTATTTTAAAATTGCTAATGAAATAAATTTTGATATATAATTTATGGAACTTAATAAATTGATTTAAATTGATAATTTGAAATGATAATACTTGATTTATCATTTATTGTTCTACAAATGAATTTATAAATAGTTGTTTATAAATTTATTTGGGAACTAAAATGAATTTAAAACAAGAAATTTATGAATTTAATTTCCGATGGATTCAAACCTTGTGTTTAAAGTTTTAAAAGGATATATTATTTAAAGTATTTCCAAGTAGAAATTTGTTTCCAAAGAATTTTAAAGTTTAAAAATTAGTGCTCTTCTCTTTGTCACTGGAAAATAATTTCGGTGATGACTGCAGCATCATCGACGTTCATTTTCGAGTTTCGAAGTGAAAAAAACCATTATGTAGTCCTGCTATAGCTTTGTTTTGGGAAATTTGATTGATTTGAATTTCTAAAAGATGATTTGATTTATAATATATATAGATATATGATTTAAATTTGATTTGACAAATTATGTACATACATTCATTTATCTCTAAATGTTTGAAAGGAATCAGAAATTTTATTCTTAAATTCTATCTTAAATAATAACTTCAAGTATATAAAAAAATCAAAATTTTGAATAAATATTCAAGCTTGAAATGATTGAATTAGAAATTTTATACTGTATATTAATTTTAGAAAGTTTTATTTGTATAATTCTCAATTGCATTCCAATATAGCTTACCTTAATTTTTAGAAGTTAACAATGTAATTGGATAATATACAATATAAAAAGATTTTATAAATAAAATTTGAGTGGTTATAATAAATGTTATACACTTAAATTTTAGTTATAAAAGATTAACAGAGGTAAATAGCGAAAAAGGAATTTAAAAAGATTTTATTTAAATAACTTAATAATCAAATTTGATTTAATATGGAACCTTAAGTCTAACCTAGGAATTTTAATAAAAGTTATTTCCTGAAATGAATATGTTGTATAATAAATAATGTATCTTTGAATAGATAAAATAAAATACATTTGAATGGGACATTTTGTAATAAAGTTTATTTAATTTGAAATCATAGTTTAATTGATGTCTAAATGAATAAATGTGTAAAGAAATTTGATTGTTATATTTGCTATGATAAATATTTTATTTATGAAATTGATATGTCTTGAAAAATGAATAATTATGATTTAAATAGTTAATATGTATTTTAACATCACTAAAACTTGATAATTGAGAATTTGGTTTTCAAATGGAATTTTAAGTGTAACTTATTAAAGGAATATCTATTTATGAAATGGGTATTTTAAATAAAGTGTTAGGTTATGTGTTAAATTAAGAGCTAACTAAAATAGTGAACTTTTAACTTAATAAATGAAGTATAGTTTAATTTGGATATTCCATTCTTAAAAGTTTGTTTTAATAAGTCATAAGTTAAATGATATCCAAATGAATATTTCTGAAATTGAACTAATTTGAAATACTAATATACCTACTGTAGCATTTTATAAGTGCTACTATTTTGAAAAGACAATGTTTTGGAAATTTTTATAATTGAATGAACATAGAATTGTTATAACTTTAAAATGAATATTGTTTGATCTTGGATTAAAATAGTTTAAATGAAGATTATTCTTAAAAGGTGTTATGATTTTCTAAGTGTTATGTTTTTTTAAGAATAACATTTCCAAAGTGTTATGATTTTTAGTAGTATGATTTCCAAATGATAAACATCTCTAAATTGTTATGATTTCAAAACATTATGGTTACAAATCTATTGTCTTATTTTGTTTTTCAAACTATCTTTTGGTTGTCCTTATTTCTCTTATCTTGTTACAGAATGGAAAGGCTATTGCTTATACCAGTCTGTTTAGAAATCTTTCTGTAATCTTTGATAATCTTGGTTACTCATCTGGATTTGAACACTGTTTTTCCATTTATAGACCGTCGGTCAAGTGAAAAGGGAGATTCGGACTCTAGAGGATCTTTTTCGTGCTTATATTCTTGATTTGATCACCTCCATCTTGTTAAACTTACCTATAAAAATAGTTATCAGGTGTGATTCCAATCTTCTTATCATCTTGTCTTAATTCTATTCATTCTATCTTTTTCTGTGCTTTCCTGTACCTCGTTCCTTTTCGGGGACGAAAAGTTTTGAGTGGGGGAGAGTGTAACAACCCTTTATTTTACAATTATTTTTAAATTGATTTCCAGATTTAAAAGCTTTATTTATGAAAAGAATAAATTTTGTTATTGTAAATATAAAAACTTTGATTTTGTATGTGGATTAGAATTCCAAATATGACTAAATTTAATATTTCCAGAAAATGTGAATTTTGGTTAAAATAGTCAAACTTTGACTTTTAAACTTAAAAATTTAAAAGTTTGAAATTATAAATTTTATCTTTTATTATAAAAATAGATGTAATAACTTGAACACTACTTTTCGTTTCGTTGAAAACGGAGTTAAAATGTAAAAGTTATGTACATTTCAATTTTTAGTATAATTTGTTTTATTGTGCAATTTTTCCTATTTTAAATTTTATAAATCATATTTTCTTTCTTATATTTTATTTTAATATGTGTCAATATGTTTATTTATTTATATTTCCATCTCTAAATATTTTAAAAATGATAATAGAATTTTTCCAAAATTTACTATGATGATTTCCTATTTTTAAAGGTTGTTTTCCTATTTTCTGCTGTTTTCTTCATTAGAAATTATATGTAAATTAAATTTTAAATGATTATTTTGTGAATATATTTTTATTTCATGTTATTATTTATGTTTAAAAATATATTACAAGCTCATATGAATTTTCTAAAAATTTATTCTATTCAATTCCAAATTTTCTAGACTAGTTTACTATTTTAGCTATTTTCTTAATTTAACTTTATATAATTGATAAATATTTATATAAATTATTATATTTTGATAAAATTTCGAAATTTTATCTGGGAGTTTTTTTTCCCAGAAATATAAAGTTATAAAAAAGGAATTAAAGATATATGAAGAGTTTGA
This sequence comes from Allium fistulosum, assembly GCA_030737815.1. Classification (NCBI taxonomy): domain Eukaryota; kingdom Viridiplantae; phylum Streptophyta; class Magnoliopsida; order Asparagales; family Amaryllidaceae; genus Allium; species Allium fistulosum. The sequence goes on along the minus strand of CM060905.1, from coordinate 872,071,580 downwards.
TACCTTTTGTGTGCTTAGCCCTTTTGAATTCTACCGTTTCTTTTTAATCAATACATCTTTTATTTTATTTTTGCCGTTCTTTTCCTCATTCATTTTCAGCCGACTCCCACATCTTATTCACGAATTTTCAAAGCTCCAAAACCCTAAAAAAAAATCATGGCCTCCATCTTGCAAAAAATTTTGGTAATCTCCCTCTTTTCTTTCTACTTTTTTTCTTACTTTTCTACGCAATTTTGCCTTGATCTCTTCACATGTTTGCTTGGCCTAGCCTCTACCACCTTCATCCCCGCCATCACCTCCTCCATCTACTACAGAAAACACTCCCTTCCCTCTGACTAAGACAGGCCATGACCTTCCACTTGAAGCCATCACCACAAAACTCCACAAAACATTGCCTAGACCACACATATCATCACCTACCCTCCATATCTTTCTTTGGCCACCCCCTTAGCCACCACCACCACTTGCTACATGACCTTTGGCTGCTGCTACTCATTACCCAAACCTCTGTTCAGACCTGTACCAGATGATGGCCGAGCCATTTGACCCATAGACCGAGCCAAAAGTTGAACCAAACTCCACTATGTTGCCTAGTCTCTTGATATTCTTGTGTTGTAACTTCCTCCACATGTTCTAGCCTTTATGCCATGCATTCCTATGATCAAACCTGAGCCAAAGTCATGTCAAACCTGACCTAAATAAACCCCTAGGCCATGCAAAGCATTGTAGAAAACAAGGCAGAAGATTTGACATTCAAATCTCTTTTCATTTCAAAGTTATTTCATTTTAAAGTCGTATTGAATTTTGCTGTTTTGATTGGTTGTTTTGGGTTGTACACAAGAGTTGTAGATTGGATTCGCTCTCCACTCAAGTCCGTAGTCTTGTCATCGTGCTTTTGTTTCCATTATGTCAGTTGGATTTGATATCTCCAGCACAAACAGGTGAGTTATTCTCACCAGACAATATGTACCTATATAACTAGTAAATTGACACCCTGTGAATCTGTAGAAATATATTATCATGTTATACTTGACTATGTTATGATCATATGATGTTTATACACATGTTATATCATCTGTTACTGTTATATAATGTATTATGTTCATTTATATCTGTTTATCACACTGCAAGTTCCTTGTAGACTAGAATCACTATGGGTTGAAATGATACATACCCGAACGGACTTTAGAATAGGAAAAAATCATTATGGGCTGAAATGATAGGCCTGAATGGTTTTTATTTAACTTATTTTAACTTGGGATTGCGGGTTGTAAATGATAGAACCCGGATTTTTCTTTTTAAACTGCGGATTGAAATGATACATATCCGTATCACTTGACCTAGGTTAGAAAACTATATACAGGCTTGTGGTTATTTTATAAAGTGTTTTTGGATATTTTTAAGTATTTTAAAAATATAAATTTATGAAATTTGATTTAAATAGATTTTGAAATGTTTTAAAATAAAGAAATTATGATTTTTCTATGAGTTAAAAATGTAATTAATGAATGGTTAAATTGGATTATTGAAATATAACTTAAGTTTGGAATTTGGAATTTTGGTTAAAAATGATATTTAAGTTATATGAATAAAATGGAAATTTAATTATATTTGGAAAATGGTAAAATATGATAATTTGATTAAATTTGAATTTAAGTGATTTATTAAAGTATTATTGATTTTTCTATGAATTTAAGTGGTTAAATAAATGAATGTTTAAAGGTGATCTTTTAAAATATAACTTGACTTGGAAATGTGAAAATTGGTTTTAATTAAAGGTTTAAGTTAATTAAATAAAATTGGAAATTTAGTTAAATTTGTGAAATGGTAATTTAATTTTGAAGTGTTAAGTTTATTTGTTGAAATGTGAAGAATTGGAAACTTTTACACTTAAATTTATTAAGTAAACCGTTGAAAATTGGATTTAATTATAAGAAATTTATTGTGAAAAAGATATATGTTAAATGATATGTAAATGAACATTTTTAAATGTAAAAATATGATTTTAAAATGTTTATGTGTTTTAAATTGAAGTTATTTAATTGCTGGAAATACACTAACACCTGAAATCTACTTTTAATAGCATTTAGAAATGCTATAGATTCTGTTTTGAACTAAAATTGTGTAAAAAGAGCTATTACAGCATTTCTGAAATGCTGTAGTTGCTGTAATTGAACTTATAGGCTAATATTGAACTCAGGCCTATTATAGCATTCTCTGGAAATGCTATAATGGTCTGCAGTCTTTGCTGAAACAAAATTTATCCCTTGTTTTTGAAATCTGAACTACCGCAGCACTTCTGAAATGCTGTCTTTTCTGTTTTTGAACTATAATTCAACTAAAACTGAGTTTTAACAGCAGTTTTAAGTGCTGTCTTTGCTGAATTAAAAATGTTTTTCAAATATAACTTATAGCAGTTGTTTTTAAATGCTGTGAAATGCTGAAATTTTAATAATTATGGTTTTTGACTTAGTAAACGAACTCAGAATGGTTTGAAACTTTGGAAATTGAATACTTCATTTGAAAGTATAATAATTACACTTTTAAAATGTTTAAATGAATTATTTTGATTGGAATATAAACTATTTAAAAGTGATTTGAAATGATAGTAAATGAATGATATCTTTGAATTTAAAAGGGTATTTAAAGTTGAATAATTGGATTTGTAAGGATATGATATTTTATTATATTAAAATGATTTGAAATGAAGATTTGGAAAGATTGATATTTGATATATTAAAATGATTTGAATTGAAGATTTGGAAAGATTGATATTTGATATATTAAAATGATTTGAAATGAAGTTTTGGAAAGATATGATATTTTGATATATTGAAATGATTTGAAATGAAGTTTTGAAATGATATGATATTTTAAATATATGGAAATGGTTTGGAATTGATTTAATCTTTATTTTGATAAATATATGGTTTTGAAATGATATTTTATTTTGAAGTAAAGTATTGTTTTAAAAGTTATAACCATGGGTTATAATAACGATTGGTTGTTAAAGAGACCGGGATCGGATATGGACATACTCTCTGTCGATACCGAAAACCACTTTGACAACTGTGTACGCGGTGGAGTTTTTAGAATGAAGTAGGATGGTGGCGACGATCCTAAGGTATATACGTGGACCCAACTCCCGTGAGTTGGCATAAGGTGGCTAAAACAGTAGCGATTGACGGACCAAGGAGGTAGCACCTCTTATCGGACACACTTCTTCGATACCATTCCATTACTTGTGATTGATTTGGTGGCCACCCTTGATTTGGGAGTGTTGTTCGAGGTGGGCGGTAGTGGCTGCTATGCGTCACCACTAGTCCGGATGCGTAATTGGTATATCTACCCTGGCATTGCCTAGTTGTGCCGTGTCACCTACCCTATCGAGCTTTACTACGATTATGATTTTAAGATCCAACCGCGTTAAGGTTCTCCATCCCCTTAACGCTATTTTCTATATGATTATACTTTACTAATTAGACACTACTGTATATAGCGTATATTACTACATAGTAGATAGTTTAACGGATCCTTAAAGAATGGGTGATCCCAAGCTTTCTTTAAGTTACTTGTACCTTATTACAGTTCACTTGAGTTGGTTTACATTATATAAGTATATATTGTCCTGACTCGAGTGTTTTGTGTTTTGCTTTACGCTCGGGTCAGCCTGAGTTATTCACAGATTTGGATTTCCACTCTCTTGGAGATTTGAATCGCTGGAGATTATCTGCTTATCTTGTCCTATCTACTTCAGTTCCGTTGTCCTACTCAGCTTGTACTTCGTTATTTTATTGAGACTTCTGTTGTTCTCTATTTCTTTTGTTATATCTTATGTAACTCTGATATATTTATATAGTAGCTTCATGAACTACTATTTCTTTTACTTCCGCTGCATTATTTTACTTTGTGTCTGTGATCTGTGATTATATTTATTTACTGTATATTCTGAGATTTGCCAAATTTTATTTACAACGCGGTATTTTGAGCGATTCAATTCCGGCATGAGTGTCTACCTATACACTTATAATGGATGCGAATGGTTGAAAATACCGGGTCGTTACATTGCATTTTTGGTCTAGGATACAATATACTATTAATTTACATAAATTTATATAAATAATAACACTAGTTGCTGCTACACTAGTTGTTGTGTGTATATGTTGTATATTAACAGATGTGAAGTGATCATAACTTGTTAAGTGTTGTATTATGTAAGCACTATATATTAGTTTATATATAGATGGATATAAGTTGGTATACATACGATTTAAAGTAAAGGTTTTATTGAATATATATATTTTTAATTTAATTTGGGTTTAAAGTTCATGTTGATTTGGAAATAAATATAGCACATTATTTCGAATGTATGTTTGAAAATTGTTGTTGGGAGAAGTTATAACATATATTTGTTTTGGTTATATCTAGACTGTTCTGATTCGTTTTACCAACTTCCTGTTATCAGCCCTGTTCGTCAAATTCATGTCAGTCTTCTTTGATCGTTGAATTCGTGCCGATTTGTGCTTTATTTGGATCGCAATTCAATTTCAGTGACCGTATCAGTGTGCGTATCTACATCATCTTCTGTATTCTCTAGCCCGAAAGGTGAGCAATCACTCACGATTAATGTTCTTTTATTTATTAAATCTGATTTCAATTGAAACGACAATTGAAATATGCAACTGTTAGTTATTTACACTGTTATATCTGTTATTACCTGAATCAGTTCACATGTGACATCTGACACCATTATCTGCTATTTATACAATGATAATCCAGTTTAGTTGATAAATGATTGATTATTGATGTTTATATTGGACGTTAAATTGTTAATGTTAAAGTGATAAATAATATGCAATTGAATTGATATATGATAGTTAACGATTTAAATTGGATCTATATGTTTAATTTGATTAGTTAAAAATTCGTATAATGTGACCCCTTTAATGTTAAATTAATTGACACGTAGGATTTGGTTAATTACACCTTGAACCGTTGAATGTAGATTGTTTAAATTGATGATGGATGAAATTGTAATAGATGACAAGTGAAAAACCGTAATGTAATAATCTTTAATCTACATGAAATGATAGTGTAGATTCTAGAAATAATTATATTAATTTGAACAAACAACAATGTGAATTAATATGATTATTTCGGGATTATTTGAATTGATTATTGGATTGATATTGGTTGTTGTTATTGCTTGTTTATTTACTTTGACACCATCCCAGTTATCACACTGCAAGTTCCCTTTGCTATGCTTTGATTTTTGAATTGAATTGGAATCGGGTTGAAATGATAAATACCCAAATTGAACTTTGACCTAGGATAGAGAATTAAATAAAAACCGATTGGTCAATACTTTGATTTAAAAATAAAATAAAGATTTTATTTGAATAAATAAAAATGGTTTTGAAACGAAGTTGGAATTTGAATTTTAATGAAAGGAAATGTTAATATTTAATAATCCGAATCAAAATATTAACATAGTAGATGATGAATGAAGGTTGTTTTAAAATTAATTATTTAATAATTAAGTTTGAAATTATTTAATAATTAAGTTTGAAATTATTTAATAATTAAGTTTTTGAAATTATTTAATAATTAAATAAGATTGAATTATTTAATAATTAAACGAACTTGAATTCTTGATATGTGAAATTGAACTTCATAATAAGTGGAATTGAACTTCTTTAATAAGTAAAGTCGAGTTATGAAATAATTAAGTTTTGAAATTTGTAATTAAGAAAATAAATAAATGAAATTGGATTTCTTGAACAAGAAAATGTGATTTATTAAAATTAATGTAAGACTTGAAATTTAAAGAAATTGTTTTGACGAATTTAATTTAATTCAAAATTGTAAGTTTTTATTTAATGAAGTTGAACATAAGTAATTGATTTAATGAATTGGAAATTAAATAGAAATTGTTTTGAATGACAAATTTACTTAATGAATACTGAATAAAATCGATCAATGAAGTTAAATTGATTTAAAGGTTAAATTAAATTAATTTAAATGATTTCGGAATGAAACTTATATACGAATTTAAATGAATATTGGAATTGTTTTAAATAAAAAATCGAAATTTTATTATAAGATTTTTGAAATGGTAATTTGAAAGTTTTGAAACGTAAACTATGGAAATTGATTTAGAAAGACAAATGAAATGTTGGTTTACAAATTCTATTTGAAATTGAATTTGATTTGGTTTTGAAATATATTAAATGACCAATCGGTGTAATAATTACGAAAGTTATTAAAGAGACCGGAATCGGTTAGGGACATACTCACTGTCTAAACCGAAACCACTTTAATAACTATACGCGGAGTGTGATCCAGAATGAAGTGGTTGGAATGATATACGTGATGACTGAAGAAAGAGAGCGATAATGGATAGCCTTGACACTTGTGTCAAATTGGAAATGACTAAAACAGGAGCCGTGCCGAGCCAAATGGGGGTTAGCTACCTCGAGCGAACACACTTATTCGAAAACTACTCATTACTTGTTGTCGATTGGTGCACCCTTGATTTTGGGAGTGTTGTTTTGCGGTGTTGCGATCGCTGCGGCGATGCGTTTTTACCAGTCCGGATAAGGCAAACGGTAGTTTCACTACCTTGGGTATTGCCTCATGTGCCTTGTCATACATGGATCCCTATATACGCGACCACTACGATTTGTTTTGTGTTATACCTATGGAGTACTCCCTGATATCCCACTAGTTTACGGTGGAGTTTACAGTGCTGTATAGACTATGACGCTTATAAAAATGTGTTAAGGGGGATAATGGTAACGCCTTAACACTATTTTGATACCTTATATTATTGATAGACATTATCTACTTAGCGTACATTACTACCTCGTAGATAGTTTAATAGATCTTTAAAGGATGGTTATTCCAAACATCCTTTGAGTTACTTGTATTTCAGTTGCTATTTCACTTGAGTTGGATTTATTGATATAAGAATGTTAATCCTGACTCGAGTGTCTTATGTTTTGCTTTACGCTCGGGTCAGACTGAGTGTTCCAGTATTCGAGACTCACCTTTGGAGTTGGAGCTTCGCTTGGAGATCCAGCTATCTATCCAGTTTCAGATATCCAGTTGATTCTAGTGATGTATTCAGATATTGTATTTGATTATTGTATTCGAGACATCAGTTGTACCTTATTTAACTCTGATATGTATATAGTAGCTTCATGAACTACTATCTCTTTTATTTCCGCTGCATTTATTTCTCTGTGTCTGTGATCTGTGATTATTTTATTTACTGTATATGTTCAGTTTTGCCAAATTTAAATTAACAATTCGGTATTTTGAATTATTCAAGTCCGACATGTGCGGATGCGAATAGTCCAAAATAGCGGGTCGTTACATATGTTGATACTGCAAATTTATTATACTTTGTGGTTGTTGCTTTGTGGTTGAGGATCCTCGGATAAAGGTCGGTAACGACTGGGGGATGGCATACTTGTGTGTTAGTTACCTAGTTACAACTGACAGCGTGAGGTAGCGTCAGTGTGTTAGTTACCTAGTTACAGTTGTACAGCGTGAGGTAGCGTCGGCCTTGTGTTTGTAGAGATCCGGTTAGGTTCTCGGGGCGTCTTTCCAGAGGCGTTTCCATTTCGGTGTAAGGAAGTTCCTTAGCCTGACCATTTGTTGGAAAATCCAAAGAAACAATACGAGCCTTGTATGGTTTTAGTTGTATAACCTGCTATGGAATGTGGCGGTAACCTACTATTGAACATAGTAGCTATAATAGGCATACAATAATGGTTGTATGTTGACTAAGATTAATAATATACTTTCGAAATGTTTTCCACTATGCACTATTAATAATATCAAAAGAGTTTTCTTTGCATAGTAAGCATGTTTGACTATCATAAGAAGAAATCCCCTCCAATTCTGCGTTTGCATTGTGTGTGTGGTGGGAGGTCTTATGGTAGTTTCATTTTCCAAAAGCATTGCGGATTTCAATGTTTAAAGTTCTTTTTTTGTTTGTTTAAAGTTAAACTATTTTTGTTACTCACACCAGTCCTATGACTGACTCGGAGTTTATTGTTCCCTTCCTAAACTCTGGATGCCCACAATTTTTCACACGGGCAGTCTAGAGTTGGGTTTCTCAGATATTCAGGTTTAGTAGATTATTTGGAGCTAGTTTAGTTTTGGAGTTCACGGATGACTGACGTTGCTTCTCTTGGTGCAACGTGATGGTGGTTCGAGCTGATGTTGGAGTTATTTGTCTCATTCTCTTTTGAGGATCATTTGGAGTTATCACTTCTGTTTTCCGCTGTACCATTATTTATCTCTGATATTGTTGTATCATATTGATATCATTGTTGTATATCACTTTGGATATTGTATTCATTGGAGTTGTATATGATATCATTGATTTCTTTATTCCGCTGTGTCATTATACTTACTGTGTTATAAGCTCCGGGGAGCCAGATTCGGCGTTTGAATCTACGACATTCGAGTACAAGTGAAGTACGGGTGCCGATTTTCGAAGGCCGAGTCCGAGATCTTTACAGTGGTATCAGAGCTAAGGTTGAACTTTAGCTCAGGAGTATAACACATTAAGTAGCTCATTAGAGATAGGGTGAAGTATACCCTAGAATGAGTAATCTCTAAGATATCTGTCCGTACGCCTTAGTAAATTCTCTTGCTATTCACTGATAGTAAGTATGAGTGCAAGAAGAGGATGAGATAGGGGACATGGGAATACGACTATAAATGGTCAATACTCTGTAACAACAAGGAAACAATCTTTTCTCTATCAGTCTCCTTTGTTCAGCATCTTTTTCTCAATTCTACGATAGTTCCTGGTAGATCCAGGAAGAAGGAGATTCGATATATTAATATAGGACATAAACTCCAACCGAGTCAGAATTGTTTGTTTGGATGAATTGGCTGCTTTGGTTGCTATGGTTTGTAACGATCCGATATTTTGGACCATTCGCATCCGCACATGTCGGACTTGAATAATTCAAAATACCGCGTTGTTAATTTAAATTTGGCAAAACTGAACATATATAGTAAATAAGTAATCACAGATCACAAACACAGAGTAATAATATGCAGCGGAAATAAAAGAGATAGTAGTTCATGAAGCTACTATATAAATGTGTAAGTTACATCAGAGTTAAACCAGATACAACGGAAGAGTATTACGATACATCAGATACAAATCAGAATACATCACTGGAATCATCGAATACTGAAAGCAGAATAGATGGCTGGATCTTCAAGCAAAGCTCCAACTTCAAAGGTGAGTCTCAAATACTGGTACACTCAGTCTGACCCGAGCGTAAAGCAAAACACAAAACACTCGAGTCAGGATTAACATTCTTATATTTATAAATCCAACTCAAGTGAAATAGCAATTGAAATACAAGTAACTTAAAGGATGTTTGGAATAACCATCCTTTAAGGATCCGTTAAACTATCTACTATGTAGTAGTGTACGATAAGTAGATAATGCCTATCAGTAATATAAAGTATCAAAATAGTGTTAAGGCGTTACCATTATCCCCCTTAACACATTTTATATAAGCGTTATAGTCTATACAGCACTGTAAACTCCACCGTAAACTAGTGGGATATCAGGGAGTACTCCATAGGTATAACACAAAACAAATCGTAGTGGTCGCGTATAGGGTTATAAGTATGACAAGGCACATGAAGCAATACCCAAGGTAGTGAAACTACCGTTTGCCTGATCCGGACTAGTGACCGCAACACCGCGAAACAGCACTCCCAAAATCAAGGGTGCACCAATCGACAACAAGTAATGAGTAGTTTCGAAGAAGTGTGTTCGCTCGAGGTAGCTAGCCCCCATTTGGCCCGGCACGGCTCCTGTTTTAGTCATTTCCAATTTGACACAAGTGTCAAGGCTATCCATTATCGTTCTCTTTCTTCAGTCATCACGTACATCATTCCAACCACTTCATTCTGGATCACCACTCCACGTATAGTTATTAAAGTGGTTTTCGGTTTAGACAGTGAGTATGTCCCTAACCGATTCCGGTCTCTTTAATAACTTTCGTGATTATTACACCGATTGGTCGTTTATATAATTCAAAACCAAATCAATTACAATTTCAAATAGAATTTTGTAAACCAACATTTCATTTGTCTTTCTAAATCAATTTCCATAATTTACGTTTCAAAACTTCCAAATTCATAATTTCAAAATCTTATAATTCAATTTCAATTTCTATTTAAACCAATTCAAATATTGATTCAAGTTCGTATATAAGTTTCATTCCGAAATCATTTAAATTAATTTAATTTAGCATTCAAATCAATTTAAAAATCATTAATCGATTTCATTAAATATTCGTTAAGTAAATTTGTCATTCAAAACAATTTCTATTTAATTTCCAATTCATTAAGTCAATTACTTAAGTTCAACTTCATTGTATCAAAACTTACAAATTGCATTAAATTCATCAAATCAAATTCTTTACATTTCAAATCTTACGTTAATTTCAATAAAACACATTTTATTTCTTGTTAGAGAAATTCAATTTCACTTATTTATTCACTTAGTTACAATTTAAAAACTCAATTAATAAAGAAACTTAAATTCACTTATTCAAGAAGTTCAATTTCACTTAATAAAGAATTCAATTTCATTTAATTATTAAATAATTCCATCTTATTTAATTATTAAATAATTTCAAAAACTTAATTATTAATAAGTCCAAATTTTAAAGAACGTTCTTTCATCAGCTACTATGTTAATATTTTGATTCATATTATTAAATATTAACATTTCCTTTCATTAAAATTCAAATTCCAACTTCGTTTCAAAACCATATTATTTATTCAAATAAAATCTTCATTTTATTTTTAAATCAAATTATTGACCAATCGGGTTTTATTTAATTCTCTATCCTAAGTCAAGTTCATTTGGGTATTTATCATTTCAACCCGATTCCAATTCAATTCAAAATCAAACATAGCAAAGAGAACTTGCAGTGTGATAACTGGGATGGTGTCAAAGTAAATAAACAAGCAATAGCAAACATCAACAACAATCCAATAGTACATTCAAATAATCCCGAAATAATCGTCTTAATTCACATTGTTGTTTGTGCAAATTAATATAATTATTTCTAGAATCTACACTATCATTTCATGTAGATTAAAGATTATTACACTAATATTAATATGGTTCTTCATTTGATATCAATTATTCAATTTCATACAACATCAATTTTATACAACATACATTCAATGGTTCAAGGTGAAGTTAACCATATTACTACGTGTCGAGTAATTAAACATTTAAAGGGGGTCATATTACAAATTAAACAAATCAAATTCAACATATAGATCCAATTTAAATTGTTGACTATCCTATATCAATTCGATTGCATATTATTTATCACTTTAACATTAACAATTTAACGTCCAATATAAACATCATCAATCAATCAAATATCAACCAAACTGGATTATTATTGCATAAGTAATTAATAGATAATGGTGTCAGATGTCACAAGTGAACTGATACAGGTAATAACATATATAACAGTTATATTACTCTAGCAGCATATTTCAATTGTCGTTTCAATTGAAATCAAATTTAATAAATAAAAGAACATTAATCGTGAGTGATTGCTCACCTTTCGAGGCTAGCGATGAACAAGAATGAGATGAGCTACGAATTCCAAAGCAAGGTTTGATGGACACGATTCAACGAACAAAGCTGATAGATAAGGAATAGACGAAATCAAACCAGAACTGGATCGATGCAGATATATGATATAATCGATCTAACATATATAACTAAATATAACTATTTACATATATAAAACATATTCTAAATTCAGACATATATTAAATTAAGTATATACATATATATGGTTTTCAAATCATAGTTTTTAAATTAAAACACATATAACATCAAACATATATACATCCTATGTTTTGAAATAAATACATATATATACAATATAATGAAAATCTGTAAGCATTTCGAAATCAAAACCCCAATATAAAAATATATGATAAGACACAAATAAATATATTTTAAAGTCCAACTATATATATTAAACAAAATCTTGTAACTCATATATATATTCATTGGTTTCTTGATCAATTCAGACATCAAAGTTCAAAACCTATACACATACTTATCTTCCAAACCCAAAACTATATATATATATATAAAAACTAATATGCAAACTTTTGAAATTCATATATCCAGTAAATATAAATATCTCTACATATCCAGCAAATGTGCAGACCATATACTTTGAAACAAATATTACTATAACCTATATATATTATATTCAAATTTCTCTAAAGTATACTTCAAATCACGTATAAAATACATTACTATATATATGTGTGTGTATATATATATATATAAATTTGAAACCCAGACTCAAGTACACTTTAAAATGTAACATAATATAGTACATTCTGAAATCTAACATGTATATATACATTTATAAACTGTCAATGTCACAACTTACATAAATGTTGCATACAAACAGAAAACGGTTAACCAGGTTTTTGGAAGAAATATATATTTGTAAACTTCTATATATTCACGCAACATATTATATAATTCATATAATATAAACAACCAAACTAATATATATAAGCTATAAAATATATTAATATATAAAACAGATATATATGTATGAGAGCTATTCATGTATGCAGACTCAAAATATATATGTGGGCTTCCTATGTACAACTGAAAAATTACAAAAATCTGAACCGAAGATATATATATTTATATATAGAAGGCTGCTGTAAAGAGCATGTTCGAGCAAAATGAAAATAACAAACTTAGACAATTATAGCTTTATACCGTGTAACTGACTCTACATATATATTCATATATATATATATACACACACTCAGCTGTATCATAACTTATATATAAAATCACATTTAAACTTTTCATGTATAAATTATAGTTACATATACAAGCAGTCTATGGAAATATGTAGGCCATTTGTTTTAAACAAATATATATATATATATATATATATAGTTTTGATATGGACCAATGATTCTTGTTTTCTTATAACAGTTAAACATACTTATATAAACTAATGTATATATTCACGTATACATATACCAACAGATAATATATATAATATAACTGACAACATTAAATTATATATAAAATATTGTATATAAAACATACATGTATTACCACAAAAAAAAGGAGCTCGGCTAGTGATGAACTCGGCAAGCTACGGGACATGGTGAGTGATAGAGGACACGCATGTGGAGGGAAGAGAGGAAGGAAGCTTTGGTTGGCGAGGTGGTCGGGTTAAGTGCGGCATAGCATGGGTTGGGCAATGGAAGGTTTAGGGCTGTTGCGGTAGATGGTGGGGAGATTGGTGCGGTGGAGAGACATGTTGTAATGACCCAAGATTTTAGGAATTTATTCTGACAAATATAAATGAATTCAAAATAATTTTTGAATAAATTTTGAAAGGGGATTGATATAGCTTGATAGTGTATCAGTATGTGTGTACATGTGTGCACAGGAAATGCACATGAAATAAAGCTAAAAGTCCCTGAACTCTAAGAATAAATGCATATTGATATGTATGGGAATATATATATATATATATATATATTTAGATTAAACCCTTAATAGTTGTATGCATGAGTAAATATACATATATGGATGCTACTGAATATTTTTGAGTATACATGTGCATGTGTGTGTCAATACAGAATGATGTGTAAATATATATATATGGGTGTGCTAATTATTTCAGTAAGACTTATATAAATATATATATGTATTAATAAAATACTAGAGTTCAAATTAGTAAGATAAAATATACAGACATATTTTAGTATATAGGCAGAAAGAAAGAAAAACTGAAGATAGAAAAAGGAGTAGTCCACTTGTAAATAAATAAAGGAAGTACATACCATTTACATGAAAGCTAAAAATAGGAAAAAATAAGACAAAACAGGGAAATGCTTGGTATAGGCAGAATTAGGAAGAGTATTTGATAAATAACAAATCAAGTCACATTTTTAGCATGATTGTAGACAAAGGAAAAAGTATTTTCTGAAAAGCAAATTTCTGAAAAGAATATAACCAATTTTCTCTTCACCTAAATTAAGCCGGGAAGGGTAGAATTTTGGGTTTAAATAAAATACAGATAACACAATTTTTCTGGTGGGCAAAAATGGCTTTAGCCAATACCCAAAACCATAAGGAAGACCCTGTATATATATATGTATATGCAGCAGCCTCCTCTCCTTCTCAAAAAAAAAGAACTTGGAAAAAAAAAGAAACAACACCATAGAAATCATAAGGCAAGGGAAGGAAAAGAGTTTGAGGCTAAAGGCAGAAGTTCATCAATTAATTAAGGAAGCAAAGAAGAGAGCTAGGTGAGGAAACTCACTCAACAACTTAAGGCACTAAGTCCTAATGAAGGCAGCCAGTTATAAATGAATTTTTCTTAAAAGTATATGTGATTGTTCTTTAGAAATTAAGGATGCTTTAATGCTTGCTAGTTGTTCTGATTGTTTCATTCTTAATATGATCAGTATGCATGAATAGGTAATTTAAAAACCCAGATCTCTTTCTGATATGATATTAGATAGAAATATAATAAATACCCAGAAAATAAGATGTTGAATATAAGCAAGTAGTGTTGGTTTTGGCTCAACCCAGAAGAATTGATAAGTATATGGGCTGCAATATACATATGTATATGTGCTGAGGCTTATTATAAAAAGGAATTAGGAGTGTAATAGGCTTGCCTATGTGCTGATACTCCTGGTTCAAAGAAAATATACAATAACCACCTAGCAGATAGATTTTGTGATTTAGGAAGCTTGGTCAATCTGAGTTAACTAAAGCACAGATGTTTGCAACAAAATATTCCAAATAGAGCCATAAACCAATGTTAGTTGTCTATACCTCTTCTAAATTGCAAGAACATGTTTTAATAAATTGCTTGATTGCCTCTGTCTGTTTATTTGAATGATGAGGAATGTTATGAGATGAATGCTTATTTAGTGGAATGACTCACTGGCTGGGTTACCCTGAAAATTTAAAGGATAAAACACCTGAGAAACTTGATTAGGAAAATGGGGTCAAGATTACTACAGGAATGACTTGTGTTCTTGAGTAATGCAAGTTGACACATGGCTTGTTTAAGTCCTGAGATCTTTGTGTAATGGAGTGAATTAGTTCATTACAGTGTGTCCATTGATTCATAAATATTGCAGATGAGACCAGGATAGATAAATATACCAAGGGAAAAATATTTGAGATGATGAGAAAACTAGAGTTTTTCCCAGAATTGAAATATGAGGATGGAATAAATGATTTAACTCATATTGGTTATTTTCCTGTTTGGTGTGAATGATTGTTTGACTATGACTGAATTGTATGCTTGAATGTATGTGCCATATTTATATATGTAGTCTCTGGAAAGAAAAATCAAAGTGTGCACATGCACAATGACACAGAGCATGCACACAAGTATGACCTGATTCCAAAGGGCAGAACTTTATGTATATGTACTTAACTTGATTTTAACCTAATTAACTAATTGCTTTTGTGAATTTTCTCATACCAGACATGTGTCTGACCCTAGTATGCTAATGGCATCTGGGGTGTCTCATTTAAAATGAGGCAGTTTTAAATGCTTTTTCAGGGATTGCAGCAACTAAGTAGGAGTAGGAGCAAGGCTTTGAGAAGAAGATTATAGCATGCTAAACTTAGTTAGATAAGAGCCTAAATGATAAAATCCGCATGTATTAATGATTTAAATTGTTACTTGTATTAAGTGTTGAATATGGGATGGATATTTTGTTAAGTATTTTATTAAGAGATTGACTTGTATCTGGAATTTATAAATCTAGTTAATATCTGATATAAAAGAAGTTAATCAAAATATTGTAAGTGGATTTAGTAAGAACACCATGTTAAAATTAAATGATTATATTTTAAAAATGTATTAGTCAATCTTGAGTCTTTAGAAATGATTTAAGTTTTGGAAAACCTGGATAGTTGATTCTCAGAAAAATTAAATGGTTTTATCTTTCTACCATGGCATATGTATACAAAAGATAATAGACATAGGTTGAATGTTTTTATGTGACTGCAAGGTTTCCATAATTTAACTTGTTTTATACAAATGTTTCATGCCTTATTTTTAAATAAAGAAAGAATCTGTAATATGGGAGTTGAAAGCCAGATCCAAAATAGTTGCAGTTATATACACACATAAACATGTTTTGTACAGATATTAACACACCTTTTCCTTTGTATTTTTAATAGGAATCTGACTTCCATATCACTCAGATTTTAATCAAATGCATTTTAAGACCAGATGGGTTACACCAGAACAATGAGTCTGGTTGAACCGTGTGATTGACATCCATGGTTACAGGAAACCCACTCAAGTTTGCACTTCATTTAATTTAAGGCATACTAACATCCAAGAATCAAGATGTTGAATGTGTTAGATCACTTTAAACTATTCAAAAAAAAAGAGCCTGTATTCCAGACAGAATTTATAAGAAAACAATCAAACATGGATAATGATAAACACTTCTATCATTTTTCAGAACCCAAGCACCAGACCATTAATTTATAGACAATCATATCACAATTATCTGGTTTCTAGAATTTATACTCCTTGGAGAATTTAGCAAAGAATCAGGAGTTTAAAAATATATATATAGGTATTCATGCATGAATGGAATTTTTATTGCATATAACACTGAACTATGTGTGGATTGATTAAATTCAATCAATCAAATATCCTCTTGTTTTCCAGAACTCTGATTCAAACAAGAGAGGCATATACATCCTCACATGTATGTGCATATCTTTGTGAATGTACTGATATATTTATATTGGTTAATTATTTTGATCCTGGATATATTTTGTTTATTGGAAAAAGAAAATGACCCTGGGAAATATATTTGTAATGAATGATATATCTATATATCATCTCTGTAAAAAAAATCCTTATGAAATTAGGGTAGAAATAGGAGGGTCATTTCATTTGGTATCAGAGCTATGTTATTCAACATAATAGAAGTAAAGATCAAGTTCTTAGATAGAAATAAAATTTAAAGGAACTAAATATATATATCAATGTTTTCAGTGTGAAAAAAAACCACTGAAATAATAAAATTACCAATCAAACTAACCAGCTATGTAAATTATTATTAGCAAACTATGGTAGGGTGACCACCAAATCAGGGAGCAGGATCTTCCCATGCACCACCAATGGTCAATCTGCAAGACTTGGTGAGAGCATTTAGGGATGGGGCAGGACAAAGGCAAGAAAATCCCTATGAAGAACTCTCAAAATTACTTAAGACATATACTCATTTAGGAGGCAAAAGCTTTGAAGGGACAGAGAGTATCATGGAAATTCAAACATGGTTGAGAACATTGGAAAGAATTTTCAATGACATGCAACTTGATGATCAAAGAAAGAGGCAAGTGGCTTCAAGACAGCTAAAAGGAGTAGCTTTAGGCTGGTGGGAAGTAATCATTGCAGGAAGGAATGAGAATGAAATCACTTGGAATCAATTCAAAGAGATGTTGGAAGCAAGGTTTGTACCAGCATCAGCAAAGACTACCTTGCTAGAAGAATTTATTAGACTTAGACAAGGAACCATGACTGTCACAGAATACACTCAAAAGTTTGAGGGGCTTTCCACATATGGAGCAATGCTTGTGGCAGATGAGGCATCCAAAATGATAGGTACATAAAAGGGTTGAACCCAGGACTTAGCAGAGCCATGTTACCCTATGCAGACAGGACTTTTGACCATGTGATAGACTTAGCTTTGAGGTTGGAACATCATGACAAGGAAAGGGAGAAGTTCAGAAATTTTAAGAACAATAATACCAAGAAGGGTAAGGGGAGGTATCACCCTTATGATAAGAAGAAGGAAGAGGCCAGTAACAAAGGCACTGGAGATGTCAAAGCTAAGGAAACCAAGAAGAAAATTGTGTGCCATCAGTGTGGAAAGGAGGGGCATATCAAGCCTAGGTGTCCAGAATTGAAGGGAGGAGCTTTCAAGTGCTATCTATGTGGGAAAGAGGGGCATATGAAGAGGAATTGTCCTGAGTACAAACAGCAAGGAAAATTGGCAAATTTGGAAGGAAAAGGCAAAGCCACAGTGGAGAGTAACACTGAAAACCATAGCCAAGTGGAATGTACATTACTTATTTGTACCATACCCATAGCAGTAGTATATGATACTGGGGCAGCTCACTCTTTAATTTCTTATGAACTAGTTAAAATGCTAAAACTGAATTGCATATTGGTTGAAACCCCATTGCATATACAAAGTCCACTGGGGAGTTCTAGTGTTTTAAATATGATTTGTGTGGATGTGGAATTAAACATAGGAGGAAATATTTTTATTTCCAATTTATATGTTTTGAATTACCCAAATATAGGTGTTATATTGGGGGTAGGCTGGTTAAGGAAATTTAAAGCCATAATTAATTTAGACTCATCCACCATATCATTGCAAAATTCTAGAGGTCAGAGAATCACAGTTTTATGTGAAGTAGCTAAGGAAGGAAAACTATATCATTTAGTTGACTCAGAAAAAGATTTCAGTGAACTAACCATTGAAGAAATTCCCATACTCAATGAATATTTGGATGTGTTTGGTGAGGTCAAGGGTGTTCCACACCATAGACCAGTAGAGTTCCAGATCAATCTAGTTCCAGGAGCAAGCCCAGTGATTAAAAAGCCAACTAGAATGGGGCCAAATGAACTAAAAGAATTAAAGAAACGGTTAGAAGAATTGGAAGAAAAGGGTTTTATAAGACCAAGTAATTCTTGCTGGGGAGCACCAGTGGTATTTGTTAAGAAACAAGATGGCTCCTTAAGACTCTGTATAGATTATAGAGAATTAAACAAAGTAACTATTAAAAATAAATACCCATTGCCAAGAATAGATGATCTTTTTGATCAATTAGCAGGGGCAAAAGTATTTTCTAGACTAGATTTAGCATCTGGTTTTCATCAAATAAAGGTGGAAGAATCAAGCATCAAGTACACTGCCTTTAACACTAGGTATGGGTTGTATGAATTTTTGGTTATGCCATTTGGCTTTACCAATGCACCATCATACTTTGTAGATTTAATGAACAGAACCTTTAGAGATTATTTAGACAAGTTTGTGCTTATTTTTATAGATGACATTTTGATTTACTCCAAAACAGTGGAAGAACATAAGCATCATTTGCACCTGGTTTTGTCTAGATTAAGGGAAAAAGATTTAAAGGCAAAATTTTCAAAATGTGTATTTTGGAAAGAGGAAGTACATTTCCTTGGCCATGTTATATCTGCTCAAGGAATTTCTGTGAACCCCAATAAAGTAGTGGCTATTCAAGCATGGAAGAGGCCAAGCACTGTGAGTGAAGTGAGGTCATTTATGGGGATGGCAGGGTATTATAGGAGGTTTATAAAAGATTTTTCAAAAATTTCTACACCACTCACTAACCTAACCAGGAAGAACCAAGCTTTTTTTTGGTCAGAAAAATGTGAAAAGTCTTTTGAACAGTTGAAGGAGGCATTGGTGAATGCTCCAATTTTAAAGGTACCTCATGGAAATGAAGAATTAGTTGTATACACTGATGCTAGTGGATTTGGCATGGGTGCAGTGTTGATGCAACAAGGCCAAGTCATTGCATATGCATCCAGACAACTTAAACCCCATGAAGTAAGGTATGCCACACATGATCTCGAATTAGCAGCTGTGATCTATGCTTTAAAACTTTGGAGACATTATTTGTTAGGCACAAAGTTCGAACTTTACACTGACCACAAGTCTCTAAAATATTTATTTTCACAAAAAGATTTGAACATGAGGCAACATAGATGGGTGGAGTTCTTAGCTGCCTATGACTTTGACATACTCTATACACCAGGCAAAGCAAACAAAGTTGCAGATGCTCTAAGTAGACAACATGCTAAATTGGCTATGATGATGATAGAAGAATTTAAGGGCTTGTCTTTGCTAACTGAGTTAGAAATTGGGGAGAATGGTTGTGTGCACATTGATGAGCAGATGCATGGTGCACAAGAAGATAAAGGGAAGTTAAGCTTAATGACACTTCAACTAGATTTAATTCTGAAGGTAGGAAAAATGCAAGAACAGGATGCCAACTTATTAGAGAAGAAAATGCTCCTCTCAAGAGGGGAGGAAGTGAAGAATCACCATATTGATAAAAATGGTTATATGAGATACCAAAATAGGATGTGTGTACCAGAGGACACAGAATTGAAGAAAGAGATATTGAATGAATATCACAGAAGTAAATACTCCATACACCCAGGCAACACAAAAATGTACCAAAATTTGAAAAGAGACTTCTGGTGGAAGGGGATGAAATCTGATGTAGCTAAATACATTGCCAAATGTATGACTTGCCAACAAGTCAAGGCTGAAACCCAAAGGCCATCAGGGTTGATGCAGCCTCTTAGTGTACCACAGTGGAAGTGGGAAGACATATCTATGGACTTCATAGATGGACTGCCTAGATCTAAGAGAGGTAATACAAGTATATGGGTGATAGTTGATAGGCTAACCAAGGTAGCACACTTCATCCCAGTCAAGTCAGAAAGGACAGCACCAAAATTAGCTCAAATTTTTATAAAGGAGGTGGTAAAGTTACATGGCATTCCCAAAACCATTGTGAGTGATAGGGATACCATCTTCACTTCAAAATTCTGGAGAAGCTTTCAAGAAGCAATGGGAAGTGAACTATGTTTAAGTACTGCCTACCATCCTCAATCAGATGGGCAGACTGAGGTAGTAAACAAAGTTTTGGAGGACATGTTGAGGGAATGTATACTGGATTTTGGGGGCAACTGGGAAGATTATCTTCATCTAGTTGAATTTACATACAACAACAGCTACCAAAGCACCATAGGAATGGCTCCATTTGAAGCCTTATATGGTAAACCCTGTTTGTCACCTGTTTGTTGGGTAGAAGCAGGAGAAAGGTCTATTTTAGGACCTGAGTACATACAAGAAACTAAGGAGAAAATTGAGTTGATAAGAAGAAGAATGGCAGCAGCTCAAGATAGGCAAAAGAAATTTGCAGACATGAGAAGGAGGCAGGTAGAATATGAAGTGGGAAATTTTGTTTTCATCAAAATCTCACCTATGAAAAATGTGCTGAGGTTTGGAAAACAAGGCAAGTTAACCCCGAGATATATTGGACCATACAAAATTCTGGAAAGAATTGGTCCCTTGGCATATAAGTTGGAATTACCAGAAAACATGCAAGGTATACATGATGTTTTTCATGTATCACAATTGAGAAGGTGGGTCCATGACAAGGCAGAAATTCTTGAGACCCCAACCCAAGTGCAGATAAATTCTAATTTGATTTATGAAAAGGATCCAGTGGGAATTTTGGCAAAAGATGTGAAGAAGTTGAGAAATAAATCTCTGAAACTTGTGAAGGTACAGTGGAGTCTTGATCCTAGTGATTGCACATGGGAATTAGAAGACAAAGTTAGGATGAATTATCCTAAGCTATTTTCAGATTAAAGGTAATTCTGATTTTTGATTGTTTTCTTTTTTTTTTAGATGCATATGTTTTTGGTTATTATAGAACTAAAAATCTATTTGGTTGAGAATGTACTTGTTCTCTGAATTAAGATTAAAATTTATTTTAAGCTTAGGAAAATTGTGGGACACAATTTCTAGAAGGAGGGGTGTATGTAATGACCCAAGATTTTAGGAATTTATTCTGACAAATATAAATGAATTCAAAATAATTTTTGAATAAATTTTGAAAGGGGATTGATATAGCTTGATAGTGTATCAGTATGTGTGTACATGTGTGCACAGGAAATGCACATGAAATAAAGCTAAAAGTCCCTGAACTCTAAGAATAAATACATATTGATATGTATGGGAATATATATATATATATATATATATATATATATATATTTAGATTAAACCCTTAAAAGTTGTATGCATGAGTAAATATACGTATATGGATGCTACTGAATATTTTTGAGTATACATGTGCATGTGTGTGTCAATACAGAATGATGTGTAAATATATATATATATGGGTGTGCTAATTATTTCAGTAAGACTTATATAAATATATATATATGTGTTAATAAAATACTAGAGTTAAAATTAGTAAGATAAAATATACAGACATATTTTAGTATATAGGCAGAAAGAAAGAAAAACTGAAGATAGAAAAAGGAGTAGTCCTCTTGTAAATAAATAAAGGAAGTACATACCATTTACATGAAAGCTAAAAATAGGAAAAAATAAGACAAAACAGGGAAATGCTTGGTATAGGCAGAATTAGGAAGAGTATTTGATAAATAACAAATCAAGTCACATTTTTAGCATGATTGTAGACAAAGGAAAAAGTATTTTCTGAAAAGCAAATTTCTGAAAAGAATATAACCACTTTTCTCTTCACCTAAATTAAGCCGGGAAGGGTAGAATTTTGGGTTTAAATAAAATACAGATAACACAATTTTTCTGGTGGGCAAAAATGGCTTTAGCCAATACCCAAAACCCTAAGGAAGACCTTGTATATATATATGTATATGCAGCAGCCTCCTCTCCTTCTCAAAAAAAAAAGAACTTGGAAAAAAAAGAAACAACACCATAGAAATCATAAGGCAAGGGAAGGAAAAGAGTTTGAGGCTAAAGGCAGAAGTTCATCAATTAATTAAGGAAGCAAAGAAGAGAGCTAGGTGAGGAAACTCACTCAACAACTTAAGGCACTAAGTCCTAATGAAGGCAGCCAGTTATAAATGAATTTTTCTTAAAAGTATATGTGATTGTTCTTTAGAAATTAAGGATGCTTTAATGCTTGCTAGTTGTTCTGATTGTTTCATTCTTAATATGGTCAGTATGCATGAATAGGTAATTTAAAACCCAGATCTCTTTCTGATATGATATTAGATAGAAATATAATAAATACCCAGAAAATAAGATGTTGAATATAAGCAAGTAGTGTTGGTTTTGGCTCAACCCAGAAGAATTGATAAGTATATGGGCTGCAATATACATATGTATATGTGCTGAGGCTTATTATAAAAAGGAATTAGGAGTGTAATAGGCTTGCCTATGTGCTGATACTCCTGGTTCAAAGAAAATATACAATAACCACCTAGCAGATAGATTTTGTGATTTAGGAAGCTTGGTCAATCTGAGTTAACTAAAGCACAGATGTTTGCAACAAAATATTCCAAATAGAGCCATAAACCAATGTTAGTTGTCTATACCTCTTCTAAATTGCAAGAACATGTTTTAATAAATTGCTTGATTGCCTCTGTCTGTTTATATGAATGATGAGGAATGTTATGAGATGAATGCTTATTTTAGTGGAGTGACTCACTGGCTGGGTTACCCTGAAAATTTAAAGGATAAAACACCTGAGAAACTTGATTAGGAAAATGGGGTCAAGATTACTGCAGGAATGACTTGTGTTCTTGAGTAATGCAAGTTGACACATGGCTTGTTTAAGTCCTGAGATCTTTGTGTAATGGAGTGAATTAGTTCATTACAGTGTGTCCATTGATTCATAAATATTGCAGATGAGACCAGGATAGATAAATATACCAAAGGAAAAATATTTGAGATGATGAGAAAACTAGAGTTTTTCCCAGAATTGAAATATGAGGATGGAATAAATGATTTAACTCATATTGGTTATTTTCCTGTTTGGTGTGAATGATTGTTTGACTATGACTGAATTGTATGCTTGAATGTATGTGCCATATTTATATATGTAGTCTCTGGAAAGAAAAATCAAAGTGTGCACATGCACAATGACACAGAGCATGCACACAAGTATGACCTGATTCCAAAGGGCAGAACTTTATGTATATGTACTTAACTTGATTTTAACCTAATTAACTAATTGCTTTTGTGAATTTTCTCATACCAGACATGTGTCTGACCCTAGTGTGCTAATGGCATCTGGGGTGTCTCATTTAAAATGAGGCAGTTTCAAATGCTTTTTCAGGGATTGCAGCAACTAAGTAGGAGTAGGAGCAAGGCTTTGAGAAGAAGATTATAGCATGCTAAACTTAGTTAGATAAGAGCCTAAATGATAAAATCCGCATGTATTAATGATTTAAATTGTTACTTGTATTAAGTGTTGAATATGGGATGGATATTTTGTTAAGTATTTTATTAAGAGATTGACTTGTATCTGGAATTTATAAATCTAGTTAATATCTGATATAAAAGAAGTTAATCAAAATATTGTAAGTGGATTTAGTAAGAACACCATGTTAAAATTAAATGATTATATTTTAAAAATGTATTAGTCAATCTTGAGTCTTTAGAAATGATTTAAGTTTTGGAAAACCTGGATAGTTGATTCTCAGAAAAATTAAATGGTTTTATCTTTCTACCATGGCATATGTATACAAAAGATAATAGACATAGGTTGAATGTTTTTATGTGACTGCAAGGTTTCCATAATTTAACTTGTTTTATACAAATGTTTCATGCCTTATTTTTAAATATAGAAAGAATCTGTAATATGGGAGTTGAAAGCCAGATCCAAAATAGTTGCAGTTATATACACACATAAACATGTTTTGTACAGATATTAACACACCTTTTCCTTTGTATTTTTAATAGGAATCTGACTTCCATATCACTCAGATTTTAATCAAATGCATTTTAAGACCAGATGGGTTACACCAGAACAAAGAGTCTGGTTGAACCGTGTGATTGACATCCATGGTTACAGGAAACCCACTCAAGTTTGCACTTCATTTAATTTAAGGCATACTGACATCCAAGAATCAAGATGTTGAATGTGTTAGATCACTTTAAACTATTCAAAAAAAAAGAGCCTGTATTCCAGACAGATTTTATAAGAAAACAATCAAACATGGATAATGATAAACACTTCTATCATTTTTCAGAACCCAAGCACTAGACCATTAATTTATAGACAATCATATCACAATTATCTGGTTTCTAGAATTTATACTCCGTAGAGAATTTAGCAAAGAATCAGGAGTTTAAAAATATATATATAGGTATTCATGCATGAATGGAATTTTTATTGCATATAACACTGAACTATATGTGGATTGATTAAATTCAATCAATCCAATATCCTCTTGTTTTCCAGAACTCTGATTCAAACAAGAGAGGCATATACATCCTCACATGTATGTGCATATCTTTGTGAATGTACTGATATATTTATATTGGTTAATTATTTTGATCCTGGATATATTTTGTTTATTGGAAAAAGAAAATGACCCTGGGAAATATATTTGTAATGAATGATATATCTATATATCATCTCTGTAAAAAAAAAATCCTTACGAAATTAGGGTAGAAATAGGAGGGTCATTTCACATGCGGAGGTGGTCGCCGTACTTAGACGAATGGAGGCAATGCAGCAGTGAAGGTGATGGCGGAGGTTCTAACGTGAGGAAGAGCGAGGGGTAAAAGAGAGAGAGGGATGAAGGAACGCACAGGCTAATGGAAGGAAGAATGGGAAATATGAGCAGGTGATTAAAGAAGAAGAAGGTAAATAGGCGACAAAAATATATATAAACTTATTGTATTATACTTCCCAAAAGCACGTTCGCTGAAGAAATTGGAAAGCCAAAAATATTTAGATTGAACGGTGGGAGAGCAAAAGCCAATAGCTAAATTAATAAATGTTGATGGCTGTGTTGGATTATACGGTGAAAAAAAAATTGAACAGTCACTGTAATACCAAAAGCCAAATTGCGGAACCAATACAGAAATTGTTCTGTAGATTTTGCTGTTTTCCCAAACTTCAAAACACATAAGTGAATATACTGCTAAGATCAGCACGACGAGATGATCAAAATGGTATACAGATTTCAGTGCTACGATCATCCTATCAAATCGATATCGGTACTAAAATGCTGCTATTTTGCCGAAAATAAGATCGACGGAGCAAAAGAAGTCCGAATTTTTAAAAATGAAAAATGGCGTCTTGCTCAGAAGGCGATTTAGAATTTTTCTATGTAAAAATATTCAAGTTTCGAAAACGTTTTATTTTCATCTCTTTTTAACTGATTAAATTGAAGTAAATTTACGCACGAAATAAACTTCCATATTTTCGGACGAAAATTTTCCAGTTGATATGTTCAACTAGACGCATTTCAAATATCAAATTTTTATTTCAAACTTTATCGTTTAAAATTTCACAAAATTTCAACTAATTACGTTATTAAAACAGTTGAAATTTTACGGGTCGTTACACTCTCCCCCACTCAAAACTTTTCGTCCCCGAAAAGGAAGGAGGTAGGAGAATAGAACCAACCAGAAAGAAAAATGGCTTTGAAAACAAAATAAACAACTAATTTAAAGCCATATAAATTTCAACTTAAATTAATTAATATTCAATAATTTGATTTAATCCATTTGATTTCACTTAAGTGAAATCAATCTTAATTATTTCTAAATTCATTATCTTTTTATCCAATTATGTTTAATTAACAAATTTCTAAAATCATAAATTTGAATAGTCATTTAATAAAATCATATTTATTCATCAAATTTAATTTTTCTTTATTCCAAATTATTATTAAGTTTATTTCACTTAATATATCTTATTACATATATTTAAACCATATAAATTAATTTAAACCATATAAATTTCAATTGAAATTAATTTTTTTTTTCAATTTGGTTAAATCCATTTATATTAGATCAATAAATAGTCATTCAATTTAAGTTTGTTAGTTCAACTGTTAATTCTAATCATATAAATTTCATTTTAAATCAATTAATATTCACTAATTGATCTTAATTAAAGGTATTTCATTAAGCTGATTCAATTCAAATTTTTTTTTTCAGAACAAACTTATTATATTCATCTCATTCAATTAACTTATTATTCTATCATCTTTATTAGCATTTTTTTTATAATTAAAATCTAAGTGTATAACATTTATTATAAACACTCAAATTTTATTTATAAAATCATTTTATATTGTATGTTATCCAATTACATTTTAACTTATGAATAATTTAGGTAAGTTGTATTGAAATGCAATTTAGTACTATACAAATAAAATTTTCAAATTCAATTATTTCAAGTTTAAATATTCATCCAAAATTTTTGATTCCAGTTTATAATTGAAATCATCTTTAAATCATAAACTTAAGAATTTAAATCTCCGATTTACTTCAAACAATTTTGAGATAAATATATATATAGTATATATCAAATCAATTAATTTATATATATATATATATATATATATAATAAATCAGGTCATACCATAGAAGTTCAAATCAAATTCAATTTCCAAAACAAAAGTGTAGCAAGGCTACTGAATGGTCTCATTCTCTTCGAAACTCAAAAATGAATGTCGATGATGCGGCCGCCATCACCGAAATTATTTTCCAGCGACAAAAGAGAAGAGCACTGATTTAATCATTTAAATTTTTTTTGGAATTGATTTCTATTCGAAATTACTTTTTATAATATGCATTTTAAAATTTAAACCCAAAGTTTGAAAACACCGAAAATTAAATTCTCACATTCTTGATTTAAATTCATTTCAAATCAAATTATAACCAAGTTTTATAAATTTATTTATTTATATTATGCGATAGTCAATGGTTTATAAAACAATAAATGAAAATTAAATATTATCATTTCGGACAAAATTCATAACATCTTAATTTCAGAGAGAGTTATAATATAATCATACAAAACAATTTTGTTTACCTAATTTGGAAACAATATTGTATCAGTTTGTTCTGTTCAAGTGTTTTGGAAATCCTATCGATAGCGTTGATCAGACGAATCGATCGAAAACCCAAATCAACATCAACAACTCAAACAACACAATATATAAAACATTTAAATATAGATTTACAAATACTCTATACAAGAATAAATTTTCAAAGCAAGGACAGAGATTCAAATTTGATTAATTCAATCAAAGAAAATTTTGATTTGAGAATAAGTTGGAACGAAAGATAAGATGATTATTTAACCGAATAAGGAAATAGATAATCTTATATAAATCACAGGCAACCATAACCGGGTCGACCGTGACTTCAAGAATAAGATCGATGTGGAATTCCGAGGTAAATCGACATTCGATCTCAAGAAATAGAATTCAGGTATAGCAGGAGATAGATAGCATCGTAAACTGAGGATATAGAAATCTCCGGTAAATCAATGCCTATTGTAAAGGAGCTTCACCCTTTACAAATAATTCGAAGATTGGCGAGACCGCCGATTCATTATAAAGATCATTCAAAGTGGAGTTATGGGATACTCCGGAATTTAGAAGAATACAAATAGTGAGGGACAAGAATGAATTTCGGAACCGAGGGAACGTTCCAAATTCAAAGGAATCGAGTCGAAAAGGAAGAGATTCAACTCGAATGTGAGTGATTCTGTAGATACATTTACCCTATATGCTGAGTTTTGCCTAGAGCTACCAAAGCTTTGATACCACTTGTAATGACCCGATATTTTGGACCATTCGCATCCGCACATGTCGGACTTGAATAATTCAAAATACCGTGTTGTTAATTTAAATTTGGCAAAACTGAACATATACAGTAAATAAGTAATCACAGATCACAGACACAGAGTAATAATATGCAGTGGAAATAAATGAGATAGTAGTTAATGAAGCTACTATATAAATGTGTAAGTTACATCAGAGTTAAACTAGATACAACGGAAGAGTGATACGATACATCAGATACAAATCAGAATACATCACTGGAATCATCGAATACTGAAAGCAGAATAGATGGCTGGATCTTCAAGCAAAGCTCCAACTTCAAAGGTGAGTCTCGAATACTGGTACACTCAGTCTGACCCGAGCGTAAAGCAAAACACAAAACACAAAACACTCGAGTAAGGATTAACATTCTTATATTTATAAATCCAACTCAAGTGAAATAGCAATTGAAATACAAGTAACTTAAAGGATGTTTGGAATAACCATCCTTTAAGGATCCGTTATGTAACGACCCGACTTTCTGGGCATAGAAAGTCGCATCATTATGAAGAAAGAAAGGGGTAGAAAATAGAAAAGAAGAGAAAGAAAGAAACAACACATCAGAATCTCACAGCGGAAACGGAACAAATTATAATATATCACATAACTAATACATAGTTTTTACATAATCAGAGTACACAACCTATACATCACTTACTAGACAGTTATAAACATCTGTCTAGACATTACAACTCAAATACAAGACAAGACACTATCACCGATATCAACACAGCGGAAAACTATATCTACGAACGCCGAAGCCTCCTGCTCCATTGCTCCTCCAGAATATTCGTCAAATCTAAACCTGAATCCCTTGGCTACTCGTAAAAATTTGAGTACCCAAGAGTTTATAAAACAGAAATAAACAACTTGGGTCAGACATGGGTCTGGTGTGAGTAACAGGTTAAACTTGTTTAACTTCAAAACTTTTTGAAAGAAAAGGTATCACGTAAGACTTCCCACAAATAAACATGGGTAAGTTTTTACCTTACGCTAACCAAAACATTTGATAGGAAATTCGATTGTATTATAATAGGGTCTAGGGTTTTCAAGTAAAATACAGAAATAGCTGAAATGCTTACATCTCACATTCCAACATAGTTGGGCACAACTAATACGTACGGCACTTATTGGAGTTTGGATTCCATACAATGGCAGGGCTACTGGGGTACCGCCCGTCACAGTACGTGGCCTAGATCACCGTACCGAGGATCACTCCCAATCCCCTGCAACACAAGGTCGGAACATCCCTTACTGGATAATTCCCGCACAAGATACCCCA
The DNA here is from genome assembly GCA_030737815.1 of Allium fistulosum. NCBI lineage: Eukaryota > Viridiplantae > Streptophyta > Magnoliopsida > Asparagales > Amaryllidaceae > Allium > Allium fistulosum. The sequence continues at coordinate 872,041,763 of CM060905.1, read as the reverse complement.
CGGTTGGGATCAGCAACCGCACACACTAAGCCGAAATAAGAAGGGACTTCTAGACAGAGGTAATCTTGTCCTACTTGGGTGCTACCCACTAACCTTGCTGCACCTCCCCTGTTTTAGCCATTCCCGGTTTGTGAGGCTTGAGGTCACGATTACCTTTAAACAGAACACATCTATCTTAGAATGCTCATCGTCCACCTGACGATGTGCTGAAAGCATTCAATCCATACAAGTTCGTTCCGGGTTTGAACGAAACCGAAGGCATTATCTCGTTACACTCGTTTTGGAATCACCCTCAGAGTTAACGACAATAACCCTTGCACTCTGAATCTTCATCTTCACTTGATTCACGATCTATCGTTAATTTGGATCGATGTGGTATTCGGGTCTCCAGACCTGGAAATCCGGTATACGGAAACCCGATCCCGGTCTCATCGAAATCCAAAACGTATCTTTTAAAGGCCAAGTTGTTTTAAAGTTAAAACAATTCAATTCAATTATCTTTATACACAAAGAAAGATAATTCACAATAGATAATCAACATTATCAGATAATCCATATTATCATCACAATTCAACTAACATCCATATCATACAGCATATATCTTATCAGAGATATCAATCAATGCAAAGCATTCAGTATTATCATCCATCCATAAGTAATGATTTATATCATCTCTAATTAATTTAAAGTGAATTAAATTAATTACTTCATTTTATAAATCCTTCTTACTTAACCATTAATTAATTACAATTCAATTAATTTATTATCTTCTAATATTTCATTTCAATTAATCATCTTCATTAATTATCTTTTGATAATATTCAAGTAATTTATTCTCAATTAATTACTTAAATTAATTATCCTTACCACTTATAGTAATTAACCTTTAATTACTTCATTAATTAATTAACTAAATTAATTAACTTAATCAACTATAATTAATTACATTAATCCTTAATTAGTTACATTGATTAATTACTTCATTTATTAATTATTACTTAATTAATCAATCTTAATTACATCATTAATTATATTAATTAATGATCCTTAATTACAACTTAATTATTTATTACTTAATTAAATTAATTACATTAAGTAATTAACCTTTAATTAAACAACATTTATTAATCACTTTTGATTAATCTTCAATCAGTAATTAACTACCCTTAATTACTTTCATTAACTAAATTAATTACTCATTAATTAATTCCTTAATTAATCCCTTGATTAATTATTCAAAGTAATTAACTCAAATTACTTCTATTAATAAAATCATTTATTCAACTAATTACTTCCAGTAATTATCTTATTATTTACTCCCTTAAATAATCTTACCTTAATAATTACATTAAGTAATTATTATCAAATCATCTCTTGATTATTCTAAATTAATTAAACTAAATTAATTAACTTAACTAAATCAAATTAACTTCAATTAATTACAATAAGTAATTAATTCTTAATTACTTCCAATAAGTAATTACATTTAAACAAATTCTATAATTGATTATCTTTAAATTAATTAATCAAATTAACTATTAAATTAATCTTATTTATTTATTATTTAATAATCCATAGTTAATGACTTCATTAACTACTATTTAATTACTTTTCTTAAGTAATTAACTTATACTAATTATTATTAATTCTAAATTAATAAATCTTAATAACCATTTTATTAATCTCTAATTACTAAATTAATTAAGTATTAATCCATAACTTAATTAATATTTAATTACTTATTAATTAATTTCTAACCATTAATTAATACTCAAATTTATAATCCTTAATTACAAATTAATTATTCTATTTAATTAATCTAAACCTTAATTAATTTAAATTAAATCCTTAAGTACTTAATTAATCCAAATCATTAATTAATTAGATTATTTAATCCATTTTAATTACCCTAAAGTTTTAATGATTTTAACTTTAAGATAAAACATTTTCTTACCCATGGTTAAATTATCAAACTCAAATACATTTGAAAACATCCATTTCCAAATTTACTTTTTAAATTTCATTTTAAATTCTAGGTTTAAAATGAATATAAATTTTGTCTTTAACAAAGTTTAGAACCAATTTAAAAACATTTAAATATAACTAACATTTAAACCTATTTAAAACATTTAAATTTATAAAACTTATTTATTTCAAATCTTTAAGATTCAAAACCAACTTGAATCTATGTAGTTAAACTTTGATTTGAATGCTAGTTTAAAATTTACAAATTTAAAACCAGTTTAAAGTTTAGAAACAGACAGTTTAAAAAAAAAAAAAAAAAAAAAAAAAAACTGTCGACACAAAAGTACTCGAGTCCAACCTCATCTGCTTCGAGTCCCCACCCTAGTTTCCCCGAGTCTCCCTCGCAAAAATACTCAAAAGTCTCGAGTCCTTCCTGCCACTTGAGTCCAACCTTCCAGCTACACTACTTCGAGTCGCCTCTCCCATTTCTTCGAACATCACCCGGAATAATCACGAGAAGAACTCGAGTCGTACCCCTCTGTATCCAGATTCACCAGACATCAAATCGTGTGCACGTGCACGGCCAAGATCAACGCCTCCGGCCATCACCGCATCGACGAACAAGTCGAATATCACCTCCAGCTTCGATCCCATCCATCAGTTCCTCTCCGATCCCCCTCGAACTCGAACTCGACTAAATCAAAACTGGAAACACTGGCTCGCGACCAACCACCCACCTGTCATCGCCTCGCCTTCGCAAACCCATCCACCAGAACTCCTCCAACTCCGGTCATCGCTTCAACTACCTCAAAGCTTCAATTCCCCAAAGTATCATAAAGCTCGATCCATCCATGAAAACGAACGAAACGAAATCATAGCCTAACTTAAAACTAGGTTTAAAAATTTCAAACCTAAATCATTTCTGTCTTACTACCTTAGAAATTCTCCTGACAATTTTCCTATCATCCATGATCATTCCACTACCATCATTGAAGAATTCAACATCCCAGTTCCATTGAGATAATCAAAATCACCAAAATTTCATTTCTGACTTAAACCAGAACTGCTCTTTCAATTCGAAACTAAAAATTATGATATTATTGTTAAAAATCATATTATAACCTACCTATTAAATTTATAAACCTGAAGTTATAAATTCACAAGTTTAAATTTTTACCTTTATATAATATTTCTCTGTTGTTTTTGTTTACAGAGACACTCAGGTGTGAATTTGACTTAACTAGTCTTTTTAAACCTTAGTATATGATAATTAAACAATACTTACTTATAAGTTAAGTCCTAATAAAACTAAATCAAGTGGTAAAAGATAAAAAGACATTTTGGGTCTGGCAACAGAACAAAACAGAATTCATATACATCCATACACCACATCCATATATACAAACAGGAGAATGCACTTATTCATACATCAATACTTATATATGTCACAGAGATTCAACATGCAATCCTATTTTATTTTAAGTTTAAAAGTTACTCACAGATTAAAGGTGAAACAGAGGCAGAGCCTTATTTTGAAAAGCTTGAAACAGTTTTGACTTAAGACTGGAATGCCTCTTTGAATCTTTAAACTGGAAATGCTTCTTCGATTTAAAACTTGCATGTTGCTTGATGTTACTGGATCTTGTATGCATGCTATTATCTTGCTGATATATTGCTTTAGATTCTAGGTTTGCTTGCTTATCTCAGGTTTGAAGAATGATGTTCAGACTTATTTCCAGGTTTAAGAAATGATTTCAGGCTTTGATTTTGATCTTGGAAAATGATTTACAGGTTTTGATTTGAATTTGATTTCTGGTTTTGAGGAGTGTTACTCACTGATTTTGTTTTTGAGAAATTTGTTTTCAGCTGAAGTTTTTCTTTAGTTTTGGAATTTAAGAGAATAGAAAAAAGAATGAAGAGAATGAAGTATATGTTTATATAAGTTAATATGTAGTTTATTAAAAATAAAAATAAAAGAAAACTAAAATTTAAAAACTTGCCATGTGTCATTTAGAGTTGTTAATAAATTTACACTTGTTATGTAGGTGTCTTTATATATAGATTTACACATGTCATTTAAGTAACACTTATTCATTTTAAATGTAAATAAAGCCTTTTCTTAATTATTAAAATACTTATCTATATATATTAAAGAGAAACAAAAGCTAATTACATTTATAAATAAAAGTTTATACAAATATTATAAAATCCAAAACAATTTAAATATTTATTCTTTTGAATTTCAAAACTTAAATTTCAAATTCAATTAAATTAAATCCTAAGATTCAATTTAAAAGTTAAGTTATATATATACATATATAACTATTCATTCAATTAAATAAAAATTCCATATTCTATAAAATCCATTCATATTAATAAAAATAATACATTATATTTATTATTTGAAATTAACATATTTTATAATTTAAACAAGAGATTATATTATCAAGAAATATTTAAAAAGAAATAAAACAAACAATTTTGTAAATCTTATTTATTTTAAACTTAAGTTAAAAATATCTTAAACAATTAAATATTTACTTAAAGTATTTTAAAACTATAAAATTACTTATTTAAATATCTTTGAAAAGTCCAGATTAAATTAAATATAGATTTCCAATTTATCAAAGCTTCTATTTACAATATATATAAATAAATATTTATATTCAAATAGAAATATCTTATTAACTTTTAAAAGATAAAATCATCAATTAATACTAATTTAATCAGATTATTAAATTAAATTCAAATTTTATTATCAAAGATTATCCATATCAATTTAATTATTCAACAGATTATTAAATTGATATTGTTAAAATTTCCGGGATATTACATTCCTCCCCCCTTAAAATAATTTCGTCCCCGAAATTTAAACAAAGGTAATTTAATAATCTTATTAAAGATTTTAATTTAAAACACAAGCATATACTATCATCCATATGCTAACAACCATAGTAACCAATTCATTCAATCAATCAATTCTAACTATCTAGACTAAATTCTAGATAAAATTCCTCGAGTTTCCCCAAGTATATATATATATACCGGGATACTCGCTCTACAAACAATCTAAACTATTAAGCTATAGATCTCCTACATATCTAGATCTACAGAACTAAACAGACTATCAGACTACAGACGAGTCTGACTCAACTACCAACTTCCCAAAACTGCAGATTCTAAAACCAAAGATAGATCAAATACGTACTCCCTCAGAGATACGTAAAAATCAATGAATTCCAGTTATCCAAACTGACAATTCAATTCAGAAGTCCAAATACTTATCCAAATCAGAACACAAACTAGATCCAAACATAACTCTACTTCACAACATCAGTAGATTCCAAACTTACTCCTCCCATCCAGAGATACACTCCAAACTGCTTTCGCTGCTCAATTCTGATATGAGGTAGGACACAAGCACAGACTGGACAACTTATTCCAGAAATAAGGTTCACTGATCCATAAAGAAAACTCAGATACTCCATCAAAACTTGAGTTGCTTCACCAACTCCATCTCTAGGAAACATCCTTCCACTAGACTGAACCACCGGTATCACTCTTGGAATCCAGTCGATAAGAAAACTCAACCTTCAGATGCGGACAAACTTCTGATTTCTCTGAAGACATCCAGAAAAACTCTGACAACCCAAGAGAACACTCAGATAATCGCAAGTCACTTTTGCGATCAACCCAACCTATTTCCAAAGAAAAACTGTTCCTCTTTACACAATCCGAACAGCTTACACTTATTTATCCAATTTATCGAAGAAATGGATCCACTCTGCTGCTTCTGAACTCTACTTCAGAAAAACTGCTTGTCCAGAAAATTTTCCTGCCAATGCGCAGAATACTCCGAGTTGCACTGCTGATACTGATGCTCCTATCCAAAGCTCTTCGAGAAACTCGGACTCCAAACCAAACAGAAACACCATGCTGAACTCAGCCACAATACCAAAGCATACACACTTCCTTAATCTTGTTCCAAAGAAAACATCTTCAGGAACATCCATCATCACTGTATCTCATCATACAGCTACTATTACCTGAGGTATCAAGGTACCATCACTCGCTTCTGTTCAACCGACAGATCCAACCTTACTCATCCAAACTTCAAAGATAAACTCCGAACCATTACAGTTTCCTTCGGAGATCGATGAAATCCTTTACCATAGCAAAGCTTACTCGAGACGGTATTAGGTCTACAGTCTCGACAGATATACTTCCAACCTCAACACTCAAATTCTAACTATTGGTAGTCGTGTTACTCACACTACCACCTTATCTACCTTTATAATTTATATTGGAAAACCCGAACAGGTAACCCAACAAATAGGTAGAAATATATATATATTTAAAATGATACTTTTTATATAGAAATTATTTCTGGGTAAAATTATTTCATTTACCTCTTTAAAACAATATTGTGTCCGTTGACCTGGTTCAAGTGTTTAGAGATCCCTATCAATAACGTTAGCTACTCGTATTGACCAGAATCCATATACCACTCAACCGATCAATTAACACAATATAAAACCATTTTTATATAAATAACAAATACGCGCTCTCGTATATATATATACACTCGGACTCAAACAGGTTGCTACAGATCCTATTTCTAATGAACAATCCTTCCGAACCTAGGTATTCACTCAACCTAGCGCTCCGATACCATATGTAACGACCCGACTTTCTGGGCATAGAAAGTCGCATCATTATGAAGAAAGAAAGGGGTAGAAAATAGAAAAGAAGAGAAAGAAAGAAACAACACATCAGAATCTCACAGCGGAAACGGAACAAATTATAATATATCACATAACTAATACATAGTTTTTACATAATCAGAGTACACAACCTATACATCACTTACTAGACAGTTATAAACATCTGTCTAGACATTACAACTCAAATACAAGACAAGACACTATCACCGATATCAACACAGCGGAAAACTATATCTACGAACGCCGAAGCCTCCTGCTCCATTGCTCCTCCAGAATATTCGTCAAATCTAAACCTGAATCCCTTGGCTACTCGTAAAAATTTGAGTACCCAAGAGTTTATAAAACAGAAATAAACAACTTGGGTCAGACATGGGTCTGGTGTGAGTAACAGGTTAAACTTGTTTAACTTCAAAACTTTTTGAAAGAAAAGGTATCACGTAAGACTTCCCACAAATAAACATGGGTAAGTTTTTACCTTACGCTAACCAAAACATTTGATAGGAAATTCGATTGTATTATAATAGGGTCTAGGGTTTTCAAGTAAAATACAGAAATAGCTGAAATGCTTACATCTCACATTCCAACATAGTTGGGCACAACTAATACGTACGGCACTTATTGGAGTTTGGATTCCATACAATGGCAGGGCTACTGGGGTACCGCCCGTCACAGTACGTGGCCTAGATCACCGTACCGAGGATCACTCCCAATCCCCTGCAACACAAGGTCGGAACATCCCTTACTGGATAATTCCCGCACAAGATACCCCACGGTTGGGATCAGCAACCGCACACACTAAGCCGAAATAAGAAGGGACTTCTAGACAGAGGTAATCTTGTCCTACTTGGGTGCTACCCACTAACCTTGCTGCACCTCCCCTGTTTTAGCCATTCCCGGTTTGTGAGGCTTGAGGTCACGATTACCTTTAAACAGAACACATCTATCTTAGAATGCTCATCGTCCACCTGACGATGTGCTGAAAGCATTCAATCCATACAAGTTCGTTCCGGGTTTGAATGAAACCGAAGGCATTATCTCGTTACACTCGTTTTGGAATCACCCTCAGAGTTAACGACAATAACCCTTGCACTCTGAATCTTCATCTTCACTTGATTCACGATCTATCGTTAATTTGGATCGATGTGGTATTCGGGTCTCCAGACCTGGAAATCCGGTATACGGAAACCCGATCCCGGTCTCATCGAAATCCAAAACGTATCTTTTAAAGGCCAAGTTGTTTTAAAGTTAAAACAATTCAATTCAATTATCTTTATACACAAAGAAAGATAATTCACAATAGATAATCAACATTATCAGATAATCCATATTATCATCACAATTCAACTAACATCCATATCATACAGCATATATCTCATCAGAGATATCAATCAATGCAAAGCATTCAGTATTATCATCCATCCATAAGTAATGATTTATATCATCTCTAATTAATTTAAAGTGAATTAAATTAATTACTTCATTTTATAAATCCTTCTTACTTAACCATTAATTAATTACAATTCAATTAATTTATTATCTTCTAATATTTCATTTCAATTAATCATCTTCATTAATTATCTTTTGATAATATTCAAGTAATTTATTCTCAATTAATTACTTAAATTAATTATCCTTACCACTTATAGTAATTAACCTTTAATTACTTCATTAATTAATTAACTAAATTAATTAACTTAATCAACTATAATTAATTACATTAATCCTTAATTAGTTACATTGATTAATTACTTCATTTATTAATTATTACTTAATTAATCAATCTTAATTACATCATTAATTATATTAATTAATGATCCTTAATTACAACTTAATTATTTATTACTTAATTAAATTAATTACATTAAGTAATTAACCTTTAATTAAACAACATTTATTAATCACTTTTGATTAATCTTCAATCAGTAATTAACTACCCTTAATTACTTTCATTAACTAAATTAATTACTCATTAATTAATTCCTTAATTAATCCCTTGATTAATTATTCAAAGTAATTAACTCAAATTACTTCTATTAATAAAATCATTTATTCAACTAATTACTTCCAGTAATTATCTTATTATTTACTCCCTTAAATAATCTTACCTTAATAATTACATTAAGTAATTATTATCAAATCATCTCTTGATTATTCTAAATTAATTAAACTAAATTAATTAACTTAACTAAATCAAATTAACTTCAATTAATTACAATAAGTAATTAATTCTTAATTACTTCCAATAAGTAATTACATTTAAACAAATTCTATAATTGATTATCTTTAAATTAATTAATCAAATTAACTATTAAATTAATCTTATTTATTTATTATTTAATAATCCATAGTTAATGACTTCATTAACTACTATTTAATTACTTTTCTTAAGTAATTAACTTATACTAATTATTATTAATTCTAAATTAATAAATCTTAATAACCATTTTATTAATCTCTAATTACTAAATTAATTAAGTATTAATCCATAACTTAATTAATATTTAATTACTTATTAATTAATTTCTAACCATTAATTAATACTCAAATTTATAATCCTTAATTACAAATTAATTATTCTATTTAATTAATCTAAACCTTAATTAATTTAAATTAAATCCTTAAGTACTTAATTAATTAATCCAAATCATTAATTAATTAGATTATTTAATCCATTTTAATTACCCTAAAGTTTTAATGATTTTAACTTTAAGATAAAACATTTTCTTACCCATGGTTAAATTATCAAACTCAAATACATTTGAAAACATCCATTTCCAAATTTACTTTTTAAATTTCATTTTAAATTCTAGGTTTAAAATGAATATAAATTTTGTCTTTAACAAAGTTTAGAACCAATTTAAAAACATTTAAATATAACTAACATTTAAACCTATTTAAAACATTTAAATTTATAAAACTTATTTATTTCAAATCTTTAAGATTCAAAACCAACTTGAATCTATGTAGTTAAACTTTGATTTGAATTCTAGTTTAAAATTTACAAATTTAAAACCAGTTTAAAGTTTAGAAACAGACAGTTTTAAAAAAAAAAAAAAAAAAAAAAACTGTCGACACAAAAGTACTCGAGTCCAACCTCATCTGCTTCGAGTCCCCACCCTAGTTTCCCCGAGTCTCCCTCGCAAAAATACTCAAAAGTCTCGAGTCCTTCCTGCCACTTGAGTCCAACCTTCCAGCTACACTACTTCGAGTCGCCTCTCCCATTTCTTCGAACATCACCCGGAATAATCACGAGAAGAACTCGAGTCGTACCCCTCTGTATCCAGATTCACCAGACATCAAATCGTGTGCACGTGCACGGCCAAGATCAACGCCTCCGGCCATCACCGCATCGACGAACAAGTCGAATATCACCTCCAGCTTCGATCCCATCCATCAGTTCCTCTCCGATCCCCCTCGAACTCGAACTCGACTAAATCAAAACTGGAAACACTGGCTCGCGACCAACCACCCACCTGTCATCGCCTCGCCTTCGCAAACCCATCCACCAGAACTCCTCCAACTCCGGTCATCGCTTCAACTACCTCAAAGCTTCAATTCCCCAAAGTATCATAAAGCTCGATCCATCCATGAAAACGAACGAAACGAAATCATAGCCTAACTTAAAACTAGGTTTAAAAATTTCAAACCTAAATCATTTCTGTCTTACTACCTTAGAAATTCTCCTGACAATTTTCCTATCATCCATGATCATTCCACTACCATCATTGAAGAATTCAACATCCCAGTTCCATTGAGATAATCAAAATCACCAAAATTTCATTTCTGACTTAAACCAGAACTGCTCTTTCAATTCGAAACTAAAAATTATGATATTATTGTTAAAAATCATATTATAACCTACCTATTAAATTTATAAACCTGAAGTTATAAATTCACAAGTTTAAATTTTTACCTTTATATAATATTTCTCCGTTGTTTTTGTTTACAGAGACACTCAGGTGTGAATTTGACTTAACTAGTCTTTTTAAACCTTAGTATATGATAATTAAACAATACTTACTTATAAGTTAAGTCCTAATAAAACTAAATCAAGTGGTAAAAGATAAAAAGACATTTTGGGTCTGGCAACAGAACAAAACAGAATTCATATACATCCATACACCACATCCATATATACAAACAGGAGAATGCACTTATTCATACATCAATACTTATATATGTCACAGAGATTCAACATGCAATCCTATTTTATTTTAAGTTTAAAAGTTACTCACAGATTAAAGGTGAAACAGAGGCAGAGCCTTATTTTGAAAAGCTTGAAACAGTTTTGACTTAAGACTGGAATGCCTCTTTGAATCTTTAAACTGGAAATGCTTCTTCGATTTAAAACTTGCATGTTGCTTGATGTTACTTGATCTTGTATGCATGCTATTATCTTGCTGATATATTGCTTTAGATTCTAGGTTTGCTTGCTTATCTCAGGTTTGAAGAATGATGTTCAGACTTATTTCCAGGTTTAAGAAATGATTTCAGGCTTTGATTTTGATCTTGGAAAATGATTTACAGGTTTTGATTTGAATTTGATTTCTGGTTTTGAGGAGTGTTACTCACTGATTTTGTTTTTGAGAAATTTGTTTTCAGCTGAAGTTTTTCTTTAGTTTTGGAATTTAAGAGAATAGAAAAAAGAATGAAGAGAATGAAGTATATGTTTATATAAGTTAATATGTAGTTTATTAAAAATAAAAATAAAAGAAAACTAAAATTTAAAAACTTGCCATGTGTCATTTAGAGTTGTTAATAAATTTACACTTGTTATGTAGGTGTCTTTATATATAGATTTACACATGTCATTTAAGTAACACTTATTCATTTTAAATGTAAATAAAGCCTTTTCTTAATTATTAAAATACTTATCTATATATATTAAAGAGAAACAAAAGCTAATTACATTTATAAATAAAAGTTTATACAAATATTATAAAATCCAAAACAATTTAAATATTTATTCTTTTGAATTTCAAAACTTAAATTTCAAATTCAATTAAATTAAATCCTAAGATTCAATTTAAAAGTTAAGTTATATATATACATATATAACTATTCATTCAATTAAATAAAAATTCCATATTCTATAAAATCCATTCATATTAATAAAAATAATACATTATATTTATTATTTGAAATTAACATATTTTATAATTTAAACAAGAGATTATATTATCAAGAAATATTTAAAAAGAAATAAAACAAACAATTTTGTAAATCTTATTTATTTTAAACTTAAGTTAAAAATATCTTAAACAATTAAATATTTACTTAAAGTATTTTAAAACTATAAAATTACTTATTTAAATATCTTTGAAAAGTCCAGATTAAATTAAATATAGATTTCCAATTTATCAAAGCTTCTATTTACAATATATATAAATAAATATTTATATTCAAATAGAAATATCTTATTAACTTTTAAAAGATAAAATCATCAATTAATACTAATTTAATCAGATTATTAAATTAAATTCAAATTTTATTATCAAAGATTATCCATATCAATTTAATTATTCAACAGATTATTAAATTGATATTGTTAAAATTTCCGGGATATTACACGTTAAACTATCTACTATGTAGTAGTGTACGATAAGTAGATAATGCCTATCAGTAATATAAAGTATCAAAATAGTGTTAAGGCGTTACCATTATCCCCCTTAACACATTTTATATAGTCTATACAGCACTGTAACTCCACCGTAAACTAGTGGGATATCAGGGAGTACTCCATAGGTATAACACAAAACAAATCGTAGTGGTCGCGTATAGGGATACAAGTATGACATGGCACATGAGGCAATACCCAAGGTAGTGAAACTACCGTTTGCCTGATCCGGACTGGTGACCGCAACACCGCGAAAAACACTCCCAAAATCAAGGGTGCACCAATCGACAACAAGTAATGAGTAGTTTCGAAGAAGTGTGTTCGCTCGAGGTAGCTAGCCCCCATTTGGCCCGGCATGGCTCCTGTTTTAGTCATTTCCAATTTGACACAAGTGTCAAGGCTATCCATTATCGTTCTCTTTCTTCAGTCATCACGTACATCATTCCAACCACTTCATTCTGGATCACCACTCCACGTATAGTTATTAAAGTGGTTTTCGGTTTAGACAGTGAGTATGTCCCTAACCGATTCCGGTCTCTTTAATAACTTTCGTGATTATTACACCGATTGGTCGTTTATATAATTCAAAACCAAATCAATTACAATTTCAAATAGAATTTTGTAAACCAACATTTCATTTGTCTTTCTAAATCAATTTCCATAATTTACGTTTCAAAACTTCCAAATTCATAATTTCAAAATCTTATAATTCAATTTCAATTTCTATTTAAACCAATTCAAATATTGATTCAAGTTCGTATATAAGTTTCATTCTGAAATCATTTAAATTAATTTAATTTAGCATTCAAATCAATTTAAAAATCATTAATCGATTTCATTAAATAAAGTAAATTTGTCATTCAAAACAATTTCTATTTAATTTCCAATTCATTAAATCAATTACTTAAGTTCAACTTCATTGTATCAAAACTTACAAATTGCATTAAATTCATCAAATCAAATTCTTTACATTTCAAATCTTACGTTAATTTCAATAAAACACATTTTATTTCTTGTTAGAGAAATTCAATTTCACTTATTTATTCACTTAGTTACAATTTAAAAACTCAATTAATAAAGAAACTTAAATTCACTTATTCAAGAAGTTCAATTTCACTTAATAAAGAATTCAATTTCATTTAATTATTAAATAATTCCATCTTATTTAATTATTAAATAATTTCAAAAACTTAATTATTAATAATTCCAAATTTTAAAGAACGTTCTTTCATCAGCTACTATGTTAATATTTTAATTCAGATTATTAAATATTAACATTTCCTTTCATTAAAATTCAAATTCCAACTTCGTTTCAAAACCATATTATTTATTCAAATAAAATCTTCATTTTATTTTTAAATCAAATTATTGACCAATCGGGTTTTATTTAATTCTCTATCCTAAGTCAAGTTCATTTGGGTATTTATCATTTCAACCCGATTCCAATTCAATTCAAAATCAAACATAGCAAAGGGAACTTGCAGTGTGATAACTGGGATGGTGTCAAAGTAAATAAACAAGCAATAGCAAACATCAACAGCAATCCAATAGTACATTCAAATAATCCCGAAATAATCGTCTTAATTCACATTGTTGTTTGTGCAAATTAATATAATTATTTCTAGAATCTACACTATCATTTCATGTAGATTAAAGATTATTACACTAATATTAATATGGTTCTTTATTTGATATCAATTATTCAATTTCATACAACATCAATTTTATACAACATACATTCAATGGTTCAAGGTGAAGTTAACCATATTACTACGTGTCGAGTAATTAAACATTTAAAGGGGGTCATATTACAAATTAAACAAATCAAATTCAACATATAGATCCAATTTAAATTGTTGACTATCCTATATCAATTCGATTGCAAATTATTTATCACTTTAACATTAACAATTTAACGTCCAATATAAACATCATCAATCAATCAAATATCAACCAAACTGGATTATTATCGCATAAGTAATTAACAGATAATGGTGTCAGATGTCACAAGTGAACTGATACAGGTAATAACATATATAACAGTTATATTACTCTAGCAGCATATTTCAATTGTCGTTTCAATTGAAATCAAATTTAATAAATAAAAGAACATTAATCGTGAGTGATTGCTCACCTTTCGAGGCTAGCGATGAACGAGAATGAGATGAGCTACGAATTCCAAAGCAAGGTTTGATGGACACGATTCAACGAACAAAGCTAATAGATAAGGAATAGACGAAATCAAATCAGAACTGGATCGATGCAGATATATGATATAATCGATCTTACATATATAACTAAATATAACTATTTACATATATAAAACATATTCTAAATTCAGACATATATTAAATTAAATATATACATATATATGGTTTTCAAATCATAGTTTTTAAATTAAAACACATATAACATCAAACATATATACATCCTATGTTTTGAAATAAATACATATATATACAATATAATGAAAATCTGTAAGCATTTCGAAATCAAAACCCCAATATAAAAATATATGATAAGACACATATAAATATATTTTAAAGTCCAACTATATATATTAAACAAAATCTTATAACTCATATATATATTCATTGGTTTCTTGATCAATTCAGACATCAAAGTTCAAAACCTATACACATACTTATCTTCCAAACCCAAAACTATATATTTATATATATATATATAATCTAATATGCAAGCTGTTGAAATTCATATATCCGGTAAATATAAATATCTCTACATATCCAGCAAATGTGCAGACCATATACTTTGAAACAAATATTACTATAACCTATATATATTATATACAAATTTCTCTAAAGTATACTTCAAATCACGTATAAAATACATTACTATATATATATGTATATATATATATATAAATTTGAAACCCAGACTCAAGTACACTTGAAAATGTAACATAATATAGTACATTCTGAAATCTAACATGTTTATATACATTTATAAACTGTCAATGTCACAACTTACATAAATGTTGCATACAAATAGAAAACGGTTAACCAGGTTTTTGGAAGAAATATATATTTGTAAACTTCTATATATTCACGCAACATATTATATAATTCATATAATATAAACAACCAAACTAATATATATAAGCTATAAAATATATTAATATATAAAACAAATATATATGTATGAGAGATATTCATGTATGCACACTCAAAATATATATGTGGGCTTCCTATGTACAACTGAAAAATTACAAAAATCTGAACCAAAGATATATATATATATATATATATATATAGAAGGCTGCTGTAAAGAGCATGTTCGAGCAAAATGAAAATAACAAACTTAGACAATTATAGCTTTATACCGTGTAACTGACTCTACATATATATTCATATATATATATATATACACACACACACACTCTGTTGTATCATAACTTATATATAAAATCACATTTAAACTTTTCATGTATAAATTATAGTTACATATACAAGCAGTCTATGGAAATATATAGGCCATTTGTTTTAAACAAATATATATATATATATATATATATATATATAGTTTTGATATGGACCAATGATTCTTGTTTTCTTATAACAGTTAAACATACTTATATAAACTAATGTATATATTCACGTATACATATACCAACAGATAATATATATAATATAACTGACAACATTAAACTATATATAAAATATTGTATATAAACCATACATGTATTACCACAAAAAAAGGAGCTCGGCTAGTGATGAACTCGGCAAGCTGCGGGACGTGGTGAGTGATAGAGGACACGCATGCGGAGGGAAGAGAGGAAGGAAGCTTTGGTTGGCGAGGTGGTCGGGTTAAGTGCGGCATAGCATGGGTTGGGCAATGGAAGGTTTAGGGCTGTTGCAGCAGATGGTGGGGAGATTGGTGCGGTGGAGAGACATGTGGAGGTGGCCGCCGTACTTAGACGAATGGAGGCAATGCAGCAGTGAAGGTGATGGCGGAGGTTCTAACGTGAGGAAGAGCGAGGGGTAAAAGAGAGAGAGGGATGAAGGAACGCACATGCTAATGGAAGGAAGAATGGGAAATATGAGCAGGTGATTCAAGAAGAAGAAGGTAAATAGGCTACAAAAAAATATATAAACTTATTGTATTATACTTCCCAAAAGCACGTTCGCTGAAGAAATTGGAAAGCCAAAAAAAAATTTAGATTGAACGGTGGGAGAGCAAAAGCCAATAGCTAAATTAATAAATGTTGATGGCTGTGTTGGATTATACAGTGAAAAAAAAATGAACAGTCACTGTAATACCAAAAGCCAAATTGCGGAACCAATACAGAAATTGTTCTGTAGATTTTGCTATTTTCCCAGACTTCAAAACACGGAAGTGAATATACTGCTAAGATCAGCACGACGAGATGATCAAAATGGTATACAGATTTCAGTGGTACGATCATCTTATCAAATCGATATCGGTACTAAAATGCTGCTATTTTGCCGAAAATAAGATCGACGGAGCAAAAGAAGTCCAAATTTAGAAAAACGAAAAATGGCGTCTTGCTCAGAAGATGATTTAGAATTTTTCTATGTAAAAATATTCAAGTTTCAAAAACATTTTATTTTCATCGCTTTTTAACTGATTAAATTAAAGTAAATTTACGCACGAAATAAACTTCCATATTTTCGGACGAAAATTTTCCAGTTGCTATGTTCAACTAGACGCATTTCAAATATCAAATTTTTATTTCAAACTTTATCGTTTAAAATTTCACAAAATTTCAACTAATTACGTTATTAAAACAGTTGAAATTTTACGGGTCGTTACATGGTTAATATGTATACTTTAGTTTTTAAACTAAAAGTTTTGAGATTATATCCATATATTTATCTATTCTTTGGGTCCGGATATGTTCTACGAATGGTTAGTTATCCCTTCGAACTAACTGATGCCCCTGTATACTTCGTAGATCTGGATAACCGAGTATCATGTGAAAAATTCAAAAGATTCGTTCTTGCATCTATTATTGATATTCTGATTTGGTAAGCCAAAGACAGAATATATATTCATTTTGATTTGATGAAACATTCTTTATCTATCTTTGTGTCTCCTTGGCAAATTTCGAGGATGAAATTCTTTTAAGGGGGGAAGGTTGTAACGACCCCGGATTTTACATATATTTAAATTGATAATTTATTTAGATTTTGAATAAAAAATTGTAAAACTAATGGATAAACTGAAGCGAGTTTCCCTGAATTCAAATAAAAATATATTAAATCATTTTAAATTTAGAAATTGTATATATATGTGAATATATATATATATATATATTTGATTTGAATTTAAAACGTAAATAAATGGTTTAAAAATAAATAAAATTGATGGTTAACAATGATTTTAATTTATTAAAATAAATATAAGATAATAAATGCATGAAACCTTTGCTAAAATTCTAACAACAAATTAAACTCTAGAAATTCCTCTATATTACAAAAATAAATATAAAACAAAATAAAATGTTAGATAGTTAAACTTTAAAAGAAAATAAAATTTGTGTTGATATTAAACAAATATTTCAAATAAATTATAGTTATATAAACTATGAAATGAACATATAAAAGTTTCTAGAAATAAATATTTAAGTTAAAACAGAAGTAAATATACAAAGTGAAATAAAACACAAACAAAATGCACTTGCAAATGAAAAAAAATAAAGAAAAAAATAAGTGGAGAAGCTTGCAAGGGAAGCCACCAAATATCTTCATATATGTACACAGCCGAAATGAAAGAAAGAAAAAAAATGAATTTGTACAAAGTTAATTAATGCAAGGTACCTTAGCAGAAAAAATAGATTCATCAGCCACCAAGTAGAAAACTGCATAGTCAAATTTGAACGAATAAAATATATAAGTATGAAACAAAAGAAAAATAAGTATGTGGATTGTACAAAACAATTAATGCCAATATCTTTAGCCACCATAACAAAATCCTATCAGCCACCATTTGAAAAAAATCTCTGGCTTTACATAATCACCATGTTGTACAAACAAAGGAATTATATCATACTGTATTGTACACATCTTGTAATCTTCATTCCTTTTATCTCCATCAACTTCTTTATTCCAGTTCATTCCTTCAAGCTAAGAAAATCTGAATCATCTCAAACTTAAAACAACATTTACTTTAAACAACATCAACGAACAACAATACAATTCAATCAAACCAGAAGGCTTTCAACTGGAAATTCAAAGCCTGCTTCAAAAGGAAGGTAGTCCTGGCAATTCTGGGAAACCACTGTGAGTAACTTTTCTTTTAAAACCATAAGTGTATTAGAATCTGTTTTTATGCTTGATGTTTGGAATGAATACTTCAAGTTTGTTGTTAAAAATGTTGGTATAGATAATCAAATTGCCTGCATGTTTGTAAAAAAAATGGTATGTGTATGCATGTATATAGGAAACCAGGTTCCTGTTCTTGTTACAGGGTTTTAGAAACTCATTCAAAAATTCAAATTTAATCCTCCAATCTCCTTTAGGCTTTGATATTTAAATGAGAAATGATTGTAAGACCCTAACATTTTATTTAAAAATAATTTTAAATATTTAAGTTGAATATTTATTTCAAAAATAATATATCACTGTAACATGTAATCAAAGTCATAAACTCAATGCTTGTGATACTTTGTTTTGAATATATAGCCAGAATTGTATTGTAAAATGATAAATTTACACAAAAATTTCAAGATTTTTTAGTGTTGATTCAAGGTAGAATTATTGGGTTGAATAGAAAACTCGTTTTGATCGATTCCCATCGATCGGTGGCAAATTAAGTATCGTGATCAGGGTAGAAGGAGGGTTGTAGATCAGGGATTATCAGAAAAATGGTGGAATAAATTCTAGATCGCCAGAGAAGATGGACGATGTAAAAATAGGGTTTTAGACCTAGTTTTGTTAACAAGGTTTCACGAGGAAATCTCGTCGTCGATAGTGGATTGTAGCCGATCGCATGAGGGGGAAAGGAGAGAGGGGAGTCTGATGTTGCTTTGGCCAGAGTGGCAGGAGTTCAGGAGGTCAGATAATCGGCGTCGAGGCAAATTCTATGGAGGACATCAGGTTCCAGAACTCGATCGAGTTGCTTGATTTTGGGTTTCGGCAAAAATCTGTGATTATGGGTGTTTGGGAAGATAGTGTTTGATGTCGGCGACTCGTTGAGAGGATCGGCGATGGTCAGAAGTTGACTGGCTAGTCGTGCACGTGCATGATGTATCGCCTGTACCTGGTTGATCGAAATCATTTGGGGAAGAAGTAAGGGTCTCAGGGATGGTCTCGAAAAAATGATGGTTGGACTCGAAGTAGAAGGAGATCGTGAGTGGCTCGGTGTTTTAGTTTGGTATGCTCGGGGTTATTGGTTGAGTAACTCGGGTGATTGGCTAACCTGGTTTTAGAAGTAAAGTAAAGAAAAAGAAATGAAACAGTTTTATAAAAACATAGGTTAGTAAAGGTGATCAAGGTTAAATATTGAACAAAGTTTTCAAGGCAATGTGTTAATAAAGTTTTTAAATAAACTTAATGATTAAGAAGTTAATCAAAATGATAAAATGTTTTTGGCTGTTAATTAACTTAAAAATCTAAGTTAATTTATGGAATAATAATAATAACATTGTTTTCAAAGATTTAAGGGTTAAAGATTAAATGTTTTTAAAGATAATTGATGAATAATTACTTTGTGTAATTGATTTGAAAGCTAATTACCTTGTGTAATTAAATTAAAGCTGATTACTTTGTGTAATTAAATTAAGGCTAATTAATTATTGTGATTAAATTAAAGAAAAATTTATGTAATTAATTAAAGGGTTATTTAATTAAGGGAAATTAATTACTTAAAGATAATTACTTAATTAAAAATAATTAATTAATGGTTAAAGTTAATTAAGTAATTAGGGATAATCACTTATTGTAATTAATTAAGGATAATTAATTAAATGGTAATTAATTAAGGGTTAATTAATTAATTAAGGAAAATTAATTAAAAGATAATTAATTAATGAATGTGATTAATTAAAAGGTGATTAATAAATTAAGGTGATTGATTAAAGGATGATTAAGAAATTAAAGGTTAATTAAGTAATTAGGGATAATTAATTACATGATTAAGGTTAATTAATTTATTATTAATGGTAAATTAATAAATGATTAAAGGATAATTAATCAAAATGATTTGTAATTAATTAATATTAATTAACCTGGATTAGTAGTTTATTCATAAGTAATTAATCTGATTTAAATTTATCAGATAATTAATTGATCTTACTTATGGATTTTTGGATTCTATTGGATGTAGAATTGTTGATATCCCCTGATCTGTGATGCTGTGTGATATATGCTGATTTGTGTGTGATCTGTACTATAGTTCATTTATCTGGGATGAATGTAACATGTTATCTGTAATTTATATATCTGTGAACTGTGAATGAAAGATAAGCGTTATAGTTATACCGCTTATCAACTATATTTCTGTACCTTGATCTGTGATGATTGAATGATGTTGCACTATTGTGTGAAACCCCTGGACTACACTATACACACACAAATATGGATTTCACGTGGAAATCGGTTAAGTCACAGATGATTTAAATTTAATATTTTTGAAATTGAAATTTTAATTTCAATTGATTTTGGAAGTGGATTTGGGTTAAATGTTAAAGCTTTTGAAAAGGAGTTTTAAGAATAAAGTTATTCTGAATAACTTGGTAAAGTCTCCAATTTAAATAATTTAAATTGAATTTGAATTCAAGAATTGGAATTGAATTCCATATTTGGAAATTATGGTTAAGATGTTATAAATGTGTTTATATGAATTTAAACCATTTTAAAAGTATTGGTTTGGGAATTTGAATTTAACCCAAGGACTTTAACTTGTATAAATGAATCAGATTTTCCGAAATGAAAACTATTTGTTTTCAAATAATAGAAGCTTTCATATAAGGAATGAATTTCCAATTTGTGTCAATTGAATTTCGAGTTTGAAATGAAAATGGGTTTCCGAGTTATGAATAAATCTTTGTGAAAGTTTGTTGAACTTTGTTTTGAAATTGGAAAGGTATACCTTTTGTATAAAACATCGAAATGGAATTGTTTTGAAAGCTATGAATTAAATCTTGATTTAAAGATTTAATGAGTTAGTCCAATTGAAATGGAAATTGATTTGGAAAATCTATCTTTGTGAATCTAGGTGAACTTTGTGAATTGAATCTTTTTATTTTAAAGATTAAAATGGTGATTTGTTTAAACCATTCGAAAGGAAAGTTTTGGGTAATAAGTTGTGACTTAATTGAAATCTCATTATCCATATGTTTTTAAATATCTCGCTCACTATTCGGTTTAGCCGGGAGAGGACTTTGTGTCATATAACCCATTCTGAATAAGTGATATGTCGTATATGGATAGCAATTGAAGACCGGTGTTGAAGACCAGGTATTTGTGAAAACGATAGGATAACCTATCGATTGTCTATGCAATGAGTCGTACCGGTATAGAGATTCCCTAAGTGATGGGAAATCCGATCGGGATTGTGAATACCCGGATTGCAAGGGCTTCTTCGGAAGTGCCTTCGGTTCTGTTCGAACCCGAAACAGACTTGTATGGTTGTATGTCTGACACTACACTTTGAGATATAAGGCTGATTTCTTTCAAATACATTTCTGTTGGTGGCGGAGATTTATTCTCTTAGCTTAACACCCTTCTCTGAGACGTACGAGCTCAGAGGTTATGTAGTTGAAGGTTATCAGTGATATACTCCCAATTTGGTAGTGTGGCATGCTGAGTGTTGCTGTGTGTTGATGGTCATTTGCTAATCATTTGTTGATCAAAGCATGGCTTTGTGAAAAAGCGTAGCTTTGTGGACGAGACTTCGTCGAGCCTCACAACCTAGTAATGGTCGAAACAGGAATGTTGCGGCAAGGTTTTAGGGGTCGCGCCCCTAGGGTATGTCCATTTCCTTCTGGATAAGAGGTGATATCATGGTATGGAGCCCAGATATTTTACCTATGTTGATGCTGCAAATTTATTATACTTTGTGGTTGTTGCTTTGTGGTTGAGGATCCTCGGATAAAGGTCGGTAACGACTGGGGGATGGCATACTTGTGTGTTAGTTACCTAGTTACAGCTGTACAGCGTGAGGTAGAGTCAGTGTGTTAGTTCATAGTTACAGTTGTACAGCGTGAGGTAGCATCGGCCTTGTGTTTGCAGAGATTCGGTTAGGTTCTCGGGGCGTCTTTCCAGATGCGTTTCCATTTCGGTGTAAGGAAGTTCCTTAGCCTGACCATTTATTGGAAAATCCAAAGAAACAATACGATCCTTGTATGGTTTTAGTTGTATAACTTGCTATGGATGTGGTGGTAACCTGATATTGAACATAGTAGCTATAGTAGGCATACAATAATGGTTGTATGTTGGCTAAGATTAATATTATACTTTCGAAATGTTTTCCACTATGCAGTATTAATAATATCAAAAGAGTTTTCTTTGCGTAGTAAGCATGTTTGACTATCATAAGAAGAAATCTTCTCCAATTCTGCATTTGCATTATGTGTGTGGTGGGAGGTCTTATGGTAGTTTCATTTTCCAAAAGCATTGCGGATTTCAATGTTTAAAGTTCTTTTGTTGTTTGTTTAAAGATAAACTGTTTTTGTTACTTACACCAGTCCCATGACTGACTCGGAGTTTATTGTTCCCTTCCTAAACTCTAGGTGCCTACAACTTTCCACACGGGCAGTCTAGAGTTGGGTTTCTCAGATATTCAGGTTTAGTAGATTATCTGGAGCTAGTTCAGTTTTGGAGTTCACGAATGACTGACGTTGCTTCTCTTGGTGCAACGTGATGGTGGTTCGAGCTGATGTTGGAGTTATTGGTCTCAATCTCTTTTGAGGATCATTTGGAGTTATCACTTCTGTTTTCCGCTGTATCATTATTTATCTCTGATATTGTTGTATCATATTGATATCATTGTTGTATATCACTCTGGATATTGTATTCATTGGAGTTGTATATGATATCATTGATTTCTTTATCCGCTGTGTTGTTATACTTACTGTGTTATAAGCTCCGGGGAGCTAGATTCGGCGTTTGAATCTACGGCATTCGAGTACAAGTGAAGTACGGGTGCCGATTTTCGAAGGCCGAGTCCGGGATCTTTACAAAAACATTTTGTCAAAAATCAACGTTTTATCGATTTAAAGTTGTCGCAACATTGTTGGACCTTTATTTTCTTATATATGAACATATATTCAAATAGTATAAGTATTAATTAATTCAGTAATCAAGTTTACATTTACTAAACATACTTAGGAAATTTTAGAATGTAATTAACAAAAAGTAAGCATAAAAAGACAAAAAGTGTTGTAAAAGTCAAAAAGTAAACATTAAATCAAACAAACATAATTATTATATTCTTTACTTAATACTTAAGTAAAAATGACATAAAGTAATGATTTGAAATGTGATGTTAAGTGTTGAAAAATTAGTTTGCTTAAAGTATAATCAAAGGGTATTTTGGTCTTTTTACAAAATACTATTTTATTCAAACCCTTTTTCTATAAATACCCACCAGTTCTTTCACAAATTACACACACTTTCCATTCTTTTTCTTCTTCTTCTAAGAGCTTTAATGGTTTTCATGCTAGCTTAAAATAATTTAAAGTAATATTGAAGTTCTGTCGGGAAATCAGAAGTTAATAGTCCACTTAAGTTCAAAATCAAGATAGCGGAGCAATAGCGGATTTCAAGAAGTTTCGTGCAGTAGTAGCAAAGCTATAGTCAAATCAGTTGTAACAAAGTTAGATCGAAAAGCAAATATTTATGAGAAAACTCTACCTCTTTTCTACTCTTATTTTCTATGTTGTTATGACATGCTTTTGTACTTGTTGTGTTGCTTGATATTATATTTGGATAGTTAATTAAGTATTTTAAAATTTAGAAGTTAAATACTTAATGAGGTATGCGGAAACGACCGGTACACGTGTTTCGTCTGTGAGATCCAAGGAGACTTGGGCGAGGGACGGAACACGTCGAAGGGAAAGTCCGGATGCTCCAAAATAAATATCAAACTATTTTAACCCAAGATAAAATAAAAAGTGTTATAAATATTTGATAGAATGAAGCATTGATTATCATTTATTGTTGTGTTTATTTTATTGATTTATTGTTTGAATTAGACTCAACCAGTTTATGAGCACTGATTAGTATTTATTGGTTGTTGACTTTGCTCGACCAGTTTATGATCAATTAATTATCCATATGCATGGGCTGGGTAGAAAATAATTGTAGCTAACACCTTGTGATTTATTTCACGATTTGACTATAAGGTGTTTAGCGGTAATATCCGGTTTACTTCAATTTAATGAATTGTTTTAAAAATTGGTTTTAAAGTTGAAATTTTATGAAATGTTTTCCTTTAAAAGAAAAAAAGAGATATTTGAGAATAAATATTTTGAAGTTATTTTATATAAAAGTGGTTTGTATAAAAAATGGTTTTATAAAAGTGTTTTATAAAACGGAAAGAATTTCGAGGACTAAACCCGATGGTTTCAAGATGATTTTTGAAAGGATTTGGAAATGGAAATTATTGTAGACTAGAAGTATTTGTAATTATTAGTGTAAATTATTTTGTCACTTCAGGATATAAAATGATTTGTTATTTTACCAAAGATTCGAGTAACACATAAGTAAAAATGTGGGCAAGGCAGGTGCAGATGTTCTGTAGCCTCAGTATAGTCCACTCTCGTTGTAGAGGGATATACATATCTATATTTATTTTTCAGATGGCTGGGATCTAGTTGCCTTGTTATGGCTAGAAACCTCAGCATATAGTTTTGTATTTGATATCGTTTCAAAAAGGTGATTTGTTTTCAGATCTCGAAGTAAAGGACTAGTTTAAATATAAAAGATATATATATATATTTCAAAGGTTTTGAAAATAAGAATTCAGGAATATTGGCCAAAGAGATAATTTTCGTAAAGTTAATTAGATTTTGAAAAATCTAAAATTGAAGATTAAGCCTAAGTGCGTAGTTTTGGTAATTGCATATTGTTTGTTGCATCGTAGGCTCCATGAATCCTATTTGTGGTAAGAGAACTTCGTTGGCTTGATCTTGTTATCTAATTAGGTACCCAATTAGATAGGGGTACGTAGGCAGTCACAAGTGGTAGTGATGCAGCCCCAATAATAACGTAACATTTTTCTGTTTATTGTTTGCCATATATCGTGTATTGATGTACTTTTCCTACTTACTATTTTATTCTACATTTGAAATGTTTATTGAGTTAGCAGGAATGACTATTGCTGTCTCTCTCATCAGAGTTGTGCAGCGGTAGATTTATTTGTATTGGTATTTAGTATGTATTAAAGCACACCTAGTAGATTAAATTGATTACTCTGATAACTTGTAAAATGAAATTGTATCCTATACATTTAGTAATGTTGAATATTTATCAAATATTAAGTATTAAGTTGGTAGTTTTCATTTGTAGTTTTTGAGCTCTGGATTTAATATATTTTGATATAACGGTTCCAATTGATTCTATCGCCAATATATTCAGGTCTAACCCTCCTTTCTCTTCTCATATTTTTCTGAAGATAGTAGCGAAGCTCTGCCATTTCTTCTTCTCCACTTTCTTTCTGAATTATTAAGATAAGATATTTGTATCTATATTCATACGAATCGGAGAAGAGTATATATCTAATAAAAAGGAGAAGAGAAGAGAATCAACCATATGCATATTTAAGGTAATTTATTAATATATATATATATTTGTGTCTATTTTCTCTTCCAATCCCAAATCTCTTCCGAGATCTATAATTCTAATGTACGTATACACCCTTTTATACATATCTCTTGGATTAAAAAAGATTTAGAGATGAATAAAAGGTTCTACTTCAGATCTGGAGATTTGGCTCGCTTTTAAAACTTGTGTAGGAATTTTATAGATTGTTATAGTATGAAAATTATCCCGTTGGAGTTTATTTAATTTTTATGCCTAACTGGATAATTGTGTATGAGTTGTAGGCAATGAACTGAATACGATCATAATATACTAAATATCGCTTGTATCTTCTTGTTTATAAATTGATTTAGCATTGTATACAACCTGATCTAGAAATCAGTCCCAAAAGTATGAATTTAGAATATTAATTTAAATGAAATTTATTCCAGATCTGAAATAGGTTGTATAAGAATGTTATAAATTTGGATTATTACCCTAATCTTGTTAGAATATAAATTTTTCTATATTTGGAATTGCTGGAATTAAGATCCGTTTAATATCTGTAAATCAGTTTGATTTCTTTCCCTTTTAGAAAGATACAACGTTTAATCTAATACAGAATATATGCAAATAGAAAGAGAAAGAGATGTGTGAAGTATGAATTCATTGTATTTTACGCTATCTATTTCAATAATAAATAGAAATAATTATGAGAAATGCGGATTACGGATCTTAAGGCTGGAATAACACTAGAGGGGGGAGGGTGAATAGTGTTTTGTGGATTTTTTAAATCTTTTTGAAACTTATGTAAATTTAATTACCAACAAATGCAATTCACAGACCCAGATATAATCACAGAATCAGACACAGATGCATATACTAAATAAAAGCAGTAAAGGAAAGAACACACCTGGATTTTATACTGGTGCGGAGTTACCCTACATCCAGTCCCGCACAAACGTACAGATTTCTTATGAAAAATAATCTCCCAGATTACACACTCGATTTCAAGGCCATGAGGTACACCCTCCTGTATTCGAGTCCGGGGCAAACTTCTTAATTTACCAGGCCACAAGATCACCTAATCGATTTCCGGGGCAACAATCACACCCAATTAATTTCAAGGCTCAACCGCACCTTTTACTCAACAGTTTGAGTTACAAATAATCCTATAACTCTGAATAGCACTGAGATCTTACGGAGAGAGTGGCAGAGAATCAAATAAGAGATAATCAAGTTTGATTCACTTGGTATTTCGGCAGAGTATAGTTTGGAATTCTTTAGAATAAACATGGAAGATGAAGAGAAGAGAAAACAAAATGAAATCTGGTTAAAAATTCGTTTAGAACTACTGGTATTTATAGGAAATCAACAGCCATATCTATTCGTGAAAGGATACGACGAATAGACACTTCTTTTGAAAATTTGAATTTTGAATTTTGAATTTTGAATTTAACGGACACCATGTCGACATAGGGTATCCCATGATGTCGACATACTCTAGTTAAAAATAATGTAAAATTTGTTTTGAAAATGATATTGAAAGAAAAACAAGATGAAATGATTCTGGAGTAAAATAAACTAATTTCCCTATGTTTTAAAATAAAGAAGTGTACAAAAATATATTTTTAGAATGTATATATAAATTTGATTTTAAATCTCAAGTATATATATATTATAAAGAATATTTAAAAATCAGAAGATAGTTTTAAAAACAAACGAAGTTTAAAACACGAGTTTATTTAAAAACAAAAACAAAGAATATTTTAAGGCTAAAACATTTTGAAAAGCAGTTTTGAAAATCATTTTGAAAAACCATTTTGAAGTAGTTTTGCAAGCTTCTTCCTGAAGAATATCTCATCACATCAGGACTCGAGAATTTGTACAAAACCAGGATCTTCGTGGGTTTGTAAGCCACCTGTCGTAGGTTTGTAAGCTACTTGTCGTGGGTTTGTAAGCCACTAAGAAGGTAGAAATGGGTTCCATCCCAAATGAAATATGGAATGAAGATTTCCGTGCTATTATGAAGTTTTAACATAATTCTTGTGATATCCCGGGTTTTTGAGCAAAATAAATTTAATAATCTGTATTAAATAATTTAATGTATTGATAATTTTCCTTTATAATTTTAATTTAAATTGGTAATTTAATCTTTAAAGGATAATCAATATTTAATCTGGCAATATTGATCAATATCTTTTTAATAATTTAAAATGGATAAAATTTATCTCTGAAAGCTAATAAAATTTTATTCTGTGTATAATATATATATTTGATATATAGGATATCTTTTGTTTTAACTAAAAGATGAATTTTTCAAATTGTAATTTATATGTAAGTATATGTTATAATTTGAAATTGTTTTAAAATTTAATTTAATGTATTGATAATATATATAGTAGGAATATATGTATGAATTGTAATTTTAAAAGCTTTGTTTTAAATTTAATATCTTTCAAAAGTTAAAGATTAATTCATTGTTTTCAAAATATAAGATAATTGTTTGTTTTAAATATGATAGTTTTAAATAAAGTTTTATTTTGTATTCTTTAAAGTGTTTAAATTTAAAAGGTTATAAAAATACATGTATAAGATATATTTGAATTATAATTAGTTTTAGAATAATTTCTTTTAAAAGTAATTTATTTATACATAGGTAAATTTTATTTATTAAGAGAATTAAAGTATGTAAGTTTATCTTTACATTTAAATTAAATAAAAATTTAAAAAAAAAATATACTTAAGTAACATGTGTAACCATATTAGCCATCTTAACAACATTTGTAAGAAAATGAAACATGCATTAACATTTGTATATGCATGCAATTTAACAAGTGGCATTTTCTTTTTCTTTTATTTTTAATAAAAATTATGTAATCAAAAAGGATGGAGAAACCTGTATTCCATTCTCAGTTCAAAATATTTTCTATCCTAAACTCTTTCTTCTCTTTTCTTAACTAAAACCTACAAACAAAATCAAAACTGGAAACCAAAATCAAATCTGCAACTAAATCAAGTACAAATTCAACACTGATTCCACCTCAAACTTGATAAAGCAAATTTCCAAAGCCTGTAATAAAGAATCATCTCCAAAATGCAACCTGCAGCAAAGTAAATCAAACATACAAGGAATTCAACAGCAATATAAAAATCAGAGATCAAGCTTGCAAAGAATTCAAAATAAAATCAAACCTGGAAATTGCTCTGTCTTGTTCTCTGCTTATAAAACAGGTGAGTAAATTATTTTAAAAGCAGTTTTAAAACTGTATTATGTTGTTATGTAATGCATGAATGAATGATTTAGTAGATTGAGTTTTTAGTTTATGGATATAAATGCATGTATATACTGTGAGCATGATTGTGTGTTATATATATACTGGTCTCTGTAAAATCTCTGGTTCAAGAACCACCTTTAAAAATTCCTAACTTCCCAAAGAATCACTGTTAGGTTATGATGATTAAAAAGAAAACGATTATAACAATGTAAATTCATTTTTGAAAATAGTTTAAAGCAGAATTATTTAGTTAATATCTCGAAGATAGGATTTTACAGTAAAACTAAATATATGTCAGAAATAAATCATCACAATTTAGTAATCTGAATTTAGGAATAGATTAGTAATGGAAGATGATGATTTTAGGAAGTAAAATTAGGATTTTTAGTGGAGGGATTCTTGGGTTATGCTGTAATGAGCAATATTGGGTTTTTAGTCGATCACGGTCGATCGGAGGCATGTGAATGGTCGTAACTTTGGTCGGAGCTTGCTTATATGTGGAGGATGATGGAAAAAATGCAATGGAATTTTTCCAACTGCTGTATTGTTCGAATTTGAACAAACTAGGTTTTCGAGCCTGTTTTTGGTCATCTGGTTTGGATGGCGTTTGGGACATCATTATTGCATCGAGTGGGACTAAACCAGGTGGAATCGAGTCGTAGGTGAGTGGCGAGACTGGGGACGTGAAGGCGGGGTGGCCGGTGATCAGAGACGCCGGAACGAGGCGTTTTGGGTAATCCAGTTTGTTCAAATGGGTAGTCAAGTTGCTCGAATTCGATTTGCATGTGAGTTCGTCGATCTGGGTGTGGAATAGTGATCGAGTGGGTTTGTGGAGTCGGAGAGGAGCATCGCAACAATCATCTGTGGTCGAAGGCGCCGGTGCAGGTGCACCACGTGCACGTGTACACGTTTGAATGTACTGGAGTTTGAAGGTTTGGGGAAGAAGAAGTTATCTCGGGGAAGTCTCGTAAAATTTTCACGGTCGACTCGAAGCTGATGGTTTCGCGTGGACTCAGGGAAGACTCGGGAGTTTTAGTGGGTTACTCGGGTTTGCAAAGGGTATGACTCGGGTTGTTCTGGGTTTTTAAATCTGAGAGTGATTTACAAATGTTTTCGAGTTTAAAAGCAAAGTAAAAACAAAGTTTTTAAGTTAAAGCTATATTCAAAAGAAATTATAAAGAAATGTTTTAAAATAGAATTCAAGTTTTATTTTAAATGGATAAGCTTAAAGAAAATGATAATTATTTCAAAGATAAATAATTGTTTAATTTATTAAACATGTTTGAAAAGCATTTTCAAAGATTTTAAGTATAATAAAAATTAAGGGTTTGAATTGTTTTAAAGTAAAATTTCATTTTAATTTTATGATTAATTTTTAAATGAGTTTTAATAAAGTAAATAATTTGAGTTTAATTAAGAATAATTAATAACTAAATTAAGGCTTAATTACTATTTGTAATTAAGGATAATTACTTAATAAAGTAATTAGTGGATGGTAAATGAATTAATTAAAGGTCAAGTGATGTTTTATTGATTAATTAATTAATGTAATTAATTTTAGGTTAATTAATTAGTCTAATTAGTTAAGATAATCATTTATGATTAATTAAGTGTAATTACTTAGTAAAGTAATTAATGGGTAATTACTGAATGTAATTAAATTAAGAAGAATTACTCATGGAAGTAATTAAATGAAATTAATTAAAGGTTAATCACTTGATGTTATTAATTAAAGGATAATTAATAAAATCGAATTGAAGTTAATTAATTTAAGAGTAATTAATTAATTAAAGGATTAAAGTTAATTAATAATATGATTAATTACTAGTTAAGGTAATTAATTAAAAGAAAGTAATTAAGGATCATTAATTTATATAATAAATAATGTAATTAAGGATTGATTAATTAGGATTAATTTATCAATAATAACTGATTAAAGAATGTAGTTAATTAAAGATTAATTAATTAATTAATTAAGTTATTAGAGGATTATTAATATAATTAATGGAATTAATCTAGGTTGATTAATAAAAGTAATTAATTTAAATATGATTAATTAATTGTAATTAATTGAGGATTAATATAATTAATTATAGTTAATAAATTAATGAAGGATCATTAATTATTGTAATTAATGATAGTAATTAAAAGTTAATTACTGAATATGGTTAAGGATAATTACTTGAATGTAATTAAAAATAATTAATCAAAGGAGATTAATTAAGGAAGATCATTTAAATGTTTAATTAATTAATTTGTAATTAATTAATGATAGTGAGCAGGATTAGGATAATCCAAGTAATTTAAGGATAGTAATTAATTTAATTACAGGTTAATTAAATTGATATTGAGTTAATCAATTATGTTTAGATGATTGATTAATATTGGATGATTGATATTGGGTGATTGGTTGATATTGGATGATTTGGATATCTCTGATATATGTGATATGCTGCTTTGTGAAATGAATGTTGATATGAATTATCTATTGTGATAATGTGATTTATCTATCTGTGATATCATTCTGAATATAAGTTAAATTGTTTAAACCTTTAAACAACTTGGCCTTAAAAGATACGTTTTGGATTTCGATGAGACCGGGATCGGGTTTCCGTATACCGGATTTCCAGGTCTGGAGACCCGAATACCACATCGATCCAAATTAACGATAGGTCGTGAATCTCAAGTGAAGATGAAGATTCAGAGTGCAAGGGTTATTGTCGTTAACTTTGAGGGTGATTCCAAAACGAGTGTAACGAGATAATGCCTTCGGTTTCGTTCGAACCCGGAACGAACTTGTATGGATTGAATGCTTTCAGCACATCATCAGGCGGACGATGAGCATTCTAAGTGATATGTTCTGATTAAAGGTAATCGTAACCTCAAGCCTCATCAACCGGGAATGGCTAAAACAGGGGAGGTGCAGCAAGGCTTCGTGGGTAGCACCCACTGAGAGCAAGATAGATCCCTGTGTAGAGGTCCCTTTTCTTTTATTCGGCTTAGTGTGTGGTTGGTCGCGCCAACTACGGGATTGTCTTGTTCGGGATTATCCAGTAAGGGATGGTTCCGGCTTTGTGTTGCAGGGGAGCGGGCGTACTCCTCGGTACGGTGATTTAGGCCACGTACTATGACGGGCGGTACCCCAGTAGCCCTGCCATTGTATGGAATCCAAACTCCAATAAGTGCCGTACGTATTAGTTGTGCCCAACTATGTTGGAATGTGAGATGTAAGCATTTCAGCTATTTCTGTATTTTACTTGGAAACCCTAGACCCTATTATAATATAACTGGATTTCCTATCAAATGTTTTAGTTAGCGTAAGGTAAAAACTTACCCATGTTTATGTGTGGGGAGTCTTACGTGATACTTTTGTTTTCAAAGGTTTTCAAAGTTAAGCAATTTAAACCGTTTACTCACACCAGACCCATGTCTGACCCAAGTGTTTATTTCTGTTTTATATAAACTCTTGGGTACTCAAATTTTTACGAGTAGCCAAGGGAGTCAGGTTTGCTTTGACGAATATTCTGGAGGAGCAATGGAGCAGGAGGCTTCGGCGTTCGTAGATATAGAATTCCGCTGTGTAGATCTCTGTGATAGTGTTTGTATTGTATTTGAGTTGTAATGTCTAGACAGATGTTTATAACTGTCTAGTATGTGATGTATATGTTGTATAACTCTGATAATTGTTGTATATTGTGTAATACTTTTGTTATTAATATAATTTATTCGTTCCGCTGTGTGAGATTCTGATGTTGTTTCTTTCTTTCTTCTCTTCTTTTCTCTTTCTATCCCTTTCTTTCTTATTAGCGATACGACTTTCTGGTCGATGAAAGCCGGGTCGTGACAGTTGGTATCAGAGCAGTAGGTTGAGTGAATACCTAGGCTCTGAAGTGGTGTCTATCTCGAGAGCGCGTATTTGTTAGTTATATAAAATGGTTTTATATTGTGTTAATTGATCGGTTGAGTGGTATATGCATTCTGGTCAATACGAGTAGCTAACGTTATTGATAGGGATCTCTAAACACTTGAACCAGGCCAACGGACACAATATTGTTTTAAAGAGGTAAATGAAATAATTTTACCCAGAAATAATTTCTATATAAAAAAATATATCATTTTAAATATATATATTTATGTATTTCTACCTATTTATTGGGTTACCTGTTCGGGTTTTCCAATATAAGTTATAAAGGTAGATAAGGTGGTAGTGTGTGTAACACAATTACCAATAGTTGGAGTTTGAATGTTTGAGGTTGGAAGTATATATCGAGACTGTAGACCCAATACCGTCTCGAGGAAGTTTGGCAGTATGGAGTAAGGATGTCTTGGATCTCTGAAGGAAATCTTTTTCAAGATTCGGAGTCCATTATTGGAGTGTAAGTTTGGTTGAGTTTGGGTGAGCAGATTTTCTAGAGTTGGATCTGTCGGTTGTGCAGAAGTAAGTGATGGTAGCTTGGCAACTTCAGGAAGGAGCAGCTGTGTGATAAGACGCAGTATCTATGGATGTTCCCGAAGGAGATTTTCTTTTGGAACAAGATTAAGAAGGTATTGAAGGAACAGTTGATGTCTACCGCAGGAAAGACTCGACTGTATAGGAATTCTCTGATATCAAGTAAGAGAGTTTTGTCTATTTTGAAGTATGGGACTAAGGTCGATTAGTTGTTCTTCGGACATGGTCTCATTGTTCCCTTAAGAAGAGTAAGTTATCGGCGATTGGTTTGGAGCCCGAGTTTCTTTTGGATGTCGCCATCTCGGAGATTCGTTGTGAGGTTTGTTGATGGTCTTAGTTTGAGAAGTCTTTGGATCAGAAGTTCTTGGTTAGCTGTGATAGCAGTGTAGCTCGAAGTGTTCGGTGTGTTGACGAGGTGGTCTTTGGCTTAGCAGTGTCCCAGAGATAGAATTTGGAAGCAGCAGTGTGGTTCGTTTCTCCGATGGTTCAGGAAATCTTTGTGGTTCTTCTATCAGTAGTCCGGGCAGATGGTGAATGTTTTCTTGAACGGTTTACCTTGTTTGGAAAAGCTTAAGGCTGTTTTAATTGGTAAAGAGAGAACAGTTTCTTTGGAATCCGAACTAGGTAAGATCGCAAAAGTGCCTTGCGATTAGTTGGGAATTTATCTTGGGCAATATTTTGTTTGAAACTGAGATTTCTCATGTGGAAGTAGGAGCTACTGAAGTAGTCAGAGATTTTTCCGGATGTCTTCGAAGAAGTAGAAGTTTGTCTGCATCTAGAGTTTGAGTTCCGTATCGACTTGGTTCCAGAAGCGATACCGGTGGTTAGTCTGGTAGTAGGATGGTTCTTAGAGAAAGAAGAGTTGGTATAGCAGCTCAGAAATATTTTTGGAAATGGATTGGTCAGATCTAGTTTTCAAGTTTGGATTTCAACGGATTTTGGAAAGATCATATTGTTGATTAGATCTAGAGATCATCTTGTTCTTGGTCCAGAATTGTTTCAAGAAGCATCAGCGAAGGTTAAGCTGATCAGGAAGAGATGAGGTAGCCCAGGAATCGTCTAGTGAGTTATGCAGATATGAGACAAGGAGTTTGGAATTCGGAGTTGGAGATTGGAAATTGTTTAAGTTTTTCTCCGATTATAAAGCTATAAGATTGGTAAGTCTGGAAGCTAGCACTGAAGTATTTTGGATTTTCCCTGTGTTCTCGAGAGGAGTAGTTCTTTTGTCTACAGGATTGAATTGTCAGTTTGGATAACTGGAAGTCAATGTATTTTACGTATCTCTGAGGGAGTACGTGTTTGATCTATCTCTGGTTTTGGAACCAGCAGTTCTGGAAGATTTAGTTGTTGAGTCAGACTCGTCTGTAGTCTGATATCTTGTTTAGTTCTATAGATCTAGATGAGTAAGAACTCTATAGCTTAGTATTGTTGATTGATTGGATTTTGTAGAGTGAGTATCCCGGTATATTTATACTTGGGAAAAACTCGAGATAATATTATGAAGTCTATTCTGATTTTTATCAGAATAGTTAGTTAGATTAGATTGTTTGATTGGTTGCTTTGGTTGTTAGAAATTGGATGATAGGTTTGTATTTGAAATTAAAATCTTTGCTGGATTATTTAATTAACTTTGCTTTTAATTTCGGGGACGAAATTATTTTAAGGGGGGAGGAATGTGATATCCCGGGTTTTTGAGCAAAATAAATTTAATAATCTGTATTAAATAATTTAATGTATTGATAATTTTCCTTTATAATTTTAATTTAAATTGGTAATTTAATCTTTAAAGGATAATCAATATTTAATCTGGCAATATTGATCAATATTTTTTTAATAATTTAAAATGGATAAAATTTATCTCTGAAAGCTAATAAAATTTTATTCTGTATATAATATATATATTTGATATATAGGATATCTTTTGTTTTAACTAAAAGATGAATTTTTCAAATTGTAATTTATATGTAAGTATATGTTATAATTTGAAATTGTTTTAAAATTTAATTTAATGTATTGATAATATATATAGTAGGAATATATGTATGAATTGTAATTTTAAAAGCTTTGTTTTAAATTTAATATCTTTCAAAAGTTAAAGATTAATTCATTGTTTTCAAAATATAAGATAATTGTTTGTTTTAAATATGATAGTTTTAAATAAAGTTTTATTTTGTATTCTTTAAAGTGTTTAAATTTAAAAGGTTATAAAAATACATGTATAAGATATATTTGAATTATAATTAGTTTTAGAATAATTTCTTTTAAAAGTAATTTATTTATACATAGGTAAATTTTATTTATTAAGAGAATTAAAGTATGTAAGTTTATCTTTACATTTAAATTAAATAAAAATTTAAAAAAAATATATACTTAAGTAACATGTGTAACCATATTAGCCATCTTAACAACATTTGTAAGAAAATGAAACATGCATTAACATTTGTATATGCATGCAATTTAACAAGTGGCATTTTCTTTTTCTTTTATTTTTAATAAAAATTATGTAATCAAAAAGGATGGAGAAACCTGTATTCCATTCTCAGTTCAAAATATTTTCTATCCTAAACTCTTTCTTCTCTTTTCTTAACTAAAACCTACAAACAAAATCAAAACTGGAAACCAAAATCAAATCTGCAACTAAATCAAGTACAAATTCAACACTGATTCCACCTCAAACTTGATAAAGCAAATTTCCAAAGCCTGTAATAAAGAATCATCTCCAAAATGCAACCTGCAGCAAAGTAAATCAAACATACAAGGAATTCAACAGCAATATAAAAATCAGAGATCAAGCTTGCAAAGAATTCAAAATAAAATCAAACCTGGAAATTGCTCTGTCTTGTTCTCTGCTTATAAAACAGGTGAGTAAATTATTTTAAAAGCAGTTTTAAAACTGTATTATGTTGTTATGTAATGCATGAATGAATGATTTAGTAGATTGAGTTTTTAGTTTATGGATATAAATGCATGTATATACTGTGAGCATGATTGTGTGTTATATATATACTGGTCTCTGTAAAATCTCTGGTTCAAGAACCACCTTTAAAAATTCCTAACTTCCCAAAGAATCACTGTTAGGTTATGATGATTAAAAAGAAAACGATTATAACAATGTAAATTCATTTTTGAAAATAGTTTAAAGCAGAATTATTTAGTTAATATCTCGAAGATACGATTTTACAGTAAAACTAAATATATGTCAGAAATAAATCATCACAATTTAGTAATCTGAATTTAGGAATAGATTAGTAATGGAAGATGATGATTTTAGGAAGTAAAATTAGGATTTTTAGTGGAGGGATTCTTGGGTTATGCTGTAATGAGCAATATTGGGTTTTTAGTCGATCACGGTCGATCGGAGGCATGTGAATGGTCGTAACTTTGGTCGGAGCTTGCTTATATGTGGAGGATGATGGAAAAAATGCAATGGAATTTTTCCAACTGCTGTATTGTTCGAATTTGAACAAACTAGGTTTTCGAGCCTGTTTTTGGTCATCTGGTTTGGATGGCGTTTGGGACATCATTATTGCATCGAGTGGGACTAAACCAGGTGGAATCGAGTCGTAGGTGAGTGGCGAGACTGGGGACGTGAAGGCGGGGTGGCCGGTGATCAGAGACGCCGGAACGAGGCGTTTTGGGTAATCCAGTTTGTTCAAATGGGTAGTCAAGTTGCTCGAATTCGATTTGCATGTGAGTTCGTCGATCTGGGTGTGGAATAGTGATCGAGTGGGTTCGTGGAGTCGGAGAGGAGCATCGCAACAATCATCTGTGGTCGGAGGCGCCGGTGCAGGTGCACCACGTGCACGTGTACACGTTTGAATGTACTGGAGTTTGAAGGTTTGGGGAAGAAGAAGTTATCTCGGGGAAGTCTCGTAAAATTTTCACGGTCGACTCGAAGCTGATGGTTTCGCGTGGACTCAGGGAAGACTCGGGAGTTTTAGTGGGTTACTCGGGTTTGCAAAGGGTATGACTCGGGTTGTTCTGGGTTTTTAAATCTGAGAGTGATTTACAAATGTTTTCGAGTTTAAAAGCAAAGTAAAAACAAGGTTTTTAAGTTAAAGCTATATTCAAAAGAAATTATAAAGAAATGTTTTAAAATAGAATTCAAGTTTTATTTTAAATGGATAAGCTTAAAGAAAATGATAATTATTTCAAAGATAAATAATTGTTTAATTTATTAAACATGTTTGAAAAGCATTTTCAAAGATTTTAAGTATAATAAAAATTAAGGGTTTGAATTGTTTTAAAGTAAAATTTCATTTTAATTTTATGATTAATTTTTAAATGAGTTTTAATAAAGTAAATAATTTGAGTTTAATTAAGGATAATTAATAACTAAATTAAGGCTTAATTACTATTTGTAATTAAGGATAATTACTTAATAAAGTAATTAGTGGATGGTAAATGAATTAATTAAAGGTCAAGTGATGTTTTATTGATTAATTAATTAATGTAATTAATTTTAGGTTAATTAATTAGTCTAATTAGTTAAGATAATCATTTATGATTAATTAAGTGTAATTACTTAGTAAAGTAATTAATGGGTAATTACTGAATGTAATTAAATTAAGAAGAATTACTCATGGAAGTAATTAAATGAAATTAATTAAAGGTTAATCACTTGATGTTATTAATTAAAGGATAATTAATAAAATCGAATTGAAGTTAATTAATTTAAGAGTAATTAATTAATTAAAGGATTAAAGTTAATTAATAATATGATTAATTACTAGTTAAGGTAATTAATTAAAAGAAAGTAATTAAGGATCATTAATTTATATAATAAATAATGTAATTAAGGATTGATTAATTAGGATTAATTGATCAATAATAACTGATTAAAGAATGTAGTTAATTAAAGATTAATTAATTATTTAATTAATTAAGTTATTAGAGGATTATTAATATAATTAATGGAATTAATCTAGGTTGATTAATAAAAGTAATTAATTTAAATATGATTAATTAATTGTAATTAATTGAGGATTAATATAATTAATTATAGTTAATAAATTAATGAAGGATCATTAATTATTGTAATTAATGATAGTAATTAAAAGTTAATTACTGAATATGGTTAAGGATAATTACTTGAATGTAATTAAAAATAATTAATCAAAGGAGATTAATTAAGGAAGATCATTTAAATGTTTAATTAATTAATTTGTAATTAATTAATGATAGTGAGCAGGATTAGGATAATCCAAGTAATTTAAGGATAGTAATTAATTTAATTACAGGTTAATTAAATTGATATTGAGTTAATCAATTATGTTTAGATGATTGATTAATATTGGATGATT
The DNA here is from genome assembly GCA_030737815.1 of Allium fistulosum. Taxonomy (NCBI): domain Eukaryota; kingdom Viridiplantae; phylum Streptophyta; class Magnoliopsida; order Asparagales; family Amaryllidaceae; genus Allium; species Allium fistulosum. The sequence continues at coordinate 872,002,702 of CM060905.1, read as the reverse complement.
GATATTGGGTGATTGGTTGATATTGGATGATTTGGATATCTCTGATATATGTGATATGCTGCTTTGTGAAATGAATGTTGATATGAATTATCTATTGTGATAATGTGATTTATCTATCTGTGATATCATTCTGAATATAAGTTAAATTGTTTAAACCTTTAAACAACTTGGCCTTAAAAGATACGTTTTGGATTTCGATGAGACCGGGATCGGGTTTCCGTATACCGGATTTCCAGGTCTGGAGACCCGAATACCACATCGATCCAAATTAACGATAGGTCATGAATCTCAAGTGAAGATGAAGATTCAGAGTGCAAGGGTTATTGTCGTTAACTTTGAGGGTGATTCCAAAACGAGTGTAACGAGATAATGCCTTCGGTTTCGTTCGAACCCGGAACGAACTTGTATGGATTGAATGCTTTCAGCACATCGTCAGGCGGACGATGAGCATTCTAAGTGATATGTTCTGATTAAAGGTAATCGTAACCTCAAGCCTCATCAACCGGGAATGGCTAAAACAGGGGAGGTGCAGCAAGGCTTCGTGGGTAGCACCCACTGAGAGCAAGATAGATCCCTGTCTAGAGGTCCCTTTTCTTTTATTCGGCTTAGTGTGTGGTTGGTCGCGCCAACTACGGGATTGTCTTGTTCGGGATTATCCAGTAAGGGATGGTTCCGGCTTTGTGTTGCAGGGGAGCGGGCGTACTCCTCGGTACGGTGATCTAGGCCACGTACTGTGACGGGCGGTACCCCAGTAGCCCTGCCATTGTATGGAATCCAAACTCCAATAAGTGCCGTACGTATTAGTTGTGCCCAACTATGTTGGAATGTGAGATGTAAGCATTTCAGCTATTTCTGTATTTTACTTGGAAACCCTAGACCCTATTATAATATAACTGGATTTCCTATCAAATGTTTTAGTTAGCGTAAGGTAAAAACTTACCCATGTTTATGTGTGGGGAGTCTTACGTGATACTTTTGTTTTCAAAGGTTTTCAAAGTTAAGCAATTTAAACCGTTTACTCACACCAGACCCATGTCTGATCCAAGTGTTTATTTCTGTTTTATATAAACTCTTGGGTACTCAAATTTTTACGAGTAGCCAAGGGAGTCAGGTTTGCTTTGACGAATATTCTGGAGGAGCAATGGAGCAGGAGGCTTCGGCGTTCGTAGATATAGAATTCCGCTGTGTAGATCTCTGTGATAGTGTTTGTATTGTATTTGAGTTGTAATGTCTAGACAGATGTTTATAACTGTCTAGTATGTGATGTATATGTTGTATAACTCTGATAAGTGTTGTATATTGTGTAATACTTTTGTTATTAATATAATTTATTCGTTCCGCTGTGTGAGATTCTGATGTTGTTTCTTTCTTTCTTCTCTTCTTTTCTCTTTCTATCCCTTTCTTTCTTATTAGCGATACGACTTTCTGGTCGATGAAAGCCGGGTCGTGACAATTCTAGACTCAATACTTATCTTGTACTATTAAATTCTTGAACTCTTGATAACTTGATTTCTTGATACTCATGAGTCTTCAATCTTGATATTTTTTATCTTTAAATTCATCAGTCTTGTATCTCTATACTGTACAGTCTTCATTCTTAGTACCTGCATGTTTATATCCTGCTAATACATATATATCTAAAATATAATGTTAGTATTTATATTTTATAACAAGTCCTAAGGGTGTTGTCATCAAAACCATCATTCTCAAAGACTAACAATCTCCCCCTTTTTGATGATGACAACCTATGTTTATAAAATATACTTCTCCTTCAATAACTCCCCCTAAAACTAATAACTCCCCCTTAATATAAGCCTAACTACTCTTCTTACTCTATTTTATATTTCTCCCCCTTTGTCATCAACAAAAACTAATCCTAAACTCCCCCTTAATTTAATACTATTTAAATTAAATACTAATAAGGAAGTATAATAAGTAGAGCAAATATATTATTACATATGATGTTATATTTACATGTATATATGAAACATAAACATACAAATATATTTAAGGACATAAATTATAGAATACCAATACTAACGAGAGTTTTTGACAATCGAAGATCTGTGAATCGAACAATTTGGATAATGAAAACAAAAGTTTCCACGTTGTTTAACCAAATTCCCATCTTTGTCAAAACAGACTTCGCCTACACAGACCACGTTGTCGTCTTCTTCCCTAGGTGCTTCTTCTTCTTCTTCCTCCTCCTCTTCTTCTTCTTCTTCTTCCTCTTCTTCTTCCTCCTCCTCCTCTTCTTCTTCTTCTTCCTCTTCTTCTTCTTCCTCTTCGATGTGCTCTAAAGGATTATGCACGTGAATGTTGGGAGAATCTTCTTCAATTACGATAGGATTTGCGTGATTATCCATTAGGAATTTTTGTAAATTCCGAAGAATTTTGCCTTGCTTTTCCCATTCTTTTGCAATCCTTAGTCGCACAACTTGAAATTCAGTCAACATTTGCATGGAATCCTTCATAGATTCCTCAATCTTTATCACACTGTGACGACCCGGAATTTTGGACATTTGAAATGGGAATATTTAATTGATTTTAAATATTCAAAAGGGTAATTTTAACTTGAATTTCAAATATCACTACTTATTGGGTAATTTGATTATTGAATTAAACAATAAAAATTGGGTAAAATATTGAATCATCAAGTTTTAAGCCTATTAAAAATAATTTGGAGGCTTGGAGAATTTACATTGATAATACTGAAGGTAATCGAAGTTTTAAAATTTAATTTAAAAGTGATTTGTTCAGTTTTGAAATTATATTGTTTAAATCGATATTTAAAAATAGCCTTCCATGGCACAGTCTCGGAATTCGACGAAACCAGTTCCATTGGATCCGTAATATTGTATTATTATCAGATTTCAATTTTTGTAGTGTTTGGAGTTGTTGTGTGAGCATACGATAGATAAATGCGTTGAAAATTTAATTGATAATAGCCGATTCAGAATTTAAATATAATATTTCAATTAGTCATACAGCTCACATCAGCACTTTTTGGCTTCAAATCAAATTACTGTAGCCAGGCATATTTTATACGCAAAGAAATATCTTCGTACAAACTTTTCAAATCACGTATAAAAAAATATAAGCCGACCTACTCCTCTCTGCTTAATCTTGTACTCCTTGTCTTCCATCAGAAGCTAAAAAATTAAATCGAAAAGCAGAACGAAATATAAAAATGGCTGCTCCTCGATCCTTTTCTTCTTCCCAGTTACGAGCGAAACCGATTTCCTCTCTTACTCTTCTAGCCGAACAAACTAAATTGGGTTTGAAAATCAAATAGTAGTGGCCGCCTCGTTTCTCAAATTCGTTCCAAATAGAACGTGACATTCCTTCTCCTCTGTCGCTTACGATCGTGCAAAGGCGAGATGCCGATCGAACTCAAGGGCAGGCTCGGGTTAAGTTCTAGGGTGTCACAAGGCCAAAAGAAGGAGGCGCACGCTCGTAGGTTAGGGATGGTTGTTGTCATCGGCGATTGGGCGAGCTCGAGTCGGCAGCGAAGCCTAGGGTTTTGCATGCAGAGGGTTACAGCCGAGCTACAATTTTCGTATACAAATAAGGAGGTTCCAATGAAGCTCAAGATACTTCTGCAGCAAGCTCGAATTCGTGAAGCTTTGGCCGAGCGATCTGGAAGAGAAGAACAACGTCCTATGGATCCTCTTCTGCATCAGTGAAGGGCTGTCGAAGCTGGGTAACTTATCTTTTCTGTAAAGGTATTGATAAATAATTAAAATTTAATTTTAAAAAAAAAAGATTTTTATGGTAGTTTAAACTCAAGGTTAATTTTAACAAATCCAAAAATCTTATTATAAGGTTTAAAAAGGGGGAATTATCAATTGAATAAAATTGTTAGATTTACTTATTTAATTAGCAATATAAAGGAAGTTATTGGTTTAATTGGATAAAAAATTATTTGGTTACTGATGGAAATTCATTAGGGGGAATCAGTTTTAAACCAAAATTAATTGTTAATCGAATTTTAAATTGGAAATTAATTGTTCGATTTATTTTGAATATTGATAAACCGTATAAATTGTTTATACAAGGTCTAGGATGGTGGAGAAATTTATCGAGATGGATTGGATTTGTAAACAATAAAATCAAAGGTGAGTTAATCTCTCTCATCTGGCTGCTATTTAAATTTAAGTAGTTAAATTCAAATATTTGGTGAATGATTGGATTGATTTGATATGATAGTATATATAGTAGTATATATCAATATATATATATATATATTGGAATTGATATTCGCGCATTGTATAGCGGATGAGACCCTATGCGCCGCATAATAGCGGATGATATTTTATAAAACCCATATACCACGATATTCCACCTCGAAGTGGAATTGGTATTGTGCTAACGTCTGTGGATGCAGGGAAACAGGTTGGAGGGATCCAACTGGATTCCTCAAAATTATTTAGATTATTTGATATTCTGTGCTATGAATATTGATATCCTGTGATGATTTTATTGATGATTGAATATTGGAAGACATAGTTGGATTGAATATCTAAGTATAATGAGTTATCAAATTCTATAGAATTGGATTTTTGAAAGAAATAAAAGAGTAAATTTTAAGTAAAATAATTCAAGTGAATTGGAATAAATTTAATAATGAAGTGAAAAGAAAATGAAAATAAAAGCGATTCAGAATTTTAACAAATATGGAATAAGGAAATTTTGAATTAACAGGGGAAATATAATGTGACGCCCCACCTCTATACCCATGCTAGCCAAGGACACTACGAGGTAATGCCGTCAACTAGCATGGAGAATAAGGCTGTTGAGGAGCGACCATCTGTATAATTGCTTTGTGCGAGTACCGATATGCCAGATAAAAATATAACTTTTCATCTCAAGAGGAAATCCGACATACCGATACAAACTCAAAGCTACTACACAGTGGCTATATGGACTTCGGAAACAAATATAGAAATAAACATAACACAAATCAGTCACAGACAATTCATATCACAAAGGCGGAAATAGATATGAATATAACACATGAAAGTTTACATCAGAGTAGTGGTCAAATAAGATCCACAATAACACAAAAGAATAAATACAAGTGCTAGCCAAAAGAATATGTATACATCAAGGAGTCTAATCTCAAATGTATACAACAAAAACTACTAAACTAGAGTAGTTAGCCAAAAGTCAGATGATGGTTCCAGATTCGGAAGTCATGAAGAAGCACCTGTAAAATCTCAGTCTGACCCGAGTATTATTTAAGAAGAAAATAATAAACGGATCAGTCTAGCTATAAATATCAGATAGAGTGATATAGAATAAGAGATATGACAAAAACGTATCATAACCATAATACCATACTGTGATAAGTACGTAATTGAAAATCAATAAGAGATTAATCAATATCACAGAATCTTCTCAAAGATTAAAAAGAATGTCATATTCTTTATTTAATTCACCAAGCCACAATAATGACATACATATTAATGCCAATTGTAAAAGTTGGTGAAACATTAAATCCAGAAATCAACACACGAAATCCAGAACAAATCTCAGAATTCAACACACGAAATCCAGAAATCACTAAAAAGGGGGAAGTCCGAGCACACGGACGAGAAGCAATCTCATGGAAGCTATCCATTTAATTTTCCGAACACACGGATGAGAAGCTATCTCATGGAAGCTATCCATTTAATTTTCCGAACACATGGATGGGAAGCTATCCATTTAATTTTCCGAACACACGGATAAAGAGACATCGCACATTGCTAGTCTAAACCATAAAATGATCATCATCGATCATAAAGAAGAGCCGATTACACTAAGCTAGTAAATATAAGAGTTTAACTTCCATTTAATTTTCCGAACACACGGATGGGAAGCTATCCATTTAATTTTCCGAACACACGGATAAAGAGACATCGCACATTGCTAGTCTAAACCATAAAAATGATCGTCATGATCATAAGGAAGTGTCAATCACACCAAGCTAGTAAATATATTAGTTTAGCTTCATGTCCCATAACCACTTGCTTAACTTAAATATTTACGAACAAGCTGTAAATCTCCACTAGGAAATTGTCACAAGAGTTTCAATATCTGTGAATCGAAATCACACCAATGAGGTATTGACTAACCTTGAAGATAAAGAGATATGTGTGAATCGAAATCACACAAATGGTGTCTAGTCTAACCTCGCAAACAAAGAGACATCGCTCAATCGCTGGTCTAAATCACAAGAATGATCATCATGATCATAAGGAAGTGTCGATTACACTAAGCTAGTAAATATAAGAGTTTAGCTTCATGTCCCATAACCACTTGCTTAACTCAAATATTTACGAACAGATTGTAGATCTGCACTAGAAAATTGTCACAAGAGTTTCAATCGAACAAGTCCATAAATTAACCGACGAAGTAAACGCAAGCGTTTCATACCACTTGTTTTGCTAAGCCGTTTAATTAGATTTTCTCATACGAATGAGGTAAAGGTTTGTATATACTAATAGATTGGAAAATGGTTTTAAGAAACGAGCTTTGATATTGAAAATAGAGTTGAAATTGTTTTGATGAAGAAGTTTTGATATTTAATACTAGTATAGAAAACCTTTATATTTTGAAGTGACAAATCATAGAAGTGATTGTAGAAATAATCAATCATAAAAATTCACATTCGAAGATGTGAGTAAAGTTCAAAGAAACCAATCCCCAAAACCATCAAAGTCTTAAGAAATGATAACAACAAATAGGAGACCACACGAATCGATTAAAGTTGGAAATTCAAACAAATAAGCAATATAGGAAAAACTGGCAAATAGGAGCAGGTCGGTCAACCGGACTCCCTGAGTCGGTTGACCGGACCAGAGACAGAAGTGCTCGGGTAGCAGGTCGGTCGACCGGACCCTGAGGTCGGTCGGCTGAAGCCTGTAACCTGCACTTCCAAACAGAGGCAGGGAGATGCTAGAGTAGCAGGTCGGTCGACCGGACTCTGAGGTCGGTCGACCGGAGCCTGTTTCCAGCACTCCCATGCCAATCAAATGAATGCCAATCCCTTCCGAAATGCAATCGGTCGAGCAACGGCGCTAAGGGTTTATGCCAATCGACTACCCGGCCATATACGCTCTTCGATTCATCACCAAAAACATGATCAAAACACCAAAGTTAGGATTTTCAAAGAATTGAACTCAAAACACTAAAAATTGGAATATTCACCAAATCAATCCAAACCAAAAGCAATTGCACAAGAATAAGTGTTAGGAATCCATACCTAACAATCGAAGATAAATATAGATTAAGATGTGAGATAGAAATCTCACCTTTGAACCCAAACAAATGAAGAAGAAGCTTTTAAAACAAGCTAAGATCAATTCCTCTTCAATAACAACTCAAGAAGCTTCAATCTAAGCTTTAAAAGAAGAACATTCCCAAAGTTAGATTTAGGAATTTCTGAAATTGGAAGGAGAAAGAGTTGGAGAAGAAGAAGGGGATGCTTACCAATGGGTTCTCTTTGAATTTGGAGCTAGAAGTTGGATTTGCTAAAGAAGACTAGGGTTTTGAATTTCTATTTCCCATTCTCTTCCACCATTGTTGCTTTAGAACTGAAATGAGGAGGAAGTGAGGGAGAATGGAGAGAGGTGGTTCAGATTTGGGGTTTAAGTTGGCAAAGGGGCTGAACCCAAAACCAAACCCAAAGTGCAAATGGTCAAATTTTTGACTAGCTCCAAACATATCAAAGTTTATACTCAAAAAGGTCACAAACGGCATTTTGGACTCAATGGGGGTGGTCTCGAGTCCCAATTCGACTGTTTGCAAAAAGTAGCTTTTCAGACTAAAATCCGATAAACGATGTTATATTTAAATAAAATATTTAAATAAAAAAGCGATAAATATGCGGGTTGTTACATATAAACTTTAAACTAAAGTGATATTAAATTTAAAGAATAAAGAATTTATTTTTGAATGTAAAGATTAAATTTAATTAAAGGATAAATAATGAGTTTTGGAAATTTGAAATTGGTATTTTCAATTAGAAAAGGGTTTTAACTCATAATAAAGAAATAAATCCAAAAGTTAATATAATTTGAAATAAATAAAGTAAGTAAAGGAAATTATTTCAAGCGAAGTGAGTTGGAAATCAATTGTAAATTGATTTAAGTATTTGGAATTGAAATTTTAAGGAGAAGTGAGATTTTGGAATTTATAAACTGGGTTTATAAAGTAAAATAAAATATCAGTGGATATTTGAAAATATAAATTCAAGGTGGGAATTTATAAAGGGATATGAATTGGTTTAAAAATAAATGTTGATTTATTTTTAAAAGATGTGAAGAGAAGTGTATTTCCTTGAATAACCAAGTACGTTTTCAAAGTAAACTTTTAAGTATAAGCTAATGGTTTAAAGGTTGATTTAAAGTATGTTTTGAAAAATCTATTTTTTTTAAAATGTTTAAACTTTAAAGTAAGTATCTGCAAATCTATTTCAATAGTAATTATTTAAAGATGGTTTGGTATTATGTTATAAATGATAAAAGAATCTAGTTTTATATTTTATTAAGTAGCTTTATTTTAAATATTCTTAAAGTATATATCTTTGAATAAAGTATTAAACTAGTTTTAATTTAAATGTTTTAAAGTATATTTTATAATAAAGTGTTTTTAAATTATTTAAAAATCTAAAAGTATTTTGTACTTGGTGTTTCAGTGGAAATAAATATTTGGGAAATGCATTCCGTGAAAGGAAACTGTTTTGGAATTGTTTCAAAGGATTGAAAATGGTAATATATTTTGAGGTTAATAAATAATTTGGGAGAATTATTTATTGTTGGATGGATGTTTGTGAATGTTAATTGATAGTTAAATAACCGACTATCAATATTGGCCAATGCGCTGATCGTTTCGAAGAGACCGGGATCGAGATTTATTTCTCGAAAACCACTTCGATCCGGTTTGTACGTTTTGTGGAAACGATTTCGGAGTCGAAGATGGAGCAGTGAAGTGCAAGGGCTAGTCGCTACTAATCCTGAGGATATTTCCAAAATGGATGTAGTAGGGGTAGTGCCTTCGGTTCCGTTCGGACCCGGGACGGACTTGTATGGATGAATGCTTTCGGAACATCATCAACGGACGATGGGCATTCTAAGGGATATGTTCAAAAAGGTAACGCTTAGTGTCACATCCTGCAATTTTCGACTTTCGAAAATTCGACATCGATACTCACTTTATCGACTGCCGAGAAATCGAACGCCGGAAACTCCAATAGTGAGGGTTTTAGAAAAAGAAGAAGTAGAAGAAGAAGAAGATAGAAGAAAAAGAGAAGAAAGAAAGAAGCAGAACAACAGAAAACACATCAGAATCTTACACATCGCAGCGGGACAATATACAATAGATAAATGAATAATCTTTAAAACAAAGAACTATATCATTTTATACTTACATCAATCATCAGAGTCAATATTCTGTATGAGGACAAGTTTATATAACTGTCCATTGTTGTATATTGACTCTGATGATTGATGTAAGTATAAAATGATATAGTTCTTTGTTTTAAAGATTATTCATTTATCTATTGTATATTGTCCCGCTGCGATGTGTAAGATTCTGATGTGTTTTCTGTTGTTCTGCTTCTTTCTTTCTTCTCTTTTTCTTCTATCTTCTTCTTCTTCTACTTCTTCTTTTTCTAAAACCCTCACTATTGGAGTTTCCGGCGTTCGATTTCTCGGCAGTCGATAAAGTGAGTATCGATGTCGAATTTTCGAAAGTCGAAAATTGCAGGATGTGACACTTAGCCTCAAGCCTCATCAACCGGGAATGACTGAAAATCAGTGGTTATGCAGCAAGGCTTCGTGGGTAGCTCCCACTGGAGGGTAAGGTCATCCCTGTCTAGATGTCCCTTTTTATTTCGGCTTAGTGGTGCGGTTGTTGATCACAACCGTGGGGTGATTTTATTCGGAATCATCACGTAAGGGATGGTTTCGGCCGTGGGTTGCAGGGGACTTAGGGTGGGTCCTCGGTACGCTGATCTAGACCAGGTACTGTTACAGGTGGTACCCCAGTGCCTAGTCATTGATGGAAATCCATTCTCCCTACGTGCCTTGTACGGTATTTGTTTGTATTACCCACTTTGTGGCTAGTATGCTGGAATTTGATGAATGTAACAATTTCGGCTATTTTAATAAGTATTTGTATATAGACACTATCATAATATCAGAGGATTTTAATAAAAAGTGGTTTGGCTATCGTAAGGTAAAAACCCGACATGTTTATTTGTGGCATGGTCTTACGAGATGCTTTTGTTTTCAAAGGATTTCGAAACTTAAATAATCAATTTGAGTGTGATTTTCTCACGCTGGTTTTCCAGACTGACTCGGGTGTTATTTTATTATAATGCTCGGGTCAGACCGAGTATTATAGGTTACAGGATATGATGCTGTGGAGCTCAGGGATGAGCTGGAGGCGTGACGTATTTCCCGTACTTGTTTATATATATATTCCGCTGTGTTGATTGCTGTACTCTGTTATATTGAGGACATGATATGATTATTGTCCAGTTGTATGTTTGTGTACTCTGATGATGTATTGTATAAATAGATATAGTTTTGGTTTGTGTAAAGATCTGTTATTGTCTATTATATTTTATTCCACTACGATGGTTAGATTCCGTTGTTGTTTTATTTTCTTCTTCTACCTCTTCTTCTTTAACCCAAATGGTTGGTATTTCCGTTCTTCTTGAGTTCATTAATGGAGATTAATGTCAATTCAAGGGGTACGGATTTGCGGGTCGTTACAGTGGTATCATAGCTTAGGCTGGTAATAACCTTGGCTCTGGTGGGAATTACTCATTAAAATAGAGTCTATAGTACTCTAGAATGAGTTTGAGTGTATTAATAGATATGAGCGCGTATTTGTTAGTGAATATAAAATGGTTTTATATTGTGTTGGTTGGTTTATTGAGTAGTTTATGGATTCTGGTCAATACGAGTAATTAACGTTATTGATAGGGATCTCTAAACACTTGAATAGAACAATTCGACACAATATTGTTTTAAAATGGGTAAATGAAATAATTTTGCCCAAATTATTTTTGTATATGAAAGAAATTAATTTTCCGTAAATTATTATAGTATAGATGGATGCCTGGTTGTTAAGGAGTGATAATATTAAATTATTTCACTATTATGAGGAAATTGAATATGGAATCAACTAAAAGCTAAGGAATAAACAAATAAAATTTGTAGATGTAAGTTGTAAATGTGATATATAATTTGAAATTGAATCCCAGAGAAATATTTGAAATTGGAATGAGATAAAATTCCAGAGTAATGTTGAATATAGAATCAGAAGGAATGTGGAATTTGGAATTTGGGAAGTTTAAATTCCTTTGAATTTGAAAATGGTTTTCAAAAGATTTGGGGAAATAAAAGTATTATTTCAGAAATATTTTTGAGTGGAATTTGAAAGTTGGGAAGATTTGAAATTAAAAATATTTGAAAATGTTTTAAAAGAGAGAAAAACACTAAACTCTTCTCGGTCGCTGGAAAATAACCTCGGTGATGACTGCAGCACCATCGATGTCTATTTTCGAGTTTCTGAGAGAGGAATTGCTACCGAAGAGTTTGGAATTGGAGTTGTTTGCAAAACTGGGTATGGTTTTAAAATTCAAAGGGATAATTGGATATACCCAAGAAGTTTGGATATGATTAATTTCAAAGGTGATTTTGAAATTTTGGGAAAATTGTTTAAACTCTGGAATCTTATTTAAAGTGTTTATGGAATAATAAATAAGTTGTGACTTCTAAAAGTTAGAAGTGTGATGAATAAGCCTAAAATAAAATTGTTTGTATTTTGGAAGATGAATAAAAATCCAAAACTTGAATTATAAAATAGATTGAATTCAAGTAAATAGTAATAAAGTGATTTTTGAAGATAAAAATGAAATATGGAATTAAAAGTGGGAAATAAACTAAATTTGGAATAAATTAGTTAATGAAATATGGAAATGGAACTCCAATGGTTAATTTAAAGTTGAATTGTGAATAAATAATAGAGTTTGGAAATGAAGCTTGAGTTATAATAGAAATTCAACTTGGAATTGTAAGTGAAATAAATATGAATTGAAGTTGTATGGAATTAGATTAAGATAAAAATGATTTGAGATGAAAATAAATCCAATTCGAGTATGAATAAATTAAATATGGCTTTGGATATTATTTTAATGAATGTGAATTAAAATTTAAAATGGATTAAGTGAATGGCTTTGTTATTAATAAAATAAAATGTGAATCCAAAATAAAGTTTAAAATGGATTGAAGGAATATACCAATTAAATTTAATAGAAGAAAATTTAATCGGAAATGGAGATGAACTTAAGTTGTTAACTTAGGTAAATTGTTAAATGGTTGTAGTCGAGATTTATGAAATGGTTTTTGAATGAACTAGTTTGGTTAATGTAAATGAATTGTTAGAAGTGAAATAAAATTGATTTTGAAATCAATTGAATTGAATATGTGCTTGTTTGGTTTAAAAATGAATTGATTGAAAGCAATTGAATTTGTTTTGCAATCATATAAATTGCTCATAGAAAGTGTTTGGTGTATGTTGCTTATGAAATGTATGTATTTAGCTATTGAAAATAAGTGAAATGCTATAAACTTCCTATATTTGTCACTTACACTTTTAAATTGAGTTAGTACAGGTTCAGGGAAGCCGTTTGACTGGTTTTGATCGTGCAAATTGCTAAAATAAATAACCGCTTGCTTAAAAATGCTAAATAAGGTACGCCTATGCAATAAAATTAGGAAATATGAACTGTTTTTGTTATTCCGACCGTGTGGGTCGATGTATATATATTTATCTCTTTTGTCAATGCAAAAGCTCCTCCGCACAAAGGAGACTCCACCAAAATTTTTTGAAAATTTTGGGAGTTAGAATTTTTTTTGAAATTTTCGCTAACGATAAATGATTTAAAATTGGTAAGCAAATAGAATGGAAAATGAATATTGAAATCTGATTTAAAATTGTGTATGTAAAGTAAAGTTGATAAAAATTCAATATTCAGAGTTTGAAGACAAATTGAATTCAAATGGAATTGTAAAGGCAAAAGTGAATAGAAATGAATATAAACTTCAATAGTGAAGTGAAAATAAATATAAGAAGTATGTAACATATTTATATTGAACTTAAGAAATGAAGGATGAAATTCTTAAGTAAATTGGTATTGGGAATATACTAAGTGAATAATTGAATGAAGATTAAAACTGAAAGTTGTGAAATGAGATAATTGTTAATGAGTGAATAACAATCAAAATGAATGTGAATAAAAAGGAAATTGATATAGTTGATAGTCAATTGAAATTAATACGTAGGATGTACGTATATTATTTTATTTGCATAACGATTTGAACCAGAATTCGAGCACAGAATTACGAGATAGCTATATCAATCCGAGATAGGATTTTTCACTCGAATTTCGACGGCGAACCCTGGATATGGATTTTGATTGATTCTGTAAATTTTCTATCATAGTTTGTGGCTATGAAAGGAGAATGACGGTTTCTGATCAAGAAACCAAATCTGAGTCCGCACTAGGAAGTCGGGTGGACGATACTAGTTCGGAAATGAAATTGTGTGATCGAGTGAGCGATCGGATTTGATATTGCGTACGGATGATATATGTGCATCATACGGGCTTAAGCAAAGCCAATATTGAAAATTTTGTATAGAAGTCAATAGAATGATTTTGAATTCTGTAATTGGATAGTATTGCCAAGTAGGATATACAGGTATTCAAAAGCAAAAAGGGAATTGGGATTTTTGAATCCAAAGGATAAAATGTATTGCCCGACAAAAAGGTAAGTATTTAAATTTCTGTATGAAATTTGATTGGGTTTTTGGTATAGCCACTTGGCGTTTTGATTTCTTTTGAGATTTGGGGGCCCATAGAGGCAGTTTTGTAGTTGTACCGAGCTAGCCGCGCAAAGCAGACGCTGGCAAATTTTTTGAAAATTTAAGAAGTTAGAAAAATTTTGAGAAAATTTTGATAATTCAAAATTTGGTTTCAAATTTAAATTTGAATGGTTGTGTCACATACCGAAATTTTCGAATTTCGAAAATTCGACATCGATACTCACTTTATCCACTGCCGAGCAATCGAGTGCCGAAAACTCCAATAGTGATGGTTTAGAAAGAAGAAAAAGGCAGAAGAAGAAGAAGATAGAAGAAAAGATAGAAGAGAAAGAAAGAAGAACAACATCAGAACAGAAAACAATATCAGAATCTCACATATCGCAGCGGAACAATATATAATAGATAAATGAATAATCTTTAAAATAAAGAACTATATCATTTTATACATACATCAATCATCAGAGTCAATATACAACTCAATACAACACAGCACATCAATGGACAGTTATATAAACTTGTCCTCATACAGAATACACAGCGGAATAAATAATATCAGATACAAATACTACGTCTCGACCTCCAGCTTATCTCCAAGCTCCAGAATATCCAGAATATCCTGATAACCTAACTCTAGACTGCCCGTGTGGAAATTGGTGGGCACCCAGAGTTTAGAAGGGAAACAATAAACTCCGAGTCAGTCATGGTGACTGGTGTGAGATCGTAAAACAGTTTTATCTTTAAAACAACAAGAAGATTTAAAGTCAAATTCGCAATGCTTTTGGAAAATGAAACTACCATAAGACCTCCCACCACACACACAATGCAAACGCAGACTTGGAGGAGATTTCTTCTTATGTTAGTCAAAAATGCTTACTACGCAAAAATCAAAACCTTTTTGATATTATTATTAGTGCATAGTGGAAAACATTTCGAAAGTATAATATAAATCTTAGCCAGCATAGGTACCATTATATTATGCCTGCTATAGCTGCCTCCTGAGGAGACAGGTTATACAATTGAAATCGTAAAGGCTCGTATTGTTTCTTTGGATTTCCAACAAATGGTCAGGCTAAGGAACTTCCTTTTCCACGATGGGTACGTCCTTGGAATAGACGACCCGAGAACCTAACCGGATCTCTGCCAACACAAGGCCGGGTTACCTCTGCAAAAATAGGTAACTACTGACACGCGTATGTCATCCCTCGATCGTCACCGATCTTCCCGAGGATCCCCGATTCCAACAAACCACATAGAAAAAAATAATGCAGTAACCACAGAGGTTAAGTATCTGGGCTCCATACCATGATACCACCTTTATCCAGAAGGAATGACATACACTAAGGGGCGCTACTCCCTAGAACCTTGCCGCATCCTTCCTGTTTTGACCATTTCCGGGGTGTGAGGCTCGACGAAGTCTCGTCCACAAAGCTACGCTTTCTCAAAAAGCCCTGCTTTGGGTCAAACAAAACGATCAACCTATGATCACAAAGATATAAGATCAAACAAATGATCATATCGCAAATGATCAAACACTGATCATTTCACAGCAACACTCAGTATGCCACGTTACCAAATTGGAATATATCGCTGATAAATTTCAACTACATAACCTCTGAGCTCGTACGTCTCAGAGAAGGGTGTTAAGCTAAGAGAATAAATTCTCCGCCACCAACAGAAATGTATTTGAAAGAAATCAGCTTTATATCTCAAATTGTAACGTCAGACACACAATCCATACAAGTCTGTTCCGGGATCGAACAGAACCGAAGGCACTTCTCACGAAGCCCTTGCATATCCGGATAATTTTCTAATCACGTCCGGACTTCCCGTCACTAAGGGTGATAAAACCTCTAAACCGGAGATCAGCCGATGTAGAGTAACTCGACGGTAATCCTTCCGTTTTCAAAAATATCCGGTCTTCAACACCGGTCTTCGAATGCAATTCATAACGACGTATCACATATTCGGAATGGGTTATACGACCCCATGGTCCTTTCCCGGCTAACCCGAATAGTGAGCGATTATTCAAAAATAAGTGTGGCATTCAAATTCATCCAATTCACAACAAATACCTATCTAAAGGTAATTATTGATAGTCGGTTATTTAACTATCAATAAAGATGCGCAACATCATCAGATTCCAAATAATTTTCCAAATTATTTATTTTCTAAAATATCTTTACTAGATATAAAATTTCCACACTTAACCGTTTGAAAACAATTTCAAATCAATTCCCACATTTCTTTTTATCTTTGAAGATAAAATCTCAAAACAGTTCATTTCATATTGGAAAAGCATTTCCACACTTATTTAAAAATAAGTATTTCACAAATCATTTATTTTCAACACTTGGAAAATATTCGATATACTTAAATCAATATTAAGTATACATTTCATTCTTTAAGGAAATCATTAATTTTAACATCTATTTGAGTCAAAACGAATGTTGCGTAAAACATCGTTACGACGACTCAAAATCACTAGTATAGGGATTCGAAATTTAGATAGATATATAAATCCCAATACTATATAAAACATTTCCTTTCGGAAATCATTTACTATAACAACAGTGTTATAGTCCACCATTTCCTTATATTTCTCGAAAACGTCTATTTCAACAATAAATGTTGAAATCTATGATTTCGATTCATAATACATTTTAAAACATCTTTAAAATGTTTAACTTCACTTTTAATATCACTTCTTCAAAAATGAATCCATTTTATTTAATAATATATTCACTTTCCAAAATCGTGAATATAATTCACTTAACCCCATTTTCAATAATCTCTACACATTTTATTTCAATAAAAATTCGCTATCCAAAAATGCGAATATAACTTCTTTGATAATATTCTATATTTAATTTATCCAATTCAATTGATTTTGAATTTATAAAAACCACGTTTATAAATTCTATTTCTATTTTAATAACAACCTCGACTTATAAATCTTCTTTTTATCAACTTCTATATTTTTTACTTATCAAAATAAGTGATTTCGGATTTATAAACAACTTTTATAAATTCCAATTCTATTTATAAAAACTTCAATCCCAAATCAATTTTGATATTGATTTAAAATTTATTTATCACTACTAAGTGAATTCCTCATTTTTTCTCAAATGATTCAATATTCTGTTTTAAAATGGATTCTTCAAATTGAAATCATTTTACATTGATTTCCCAATTTATTTCAATTTACCGATTAAATTTCTAGTTGGATTTCCAACTTATCTTCTTTTAATAAATTCCTTTTTAAGGAAATACATTTCAATCGTTTCTTTCAATCTATTTAAAAATCCAAATTTTAAATTAAATTCTTCAATTTATAATCACTGTTTTATGAAATCCATTTAATTAACATTTTCACTTGATTCTGGAATTAATTCGATAAGATTATAAAAAAATAACTTTTTATACTTTAAAAATTCCTTTCTTCAAAATTTATTCAATTTCTAAAATTTATTCACTTAGAAATTTCTATTTTGATTTCAAAAATTCAATTTCGTTTATTTTTGGAATCCAATGATATCAAACATCCATCCAGCTAAATTTTTAGCTTTAAATCAATTTCCAGACATCGATATGATCAATAACATCAATATAATCACTCACAGATTCATACCACAGTATAAATAAAATCAATCAATGTGAGGGGTCCAGTTGGATCCCTCCAACCTGTTTCCCTGCATTCAAAGATGTTAGCACAATACCAATTCCGCTCCAGTACGGAATTATCGCGGTATATGGGTTTTATAAAAATCCGCTTACTAACGGCGCAATAGGGTCTCATCCGCTATACGAGGCGGGAAATCATCAATCCAATATATACATATGCCAATATGTATATATTGCTATATATATAATAGATATATCCTACTATATCTAATATCACATCCAAACAGTCAATCAGTCAATAAATAACTGCAAAAATTCCACTTTAAATTTTGAGTGAGAAGATCTCACCTTAGCTATTATTTTGCGATCCAATTTCCATCTCAGTTTTGTTTTCTCGATTTTTAACCTGGTATAAACAATTATACAGTTTTATTAATATTCGAAATAATCGAATAATAAATTTTCCGCTTGGTAATTTTAATTCCCCAATGATTTTATTTTCACCCAGTTTCTTTTAATAAATTTATTTAACTTAAAATTTTATACTTAAAAATAAACCCCCTTTATATAAATTTTTCTCTAGTAATCTAAATAGTTTTTAGATAAATCAAAAATACATTTATATTTTTATTTTATTTTTCTTTTGGAACTTCATATGTATTTGAATGTATATATTTCTATTAAATTAAAAACAGGTATATATTTATTTATTCTTTTCCCCATATATATAAAAATTCCACGGTGTATATTTATCTCTACACATGTATATAAATAAATTTTAAATCTAATAAAATAAGAAATTTTTCCTTACTGCCAAAACCGATCACAGCCCTTCTAGCTTCGACCACCAGCAATGCACAGAGCAACGCGCCACCGACTTCGAAAACCATCGCCTCGCGATGCCTCCCACACGCCTCGAGAACCACCTCTCAGCGACCAAATCGCCCCAGCCTCACGCCTTGATTCGCTGCGACTTCGAGTCGAACGACTCTCGCCTCTCGAGTTTCTTCCCACAGCTGCCGACCCCAATTTCACGGCGCCAAGGCGAGCGCCTCCACCATCGCGACAATGTACGCGACTTCCCAAATCTCCAGCTCCAGTTCGAGCTCTCCCCTTTTCACTGCGCGCGCTTGTAGCCAGAGACGACGCGACCCGCTTCCTCATCCTTGCAATCGAAATCCCCTCGAGTTTTTTCCCTTTGACTCGCGAAAACGAATAGAGCTGGTGACGTAAATTTGAAAAGAACGATACCGGAATCATTCGTTTGTTTTGGAACGAGAGGTTTAGTAGTTTTTTTTTTCGAACTGATTTGAGTTTTAAAACGAGAACGAACGAATTTGAAGAGAGGAGAAACATCGGCCATTATCATTTCCTTTGTTTTGAACGAGAGTATGGCTTTGATTTATTTTAAAACGAAGAAAACAGGCAACCACTACTTTGTAACGAAGGGTAAGCTTTGCACGATAAACCTCGTGATTTTAGGCGTATTTTCAGGCGTGAGGTAAGGGAGAGGAACGTGCTGTCTTTGACTTAGTTAAAAATTTAAATTTAAAATTTAAATTCAATTTAAATTTTCAACGCGTTAATGTGTCGTGTGCTCACGTATCAACACCGAAAAATACGAAATTTGAAATCCGGTAATAATTCAATATTACGGACCCAATGGAACTGGTTTCGTCGAATTCCGAGACTGCGCCTCGGACGGCTATTTTTAAATATCGATTCGAGCGATTTAATTTCAAACTGAACAATTCAATTTCAAATTCGATTCTGAAGCTTCTATTATCTTTAGTATTATCAAAATGAATTTTAAAAGCTTTCGAAATATTTTTCTTCAACATTAAATTGAATATTCAAATTTTTATCCAGTTTCAATAGATTAAATTTTTATAATTTAATCACCAAATTCACAGTTATATTCGGGATACAAATTAAATCATCGTTCAAATATATAAAATTAATTAAATATTTTCAATTTAATTTGTTCAAAATTCTGGGTCGTTACAGGTTGGGTATGTGATATGGGTTGGAAGCTATGGATAGGTTTGGGAAGTTAGTAAGAGGGATAATGTGTCTTTAATTTAAAGATTGTTTTGGGGTTGTTGGAACTGTTTGGGGTTTTTGGGAAAAATAGTAACGGGGCATGGACCATTCTTCCAAACTAGTAATTTCGGGGACGAAATTCTTTTAAGGGAGGAGGAATGTGACGACCCGGAATTTTGGACATTTGAAATGGGAATATTTAATTGATTTTAAATATTCAAAAGGGTAATTTTAACTTGAATTTCAAATATCACTACTTATTGGGCAATTTGATTATTGAATTAAACAATAAAAATTGGGTAAAATATTGAATCATCAAGTTTTAAGCCTATTAAAAATAATTTGGAGGCTTAGAGAATTTACATTGATAATACTGAAGGTAATCGAAGTTTTAAAATTTAATTTAAAAGTGGTTTGTTCAGTTTTGAAATTATATTGTTTAAATCGATATTTAAAAATAGCCTTCCGAGGCACAGTCTCGGAATTCGACGAAACCAGTTCCATTGGATCCGTAATATTGTATTATCATCGAATTTCAATTTTCGTAGTGTTTGGAGTTATTGTGTGAGCGTACGATAGATAAATGCGTTGAAAATTTAATTGATAATAGCCGATTCAGAATTTAAATATAATATTTCAATTAGTCATACAGCTCACATCAGCCCTTTTTGGCCTCAACTCAGATTACTGTACCCAGGCATATTTTGTACGCAAAGAAATATCTTCGTACAAACTTTTCAAATCACGTATAAAAAAATATAAGCCGACCTACTCCTCTTTGCTTAATCTTGTACTCCTTGTCTTCCATCAGAAGCTAAAAAATTAAATCGAAAAGCAGAACGAAATATAAAAATGGCTGCTCCTCGATCCTTTTCTTCTTCCCAGTTACGAGCGAAACCGATTTCCTCTCTTACTCTTCTAGCCGAACAAACTAAATTGGGTTCGAAAATCAAATAGTAGTGGCCGCATCATTTCTCAATTTTGTTCCAAATAGAACGTGACATTCCTTCTCCTCTGTCGCTTACGATCGTGCAAAGGCGAGATGCCGATCGAACTCAAGGGCAGGCTCGGGTTAAGTTCTAGGGTGTCGTGAGGCCAATAGAAAGAGGGGCACGCTCGCAGGTTAGGGATGGTTGTTGTCATCGGCGATTGGGCGAGCTCGAGTCGGCAGCGAAGCCTAGGGTTTTGCACGCAGAGGGTTACAGCCGAGCTACAATTTTCGTATACAAATAAGGAGGTTCCAATGAAACTCAAGATACTTCTGCAGCAAGCTCGAATTCGTGAAGCTTTGGCCGAGCGATCTGGAAGAGAAGAACAGCGTCCTATGGATCCTCTTCTGCATCAGTGAAGGGCTGTCGAAGCTGGGTAACTTATCTTTTTTTGTAAAGGTATTGATAAATAATTTAAATTTAATTTAAAAAAAAAAGATTTTTATGGTAGTTTAAACTCATGGTTAATTTTAATAAATCCGAAAATCTTATTATAAGGTTTAAAAAGGGGGAATTATCAATTGAATAAAATTGTTAGATTTACTTATTTAATTAGCAATATAAAGGAAGTTATTGGTTTAATTGGATAATAAATTATTTGGTTACTGATGGAAATTCATTAGGGGGAATCAGTTTTAAACCAAATCAATTGTTAATCGAATTTTAAATTGGAAATTAATTGTTCGATTTATTTTGAATATTGATAAATCGTATAAATTGTTTATACAAGGTCTAGGATGGTGGAGAAATTTATCGAGATGGATTGGATTTGTAAACAATAAAATCAAAGGTGAGTTAATCTCACTCATCTGGCTGCTATTTAAATTTAAGTAGTTAAATTTAAATATTTGGTGAATGATTGGATTGATTTGATATGATAGTATATATAGTAGTATATATCAATATATATATATTGGAATATGTATATATTGGAATTGATATTCCCGCATTATATAGCGGATGAGACCCTATGCGCCGCATAATAGCGGATGATATTTTATAAACCCATATACCGCGATATTCCACCTCGAAGTGGAATTAGTATTGTGCTAACGTCTGTGGATGCAGGGAAACAGGTTGGAGGGATCCAACTGGATTCCTCAAAATTATTTAGATTATTTGATATTCTGTGCTATGAATATTGATATCCTGTGATGATTTTATTGATGATTGAATATTGGAAGATATAGTTGGATTGAATATCTAAGTATAATGAGTTATCAAATTCTATAGAATTGGATTTTTGAAAGAAATAAAAGAGTAAATTTTAAGTAAAATAATTCAAGTGAATTGGAATAAATTTAATAATGAAGTGGAAAGAAAATGAAAATAAAAGCGATTCAGAATTTTAACAAATATGGAATAAGGAAATTTTGAATTAACAGGGGAAATATAAACTTTAAACTAAAGTGATATTAAATTTAAAGAATAAAGAATTTATTTTTGAATGTAAAGATTAAATTTAATTAAAGGATAAATAATGAGTTTTGGAAATTTGAAATTGGTATTTTCAGTTAGAAAAGGGTTTTAACTCATAATAAAGAAATAAATCCAAAATTTAATATAATTTGAAATAAATAAAGTGAGTAAAGGAAATTATTTCAAGTGAAGTGAGTTGGAAATCAATTGTAAATTGATTTAAGTATTTGGAATTGAAATTTTAAGGAGAAGTGAGATTTTGGAATTTATAAACTGGGTAAATAAAGTAAAATAAAATATCACTGGATATTTGAAAATATAAATTCAAGGTGGGAATTTATAAATGGATATGAATTGGTTTAAAAATAAATGTTGATTTATTTTTAAAAGATGTGAAGAGAAGTGTATTTCCTTGAATTGCCAAGTATGTTTTCTGTAACAACCCTGTATTTTTCAAATATTTTTAAATTGATTTTTCCAGATTCAAAAGCTTTATTTATGAAAAAGAATAAATTTTGTCATTTTAAGTATAAACTTTGATTTTGATGTGGATTAGAATTCCAAATATGACTAAATTTAATATTTCCAGAAAATGTGAATTTTGGTCAAATAGTCAAACTTTGACTTTTAAATTTAAATTTTAAATATTTGAAATTATAAATTTTATCTTTTATTATGACAATAGATTTAATAACTTGAATACTGCTTTTCGTTTCGTTGGAAACAGAGTTAAAATGTAACGACCCGTATTTTTACGGATCGAAACATCGTAAAACAGTTGTCATTAGTTTGAAATGTTGATAAGTCGTCCAGAGTCTAAGTCGTGGACGAGATAAGGCTTAGGTCGTGGGGTAGGTTAGGTCGGGTGAACGACCTAAGGATTGGAGCGACCTATAGGAAGTTGGCGACCTAAGGATTATGGGATAAGTCGTGTAGAAGTTAGGTCGTGTGGTGGCTTAGGTCGAGTGAATGACTTAAGAGTTAACGACCTAGTAGTTAGCATATTGGTTTAGGTCGTACTGGTTTAGGTCGTATGCTAGTTTGGGACGACCTATAGGATTTGACCGACCTAAGGAATAGGCGACTTAAGGAAGTTGGCGACCTAAGAGTTAGCGGTATAAGAAACTGGGCGAGTTAGCGACTTAAGGAGTATAGGTCGGCAACGACCTAAGGAAGGAGCAGTTAGGTCGTCCAGACGACTTAGGGGTTAGGTCGTAAGACCCTGTGTGTAGTTGAGTCGTTAAGGTCGTTATGTCGTATCCCAGTTAGGTCGTTAGGTCGCGTAAGGACCTAGGCTGTTAGGTCACGTGTGTGTTAGGTCGCATATGTACTAAGTTGTATCTCGTTGGGTCTTAGGTCGTGCCTAAGTGCTAGGTCGCGCGTACGTTAAGTCGCGTCTCAATTAAGTCGTAGGTCGTGACATTTTAGGTCGTGACATTTTTAGGTCGTGGACGACCTAAGGGGAAGCGAACGACCTAAGGGAAATCAGCCTATAAATAGGCGGGTTCTTCTTCATTTTTGGGATCCGGATTTCGAAGCGACGAAGTGCTACCATTTTGAGAGCTCGAGTTCTACACTTCTTCACTTCTTTTCTCCACTCTAATCTTGTGATTCCTTCCATCCAAATCGAAGATCAAATCGAAGATCCAAGAGCTTAGATTGAAGATCTTCATCCATCGAAGAGAGATTTCATCGTTTGAAGCGGAGTTTTGATAGATCGAGTTAGATTCTTCGCTGTCCAGATCTGAAGTGTGTTGCTTTTGAGGTGTTTAGGTGATTTGGTGAGTGGTGGTTATCTCTCACACGGATCCAAAGGAGTATATCGGATTAATGGCTTGATTTGGTGTTAAAATAGTGATTTCCTTGCATTTTCATAAACTAAAGTGTTGATCTATTGTTCATGATAAATTGACATCCATCTTACTACATGTTAACCTATGCAAGTTCATTCATCCAGTTGTAGAGATATTGCTCATGATTTATGCTTGTTAGATTTAGACTATTTATTTACAAGATTGCCATTATTGTTATAATTGTTGATTTGATCATGTTTGAATGCTTGATTACTTGGATTAATGTTTGACTTGATTGATTGTTGTAAATTAGTTGATTGATGATTTGATTTGGACAAGTTAGTCGAAGATGATTCAAAAGCTAAGGGAAAGGCTCTTGAATTGGAAAAGCTGCTCGTAGCATATGTGGCGGATGATGAAGCTCATATGGATAGATTTGATGATGTTGATGTTGAGATGAGGCTTTGCTATGATGAGATGAAGCGAGGCATGGTATGAGATAGCCTTGGTTTAATCCAGACGGGATCATTCCAAGCATGTTGATAACTCGGTGAAATGGTTCGAGTTGAGGATAATGGTTTGCTCGAGAGGCGCTTGAGCTAGTATGGAAATAGTCGTCGAGGAGGATGACTAGAAGGCTAAGATTTCATCGTTATTGAAGGTTCTAGCAGGCTCAAAGCAAGAGTACGTTGGGCAGATTCGATAGTCCCTAAAGACTATGATTGTAGTCGAGTACCCTGGGCAGATTCGATAGTCCTAGGCACGGGCTGCGACGACGTGCGGAGTTATGTCTAGAACCGGGGTTGCCATTAACCCTTGACGGACGGCTGAAAGAATGTGTCGGTCATTCAATTAATGGTGGTATCGAAGCAATGATAACAGTGATAGCCAGAGTCATGGATGTTTGGTTGTATCGTCATTCGGTCTCAAGAGCGATGTTTTCTGGTTGCTTATCTGATCTTGGTTTAGGCCTTGGGGGTTTGTACTTGGAAAACACTGACCTTGACTCGAGTGATAATTGCTTTACTTTAAATGTCTGCTTTGCTATGTTTATTTCTGCTTAGTGTGTCTGGGGGCTATCACTGTAGAAAGAGGTGGAGTGGGAGGGTTGGATTCCTATTCCTTTTACCTTTATGCTCTTTTGGTATGTTGTTAGTTAATTTACCGCTCACTAAGACTGTTGTCTGACTCAAGGCTTTATGTTTAACTCTTATTGCCTTGGGCTGTTCATCCATTTTGGGATGGGCAGACTAGGTAGCAGGTGACAGGTGATGTTCTTACTTTCCAACGATGCTGATGAAGAAGACGAGCTGGAGGCTTGCATATTATTTTCTTACTATATGTACTGGATGTTCCGCTGCTTTGTATAATTCTCTGAGTGTTATGTAGTGAGGCTTGATGTATTGACTATTCAGATGTTTGTATTCAAATATTATGAGGTTTAATAGAGATTCTGTTCTGTAAAGCTTCACTATATATACTTTCTATTGTATTTTATCCATGCGCTGTGAGTTATACGATAGATTCTGCTGTTTTAATTTAACCCTGGCAACCGTCCATGGCTGCCTGGCACACTTTACAGCGCACTATTTCTGTGTTCAAGTGCAGGGGTCATGGGCGGTCGTCACATTTGGTATCAGAGCTTTGGTTAATCGATTTTACCCAACGCTCGCTGACGTAACTACGTATGAGAGACGTAATTGTATTTTGATGGATGATTACTATATATAATATAGTAGCTTAGAAGTAAGTGAGTCCTTTATGCAGTTGTTTCTCAAAGGTGTATTAATCATTCCTTTTTATAGATATTAAGGATGAGTCGAAGAGGGAGACCAGCTGCTAGGGAAGGCCGTGCTGCTGAGGGGGCTGCTGATTATGCGGCTATGTTCGAAGCTATGATGACTTCGATCTTGAGAAGGATGCCAGCTCCGGGGCCATCGGTGGATGTTGGAGTTCAAGTTCAAACTCCGAAACCGGTGGATTTTGCTAAGTTGTGTAAAGACTTTACTGCTCTTGGAGGAAAGGTTTTCTTGGGGACAGAATCAACCATTGAAGTCCAGAGATGGATAGATACTTGTAGAAGGATCTTTGGTGATTTGGGAATCGAGGATGCAACTAAAAGGAAGCTTGCATCGAGACAGCTTCAAGGGAGAGTTTCTGATTGGTGGAACTCTATCACCATTGATACTCCAGAGGAAGAAATTACTTGGGAGCAATTCCAAGCCAGATTTGAAGCTAAGTTCATTTCTACAGCTCAGAAGTCTGTTCTGTTCAAGAAGTTCGTGGAGCTCAAGCAAAATGGAAGACCAGTTCTTGAGTATGTTTCTGAGTTTGAAGCTTTTTCCAAGTATGCCCGGTCGTATATTGAATCTGCGTACCAGAAGAATGAGAAGTTTGTGACAGGCTTGGACAGTTATCTTGGGAGGCAGTTGGTGGATCATTTGGACGATTCATTTGAGAAGCTTGTGGAGAAAGCTCTCAGGCACGAGAAATATGTTTCGTAAAGAAGGATCTGTTGTTGCTGTAACCAAGGAAGAGTCTAAACCACAGCAGAGTGGAAACAAGAAGAGGAAGCAGCAGCAGCAGAAGGGTAAGGATGGTCAGAAGAAGCCGAAGGGCGAAGTGACCTGCTACAATTGTCAGCAGAAGGGCCATTTCCCCAGAGATTGCAAGAATCTGAAGGTACCGGTGAAGTGCCACAACTGTGACAAGCCGGGGCATATTAGGAAGAATTATCCAGAACCGTGAAAGGACAAGCAGATTGTGCAAGCTTATGCTTTGGGGGCTGTTCCATCATCTTCGAAAGCTCCTACCGCTGAAGAGAAAGGAAAGAGTGTGGTGGTTCAAGGTACTCTTTCCATATGTGGTGTTCCAGTTAGAGTGTTATTCGATATTGGGGCGTCGCATTCTTTTGTTTGTAATGAACTTGTAGGCCGGTTGGGTTTAGAACCAGATATTGTTGATAGGCCATTGGTTGTGACTAATCCAGTTGGGGGTTCGTCTTGTCTGTGTATGCTTTGGCGTGGTCTGATTGTATCAAGTCATGATTGTTCTTTTGTTTGTGATTGTTTTGTTCTGAACTTTGCGGGGTTAGGAATTATTTTGGGTATGGACTGGCTTAGGAAGTATGCGGCAAAGGTTGATGGTGAAAGGTTGGAGGTGACAGTCGAGAATGTGGAGGTGCGAAAGGTTGTGATACGATGTAAGCATGAGGAAGGCGTCTTCATGAGCTTCATGTATTCGCTGGTTGTTCCACGGGATGGACTGTCATCTGTGCCAATCGCTAATGGACTTGAGGATGTCTTTGATGAGGTCAAAGGGTTACCGCCGCATAGAGAGATCGAGTTTCGTATCGATTTAGTTGAAGGAGCCAGACCTGTTGTGATGCCTCTTAGGCGGATGGCGCCTAGGGAATAGCAAGAGTTGAGGGTGCAAGTTGATGATCTTTTACATAAAGGATTCATTCGGCGTAGTGTGTCCGAATGGGGTGCACCACTTGTGTTTGTTACCAAAGCGGATGGATCGTTGAGGTTGTGTGTGGATTATCGTGAGCTGAATAAAGTGACTAAGAAGAACAAGTATCCATTGCCGAGAATAGATGACTTGTTTGATCAGCTTCACGAAGCTAAGGTGTTTTCTCAGATGGATTTGGCAACAGGATTTCACCAGTTAAGAGTGGCTAAGGATAGTGTGCCGAAGACTGCTTTTAGGACACCCTCCGGTTTCTTTAAGTGGCTGGTAATACCATTTGGATTGACTAATGCGCCAGCATATTTTGTGGATCTTATGAATAGAGTGTTCAGAGATCAGTTGAACAAGTTCGTACTAGTGTTCGTGGATGATATATTGATTTATTCCAGAACTGAAGAAGAACACATGACGCACTTGCGTATTGTTTTGGAAATCTTACGGAAACATCAGCTGAAGGCTAAGTTTTCAAAGTGTCACTTCTGGAAGAGTGAAGTGAGGTTCTTAGGCCATATTATCTCTGGAAATGGAGTAGCGGTTGATCCCGCTAAGGTGGCAGCAATCCAGGATTGGGTTAGACCTAAGAATGCATCTGATGTGAGAAGTTTTCTTGGATTAGCATGATATTATCGTCGGTTTATCAAAAACTTTTCAAGGCAGCTGCACCATTAACAGGATTGAAAAAAAAGGATCAAGTATTCAGATGGGATGCTAAGTGTGAGCAAGCTTTCGGAATCCTGAAAGAGCGACTGACAAGTGCTCCTGTTTTGACTATTCCAAGCGGAAATGATGAGATGGTGGTTTACACTGACGCATGTGGTACTGGACTTGGAGCAGTGCTAATGCAAAAGGGTAAAGTTGTTGCGTATGCAAGTCGACAACGGAAGCCGCCTGAAAGGAATTATCCGACTCATGATTTGGAGTTAGCGGCGATTGTTTTTGCTCTGAAGATGTGGAGACATTATCTATTGGGAGTTCGATTCGAGTTGTTTACTGATCATAAGTCGTTGAAGTATCTTTTCTCCCAAAAGGATTTGAATCTTCGGCAGCAACGATGGCTAGAGTTTTTGGCATCATATGATTTTGGTATAGCCTATACTCCGGGAAAGGGTAACGTAGTGGCAGATGCGTTAAGTCGAAGACATGCAGGATTGGGAGCCATGTTTTCAGAATGGAAGAATCTCGAGTATTTGGTTGGATTTGACTTCAGGCCCAGATGTGAATTGGAACCTGAGATGTTGGCAAACTTATCGATAAGACCTACTCTTGTGAAAAGGATGGGCGAGAGCCAAAAGCGAGACGATAAGCTTGTCAAGATTATCCATGATTTGGAATCTGGATTGGACCCAGAGAAGGATAAAGGATTCGAGGTCGATCGAGAGGGTTGGCTTCGGAAGCAAGGACGACTAGTTGTTCCCGATATAGATGAATTGAGAAATAAAGTTCTAAAGGAAAGTCATCACTCGAAGTTGACAATTCATCCAGGTGGAAACAAAATGTATCGGGATATGAAGAGAACCAACTACTGGGAAGGTATGAAGAAGGATGTTGGAAATTTTATTTCCAAGTGCATGAACTGCCAGTTGGTAAAAGCTGAACAGAAGAAGCCAAGTGGACTGCTTCAGCCATTAGAAGTTCCTACATGGAAGTGGGAGCAAGTATCGATGGATTTTATCGATGGGTTACCTAGAATAAGAATGGGAAATGAAGGGATTTGGGTCATCATAGATCGTCTGACTAAGAGTGCAAGATTCATTCCTGTTCGATCGACTAGGACTGCATCAAAGTTGGCTGAGCTGTATGTTAAGTGGATAGTTTGATTCCATGGTATTCCGAAGAGTATAGTGAGCGATCGAGACCCATTGTTCACTAGTGGATTTTGGAAGAGCTTCCAAGAAGTTTTGGGAACTGAGTTGTGTTTGAGTATAGCTTATCATCCCCAAACAGATGGTCAGACCGAGAGAGTCAATCGAGTTTTGGAAGATCTCCTCAGAGCTTGTGTTTTAGATTTCAGAGGATCATGGGAAGATCATCTTCATTTGGTGGAATTTTTGTATAATAACAGTTACCAGTCAAGCATTGGTATGGCACCGTATGAGGCATTGTAGGGAAGACCGTGTAACTCTCCGACATGTTGGTTAGAAACAGGAGAAAAGCTGATACTTGGGCCATAGATGATTCGACAGACTTCGGATTGCATAGAGATCATTCAGCAACGAATGAAGGCAGCCCAATACCGACAGAAAAGTTATGCCGATAAGCGTCGTAAGGATTTGGAGTTCGACGTAGGTGATATGGTTTTTGTGAAGATTTCTCCACTGAAGAATGTTATTCGATTCGGGAAGAAAGGAAAATTGACTCCGAGATTTGTTGGACCATTCCCGATTATCGAGCGAATTGAAAAGCTCGCCTATAAATTGGAGTTACCAGAAAAGATGTCGAGTGTGCACAATGTTTTTCATGTATCGTATCTACGGAAGTATGTGCACGACTCGAATACAGTGGTTTCTGCTGATAGCTGTGAAGATTTTGAGGTAGATCCAGTTGTTGAGAGACCTCGTAAGCCGCTTCGTGTTGTGGAAACTGACACGAAACAGCTTAGGAGGAAGGTAGTTAGGTTGCTCAAGATACAATGGAGTGATGATGATAACGACTGTACATGGGAGGTGGAAGAGAGGATGAAGGCAGCTCATCCTGAACTCTTCAAGGTATGGCCCTAAGGTGTCGTGTCATCTAACGACATTGTAACTTGTTCTAGTTTTAGAATTTTGCATGCTAAGCTAGAATTGGATGCATGGTTTATTGATTGCTATGGATGGTTGGCATGTAGAATAGTCTTTGATTGCTCTTGTTTGTTTGGAATTTCGGGGGCGAAATTCCTAAGGGGGAGAGAATGTAACGACCCGTACTTTTACGGATCGAAACATCGTAAAACAGTTGTCATTAGGTCGCAATGTTGATAAGTCATCCAGAGTCTAAGTCGTGGATGAGATAAGGCTTAGGTCGTGGGGTAGGTTAGGTCGGGTGAACGACCTAAGGATTGGAGCGACCTATAGGAAGTTGGCGACCTAAGGATTATGTGATAAGTCGTGTAGAAGTTAGGTCGTGTGGTGGCTTACGTCGAGTGAATGACTTAAGAGTTAACGACCTAGTAGTTAGCGTATTGGTTTAGGTCATACTGGTTTAGGTCGTATGCTAGTTTGGGACGACCTATAGGATTTGACCGACCTAAAGAATAGGCGACTTAAGGAAGTTGGCGACCTAAGAGTTAGCGGTATAAGAAACTAGGCGAGTTAGCGACTTAAGGAGTATAGGTCGGCAATGACCTAAGGAAGGAGCAGTTAGGTCGTCCAGACGACTTAGGGGTTAGGTCGTAAGACCCTATGTGTAGTTGAGTCGTAAGGTCGTTATGTCGTATCCTAGTTAGGTCGTTAGGTCGCGTAAGGACCTAGGCTGTTAGGTCGCGTGTGTGTTAGGTCGCATACGTACAAAGTTGTATCTCGTTGGGTCTTAGGTCGTGCCTAAGTGCTAGGTCGCGCGTACGTTAAGTCGCATCTCAGTTAAGTCGTAGGTCGTGACATTTTAGGTCGTGACATTTTTAGGTCGTGGACGACCTAAGGGGAAGCGAACGACCTAAGGGAAATCAGCCTATAAATAGGCGGGTTCTTCTTCATTTTTGGGATCCGGATTTCGAAGCGACGAAGTGCTGCCATTTTGAGAGCTCGAGTTCTACACTTCTTCACTTCTTTTCTCCACTCTAATCTTGTGATTCCTTCCATCCAAATCGAAGATCAAATCGAAGATCCAAGAGCTTAGATTGAAGATCTTCATCCATCGAAGAGAGATTTCATCGTTTGAAGCGGAGTTTTGATAGATCGAGTTAGATTCTTCGCTGTCCAGATCTGAAGTGTGTTGCTTTTGAGGTGTTTAGGTGATTTGGTGAGTGGTGGTTATCTCTCACACGGATCCAAAGGAGTATATCGGATTGATGGCTTGATTTGGTGTTAAAATAGTGATTTCCTTGCATTTTCATAAACTAAAGTGTAGATCTACTGTTCATGATAAATTGACAT
The DNA here is from genome assembly GCA_030737815.1 of Allium fistulosum. Classification (NCBI taxonomy): domain Eukaryota; kingdom Viridiplantae; phylum Streptophyta; class Magnoliopsida; order Asparagales; family Amaryllidaceae; genus Allium; species Allium fistulosum. The sequence continues at coordinate 871,971,412 of CM060905.1, read as the reverse complement.
CCATTTTACTACATGTTAACCTATGCAAGTTCATTCATCCAGTTGTAGAGATATTGCTCATGATTTATGCTTGTTAGATTTAGACTATTTATTTACAAGATTGCCATTATTGTTATAATCGTTGATTTGATCATTTTTAAATGCTTGATTACTTGGATTAATGTTTGACTTGATTGATTGTTGTAAATTAGTTGATTGATGATTTGATTTGGACAAGTTAGTCGAAGATGATTCAAAAGCTAAGGGAAAGGCTCTTGAATTTGAAAAGCTGCTCGTGGCATATGTGGCGGATGATGAAGCTCATATGATAGATTTGATGATGTTGATGTTGAGATGAGGCTTTGCTATGATGAGATGAAGCGAGGCATGGTATGAGATAGCCTTGGTTTAATCCAGATGGGATCATTCCAAGCATGTTGATAACTCGGTGAAATGGTTCGAGTTGAGGATAATGGTTTGCTCGAGAGGCGCTTGAGCTAGTATGGAAATAGTCGTCGAGGAGGATGACTAGAAGGCTAAGATTTCATCGTTATTGAAGGTTCTAGCAGGCTCAAAGAAAGAGTATGTTGGGCAGATTCGATAGTCCCTAAAGACTATGATTGTAGTCGAGTACTCTGGGCAGATTCGATAGTCCTAGGCATGGGCTGCGACGACGTGCGGAGTTATGTCTAGAACCGGGGTTGCCATTAACCCTTGACGGACGGCTGAAAGAATGTGCCGGTCATTCAATTAACGGTGGTATCGAAGCAATGATAACAGTGATAGCCAGAGTCATGGATGTTTGGTTGTATCGTCATTCGGTCTCAAGAGCGATGTTTTCTTGGTGCTTATCTGATCTTGGTTTAGGCCTTGGGGGTTTGTACTTGGAAAACACCGACCTTGACTCGAGTGATAATTGCTTTACTTTAAATGTCTGCTTTGCTATGTTTATTTCTGCTTAGTGTGTCTGGGGACTATCACTGTAGAAAGAGGTGGAGTGGGAGGGTTGGATTCCTATTCCTTTTACCTTTATGCTCTTTTGGTATGTTGTTAGTTAATTTACCACTCACTAAGACTATTGTCTGACTCAAGGCTTTATGTTTAACTCTTATTGCCTTGGGCTGTTCATCCATTTTCGGATGGGCAGACTAGGTAGCAGGTGATAGGTGATGTTCTTACTTTCCAACGATGCTGATGAAGAAGACGAGCTGGAGGCTTGCATATTATTTTCTTACTATATGTACTGAATGTTCCGCTGCTTTGTATAATTCTCTGAGTGTTATGTAGTGAGGCTTGATGTATTGACTATTTAGATGTTTGTATTCAACTATTATGAGGTTTAATAGAGATTCTGTTCTGTAAAGCTTCACTATATATACTTTCTATTGTATTTTATCCATGCGCTGTGAGTTATACGATAGATTCTGCTGTTTTAATTTAACCCTGGCAACCATCCATGGCTGCCTGGCACACTTTACAGCGCACTATTTCTATGTTCAAGTGCAGGGGTCATGGGCGGTCGTCACATAAAATGTAAAAGTTATGTACATTTCAATTTTTAGTATAATTTGTTTTATTGTGCAATTTTGCCTATTTTAAATTTTATAAATCATATTTTCTTTCTTATATTTTTTTTAATATGTGTCAATATGTTAATTTATGTATATTTCATCTCTAAATATTTCAAAAATAGTAATAGAATTTTTCCAAAATTTACTATGATGATTTCCTATTTTTAAAGGCTGTTTTCCTATTTTCTGCTATTTTCTTCATTAAAAATTATATGTAATTTAATATTAAATATTTATTTTGTGAATATATTTTTATTTTATGTTATTATTTATGTTTAAAAATATATTTCAAGCTCATATGTATTTTTCTAAAATTTATTCTATTCAATTTCAAATTTCAAGACTAGTTTACTATTTTAGCTATTTTCTTAATTTAACTTTATATTATTGATAAATATTTATATAAATTATTATATTTTGTTCAAATTTCGAAATTTTACCTGGGATTATTATCTATTTCCAGAAATATAAAGTTATAAAAAAATAAAATAAAGAAATTTGAAAGGCCTTAAACTTTCTATCTTCCTATGGGCTTTTATAGTCCACCTTTTTACTTTTAACCTAACCTTTCACCAATTAACCCTAACTATTCCTCATTCTTTTTTTTTCAGCCGTCTTCCTCCTGTTATTCACGAATTTTCAAAGCTCCAAAACCCTTAAAAAAAATCATGGCCTCCATCATGCAAAAAAAAAAAAAAATTTGGTAAACTCCCTCTTTTCTTTCTACTTTTTTTCTTACTTTTTCTATGCAAATTTGCCTTGCTTTCTCCCTTGTTTAGATCGGCCTCTCCCCCTTGTTCCACGGCCACCACCTCCTTCCATCTCTTCCAGACCATCACAGCCTCTACTCCACCAACCATGACCAAGGCCGAACCCCCTTGACGGCCAAACTCTTCCAAATACAACCTAGATGCCTAGATCCATGCTTTGTTGACCACGTTTAGATCATCCACTTCAACCACCACCCAAACCACCACCATAACCGCCGCCACTTCTCTGACCTGACCACGGCACACCCTCTACCACCTCTGTCCAGTCATGGTGCACCACAGGCCGAGCCCAATCCCCATGGCCGAGCCCTTGTTTTGACCAAAAACCACCTAGTTGCCTTCAAAACCACATCACCTCCTCATGTACAAACTCCACCTTGTCTTGCCTTGAACCCGAGCTATGTTAGCCCAAACCTGACCCAAAACTTGACAACATCTGAACCACATCAGACCCCAAAGCCATACCAAACAATAGAGAAGGCAAAGCAAAAGACTGCGTAGTCGTATCTCCTTTTATTTCAATGTTATTGCATTTTAAAGTCGTATTGAATTTTGCTGTTTTGATTGTTTTTTTTGGATTGTACACAAGAGTTGTAGATTGGATTCGCTCTCCACTCAATTCCGTAGTCTTGTCATCGTTCTTTTGTTTCCATTGTGTCATTGGTTTTGATATCTCCAGCACAAACAGGTGAGTAAATCTCACCAGACTAATATGTACTTATATAGTTCGTAAACTAACATCACTTGAATCTGTAAATTTGTATCATCCTGTTATAACTGTTATATTATGAATATATGATGTTCATCCCTGTTTATACACATGTTATATCATCTGTTACTGTTATATATTGTATACTGTTTATTTATATCAGTTTATCACACTGCAAGTTCCCTGTTAGTATAGAAATCACTATGGGTTGAAATGATACATACCCGAACGGACTTTAGAATAGGGAAAGATCGTTATGGGCTGAAATGATAAGCCTGAGCGACTTTTTATTTATTTTATTTAACTTGGGATTGCGGGTTTGAAATGATAGAACCCGGTTTTTCTTTGTAAACTGCGGATTGAAATGATACATATCCGTATCACTTGACCTAGGCTAGAAAATTTTATACAGACCCGTGGTTTATATATTTTTCTGAAATTTCTAAAATATTTTAAAATGTAAATATTATGATATTTTGATTTAAATTTTATTAAAATGATTTCTATAAAATATTTGTGATTTTCTACAAATTAAATATGTGAATTAAGTAAATGGTGAAGTAGAATTTGAAGTATAAGTTAATTTTGGAATTTATGATTTTGTTATAAATGGAATTTATGTAAAGTAAGAAAATATGACAAATTTGATTTAAAAGATGAATTTATTGATTTTATTAAGTAATAATAATTGTGAAAAGTGTTAATGATTTTGTATAAATTTGAAATATGAAATAAATGAATATTTAAGCTGAATTTGGAAATATAACTTAAATTGAATTTTGTGAAATTTGTTTAAAAGTAAATTTTTAATTAAGTAAAATAAATGGAAATAAGTGATATTTTGGAAATTTAAACTTAAGTGTTAAGTTAAATTTTGAAATAAAAAAATGAAAGTTTATTTGTTATTTAATTTGATTTTGTATGGAAGTTTGACTTTATAAAATCATAGAAATAAAAGTATGTAAATGATTGTTTTAAAGGATGAATATATATGATTTTATAAGTTAAAATGATTTATATTAAAAGTTAATTATGTGTGAAATTGTAAATAAAACTCTGAATTTGATTTGACAGCATTTTTGAAATGTAATGTAAAGATATTACAGTATTGAAAAATGCTGTAGTTGTTTTAAACGAACTAAAAGGCTAATTTGAACTAAAGGTTATTATAGCACTTTGTAAGTGCTATAGTTGTTTAATTTAACCAAAGTTTACTTGAAATTTAAAAGAAACTTATTACAGCATTTAAATGCTGTCTTTTGTTAATGAACTGTTTTAGAACATAAAATTTCGTAGCATTTCCTAAGTGCTGCAAAAGTTGAATTTTCTTTGTTTAATAAATTCAAATGAATAAATGATCTTTAAAAAAGATTAAATTTTGGAAATTAAATATGTAATTATTAAATATAATGAATTGATTGTAAATGATTTAAATGGAATAGTTGATTTGGGAAATACAACTATTTTGAAAGGTGATTAAATGGTATTTAAATTTAAATTAAATAAATGATATTAAATCTTGGAATGAATAATTGAAGTTTATATTAGTATGAAAAATATTTGGTTTACTTGTAATTTGAATCTATTTAAAAGATATTGGACTTATGAAATATAGGATAATAAAGCTTTGGAATTTATTCTATAATTTGAATAGTTATTTTGTGGATTAAACCTATAATTGAAATTTATAAGATTTGAAGTGGTCTATGCAAAATTTAATTAAAATAAATGATTGAATTGAATTGAAACTTTGGAAATTTAATACTTGATTTGAAAGTATAATAATTACACTTTTAATGGTTTAAATGAATTATTTTGATTGAAATATAAACTATTAAAAGGGTGACTTGAAATGATAATAAATGAATGATATCTTGAATTTAAAAAGGTATTTAAAGTTGAATATTTGGATTTGAACTTAAATGATGATTTGAAATGAAGTTTTGAAAAGATATGATATTTTAATATATTTGAAATGAAGTTTTGGAAAGATATGATATTTTTGATATATTGAAATGATTTGAAATGAAGTTTTGGAAAGATATGATATTTTGATATATTGAAATGATTTGAAATGAAGTTTTGAAATGATATGATATTTTAATTATGTTGAAATGGTTTGGAATTGATTTAATCTTTATTTTGATAAAGATTTGGATTTGAAATGATATTCTATTTTGAAGTATAAACTGTTTTAAATTATAACCACGGGTTATAATAACGATTGGTTGTTAAAGAGACCGGGATCGGATATGGACATACTCTCTGTCGATACCGAAAACCACTTTGACAACTATGTACGCGGTGGAGTTTCCAGAATGAAGTAGGATGGTTGCGACGATCCTAAAGGTATATACGTGGACCCAACTCCCGTGAGTTGGCATAAGGCGGCTAAAACAGGAGCGATTGACGAGCCAAGGAGGTAGCACCTCTTATCGGACACACTTCTTCGATACCATTCTATTACTTGTGATTGATTTGGTGGCCACCCTTGATTTGGGAGTATTGTTCAAGGTGGGCGGTAGTGGCTGCTATGCGTCACCACCAGTCCGGATGCGTAATTCGTATATCTACCCTAGCATTGCCTTATGTGCCGTGTCACCTACCATATCTAGCCCACTACGATTTTGGTTTTAAAGATCCGACCGCGTTAAGGTTCTCCATCCCCTTAACGCTATTTTATATATGATTATACTTTACTAATTAGACACTACTGTATATAGCGTATATTACTACATAGTAAATAGTTTAACGGATCCTTAAAGAATGGGCGATCCCAAGCATTCTTTAAGTTACTTGTACCTTTATTACAGTTCACTTGAGTTGGTTTACATTATATAAGTATATATTGTCCTGACTCGAGTGTTTTGTGTTTTGCTTTACGTTCGGGTCAGCCTGAGTTATTCACAGATTTGGATTTCCATTCTCTTGGAGATTTGAATCGCTGGAGATTATCTGCTTGTCATGTCCTATCTATTTCAATTCCGTTGTTCTACTCAGCTTGTACTTGGTTATTATATTGAGACTTTTGTTGTATTCTATTTCTTCTGTTATATCTTATGTAACTCTAATATATTTATATAGTAGCTTCATGAACTACTATTTCTTTTACTTCCGTTGCATTATTTTACTCTGTGTCTGTGATCTGTGATTATATTTATTTACTGTATATTCTGAGATTTGCCAAATTTTATTTACAACGCGGTATTTTGAGCAATTCAACTCCGGCATGAGTGTCTACCTATACACTTATAATGGATGCGAATGGTTGAAAATATCGGGTCGTTACAGTTGGTATCAGAGCTTTGGCTTTGAGGCAAAACTCAGCATATGGAGTAGATTTATTTACAGAATCACTTTCGTTCGAGTTTAAATCTTTTCCTCTTGATTCGAATTTCCTTTGAATTTTTGGAACGTTCCGTGCGGTTCCAAAAATTCATTCTTGTCCCTCACTATTCATCTTCTTTTGATTCTGGAGTATCCCATAACTCCGCTTCGAATGAGCTTTATAGTGAATTGGCGGTCTTGCCAATATTCTAATGACTTGAAAAAAGGGGAAAACTCCTTTACAAATTAGCATTGATTCACCAGAGATTTATATTTATCCTTGGTTTAATATCTTTTGTTATTCCAAACTCTATCTTTTGAGATCGGATGTAGATTTATATATACATTTGATCTTTTTCATTAAGTCACGGTTGACCCAGTTAAGGTTGCCCGCGATTTATCTAAGCTTACCCATCTTCATATTTTGTTAATTAATCATCTTGTTTTATTTCCAAAATATCCCCAAACATTTTGAATTGTACTTGTAAATCTATGTTTGTTTTATATATTGTGTTGTTTGAGTTGTTGATGTAGATTTGGGCTTCCGATCGATTCGTCTGATCAACGCTATCGATAGGATTTCTAAAACACTTTGACAGAACAAACTGACACAATATTATTTTAAAAAAATTTGGTTAATAAAATAAATTTTGATATAAGTAAATATTATGGAACTTAATAAATTGATTTAAATTGATTATTTGAAATGATAATACTTGATTTATCATTCTATAAATGAATTTATAAATAGTTGTTTATAAATTTGATTTGGGAACTGAAATGAATTTAAATCAAGAATTTGAGAATTTAATTTCTGATGGTTTCAAACCTTGTGTTTAAAGTTTTAAAAGGACATATTATTTAAAGTATTTTGAATAGAAATTTGTTTCCCAATAATTTTAAAGCTTTAAAATTTTAGTGCTCTTCTCTTTGTTGCTGGAAAATAATTTCGGTGATGACCGCGGCATCATCGACTTTCATTTTCGAGTTTCGAAGTGAAGAGACCGCTCTGTAGGCTTGCTACAGTGTTGCTTTGAGAATTTAATTGATTTGATTTATATATAGATATATGATTTAAAATTGATTTGACATATTATGTACATATATTTATTTATCTCTAACTGGTTTAAAGGAAATCGGAAATTAATTCTTACATTTTTTTCTTCTTAAAGAATAATTTCAATTATAAAAAGAAAAATAAAAATTTGGATAAATGATTCAAACTTGAGATAATTGAATTGGAAAGTTTTATTTGTATAGCACACAATTTCATTTCCAATATAACTTACCTAAATTACACAGAAGTTGAATATGAAATTGGATAATATACAATATAGAAAGGATTTTATAAATAAAATTTGAGTGGTATAAATGTTATACACTTAAATTTTAGTTATAAAAGATTAACAGAGGTAAATAGTGAAAAAGGAATTTAAAGAGATTTTATTTAAATAACTTAATAATCAAATTTGATTTACTATGGAACCTTAAGTCTAACCTAGGAATTTCAATAAAGGTTATTTCCTAAAATGAATATGTTGTATAATAAATAATGTATCTTTGAATAGATAAAATAAAAAATACATTTGAATTGGACATTTTGTAATAAAGTTTATTTAACTTGAATTCATAGTTTAATTGATGTCTAAATGAATAAATGTGTAAAGAAATTTGATTGTTATATTTGCTATGATAAATATTTTATTTATGAAATAGATATGTCTTGAAAAATGAATAATTATGATTTAAATAGTTAAAATGTATTTTAACATCACTAAAACTTGATAATTGAGAATTTGGTTTTCAAATGGAATTTTAAGGAATATCTATTTATGAAATGGGTATTTTAAATAAAGTGTTAGGTTATGTGTTAAATTAAGAGCTAACTAAAATAGTGAGCTTTTGACTTAATAAACGAAGTATAGTTTAATTTGGATATTCCATTCATAAAAGTTTGTTTTAATAAGTCATAAGTTAAATGATATCCAAATGAATATTTCTGAAATTAAACTAATTTGAAATACTAATATACCTACTGTAGCATTTTATAAGTGCTGCTGTTTTTGAAAATACAATGTTTTGGAAATTTTATAATTGAATGAACTTAGAAATGTTACAACTTTGAAATGAATATTATTTGACATTGGACTTAAATGGTTTAAATGAAGATTAATTTTAAAAGGTGTAATGATTTTCTAAGTATTATGTTTTTTTTAAAAGAATAACATTTCCAAAGTGTTATGATTTTAGTAGTATGATTTCCAAATGATAAACATCCCTAAATTATTATGATTTCAAAGCATTATGGTTTCAAATTTATTATCTTATTTTGTTTTTCAACTATCTTTTGGTTGCCCTTATTTCTCTTATCTTGTTACAAAATGGGAAGGCTATTGCTTATACCAGTCTGTTTAGAAATCTTTCTGTAATCTTTGATAATCTTTGTTACTCATTTTTGAATCTGAACACTTTTTTTCCATTCATAGACCGTCAGTCAAGTGAAAGGGGTGATTCAGACTCTAGAGGATCTTTTTCGTGTTTGTGTTCTTGATTTGATCACCTCCATCTTGTTAAACTTACCTATAACAATAGTTATCAGGTGTAATTTAAATCTCCTTGTCATCTTATTTTAATCTTATTTCACTCTATCTTTTCTATGCTTTCCCGTACCTCATTCCTTTTCGAGGACGAAAAGCTTTGAGTGGGGGAGAGTGTAACAACCCTGTATTTTTCAAATATTTTTAAATTGATTTTTCCAGATTCAAAAGCTTTATTTATGAAAAAGAATAAATTTTGTCATTTTAAGTATAAACTTTGATTTTGATGTGGATTAGAATTCCAAATATGACTAAATTTAATATTTCCAGAAAATGTGAATTTTGGTCAAATAGTCAAACTTTGACTTTTAAATTTAAATTTTAAATATTTGAAATTATAAATTTTATCTTTTGTTATGACAATAGATTTAATAACTTGAATACTGCTTTTCGTTTCGTTGGAAACGGAGTTAAAATGTAAAAGTTATGTACATTTCAATTTTTAGTATAATTTGTTTTATTGTGCAATTTTGCCTATTTTAAATTTTATAAATCATATTTTCATTGTTATATTTTTTTTAATATGTGTCAATATGTTAATTTATGTATATTTCATCTCTAAATATTTCAAAAATAATAATAGAATTTTTCCAAAATTTACTATGATGATTTCCTATTTTTAAAGGATGTTTTCCTATTTTCTGCGATTTTCTTCATTAAAAATTATATGTAAATTTAATTTTAAATATTTATTTTGTGAATATATTTTTATTTTATGTTATTATTTATGTTTAAAAATATATTTCAAGCTCATATGAATTTTTCTAAAATTTATTCTATTCAATTTCAAATTTCAAGACTAGTTTACTATTTTAGCTATTTTCTTAATTTAACTTTATATTATTGATAAATATTTATATAAATTATTATATTTTGTTCAAATTTCGAAATTTTACCTGGGATTATTATCTTTTTCCAGAAATATAAAGTTATAAAAAAATAAAATAAAGAAATTTGAAAGGCCTTAAACTTTCTATCTTCCTATGGGCTTTTATAGTCCACCTTTTTACTTTTAACCTAACCTTTCACCAATTAACCCTAACTATTCCTCATTCTTTTTTTTTCAGCCGTCTTCCTCCTGTTATTCACGAATTTTCAAAGCTCCAAAACCCTAAAAAAAATCATGACCTCCATCATGCAAAAAAAAAAATATGGTAAACTCCCTCTTTTCTTTCTACTTTTTTTCTTACTTTTTCTATGCAAATTTGCCTTGCTTTCTCCCTTATTTAGATCGGCCTCTCCCCCTTGTTCCACAGCCACCACCTCCTTCCATCTCTTCTAGACCATCACAGCCTCTACTCCACCAACCATGACCAAGGCCGAACCCCCTTGATGGCCAAACTCTTCCAAATACAACCTAGATGCCTAGATCCATGCTTTGTTGACCACTTTTTGCTCATCCACTTCAACCACCACCCAAACCACCACCATAACCGCCACCACTCCTCTGACCTGACCACGACACACCCTCTCCCACCTCTGTCTAGTCATGGTGCACCACAGGCCGAGCCCAATCCCCATGGCTGAGCCCTTGTTTTGACCAAAAACCACCTAGTTGCCTTCAAAACCACATCACCTCCTCATGTACAAACTCCACCTTGTCTTGCCTTGAACCCGAGCTATGTTAGCCCAAACCTAACCCAAAACTTGACCACATCTGAACCACATTAGACCCCAAAGCCATACCAAACAATAGAGAAGGCAAAGCAAAAGACTGCGTAGTCGTATCTCCTTTTATTTCAATGTTATTGCATTTTAAAGTCGTATTGAATTTTGCTGTTTTGATTGTTTGTTTTGGGTTGTACACAAGAGTTGTAGATTGGATTCGCTCTCCACTCAATTCCGTAGTCTTGTCATCGTTCTTTTGTTTCCATTGTGTCATTGGTTTTGATATCTCCAGCACAAACAGGTGAGTAAATCTCACCAGACTAATATGTACTTATATAGTTCGTAAACTAACATCACTTGAATCTGTAAATTTGTATCATCCTGTTATAACTGTTATATTATGAATATATGATGTTCATCCCTGTTTATACACATGTTATATCATCTGTTACTGTTATATATTGTATACTGTTTATTTATATCAGTTTATCACACTGCAAGTTCCCTGTTAGTATAGAAATCACTATGGGTTGAAATGATACATACCCGAATGGACTTTAGAATAAGGAAAGATCGTTATGGGCTGAAATGATAAGCCTGAGCGACTTTTTATTTATTTTATTTAACTTGGGATTGCGGGTTTGAAATGATAGAACCCGGTTTTTCTTTGTAAACTGCGGATTGAAATGATACATATCCGTATCACTTGACCTAGGCTAGAAAATTTTATACAGACCCGTGGTTTATATATTTTTCTGAAATTTCTAAAATATTTTAAAATGTAAATATTATGATATTTTGATTTAAATTTTATTAAAATGATTTCTATAAAATATTTGTGATTTTCTACAAATTAAATATGTGAATTAAGTAAATGGTGAAGTAGAATTTGAAGTATAAGTTAATTTTGGAATTTATGATTTTGTTATAAATGGAATTTATGTAAAGTAAGAAAATATGACAAATTTGATTTAAAAGATGAATTTATTGATTTTATTAAGTAATAATAATTGTGAAAAGTGTTAATGATTTTGTATAAATTTGAAATTTGAAATAAATGAATATTTAAGCTGAATTTGGAAATATAACTTAAATTGAATTTTGTGAAATTTGTTTAAAAGTAAATTTTTAATTAAGTAAAATAAATGGAAATAAGTGATATTTTGGAAATTTAAACTTAAGTGTTAAGTTAAATTTTGAAATAAAGAAATGAAAGTTTATTTGTTATTTAATTTGATTTTGTATGGAAGTTTGACTTTATAAAATCATAGAAATAAAAGTATGTAAATGATTGTTTCAAAGGATGAATATATATGATTTTATAAGTTAAAATGATTTATATTAAAAGTTAATTATGTGTGAAATTGTAAATAAAACTCTGAATTTGATTTGACAGCATTTTTGAAATGTAATGTAAAGATATTATAGTATTGAAAAATGCTGTAGTTGTTTTAAATGAACTAAAAGGCTAATTTGAACTAAAGGTTTCTATAGCACTTTGTAAGTGCTATAGTTGTTTAATTTAACCAAAGTTTACTTGAAATTTAAAATAAACTTATTACAGCATTTAAATGCTGTCTTTTGTTAATGTACTGTTTTAAAACATAAAATTTCGTAGCATTTCCTAAGTGCTGCGAAAGTTGAATTTTCTTTGTTTAATAAATTCAAATGAATAAATGATCTTTAAAAAAGATTAAATTTTGGAAATTAAATATGTAATTATTAAATATAATGAATTGATTGTAAATGATTTAAATGGAATAGTTGATTTGGGAAATACAACTATTTTGAAAGGTGATTAAATGGTATTTAAATTTAAATTAAATAAATGATATTAAATCTTGGAATGAATAATTGAAGTTTATATTAGTATGAAAAATATTTGGTTTACTTGTAATTTGAATCTATTTAAAAGATATTGGACTTATGAAATATAGGATAATAAAGCTTTGGAATTTATTCTATAATTTGAATAGTTATTTTGTGGATTAAACCTATAATTGAAATTTATAAGATTTGAAGTGGTCTATGGAAATTTAATTAAAATAAATGATTGAATTGAATTGAAAATTTGGAAATTTGGAAATTTAATACTTGATTTGAAAGTATAATAATTACACTTTTAATGGTTTAAATGAATTATTTTGATTGAAATATAAACTATTAAAAGGGTGACTTGAAATGATAATAAATGAATGATATCTTGAATTTAAAAAGGTATTTAAAGTTGAATATTTGGATTTGAACTTAAATGATGATTTGAAATGAAGTTTTGAAAAGATATGATATTTTAATATATTTGAAATGAAGTTTTGGAAAGATATGATATTTTGATATATTGAAATGATTTGAAATGAAGTTTTGGAAAGATATGATATTTTGATATATTGAAATGATTTGAAATGAAGTTTTGAAATGATATGATATTTTAATTATGTTGAAATGGTTTGGAATTGATTTAATCTTTATTTTGATAAAGATTTGGATTTGAAATGATATTCTATTTTGAAGTATAAACTGTTTTAAATTATAACCACGGGTTATAATAACGATTGGTTGTTAAAGAGACCGGGATCGGATATGGACATACTCTCTGTCGATACCGAAAACCACTTTGACAACTGTGTACGCAGTGGAGTTTCCAGAATGAAGTAGGATGGTGGCGACGATCCTAAAGGTATATACGTAGACCCAACTCCCGTGAGTTGGCATAAGGTGGCTAAAACAGGAGCGATTGACGGGCCAAGGAGGTAGCACCTCTTATCGGACACACTTCTTCGATACCATTCTATTACTTGTGATTGATTTGGTGGCCACCCTTGATTTGGGAGTGTTGTTCGAGGTGGGCGGTAGTGGCTGCTATGCGTCACCACCAGTCCGGATGCGTAATTGGTATATCTACCCTGGCATTGCCTTGTATGCCGTGTCACCTACCATATCGGGCCCACTACGATTTTGGTTTTAAAGATCCGACCGCGTTAAGGTTCACCATCCCCTTAACGCTATTTTATATATGATTATACTTTACTAATTAGACACTACTGTATATAGCGTATATTACTACATAGTAAATAGTTTAACGGATCCTTAAAGAATGGGCGATCCCAAGCATTCTTTAAGTTACTTGTACCTTTATTACAGTTCACTTGAGTTGGTTTACATTATATAAGTATATATTGTCCTGACTCGAGTGTTTTGTGTTTTGCTTTACGCTCGGGTCAGCCTGAGTTATTCATAGATTTGGATTTCCACTCTCTTGGAGATTTGAATCGCTGGAGATTATCTGCTTGTCATGTCCTATCTATTTCAATTCCGTTGTTCTACTCAGCTTGTACTTGGTTATTATATTGAGACTTTTGTTGTATTCTATTTCTTTTGTTATATCTTATGTAACTCTGATATATTTATATAGTAGCTTCATGAACTACTATTTCTTTTACTTCCGCTGCATTATTTTACTCTGTGTCTGTGATCTGTGATTATATTTATTTACTGTATATTCTGAGATTTGCCAAATTTTATTTACAACGCGGTATTTTGAGCAATTCAACTCCGGCATGAGTGTCTACCTATACACTTATAATGGATGCGAATGGTTGAAAATATCGGGTCGTTACATTTTCAAAGTAAACTTTTAAGTATAAGCTAATAGTTTAAAGGTTGATTTAAAGTATGTTTTGGAAAATCTATTATTTTTAAATTTTTAAAGTTTAAAGTAAGTATCTGCAAATCTATTTTAATAGTAATTATTTAAAGATGGTTTGGTATTATGTTATAAATGATAAAAGAATCTAGTTTTATATTTTATTAAGTAGCTTTATTTTAAATATTCTTAAAGTATATATCTTTGAATAAAGTATTAAAGTAGTTTTAATTTAAATGTTTTAAAGTATATTTTATAATAAAGTGTTTTTAAATTATTTAAAAATCTAAAAGTATTTTGTACTTGGTGTTTCAGTGGAAATAAATATTTGGGAAATGCATTCCGTGAAAGGAAACTGTTTTGGAATTGTTTCAAAGGATTGAAAATGGTAATATATCTTGCGAAGATATTTTGAGGTTAATAAATAATTTGGGAGAATTATTTATTGTTGGATGGATGTTTGTGAATGTTAATTGATAGTTAAATAACCGACTATCAATATTGGCCAATGCGCTGATCGTTTCGAAGAGACCGGGATCGAGATTTATTTCTCGAAAACCACTTCGATCCGGTTTGTACGTTTCGTGGAAACGATTTCGAAGTCGAAGATGGAGCAGTGAAGTGCTAGGGCTAGTCGCTACTAATCCTGAGGATATTTCCAAAATGGATGTAGTAGGGGTAGTGCCTTCGGTTCCGTTCGGACCCGGGACGGAGTTGTATGGATGAATGCTTTCGGAACATCGTCAGCGGACGATGGGCATTATAAGGGATATGTTCAAAAAGGTAACACTTAGCCTCAAGCCTCATCAACCGGGAATGAATGAAAATCAGGGGTTATGCAGCAAGGCTTCGTAGGTAGCTCCCACTGGAGGGTAAGGTCATCCCTGTCTAGATGTCCCTTTTTATTTCGGCTTTGTGGTGCGGTTGCTGATCACAACCGTGGGGTGATTTTATTCGGAATCATCCAGTAAGGGATGGTTCCGGCCTTGTGTTGCAGGGGACTTAGGGTGGGTCCTCGGTACGCTGATCTAGACTAGGTACTGTGACAGGTGGTACCCCAGTGCCTAGTCATTGATGGAAATCCATTCTCCCTACGTGCCTTGTACGGTGTTTGTTTGTATAACCCACTTTGTGGCTAGTATGCTGGAATTTAATGAATGTAACAATTTCGGCTATTTTAATAAGTATTTGTATATAGACACTATCATAATATCAGAGGATTTTAATAAAAAGTGGTTTGGCTATCGTAAGGTAAAAACCCGACATGTTTATTTGTGGCGTGGTCTTACGAGATGCTTTTGTTTTCAAATGATTTCGAAACTTAAATAATCAATTTGAGTGTGATTTTCTCACGCTGGTTTTCCAGACTGACTCGGGTGTTATTTTATTATAATGCTCGGGTCAGACCAAGTATTATAGGTTACAGGATATGATGTTGTGGAGCTCATGGATGAGCTGGAGGCGTGACGTATTTCCCGTACTTGTTATATATATATATATTCCGCTGTGTTGATTGCTGTACTCTGTTATATTGAGGACATGATATGATTATTGTCTAGTTGTATGTTTGTGTACTCTGATGTATACTCTGATGATGTATTGTATAAACAGATATAGTTTTGGTTTGTGTAAAGATCTGTTATTGTCTATTAAATTTTATTCCGCTGCGATGGTTAGATTCCGTTGTTGTTTTATTTTCTTCTTCTACCTCTTCTTCTTTAACCCAAATGGTTCGTATTTCCGTTCTTCTTGAGTTCATTAATGGAGATTAATGTCAATTCAAGGGGTACGGATTTGCGGGTCGTTACACACACGTGCCAGTGTAGTGCGTTGGAAAGGACCAGAATGAGGAGAAGGGAAAGAAATGGTGTCAATTTGGTTTGATTTAGTGGAGGAGGCCATTAATTTTAATTACAGAAGTTTTATTTCAGAGAAAGAATAGTGAGAAGATAGAAAAATTCGAAATACATAGGTTTGTATAACTACCAAACTGATTTTAGTGGGAAAATCAAATTTTAAATTTTGTCGTTGTATGTCGACATGGGTGGTAGGGGTATGTCGACATCCTTATGAAAAATTTGATATTCTTGTATATATATGTTACTATATCTCAGTTATTGAACAAATGCCTAGTTCTCTTCTTAATTTAGTAAATATAGGTTGATTTAAGGATTTGGTGAAAATACCAGCAATTTGATTCTCGGAGTTGATATATTCAAGAGAAATAATTTCTTTACTTATATTATCTTTGAGAAAATGATGTCTGATATCAATATGTTTAGTCCTAGCATAATGAGTAGTAATTTTAGACAAATTTATTGCACTAGAATTATCACAATAAATCGGTGATTTTGAAATTGCTAATCCAAAATCTTTTAGAGTTTGTTGCATATAAATGACTTGGGAGCAAGCCAAAGCAGCAGAGATATAATCTACTTCAGTTGTTGATAAAGAAACAGTATTTTGCTTTTTGCTAAACCATGAAACCAGAGAATGCCCCAAAAAGTGACAAGTTCCACTTGTACTTTTTCGGTCAGATTTGCAACCGGCAAAGTCAGCATCACAATAAAAAATTAAATCAAATGAATCATTTTTATGGTAAAATAAACCATAGTCAAAAGTATGTTTAACATATCTTATGATACGTTTCACAGCTTTTAAGTGAGTTTCTTTGGGTTGAGACTGGTATCTTGCATAGAGACAAACACTATGCATGATATCAGGTCTACTTGCAGTGATATAGAGCAGTGATCCAATCATTTCCCGATATAGTTTTTGATTTACATCTTTTGAAAGATCTTCTTTACTTAAAGCTTCATTGCTTGCCATGGGAGTGGGTTTTCCACTCGCAGTAGTCATACCAAATTTACTCACTAAATCCCTAGCATATTTTTCTTGACTAATAAAGATATCATTATCTAATTGTTTTATTTGTAAACCTAAGAAGAAAGTAAGTTCACCCATATGACTCATCTCAAACTCTTTTTTCACTATTTCAGAAAATTCTTTATTCATTTCATGATTAGTTGAACCAAAAATAATATCATCTACATAAACTTGTACTAGTTGAATATCATTTTTATTTCTTTTAATGAAAATAGTATTATCTACTTTACCAATTTCAAAATTTGATTATAATAAAAAAGATCTTAGTCTGTCATACCATGCTCTAGGAGCTTGTTTCAGACCATATAGAGCTTTCTTATGTTTAAAAACATGGTTTGGAAATCTTTCATCTTCAAAGAGTGGAGGTTGTTCAACATAAACTTCCTCTTTAACAAATCCATTTAGAAAAGCACTTTTGACATCCATTTGAAATAATTTGAAATTATTATAATTTGCGAAAGCATGTAGAATTCTAATGGCTTCTAATCTTGCTACGGGTGCAAAGGTTTCATCAAAATCTATTCCTTCTTCTTGACAATAGCCTTGTGCGACTAATCGAGCTTTATTTCTCACAGATCTCAGTAAATAAAATAATCACAGATCATAGACACAGAGTAATATAACAATAATGCAGCGGAAACAAAAGAATAGTAGTTCATGAAGCTACTATATATATAATAAAGTTAAACAGGATACAACAGAAGTCTCGAATACATAGATGTCTCAATATAATAGTCAAATACAAGATCTGAATACATCACTGGAATCAACTGAATAACTGATAGCAGAATCGATAGATAGCTGGATCTCCAAGCGAAGCTCCAACTCCAAAGGTGAGTCTCAAATGCTGTATCACTCAGTCTGACCCGAGCGTAAAGCAAAACACAAAACACTCGAGTCAAGATTAACATTCTTATATCAATAAATCCAACTCAAGAGAAATATCAACTGAAATACAAGTAACTCAAAGGATGTTTGGGATAACCATCCTCTAAGGATCCGTTAAACTATCTACTATGTAGTAATATACGCTATTATAATAATGTCTAATAGTAAAATAAACATACTTTTAAATAGCATTAAGGCTTTACATTTTCCACCTTAACACGTAATAGTCCCATAGTCTATACAGTATTAGCATACTCCCAGATCGGGGGCTACCCTCAATACTCCATAGGCTACGGGAGAAATCACAACTCGTAGTAAAGCTCGATATGATAGGTGACACGGCACAACAAGGCAATGCCAGGGTAGATATACCAATTACGCATCCGGGCTGGTGGAAACGCATAGCAGCGACTACCGCCCACCTCGGAACACACTCCCAAACAAAATCGAAGGGTGGCCACCAAATCAATCACAAAGTACTAGAATGGTATCGAAGAAATGCGTCCGATCAGAGGTGCTACCTCATTGGCCCGAGAATCGCTCCTGTTTTAGCCACCTTATGCCAACTCACAGGAGTTGGGTCCACGTATATACCTTTAGGATCGTCGCCACCATCCTACTTCATTCTGGAATCTCCACCGTGTACACAGTTGTTAAAGTGGTTTTTGGTATCGATAGAGAGTATGTCCATATCCGATCCCGGTCTCTTTAACAACCAAATGTTATTATAACACCGCGGTCATTTCAAAATAGTTTATACTTCAACACCAAAATATCATTTCAATTCCATAACCAAATCGATACGATATCATTTTTCATTTCAAATGTATCCATTTCCAAAAATCATATCACTTTCCAAAGTTATAACGCTTTCGAAATCATAGTCTTTTAAAGATCAAAACACTTTGGAAATCACAGCTTTGAAATCATAGCATTTTGGAAATCATAACACTTTGAAATTATCGCATTTAGATATTAAAATTAGTATATATAATAAAATAGTTTATAAATAAAATAGTTTATATAAATAGTTATAAGTTAAAATAGTTTATAAAATAATTTATATTAAAAATGATTTATATTAAAATTGTTTATATTAAAATAAATTTATAAAGTAAAATATCAATAGTTTTAAATATAATTTTAACTTACTTTATAAAATAAAATAGAGTTTCCTCGACTTTTACAAATTGATTCAAATCAATTCGAATTCCAAATTCAAATTAAATCAATTCTAAACCATCAATTTAAATTTCAATTCAATTCAACATTATCAAGTTATATCGATTTCAAATACCGATTTGAACTATAAATAAACCATTTCAATTTCAATATAATTCAAAGCTTCAAATATTCCACATTTCAAAACTAAATTCGATAATTTTATACATATATCAATTCACTTTTCTATTATTTAGTTTTGAAATATTTACTTAATTATTTCAATATCATTTGAATACAACTTCAATTTTACAAAATATTCCTTTAAAATTTATATAAGTTTGAAATATCCATTTAAGTCACCTTTAATCAAATTTCAAGTTGTAAAACACTTCTTTAAAATTTCAAATTCAATAAATTTCAAATCAAACATATTTAAATATAATTCTTAAATAAATATAATTTCGAATCAATTTCAAATTTACCTTTACAACCGGAATCAATACAAACTCTATATTCGAAAATATAAATTTTTTAAATAAATACTTAAACATATTTTATATCAACTTTATTAAATCAACTTTAATAAATCTTTTAAAATCAATATTTATTAAAACCAGATATTCCTTTTCAAAACCATAGAAATCATTTTTAAAATATTTATATATAGACCAACGGTGTCTGTATATAATTTTCTACCCTATGGTCAAGTGATACAGATATTTATCATTTCAATCCGTAATTTAAATATATACGGGTATATATCTTTTCAACCCGTAATCCCAAATTCAATTCAATGAAAATCGCTTGGGTTTATCATTTCAACCCATAACGATTTTCTCCTATTCTACAGATCATTCGAGTATGTATCATTTCAACCCATAGTGAATTCTATACTAACATGGAACTTGCAGAGTGATAACAGTAATGATAATAATGTAACAATCAGTAACATGCATACACTATCAATGATAAATAACAGATAATGGTGTCAGATGTCACAGGTGAACAGATATACAGATAATAGCATATAAATAGCAATGTAAATAAATAGCAGCAGTATATTTCAATTGACGTTTCAATTGAAATCAAATTTAATAAATAAAAGAACGTTAATCTGATTGATTACTCACCTTTCGAGGCTAGAGATAATAGACAACAGAATAAGCTGCGAATTCCAAAGCAAAATAAGATTGAACGCGAATTGGACGAACAAGGCTGATACTGGAAAATCAATGAGAACGATTAAAGTCAGTTGATATAAATTGAACTAAATATATATATTATTCCTCTGAAATAAATTTAAAACATATATTTAGTTTCAAATGTATATTAAATCCCATACTCATAAAATAAAATATATACATTTATATAACTTATAAAATATATAACTCAGAACAATATATATATATATATATATTAACTATATAACAACATATCAACTTATACTACATACTTAACATATATTAACACATAACTTATATTATATATAATATGTTCCATCACCTCATATTGTAATAAACATTAAATGTATATACTTTAGTACAAAAGTAGGCAGGCCAACATAGATAAAATGTAAACTACCAATCTATATAAGTTTTGGAAATATAAATATTTTGTGAACAGATTTGTCGACAAAATCAAAATAAAATAAACTTTCGTAAACTAATGTATTATAACTATAACACTTAAACCGACATATATATACAGTACAAAAATAATGTAAACCAAATTCAAACATATTAATATATACATACATTTTAAAATAACAACTATTATATACATATATGATGAAGATATATATATTTTTTGAAACTTTAACCTTTGTATTATATAAAAGTATGAACCCATATTATATATTAATAAACAAACAAAAAATCAAACTATATATTACTGCATATATAGACTTACATAAAAAAAATATAAACAAATATATATACACGTAAGTGAATGATATATATATATATATATAAAAGCTAAACCCATATATATTAATATATAAAACAAACGCATCTATATATAAAGCTCTGAATAAACAGTATACATATATTACACGTACGACTATTATTAGTATAAATCATATAAAATATAATATTAACATATTGGAAAATTTATAAAATTTAACATAATATATATATACACGCACCTAGATAAATGTTGTAAACTATATATATGCTATTATATAACTACTATATAACTGCAGCAACAAAATATAACTTACGTAGAGTAAAATATACTTTATATATATAATATTTGACATTAGATATAACCACCCTTAAATATACTAACTTCTTATATTATATATACAAAAAAGGATATAAACCAACTTATATACGTAAGTGCAATTCAAACTATCGAAATAACATAATAACATATAACATATATAACTAGTATATAATACTTATATTTAACTTCATATCACAGACCTAACACACTATAATACTGTTAAGATTTATATGAGCCGATACGAAAAAAATACTAATATAACTTATATAAAACAACTTAAACTTATATATATAATCTTTACAAATAAATAAATAAACCAATATATACCTTTATATAAGATAAGATACGAACATATTATATATATACTTTATGAAATAAACAATGCTATATATATTTAAAACCAATATTTTGCAAAAAAAAAATATTACTCACCATATATATATATATATATATACACATGGTTGCTCTCGGCTACAAGCTAGAGGAACGGTGAGGGAAGAAAGATGCTCGCTGTGCTTGCGGCACCATCGGGATGGAGGGGAGGAGGCGTGGAGGTGGTGAGTGGTGGTAGGAGAAGGTGGCGCTAGGCTGTCATATGATGTGTGGAAGGAGTTTCGGTTCCAAGCAAAAGAGGGGCAAAGATTTGCAGAGGAAGGGGAACGAGTTTCAGGTGGCCATTTCCAATTGAGAAAAAGAACAGGCTAAAGAGAAAAATAAGTTTGCATTAATATGAATTTTTTACTCAAAGCAACGATCCATATATTTTGAACGAAGAGGAATAGCCAAAAAAATCATGATAATTGAATTCCGGAATAAAAAGAGGTTAGTGGCCATTCAGTTTGTACGTTAGTTAAATGAAAGGCCACGGAAGTCAAAAAGTTCGAAAACGGTTACCGATACGGTAATCGATTTACTGATTTCATGGCGTACCAGACCCCGAATTATACAAATAAATATACTGCGGAAATCAGCACGACGAGACGATCAAAACGATATACATATATCAGTGGTACGATCATCCAATCAAAAGTCGATATCGGTACCCATATACGTTGCTATTCCGTACGGAAAAATCCAAACGGAGCTAGAAACGTCCGAGTTTCGCGAAACAAATTTTGCAGTCTAATTCAGAGTGTTCTAAATAAATTTTCTCATGTTGACATATTTAGGTTTCGGAACACTTTTATTATCATCAATTTTTACTAATATAATTTGGAATAAAATTACACTAGAAAATAAACTTCCAAATTATCTGATGAAAATTTACAAGTTGCTATGTTAAAATAGACGCATTTCAAATATCAAATTTAAATTTCAAAATTTTATTGTTTACAGTTTCACAAAATTTCAATTAAATATATAAATAAACAAATAAAACATATCTAAAATTTACGGGTCGTTACAACCTCACCAAGTTCATTCATTTTATTTTTATAAACCCATTTTGTTCCAATTATACTTTTATCATAAGGTCTAGGAACAAGTTCCCAAACATCATTTCTGGTGAACCGATTCAATTCTTCTTGCATAGCAAAAATCCATGAATTATCAGATGATTCTTCCTTTGGAGTTTTAGGTCCAATAGTTGATATAAAAGCTACATTGCTCATGTTATTTAGTTGATTTCTAGTTCTAACAACAGATTCAATATTACCTAGTATATTTTCTATAGGATGATCTTTTAATAGCCTAATTCTTTTATTAGGTTGAATGATTTCACAATTAGTTTCATTAGGTTCATTATTTAAAGTTACAAAATCTTCTTCATCTTCTATTTGTACGGTATCTTTAAAATTTTCATCAAAAGATACATGCATTGTATCTTCAATAGTGTTAGTTCTTAAATTATAAACTCTAAATGCTTTACTTCTATTAGAATATCCGATGAAGATACCTTTGTTAGATTTATGTTCAAATTTATCTAAATTATCTTTTGTATTAAGAATAAAACACTTAGTACCAAAAACTTTAAAATAAGCTACTATCGGTTTCTTATTGTAAAGTAATTCATATGGTGTTTTATTAGTTAATGGTCTAATTAAAATCCTATTTAATATATAACAAGCTGTAGCGACTGCTTCAGCCCAAAAGTTTTTAGGTAAGTTACTATCAGAAAGCATTGTTCTAGCACACTCTTGAATCATTCTATTCTTACGTTCTACCACTCCGTTTTGTTGTAGAGTTCTTGGAAAAGAGAAATTATGAGTTATTCCCTTTTTATTGCAGAATCTCTCAAAATTTTCATTTTCAAATTCCCCAACGTGATCACTATGAATAGTTATAATTTTTACAGAAAGTTGGTTTTGAAGTCTTTTTGTAAAAAAATTAAATGAATCAAAAGTATCACTTTTATGTAAAAAGTGTCCATGTAAACCTAGAATAATCATGTAACGACCCGGAATTTTGGACCATTCGCGTCCATTATAAGTGAATAGGTAGACACTCATGCCGGAGTTGAATTGCTTAAAATACCGCGTTGTTAATTTAAATTGGAAAAACTGAACATATACAGTAAATAAATAATCACAGATCACAGACACAGAGTAATAAGTGCAGCGGAAATAAAAGAGATAGTAGTTCATGAAGCTACTATATGAATATATAAAATACATCAGAGTTTACAACAGAAGAGTAATACGATACATCAGATACAAATCAGAATACATCACTGGAATCATCGAATACTGGAAACAGAATAGATGGCTGGATCTCCAAGCGAAGCTCCAACTCCAAAGGTGAGTCTCGAAAGCTGAACTACTCAGTCTGACCCGAGCGTAAAGCAAAACACAAAACACTCGAGTCAGGATTAACATTCTTATATTAATAAATCCAACTCAAGTGAAATAGCAATTGAAATACAAGTAACTCAAAGGATGTTTGGAATAACCATCCTCTAAGGATCCGTTAAACTATCTACTAGGTAGTAATGTACGCTAAGTAGATAATGTCTATCAGTAATATAAGAAGATATCAAAATAGCATTAAGTCATGGCCCATTCCACCCTTAACACATTTTTATTCCCAAAAGCATATACAAGACCGTAGTTTCCCCAAAACCGGAAGTCACCAGAGGGCAATCCATATACTAAAGGTACAAAACAAAATCGTAGTTGTCGCGAATAGGATAATCAGTATGACAAGGTACATGAGGCGATACCAACTAGGATACTAGTAGTTGCCTGATCCGGACTGATGTTGGGCATAGCAGCTACTACTCCAACACCGCGAAACAACACTCCCAAAATCGAGGGGTGCACCCAAATCGAATCACATAAGTAATAGATAAGGTATCGAAGAAGTGTGTCCGCTAGAGATGTCGATCCTCAATGGCCCGGCGCGGCTCCTGTTTTAGTCATGTCAGGGGTCATCCAAAATCGTTCTCTTTCTTCAGTCAACGCGTACATCATTCCATCCACTTCGTTCTGGATCATCACTCCGCGTATAGTTATTAAAGTGGTTTTCGGTTTAGATAGAGAGTATATCCATAACCGAATTCCGGTCTCTTTAATAACTTCCGAAATTATTACACCGATTGGTCGTTAATATATTTCAAAACCAAATCAATTCAATTTCAATTTCAATTCGTAAATCAACATTTCACTTGTTTTTCAAAACCAATTTCCATACTTTACGTTTCAAAACTTCCAAATCATAAATTCCAAATCTTATAATTCAATTTCAAATTTCTATTTAAAACGATTCAAATATTGATCCAAGTACGTACAAAAGTTTCATTTCAAAATCATTAGAATCAATTCAGTTTTACCATTCAAATCAATTTAAACTCATTTATCGATTTCATTCAATATTCGTTAAGTTACTTTATCATTCAAAACAATTTCTATTAAATTTCCAATTTATTAAATCAATTTCTTAAGTCCAACTTCATTAAATCACTTACACTTTTGAATTAAATTAAATTCGTCAAATCCATTCTTTCAATTACAAGTCTTACATTGATTCCAAAAATATCACATTTTCATTTCTCGTCAAAGAAAATCCATTTCACTTATTTACTTTCTTAAATAATTTTCCAAAACTTACTTAATAAAGAAATTCAATTTCAATTATTTACGAACAAAATTCACTTATTCAAAAGTTCAAATTTTCTTATTAGAAATCCAATTCAATTTAATCATTAAAAATTCAATCTTATTTAATTATTAAATAATTCAAAACTTAATTATTAAATAATTTCAAAGTTTAATAATTTCAAACTTAATTATAATTTCAAACCTTAAT
Source organism: Allium fistulosum (assembly GCA_030737815.1). Taxonomy (NCBI): domain Eukaryota; kingdom Viridiplantae; phylum Streptophyta; class Magnoliopsida; order Asparagales; family Amaryllidaceae; genus Allium; species Allium fistulosum. The sequence continues at coordinate 871,945,805 of CM060905.1, read as the reverse complement.
TATTTAAATCATTTCAAAGTTTAATAATTTCAAACTAAATTACAATTTCAAACTTAATTCAATAATTTCTCAAATTAAACAACATTCTTTCATCGATTACATTGTAAATATTTTGTTTCAGATTATTAAATATTACAATTTTCCTTTCATTAAAATTCAAATTTCAACTTCATTTCAAAACCATATTATTTATTCAAATAAAATCTTCGTTTTAATTTTCAAATCAAATTGTTGACCAATCGGGTTTTTATTTAATTTCCTATCCTAGGTCAAAGTTAAAATTTGGGTATTTATCATTTCAACCCGATTCCAATTCAATTTCAAAATCAAAGCATAGCAAAGGGAACTTGCAGTGTGATAACTGGGATGGTGTCAAAGTAAATAAACAAGCAATAACAACAATCAATAACAATCCAATAATCAATTCAAATAATCCCGAAATAACCGTATTAATTCGCATTGTTATTTGTACGAATTAATATAATTATTTCTAGAATCTACATTATCATTTCATGTAGATTAAAGATTATTACATTACGGTTTTTCACTTGTCATCTATTTACAATTTCATACATCATCAATTTAACAACATACATTTAGTGGTTCAAAATGTAATTAAACAAATCCTACGTGTCAATAAATTTAACAGATAAGGGGTCATATTATACAAATGTCAGTTAATCAAATTTAACATTTAACTATCCTATATCAAGTTCAATTGCATTCTTTTTATCATTTTAACGTTAACAATTTAACGTCCAATATAAACATCAACAGTCAATCAATTATCAGCCAAACTGTATTATCATCGCATAAATAATTAACAGATAATGGTGTTAGATGTCACAGGTGAACTGATACAGGCAATAGCATATATAACAGTGTAATTAACTAACAGCAGCATATTTCAATTATCGTTTCAATTGAAATCAAATTTAATAAATAAAAGAACGTTAACCGTGAGTGAGTGCTCACCTTTCAAGGCTAGAGAAAGACGAGACAAGATGGAAATGGACACGAATAAACACAGAAAATTGACAAATCATCGAACTGATGTGGATAGGCACGTAGAGACAACAGGATAGCGGCACAGCCATGCATGTCTATTCAAATTCGATGGAAACACAAATCAGAGCAACCCGATATAAAGGAATAATTGCATATATATAATAAAAGTTTGACATTTCATTTTAAACTCCATATCAAATAAAATACCGTAACAATGGCATATATAAATATATATAGACCAAACCTATATTTAAACTAAATATATCCATCTATTAAAAATTAAAGTTAATAATAAAATCACTGCACATATATACATATATATCTTACATTATTCACGTACAAACAAATAGACGCAGGCTTCGCCCAACAACACATGCACACCATTTTGATTATGCAGCCAGATATACTTTATATTACATACTTAAGCAATGCATGACATAACTTAAGTAATCCGGTTAGATGCATATACATATCATACTAATATGTATCTATAATATTATATCTACAGATTTTAATATAAAACACTAATATAAACTTATATACTTTAGATCATTATCTTTTAAAATCACAGTATACCAAAATAAAATCTTACATACATTCATTAAATCACTAGTTAAATTCAAAACGTATCACCCTCCTTTCTTTTTTTTCTTTTTCTTTTTTTTTATACTTAAGGCAAACTTCTCGAAAAGGAAAAACAATACATGCAACCATATATGAAATAGACTTATGTACATAGGAAAAGAGAATTGCAAGCTTTGAGCAACAGTCCGAGTTGATAAAATTTGGATGACCATATACATATAAACTGTAAATAAACTAATATGTGTATGCGGCTTAAAATGCAGACTTATAACTTTATATACATATAGTATAAACTAAAATCAACAGTTTGATATATATACAACAAACCGAAAGTGTAAACAAAATATATATATATAAAAGAAAGAAAAAAAAAACAATATTAAATGTAATATATATAAAATCACACATAGAATATCTATATATGCGTACATGAGGAACCTAACAACAAAAAGACATGAAACAAAATATGCAGCGAAACATGAAACGTGCAAATGAGATACATACCTTTATCATCATTATAATATATTTAAATTTTATATAAACATATAGAAAAACAAGCTGCGGACTCGGGAGAGGCCAGAGGGCGAGGGGCGGACTTGGTCAGAGGAGAGTCTGGGTTTGCAGGCGAGGTCAGGGAGGTCGATGCTAGCCATGGGCAGCGGGTCGGGTCGGTCAGGGGAGGCGAGATGGGTGGTGTGGTGTGGGTAACGTGGTGGAGTTGCAGTTTTCTTTTTTTTTTGGGAGGCTCGGCTAAGGAGCAAGGCGGTGCATAGATGGTGATGGTGTCTCGGGCCACTGCGGAGGGGGTCGGATCTGGGAGGTTGCGACGGAAAGTTTGGTACGATGATGGTGACATGGTGTAAGGTGGGTGGTGGGTTCGTGTTTGCTTTGGAGAACCTAAGGTGTGAGGAGGGAGGAAGTTCTTGAGGGGATGAGCTACAGGGAGGGCTCTGTTTCATGCAAAGTTGGATGCAGCTCATTTTTATTTATTTTTTTATTTTTTTACAATGGTCGAATAAAGAGAAGAGGGCAAGGGGAGGAGTGAGGAGGGGAAATGGAAATAGGAATGTCCAAATGGGTGACAGCGAAGTATAGGAGGAATGGTATTAACTAATATTTTCGAACGAAACAATATATAAAAGAGAACGAACCGTTCGAAATAAAGTGTATAAACAGAAAATTTGGAACGTCACCAATGAATTGGGAACAGTGACGGCCCCTTAAATTCTGGAGTAATAAAAGCAACAGCTATGATTCATATGATGACAGGTGAATGGACACAAGGAATTAAAAGGCTCAAACGTACCGATACGGTGAACCGTTTTACAGATTCCACTGTATATCGGACTCCAAAATACACAAACAAATATACCGTAAAGATCAGTGCGACTAGACGATCTAAATGGTATACAGATATCAGCTGTACGATTATCCGATAAAAATCGATATCGGTACCAGAATACTGCTATTTTGCAGAAAATAAGAACGACGGAGCCAAAGATGTCCGAATTTGGAAAAACGACAAACTGAAATCTTGCTCAGAAGATGGTTTAGAATTTTTCTATTTAAAAATATTTTGGTTTTGAAAACGTTTTATTTTCAACGCTTTTTAACTGATTAAATTGAAGTGAATTTGCGCGCGAAATAAACTTTCATATTTTCGAACGAAAATTTACCAGTTGCTATGTTTAACTAGACGTATTCCAAATATCAAATTTATATTTAAAAATTTTATCGTTTAAAAATTTCACAAAATTTCAACTAATTACGTTATTTAAAACAGTTGAAATTTACGGGTCGTTACACTCTCCCCCACTCAAAACTTTTCGTCCTCGAAAAGGAACGAGGTAGGAGAATAGAACAACCAGAAAGAAAATAGATTTGAAATACAAAATAACAATTGATTTAAACCATATAAATTCAAATTTAAATTGATTGGTATTCAATAATTGATTTAATCCATTTGATTTTCTTAAGTTAAATCAAGCTTTAACTATTTCTAGATTGATTTTCTTATTATCCAATCATCTTTAATTTACAATTTCTAAAACCATAAAATTTGAATAGTCTTTTATTACAATCATATTTTTCAGCAATTTAAATTCTTCTTTATTCCAAATTATTGTTAAATTTATTCTACTTAATATATCTACTCACATATATTTAACCCATATAAATTAATTTAAAACATAAAAGTTTCAATTTAAATTAATTTATATCTATTAATTTCTCTTAAATTCAAGGTATTTTCATATGTTGATCAAATTTCAATTTATTAATTCTTTCAAAACAAATTTATTTCATTATTACTGAGTTTACTTATTATCCTATCTACTCTATTAACATCTTTATAATCAAAATTTAGTGTATAACATTTATTATAAACACTCAAATTTTATTTATAAATTCAATTTATATTATATATTATCCAATTACATATTCAACTTCTGAATGATTTAGGTAAGTTGTATTAGAATGTACTTGAACAATATACAAATAAAATTTTCCCAATTCAATTTTTCAAGTTTAAATATTTATTCCAAATTTTGGTTTTATTTATAATTAAAATCATCCTTTTGCAAAATTTAAGAATTAGATTTCCGATTTACTTTAAACAACTTAGAGATATATATAATATATTTATATCAAATCAAATTAAATTTTAAAATAAGATACATATATATATAAATCAAATTATACTGAAGAAATTCAAATCAAAATATTTTTCAAAACAAAACCGTAGCAAAGCTACAGAATAGTATCTTCACTTCGAAACTCGAAAATGAATGTCGATGATGCGGCCGCCATCACCGAAATTATTTTCCAGCGACAAAGAGAAGAGCACTGATTTCAACATTTTTTTTTTAAATTCTTTGAAAACGATTTCTATTCGAAAATACTTTCAATAATATATACTTTAAAATTTTAAAAACCAAAGTTCGAAATCACCGGAAACTAAATTCTCAAATTTCTAAATTTAATTCATTTCAAATTCCAAATCAATTTATAAACCATAAATATAAATTCATTTATTTATATTATGCAATAGTCAATGGTTTACAAAACAATAAATGAAAATCAAATATTATTATTTCAAACAACAAATTCATTAATAATTTAATTTCAGAAAACTTATATTTATATATAATATAATCATTCAAAACTATTTTGTTTATCAAATTTGAAAACAACATTTTTAATATAAATTTAGAAATACATTTCTTTGCTCGACGATACATGAATGGATTTTCAAAATAAGGATAGGGATTCAAATTTGATGGACTTAAATCAAAGAGAAATTTGATTCGAAGATAGGTTTGAAACCAAGACGAGATAATTAAATAACAAAATAAGGCGATGGATAAATTTTATATAAGTCGCGGGCAACCTTAACCGGGTCAACCGTGACTTCAAGAGTAAGATCATTGTAGAATTCCGAGGTAAATCAACATTCGATCTCAAGAAATGGAATTCAGGTATAGCAGGTAATAGATAGCATCGTAAACCGAGGATACAGAAATCTCCAGTAAATCAATGCCCATTATAAAGGAGTTTAATCCTTTACGAATCATTCGAAGATTGGCGAGACCGCCGATCTATTATAAATATCATTCAAAATGGAGTTATGGGGTGCTCCAGAATTGAAAGAAGACGAATAGTGAGGGACACGAATGAATTTCGGAACTGAGGGAACGTTCCAAAATTCAAAGGAATTGAGTCAAAAGGAAGAGATTGAAACTCGAATGAGAGTGATTCTGTAAATACATTTACCCTATATGTTGAGTTTGCCTAGAGCTACCCAAGCTCTGATACCAACTGTAACGACCCAGAATTTTGGACCATTCGCGTCCATTATAAGTGAATAGGTAGACACTCATGCCGGAGTTGAATTGCTCAAAATACCGCGTTGTTAATTTAAATTGGCAAAACTGAACATATACAGTAAATAAATAATCACAGATCACAGACACAGAGTAATAAGTGCAGCGGAAATAAAAGAGATAGTAGTTCATGAAGCTACTATATGAATATATAAAATACATCAGAGTTTACAACAGAAGAGTAATACGATACATCAGATACAAATCAGAATACATCACTGGAATCATCGAATACTGGAAACAGAATAGATGGCTGGATCTCCAAGCGAAGCTCCAACTCCAAAGGTGAGTCTCGAAAGCTGAACTACTCAGTCTGACCCGAGCGTAAAGCAAAACACAAAACACTCGAGTCAGGATTAACATTCTTATATTAATAAATCCAACTCAAGTGAAATAGCAATTGAAATACAAGTAACTCAAAGGATGTTTGGAATAACCATCCTCTAAGGATCCGTTAAACTATCTACTAGGTAGTAATGTACGCTAAGTAGATAATGTCTATCAGTAATATAAGAAGATATCAAAATAGCGTTAAGTCATGGCCCATTCCACCCTTAACACATTTTTATTCCCAAAAGCATATACAAGACCGTAGTTTCCCCAAAACCGGAAGTCACCAGAGGGCAATCCATATACTAAAGGTACAAAACAAAATCGTAGTTGTCGCGAATAGGATAATCAGTATGACAAGGTACATGAGGCGATACCAACTAGGATACTAGTAGTTGCCTGATCCGGACTGATGTTGGGCATAGCAGCTACTACCCCAACACCGCGAAACAACACTCCCAAAATCGAGGGGTGCACCCAAATCGAATCACATAAGTAATAGATAAGGTATCGAAGAAGTGTGTCCGCTAGAGATGTCGATCCTCAATGGCCCGGCGCGGCTCCTGTTTTAGTCATGTCAGGGGTCATCCAAAATCGTTCTCTTTCTTCAGTCAACGCGTACATCATTCCATCCACTTCGTTCTGGATCATCACTCCGCGTATAGTTATTAAAGTGGTTTTCGGTTTAGATAGAGAGTATATCCATAACCGAATTCCGGTCTCTTTAATAACTTCCGAAATTATTACACCGATTGGTCGTTAATATATTTCAAAACCAAATCAATTCAATTTCAATTTCAATTCGTAAATCAACATTTCACTTGTTTTTCAAAACCAATTTCCATACTTTACGTTTCAAAACTTCCAAATCATAAATTCCAAATCTTATAATTCAATTTCAAATTTCTATTTAAAACGATTCAAATATTGATCCAAGTACGTACAAAAGTTTCATTTCAAAATCATTAGAATCAATTCAGTTTTACCATTCAAATCAATTTAAACTCATTTATCGATTTCATTCAATATTCGTTAAGTTACTTTATCATTCAAAACAATTTCTATTAAATTTCCAATTTATTAAATCAATTTCTTAAGTCCAACTTCATTAAATCACTTACACTTTTGAATTAAATTAAATTCGTCAAATCCATTCTTTCAATTACAAGTCTTACATTGATTCCAAAAATATCACATTTTCATTTCTTGTCAAAGAAAATCCATTTCACTTATTTACTTTCTTAAATAATTTTCCAAAACTTACTTAATAAAGAAATTCAATTTCAATTATTTACGAACAAAATTCACTTATTCAAAAGTTCAAATTTTCTTATTAGAAATCCAATTCAATTTAATCATTAAAAATTCAATCTTATTTAATTATTAAATAATTCAAAACTTAATTATTAAATAATTTCAAAGTTTAATAATTTCAAACTTAATTATAATTTCAAACCTTAATTATTTAAATCATTTCAAAGTTTAATAATTTCAAACTAAATTACAATTTCAAACTTAATTCAATAATTTCTCAAATTAAACAACATTCTTTCATCGATTACATTGTAAATATTTTGTTTCAGATTATTAAATATTACAATTTTCCTTTCATTAAAATTCAAATTTCAACTTCATTTCAAAACCATATTATTTATTCAAATAAAATCTTCGTTTTAATTTTCAAATCAAATTGTTGACCAATCGGGTTTTTATTTAATTTCCTATCCTAGGTCAAAGTTAAAATTTGGGTATTTATCATTTCAACCCGATTCCAATTCAATTTCAAAATCAAAGCATAGCAAAGGGAACTTGCAGTGCGATAACTGGGATGGTGTCAAAGTAAATAAACAAGCAATAACAACAATCAATAACAATCCAATAATCAATTCAAATAATCTCGAAATAACCGTATTAATTCGCATTGTTATTTGTACGAATTAATATAATTATTTCTAGAATCTACATTATCATTTCATGTAGATTAAAGATTATTACATTACGGTTTTTCACTTGTCATCTATTTACAATTTCATACATCATCAATTTAACAACATACATTCAGTGGTTCAAAATGTAATTAAACAAATCCTACGTGTCAATAAATTTAACAGATAAGGGGTCATATTATACAAATGTCAGTTAATCAAATTTAACATTTAACTATCCTATATCAAGTTCAATTGCATTCTTTTTATCATTTTAACGTTAACAATTTATCGTCCAATATAAACATCAACAGTCAATCAATTATCAACCAAACTGTATTATCATCGCATAAATAATTAATAGATAATGGTGTCAGATGTCACAGGTGAACTGATACAGGCAATAGCATATATAACAGTGTAATTAACTAACAGTAGCATATTTCAATTATCGTTTCAATTGAAATCAAATTTAATAAATAAAAGAACGTTAACCGTGAGTAAGTGCTCACCTTTCGAGGCTAGAGAAAGACGAGACAAGATGGAAATGGACACGAACAAACACAGAAAATTGACAAATCATCGAACTGATGTGGATAGGCACGTAGAGACAACAGGATAGCGGCACAGCCATGCATGTCTATTCAAATTCGATGGAAACACAAATCAGAGCAACCCAATATAAAGGAATAATTGCATATATATATAATAAAAGTTTGACATTTCATTTTAAACTCCATATCAAATAAAATACCGTAACAATGGCATATATAAATATATATAGACCAAACCTATATTTAAACTCAATATATCCATCTATTAAAAATTAAAGTTAATAATAAAATCACTGCACATATATACATATATATCTTACATTATTCACGTACAAACAAATAGACGCAGGCTTCGCCCAACAACACATGCAGACCATTTTGATTATGCAGCCAGATATACTTTATATTACATACTTAAGCAATGCATGACATAACTTAAGTAATCCGGTTAGATGCATATACATATCATACTAATATATATCTATAATATTATATCTACAGATTTTAATATAAAACACTAATATAAACTTATATACTTTAGATCATTATCTTTTAAAATCACAGTATACCAAAATAAAATCTTACATACATTCATTAAATCACTAGTTAAATTCAAAACGTGTCACCCTCCTTTCTTTTTTTTCTTTTTCTTTTTTTTTATACTTAAGGCAAACTTCTCGAAAAGGAAAAACAATACATGCAACCATATATGAAATAGACTTGTGTACATAGGAAAAGAGAATTGCAAGCTTTGAGCAACAGTCCGAGTTGATAAAATTTGGATGACCATATACATATAAACTGTAAATAAACTAATATGTGTATGCGGCTTAAAATGCAGACTTATAACTTTATATACCTATAGTATAAACTAAAATCAACAGTTTGATATATATACAACAAACCGAAAGTGTAAACAAAATATATATATATATATAAAAGAAAGAAAAAAAAACAATATTAAATGTAATATATATAAAATCACACATAGAATATCTATATATGCGTACATGAGGAACCTAACAACAAAAAGACATGAAACAAAATATGCAGCGAAACATGAAACGTGCAAATGAGATACATACCTTTATCATCATTATAATATATTTAAATTTTATATAAACATATAGAAAAACAAGCTGCGGACTCGGGAGAGGCCAGAGGGCGAGGGGCGGACTTGGTCAGAGGAGAGTCTGGGTTTGCAGGCGAGGTAGGGAGGTCGATGCTAGCCATGGGCAGCGGGTCGGGTCGGTCAGGGAAGGCGAGATGGGTGGTGTGGTGTGGGTAACGTGGTGGAGTTGCAGTTTTCTTTTTTTTGGGAGGCTCGGCTAAGGACCAAGGCGGTGCATAGATGGTGATGGTGTCTCGGGCCACTACGGAGGGGGTCGGATCTGGGAGGTTGCGACGGAAAGTTTGGTACGATGATGGCGACATGGTGTAAGGTGGGTGGTGGGTTCGTGTTTGCTTTGGAGAACCCAAGGTGTGAGGAGGGAGGAAGTTCTTGAGGGGATGAGCTACAGGGAGGGCTCTGTTTCATGCAAAGTTGGATGCAGCTCATTTTTATTTATTTTTTTATTTTTTTACAATGGTCGAATAAAGAGAAGAGGGCAAGGGGAGGAGTGAGGAGGGGAAATGGAAATAGGAATGTCCAAATGGGTGACAACGAAGTATAGGAGGAATTGTATTAACTAATATTTTCGAACGAAACAATAGATAAAAGAGAACGAACCGTTCAAAATAAAGTGTATAAACAGAAAATTTGGAACGTCACCAATGAATTGGGAACAGTGACGGCCCCTTAAATTCTGGAGTAATAAAAGCAACAGCTATGATTCATATGATGACAGGTGAATGGACACAAGGAATTAAAAGGCTCAAACGTACCGATACGGTGAACCGTTTTACAGATTCCACTGTATATCGGACTCCAAAATACACAAACAAATATACCGTAAAGATCAGTGCGACTAGACGATCTAAATGGTATACAGATATCAGTTGTACGATTATCCGATAAAAATCGATATCGGTACCAGAATACTGCTATTTTGTAGAAAATAAGAACGACGGAGCCAAAGATGTCCGAATTTGGAAAAACGACAAACTGAAATCTTGCTCAGAAGATGGTTTAGAATTTTTCTATGTAAAAATATTTTGGTTTTGAAAACATTTTATTTTCAACGCTTTTTAACTGATTAAATTGAAGTGAATTTGCGCGCGAAATAAACTTTCATATTTTCGGACGAAAATTTACCAGTTGCTATGTTTAACTAGACGTATTCCAAATATCAAATTTATATTTCAAAATTTTATCGTTTAAAAATTTCACAAAATTTCAACTAATTACGTTATTTAAAACAGTTGAAATTTACGGGTCGTTACAAATCATCTACAATTACAAATACATATTTATTGTGATTTATTGATTGAATTTGAGATGGACCAAATAAATCTAGATCAAGTAACTCAAGAGGTTTTGAAGTTGAAATCATATCTTTTAATTTGAAAGAACTTTTCTTAAGTTTTCCTAATTGGCAAGCATCACATATACTATCTACTTTAAAGTTTAACTTGGGAAGACCTCTAACTAAGTCAAGTTTTGATAATCTAGATAACAGTTTGAAATTTAAATGACCAAATCTTTTATGCCAAATCCAAGGGTCACTTGTATTATCCAAAAGACATAAGTTATCATTTGAAAGTTTCATACTAAGAATGTAAATATTTTTCTTCCTAATTCCTTCAAATATAATATTTGAATTTTTATCTTCGATGTGACACTTATCTTTTTCAAATTTTATCTTGTATTCTTTATCGCAAAGTTGACTAATGCTAAGCAGATTGTGTTTCGGATTCTTAACTAATAAAACATTAAAAAATAGTAGGAGTTTTAGAGTTACCGACATTGCCGATGCCAATCACATATCCTTTTGAGTTGTCTCCAAATTTAGCCAATCCTCCATCTTTATAGATAATATCATTCAGCATATCTGGATTACCAGTCATGTGTCTTGAACATCCACTATCAAGTATCCACTTATTCTTCTTGATTTGCACATTTTGTCCATTGAGTGTTGATTCTTCAAAAGCCATATAACATTTTTCTTTCTGCATAGAATAAAAACTTAGTAGATAACTTGGTTTTCTATAATAATTATATGCAGACTTATGAGACAATGATGATTTGAACAGATTTAAACTAGTGTTAACAAAATCCCCAAAAATAGTCATTTTTTTTTAAAAAACTTTTTCAAAATTCAGATTATGAAAACTTTGAAAACCTTGCTCTGATACCAAATGTGAGAAATGCGGATTACGGATCTTAAGGCTGGAATAACACTAGAAGGGGGGTGAATAGTGTTTTGTGGATTTTCTAAATCTTTTTGAAACTTATGTAAATTTAACTACCAACAAATGCAATTCACAGACCCAGATATAATCACAGAATCAGACATAGATGCAAATACTAAATAAAAGCAGTAAAGGAAAGAACACACCAGGATTTTATACTGGTTCAGAGTTACCCTACATCCAGTCCCGCATTAACGTACGGATTTCTTATCAAAAATAATCTCCCAGATTACACCCTCGATTTCAAGGCCACGAGGTACACCCTCCTGTATTCGAGTCCGGGGCAAACTCTCTTGATTTACCAGGCCACAAGATCACCTAATCGATTTCTGGGGCAACAATCACACCCAATTGATTTCAAGGCTCAACCGCACCTTTTACTCAATAGTTTGATTTACAAATAATCCTATAACTCTGAATAGCACTGAGATCTTATGGAGAGAGTGGTAGCGAATCAAACAATAGATAATCAAGTTTGATTCACTTGGTATTTCGGGAGAGTATAGTTTGGAATTCTTTAGAATAAACGTGGAAGATGAAGAGAAGAGAAAACAAAATGAAATCTGGTTAAAAATTCATTTAGAACTACTGGTATTTATAGGAAATCAACAGCCATATCTATTCCTGAAAGGATACGACGAATAGACACTTCTTTTGATAATTTGAATTTTAAATTTAACTAACACCATGTCGACATGGGGTATCCCATGATGTCGACATACCCTAGTTAAAAATAATGTAAAATTTGTTTTGAAAATGATACTGAAAGGAAAACAAGATGAAATGATTCTGGAGTAAAATAAACTAATTTCCCTATGTTTTAAAATAAAGAAGAGTAGAAAAATATATTTTTAGAATGTATATATAAATTTGATTTTAAATCTCAAGTATATATATATATAAAGAATATTTAAAAATCAAAAGATAGTTTTAAAAAGAAACGAAGTTTAAAACACGAGATTATTTAAAAACAAAAACAAAGAATATTTTAAGGCTAAAACATTTTGAAAAGCAGTTTTGAAAATCATTTTGAAAAACCATTTTGAAGTAGTTTTGCAAGCTTCTTCCTGCAGAATATCTCATCACATCAGGACTCGAGAACTTGTTCAAAACCAGGACGTTCGTGGGTTTGTAAGCCACTTGTCGTAGGTTTATAAGCTACTTGTCATGGGTTTGTAATCCACTAAGAAGGTAGAAATGGGTTCCATCCCAAATGAAATATGGAATGAAGTTTTCCGTGCTATGATGAAGTTTTAACATAATTCTAGACTCAATACTTATCTTGTAGTATTAAAATCTTGAACTCTTGATAACTTGATTTCTTGATACTCATGAGTCTTCAATTTTGATATCTTTGATCTTTAAATTCATCAGTCTTGTATCTCTATACTGTACAGTCTTCATTCTTGGTACCTGTATGTTTATATCCTGCATATACAGATATATATCTAAACTATAATGTTAGTATTTATATTTTATAACAAGTCCTAAGGTTGTTGTCATCAAAACCATCCTTCTCAAGGACTAACAATAATTATTCCTTGTAATTTCAGACGATGCAACCTTTTATATTTTAAAGTTAAATCTTTTATTTTGAACTAATTTATGGAAATTATAACGGATAATCTTTTTAGACATGATTCCTATAATTTAACATAGAAAAGTATATTCTAGTAAAGGTATATAACTAGAACATATTTAACAAAAATAAATATTTGTACGTAATTACCGTGCTTATAATATTTAAATAAAAAGATAATAATGATGCATGTGCATAATATTCACATTTAGGATAATTAAATAATAAGAAAATAATTTAATAGGTTGTAACTCCAATAAATGTAATAAATATGGGAGTTGCAATAAATCAATAGGTAAATGGGGCTGATAAAAATGGAATAGATATAAAAGGTTACTAATTTGAAATTAGTAATCATATATAAATTTCTTAGGAATGTCCGTTAGGATTTTATGGAAAAATTGACATTTATGAGCATTAAACGGGGATTTATGGGCAGATAAATTTTTAAGGTAAATCTTATTGCCTTAAATAAAATGGAATTAGTAAGCTAAGTCCAATGTCTACCTAATATAATATAAATAATGGAATGACCTGCCTTTCCATACAATTCAAGCCGACAATAAACCACACATGTCTAACCCAAACTGAACGGAAAGATGGATAGTTAAGGGAAAGAAAGAAGAAAGTAGAAGAGAAGAAGAAGAAGAAGAGAAAAGAAACTAAAAACAACACAGAATCTCACAATCACAGCAGAGCAACATATAATATAATATCAATGATCTTTACAAAAGTGAACTGTTATATACATACATCGATCAGAGTATAACAACAATCACAATCATCAGCCTGGATAGTTATAATGCCATGTCCTCATAATTGCTGATAATTTCAATAACAAAGCAGTGGAAAATAAACATATACGTATATACGCCTTGAAGGCCTCCAACTCGTCTCCTGAGCTGCAATGCATCCAAGAAATCTGTAAATATGCTCAGTCTGATCCGAGCAATATAATAAAATAACCTGAGTCAGTCTGGAAAACTAGCATGAGAAAACACACCCAACTGGATTTTTAAGATACAAAACCTTCGAAAACAAAGGTATTTCGTAAGACCACACCGCATATAAACACGGATGGATTTTTACCTTACGATAACCAAAACATTTCATATGAAATCCTGGTATTATAATAGTGTCTAATTTACAAATACTTACTAATCACAACCGAAATTGTTACATTAATTTAATCCAGCATACTAGGTTCTACAACCAAAACTGAAGGCTCGTATTGGAGACTGGATTCCAACTATGAAGGGTAAGGGTCTACCCACCGAACCCATACACCTATAGATAAAATGTATGGGAGGCTACAACACGTTGTACCTCTGCTACTCAGGACCGGCACTACCCCCTTCTCGAGTAGCACCGAATATGATCGCCCTTTGGTTGAAATCAACAACCACACAATGGTATCCCGAAGCATACATGAACATCGCTCTAGATTTGGGATGATCATACCCTACTTGGGTGCGACCCACTTAGCCCTACTGCATGTCTCTGCTTTATCCATTTCCTGGGTGTGAGGCTCGAAGAGGCCACACTCATATAGCACTTCCCACTTGGAATGCTAACACTGCCCTCTGGGCAACAATGCTATACCAACATTCATCCATACAAGTTCGTTCTGGGACTGAACGAAACAATTAAGAGCTCAATCTCCAATTCCATCATCATTAAGATGTCTTCACTTCAAAAGTTTTAGTTGGATCGAAGTGGTTTTTGGTTAACATATCTGATCCTGGTCTCTTCAAAACAACATTCGATAATTCCCAGTAAACTCAACCTTGGTTCTTTAGGAAATAAACAGTCAAAGATAAGATTGGATATCACCTCCTAACCGTTAGTGGATAGATTTCCTTATCATTTGTCCTAGAAGAACGAAACGAGATTACACGCACAGTACAACATCATCGGAGATGACTGTGCCATATAACTCACGTGTTTCTCCTAGATATTTCCACAGTTACCTTTGGGTCCAAATTCTGATAGTCGGTTATTTAATATCGAATAATAAACATTCAATCAGGGATTTAATTCCATAAGAAAAACCAACAATTGGTTAAGCACCCAGCAACACTAAGCCTTCTTAATTAATCTTTCCATTAATTAAAACCATCTTGTAAATGCTTATATCAAAATACTTTTACAAAGATATGTTCACAAACCCTTCTATTTTCATTAATACTTAGAAAATATCCATATATTTATTTTAATGGTATAAGTATATTCGCCAAGCATTGAGGAAGATCTCCCTTTTACCAAATTCTAAAATCATTTATAAACTACATTATAAATTTCTAAAACCATTTATAAATTATTTCTCAAGCCATTTCTAAACACTTTATAAACAATGCAATTATTTATACATCTCCTTTTATAAATTTCTAAACCCATTTCCGAAATTCGTTTATAAATATCCATCCATTAATAAACCTCTTTACCTTGTAAATAATGTTCCTTTAATCTTTAAACCATTTTATAAGTTTCTCTTATAAATATCCAAGTCCATTTACGAAACTCTATTTATGAATCTCGAAAACATCATAAATAAATAATTATTAACTTTTAACCTCTTAAACATATTAATTATTAATTCAAAATATTATGAAAAAAATAGCCGTTAATCTTTACCATATAAATAGTGATAATAAATTACCCAAATATTATTAATAATCATTATTGTTAATTTCAAACCATATTAATATTTTAAAAAATTAATCCTCCAAAATTATTTAAATATTTATAAACAACTTTAAGAAATATTAACATGAATAATCGACTTTAAAACATAATATATATTCCCTTGGTAAAAATCCATTCTTAAATCTTCAACCCAGTCATTTCCTTATTTATAAAACTATATTTAAGAATCTCTTTCCATTTTATAGAACTTCCTTTCATAAAATTCATTTATTTATGAATTCCATTTATAACTTTATTTCCTTTATAAATCTCACTTATTCATAAATCATGTTTAAAAACATAAATCACCATCCGTTTTAACGTTACTTCCATATGGATAAATTCCTTTTATAAACCCTTTTTATTTATAAAATATTGTTTAACATTCCAAATATATCCTCGCCTTTAATTTCCAAAATAGTGTTAACTATTTCTAAAATATCATTCTGTATCTTAAAATAAATCCACCGTTTGATTTATTATCCAATTTATTAAATGATGGTAGTTTCCATTAATTATAAACCCCGTTCATAAATTCATACTTTTATTGACAATATACAATTTTACAAATCTTTACTTCCTTTATAAAAATATCACTCTTATAAATTATCCCATTTATAAATTTTGCGTTTATAAATAAATCATAATATATGTACCTAAATACATATACATATATATATATATCACTTTATACAAAAATGATTAATAAATATTATATCAAAATATTTCTATTTTCTTTTTAAAACATATCCCTTTATTATAAAAGATGGACTTACTCTCTAAGGTTTTAAAATTTTATATTGTGTAGTTCGAAAATCTCTATTTATAATATTTTATAAAACTATCAATTTACAATATCTAAAATCACATTTCCATTCTTGGAAAATTATTTAAAACATATAAAAATTCCAAAATCATTATGAAACCCCTTTTTAAATCAAATCACTATTTTATAGTATTTTAAAATACTAAAAATTAGGCCCGGTGCTACTAAAGTACTAATTGAGCAAATCATATCAATGTCATCAATATGGCATTCAACAAGTCATATATCACTATATATATGAAAATAAAATCAACAGTGTGAGGAATCCTGTTGGATCCCTCCAACCTGTCCCCCTGCATCACATATCACTACAACAAAAAAGACTTTTCACAGCGTTTGAAAAACGCTGTTAAAAGTTTTCACAGCGTTTTTAAAAACGCTGTATAACGACATGCGGTCGTTGACCCTAAATTTTTAACTGCAAAATATAAACGCTGTCAAAAACCCACTTTCTACAGCGTTTTTTAAACGCTGTTAATAATTTTTCTACTGCAAGGTATAAACGCTGTTAATAGTTTTCTACTGCAAGGTATAAACGCTGTCGTAGGGATATGCATTTTTTTCCAATGAATTGACAGTAATGTATAAACGCTGTCGTAGGGATATGCATTTTTTTCCAATGAATTGACAGCAATGTATAAACGCTGTCGTAGGGATATGCATTTTTTTTCCAAAGAATTGACAGCAATGTTGTGCCATTGCAATATTCACACATATCATTAATATAAACTACATTTAATTATATTTTAATCAGTTAATGTACATAACATAAACAAATCAAACTAAAAATTGTAAAATAAAAGCATAACTATTAATCACTTCCATAAAATAAGTTGAACACAATATCCATGAACAAAGTTTACATAAACCCATAAAGAGAGATAAAATTTATAAAGCAACTGCATACAAAATTAGACAAATGCACAATATCTAGAAAGCAAGTTTGCATCTAATATTATCGACAAAACGTGCATAAAAGTAGTTCAAATACAGGCTGAAAATGAAAAGTGGCAGTACGAAGATAGTTAGACATTGGTTTACTGAATTGTTGCCACCAGGGCAGTCTGAACTCGGCAAGATTCCTCCTTCCGTCTTTTTTTCTTGAATTTTTGTTATTGAGCTATCACTAACCATGGCTTTGTCAACATCCTGTGAGTAGTAATTACAGTAAGCTTTAGACGTATAACTGTTAGTTAAATATAAAGAGTACAATTTCCAGTTGAAAAAAAATGTGTTTTTCAATAAACATGTAACTGGAAGTTCTATGCAATATTTGCACAGTGATATATTTAATGCATATTTTTCAAGTTGCAGTAATTTTATCAGTCACATACTTTTACTTGATAAGGCAGTTCTAGTGAATATATCAAATCGGTTGAAACGTCAACCAAGTTCCAGCTATGTTGATGGGCAATAGTGTACAGAAAGTTATATCAACGAATGCCTAGATAATAACAGAATTATTCATTCATCACACCATGTGTGTTGACATATATCAGTGTTAGAAAAATTGATGGTATCTTTACCATATTAATAAATATGAAATCATAAGCATTCAGTACAGTATTTGATAATGAAGTGTACAACTATCAGGAATTTAATTGGATTAGTATGCTTGTTATATGAGAATAACTATCAGTACAGTATGATGTGACTACCGACATACGGGGTGTCTAGACTACCATGCAGTTCCTACATGGTACCGCTAACCTCCCCATGCATCAGCCATCAACCTCAACTTTGATATCCCTCAATCCACATAGGAATAATCCTAACCCGAAATTGATACTAAAATACGAAATCAAACAAAACTTATCTCTAATAAGCAAAGCAATTGCATAAAACAAAATTTAATTCAAAGAGAACAGATGATGGGTTTTCAAGATATGGTTTTCAACCAATTTGTAGGTATGGTTTCGGAATGGCAATCTCGGAATAGAAACATGGTGGTTTAGGGTCGATCTACAGAGGTAGGCTTGCGTATTGAATTTAAAAAGTCAATACAGGCATACAGAGCATAGCTATGAGCATCTACTGTTGCAAGAACATAAGGTAGAGGATGATAAAGAGCAAGATGCAGATCATTATTTTTGGCCAAAGCTAACATTACAAGGGAAAAAAGATAGGCAAATTATTGGAGCATCTGCTTAGTGTTTTATAAACTTAGTCAACGCGGTTAATTTTTTTATAAAACTTAATTAACTTTTATAAATATAGTTATATTTTATAAACTTAGTTAGCTTGGTGAAAAAATTATAAAACTTGGTTAATTTCTATAAACTTGTATAATTTTTATAGAACTTAGTTAAAATGGTTATGTTTTTTGCAAAATTTAGTTAATTTTTATAAAACTTCATCAACTTAGTTAATTTTTTATAAAACTTTATTGACTTAGTTAATTTTTATAAAACTTAGTTAATTTTTATAAAACTTAGTTAATTTTTATAAAACTTAGTTAATTTTTATAAAACTTGGTTAATTTAGTTAACTTTTATAAAACTTGGTTACTATATGGTAACAATATATGAATCTCCTACAACTATATTTTTATTTATCAAAGTGATATTTTGTTGGTTGTTTATTAATAGCATGATTTAAGGCATTACAGTTTTTTATCCAGCAAAAGATATGAATTTAGAGTAGCCTTTTGATGAAATATGGAAGGGAATAAAACATAATTGTGAAATTATTTGATGGTAAACTAATAGACAATAATGATAATACTTGAGAGTTTTTAGCATCTGTTTCATACCTTGTTGTTTAAGCACACTAGACTGAAAATGACAGAACTCTACAAATATCAACTGTTCAAAGCCTGCACGCATAAAATAAATTTGTTATTAGCTACTTCATGGCCACATTAGACTGAAAATGACAGAACTCTACAAATTAGTCATTTTGTTATTAGCACCAAACTGTTTTCAAAAAATTTGTCATTACAACGGCGCCATTTTATAGCACCAGAGTAATGTCTATGCATTACCCCTCTCCTGATACTTGGCTTGCGCCATTAACAACAATTTTATCCACTTATACAACAATGTCAGAATCATATACAACATTAGCACCAAATTGTTTCCAAAAAATTTGCCATTACAATTCTCGCACACAATCGCACACATCAACAAGTATTAAAATTATGTAATTACCAGTACAATATAATAGTAGCGTGTAATTGTATATAATTTATTCCAAGATAGTATATGTTTCTCGAATAAAAATCGAAACTCAGTGACCCAATTTCACATGGTTGATTTTGACAATTACATAACTATTATAAATAGCAGGGCAAACAAAATTGGAATGGAAAGAACATGCTAAAACTTGAGTGAACAGTTAAAGAAAAATATTCTTCACTATAAAAGAATATCCATACACTATTACTATACCTAAGCATTTATTAGACTCTATATGTGTGTGTGTGTTTGTATATGTATATATATATAGAATTAGCGGTTGTAACTTTTGCTAGTTTTATGTAAAATATACTTAAATATAGAGAGAGCGTATTTAATCTAAATGCAAATAAGAAAAAAAACATTCCAAACTAATCTTTTTCATTTGCAAATTAAGTAGTTGTGAAGTAGTTATGGCTGAGATGCAACAGTGGTGCAGTTTGATGGTTTGGTGGTTGATGGAGTTGTGATGTGTTAACAGTTTTTGTAAAGAGGTGGTTGATGCTGCTGCGATAGTGGCAGTGGTGAAGTTTGGTGAAGTAGTGGTGGTGATGTAGTTGTGGTTTGGGATGTTTGTGTAGAGTGGTAAGACTAGGCAGTGAACTGGAAGGGGAAGAGCAGTTTGTAGGGTGATGGTTGTAATGTGGTAGAAAATTGTAAATGTAAAAAAGAAAAGAAAAAAATTGCAATAAAAAAATATTTTGGTTGTTGAAATCGTGTATACTTTTTTTTCTGTTTTTTTTATAGAAATGTAAATGAAAAATAAAAATAAACAACAACAAGCACGTACTCCTTCCTATGTAGTAGATAGTATGTTCAGAATAAATTCAAAATTGCAAAGTGGTAACAACTAGTTGACTTTAAAGAAGAACCTGTTTGATTATGGTAAAGTAAGCATTAAGTGATCCTGAATAACGTTTTCGAACACCAGAGGAAGCTTCCCTTCAGCTTGAAGTCATACTTCAACTAAATCAGTTGGGTTTGCAACAGTAATCCCAATTGCACCTATTTGTACAAAAGAACAAAATCATTGAGTAATTCAAGATATAAAACAAAACTAAGTAAATATGAAAACACACAAAATTTAATTAATATACACAGTTACTAGTCGTCAACCGACAAGTATTTTCTTGGTTAGAGGGACTTCTCTAACAAAATTACCACCAACATATAGGATGATCTTTGTTATAGACAATCCAATAGTCCATAAGAACTGAAAAATTCACAGATAATCATGAAAATCATTTGTTAGCGCATTTCCAACCTACATATGTAGTTCTTCAATAAGTGCTAGTTAAAAAAAAGTTGATTTTTGCTGTCAGTGTAAAGAGTTTGAACCATTGATACATACCATATAACCTTTTAAATTAATCAACTCATCTCCTCCAGATTTTTGAGCCTGCACAATTGCTTGTGCCAACTGAGGAACATATTGTCCTGAAATTGTAACATTTATACGAGATGTTTGTATAAAACTTTCATATATACGTCATTTTATTACTGAATCACTTGTATATCTTTCTCCAGTTATATAAAAATCACGCCCAATATACCTCATTGAATAGAAGTCAAATTCAATTTCTCCAGTTATATAAAAATCACGCCCAATATAGCTTTCTCCAGTTATATAATTGTTGTTACTGAGTTGTTTTCTTGTAGTGTTTGGCTTAAAAAAGTAAGCTCTTAATACCGGTTCAGATGGAAAGTCGATATGTTTACCTGATAAATTTGGTTCTTTCCTCGCTACTTGAATGTAGTTTAGGTTTTGAAAATCCCTTAGGAATATAAGCCTCATAAATCTTGTTTGCACATAAATTCCCACCAACTTCGATCATGGATTCAACTTCCTCATCGGACCATTCGTCTAGGGTTACTGGTAAAACCTAATATTTTCCAGCCAAGTTCAGAATCAAACTAGTAATTGGAGATATCTTTAGCAATGCAATGAATCAAGTAAGTAGCATCAGGTGTGATAAAATGTTGTAAAAGTCAAGGTATTGCATTTTATGAGAGGGTAAAAATATTGCAAATGAGAATTGGGAAGGTTCAAAACATATAGAATGTGAATTGCATTGTTGTTATATTATGATGATACCTTTGATACATGGGCACCAAGACTGGTGTGGACACCACAACACTTAAGGCATATGAACACCCCAATATTTACTGATCTGTAAAATTAAGGGAACAAATATTTACTCTTAAATACTACTACAGTGCCAGGGTTTCTCTTACGTACTGGTGGTACATATGCATGAATTTTATAACCATGAAAACAAAGGAAAAGTCTCTAAATGTCGTTGAATTCTAGGTAGCAATAATCTATGAAAATATACATAAAATTCTAGGACTTGCGCCCATTTGGATCCGGTGCACCACAATCTGCACAAGTGTGATTTTCTTTTTTGGCTAGCAACTCCTTTACTTTCCTAACATTACCTACAGCAAATCAAAGGAAACAGAAAATATTTTTAGATTAAAAACCAAATAATAGAAGGAATATTTTGGAAATATAATTTATAGTTGTTAGCTTTATTTGATTATATACATCTGGATGTAATTACTCTGTCATATGAATCTATGATTGGGGAATATTTTGTTCCTTTCACCTACCCAAAATAAGAAGCAACATTTCAAAAGACAAAAACAGAAGAAGAAAAATCTGCCCTGTTTAAAATGGTTGAGAACAAAGCACCCATTATTCAATTGTTTTAATATATATTCTTATTAGACTTTTCGAAGACTTGAACTCCAATAATTAATATGATCAATGACGTCTACACCACCTATTTGATCTAAATTACTACAATACCAGTTTAAACTTAAGATTAATATTGTATCAAAAGTCAAATACATTATAGATTACAAAACAATACCTTGAGTAGGCTTTCTATATTCATAGTAACGGTTACTCGTCTGTATTCCAGATTTTTGAAACAGAACAATTTCTACTTTTACCTGCATCAAGGTTTTAATCTTGGTTAAGAAACTTTCAAATCAATATTACTAATAGAAAAAACATGATGGCTTGAACCTTCTACAAAGACATTACCAATGGAGCATGCATAGACTCCTAATAGTAGTTCTATGGACCTCATATAGGTCCACAAAAGAATCCTGAGGTACGGATGTGATCTTGATCATCAAGAATCTTAATTGACTTATGGTGCTGAAATCATGCAACGTGGCTCTTAATTAAAGGCATTTTTGTTTTCTATATTATTTTTTAAAGAACAAAAAAACAAAAAAAACAGATAATTAGCACCTAATCGATCAAAATATTCATTACTAATGTAAAATTAAGGGTATTATTCTGTTCATTATTCAGAATTTTGAATTTAATGTGCATGCTTAATCAACAGGCTAAGCATACATAAATACAATATACGTCTACATGTCAAACTCAATCAACGTCTTGATTTCGCCTCATTGAAACTAAAATATCCGACAACCCTAACCAGTAGAGGTTTCGACCTCTGTTCTTGGGATTTTCACTCTTTGGAACCACCTTAAATCAATCATACATTTTAAACTATAAAATAAATAATTAAATATTGGTACCTGATCTTGCAACTCACTGCAGTGCAAAAGAATACAACCCACCAACAATGCATTTTGCTGCCAAATGATCGGAGTTACAATAGACAAAGGCTCCTTCAATACATAAGCATTACGTCTTAACTACATACATACATGTATAAACACATCAGTCCATGTCATCATGATGTATCATTCATTCATTATCTTTTACCTGGATCCTAAGTAGGAAGTACTAGAAATTTTATCTGGGGTTGCCACTTACATATTTTATCAAACTATTTCAAAAGCAAGCAAGCAGAAAGGGGAACGTGAGTTTGAAGACTCAAACACATCGCTAAAAATTATCATCTTAGAATGGCACAAAAGCTAAATTTATTACTATCAAATAGTAATTATAGTTTCCTAACCAACTTGAGCTTCAAGCTAGTTACCAAATTATAATGGAAGCATGTGGATTTTTTAAGCTACATACCACTTTGAAAGGAAAGTAAAATATTTGAATGCTAAAAAAGAGTACCTTATCAAGATATTCTTGAAGCTTCTTGATCCGACCTATGAAAGAGTTTCTTAGCTTATATATATATCAAATGAAAGTGTTTTGTTTTCATCTACTGAAGCACCTAAAGCTACCTATAGTAGTCGAACTTTATCAACAGCTCGACTTCACTGAGTTTCTAGAAAGCCGTTCCGACAAGTGATAATCCAACAAAGTTCGACTTGCAGCAATACTAAAGCAGGGTATTTGGAATATGAAAATTGAAATCAACAAACAAAATAAACCTAAAATTTGATTAATTGAATAAAGGTAAAATAGGGAACTAGAGCTACCTGAAGTATGAACACGTGATTAGGCCGATGACGATCAACTCCACCAAAGAAACATCGAAGAACAAGCAAAATTTGAGGGAAACGGCAAACGAATGAGAACAAAATGAGGGACGATGGGGGAGCGGTAGTTTTGATAGAAGAGGGAAGATGAAATGTTTGGTAAAAGTATATTAAGAGTGGCGGCAGATAAATGACTTTGAAACATGAGTAGTATCCTCAGCGTTAGAACGCAAATTATTTTCTGAATCGATTAACTTTTACTAAAATTAAGGTTCAAACGCTGAAAATGAGTGCAGTTAAAAGTAAGTTTTGGTGTAGTGCTTTAACAAACAGAGCATTGGCCTAAATCACCCTTTGTATTGGAGGTTCTCAATTTTTATCAAAGAGGAAAAAAGAGACTTGGTAACTGTTAAAGTTGATTTGTTTAGTTCCAAGAAGTCAACCTTTAAATCTGTTTTTGAGCTTTAAAGCTTTTAGAGATAATGTTTTGCTCATGCTGGCTATAGGACGTGCATTGTTGGAGCAAACTTGTAAAAGTAAAACGATTACAAGTGATCCTCAATTATCTGAAAGTTCATCCGCTTCTCAAACAAATTGCCAGCACATTAACGTATTAGTTACTTCTGGATCATTGATTCCCAAACTAGTCAAATGCTTACTCTTTCGACTGGATGACTTGGATTCACATGATAATGGTTAGTTGCATCATCTATGTATTTTGGTGCTTTTTGTTCCTTGTTGTAATTTGTTGTTGTGATACAAAAAAATGTGGCACATAATAGTATGCAAATCTTTTATTTCTTTGATGACCAGTTTGTGGCTTATGACCATATCCAACCAAGAATGAGTTACATGTTACAAATATGTAATATTACAACTCATAATCACAAGACTTCCACACTAGAGCCCTAAGCTGTGTTCCTTTTGAACATGTACTTATTTTTAGATGCCTATAAAAAATGTGTTCATCTTTTAGGCATATGTTAAATAGACATCATTATGTAGGCACTTATTGACATACGCCTATATGTTGAAAGTTTGTAACTCATAGCCATGGCTACAAAATTTCAATGTTTTTGCTGAATTTTCCATAATATTACAAGTTGTAATCAACTATTGAAATGTTTGTTTTAGTTATAACTACAATCTTGCAATATTGATACTCTTAGTTGGAGATGCCTTAAGAATTAAATATTTAAAAACCAACCTAAGAAATATATACCTTATAAATCAATGTCATTGACTAACACATTGCCCATTTATCAGTGTACAGTGCATGGGAAGTGGGTAAATTTCAGTGTTTCAAGTGGATCAAAGAAAGATTTGGAGTCCCAGGTGTTCGCTTTTATGTCATTGGAGATGGGATGGAAGAATGTGAAGGTGCTCGAAAAATGAATTGGCCATTTATAAAAATAGATCTGTAGTTCTGCATACAAATGGCCCTCATAGATTTCCAGGTCTCACCATGCGAATGGTTGAACATTACATTGATGTTATTTATGGGGCGACTGATTCTTCAACTGAGATATGGAGAAATCCTTAACTAACAGGTAAAGTTTGCATTCAATATGCACACGTATTAGTTGACAGATACCATTAGTGTTTTGGATTTTGTTGCTTTGTTCAATTTGCCTTGTATTTATTCATGTTATATCATGATGATATAGACTTTGTAAAAAAAGTTGATTTTTGTAAAATGTTTGATTCTAGTTAATTATTGATATCTCAAACAATAATTTCCTTACTGGTCACATACCTAAAACTATATCAATGAATGACTAGTAATGGGGATAAAAACACTACTGCAGTTTGCCAAAAAAACTTAAACCAAACAGCTAAAGTCTAACCCAAGGTCACCAACCAACAAAATAGAAACAAGTTGAAACACCCATTAGACCATATACTATCATCACTATAACCCATACATATTATGTAAAGGGGTTGTACAAATTTCAGGGGATTAGACACTACTGTAGTTACTCAATTGCTGCGGTTACTCAAGCATACTTCAATAGAGTTTCAGTTCAGTTCAAAACCAAATATGAAGCACAATAAAAAGTGTAAAAAATGAAACTACATAGTAAAGTCACATAATGAAAAGAAGATGGGATAAGATTCATGGGATACATACAATCATGGATGGACTCCCAAAATTGCAGAAGCCTCCCAAATCAATCGCAGCCACCATCAAATCAACCACCACCACCCAAAATCGATCATCCTGTCACCAGATCAATGATTGTTGCTACTCTCCATCATTTTAGTAAAAGCAATGGTGCTGCCAATTAACATATAATCTATTTTAGGGTTAAATGAAGGATGTAAAAGAGAAATCGAGAAGAAAAGGAATGTTTACTGTGAAGGCGGAGGATGAATATTGCTTTGAAGAGATGAAAAGAAAGGGAGGAGAAATTCTTTTAGGTTTATTTCCTTTTGCTCTGGGGAGGGGATGGAAAAAATGGCAAAAGAGCGGCCACCAAAAATAATATTTGGGGCTTTCCCGCAAAAAAATTTGGCGATAGTAAAAACAGCGTTTTTATATTATTTTTATTTGTTTAACCGATAGAAGGACTGCACTGCTATGGAAAACGCTGTACAAATTTGCTGTCAAAACTAACTTTTCTTATAGTGTATAGTCTTATTGTATATAATTAATATTATAAAACTCAACTGCTTCAAGGCGAGATTCATGTACAAAGGGTCATCGCTCTTACAAGGGAACGTAATAGGGTCTCATCCGCACCAATAGGCGGATATATATCCAATCCAACTAATAAATATAGTAAATTATCCAAATAGTTAATAACAGCCAATAATAAAATATCCACGCATCTAATAAATAATTATATCCAAAAAGGTGAGATAAACTCACATTGATTTTAATAGTCGTCCAAACATTCTATTTTGAATTAAAATTGAATGAACATCCAATTTTAATCAAAAATTCCAACTAGCTCTGAATCCATCCAATCTAACTCCATAACATAGTACTCGCTGATAAGAATGCAACGTAACTTGTCGTGCTCGAAACGGACCTCGTACGAGAAAGTTATGAATAAATTTGCATTCGGTATAATTAAATTTAATTAACATAATTATTAACTAAATAATTTAAACTTAACCTAATCTGTCTTCCCTCCCTCTTGCATACCAGGCCGCGTGGTTCGTTTATTTTTTTCCTTGAACTTTGATCGAACGCGCGCCCAACCACCTCGACGAACGCCAACCAAACCATGCGCCCCACGCGCCGCCTTGCCCGCCTCCGTGCCTCTCGCACGCCTCCATCCAGCACGCCGCGCGCATATTGTGATATCCCGGAATTTCAAGGAATTTAAAATGTGATAATCTCCTTAATTAATTAATTAAAATTGGTAAGTTTATCATTTTCAAACAATTTAATAATGAGTTGTTTTAAATTATAGTTATAAATAGACTTTTAAATGGAATAATTAGTTACAAATTTAATTTGTGTTATTTTATAAATAGATTTTAAATAGACTTATTATTTCAAATTTAATAAGTATTATTTAAAAACGAATATATATATATATATGTGTGTATTTTGGAAGAAAATTATGATTTGAGGATTTAAAATTTAAGTGTTCCAATATAATTACAATAAAATCTATCTTAAATTAAAGTAAGCTTTACCTTATTCACTTTTGATATATATATATATATATATATTTGATGTAATCTTGGTAATAATGTTTAAAGTAAAATAAATATTTAATTGTACAGGGAATATTTGGTAGTTAAGTTTAAAAATAAAAATAAATATCTCAAATAAATTTATGGTTAGGTAAAAATATAAAATGAACACATAAGATAATTCTAAAAATATAACAACTTTATAGAAAGCATACGGTAGAAAGCAAATCAGGTAAGTAATATATATATATATATATACACACACTATAGCCATATGTATATGCAAAGAAATAAGTCAAAACAAGATAAAAATAAATGACTGTTGCAGGAAAATTTCTGTGATGAATATTGTGTTGCATGTATATATATATATATAATGAAATCTTTGTATATATGTTGTGTTGAACTGTGCATGTTTGGTCTGTTTGATGCTCTCTGTTTTCACATTTACAAAATAGAAGGGAATAGTATGTGTAAACATGATAAGGAACCAAGGCATTTAATGCTATCATTTCAAATTTGCTGGAAAAATCATTTCGGCCTCTTTATAAAAAAAATCTCTGACCCATTGTTGTACAAATGCAAATATCAGCCTGTATACTTGTTCATATATCAATCTCCTTTTTCATTTTCGTTCATTAAAAACTAAGCGTACCAGAAATTATCAAACCTGAAACCTTTTTCCTCAAAACTCAAACCTTCAACCAGAAATAAATCAAACCCAGCCCTGTAATCAAAGCTTGTAACCAGATTTCATCTTCAAATTGCAACCTGGGATCAAGTTTGAACCATCATCAGCATGTTCCAGTTTTTCAAACATTCCAGTTTCAAATCTTCAACCTTCTCAAGCAATTCAAGTTTCCAGTAAACAAGATCAAGCATTACAACTTCAAACTTTCAAGTTTCAAAGCTATTCAATTTTAAAGAAATCAAGTTCTCTGCCTCTTTGATCTGTGAGTAAACATCTATTTTAAAATCCTAAGTAATAACTGGCTGATGCTTGTTAAATTTCTAAAATGATTAATGCTTGCTTATGTATATATAAGTGTATTATTTGTGAATATGAATGTGTATGGACTGTGCATGTATATTTTGTTTGCTCTTCTCTGTTTTTTTAAAACTACAGGGATTAGGAATAAAAGAAAATTCAAATCTCCTTATCTGATTTTGGTTAGACTTCGAGATTTAAATAAGCTAAGTTAGTTTAAATTCAGTCTTAGTTTTAAAAATACGTTAAGTATATTAGAATTGAAAATCTGCTGGGATCAAATATTCACAGTAGAAATCTTTAAACATGTTAAAAATCCATCATCATAGATTACTGATTCATGTTTATAACTTGAATTGCTATTGGAAAATATGAATTTTAAAAAGAAAAATCAGGATTTCTAATAATGTATTGAGTATGCATTTTGGGAATGTCTGGAAACTGGATTTGAGGCTACCTCTGGCGATCAAGGGGTAGTGAGGTCTCGGGGTTTCGTCTGAAGCAAGGCTGGTGATCAGGGATGTTGGGAAAAATAGTGGAAGTGTCGAATGATCGCCGTGGCGTCGGCGGTGAGGTGATTTTGGATTTAACCCTAATTTTGGGTCGAGTCAGGTTTGGGAGTGAAGTAGCGCCTCTGGTTGATCGAGTGACTCGAGGTTTTGGGAATAGTGGCGTGGAGGTCTGGCAAAGCCAAGGATGTGGTGGAGCGATGTCAGGTGACCGGAGATGGGAGTTCAAGGAACTTTTTCTGGCATTGTTTGGTTGCAGGCTCAACTATGAAGCTCGATTTTGATTTGGGTTTTGTGGTGACGAATGGATGGTTGGATTTGGTTGCAGTGTCGAAGGTCGACGTGCCGGAAGGATGATCGGAGGCCAGAGGTGGCTCTGGTGGTGGTGCATGTGCACGGTGGCTTTTGGGTGTGTCTATGGTTTTGGGTAGGATTTGCTCGAAGGGGAGATCGTGTTTTTGAAGGAATGACTCGAGTGGGAACTCGAGTAGTTCCAGTGGGGTTATGTGTTCCTGGTTTCAAAATTTAAATTTTAACTAAAAACTAAAACTAAAATTTTGAAATGGGAAGGAAACTCGGGTTAGACCCGAGTGGTCTTCGGGTTTGACCCGAAGCAAGTGTTAAGAAAAAATTTAAAAAGGATTTTTAAAACTAGTTTTTTGAAATTTAAAAATGAAATTAGTTTAAACTTTATTATATAAATTACTTTATACAATAGTCGTTTTCTTTAACATTGTTTAAGAAACTTTGAAACTTTGAATTTTGTTAGATAAAGTTAAAGTTGAGTTAGGAATGAAATTTTAAATGTTTTTTTAAGCAATCTTTTGAAATTCAAATTGAAATTAGTTTTTAAAACTATTACTTGATAATATTTTATGTATTTAAAGGAAGTTTTGTTATCTTTAATTTATCAAGTTAAAATGATTATTTTATTTTAAAACTTAATTAATGGTTTAATTAAGTAGAGTTAATTATAAAGTTATAATGGTTTTAAAATGTAAATGGTAATTAAGGTATTTATAAGATAATGTTTATCTTAAGATTAATTAATGTGTTTATTATCTTGAAATTAATTAAGTTAATTAGGGAAATTAAGTATCATTAATTAATTTAATTAATAATGATTAAGGATTAATTAAGGAATTAATTAAGAGTAATTTATTGATTTAATTAATTTGTTTAAATTAAAAATTAAGGGTTATAAGTTAATTAATTAGAAGTTAATTAATTTATAATTAAGGTTGATTAATTAATGATTGGAGATTAATTTATTTATAATTAAAAAGTAATTAATTTGTAATTAAGTTTTATTAATTAATAATTAGGTTTTATTGATTAATAATTAAGAAATAATTAATCTATAATTAAAGTTAATTAAGAATTAATTAACTATTATTAAAGGTTAATTAATTGTAATTAAGGATTGATTAACTGATTAATTAAGGATTAATTAATTTGTTATTAAGTTTTATTAATTGATAATTAAGGTTTATTAATTAATAATTAAAGGATAATTAATCTATAATTAAAGATTAATTAATTTGTTTTAAAGGTAATTAAGAGGTAAATTACCAATTGTAATTAAGGAAGTGAATGTGATAAATTTTAGTTAATTAATTTGTTAATTAATTAAAGATAATCATTTGATGGTTGATTAAGTAAAATTACTTAATGAGATTGAATAGTGGAATTACTTAGTGAAGTAATTAATGTATAATTACTGGATGTAATTAATTAAAGGAATTACTTAATGGGAAGTATTTAAAGTATAATTACTTAATAGAAGTAATTAAAGATTAATTACTTAGTGTAATTAATCAAATGATTTATATAATTAATTAAGGAGTTAATTAATTAAGGTAAGTAATTACAGGATGGTAATTTCTGTTTATGATTAAGGTTGATAAATGGAAGTGATTAATTAAAGTTTAATTAACTAATGTAATTTATCAAGGATTAATGTAATTAATTATATTTAATTAATTATATTTAATTAATTAATGGAAGTAATTAATTAAGGATCATTAATTAATGTAATTAATGAAGTAATTAATGGTTAATTACTGTGAATGGTTAAAGATAATTAATTTGTGTAATTAATTAAAGGCTAATTACTTAAGGTAATTAAGAATAACTAATCAGGATGATTAATTAAGATGGATAATTAGAGGATGATCAACTAATTGATTGTAATTAATTAATGGTTCAGTAAGCAAGATTTATTTAATAAAAGTAATTAATTTAATTTATTTAAATTAATTAGAGATGGAAGTAATTAATTTAATTCACTTTAAATTAATTATAGATAGTGATTAATAAATCACTGCTTATGGATGTTGAATGATATTGATTGTCTTGAATGGTTTGAGATCTCGGATATGAGATAAGTGATGTTGTGTGATATGGATGCTTTGGTTGAAATGTGATGATAATGTGAATTATCTGTTTATGATGATAATGTGTATTATCTTTTTGTGATGATGATATGAATTATCTATCTGTGTGTATATAGATAATAGAATTGAATTGTTTTAACTTTAAAACAACTTGGACCTAAAGGATGACATTTTAGATTTCGATGAGACCGGGATCGGGTTTCCAGATTTGGATATCCGAAAACCACATCGATTCAAATTAACGATAGGTCGTGAATATCAAGTGAAGATGAAGATTCAGAGTGCAAGGGTTATTGTCGTTAACTCTGAGGGTGATTCCAAAATGAGTGTAATGAGATAATGCCTTCGGTTTCGTTCGAACACGGAACGAACTTGTATGGATTGAATGCTTTAAGAACATCGTCAGGTAGACGATGAGCATTCTAAGATAGAGGTGTTCTATAAAGGTAATCGCAGCCTCAAGCCTCATCAACCGGGAATGGCTAAAACAAGGGAGGTGCAGCAAGGCTAAGTGGGTCATACCCATGTAGGATGAGATGAACCCCTGTCTAGATGTCCCTTTTTATTCGGCTGTGTGGCGGTTGCTAGCTACAACCGCGGGGTTATCTTATTCGGGACTGTCCAGTAAGGGATGGTTCTGGCTTTGTGTTGCAGGGGATTGGTAGTAATCCTCGGTACGGTGATCTAGGCCCCGTACTGTGATGGGCGGTACCCCAGTAGCCCTGCCATTGTATGGAATCCAAACTCCAATAAGCGCCGTACGATTTAGTTGTGCCCAACTATGTTGGAACGTGAAATGTAAGCATTCCAGCTATTTCTGTATTTTACTTGAAAACCCTAGACCTTATTATAATATCACTGGATTTTCTATCAAATGTTTTGGTTAGCGTAAGGTAAAAACTTACCCATGTTTATGTGTGGGGAGTCTTACGTGATACCTTTGTTTTCAAAAGGTTTTTTAAAGTTAAGCAACTTTAACCGTTTACTCATACCAGACCCATGTTTGACCCGGAGTTTATTCTGTTTTTTCTTAAAATCTTGGGTACTCAAATTTTTACGAGTAGCCAAGGGATTTAGGTTAGCTTTGAAGAATTCTGGAGGAGCAATGGAGCAGGAGGCTTCAGCGTATAGATATATATTGGTTCCGCTGTGTTAGTTATGAGAAATGCGGATTAAGGATCTTAAGGCTAGAATTAACACTAGAGGGGGGGTCAATAGTGTTTTAAGAAATTTGTTAATCTTTTTGAGTTTATCTTAATTTGTTAACAATGTATACACTAATCAGACACAGATATGAACACAGAATCAAACACAGATGCAAATATAAAGTAAAAGCAGTAAAGGAAAGAACACACTGTATTTTATACTGGTTCGGAGTTACCCTACATCCAGTCCCGCACAACTAAGTACGGATTTCCCTTCAAAAGCAATTCAACAATTACAACCTACGGTTTCAACGCTACGAGGTACACTCTCCAGAATCACAATGCTCTGGGTAGAGATACTTGATTTCTATGGCAACAAGTTCACCGAATTGATTTCCAAGGCTACAATCATACCTTTTCTCGCTTGATTGATTTCCAAGGCTACAATCACACCTTTTCTCGCTAGATAGATTACAAAAAAGCCTATAACTCTTAATAGCACTTGGATCTTGTAGAGATAGTGGAGAGAATCAAAACCAGAAATTATCTAGTTAGATTCGATATTGATTTCGGCAGAGTAATGGTGTAATTTGTAAATAAGAAAGTGGAGAAGAAGAAGAGAAGTTAAATCAGAGAAAAAGTAATTAAAATTCGTTGAAAACACCCTTTATTTATAGTAGATCAATAGCCATGTTCATTGGTGAAGGGATGTGGCGAATAGACACTTCTTTTTAAAAAACAATTTAACTGTCACCATGTCGATAGGGGTACATGTGACCATGTCGACATGCCCTTGTAATTTTTGGTGATTTGTTTTTCTTTGAAAATAATTTCTATATTATATTATACTTATATTTAAACTTTAAAATATACTTATATATAGTTATAATACATAAATAGCTATAGAGAACAATATTAAAATATATATAATAATTTTCTATACTTTTATATTTAAATCTTAAGTATAAATATATAAAACAGCTAAATATATTAATATCAAAATTATAGTTTAAAAACTTAGAATAATAATTTAAAATCAAAGATATTTAAAATTAAGGATATTTAAAACTAAGGATATTTTTG
Source organism: Allium fistulosum (assembly GCA_030737815.1). Taxonomy (NCBI): domain Eukaryota; kingdom Viridiplantae; phylum Streptophyta; class Magnoliopsida; order Asparagales; family Amaryllidaceae; genus Allium; species Allium fistulosum. Next base: position 871,911,765 of record CM060905.1, on the reverse strand, counting down.
AGGCTAAAATATATTGAAAAACCAGGACAGATGATTTTGGTTTTTAAACAGGAATATTTAAAGTCATTTTGAAAAACAAGCTATATATATTTTGAAAATAATTTTGAAATAAAAGTAAGTGGATACAAAAAGATGTTCCACTAGATTTTTCGTAGGTTCCATCCTACTTAGGGTTCCATCCCTTTAACGAGCACGAAGTGGATTCCATTCCACGAATAAAATAGATTTTAAGATGTCAATGCCTTTCTATGAGTTTTAACAATATTCCAAACTATATAACTTATCTTGGAAACTTAAACTCTTGAAATTCTTGATACTCATGAGTCCTGAATCTTGATATCTTCAATCTTTGATCTTGAATCTTTATACTGTACAGTTCTTCATTCTTTAGTACCTGCAAACATATCTATATATATCTACACAATAATGTTAGTATTATATATTTTATAATCTAATTCTAAGTAAGGTTGTTGTCATCAAAACCAACTCCTCAGGGACTAACAATCTCCCCCTTTTTGATGATGACAACCTTTGGTTATAAAATATCACTTCTATCCTAATACTTCTAATAACTCCCCCTTAATCTATGTCTAACTATCCTATTTTATACTTCTCTTCCTTTGTCATCAACAAAAACCATATAATCCCATAATTATAATACTATATAACTCTATATAACTCCCTCTGAAACTAAGACTACATTACTTGTGATTATAATGATAGTGTTATCATACATAATCAATACTTAACTTTAAACTAAACTCTTAATAACTACTTTTCCTAACTACTAAACTATTTATTCAAAAGATAAGAGAATATACGAATAAGAGACCACAATTTATTTATTTATTCATAATGGAGTTATTTTTTAATATAAAAATAGATAATTAAACTGATAATCATGATAACTTAAAAGATCATATATCATTAATACTAATCATATGTATGTTATATTTTACACACATAATATCAATCCATACTAAGTCAAATTCAAGCAAATCAAACCAAATCCTAATTAAGCAAGCAAACAAACAAAGTTAATCAAATATTACGAGGAACATCAACCCATCCTTCTTCTCCAAAGATAGGGTCTTGTTTAATGGCATCCCAATTCTCATTATCAACAGATAGAGAAACAGGAGGATGTGCTTCATTATCATCCTTGTGCAGGGAGGAAATCATCCATCGAATTGCTTCGAAATGCCTTTCTTGCTCCTTGATCATCTGCATTTGACTCAATTCTAAATGACGTTGATTACGGAGAATGATAGAGAGAATATTCTTAAAGGATTTAAGAGTTTCTTCAAGATTTTCAAATAAATTGTGAATAGGATCAACCATTTTTGTGAAAAAGAGAAGAAATATAGATAAAATAGATAAGTAATGATTTTGAGTAAAGATTTCTGGAAGAGAACAGGTATTTATAGGTGTAAATTTCGTTTGAAATGAATAGATACAAGTTAGTTATTTAAAATTCAAATATTAAAATGAAAAGACACTTCAGATTTTAAGCATGTCGACAGGGTGCCTTTGGGGATTGTCGACAGGGTCATCTGTGTTTTGAAGACTTGTTTTTGATTTTGAATAAATGTATATATATATATTTATATATATCATATTAACAGTTATTCTAGAGATGAAATAAGCTAGATAACAGAAAGAACTTCAACATTAATTCAAACTGGAATGATACATGGATTAAACAACATGAAATACAATAACATTCAAACTTAAAACAAACTTAAACAACTACGAAAAGGTATGAAAAGATAGATTTAATTGGAGGACGATGTGGATGATGAAAGATTAAACTTCTTGCTGACTTTTGAGAAGAACTTGTTCATCTTAGAAGACATTTTATCCAACTTTTTACTAACGGATCTCTTAAGTGTCCATTGATTTTCCACAATTATCTTTTGGTTTTGGATAATCATCTTGTTGGTTGGTTTGGAGGTGTAATCAATACTTTCAAGAGATGTTTCACCTTCCTCTTCTTCTTCTTGAATATCCATTTCATCCTCTTCTTCTTCTTCTTCCTCTCCTTCTTCCATTTCTTCGTGAGCTAAACGCTCTTCCTTTTCCACAAGGTATTCATAAGGTTGAAAGTTGTATGGAATTTTCATAAGTGAGATATTGGAATGATTGAAAACTTTTCTAGAAATGAATTCCTCTCCTTTAAAATTCACTCCAAAATAGTTGAAAATTCTAGTAAGGTAAATTCCATGATATAAAATCTTTTCTCCCATTTCCAAGTTCTTAGGCCGAAATTCATCCAAAATAACTTGAGCCCAATTAATATCATAGTTTCCAAAAAGAGCGAAAAGAGCTTTACAAACTTTTGAAGTAGGATTATTAAAACTTCCCGATCTCGGGGTCAAAGTGTGTTGCAAAAGAAGACTCACAATTTTTGCTTTTGGACGAAAATTGCGGTTTATAAAATCAAAGTTTTCATCACTTTCAAAAATATGATGGAAAGTCTCACGGTCACTTTCATTAAAATTGAAATTTGAAAGATCCATACCCGTACACTTACAATTTAGAATCGCTCCCAAAACATCACAATTTAAAACAATTTGAGTGCCTTTTACACTACTCCAAATTTCATCATCGTTTCCTTGATAAAAGCCACGATTAAGATTTGCATAAAACATTTTCACAAGATTTGGGTAGCATACAAAATCATTTTGAGAATCGTCAACAAGACTTAAAATGTTGTTGCTAACACAAAGAGAATCGATTTCATAAGAAGCGAAATCGCCGAAAATTGCAAACTTTCCGGGATGAACTTTTCCATAATTAGCATAGCCAATATAGGCTTTGATTGCTTCCGGATCATAAAAGAGGTGTTCTTTTAAGGTTTTGGAGAGTCTCATAGTTGATGGAGTACTTGAGGAGGCCATTGATGTAGAGAGAAAAGAGCTTGAGTTATGAAGAAAGAGTTTGAATTTGAAAAGATAATTGAAAAGCTGAGTAAATGATAGTAAATAAATAGAAATTAAATGGACAGTTTCTTTGGTCAAAAAGTGTCCTTTCAGAGTCTCGAATTGTAACGACCAAAACTTTCTCTCCATAGAAAGTCGTATCGCTAATAAGAAAGAAAGGGGTAGAAAATAGAAAAGAAGAGAAGAAAGAAAGAAACAACAACAACGATCTCACAGCGGAACGAATAAATTATATTAATAACATAAACTATTACATAGTATACAACACTTTACAGAGTTACACAGCATATACATCACTTACTAGACAGTTATAAACATCTGTCTAGACATTACAACTCAATACACTACAGAGATACAGACACAGCGGAACTACTATATATATCTACAACGCTGAAGCCTCCTGCTCCATTGCTCCTCCACAATTCGTCAAAGCTAAACCTGAATCTCTTGGCTACTCGTAAAAATTTGAGTACCCAAGAGTTTATAAAACAGAAATAAACACTTGGGTCAGACATGGGTCTGGTGTGAGTAACAGGTTAAACTTGCTTAACTTCAAAACCTTTAGAAAGAAAAGGTATCACGTAAGACTCCCCACAAATAAACATGGGTAAGTTTTTACCTTACGCTAACCAAAACATTTGATAGGAAATCCAGTTATATTATAATAGGGTCTAGGGTTTTCAAATAAATATGAAATAGCTGAAATTGTTACATTATTAAATTCCAGCATACTAGCCACAAAGTGGGTTATACAATCAAAACCGTAAGGGCACGTAGGAAGAATGGGTTTCCATACAATGGCAGGGCTACTGGGGTACCGCCCGTCACAGTACGTGGCCTAGATCACCGTACCGAGGATCACTCCCAATCCCCTGCAACACAAGGTCGGAACATCCCTTACTGGATAATTCCCGCACAAGATACCTCACGGTTGGGATCAGCAACCGCACCACTAAGTCGAAAATAGAAAGGGACATCTAGACAGAGGTAACCTTGTCCTACTTGGGTGCTACCCACTAACCTTGCTGCACCTCCCCTGTTTTAGCCATTCCCGGTTTGTGAGGCTTGAGGTTACGATTACCTTTAATCAGAACATATCACTTAGAATGCTCATCGTCCACCTGACGATGTGCTGAAAGCATTCAATCCATACAAGTTCGTTCCGGGTTCGAACGAAACCGAAGGCATTTGTGACGACCGCCCATGACCCCTGCACCGAATCTAGAGAATAAGCGCTGTAAAGTGTGCCAGGCGACCATGGACGATTGTCAAGGTTAGATTAAAACAACAGAATCTATCGTATTACTCACAGCGCATGGACAAAATACAATAGAACATATGTATAGTGAAGCTTTACAGGACAAAATGACATCATATAAAACTCCATAATAGTTGAATACAAGCATCCACATAGTCAATACATCCAGCCTCACTACATATCTCTCAGAGAATACAAAACAGCGGAATATCCAGTACATATAATAAGAAGATAATATGCAACCCTCTAGCTCGTCTTCGATATCAGCATCGTGAGAAGAGAACAGCACCTGTCACCTGCTACCTAGTCTGCCCGTCCCAAAATGGACGAACAGCCCAAGGCAATAAGAATTAAAACATAAAGCCTTGAGTCAGACAACAGTCTTAGTGAGCAGTAAATTAACTAACAACATACCAAAAGAGCATAAAGGAAAAGGAATAGGAATACAACCCTCCCACTCCAACCTCATTCTACAGTGATAGCCCCCAGACACATACTAAGCAGAAGCAATCATAGCAGAACATACAATTTAAAGTAAAACTACTATCACTCGAGTCAAGGGCGATGTTTTCCAAGTACCAAGGCCTAAATCAGATAAGCACCCAGAAAATACCGCTCTTGAGTCCGAATGACGATACAACCAAACATCCATGACTCTGGCTATCACTGTTATCATTGCTTCGATATCACCGTTAATTGAATGACCGGCACATTCTTTCAGCCGTCCGTCAAGGGCTAATGAAAACCCCGGTTCTAGACATAACTCCCGCACGTCGTCGCAGCCCGTGCCTAGGACTATCGAATCTGCCCAGAGTACTCGACCATCAACAGTTGGCCGTTGGGACTATCGAATCTGCCCAAACGTACCCTTGCTTAGAGCATGCTAGAACCTTCAACAACGATGCTATCCAAGCCTCCTAGTCATCCTCCTTGACGACTATTCTCATATCCATTCATTATCTTCAACTCGAATCATATCACCGAGTTATCAACATGCTTGGAATGATCCCGTCTGGATTAGACCAAGTCTTCATCACATGATTGCCTCGCTTCATTACATGCTCGCAAAGCCTCATCTCAACATGTCATCAAATCTATGCATAAGAGCTTCATCATCCCGCTACATATGCCACGAGCAGCTTTTCCAATTCAAGAGCCTTTCCCTTAGCCTTTGAATCACCTTCGATCTAAATCTAATCATCAATCATCAATCCAAGCAATCAAGCATTCAAATATGATCTAAGTAGACAATTATAACAAGAATGGCATTTTCGTAATTAAAGAGTTGAAAGTCCAATAAGCATGAAAACATGGATTATATCTCTACGAACTTGATGAATGAACTTGCATAGGTTAACATATGATAAAATGGATGTAACATCATCATAAACAATGGATCTATAAGGATCTACACATAGGATGAAGAAAATGCATGGAAATCACTATTTTAACACCAAATCGAGCCAACAATCCGATATACTCCTTTGGATCTGTGTGAGAGATAATCACCACTCACCAAATCACCTAAACAATCCAAAAGATATCAACTTCAGATCTGGACAGCGAAGAACTAAGCTAGATCTGACAAGATCTCACTTCAAACGATGAAATCTCTCTTGAAAAGATGAAGATCTTCAATCTAAGCTCTTGAATCTTCAATCTTGATCTTTGATTTGGATGGATTGAAGCACTAGATTAGAGTGGAGAAAAGAAGTGAAGAAGTGTAGAAGTCGAGCTCTCAAAATGGCAGCACTTCGTCGCTTCAAAATCCGGATCCCAAAAAGTGAGAACAACCCCTCCTATTTATAGCAGAAATTTCCTTAAGTCGCTTAACTCGGCTATCTCCCTAGGTCGTTTCCGACCTAAGCCTCTCTGACCTAAGACTCTCCGACCTAACAGATAGATCTACGCGACCTAAATCCTAGCGACCTAACAACTTAGCAACCTACGCGACCTAACAGTGTTACGACCTAACACATAGCCTCTCTTAAGGTCGCCAACTGTTAACTCCTTAGGTCGCTAACAAGCTAACTCCTTAGGTCGCTAACACGGCAACTCCTAGGTCGCTAACAAGCTAACCCCTTAGGTCGCTAACACGGCAACTCCTAGGTCGCTAACAAGCTAACCCCTTAGGTCGCTAACACGGCAACTCCTAGGTCGCTAACAAGCTAACCCCTTAGGTCGCTAACACGGCAACTCCTAGGTCGCTAACAAGCTAACCCCTTAGGTCGCTAACACGGCAACTCCTAGGTCGCTAACAAGCTAACCCCTTAGGTCGCGAACTATTATAGGTCGCTAACCACTAGTTTCCTTAGGTCGCTGCCGACCTAAATATACTAACTCGGCACCACTAGGTCGCTCATCCCTAGGTCGTTAACTACTGGGTTTACTTAGGTCGCTACCAACCTATCTCTTAGGTCGCTAACACCTTAACTCGCCAGAAACTCTAAAGTCTCCTTCCTTTTAGGTCGTCTACGACCTAAACCCTTACCATCCATCACACGACCTAACTCCAAACCTTAAGGTCACCAATCCCCAACATTCTTAGGTACGACTTATCTCCTAAGTTGCCAACAATACTTAACTAACCTCTAGGTCGCGTACGACCTAGGACTTATGCAAATTTCAACCAAGGTCTGGAACAACTAGAAAATGCTGAAAATCCCAGATTTTGACAAACTTTTCGATCCATAAAATACGGGTCGTTACAGCATTATCTCGTTACACTCGTTTTTGAATCACCCTCAGAGTTAACGACAATAACCCTTGCACTCTGAATCTTCATCTTCACTTGAGATTCACGACCTATCGTAAATTTGGATCGATGTGGTATTCGGGTCTCCAGACCTGGAAATCCGGTATACGGAAACCCGATCCCGGTCTCATCGAAATCCAAAGCGTATCTTTTAAGGCCAAGTTGTTTTAAAGGTTAAAACCATTTAATTCATTATCTTTATACACAAAGAAAGATAATTTACAACAGATAATCAACATTATCAGATAATCCATACAATTCAACTAACATCCATATCATACAGCATATATCTCATCAGAGATATCAATCAATGTCAAGTATCCAATACTAACACCCATTCATAAGTAATGATTTATATCATCTTAATTTAAATTGAATTAAATTAATTACTTCATTTTATAAATCCTTCTTACTTAACCATTAATTAATTACAATCAATTAATTAATTATCCTCTAATAATTCATTTCAATTAATCATCTTGATTAATTATCTTTTGATTACATTCAAGTAATTTATCTTTAATTAATTATTTAAATTAATTAACCTTAACTACTTATAATAATTAACCTTTAATTACTTCATTAATTAATTAACTAAAATTAATTAATTTTAATTAACTATAATTAATTATATTAAACCTTAATTAATTACATTAATTAATCACTTCATTTATTAATTATTACTTAATTAATAAATCTTAATTACATCATTAATTATATTAATTAATGATTCTTAATTACAACTTAATTATTAATTACTTAATTAAATTAATTACATTAAGTAATTAACCTTTAATTAAACAACATTTATTAGTCACCCTTGATTAATCTTCAATCAGTAATTAATTACCCTTAATTACTTTCATTAACTAAATTAATTACTCCTTAATTAATTTCTTAATTAATCCCTTGATTAATTATTCAAAGTAATTAACTCAAATTACTTCTATTAATAAAATCATTTATTCAACTAATTACTTCCAGTAATTATCATATTATTCCCTAAATAATCTTACCTTAATAATTACATTAAGTAATTATTATCAAATCATCTCTTGATTATCCTAAATTAATTAAACTTAATTAATTAACTTAACTTAACTAAATCAAATTAACTTCAATTAATTACAATAAGTAATTAATTCTTAATTACTTCCAATAAGTAATTACATTTAAACAATTTCATAAATGATTATTCTTAAATTAATTCAACTAATTAATTATCAAAATTAATCCTATTAATTAATTATTTAATAATCCATAGTTAATGACTTCATTAACTATTATTTAATTACTTTCCTTAAGTAATTAAATTATATTAATTATTATTAATTCTAAATTAATAAATCTTAATAACCAATTTATTAATCTCTAATTACTAAATTAATTTAGTGTTAACCATAACTTAATTAATATTTAATTACTTATTAATTAATTCCTAACCATTGATTAATACTCTAATTTATAACCCTCAATTATAAATAAATCATTCCTAATTAATTTATCTTAATCATAAATAAATTAGTTTAAACCTTTAATTACCTATTTAATTAATCCAAATGATTAATTAATCAAATAATTTAATTATCTATTAAATCTCCTAATAAATTAAATAAACACAAGTCTTTAATTACTTTAAGATAAACTTTATTCTTATTGATAAACAAGTTATCATTTACCATTCATATTTGAAACATCCATTTCAAATCTACTTTTAAATTTCATTTTAAATTCTGTATTTAAAATGAATACCAATTTATTTTTAACTAAGTTTTTAAAACCAAATTAAAAACTTTTACTTATTAAAAATCTTATCTCTTATAAAAGAAATTTAAGAAGAGTTTAAACCAATTTCCTTTTTAATTTCAAACAATTTAAATCTAACTACCATTTAAAACCTATTTAAAATATATAAATTTATAACTTATTTATTTCAAATCTTTAAGATTCAAAACCAACTTGAATCTACATAGTTAAATTTTGATTTAAATTCTTGTTTAAAAATTTTCTTTACAAATTTAAAATCAGTTTAAATTTTTAAAAACAGACAGTTAATAACCTGTCAACACAAAAATTCTCGAATCCAACCTATTTTGCTTCGAGTCGTAACCCTAAATTACCCGAGACACTCACGAACAAAAACAAGGAAAACTCGAGTCTCTTCTTCCATCCCCAAAGAAACTGCTACCAGTACAAACATTCAAGCGTGCACGTGCACCACTCTCCGACTGATGCCAGCCACCTCCGGTGACCTCCCCACATCGACAATCATCTCTGCACCATCCCACGATCATCAGATCATCAAAACGAACTCGAAAGCAAAAACGAGCCTGTATCCAAAACCTGGAACAGAAAATCGAGCTACCACCAAAACCTGTCAATGGCGATTCCTCCCATCTCCGGCCACCATCACCTTTGAAACTCCAGCGACGACTTCGACAACCCATCCTCCTCTAAAAACCAAAACCCCAAGTCACTCGATCAATTATATTTGTCGAATTGATCACTTCTTCTAGCCGCAGTAAAACTAGGGTTAAAAACTTCGAACACCAACCATTTCCCCCACCGTAGCCATGACCATCTACGACCAATTTTCCAGTCATCCCCATAGGCTCCTCCATCACCTCTCACAAGCCCGACCACCCTCGATCACGTGATCATCGGAAATGCTCGAAAACATGATTTCCAGACGAACCCAAATAACCCATTCAATACTACATTAAAAATTGTGAACTTGATCTTAAAAATCCTAACTTTCATCTACTATTTCAGATATATGATTGTATCAACAAATTTCCATATTTGGTTTTTAACACTTTTCAAATTCCTCTGTGATTTCTTCTTCCAGACAGTGTTTCTATCTAAATTCTTGCAAATGTCTTTAAAGCTTGGTTTAGTTTTAAACAACAACTTTGTTTAAAATACTTAAGCCTACAGAAGATTTGAGTGAAAAGAGATTTGAGTTAAAACTAAGTTTTAAATCTCTAAAATTTTAAACAGAGGTGATCACAATAGCTTATCTGAACATACTCATATGTTTCCAGAACCTTAAAACAATCATAGCAACACATTCCAGACATACACCACAAGTCTACTTAAAACTTAAGTCATATCCATTAAACAAGGGTATCTCATGTTTACAGTTTTCAAAGCAGAGGGTTGAAACTATGACCTGAGGTGTTTAACAACTACAGATATGCACACTTACATAATTTCACAAAGCATTTCTCAAACACATACATATAAACAAACATTCACATCCAAATACTATTTATCACAGAATTAGATATGCATCATAATTTCCTAAGTTAATTTAAGTAAAAATGTTACTCACTTGATTAAAGATGAAACAGAGGCAGAGCCTTATTTTGAAAAGCTTTTTGAAACTGGGAATCTTAAACTGGAATGCCTCATTGATTTAAAAACTGGAGTTGCTGGAGCTTTAGATTGCTTTAAACCTACATGCAAGATGGCTTCCAGGTTGAAAAATGACTGCAAGCAGTTTGAATTGCTTCCAGACAAATTTCCAGGTTTGCTTCAATTATCTCAGATTGAAGAAAATGCTTGCAAGCTTCCAGATTTGCTTTGCATACTTCCAGATTAAAAGAAAATGCATCCTAATCATCTAAGGTTGAAGATAACGAATGCAGATTTGCAGGCTGAAGACTTTTATTTGCAAAATTGGTCTTTGAAAATGAGTTTCTAGTTTTTGAGGAGGAACAGATTTTGATTTGCAAACTTGTTTACAGGTTTTTGAATTTGATTTCTGATTTGGATATCTTTCTGGGTTTTGTTTTTAGTTTTTGTAAAGATGAAGAGAAAAATAGAAGTTGAGAATATTTTGAACGGTAAAACTTTGAACTGGAAACAATAACCAGATTTCTTTCTTTTGGAAAATGAGCAAAAAGAATGAGAAGGGAAAGAGATGTATATATAGATTTAATTTGGATTTATTGAAAATTAAAGAAAATAAAATAAATAAGGGACACTTGTCATTAGTATTTCTAATTACTTAACACTTGTTATTATGAGGCTTTAGTATAATTACACTTGTCTTTGTATTTTTCTATTTATTTTAAATTATTTAAAAAGCCTTTTCTTATTTATTTAAACACTTATCTATATATATTAAAGAGAAACAAAAGCTAATTATACTTATAAATAAAAGTTTATACAAATATTTTAAAATCCAAAACAATTTAAATATATATTCTTTTGAATTTCAAAACTTAAATTCAAATTTAAATAAAATTAAATCCTAAGATTCCATTTAAAAGTTAAGTTATATATATTTACATACACTATTTATTCCATTTAAAATAACAATTCCTTTTAGCATTAAAATTCATACATATAAACAATAATACATTATACTTGTTATTTGAAAATAACATATTTTATAATTTAAACAAGAGATTATATTATCAAGAAATATTTAAAAAGAAATAAAACAAACCAATTTTGTAAATCTTATTTATTTAAACTTAAGTTAAAATATCTCTTAAACAATTAAATATTTACTTAAAGTATTTTAAAACTATAAAATTACTTATTTAAATATCTTTGAAAAGTCCAGATTAAATTAAATATAAATTTCCAATTTACCAAAGCTTCTATTTACAATATATATAAATAAATAAATATATATATATATCCAAATAGAAATATCTTATTAACTTTTAAAAGATAAAATCATCAATTAATACTAATTTAATCAGATTATTAAATTAAATTCAAATTTTATTATCAAAGATTATCCATATCAATTTAATTATTCAACAGATTATTAAATTGATATTGTCAAAATTTCCGGGATATTACATTCCTCCCCCCTTAAAATAATTTCGTCCCCGAAATTTAAACAAAGGTAATTTAATAATCTTATTAAAGATTTAAATTTAAAACTCAAGCATATACTATCATCCATATGCTAGCAACCATAGCAACCAAATCGTTCAATCAAACAATTCTATCTATCTAGACTAAATTCTAGATAAAATACCTCGAGTTTCCCCAAGTATATATATACCGGGATACTCGCTCTATAAACAATTTAAACTACTAAGCTATAGATCTCCTACTCATCTAGATCTACAGAACTAAACAGAATATCAGACTACAGACGAGTCTGACTCAACTACCAAACTTCCCAAAACTGCAGATTCTAAAACCAGAGATAGATCAAATACGTACTCCCTCAGAGATACGTAAAACTCAATGAATTCAAATTATCCAAACTGGCAATTCAATTTCGAAGACCAAAAACTTATCCAGGTCAGAACACAGAAGAGATCCAAACTTACTTCTCCCATCCAGAGATACACTCCAAACCGCTTTCGCTGCTCAACTCTGATATGAGGTAGGACACAAGCACAGACTGGACAACTCATTCCAGAAATAAGGTTCACTGATCCATAAAGAAAACTCAGATACTCCAGCAAAACTTGAGCTGCTTCACCAACTCCATCTCTAGGAAACATCCTTCCACTAGACTGAACCACCGGTATCACTCCTGGAATCCAAGTCGATAAGAAAACTCAACCTTCAGATGCGGACAAACTTCTGACTTCTCTGAAGACATCTAGAAAATTCTGACAACCCAAGAGAACACTCAGCAATCGCAAGTCACTTTTGCGATCAACCCATCCTAATTCCAAACAGACTGTTCTCTCTTTACCAATCAGAACAGCTTACACTTATTTATCCAATTTATCGAAGAAATGGACCCACTCTTACTGCTTCTGAACTTCACCTTCAGAAAAACTGCTCAGCCAGAAAACTTCCTGCCATCACAGAATACTCCGAGCTGCACTGCTGACACTGATGCCAAGGACTTCCTATTCCAAAGATCTTCGAGAAATTCGAACTCCAAACCAAACAGAATCACTATGCTGAACTCAGCCACAACACCGAAGCAGACACACTTCCACAACTTGTTCCAAAGAAAACATCTTCGGGAACATCCATATTCACTGCGTCTTATCACACAGCTACTATTACCTGAGGTATCAAGGTACCATTACTCACTTCTGCCTCATCGACAGATCCAACTCTACTCATCCACACTTCAAAGATAAACTCCGAACCATTACAGTTTCCTTCGGAGATCGATGAAATCCTTCACCACAGCAAAGCTTACTCGAGACGGTATTGGGTTACAGTCTCGATATATACTTCCAACCTCAAACATTCAAACTCCAACTATTGGTAATTGTGTTACACACACTACCACCTTATCTACCTTTATAACTTATATTGGAAAACCCGAACAGGTAACCCAATAAATAGGTAGAAATACATAAATATATATATTTAAAATGATATATTTTTTTTTATATAGAAATTATTTCTGGGTAAAATTATTTCATCTACCTCTTTAAAACAATATTGTGTCCGTTGGCCTGGTTCAAGTGTTTAGAGATCCCTATCAATAACGTTAGCTACTCGTATTGACCAGAATCCATATACCACTCAACCGATCAATTAACACAATATAAAACCATTTTATATAACTAACAAATACGCGCTCTCGTATATATATACACTCAGACTCAACAGGTTGCTACAGATCCTATTTCTAATGAACAATCCTTCCAAACCTAGGTATTCACTCAACCTAGCGCTCTGATATTCACTTAACCAATAGCTTAGGTATTCGCTCAACCTATGCTCTGATACCACTGTAATGGGACGAGCCAGTGGCGACTGGTAGGCTTTGCAACCATCCCAGACCCACCGTGGCATACAGTGATACCTCGAATTTGCTTTTACGGCCAGCCTCTCGACTCGCAACCAACCCCTCAATGGGACATGTAGGGGTAAGAGTCTCCCGTTCGCCACCAAACCGCGAAGCGAAAACCCCCTATCATGCTGTAATATAGCAAACCCGATCCCGGTCTCATCGAAATCCAAAGCGTATCTTTTAAGGCCAAGTTGTTTTAAAGGTTAAAACAATTTAATTCATTATCTTTATACACAAAGAAAGATAATTTACAACAGATAATCAACATTATCAGATAATCCATACAATTCAACTAACATCCATATCATACAGCATATATCTCATCAGAGATATCAATCAATGTCAAGTATCCAATACTAACACCCATTCATAAGTAATGATTTATATCATCTTAATTTAAATTGAATTAAATTAATTACTTCATTTTATAAATCCTTCTTACTTAACCATTAATTAATTACAATCAATTAATTAATTATCCTCTAATAATTCATTTCAATTAATCATCTTGATTAATTATCTTTTGATTACATTCAAGTAATTTATCTTTAATTAATTATTTAAATTAATTAACCTTAACTACTTATAATAATTAACCTTTAATTACTTCATTAATTAATTAACTAAAATTAATTAATTTTAATTAACTATAATTAATTATATTAAACCTTAATTAATTACATTAATTAATCACTTCATTTATTAATTATTACTTAATTAATAAATCTTAATTACATCATTAATTATATTAATTAATGATTCTTAATTACAACTTAATTATTAATTACTTAATTAAATTAATTACATTAAGTAATTAACCTTTAATTAAACAACATTTATTAGTCACCCTTGATTAATCTTCAATCAGTAATTAATTACCCTTAATTACTTTCATTAACTAAATTAATTACTCCTTAATTAATTTCTTAATTAATCCCTTGATTAATTATTCAAAGTAATTAACTCAAATTACTTCTATTAATAAAATCATTTATTCAACTAATTACTTCCAGTAATTATCATATTATTCCCTAAATAATCTTACCTTAATAATTACATTAAGTAATTATTATCAAATCATCTCTTGATTATCCTAAATTAATTAAACTTAATTAATTAACTTAACTTAACTAAATCAAATTAACTTCAATTAATTACAATAAGTAATTAATTCTTAATTACTTCCAATAAGTAATTACATTTAAACAATTTCATAAATGATTATTCTTAAATTAATTCAACTAATTAATTATCAAAATTAATCCTATTAATTAATTATTTAATAATCCATAGTTAATGACTTCATTAACTATTATTTAATTACTTTCCTTAAGTAATTAAATTATATTAATTATTATTAATTCTAAATTAATAAATCTTAATAACCAATTTATTAATCTCTAATTACTAAATTAATTTAGTGTTAACCATAACTTAATTAATATTTAATTACTTATTAATTAATTCCTAACCATTGATTAATACTCTAATTTATAACCCTCAATTATAAATAAATCATTCCTAATTAATTTATCTTAATCATAAATAAATTAGTTTAAACCTTTAATTACCTATTTAATTAATCCAAATGATTAATTAATCAAATAATTTAATTATCTATTAAATCTCCTAATAAATTAAATAAACACAAGTCTTTAATTACTTTAAGATAAACTTTATTCTTATTGATAAACAAGTTATCATTTACCATTCATATTTGAAACATCCATTTCAAATCTACTTTTAAATTTCATTTTAAATTCTGTATTTAAAATGAATACCAATTTATTTTTAACTAAGTTTTTAAAACCAAATTAAAAACTTTTACTTATTAAAAATCTTATCTCTTATAAAAGAAATTTAAGAAGAGTTTAAACCAATTTCCTTTTTAATTTCAAACAATTTAAATCTAACTACCATTTAAAACCTATTTAAAATATATAAATTTATAACTTATTTATTTCAAATCTTTAAGATTCAAAACCAACTTGAATCTACATAGTTAAATTTTGATTTAAATTCTTGTTTAAAAATTTTCTTTACAAATTTAAAATCAGTTTAAATTTTTAAAAACAGACAGTTAATAACCTGTCAACACAAAAATTCTCGAATCCAACCTATTTTGCTTCGAGTCGTAACCCTAAATTACCCGAGACACTCACGAACAAAAACAAGGAAAACTCGAGTCTCTTCTTCCATCCCCAAAGAAACTGCTACCAGTACAAACATTCAAGCGTGCACGTGCACCACTCTCCGACTGATGCCAGCCACCTCCGGTGACCTCCCCACATCGACAATCATCTCTGCACCATCCCACGATCATCAGATCATCAAAACGAACTCGAAAGCAAAAACGAGCCTGTATCCAAAACCTGGAACAGAAAATCGAACTACCACCAAAACCTGTCAACGGCGATTCCTCCCATCTCCGGCCACCATCACCTTTGAAACTCCAGCGACGACTTCGACAACCCATCCTCCTCTAAAAACCAAAACCCCAAGTCACTCGATCAATTATATTTGTCGAATTGATCACTTCTTCTAGCCGCAGTAAAACTAGGGTTAAAAACTTCGAACACCAACCATTTCCCCCACCGTAGCCATGACCATCTACGACCAATTTTCCAGTCATCCCCATAGGCTCCTCCATCACCTCTCACAAGCCCGACCACCCTCGATCACGTGATCATCGGAAATGCTCGAAAACATGATTTCCAGACGAACCCAAATAACCCATTCAATACTACATTAAAAATTGTGAACTTGATCTTAAAAATCCTAACTTTCATCTACTATTTCAGATATATGATTGTATCACCAAATTTCCATATTTGGTTTTTAACACTTTTCAAATTCCTCTGTGATTTCTTCTTCCAGACAGTGTTTCTATCTAAATTCTTGCAAATGTCTTTAAAGCTTGGTTTAGTTTTAAACAACAACTTTGTTTAAAATACTTAAGCCTACAGAAGATTTGAGTGAGAAGAGATTTGAGTTAAAACTAAGTTTTAAATCTCTAAAATTTTAAACAGAGGTGATCACAATAGCTTATCTGAACATACTCATATGTTTCCAGAACCTTAAAACAATCATAGCAACACATTCCAGACATACACCACAAGTCTACTTAAAACTTAAGTCATATCCATTAAACAAGGGTATCTCATGTTTACAGTTTTCAAAGCAGAGGGTTGAAACTATGACCTGAGGTGTTTAACAACTACAGATATGCACACTTACATAATTTCACAAAGCATTTCTCAAACACATACATATAAACAAACATTCACATCCAAATACTATTTATCACAGAATTAGATATGCATCATAATTTCCTAAGTTAATTTAAGTAAAAATGTTACTCACTTGATTAAAGATGAAACAGAGGCAGAGCCTTATTTTGAAAAGCTTTTTGAAACTGGGAATCTTAAACTGGAATGCCTCATTGATTTAAAAACTGGAGTTGCTGGAGCTTTAGATTGCTTTAAACCTACATGCAAGATGGCTTCCAGGTTGAAAAATGACTGCAAGCAGTTTGAATTGCTTCCAGACAAATTTCCAGGTTTGCTTCAATTATCTCAGATTGAAGAAAATGCTTGCAAGCTTCCAGATTTGCTTTGCATACTTCCAGATTAAAAGAAAATGCATCCTAATCATCTAAGGTTGAAGATAACGAATGCAGATTTGCAGGCTGAAGACTTTTATTTGCAAAATTGGTCTTTGAAAATGAGTTTCTAGTTTTTGAGGAGGAACAGATTTTGATTTGCAAACTTGTTTACAGGTTTTTGAATTTGATTTCTGATTTGGATATCTTTCTGGGTTTTGTTTTTAGTTTTTGTAAAGATGAAGAGAAAAATAGAAGTTGAGAATATTTTGAACGGTAAAACTTTGAACTGGAAACAATAACCAGATTTCTTTCTTTTGGAAAATGAGCAAAAAGAATGAGAAGGGAAAGAGATGTATATATAGATTTAATTTGGATTTATTGAAAATTAAAGAAAATAAAATAAATAAGGGACACTTGTCATTAGTATTTCTAATTACTTAACACTTGTTATTATGAGGCTTTAGTATAATTACACTTGTCTTTGTATTTTTCTATTTATTTTAAATTATTTAAAAAGCCTTTTCTTATTTATTTAAACACTTATCTATATATATTAAAGAGAAACAAAAGCTAATTATACTTATAAATAAAAGTTTATACAAATATTTTAAAATCCAAAACAATTTAAATATATATTCTTTTGAATTTCAAAACTTAAATTCAAATTTAAATAAAATTAAATCCTAAGATTCCATTTAAAAGTTAAGTTATATATATTTACATACACTATTTATTCCATTTAAAATAACAATTCCTTTTAGCATTAAAATTCATACATATAAACAATAATACATTATACTTGTTATTTGAAAATAACATATTTTATAATTTAAACAAGAGATTATATTATCAAGAAATATTTAAAAAGAAATAAAACAAACCAATTTTGTAAATCTTATTTATTTAAACTTAAGTTAAAATATCTCTTAAACAATTAAATATTTACTTAAAGTATTTTAAAACTATAAAATTACTTATTTAAATATCTTTGAAAAGTCCAGATTAAATTAAATATAAATTTCCAATTTACCAAAGCTTCTATTTACAATATATATAAATAAATAAATATATATATATATCCAAATAGAAATATCTTATTAACTTTTAAAAGATAAAATCATCAATTAATACTAATTTAATCAGATTATTAAATTAAATTCAAATTTTATTATCAAAGATTATCCATATCAATTTAATTATTCAATAGATTATTAAATTGATATTGTCAAAATTTCCGGGATATTACACGAATGGTTTGAAAGAGTGAAGGAAAATACAAGCATTTGAATTCAAAATTTGAATTTCAAATTTTCTGTACCATGTCGACAGGTAGGGATGGACCCATGTCGACAGGTGTCCGTAAATTTTGATGACAAGATACTTTTATATAATGTAATATTTATATATATATATATCTATTATTTTAATGTCTATATAATATCTGGAATATTACTAAGACTCATAAAATATTATAATATTATTAAAAATAAAAATAATAGTAAAATAATAATAAATAAATAAAAAATTTAAAATTCAAACGACACATCAATTCAAAAACAACCAATCAATCAATCAATTCAAGCATGCAATTTTAGCCAATGTATTGTAAACGTGTACCTTTTTCAGAGTCCGTGTCTTTGGTATCGACTAAATCGAGAATTGTTGTGAAACATAGATTTGAATTATCTTTCTTCTATTCATCGTTGCTGGAGGATGATTCAGAGTCATCTAGAGTAGCAGTGAATGCACGTTTCCGTTTCTTTGCAGAATCATTGTTTGTAAGAGGGTTTTCCTTATCTGGATGCGGACAGTCTCTTTTGATATGACCTGGTTCGTCACAATTAAAGCATTTGATAAAGTTTGGTACTATAGTCTGATTACCGGAATTCTTAAAGTTGTTTCTCTTTGAACTATTCAATTTTCTGTACTTCAGAAATTGTAACAACCCTGAGATTGCAATTACCGAATAATGAATTAAAATTATGACTTTAGGTTAAAAAGGGGGCTAAACAAATTTTCGGGGATTTAAATTTACTATTGGTTTGCAAATTAAGATATTTTGGGTTGAAATGGGGAATTTTTAAATAAAAAGTGATTATGGGTTAATGGGCCAAATGAGATAATTACATGGTTTTAATTAAAATTGGATGCTTATTAGGATTTTTTTTCACATGATAACTTAGAAAATAAACTAAGTCCTAATGGGTTTAAAACCCCCTTACCATAACCCATTAGCCTAACCCCCTCCTTTATAATATCTTAAACCCATAACCCTAACCCTCCTCCTCTTCATAACTTCAAAACCTAGATCTAAACAAAATTAATGGCCTCCATTTAGAAGCTTCATCTCCTTTTCTTCATAAATTAGTTTAATCCTAGAAAAAAAAAGAAAGGTAATGCAATCTCTTATATTATCTAATCCTCCTTCTTAATCCATATTTATCTCAACCTTCATGTTGTAATTATTGTTTTATTTTTTTGTTGATTTTGGGTCCTTGAAGTCTCTTGATCTTTGCTTGGAGGTTAAGGCTTTTGGCTTGCTTGATTGTGCACAAATACTATTTGTTCTTTTGCCTCATTAAGGTAATTACTATTGATTAGTAATTAATGCTAGTTGTAATTTTGATAATTACTAATTATTAATGATTATTGCTAGTTAATTTTGGTGATAATTTTGATGCTCAAAACTGAAAAAAACACCCCTAAAGCACCAAAAATCAATATTTATGCTGCCTGTTTTGTTCAGCCTGAAAACAGGCTGAAACTGAGATCTGGGTGCACCAGGACAGACCTGGGTGCACCCAGGCTGATGCAGGCTAGCCCAGCTGGGCTAGCCAAGAACAGGCCAGCCCCTAGTGGGCTGGCACTCACTTATCCCCACCCAGCCCGCCCAGGCTGGGTCAGGACCCCAGCCCAGGCGGGCTGGGGCCTTGGAAAACCCAGCCCGCCCGGGCTGGGTAAGGACCCAGCCCGCCCGGGCTGGGTCAGGTCCCCAGCCCAGGCGGGCTGGGACCTTGGAGGACCCAGCCCGCCCGGGCTGGGTCAGTGTCCCCAGCCCAGGCGGGCTGGGGCCTTGCAGGACCCAGCCCGCCTGGGCTGGGTCAGGTCCCCAGCCCAGGCGGGCTGGGGCCTGGTGATACCCAGCCCGCCCGGGCTGGGTCTGGTACCTAGCCCAGGCGGGCTGGGGCCTTGAAGCACCCAGCCCGCCCGGGCTGGGTCTGCTCCCCAGCCCAAGCGGGCTGGGCTGGACAAGGGCTGCACCCATGGTGCAGCCCGAGAAAAAAAAAATAAAAGAAAAAAAAAAGAATAATAAATATTTTTTTTTAAGCCATGTATCAGATTTTTTTATCTCCACTTCGCGATGCCGCCACGATCGCATCCGAAGTCGGAATTCGACGTTTTTGGTCTCGTTGGAAAGGTGGAGTTTCGAACTCCATCTCTGTAAAATTTAGGCATCATCGGCATTCTTTTGGTACTTCGAATTTCGTGTCGAAGTTGAACTCTTGTCGCCGTTTGTAAACAGTGTGAATCTTGTTCTGGATCCAACTTTGAGACGTCGCTGCCACTTCGTCTCAACTCGGAATCCAGAAATTCTTTTTGCATATTAAAGTAGGGATGTTGGACTACATGCCTGCAAATTTTCATGACATTTGGACACAGTTTGCTGGTCCAAATAAATTATCGAACTTGAGTTCACAGCTGTTTTTGAATGGTTACAAACACTTAGAATATTTTTGATGATTTTCTGGTTTTCATTGATTTCTTTGAGATTTGTCTCTAGATTTCGTACACGGGTTTTATGAATCATTTTCAAAAGATTTTTCACTCCTAAATGGCTTTTGAAAATTATTATATAATATTATTTTAATTATTAAATTAATTACTCCATAATAGGAGACCTTTCAAAAGACCGTTGTAAAAGTGATTTCGAAAATCAATTATAAATCCGTTTTACACCATTATTTTCTATAATAAAAATCTCACACTCACTTTTAGCACGTCGAGCGAAGTGGAAAGGTGCTTAAACGGTTGGGAAAAACTCCGGCTTATGGAACCGTGTGTATTTTCTTTCCGGTTAATCCCCGACCTATTCGATTGATCGTTTTGACCTTTGGGTCTAGTTTACCGATGATATGAGGTAGACTTTTTATTGTTTGGAGTGTGAGCTTGCTATTGGTTAGGAAACCGTTTAGTGCGAACGTGGGGTATGGGACTCATTGTTAACACTTTACGGGTTCCTCTCCAAGAAGTTAGTGACACATTTGCCTCTGGGCGGCCAGTACTGGACCTCTGGGTCACCACGCCTCTGGACAACCGTCTCTGGACACCTGCTCTATGGAGCAGTTTATTTTTCGGCGTGTGCCTCTGGGCCTTTATCCTTCTGGGAAGGATCTCGCCGTCTCGCGCGTTTCGCATCGGTGCGAGTGATCGATCACAACTCTACAGTACTTGGCAACAACGACTCTGGTCGGTGCACGTGCAAAACTTGTATTATCTGATTATTTTTATATCTATTCGAGTACCGCCATTCGGTGTTGGTTCTATGGAACCATACGATGTAAGTGCGGTTACCTTATGGATCCACAGTGTCTCTGGACACTGCTTTTCAGTGTTTGATTTCATTGACTTTTCAGTATATCCCCATGGCTCTTTGGAGCATCGATCTTTGCTTGGGCATTGATCACAGACTCTGGTCACTATTGGGATTATTGCCTATGGGCATCTTTTTATAGCTTTGGCTACGCCGATGATATGAGGCGATTTTATTTATTCTACACTTTGGTGTTGATTTCTCTTTGGAGATTTTTATTGTTTATTGATGATTTGGGATCGTCATTATATTCATGTGGTTCATAATATACTTCTCTTTGGATAAGTACTATTTTATTTATGTACCGCATTATTATATATCTCAGTTATTACTGATTGTTTAGCTAGCCTGACCTGAGTGTTTTCGCTCGGGTCAGACCGAGTTGTTTCAGGTTAGGTCTCTGGACTTAGCTTCTGTGCTTCCGCTTGGACATTATCTGCTATGCTGATAGATAGCGCTTTTATTTGTCCACTATTCCGCTACTCTGATATTATTCAGACTCTGATATGTACATATTTTTGACTCACATGAGTGAGTAGTGGCTTTGTACCCACTTATTGTATTTGGATCTGTATTGACGATGTATTGTTCTGGGATTTTATATCTGTTATGTGATTCTGTTCTGTGATGTTTTTATCATTTATTATTATGCTTTGTCCTGATAGATCTTTAGCCATTTGTAATTTCGTTATAAGTATTTACCGAATATGTCGAACCACCTGATTGAGAAAAATTTAAATAGATTCCACCTTTCGACGTATTCGGTAGATAGTTATAGCTTGATTATAGATGGTCGCTTCCACTATACTCTATTCTCCGCTTTAACAGACAGTATTACTCCCGTAATACTCTTTGTTACAGTGGGTCTCGGAGTGGGGCGTTACAGCTTGGTATCAGAGCCAGGTTTCGGGAATAAGCATAATAAACACCGAACAGATACACTTAGTACAATACATCTTAATTAGATCCGAATTAAATCAAATCTCTTCCTTATGACATTGGATAGATAAGTTAGGAGTATGTTTAGGAATACATTTATATTCCGTAGTATTCCATTTGAATTATCTATCTTTGAATCGTGCTTAACTCACATCTTCATCTCAGCCTCGAGGTACGCATCCTTCCGTTCTCGAAGGTTCTATTTTATTTCACGATCAGTCTATTAGAGTTCTCTTTGATATGGGTGCTTCTCACTCATTCGTATCAAAGGAGCTAGTAGATGCTTTATCCTTGGATGTTACTTGTATGGTTTCTTCACTAAGGATTGTGAATCCCATTGGTGGATCCACGACCCTTAGCTTGCTCTGTGAGAATATAAATATTGATCTTTGTGGATTTTCTTTCCGTGCGAATCTGCACGTTGTGGATTAGATGTTATAGACGATTTCTATATTTAAGGAATTGCGGGGACGCAATTTTCTTAAGGGGGGGAGTCTGTAACAACCCTGAGATTGCAATTACCGAATAATGAATTAAAATTATGACTTTAGGTTAAAAAGGGGGCTAAACAAATTTTCGGGGATTTAAATTTACTATTGGTTTGCAAATTAAGATATTTTGGGTTGAAATGGGGAATTTTTAAATAAAAAGTGATTATGGGTTAATGGGCCAAATGAGATAATTACATGGTTTTAATTAAAATTGGATGCTTATTAGGATTTTTTTTCACATGATAACTTAGAAAATAAACTAAGTCCTAATGGGTTTAAAACCCCCTTACCATAACCCATTAGCCTAACCCCCTCCTTTATAATATCTTAAACCCATAACCCTAACCCTCCTCCTCTTCATAACTTCAAACCCTAGATCTAAACAAAATTAATGGCTTCCATTTAGAAGCTTCATCTCCTTTTCTTCATAAATTAGTTTAATCCTAGAAAAAAAAAGAAAGGTAATGCAATCTCTTATATTATCTAATCCTCCTTCTTAATCCATATTTATCTCAACCTTCATGTTGTAATTATTGTTTTATTTTTTTGTTGATTTTGGGTCCTTGAAGTCTCTTGATCTTTGCTTGGAGGTTAAGGCTTTTGGCTTGCTTGATTGTGCACAAATACTATTTGTTCTTTTGCCTCATTAAGGTAATTACTATTGATTAGTAATTAATGCTAGTTGTAATGACGCAGCGGATAATTCAAAACAATGTAGATCGGTGAAAGTAGCAGTCGATGGATTGATGAATGCTGAATTGCCCGAATTCGTTGATCCGAAGATACCGAACTCTAGCTATCTCGAACTCGTTGATCGCGCACGATACCGGGTTCAAAGATCTTCAATTCTTCAAGCGTTGATCAAGCGCACTTGATTCCGCGAATCGGCTTCTACAATCGTTGAATCGAGCGCACTCGATTATCCGAAAGAGGAGATAGGAGATTACACTCAACTACCAATTTGAAATGAAAGCACAAAGCAATCAAAAGAGAATTTTATTCAATATTCAACAACCTTTACAAATGACTCACACTTGCTATTTATAGCTTTACAACTCAACACGCAAAAGTTCAAAAAAATACAAGTACTTAGGTCGGAAACGACCTACGACCTAACTTGGCACGACCTAGAACAGGCGCGACTTAGCATAGGTCGGCAGCGACCTAACAACAATAGTTACAACTCGTTACAACCTTCAGCGACTTAACAACTTAGACAAAATACAACAGAAAATACAAGTACTTAGGTCGAGAGCGACCTACGACCTATAATGAATCGACCTAAGAATGTACGCGACTTAGCATAGGTCGGCAGCGACCTAACAACAGTTTCTTCACAGCTTCAAGAATCAACGGTTCAGATGGACGCGGCATCAAGATCTTCGGTTACAAGTTTCTGCGACTTAAAACCTTAGCGGTATTCCAAATCAACGTTTAAAGAGAATCAAGGGCAGAGGTTAACTCGGCAGACACATCAACGGCATCCCGTGCTTCGCGACCTAAAACATGCGCATCCCATATCAGCGACCTAAGATCAACGGTAGAAATTAACTCGGCAGTTGAATCAACAGCATCCAGTGTTTCGCGACTTAAAGCATGACTCGTTAGGTCGTTCAGACGACTCAAAGGACTTGTTAACTCGCAGAAATTTTCCTTGAGTCGTTGCCGAGTCACACTAGGTCGTTGATACGACTCTAAGACTTCATTAGGTCGCGAACATCCTTCCATAGGTCGGTTCCGACCTAGAACTTCATTCTCCCAACATTGCTCACCTAACTTTAACTCGGTGGTATTCTTTTTAGGTCGGTTTCGACTTATCAACTTGTTAGGTCGTATGCGACTTAATACTTCACCAAATTGGCCTGTGCAACCACTTTCTTCGGCATCACTTGTTCCCTCCTCTAACTCCTTAGGTCGTGAGCGATCTACACTCGCCTTAGGTCGTGAGCGACCTAATCCTTTAACTTTCTGCACTGCATCATCCTCCCCTGGTTGAGAGAAATTCGACCTCGAATTCGCACACTCTTCATCCCCAACAAACTCTTCCCCATGATATGGTACAAGATGTTTAACATTGAATACGTCAGATGTATACACATCATCTGGCAGCTTCAGTTTATAAGCATTTTCATTGATTCGTTTCACAACTTCCACCGGACCAATTTTCTTGGCTTTCAACTTGTTGAACGCGCCCACTGGAAAACGATCTTTTGTTAACACTGCATAAACCATATCTCCTTCATTAAACTCAACTTTTCGTCGTTTCAAATCTGCAGCTTGTTTATATTTCTCATTTGCTTTCTCTAATCGTTCTTGAACGATTTTATGACACTCCGTCAGCCCTTCAACAAAATCAGCAGCTTTCTTAATTGTCCCCTTCGAGTGTGGTATCATCGTTAAATCTAACGGTCCCTTCGGTAAACTTGAATAAACAATCTGGAACGGACTGAACCCCGTACTTCGATTCACAGCATGATTATGGGCAAATTCTGCCTGACATAACTTCACATCCCAACTCTTCAGATTATCTTGAACAAGACACCTCAACAAGTTCCCCAATGATCTGTTTACAACCTCGGTCTGTCCATCCGTTTGCGGATGATAAGCACTACTAAATTTCAGCTTCGTTCCCACCATTTTCCACAAACTCAACCAAAAGTGACTCAGAAATCGAGTACCTCTATCCGACACAATAGATTCTGGCAATCCATGAAGTCTATAGATCTCCCTGAAAAACAACTGGGCTACATGAACAGCATCCGCCGTCTTCTTACAAGCAATGAAATGTGCCATTTTCGAAAATCTGTCAACCACCACATAAATGGAATCATTACCACGCTGCGTTCTCGGCAACCCCAACACAAAGTCCATACTCACATCAACCCATGGTTTAGTTGGTACTGGTAACGGCATATACAAACCTGCATTAGTCGCAGTTCCTTTCGAAACTTGGCAGATATGGCATCTCTCAACAAATCTCTCCACTTCTTTCCTCATCGATGGCCAAAAGTAGGACTGTGAAATTAATCGTAAGGTACGGTCTCTTCCAACATGTCCTTCTTCGTGTAACTCCTTGATAATCTTCATTCTCAGACTACCCTCCGGTATGCATAATCGACTTCCTTTAAAAAGAAACCCGTCAACCAACATAAACTCATCAGTCTTCCCTTCATTGTTCCCTTCAACAAATCTCTTAAAGTAAGAATCTTCTGCAATCTGCTCCGGCAATAGTTCAAAACCAGTCACCTCAACTTTCATCGTTGTCAACAAATGACTCCTTCTGCTCAAAGCATCAGCCACACGATTGGTTACCCCTGACTTGTGTTTAACGACAAAAGTAAACTGCTGTAAATAAGCAATCCACGATGCATGTCTCGCTGAAATCTTGTCTTGCCCTTGCAAATGCTTTAATGCTTCATGATCAGTATACAGAACAAACTCTTTCTGAAACAGATAGTGTCTCCAGTGCTTAATAGATTGTACAACAGCATAGAACTCCACATCATACGTACTGTATCGCATCTTCGCTCCTGACAACTTCTCACTGAAATAGGCAATTGGACGTCCCTTCTGACTCAACACCCCTCCAATCCCAACCTTGGATGCATCAGTATGTAGTTCAAACACCAACTGAAAATCAGGTAGCACTAGAATTGGTGCAGACGTCAGCAATTCCTTGATCTTCCCAAAAGCACTCCCTGCCTCCTCTGACCATGAAAACTGTTTGCCTTTCATACAATCTGTAACAGGTGCCATCACACTACTAAAGTGTGGTATAAACCTTCGATAGAATGAAGCCAACCCGTGAAAACTACGAACTTCCGTTATCGTCTTGGGTTGCGGCCAATCTCTAATCACTTCAACTTTACTTTGGTCAACCTGTATCCCTTTCTCTGAAACAACATACCCCAGAAATAAAACACTATGCGTCATGAACACGCATTTCTTCGTTGCAGCATAGAACTGTTCTTGTCTCAGTACCATCAACACTTCTCTAAGATGATTCAAATGTTCCTCTGGACTCCCACTGTAAATAAGAATATCATCGAAATACACCACCACGAATTTCCCAATGAACGGTCGAAAAATCTGATTCATCACCCTCATGAACGTACTTGGTGCATTGGATAAACCAAATGGCATAACCAACCATTCGTATAGACCCTCCCTGGTTTTAAAAGCAGTCTTCCATTCATCTCCAGGTCTAATCCGAATTTGATGATATCCGCTTTTCAAATCAATTTTCGAAAAGATAGTAGCTCCACTTATTTGGTCTAACAAGTCATCCAACCTCGGCATTGGAAATCTATATCTCACAGTGATCTTATTCAATGCTCGACTGTCAGTGCACATCCTCCACGTCCCATCCTTCTTGGGTACCAATAAAGCTGGTACAGCACAAGGACTCAGGCTCTCCTGCACACGCCCTTGTTCAAGCAATTCCTCTACCTGCCTCCGCAATTCTTCATGTTCCTTTGGACTCATTCGATAATGTGGTCTGTGTGGCAATACAGCACCTGGAACAAGATCTATCTGATGTTGTATATCTCTTAACGGTGGCAACTCCGTTGGTAATTCCTCTGGAAATACATCGTCAAATTCTTTCAGAACTGGTTTAACTTCTTCTGGAATTTCAATCTCTTCACTGCTCTCACATCCAATCAACAAGAATACTTCCGGCTCTTCTTCAACTTCTTTAACAAACTCCTTCAAAGTCAATAAAGTTTTCAGCTCTTCGATTTCTTCGGACTTACTTTCTTCTTGTGATCTCTTCTTTGGAACTAAGATAATCTTCGTGCCTTTAAACATAAAACTGTAGTTATTGGTCCGACCGTCATGTTGTACTGCTCGATCATACTGCCATGGTCTTCCCAATAATAAATGACAAACATCCATCTCTACTACATCACACCATATTTCATCTTTGTATTTCTTCCCAATAGAGAATGGTACACGAACTCGTCTATCCACTTTCACTTCTCCTCCTTTTCTTAACCATGCTAACTTGTATGGACTCGGATGTTTCTCTGTCTTCAATTTCAACTTTGTCACAGCTTCGGTTGAAATAATATTATCACAGCTTCCTGCGTCGATCACAAACTTACACACCTTCCCCAGAATAGTACATGTTGACTGAAAGATATTACTCCTCAACCAACTAGCTTCTTCCTGCTTCGGTGTTAAACACGATCTTCTCAGCATTAGGTTACAACCTTCGTCTCCCGACGCAATATCCTGCTCATCCTCCTCAGCTGGATTAGAACAATCTTCATCAACATCCTCATCGTCAACTTCTGCAATCATGGTTCTCTTCTTTGGCTTTGGACACTCACTGCTTTTATGACCCAATTCTTGACAATTGTAACATTTAAACCCATTATTAACTTTCGCCTTCTCAACCTCCTTCACCATTGGTCTACTGATAGGTTTAGAAACATTAGAACTTCCTCCAACACCCTTCGCTTGATTGTTAGGATTAGTAAACACACCACCTCCTCTTCTACCCTGCTTCTCCCAAGCCAACGCTTTTTGATGTGCCTCTGCTACAGATCTTGGATCGAACATATTAACCATATCCTGAATCTGCATTCTCAATCCTCCAATGAACCTAGATGTCAGCTGTTCCTCTGTTTCCATAATATCATTCCTCGCAATCAGTTGGTAAAATTCATCAGCATAGTCATTAACTGTCTTTGTGCCCTGCCTCAAGTTTTGCAAACGTTGATACATCAAAGATTGATAATTGTAAGGTAAGAACGTTGCTTTCATCAACTTCTTCATCTTCTCCCAAGACTCAATTTTTGACTTCCCCATTCGTTCACGTGTAAGCTTGGTCTGCTGCCACCATGCCAAAGCTCTACCCCTCAGCCTTGTAGCAACCAACTTTACTCTACGATGTTCTGGTACTTCTTTGAAGTCAAAAATCTCCTCTACATTAGCTACCCAATCTAGAAACTCCTCTGCTTGCATACCACCCTTGAATTCAGGAATTTCAGTCTTCATCCCTGATTCCCACTTGTGATCATATTCAGAGTAATTTCTGCCTTGACCTCTTCCTTGAACACTACCACCATCATACTCCTCTTCAAAATCAGATGCATAACGATGTCGATTCTGACCACCAACATCTCTACTACCATTACGCCTTCCACCATCATCCCTTCTATCAACGTTCCTCCGTTCTCGATCATTCACGTTCCTCCCACGCCCTTGATCATTTTCAATACTTCGGTCTCGATTGGAATGTGGCGAGACTCTACTACCTCCATGATTAGATTCTGGTGAAACCCTTCTCCGATTTTGATTCATCTCCGTCATAAGTCTCTCTAACCGGCCAATTCCTTCATTAAGCTTCTCGCTAAAATTCTCATTGATTCTTTGCTCCATCTCATCAGCCTCTTCTCTTCGATATAAAGCTTCTACGTTTTGGTGGCGATTAGCTCTTCTTGGCGGCATACTTGAAAACTTCACAAATTCTCAAACACTTCAAATTCAAACACTTTCCGGATTTTGATCCAAAATGAAACGGATCGAAAACTTCCACTTTGTAGCAAATCGCGATGAACACGATGGACAAAGTTTCGGCCTCCAATGCAAATCCGATCAAACAATCTTCGAACAATGATGACTTCTTCTTCCTCTCGGCCGTGTCCCAACACTTCAAGCTCGGCTACTCCTCACTTCAAAACTCTTCAAATGATTAGGCTCCAAGACTCGATCTAGCTATGATTGGCTAGAACAAGCTCTGATACCAAAAACTGACGCAGCGGATAATTCAAAACAATGTAGATCGGTGAAAGTAGCAGTCGATGGATTGATGAATGCTGAATTGCCCGAATTCGTTGATCCGAAGATACCGAACTCTAGCTATCTCGAACTCGTTGATCGCGCACGATACCGGGTTCAAAGATCTTCAATTCTTCAAGCGTTGATCAAGCGCACTTGATTCCGCGAATCGGCTTCTACAATCGTTGAATCGAGCGCACTCGATTATCCGAAAGAGGAGATAGGAGATTACACTCAACTACCAATTTGAAATGAAAGCACAAAGCAATCAAAAGAGAATTTTATTCAATATTCAACAACCTTTACAAATGACTCACACTTGCTATTTATAGCTTTACAACTCAACACGCAAAAGTTCAAAAAAATACAAGTACTTAGGTCGGAAACGACCTACGACCTAACTTGGCACGACCTAGAACAGGCGCGACTTAGCATAGGTCGGCAGCGACCTAACAACAATAGTTACAACTCGTTACAACCTTCAGCGACTTAACAACTTAGACAAAATACAACAGAAAATACAAGTACTTAGGTCGAGAGCGACCTACGACCTATAATGAATCGACCTAAGAATGTACGCGACTTAGCATAGGTCGGCAGCGACCTAACAACAGTTTCTTCACAGCTTCAAGAATCAACGGTTCAGATGGACGCGGCATCAAGATCTTCGGTTACAAGTTTCTGCGACTTAAAACCTTAGCGGTATTCCAAATCAACGTTTAAAGAGAATCAAGGGCAGAGGTTAACTCGGCAGACACATCAACGGCATCCCGTGCTTCGCGACCTAAAACATGCGCATCCCATATCAGCGACCTAAGATCAACGGTAGAAATTAACTCGGCAGTTGAATCAACAGCATCCAGTGTTTCGCGACTTAAAGCATGACTCGTTAGGTCGTTCAGACGACTCAAAGGACTTGTTAACTCGCAGAAATTTTCCTTGAGTCGTTGCCGAGTCACACTAGGTCGTTGATACGACTCTAAGACTTCATTAGGTCGCGAACATCCTTCCATAGGTCGGTTCCGACCTAGAACTTCATTCTCCCAACATTGCTCACCTAACTTTAACTCGGTGGTATTCTTTTTAGGTCGGTTTCGACTTATCAACTTGTTAGGTCGTATGCGACTTAATACTTCACCAAATTGGCCTGTGCAACCACTTTCTTCGGCATCACTTGTTCCCTCCTCTAACTCCTTAGGTCGTGAGCGATCTACACTCGCCTTAGGTCGTGAGCGACCTAATCCTTTAACTTTCTGCACTGCATCATGTAATTTTGATAATTACTAATTATTAATGATTATTGCTAGTTAATTTTGGTGATAATTTTGATGCTCAAAACTGAAAAAAACACCCCTAAAGCACCAAAAATCAATATTTATGCTGGCTGTTTTGTTCAGCCTGAAAACAGGCTGAAACTGAGATCTGGGTGCACCAGGACAGACCTGGGTGCATCCAGGCTGATGCAGGCTAGCCCAGCTGGGCTAGCCAAGAACAGGCCAGCCCCTAGTGGGCTGGCACTCACTTATCCCCACCCAGCCCGCCCAGGCTGGGTAAGGACCCAGCCCGCCCAGGCTAGGTCAGGACCCCAGCCCAGGCGGGCTGGGGCCTTGGAAAACCCAGCCCGCCCGGGCTGGGTAAGGACCCAGCCCGCCCGGGCTGGGTAAGGACCCAGCCCGCCCGGGCTGGGTAAGGACCCAGCCCGCCCGGGCTGGGTAAGGACCCAGCCCGCCCGGGCTGGGTCAGGTCCCCAGCCCAGGCGGGCTGGGACCTTGGAGGACCCAGCCCGCCCGGGCTGGGTCAGTGTCCCCAGCCCAGGCGGGCTGGGGCCTTGCAGGACCCAGCCCGCCTGGGCTGGGTCAGGTCCCCAGCCCAGGCGGGCTGGGGCCTGGTGATACCCAGCCCGCCCGGGCTGGGTCTGGTACCCAGCCCAGGCGGGCTGGGGCCTTGAAGCACCCAGCCCGCCCGGGCTGGGTCTGCTCCCCAGCCCAAGCGGGCTGGGCTGGACAAGGGCTGCACCCATGGTGCAGCCCGAGAAAAAAAAAATAAAAGAAAAAAAAAGAATAATAAATATTTTTTTTTAAGCCCTGTATCAGATTTTTTTTATCTCCACTTCGCGATGCCGCCACGATCGCATCCGAAGTCGGAATTCGACGTTTTTGGTCTCGTTGGAAAGGTGGAGTTTCGAACTCCATCTCTGTAAAATTTAGGCATCATCGGCATTCTTTTGGTACTTCGAATTTCGTGTCGAAGTTGAACTCTTGTCGCCGTTTGTAAACAGTGTGAATCTTGTTCTGGATCCAACTTTGAGACGTCGCTGCCACTTCGTCTCAACTCGGAATCCAGAAATTCTTTTTGCATATTAAAGTAGGGATGTTGGACTACATGCCTGCAAATTTTCATGACATTTGGACACAGTTTGCTGGTCCAAATAAATTATCGAACTTGAGTTCACAGCTGTTTTTGAATGGTTACAAACACTTAGAATATTTTTGATGATTTTCTGGTTTTCATTGATTTCTTTGAGATTTGTCTCTAGATTTCGTACACGGGTTTTATGAATCATTTTCAAAAGATTTTTCACTCCTAAATGGCTTTTGAAAATTATTATATAATATTATTTTAATTATTAAATTAATTACTCCATAATAGGAGACCTTTCAAAAGACCGTTGTAAAAGTGATTTCGAAAATCAATTATAAATCCGTTTTACACCATTATTTTCTATAATAAAAATCTCACACTCACTTTTAGCACGTCGAGCGAAGTGGAAAGGTGCTTAAACGGTTGGGAAAAACTCCGGCTTATGGAACCGTGTGTATTTTCTTTCCGGTTAATCCCCGACCTATTCGATTGATCGTTTTGACCTTTGGGTCTAGTTTACCGATGATATGAGGTAGACTTTTTATTGTTTGGAGTGTGAGCTTGCTATTGGTTAGGAAACCGTTTAGTGCGAACGTGGGGTATGGGACTCATTGTTAACACTTTACGGGTTCCTCTCCAAGAAGTTAGTGACACATTTGCCTCTGGGCGGCCAGTACTGGACCTCTGGGTCACCACGCCTCTGGGCAACCGTCTCTGGACACCTGCTCTATGGAGCAGTTTATTTTTCGGCGTGTGCCTCTGGGCCTTTATCCTTCTGGGAAGGATCTCGCCGTCTCGCGCGTTTCGCATCGGTGCGAGTGATCGATCACAACTCTACAGTACTTGGCAACAACGACTCTGGTCGGTGCACGTGCAAAACTTGTATTATCTGATTATTTTTATATCTATTCGAGTACCGCCATTCGGTGTTGGTTCTATGGAACCATACGATGTAAGTGCGGTTACCTTATGGATCCACAGTGTCTCTGGACACTGCTTTTCAGTGTTTGATTTCATTGACTTTTCAGTATATCCCCATGGCTCTTTGGAGCATCGATCTTTGCTTGGGCATTGATCACAGACTCTGGTCACTATTGGGATTATTTCCTATGGGCATCTTTTTATAGCTTTGGCTACGCCGATGATATGAGGCGATTTTATTTATTCTACACTTTGGTGTTGATTTCTCTTTGGAGATTTTTATTGTTTATTGATGATTTGGGATCGTCATTATATTCATGTGGTTCATAATATACTTCTCTTTGGATAAGTACTATTTTATTTATGTACCGCATTATTATATATCTCAGTTATTACTGATTGTTTAGCTAGCCTGACCTGAGTGTTTTCGCTCGGGTCAGACCGAGTTGTTTCAGGTTAGGTCTCTGGACTTAGCTTCTGTGCTTCCGCTTGGACATTATCTGCTATGCTGATAGATAGCGCTTTTATTTGTCCACTATTCCGCTACTCTGATATTATTCAGACTCTGATATGTACATATTTTTGACTCACATGAGTGAGTAGTGGCTTTGTACCCACTTATTGTATTTGGATCTGTATTGACGATGTATTGTTCTGGGATTTTATATCTGTTATGTGATTCTGTTCTGTGATGTTTTTATCATTTATTATTATGCTTTGTCCTGATAGATCTTTAGCCATTTGTAATTTCGTTATAAGTATTTACCGAATATGTCGAACCACCTGATTGAGAAAAATTTAAATAGATTCCACCTTTCGACGTATTCGGTAGATAGTTATAGCTTGATTATAGATGGTCGCTTCCACTATACTCTATTCTCCGCTTTAACAGACAGTATTACTCCCGTAATACTCTTTGTTACAGTGGGTCTCGGAGTGGGGCGTTACAGAAATTTTCGAAAATTCCTGGTCATAAATGCTATCTCTTCATCATTATCACTATTTGAGTCTGATCCGTCGATTAATGCATTGAATGCCATAGATTTCTTTTCAGATGCTTTGCTTTCTCTTCTCCCGATCATTTGAACTTCAAACGACATTAGATTTCCAATCAATTCTTCTATTTTTAAAGTACTGATGTCATTTGCCTCTTCAATTGCAAGTGTCTTTTGATCCCATTCTGGAGTGAGAGAATTTAAGATTTTTTTGACTTGATCTTCTTCCGAAAATTCCTTTCCCAAAGATATTAAAGAATGCACAATATCTTGAAATCAACTATACATATTTGAAATAGACTCATTAGTATTCATTTTAAATAACTGAAACTGATTTGTGAGCATGGAAATTTTGGTCTGTTTAACTTTGCTTGTTCCTTCGTGAGTTACTTGCAAAGTTTTCTAGATTTCATATGCAGACTTACAAACTGAAACTCTATTAAATTCATTTCTTTCAAGTGAACAAAACAGAATATTCATTGCTTTAGAATTATTTTGTGCAATAGTCTTTTGCTCAGTGGTCCACTGTGCAAAATTAGTTGTGGGTTCAGAATATTCAGTTTGTGTGATATTCCAAGTATCTAATCCTACAGATTGTAAATATATTTTCATCCTACATGCCCAATATGCATAGTTACTGCCATTAAAAATGATGGTCTGGCAATAGACTGACCTTCTACAAATGAACTAGTGTTGGTGGTAATAGCAGTACTAGTGTTAGTAGCCATTTTGAAAATTTTCAAAATTCAGATAATGAAACTTTTGAAAACAAAGCTCTGATACCAAATGTGAGAAATGCGGATTAAGGATCTTAAGGCTAGAATTAACACTAGAGGGGGGGTGAATAGTGTTTTAAGAAATTTGTTAATCTTTTTGAGTTTATCTTAATTTGTTAACAATGTATACACTAATCAGACACAGATATGAACACAGAATCAAACACAGATGCAAATATAAAGTAAAAGTAGTAAAGGAAAGAACACACCAGATTTTATACTGGTTCGGAGTTACCCTACATCCAGTCCCGCACAACTAAGTACGGATTTCCTTTCAAAAGCAATTCAACAATTACAACCCTCGGTTTCAAGGCTACGAGGTACACCCTCTAGAATCACAATCCTCTGGGTATAGATACTTGATTTTCGGGGCAACAAGTTCACCCAATTGATTTTCAGGGCTACAATCACACCTTTTCTCGCTTGATTGATTTCCAAGGCTACAATCACACCTTTTCTCGCTAGATAGATTACAAAGAAGCCTATAACTCTGAATAGCACTTAGATCTTGTAGAGATAGTGGAGAGAATCAAAACCAGAAATTATCTAGTTAGATTCGATATTGATTTCGGCAGAGTAATGGTGTAATTTGTAAATAAGAAAGTGGAGAAGAAGAAGAGAAGTTAAATCAGAGAAAAAGTAATTAAAATTCATTGAAAACACCCTTTATTTATAGTAGATCAATAGCCATGTCCATTGGTGAAGGAATGTGGCGAATAGACACTTCTTTTTAAAAAACAATTTAACTGTCACCATGTCGACAGGGGTACATGTGACCATGTCGACATGCCCTTGTAATTTTTGGTGATTTGTTTTTCTTTGAAAATAATTTCTATATTATAATATACTTATATTTAAACTTTAAAATATACTTATATATAGTTATAATACATAAATAGCTATAGAGAACAATATTAAAATATATATAATAATTTTCTATACTTTTATATTTAAATCTTAAGTATAAATATATAAAACAGCTAAATATATTAATATCAAAATAATAGTTTAAAAACTTAGGATAATAATTTAAAATCAAAGATATTTAAAATTAAGGATATTTAAAACTAAGGATATTTTTGAGGCTAAAATATATTGAAAAACCAGGACAGATGATTTTGGTTTTTAAACAGGAATATTTAAAGTCATTTTGAAAAACAAGCTATATATATTTTGAAAATCATTTTGAAATAAAAGTAAGTGGATACAAAAAGATGTTCCACTAGATTTTTCGTAGGTTCCATCCTACTTAGGGTTCCATCCCTTTAACGAGCACGAAGTTGATTCCATTCCACGAATAAAATAGATTTTAAGATGTCAGTGCCTTTCTATGAGTTTTAACAATATTCCTAACTATATAACTTATCTTGGAAACTTGAACTCTTGAAATTCTTGATACTCATGAGTCTTGAACCTTGATATTTCAATCTTTGATCTTGAATCTTTATACTGTACAGTTCTTCATTCTTTAGTACCTGCAAACATATCTATATATATCTACACAATAATGTTAGTATTATATATTTTATAATCTAATTCTAAGTAAGGTTGTTGTCATCAAAACCAACTCCTCAGGGACTAACATTAGTGTTTATCTGTATCACTGTGTTGTATTGAATTGTAATAACTAGAGAGGTGTTTATAACTATCTAGTTTGTGTTTGAATAAGTTGTGTAACTCTGATATATGTAAGACTATGTAATAGATATGTGATGTATTATATTTTGTTCCGTTTCCGCTGTGAGATTCTGAATTGTGTTGTTCTTTCTTCTCTATCTTTTCTCTTTTCTATCCCTTTCTTTCTTAAAGATGATGCAACTTTCTATGGAATGAATGTCGGGTCGTCACAGTTGGTATCAGAGCATAGGTTGAGATAATACCTAGGCTCTGGAGTGGTGTCTTTCTTGAGAGAGCGTATTTGTAATTTTGAATATATATATATATGTATATCTATATTTCTACCTATCTGTTGGGTTACATGTTCGGGTTTTCCAACATAAGTTATAAAAATAGATAGGGTAGTGGTGTGTGTAACACGAATACTAATGGTTGGAGTTTGAATGTTTGAGGTTGGAAGTGTATATGTCGAGACTGTAGACCTAATATCGTCTCGAGTGAGCTTTGCTATGGTGTAAGGATTTTATTGATCTCTGAAGGAAACCTGTTAAGGTTCAGAGTTCATCATTAAAGTGCAAGTTTGATCGTGCTCGTGTGAGCGGATTTTTGAGAGTTTGGATCTGTCGGTTAGGCAGAAACAAGTGATGGTATGTTGGCAACCTCAGGAAGTAATAGTTGCATGGTGAGACGCAGTGACTATGGATGTTTCCGAAGATGTTTTCTTTGGAACAAGTTTGAGGGAGTGTGTCTGCATCGATGATGAGACCGAGTTTCGGCTGGATGTTGTGTTTGGTTTGATGTTCGAGTTTCTCAAAGGAGCTTTGGATTAGGAAGTTTTTGGCATTCGTGGCAGCAGTGCAGCTGGGAGATGTTTTGTGCCAGCAGGAAGATCTTTTGGCTTAATAGTACCCTAGTGGTGGAATTCAGAAGCAGCAGAGTGGATCCATTTCTTCGGTGGATTGGTTAGTCAAGGACAAGTTATTCTGATTTGTGAAGAGAGAATAGTATCTGTGGATATTGGGCTGGATGGGATCGCAAAAGCGACTTGCGATAGTTTGAGTGATTCTCTTGGATAATCTTTTGCATGGATTTGTGGCATCCCTAGAGGATGTATGAGTTATAGAGTTGTCAAAGATTTGTCTAGAAGTTTTCAAGGAAGCCAGCAGTTTGTCCACATTAGGAAGTTTAATTTCCATTGACCTAGGTCTAGAAGAGATACCGGTGGTTCAGCTTAGGAGATGGATGGTTTCTAAAGAAGATTTGGTGGAGCATTTTTGTTTTCTCTTCTGTATCTAGTTTCAAGTTTCTTCCAGCTAAGGGTAGCTGAAGACAGTACCCTTGATTGAGTACTCATATGTTTCTTTGAGCAGTTGGTTATGTCTTCGAGATAACCAACGTTTCCGATTGTGGTGGATCTGATGAACTATGTGTCCAGGAGGTGTTGGTTAAGATTTTGCTCGGATTCATCGACATGCTTATCTACTCCAGATCAGAGTTGTGCAGCGGAAGCAAGGTGGCAGCTATTCTAGAGTGGAAACAACCGGAAGTTGCAGTTTTTTGGGATTAGAAAGTTTCTACAGGAATTTTTTTCTAGATTTGAGGCCAGATTGGCAAGTGTTTTTGGTTTTGTATTTTCCAGATAGAAGAAGTAAGTTGTAATTTACTGATGATGGTGGAGTAGAGTTGTATTCTGGATTTTGGGTAAATTTGGAGCGGATCTTTTTATTGAGTTATTTTGATCCAGTTTGTTTATTGAAGCATCAGCGAAGATTGAGCTGATCAGGAAAGGATGTAGGCAATCCAGGATCGTCAAAGGAGTTCAATGGATAAGAAACGGAGGAATTTGGAATTCGAAGTTGGAGACTTCATTGTTGTTGAGATTTTCTCCGGTAAATGGAGCAATAAGATTGGGTAAGACTGTGAGGTTAGCTCCGAAGTATATTGGATCTTTTTGTATTCTTTGTAAGGATAAGTGTTTTGGATTACAGGAGTGAATTGTCAATTTGGAAGACTGGGATTCAGTGTGTTTCACGTATCTCTGAAGGAGTACGTGTTTGGTCCATCACTAGTTTTCGAACCAGTAGTTCAGAAGGGTTTGGTTGTTGAGTCAGACTTGTCTATAGTCTGATATCCTGTCTATTTTTGTAGATCTAGATGAGTAGGAGCTTTATAGCTTAGTAGTATAATTTTGTTTGGGTTCTGTAGGGCGAGTATCCCGGTATTTTTACTTGGGAAACTCTTGGAAATTCTATCCATAATTTTGTCTGGATAGTTAGATTTGTTGGTTGGATGAGTTGGTTGCTATGGTTGTTAGCATATGATTAATATATGCTTGTGTTTTTAAAATTAAATCATTAATGAGATTATTAAATTACCTTTGTTTTAAATTTCGGGGACGAAATTCTTTAAAGGGGGGAGGAATGTGATATCCCGGAATTTCAAGGAATTTAAAATGTGATAATCTCCTTAATTAATTAATTAAAATTGGTAAGTTTATTATTTTCAAACAATTTAATAATGAGTTGTTTTAAATTATAGTTATAAATAGATTTTTAAATGGAATAATTAGTTACAAATTTAATTTGTGTTATTTTATAAATAGATTTTAAATAGACCTATTATTTCAAATTTAATAAGTATTATTTAAAAACGAATATATATATATATATATGTGTGTGTGTGTGTATTTTGGAAGAAAATTATGATTTGAGGATTTAAAATTAAAGTGTTCCAATATAATTACAATAAAATCTATCTTAAATTAAAGTAAGCTTTACCTTATTCACTTTTGACATATATATATATATATATATTTGATGTAATCTTGGTAATAATTTTTAAAATAAAATAAATATTTAATTGTACAGGGAATATTTGGTAGTTAAGTTTAAAAATAGAAATAAATATCTCAAATAAATTTATGGTTAAGTAAAAATATAAAATGAACACATAAGATAATTCTAAAAATATAACAACTTTATAGAAAGCATAGGGTAGAAAGCAAATCAAGCAAGTAATATATATATACTATAGCCATATGTATATGCAAAGAAATAAGTCAAAACAAGATAAAAATAAATGACTATTGCAGGAAAATTTCTGTGATGAATATTGTGTTGCATGTATATATATATAATGAAATCTCTATATATATGTTGTGTTGAACTGTGCATGTTTGGTCTGTTTGATGCTCTCTGTTTTCACATTTACAAAATAAAAGGGAATAATATGTGTAACCATGATAAGGAACCAAGGCATTTAATGATATCATTTCAAATATGCTGGAAAAATCATTTCAACCTCTTTATAAAAAAAATCTCTGACCCATTGTTGTACAAATGCAAATATCAGCCTGTATACTTGTTCATATATCAATCTCCTTTTTCATTTTCGTTCATTAAAAACTAAGCGTACCAGAAATTATCAAACCTGAAACCTTTTTCCTCAAAACTCAAACCTTCAACCAGAAATAAATCAAACCCAGCCCTGTAATCAAAGCCTGTAACCAGATTTCATCTTCAAATTGCAACCTGGAATCAAGTTTGAACCATCATCACCATGTTCCAGTTTTTCAAACATTCCAGTTTCAAATCTTCAACCTTCTCAAGCAATTCAAGTTTCCAGTAAACAAGATCAAGCATTACAACTTCAAACTTTCAAGTTTCAAAGCTATTCAGTTTTAAAGAAATCAAGTTCTCTGCCTCTTTGATCTGTGAGTAAACATCTATTTTAAAATCCTAAGTAATAACTGTCTGATGCTTGTTAGATTTCTAAAATGATTAATGCTTGCTTATGTATATATAAGTGTATTATTTGTGAATATGAATTTGTATGGACTGTGCATGTATATTTTGTTTGCTCTTCTCTATTTTTTTAAAACTACAGGGATTAGGAATAAAAGAAAATTCAAATCTCCTTATCTGATTTTGATTAGACTTCGAGATTTAAATAAGCCTAGTTAGTTTAAATTCAATTTTAGTTTTAAAAATACGTTAAGTATATTAGAATTGAAAATCTGCTGGGATCAAATATTCACAGTAGAAATCTTTAAACATGTTAAAAATCCATCATCATAGATTACTGATTCAAGTTTAAAACTTGAATTGCTATTGGAAAATATGAATTTTAAAAAGAAAAATCAGGATTTCTAATAATGTATTGAGTATGCATTTTGGGAATGTTTGGAAACTGGATTTGAGGCTACCTCTGGCGATCAAGGGGTAGTGAGGTCTCGGGGTTTCGTCTGAAGCAAGGCTGGTGATCAGGGATGTTGGGAAAAATAGAGGAAGTGTCGAATGATCGTCGTGGCGTCGGCGGTGAGGTGATTTTGGATTTAAGCCAAATTTTGGGTCGAGTCAGGTTTGGGAGTGAAGTAGCGCCTCTGGTTGATCGAGTGACTAGAGGTTTTGGGAATAGTGGCGTGGAGGTCTGGCGAAGCCAAGGAAGTGGTGGCGCGATGTCAGGTGACCGGAGACGGGAGTTCAAGGAACTTTTTCTGGCATTGTTTGGTTGCAGGCTCAACTGTGAAGCTCGATTTTGATTTGGATTTTGTGGTGACGAATGGATGGTTGGATTTGGTTGCAACGTCGAAGGTCGACGTGCCAGAAGGATGATCGGAGGCCGGAGGTGGCTCTGATGGTGGTGCATGTGCACAGTGGCTTTTGGGTGTGTTTGTGGTTTTGGGTAGGATTTGCTCGAAGGGGAGATCGTGTTTTGGAAGGAATGACTCGAGTGGGAACTCGAGTAGTTCCAGTGGGGTTTTGTGTTCCTGGCTTCAAAATTTAAATTTAAATTAAAAACTAAAACTAAAATTTTGAAATGGGAAGGAAACTCGGGTTAGACCCGAGTGGTCTTCGGGTTTGACCCGCAGCAAGTGTTAAGAAAAATTTTAAAAAGGATTTTTAAAACTAGTTTTTTGAAATTTAAAAATGAAATTAGTTTAAACTTGTGACGACCGCCCATGACCCCTGCACTGAACCTAGAGATAGTGCGCTGTAAAGTGTGCCAGGCAGCCATGGACGATTGCCAAGGTAAATTAAAACAGCAGAATTTATCGTATTACTCACAGCGCATGGACAAAGTACAATAGAATATATATATATATATATATATGTATATAGTGAAGCTTCACAGAATAGGATCTCATCAATAAAACTTCATAATAGTTGAATACAAACATCTGAATAGTCAATACATCAAGCCTCACTACATAACACTCAGAGAATATACAAGCAGCGGAACATCCAGTACATATAGTAAGAAAACAATATGCAAGCCTCCAGCTCATCTTCGTCATCAGCATCGTGGAAAGCAAGAACAGCACCTGTCACCTGCTACCTAGTCTGCCCATCCCAAAATGGACGAACAACCCAAGGCAGTAAGAGTTAAAAACATAAAGCCTTGAGTCAGACAACAGTCTTAGTGAGCGGTAAATTAAATAACAACATACCAAAAGAGCATAAAAGAAAAGGAATAGGAATACAACCCTCCCACTCCACCTCTTTCTACAGTGATAGCCCCCAGACACACACTAAGCAGAAGCAAACATAGCAAAGCATACAATTTAAAGTAAAGCAATTATCACTCGAGTCAAGGGCGATGTTTTCCAAGTACAAACCCCCAAGGCCTAAACCAAGATCAGATAAGCACCTAGGAAATACCGCTCTTGAGACCGAATGACGATACAACCAAACATCCATGACTCTGGCTATCACTGTTATCATTGCTTCGATATCATTGTTAATTGAATGACCGGCTCATTCTTTCATCCGTCCGTCAAGGGCTAATGGAAACCCCGGTTCTAGACATAACTCCGCACGTCGTCAAAACCCGTGCCTAGGACTATCGAATCTGCCCAGAGTACTCGACTACCAATCAGTAGCCTTCAGGGACTATCGAATCTCCCCAACGTACTCTTGCTTTGAGCATGCTAGAACCTTCAACAACGATGAGATCTCAGCCTTCTAATCATCCTCCTCGACGACTATTTCCATACTAGCTCAAGCGCCTCTCGAGCAAACCATTATCCTCAAACTCGAACCATTTCACCGAGTTATCAACATGCTTGGAATGATCCCGTCTGGATTAGACCAAGACTATCTTATACTATGCTTCGCCTCATCTCATCACAGCAAAGCCTCATCTCAACATCATCATCAAATCTATCCATATGAGCTTCATCATCCGCTACATATGCCACGAGCAGCTTTTCCAATTCAAGAGCCTTTCCCTTAGCTTTTGAATCATCTTCGACCATCTTGTCTAAATCAAATCATCAATCATCTAATTCATAACAATCAATCAAGTCAAACATTAATCCAAGTAATCAAGCATTCAAATATGATCTAATGAACAGTTATAACAATAATGGCAATTTCGTAAATAAAGAGTCTAAAGTCTAACAAGCATGAAAACATGAGCAATATCTCTATAACCTTGATGA
This sequence comes from Allium fistulosum, assembly GCA_030737815.1. Taxonomy (NCBI): domain Eukaryota; kingdom Viridiplantae; phylum Streptophyta; class Magnoliopsida; order Asparagales; family Amaryllidaceae; genus Allium; species Allium fistulosum. The sequence continues at coordinate 871,868,545 of CM060905.1, read as the reverse complement.
ATGAACTTGCATAGGTTAACATGTAGTAAAATGGATGTCAAATCATCATGAACAATGGATCTATACTTAATTTTACAAAAATGCATGAAAATCACTACTTTACACAAAATCAAGCCAACGATCCGATATACTCCTTTGGATCCGTGTGAGAGATAATCACCACTCACCAAATCACCTAAACAACCCAAAAGCAACACACTTCAGATCTGGACAGCGAAGGATCTAACTCGATCTATCATAAATCCGCTTCAAACGATGAAATCTCTCTTCAATGGATGTAGATCTTCAATCTAAGCTCTTGGATTTTCGATTTGATCTTCGATTTGGATGGAAGGAATCACAAGATTAGAGTGGAGAAAAGAAGTGAAGAAGTGTAGAAGTCGAGCTCTCAAAATGGCAGCACTTCGTCGCTTCAAAATCCGGATCCCAAAAATGAAGAAGAACCCTCTTATTTATAGGCTGATTTTCCCTTAGGTCGTTCGCTCTTAGGTCGTCCACGACCTAAAAACCCACGACCTAACAATTCCAGCCTCTACGACCTAACAGATCTGCGCATCCACGCGGCCTACGACCTAACCCAGATCTGCGCATCCACGCGACCTACGACCTAACACATGCGCGCTTCTACGACCTAACGACCTAACACAAACGCGACCTAACACACACCGAAGCTCACGACCTAACTAACTTAGGTCGCTTACGACCTAACTCAACACAGAAGCTTATGACCTAACTAACTTAGGTCGCTTACGACCTAACTCAACACGGAAGCTTATGACCTAACTAACTTAGCTTGGATACGACTTAACACTTTAGGTCGTCTAACGACCTAACTACGCTAACTCGCTAACTAATAGGTCGTTGCCGCTAACTCTTAACCCGCTAACTATTAGGTCGCTACTTCCTTAGGTCGCTAACTCATATAGGTCGCTCCAATTCTTAGGTCGCCAACTTCCTATAGGTCGCTAACTCCTATAGGTCGCTCCTACGACCTAACCTACCCCACGACCTAAGCCACCACACGACTCCTCTCACATACTACCTATCCCCAAAATCCTTAGGTCGCCAACTCCAACTTCCATAGGTCGCTCCACTTTCTTAGGTCGTCTACTCCGACCTAACCACTACGACCTAGGACTTAGACTATGGATGACTTATCAACAATGCGACCAAATGATAACTGTTTTACGATGTTTCGATCCGTAAAAATATGGGTCGTTACATTCTCTCCCCCTTAGGAATTTTGCCCCCGAAATTCCAAACAAACAGGGCAATCAAAGACTATTCTGCATGCCTACCATCCTTAGCAATCAACAAACCATGCATCCAATTCTAGCTTAGCATGCAGAATTCTAAAACTAGAACAAGTTACAATGTCGTTAGATGACACGACACCTTAGGGCCATACCTTGAAGAGTTCAGGATGAGCTGCCTTCATCCTCTCTTCCACCTCCCATGTACAGTCGTTATCATCATCACTCCATTGTATCTTGAGCAACTTAACTACCTTCCTCCTAAGCTGTTTCGTGTCGGTTTCCAGAACACGAAGCAGCTTACGAGGTCTCTTATCGACTGGATCAACTTCGAAATCTTCACAGCTATCAGCAGAAACCACTGTATTTGAGTTGTACACATACTTCCGTAGATACGATACATGAAAAACTTTGTGCACACCCGACATCTTTTCTGGTAACTCCAATCTATAGGCGAGCTTTCCAATTCGCTCGATGATCGGGAATGGTCCAACAAATCTCGTAGTCAATTTTCCTTTCTTCCCAAATCGAATAACATTCTTCAGTGGAGAAATCTTCACAAAAACCATATCACCTACGTCGAATTCCAAATCCTTACGACGCTTATCGGCATAACTTTTCTGTCAGTCTTGGGCTGCCTTCATTCGTTGCCGAATGATCTCTATGCAATCCGAAGTCTGTCGAATCATCTCTGGCCTAAGCATCAGCTTTTCTCCGGTCTCTAACCAACATGTCGGAGAGTAACACGGTCTTCCATACAATGCCTCATACGGTGCCATACCAATGCTTGACTGGTAACTGTTATTATACGAAAATTCCACCAAATGAAGGTGATCTTCCCATGATCCTCCGAAATCCAAAACACAAGCTCTGAGGATATCTTCCAAAACTCGGTTGACTCTCTCGGTCTGACCATTTGTTTGAGGGTGATAAGCTGTACTCAAACACAACTCGGTTCCTAAAACTTCCTGAAAACTCTTCCAAAATCCATTAGTGAACAATGGGTCTCGATCGCTCACTATACTCTTCGGAGTTCCATGGAATCGAACTATCCACTTAACATACAACTCAGCCAACTTTGATGCAGTCCTAGTCGATCGAACAGGAATGAATCTTGCACTCTTAGTCAGACGATCTACGATGACCCAAATCCCTTCATTTCCTGTTCTTGTTCTAGGTAGCCCATCAATAAAATCCATCGATATTTGCTCCCACTTCCATGTAGGAACTTCTAATGGCTGAAGCAATCCACTTGTCTTCTTCTGCTCGGCTTTTACCAAGTGGCAGTTCATACACTTGGAAATAAAATTTCCAACATCCTTCTTCATACCTTCCCAGTAATAGGTTCTCTTCATATCCCGATACATCTTGTTTCCGCCTGGATGAATTGTCAACTTCGAGTGATGACTTTCCTTCAGGACTTCATTTCTCAATTCATCTATATCGGGAACAACTAGTCGTCCTTGCTTCCGAAGCCAACCCTCTCGATCGACCTCGAATCCTTTATCCTTTTCTGGGTCAAATCCAGATTCCAAATCACGGATAATCTTGACAAGCTTATCGTCTCGCTTTTGGCTCTCGCCAATCCTTTCCACAAGAGTCGGTCTTATCGATAAGTTTGCCAACATCTCAGGTTCCAATTCACATCTAGGCCTGACGTCAAAACCAGCTAAATAATCGAGATTCTTCCATTCTGAAAACATGGTTCCCAATCCTGCATGTCTTCTACTTAATGCATCTGCCACTGCGTTACCCTTTCCCGGAGTATAAGCTATACCAAAATCATATGATGCCAAAAACTCTAGCCATCGTTGCTGCCAAAGATTCAAATCCTTTTGGGAGAAAAGATACTTCAACGACTTATGATCCGTAAACAGCTCGAATCGAACTCCCAATAGGTAATGTCTCCACATCTTCAGAGCAAAAACAATCACCGCTAACTCCAAATCATGAGTGAGATAATTCCTTTCATGCGGCTTCAGTTGTCGACTTGCATACGCAAAATGTGACGACCGCCCATGACCCCCGCACTGAATCTAGAGATAGTGCACTATAAAGCGTGCCAGGCAGCCATGGACGATTGTCAGGGTAAATTAAAACAGCAGAATCTATCGTATAACTCACAGCGCATGGATAAAATACAATAGAACATATATATAGTGAAGCTTCATAGAATAGAATGTCATCATATAAACTTCATAATAGTTGAATACAAACATCTGAATAGTCAATACATCAAGCCTCACTACATATCACTCAGAGAATTATACAAGCAGCGGAACATCCAGTACATATAGTAAGAAAATAATATGCAAGCCTCCAGCTCGTCTTCGTCATCAGCATCGTCGGAAACTAAGAACAGCACCTATCACCTGCTACCTAGTCTGCCCGTCCTAAAATGGACGAACAGCCCAAGGCAATAAGAGTTAAAACATAAAGCCTTGAGTCAGACTACAGTCTTAGTGAGCGGTAAATTAACTAACAACATACCAAAAGAGCATAAAGGAAAAAGGAATAGGAATCCAACCCTCCCACTCCACCTCTTTCTACAGTGATAGCCCCCGGACACACACTAAGCAGAAACAAACATAGCAAAGCAAACATTTAAAGTAAAGCAATTATCACTCGAGTCAAGGGCGATGTTTTCCAAGTATAAACCCCCAAGGCCTAAACCAAGATCAGATAAGCACCCAGAAAATACCGCTCTTGAGACCGAATGACGATACAACCAAACATCCATGACTCTGGCTATAACTGTTATCATTGCTTCGATATCACCGTTAATTGAATGACCGGCACAATCTTTCAGCCGTCCGTCAAGGGCTAATGGAAACCCCGGTTCTAGACATAACTCCGCACGTCGTCGAAACCCGTGCCTAGGACTATCGATCTGCCTAGAGTACTTGACTACCAATCAGTAGTCTTTAGGGACTATCGAATCTGCCCAGCGTACTCTTGCTTTGAGCATGCTAGAACCTTCAACAACGATGAAATCTCAGCCTTCTAGTCATCCTCCTCGATGACTATTTCCATACTAGCTCAAGCGCCTCTCGAGCAAACCATTATCCTCAAACTCGAACCATTTCACCGAGTTATCAACATGCTTGGAATGATCCCGTCTGGATTAGACCAAGACTATCTCATATCATGCCTCGCTTCATCACATCCTAGCAAAGCCTCATCTTATCATCATCATCATCAAATCTATCCATATGAGCTTCATCATCCGCTACATATGCCACGAGCAGCTTTCCCAATTCAAGAGCCTTTCCCTTAGCTTTTGAATCATCTTCGACCATCTTGTCTAAATCAAATCATCAATCAACTAATTCATAACAATCAATCAAGTCAATCATTAATCCAAGTAATCAAACATTCAAACATGATCTAATAAACAATTATAAAAATAATGGCAATCTTGTAAATAAAGAGTCTAAAGTCTAACAAGCATGAAAACATGAGCAATATCTCTATAATCTTGATGAATGAACTTGCATAGGTTAACGTGTAGTAAAATGGATGTCAAATCATCAGGAACAATGGATCTATACTTAAGTTTATGAAAATGCATGGAAATCACTATTTTAACCCCAAATTAAGCCAACAATCCGATATACTCCTTTGGATCCGTGTGAGAGATAATCACCACTCACTAAATCACCTAAGCACCTCAAAAGCAACACACTTCAGATCTGGACAGCGAAGAATCTAACTCGATCTATCACAAATCCGCTTCAAACGATGAAATCTCTCTTTGATGGATGTAGATTTTCAATCTAAGCTCTTGAATCTTCAATTCGATCTTCGATTTGGATGGAAGGAAGCACAAGATTAAAGTGGAGAAAAGAAGTGAAGAAGTGTAGATCTCGAGCTCTCAAAATGGCAGCACTTCGTCGCTTCAAAATCCGGATCCCAAAAATGAAGAAGAACCCTCCTATTTATAGGCTGATTTTCCCTTAGGTCGTTCGCTCTTAGGTCGTTCACGACCTAAAAACCCACGACCTAAAACCCACGACCTAACAATTCCATCCTCTACGCGACCTAGTGAAAACTCCAACCTACGACCTAACAGATGCGCGCTTCTATGACCTAACGACCTAACACATGCGCGTGACTTACAGATTCGCCCTTACGCGACCTAACTAAGTCGCGACCTAACACACATGCGCGTGACTTACAGATTCGCCCTTACACGACCTAACTAAGTCGCGACCTAACACACATGCGCTTCCACGCGACCTACCCATCCTCACGACCTAGCGACTTAACACATAAGCGCATCCACGCGACCTACGACCTAACCGAGATGCAGCTTAGCTCTTACGCGACCTAACACACACACGACCTAACTGAACACAGAAGCTCACGACCTAACTATCTTAGGTCGCTTACGAACTAACTACGCTAACTCATATACCGCTAACCACTAGGTCGCTAACCACTAGGTCGCTAACCACTAGGTCGCTAACCACTAGGTCGCCAAATCCTATAGGTCGCTATCTGCCATAGGTCGCTGCCTTTCCTTAAGTCGCTCAAACCTTAGGTTGCTAACTCTTAGGTCGCTCCAATCTCCTAGGTCGCTCACTCGACCTAACCTACCCCACGACCTAAGCCACCACACGACTTATCTCCTATACGACCTATCCCCAAAATCCTTAGGTCGCCAACTTCCTTAGGTCGCTCCACTTTCTTAGGTCGTCTACTCCGACCTAACTACTCTACAACCTAGGACTTAGACTATGGATGACTTATCAACAATGCGACCAAATGATAACTGTTTTACGTTGTTTCGATCCGTAAAAATACGGGTCATTACATTCTCTCCCCCTTAGGAATTTCGCCCCCGAAATTCCAAACAAACAGAGCAATCAAAGACTATTCTGCATGCCTACCATCCATAGCAATCAACAAACCATGCATCCAATTCTAGCTTAGCATGCAGAATTCTAAAACTAGAACAAGTTACAATGTCGTTAGATGACACGACACCTTAGGGCCATACCTTGAAGAGTTCAGGATGAGCTGCCTTCATCCTCTCTTCCACCTCCCATGTACAGTCGTTATCATCATCACTCCATTGTATCTTGAGCAACTTAACTACCTTCCTCCTAAGCTGTTTCGTGTCAGTTTCCACAACATGAAGCGGCTTACGAGGTCTCTTATCGACTGGATCAACTTCGAAATCTTCATAGCTATCAGCAGAAACCACTGTATTCGAGTCGTGCACATACTTCCGTAGATATGATACATGAAAAACATTGCGCATCCGCCATCTTTTCTGGTAACTCCAATCTGTAGGAGAGCTTTCCAATTCGCTCGATGATCGGGAATGGTCCAACAAACCTCGGAGTCAATTTTCCTTTCTTCCCGAATCGAATGACATTCTTCAGTGGAGAAATCTTCACAAAAACCATATCACCTATGTCGAATTCCAAATCCTTACGACGCTTATCGGCATAACTTTTCTGACGGTCTTGGGCTGCCTTCATTCGTTGCCGAATGATCTCTATACAATCCGAAGTCTGTCGAATCATCTCTGGCCCAAGTATCAGCTTTTCTCCTGTTTCTATCCAACATGTCGGAGAGTTACACGGTCTTCCATACAATGCTTCATATGGTGCCATACCAATGCTTGATTGGTAATTGTTATTATACGAAAATTCTACCAAATGAAGGTGATCTTCCCATGATCCTCCGAAATCTAAAACACAAGCTCTGAGGAGATCTTCCAAAACTCGGTTGACTCTCTCGGTCTGACCATCTGTTTGGGGGTGATAAGCTGTACTTAAACACAACTCGGTTCCCAAAACCTCCTGGAAGCTCTTCCAAAATCCACTAGTGAACAATGGATCTCGATCGCTCACTATACTCTTCGGAATACCATGGAATCGAACTATCCACTTATCATACAACTCAGCCAACTTTAATGCAGTCCTAGTCGATCGAACAGGAATGAATCTTGCACTCTTAGTCAGACGATCTACAATGACCCAAATTCCTTCATTTCCCGTTCTTGTTCTAGGTAGTCCATCAATAAAATCCATCGATATTTGCTCCCACTTCCATGTAGGAACTTCTAATGGCTGAAGCAATCCACTTGGCTTCTTCTGCTCGGCTTTTACCAACTGGCGGTTCATACACTTGGAAATAAAATTTCCAACATCCTTCTTCATACCTTCCCAGTAATAGGTTCTCTTCATATCCCGATACATCTTGTTTCCACCTGGATGAATTGTCAACTTCGAGTGATGACTTTCCTTCAGAACTTCATTCCTCAATTCATCTATATCGGGAACAACTAGTCGTCCTTGCTTCCAAAGCCAACCCTCTCGATCGACCTAGAATCCTTTATCCTTTTCTTGGTCCAATCCAGATTCCAAATCACGGATAATCTTGACAAGCTTATCGTCTCGCTTTTGGCTCTCGCCAATCCTTTCCACAAGAGTCGGTCTTATCGATAAGTTTGCCAACATCAGGTTCCAATTCACATCTGGGCCTGAAGTCAAATCCAGCTAAATACTCGAGGCTCTTCCATTCTGAAAACATGGCTCCCAATCCTGCATGTCTTCGACTTAACACGTCTGCCACTGCGTTACCGTTTCCCGGAGTATAGGCTATACCAAAGTCATATGATGCCAAAAACTCTAGCCATCGTTGCTGCCGAAGATTCAAATTCTTTTGGGAGAAAAGATACTTCAACGACTTATGATCTGTAAACAATTCGAATCAAACTCCCAATAGATAATGTCTCCACACCTTCAGAGAAAAACAATCGCTGCCAACTCCAAATCATGAGTCGGATAATTCCTTTCATGCGGCTTCAGTTGTCGACTTGCATACGCAACAACTTTATCCTTCTGCATCAGCAATGCTCCAAGTCCAGTACCACATGCGTCGGTGTAAACCACCATCTCTTCGTTTCCACTTGGAATAGTCAAAACAGGAGCACTCGTCAATCGCTCTTTCAGTATTCTGAAAGCTTGCTCACACTTAGCATCCCATCTGAATACTTGGTTCTTTTTCGTCAATCCTGTTAATTGTGCAGCCACCATGGAGAAGTCTTTGATAAATCGACGATAATATCCTGCTAATCCAAGAAAACTTCTCACATCCGATGCATTCTTAGGTCTAACCCAATCCTGGATTGTTGCCACCTTAGCGGAATCAACCGCTATTCCATTTCCAGAAATAATATGGCCTAAGAACCTCACTTCACTCTTCCAGAAGTGACACTTCGAAAACTTAGCCTTCAGCTGATGTTTCCGTAAGATTTCCAAAACAATATGCAAGTGCGTCTTGTGCTCTTCTTCAGTTCTGAAATAAATCAGAATATCATCCACGAACACTAGCATGAACTTGCTCAACTGATCTCTGAACACTCTATTCATAAGATCCACAAAATATGCTGGCGTATTAGTCAATCCAAACAGCATTACCAGCCACTCAAAGAAACCGGATGGTGTCCGAAAAGCAGTCTTCGGCACACTATCCTTAGCCACTCTCAACTGGTGAAATCCCGTTGCCAAATCCATCTGAGAAAACACCTTAGCTTCGTGAAGCTGATCAAACAAGTCATCTATTCTCGGCAATGGATACTTGTTCTTCTTAGTCACCTTATTCAGCTCATGATAATCCACACACAACCTCAACGATCTATCTGCTTTGGTTGCAAACACAACTGGTGCACCCCATTCGGACACACTACGCCGAATGAATCCTTTCTGTAAAAGATCATCAATCTGCACCCTCAACTCCTGATGTTCCCTAGGCACCATCCGCCTAAGAGGCATCACAACAGGTCTGGCTCCTTCAACTAGATCGATACGAAACTCGATCTCTCTATGCGGCGGTAACCCTTTGACCTTATCAAAGACATCCTCAAATCCATTTGCGATTGGCATAGATGACAGTCCATCCCATGGAACAACCAGCGAATACATGAAGCTCATGAAGACGCCTTCTTCATGCTTACATCGTATCACAATCTTTCGCCCCTCCACATTCTCGACTGTCACCTCCAACCTATCACAATCAACCTTTGCCGCATACTTCCTAAGCCAGTCCATACCCAAAATAATTCCGAACCCCGCAAAGTTCAGAACAAAACAATCACAAACAAAAGAGCAATCATGACTCGATACAATCAGACCATGACATAGCATACACAAACAAGACGAACCCCCAACTGGATTAGTCACAACCAATGGCATATCAACGATATCCGGTTCTAAACCCAACCGGCCTACAAGTTCACTACAAACAAAAGAATGCGACGCCCCAGTATCAAATAGAACTCTAACTGGAACACCACATATGGAAAGAGTACCTTGAACCACCATACTCTTTCCTTTCTCTTCAACGGTAGAGGCTTTCGAAGATGATGGAACAGCTCCCAAAGCATAAGCTTGCACAATCTGCTTGTCCTTCCGCGGTTCTGGACAATTCCTCTTAACATGCCCCAGCTTGTCATAGTTGTGGCACTTCACCGGCACCTTCGGATTCTTGCAATCCCTGGAGAAATGGCCCTTCTGCTGACAATTGTAGCAGGTCACTTCGCCCTTTGGCTTCTTCTGGCCATCCTTACCCTTTTGTTGCTGCTGCTTCCTCTTCTTGTTTCCACCCTATTGTGGTTTAGATTCTTCCTTGGTCACAGCAACAACAGACCTTTCCTTAGGAAACAGATTCTCGTGCCTGAGAGCTTTCTCTACTAGCTTCTCAAATGGATCGTCCAAATGATCCACCAACTGCCTCCCAAGATAACTGTCCAAGCCTGTCACAAACTTCTCATTCTTCTGGTACGCAGATTCAATATACGACCGGGCATACTTGGACAAAGCTTCAAACTCAGAAACATACTCAAGAACTGGTCTTCCACCTTGCTTGAGCTCCACAAACTTCTTAAACAGAACAGACTTCTGAGCCGTAGAAATGAACTTAGCTTCAAATCTGTCTTGGAATTGCTCCCAAGTAATTTCTTCCTCTGGAGTATCAATGGTGATAGAATTCCACCAATCAGAAGCTCTCCCTTGAAGATGTCTTGATGCTAACTTCCTCTTAATCGCATCCTCAATTCCCAAATCACTAAAGATCCGTCTACAAGCATCTATCCACCTTTGGACTTTAATGGTTGACTCCGTTCCCAAGAAAACCTTTCCTCCAAGAGCAGTATAGTCTTTACACAGCTTAGCAAAATCCACCGGTTTTGGAGTTTGAACTTGAACTCCAACATCTACTGATGGCCCCGGAGCTGGCATCCTTCTCATGATCGAAGTCATCATAGCTTCGAACATAGCAACATAATCAGCAGCCCCCTCAGTAGCACGGCCTTCCCTAGCAGCTGGTCTCCCTCTTCGACTCATTCTCAATATCTATAAAAAGGAATGATTAATACACCTTGAGATACAACTGCATAAGGGATTCAAATCCTTCTAAGCTACTATATTATATATAGTAATCATCCATCAAAATACAAGTACGTCTCTCATACGTAGTTACGTCAGCGAGCGTTGGGTAAAATCGATTAACCAAAGCTCTGATACCAAATGTGACGACCGCCCATGACCCCCGCACTGAATCTAGAGATAGTGCGCTGTAAAGCGTGCCAGGCAGCCATGGACGATTGTCAGGGTAAATTAAAACAGCAGAATCTATCGTATAACTCACAGCGCATGGATAAAATACAATAGAACATATATATAGTGAAGCTTCACAGAATAGAATGTCATCATATAAACTTCATAATAGTTGAATACAAACATCTGAATAGTCAATACATCAAGCCTCACTACATATCACTCAGAGAATTATACAAGCAGCGGAACATCCAGTACATATAGTAAGAAAATAATATGCAAGCCTCCAGCTCGTCTTCGTCATCAGCATCGTCGGAAACTAAGAACAGCACCTGTCACCTGCTACCTAGTCTGCCCATCCAAAATGGACGAACAGCCCAAGGCAATAAGAGTTAAAACATAAAGCCTTGAGTCAGACAACAGTCTTAGTGAGCGGTAAATTAACTAACAACATACCAAAAGAGCATAAAGGAAAAAGGAATAGGAATCCAACCCTCCCACTCCACCTCTTTCTACAGTGATAGCCCCCGGACACACACTAAGCAGAAACAAACATAGCAAAGCAAACATTTAAAGTAAAGCAATTATCACTCGAGTCAAGGGCGATGTTTTCCAAGTACAAACCCTCAAGGCCTAAACCAAGATCAGATAAGCACCCAGAAAATACCGCTCTTGAGACCGAATGACGATACAACCAAACATCCATGACTCCGGCTATCACTGTTATCATTGCTTCGATATCACCGTTAATTGAATGACCGGCACATTCTTTCAGCCGTCCGTCAAGGGCTAATGGAAACCCCGGTTCTAGACATAACTCCGCACGTCGTCGAAACCCGTGCCTAGGACTATCGAATCTGCCCAGAGTACTTGACTAACAATCAGTAGTCTTTAGGGACTATCGAATCTGCCCAGCGTTCTCTTGCTTTGAGCATGCTAGAACCTTCAACAACGATGAAATCTCAGCCTTCTAGTCATCCTCCTTGACGACTATTTCCATACTAGCTCAAGCGCCTCTCGAACAAACCATTATCCTCAAACTCGAACCATTTCACCGAGTTATCAACATGCTTGGAATGATCCCGTCTGGATTAGACCAAGACTATCTCATATCATGCCTCGCTTCATCACATCCTAGCAAAGCCTCATCTTATCATCATCATCATCAAATCTATCCATATGAGCTTCATCATCCGCTACATATGCCACGAGCAGCTTTCCCAATTCAAGAGCCTTTCCCTTAGCTTTTGAATAATCTTCGACCATCTTGTCTAAATCAAATCATCAATCAACTAATTCATAACAATCAATCAAGTCAATCATTAATCCAAGTAATCAAACATTCAAACATGATCTAATAAACAATTATAACAATAATGGCAATCTTGTAAATAAAGAGTCTAAAGTCTAACAAGCATGAAAACATGAGCAATATCTTTATAATCTTGATGAATGAACTTGCATAGGTTAATGTGTAGTAAAATGGATGTCAAATCATCATGAACAATGGATCTATACTTAAGTTTATGAAAATGCATGGAAATCACTATTTTAACCCCAAATCAAGCCAACAATCCGATATACTCCTTTGGATCCGTGTGAGAGATAATCACCACTCACCAAATCACCTAAACACCTCAAAAGCAACACACTTCAGATCTGGACAGCGAAGAATCTAACTCGATCTATCACAAATCCGCTTCAAACGATGAAATCTCTCTTTGATGGATGTAGATCTTCAATCTAAGCTCTTGAATCTTCAATTCGATCTTCGATTTGGATGGAAGGAAGCACAAGATTAAAGTGGAGAAAAGAAGTGAAGAAGTGTAGATCTCGAGCTCTCAAAATGGCAGCACTTCGTCGCTTCAAAATCCGGATCCCAAAAATGAAGAAGAACCCTCCTATTTATAGGCTGATTTTCCCTTAGGTCGTTCGCTCTTAGGTCGTTCACGACCTAAAAACCCACGACCTAAAACCCACGACCTAACAATTCCAGCCTCTACGCGACCTAGCGAAAACTCCAACCTACGACCTAACAGATGCGCGCTTCTACGACCTAACGACCTAACACATGCGCACGACTTATAGATTCTCCCTTACGCGACCTAACTAAGTCGCGACCTAACACACATGCGCTTCCACGCGACCTACCCATCCTCACGACCTAGCGACTTAACACATAAGCGCATCCACGCGACCTACGACCTAACCCAGATGCAGCTTAGCTCTTACGCGACCTAACACACACACGACCTAACTGAACACAAAAGCTCACGACCTAACTATCTTAGGTCGCTTACGACCTAACTACGCTAACTCTTATACCGCTAACCACTAGGTCGCTAACCACTAGGTCGCCAAATCCTATAGGTCGCTATCTGCCATAGGTCGCTGCCTTTCCTTAAGTTGCTCAAACCTTAGGTTGCTAACTCTTAGGTCGCTCCAATCTCCTAGGTCGCTCACTCGACCTAACCTACCCCACGACCTAAGCCACCACACAACTTATCTCCTATACGACCTATCCCCAAAATCCTTAGGTCTCCAACTTCCTTAGGTCGCTCCACTTTCTTAGGTGGTCTACTCCGACCTAACTACTCTACGACCTAGGACTTAGACTATGGATGTGTAACGACCCATATTTTTACGGATCAAAACATCGTAAAACAGTTGACATTTGGTCGCATTTTTGATAAGTCGTTCAGAGTTAAAGTCTTAGGTCATATGGTGGTTAGGTCGTAGTAGACGACCTAAGAAGTGGAGCGACTTAAGAGGTTGGAACGACCTAAGGATTTAGGTCGTATGATAGATAAGTCGTAGGTTGAGGCTTAGGTCGTAGACGACTTAAGGAAATAGGCGACTCATAGAAACTGGCGACCTAAGGTAGTGGACGACTTATGGGGTAGACGACCTAAGGAGTTTAGGATAGGTCGTATGGGAGATAGGTCGTATGATAGCCTAGGTTATGGGATAGGTTAGGTCGAGTGGACGACCTAAGTATTGGAGCGACCTATAGAATTAGACGACCTAAGGATTTCCGACCTAAGAGTTAGCGACTTATAGGAAGTAGCGAGTTAACGACCTAGGAGATAGGCAGGTTAGCAACCTAAGGAAGTTAGGTCGGCAACGACCTAAGGAGCTGTTGCTAGGTCGCGTCTCAGTTAAGTCGTAGGTCGTAACTCTGTTGAGTTGTTGGGTCGCGAGGAAGTGTGTCTGCGTTAGGTCGCTGGGTTTTGGCTAAGTGTTAGGTCGTGAGCGACCTAGGAGTTGTTAAGTCGCGAGCGACTTAGGAGTTAAGCCGCTAAGTCGTAAGTCGTAGACAGGTGGGTCTGGTAGGTCGTGAGTGCGCATAGGCTTAGGTCGTAGGTCGCGGGATCTCTTTAGGTCGTGGACGACCTAATTCCGAGTAACGACTTAAGGAGGATTTCAGCTATAAATACTCGTCCATTTCTTCATTTTTGGGATCCGGATTTCGAAGCCACGAAGTGCTGCCATTTTGAGAGCTCGACTTCTACACTTCTTCACTTCTTTTCTCCACTCTAATCTAGTGATTCCTTCCATCCAAATCGAAGATCAAATCGAAGATCGAAGAGCTTAGATTGAAGATCTACATTCTTCGAAGAGAGATTTCATCGTTTAAAGCGGATTTGTGATAGATCGAGCTAGATCCTTCGCTGTCTAGATCTGAAGTGTGTTGCTTTTGAGTTGTTTAGGTGATTTGGTGAGTGGTGATTATCTCTTACACGGATCCAAAGGAGTATATCGGATCATTGGCTTGATTTGATGTTAAAGTAGAGATTTCCATGCATTTTCCTAATCATATGTGTAGATCCATATAGATCCATTATCCATGATGATTTGATATCCATTTTACAACATGTTAACCTATGCAAGTTCATTCATCAAGATTATAGAGACATTGTTCATGTTTTCATGCTTGTTAGACTTTCAACTCTTTAATTACGAAATTGCCATTGTTGTTATAATTGTCTATTTAGATCATATTTGAGTGCTTGTTTTACTTGGATTAATGTTTGACTTGATTGATTGCTATGAATTAGATGATTGATGATTTGATTTAGACCGAAGTTAATTCAAAAGCTAAGAGAAAGGCTCTTGAATTGGGAAAGCTGCTCGTGGCATATGTAGCGGATGATGAAGCTCTTATGCATAGATTTGATGATGATGTGGAGATGAGGCTTTGCGAGGATGTGATGAAGCGAAGCATGATATGAGATAGTCTTGGTCTAATCCAAACGGGATCATTCCAAGCAGATTGATAACTCGGTGAAATGTTCAAGTTGAGGATAATGGTTTGCTCGAGAGGCGCTTGAGCTAGTATGGAAATAGTCGTCGAGGAGGATGACTAGAAGGCTGAGATCTCATCGTTGTTGAAGGTTCTATCATGCTCAAAGCAAGAGTACGTTGGGCAGATTCGATAGTCCCTGAAGGCTACTGATTGGGTAGTCAAGTACTCTGGGCAAATTTGATAGTCCTAGGCACGGGTCACGATGACGTGCAGAGTTATGTCTAGAACCGGGGTTTCCATTAGCCCTTGACGGTCGGATGAAAGAATGAGCCGGTCATTCAATTAACGATGATATCGAAGCAAAGATAACAGTGATAGCCAGAGTCATGGATATTTGGTTGTATCGTCATTCGGACTCAAGAGCAGTGTTTTCTGGGTACATATCTGATCTTGGTTTAGGCCTTAGGGGTTTGTACTTGGAAAAACATCGCCCTTGACTCGAGTGATAATTGCTTTACTTTAAATTGTATGCTTTGCTATGTTTGCTTCTACTTAGTGTGTGTCTGGGGGCTATCACTGTAGAAAGAGGTGGAGTGGGAGGGTTGTATTCCTATTCCTTTTCCTTTATGCTCTTTTGGTATGTTGTTAGTTAATTTACCGCTCACTAAGACTGTTGTCTGACTCAAGGCTTTATGTTTTAACTCTTATTGCCTTGGGCTGTTCGTCCATTTTGGGACGGGCAGACTAGGTAGCAGGTGACAGGTGCTGTTCTTGCTTCTCACGATGCTGATGACGAAGACGAGCTGGAGGCTTGCATATTATTTTCTTACTATATGTACTGGATGTTCTGCTGCTTTGTGTCATTCTTTGAGTGTTATGTAGTGAGGCTTGATGTATTGACTATTCAGATGTTTGTATTCAACTATTATGAAGTTTATTGATGAGATTCTATTCTGTGAAGCTTCACTATATATATATATATATGTTCTATTGTATTTTGTCCAAGCGCTGTGAGTAATACGATAGATTCTGTTGTTTTAATTTACCCTGGCAATCGTCCATGGTCGCCTGGCACACTTTACAGCGCACTATCTCTAGGTTCAGTGCAGGGGTCATGGGCGGTCGTCACATTTGGTATCAGAGCTTGGGTTAATCGATTTTATCCAACGCTCGCTGACGTAACTACGTATAAGAGACGTAATTGTATTTTGATGGATGATTACTATATATAAAATAGTAGCTTAGTAGAGTTTGAGTCCTTTATGCAGTTGTTTCTCTAGGTGTGCTAATCATTCCTTTTTATAGATATTAAGGATGAGTCAAAGAGGGAGACCAGCTGCTAGGCAAGGCCGTGCTACTGAAGGGGCTGCTGATTATGCTGCTATGTTTGAAGCAATGATGACTTCGATCATGAGAAGGATGCCAGCTCCGGGGCCATCGGTGGATGTTGGAGTTCAAGTTCAAACTCCAAAACCGGTGGATTTTGCTAAGCTGTGCAAGGATTATACTGCTCTTGGAGGAAAGGTTTTCTTGGGGACAGAATCAACCATTGAAGTCCAGAGGTGGATAGATGCTTGTAGAAGGATCTTTGGTGACTTGGGAATTGAGTATGCAACTAAGAGGAAGTTGGCATCAAGACAGCTTCAAGGAAGAGCTTCTGATTGGTGGAACTCTATCACCATTGATACTCCGGAGGAAGAGATTACTTAGGAGCAATTTCAAGTCAGATTTGAAGCTAAGTTCATTTCTACAGATCAGAAGTCTGTTCTATTCAAGAAGTTTGTGGAGCTCAAGCAAGGTGGAAGACCAGTTCTTGAGTATGTTTCTGAGTTTGAAGCTTTGTCCAAGTACGCCCGGTCGTATATTGAATCCCCTTACCAGAAGAATGAGAAGTTTGTGACAGGCTTGGACAGTTATCTTGGGAGGCAGTTGGTGGATCATTTGGACGATTCATTTGAGAAGCTTGTGGAGAAAGCTCTCAGGCATGAGAGTCTGTTTCCTAAGAAAGGATCTGTTGTTGCTGTGACCAGGGGAGAGTCTAAACCACAGCAGGGTGGGAGCAAGAAAAGGAAGCAGCAACAGCAAAAGGGTAAGGATGGCCAGAAGAAGCCAAAGGGCGAGGTGACCTGCTTCAATTGTCAGCAGAAGGGCCATTTCTCCAGGGATTGCAAGAATCCGAAGGTGCCGATGAAGTGTCACAACTGTGACAAGCCGGGGCATATCAGGAAGAATTGTCCAGAACCGAGGAAGGACAAGCAGGTTGTGCAAGCTTACGCTTTAGGAGCTGTTCCATCGTCTTCGAAAGCTCCTACGGTTGAAGAGAAGGGAAAGAGTGTAGTGGTTCAAGGTACTCTTTTCCTATGTGGAGTTCCAGTAAGAGTGTTATTTGATACTAGGGCGTCGCATTCGTTTGTTTGTAACGAACTTGTAGGCCGGTTAGGTTTGGAACCGGATATTGTTGATAGGCCATTGGTTGTGACTAATCCAGTTGGGGGTTCGTCTTGTTTGTGTATGTTATGCCGTGGTCTGATTGTATCGAGTCATGATTGCTCTTTTGTTTGTGATTGTTTTGTTCTGAACTTTGCGGGGTTTGGAATTATTTTGGGTATGGATTGGCTCAAGAAGTATGCGGCAAAGGTTGATTGTGAAAGGTTGGAGGTGACAGTCGAGAATGTGGAGGGGTGAAAGATTGTAATACGATGTAAGCATGAAGAAGGCGTCTTCATGAGCTTCATGTATTCGCTGGTAGTTCCACGGGATGGACTGTCATCTGTGCCAATCGCTAATGGATTTGAGGATGTCTTTGACGAGGTCAAAGGGTTACCGCCGCATAGAGAGATCGAGTTTCGTATAGATCTAGTTGAAGGATCCAGACCTGTTGTGATGCCTCTTAGGCGGATGGCGCCTAAGGAACAGCAGGAGTTGAAGGTGCAGGTTGATGATCTTTTGCAGAAAGGATTCATTCAGCGTAGTGTGTCCGAATGGGTTGCACTAGTTGTGTTCGCAACCAAAGCGGATGGATCGTTGAGGTTGTGCATGGATTATCGTGAGCTGAATAAGGTGACTAAGAAGAACAAGTATCCATTGCCGAGAATAGATGACTTGTTTGATCAGCTTCACGAAGCTAAGGTGTTTTCTCAGATGGATTTGGCAACGGGATTTCACCAGTTAAGAGTGGCTAAGGATAGTGTGCCGAAGACTGCTTTTAGGACACCATCCGGTTTCTTTGAGTGGCTGGTAATGTCGTTTGGATTGACTAATGCGCTAGCATATTTTGTGGATCTTATGAATAGAGTGTTCAGAGATCAGTTGAACAAGTTCGTGCTTGTGTTCGTGGATGATATTCTGATTTATTACAGAACTAAAGAAGAGCACAAGACGCACTTGCGTATTGTTTTGGAAATCTTGCGGAAACATCAGCTGAAGGCTAAGTTTTCGAAGTGTCACTTCTGGAAGAGTGAAGTGAGGTTCTTAGGCCATGTTATCTCTGGAAATGGAATAGCGGTTGACCCCGCCAAGGTGGCAGCAATCCAGGATTGGGGTAGACCTAAGAATGCATCTGATGTGAGAAGTTTTCTTGGATTAGCAGGATATTATCGACGGTTTATCAAAGACTTCTCCAAGGTGGCTGCACCATTAACAGGATTGACGAAGAAGAACCAGGTGTTCAGATGGGAAGATAAGTGTGAGCAAGCTTTCAGAATTCTGAAAGAGCGACTGACGAGTGCTCCTGCTTTGACTATTCCAAGTGGGAATGATGAGATGGTGGTTTACACCGACGCATGTGGTACTGGACTTGGAGCAGTGCTGATGCAAAGGGATAAAGTTATTGCGTATGCAAGTCGACAACTGAAGCCGCATGAAAGGAATTATCCGACTCATGATTTGGAGTTAGCAGCGATTGTTATTGCTCTGAAGATGTGGAGACATTATCTATTGGGGGTTCGATTCTAGTTGTTTATGGATCATAAGTCGTTGAAGTATCTTTTCTCCCAAAAGGATTTGAATCTTCAACAGCAACGTTGGCTAGAGTGTTTAGCACCATATGATTTTGGTATAGCTTATACTCCAGGAAAGGGTAACGCAGTGGCAGATGCGTTAAGTCGAAGACATGTAGGATTGGGAGCCATGTTTTCAGAATGGAAGAATCTCGTGTATTTAGCTGGATTTGACTTCAGGCCCAGATGCGAATTGGAACCTGAGATGTTGGCAAACTTATCAATAAGACCGACTCCTGTGGAAAGGATTGGCGAGAGCCAAAAGCAAGACGGTAAGCTTGTCAAGATTATCCGTGATTTGGAATCTGGATTGGATCCAGAAAAGGATAAAGGATTCGAGGTCGATCAAGAGGGTTGGCTTCGAAAGCAAGGACGACTAGTTGTTCCCGATATCGATGAATTGAGGAATGAAGTTCTAAGGGAAAGTCATCACTTGAAGCTGACAATTCATCCAGGTGGAAATAAGATGTATCGGGATATGAAGAGAACCTATTACTGGGAAGGCATGAAGAAGGATGTTGGAAATTTTATTTCCAAGTGCATGAACTGCCAGTTGGTAAAAGCGAGCAGAAGAAGCCAAGTGGATTGCTTCAGCCATTAGAAGTTCCTACATGGAAGTGGGAGCAAATATCGATGGATTTATTGATGGACTACCTAGAACAAGAACGGGAAATGAAGGGATTTGGGTCATCGTAGATCGTCTGACTAAGAATGCAAGATTCATTCCTGTTCGATCGACTAGGACTGCATCAAAGTTGGCTGAGTTGTATGTTAAGTGGATAGTTCGATTCCATGGTATTCCGAAGAGTATAGTGAGCGATCGAGACCCATTGTTCACTAGTGGATTTTGGAAGAGCTTCCAGGAAGTGTTGGGAACCGAGTTGTGTTTGAGTACAGCTTATCACCCTCAAACAGATGGTCAGACCGAGAGAGTCAACCGAGTTTTGGAAGATCTCCTCAGAGCTTGTGTTTTAGATTTCGGAGGATCATGGGAAGATCACCTTCATTTGGTGGAATTTGCATATAACAACAGTTACCAGTCAAGCATTGGTATGGCACCGTATGAGGCATTGTATGGGAGACCGTGTAACTCTCCGACATGTTGGTTAGAGACAGGAGAAAAGCTAATACTTGGGCCAGAAATGATTCGACAGACTTCAGATTGTATAGAGATCATTCGGCGACGAATGAAGGCAGCCCAAGACCGACAGAAAAGTTATAACGATAAGCGTCGTAAGGATTTGGAATTCGACGTTGGTGATATAGTTTTTGTGAAGATTTCTCCACTGAAGAATGTTATTCTACTCGGGAAGAAAGGGAAATTGACTCCGAGATTTGTTGGACCATTCCCGATCATCGAGCGAATTGGAAAGCTCGCCTACAGATTGGGGTTACCAGAAAAGATGGCGGGTGTGCACAATGTTTTTCATGTATCATATCTATGGAAGTATGTGCACGACTCGAATACAGTGGTTTCTGCTGATAGCTGTGAAGATTTCGAAGTTTATCCAGTCGATAGGAGACCTCGTAAGCCGCTTCGTGTTGTGGAAACCGACACGAAACAGCTTAGGAGGAAGGTAGTTAAGTTGCTCAAGATACAATGGAGTGATGATGATAACGACTGTACATGGGAGGTGGAAGAGAGGATGAAAGCAGCTCATCCCGAACTCTTCAAGGTATGGCCCTAAGGTGTCGTGTCATCTAACGACATTGTAACTTGTTCTACGTTTTAGAATTCTGCATGCTAAGCTAGAATTGGATGCATGGTTTGTTGATTGCTATGGATGGTAGGCATGCAGAATAGTCTTTGATTGCTTCTGTTTGTTTGGAATTTCGGGGGCGAAATTCCTATGGGGGAGAGAATGTAACGACCCGTATTTTTACGGATCGAAACATCGTAAAACAGTTGGCATTTGGTCGCATTTTTGATAAGTCGTTTAGAGTTTAAGTCTTAGGTCATATGGTGGTTAGGTCGTAGTAGACGACCTAAGAAGTGGAGCGACTTAAGAGGTTGGAACGACCTAAGGATTTAGGTCGTATGATAGATAAGTCGTAGGTTGAGGCTTAGGTCGTAGACGACTTAAGGAAATAGGCGACTCGTAGAAACTGGCGACCTAAGGTAGTGGACGACTTATGGGGTAGACGACCTAAGGAGTTTAGGATAGGTCGTATGGGAGATAGGTCGTATGATAGCCTAGGTTATGGGATAGGTTAGGTCGAGTGGACGACCTAAGTATTGGAGCGACCTATAGAATTCGACGACCTAAGGATTTCCGACCTAAGAGTTAGCGACTTATAGGAGGTAGCGAGTTAACGACCTAGGAGATAGGCATGTTAGCAACCTAAGTAAGTTAGGTCGGCAACGACCTAAGGAGCTGTTGCTAGGTTGCGTCTCAGTTAAGTCATAGGTCGTAACTCTGTTGAGTTGTTAGGTCGCGAGGAAGTGTGTCTGCGTTAGGTCGCTGGGTTTTGGCTGAGTGTTAGGTCGTGAGCGACCTAGGAGTTGATAAGTCGCGAGCGACTTAGGAGTTAAGCCGCTAAGTCGTAAGTCGTAGACAGGTGGGTCTGGTAGGTTGTGAGTGCGCATGGGCTTAGGTCGTAGGTCGCGGGATCTCTTTAGGTCGTGGACAACCTAATTCCGAGTAACGACTTAAGGAGGATTTCAGCTATAAATACTCGTCCATTTCTTCATTTTTGGGATCCGGATTTCGAAGCGACGAAGTGCTGCCATTTTGAGAGATCGAATTCTACAATTATTCACTTCTTTTCTCCACTCTAATCTAGTGATTCCTTCCATCCAAATCGAAGATCAAATCGAAGATCGAAGAGCTTAGATTGAAGATCTACATTCTTCGAAGAGAGATTTCATCGTTTAAAGCGGATTTGTGATAGATCGAGTTAGATCCTTCGCTGTCCAGATCTGAAGTGTGTTGCTTTTGAGTTATTTAGGTGATTTGGTGAGTGGTGATTATCTCTCACACGGATCCAAAGGAGTATATCGGATCGTTGGCTTGATTTGATGTTAAAGTAGAGATTTCCATGCATTTTCCTAATCATATGTGTAGATCCATATAGATCCATTTTCCATGATGATTTGATATCCATTTTACTACATGTTAACCTATGCAAGTTCATTCATCAAGATTATAGAGACATTGTTCATGTTTTCATGCTTGTTAGACTTTCGACTCTTTAATTACGAAATTGCCATTGTTGTTATAATTGTCTATTTAGATCATATTTGAGTGCTTGTATTACTTGGATTAATGTTTGACTTGATTGATTGCTATGAATTAGATGATTGATGATTTGATTTAGATCGAAGATAATTCAAAAGCTAAGAGAAAGGCTCTTGAATTGGGAAAGCTGCTCGTGGCATATGTAGCGGATGATGAAGCTCTTATGCATAGATTTGATGATGATGTGGAGATGAGGCTTTGCGAGGATGTGATGAAGCGAAGCATGATATGAGATAGTCTTGGTCTAATCCAGACGGGATCATTCCAAGCAGATTGATAACTCGGTGAAATGTTCGAGTTGAGGATAATGGTTTGCTCGAGAGGCGCGTGAGCTAGTATGGAAATAGTCGTCGAGGAGGATGACTAGAAGGCTGAGATCTCATCGTTGTTGAAGGTTCTAGCATGCTCAAAGCAAGAGTACGTTGGGCAGATTCAATAGTCCCTGAAGGCTACTGATTGGGTAGTCAAGTACTCTGGGCAGATTCGATAGTCCTAGGCACGGGTCACGATGACGTGCAGAGTTATGTCTAGAACCGGAGTTTCCATTAGCCCTTGACGGACGGATGAAAGAATGAGCCGGTCATTCAATTAACGATGATATCGAAGCAAAGATAACAGTGATAGCCAGAGTCATGGATGTTTGGTTGTATCGTCATTCGGACTCAAGAGCAGTGTTTTCTGGGTACTTATCTGATCTTGGTTTAGGCCTTGGGGGTTTGTACTTGGAAAAACATCGCCCTTGACTCGAGTGATAATTGCTTTACTTTAAATTGTATGCTTTGCTATGTTTGCTTCTACTTAGTGTGTGTCTGGGGGGCTATCACTGTAGAAAGAGGTAGAGTGGGAGGGTTGTATTCCTATTCCTTTTCCTTTATGCTCTTTTGGTATGTTGTTAGTTAATTTACCGCTCACTAAGACTGTTGTCTGACTCAAGGCTTTATGTTTTAACTCTTATTGCCTTGGGCTGTTCGTCCATTTTGGGACGGGAAGACTAGGTAGCAGGTGACAGGTGCTGTTCTTGCTTCTCACGATGCTGATGTCGAAGACGAGCTGGAGGCTTGCATATTATTTTCTTACTATATGTACTGGATGTTCCGCTGCTTTGTGTCATTCTCTGAGTGTTATGTAGTGAGGCTTGATGTATTGACTATTCAGATGTTTGTATTCAACTATTATGAAGTTTATTGATTAGATTCTATTCTGTGAAGCTTCACTATATATATATGTGTTCTATTGTATTTTGTCCATGCGCTGTGAGTAATACGATAGATTATGTTGTTTTAATTTACCCTGGCAATCGTCCATGGTCGCCTGACACACTTTACAGCGCACTATCTCTAGGTTCAGTGCAGGGGTCATGGGCGGTCGTCATAGGATGACTTATCAACAATGCGACCAAATGATAACTGTTTTACGATGTTTCGATCCGTCAAAATATGGGTCGTTACACAACAACTTTATCCTTCTGCATCAGCACTGCTCCAAGTCCAGTACCACATGCGTCGGTGTAAACCACCATCTCATCATTCCCACTTGGAATAGTCAAAACGGGAGCACTTGTCAATCGCTCTTTCAGGATTCTGAAAGCTTGCTCACACTTATCATCCCATCTGAACACTTGGTTCTTCTTCGTCAATCCTGTTAATGGTGCAGCCACCTTGGAAAAGTCTTTGATAAATCGACGATAAAATCCAAGAAAACTTCTCACATCAGATGCATTCTTAGGTTTGACCCAATCCTGGATTGCTGCCACCTTGGCGGGATCAACCGCTATTCCATTTCCAGAGATAACATGGCCTAAGAACCTCACTTCACTCTTTCAGAAGTGACACTTCGAAAACTTAGCCTTCAGCTGATGTTTCCGCAAGATTGCCAAAACAATACGCAAGTGCGTCTTATGCTCTTCTTTAGTCCTGGAATAAATCAGAATATCATCCACGAATACTAGCACGAACTTGCTCAACTGATCTCTGAACACTCTATTCATAAGATCCACAAAATATGCTGGCGCATTAGTCAATCCAAACGGCATTACCAGCCACTCAAAGAAACCGGATGGTGTCCTAAAAGCAATCTTCGGCACACTATCCTTGGCCACTCTTAACTGGTGAAATCCCGTTGCCAAATCCATCTGAGAATACACCTTAGCTTCGTGAAGCTGATCAAACAAGTCATCGATTCTCGGCAATGGATACTTGTTCTTCTTAGTCACCTTATTCAGCTCACGATAATCCACACACAACCTCAACGATCCATCTGCTTTGGTTGCGAACACAACTGGTGCACACCATTCGGACACACTACGTCGAATGAATCCTTTCTGCAAAAGATCATCAACCTGCACCTTCAACTCATGCTGTTCCCTAGGCGCCATCCGCCTAAGAGGCATCACAACAGGTCTGGCTCCTTCAACTAGATCTATATGAAACTCGATCTCTCTATGCGGCGGTAACCCTTTGACCTCGTCAAAGACATCCTCAAATCCATTAGCGATTGGCAATGATGACAGTCCATCCCGTGGAACATCCAGCGAATACATGAAACTCATGAAGACGCCTTCTTCATGCTTACATCGTATCACAATCTTTCGCCCCTCCACATTCTCGACTGTCACCTCCAACCTTTCACAATCAACCTTTGCCGCATACTTCCTAAGCCAGTCCATACCCAAAATAATTCTGAACCCCGCAAAGTTCAGAACAAAACAATCACAAACAAAAGAGCAATCATGACTCGATACAATCAGACCACGGCATAACATACACAAACAAGACGAACCCTCAACTGGATTAGTCACAACCAATGGCCTATCAACAATATCCGGTTCTAAACCTAACCGGCCTACAAGCTCATTACAAACAAACGAATGCGACGCCCCAGTATCAAATAGCACTCTCACTGGAACACCACATAGTAAAAGAGTACCTTGAACCACTACACTCTTTCCTTTCTCTTCAACAGTAGGAGCTTTCGAAGATGATGGAACAGCTCCCAACGCATAAGCTTGCACAATCTGCTTGTCCCTCTGCGGTTCTGGACAATTCCTCCTAACATGCCCCAGCTTGTCACAGTTGTGGCACTTCACTGGCACCTTCGGATTCTTACAATCTCTAGAGAAATGGCCCTTCTGCTGACAATTGTAGCAGGTTACTTCGCCCTTCGGCTTCTTCTGGCCATCCTTACCCTTTTGCTGCTGCTGCTTCCTCTTTTTGTTTCCACTCTGCTGTGGTTTAGACTCACCCCTGGTCACAGCAACAACAGACCCCTCTTTAGGAAACAAATTCTCATGCCTGAGAGCTTTCTCCACAAGCTTCTCAAATGAATCGTCCAAATGATCCACCAACTGTCTCCCAAGATAACTGTCCAAGCCTGTTACAAACTTCTCATTCTTCTGGTACGAAGATTCAATATACGACCGAGCATACTTGGACAAAGCTTCAAACTCAGAAACATACTCAAGAACTGGTCTTCCATTTTTCTTGAGCTCCACAAACTTCTTGAACAGAACAGACTTCTGAGCTGTAGAAATGAACTTAGCTTCAAATCTAGTTTGGAATTGCTCCCAAGTAATTTCTTCCTTCGGAGTATCAATGGTGATAGAGTTCCACCAATCAGAAGCTCTCCCTTGAAGCTGTCTTGATGCTAACTTCCTCTTAGTTGCATCCTCAATTCCCAAATCACCAAAGATCCTTCTACAAGCATCTATCCACCTCTGGACTTCAATGGTTGATTCTGTCCCCAAGAAAACCTTCCCTCCAAGAGCAGTATAGTCTTTACACAGCTTAGCAAAATCCACTGGTTTTGGAGTTTGAACTTGAACTCCAACATCAACTGCTGTCCCCGGAACTGGTATCCTTCTCATGATCGAAGTCATCATAGCTTCGAACATAGCTACATAATCAGCAGTCCCCTCAGCAGCACGGCCTTCCCTAGCAGCTGGTCTCCCTCTTCGACTCATCCTTAATATCTATAAAAAGGAATTATTAGCACACCTTGAGAAACAACTGCATAAAGGACTCAAACTCTATTAGGCAACTATATTATATATAGTAATCATCCATCAAAATACAATTACGTCTCTCATACATAGTTACGTCAGCGAGCGTTGGGTAAAATCGATTAACCAATGCTCTGATACCAAATGTGACGACCGCCCATGACCCCTGCACTGAACCTAGAGATAGTGCGCTGTAAAGTGTGCCAGGCAGCCATGGACGATTGCCAAGGTAAATTAAAATAGCAGAATCTATCGTATTACTCACAGCGCATGGACAAAGTACAATAGAATATATATATATATAGTGAAGCTTCACAGAATAGGATCTCATCAATAAAACTTCATAATAGTTGAATAAAAACATCTGAATAGTCAATACATCAAGCCTCACTACATAACACTCAGAGAATATACAAGCAGCGGAACATCCAGTACATATAGTAAGAAAACAATATGCAAGCCTCCAGCTCGTCTTCGTCATCAACATTGTGGAAAGCAAGAACAGCACCTGTCACCTACTACCTAGTCTGCCCGTCCCAAAATGGACGAACATCCCAAGGCAATAAGAGTTAAAAACATAAAGCCTTGAGTCAGACAACAGTCTTAGTGAGCGGTAAATTAACTAACAACATACCAAAAGAGCATAAAGGAAAAGGAATAGGAATACAACCCTCCCACTCCACCTCTTTCTACAGTGATAGCCCCCAGACACACACTAAGCATAAGCAAACATAGCAAAGCATACAATTTAAAGTAAAGCAATTATCACTCGAGTCAAGGGCGATGTTTTCCAAGTACAAACCCCCAAGGCCTAAACCAAGATCAGATAAGCACCCAGGAAATACCGCTCTTGAGACCGAATGACGATACAACCCAACATCCATGACTCTGGCTATCACTATTATCACTGCTTCGATATCATCGTTAATTGAATGACCGGCTCATTCTTTCATCCGTCCGTCAAGGGCTAATGGAAACCCCGGTTCTAGACATAACTCCGCACGTCGTCAAAACCCGTGCCTAGGACTATCGAATCTGCCCAGAGTACTCGACTACCAATCAGTAGCCTTCAGGGACTATCGAATCTGCCCAACGTACTCTTGCTTTGAGCATGCTAGAACCTTCAACAACGATGAGATCTCAGCCTTCTAATCATCCTCCTCGACGACTATTTCCATACTAGCTCAAGCGCCTCTCGAGCAAACCATTATCCTCAAACTCGAACCATTTCACCGAGTTATCAACATGCTTGGAATGATCCCGTCTGGATTAGACCAAGACTATCTCATACTATGCTTCGCCTCATCTCATCACAGGAAAGCCTCATCTCAACATCATCATCAAATCTATCCATATGAGCTTCATCATCCGCTACATATGCCACGAGCAGCTTTTCCAATTCAAGAGCCTTTCCCTTAGCTTTTGAATCATCTTCGACCATCTTGTCTAAATCAAATCATCAATCATCTAATTCATAACAATCAATCAAGTCAAACATTAATCCAAGTAATCAAGCATTCAAATATGATCTCATGAACAATTATAACAATAATGACAATTTCGTAAATAAAGAGTCTAAAGTCTAACAAGCATGAAAACATGAGCAATATCTCTATAATCTTGATGAATGAACTTGCATAGGTTAACATGTAGTAAAATGGATGTCAAATCATCATGAACAATGGATCTATACTTAAGTTTACAAAAATGCATGAAAATCACTACTTTACACAAAATCAAGCCAACGATCCGATATACTCCTTTGGATCCGTGTGAGAGATAATCACCACTCACCAAATCACCTAAACAACCCAAAAGCAACACACTTCAGATCTGGACAGTGAAGGATCTAACTCGATCTATCACAAATCCGCTTCAAACGATGAAATCTCTCTTCAATCGATGTAGATCTTCAATCTAAGCTCTTGGATTTTCGATTTGATCTTCGATTTGGATGGAAGGAATCACAAGATTAGAGTGGAGAAAAGAAGTGAAGAAGTGTAGATGTCGAGCTCTCAAAATGGAAGCACTTCATCGCTTCAAAATCCGGATCCCAAAAATGAAGAAGAACCCTCCTATTTATAGGCTGATTTTCCCTTAGGTCGTCCACGACCTAAAAACCCACGACCTAAAAACCCACGACCTAACAATTCCAGCCTCTACGACCTAATAGATCTGCGCATCCACGCGACCTACGACCTAACCCAGATCTGCACATCCACGCGACCTACGACCTAACACATGCGCGCTTCTACGACCTAACGACCTAACACACACGCGACCTAACACACACCGAAGCTCACGACCTAACTAACTTAGGTCGCTTATGACCTAACTCAACACAGAAGCTTACGACCTAACTAACTTAGGTCGCTTACGACCTAACTCAACACAGAAGCTTACGACCTAACTAACTTAGCTAGGATACGACTTAACACTTTACGTCGTCTAACGACCTAACTACGCTAACTCGCTAACTAATAGGTCGTTGCCGCTAACTCTTAACCCGCTAACTATTAGGTCACTACTTCCTTAGGTCGCTAACTCCTATAGGTCGCTCTAATTCACAGGTCGCCAACTTCCTATAGGTCGCTAACTCCTATAGGTCGCTCCTCCGACCTAACCTACCCCACGACCTAAGCCACCACACGACTCCTCTCACCTACTACCTATCCCCAAAATCCTTAGGTCGCCAACTCCAACTTCCTTAGGTCGCTTCACTTTCTTAGGTCGTCTACTCCGACCTAACCACTATACGACCTAGGACTTAGACTATGGATGACTTATCAACAATGCGACCAAATGATAACTGTTTTACGATGTTTCGATCCGTAAAAATACGGGTCGTTACAAAACTTTATTATATAAATTACTTTATATAATAGTTGTTTTCTTTAACATTGTTTAAGAAGCTTTGAAACTTTGAATTTTGTTAGATAAAGTTAAAGTTGAGTTAGGAATGAAATTTTAAAAGTTTTTTTAAGCAAGTTTTTGAAATTCAAATTAAAATTAGTTTTTAAAACTGTTACTTGATAATATTTTAAGTATTTAAAGGAAGTTTTGTTAACTTTAATTTATCAAGTTAAAATGAGTATTTTATTTTAAAACTTAATTAATGGTTTAATTAAGTAGAGTTAATTATAAAGTTATAATGGTTTTAAAATGTAAATGGAAATTAAGGTATTTATAAGATAATGTTTATCTTAAGATCAATTAAGGTTTTTATTATCTTGAAATTAATTAAGTTAATTAGGGAAATTAAGTATCATTAATTAATTTAATTAATAATGATTAAGGATTAATTAAGGAATTAATTAAGAGTAATTTATTGATTTAATTAATTTGTTTAAATTAAAAATTAAGGGTTATAAGTTAATTAATTAGAAGTTAATTAATTTATAATTAAGGTTGATTAATTAATGATTGGAGATTAATTTATTTATAATTAAAAAGTAATTAATTTGTAATTAAGTTTTATTAATTAATAATTAGGTTTTATTAATTAATAATTAAGAAATAATTAATCTATAATTAAAGTTAATTAAGAATTAATTAACTATTATTAAGGGTTAATTAATTGTAATTAAGGATTGATTAACTGATTAATTAAGGATTAATTAATTTGTTATTAAGTTTTATTAATTGATAGTTAAGGTTTATTAATTAATAATTAAAGGATAATTAATCTATAATTAAATATTAATTAATTTGTTTTAAAGGTAATTAAGAGGTAAATGACCAATTGTAATTAAGGAAGTGAATGTGATAAATTTTAGTTAATTAATTTGTTAATGAATTAAAGATAATCATTTGATGGTTGATTAAGTAAAATTACTTAATGAGATTGAATAGTGGAATTACTTAGTGAAGTAATTAATGTATAATTACTGGATGTAATTAATTAAAGGAATTACTTAATGGGAAGTATTTAAAGTATAATTACTTAATAGAAGTAATTAAAGATTAATTACTTAGTGTAATTAATCAAATGATTTATATAATTAATTAAGGAGTTAATTAATTAAGGTAAGTAATTACAGGATGGTAATTTCTGTTTATGATTAAGGTTGATAAATGGAAGTGATTAATTAAAGTTTAATTAACTAATGTAATTTATTAAGGATTAATGTAATTAATTATAGTTAATAAATTATTGGAAGTAATTAATTAAGGATCATTAATTAATGTAATTAATGAAGTAATTAATGGTTAATTACTGTGAATGGTTAAAGATAATTAATTTGTGTAATTAATTAAAGGCTAATTACTTAAGGTAATTAAAAATAACTAATCAGGAAAATTAATTAAGATGGATAATTAGAGGATGATCAACTAATTGATTGTAATTAATTAATGGTTAAGTAAGCAAGATTTATGTGATGAAAGTAATTAATTTAATTTATTTAAATTAATTAGAGATGGAAGTAATTAATTTAATTCACTATAAATTAATTATAGATAGTGATTAAAAAATCACTGCTTATGGATGTTGAATGATATTGATTGTCTTGAATGGTTTGAGATCTCAAATATGAGATAAGTGATGTTGTGTGATATGGATGCTTTGGTTGAAATGTGATGATAATGTGAATTATCTGTTTATGATGATAATGTGAATTATCTGTTTATGATGATGATATGAATTATCTATCTGTGTGTATATAGATAATAGAATTGAATTGTTTTAACTTTAAAACAACTTGGACCTAAAAGATGACGTTTTGGATTTCGATGAGACCGGGATCGGGTTTCCAGATTTGGATATCCGAAAACCACATCGATTCAAATTAACGATAGGTCGTGAATCTCAAGTGAAGATGAAGATTCAGAGTGCAAGGGTTATTGTCGTTAACTCTGAGGGTGATTCCAAAATGAGTGTAACGAGATAATGCCTTCGGTTTCGTTCGTACTCGGAACGAACTTGTATGGATTGAATGCTTTCAGAACATCGTCAGGTGGACGATGAGCATTCTAAGATAGAGGTGTTCTATAAAGGT
The DNA here is from genome assembly GCA_030737815.1 of Allium fistulosum. Taxonomy (NCBI): domain Eukaryota; kingdom Viridiplantae; phylum Streptophyta; class Magnoliopsida; order Asparagales; family Amaryllidaceae; genus Allium; species Allium fistulosum. The sequence goes on along the minus strand of CM060905.1, from coordinate 871,837,243 downwards.
AATCGCAGCCTCAAGCCTCATCAACCGGGAATGGCTAAAACAGGGGAGGTGCAGCAAGGCTAAGTGGGTCATACCCAAGTAGGATGAGATGAACCCCTGTCTAGATGTCCCTTTTTATTCGGTTGTGTGGCGGTTGCTAGCTACAACCGCAGGGTTATCTTATTCGGGACTATCCAGTAAGGGATGGTTCCAGCTTTGTGTTGCAGGGGATTGGGAGTAATCCTCGGTACGGTGATCTAGGCCCCGTACTGTGATGGGCGGTACCCCAGTAGCCCTGCCATTGTATGGAATACAAACTCCAATAAGCGCCGTACGATTTAGTTGTGCCCAACTATGTTGGAACGTGAGATGTAAGCATTCCAGCTATTTCTGTATTTTACTTGAAAACCCTAGACCCTATTATAATATCACTGGATTTTCTATCAAATGTTTTGGTTGGCCTAAGGTAAAAACTTACCCATGTTTATGTGTGGGGAGTCTTACGTGATACCTTTGTTTTCAAAAGGTTTTTTAAAGTTAAGCAACTTTAACCGTTTACTCATACCAGACCCATGTCTGACCCGGAGTTTATTCTATTTTTCTTAAACTCTTGGGTACTCAAATTTTTATGAGTAGCCAAGAGATTCAGGTTAGCTTTGACGAATTCTAGAGGAGCAATGGAGCAGGAGGCTTCAGCGTATAGATATATATTGGTTCCGTTGTGTTAGTGTTTATCTGTATCTCTGTGTTGTATTGAATTGTAATAACTAGACAGGTGTTTATAACTGTCTAGTTTGTGTTTGAATAAGTTGTGTAACTCTGATATGTAATAGATATGTGATGTATTATATTTTGTTCCGTTTCCACTGTGAGATTCTGAATTGTGTTGTTCTTTCTTCTCTATCTTTTCTCTTTTCTATCCCTTTCTTTCTTAAAGATGATGCGACTTTCTATGGAATGAATGTCGGGTCGTCACACGTATGAATGCAATCTTCGAACCCAAATTATAGAAGAACGCGACGACTTTGCCGCCATCTCGGCTCATCGTTCGATGAAGCAACCTTATAGATTTGTTTGTGGAGTCGAGCTCTCCAACTTTCATGTTGGACATTTCGGCTAATTTTGCTCCTAACTCGCTATGCAATAATAGCCGTTGGATGGTGGAGTTTTAATGGCAGCTGGAAATCTATTCTAGGGTTAGGTTTGCAAAAGGAAGAAAGTTGAGGGCTATCTATAGAAAATTTTTCAAAGTACTATTCATCCGTGAAAATTTTGAACTTCAAATGAAGCATGCTGCTTGGCATTCTATATGTTATACCCTTATTCCGAACACAATGGAACTAGCCTCGGAACCCAATTCCGTCATATACAGAAGACAGTTTTTCAAATCGAGTTATTTTAATTTAAATTCCTTTATTCAATTTCTATGCGTTTCAAACTCGCACGACCAAACGATGAATCCAATCGCCACGAAATTCGACAGCATATAATAAGTCGCTATTATGGATCCGATGAAACTGGTTTCATCGAAATTCGAGACAGTGCCCAAAAAGACTATTTTTACCTGTTAATTAAAACGAGTAATCTCCAATATCAATTTATCTACTTTTAATTCCAATTTAAAAGTTTATTATCTTCATTCTTATTTAAATAGAAATTAATTCAACTTTTAAAATCATTTTTATTCGTATTAAATTCAAGATTCAATTATTTAAAAAATTTCAATATTAAATTCAATAATTAAATTATCAAATAAATTGCTATATTGGAAATTCAAGTTATTAAATTTATAAAATTAACTTTTCAATATTTAAAATAAGTTAAATATTCTAAATTCAAATGACTAAAATTCTGGGTCGTTACAAATAAAGAATTAGGATGGTTAATTGGACTTAGTAGGATAATGATGCGAGGTCAGTATAGTCACTCGACGGAAGACTGCCCTTCATTTTGAGGCTACCAGCAGTCGGGTGTACTTATTATTGATGTGAGATATCACTAATCCAATGACCTATGACGACGTGAGAGATTGGGCTTGCTTTATTAATCGGAAAGTATTAAATGGTCCAAAATTGGAATTAGGAGCGGTGAGAGATATCTCCATAGGAGTTCGCTTTTGGTTAGAGGTCTTAAGTGGCTGAAGGGTCCGCCGCTCTCCTAAATGGAAGTATTAAGTAACCTAGTGAGATTTCAAATAAATAAATACAGAAGTCTCTAAAAAGGGTTTACTTCAATGTTGAGGTCTTTAGTGGCTGAAGGGTCCGCCTCCCTATCGACAGAAGTAACCTAATGAGATGCCATATTTATAATTAAAGAGTGAGAGTGGATATCTCGTAAAGGGTTCACTTCTGGTTTGGGGTCTTAAGTGGCTATAAAGTTCTCCCCTTTCCTATAAAAGAAGTATTAAGTAGCCCAATATGATTTCCAAGCAATGACAACTCGATAGTACTGTTGAGGAGCACACTTTTGGAATTAGGTCTTAAATGACGAGGTCTACCTATTTTCCATTGGAAAGTATTAAGTGGCTTGGGTATAGTCTCTTAGATTGCTAAAGTCGGTATAATAATAGTACCATTTAGGAGCACGGCTTGGGGATAGGTCTTAAATGATGGGGTCTACCTTAGTTAAGTTCTTAAATGACCAAAATCTCCCTATTTTCTAATAATAAAAGGTATTAAGTGGCTTGGGTACTGTTTATTATATGCCTACGATTTTATCTATGATAAATGCGGTAATGGTTCGACATTAAATGTCAGAAGCCTTAAATAGTGGTTAGAGGCCTTAATTATCGATGATTTGTGCTTTGGTTGACTTGGGTTTCGATTTTTGTCGGAATTTGAGCCTATTAAGGTGTGGGTTGTTACATTTGGTATTAGAGCACTAGGTAAGTAGATCGGAGGGATTAGGATAAATTAAGAGAATATATCCATACTTTCCTCTCTAGTAATATGAAATTTTTACACTAGGTTCTAAGAATTCCGACTATAGAAGTGGTTGTAGTTCCACTCCGAAGGAATGGGCAAAGCAGTTATGAGTTGGAAATATCTTAGAGCAAAGATTTTCATGCCGACTTCGAAGTACCCCATGGAGTGCCATCGATGCATAAAAGCTCAGATGATGAAAAGCATGAGTACGACATTTGGCTGAATCTCGAAGACTGGAGGTGTTCGACTTGACGATTGAGACTCTAGCTACCTTATGATTTTGGACTTTGAGTTCCAATCGGAAACACACAATTATTCCAGATGGATGGGAAATTAGATTCTATATGTCGCAATTGTCTGGAAGTAAGTCTTTGTTAAGGGTGCATTCATTGATCACCTCTTTGAGGCAAACAATATTTTTATTTGAATAATTAATGTTAATTCCTTGGTCTAAAACCTATGAGAGAAATTTTATAAAGTATATTTTGAAAATGCCTTAGATTTTTGAAAAAGAGGGTTTTAAAGGATTTCTTTCACCTTGAAACTTATTTTGAAAATTTTGTTTTATAAAAGTTTTGGAATTTTAATTTTCAAAGAAACACGCATACCGCTAGATTGGTCGTGTTAAGAGATTTTTAGTTTATAAAAGATTAATTCTTTAAATCCTTAAATATTTAGATGTATATACCAGTAAAGGCTTGATATTGATATTTGGTGAGAAAATAGTGTTTCAATCTAGGGAATTTATATTTTAAAAGTTTTTGGAAACCCTGAAATATATATATATATATATATCAGTTTGACTTTTAAGTTTATAAAATTGAGGGTTTTTATATTTTCTTTCTTTAAGGTATGGACAAAATAGGAATGACATTAACTTTATTGGGTTATGTAGTTTGAAGTGTTGTTGTACCCACCGCCTATTTGAAGAAATATTTCCATGCGAAGTAGGTAGGAAATAGCAGTTGGAATATTTTGGGTTTTGGAAGTGTTGTTGGTCACAAAAGTTTTGCCGAGGCTATTGCAATTTTGCCAAGAAAGGGTTTACATGGTAAGGTGGATGCCGTTATATGGAAAGTGGAATTTTTCTGGATAGACTAAGCTGAAGATGATGTGCGGAACGATTATAAGAATATTAATTAATTTAACCGGCCCTATTGGGTCCAAGTACAGGCCATGACCAAATCTGGGCTAGCAGTCGACCAAGCCATCGACCGTAGTGGTCGACTGGTTGACCTAATAGTAGTCACTGCAACGTGGATTCGGGTCGATCCTGAACATGGAACACGACTATAAGTCGTGTCCAAAATTTCAGCCACCGCACCCCCTCACCTCTTCCTCCACTTCAATTTTTATTCGAACCGAATTCCACCTCCCCTTTCCTCCACTTAACCAAGGCCTCTCTCCTCCATTCCTTCACCATCCAATGCCAAAATCCTTGCGCTTAGATCTTTCCCCACCACTACTATGGATCTAAATCCTTTTCTTCCTTTTTCTAACCACCTCTCAGCCCATGGCACCGCCACATACCGGCAGATCTTCCTCTCGTTATCTCGGCCTTACTCCACAAGAAGCCGCTTGCTTTACCAGATTGAGCGAAAGATCACCACCTATCTTGGAACGACGAACTTTGATTTCCTTCACGGGCGACCAATGAAGTTCGTAGATTTCACCGCTCTCGGGCTTGAAGAGCTTTTCTTTGTAGCATGACTTGCACCGATCCTCCACGACTTATGAGCGGAATATTAGGTGCGTTGTGTCTGTCTTTTCAATGCACAAATGGTGCAGATTTCGATGATGGCAACAACTACATTGAGTTTGAGGTGAAGGGAGCTCGGATTGAGATGACAGATGATGATCTTGCTGGGATTTTGGAGATATTTGCCGTAGGCGTAGATTTGGATGGCATTGAGATGACTGACCTTGAGATTCTTTAGCGGATCTTTTATGGAAATGTCGATAATTGGAGGACCAACAATTTGCAATCGGTGGCCTGTCTCATTGTGCACATCATTTAGCACTACATCATTACGAAGACGGGGAGACTTGACCATATCTACACCTTAGTGCGGAAGGCCGCCTATGCTATGAATGATGGCGTAGCCGTCAATTGGGCACATGTTTTGATGCTCCATCTAGTCGATTAGGGAGTTGGTACCCCGAGGACTCACTTTCCATATTGCCACTTGCTCACTCGAGTGTTTAGGCATTATGAGGTAAATTTGGGTGGAGAGCCAATGTAACGACCCGGGTTTTCAGTCGTTTGATTACATTTAATTTATTTTAAATGTTGAATTTGAAATGTAAATGGAATTTTAATATGAAGTTATCGATCAAATAAGTGAAATAAGAGTTAGGTTCCAATTATAGCGATTTATTGAATAAATTTAATTGTTGAATTTATAATTGAAAATCTTTTAAATAATTGAATTGGAGTTGAATGTGAATCAAAATGATTTCTAATATGGATATAAATTCTATTTGAATTATAATTGAGTTAATAAGTTTATAAAACTGGAATTTCAAGTGATTTCGTCAATTTTGAAAATCGTCGATTTAATCGACGCGTTAAAATAACGACCCGAGGCATAGTCTCGGAATTCGACGAAACTAGTTCCATTGGATAGTAATAGTGTATTTTTATCGGATTTCAATTTTCATACCGTTTGGAGTTACCGTTTGGTCATACGGTATAGAAACGCGTTGAAATTAATATTGAAAGTTTAATATAATAATTGGGTTCAAAAAGCTATCTTCCACGTACGATCGAATTAGGTTCCGAAACTTATTCCATTGGGTTCGGAATAGGGGTATAACATTAGGAACGCTTGGCGGCACGCCTCAATAAGGATTCGGGATTTTTAGTTATGAAAATGAGATATTTTGATTATAATATTAAAAAAAATCAAAACTCGACTTACCTTCTTACTCACGCCTCTTCCTTTAAGCTTTAAAGCACGAGTTCCCCTTTTCTCTTTCGTCTTCCATTTGAACTCAAGAAATAAAAAAAAATGAAAGATCGCGCTATATATAAAAAAAACACTCAATCAAATTGCGATACGATGGGAAGCTCGCTGTAGTGACCCGCAGTTTCGTACCCTTTGAGTTGATAATAAAATTCACTCCTGTTCAACCCAAATTGTACGAACGAGCAAATAACTAGGGTAAAGAAGAAAAAGGTAGAAGAAAATAGAACAACAAACACAAAATCTCACAAATGTAGCGGAACAAAATATAATATATCAACTGATTTTAATACAAAAGAATCTGTAACTGTTTTATACTTACAATCATCAGAGTACAATAATCAATACATCAATCTGGACAGTTATAATAACTTTTCCCATGCAGCGGAATAAAAACAAGTACGTGATATACGTCAGAACTCCTCCAGCTCGTCTCCTGAGCTCCATGGCATTTAAACCTGAATCTGTAATACTCGGTTTGACCCGAGCATTATAATAAAATAACACCCGAGTCAGTCTAGAAAACCAGCGTGAGAAAACACACTCAATTGAATTATTAAAGTTATCAAAATCCTTTGGAAAACAAAGGTATCTCGTAAGACCGCGTCACACATAAATACGACGGGTTTTTCCCATACGATAGCCAAAACATTTTATAGAAAATCTAGTGATATTACAATAGTTTCTAAATACAAGTACTTATTCAAATAGCTGAAATTTTTACATTAATTAAATTCCAGCATAATAGGTTCTACAAACAAAACCGAAAGCTCGTATTGGAGAATGGATTCCAACGAATGACTGGGCCACTAGGGTACCGCCCATCACAATACACCTCTTGAACAATGTACCGAGGACCTCGCCGGGGTCCCCTGCTACACAAGACCGGCCTACCCCTAACTTGGATAGACCGAATATGTTATCACCCAGGGTGTTCCCACCCTTACTATCGAGCGCTTCTTCTTTCATGTATACCCTACTTGGGTGCGACCCACTTAGCCTTGCTGCATCTCCCATGTTTCAGTCATTCCCGGTTGATGAGGTTCGAGGCGATGCGTTACCTTTCAAGAATTTTTTTACTTAGAATGCTCATCGTCCTCCAATGATGATGTTTTGATAATATTCGTCCATACAAGTTGTCCTGGGTCTGGACAAACCGAATCATCGCCTTCATCATCTTCATGGTATTCATTTGTAACGTTCAAACCGGATCGAAGTGGGTTTCGGATAATTAAATCTCATCCCGGTCTCTTCGAAACGATTAATGAAATTGGCCCATATTGATAGTCGGTTATTTAACTATCAATAAAACATCCATAAGCAGTCACTAGGCCTTATTATAAATTTTCCAAAATATTTATTTTCAAAATATCTTCAAAAGATATATCAATTCCTTCCAACATTTGAAAACAATTTTCAAATACTCAAATCCGTAACAGGATATTTCCACACGTTTCAACACTTAGAAATATTCACAAATTACCCTTTTTCTATACTTAGGAAAATATTATAAGTCTTATCTTCCAAAATCCTTCAAATATCAATTCTTAAGAGAATGTTTCGCGACTTATCCCATAAGTCTTCGGAAATTTACATTAATTCCTTTTTCCTTTTCAAGATTTGATTATATCTACTTATAATCTCTTCTATCTATTTATAACTTGTTTATGACTTCAGATTCAACCCCGAAGTTCTTATTCCTATTATTTCAGAACCTCCCTTAAGTTCCAAAAATTTTATTATAAAATTTTCCTTATAAAATCATATCCGTTAAATAACTTCATTCGCAATCTCGAGAGGATTTATAAATAAATTTCAATCTTTTAAGACTATATATATATGAGATAGGTATTTTTAAAGAATAATAGTTTATTTTAAAAAAATGTGTTTTAAGTAAATTTAAGATATCAAAACATTTTAAACAGCATCGGTAACTCTTTTCCAAACCATTTTTAAATAACTAATTAATTTACAAAGCTGATTAATAAAATTAGAATTTATCTCAATAAATGATTAATATTATAATAACTAATCTTTTCAGAATATTCCAATCTAAATAATAGTTTAAATTATATAGCATGGTAATTAAAAAATCCCATTTTTACAAACTCTTAACTTCTCGACAAAAAATCTAATTTAAAAATCCAATATTTTCAAATTCAGTTTATAACTCCTTCTCGATTCGTATCACATTGATTATATCTCAATTTTATCACCATTCTCATATTCGAAATAGATTCCACTATTTCTTTCCCAAACAATTTCCATAACTCGATATAAATTCACATCGTAAATCTATATTTCCAATTTATCAACTGACCATCGTTTCCTCATTTATAAACATCGTTTTATAAATTTATAAACTCCTTTGAGTTTTACTTGTTTATAATACAATCTTATTTATAAATTCCATTATTAAATTCATTCCTTATAATTTTCATTTATACTTCCAATCTATCTTTAAATATTGATTTCAATCTCCTTTTTATATTTCCAGAACATCGTTTATAAATTTTCTTTATATAATTCATTTTTAAAATTCCCATCTAATAATTTACAATAGTTAAGTATAATCAAACTCAAGTATATTTTTCTAATTCAATTTCTTTTTTTATAAACTCAATTTCAACATAAATATTTTTATATCAAAATTCCCTTTAATTCCTTCCATTTTAAAAATATATTTATGGTATTTAAAATATCAAATTTTCAGGCCAGTGCTACAATAGCATCCAATAATTCCAATCACAACAATAATCTATAATAAATTATTCTACACAAATCATATATCACTATATATGAAAACAAACAACATATTGAGGAATCCAGTTGGATCCCTCCAACCTGTTTCCCTACATCCACATATGTTAATACAACATAATATAATACCAATCCCACTTCGAGGGGCATACCACGGTATATAGGGTCATCCGCTATTATGCGGGGCACATAGGGTCTCATCCGCTATAATGTGCAGGAATTTCACTCCAAATACTATATATATACAATACTATATATGTATATAACAATATAACAGTCAAATAAAATAGCAATTCATCCATACATCCAATAATTTATTTTAGCGATCTAAAATAAATTATCAGAAAGAGTGAGATTTACTCACTTTGATTTTTAATTTCGATCCGTTCCAATTTTTGATTTGTTCCATTGCTTAGTATTTGCCGTTGAGAATCCGACGTGGCTCGTTATGTTCGATTTGCACCTCATACCAATAAAATTTACGAACCTTATGAGTAGGAAGATTTTTTTCAAGCTTACTAATTTCTTTTATTAAATTAAAATAAAATAAGATACTATATACCTCTTCCCCTCTAATCAGTGGTCGACTGCCTCGCCACCTCGTCAATTTCGCCGCCTGACATCGCTGCCTGTTGCAGCACCACAGCATCAAACCATCCTTCCACCCCGACTTGCCTTCCCACCACTACAGCTCCACCTAAAGTCGCTTCCACCTCTACGTCGCTTCCTCATCGAAGCACTGCATCACCATCGAAGAAGCACCTCGCGCCACTCCCTCGGCCTTCCAGACAAACCACCACCGACCGATGCCCCCTCAACGAACCACCCCTTCCACAGCTCGCACACGCACCATGCCTCCACTAGCGCATACACACGCGCACACATGATCCCAAGATCAAAGCCAAATCCCTCTTTCGACTGTAGGAAATCGCTTCCTGTAACAAACCGCATATTTTTACGATTGTATATTTAAATGTTTTATTTAAATATAGCATCGTTAGTCGGATTTAAGTCCGAAATGTCACTTTTTGCAAACAGTCGAATTAGGACTCGAGACCACTTCCATTGAGTCCAAAATGGCATTTGCGACCTTTTTGAGTATAAACATAGATATGTTTGGAGTTGAGTAAAGTTTTGATATTTTCATTTAGGGCTTTGGGTTTCAGTCCACCAACCTAACAAATCACCCTAACTCCTCCACTCTTCATCCATTCACTCATTCTATTTCCTAACACTCAAGCTAAAGTAAAAATGGGGGAAGAGATTGGAAATTAGAATTCCAAAACCCTAGTTTGTTTAGGAAATACAAATTCAAGTCCAAAATCAAGGAGAAGCTTAGGTAAGCATCCTCTTCATCTTCTCCATCTCAATCCCTCTTCAATTTTCAGAAATTCCTATAACCTAACTTAGGAAAAAACTTCACCTTTGATAATAGATTGAAGATTCTAGAGGTGTTGTTGAAGAGAAAACAATCTTTGCTTGTTCTAGAGCTTCTCATTTGTTGTTTTGGGTTTAAAAGGCGAGTTTTTGAACTCACATCTATGCCTATATCTTTGGTAGTTGTTAGGTAGTAATTCCTAACATCTATTCCTTGTCCATTTGCTTTTTCATTGAATTGGTATGATGAATATTCCAATTTTTGGTGTTTTGAAGTCAAATCTTTAAAAATCCTATCTTTGATGTTTGAACATGTTGTTGGGGTGTATCGAAGAGCCTATAAGGCTGGGTTGTCGCTTGGCATAAATCCCTAGTCTCCGTTGTTCTTCCGATCACTTCCGTTGGATTTTTTTCCCTTCATGGGGCTAGACTGAAAATACTGCAAATGGCAGTTCAGTCGACTGAACCAGAATGTCAGTCGACTGAATCTGGGACCAGAAAATTCTCTGGCCTTGTATCAGTCGACTGACCTTCTGGTTCAGTCGACTGAAACTGGGAACCGAATGTTCCTGGCCTTGTATCAATCGCCTGAACTAGAAGGTCAGTCGACTGAACCAGGAACCCGAGAGTTTCTGGCCTTGTATCAGTCGACTGACCTTCTCGTTCAGTTGACTGAATCTGGAAGATGTGCTTTTTGCCTATTTTAGGCAGTTTTGTGTGGGTTTTCGATTTTTAATCGATTCTTGATGATCTGATTTGTTGTTATCATTTATCGACTTTGACGACTTCATTTTCGGGATTTTTGGGAATATCCATTTTGATGGATTCGGTATCGATTTTTATGGTTTTAATTCATGTCATCGAATGTGGATTTTGGTGATTGATTGTTTCTACAATCATTTATGTGATTTGTCACTTTAAAATATAAAGGTTTTTATACTAGTAGTAAATACTCAAACTTTTTCATCAAAACGATTTCAACACTACGTTTAATACAAAGCTCGTTTTCAAAGCCGTTTTCCAATCTATTAGTATATACATACCCTTACCTCATTCGTATAAGAAATCTAATTAAACGGCTTAGTAAAACAAGTGGTATAAAACGCTTGCGTTTACTTCTTCGGTTAATTCTTGGACTTGTTCGATTGAACTCACCTGACAATATTCGAGTGGAAATCTTCAATCTGTTCGTAAATATTTAAGTTAAGCTAGTGGTTATGGAACATGAAGCTAAACTCTTATATTTACTAGCTCAGTGTGATTCACACTTTTATTTGATCGATGATGATCATTTTGTGATTTAGACTTGCGATGTGCGACGTCTCTTTGTTTGTGTGGGAGTTAAACTGCATTTGTGGAGTTTCAACTCAAAATTGGTGGGGTAGGGACCCATGGTCTTCGGGCCGTTTGTGATGCTTCGGCTCAAAATTGATGGTTAGCGACCATGGAACAACGTTTCGTTTGTGACATACGTGTTGGTGAGTTTTCATGCTCCCGTTTGTGATAGGCCTCCCCCTTTGTGATTTTTGGATTTCTAGTTGACGATTTCTAGAATTTGTGTTTCACCAATTTTCATGGTTTTCATTGATAAGCTCTATCAATATTTGTGTTTTGGTGAATAATTTAAAGAATATGACATTCTTTTGGTGTTTGAGAATATTTGAGATATTGTATGATTTTTGTTGTTATCTGATGTACACTTGTCACAGTATGACATTATTGTTATCATACATTTTTGTCATATCTCTTAACCTATCTCATTTTATCTGATATTTATAGCTAGACTGATCCGTTTATTATTTTTTTTCTTAAATAATACTCGGGTCAGACCGAGGTATTTCAGGTGCTTCTACTTGACTTCTTATCAGGGTTCATCATTTGAATTTTGGCTAACTACTTTAGCATAGTAGTTTTTTTAGTATACATTTGAGATAGAGACTCCTAGTTGTATACTTATTCTTTTGTTTAGCACTTGTATCTATTCTTTTGTGATGTAGTGGATCTAGTTTGACCACTACTTTGATGTACACTTCTATGTGATATATTCATATATGTTTCCGCCTTAGTTGATGTAGCAGCGGATAACTGAAATGGATGTAACGGTGAAAGTAGCAATCGGTGGATTGAAAGATACCAAAAGCCCAAATCCGTTGATCCAAAGATACCGGATTCTAGTTATCTTCGTCACGTTGATCGCGCACGATGCCGTGAAGGAAGATCTACGATTCTTCATACGTTGATCTAGCGCACTAGATTCTGTGAATCGGCTTCAACAATCGTTGATTCGAGCGCACTAGAATGCCGAAGGTGGAGATAGGAGATCACACTCAACTACCAATTTGAGAAGTGGCACAAAGCACACAAACAAAGTTTTTATTCAAAATCAGCTAACTCAAAATGATACAACTCACCCGCTATTTATAGGATTACAACTCAACACACAACCGATCTAACCCAGGTGACGCGACCTAACATAGGTCGAAAACGACCTAACAGACGCGACTGAAAAGAAGCAAACAAACACAATACATCACAGCATTTACGACCTATGGAAACATCATCCACGAGTTAACAAATTACAACACAACAAAAATACAACAACTTATATACAACACGACTCAAGACAGCAGCGACTTAAGGAATAGTTTCTGGAAATCTTCATGTGACCTACCACTTGAGCGACTTAAAGAAATGCAGTAGTGAGCGACTTAATCAATGAGCGACCTAAGAAACTCCTCCAGTAGCGACTTAAGGTATCTCAGCGACCCAAGGTCTCGCGACCTATTCTTGAGCGACCTAAGGCTTCGCGACTTATGGTAGGTCATTCGCGACCTAAAGAAAGCGGCATGTGAGAGCGACTTATGGTAGGTCGTTCGCGACCTAAAGAAAGCGGCATGTGAGAGCGACTTAAGTAAGATCGCGGCACTGGAATATCTCTTCGTTCATAACTTGCAGTTTGGTCGCTCGGCGACTTATCATAGGTCGCTGGATTTTCTTCACGCGACCTAACTAGGTCGTAGGTCGTTGGTAGTGACAGAAATGGTATCATATTAGGTCGCTTGCGAGTTACTTCTCCTTTCTCTCTTAGCTCGCCATCCCTTAGTTCCAATGTATACTCTGTCTCGCTAGCTCGTAAGTCGTTAGGTTGTTTGCGACCTAATATTTGCGACCTAGTGTTGTACCGCGCTGCATCATCCTCCCCCGGTTGACAAGAATTCATCCTCGAATTTGCACCTTCCTCCTCCACAGCAAGCTCATCCCCATGATGCGGAATCAAATATTTGACGTTAAAAACGTCTGCAGTGTGAATATGATCTAGTAATTTCAACTGATATGCATTATCATTGATCTTCTTCAAAATTTCTACTAGACCGATTTTTCGAGCTTTCAACTTGTTGTAAGTTCCAACAGGAAAACGATCTTTCGTCAAAACGGCGTAAACCAAATCACCTTCTCTGAAGTTCACACTCCTTCGCTTTTTATCTGCCAGTTGTTTATACTTCTCGTTTGATGCAAGCAATCATTCATGAACAGTTATGTGGCACTCCTGCAACTCAGTCACAAAATCACAAGCTCGCTTAACAACTCCCTTCTGATATGGCACGGTCGTCAAATCTAACGGTCCCTTCGGAATTGCTGAATATACAACTTGAAACAGACTGAAACACGTACTACGATTAATAGCATGATTATGTGCAAATTCTGCTTGACACGACTTCATATCCCAACTCTTCAAATTATCCTGCACAAGACATCGCAACAAATTTCCCAACGATCTGTTCACCACTTCCGTTTGCCCATCTGTCTGCGGATGATGTGCTACTAAAATTCAGCTTCGTTCCAACCATCTTCCACAAACTTAACCAAAAACGGCTTAGAAATCTAGTATCCCGATCATAAACAATAGATTCAGGTAGCCCATGTAATCGATACACCTCTTTAAAGAATAATTGAGCAACAAGGACGGCGTCAGCTGTCTTCTTACAAGCTATGAAATGCGCCATCTTGGAAAATCTATCCACCACCACATATATGGAATCATTTCCCCTTTGAGTTCTAGGCAAACCCAAAACAAAGTCCATGCTCACATCAACCCACGGTCTAGTAGGCACAAGTAATGGCATATACAATCCTGCATTTGTAGCGGTTCCCTTTGAAACTTGATAGATATGGCATCTCTCCACAAATCTCTCAACTTCTTTTCACATTGCCGGCCAAAAATATGATTCAGAAATCAACTGCAAAGTACGATCTCTACCCACATGACCTTCCTCATGCAACTCCTTCACAATCTTCATTCGTAAGCTGCACTCTGGTATACATAATCGATTCCCTTTAAAAATAAAACCATCCACCAATACAAACTCATCCGTCTTTCCCTCCTTGACTTCATCTACAAACTTCGCAAAGTAAGGATCATCAACAAATAATTCTGGCAATACATCAAACCCCGTCACTTCAACCTTCATTGTAGTCAACAAATGATTCCTTCGACTCAATGCATCTGCCACATGGTTTGTAATTCCCGACTTATGCTTCACCACAAATGTAAACTGTTGTAGGTATGCGATCCACGAAGCATGCCTGGCTGCAATTTTGTCCTGCCCCTGCAAATGTTTTAGTGCTTCATGATCAGTATATAGAACAAATTCTTTATGGAACAAATAGTGTCTCCAATGTTTTATAGCTTGAACAATAACATAGAATTCCACATCATAAGTATTATATCTCATCTTGGCTCCCGATAGCTTCTCATTGAAATATGAAATAGGACGTCCCCTCTGACTTAACACCCCTCCAATTCCAACCTTCGATGCATCAATATGTAACTCAAACAACAACTGAAAATCCGGCAATACCAGAATTGGTGCTGTCATCAAAAGTTCCTTGATTCGCTCAAAAGCAAATCATGCTTCCTCTGACCATGAAAACGGCTTCCCTTTATACAATCAGTAACTGGTGCCATCACGCTACTGAAGTGTGGAATAAACCTTCGATAGAATGATGCTAAACCATGAAAACTTCTAACTTCTGTTATCGTCTTGGGTTGTGGCCAATTTCTGATTGCTTCAACTTTATTCTGATCCACCTGTATACCTCCTTCTGAAATAACATATCCCAAAAATAAAACACTATGCGTCATGAACACGCATTTCTTCGTTGCAGCATAAAATTGTTCTTGTCGCAGTATCATCAACACTTCTCTCAGATGATGCAAGTGTTCTTCTGTGCTTCTACTATATATCTGTATATCATCAAAATACACCACCATGAATTTCCCAATAAATGGTCTAAAGATCTGATTCATCACCCGCATAAATGTACTAGGTGCATTCGAAAGACCAAATGGCATAACCAGCCATTCATATAATCCTTCTCTCATCTTGAATGTTGTCTTCCATTCGTCCCCTGGTCTAATTCGAATTTGATGATAACCACTCTTCAAATCGATCTTCGAAAAGATAGTAGCCCCGCTCAACTGATCTAACAAATCATCAAGCCTCGGCATTGGAAATCTGTATCTGACAGTTATTTTATTGAGTGCCCTGCTATCCGTACACATCCTCCACGTTCCATCCTTCTTCGGCACTAACAAAGCTGGAACTGCACAAGGACTTAGACTTTCCTGTACACGCCCTTGTTCAAGCAACTCTTCCACTTGCCTTCTCAACTCCTCGTGTTCCTTTGGACTCATTCTGTAATGTGGTCTATGTGGTAACACAGCTCCTGGAACAAGATCTATTTGGTGTTATATGTCCCTCAATGGCGGTAACTCCGTTGGTAGCTCCTCAGGAAATACATCGTCAAATTCTCCCAGCACTGGCTTTACTTCTTCAGGAATTTCAACCACTTCATTACTCTCATGTCCAATCAACAAAAATACTTCAGGCTCCTCTTCAACTTCCTTAACAAACTCCTTCAAAGATAGCAAAGTTTTAAGTTCTTCAATCTCCTCCAACTTGCTTTCTTCGTGTTGTCACTTCTTAGGAATTAAAGTGATTTTAGTACCTTCAAACATGAAACTATAACTGTTAGTACGACCATCATGTTGCACCACCCTATCATATTGCCACGGTCTCCCCAGCAATAGATGACATACATCCATATCCACAACATCACACCAAATTTCATCTTTGTATTTCTTCCCAATCGAAAATTTTACACAAGCTCTTCGTCCAACCTTCACCTCCCCACCTTTCCTCAACCAAGCTAACTTGTAAGGTTTCGGGTGCTTCTCTGTTTTCAATGACAACTTCTTTACAGCTTCTGAAGAAATGATATTATCACAGCTTCCCGCATCGATGACAAACTTGCAAACCCTTCATAAGATAGTGCATGTTGACTGGAAAATGTTACTCCTCAACCAACTTGAATCATCCTCTTGCTTTGGTGTCAAACACGACCTCTTCATCATCAATGAATACCCTTCATCTCCCGACATTTCTTCTTCCCCCTCAACATGTGGTGAATTAGAACATTCAGCTTCTACTTCCTCATCCTCTGCCTCAGCAACCATCACTCGTTTCTTTGGCTTTGGACATTCATTGCTTTTGTGACCAATCTCCTGACAATTGAAACATTTGATACCACTATTGATCCTGTTCTTAGCAACTTCATTAACAACCGGTTTTGCAACAGCCTTCGAAACATTCACATTGCTACTAGCCCCTTTCATTGGATTGTTGGAATTTGTAAACACACCACCACCTCTCCTTCCTTGCTTCTCCCAAGCTAGAGCCTTTTGATGTGCTTCAGCAATAGATCTGGGATCAAACATGTTCACCATATCTTGAATCTGCATCCTCAAACCTCCAACAAACCTAGCGGTCAACTGTTCCTCTGTCTCCATGATGCCATTCCTTGCAATCAATTGATAAAATTCATCTGCATAATCATTCACTGACTTTGTTCCCTGTCTCAGATTCTGCAATCGTTGATACATAAGAGATTGATAATTATACGGCAAGAATGTAGCTTTCATTAATTTCTTCATCTTCTCCCATGATTCAATCTTTGACTTTCCCATTCTCTCCCGTGTTAGTTTAGTTTGCTGCCACCATGCCATAGCTCTCCCTTTCAAACGTGTAGCAACCAACTTAACTCTCCGATGCTCGGGAACTTCCTTAAAGTCAAAAATCTCTTCAACATTAGACAACCAATCAAGAAATTCTTCAGCTTGCATACTACCCTTGAATTCTGGAATTTCAGTTTTCATCCCCGACTCCCATCGTCGATCATCTTCAACATCCCTATATGCATTTCGTACTTGGTCTCGATCTCGAGAATGAACACTACATCTACCACCATCTTCATCAAAAACAGATGTACTTCGATAACGATCTCGACCATCCACATTTCTATGATCCTGCATATCCCTTCTACTTTGTCTTTCATCATCATGGTATGGTTCATGTTCAAACTCACATGGAGTTCTTCTCTCTTCATCTCTATACTCATGATGTTCTCTTCTAAATGAAACTGAAGATTCTCTTCTTTCTCGATAAGATTGCGGCGACACCCTCCTCGCTTCCGTAACCGATGGCGAAACTCTGTTTCCTCCATGGTTCGAGACTGGAGACCTCCTCCTTTGACTTTGATTCATATCATTCATCGGTTTCTCTAACTTCCCAATGCCTTCATCAAACTTTTAATCGATGCGTTGTTCCATTTGCTCGGCTTCTTCTCTTCTATACAACGCTTCAACATTCTGATGGCAATTAGCTCTTCTTGGTGGCATTATCAAAACTTCAACTCTCGGCCTTGATTTAGAAATGAACAAACTATGCACGGCTCAAACACTTCACGCCCTTCAACTAGCTCGGCCTAAACTCAATTGGCTCGGCTAGAACTCTTCAATAAGAATTGGCTCCAAGACTCGGCTTAGCTATGATTGGCTAAGTCTAGCTCTGAAACCAAATGATGCAGCAGCGGATAACTGAAATGGATGTAACGGTGAAAGTAGCAATCAGTGGATTGAAAGATACCAAAGGCCCAAATCCGTTGATCCAAAGATACCGGATTCTAGCTATCTTCGTCACGTTGATCGCGCACGATGCCATGAAGGAAGATCTACGATTCTTTGTACGTTGATCTAGCGCACTAGATTCCGTGAATCGGCTTCAACAATCGTTGATTCGAGTGCACTCGAATGCCGAAGGTGGAGATAGGAGATCACACTCAACTACCAATTTGAGAAGTGGCACAAAGCACACAAACAAAGTTTTTATTCAAAATCAACTAACTCAAAATGATACAACTCACCCGCTATTTATAGGATTACAAGTCAACACACAGCCGATCTAACCCAGGTGACGCGACCTAACATAGGTCGAAAACGACCTAACAGACGCGACTTAAAAGAAGCAAACAAACACAATACATCACATCATTTACGACCTATGGAAACATCATCCACGAGTTAACAAATTACAACACAACAAAAATACAACAACTTATATACAACACGACTCAAGACAACAGTGACTTAAGGAATAGTTTCAGGAAATCTTCATGCGACCTACCACTTGAGTGACTTAAAGAAATGCAGCAGTGAGCGACTTAATCAATGAGCGACCTAAGAAACTCCTCCAGTAGCGACTTAAGGTAACTCAGCGACCCAAGGTCTTGCGACCTATTCTTGAGCGACCTAAGGCTTCGCGACTTATGGTAGGTCGTTGCGACCTAAAGAAAGCGGCATGTGAGAGTGACTTATGGTAGGTCGTTTGCGACCTAAAGAAAGCGGCATGTGAGAGCGACTTAAGTAAGATCGTGGCACTGGAATATCTCTTCGTTCATAACTTGCAGTTAGGTCGCTCGGCGACTTATCATAGGTCGCTGGATCTTCTTCACGCGACCTAACTAGGTCGTAGGTCGTTGGTAGTGACAGAAATGGTATCATATTAGGTCGCTTGCGAGTTACTTCTCCCTTCTCTCTTAGCTCGCCATCCCTTAGTTCCAATGTATACTCTGTCTCGCTAGCTCGTAATTCATTAGGTCGTTTGCGACCTAATATTTGCGACCTAGTGTTGTACCGCACTGCATTATTAGTGATATGAATATCTATGACTGATTTGTGTTATGCTTATTTCTATATTTATTTTCTGAAGTCCACATAGCCACCGTGTGGTAGCATTGAGTTTGTATTTGATATGTCGGATTTCTTCTTGAAATGAAATGTAAGTTATATTATCTGACATATCGGTACTCGCACAAAGCAATTACACAGATGGTCGCTCCTCAACGGCCTTATTCTTCATGCTAGTCGATGGCATTACCCCGTAGTGTCCTTGGCTAGTGTGAGTATAGAGGTGGGGCGTCACAGCTTGGTATCGGAGCCAAACTTCGGAACAATGTAGAATAATCTAGCAAAGATCATTGCCCTAAGTCTTTCTTAGGAATCGTGCTGTAGGATTTATTTCGAGTCTTCGTACCATTCTATCCTATTTCTTTTTATGATGCCTTGTTTTATCAATCAAGTTTGTTTGATATTCATTCTGTGAATAACCTTTTTCCTCTTCTTTCTTTCTTAAGGAAGAGAAATGGTTAGACCAGGCCGTCCCAGCGCCGGTCAGTCCAGTGCTACTCCTCAGGATGGAGTATTTATGTCTTCCCAACAGCTCTTAGATCTTATGAAAAACGCTCAAGCTATCAGACCCATTCCAGAGCCTACTCATCCTAAATCTGGGTTTGCACACTTGTGCAGTGATTACACCAACTTGGGTGGAAGGTCTTTCAAAGGTTCCGAAAGCGTTATAGAAGTCCAAACTTGGCTTAGAACATGCGATCACATTTTTTTCCCGCATGAATCTTATTGATCTACATCGAGTCCAAGTGGCTTCTAGCATGCCCCAGGAGAGAGCATTAGATTGGTGTGAGCTTCTGATCTTGGAAATTGTTGAAGCGGAACTTACTTGGGAGCAATTTCGAGAAAGATTCGAGTTAAAATTTGTGCCAAAAGCTGAAAAGGTATCTCTAGCTCGACGCTTTATTGACCTTGTTCAAGGTGAATCTTCTGTGATGAATTACGTCGCATCTTTCGAATCTCTATCTAAATATGGGGTCGAGTATATTAATACCCCATTAATGAAAAATCAGAGATTTGTCTATGGGTTGAATAAGAACCTCAAAAAGCCATTACTTCTGAAACTAGAAGTTTCTTTTGATCAGCTTGTTGATATCGCTCTTCGACTCGAAGAGGCCGATAAAGAAAGTGATGTTGAAGTTGTGGGTGCCAAACAAAACATCAATAAGAAGAGGCCTTTTAAGTTCAAGCCTTATCCCAACAAGAAAGGGAAGCAAGCAACTTTGGTAGCAAAAAACTCCTACCTCTAGTCGTGGAGAATGTTACAATTGTGGTTCTAAGGACCATTATGCAAACAAGTGTCCGAAGTCTCTTACTTGTCGCTATTGCAAAAGTTTGGGTCATACTATATCTACATGCCCCAAACTTCAAAGCAAGAAGGAAGGCAAGCTAAATGTTGTACAAACCCCTACTAACACTTCTCTTGGTCAAGGTATTTCTCATTCTATTCTTGATGGCATTATTATATTTCATGATCTTCCTATTCAAGTTCTTTTTGATACGGGTGCATCTCACTCTTTTATATCAAAAGAACTTGTTGATGCTTTGTCTTTGAATGTTATTGGTTAGATGACTTCATTGAGGATTGCGAATCCGGTTGGTGGATCCGCAACGCTCAGTTTACTTTGTAAAGATGTCGAGATTATTTTATGTGATTATTCTTTCTGAGCTGATTTGCATGTTATGCGTTACCTTGGTTTCAAAATGATTTTGGGGATGGATTGGCTTAACTGATATGAAGCCCATATCCTATGTCCTGAGTGGACTATATATCTTCGACATCCTCGATCTGTTAAGCAGATATCTCTTGTTCTTAGAGATTCAGATTCCAATTCGAAAGCATCCTTGTATTCTCTAAATCCTCACGATGACGATAATGATGATGAGGAAGATGTTATTTCTCTCGTTCACATTGTTTGTGAATTTCCAGACATATTTGAGCTTGATTAGGATTACCACCTAAGCGAGCAATTGAGTTCAGAATTAATCTAATCCCTGGAGCTCTACCTGTCACTCGTCCTCCTTATCGTATGTCCAATAAGGAAAATGAGGAGATGCGTATACAATTTTCCGAATTGGAAGCAAAACAGTTTGTTCATTCTAGTTCCTCTCCATGGGGAGCTTCGGCTATTTTTGTGAAGAAATCTGATGATACACTTAGGCTTTGCGTTGACTACCGCAAGCTTAATGATCTCACCATCAAGAATAAATATCCCTTACCTCGGATTGATGATCTATTCGATCAACTTAGTGGTGCTAAAGTCTTTTCACAGTTAGACTTAGCCACCGGTTTTCATCAGCTCCATATTACAGAGGATAGCATTCCTTTGACATCGTTCCATACTCGTTATGGATCTTATGAATGGCTTGTTATGCCATTTGGTTTGACGAATGCTCTAGCTTATTTCATTGACCTTATGAATCAAGTTTTCAAAGACTTCCTCGATCGATTTGTTCTCATCTTTATAGATGATATTCTTGTTTATTCTAAAACCAAGGAAGAGCATGAAAAACATCTTCGGATTGTGTTGGAAACTCTTAGGAGCAACCAATTGAAAGCAAAATTTTCTAAATGCCACTTTTGGCAATCTCATGTGAAATTTTTGGGGCATATTATTTCTGAATCCTGAATTTCCGTGGATCCTTCAAAGATTGAAGTGATTCAAAATTGGAAGAGACCGGAGAGTTTGATGGAAATTCGTAGCTTTCTCGGATTGGCAGGCTATTATCGTCGATTCATAAAAGACTTTTCTAAAATTTCCGTACCTCTTACTAGTTTGACAAAGAAGGGAGTTAAATATATTTGGTCAGACAAATGTGAAGCTGCTTTTCAGAAACTAAAAGAACTCCTTTCCGATGCTCCTATTCTTGTGATTCCCGAAGTGAACCAAGATTTTATTGTTTATACCGATGCTAGTCGTGTTGGTTTGGGAGCCGTTCTCATGCAAAAGGAATATGTTATCGCTTATGCTTCTAGGCAATTTAAGCCTGCCGAGACTAGATATGCCACTCATGATTTGGAGCTTGCGGCTATTGTTTTTGCCCTTAGAATTTGGCGTCATTATCTTTTAGGAGAGAAATTTGTTCTCTACACCGATCATAAATCTTTAAAGTATTTATTTTCTCAAAAGGAACTTAATTTGCGTCAACAACGTTGGCTCGAGTTCCTTGCATCTTATGATCCTGATATTCTTTATACTCTCGAAAAGGGAAATCGTGTTGCCGATGACCTTAGTCTTAAGCAACAAGCGGTTGTTTCCATGATGATATCCGAATGGAATGATCTCGCGACTTTATCCACTTGTGAGATTCGAGATCGTGAATCCAATTCATGTTCATCTCTTATTTTATGTAGCCTTGAGGCTCATCCTTCTCTTTTAGACCGCATTCTTGAAGCTCAAAAGCATGATCCCGAATCTGTTCTTCTTAGCCAAAGTTGTAGGGATAAAATTGATATTGAAGGTTTGAAAGACTTTTATATTGATGCTCGTGGTGGTATTCGAAAATTTGGTAGACTTATTGTGCCAAATATTATTGATCTTCGTAAAGACATTTTAGAAGATTCTCATCGTTCTAAATTTACCATTCATCCCGGTAGTAGTAAAATGTACGCGGATATGAAGCGACTTTATTATTGGGATGGAATGAAATATGATATTGCTAACTTTATTAAACGTTGCATGACTTGCCAACTCGTGAAGGTCGAGCATCAAAGGCCCGGTGGGTTATTGCAACCTTTGGACATTCTAGTTTGGAAATAGGATTAAATTTCCATGGACTTTATTGACAGTCTTCCCCGTTCTCGTTCGGGTCATGATAGCCTATGGGTGATAGTTGATAGACTTACAAAGTCCGCCCATTTTATTCCCGTTCAGTCCAATCGGACCGTACCTCTTTTGGCCAAACTCTATGTTAAAGAAATTGTTAAATTACATGGAGTTCCTACTTCTATTGTTAGCGATCGTGATCCATTGTTTACTAGTGGATTTTGGAGAGGTCTTCAAAAAGCTTTGGGAACAAAGCTTAATTTTAGCACCGCTTATCATCCTCAGTCCGATGGACAAACCGAGCGTGTGAATCAAACTCTTGAAGATCTTCTTCGTGCATGTGTTCTTGATTTTGGTGGAAGTTGGGAAGATCATATTTCTCTTGTTGAGTTTTCCTATAATAATAGCTTCCAATCTAGTATTGGTATGGCACCTTTCGAGGCACTATACAGAAGGCCATGCCGATCTCCTTCGTGTTGGCTTGAAGCCGGTGATAAGCTAGTTTTAGGTCCAAATATTATTCGTGATGCCACAGAAAAGATTGACCTTATTCGTCATAGGATGAAAGAAGCTCAAAGTAGACAAAAATCCTATGCCGATAATCGAAGAAGGAAATTAGAATTTTCTGTGGGAGATTTTGTGTTTATTCGTGTTTCACCTATGAAGGGTGTTGTGCGTTTCAATCGATCGGGAAAATTAGCACCTCGATATATTGGTTCATTTCCCATCACCGAACGCATTGGTTCTGTGGCTTATCGCCTTTTATTACCGGCTCAATTTTCTGCTATTCATGACGTATTCCACGTCTCTCAATTACGGAAATGCCTTTGAGATTTTGATTCTATTCTTGAGCCCGATGTTATTGAAGAAATTGAAGTTTTGCCTAATTTGACTTATGAGCAACATCCTATTCGCACCATTGCTACGGAGGTTAAACGACTTCGAAATAAAGATGTTCCTAAAGTTCAATGGTCCTCAAATCCTAAGGATTACACTTGGGAATCTAGAGAATTCATCGAGCGAACACATCCGGACTTACTCTCTCGTGCTCCTTAAGGTGAACTTCTCATTTCAAAATTTCTTCCTTTTGTGTTGTTATGCCTTTGTATGGTTGTTACTTTTTATTTCTTTTTCTTAAGTATTACGAGGACGCAATTTCTTTAAGGAGCAAAGTCTGTAATAACCCGCATATTTTTACGATTGTATAATTTAATGTTTTATTTAAATATAGCATCGTTAGTCGGATTTAAGTCCGAAATGTCACTTTTTGCAAACAGTCGAATTAGGACTCGAGACCACTTCCATTGAGTCCAAAATGGCATTTGCGACCTTTTTGAGTATAAACATCGATATGTTTGGAGTTGAGTAAAATTTTGATATTTTCATTTAGGGCATTGGGTTTGGGTTTCAGCCCACCAACCTAACAAATAACCCTAACTCCTCTACTCTTCATCCATTCACTCATTCTATTTCCTAACACTCAAGCTAAAGTAAAAATGGGGGAAGAGATTGGAAATTAGAATTCCAAAACCCTAGTTTGTTTAGGAAATACAAATTCAAGTCCAAAATCAAGGAGAAGCATAGGTAAGCATCCTCTTCATCTTCTCCATCTCAATCCCTCTTCAATTTTCAGAAATTCCTATAACCTAACTTAGGAAAAAAACTTCACCTTTGATAATAGATTGAATATTCTAGAGGTGTTGTTGAAGAGAAATTAATCTTTGCTTGTTCTAGAGCTTCTCATTTGTTGTTTTGGGTTTAAAAGGTGAGTTTTTGAACTCACGTCTATGCCTATATCTTTGGTAGTTGTTAGTTAGTAATTCCTAACTTATATTCCTTGTCCATTTGCTTTTGCATTGAATTGGTTTGATGAATATTCCAATTTTTGGTGTTTTGAAGTCAAATCTTTAAAAATCCTATCTTTGATGTTTAAACATGTTGTTGGGGTGTATCAAAGAGCCTATAAGGCTGGGTTGTCGCTTGGCATAAATTCCTATTCTCCATTGCTCGTCCGATCACTTCGTTGGAATTTTTTTCCCTTCATGGGGCTAGACTGAAAATACTGCAAATGGCAGTTCAGTCGACTGAACCAGAAGGTTAGTCGACTGAATCTGGGACCAAAAAATTCTCTGGCCTTGTATCAGTCGACTGACCTTTTGGTTCAGTCGACTGAAATTGGGAACCGAATGTTCCAGGCCTTGTATCAGTCGACTGAACCAGAAGGTCAGTCGACTGAACTAGGAACCCGAGAGTTTCTAGCCTTGTATTAGTCGACTGACCTTCTGGTTCAGTCGACTGAATCTGGAAGATGTGCTTTTTGCCTATTTTAGGCAGTTTTGTGTGGGTTTCTGATTTTTAATCGTTTCTTGATGATCCGATTTTTTGTTATCATTTATCGACTTTGATGATTTCTTTTTCAGGATTTTTAGGAATATCCATTTTGATGGATTCGGTATCAATTTTTATGGTTTTAATTCACGTCGTCGAATGTGGATTTTGGTGATTGATTGTTTCTACAATCATTTCTATGATTCGTCACTTTAAAATATAAAGGTTTTTATACTAGTAGTAAATACTCAAACTTTTTCATCAAAATGATTTCAACACTACGTTTAATACAAAGCTCATTTTCAAAGCCGTTTTCCAATCTATTAGTATATACAAACCCTTACCTTATTCGTATGAGAAATCTAATTAAACGGCTTAGTAAAACAAGTGGTATGAAACGCTTGCATTTACTTCGTCGGTTAATTCTTGGACTTGTTCGATTTAACTCACGTGACAATATTCGAGTGGAAATCTACAATCTGTTCATAAATATTTAAGTTAAGCTAGTTCTTATGGGACATGAAGCTAAACTCCTATATTTACTAGCTCAGTGTGATTCACACTTTTATTTGATCAATGATGATCATTTTGTGATTTAGACTAGCGATGTGCGACGTCTCTTTGTTTGTGTGAGGGTTAAACCCCGTTTGTGGAGTTTCAACTCAAAATTGGTGGGGTAGCGACCCATGGGCTTCGGGCCGTTTGTGGAGCTTTGGCTCAAAATTGATGGTTAGCGACCATGGAATAGCGTTCCGTTTGTGACACACATGTTGGTGAGTTTTCATGCTCTCATTTGTGATAGGCCTCCCCCTTAGTGATTTCTAGATTTCTAGTTGACGATTTCTAGAATTTGTGTTTCACCAATTTTCGTGGTTTGCATTGATAAGCTCTATCAATATTTGTGTTTTGGTGAATAATTTAAAGAATATGACATTCTTTTGGTGTTTGAGAATATTTGAGATATTGTATGATTTTTGTTGTTATCTAATGTATACTTGTCACAGTATGGCATTATTATTATCATACGTTTTTGTCATATCTCTTAACCTATCTCATTTTATCTGATATTTATAGCTAGACTGATCCGTTTATTATTTTCTTATTAAATATACTCGGGTCGGAACGAGGTATTTCAGGTGCTTCTGCTTGACTTCTTATCAGGGTTCATCATCTGAATTTTGGCTAACTACTTTAGCATAGTAGTTTTTGTTAGTATACATTTAAGATAAAGACTCCTTGTTGTATACTTATTCTTTTGTTTAGCACTTGTATCTATTCTTTTGTGATGTAGTGGATCTAGTTTGACCACTACTTTGATGTACACTTCTATGTGATATATTCATATCTGTTTCCGCCTTAGTGATATGAATATTTGTGACTGATTTGTGTTATGCTTATTTTTATATTTGTTTTCTGAAGTCCACATAGCCACTGTGTGGTAGCTTTGAGTTTGTATTTGATATGTCGGATTTCCTCTTGAAATGAAATGTAAGTTATATTATCTGACATATCGGTACTCGCACAAAGCAATTACACAGATGGACGCTCCTCTACAGCCTTATCCTTCGTGCTAGCTGACGGCATTACCCCGTAGTGTCCTTGGCTAGTGTGAGTATAGAGGTGGGGCGTCACACTTCCCCTCGCACTTCCCCTCCCCCAGCCATCGCGAACAAGCCGAGACCACGAACAATGCGATGAAATCGCGTTTTCCCCTTTCGTGAATGTCGTTTTCAATTCTTTTATTTATTTATTTTTCTCAAAATTTGATTCGAACAGATAACGATTTCGTTTTAGAGAAAGGAAGAAGAAGGTATACGTGATTTTCAAATTGATTTCGACTGAAGGGAAAAATGAAAGAAAGACGTGATTTAAAGGTATACGGTTAGCGTATTTCAGAAGGTAAAGTGACCGATTTGACCATGTTTTTTTTTTAATTTTCAAAATCAATTATCTTACATTACATATCACGAAATTTTGAACCCCTATGGAGGCATGCCGATAGGCGTTCATAATATTATACCCCTATTCCGAACGTAGTGGAAAAGGTTTCAAGTCCTAATTCGATCGTATGGAGAAGATAACTTTTTGGACCCAATTATTATATTAAATTTCTAATATTACTTTCAACGCGTTTATATCCCGCATGACCAAACGATAACTCCAAACATTCCGAAATTTGAAATTCGATAATAATACAATATTACAGATCCAATGGAACTGGTTTCGTCGAATTCCAAGAATGTGTCCCGGAAGGCTATTTTTAAATGTCAATTTGAACAAACTATTTTTAAGACTAAACATATCGCTTTTAAATTCAATTTTAAAAATTTTATTATCTTCATTATTATCAATATGAATTTTATAAGCCTTTAAATTATTTTTATCGAGCTTAAATCATGATACACTAACTCACTCAATATTCAATTATTAAATTCAATAATTAAATTATCCAATAAATCGCTATATTTAAATTCTGAATTTATTTTATAAATAAACCTAAATTTTCCATATTCAAAATCAATCTATAATTCAAATTCAATATTTAAAACCATTTAAATATTCCAAATCAAACGTCGAAAAATCCGGGTCGTTACACTCGCGCACGAGGGGAGGTGTCGCGATCGAAGTTGAATCTTGTTTTGGGGAAGGCGGCGGTTGCAGATCGTGGGTGACATCGTGTGTAAGGTGAGGTGAACTCTGGCAGGTTGCGGCAGCATTTGGTCGTGAAGCCTGGAAGTACGAAGGCATGTGGCGGCTGTCTGGTCGAAGGCGTTGGGCGGATGATGCTCATGTCGCCAATTTTCAGCTAGGGTTTTAAGTGGAACCGCGATGTGGATATGCATGCGTGACATGGGGTTGAGCTAGTGGAACGTTGTTGGAAGCTCGCGTGGAGAAGTTGTGCTGTAAGGTTGTTTGTTTTTTATTTAATTTAATTTAGCCTTATCGTTAACACTAATTTAATTATTAATTTGTTTAAAAAATTCAAATTATTGATAACCCGTAATATGTTATTACGAGGTCAGAATTTCACGGAATCTGTGAAGGGAATTTAAATTGGGACAATCAGCAAATTAAAATCAAGGTGAGTAAATCTCACTCGAATTGGTTAACTGCTTTAAATTTATAGAAACTAAAATTTATTGATTGATTGATTGGTGAATGGATTAATTATTATCAGTGAATGCCATGTTATATATATATATATATTAGTATATATACCTGCCTATTGGAGCGGATGAGACCCTATGCACCCCGCATAGTAGCAGATGACCCTATATTACCACGATATTCCGCCTCGAAGCGGGATTGGTATTTTATGCTATCTAACATCTATGGATGCAGGAAAACAGGTTGGTGGGATCCAACCGGATTCCTCAAAAATATATTAATTATTTTTCATATATAGCAATATCTGATGTGACTAGATAAATTTGTTATGGATTGTTGTGTGGTTTGTTTATTTGATGTTATAGTAGCACTGGCCTTAATTTAGGTATTTTAACTACCATAAATATTATTTTTGAATTTGAAGGAATTAAAAGGATAATTTTTGCCACCAAGTCATGGTTGACCCGGTTAAGGTTGCCCGTGATCCATATAGGCTTATCCATACTCCCTATTCTGTTATTTAATCATCTTATCTTTTGTCTCCAACTTATCTTCAAATCAGAATTCTCTTTGACTTGAGTCCATCAAAATTTGAATCCTTATCCTTATTTTGAAAAATTAAATTGGTATTTGAAATTTTTTTAAGATGTTTTATATATTGTGTTGTTTGAGTTGTTGATGTTGATTTGGGTTTCTGATCGGTGCGTCTGATCAACGCTATCGATAGGATCTCCAAAACACTTGAACAGAGCAAACTGACACAATATGGGTTTTAAATTTAGTAGATGGATAAATTTTGTATAATTATAATATGTATAAGGTTAATTTTCTGAATTTTGATAATTAATGGAATTGGGTGTTAAGAAATAACATTTAACTATGCATGTATTTTATAATCATTGGCTTTAGGTTCATATCTAAATAATTAAACATGGTTATAAATTAATTTGGAAATTTAAATGGATTTAAATCAAGAATGTGAGAATTTAATTTCCGATGATTTCGAACTTTGTTTTGAAAGTTTTCAAAGGATTTATTAGTTAAAAGTATTTCTAGTAGAAATTGTTTCAAAGGATTTTTAATTTGTAAATCAGTGCTCTTCTCTTTGTCGCTGGAAAATAATTTTGGTAATGACTGCAGCATCATCGACGTTCATTTTCGAGTTTCGAAGTGAAGAGACCATTTTGTAGCTTTGCTACAGTTTTATGTTGGAAAATTTAATTGAGTTGAATTTCTAAAATATGACTTAATTTATAATATATATATATATATATTGGTATATGATTTTAAATTTGATTTGATATATATTGTGAATATATATTTATTTACCAAGAATTGTCTAAAGTTAATCGGAAATTTAATTCTTAAATTTTATCTTAAAGGATAATTTCAATTATAAAAGGAAATCAAAATTTGAATAAATATTGAAGTTTGGATAATTGAGTTAAGAAACTTTATTTGTGTAATATTCAATTTGCATTCCAATATAACTTACCTTAATTATTAAAAGTTAACAATGTAATTGGATAATATACAATATAAAAAGATTTTGTAAATAAAAATTTGAGTGGTTATAATAAATGTTATACACTTAAATTCTAGTTATAAATAGATTTACAGAGGTAATGGAATAATTTACAGTATAAAATGATGTTAAAGGAACTAAGAATAAATTTAAGCAGTTGTAATAAGTGTAAACATATTTAATATAGATGATAAAAATATATTGAGAGAAATAAATTTAGTTATAATTAGGAAAAAAAGATATTAATTTATCGAACACATTTTTGAGTATAACAAATGATTTTGAAACTTATGATTTTAGAAATTTTTATTTTAAGATAATTGGAAGATGAAGTAATGAAATTTGAAATAGTAAAATTTAAATTAAGTGAAATTAAATAGATGAAATCAATTATTAATTTAAAATTTAATTGGTATGGTTTAGATTAATGATTCTATTTTGAGTTTCAATTTAGTTTCCTTTCAGGTTGTTTCTATTCCTCTACCTTCTTCCTTTTCGAGGACGAAAAGTTCTGAGTGGGGGAGAGTGTAAGAGCCCAAAAATTTTAGCAATATTTTATTCTTTAATTTTAACTCTGGGGTTTTATTTTACGGAAGATGAATTTCTAAATTTAATTATAAATAATCACCCAAGATTTTTTTTTATATAAGTTAACTAGTGCGTCGCCCGTGCTACGCACACGGGCAAGTGTGTAATTAAATATGAGGAATTTATACTGTTGTTAAAGATATGTATAATTGTTTAATGTGTACAACTAATTTTTTTGTAGATTACCTCAAAGTGGTAGTAGTAGTTCGAAGTATGGTTTAGCTTATGTCGTTGGATCTACCACAGTTGACCCGAATAGCGAACAAAATGTTTGCGTGCACATACATACATTTGTGCAAACAGTCCCTAGTGCATGAATGGTGAATATGTTTGATGTCTTTTTTGTTTGGTTTTCCAACAGCATTGTCAGTTGGTTATTATAAGTTGGCCTAAATCGTTTGGAAAGAAAAATAAGTGACAGTAAATGAATGCACATTTCATAAAATATAACTGTATGTTGGAAAAGATGATAGAATTAGGAAATATAACTATAGCCTCATAAAGAAAATGAAAGGAAATAAAAAAGGAACGGACATCAAAATGGAAGGACACGTGTAGCTCAAGCAATGAACTGGATTCTACTTTCGTAAAAGCAATTTATGTAGCCAGGGTAAAAAATAAGTGACAGTAAATAAAAACCAGTACTACCTAAAAGCAGGAAAAGAAATGTGCATTCTCGAAGAGAATACGAAGCCTGTAGCATTTACTCTGACCTGCTTCAAATTATTTCATAAGTTCCAGCTATACATTTATAAATATTCAATATTGAACAACACATCCAAGCCTCACCCTAAGACCGGACTGCCATGGTACATCACTCCTTTACTTACAGTCAGAACTATGCATATCTTAGTGGAGTGGTCAACTTGGTCATCGTCGTTGATGATGTCACTATAGCCATGTTCATGCAGTTGGAAGTGGAGGTTCTGTGTATCATTTAGTTAATTATTTACAAACAGGCGGATTGCAAAATCAAGGTCCAAACAGACCATCACAAATTTGAAAAACAGAGGGTAAGAGAGCAAGTGATGGTAAAATTTATATGTGAAACAGGGGAAGCGGTAGCAGTAATATAGGGTAGAGTGAAAAATGTGAAAACCTATCCCCATAAACATGATATATTTAGTTGTGATTAAATCCACGTAAAATGTTATAGTGATATAGCAAGTCATGCATATGAAAATGGTGGTAAAAAGTTGATAGTTTATATTGCAGTTTGAATCACACAGAACATTGAGTCGACAGTTCAATGCCAATTTAAGTTGTTTTCCACAATGACATCCTTTTTTTGAAAATTTAACGTACGGAGTTGAAGTAAGCACCCATATGTAATGGACCTTGTCATCATCTACTTTATGTAAAGCATATGGAGTAAATATATTATCTACGGTGCGAGTACTAACTGGATTCATGCTAACTTAGTATACAAATAGGCCAAAGAAGAGTGAAAAAAAAATATGTACAATATTTTAGTTACCACACTTTGTTGCGTTGTCTTGGGTACGAAATATATATGTAGTGGTGAAACGAAGATTAGCAGACAGGAAAAGTCTTGCCGTGTACAGTTATGTAGTAAAATAGAAGATGTTAGCTGAGTTTAGGTCAATTTTTTATGAATTTTCGTTGGATATTGGTGGCAGGATTGCTCTGTGAATATGTTTTCGATATCTGAAGCATCACAGTAATATATGTAACATAGAATACATTTAGTAAGTAGAAAATGGGCGATGTTTAGTATATTGGTGCAGACGGAAGCTCAATTTCTAATCACTGCAAAATGTCAGTCATAGTTGAAGTAAAGAGGAGAGTAAGAGGGTCAGTGAGTGTGGTGGGAGTACGGGTGGGGAGCAGTGTTTGTATCACTTTAAAATGTTTATATGAACAACGTTTAGTAGTAAGGAGAAGTGTATGTACAGGAAACATAGTTGACACTGTAAAAGTATGTCATTTATTAGACAGGTTGAAAATACAGTGGGACAAACAGTAGTACACATCTTTAAACAAACATAAACAGATACAGTAAGTAAATAGAACAGCCTTATTCGTTTGTAGATGTAGGCAGAAATAGTTAGAGGAATAAATGAAGATGGCCAATTGCAGACATAACACAACATTCATGACTGGGGAATACATAGGTAGGATAGTGATGCGGACGTACGGTGGTTTGGCTTGCAGTTGCTCACGTACTGCTTACTTCTTCCTCTTACTACCAGTTGGTCGTCCACGTTTCCTCTGCCCACCAGCAGGCAGCATGTGACAGGTTGGTTCATTCTCACGTCCAACGGTGAGGTCGGTTATGCTGTTATCCTGTAAACATTCCTCAGGCTCCTGCATGTACGGGCAGTCTATATGTTATTTGTTGTGTTATGGGGAAAGAAGAACAAATTATGGGGTGGAATACAGACCTTTTTAACTTTAATCAGTTCTACGTTTGTCACACCTGAGTAAGAAAGGAAAGTTTTTGGTCCGTGAAATGTATGGAAGATATGTTAAGAAGAGTGGATGGAGGTTGTTAAAAGAGACGTACCAGCTTTTGTGATGTTGCTGGATTCAGCAGTTAGCTGTGTACCATCACCGTCTTCTGTATCCTTTAGGTCAACGGGTTCAGATTGATCAGGCAGCGAGTTGTAAGGCTGTTGAATATTTGAAACTCTACTAACAGTGAGCGATTTTCCGTAATTCATTATGTCGTACTTTGATGGTCTAAATTCAAACCGAGCTTCCGTACCCATCAAGCCACTGAACAGTTTCCCAATCAGTTCATCACCGTTGGTCTGAAGAAAAAGAAACAGCAGTGTCATGTAGTGTGAGGCAGTGGATGAAGGAGGGGGACAACAGTTGCATGGTAATGTTAGACAGTTTGAAGTTAGTATTGTTAGTTGATTAAAAAGTGATGGTGGAAGATGTGTACCGTTTTGGATATATCCATCATCTCATCGACGCTTCGTTTGAGGAGGTAGGCAGCATCTTTGTCGAAAGCAGTCACAGTCGCCGTACCGGTGTGGTCGAAAACTTCCATAGATACCTTGTACCTGTGAGGATGTAACATAATGTGAGGGAGATGGAATTGAACGGTAAACTTACTTATGCAGACCTGTTAAGTGGTTGAGTAATGTTGTTATTGCATTTTGAGCAGCTAAAACCGGTTGCTTCCTTTGTCACCGTCTTCCTACAAATGGGACATGAAAGATAATTCCATCCTGATGATGTGTTAATCCTCATCAATGCTGTGTTTACAATGTACTTCTTTGACTGCAAAGGAGGATGAGATAGAGAAATGTTAATCAGTTAGTAAAGTTAACATAATGGTAGGAATAAAATATGGTGAATTACGTGGCAGTCATTAGAGCGTATGTCGTCTAACATATTAGCTATGGTACTTTTAATTTCCAGGTCGTTAGTAGTTGAAGTTGTAGGACAGTGACGCTCAGTCGTTGTAACGGTACTGCCTTCGCTGTTAGTGACGCTGAAAAGTATGGCGGTATGTATTAGGTTGTGGGTGAAGTGTACGCATAAGCAGTAGTTGTTACAAATGAATTGGTGGTATACCTGGAAAGTAATTTTGATATCTCTGGACAGTCAGCGCCGAAGTATATTTGTGTACCATTAGTTGTTGAAAATGTAAACTCTCCTATAATTATTAGTATGGTGATAAGGTTGATATTCATCAAGGAAATATGAATGAGTAAAGTCAGTTTACCTTTGAATAGTTTGACTATCATAGAAGTGAATATCACCGGCGGTGGTTGTTTTTCCGATTCAATAGTAGTCACATCTATGAGGTCGGTTTTGTCAGCCCACAAAGTAATAGATGTATTTTTTAAACTGTGTAAAAGTTGACATGGAGAGTGTTAGCATGCGAATATGTAGACGTAAATGTGAGACAGTGATGAATGCTAAACCTTCCACTGTTAATAGTAATCTCTCTTTTAGATGTTTGACATCCGGTCCTTGTTGTAAGTTGGACAACATCTGAAATACCTCGCACCACTCCAGCAACATCTAGCAGGAAGATCGAAAAAGGAGGAATGTAAAAGAAAATTGATTAGTAATGTTAGTGGAAATGGTAGAGCGATAGTGTAGGGCGAGTGGTAGTACGATAAGTAAGTTTACCTGTAAGTTGAGCCACCTTGTCTATGCGATGGGCAAGAGTTTCATTGTCGACAAAACCAAATTTGTATCTAGGAATATCGTACATTGTTTGTGGCAGCTGTTTGACTTTTGTGTCAGTTCGAAGGATGATCATCAACTCGTCATCTATAGGGCGGTACGTATTTTGCGCAGGATAGACGTTGAACGTTTCAATCTCGTACAAACATTGTTCTTCAAACGTTTTTGAGTATTTGCTGACCAAACTCTTTGGCACGACCGCATGCTTTTGGTTGCCCTGCCGTAAAGAAATTAAACTGTGATCTACTTGTGGTAAGGATGTAGGTGGTTAAAAAATTGATCAGATATTAAATTGGTTTACGGCTTACCTTTACGTCAAGAAGATGAAGATTTGTCGAGTAAATCTCTTTTGCGGCTTTGGAGATTGAATTCCACATCCTGGACAGTCGTACATGAATGCGATCCCAGTTAGGACCAACTTGTAACTCAGACAGTAGTTGATATTGGTTCGCCATTCGAATATCTGTTGGAGGTAAAAGGAAGAAAGGTTAACAACAGTGGTAAACAAAGTAGTAGTAGAACATGTAGAAATTTGATATCTGAAGTGGGGTAGGTTGCGTGGAAGGAGCACTGGCGGAATGAATGTTATCTTGTTTAAAGTAAATGATGTACCAGGGGAGTTTTGTACAGTGGTAGATAGTAGTTTGATGAGGCGTAGGGTGTGTAGGAAACGAAGTTGATGAATTATTTGTAGGTGGAAAGTTAAGAATATAACTGATGGACAGTTAGGAGCGGACGTTGTTTCAACACCTGTGCAGTAGTTGGTTTGTACATGTTTGTAGTGGATGTAGGTACCGTAGGAAGTGGGGTTGATCGTTTGACTGTGGGAAAATAACTGTACCCAAAGGTCAGTTACAACCGTCAAAAATTTACGTGCATTTCAACAGTCTAGTACGTGGTGATAACAGATGTTGGTTTGTGAAATGTGTGGAGTTAGTGGTTTGCGTACAGGTGTCGGTACACCATATTGTAAGGAATTTCTATTTTTTACCCTATTCGTACTGTTGATAGAGTAAAATGTTAAGCAGGTAGCAGTTAGTACGTTGACAAAGGGTAAAGTAGTACTGCCACTGATGGTAAGGGACGATTAGAATAAGATGGTATGTGCTGCTCATGGAAAGTACATGAACATAATGACAGGGCGTACTCAAATCTGCGGTAGCAACTGTAGTTTAGTAAAGCTGATGGGACAACTCATTTTAAATGTATGAAGCACGTAACAGAGTTAAGAATTGAAATATTAGTGCAGTCAGTGATATATTAGTGCAAATATGAATACCATAGAATGGGATACCGAATATGAATTCTGTGTTTTTGATCGACTGAAAGGAAGCAATACAATAAGTGCAGCAACATTTACCATTGCATCTTATCTGACATTGTATTTATGGTAACTGTAAACACTGCTATGATCACTTTCGTTATTTTATGGTAATCTAGGTTTTATTTAATTTAAATTTAATCACCAGCATGTAGACACTGCTGTAAATGCTGTTAGGAAATTTAATATGGCTCCAATGTAGAATCTAAAATTTGGTCTTTAAAAGAGATGGGCAACTTATGTATGGTCATATAGGAAACTGTAATAATTAACAGAAGGATAAAGCTATATGTGTTAGGTCTTAAGCCAGAAGCAGTGACATAGATACACAAAGTTTATAGTTAGGACTTATATTAAAAAGACCAGTACGTAATAGTTAAAACAAACTGTGTAAACACTCCAGATCTAATAATAAATTTTTTTAAATTGAGTACCCAAAAAATCTGCTGTACTTAAATAAAGAGTACTGCTGCTGAGTTATTGTTGTCGGCCTTGTATGTACGTGGTCTGCCTAAAAATGAATACTATGCATTTTCCAAATTCCTTTATTTTTCCAATAATCACCAATGACTCATAACTCAGTTACGTAAATATTTTGGACATAGTGCACAAATGAAGATGTAAGTGCGGAAAAAAAGCTTAATTAAATCGTGCGTTCAACTAAATCTTAAGACGGGATTCCGCTGCAGTAGAGAACTTGTGTAGTGTGAAAAAAATTTGTCATTTTAAGTTGGAAGTGGGCACAGACTGTTATATATTACGAAACTGTACCTGATGTTGAACGATGAACAGAGTGTAGTTGTCAGAGGGTCCATGATGAAGTTGAACTGATCAGAAAGATATAATCAACATGATTAATTTGCAGGCAAGCCTCTGATACGCACGTCAGCATCAACAAACATGAACCTGTTATTGAGCTGAATTGTTAACTGATTTTAAAAAAAGTGGTGTGAAAACAAATTTCAGCATCTACGCATATAAGACCGGAAAACTTTCTTCCACCGAAGATTAGTAATTCATATAAGACCAGAAAAGTGGACTGTATACCACTAAAAATACCATTTATAACAGTGATGACTAATGTGGTGGACAGACAGGTTGACGTAAATTGATACGAATAAGTAGGAAGACAGTTTAATGGATCGCATACAGAAAGCCATAGTACTGAAATTAGCAGCACAGTAGAGCATAGCAATCACACATGTTGGGACAGTTTATGGAAAGGTAAGAAAAAGCGATAAACCTAAGGTCTTCAACTAACTGCTAACCGGACAGAATGTAATGTTTGCCTGAAGCGCCGTGACCCATGTTCAGCGGAGAAGTGGTGGAAAAGAATTCTGATGACAGTGGGGATCCGTCTTCATGTCACCGTTCTGTACAGTGTTTGTATCAAGGTGATCAACAGTATCATGCAACGTAGCCATGGACACCCGCGCTGCAATGAACACCATATTTGTATAGCAGTAATGAAGAGCAGAATAAAGGATATACAACCAAGGATATATTTGTTATGTTATCGTACAGTGAGTTGACAAATTGGGGGGGGGGGGGTGGTGTTCACAGTAATAGAAATAGTAAATCAGTTAGCTATTGTTAGTTTGAAGAAGTGGAGGTGGTGCATTTGTTTAAATTTTGAAAATGAACTGTTGATATAGGACTGCTGAACAGATGAGTTTGTGAATCCAATAGTCGAGTGCAACTAAATTCAAGCTGGGATAAGTGCACCTAGAATCAGTTCAACTGTACGCAATACCACGGTTAATGGTCGTTATCTATTTTGCAATGCCAAATGTTAAAAATACCTGCTGAGCATTGATTGCAGGAGGAGCATAATGTTGTCCGTAAAGCTCGTTTCCAATTCCTTATCCGTAAGAGTACCTCTTCCTAGTAATTCAGCAAACCTGTACATGGAGCTTAAAATTCGTCAGTTAAAATTCAATAGGGAAAATTATGCTGTAAAAATATGGAAACATAAGAAGTTTAAATAAACAGCGATTATATGGTCTCGCGTTGTTTATACTCGATTTACGGACAACTACTGTAATTTAAAATATAATGTGCAGTTTTGAAAATTGTTATGTTAATCAATTATGTGTCAAACATCATGAAATAAATGAAAGGTCAATGAAATTTCAGATTTAAAAATTGTATATACCAGAATTTGAAGCATATCCAAGTTTCGAGGTGCATCAACTGGTGAGGAAATAACAGAAGAAGAACCTGACAAACAAACTGTGTGGAGGAAAAAAAAGTGGACGCGTCGTTTCATAGGAAGAACTATGACAGCAATAAATTGTTAATTCGTTGTAGCCAAAGGGTTGTAACTAACTGACTGCCGTATAATTAAATTATTTCATAGAGCAAATGTTTGTGCTTCGTTGTCTAAACCGTATTGCTATGTAAGTGTGTACAAATGAAGATAATATCATATACTGGTCAAAAAAATTCCCAGCCTTTTTTTTCGTACGATGTGAATGGTAATGAACATCCTAACTAAGTTCACATAAGATTTGAAGAGCATTGCTTGACAATCCTTGATTATTTTGAACTGCGTAAGATTACTGAATGTTAACTGTACAGCAATAAAAGTAAAACATGTAATAGTAGTCAATAATGGGGCAGGCAAATAGGTTGAAGTAAATTTATGCGAATAGGCAGTCAAACACGTTAATCGATCCGTAATTGAAATTTTTAGTGTAGAAATGTGCATAACATTACAGTAGATTGTCTGAGCCCTAATCAGTATTCAATTTCAATGTTGAACTAACTTGATCGGTGGTACGGGGCGTAAAGGATAAATAAGCACTGATGAATGCTTGTGCTGATTAGTTGTATTTTATATGTGTTAAATTTATTGTCCATGTTTTTTTATTGGTAGGAGAAACGTGTACAGACAGTACGGGAAACACCTCTATAACGTAAACATCAATGTACCAAATGATAGTACTGATGAGCTCGATTCTGTTGTCCCCAATTTTTTTGTACATAATGTCAACGTATAAGTAAAATTGTTTAAGTGATACGCAAAGCTGGCCCTTTGGCCCTGTAGCTGTGGAAGGGAAAACAGCATAATAAGGAACTGATCCGTTTTAAGATTTAATACCTACGGCCAATAACATAAAATTATTCAAATTCAGGGGAAAAAAAAGGAGAGACAACGGAAATTGATGTAGCACTACTGACGTCTATAACAGTGCGGCGTATAACTACAGGTATGATTGTTAGATAGAGAGGGGTTGAAAATGTAGGTGTTGGAGAGAAAACAGCAAGTACATGTAATGACCGGTGTGTCGAATGAATAAATTGTACAACTAAATTACAAATATCCAAGTTTAACGCAAAAAAGGAAAAAAAATACAAATGCAGATGGTAGTAGTCATGGTAAAGTGTGGAGAAAATAGGGCTGCTGTTAAATTGCAGGGTGCAGCTTAACAGATGGTAGTCCGTAAAAGTTGATACAGAAGAGAGGGGTAAGATAACCGCAGTTTTTCCCTCCGTAACTTCAGCCTGAAAGCAGAGGGAAGAAAGTTAAGAGAAGTGCTTGTGAAAGTGAGTAAAGAAATGCATGTAGTGAACGATGTAAGCTTCGATTACCTGATAAACCGTTGAAAATTTCTTTATATACAATGTTTTAAGTTAGCCCACGACGTCCACCCTCCAATTCGCCAAGCAAAAATTTTATACCCTAATATGAAGATGTTCTTGATACGGCAACATAAAGCTGACCATGGCTGAAAACCGGGAGAGGCAAATATATGCCTATATTGTCCAATGTTTGCCCCTGACTTTTATTTATGGTCATTGAGAAACAAACCTTAACGGGGAATTGTCGCCTACGTAACACAAATGGCCATTTTGTATCCGCGGATGTAAGGATGATGCGAGGAATTAGTACCTTCGTACCGATATTAGTACCAGTAATTATTTCTGCTTCAATAAATCTTTCAGCAAGTTGAGTTACAATTAACTGTGTCCCATTGCAAAGCCCTAACCTCTGGTTCAAATTTCGTAACAACATAATTGGAACTCCTATCTTCAACTGTAGAATGTGGTTAGGTAATCCAGATATTTTTAGAGTGTAAAGAAATTCGTTAGGATAAAGGGTGTGTTGATCGTCCAATTGTTCAGACGTAGGACTAATGGAATCAGCACTGAAATAGGATCTTAATTCACCATTGATTTGAGGAAGGGTGTAGGAGTTAATTTCCTCAACAAATTCATTAGTTGTAGCGAGCACGCATCGTTTGCGTAAATACTCTTTGTCCGCTAACCTATTACGCAAATTAGGATATATAATGTCAACCATATTTTTAAGACCACAATCTCCAGCGTCGATAAGATATTCAGAAGGTATAGTAATCCAAGAAGGATCATCGTCACTGTCTATTGAGACTGCATCAACATTTCCATCTCCAATGTCAAGCACCCATTGTGCAAACTTCTCAACTTTCTCCATTTCCCGGGAGGTGCATGTTGAACGTTGTAGTCTCATATTTCTTCTGAGGGTGTAAACCTTACACTTTGACCATAGATATGAATTGGTGATGGAAGCGGAGACCACCATATCTCTAGTACCTTTATGAACCACCGGCAAAGTTTGTCGAAAATCACCTCCAAGTAAAACCGTCTTTCCTCCGAAAAGCCTGGAAGGTCCGTCAGCACTACTAACCTTCATTATATCCTGTAAACTTTTTTCAAAGGCCTCAAGTGCATTACGATGCATCATAGGTGCTTCATCCCAAATAATTAAATCAGTAGATTTGAGCAACTGCCCTAAAGGAGATTGTTTTGATATATTGCATGTTGAGTTATCATCCACAATAAGTGGAATTTTGAATTTTGAATGGGTGGTTGTACCGCCAGTTAGAAGTAAAGATGCTATACCAGAAGAAGCGACAGCTAGAACAATCTTCCCTTCTGCCCTGAAGTAATTGATAATGGTTTTCCATAGAAAAGTTTTCCCTGTACCCCCACTTCCGTAAACAAAGAAGAAACCACCTTCGTTACGCTCAACAGAATCACATACATTTTTAAATACCTTTTGTTGTTCAAAATTTAAAGACGACAGAAGAGGTTGCGACTCGGCTTTCAACATTTCCATATCATAACCACTTTCAGCTGTTAGTAAGCTACACTGACTTGTGAAAATTGGAGTAAGTTCTGATGGAGGGATGAAGTTAAATTCTATTATAGATCTACCACTTCTACTGAATATCTTCTCTAATTCACGTACAGTCTCCAACTTAAGTTGACAGTCATCAAAACAATCAGATTGTTGTTCGTACGTGTGTAGGTGACGCCATTCAATATCCTCCGCCAACATTTTCCAATTTCTGTTCCAAAGTTGTATTGGGTTGGATACTTCACAGAAAAGTAGCAACATGGCAAAAAGTTTGCGTAGAGACGATGCAGTTGCCCAACGTGATGCCTCAGTTAAAGCTATATTCCATTCGTTATCGTCCTCAAGTAATCCACGTGCAACACATGCACCTTTAAAGGAGTCATAAACAACGGAATTAACGGTTCGAATCTCTTCATAACAGGTAGGTCCTTTGACAATGTTTAGTAGTAGACGTAAGTAAAAACGTTCGCCGCATGTTGGATGAGCGAAATAAACTCTGCCTATTGTGTCCCCTTTCTTCCGTGCTGTCCACTTGCCTAATTTTTTGTTCCAAACCCATTTTGTTGGAAAATCTACATATGTTAGGTTTCGTGCCTCCTCGCTAAGTTTATTAGTTTCCATCCACTCAATGAAAATAGTACTGTTAACAGCAGGTTGACATACTACCTCCGCCAAATTATCGTCGTCGTGGAAAACAACATTTTGCTCTTCAGGTAAATGAAAGTGTAATCGTTCGACTGCAGGTTTTCGATAGTGAATATCAAATTTGAAAATTCTCCAACTTGCTTCTGAAGCTGATATCTAACGACAATCTATATAAGTCTTTATTTCGTCCACTGCGCGAACAAAATTGTGGTTCGTTACATTGTTTTCCTCAATTACAACAGCAGCCCTATTGTGGCCTTTGTGAATGTACTTGAACAAATACTTAACAGACTTCGCACGATTGCATATCTCAACATTAATGTGTGCTTGATACTTCACAACTAAGCTCAGATTATGCGGTATTACCCAACAATTATTTAAATTAACCCCTGATAATGTGGTGACAAAGTTATCATTGTTGCGTCTTCTATAATTTGGAAAACCATGTTTGTCATATGTCGTTTCTTGATTAACCCGTTTTGGGTAATGTTTTGAACA
This sequence comes from Allium fistulosum, assembly GCA_030737815.1. Taxonomy (NCBI): domain Eukaryota; kingdom Viridiplantae; phylum Streptophyta; class Magnoliopsida; order Asparagales; family Amaryllidaceae; genus Allium; species Allium fistulosum. The sequence goes on along the minus strand of CM060905.1, from coordinate 871,795,083 downwards.
TTTACCGTTTATCATACATGGGCAGTTAGGATTATAAACGCCGCATGGTCCATGTACCATAAACTGGCTGACTGATTGGTATGCAACAGGATCTGCTTGACGGTCGGGTAATTCAGCACTAACGACCTTATCCACCTCAGTCGTTGTTTTCGGTCTATCCTCCCTCCGTACAAACAGTAAGATGTGTGCATGAGGCAACCCACGCTTTTGAAATTCAATAGCGTACAAAGCTGTTAAAATATTTACCATAATTAATCGATATTATTAGTGTGTGTAAATATTTTGAAGAAAATTTTAGTGGATAATGTGACGAACCTCCATTTACTTTTCCAAAATGTTCTTTTTCCTTTATGTCATGCATCAATTGTTGCAACTTGATGTGAAAAACGCGTGAAATTATATCCGGTCTATCTTCTGCCCGTTGACCTGGAATTGTTTTTAAGCACTCCTTAATCTCTGGCCAGTGAGAGTTGCATGTAAATGTGATAAAGTAATCTGGAGAACTAGCCCATCGACAAATTGCCATTGCATCTTGGTAGTTCTGAATCATATACCTAGGCCCACCAGTAAAAGAGGAAGGCAAAACCATTCTCCTGCCAATAGACAACGTCGATGTGTCACCTGCTGCAACTGCATCCTTCAGCCCTTTGTACAGTTCAGATCTAATGTTATGTTGATTATTTCTGATCCAATTCAATCTATCCTCCTCAATGCAACAGTATGCATCAACTATTAGCTGCTGGAACAATCTCCCACCATAAAGCAAGGTATTACCATCTCCCTCTCTGTATTGCAGTATGTACGCATAATATTCACGCATGGTCACCATGTCCTCCTTGCCGATATCAGTCGGGTTGCTGGACTGATAAGGTATGTTCAGTCTGTAACCATCCTCTGCATAGGGAAATAAGAGGGGATACTGCATGGCCATAAAACTGGGGTGGTTCTCGTTAATTCTCTTGAGCAGTCCACTTCTCTCTTCGATTATGATGTCCCTGTAACTTTCACTTCGGCTACCATTCCCTGTAACCAACGCTGCAATCTCAGAAGTTGTTGGTATATTGTACTGCCTACCATCTCTACCTCTCCTTTCCCACAAATGAAGTGAGACATTGGCCAAACTACTGCTTTCATACCTGTCTCTGGCCATCCGGAACACCTTAGTCAGCTCGTTACAGTCATTGAACATAGCTATTAAATTTTTAATAATAAGAGGGTTTGTAGACTGGTTAGCTGACAACCCTGGAACATTAACTCTGTTTGAAACCTCATTGGCTGTGTCGTAGATATACAGTTGTGCAAATTTAGCTTGTCCCTCGTTGGGTAGCATAGAGCCTATTTTATGATAATTCTGCCCGCTAATTCTAAATACATAAGGACCCCGACCTATGTTCACTGAATTATCAATCCGGCCACCCATAGATGTAAATGCAAACATCCCATTATATACACGTATGTTCTCTCTGAAATTAGAACTGTCACGCCCACCATTGTAATCAAGCAGGTTGTGTAAATAGTCAGGGCATTTTTTATATCCTGGTAACTTAATTTTACCGCCTTTGTAGCAAATAGAGAACTTTGGATTCACGGGTCATCTTGACTTCCTGTTCCTTTCTTCGTACCAAACTGCTGCATTACAACTTGAGCAAACATAGGTAGGAGCACCAAAATTCCATGGCTGCACCGCAGCTCCTGGACCAAAATTTTAACTGTAAGCATTCATAACACAAATGTGTACTGTAAACATGCCAAGAAAAAACAAAGTGGCTGAGGAACCATTGTAAGGTTGATTAACATCAAAGCGAACTGCACCGGGTAAACCATACAGTATGTACGGTTGATATTAGCAAACGTAAATATGTTCAAAACGCAACAGGTGAACGGGCTATTCCAGGTTATATTATAGTTTGGAAGAGAGAGGAAGAATAAGAGTACACCAGTACATGTGCCTACTTTTGCGAACACACTAATGCGGGAACACTGGGAGGCATATCGTCCATTTTCTTTTTTCCCTATTTTTATTACAGTGGAAAGCAGTAGTTGTGGTGTGTTAATTTTTGAATTAAATAACGGTATGTAAACTGGTAGAACGTACCGTTACGGCCACTCCATCCTGAAGTTATCTTTGGCCTATATGAAGCATCTTGACGGGATGTGCTTGTATCTTCCATCGTTGTCCCCTGTTGCTGTAAAACTGTAGACCTTTTTCTTTTTCTCACATTCAGTGCACCTCTTCTGTCAGCTCTGGCATCCCTAGCCACAACTGTGGTATCCATAATTTCTGATTAAGAAAATGACCTGCAAGGGTTTACAATCGTCAGGGAGACAGTATGCAGTATGTACAGCCTGCATCAGTGGCAGTAAGTATCGTTACGTACTGGTTGAAAAGAAATATTGTACTACTTCAGCGAAAATTGTTTAAACGGTGACAGCAGTGGAAGACAGAATTTGACATGCTTAATTACATACAGAGCATGGGGTCCATCAATAAATCATACAGGAAAAATATTCAACTTTTCCCAACAGGCTTCTACACAAAAATATGATCAGGTGGGCTTGTGTAGAAAAAAACAGTATTTAGTAGGCTGGTTGTACAGTACAGCCACTATTGTCAGCATGGTACGTTAGACGGATAACAGATCGATTATATGGGTTGTAGATAACAGTGAAGTCACAGACTAATGGAATGAAAATTTATAAGTACAAATACCATTTTCCTGTCTAAACATTAACAGCTCAATCTACCATACGGTCAGAAAATGGGAGGAGCTGACACGGGAGTCAGATGTCAAAAGGAAGCTAAACAGTTAACTAACCAAAGAATATCAAAACCTGACTGAAATCCTACGGCAGCTGTGTTGATGTGACTTCATTACTCAGTTAAATGTAGTATTTAGTAAATGCCAGTTAATTCAAGAACAACCAATCTGTAAATAAAAGTATGAGTTTACAAATTACAACGTTTCATTAATGAGAATGAAAGAATGTTAGGAATATGAAGAGGTTGCAATTTTACAGTTTATATTAAGAATCATTTTTTGGTCAAGTTTGAAACTGAACTGCGTGGTTCTTTCTGCACACACACAACCACACTCACATACATAAATAATATGAAGTATCAGTATGTACCCTTACAACTTCCATCATCAAATTGATAGCAAAGACAGTATTTGTGTGAAACAATAATGTCACCTACGGTTGTCAACCGTTACAAATTTCAGTACGTGCAATTCAAAGGTCAATTGTGCTTGTTGTTTAAGGTACATCAATGTGAATTAGAAAGACATGCACATCTAAATTGTTAACGAATATATAAATTAATTCAATTATTGTAATTCAGAAGAGTAAGATGGTTTGAAGATTAGTTATGAAATAAGTATAATTGAAATAGAGAATAAATCAGTTTTATATGGGCACAAAATGCATAATCATAATTGACAGTTAGGATTAAATAACGATCGACCATATCAAAATAATTATAAGGATGGACGTGTACTATCTGTATAAATTTTTACTTACGGTAGCATACGTAGCAATAATAAAGTTAGACGATTATCACATTTTACTAAAATGGAATCGTCCATTGTCCAAATTAACAGAATCAAAATGTACACATCATGCAGAAGCAACCCATAACAACCATGCTTTTTCAGTACGTTTAAAATGCTGTAGATATCATCATGTTAAAAAATATTACAGTTTCAGCTTATGGTATCCCATTCCTAATTCTTTTATATCACATAGTTAAGGAGAAATGACACTGTTATATGCACCTTTACATACTTTCCATGGATTTTACAACGCATTTCCTTCAATCTGACATCCTGGTCCACTGTGGGTGTTTAAAAGTAGTCTTGAAGTTCAAAACTTAAATATATGTTTAGTATTTGGTTCGGTTTGAAATTTGTCCATTATTTGTTTTAGTTTAAAAGTTGACTAATGGTACATATTGTAATTCTGTAGATGGAGGAAAAAGTTTAAACACAAACTCTTTGAAATGTAGACAGTTTTACTACGTACCGACTTACTTGAATAAGCAAGTAGCCAACGATACATTTGTTTGTTAAGTTACCTTCTGGTTAAAGCTTGTTTGTTCCTTTGTTAAACTGTTGGCGTTAACAAAGTTGGGAATAAAATAACAGGTGGTTAGATATATAAACATAAATAGATATTGGGTCATTTTCAGAGATTTATCTTAACTCTACTAACTAAATATTGCTGACTACATCTTCATTGGGTTGTTGTACATCTTACTATATGAAATGAAAAGCCATATGCACAATCCAAGCAGTTAAAAAAAATACGAGGATGCAAGCAGTGAGTCAGTTAGTGCATGAGTTTGAACGTTGAATTTAGAAGATTACTAAGCATTATTTCAACCAAATATGTTCATATTTGACAGTAAAAATGACAGCTGGTTTACCAATATAATAAAGTTTATGCAACCATAGAAGGAGAACTAAGGTAATTTAAGTAATTTAGATCGTTAATCCAAACAAAACTGAAATATATCCTATTACCGTGTTTATCTCAAACTCTTACATTGGAAAATTAACAGAAATAAATTTTATATATGATCAGTAGGTACAAAATCGACTGTATGCTACAGGAATTAAAATATTAGATGTGAAAATTAAGCTAGATAGGGGTAACAGCACGGTAAACAGTCAACTAATTTCACGTGTGCTTAATATGACACTTGCTTATGTATCTTAATAATACCTCCCAGTAGTTAGTCAAAAAATTCGAACACTGTTCGATTAAAACTGGCAAATCCGCGAAGTACAGCAATGAAAGCAAGAGTGAAAAGGAAATATGAATCCTTAGACCTCGATCATTAATCCTCGATCATTTATATGCAAGTAAAGGCGCTAGGAATATAATATACGCAAAAGGAGGGCACTCGCAAACTTTAAATTGATATCACAAGATATGCAAATATTGAATCATATGCGTTGCTAATAATTTTTTATCAGTCATTTTCCAGTAGTTGGAATACAGTTTATCATGTAGAAAATCTGTTTTTCATTCCACTGAAAAAGCTCTGTAGCAGACCTGTGCAGTATTAAAATTTGACTGGCTGTAATAATTAATTAACAATGGTTTGTAAATTGTAGCCTGCTGTATGGTGTAACAGTAAGCTGTGTAATACAGAAAACTGAAAACATTTGGTCATATGATCAGGAAAGCATTCATCTGTAATTATAAAACAGTGCAGCTAAAAGTTTAGCATAGTGCAAAAATTTAAACAGTGTTAATCTATTCAAGTATTATTACTCAGTAAGCACAGATTTGATGTATGCTGGCTTATGAAATTGATAGGGCAAATTGTTAAATCTACACTTATGTTTTGTTTTTTCTCCCACACTTCACCCTGTCTACCAAACTTATGATCGTTACGACATCATGAACTTGCCAACATATTGTCGCATTGGTTTGATACAACTAGCATTCTTATTTTAAAATTAAAATTTTCATCTACTTCCTAGATGTAGGAACATATCATCACTTAGCTTTGCTGTACAGTTGGCCTACCTAGTGAATTATATGATGAATATGTCCATCCATGCCCGTACTGTCAGCAGTAGGCCGTATGAAAATAGAAGGTGTTCAATAAAGTGGGTTTGGAAGAAGAAAATCGTTAACAAAATTATGGTACACCTATCCATCATATAGTCAGTTGGAATACGATGATAAATTAATGTCGTAACATTACCAATTACGACATAAAATTAGATAAACTTATATCTTACCAACTTTGGAGAAAGGAATCAGCAGTGGAAATTTCAGAGGCAAGTGTTGTTCTGAACCAGCAAAGTATGAAGCGGACTTAAAAGTACGGAACTGTTGTCTGACTTTTACTCAGCTTCGACATGCACTACCATCATCAACGAACACATTGACTAAATGGTGACTACCAATTTGATCAGCCTAAGCTCATTCCTGCACATAGCCAACCAACCGCTTAAAATTTAAATTGGTGCTAAATTTGTTCATTTACTTATTAGGCATAGAAGACAGCAGGGAAATAATGCATAGCACTCAAATCTTAAACAGGAGGTTACCAAGAATATTCTGTATTTGTAGAACACGATGAGCCTACCAATAGATAGGTGGACCAATGTTTGTTGCTGAATTTAAGGTAGAGAAGCCTAGAACAATATAGTAATTAACATTTGGTTTAAAAACAGTAGACATACCGGTATATCTAAAACAAAACAGTTGTGGAAACTTAAATTACTATTTTAACTGCACGCGGTTTTATATATTCACAAACATTGGATAAGTAGTTGTTACATTTATAGTTTACACGGCAATACTTACAACTAATGGGTAGTAAGATCGACGAATAACAAACCTAAAGGTGGACCTCACAGGGAGCAAGGGTGTATGAGGAAAATTAGTGAAACCAATAAGATGAAGTGTACAAAACTTCCATTACCCACCATTGCAGGAAATGAAATGCGAAAAACCAAAACTGTTTGCATAAATCATAAAGAAGGATGACCGAGTTCACATGTTGGAATACTGGTGGGTAGAGGAGGAAAAGGAACTTGTCAAATGTTTGGTCGGTAAAAATTAAGCGTCTGAAAATGAAAGTTTTTTTTTCCCACAACAATGTGTTTTTAACTTGGTTTATTAACAAAAAAGGGAATGACAGATGAGTTCGTTAAAGGAGGAAAGGAGAATGAAAAAACTTGACCCATGACTGTAGGCCATAACTGAATGCTGTCTTGCCGAGAGGACGGACAGGTTGGGTAAAGCTCACCGTTGTTGCGTACGTGCACCAAATAGTAAAATTAATTCATGAACATGTTAGGATACAACTGAAAAATGACTGCGGAGGTGGCAGTTGGAATAGGCAACAGCGTAGACTGTTTTTTGCTGTGGAACAGTCATTGTGTTCAACGTTGCATATGAGTTATGGGACGTATGCGTCTACAAAATGACGTCTGTAAGCGCATATGCGATACAGGTAACTGACAGTATGTGCTAAAATTCAAACTAATATTACAGCAATTTGGTACACTGTACTCTGTGTGACTAATTTTGTAGTACACTTACGTATCACAACCTTCAATTTATGTACGTCACTAATAATAAGTGGTGAAAATTTGTAAGTACAGATATAATCTATGAGCATAATCAAATTAAATCACAGCAGTATCACTGCAGCAGAGTGGGACGTGAAAAAAATTGAGAAGAACCTTGAAACCAAATGTGTATGGCCATGTTCATAACTTTGCATTACTAATTGATTTAGTTGATTTGCAGCAGTGGAAACTATACAAAATAAGCCATGACCAGGGGACAGGAAAGAGGTGGAGTTAACGCGTGCAGTGTAGACTAAATTTAGCAGCAGTTTGGTAGGAACAACATCACGCAATGACTGAAAACTCTAGTTAACCATGCGTGCTATTTATTAAACGTTAACAACAGGGAACAAACTAAGCTGCAGTTGTCTGTATGTCTCCATATATATGTGGGGATGTGCGTGTGAATGTACAAAGAGCACCGCGCCCCTGGAAGGTGCAGATAATATGAAGGGGAAGTGGGGATGGAAAAAAAATTATGTTCTGAGTACAAAAAGGGTTATCAGCCGGAATAGCTGAATAATGGCCAGTCATATGAAAATGTGACGAAAAAATTTGGTAAACAGTAGGTACTGCAGGCCAAGAAATAGTACGAAGACAATCAGGGGGAATGGGTCATCACATGATTACCTTTGCTGCAGCCATCCATCTTTGCTACTCGGCACACAGTGTCAGCCTAGTTCAATTCCTGCAGAAGTCGTTGTAGAGAAATTCAGCAGGGTGTATGTGCGATGTTGGACAACAGGCCGTAGTATGTACCATTTTCTGATTAACTGTAATGACACATACATTAAGAAGAAATATATACATACAATCGTGAAACGTGAGCATGAGTGGCAGGCATCATGTTCACAGCGTTATGTATATTACTTCCCTAACATCTGTAAACAGTACTGTCTACAGCGTTAACGTAAAGGCTTTCAGAAACGACCTAATAAATTGTTGATCAGTTTGCATGTTAAAATCGATTCATCGGGGTGTGTTAGTACATAAAGGACAAATTGTAGGTTAACATAGCGGGATTGATAAAAACCAACCGAAGTTTTGAAACTGCATATTTTTCCCCCCAGTTAACTAAGCTCGTGTTAGGAAAACAGTTCAGACATGGTTCATAAACTTGCAACATGTAAAATTGTCAAACAGTAAAGTGCTGTACGGTAAGAAAAATGAAAATGGGTCAATCACAGTTGCAATGTGGCAAATAAATTTTGCGTACAACAGCGTGTGGGGTTTGCAAACGTGAGGGATGGTCGGAGGGAAAAACCAATATCTATTCCTATTTGTGGGTTACGTAAGTGTGTTGTACTGTCGTTTGCCAGCATAATAGGCGAAGTTATGATGGCGTACGAAGGTTAGCGGAGATTGGGTTGTGTCAACGGTGGGTGATGGATTTAAAAATGGTGTGGTGACATGGTGAAAAGTGGGAAGATCAGAAACGCGTAGTACCGAAATTGGTGAGCAGTGGGTGGGGCGGACGGTGGAGATTGGGTAAATCGTTGAGTAATTTGCAGGAAGCCCCTAGAACGGTAAAATTATTACGTAATGAGTATTGACCTCTACTGTGGCGAACAGTACGGCAGTGGCAAATTGGACGCCAGATGGATTTGTAGTCGGGTTGGAAGTTACGGCGGTGAAGAAGGGAGGGAAGGAGTTAGGGGCGAAGAGTAGGTGAACCAACCGTCTGTTGTTGGAAATAGGAGCGGGGTAAGGGGGAAAGAGATGAGAAGGGTAACGGGTAGAATTTCGGATGGGGATCGGGAAGGGAGATGGGGCGGTTGATGAGGGGATCGGGAAGGGAGATGGGGCGGTTGATGAGAGAGGAGGGTTAAAGGGGAGGAAAAGGTTTGGAAGTGGGAAGGGAGGAAAAGGGAAGTAGACCTGGAGGGGGCATGGGAAGAGGAAGAGAACAGTTTATGAGAAGGTGAAAAAAACAGGGTGTAAACCGAGAAGGACACGTGTTGGCAAATGACTTCCCTGGTTTCTGCTTTCCTTTATAAGTAATAGATTCTATAATTCTTATTTTGGTTAAAACTCAACATTTATTGAAGTTATAAATCTTTAAATTTCTAATTTTCCAATCTTTTAGTTTAGTTGAATATATTCATAAAAAAGTTTTATTTCACTTTTGTTCTTTAAAAATGGATTATATACTTTTAAATTTAATCATTTATATTCTTATTAGTTACGTTTAGTAATAGATTCTTAGTACATGGTAAATGAATAAAAACCCAATGTAAACAAATCATGTTTTATTAAGTAATAGATTGCAAAATTTATGTATAATTAAACTGTTAATTACGCGTTTAAAAAGGCGCGTTATTTGATGGAATAAATAACGTATAAATAGGAAAACGTATAAAATTTAAAACCGTTGTTTTGTTATATTTTGGGCATAAACTATTGCGTCTGTTGTACGCACTTTTAAATATATTCACTTTCCTTCTGATTTAATAGAAACGTTATCCTCAAATTTATAACCGTTCACTTTCAAATTTTTTCCTTGTTACTAATTCAATTTCTTTGCACTTTTAAAGGAGGAAAATTCAACCATGCCTTGCCATTACGTTTAAAGATATTTCACCTTCCTTTACTTCCATTTGTTTTGATAAGTATAAAATCTTTAAATTTCCATTTACCGCTCATAGCAAAAATATAATGGCTTGTCGTTTCTCTCGCTAATAAATTCATACCCGTTGCAATTAATTGCTGCAATCGTTCTTGCCATTCCGTTTTTATTTATCAACGCATTCTCTTCTTAATATTTTCAAACGAGTGCAAATGCGTGCTAAATAAATTCCTGCCGTTTCTCCAAGCAATAAATTCTAGTTTTATTTAAATACTCAACCTTGTACGCAAATAATTTTCACCATCTTCCCATTTTATAAATATTTCTTGCGTTTTTAAATCAACGCATTTACTTCCTAATAAATTTTAAATGTGTACAAAATGTTTGCCAAAGATTTCTTGCCGTTTCCTTTTGCTAAATTCACGCAATCAATAACACTGTAAATATTCGTTCAAATCTTTCTTGCCTAGATTCTTGCACCTAAATCAATGCAAGATATTCTCTTGAATATTTACCCGTTCGCACAAATTATTCTTTTGGTTAATTTTCCATTTCCGTTTTGAAGCAAATTGATTGCTTGCCGTTTTATGTTCTCCTTAATTACGAAACCCATGGCATAATTCCATCACAACAAGATTTCATACCTATTGCTTATAATAGGAATAGAACTAAATGGCAGTGTATAACAAGTAATAAATCTGTGCTCAATCAACTCATGGACTTTTTAAATATCAATATTTATATTTTTCTTGCCTATAACTTCTCATCTAAAATCAAAGCCTCCTCTATGATACATTCAAAACAAAATATCTCTTGCCGTTTTATCACTTGAATCAAGCAACGCTTATTTATAAATATACCAGTCACGAACACGTTTACTTCCTTGCTTTAAAATTTACTTGTAAACTTTACACACTTTCCTTTTGCTTAAATTGATATAATTGGTATAAAATATTAATTTCCCTACCGTTCAAATTCATTTGTTGCATTGTCATTCACGTGCAACTTTCTACACTTGACTCTCCTATATATATGGAATAAAATCTTCCAATTGCTTCATACGTTTTTAAAAAAAAAATCAATTACTCTTGACCGTTTTCTCCCACAAAATTTACGCAAATCATCCTTATAAATTAAAACTCACGTTCCAATTTCTTACCTCATCTATTGCCTTCATTCTCTTCGCGCGTGGGCATCAACATAAGGTAATGGATGAACTTTTATCTTCTTCTTTCTTTAATTTTTTTCTCTTTCTTTTATTTCCATTTATCTACCCACTTTGTTTCATATCATCTTATTCGATTTTGTTCCAGTGCTTTATCAAATTTTGATATGTTCGAATGTGAAATTCATACTTAGTTTATTTATTTTTCAAGTTTTGAATCGGGATGTCACATCCGCTGAAATTGATCGTGCCTTCTATACGCATTCTGGTGTAGATATTCTTTATTTTGTATCAAAACTCCAGCATCTAGAGGTGAGTAATTCTCACCAGACGATGTGTACTTATATAATTGATAAACTAACATCACTTGAATCTGTAAATGCATATCATCCTGTTGTAACTGCTATATTATAATCATATGATGTTCACACCTGTATTTACACCTGTTATACTATATGTTACTGTTATTTCATGTTTTTCTTTTCATTTTTATCAGTTATCACACTGCAAGTTCCCTGTAGATTAGGTTCACTATGGGTTGAAATGATACATACCCGAACGGACTTTAGAATAGGGAAAGATCGTTATGGGCTGAAATGATAAGCCTAAGCGACTTTTTATTTATTTTATTTAACTTGGGATTGCGGGTTTGAAATGATAGAACCCGGTTTTTCTTTGTAAACTGCGGATTGAAATGATACATATCCGTATCCCTTGACCTAGGCTAGAAAATTTTATATAGACCCGTGGTTTATATATTTTTCTGAAATGTATAAATATTTTAAAAATGTAAACTTTATTATATTTTGATTTAAATTTTATTTAAAATGATTTCTATAAAATATTTGTGATTTTCTACAAATTAAATAAGTGAATAAAGTAAATGGTGAAGTAGAATCTGAAATATAAGTTAATTTTGGAATTTATGATTTTGTTTATAAATGGAATTTATGTAAAGTAATAAAATATGAAAAATTTGATTTAAAAGATGAATTTATTGATTTTATTAAGTAATAATAATTGTGAAAAGTATTAATGATTTTGTATAAATTAAAATATGAAATAAATGAATATTTAAGCTGAATTTGGAAATATAACTAAAATTGAATTTTGTGAAATTTGTTTAAAAGTGAATTTTTAATTAAGTAAAATAAATGGAAATAAGATATATTTTGAAATTTAAACTTAGTTGTTAAGTTAAGAATTTAATTAAAGAAATGAAAATTTAATTGTTATTTAATTTGATTTTTGTATGGAAATTTGACTTTATAAAATCATAGAAATAAAGGTATTTAAATGATTATTTTTAAATGTGAAAATATATGATTTTATAAGTTAAAATGATTTATATTAAAAGTTAATTATGTGTGAAATTGTAAATAAAACTCTGAATTTGATTTGACAGCATTTTTGAAATGTAATGTAAAGATATTACAGCATTGGAAAATGCTGTAGTTGTTTTAAATGAACCAAATAGAAAATTTGAACTAAGGGTTATTATAGCACTTTGTTAGTGCTATAGTTGTTAAATTTAACTAAAATTTTAATTGAAACTAAATTAAGATATTACAGCATTTAAAATATCGCCTTTTGTTAATGAACTGTTTTTAAACATAACATTTCGTAGCATTCTCTAAGTGCTGCGAAAGTTGAATTTTCTATGTTTAATAAATTCAAATGAATAAATGATCTTTGAAAAAGATTAAATTTGGAAATTAAATATTTAATTATTAAATATATGAATTGACTTTAAATGATTTAAATGGAATAGTTGATTTGGGAAATACAACTATTTTGAAATGTGATTAAATGGTATTTAAATTTAATTTAAATAGATGATGTTTTGAAATGATATTTTGATATTTTGAAATGAATTTGAAGTGATATTAAATATTGGAATAAATAATTGAAGTTTATATTAGTATGAAAAATATTTGGTTTACTTGTAATCTGAATCTATTCAAAAGATATTGGACTTATGAAATATAGGATAATAAAGCATTGGAATTTATTTTATAATTTGAATAGTTATTTTGTGGATTAAATCTATATTTGAAATTTATAAAATTTGAAATGGTCTATGGAAATTTAATTGAAATAAATGATTAAATTGAATTGAAACTTTGGAAATTTTAATACTTGATTTGAAAGTATAATAATTTCACTTTTAAATGGTTTAAATGAATTATTTTGATTGAAATATAAACTATTTAAAAGGTGACTTGAAATGATAATAAATGAATGATATCTTTCAATTTAAAAAGTATTTAAAGTTAAATATTTAGATTTGAACTCAAATGATATTTTGGTATATTAAAATGATTTGAAATGAAGTTTTGGAAAGATATGATATTTTGATATATTGAAATGATTTGAAATGAAGTTTTGAAATGATATGATATTTTAAATATATTGAAATGGTTTGGAATTGATTTAATCTTTATTTTGATAAAGATTTGGATTTGAAATGATATTCTATTTTGAAGTATAAACTGTTTTAAATTATAACCACGGGTTATAATAACGATTGGTTGTTAAAGAGACCGAGATCGGATATGGACATACTCTCTGTCGATACCGAAAACCACTTTAACAACTGTGTACGTGGTGGAGTTCCAGAATGAAGTAGGATGGTGACGACGATCCTAAGGTATATACGTAGACCCAACTCCCGTGAGTTGGCATAAGGTGGCTAAAACATGAGCGATTGACGGACCAAGGAGGTAGCACCTCTGATCGGACACACTTCTTCGATACCATTCTATTACTTGTGATTGATTTGGTGGCCACCCTTGATTTGGGAGTGTTGTTCGAGGTGGGCAGTAGTGGCTGCTATGCGTCACCACCAGTCTGGATGCGTAATTGGTATATCTACCCTGGCATTGCCTTGTGTGCCGTGTCACCTACCATATCGAGCCCACTACGATTTTGGGTTAAAGATCCGACCGCGTTAAGGTTCACCATCCCCTTAACGCTATTTTCTATATGATTATACTTTACTAATTAGACACTACTGTATATAGCGTATATTACTACATAGTAAATAGTTTAACGGATCCTTAAAGAATGGGCGATCCCAAGCATTCTTTAAGTTACTTGTACCTTATTACAGTTCACTTGTGTTGGTTTACATTATATAAGTATATATTGTCCTGACTCGAGTGTTTGTATTTTTATTTACGCTCGGGTCAGCCTGAGTATTCACAGATTTGGATTCCACTTTCTGGAGATTGGAATCGCTGGAGATTATCTGCTTATCTAGTTTTATCTATCTCAGTTCTGTTGTTCTATTCAGCTTGTACTTGGTTATCATATTGAGACTTCTGTTGTACTTTATTTCTTCTGTTGTATCTTATTTAACTCTGATATATTTACATAGTAGCTTCATGAACTACTATTTCTTTTACTTCCGCTGCATTATTTTACTCTGTGTCTGTGATTTGTGATTATATTTATTTACTGTATATTCTGAGATTTGCCAAATTTTATTTACAACGCGGTATTTTGAGCAATTCAATTCCGGCATGAGTGTCTACATATACACTTATAATGGATGCGAATGGTTGAAAATATCGGGTCGTTAGAATATCAGTTGATAAATTGAAAAAAATAAATTTACAGTGAATTTATATCGAGATATGGAAATCGGTTTTTGGGAAAAATAGTGGATTCTATTTTTGAAAGTGAAATTGGTTAGAGAATCGAAATGAAATCGATGTGTTGTGAATCGAGAGGGATTTATAGATTTAAATTGGTTATTGGAATTTTAAAAATACATCTTCATTAAAAAGTTAAGTTTTATTTTAAAAAGAAATTTTTTATTTATTAAACTATGTAATTTAAACTATTTAGTATTGAAATATTTCGGAAAGTGGATTATTCAAATATTTAATATTTATTGAAAGGAAATTAAATTTTTATAATAAGTTTTGTAAATCGATTAGTTTTATTTTAAAATGAATTGGAAAGGAGTTATCGATATTTATTTAAAGTGTTTTTAACATTTTAAATAATTACTTAAGCTTGGTTTAAAAATAAATTATCATTCTTTAAAAATACTTATTATATGTATATATATATATATAGAGGAATTTGGAATGATTGGAATTTATTTATAAATTCTCTCGAGATTTGTAAACTGAGTTTTATTTGACGGGTAAGATTTTATAAGAGCAATCTTATATTTGGATTCTGGAAAATTAAGAAACTTCTTAAATGTTGGAATACATAAACTTCGAAAATGAAATTGAATTCATAAAAGAAGTTATATGTGTCAAATGGAATAATAAATAAGTATAACTATGTTTTTGGAAATTGTAAAGAGAATTGGAAATTGATTTCGGAAGGTTATAAAATGAGCTATAATGGGTTAAGAATTTTCAAATGAATTGAAAAATGTTATAAATGAATAATAATAAGGGAAATCTTCTATTTTGAGAATATACTTATCAATCGAGGTAAATTAGGGAATATTTTCTAAACATGGACATTAAAAATGCTTTTGGAAATATATTTGTAATTATTTTTCCAAGTATTGAATTAAAAAGGTTTTGGAAATATTTTAGCGACAAAAGGATTTGTATAGGAATATTTTCCTAAGTAATGAATTATAAAAGGGATTTTGAAATATTTCTAAATGCTCAGATGATTTGAAAATATCATGTTGTGAATATAAGAATTTGAATTTGTTTTCAAATGTTGGAAATACTGGAAGATTTTTGAATATATACATAACTTCATAAAGATATTTTGAAAATGGATGTTTTGAAAAAATTATGAAATGGGCCTAGTGAGTGCTTATGTATGTTATTTGATAGTTAAATAATCGACTGTCAAATCTGGTCAAATTCGTTAATTGTTTCGAAGAGACCAGATCAGATTTAATTATCCTAAAACCACTTCGATCTGGTTTGTGTGTTATGAATTGTGATATCTCGAAGATTATGGAGACGGTGATTTGGAGATTCGGTTTGTTCAGACCCAGAATAACTTGTATGGATGAATGTTATCATTGCATTGTTGCCCGAAAGGCAGTGTTAGCATTCCAAGTATGAATGCTATTCTAAAGGTAAAATGGAGCATCAAGCCTCATCAACCGGGAATGACTAAAACATGGGAGATGCAATAGGGCTAAGTGGGTTGCACCAAGTATGGTATGTTATCACCTTTCTAGATACCCTCGGATATATTATAAAATTATGGATATGGTTGTGCATGAAAAGGAGAGCGCTCGATTAAGGGTGGGAACTCCCGGGGTGATAACATATTCGGTACTATCCAGTAAGGTGTAGGTCGGTCCTTTGTTGGCAGGGATCGTTAGGTACGATCTCGGTACATTTTTCTAGAGGTGTACTGTTACAGGCGGGTACCCTAGTAGCCTAGTCATTGTATGGAATTCAATATCCACTAGGAGCCTTTACGGTTTTGATTATAGTGCATAGTATGCTGGAATTTAATTAATGTAACAATTTCGGCTATTTTAACAAGTACTTGTAATATCAAAGGATTTTCTATAAAAGTGGTTTGGTTATCGTAAGGTTAAAACCCATTGTATTTATGTGTGGCGTGGTCTTACGAGATAACTTTTGTTTTTCAAAGGATTTTGATAATGAGAATAATTTCGATTGAGTGTGATTTACTCATGCTAGTTTTCCAGACTGACTCGGGTGTTCTTTTATTATAATGCTCAGGTCAGACCGAGTATTACAGATTCAGGTTAGGATGCTATGGAGCTCAAAAGACGAGCTGGATGACAGAGACGTATTACACGTACTTGATTATATTCCACTGTGTGTCAGGCTGTATAGTCAGCAATGATGAGCACAAGTTATAATAACTGTCCATATTGATGTATTGATTGTTGTACTCTGATGATTGTAAGTGTATTAACAGTTACAGTTTTCTTTATATGAAGATCTGTTGTTATATATTATATTTCATTCCGCTGCGATTGTGAGATTCTGTATTGTTGTTTCTCTTTCTTCTTCTATCTTTTTGTTCTTCACCCCTAATGATTCGTATATCTTTTCAATCTGACTTGGACACGTGTGATTTAGTGTTGACTCAAAGGGAACGGAGATACGACCCATTGCACTTGGTATCAGAGCTGAAGGTTAAGCGAAAACCTTGGCTTTGATGGAGATCACTCATTATAGATAGGGTCAGTAGTACCTAGAATGAGTTTGAGCATATTAATAGATTTGAGTGCGTATTTGTTAGTGAATATAAAATGTTTTATATTGTGTTGATTTATTGGTTGAGTGTTTATGAATTCTGGTCGGTACGGGAAGTACCACCATATAGATAGGGATTCTAAACTCTTAAACTAGGCAGATCGACACAATATTATTTTAAAAGACGGTAAATGAAATAATTTTACCAAAATTATATTATGATATAAAAGAAATAATTTTTTGAAATTATTATATATATTTGCTGTGTTTGGTTGATATTATTATAAGCAAAACAAGATTATAGAATTGAAACGGTTTATATAACCAAATGTAGATTGTATAAGAATAATTTATGCAAATGAATTATAAATAAAAATGAATTCAAACCAGAGTTTGGAAATTTAGTATCCAGAAATTTTGTAAAATGTTTTAAATGGATTTTAACTAAGTATTTGGGAATTTTGCAATCTCGAAAGTTTGGAAAAATATTTTCCGTAGTGCTGCGAAAATAAAATAGCATTATTTTTGGAAAAATTATTTTAAATTGGAATTAAAATGGATTTGAAGGTGATAAAACACTGAACACACTACAATCGTTGGAAAATAATCCCAGTGATGAATGTGCAGCATCATAAGTATTCATTTTCGAGTTTCTAAGTGATGGATTGCTACTGTGATTATTTAGCCTCAGAATTGTTTTTGTAAAATCAGGTTTTGATTTAAAAGTTCCAAAGCAAGGTTTGGTATGCAGAAGGGAATATATATTTATATATGGGACTTTAAAATGATTTGAAATAGAACCGGGTGATTGAATTCTGGAATTTCCATTTAAATAAGATGTAAACCAAGAGAATCGGTTTTTGAACTAAAACTTGGGAAATGTGAATTCCAATATGAAATTAAAATTTAACTTATGCAAGTTAAATAAATTAAATTGTAAAAGGAAATTGTATGGATTTGAATTTCACTTAAGTTAAGTTAAACAAAAATTGGGTTGGATTAGAAATGATATCAAATAGAATTGAATATAAAATTAGAATTGTAAATTGATATATAACTATAAGTGATAGTTATTGAAGTGGAAATTGAATTAAATAGGATTGGATTTGTAATTTTGATGACCTAATGGAATGAATATAGACTTGAGTTATAGAAATCAAATGAATGGTGAATCAAATTGGATTTGATTTAAAATGGAGTATAAACTCGAGTATAGAAATTATGAAAATGTGAAAAATAAGTTATGTAACTTATAAATTGAAAAGTGGAATAGAAAAACCAAAATAAAATTGGTTTGATATTTTGGTAAAGAAATAGAAATCCAAATTCGAGTTATAAAATGAATTTGAACTCAAGCCAACAAAATGGAGTGATTTTTGAAATGAAAATCAGATTGTGAAGTATCAATTGAAACTAAGCTGATTAGATGAATTAATTAGTGAACTAGATATTGGAATGAGACTTAAGTTAAATGGAATTGAATAAATTGGGTAACAATCAATTTAAAAAGAAATGGAATTTTGTTGCAATGGAAATAACTTAAGTTATATAGTTGGAATAATTTAAAATAAATGGATTAAATCAAGTTATTATATTTGGATGAAAGCTTGGCTCAAATAAATCTATGAAATGGTTCATAAATAAATTGGCATGGATTAGGCTGTTGTCGAATATAAAATAGAGAAAACAAGGTTTTGTGAATAAATTGAATGTGGAACAATAAATTTTGATAAATTGATTTGAAATCCATTTAAAATAGCTATAAGCTTAAGTGCTCATTTTATTAAATGAATATCACCGAATTTGCATGGAAAAATTGTCGTTGATGTAAATGGATGTAATAAAATTATGTGAATCAATGGAAAGTGAATAAATTGATTTTTAATCAATTTGAAATGGATATAAATTTGTTAGGTATAAATGTGAATTGGATGCAAGTAAATTTGGTTGTATATCATTCGAATTGAATGAAATGGTATATGAATCGATTTAAAGTAATTAAATTAGTACTGGAACCTTGTGATTGCTTATAAATACATGATTAACATGTTTAGTTATCCAAAGGATGTGTTTAACTATTTAAATAAATGAAATGTTATTGAATTTCATATTTTTGCTACTTACATGTTTAAATTAAGTAAGCAAAGGTTAAATTTGGGTTGCGAAATTGCATATAAAGTAAGCTCGCTCGCTTAAAAAGCTAAATAAAGGCATGTTTTCGGATTAAATATAGCAATGATATAAATATTGATATATATTGTGTTTTTCGACCATGTAGGTCGATGTATATATATTTATTATTTTTGTCATATTGAAAAAGGCTCTCCATACAAGGGAGACTCTGCCAAAAAATTTCGGAAATTTAGGGTTAGAAAATTTTTGGAAATTTTTTATTAACTTAGAAAGGGTGATTTTTGAATTGTAACGAAAATAAAAGATTTTGAATTAGAAGATGGAAATAAATGGTTTTGGTAGAAACTAAAGGATTTAGAAAAAAGGAGTATCGAGTTTAACTAAATGGGTTTTGATAAGTTAATGGGTTTGGAGCATTTTTCCGGCCTTAGCAATTTCGAGGATGAAATTCTTTTAAGGGGGGAGGAATGTAACTACCCGGATTTTCAGTCATTTGATTTTGAACATTTAATTTATTTTAAATGTTGAATTTGAAATGTAAATGGAATTTTAATATGAAGTTTCGATCAAATAAGTGAAATAAGACTTAAGTTCAAATTATAGTGATTTATTAAATAAACTTAATTGTTGAATTTATAGTTGAAAACCGTTTAAATAATTGAATCGGAGTTGAATGTGAATCAAAATGATTTCTAATATGGATATAAATTCTATTTGAATTATAATTGAGTAAATAAGTTTTTAAAAACTGGAATTTCAAGTTGATTTCGTCAATTTTGAAAATCGTCGATTTAATCGACGCGTTAAAATAGCGATCTAAAGCACAGCCTTGGAATTCGACGAAACTGGTTCCATTGGATCCGTAATAGTGTATTATTATCGAATTTCAATTTTCGTACTGTTTGGAGTTACCATTTGGTCGTACGGTACAGAAATGCATCTAAATTAATATTGAAAGTTTAATATAATAATTGAGTTCAAAAAGCTATCATCCACATACGATCGAATTAGGTTCTGAAACTTGTTCTATTGGGTTTGGAATAGGAGTATGACATTAGGAACGCCAAGCAGCACGTCTCAATAGGGATTCAGGATTTTTAGTTATGCAAACGAGATATTTTGATTATAATATAAAAAATCAAACTCGACTTACCTTCTTACTCACGCCTCTTCCTTTCAGTTTTAAAGCATGAGTTCCCCTTTTCTCTTTCGTCTTCCATTCGAACTCAAGAAATAAAAAAAAGATTGCGCTATATATAAAAAACCACTCAATCGAATCGCGACAAGATGGGAAGCTCGTGCACGAGGGGAGGTGTCACGATCGAAGTTGAATCCCATTTAGGGGAAGGCGGTGGTTGCAGATTGTGGGCGACATAATGTGTAAGGTGAGACAAACTCTGGCAGGTCGCGGCAGCATGTGGTCGTGAAGCCTGTGAGTGCGAAGGCATGTGGCAGTTGTCTGGTCGAAGGCGTTGGGCGGATGATGCTCGTATCTCCAGTTTTCAGCTAGGGTTTTAAGTGGAACCGCGATGTGGATATGCATGCACGACATGAGGTGGAGCTAGGTGGAACGCTGCTGGAAGCTCGCGTGGAGAAGTTGTGCTGTTAGGTTGTCTATTTTTTTAGTTAATTTAATTTAATCATATCGTTAACACTAATTTAATTATTAATTTGTTTATAAAAATCAAATTGTTAATAATCCATAATATGTTCTTGCGAGGTCGGAATTTCGCGGAATCTGTGAAAAGAATTTAAATTTGGACAATCAGCAAATTAAAATCAAGGTGAGTAAATATCACTCGATTTGGTTAACTGCTTTAAATTTTTAGAAATTAAAATTTATTGATTGATTGATTGGTGAATGGATTAATTATTATCAGTGAATGCCATATTATATATATATATATATATATATTAGTATATATATTAGTAGTTAGATATTATTCCCGCCTATTGGAGCAGATGAGACCCTATGCGCCCCGCGTAGTAGCGGATGACCCTATATTACCGTGATATCCCGCCTCGAAGCGGGATTGGTATTTTATGTTATCTAACATCTATGGATGCAGGGAAACAGGCTGGAGGGATCCAACTGGATTCCTCAAAAATATATTGAATGTTTTTCATATATAGCAATATATGATGTGATTGGATAAATTTGTTATGGATTGTTGTGTGGTTTGTTTATTTGATGTTATAGTAGCATTGGCCTTAATTTTGGTATTTTAAATACCATAAATATTATTTTTGAATTTGAAAGAATTAAAAGGAGATTTTAGATATAAAAATATATATATTGGAATTTGGATTATTTTAAAGGAAATCGAGTTGGATAAAATAATAATTTTGATTTTTTTGGGTTTGTACTTAACTATTCGAAAAAAATATTTTTACTATAGATTTTAAAATAATTTATATAAGGATTTTTAACTATGGATTTTAGAGGGGTATTTAAAAAATATATGGATGAGGAGTTTTAAATCGATATTAAAAATAGATTTGAAAATTTTAATGGGATTTATTAAGAAATGGATTCGTAAAATGAGATTTATAAGTGAGATTTTCATAATGAGGTTAGTTCTTATAAACTTGTGAAACCCAAGTAAGTTGTAAAATTTATAAACGATGTTTATAAATAAATGGAATGATATCAGTTGATAAACTGAAAAAAATAAATTTACACTGTGAATTTATATCGAGATATGGAAATTGGTTTTTGGAAAAAATAGTGGATTCTATTTCGGAAAGTGAAATTTGTTAGAGAATCGAAATTAAATCGATGGGTTGTGAATCGAGAGGGATTTATAGATTGAAATAGGTTATTGGAATTTTAAAAATACATCTTCATTAAGAAGTTAAGTTTTTTTTAAAAAGGAAAATTTTATTTATTAAACTATGTTATTTAAACTGTTTAGTATTGAAATATTTTAGGAAGTGGATTATTCAAATATTTAATATTTATTGAAAGGAAATCAAATTTTTATAATAAGTTTTGTAAATCGATTAGTTTTATTTTAAAATGAACTGCAAAGGAGTTATCGATATTTATTTAAAGTGTTTTTAATATTTTAGATAATTACTTAAGCTTGTTTTAAAAATAAATTATTATTCTTTAAAAATACTTACTATACGTATATATACAGAGGAATTTGGAATGATTGGAATTTATTTATAAATTATCTCGAGATTTGTAAACTGAGTTTTATTTGACGGGTGAGATTTTATAAGAGCAATCTTATAATTAGATTCTGGAAAATTAAGAAATTTCCTAAATGTTGGAATACATAAACTTCGAAAATGAAATTGAATTCATAAAAGAAGTTATGTGTGTCAGATGGAATAATAAATAAGTATAACTGTGTTTTTGGAAATTGTAAAGAGAATTGGAAACAGAAAATTATTGTCAAGGATAAAATTTCTCAACATTTTAGCCTCAAGGACAGACCTTCATTATTTTAGCCTGAAGGACAACTTTCTTTAGTTATCGGTTTTTACAGTTTTTAGGTATCAGTTTGTAGTTATCGGTAGTAGTTTTTAGGTAACTATTTTTAGTTCGGTAGCATTTTTGAAAAAATGTTTGTCCTTATGAAAACTTTTGAAAGAATGTTTGTCCTTATGAATAATTTTTAGGAGAATGTTTGTCCTTGTGGTTAAAATATTGAGGTCGTGTCCTTGAGGCCAAAAATATACAAATTTTGGTCCTTTAAATTAATTCTCCTAATTGGAAATTGATTCCGGAAAGTTATAAAATGAGCTGTAGTGGGTTAAGAATTTGCAAATTAATTTATAAATGTTATAAATGAAGAATAAAAAGGGAAATCTTCTATGTTGAGAATATACTTATCAATCGAGGTAAATTAGGGAATATTTTCTAAATATGGACATTAGAAATGCTTTTGGAAATATATTTGTAATTATTTTTCCAAGTATTGGTTCCAAGTATTGGATTAAAAAGGTTTTGGAAATATTTTAGCGACGAAATGATTTGTATAGAAATATTTTCCTAAGTAATGAATTATAAAAGTTGTGAATATAAGAATTTGAATTTGTTTTCAAAGGTTGGAAATACTGGAAGAGTTTTGAATATGTACATATCTTCATAAAGATATTTTGAAAATGGATGTTTTGAAAAATTTATGAAATGGGCCTAGTGACTGCTTATTTGTGTTATTTGATAGTTAATTAACAGACCATCAAATCTGGAAAAATTCGTTAGTCGTTTCAAAGAGACCGGGATCGAATTAAATTATTCGAAAACCACTTTGATCCGGTTTGTGCGTTACGAATTGTGATATCTCGAAGATAATAGAGACGGTGATTTGGAGATTCGATTTGTTTAGACCCAGAACAACTTATATGGATGAATGCTATCATTGCATTGTTGCTTGGAAGGAAGTGTTAGCATTCCAAGTATGATGCTATTCTAAAGGTAAAATGTAGCCTCAAGCCTCATCAACCAGGAATGACTAAAACAGGGGAGATGCAGTAGGGCTAAGTGGGTCGCACCCAAGTAGGGTATTTTATCACCTTTCTAGATACCCTCAAATATATTATAAAATTACGGATATGGTTGTGCATGAAAAGGAGAGCACTCGATTAAGGGTGGGAACACCCGAGGTGATAATGTATTCGATACTATCCAGTAAGGGGTAGGCCGGTCCTGTGTTGGTAGGTATCGTTAGGTACGATCTCGGTACATTTTTCTATAGGTGTACTTTGACGGGCGGTACCCTAGTAGCCCAGTCACTATATGGAATCCAATATCCACTACGAGCCTTTACGGTTTTGAGCCTAGTATGCTGGAATTTAATTAATGTAACAATTTTGGCTATTTTAATTAGTACTTGTACTTAGACACTATTATAATATCACAGGATTTTATATAAAAGTGGTTTGGTTATCTTAAGGTAAAAACTCATCGTATTTATGTGTGGCGTGGTCTTACGAGATACCTTTTGTTTTTCAAAGGATTTTGATAACAATAATAATTGAGATTGAGTGTGTTTTACTCACGCTGGTTTTCCAAACTGACTCGGGTGTTATTTTATTATAATGCTCGGGCCAGACCGAGTATTACAGATTCAGGTTAGGTGCTATGGAGCTCAGGAGACGAGCTGGATGACAGAGACGTATTACACGTACTTGATTATATTCCATTGTGTGTCAGGCTGTATAGTCAGCACTAGTGAGGACAAGTTATAGTAACAGTCCATATTTGTAACAACCCACATATTTTACGACTATATATTTAAATATTTTATTTAAATATAGCATCGTTAGTTGGATTAAAGTCCGAAATGCTACTTTTTGAAAATAGATTGAAGATTCTAGAGGTGTATTGAAGAGGAATTGGTCTTGCCTTGTTTTAAAACTTCTCATTCGTTGTTTATGGGTTTAAAGGTGAGTTTTTGAACTCGCATCTACATCTATAACTTTCATTGTTATTAGGTATGAATTTCTAACATTTATTCATGTTCATTTGCTTTTGATTTGAATTGATATGGTGAATTTTCCAATTTTTGGGTTTTGAAGTCCAATTTTATGAAAATCCGACTATGGATGTTTGGACATGATATTTGGGGTGTACCAAAGAGCCTATAAGGCTTGGTTTTCGCTTGGCATAAATCCCTAGTCTCCATTGCTCGTCCGATCGCTCCCGATCATGGCCTAGGCAAACTGTTGCCCAGGCCAGGTGACTAGACGTCTGGGTATCAAGTCTAGACGTCTGGTTATAGACCTGGAGGGAAAAAATATGCACGTAGAAAATAAAATGGCAGAGATCAATTCCAGACGTCTGACTTATAGGTTCAGACATCTTGTTAGATCTCAGACGTCTGCCTTGTAATTTCAGATGTTTGGGGGTTTTCTGAATTAATTCCAGAACCTAAATCCAGACGTCTGGATTCTAAACCAGACGTCTGGAACTGCCAATTTTGCCTATTTTGGGCTGTTTTGATTGGATTTCCTATTTTAATCGATTTTTGTCGATCCGATTAGTTGTTATCACTTATTATCGACTTTGATGACCTCTTTCTTTGGATTTTTGGGAATATCCATTTGATGGATTTGATATCGATTTCTATGGTTTTGATTCACGTCGTCGAATGTGAATTTTTGGTTGATCGATTGTTTCTACAATCGTTTTCTATGATTTGTCACTTTTAAAAATACAAAGGTTTCTATACTAGTAGTAAATATTCAAACGCTTTCACAAAGATGATTTCAATACCATTTTTAATACAAAACTCGTTTTTTAAATCCATTTTCCAATCTATTAGTATATACAAACCTTTACCTCATTCGTATGAGAAATCTAATTAAATGGCTTAGCAAAACAAGTGGTATGAAACGCTTGCATTTACTTTGTCGGTTAATTCTTGGACTTGTTCGATTGAACACTCATGACAATTTTTGAGTGGAAATCTACAATCTGTTCGTAAATATTTAAGTTAAGCCAATGGTTATGGGACATGAAGCTAAACTCATTTATTTACTAGCTTAGTTTAATTTACACTTATTGATCAATGATGATCCTTTGGAGATTTAGACTAGCGATGTGTGATGTCTCTTTGTCCACGTGGGGGACTGTACCCCGTTTGGAGGAGTTTCGGCTCATAGGAGGAGCTTTGGCTCATAGTCCACAAGGGGGGACTATACCATGTTTGGAGGAGCTTCGGCTCATAGGAGGAGCTTTGGCTCATAGTCCGCAAGGGGGGACTATACCCTGTTTGGAGGAACTTTGGCTCATAGGAGGAGCTTTGGCTCATAGTCCACAAGGGGGGACTATACCCTGTTTGGAGGAGCTCCGGCTCATTTTATGGGATAGCGACCCATTTGTGATACACGTGTTGGTGCGTTTTCACGCTCCCGTTTGTGATAGGCCTTTCCCCTTTTGTGATTTCTATATTTCTAGTTGATGATTTCTAGAATTTGTGTTTCACCGATTTTTGCGATTGGCATTGATATGTTTTGTCAATATTTGTGTTTTGGTGAATAATTTAAAGAATATGACATTCCTTTTAGTGTTTGAGAATATTTGAGATATTGTATGATTTTTGGTGTTATCTGATGTATACTTGTCATAGCATGGCATTATTGTTATCATACGTTTTTTTTTCATATCTCTTATCCTATCTCATTTTATATGATATTTATAGCTAGACTGATCCGTTTATTATTTTCTTCTTAAATAATACTCGGGTCAGACCGAGGTATTTCAGGTGCTTCTGCTTGACTTCTTATCAGGGTCCGTCATTTGACTTTTGGCTAACTACTTTAGCTTAGTAGTTTTTGTTATTATACATTCGAGATAGAGACTCCTTGATGTATACGTATTCTTTTGTCTAGCACTTGTATCTATTCTTTTGTGATGTAGTGGATCTTGTATGACCACTATTTTGATGAACACTTTTATGGGTTATATTCATATATGTTTCCGCCTTTGTGATATGAATATCTGTGACTGATTTGTGTTATGCTTATTTCTATATTTGTTTCCGAAGCCTACATAGGCACTGTGTAGTAGCTTTGAGTTTGTATTTGATATGTCAGATTTCCACTTGAAACGAAATGCAAGTCATTCTATCTGACATATCGGTACTCGCACAAAGCAATTACACAGATGGTCGCTCCTCAACAGCCTTATTCTTCATGCTAGTCGACGGCATTACCCCGTAGTGTCCTTGGCTAGTGTGAGTATAGAGGTGGGGCGTCACATCTTGGTATCAGAGCCAAACTTTG
The DNA here is from genome assembly GCA_030737815.1 of Allium fistulosum. Taxonomy (NCBI): domain Eukaryota; kingdom Viridiplantae; phylum Streptophyta; class Magnoliopsida; order Asparagales; family Amaryllidaceae; genus Allium; species Allium fistulosum. The sequence continues at coordinate 871,768,212 of CM060905.1, read as the reverse complement.
GAACAATGTAGAATAATCTAGCAAGGATCATTGACCTAAGTCTTTCTTAGGAGTCGTGCCTTAGGATTTAATTCGAGTCTTAGGACCCGTTCTATCCTATTTTCTTTTGTGATGCCTTGTTTTATCAAACAAGTGTGTTTGATATTCATTCTGAGAATAACATCTTTCCTCTTCTTTCTTTCTTTCTTAAAGAATAAGAGATGGTTAGATTTGGCAGTCCTAGCGCTGGTCAATCCAGTAGTCCTTCTCTGGATGGCGTATTCATGTCTGCTCAACAACTTTTGGATCTTTTAAAGAATCAAAGGTTTATCTGTGCTTTGAGTAAGAACCCCAAAAAGGTTTTGCCTCTGAAACTAGAAGTTCCTTTCGATCAGCTTGTAGATATCACTCTTCGACTAGAAGAGGCCGATAAAGAAAGTGATGTTGAAGTTGTGGATGCCAAACAAAACTTCAACATCAACAAGAAGAGGCATAATAAGTTCAAAAGCCCTAATCCCAACAAGAAAGGGAGGCAGGCAACTTCGGTAGCAAAGACTCCTACTTCTAGTCGTGGACAATGCTACAATCGTGGTTCTATGGACCACTATGCAAATAAGTGTCTGAAACCTCTTACTTGTCGCTATTGCAAAGGTTTGGGTCATCTTTTATCTTCATGCCCCAAACTTCAAAACAAGAAAGAGGGAAAGCTAAATGTTGTATAAGCCTCTAGTAACCCTTCTCTTGGTCAAGGTATTTCTCATTCTATCCTTGATAATATTATTTTGTTTCATGATTATCCTATTCGAATTCTTTTGATATGGGTGCATCTCCTTCTTTTATATCAAAAGAACTTGTTGATACCTTTTCTTTAAATATTATGGGTTTGATGACTTCACTGAGAATTGCGAATCCGGTTGGTGGATCCGCAACACTCAGTTTGCTTTGTAAAGATGTCGAGATTATTTTATGTGATTATTCTTTCCGTGTCGATTTGCATGTTATGCGTTACTTAGGTTTCAGAAATGATTTTAGCAACGGATTGGCTTAATCGATATTAAGTCCACATCCTATGACCCAGGAGGACTATCCATCTTTGACATTCTCAATCTGTTAAGCAGATTTCTATTGTTCTTAATGATTTTGATTTCCAAATTCGGTGGCATCATTTTATTTTTTAAACCCACAGGATGAGGAAAGTGTTATTTCTCTCATTCAAGTAGTTTGTGAAGTTTCCGGTATATTTGAGCTTGTCTTAGGATTACCACCTAAACGATCTATTGAGTGGTGCTAAGGTCTTTTTAGCTCGACCTTGCTACCGGTTTTCATCAGCTACTAGTTGCGGAGGGTAGCATTCCACTTACCGCATTCCGCACTCGTTATGATTCTTATGAGTGGTTCATTATGTCATCCGGTTTGACGAACCTTCTACCTTATTTCATCCATCTTATGAATCAAGTATTCTACGAGTATCTCGATGAATTCATCCTTGTATTCATTGATTATGGGTGAAAACATCAATTTAAAATTTGCAAATCTTTTTAATAAGATATATTTATAAGTATGATTTGATTTTGTTCTTAAAACGAGCATAAAATATTCGTAAAAATTTTTTAAGAGATATGTTTATCATATAGAAGATGATTTTGTGTTGTTTTGCCCATTGAGTGCTTTAAGAATTCTGGTCGATGCGCTTGATCAACGTTATCGATAGGAATCTCCTAAGCGCTATGATGAGACAATCAGACACAGTAAATTGACTTGTAATAAGTAAATTTTTCTAAAAAGATCATTACATAAAGTTAATTATAATTTTGAATGTCTTAGCTTTTCGGGAAAGAGGTTCATTTAAAAGAACTCCTTTCCGATACTCCTATTCTTGTGATTCCCGAAGGGAACCAAGACTTTTTTGTTTTACCGATGCTAGTTGTATTGGTTTGAATGTTGTTCTCATGCAAAAGGCAACGTGTTATCGCTTACGATTCTAGACAATTAAAGCCTGCCGAGACTGGATATGCCACTCATGATCTAGAACTCACGGCCATTGTTTTTGCTCTTAGAATTTGGTATCATTATCTTTTGGGAGAGAAAATTGTTCTCTACACCGATCATAAATCTTTGAAGTATTTATTTTCTCAAAAGGAACTCAATTTGCATCAACAATGTTGGCTCGAATTCCTTGCATCTTATGATCTTGAGACTTTGTCCACTTGGGAGATTTAGTGTTCATTCGTGTTTCTCCTATGAAGGGTGTTTTCCATTTCAGTCGATCGGGAAAATTAGCACCTTGTTATATTGGTCCATTTCCCATCACCGAACGTATTGGTTCCGTGGCTTATCGCCTTTTGTTACCGGCTCAATTTTCTGCTATTCATGACGTGTTCCATGTTTCTCAACTACGGAAATGCCTTAGGGATTCCGATTCTATTCTTGAGCCCAGTGTTATTGAAGAAATTGAGGTTTCACCTAATTTGACTTATAAGCAACATCCTATTCGTATCATTGCTTCGGAGGTTAAACACATTCGAAATAAAAATGTTCCGCTTGTGAAAGTTCAATGGTCCTCAAATCCTAATGATTGTTCTTGGGAATACAGAGAATTCATCGAGCGAACACATCCGGACTTACTCTCTCGAGCTCTTTGAGGTGAACTTCTTATTTCAAGTTTTCTTTCGTGTTGATATGTTTTTATGGTTGTTACTCTTTATTTTCTTCTTAAGTATTGCGAGGACGTAATTTCTTTAAGGAGGGGAGTCTGTAACAACCCGCATATTTTACGACTATATATTTAAATATTTTATTTAAATATAGCATCGTTAGTCGGATTAAAGTCCGAAATGCTACTTTTTGAAAATAGTCGAAATAGGACTCGAGAACACTTCCATTGAGTCCAAAACGGCGTTTGCAACCTTTTTGAGTATAAACATCGATATGTTTGGAGTTGATTAGAATTTTGATATTTTCATTTAGGGCTTTGGGTTTGGGTTTCAGCCCAATAACCTAACAAGAGAACCCAACATAATACCCTAACTCCACCCCCTCTCCTCTTCATTCATTTCATTTCCTAACACTCTCAAGCTAAAGTACAAATGGGGGAAAGAATGGGAAATGGAAATTCCTAAACCCTAGATTATTAGGAAATTCAAGATTCTAGCTCCAAAATCAAAGAGAAGCTTAGGTAAGCATCCTCTTCATCTTCTCCGTCTCTATCTCTTCAGTTCTCAGAAATTCCTAACCCTAACTTAGGAAAAACTTCACCTTTGATAATAGATTGAAGATTCTAGAGGTGTATTGAAGAGGAATTGGTCTTGCCTTGTTTTAAAACTTCTCATTCGTTGTTTTTGGGTTTAAAGGTGAGTTTTTGAACTCACATCTACGTCTATAACTTTCATTGTTGTTAGGTATGAATTCCTAACATTTATTCATGTTCGTTTGCTTTTGATTTGAATTGATTTGGTGAATTTTCCAATTTTTGGGTTTTGAAGTCTAATTTTTTGAAAATCCTACCATGGATGTTTGGACATGATATTTGGGGTGTATCAAAGAGCCTATAAGGCTGGGTTTTCGCTTGGCATAAATCCCTAGTCTCCATTGCTCGTCCGATCGCTCCCGATTCGTTTTGGCCATCATGGCCTAGGCAAACTGTTGCCCAGGCCAGGTGACCAGACGTCCGGGTTGTTGAGTCACAGATTCTATGAAGTTTTGATTTCTGACAAAGAAATAAAGGCGATCGACAAAACGAAGACATCATGGCTATAAAGATTCCCAAAAGAGCTCATATGGTACTATAGATTATAGATTGATTTTTTGATGTTGTAATAGTATTATACTTGTTAAAATCTATCCTCAAATAATCATGTATCTCAATATAATCGATGTATATACGTTATAATATGCATTGCACATTCATTGTGCAAGTTATCAGTGACTGGTCGACCGGTAAGTTTTTGGGCGGTCGACCGTTCCTGTCTAAGTTGCACAATAAACGTGCACACATGCACATAACGTCTATATATTTGAACTACAGGCCATTTTTGACCTGTCGACCGTTTTTAAACAGAGAGCAACCTTTTCTAAAAGACACTTCTTTCTCCAATGGTTGCATCTCTTACCTTTCATCAATGATCATATCTATTAATGGCTACTCTTCACAAAGAGTTACAACCATTTATTCTCTATATAAACACGTCTAAATCATTGATTCAATACCAAGAATTCATGCTCTAATTTCTGATCTTACTTTCTAAATATTCTTGCATTCTAAAAGCTCTCAAATATTTCAATTGCTTATTGAATCATTGAAATTATTTCATATCTTTTGATTCAATAAGTAATATACTTCCTTCAATCTTCACAAACATCATTCACATATTTTGAGGATAAGATTATAGGAAGGGTGTACTACAAGTGACAAATCCGTGTTATCAAGAGCACAAGTTGTCAACAGCAATTGTATTTGTTTTTTGTTGAAGTCCTCGGTGTTGTAAGAGGCACGAAATCCCGTTCGGCTGTTCGGGTGTTGTAAACCTGTTCCTCCGGGTGAAGCGAGGTAGTTGGTAGTGAAAATCCAGATAGAAGTCTGGGACTGGACGTAGGATGGGAGGTCCGAACCAGTATAAAAATCCCTGGTGTGATTTTTACAGTTTACTGCATTTACCTTTCTATATCTGTGAATTGTTATAGTTGGTTTATTAAATATTTACTTGTATAGAACTGTTATCCCGCCTTTTGGCAAGGCCGTGATACCAAGGACTTAACTAGAAAACAGTAACAGATCGTCTTGGAAGTCGGTTACACATAAGGATCGCTACGGATATCGACGAAGTTTGTCCGAGTCCGGATCGGGCTACAATTGATAAGATATGCTAAGCAAGGCCAGAGGAAATGACGTTCCAATTTTCAAGTCAATCCGAGTTCGTATGCTCAAGATATCACCGATGGAAAATGGAGGAAACAACCTTGTATTCGAATCCATTAAGGTCGATTCGATCATCTTCGAATCCATCCCCTTTGCCTGGCTTCGAATCGATCGTGGAAGCTTACCTTCGAATCCACCCCCTTTTTGTCTGCTTCGAATCCATCGTGGAAGCTTCACTTCGAATCGATGAGACATAGCTTCACTTCGAATCGATAAGACATAGCTTCACTTCGAATCGATGAGACATAGCTTTACTTCGAATCCAGGAGACACAGCTTGCCCTCGACTCCACCATCTTCGAATCCAAGCCGTGGATTCGACCCAGTCAATGCGGAATGGAAACCGGATCGATTCGAAGAAAGCGCACCACGTCACCATCTTCACGAGCAGGAAGATCGATTCGAACGAATCGATTCGAGGATATCGATTCGAACAACTCCAGAATACGAAAAACACCAACTTGAATCGATCATAACTCGAGTTCTACAAGTCCAAATCCCATGAAATTTTCACAGAAGCTCAAACACATGATGAAGAATGTACACACCAAATTTCAGCTCGATTGGATGATTTCTTGATCGATTCGAACCAAGGGTCGAATCGATCCCAAAGCGGGCCCGGATCTCCAGATTTCGGCCATGTGGGCCCCCTGACGTGCCAGAACTGGTCTCCCCTCATTTTGGGCGAAATACCAGCCTCCAACACCTATAAATAGAGCCCCTGGTCATTCAGAAAAGGGGTCGGAAAATTCTAAGTACTGAAGAGCGCCCAGATTCTGCCAGATCTACTCCAGAACACCGCCGCTGCTTTAGATTGACACTTAGCATTGAAATTCAGGTGTATTACATTGTTAACTACTGTAATCTTCAAGTAATCGAGCAATAAAATCATCAAACTTCATAGTGGACGTAGGCAAAACGCCGAACCACTCTAAATCGCTTGTCTTTGCAATTTACTTTCTGTTATTTGGAGTTTTTGTTAGATAATCCACAGTTTTAAATTTCATTCTGCGCGTTTATCTCTTCAAAGACTTCCGAAGAGTGTTGTGCCCATTTTTGGTACAAACACTTTGGTGCTTTCACTGAGAAAAAACCAACTTTTTTCTCCTGCTCCTTGGATCTACCATCGATACCGGATTGCACAAATCCAAGAGGAAGATCCAGATCTTCGATTCACAGTCCTTCCATTCTACTCAGATTTGCATAAAATCTAGGAAAAGGATTCATCATTCGAAATGGTTAGCACGAGAACCACTTCTACAGCTCCAGGACAAGAAGGTAGGGATGGACGGAATCCTGCTCAACAGCAGCCATCCAACCAAGACAACACTGCCCACTCAGATCCGTCTGGGGCAGTCACTAGACAAGAATTCCAAGTATTGCTACAAGAACTGACTCAGAGTCAGCAGCAATTAGCTGAACAGTTGCGTGCCAATATCGAATTGACAAACCAACTGAACCGCCAGGGCCGTAGGAGGTCCAGAAGGGATGATGTTTCCCGCTCATCCACTGAAAGTTCTGCTTCGTCAGACTACTATCACAGATCTACCCGTCCTCGATTAGACGGGAGTCATGCACAAACGACCGGATATCAACCCGCTTTAACTATTGGACAGTTGAGGGCAGGACCGTCAACCAGCTTTCAGGCCGGACCCTCCACACAAGGAGGCCCTACTACACAGCATACCGCGGACAATCATGCCGCAGCTGCCACAATAGAAACAAGGGTTGATACCCGAAATCTTCCGGAGCTAAATAATCGGCAACGTGGGCGTACTCCTGAACCGTACGTCTTAGAGGACGCTGAGCCAAGGAGGCAAAATCTGGACCGTCGACAGCGTCCGATCCGAACTCGCGCTGTGGAACCCGACCACACCTTAGCTCGGCAAGCTCAAAATGTAGCAATGCCAGACATCTCGACTATGATACGTCAGATGATCCGCGAAAGCCAAGGCCTTACCAACGATGACTGGGGACTTTCCCGTAGTCATACTCCCTTCACAAACGAGATACTGAATGCTGAACCTCCCCGGCGATTCAGGATGCCAACCCTTCCTATGTACGAAGGAAATTCTGATCCCAATCAACACATCTTAAAATATGAATGGTCAATGAGCGCCGCACGGGCCGATGACGCAGTAAAATGTCGAAGTTTCCCCATCTCTCTAGGTGGAATTGCAACGATGTGGTTCACAAGATTGCCACCTAGGTCTTTCTCTTCATTCGATCAACTGGCTAAGAAATTTGTTGAACAATTTCGCATGCATGTCGCTAGACCCAAAGATGTCAACACCTTATCCAGTGTTACCCAAGCTCGAGGGGAAACGCTAAGGCATTACTTAGAGAGATTCCACGCGGCGTGTGTAGAGATTAGTAACCCCAACGATAACTCAATCTTAATGGCATTGACAAAGGGGATTGACCCTGATTCTGAATTTGGAAACTGATTAGCTGGAAAACCGCCCGCATCTTTGGACCGTTTCTACTCCAAAGCCGCGCAATTCTTACGACAAGAGGACGCAAAACAGTCCAGGAAGCAAGACGATGCGGGACCCAAGAGTGAAGGGATACAGAGCAATGTAGCAGTAAAACAGTCCGGTGACAATTCCGGAAAAGTTCAGTTGAACATACAGAACAAGCAAACGCAGCCAAGAGGTAGCGATGATCAGAATAAGAAAAGAGATCCAAATCGAGGTCCACAGCGTGAAGCTCCAATATTCGATAATTACACACCATTGAATACATCGTTGGAAAATGTGTACCTACAGACTTGCAATACTATGCAATACAAGAAGCCGGCTCCGAAGCGATCGTCGGAGAGGCAGATTCAAACGGGGAAGTTCTGTAGATTCCACGAATGTTATGGCCACAACACCAATGAATGTCGACACTTGCAGGACCTCATTGAGAAGTTGATCAGAGAAAGGAAGTTAGATCAGTTTGTGCGGGCACCGCAGTCTGAAGGGGCGGGCCCCTCAAATCAAAATCATGTACAGAATCCAGAAAGGCAGGAAGAACCAGGTCGTGTCGGAGGAAGACTGGTAATTAATGTTGTAAGTGATAGTCCTCGAACAGCGAAGCGAAGTTGGGAAGAAGTGAAATCATATAACAACTTGGCTAGACGAACAGACTTTGAGTATGATGATAGCTTGGACAATAAACCTTCGACCAAGCGAAAAAGAGCGATAATTAACGACATCACTTTCCGAGACAACGATATTGATTATGTCGGAAGCCCGACTACTGACCCACTCGTGATATCGGCACAAGTAGGTCCAGCTTGGATGAAGAGGATACTAGTTGACTGCGGGAGCTCTGTGAATATCCTTTTTATACATGCTTATAATCAAATGAGGATGAATCCCAGAGATTTGGAACCTTGCCAAACTCACCTCCATGGATTCAACGGTAGCTCTACCGTACCTATTGGGGTGGTGAAGTTACCGGTTAGGTTGGGATCTAAGGAACATAGGAGAGTTCGAACATTACAGTTCACTGTGTTGAACATAGTCTCGCCATACAACGCTTTCTTAGGACGACCTGCCCTTACTGAATTCAGAGCCGTAATTGCCCCGTGGTGTTTGACCTTAAAGTTTCCCACCGTCAACGGAGTTGGAGTCGTCCAAGGCGATCAGGTTGACTTGAGAACAGTCATACACCGAAAACGAGTCGCCCGATTACGCGATGCCGAGGACCGACTTAAAACTTTTGAACGCAATAAGATTGTCATTGAAGAAGAATACCCAGCACTAATGCACATGAAACCAACATGGAAGGGATCACATGAGATTAAGCAAGAGCTCGGGGATGATGTATATGAGATGACGACCGCTGATGGTCTAGCTTCACCAAAGGCCTTGGATAGCGAAAGACTTCGTCGCTATCGCACATAACAGGCTATGTTTATCTATTTAGTTTCAATTCTGTTTTAGAATTTGTTTCTGCATTTCGAAATTAGAATTTGTAATAAGACAACTGACTTTGCCATGTTTTCTTATTTCAGCAATAAGATGCCATCTCTTTGAGCCAGAGCTGTGATTCATTAAATACAATGTACAACATCACGATGCACGAAGAGCTAAATTCCATCACGCAATGGAATTTATTCAAATAGGGAGTGGCTATGAAGCAATCAACCACTCACCAAATGAAACCCGAGCTCGGGGGCAAGCCATCACATCAGGCCAGAAATGGGTTGATACACGGCAACCTTTTCCTTAACTCCAGCTTCCGAGAGCGCGAACTGGAGTATAAACATTAACTAACTCCGTACTCCCAGAGTGCGAGGCGGAGTATAAACATTTTACAAAATCCCAGAGAACTCCAAGAGCGCGAGCTGGGTACAAAACTTTTTACTTAACTCCGTACTCCCAGAGTGCGAGGCGGAGTATAAACATTTTTCTAAATCCCAGAGAACTCCGAGAGCGCGAGCTGGGTATGAATATCAACAAACTCCAGCTTCCGAGAGCGCGAACTGGAGTATAAACATTGACTAACTCCGTACTCCCAGAGTGCGAGGCGGAGTATAAACATTTCTCCTAAATCCCAGAGTACTCCGAGAGCGCGAGCTGGGTACAAAACTTTTTAACTAACTCCGTACTCCCAGAGTGCGAGGCGGAGTATAAACATTTTTCCTAAACCCCAGAGTACTCCGAGAGCGCGAGCTGGGCACAAGATTTTTATTTAACTCCGTACTCCCAGAGTGCGAGGCGGAGTATAAACATTCCTTAACTCCGTACTCCCAGAGTGCGAGGCGGAGTATAAACATTCATCTAACTCCGTACTCCCAGAGTGCGAGGCGGAGTATAAACATCCATTCTACTCCGTATTCCGGAGCGCGAGACGGGGTATAAACATACGTCAACTCCACACTAATCCCCAATACAGGGGGCAGAACCATAACACACAACAAGTTGGATACAAAAGGGAATACATTCTCATTTCCACTATCAACAAAAAGAATATGATTACAAAATGGTTTAAGAAATTGCTACTAGTGGGAGCCGAATCCACATCTATACACGGCTATAGAAAAATCAACAAAATGCTACCCTATGCAACAGAGATTTAAAGAAAGAGTTCAATCTTTCTTCTTCCTTATCTTCTTCTTCGGGGTAGCTCCACCCGATCCGCTGCCCGATTTCTTCCTCAATTGCTTGCTCTTTTCAGGCTTGCCCTCCGGTAGCGATATAATGTCGACATCTTCCTCAGAGCTGGAGGCGACGGAAGTCCTTCTAGGAGGACGAGCTGGAGGCATAGGAGTAGTAGCAGGAGGAGGGGCAGGAGCGGTCTCAATCATTACAGTACCGCCCGGTGAAATCACCATTAACGGGGCAGGCCCGGGCGGATTCACACCAACATTCCCTGCTGCCATCTCGGCAGCAATCTCAGCAATAACATCGTCCTCACGAGATACTTGGGCCGCATCAGATGTGCCAATAGCTGGCATAGATGAACTAACAGCCGGAGCAGCCTCACTCACAATATCGGACGGGTTGGCAGAGGGGTCGATGGGTTCATTGAGAAGCTCCTCAATCATTTGAGCGCTGAAAGAAAACATATTCGCATCTCCCTCCTCGCCAATCAAAGTGGAAGTCGTGACGGCTTCAGAAAAAACAACCCCTTGTGTTTGATGAGGAACTGATAGAGCAAGGGGCGCAGACACAATAGCTTCAGTCACTGAAATGCGACAAAACGAAGATTGTTAGCCAAGTGTGTTGCTTAAGGTTTTTCACGGCTAAACTACGAGAAGCGTTCAAATACCTTCCTTGGTCTGGACCGAAACATGGGTGGAATCATCAGCAGAAGATAATAACGGCTGGTCAGGATTATATGCAGGAACAGATTGGGGGTCTACCGCACCAGTGGTTTCGGGCAATGTTGCGAGTACAGCTCCAACACTTGCCTCGTGATGCGCGGTCCCCGAACCTTCGCCTGTCTCTAGAGATTGAACGCCAAGTTTTTCCTTCGCCATGGAGATCACCACCTCATGAAGAGTCTTCCTCTCATCGTCGGTGAGCAAACGCATCTCCAGCTCAAAGTCGTCAAATGTTTCATCTGGATGCACTGCCTTCTTCTCATTCACCAGCCGGGTCCAGGCATTGTACAAGATCATGGAGTCATCTCCCAGCCACGCTAAATTTCTATGCTCCAGCACATTAGCGTTGTACGTGACAAGGAGATCGTCGAACTCAGCGTCCAGCCTGGACCTCTCCTCCAAAATCTTTTCCTGGATTTCTGCTTCCGCAGACTTAGACTTGACCGCCACCGCAGCAAGTTCGGCCCTAAGAGATACCGCTTGGTTGCAAGCCTCTTGTGCAGTGGCGTTTGCGTCATCCTTCTCCTTCACCATTTCAGCGAATTTGGCCTTGAGCTCGTTCAGCTCTTTAACGGCTAAGTCTCGCTCAGCTGCAACGGTGGTGTTGCGGTGGCCCATCTCTTCTACCGTGGCGCAATGTTCCTGTTGCATCCTAGCCATTTTGGCCACGGCGTCCTCGTGTTTCTGAAGAGCTTGAAGTTCAGAACTCCGGGACGTCTCCATTTCAGATTGAAGAACTTCAATGATGCGTTTCTGTTTAGCGATTTCAGCATCGCGTTCAACAATAATCTTCGCCCTGTCAAAAGCCACTCTAGAAGCCTTCACGGCTGCCTTGTACCACTCCTTGTACTGAGCGTAGAAGTCGCGAATATAACTATGAGCGGTGGTCTCAGCTTCCGGAGGAATTCTTTTGAAGTTAGGAGGGAAGATATAGCCATCCATGCAAATTTCCGGGTAGTCATTCTTCATTTGAGCGAGTTTAGCAGCTCCCTCGCTAGTCAACTCAGCCGGAGCTTGTTCAATTATAGCGGATGCCGTTGGTTCCATTCTTGGCCGCTGAATATCAGGCCGAGAAGATTGAGAAGGCAGCTGTTGCTGATGAGATGGCCCTGGGAGGTCTACTGGAGCCCTGGGAGGCGGAGGAGAGCGAGATCGGGGTCGGTACTGGTATCCCCGGTCTCTGTCAGAGTAATCATAGCTAGAACGGTTACGCGAGTAATCTCTATCTCTATCATAACGTTCTTGACTCGAATAGCCTCGCCCATGATCCCTATCCGTCTCTCCCCTACGGGAATCATAAAATGGAGAAGATTGGCGCACATTCCGAAGCCTATCTAGAGTGGAGCCACGTCCTGACATCTCACCTGCGATAAGAAAGAATTACGGTTTAAAATCCCATAAAGCAATGTTTACTATGCAAAAGTCATGGAGTGCCGTGGAAGTGTGTGTAAAGGTGTTAACCCCCAAAACCGACCGGAAGTGTTGACCGCACTTAAAGGAAAGGGCTCGTTCACGTTTAGAACATCTTGAAATTCCTCCAACCCGGGATCATGAGAAATCGATATATAATCTGGGATAGGAATATCGTCTAGCCCTTTGAACGAATGAGAAGGGGCGGCCTCAGAAATCATGACCCCGGAAGCAGGAAGAAACGCATCTACAGATTTTCCCCCCTTGGACTTAAGTTTTTTAGAAACGGCGGCCTTGCCTTTCCGTTTTTCTCCCGATTCTTCAAAGTTTCCCGAGAGATCAGCCATCGGCTCTGAATCTGTGTGGGTTCTTTCTTCATCACCCGCCTCAATTATTTTAATTCCGAGTGACTTCTTCACTTTTTTCTTCTTGGTCTTCTTCTTATTTTCCTTCTTGGAGACGGACTTTGAAAATCCCTCAACAACTATGCTTTGATTAATGTCGATCAAACCCAGAACTCTTAAGTTGTAGTCGTTCAGCACCGAGTCAATATGCCTCAGCTCGCTTGGGACTTCTTGAAGACTCCGGACGGTACCCTTGAAACGCCCTCCATCGGGCCTAGAGATAATAGCTGTAAAAGGAATGAAATGTCAATTTTAACACCGAAGAGTTATTGGTCAAAGAAACAGGTTAAGGCGCTTACGTCTAGACAACCATCGCCTAGCGAAACCCGGAGGGCACCGAACGTAGAACCATTTGTTCTTGAAATAGCTCAGGCGCGTCCAAGCTCCAACTACAACTTGGCAATTTCTGACTGCCTCCAAAAATGTAAACGACGGGCTATCACCCCTGCTTTTGAAGTTAAATATGTGTCTGATTTCGGAGGGCCTCGGCGGACGAAAAAGACAGTCCATAAATATTACGAAGACACTATTCAGCAACGCGTGCCCGTTGGGATGAAGTTGTGAAGGAGCGATCCCTAAATATGATAGCATCCTCCTGATATATTGATTGAAGGGAGGAAGAGTTCCAGCCGCACAAGCATGACGGTAGAATGCTGTATATCCTTCAGGAGGATTGTGCGGTCTATCGGTGGTGCTGGGCAATAGAACGTCACCAAGAGATATGTTATGCTTTAAGCATATTCGTCCCAATAAGGATTCAGAAATGTTGGACTGAACCGAGTCGACAGGGTCCTCAATAAATATCGCCTCCGGCAATTCATCTGGAGCTGGATCGATTATATCGGCAGGGATATCGGGAATCTCCAGCACCGGAGGAGTCGAGCTCTGTACCTCTTGTTGTTGAGAGCTCGAAGATTCCATAATTAGCTAACTCATTAGAAAGCAACATTAAGTTTATGAACAAGCCCGTGCATGCCCCAGTGCAGTGTGTGTGAACGTGTCGTGCAGTGCAAGTATTATACATCACTCGAGCAAATTCAACAGAATGAAGCGAGATGTTCGTACAACATAACTTGGGAATTTAAGAAAGAAAGTGACCGTCATCGCTGACCGTCATTTCCGCACCGTCCAAACGCTACGGACCAACTTCAAGTATAAATCAGTTGTATTATTGGTTAAGTCATGGTTCCATCGACGAGCTTCAAAGGAAATTCAGGTTCAAGTCTGTTGGTCAAGTTCGATTATGCAAGGCCGAAGCTCGTCGGAGTCAAGTATGCCAAAGTTCATTAAGTTCATCAGAGAATAACTTGAAACTGGTCGTAGTTCATATGATGGAGCAAGTCAAAAAGTAATGGTCTCCTAAGACGAAGATGTTCGAATCCATCGGTGCGAATCGATGCGGGACGAATCGATGAAGATTGGTTCCAATTGCTTCGAATTCATATGGATCGATTCGATGCAACATTGGGATAGAGGAACCTTCGAATCCATGGTCTATGCCTGACTTCGAATCGATCGAGATTGATGTCCTTCGAATCGATCAGAGTATTGCTACTTCGAATCGATTGCCACGAACTTTCTTTCCTTTTTCTTAAAACCATCGATTCGAAGCTATGCATTCAAAATCGATTCGAATGGCTCGTGCCTGGATCGATGCGAAGCAGCGGGAAACGACACTCTAATTGCTGGAACCCAAAAAACATCATTCCTCGACTCCTTCGAGTCGACCCACTTCATTCAGATCTCGTCATTCCTTAGAGAATTTCTAAGGCGAGAATAGTTTATTCCTCTCATCTCGAATCGATCCATTGAATACCTGTTTTGATTTCGAGTGAAGGCGTGGAAAGGATCGATCATTTTGAGGAAAACACAGTTGTCCTGGCCTAGGAGAAATCGATTCGAAGAAGAAGCTCTCGTAACAGTAAAAAGTGAAAAGTGAGAAGTGAATAGGAGCCCGGTATATATAGGGGAGATGTGGCGATTCGCCTCCCGGTATATCTGACCAGCTTCTATAGGTGAGATAATCGACTCGAATCGATTCGTTGCGGCATGTTCGAATCCATTGCAACCTTTAGTTCGAATCCATCACGACGCAGCGTCGTTCCACCAGTTCGAATCCCTCCTTTAGTTCGAATCCATCCGATTTCGAATCCTTTGCCACATCGAATCCATTCCAGCAACATCGAAACAAAGCAACATTGATTCGAGCACTCACAACTTCGACTCCGTCAACTCATAAAACATCGAATCCACGCAATATCGATTCAAAGAGGCACAGCTTCGAATCCATCGCCAACCACTGATGAAAATGGACAAATAGTCTCAATGTTAAAAGTTGCTTGTCTACTCCTCATACCGATTCAGGAGAGGATCGATGCGGGAGGACGACCATAGACAATCGTAAAAGTAATGATTTAACTCAGATCTCAGATCGGTTCAGGAGAGGACCGATGCAGATTTCGATAGCAAAACCGAACTGACAACGACTTGCGATCAAACAACGTTAATCAAAGTCAAGATAATACACGTATGCACGTATTTCTGACTAATGTTTGATCTTTCTCATTTACAAAGATCGAATGTCCATCTCGTCATGACTCAAAAAACTGACAGCCAGTCACTATTGTACGACGGTCGATTACAGCGATACAGAATGCAACTTTCGGTAAAGCATGTCATAGCTGTCCAGTGAGAGACTGCAACTTTTCAAAGCACGTCATGTTTACACAAGACGTACTTTGGGGGGCAAATGTTATCCCGCCTTTTGGCAAGGCCGTGATACCAAGGACTTAACTAGAAAATAGTAACAGATCGTCTTGGAAGTCGGTTACACATAAGGATCGCTACGGATATCGACGAAGTTTGTCCGAGTCCGGATCGGGCTACAATTGATAAGATATGCTAAGCAAGGCCAGAGGAAATGACGTTCCAATTTTCAAGTCAATCCGAGTTCGTATGCTCAAGATATCACCGATGGAAAATGGAGGAAACAACCTTGTATTCGAATCCATTAAGGTCGATTCGATCATCTTCGAATCCATCCCCTTTGCCTGGCTTCGAATCGATCGTGGAAGCTTACCTTCGAATCCACCCCCTTTTTGTCTGCTTCGAATCCATCGTGGAAGCTTCACTTCGAATCGATGAGACATAGCTTCACTTCGAATCGATAAGACATAGCTTCACTTCGAATCGATGAGACATAGCTTTACTTCGAATCCAGGAGACACAGCTTGCCCTCGACTCCACCATCTTCGAATCCAAGCCGTGGATTCGACCCAGTCAATGCGGAATGGAAACCGGATCGATTCGAAGAAAGCGCACCACGTCACCATCTTCACGAGCAGGAAGATCGATTCGAACGAATCGATTCGAGGATATCGATTCGAACAACTCCAGAATACGAAAAACACCAACTTGAATCGATCATAACTCGAGTTCTACAAGTCCAAATCCCATGAAATTTTCACAGAAGCTCAAACACATGATGAAGAATGTACACACCAAATTTCAGCTCGATTGGATGATTTCTTGATCGATTCGAACCAAGGGTCGAATCGATCCCAAAGCGGGCCCGGATCTCCAGATTTCGGCCATGTGGGCCCCCTGACGTGCCAGAACTGGTCTCCCCTCATTTTGGGCGAAATACCAGCCTCCAACACCTATAAATAGAGCCCCTGGTCATTCAGAAAAGGGGTCGGAAAATTCTAAGTACTGAAGAGCGCCCAGATTCTGCCAGATCTACTCCAGAACACCGCCGCTGCTTTATATTGACACTTAGCATTGAAATTCAGGTGTATTACATTGTTAACTACTGTAATCTTCAAGTAATCGAGCAATAAAATCATCAAACTTCATAGTGGACGTAGGCAAAACGCCGAACCACTCTAAATCGCTTGTCTTTGCAATTTACTTTCTGTTATTTGGAGTTTTTGTTAGATAATCCACAGTTTTAAATTTCATTCTGCGCGTTTATCTCTTCAAAGACTTCCGAAGAGTGTTGTGCCCATTTTTGGTACAAACACATTCCGCATATATTGTCAGTCCATATTACACGATCCATAATTAGTGTGCACAAGCATACACACTTTCATTTGGTATCAGAGCACGGTCATCATATAACCGTAACACCGTTATTTGATATATTCTTTTAATATGGCAAATAACGCAAGCACTAGCACTAACACTTACACGGAAGGTCAATCAATACAAAGACCTCCATTCTTTAATGGTCTCAACTATAGCTATTGGGCAACACGTATGTCATTTTTTATGCAATCAAATAGCTATGATGCTTGGAATGCTACCCAAAAAGAAATAGTAAATCCAACAACTGAATATTCAGAATGGACAACGGCTGAGAAAACGGCAGCAGCCGTAAATGCAAAGGCAATAAATATGTTGTTTTGTGCATTAGATCAAAATGAATATAACCGTGTTAGTATCTGCACTACTGCATATCAAATTTGGCAAACGCTGAAAACCACTCATGAAGGTACTAACAAGGTTAAACAAGCCAAAATAGCCATGCTGAAGAGTCAGTTTCAAAATTTCAAAATGAAACCAAATGAGACAATCAATGATATGTATTCAAGGTTTCAAACTATTCATCATGCACTTATCGGATTAGGGCAAAAATATTCAGATTTTGATATTGTTTCAACAATCCTACATTCTCTGACTAGTGAATGGGAAGGAAAAGTATTAGCAATTGAAGAAGCTAATGACCTTTCCATCATGAAGCCAGATGAATTGATAGGAATTTTAATGTCATATGAAGCAAATTTGCAGGCTAGAAAAGAACAGAAAGAAGAAAAGAAAAATGTAGCATTTCATGCTGAGAAAGATGAAAATGAATCAGATTCTGAAGATGAAGATTTGGCATTCATTGCAAAAGGATTCAAAAAATTCCTAAAATATCGAAAAGCCAGTCGTTACAACAAAAGGAAACCTGGATCAAATAAACCATCTTCATCCGCTATAGAATGTTTCAACTGCCACAAAAAGGGGCACATGCAGAAGGATTGTCCATAACAGAAGAAGAAGTCAAAAAATGACAAATTCAAATATAAGAAGGACAAGTCAAAGAAACGAGCCTTCTCAGTAACATGGGATGATTCAGACTCATCTTCATCAGAAAGTGAAAGTGATTCGGAGAATGAACAAGCTAATGTTTGCTTTATGGCAACAGAAGATGAGGTACAAATTCCTACATTTGATGAATTACTTGATATTAATGCTGAATTGATAGTCAAATATAAAGACATAAAACGTCAATTAAAAGTAGTCAAAGCAGATTTAAGTAGAGCAGAGTTTGAACGAGATATGTTAAAAGATGAGAAGAAAATATTAGAAGAAGAACTTGAAAAAATTCAAGAATCATCATCTAATGTTGACTCTCAACTATCTCTTTTGAGTCAAGAAATAGAAGCTCAAAAAGAGAAAAATAATGCTCTCACTACTGAAAATCATGAGCTTAAGGCAAAAGTCAAAATTCTAGACCTAGAAAAAGATAGTTTACAAACAAAGTTCGATGACATTACTCAAAATGTTTCTAACTTTAACAAAGGTCGAGAAAATTTGACAAAAATCATTGAAAGTTCACAATCTATTTCAAATAAACAAGGTTTGGGATATAAGAAACAAGAAACCAAGAAACATCTTGATAATAAAAGAAAGAAGAAAGTACAAAAGACTGAAGTTAAGAAAAATCTTAGTTTATTATATTCCAAACCAAAGCCAGTTGTGAAATTTCAAAAGAAAAATACAAAGACTATCAAAATATGGGTTCCTAAAACAAATAACAATTTGATTAGGAACAAATACATTCAGCAATTCATGAATACTGTGCATTATAATTCTAATTATGTATATAAAGGGGATACCGGACCCATATGGGTTTGGATTCCTAAGATCTAACTCTTAGGACCCCATAAAAAGTGGGTACCATGGTCTTAATTATATTTTTTGCAGGTCCCACTTATGAAAAGAGGAAAATGGATATTCTGGTTGATACATTCCTATGATTATCTATTACTCCTTTTTGTCGATGACATAGGGGGAGAAAGTGCTAACAATTATTTGCAGGAATATATATAAAGAATACGGACAAAATCTCAGGGGGAGATCATATATTCAGGGGGAGATTCAGAACTTCAGATATATGTTGTCATCAATCAAAAAGGGGGAGAATGTTGAGTCACAGATTCTATGAAGTTTTGATTTCTGACAAAGAAATAAAGGCGATCGACAAAACGAAGACATCATGGCTATAAAGATTCCCAAAAGAGCTCATATGGTACTATAGATTATAGATTGATTATTTGATGTTGTAATAGTATTATACTTGTTAAAACCTATCCTCAAATAATCATGCATCTCAATATAATCGATGTATATACGTTATAATATGCATTGCACATTCATTGTGCAAGTTATCAGTGACCGGTCGACCGGTAAGTTTTTGGGCGGTCGACCGTTCCTGTCTAAGTTGCACAATAAACGTGCACACATGCACATAACGTCTATATATTTGAAATCCTATTTACCGGCCATTTTTGACCTGTCGACCGTTTTTAAACAGAGAGCAACCTTTTCTAAAAGACACTTCTTTCTCCAATGGTTGCATCTCTTACCTTTCATCAATGATCATATCTATTAATGGCTACTCTTCACAAAGAGTTACAACCATTTATTCTCTATATAAACACGTCTAAATCATTGATTCAATACCATGAATTCATGCTCTAATTTCTGATCTTACTTTCTAAATATTCTTGCATTCTAAAAGTTCTCAAATATTTCAATTGCTTATTGAATCATTGAAATTATTTCATATCTTTTGATTCAATAAGTAATATACTTCCTTCAATCTTCACAAACATCATTCACATATTTTGTGGATAAGATTATAGGAAGGGTGTACTACAAGTGACAAATCCACGTTATCAAGAGCACAAGTTGTCAACAGCAATTGTATTTGTTTTTTGTTGAAGTCCTCGGTGTTGTAAGAGGCACGAAATCCCATTCGGCTGTTCGGGTGTTGTAAACCTGTTCCTCCGGGTGAAGCGAGGTAGTTGGTAGTGAAAATCCAGATAGAAGTCTGGGATTGGACGTAGGACGGGAGGTCCGAACCAGTATAAAAATCCCTGGTGTGATTTTTACAGTTTACTGCATTTACCTTTCTATATCTGTGAATTGTTATAGTTGGTTTATTAAATATTTACTTGTATAGAACATTCCGCATATATTGTCAGTCCATATTACACGATCCATAATTAGTGTGCACAAGCATACACACTTTCACGGGTATCAAGTCTAGACGTCTGGTTATAGACCTGGAGGAAAAAAATATGCACGTAGAAAATGAAATGGCAGAGATCAATTCTAGACGTCTGACTTATAGGTTCGGACATCTTGTTAGGTCTCAGACATCTGCCTTGAAATTTCAGATGTTTGGGGGTTTTCTGAATTAATTCCAGAACCTAAATCCAGACGTTTGGATTCTAAACCAAACGTCTGGAACTGCCAATTTTGCCTATTTTGGGCTGTTTTAATTGGATTTCCTATTTTAATCGATTTTTGTCGATCCGATTAGTTGTTATCACTTATTATCGACTTTGATGACCTCTTTCTTTGGATTTTTGGGAATATCCATTTAATGGATTTGATATCGATTTCTATGGTTTGATTCACGTCGTCGAATGTGAATTTTTGGTTGATCGATTGTTTCTACAATCGTTTTCTATTATTTGTCACTTTTAAAAATACAAAGGTTTCTATACTAGTAGTAAATATTCAAACGCTTTCACAAAGATGATTTCAATACCAATTTTAATACAAAACTCATTTTTTAAATCCGTTTTCCAATCTATTAGTATATACAAACCTTTACCTCATTCGTATGAGAAATCTAATTAAATGGCTTAGCAAAACAAGTGGTATGAAACGCTTGCATTTACTTCGTCGGTTAATTCTTGGACTTGTTCGATTGAACACTCATGAAAATTTTTGAGTGGAAATCTACAATCTGTTCGTAAATATTTAAGTTAAGACAGTGGTTATGGGACATGAAGCTAAACTCATTTATTTACTAGCTTAGTGTAATTTACACTTATCGATCAATGATGATCCTTTGGTGATTTAGACTAGCGATGTGCGATGTCTCTTTGTCCGCATGGGGGACTGTACCCCGTTTGGAGGAGTTTCGGCTTATAAGAGGAGCTTTGGATCATAGTCCGCAAGGGAGGACTATACCCTGTTTGGAGGAGTTTCGGCTCATAGGAGAAGCTTTGGCTCATAGTCCGCAAGGGGGGACCATACCCTGTTTGGAGGAGCTTCGGCTCATAGGAGGAGCTTTGGCTCATAGTCCGCAAAAGGGGACTATACCCTGTTTGGAGGAGCTCCGGCTCATTTTATGGAATAGCGACCCATTTGTGATACACGTGTTGGTGAGTTTTCACGCTCCCGTTTGTGATAGGCCTTCCCCATTTTGTGATTTCTGGATTTCTAGTTGATGATTTCTAGAATTTGTGTTTCACCGATTTTTTCGATTGGCATTGATATGTTTTGTCAATATTTGTGTTTTGGTGAATAATTTAAAGAATATGACATTCTTTTTAGTGTTTGAGAATATTTGAGATATTGTATGATTTTTGTTGTTATCTGATGTATACTTGTCATAGTATGGCATTATTGTTATCATACGTTTTTGTCATATCTCTTATCCTATCTCATTTTATACGATATTTATAGCTAGACTGATCCGTTTATTATTTTCTTCTTAAATAATACTTGGGTCAGACCGAGGTATTTTAGGTGCTTCTGCTTGACTTCTTATCAGGGTCCATCATCTGACTTTTGGCTAACTACTTTAGCTTAGTAGTTTTTGTTATTATACATTCGAGATAGAGACTCTGTGACGACCCGGAATTTTGGACATTTGAAATTGGAATATTTAATTGATTTTAAATATTCAAAAGTAAACTTTTAACTTAAATTTCAAATATCTCTATTTATTGGATAATTAAATATTGAATTTAATAATTGGAAATTGGGTAGATTATTGAATCTTCAGTTTTAAGCCTGTTAAAAATAATTTGATGGCTTGTAAAATTTACATTGATAATACTAAAGGTGATAGAACTTTTAAATTTGAATTTAAAAGTGATTTGTTCAGTTTTAAAAATATATTGTTTAAATTGAATTTAAAAGTGATTTGTTCAATTTTAAAAATATATTGTTTAAATTGAATTTAAAAATAGCCTTCCGGGGCACAGTCTCGGAATTCGACGAAACCAGTTCCATTGGATCCGTAATTTTGTATTATTATCGGATTTCAAATTTCGTTGTGATTGGAGTTGTTTTGTGAGCATACGATATATAAACACATTGAAATTTATATCGAATTCAATATTATAACTGGGTCAAAAAAGCTATCTTCTACACACGATCAAATTTGGACTCCGAACCTTTTCCATTGCGTTTGGAATAGGGCATAACCTTATAAACGCCTAGCGGCACGTCTCAATAGGAGGTCGAGATTTTGAGTTGCAAATTTAGAGACAATTTGAATTTAAATTTAAAATATATATTTTTATAATGGTCAACTACAGCTGAATTTCTGTCACATCAGAGCTTTTTCGTTTCTCTTTAAATCACTGTAGCAATTCCTTCTTCAACACGCCAACATCCCATTTTTTTTAAACTGAGCGACAATTCCTTTTCATTCATTAAATCGGAAAGCATCAGAGAGAAAAATAAAATCAATGGCCGAGCAATTCAAATAAATGGTGGCCGAACCATCTTCAAATCCCTAAATCTCGTTCCCTCCCCCTCTAATCAAAATCAAAATTAAATCCCGTCCCCTTTTTCTTTCTTCTGAATCAGTGCATTCAAATCAATTCAAAAAAAAAAAGAGAATCGAAATCGCGGCCTTTCCCTGTTAAATCGAGGACGCGAAATCGAACGGAACAGAAATTCGTTCGAAAAATAAAGGCGGAGAGTGGCGGCCTGGAGGGAGACTCGGTTGTAGTGGTCGTGGTATTTTGTGGCGTCGAGCTAGGCCGAGTTCAGGTAGAGGATCGGAGGAAGCATAGGTGGAGCATGCAGTCGAGTGGTAGGTGTCGTAACTGATGTGAGTACACGTGCGAGGTTCTGGTGGAAGGCAGATGGCTAGCCGCGACATTGATAGCAGTGGGTTCGCGGAGGTGTAGTAGTCGTAGTGTGTTGCAGTGTGGGGGTTCGAACGAATTGGAGGTGTTGTGGTCAGAGAGGTATTTTCTGTTTGCTTATTTAAATTATTTATATATATAAACATATTTGAGGAACATAATATATATATACATATAGGATTTTAATTTACAGAAGGATACAAAACAATTCTATTTCTAAAAATATATAATAATTAACAGTCAGTTACATGAAACAGCTTATTTTCACAATTTAAAAAAATACATATATGGATGATCAGACAAAGTATATTAATATATATATAAATTTTGGGAATATAGAATTTTAAATATTTTAGATTTTATATAAAAATTCAATTTTTAGATCTATATAGGTTATTTTAGTATATGTGTTACAAAAGAAAAATAAATATACATATATACATTTTAAATTTACCAGTTTAGATTAAAAATAAGTTATTAAGATGACTAATGTGGTTAATAAACTTATTAAAATTATTTAGTTACTAAAAGATATTTTAAAGGGAAAATTGGTTTAAACTAAATTATTAGTTGATTTATTTATTAAAAAGGAAATTGATTGTTTGATTTGTTCGAGTATTAATAAACTGTATAAATATTTATACAAGGTCTAAATCATGGAGAAATAAGTCGAGATGGAAGTGGGGTGCAAAACAAAAATAAAGGTGAGTTAATCTCACTCTTCTGGATTTTTATTTAAATTTAAATGGTTAAATTTAAATAATTGGTTGAATGATTGAATTGGTTTGATGTGCTATATTATATATAGTAGTATATACAGTATATATTGGAGTTATTGATATTCCCGCATTATATATCGAATGAGACCCTATGCGCCGCATAATAGCGGATGATATTATATAAACCCATATACTGCGATATTCCACCTCGAAGTGAAATTGGTATTGTGCTAACATCTGTGGATGTAAGGAAACAGGTTGGAGGGATCTAACTGGATTCCTCAAAATTATTTGGATTGTTCTGATAGTTCTGTGATAGGATTATTTGATATTCTGTGATGAATTATATTGATAATTGGAGATGATGGATGCTATGGTTTGGTTGAATATATTTGGGTATATTGTATTACCAAAATATATAAATTGGATTTTTGGAAAGAAATAAAAGAGTAAATTTTTAAGTAAATAATTATAGAGAATTTAAATAAATTAAAGAATGAATTGGGAAAGGATAAAAGTGATTTTTAAATTCTGTTAAATAAATTCCGAGTATGAGAAAGGAGATTTTGAATAAAAGGGGAAATATTAAAATTTTAAACTTAAGTGATATTACTTAAAGAAATAAAGAATTTATTTTAAAATTCAAGGTAAATTTATTTAAAAGGGATAAGAAAGGAATTTGGGAAATCTGGAAATGGGTATTTTCAGTTAAAAGATTGTAAATCCTAAGTAAGAAACAAAATCTAAAGTTAACGGATTTTGAAATAAATGGAGTAAGTAAGGAAATTTATTTCAAAGTGATGTAAATTGGAAATCAATTGTAAATTGATTTAAGTGTTTGGAATTGGAATTTAAAAGAGAAGTGTGATTTTGGAATTTATAAAGTGGGTTTATAAAGGTGAAGTAATATATCAATGGATATTTGGAAGAATAAATTCACGGTGGGAATTTATTAAAGAAATGGGTAAATTTGTTAAAAATAAATGGTGATTTATTTTTAAAGATGTGAAAGAGAAGTGTATTTCCTTGGATAGCCAAGTACGTTTCCAAAGCAAACTTTTAAGTATGAGTTAAAGGTTTAAAGTTGTTTTTTTAAAGTATGTTTTAGAAAATTTATTATTTTTAAATGTTTAAAGTTTAAAAGTAAGTATTTCTCAAAATTTAATTTAGTAGTAATTATTTAAAGGTAACTTGGTATTGTGTTTTAAAAGGATAGAAATGTAGTTATATATTTTATAAAGCAGTTTATTTTAAATATTCTTAAAGTATATATTTTTAAATAAAGTATTAAAGTAGTTTTAACTTAAATGTTTTAAAGTGTACTTTATAATAAAGTGTTTTTAAATTTATTTTAAAAATCTCAAGTAATTGTACTTGGTGTTTCCAGTGGTAATAAATATTTGGGAATTTATTCCATAAAAGGAGTGTGGTTTGAAAACTGTTTTCAAAAAAGGGGTTGAAATGGAAATATATGTTGCGAAGATATTTGTGAGGTAAATAAATGATTTGGAAAAAAATATTTATTGTTTGATGGATGTTTGTGAATGTTAATTGATAGTTAAATAACCGACTATCAATATTGGACAATGCGCTGATCGTTTCGAAGAGACCGGGATCGGGATTAATTTCTCGAAAACCACTTCGATCCGGTTTGTACGTTTTCGTGGGGAAAATGAGTTTGGAATCGAAGATGGAGCAGTAAAGTGCAAGGGCTAATTGCTACTAATCCTGTGGGTGATTCCAAAATGGATGTAGTAGGAATAGTGCCTTCGGTTCCGTTCGAACCCGGGACGGACTTGTATGGATGAATGCTTTCGGAACATCGTCAGGTGGATGGTGGGCATTCTAAGTGAAATGTTATAAAAAGGTAATGCTTAGCCTCGAGCCTCATCAACCGAGAATGACTGAAAATCAGGGGTTATGCAGCAAGGCTATGTGGGTCGCACCCATTAGGGTGAGGTCATCCCTGTCTAGATGTCCCTTTTATTTCAGCTTAGTGGCCGGTTGCCGATCCAAACTGCGGGGTGATCTTACTCGGAATTATCTAGTAAGGGATAGTTCCGGCTTTGTGTTGCAGGGGATCAGGCGTGGTCCTCGGTACGCTGATCTAGACCAGGTACTGTGACAGGTGGTACCCTAGTGCCCAGTCATTAGTTGGAAATCCATTCTCCCTACGCGCCTTTTACGGATTTTGTTTGTAGAACCCACTTTGTGGCTAGTATGATGGAATTTAATCATGTAACAATTTCAGCTATTTGAATAAGTATTTGTATATAGACACTACTATAATATCAGAGGCTTTTGATAAGAAAATGTTTTGGCTATCGTAAGGTAAAAACCCGACATGTTTATTTGTGACGTGGTCTTACGAGATGCTTTTGATTTCAAAGGGTTTGGAAAACTTTAATAATCCAATTGAGTGTGTTTTCTCACACTGGTTTTCCAGACTGACTCGGATGTTATTTTATTATAATGCTCGGGTCAGACCGATTATTATAGATACAGGATAGGATGCTATGGAGCTCAGGAGACGAGCTGGATGGCGAGACGTATCACTCGTACTTGGTATATATTTCGCTGTATTGTGTACTATGTATTTTATTGTGGGTCAAGTTAATATAACTGACCAGTATTTAATTTTTATTGTACTCTGATGTTGTATTCTGGTGATGTATGTATAAACAGATATAGTTTCTTTCTGTAAAGACCAGTTATTTTCTATTATATTGTATTCCGTTGCGATGGTTAGATTCTGTTGTTATTTTGTTTCTTCTTCTTCTACCTCCTTCTTCTTCTAAGCTGATGGTTCGATTTTTCGGGAATGAAAAATCGGGTTGTCACAGACTTCTTGATGTATACATATTCTTTTGTCTAGCACTTGTATCTATTCTTTTGGGATGTAGTGGATCTCGTATGACCATTATTTTGATGAACACTTTTATGTGTTATATTCATATCTGTTTCCGCCTTTGTGATACGAATATCTGTGACTGATTTGTGTTATGCTTATTTCTATATTTGTTTCTGAAGCCTACATAGCCACTGTGTAGTAGCTTTGAGTTTGTGTAACGACCCACTATTTTGGACCATTCAAATCGACAATAATCCACGCATGTCTAACTTGAATAATTCAAAATAACAGATTGTAATAAAATTTGGAGCAAATAAAATCAAATACAGAATCACAGACACAGAATATCAGAATAACTCGCAGCGGAATATAAAAACCATAGTAGTTCATGAAGCTACTATAACAAACTCTCAAAACAAAATACATAATATCTGTTTGAAAACATATACAATAGAAATCTCAAATACGTAGAAGTTTATAATACCAGAGCTGAAATAGAACAACTGAAACTGGAATGGATAGATAACTAGATAAGCAGAATCTCCAACGATTCCTAGCTCCAGAAAGAGATCCAAATCTAAGCTGTAAATACTCAGGCTGACCCGAGCGTAAAGCAAAATACAAAACACTCGAGTCAGGACAATATATACTTATATAATGTAAACCAACTCAAGTGAACTGTAGCAGTAATGCATAATAACTTAAAGGATGCTTGGGATCGCCCATCCTCTAAGGATCAGTTAAACCATAAATTAAATACATCCCGTGGTTAAAATTTCAAAATTGGTATTTTATATTTCGAAATCAAATATCATTTCAAAATTCAATATCATTCAAAAATCCAGTTCAAAATATCAAAATATCATATTTCAAAATAGTTTATATTACGAAACAAATTACTTCATTTTAAATCATAAAATGAAGTTATTATATTAAATAATTAAATTATTAAATTTCCAAAATTTTAATCTTTCAAAGTTCATTCGTTCACTTAAATTAATTAAAACAATGAAAATTCAACTTTCGCAACATTTAGAAAATGCTATGGAAAGTCACATTTAAAACAGTTCAATTTAACAAAAGACAGCATTTAAAATGCTGTAATAGGGTTACATTAGTTTCAAATAAACTTAGTTAAATTCAACCATTATAACATTTACAAAAATGCCATAATAGCCTTTAATTAAATTCAGCCATTTGGTTCATTATTATCAACTACAACATTTACAAACGTTGTATTATCATTTACATTAGAATTAATAGCATTTCAGAAATGCAGTTAATTAACTTCAAATATTTAGTATAACTTCACAACAATTATATTTTTATATAAATCATTTTTAACTTATAAAATCATATAATTTCACTTTTAAAACAATCATTCAAATACCCTTATATTCATGATTTTATAAAGTTAAACCTCCATTCAAAATCAAAATTTAATAATAATTCACTTATTAAATTCCAATATTAAATTATAAATTCATTAAATTAAATTAACTTAACACTTAAGTTTAAATTTTCAAATATAACTTAATTCCATTTTTATTTACTTAACTTAAAATTCATTTTTAAGCCAAATTCACAAATTTCCAATTTTAGTTATATTTCAAAATTTCAACTTAAATATTCATTCATTTCACATTTTAACTTTATTCAAAATCATTAATATAAAATAAAATCATTTAAATTCACTTTAATCCAAATTATCATGAATGTATCACATTTCATATTTAATTTAAATTCCAATTATCACCAAATTAAAATTTCCCAAAATAACTTACATTTCAAATTTTCTAATTTTACCATTAATTTATTTCACTTATAAATTTTCAGAAAATCAATAATGCTTTACAAAAATCATTTTTATTTAGTTTAAGTCAAAATATTATAATATTTACATTTCTAAAATAATTAAAAAAAATTTATAAAACATATTTTAACAACGGGTCTGTATTTCATTTTCTAGCCTAGGTAAAGTGATACGGGTAATTTATCATTTCAACCCGTAATTTACAAAGATACCCGGGTTTGATCATTTCAAACCCGCAATCCCAAGCAAATGAAAATAATTGAAAATCATTCAGGCCTATCATTTCAGCCCATAACGATTTTCTCTTATTCTAAAGTCCGTTCGGGTATGTATCATTTCAACCCATAGTGATTCTAATCTAAAGGGAACTTGCAGTGTGATAAACTGATAAAATAACAGAACAACATAATATAATAGTAACATATGATATAACAGGTGTTTAAGCATGGGTGAACATCATATAATCATAACATAGCAGATATAATATGGTGATGCATTTTACAGATTCAAAAGTGGTCAATTTACTAGTTATATAGGTATACACTGTCGGGTGAGAATAACTCACTTGTTAAAAGCTGGAGATAGCCACAAAAGCACACAATACTGACACTACGAAGGCACGACAACACGGGAATGACTTGAGAGTGGAGAGCGAGATCCAAGTTATAGATCTTGTGTTACAACCCAAAAACAAAACCAAAATAATAGTTAAAAATCAATACGATTGAATTTGAATAACTTTGAAACAAAAAGCAGTTTGAATACGAAACTTTTTACCTTGCTTTCTCTACTTGTTTGCATGGCCTAGGGGATCAATTAGGTCAGGTTTGTACTTGGTTTGGATCAGGTATGGGTCTGGAAAAGGTAAGGCTACAAGGTAGAACATGATGGAGGAAGTTACAACACAGGGATGTGAAGGGGTTTAGGCTAAAACATGGTTTTTGGCAACCAAAAGGGCTCGGTCATGGGGTTATATGCTTGGCCAGTCAAGCTCAGATCTGGACAGAGGTTGGAGTGGTGTGGGGAGGTCTGGAAAAGGTGGTGGTGGCAGCCTATGGTGGTGGTGGTGGTGTAAAATGAAGGGAAGGTTGCATACATGGCTCGGGTAGGCGATAATTGTAGAGTTTTCAATGTTTTTGTGGAGTTTTGCTCAAGGGGAGGCCATGGCACTTTCATGTCAGTGGAGAATGATGGTTTGGCCGTGGATTTAGTGGGGAGGAAGGGATGGTGGTCGATGGTGGTGATGGTGAGGCTATGGGCCGAGCAAAGCATGAAGATTTCAAGGCAATTTACAAAGGAAAATCAATAAAAGAAGGTGAAAAAGAATAGAAAAGAGGAAGACATTACAATTCTTTTTCTTCAGATCTGAAAACATATGTGAATGAGGAATGAGAAAGTGATGTTTTCACGTGAATTGCAAAATGAGATATGCAGCTGAAAGAATGAGGAGTTAAGGCCAATTGAATGAAAAGTACTGTTGAAATGTGAAAAGGTGGGAATTCAAAAGGCCTTAGGAAATAAAAAGCCACAAACCTTTCAAATCACTTTTATTTCTTTTTAATAAGTTTAAATAACTGAAAATAATTAAAAATTCAGTTTCAATTCGAAAATGTAACAAATATAAAAAATATAAATAAATAAATATTAATTATATATGATTAAAATAAGAAAATAGTACAAAATGAAAACTAGTCTAGAAAATTTGAAAATAAATGAAATAAACTTAGGGAAAATTGTATGGACTTGGAAAAATATTTATAAATAAAGATAAGAACATAAAATAAAAATGCATTCACAAAAATAAATAAATAAATTTTAATTAAATAAAATTTAAATGAAGAATATAGTAGAAAAATAGAAACTAGTCTTTAATAAATGCAATAAATTTTGGAAAAGTTTTATTATCACTTCAAAAATATTAAAAGACAAAAATATACATAAAATAACATATTAACACATTTTAAAATAAAATATGACAAAGAAAATATGATTTATAAAATTTAAAATAGGCAAAATTGCAAAATAAAACAAATTATACTCAAAATTGAAATGTACATAACTTTTACAATTTAATTCCGTTTTCAACGAAACAAAAAGCAGTATTCATGTTATTAAGTCTATTTTCATAATAAAAGATAAAATTTAAGATTTTAAACAATTTAAATTTGAAGTTTTAAAAGTCAAAGTTTGACCAGTTTGACCAGAAATCCCTTTTTCAGGAAATGTTCAATTTATACCAGTTTGAAATTAAAAGTTACATAATAATCAACATTTATATTTAAAAATGAAATATTTGAAATAAAACAAGTTTAAAAATAGTTTTCAAAATATAATAAAGTCAAATAAAATATATACAAAAATCTAGGGCTGTTACACTCTCCCCCACTCAAATCTTTTCGTCCTCGAAAAGGAATGAAGTATGGAAAACACAGAAAAAGATAGAATGGAATAGGATTAAGACAAGATGACAAGAATATTAAAATTATACCTGATAACTGTTGTTATAGGTAAGTTTAACAAGGTGGAGAATAGGAATAGCAAGAAGGGAAAATAGGATGAAAGACAAGGATGAGCCATTTATTAAAAGTGTTGGTTAAAGAGGTAAAATATTTAAAACACTTTAAAATCCTTTAAAAAGGAAATAACTGATCAAAGTATCATTTATATAATATTTTATCAAAATACTTTTATAACTCGATGTCTTAACAAGTTTATCCTCATTCCTGCAGACTCTGGTAGTGCGTTGATCAGGCGCAAAGCTAGAATTCTCCAGGTACTTAGTAGACTTGTTTCAACACCCAGTGAAAATACTGGAAAACTTTTTAAAAACAGATATGGAAAGTACAATCCAATCAAAACACAAACAAAAACCTTTGTCCAACCATGGTTCGCAGATACACAATGGTTACGCCTGGGTCCCCCAGGAAACAATCCATATCCGTAAGCTTTCTCAGCCCTGCGAGTTACGCCATGATGACTAGTAGAATGCAGGATACACAATGGTTACGCCTGGGTCCCCCAGGAAACAATCTGTACCCCCAGGCAAGACTCAGCCAAGCATTTGCGCTACTATTCGCGACCTACACAGATTGCAGGATACACAATGGTTACGCCTGGATCCCCCAGGAAACAATCCGTACCCCTAGGCAAGACTCAGCCAGGCAGTTGCGCTATGCAGTCACGAGAGAAAAATAAGACCATGGGTAACGCCATGGAATTCGAAGGACACTCGAGTATCATATCCGGAAAACCAAAATCAGAGAGAATAATATCGATAGAATGAATCCAAGATGTGGCCACAAATCGGATATCAAGCAGAAGGCACTTTCCATATCTTTACTTCGAAAATATGTATCATATAGTACCTTTTCAAATCACTTTCAAATATCGTACTTATATAAAATCCATTATATATAAGATGTAATTTTCAAATCAATTACTTTCCCAAAATCAAAAGTATATCAAATCATACTTATATAGACTTCAATTATATAAGATTTCACTTTCAAATCTATAGTTTTCGAATCAATTTCATACTCATACAAATCAATTTTATATAAGTTCGACAACTCCCAAATCAAGTATTTAGTAACACAAGGTTTTCAAATTTCAATTTGTTTCAATATCAGTTCACTTTCAAAATCATATACAATTTCACCAAATTATTTCTTCTCAAATTAAATATCTTTAGTTTCAAAGTTTCCAAAATAATAGATTTAGAAAATAAATCCAAATTTCCAAATCAATATAATTTAAGTCAACCAAATCGTTTCCAAAATCAAATGTTTTCAAAATCATCTTATACTTACATAAGGTCTATCTTATATAAGGTTCAAAATTTTCAAAATAAATTTCGCTGTATGAAGAGCCATATGG
This sequence comes from Allium fistulosum, assembly GCA_030737815.1. Lineage (NCBI taxonomy): Eukaryota > Viridiplantae > Streptophyta > Magnoliopsida > Asparagales > Amaryllidaceae > Allium > Allium fistulosum. The sequence continues at coordinate 871,736,259 of CM060905.1, read as the reverse complement.
GATTTGAATATCTTTGCTTTTATGGGTTATATATCTTTGTGATTTAAATTGGAATTTTCTTTTAGTAAGCAAAGATATTCTAACTCGACAGCTTTCAATTTCAGCGTCAAAATATATAAATGATATTAGGATATAAGATGTACATACGTCATCATTTCGTAAAACTACATTTGATCGCTCGCTCGATCACACAAGTTCGCTTTCGAACTAGTATTGTCCATTTGACTTCCCTAATGCGGATTTCGATATGGTTTCTCGACTAGAAGCCATCAGTCTCCTTGCATAGCCATATACTACGATAGAGAATTCTAGAATCAAGCCCAAAATCCATATCAAATATTCGCCATCAAGAATCGAATGAAAATCCTAACACGAAATGGTGTAATCCACCTCGAACTTGTGTACTCAAACTTGGATCAAATTAATTATGCGAATAAAACACCATGCGTACAACTTATATATTTATTCCAACTTGTTAAATATATAGTTTCATAAAGATGTTACTAAGTTAAAACATTTAAACTAAATTTTATTCAAAATATTTTGAAGACCACATTCTTTTCAAAGCATTTCGAATCTAAATTTCATATTAGAAAATTTTAAAATTGCCTTATTCATTTACTTAACAAAACAGTTTCAACTTATTTAAATCATATTACTTCATACTTAAACATTCAAAACAAATTTATATACTTTATCAAATAATTCATACTTTTCAAAAATTTTAGCTTTGAAAAGTTAACCTTGATTTGGAAGTGCTCGAACCTTCAAAATAGTCGAAGAAATCATATTTCAATCCAAGAGTTGGAAATCATAATTAAATCAGTAAATCAATTCCAAAATAGGGTTATATCAAATCAAATCCAAAACTCAAGGACTGAACACCGGCTCATTTCAAATTGTTCAATATATATACATATATCTTTCGAATATCACATCACGCTTCGGAATTTGAAATCAGAATTAGTTTCACAAATCAATCGCATAGCAAAGTTACCGAAGTGGCCTCTCCCTCACTCAGAAACTCGAAAATCAATGTCGATGATGCGTGCACTCATCACCGAAATTATTTTCCAGCGACACAAGTGGTTCTGGACTTCCATTTACTTTGAAAACTTCTTTGAAATTCCTTCAAAATCATTAAAACCCATTAAAATCATTGAAACATTACTTATTCGGAAAAATAATTTCAAATCATATTATTTATTATTTCAAAATCTTAAAACCAGTTCCAAAATGCCAGAGTTCAATCACTTAAATTCAGATTCAAAACCTTCAGTTATAAATCATTTTATATGAAACCATTTCTTATAAAATTTTCAAAATTTCAAATCCTTTCAAAACTTCAAATTATCATTTTTTTTAAAAGGTACATAATCCTTATCAAAAACATTTCATCTTTATATCAAAATATGGCCATCCTTATCAAAATAAAAACTATGATGAATACACAATTTTCAAAAGACAATCAACCACAAACTTTCCAAGGGACGATTCGAGGATGGATTTCAAAGCAAAACAGAGATACAAATTAAGAAGGACTCTAATCAAATAGAATTCTAATTCAAAGATAGGCTCAAACGAAGATAAGATAATTAAATTACCAAATAGAAGATGGATAAGCCTATATGAATCGCGGGCGACCTTAACTGGTCAACCGTGACTTCAGGAATATAATCGATGCGAAAATCTAAGGCAAATCGACCTTCGATTGCCAGAGATAGAATCTAAATATAGCAGAAGATAGAAAACATCGTAAACCGAGGATACAGAAATCTCCGATGAATCAATGCCAATTATAATCATTCAAAGATTGGCGGAATCGCCACCCTATAAAGGTCATACAAAGTGGAGTGATGCAATGCTCCAAAATCAAAAGAATACAATTAGGGGAGACAGGAATGGATTTCAGAACAAGTGGGAGCGTTCCAAAATTCAAAGGAATCTTATTCGATAAGAATCCAAACGAAGATTAGAGATATATAACCTATATCGATACAGAAAAATTCCCATAAAAATTTGGAAAGACTCGAATTCATAACATACGAAAACAGAAGCATAAATATCTTTAGTTGGACAACTTTAGCTAAGCAAAAGATACAACAGAGTTTACTCAAAACAACTTAACAAACTACTGATTTTGCCATACTCAAAATAGATTCCTTTCAAAAATGGATCTAGATCAATCAAGAGAGAAGTTCAAAATTTTAGAGGATCCTAATCAAAGAAATTACTAACAAGGTGGATACGAAAGGAATGAAGTTTAAGAAATATTTACTTTCAAAGCAAGGAAATTTATATCAAAATAATCTTTGAAAATTCTTTAAAAATCATTTGAAAATCATTTTATACTTCGAAAATACGTTCTCTCACAAAGAAATGATTCTGAGATTGATTTCACTTATACTAGGGTATTTCTACCCTATCTCTAATGAGTTTTTGCTCCGTAGGCTAAGGTTTGACTAAAACCTGGCTCTGATACCAACTGTAACGACCCACTATTTTGGACCATTCAAATCGACAATAATCCACGCATGTCTAACTTGAATAATTCAAAATAACAGATTGTAATAAAATTTGGAGCAAATAAAATCAAATACAGAATCACAGACACAGAATATCAGAATAACTCGCAGCGGAATATAAAAACCATAGTAGTTCATGAAGCTACTATAACAAACTCTCAAAACAAAATACATAATATCTGTTTGAAAACATATACAATAGAAATCTCAAATACGTAGAAGTTTATAATACCAGAGCTGAAATAGAACAACTGAAACTGGAATGGATAGATAACTAGATAAGCAGAATCTCCAACGATTCCTAGCTCCAGAAAGAGATCCAAATCTAAGCTGTAAATACTCAGGCTGACCCGAGCGTAAAGCAAAATACAAAACACTCGAGTCAGGACAATATATACTTATATAATGTAAACCAACTCAAGTGAACTGTAGCAGTAATGCATAATAACTTAAAGGATGCTTGGGATCGCCCATCCTCTAAGGATCAATTAAACCATAAATTAAATACATCCCGTGGTTAAAATTTCAAAATTGGTATTTTATATTTCGAAATCAAATATCATTTCAAAATTCAATATCATTCAAAAATCCAGTTCAAAATATCAAAATATCATATTTCAAAATAGTTTATATTACGAAACAAATTACTTTATTTTAAATCATAAAATGAAGTTATTATATTAAATAATTAAATTATTAAATTTCCAAAATTTTAATCTTTCAAAGTTCATTCGTTCACTTAAATTAATTAAAACAATGAAAATTCAACTTTCGCAACATTTAGAAAATGCTATGGAAAGTCACATTTAAAACAGTTCAATTTAACAAAAGACAGCATTTAAAATGCTGTAATAGGGTTACATTAGTTTCAAATAAACTTAGTTAAATTCAACCATTATAACATTTACAAAAATGCCATAATAGCCTTTAATTAAATTCAGCCATTTGGTTCATTATTATCAACTACAACATTTACAAACGTTGTATTATCATTTACATTAGAATTAATAGCATTTCAGAAATGCAGTTAATTAACTTCAAATATTTAGTATAACTTCACAACAATTATATTTTTATATAAATCATTTTTAACTTATAAAATCATATAATTTCACTTTTAAAACAATCATTCAAATACCCTTATATTCATGATTTTATAAAGTTAAACCTCCATTCAAAAATCAAAATTTAATAATAATTCACTTATTAAATTCCAATATTAAATTATAAATTCATTAAATTAAATTAACTTAACACTTAAGTTTAAATTTTCAAATATAACTTAATTCCATTTTTATTTACTTAACTTAAAATTCATTTTTAAGCCAAATTCACAAATATCCAATTTTAGTTATATTTCAAAATTTCAACTTAAATATTCATTCATTTCACATTTTAACTTTATTCAAAATCATTAATATAAAATAAAATCATTTAAATTCACTTTAATCCAAATTATCATGAATGTATCACATTTCATATTTAATTTAAATTCCAATTATCACCAAATTAAAATTTCCCAAAATAACTTACATTTCAAATTTTCTAATTTTACCATTAATTTATTTCACTTATAAATTTTCAGAAAATCAATAATGCTTTACAAAAATCATTTTTATTTAGTTTAAGTCAAAATATTATAATATTTACATTTCTAAAATAATTAAAAAAAAATTTATAAAACATATTTTAACAACGGGTCTGTATTTCATTTTCTAGCCTAGGTAAAGTGATACGGGTAATTTATCATTTCAACCCGTAATTTACAAAGATACCCGGGTTTGATCATTTCAAACCCGCAATCCCAAGCAAATGAAAATAATTGAAAATCATTCAGGCCTATCATTTCAGCCCATAACGATTTTCTCTTATTCTAAAGTCCGTTCGGGTATGTATCATTTCAACCCATAGTGATTCTAATCTAAAGGGAACTTGCAGTGTGATAAACTGATAAAATAACAGAACAACATAATATAATAGTAACATATGATATAACAGGTGTTTAAGCATGGGTGAACATCATATAATCATAACATAGCAGATATAATATGGTGATGCATTTTACAGATTCAAAAGTGGTCAATTTACTAGTTATATAGGTATACACTGTCGGGTGAGAATAACTCACTTGTTAAAAGCTGGAGATAGCCACAAAAGCACACAATACTGACACTACGAAGGCACGACAACACGGGAATGACTTGAGAGTGGAGAGCGAGATCCAAGTTATAGATCTTGTGTTACAACCCAAAAACAAAACCAAAATAATAGTTAAAAATCAATACGATTGAATTTGAATAACTTTGAAACAAAAAGCAGTTTGAATACGAAACTTTTTACCTTGCTTTCTCTACTTGTTTGCATGGCCTAGGGGATCAATTAGGTCAGGTTTGTACTTGGTTTGGATCAGGTATGGGTCTGGAAAAGGTAAGGCTACAAGGTAGAACATGATGGAGGAAGTTACAACACAGGGATGTGAAGGGGTTTAGGCTAAAACATGGTTTTTGGCAACCAAAAGGGCTCGGTCATGGGGTTATATGCTTGGCCAGTCAAGCTCAGATCTGGACAGAGGTTGGAGTGGTGTGGGGAGGTCTGGAAAAGGTGGTGGTGGCAGCCTATGGTGGTGGTGGTGGTGTAAAATGAAGGGAAGGTTGCATACATGGCTCGGGTAGGCGATAATTGTAGAGTTTTCAATGTTTTTGTGGAGTTTTGCTCAAGGGGAGGCCATGGCACTTTCATGTCAGTGGAGAATGATGGTTTGGCCGTGGATTTAGTGGGGAGGAAGGGATGGTGGTCGATGGTGGTGATGGTGAGGCTATGGGCCGAGCAAAGCATGAAGATTTCAAGGCAATTTACAAAGGAAAATCAATAAAAGAAGGTGAAAAAGAATAGAAAAGAGGAAGACATTACAATTCTTTTTCTTCAGATCTGAAAACATATGTGAATGAGGAATGAGAAAGTGATGTTTTCACGTGAATTGCAAAATGAGATATGCAGCTGAAAGAATGAGGAGTTAAGGCCAATTGAATGAAAAGTACTGTTGAAATGTGAAAAGGTGGGAATTCAAAAGGCCTTAGGAAATAAAAAGCCACAAACCTTTCAAATCACTTTTATTTCTTTTTAATAAGTTTAAATAACTGAAAATAATTAAAAATTCAGTTTCAATTCGAAAATGTAACAAATATAAAAAATATAAATAAATAAATATTAATTATATATGATTAAAATAAGAAAATAGTACAAAATGAAAACTAGTCTAGAAAATTTGAAAATAAATGAAATAAACTTAGGGAAAATTGTATGGACTTGGAAAAATATTTATAAATAAAGATAAGAACATAAAATAAAAATGCATTCACAAAAATAAATAAATAAATTTTAATTAAATAAAATTTAAATGAAGAATATAGTAGAAAAATAGAAACTAGTCTTTAATAAATGCAATAAATTTTGGAAAAGTTTTATTATCACTTCAAAAATATTAAAAGACAAAAATATACATAAAATAACATATTAACACATTTTAAAATAAAATATGACAAAGAAAATATGATTTATAAAATTTAAAATAGGCAAAATTGCAAAATAAAACAAATTATACTCAAAATTGAAATGTACATAACTTTTACAATTTAATTCCGTTTTCAACGAAACAAAAAGCAGTATTCATGTTATTAAGTCTATTTTCATAATAAAAGATAAAATTTAAGATTTTAAACAATTTAAATTTGAAGTTTTAAAAGTCAAAGTTTGACCAGTTTGACCAGAAATCCCTTTTTCAGGAAATGTTCAATTTATACCAGTTTGAAATTAAAAGTTACATAATAATCAACATTTATATTTAAAAATGAAATATTTGAAATAAAACAAGTTTAAAAATAGTTTTCAAAATATAATAAAGTCAAATAAAATATATACAAAAATCTAGGGCTGTTACACTCTCCCCCACTCAAATCTTTTCGTCCTCGAAAAGGAATGAAGTATGGAAAACACAGAAAAAGATAGAATGGAATAGGATTAAGACAAGATGACAAGAATATTAAAATTATACCTGATAACTGTTGTTATAGGTAAGTTTAACAAGGTGGAGAATAGGAATAGCAAGAAGGGAAAATAGGATGAAAGACAAGGATGAGCCATTTATTAAAAGTGTTGGTTAAAGAGGTAAAATATTTAAAACACTTTAAAATCCTTTAAAAAGGAAATAACTGATCAAAGTATCATTTATATAATATTTTATCAAAATACTTTTATAACTCGATGTCTTAACAAGTTTATCCTCATTCCTGCAGACTCTGGTAGTGCGTTGATCAGGCGCAAAGCTAGAATTCTCCAGGTACTTAGTAGACTTGTTTCAACACCCAGTGAAAATACTGGAAAACTTTTTAAAAACAGATATGGAAAGTACAATCCAATCAAAACACAAACAAAAACCTTTGTCCAACCATGGTTCGCAGATACACAATGGTTACGCCTGGGTCCCCCAGGAAACAATCCATATCCGTAAGCTTTCTCAGCCCTGCGAGTTACGCCATGATGACTAGTAGAATGCAGGATACACAATGGTTACGCCTGGGTCCCCCAGGAAACAATCTGTACCCCCAGGCAAGACTCAGCCAAGCATTTGCGCTACTATTCGCGACCTACACAGATTGCAGGATACACAATGGTTACGCCTGGATCCCCCAGGAAACAATCCGTACCCCTAGGCAAGACTCAGCCAGGCAGTTGCGCTATGCAGTCACGAGAGAAAAATAAGACCATGGGTAACGCCATGGAATTCGAAGGACACTCGAGTATCATATCCGGAAAACCAAAATCAGAGAGAATAATATCGATAGAATGAATCCAAGATGTGGCCACAAATCGGATATCAAGCAGAAGGCACTTTCCATATCTTTACTTCGAAAATATGTATCATATAGTACCTTTTCAAATCACTTTCAAATATCGTACTTATATAAAATCCATTATATATAAGATGTAATTTTCAAATCAATTACTTTCCCAAAATCAAAAGTATATCAAATCATACTTATATAGACTTCAATTATATAAGATTTCACTTTCAAATCTATAGTTTTCGAATCAATTTCATACTCATACAAATCAATTTTATATAAGTTCGACAACTCCCAAATCAGACAAGTGTGTTTGATATTCATTCTAAGAATAACCTTTTTCCTCTTCTTTCTTTCTTTCTTAAAGAAGAAGAGATGGTTAGATTTGGCAGTCCTAGCACTGGTCAATCCAGTAGTCCTTCTCTGGATGGAGTATTCATGTCTGTTCAACAACTTTTGGATCTTGTAAAGAATCAAAGGTTTATCTGTGCTTTGAGTAAGAACCCCAAAAAGGTTTTACCTATGAAACTACCTTTCGATCAGCTTGTAGATATCACTCTTCGATTAGAAGAGACCAATAAAGAAAGTGATGTTGAAGTTGTGGATGCCAAACAAAACTTCAACATCAACAAGAAGAGGCATATTAAGTTCAAAAGCCTAATCCCAACAAGAAAGGGAGGCAGGCAACTTCGGTGGTAAAGACTCTTACTTCTAGTCGTGGACAATGCTACAATCGTGGTTCTATGGACCACTATGCAAATAAGTGTCTGAAACCTCTTACTTGTCGCTATTGCAAAGGTTTAGGTCATCTTTTATCTTCATGTCTCAAACTTCAAAACAAGAAAGAGGAAAAGCTAAATGTTGTGCAAGCCTCTAGTAACCCTTCTCTTGGTCAAGGTATTTCTCATTCTATCCTTGATAATATTATTTTGTTTCGTGATTATCCTATTCGAATTCTTTTGATATGGGTGCATCTCCTTCTTTTATATCAAAAGAACTTGTTGATACCTTTTCTTCAAATATTATGGGTTTGATGACTTCACTGAGAATTGTGAATCCGGTCGGTGGATCCGCAACACTTAGTTTGCTTTGTAAAGATGTCGAGATTATTTTATGTGATTATTCTTTCCATGCCGATTTGCATGTTATGCGTTACTTAGGTTTCTGAAATGATTTTGTAATGCCCCAAAATTTTGAGGAAAATGATTTTTAATAAAATGATTCAGTTTAAAAATATTTGGATCAAATATTGATGGAATTTTAAATTAAATATTGTGCAGAGATATGTGTGCACATGTACACTGGAAATAGCACAAGGAAGAGATTTAAAATTTCTGAAAAATATATATATATATAAGAAAGTAAATTCCTTATCTAAAGCATTGGATTGTAATTTAAGCATAAGTTAAAAATGAAGTATATGCTTAAATGTATTTTCTGAGAAACAAGGAGAGATTAAATAAATAAATATTTTTACACATGTATATTCTGTGAGCAGAAAATGTCAAAGCTAAGCAAAAGAGTAACATTAAATTGGTATGAAACATTAAACAGGTATGTATGTTATGTATAGGCAGAAATAGAAAGAAGGGGGATTTTCAAAAATAAGCAAATGAATAAATATAGTCACACACTTTTAACATGACTTGAGTGAGTGGCCATTTTCTGAAAAAGTAAAGAAAAGAAAATGCAGCCTTTAATTGGTTAATATGGCCGGGGGTAATTAGGGATAAAAATGGGAAAATGCAAACAATGCATGATGCCAGCCAGGACAGAAATGGAATTTTGTCTTGAGAAAAACCCTAGTAAAAATATGCTTATAAATAAGTAGTTATGGCCAGAGAAATTGTTTTACCCGAGTTACTTATAATAGGAAAAGAAGAAAACATTTTAAAGGAAGAGAAAATATACTCAGGGATTTTCTGGATTAATAAGAAGAAATATTCAGGGGAGTAATCTCACTAGATTCATGGCATTAAGACCTGATATGAGGCAGCCAAGTTTTTATGTTGCTATTGATATTTTCTGATTTTTGTTAATCACTGTTATATTAATGGTGTTGAATGGATTTTTTTTAGCTGATATAATGTTTATTATGGATGCTCTTTGGATGAATTCCTTTGATCTGTTAGAATGGTTGCTATGGATGTGCATACTACTATTTACTACATTTTGAAAAAAAAACTAAGGCAACAATACCTTAAAATCAAGGAAGGAATACTCACAACTGATGGGGATCTATGGCATGGAATTATTCTTAAAAAAATATATATATATATTATGAGCTGCATTATATTTTATATAAGTGCTGAGGCTTAAGAAAAGAAAGTGTAAGGGATGCAATAGAAATTTCTGTGTGCTGATTCCCTCATGAAATAACAAAATTCACAAGATAAAAATTGTGATTCAGCTAGATCTTGAATCTAGTTCAATCACAGTTACTTGTAAATCATAATAACATAGCATGCCATGGCTCCACACTCAGTTGTAGTTGTTCTTTTGTATGATTTGAAGTTAAGACATCTTATAGTAATATTTATGAAATGATTATCTGTTTGTTTTTGAACAGTTTACTTGCAAGATATAGGGAGGTGTTTTTTTTACACTGTGACATGTCCATTTAGCTATCTGATGCTAGGAATTTAACCAACACTACTAGTAAATATACTAGGGTTATGAGCCAAGAAGGCTGCTGGAATGCTTGTCATATTTGAAGTATGCAAGTTGGCACATGGTTTGTTTAAGCCCTGAGATTTTTGTGCAATGATGTGAATTAGTTCATTGCAATGTGTCCCTGTGATTCCTTACTAGCAGATGAGGCTAGAGATTTAAATTAATGAAAACAACCTGTAGATGAAGAAATAGGAAGATGAGTATTTCCTAGGTTGGTTGGAATGGAACACTGGTTATTCCATTGAATATACACACTGTAGGTTGATATTCATGATTGAATAAATAAATTTGTGTGAATAGATGATAGATAAAGATATCATTCTTGTATCAAAGTGTATGTAACGTAATAAAGCAATGGATTAAAGAAATTACATGCATACAAAATAAGTATTAAGGCTCATCACCCAGAGCTTAATGTTTTGAATATTTTGATGTTACTCATACCAGATCTTAGATCTGACCCTTGTTTGCTCATGGCATATGGGGGTGTCTCATTTTAAAATGAGGCAGCCACTCATGCTCATTCAGGGAATGCAGGAACTAAGTAGAAAATGAAGTTATGGCTATTGTGGAGGAGTGAATGAATATGCTAGCTAGTTTCAATAAGAGCTTAAAATGATTATATCTGCATGTATTCAGGAAAAATTATGTTTCTAAGATTTCCAGTCATGTAATGAATATTCTATGGTTAGTGATCAAGTTGCTCTTATGTTCTGTAAAGTGTTAGATTTAAATTAGTTGTTCTGACAAGATTGTTGTATGTTAAGGTTTGATCTTTTTTGAAGTATTGACTGGAACATAAACAAGTAAAACATGCTCAAGTGTTAGCTATGAAAACCTGGAATTATTCTTATGAATATTTTTAAGTTCAAATTCTTGACATAGCAAATCTTATGCAAATACACAATCTCACTAGGTGTCATGTGGGCTAAGATTAAGGCAACCAAGTCACATAGATTGAATCTTAAATAAGAAAGTTTTTAGAAAATACATAAGTGGAAAATGATAAGTGAATATATCATTTCTGGCCTTAGCCAAATATCAATACCTTTGATCCATGATCTGAAATAAAAATCTCAAGAATCTTGAGATTTAACTGTCATGGTAAATTGATATTAAAAACTATCAATTAGAATGAGAAAGTTCATATAAATTAAATATGCATAGGATTTACTGACTTGTTACAAATATTCAAAAGTATATAGTAATTAACTTTAGTCAGAATTGCTAGAATCCAAATTAAACAGAATACTCTTGTTTAACAAAAAAAATATATACTCTGAATTTAAACAAGAGAAACACGTACATCTTCATATGTATGTGTATATTATTAGGGATACACTGATATATTTATATTGGTAATGAGTTTTGAATCCTGGTTGAATTGTTTGAAAGAAAAATGACGCTGATAATTCAAAGGAAGTTTAAATCAAACTTAAAAGTGCAAATGAATATAGGTGGACATCCAGACACATATAAATTAAATGTGCATATGCATGTACATAGAGATCAAATTTAGACGTCTGAGATTAAATTTAGACGTCAGTCATAAGAATTTAGACGTTTGTCACAAAAATTTAGATGTCTGAATTTAGTTCAAAATGTTTTTTTACTCTCTGTTTCAATTTTAGCTCTCTGAGCCGTCTGTCATAATAATTTAGACGTCTGAGATTAAATTTAGACGTCTGTCACAAAAAATTTAGATGTCTGAATTTAGTTCAAAATGTTTTTTTACTCTCTGTTTCAATTTTAGATCTCTGAGCCATCTGTCATAATAATTTAGACGTCTGAGATTAAATTTAGACGTCTGTCATAAGAATTTATACGTCTGAACTACTGATTTTGCCTAATTTGCCTATTTAGAAAAGAAATAAGTGGCTATGTCAATAGCTTGTATGGTATTCTAATTTCTATTTGATTTAAATTCCCTCTGATGGAAAAAAAATCCTTATGAAATTAAGGTAGAAATAGGAGGGTCATTTCAGATTTTAGCAACGGATTGGCTTAATCAATATTAAGTCCATATCCTATGTCCCAAGAGGACTATCCATCTTTGACATTCTCAATCTGTTAAATAGATTTCTATTGTTCTTAATGATTTTGATTTCCAAATTCGGTGGCATCATTTTATTCTTTAAACCGACATGATGAGGAAAGTGTTATTTCTCTCATTCAAGTAGTTTGTGAATTTTCCGGTATATTTGAGCTTTTCTCAGGATTACCACCTAAGCGATCTATTGAGTGGTGCTAAGGTCTTTTCAGCTCGACCTTGCTACAGGTTTTCATCAGCTACGAGTTTCGGAGGTTAGCATTCCACTTACCGCATTCCGCACTCATTATGATTCTTATGAGTGATTCTTTATGTCATCCGGTTTGACGAACCTTCTATCTTATTTCATCTATGTTATGTATCGAGTATTCTACGAATATCTCGATGAATCCATCCTTGTATTCATTGATTATGGGTGAAAACGTCAATTTAAAATTTGCAAATCTTTTTAATAAGATATATTTATAAGTATGATTGGATTTTGTTCTTAAAACGAGCAAAGAATATTCGTAATTTTTTTAAGAGATATGTTTATCATATAGAAGATGATTTTGTGTTGTTTTTCCCATTAAGTGCTTTAAGAATTCTGGTCGATGCGCTTGATCAACGTTATCGATAGGAATTCTTAAGCGCTATGATGAGACAGTCTGACACAAAAAATTGACTTGTAATAAGTAAATTTTTCTAAAAAGAGGATTACATAAAGTTAATTATAATTTTGAATGTCTGAGCTTTTCGGGAAAGAGGATCATTTAAAAGAACTCGTTTCCGATACTCCAATTCTTGTGATTCCCGAAGGGAACCAAGACTTTATTGTTTATACCAATGCTAGTCGTATTTGTTTGAATGTCGTTCTCATGCAAAAGGCAACGTGTTATCGCTTATGATTCTAGACAATTAAAGCCTGCCGAGACTGGATATGCCACTCATGATCTAGAGCTCGCAGCCATTGTTTTGGTTCTTAGAATTTGGTATCATTATCTTTTGGGAGAGAAAATTGTTCTCTACACCGATCATAAATCTTTGAAGTATTTATTTTCTCAAAAGGAACTCAATTTGCATCAACAACGTTGGATCGAATTCCTTGCATCTTATGATCTTAAGACTGTCCACTTGGGAGATTTAGTGTTCATTCGTGTTTCTTCTATGAAGGGTGTTGTGCGTTTCAGTCGATCGGGAAAATTAGCACCTCGTTATATTGGTCCATTTCCCATCACCGAATGTATTGGTTCTGCGGCTTATCGCCTTTTGTTACCGGCTCAATTTTCTGCTATTCATGACGCGTTCCACGTTTCTCAACTACGGAAATGCCTTAGGGATTCAGATTCTATTCTTGAGCCCAGTGTTATTGAAGAAATTGAGGTTTCGCCTAATTTGACTTATGAGCAACATCCTATTCGTATCATTGCTTCAGAGGTTAAACACCTTCGAAATAAAAATGTTCCGCTTGTGAAAGTTCAATGGTCCTCAAATCCTAAGGATTGTTCTTGGGAATCCAGAGAATTCATCGAGCGAACACATCCGGACTTACTCTCTCGAGCTCTTTCAAGTGAACTTCTTATTTCAAGTTTTCTTTCATGTTGATATGCTTTTCTGGTTGTTACTCTATATTTTCATCTTAAGTATTGCAAGGACGTAATTTCTTTCAGGAGGGGAGTCTGTAACCACCCGCATATTTTACGGCTATATATTTAAATATTTTATTTAAATATAGCATTGTTAGTCGAATTAAAGTCCGAAATGCTACTTTTTGTAAACAGTCGAATTAGGACTCGAGACCACTTCCATTGAGTCCAAAACCGAGTTTGCGACCTTTTTGAGCAAAAACATCGATATGTTTGGAGTTGATTAGAATTTTGATATTTTCATTTAGGGCTCTGGGTTTGGGTTTCAGCCCAATAACCTAACAAGAGAACCCAACATATACCCTAACTCCACCCCCTCTCCTCTTCTTTCATTTCATTTCCTAATACTCTCAAGCTAAAGTAAAAATGGCGTAAAGAATGGGAAATTGAAATTCCTAAACCCTAGATTACTAGGAAATTCAAGATTCTAGCTCCAAAATCAAAGAGAAGCTTAGGTAAGCATCCTTTTCATCTTCTCTGTCTCTATCTCTCTTCAGTTCTCAGAAATTCCTAACCCTAACTTAGGAAAAAATTAACCTTTGATAATAGATTGAAGATTCTAGAGGTGTATTGAAGAGGAATTGGTCTTTCCTTGTTTTAAAACTTCTCATTCGTTGTTTTTGGGTTTAAAGGTGAGTTTTTGAACTCACATCTACGTCTATAACTTTCATTGTTGTTAGGTATGAATTCCTAACATTTATTCATGTTCATTTTCTTTTGATTTGAATTGATTTGGTGAATTTTTCCAATTTTTGGGTTTTGAAGTCCAATTTTATGCAAATCCTATTATGGAGTTTGGACATGATATTTGGTATCGAAGAGCCTATAAGGCTGGGTTGTCGCTTGGCATAAATCCCTAGTCTCCGTTGCTCGTCCGATCGCTCCCGATTCGTTTTGGCCATCATGGCCTAGGCAAACTATTGCCCAGGCCAGGTGACCAGACGTCTGGCTATCAAGTCCAGACGTCTGGTTATAGACCTGGAGGAAAAAATATGCACGTAGAAAATAAAATGGCAGAGATCAATTCCAAATGTCTGACTTATAGGTTCAGACGTCTGGTAAGGTCTCAAACGTCTGCCTTGAAATTTCAGACGTCTGGGGGTTTTCTGAATTAATTCCAGAACCTAAATCCAGACGTCTGGATTCTAAACCAAAAGTCTGGAACTGCCAATTTTGCGTATTTTGGGCTGTTTTGATTGGATTTCCAATTTTAATCAATTTTTGTCGATCCGGTTAGTTGTTATCACTTATTATCGACTTCTTTCTTTGGATTTTTGGGAATATCCATTTGATGGATTTGATATCGATTTATATGGTTTTGATTCACGTCGTCGAATGTGAACTTTTGGTTGATCGATTGTTTCTACAATCATTTTCTGTGATTTGTCACTTTTAAAAATACAAAGGTTTCTATACTAGTAGTAAATATTCAAACGCTTTCACAAAGATGATTTCAATACCATTTTTAATACAAAAATCGTTTTTTAAATCCGTTTTCCAATCTATTAGTATATGCAAACCTTTACCTCATTCATATGAGAAATCTAATTAAACGGCTTAGCAAAACATGTGGTATGAAACGCTTGCGTTTACTTCGTCGGTTAATTCTTGGACTTGTTCGATTGAACTCTCATGATAATTTTTGAGTGGAAATCTACAATATGTTCGTAAATATTTAAGTTAATCCAGTGGTTATGGGACATGAAGCTAAACTCATTTATTTACTAGCTTAGTGTAATTTACACTTATCGATCAATGATGATCCTTTGGTGATTTAGACTAGCGATGTGCGATGTCTCTTTGTCCGCGTGGGGGACTGTACCCCGTTTGGAGGAGTTTCGGCTCATAGTCCGCAAAGGGGGACTATACCCTGTTTGGAGGAGCTTCGGCTCATAGGAGGAGCTTTGGCTCATAGTCTGCAAGGGGGGCCTATACCCTGTTTGGAGGAGCTCCGACTCATTTTATGGGATAGCGACCCATTTGTGATACACGTGTTGGTGAGTTTTCATGCTCCCGTTTGTGATAGGCCTTCCCTTTTTTGTGATTTCTAGATTTCTAGTTGATGATTTCTAGAAGTGGAAATTAGCTACAAGGGCCTTCCTAGCAAGTGCAATTAGTTTCTAGGACACACAGCTGAAATAATTACTTTTAAGGACAAAATGCAAAATAATTAGTTTTTAAGACCAAAAAACATATGAAATTATGTCCTTGAAAGTAATTGGACGACTGACTTTGTCCTTAAAAGTAAATATTCTACTGACTTTGGCCTTGAAATTAATTTTTGTGGATGTATGTCCTAGAAACTAATTGGATTGTAAAATTTGTCCTTCTGGTGAAATGTCCCTTTCTAGAATTTGTGTTTCACCGATTTTTGCGATTGGCATTAATATGTTTTGTCAATATTTGTGTTTTGGTGAATAATTTAAAGAATATGACATTCCTTTTTGTGTTTGAGAATATTTGAGATATTGTACGATTTTTGTTGTTATCTGATGTATACTTGTCACAGTAGGGCATTATTGTTATCATACGTTTTTGTCATATCTCTTATCCTATCTCATTTTATATGATATTTATAGCTAGTCTGATCCGTTTATTATTTTCTTCTTAAATAATACTCGGGTCACACCGAGGTATTTCAGGTGCTTTTGCTTGACATCTTATCAAGGTCCGTCATCTGACTTTTGGTTAACTACTTTAGCTTAGCAGTTTTTGTTATTATACATTCGAGATAGAGACTCCTTGATGTATACATATTCTTTTATCTAGCACTTGTATCTATTCTTTTGTGATGTAGTGGATCTTGTATGACCACTATTTTGTTGAACACTTTATGTGTTATATTCATATCTATTTCCGCCTTTGTGATATGAATATCTGTAACTCATTTGTATTATGCTTATTTCTATATTTGTTTCCGAAGCCTACATAGCCACTGTGTAGTAGCTTTGAGTTTGTACTTGATATGTCGGATTTCCTCTTGAAACGAAATGCAAGTCATTCTATATGACATATCGGTACTCGCATAAAGCAATTACACAGATGGTCACTCCTCAACAGCCTTATTCTTTGTGCTAGTCGATGGCATTACCTTGTAGTGTCCTTGGCTAGTGTGAGTATAGAAGTGGGGCGTCACAATATTGATGTATTGATTGTTGTACTCTGATGACTGCATGTATATTAACAGTTACAGTTTTCTTTGTGAGGAATGCGGAATATGGATCTTAAGGCTAGGAATAACACTAGAAGGGGGGTGAATAGTGTTTATAAGAAATTACTAAATCTTTTTGAGTTTATGTTAATTTGAACACAAATGTATGTAATATTCAGACACAAATATAATCCCAGAAACAAATATAGATGCAGAAATAAAGTAAATGTAGTAAAGGAAAAAACACACCGGAATTTATACTGGTTCGGAGTTACCCTACATCCAGTCCCGCACAACTAAGTACGGATTTTCTTTCAAAAGCAATTCAACAATCACAACCCTCGGTTTCAAGGCTACGAGGTACACCCTCCAGAATCACAATCCTCTGGGTAGAGATACTTGATTTCCGGGGCAACAATTTCACCCAATTGATTTCCAAGGCTACAATCACACCTTTTCTCGCTTTATTGATTTCCAAGGCTACAATCACACCTTTTCTCGCTAGATAGATTACAAAGAAGCCTATAACTCTGAATAGCACTTGGATCTTTTTGAGATAGTGATAGAGAATCAAACCAGAGATTATCTAGTTAGATTCAATGTTGATTTCGGCAGAGTGATGATAGGATTTTGAATAAGAAAATGTGGAAGAAGAAGAGAAGTGAAAAACCAGAAAATCTGATATAAAATTCATTGAAACTAACCCCTATTTATAGAAGAACAACAGTCATGTCCATTCGTGAAAGGTTATGGCGAATAGACACTTCTTTTGAAATTCAAATTTTTGGTCCTAACTGACACTATGTCGACATGGGGTACTAGGGCATGTCGACATCCCAAAGGAAATTTTGATGTTTTGTTTTTCTTTGAAAATAACCTTTATCTTATATTAAACTATTTTAAAATTTATAAATATCCTTGACTATAGATAAAATACATAGATAAATATTGAGAATAATATATATATAATTTTACTATAATTTTATATTTAAATCTAAGTATAAAGATAGTTTAAAATAAACGAAGTTTAAAAACACGAGTTTATTAAAAACAAAAACAAAGAATATTTTAAGGCTAAAACATCTTTTTGAAAATCATTTGAAAAGATAATTTTTAAGGCTAAAACATTTTGAAAATCATTCTGAAGTAGTTTTGAAAATCATTTTGAAGTAGTTTTGCAAGCTTCTTCCTGCAGAATATCTCATCACATCAGGACTCGAGAACTTGTACAAAACCAGGATGTTCGTGGGTTTGTAAGCCACTTGTCGTAGGTTTGTAAGCTACTTGTCGTGGGTTTGTAAGCCACTAAAAAGGTAGAAATGGGTTCCATTCCAAAAGAAAAATGGAGTTAAGATTTCGGTGCTATTATGGAGTTTTAACATAATTCTAGACTCAATACTTATCTTGAAATCTTGAACTCTTGATAATCTTGAATCTCTATATTGTACAGTCTTCATTCTTTGTACCTGCATGGTTAAATCCTGCATATACATATATATCTAAACTATAATGTTAGTATTTATATTTTATAATCTTATTCTAAGTTGTTATCATCAAAACCATCATCTCAAGGACTAACAATCTCCCCCTTTTTGATGATGACAACCTTTGTTTATAAAATATTACTTCTATCCTAATAACTCCCCCTAAATCTAATAACTCCCCCTTAATCTATGCCTAACTACCCTATTTTATATTTCTCCCCCTTTGTCATCAACAAAAACAAACTCTAAACTATATAACTCTTAGTCTAATATCCTATATGATGATAGTGTTATCATCAATACTTACTTGTAAACCAAAAACTTAGTCCTAAACTACTAATATTCCTAACCAAATACCTATATAATACTTATATATAACATATATAGGAATCATATATAAGAACACACAATATTTATTTTTATGTATATGTTTAAATTTACATTTTCGTAAAACGTAACAAGTATACACAAAACGATGAAAAACGAAAGAGAAGAAACTACAGAGTATCTTTGACAATTGGAGATCTATGGATCGAACAATTTGGATAATGAAAACAGAAATTTCCACGTTGTTCAACCAAGTTTCCGTCCTTGTCAATACATACTTCGCTAACGCAAATGACTTTGTCGTTGTCTTCCGCATGCTTTTCTTCCATTGGTTCTTCTTCTTCTTCTTCACTTTCCTCTTGTTCATGATCTCCTGAAGAGTCCTCGTCAATCAAGATTGGGTTAGTATGATTATCCATAAGAAATTTTTGCAAATTCCTAAGGATTTTGCCTTGCCTCTCTTGTTCTTTGGCCATTCGAAGTTGATTCACTTGGATTTCAGTCATTAACTGAAGGGTATCCTTCAGAGAATCCTCCATTTTCGTCACACGAGGGAGTGTTGTTAGTTGAAACGCACCAGAAGTAGGCGATGGGAATGAAAAAGTTGATTTTATGTTTGATTTGGAAGAGGAGGCCATTGATAAATTGATTTCAGAAGATAGAACAGAAAGAGAACAGAGAGAATGAAGAAAATTCCAAAATAGGAGAAATTTATAACCACTTATTTGAATTTTAGTAGGAAAAATTTTAAAATTTTAAAAAAACGTTATATGTCGACATGGGTCTAGGGGGGATGTCGACATGGTTCTTGAATTTTTGCCTTTTTAATTTATTTTGAGTTAATTTTTAATTATACCTGTTATTTATATTTTATATTTCAGTTAATGAACAAATACCTAATTCTCTTCTTAATTTAGTAAATGTAGATTCATTTAAGGGTTTTGTTAAGATATCAGCAATTTGATTTTCAGAATTGATATAGTCGAGAGTAATTACTTCTCTACTTATAGTGTATGATATCAATATGTTTAGTTCGAGCATGTTGAGTAGTATTTTTGGATAAATTTATTGCACTAGTATTATCACAATAAATTGGTGATTTTGAGATATTTAAACCAAAATCTTTTAAAGTTTGTTGCTTATATATTACTTGAGAACAAGCCAAAGCAGTAGAAATATACTCTGCTTCAGTTGTTGATAGAGAAACTGTGTTTTGCTTTTTACTAAACCAGGAAATCAGAGAATGCCCTAAAAAGTGACAAGTTCCACTTGTACTTTTTCGGTCTGATTTACAACCAGCATAATCGGCATCACAGTAAGATATTAAGTCAAACGAATTATTTTTAGGATAAAATAAGCCATAACCAAAGGTGTGTTTAACATATCTTATAATACGTTTTATAGCTTTTAAGTGAGTTTCTTTAGGTTGGGATTGATACCTTGCACAGAGACAGACACTATGCATGATATCAGGTCTACTCGCAGTGATATAGAGTAGTGATCCAATCATTCCTCTATATAATTTTTGATCTACATCTTTTGAGAGATCTTCTTTACTAAGGTACTCATTGGTTGCCATGGGAGTGGGTTTTCCACTCGCAGTAGTCCAACCAAATTTACTAACTAAGTCTTTAGCATATTTCTCTTGACTAATAATGATACCATTATCTAATTGTTTTGTTTGTAATCCTAAAAAGAAGTTTAATTCACCCATATGACTCATCTCAAACTCTTTTGTCATTATTTCAAAAAATTCTTTATTCATTTCAAAATTAGTTGATCCCAAAATGATGTCATCTACGTAGACTAGTACTAGTTGAATATCATTTTTATTTCTTTTAATAAAAAGAGTATTATCTACTTTACCTATTTCAAAATTTGATTGTAACAAGTAAGATCTTAGTCTATCATACCCGGCTCTAGGAGCTTGCTTTAGACCATATAGAGCTTTCTTAAGTTTGTAAACATGATTTGGAAATTTATCATTTTCAAAAAGTGATGGTTGTTTAACAATTACTTCTTCTTTTACAAAACCATTTAAAAATGCACTTTTAACATCCATTTGAAATAATTTGAAATTATTATGATTTGCGAAAGCAAGTAGAATCCTAATAGCTTCTAATCTTGTTATATGGGCAAAGGTTTCATCAAAATCTATTCCTTCTTCTTGACAATAACCTTGAGCGACTAACCGGGCTTTATTTCTAACAACATCTCCTTGTTCATTCATTTTATTTTTATAAACCCATTTAGTTCCAATTATAGTTTTATTTTCAGGTCTAGGAACAAGTTCCCAAACATCATTTCTCGTGAATTGATTTAATTCTTCTTGCATAGCCAAAATCCATGAATCATCAGTTGATGCTTCTTCTGGATTTTTGGGTTCAATAGTTGATATAAAATCTACATTACTCATTTGACTTAGTTGGTTTCTAGTTTTAACAATAGATTGCATATCTCCAATTATATTTTCTATAGGGTGATCTTTTAAAAGTTTAATCCTTTTATTAGGATGATTTAGTTCATTATTAGTTTCAGTTGACTCTTGGTTTTGAGTGATTAAATCCTCTTCATCATTTATTTCTTCAAAAATTTTGAAATTTTCATCAAATGAAACATGCATTGTTTCTTCGATGGTATTAGTTCTTAAATTAAATACTCTGTATGCTTTACTTCTATTAGAGTATCCGATAATGATACCTTTGTCGGATTTAGGATCAAATTTATCTAAGTTATCTTTTGTATTTAAAATAAAACATTTACTCCAAAAATTCTGAAATAAGATACCTTAGGTTTCTATGAGTAAATAAGTTCATAAGATGTCTTATCAGTTAAAGGTCTAATTAAAATTCTATTTAAAATATAACAGGCGGTAGCAACTACTTCTGCCCAAAAGTATTTTGGTAAATTATTATTAGAAATCATAGTTCTCGCACACTCTTGAATCGTCCTATTTTTATGTTCTACTACTCCGTTTTATTGTGGAGTTCTTGGAAATGAAAAATTGTGAATTATTCCCTTTTTATTGTAGAATTCTTCAAACTTTTCATTTTCAAATTCACCACCGTGATCACTACGGATGGTTATAATTTTTGAGAAAATTGATTTTCAACCATTTTTGAAAAATTCTTAAAATATTCAAAAGTATCACTTCTATGTTTTAAAAATATTGTCCATGTAAATCTAGAATAATCATCTACAATTACAAAAACATATTTACTGTGATTTATTGACTGAATTTGAGATGGACCAAATAAATCAAGATGAAGTAATTCAAGCGGTTTTGAAGTTGAAATCATATCATTTAATTTAAAGGAACTTTTTCTAAGTTTTCCTAGTTGACATGCATCACATAGACTATCTACTTTAAAATTCATTTTAGGGAGGCCTCTTACTAGATCATGTTTTGACAGTCTAGATAAGAGTTTGAAATTCAAATGCCCAAATCTCTTATGCCAAATCCAAGGGTCACTTGCATTTGCCAAAAGACACAAGTTATCATTTGAAATTTTCATACTAATAATATAAATATTCTTTTTCCTAATTCCCTCAAATATTATGGTTGAATTATTGTCTTCAATGTGACACTTATCTTTTTCAAATTTAATTTTATATCCTTTATCGCATAGTTGACTTATACTTAGCAGTTTGTGTTTCAGATTCTTAACTAGGAAAACATTAGTAATAATAGGAGTTTCAGTGTTACCGACTTTGCCGATGCCGATCACATAACCTTTTGAATTGTCTCCAAAGTTAACCAGTCCTCCGTCTTTGTATATTATATGTAACAACCCGTATATTTGGACCATTTAAATTGACAATAATCCACACATGTCAACTTAAATAATACAAAACACGAATCATTATGGGATTATAAATACATAAATGTAAATGAGAATCAATACAACATCACAGACACAGAACAGTCACAGAATAATGCAGCGGAAAATACATCATCATAATAGCAGTTCATGAAGCTACTACAGGAAATACAACAATGTCTCAACATAAAGTGATTGAGAAGAAATACATAAATGTCTAACAAACTAGTACATCAATACTAGAATGGGAATAAATGATAAAGATAAATGCAAAGTCTTCAGCATCTTCAACCAACCTTGATCAACAACTGGATAGCTTCAGACTGACCCGAGCATAAATAAAGAGAAACACTCGAGTCAGGACTCAAAATCTTATACAGGATAATCAAATGCAAGAATAAAGTCCATAACTCAAAGATGAATAAAATCAACATCTCTAAGGATGCGATAAACTATCTATATATACAATAGAATACGCTAAGTAGATAATGTCTAATCAGTAAAGTACGATATCAAAATAGTGTTAAGGCGTTACTATAATCCCCCTTAACACATTTTATAATGCCATAGTCTATACAGTACCGTAAACCCCACCGTAAACTAGTGGTTATCAGAGGGTAACCCATAGGTATAACACAAAACAAATCGTAGTGGTCGCGATAGGATAAACAGTATGACAAGGTACATGAGGCGATACCAACTAGGACACTAGTAGTTGCCTGATCCGGACTGATGTTAGGCATAGCAGCTACTACCCCAACACCGCGAAACAACACTCCCAATCAAGGGGTGCACCCAAATCGAATCACATAAGTAATAGATAAGGTATCGAAGAAGTGTGTCTGCTAGAGATGGCGATCCTCAATGGCCCGGTGCAGCTCCTGTTTTAGTCATGTCAGGGGTCATCCAAAATCGTTCTCTTTCTTCAGTCAACACGTTCACCAAAACCATCCACTTCGTTCTGGATCAACACTCCGCGTATATTAGTTATTAAAGTGGTTTTCGGTATCAACAGAGAGTATGTCCATATCTGATCCCGGTCTCTTTAATAACTACACATTAATTACCCGATGGTCATTTAATATTTAAAGTTTAAACAAATCAATGTCCAAAAGTCAAGTTGCAAATTTGACTTTCAAAATTTGACATTTCACAATTCGATTTATTTCAAATATTTAAAAATCATATTTCCAAATGAAATTTTAGTTCAAACCCTTGAGTTAACAATACTTAAGTATTCAAGTTCAATTTAGTAAGATTCAAATTTATCTTATTAAATTTAATTCATAATCCATGGATTCAATTTAATGGTCAATTTAGTTCAAATCATTAAATCAAATTCTATTCATTTCAATTCATATTTACATTCATCGTTATATTAAATTTAATCATAAAGTCGATTGAATCAATTTCATTAGCTAAATTCCCTTTTATCAAAACTTCATTGATTTATTTACCAAATTCAATTAAATTTCTATTTAAAGAAATCCATTTCATTTATTTGGTTCCGTGATCTACATATCACAAATAAGTTATTTCCAAGTTATAAATCAACTCAATCCATAATTAGTTTACAATGTCCTGATTTAATTAATTCATTAAAATTTAAAATCATCTTAAATTTAAATTATCGCTACATCAAATCCATAAAACTTTAGTTAGTTTTGTATTCCTCTTAAGTCAATTTGATACTTAATCTCAAATTAAATTTTATAACAAGTTCCAAATCTATTTAATTAAAACCGAGTTTAAATCTAAATCTAACAAATCTAATAAATTTTAAATTATTAAATTCTAAAACCTACTTGTTTCTAAATCTCATTTCAATTAAATTTGTCAATTCATTTTATTCAATTAAATAGATTTATTAATCCGTTTCAATTAAATCCATTAATTTATTTTAATTAAATCCATTAATTTATTTCAATTAAATCCATTAATTTATTTCAATTAAATCCATTAATTTATTATAATTAAATCCATTAATTTATTACAATTAAATCCATTAATTTATTACATAATTTCCAAACAAATTGTTAAGTTCATTCCTAAATTCCAAATAGATTTCAATTTCAAAATGATTTTTGTTGACCAATCGGGTTTCTTATTTTTAATTATCTATCCTAGGCCAAGGTTGTTCAATTGAGTATTTATCATTTCAACCCAATATCATTAAGAAAAACATAGCAAAGGGAACTTGCAGTGTGATAACTAGGATGGTGTCAAGGTAAATAAACAAGCAATAGCAACTATACATAACAATTCAACAATTTGTTTAAATAATCCCGAAATAATCATATTAATTTACATTGGTTATTTATGCAAATTAATATCATTATTCCTAGAATCCACACTATCATTTCATGCAGATTAAAGATTATTACATTATGGTTTTACACTTGGTGTCTATTATCACATTACTACATCAATCATACATTCAATGGTTCTAAGTGTAGTTAACGCTACTTCTACGTGTCGATTTATTTAACATTAAAAGGGGTCAAGTTCAACATATATAATCTATTTTAAATTGTTAATTATCCTAATCAAATTCAATTTCATATTAATCATCACTTATATTAACGACCAAATTCAATCATCACATAACAAATTTAGTGTCACAAAATTCACCATAAACTAACATCAAATCACAATTTAACATGTAAATCTTTTTAAACAATACATGGCGTCAATTTAGAAAATTTAAATTCTAACAATATTCAATTTTAACTTGTATAGTAATTTACAGTTTATGTGAACAATTTTAACATCAACCATTCTAACATCCAAATTAATATTAACAACATCTATCACTTGATTATCATAGCATAATAGATTGAGTCGTGAATGAAATATTCACCTTGCGTGGTTAGAGAAGGTGACGGCGAAGCACGAAAATGAATAGACTAGATAGACGACACACACGAATCTGAACATGAATTGTAAATCAAACAAAAGATCAAATTGACAATTTGTTCAATACAATATATATAGATTTTATATATAATCATACCAAAGCAAAGAAACTAGATAGATCCGACAAGCTGAATGGAAGCCTAAGTCTCCGAAGCAGTGGTTGGAACAAACACAGTAAACACTATATGTGAGCAACCAAAATTCTCAAAGTTTATACTGCTATGTAATATACAGTTTCATATATATATATATATATATATTTATTTATTTATATATAAACGGCAATGCAATGAAATACGGTTGCGGCCAAGGCGAGGCGGACGTGGGTAGTGGTGCTGGCTGGACTCGGGTGATGGCTGGTGGACTGGGCTGGGCGTGGAGCAGAGGCGGACTGGGTTCGGTGGCGGATGGTGGCAGCGGGACAGGCTGGTCATGGGGATGTGGGCTGGCTGGTCGTGGGTCGTGCGGGCTGGGGAAAGGCGGAGGCTGAAGGCGAGGTGGAAGGGGCAGAGGCTGGTGGAGCACTGGACGGCGGTAGGAGCAGTGGGCTGGGTGGCAGGCGGGCTGGGGACAGGCAGTCTGGGTGGCAGGCGGTTGGGTGACAGGCGGGCTGGGTGGCAGGCGGACTGGGTGGGAGGCGGACTAGGTGGCAGGCGGTCTGGGTGGCAGGCGGACTGGGTGGCAGGGATGGGAGCGGGGCTGATGGAAGGCAGACTGGATGGCAGCCGCAGTGGGGATGGGAACGGGGCTGGTAGAAGGGATGGGAGCGGCGGCTGGTGGAAGGGCGGAGACGGACGGCTGGTGGAAGGGAAATAGGGAAAAAATTGAACTGGAGGAGCAATTTTATTTTTAAACAAGGTGAAGAAATGGGAAGTGAAGAATACGTACCAGATAATGGATTTTGCCTCTTAACCAAAAAAAGAGAAAAGCAGTATATATAGAACGTTGGAAATCAAAGGACCCTAATTGATTGTCATTGATACAGTAAAAGGCTGTTGGAGTTTCAAGGAGTAATTACTGACCAGGAGATGCCTCGAATTCCCCCAGTGAAGCCTAATAGACACTGGTTTTAATAGTGTAACGGACAGGTTTCAAACCGTTAAGCAATTTGTAACTTCCAACTCCGAATGACACAAATAAATATACCGTTCTGATCAGCATGACGAGGCGAATACAACGGTATATAGGTATCAGTGGTACGGCTGAATTATAAAATTTTGAAATTTCCACTACGGAGAATGCACGAAAAACGTAGAAAAATAAGATCGACGGAGCTAAAGAAGTCCGAATTTTGAAAAACGAAAAATGACGTCTCTGACAGAAGATGATTTAGAATTTTTCTATGTAAAAATATTCAAGTTCGGAAAATAAAATTTTTCATGTTTTAAAAAGAATTGACGTGCAATAAAACACGAACGAAATTTACTGCGGTATTTTACGACGAAACACATATCTATAACCATCTAGGCGCAATTTATAGACAAAGTTTGGACGCTAATTGAAATCGTATGTAAGTTCCACATTTTTATATTAAAATGATGGATTTAAAATTTTTAAATTGGGTCGAAAATTCAGGGTCGTTACATTCTCCCCCACTCAAAACTTTTCGTCCTCGAAAAGAAACGAGACGGTGAAGTAAGAATGAAGTAAGCAAAAAAGTCAAGATAGATTTTAAGAAAATTGGATTTATACCTGAAATCAGTAATTCGGGGTTTGAATCCCGGATACTATCCTCAGTTTCCCATGTGCAATCTCGCTCATCTGCACTCCACTGAACTTTGACGAGATTTACAGACTTCCTTCTTAGTTGTTTTGTCTCACGATCGACTATCCGAAGTGGTCTTCTTTCGATAGTCAAATCTGGCTCAATATCTACTTCATCTAACTGAGCAATAGGAATGGTCATGGATGGATCACGCACGACTTTCCGAAGATGTGAAACATGGAATACATTGTGCACGCCCTCAAATTTTTCTGGTAATGCAACTCTATAAGCTAGTGTACCAATTCTCTCGGTGATAGTGAATGGTCCAACAAATCTAGGAGCAAGCTTCCCCTTTCGACCAAATCGAATAACATTCTTCAAAGGTGATACCTTCAGAAATACCTCATCCCCAACCTGGAATTCCAAATCTCTTCTACGCCTATCTGCATAGCTCTTCTGCCTATCTTGTGCGGTCTTCATCTTTCTTCTGATCTCATTAACCTTCTCGGATGCTTCCATAATCAGATCTGGGCCAAGAACTAATCGATCACCAGACTCAATCCAACAAGCTGGCGATTTGCATGGCCGTCCATATAAAGCTTCGAACGGTGCCATATCGATACTTGCCTGATTATAAAGATGGTTAAATTCCAATTCAAATTTGCTTGTTCAAATTGAAATTTTTGACATACCTGATAATTGTTATTATAAGTGAATTCAACCAAATGGAGATGGTCTTCCCAAGATCCACCGAAATCAATTATGCAAGCTCGGAGCAGATCCTCCAAAATCTGATTCGCCCTTTCAGTTTGGCCATCTGTTTGAGGATGGTAAGCTGTGCTCAGATTCAGTTTAGTGCCTAAGACGTCCTGAAATGCCTTCCATAATTTACTAGTGAATATAGGGTCTCGATCGCATACAATACTAGATGGAACTCCATGAAGTCTGACAATCTCTCTCATATAAATCTCAGCCAAACTCGAAGCAGTACGAGTGGTCTTAACAGGAATAAAGTGAGCAGATTTGGTCAACCTATCAACAATCACCCATATACTCTCGTTACCTTTTCTGGTCCTCGGTAATCCATCAATGAAGTCCATAGAAATCTGATCCCATTTCCAACACGGAATCTCTAGAGGTTGAAGTAATCCGGCAGTCCTTTGGTGATCGGCCTTTACTTGTTGGCAAGTGGTGCATCTACTGACATATATAGAAATATCTCTCTTCATCCCACTCCACCAATATAAACGCTTCATATTACGATACATCTTAGTGACACCCGAATGAAATGAAAGTGATGACTGATGGTTCTCTATAAGCACTTCTTGTCTCAATCCATCGACATTAGGAACACAAATACGGTTGTCGATCCTCAGAACTCCATTACTATCTACTTGTGCTCCCACTTTACTGTCAGCATTTCCAACTCTACCAAGAACTAACTCCTTCATACGATAGAGCAAAGTGTCCTCGTATTGTTTAGCTTTGATGCGATCCATAAGAGATGGAGAGATGACAAGCTGAAATAACATGCCTTCAACAAGATTACAGCAAGACAATGCTTTGTTGTGGCTCAAAGCATCTGCTATGACATTTGCTTTCCCTGGAGTATAAGTGATGTCGAGATCATATGCAGCTAAGAATTCAATCCATCGGACTTGTCTCTGATTCAAATCCTTCTGAGAAAAGATATACCTCAAGGACTTATGATCAGTGAATAATTCAAATTTTGTCCCCAAAAGATGATGCCTCCATAGTTTCAAAGCAAATACAACGACAAGAAGCTCAAGATCATGTGTGGCATAGTTTAATTCATGGGTCTTCAACTGACGACCCGCATAATCAATAACCTTTCCATTTTGCATAAGAACAGCGCCTAAACCTTCTCGGCAAGCATCTGTATAGACAGTTAATCCTTCACTTCCATCGATTATCGCAAGAACTGGGGCTGAAGTTAACTTGCGCTTCAACTCATTAAAAGCTGATTCACACTTCTCACTCCAAATAAAATTAACATCCTTCCGAGTTAAAGCAGTAAGTGGGGTAGAAATCTGGGCAAAGTGCTCAATAAATCTGCGATAATAACCGGCTAAGCCCAAGAAACTACGAATATCTGTAGGAGTTTTAGGAGTCTCCCAATCTTGTAGATTAATTGATTCAAATTAGCAAGAGATAAGATTGTTTGAACAGAAACAACGAATAATATAGAACTTACATTGATTATGGCGATCTTAGCTGGACCAACCGAAATCCCATTTTCAGAAACAATATGGCCAAGGAATCTTACTTCGTCTCGCCAGAAGTGGCATTTAGAGAACTTGGCTTTAAGCTGATGGTTTCAGAGAGTTTCTAGAACATAACAGAGATGTGTTTCATGCTCTTTCTTGTCTTTGGAGAAGACAAGAATATCATCAATGAATACAATAACAAACTTGTTAAGGACATCATGAAAAACTCGATTCATCAAGTCGATGAAATAAGCAGGTGCGTTGGTCAAACCGAATGGCATAACTAACCATTCATAGAATCCATTCTCGGTACGAAAAGTTGTCTTATGGATACTATCTTCTGCTACTCTCAGTTGGTGGAACCCAGTGGCTAGATCAAGTTGTGAGAAGACTTTAGCTCCATGGAGCCGATCGAATAAATCGTTGATGCGAGGCATCGGATAGCGATTCTTGAGAGTGCGTTTGTTTAGTTCTCTGTAATCAACACACATGCGAAGAGATCCATCTGATTTGGTGACAAATACCACTGCGGCACCCCATTCAGAACAACTTCTCCTAATCAAACCCTTAGCAAATAGATCATCAATTTGAGTTTTTAGTTCAGCTTTTTCTTTAGGAGCCATCCTTCGGTGTGGGAGAACTACGGGAGTAGCTCCAGGAATTAGATCAATATGAAAATCGATTTCCCGTTTAGGCGGTAGAGAGTTGACCTCTCCAAAAACATCGGGAAATTGCTGAACAATAGGAGTAGTATTAAGATCATCTGGATGAGCATCAAGGGAAAATATGAAGCTTCTGGCATATTTCTGAGGTGATTTGCATTCAATGACAAGTGGTTGACCCTTGTCGCTTACTAAAGAAACTGAACGAGTTTTGCAAGAAATAACAGCATCGAATTTGCTTAACCAATCAGCTCCTAAAAGAAAGTCGAATGCTTGAAATCCAAGTACATAGAAATCCCAAGTGAATCGAGAAAAATCATACATAAGTGCAACTTCCTTGCAAACACTTCGGGGGTTAGCGGGTCCTCCGATAGGATTAGAGACACATAAAGAAGTAGTGGCAAGAGTAGGTTCTAATTTGAGCTTATTACAAAGGTCAACTGATATAAAGCTATGTGAAACACCAGTATCGAATAATACCCTAACAGGCATAGCATGTAAATGAAAAATACTTCCTAAGGTACCTTGGTCATCCTGGGCGGGTGGTGCAGAGGGTGCAGGTGTGGTGATAGCAAATACTCCAGAAGTGGTGCCACGCTTATGCATTGGGCAGTCTTTCTTGAAATGTCCATGCTGGAGGCAGACATGGCATAAGTCTCTCCTAGTCATAGAAGGTGGTGGAGTAGCAGCTCCGGTAGATGGACAGCTATTTGCATAATGGCCCTTCTTATCGCATTTGAAACAAGTGATATTAGCAAGGTCGATTGGGCGTTTCTGGGCATAACCCAATCCTGTAGACTTTTGCCAAGCTTTCTTCTGTTGATCAAAGTTCATCTTCCTCTTTCCGGGCTGGCTAGAAGAGGGCTGAGTAGGGGTGGTCTTAGCAGTGGGTCCCATAGGTTTCGCCTCATATCTAAGAGCATAGTCAACAAGCTCTGTGAAGGTGCAGTGGGTGTGGCCAGTAAGCAAGTCATAATATTCTGGTCTAGCTCCCAAAATGAATTTATCGTTCTTCAGAAGTGGTGTATCAATCAATCCAGGTCCAAACTTGGAGAGTTCGTTGAATTTCCTCTCATACTCAGAAAAGGTCATACTGCCTTGCTTAAGATCCATAAAAGCTCTATAAAGTTGGGGTTTCCCAGCAGTTGGCATCCATTGTGCCGAGAAAGTATCCCTAATCAAAAGATAGACTATATGAATAATCATTCCAAAGATTGAAGGTAGAATTTAGACTATGAAATCCAAAAAAAATTATACCTAAACTGGGCCCAAGTGATGGTGTTCTCCTCGATACGAGAAGTATCAGATTCCCACCAATCTTGTGCGGCATCTTGAAGTTGCCAAGCAGCAAGCTGACGCTTCTGAGCATCAGTGATCTCCAGACTAGAAAATATCTTCTCTAAGCCTTTAAGCCATTGCTGAGCCTCGATAATGTTCTTGGATCCAGAAAACTTAATACCTCCAAGCTGTGTATACTCCTTACTAAGAGTGGTGAATATGACTGGAGCTGGAGCGGCAGGTACAGCCTGAGCAGGACCATTGCCTCTTCCTCAGCTATTGTTTCTTCTGGTACTCATCCTGAAATACCAAAAGAGGTTTTAGAACCAAGGATAGAATTCATAAAACTCTAAGGAAAGTCCAATCAACGAGTCTGACGCAGCGGATATTACAAAAACAAAGTAGATCGTTGAATGTAGCAATCGATGGATTGATGGATACTGAAATGCTCGAATTCGTTGATCTGAAGATACCGAATTCTTAGCTATCTTTGACTCGTTGATCCGAAGATACCGGGAAAGAGATCTACGATTCTTCGACGTTGATCTTGCGCACAAGATACCGTGAATCGGCTTAACCAAACGATGATTCGAGCGCACTCGAATGACGTAAGTGGAGATAGGAGATTACACTCAACTACCAATTGAGATGAAAGCACAAAGCAATCAAAAGAGAATTTTATTCAAAAATCAACAACCTTTTACAAATGAGAGACCCGGCCTATTTATAGGCGTTTTACAACTCACACAAAAAAAACAACAAAATTCACCAACTCCTAAGTCGGTTCCGACTTAACAACGTCTCCGACTTAACATAAGTCGTACACGACTTACTACTTAAAAGAATACAGACATCATATGATTTACAACAGACGACATACGACTTATAAAATATACGACTTAAAAACAGGTATGAGCTACGAGTTAACAAATACAAACAGATTACATCACTTAAGTCATAGACGACCTAGCAGCTTCCCACGACTCAATCTTCAGACGACTTAATATGAGGCGACTTACGACTTAGTATAAGTCGGTGGCGACTTAACAGCAGTTTCTTCACGACTTAAGGAATCAACGGTTTTTAGATTAACTCGGCATAAGAATCTACGGCCTCCAGAGCTTCAGCGACTTAAAAAATGGACAGCATCCGTAGCTTTGCGACCTAAAACAAAAGCGGCATCAGGAATCAACGTCTTAAGGAAATCAAAGGCAGAGATTAACTCGGCAGACACATCAACGGCATCCAGGGCTTCACGACTTAAGACGAGACTTTGCGACTTAAGAAGCCTAACTCCGCGACCTAAGTCTGTACGACTTAAAACTTCGCGACTTAAGAACATAGCATCTGAACCCTCTTCAAGCAACCTTAGTTCCAACTCGTTAAGTCGTGCACG
The DNA here is from genome assembly GCA_030737815.1 of Allium fistulosum. NCBI lineage: Eukaryota > Viridiplantae > Streptophyta > Magnoliopsida > Asparagales > Amaryllidaceae > Allium > Allium fistulosum. The sequence goes on along the minus strand of CM060905.1, from coordinate 871,703,577 downwards.
AGTTAACTCGTTAAGTTTTTCCTGCGACCTATCTTCTAACTCGCTAAGTCGTTCACGAGTTAAAAACATGTTAAGTCGTATCTCCTTTCTCTTCAGACTGTTAGGTCGTAGCTCCGACCTAAAGTCCTTGTTAGGTCGTATGCGACCTAACACTTCACCAAATTGGACTGTGCAACCACTCTTCTCAGCACCACTCGCTTCCTCCTCTAACTCCTTAGGTCGTGAGCGACCTACAAGCTCCTTAGGTCGTGAGCGACCTATGCCTTTAACTTTCTGCACTGCATCATCCTCCCCATGTTGAGAAAAATTCGACCTCGAATTTGCACCCTCTTCTTCTACAATAGACTCCTCGCCATGATATGGTATAAGATGTTTAACATTGAAAACGTCAGAAGTGTATACATCCTCCGGCAACTTCAACTTATAGGCATTCTCATTAATTCGTTTCATGATTTCTACAGGACCAATTTTCCTGGCTTTCAACTTGTTATAAGCGCCTACTGGAAAACGATCTTTTGTTAACACTGCATAAACCAAATCACCTTCCTGAAATTCAACACTCCTTCATTTCAAATCTGCGGAACGTTTATACTTCTCATTTGCTTCCTCCAATCGTTCCTGAACGATTTTATGACATTCCGTCAACCCCTCAACAAAATCAGCAGCTTTCTTAACGGTCTTCTTTGATTGTGGCACTACCGTTAGATCCAACGGTCCCTTCGGTAAACTTGAGTATACTATCTGAAATGGACTGAACCCAGTACTTCAATTTACAGCATGATTATGGGCAAACTCTGCCTGGCATAACTTCACATCCCAACTTTTCAGATTATCTTGAACAAGACACCTCAACAAGTTTCCCAATGATCTGTTCACAACCTCGGTCTGCCCATCTGTTTGCGGGTGATAAGCACTACTAAACTTCAGCTTTGTTCCCACCATTTTCCACAAACTCAACCAAAAGTGACTCAGAAATCGAGTATCTCTATCCGATACGATAGATTCTGGCAATCCATGAAGTCGATAGATCTCCTTGAAAAACAACTGAGCAACATGAACAGCATCTGCCGTCTTCTTACAAGCAATAAAATGTGCCATCTTCGAAAATCGATCCACTACCACATAGATGGAATCGTTTCCTCGCTGTGTTCTTGGCAATCCCAACACGAAGTCCATACTCACATCAACCCATGGTTTAATTGGTACAGGTAACGGCATATATAAACCAGCATTAGTCGCAGTTCCTTTCGAAACCTGACAAATATGACAACGCTCCACAAACTTTTCCACCTCTTTCCTCATTGATGGCCAAAAGTAAGACTGTGAAATCAACTGTAAAGTACGGTCTCTCCCAACATGTCCCTCTTCGTGTAACTCCTTGATAATCTTCATTCTCAGACTACCCTCCGGTATGCACAATCGATTTCCTTTAAAAAGAAAACCATTAACCAACATAAACTCATCAGTCTTCCCTTCACTGTCCCTTTCAACAAATTCCTTAAAATAAGAGTCTTCTGCATTCTGCTCCGGCAATAATTCAAAACCAGTCACTTCAACTTTCATCGTTGTCAACAAATGACTCCTTCTACTTAAAGCATCAGCCACTCGATTCGTCACCCCTGATTTGTGCTTCACAACGAAAGTAAACTGTTGCAGATATGCAATCCACGATGCATGTCTCGTTGAAATCTTATCTTTCCCTTGCAAATGCTTCAATGCTTCATGATCAGTATACAGAACAAACTCTTTCTGAAATAGATAATGTCTCCAGTGTTTAGTAGCTTGCACAACAGCATAAAACTCCACATCATATGTACTGTATCGCATCTTCGCTCCTGACAACTTCTCACTGAAATATGCAATTGGACGTCCCTTCTGACTCAACACTCCTCCAATCCCAACCTTGGATGCATCAGTGTGTAGTTCAAACACTAGCTGAAAATCAGGTAATACTAGAATTGGTGCAGATGTCAGCAACTCCTTGATCTTCCCAAAAGCATTCCCTGCTTCCTCTGACCATGTAAATTGTTTACCCTTCATACAATCAGTCACAGGTGCCATCACACTACTAAAGTGTGGAATGAACCTTCGATAGAATGAAGCCAACCCGTGAAAACTACGAACTTCCGTTATCGTTTTGGGTTGCGGCCAATCTCTAATAGCTTCGATTTTACTTTGGTCAACCTGTATTCCTTCTTCTGACACAACATATCCCAAAAATAGAACACTCTTCGCCATAAAAACACACTTCTTTGTAGCAGCATAGAATTGTTCTTCACGAAGTATAATTAACACTTTCTTCAAATGTTGAACATGCTCTTCTGTACTAGAACTGTAGATCAGAATATCGTCAAAGTAAACCACCACAAACTTCCCAATGTACGGCCTAAAAATCTGGTTCATCACCCTCATGAATGTACTTGGTGCATTTGATAGACCAAACGGCATTACCAGCCATTCATACAAGCCTTCCCTCATCTTGAATGCTGTCTTCCATTCGTCCCCTGGTCTAATGCGAATCTGATGATAACCGCTCTTCAAGTCAATCTTAGAAAAGATTACAGACCCACTAATTTGATCCAATAAATCATCAAGTCTCGGCATCGGAAATCTGTATCTGACTGTGATCTTATTCAATGCTCTACTATCTGTGCACATCCTCCACGTTCCATCCTTTTTGGGTACCAATAAAGCTGGTACAGCACAAGGACTTAAACTCTCCTGCACACGCCCCTGTTCAAGCAATTCTTCCACCTGCCTCCGCAACTCTTCATGTTCCTTCGGACTCATTCGATAATGTGGTCTGTGTGGCAACACAGCACCTGGAACAAGATCTATCTGATGTTGTATATCCCTCAACGATGGCAACTCCGTTGGTAACTCCTCTGGAAATACATCGTCAAATTCTTTCAAGACTGGTTTAACTTCTTCTGGAATTTCAACCTCTTCACTGCTCTCTCGTCCAATCAACAAGAATACTTCCGGCTCTTTCTCAACTTCTTTAACAAACTCCTTCAAAGATAATAAGGTTTTCAACTCCTCAATCTCTTCTGACTTACTTTCTCCCGGTTGTCTCTTCTTTGGAACTAAGATGATCTTCGTGCCTTCAAACATAAAACTGTAGCTATTGGTCCGACCGTCATGTTGTACTGCTCGATCATACTGCCATGGTCTTCCCAATAATAAGTGGCAAACATCCATCTCTACTACATCACACCATATTTCATCTTTGTATTTCTTTCCAATAGAGAATGGAACACGAACTCGTCTATCCACTTTCACTTCTCCTCCTTTTCTCAACCATGCTAACTTGTATGGATTTGGATGTTTCTCTGTCTTCAATTTCAACTTTGTCACAGCTTCGGTTGAAACAATATTGTCACAGCTCCCTGCGTCGATCACAAACTTACACACCTTTCCCAATATAGTACATGTCGACTGAAAGATATTACTCCTCAACCAACTAGTTTCTTCCTGCTTCGGTGTTAAACACGATCTCCTCAGCATTAGATTACAACCTTCATCTCCTGACGCAATATCCTATTCATCTTCCTCAACTGGACTAGAACACTCCCCATCAACATCCTAATCTTCAACTTCTACAATCATGGTTCGTTTCTTCGGCTTTGGACACTCATTGCTTTTATGAACCAATTCCTGACAGTTGTAACATTTGAAACCATTGTTAATCCTTGCTTTCTCATCCTCCTTCAGCACCGGTTTACTGATAGGTTTAGACACATTAGAACTTCGACTAACACCCTTCATTTGATTGTTGGAACTAGTAAACACACCACCTCCTCATCTACCCTGTTTCTCCCAAGCCAACGCTTTCTGATGTGCTTCCGCTACAGATCTTGGATCGAACATATTAACCATATCCTGGATCTGCATTCTCAATCCCCCAATGAACCTAGATGTCAGCTGCTCTTCTGTTTCCATAATATCATTCCTTGCAATAAGTTGATAGAATTCATCAGCATAGTCATTCACAGATTTCGTCCCTTGTCTCAAATTTTGCAAACGTTGATACATCAAAGATTGATAATTGTAAGGTAAGAACGTTGCTTTCATCAACTTCTTCATCTTCTCCTAAGATTCAACTTTTGACTTCCCCATTCGTTAACGTGTAAGCTTGGTTTGTTGCCACCATGCCAAAGCTCTACCCCTTAACCTCGTAGCAACCAACTTCACTCTACGCTGTTCTGGAACTTCTTTGAAGTCCAAAATCTCCTCAACATTAGCCACCCAATCTAGAAACTCCTCTGCTTGCATCCCACCTTTGAATTCAGGAATTTCAGTCTTCATCCCCGATTCCCACTTGTGATCATACTCAGAGTAATTTCTTTCTTGTCCTCGTCCTTGTCCTTGAACACTACCACCATCATACTCCTCTTCAAAATCAGAAGTATATCATTGTCTATCTCGTCCACCCACATCTCTACTACCTTCACGCCTACCACCATCATCCCTTCTATCTACATTCCTCCGTTCACGATCATTCATGTTCCTCCCACGCCCTTGATCATTTTCAACACTTCTGTCTCGATTGGAATGTGGCAAGACTCTACTACCCCCATGGTTAGATTCAGGTGAAATCCTTCTCCGATTTTGATTCATTTCTAACATCATCTTCTCTAATCGTCCAATCCCTTCGTTAAGCTTTTCACTAAAGTTTTCATTGATTCTTTGCTCCATCTCATCAGCCTCTTCTCTTCGATACAAAGCTTCTACGTTTTGGTGACGATTAGCTCTCCTTGGCGGCATACTTGAAAACTTCCAAACTTCAAAATTCAAACACTTTTCGGACTTTGATCCAAAATGAAACGGATCGAAAACTTCCACTTTGTAGCAAATCGCGATGAACACGATGGACAAAGTTTCGGCCTCCACTTCAAATCTGATCAAACAACTTCGAACAATGATGAACACTTCTTCCTCTCGGCCACGGCTCAAACTTCAAACTTCTCGGCCAAACAACTTCAACTTCAAAATGATTAGGCTCCAAGTCTCGATCCAGCTATGATTGGCTAGAACAAGCTCTGATACCAAAACTGACGCAGCGGATATTACAAAAACAATGTAGATCGTTGAATGTAGCAATCGATGGATTGATGGATACTGAAATGCCCGAATTCGTTGATCCGAAGATACCTAATTCTTAGCTATCTCTGACTCGTTGATCCGAAGATACCGGGAAAGAGATCTACGATTCTTCGACGTTGATCTTGCGCACAAGATACCGTGAATCGGCTTCAACAAACGATGATTCGAGCGCACTCGAATGACGTAAGTGGAGATAAGAGATTACACTCAACTACCAATTGAGATGAAAGCACAAAGCAATCAAAAGAGAATTTTATTCAAAAATCAACAACCTTTTACAAATGAGAGACCCGGCCTATTTATAGGCGTTTTACAACTCACACAAAAAAAACAACAAAATTCACCAACTCCTAAGTCGGTTCCGACTTAACAACGTCTCCGACTTAACAAAAGTCGTACACGACTTACTACTTAAAAGAATACAGACATCATATGATTTACAACAGACGACATACGACTTATAAAATATGCGACTTAAAAACAGGTACGAGCTACGAGTTAACAAATACAAACAGATTACATCACTTAAGTCATAGACGACCTAGCAGCTTCCCACGACTCAATCTTCAGACGACTTAATATGAGGCGACTTACGACTTAGTATAAGTCGGTGGCGACTTAACAGCAGTTTCTTCACGACTTAAGGAATCAACGGTTTTTAGATTAACTCGGCATAAGAATCTACGGCCTCCAGAGCTTCAGCGACTTAAAAAATGGACGGCATCCGTAGCTTTGCGACCTAAAACAAAAGCGGCATCAGGAATCAACGTCTTAAGGAAATCAAAGGCAGAGATTAACTCGGCAGACACATCAACGGCATCCAGGGCTTCGCGACTTAAGACGAGACTTTGCGACTTAAGAAGCCTAACTCCGCGACCTAAGTCTGTACGACTTAAAACTTCGCGACTTAAGAACATAGCATCTGAACCCTCTTCAGGCGACCTTAGTTCCAACTCGTTAAGTCGTGCACGAGTTAACTCGTTAAGTTTTTCCTGCGAACTATCTTCTAACTCGCTAAGTCGTTCACGAGTTAAAAACATGTTAAGTCGTATCTCCTTTCTCTTCAGACTGTTAGGTCGTAGCTCCGACCTAAAGTCCTTGTTAGGTCGTATGCGACCTAACACTTCACCAAATTGGACTGTGCAACCACTCTTCTCAGCACCACTCGCTCCCTCCTCTAACTCCTTAGGTCGTGAGCGACCTACAAGCTCCTTAGGTCGTGAGCGACCTATGCCTTTAACTTTCTGCACTGCATCAGAGTCAAAAGAAGTTTGAATTGAAAGGATTTGGATATTGAATCGATTCTCCTCATTCTAGGGTATTACTACCCTATCTATAATGAGTTTATATAATCCCAAACTAAAGTTTTTAGGGAAACCAAAGCTCTGATACCAACTATAACAACCCGTATATTTGGACCATTTAAATTGACAATAATCCACACATGTCAACTTAAATAATACAAAACACGAATCATTATGGAATTATAAATACATAAATGTAAATGAGAATCAATACAACATCACAGACATAGAACAGTCACAGAATAATGCAGCGGAAAATACATCATCATAATAGCAGTTCATGAAGCTACTACAGGAAATACAACAATGTCTCAACATAAAGTGACTGAGAAGAAATACATATCCGATCCCGATCTCTTTAATAACTACGCAATAATTACCCGATGGTCATTTAATATTTAAAGTTTAAACAAATCAAAGTCCAAAAGTCAAGTTGCAAATTTGACTTTCAAAATTTGACATTTCACAATTCGATTTATTTCAAATATTTAAAAATCATATTTCCAAATGAAATTTTAGTTCAAACCCTTGAGTTAACAATACTTAAGTATTCAAGTTCAATTTAGTAAGATTCAAATTTCTCTTATTAAATTTAATTCATAATCCATGGATTCAATTTAATGGTCAATTTAGCTCAAATCATTAAATCAAATTCTATTCATTTCAATTCATATTTACATTCATCGTTATATTAAATTTAATCATAAATTCGATTGAATCAATTTCATTAGTTAATTCCCTTTTAGCAAAACTTCATTGATTTATTTACCAAATTCAATTAAATTTCTATTTAAAGAAATCCATTTCATTTATTTGGTTCTGTGATCTACATATCACAAATAAGTTATTTCCAAGTTACAAATCAACTCAATCCAAAATCAGTTTACAATGTCCTGATTTAATTTATTCATTAAAATTTAAAATCATCTTAAATTTAAATTATCGCTACATCAAATCCATAAAACTTTAGTTAGTTTTGTATTCCTGTTAAGTCAATTTGATACTTAATATCAAATTAAATTTTATAACAAGTTCCAAATCTATTTAATTAAAACCGAGTTTAAATCTAAATCTAACAAATCTAATGAATTTTAAATTATTAAATTCTAAAACTTACTTGTTTCTAAATCTCATTTCAATTAAATTTGTCAATTCATTTTATTCAATTAAATAGATTTATTAATCTGTTTCAATTAAATCCATTAATTTATTTCAATTAAATCCATTAATTTATTTCAATTAAATCCATTAATTTATTATAATTAAATCCATTAATTTATTACAATTAAATCCATTAATTTATTACATAATTTCCAAACAAATTGTTAAGTTCATTCCTAAATTCCAAATAGATTTCAATTTCAAAATGATTTTTGTTGACCAATCGGGTTTCTTATTTTTAATTATCTATCCTAGGCCAAGGTTGTTCAATTGAGTATTTATCATTTCAACCCAATATCATTAAATAAAAAAAACAAAACTTAGCAAAGGAAACTTGCAGTGTGATAACTGGGATGGTGTCAAGGTAAATAAACAAGCAATAGCAACTATACATAAAAATTCAACAATTTATTTAAATAATCCCAAAATAATCGTATTAATTTACATTTGTTATTTATACAAATTAATATCATTATTCCTAGAAACCACACTATCATTTCATGCAGATTAAATATTATTACATTATGGTTTTACACTTGGTGTCTATTATCACATTACTACATCAATCATACATTCAATGGTTCAAAGTGTAGTTAACGCTACTTCTATGTGTCGATTTATTTAACATTAAAAGGGGTCAAGTTCAATATATATAATCTATTTTAAATTGTTAACTATCCTATATCAAATTCAATTTCATATTAATCATCACTTATATTAACGACCAAATTCAATCATCACATAACAAATTTAGTGTCATAAAATTCACCATCACTAACATCAAATCACAATTTAACACGTAAATCTTTTTAAACAATACTTGGCGTCAATTTTGAAATTTTAAATTCTAACAATATTCAATTTTAACTTGTATAGTAATTTACAGTTTATGTGAACAATTTTAACATCAACCATTCTAACATCCAAATTAATATTAACAACATCTATCACTTGATTATCATAGCATAATAGATTGAGTCGTGAATGAAATATTCACCTTGCATGGTTAGAGAAGGTGACGGCGAAGCACGAAAATGAATAGACTAGATAGACGACACACACGAATTTGAACATGAACTGTAAATCAAACAAAAGATCAAATGGACAATTTGTTCAATACAATATATATAGATTTTATATATAATCATACCAAAGCAAAGAATCTAGATAGATCTGACAAGCTGAATGGAAGCTTAAGTCTCCGAAGCAGTAGTTGGAACAAATACTGTAAACGCTGTATGTGAGCAACCAAAATTCTCAAAGTTTATACTGCTATGTAATATACAGTTTCATATATATATATATATATTTATATATAAACGGCAATGCAACGAAATACGGTTACGGCCAAGGCAAGGCGGACGTGGGCAGTGGTGGTGGCTGGACTCGGGTGGTGGCTAGTGGACTGGTCTGGGCGTGGAGCGGAGGCGGACTGGGTTCAGTGGCGGATGGTGGCAGCGGGACAGGCTGGTCGTGGGGATGTGGGCTGGTTGGTCGTGGGGCGTGCGGGTTGGGGAAAGGCGGAGGCTGACGGCGAGGTGGAAGGGGCGGAGGCTGGTGGAGCACTGGATGGAGGAAGGAGCAGTGGACTGGGTGGCAGGCGGGCTGGGGACAGGTAGTCTGGGTGGCAGGTGGCTGGGTGGCAGGAGGGCTGGGTGGCAGGCGGACTGGGTGGGAGGCGGAGTGGGTGGTAGGCGGTCTGGGTGGCAGGCAGACTGGGTGGCAGGGATAGGAGCGGGGCTGATGGAAGGCGGACTGGATGGCAGGCGCAGTGGGGATGGGAGCAGGGCTGGTGGAAGGGATGGGAGCGGCCGTGGAAGGGCGGAGGCGGACGGCTGGTGGAAGGGATGGGAGCGGCGGCTGGTGGAAGGGCGGAGGCAGACGGCTGGTGGAAGGGATAGGAGCGGCGGTTGGTGGAAGGGCGGAGGCGGACGGCTGGTGGAAGGGCGGAGGCGGATGGCTGGTGGAAGGGAAATGTGGAAAATTTTGAACTGGAGGAGCAATTTTTTTTAAACGAGGTGAAGAAATGGGAAGAGAAGAATACGTACCAGATAATGGATTTTTCCTCTTTACCAAAAAAAGAGAAAAGCAGTATAGACAGAACGTTGGAAATCAAAGGACCCTAATTGATTGTCATTGATGCACTAAAAGGCTGTTGGAGTTTCAAGGAGTAATTACTGACCAGAAGATGCCTCGAATTCCCCCAGTGGCCTAATAGACACTGGTTTTAATAGTGTAACGGACAGGTTTCAAACCGTTAAGCAATTTGTAACTTCCAACTCCGAACTCCGAATGACACAAATAAATATACCGTTCTGATCAGCGCGACGAGGCGAACACAACGGTATATAGATATCAGCGGTACGGCTGAATTATAAAATTTCGAAATTTCCACTACGGAGAATGCAGGAAAAACATAGAAAAATAAGATCGACGGAGCTAAAAAGGTCCGAATTTTGAAAAACGAAAAATGACGTCTCTGACAGAAGATGATTTAGAATTTTTCTATGTAAAAATATTCAGGTTCGGAAGATAAAAAATTTTCACGTTTTAAAATGAACTGACGTGCAATAAAACACGAACGAAATTTACTGCGGTATTTTACGACGAAACTTTACCCATATCTATAACCATCTAGGCGCAATTTATAGACAATGTTTGGACGCTAATTGAAATCGTATGTAAGTTCCATATTTTAATATTAAAATGATGGATTTAAAATTTTTAAATTGGGTCGAAAATTCAGGGTCGTTACATTATATCATTCAGTATATCTGGATTCCCAGTCATGTGTCTAGAACATCCACTATCGAGTATCCATTTGTTCTTTTTGATCTGCACAGTTTTTTAGTTCTGGATTGATTCCTCAATTCCCATAAAGCATGATTCCTGCACATCAAACAATCTTAGTAGACAACTTGTATTTGAATATTGATTATATGCAGACTCAAGAGACAATGATGATCTGAATATTTCTAAACATGCATTAACAAATTTCTTAAACATAGCCATTAAAAAACTTTTTCAAAAATCAGATTATGAAACTTTTGAAAACTTCGCTCTGATGCCAAATGTGAGGAATACGGAATATGGATCTTAAGGCTAGGAATAACACTAGAGGGGGGGTGAATAGTGTTTATAAGAAATTACTGAATCTTTTTGAGTTTATGTTAATTTGAACACAAATGTATGTAATATTCAGACACAGATATAATCACAGAAACAAATACAGATGCAGAAATAAAGTAAATGCAGTAAAGGAAAGAACACACCGGATTTTATACTAGTTCGGAGTTACCCTACATCCAGTCACGCACAACTAAGTATGGATTTTCTTTCAAAAGCAATTCAACAATTACAACCCTCGATTTCAAGGCTACGAGGTACACCCTCCAGAATCATAATCCTTTGGGTAGATATACTTGATTTTCGGGGCAACAAGTTCACCCAATTGATTTCCAAGGCTACAATCACACCTTTTCTCGCTTGATTGATTTCCAAGGCTACAATCACACCTTTTCTCGCTAGATAGATTACAAAGAAGCCTATAACTCTGAATAGCACTTGGATCTTGTTGAGATAGTGATAGAGAATCAAACCAGATATTATCTAGTTAGATTTAATGTTGATTTCGGAAGAGTGATGATAGGATTTTGAATAAGAAAATGTGGAAGAAGAAGAGAAGTGAAAAACCAGAAAATCTGATATAAAATTCGTTGAAACTAACCCCTATTTATAGAAGAACAACTGTCATGTCCATTCGTGAAAGGTTATGGCGAATAGACACTTCTTTTGAAATTCAAATTTTTGGTCCTAACTGACACTATCGACATGGGGTACTAGGGCATGTCGATATCCCAAAGGAAATTTTGATGTTTTGTTTTTCTTTGAAAATAACCTTTATCTTATATTAAACTATTTTTAACTTTATAAATATACTTGACTATAGATAAAATACATAGATAAATATAGAGAATAATATATATAAAATTTTACTTTCATATTTAAATCTAAGTATAAAGATAGTTTAAATCAAACGAAGTTTAAAAACACGAGTTTATTAAAAACAAAAACAAAGAATATTTTAAGGCTAAAACATCTTTTTGAAAATCATTTGAAAAGATAATTTTTAAGGCTAAAACATTTTGAAAAGCAATTTTGAAAATCATTCTGAAGTAGTTTTGAAAATCATTTTGAAGTAGTTTTGCAAGCTTCTTCCTGCAGAATATCTCATCACATCCGGACTCGAGAACTTGTACAAAACCAGGATGTTTGTGGGTTTGTAAGCCACTTGTCGTAGGTTTGTAAGCTACTTGTCATGGGTTTGTAAGCCACTAAAAAGGTAGAAATGGGTTCCATCCCAAAAGAAAAATGGAGTGAAGATTTCAGTGCTATTATGAAGTTTTAACATAATTCTAGACTCAATACTTATCTTGAAATCTTGAACTCTTGATAATCTTGAATTTCTATACTGTACAGTCTTCATTCTTTGTACCTGCATGGTTAAATCCTGCATATACATATATATCTAAACTATAATGTTAGTATTTATATTTTATAATCTTATTCTAAGGTTGTTGTCATCCAAACCATCATCTCAAGACTAACATTATTTGTATAAAGATATGCTGTTATATATTATATTTCATTCCGCTGTGATTGTTAGATTCTGAATAGTTGTTTATGTTTCTTCTATCGTTTTTTTCTTCACCCCTAAAGATTCGTATATCTGTTCAATTTGAGTTGGACACGTGTTATTTAGTGTTGACTCATAGGGAACAGAGATACGTGCCTTTACACTTGGTATCAAAGCTGAAGGTTAAGCGAGAACCTTGACTTTGGTGGGGATTACTCATTAGAGATAGGGTCAGTAGTACCCTAGAATGAGTTTGACCGTTTTAATAGATATGAGTGTGCACTTGTTAGTGAATACGAAATGTTTTATATTGTGTTGATTTATCGGTTGAGTGTTTATGAATTCTGGTTGGTACGGGAAGTACAACCATATTGATAGGGATTCTAAACTCTTAAACTAGGCAAACCGACACAATATATTTTAAAAGAGGGTAAATGAAATAATTTTACCCAAATTACATTTTGATATAAAAGAAATAATTTTTTGAAATTATTATATATATTTGGTGTGTTTGGTTGATACTATTATAATCAAAACAAGATTATAAAACTGAAACGGTTTATATAACCAAATGGAGATTGTATAAGAATAATTTATGCAAATGAATTATAAATAAAAAAAATTCAAACCAGAATTTGGAAATTTAGATTCCTGAAATTTTGGGAAATGTTTTAAATGGATTTGAACTAAGTATTTGGGAATTTTGAAATCTCCAAAGTTTGGAAAATATTTTCCGTAGTGTTGTGAAAATAAAATAACATTATTTTTTGAAAAAAATGTTTTAAATTGGATTTAAAATTGATTTGACGGTGATAAAGCACTGAACTCACTACAGTCGTTGGAAAATAATCCTGCTGATGACTGCGCAGTATCATCAGTATTCATTTTCTAGTTTCTAAGTGACGGATTGCTACTGTGATTATTTGGCCTCGGAATTGTTTTGGTAAAATAAGGTTTTGATTTAAAATTCCAAAAGCAAGATTTGGTATGCAAAAGGGATATATATTCATATATGGGATTTTAAAATGATTTCAAATAGAACCGGGTGATTGAATTCTGGAATTTCCAATTAAATAAGATGTAAACCAAAAGAGAATGAGTTTTTGAACTAAAACTTGGGAAATGTGAATTCCAGTATGAAATTAAAATTTAACTTATGCAAGTTAAATAAATTAAATTTTTAAAAGGAAATTGTATGGATTTGAATTTCACTTAAGTTAAGTTAAATAAAAATTTGGTTGGATTAGAAATGATATCAAATAGAATTAAATATAAAATTTGAATTGTAAATTGATATATAACTATAAGTGATAGTTATTGAAGTGGAACTTGAATTAAATAGGATTGGATTTGTAATTGTGATGACCTAGTGGAATGAATACAGACTTGAGTTATGGAAATCAAATGAATGGTGAATCAAATTGGATTTGATTTAAAATGGAGTATAAACTCGATTATAGAAATTATGAAAATGTGAAAAATAATTTTTGTAACTTATAAATTGAAAAGTGAAATAGAAAAACCAAAATAAAAATGGTCTGATATTTTGGTAAAGAAATGGAAATCCAAATTCGAGTTATAAAATGAATTTGAACTCAAGCCAACAAAATGGAGTGATTTTGAAATGAAAATCAGATTGTGAAGTATAAAATGAAAGTAAGCTAATTAGATGAATTAATTAGTGAACTGGACATTAAAATGAGACTTGAGTTAAATGGAATTGAATAAATTGGATAACAATCAATTTAAAATGAAATGGAATTTGGTTGCAATGGAAATAACTTAAGTTATATAGTTGAAATAATTTAAAATAAATGGATTAATTTAAGTTATTATATTTGGATGAAAGCTTGGCTCAAATAAATCTATGAAATGGTTCATAAATAAATTGGCATGGATTGGGTTGTTGTCGAATATAAAATAGAGAAAACAAGGTTTTCTGAATAAATTGAATGTGGATTAATAAAATTTGATAAATTGATTTGGAATCCATTTAAAATAGCTATAAGCTTAAGTGATTATTTTATTAAATGAATATCACCGAATTTGCATGGAAAAATTGTCGTTGATGTAAACGGAAGTAATAAACTCTATGAATCAGTGGAAAGTGAATAGATTGATTTTTAATCAATTTGAAATGGATATGAATTTGTTGGGTATAAATGTGAATTGGATGCAAGTAAATTTGGTTGTAAATCAATCGAATTGAAGGAAATGGTATATGAATCGATTTAAAGTAATTAAATTAGTATTGGAACCTTGTGATTGCTTATAAATACATGTTTAGTTGTGCAAAGTATGTGTTTAACTATTTAAATAAATGAAATGTTATTGAATTTCATATTTCTGGTACTTACATGTTTAGATTAAGTAAGTATAGGTACAAGGAGACTATTGGGCTAAATTTAGGTTGCGAAATTTCATATAAAGTAAGCTCGCTTGCTTAAAAACGCTAAATAAAGGTACATTTTCAGATTAAATACAGCGATGATATAAATATTGATATATATTGTGTTTTCTGACCGTGTGGGTCGATGTATATATTTTTATAATTTTTGTCATATTGCAAAAGGCTCTCCATACAAGGGAGACTCTTTCAAAAAAATTTGGAAATTTTGGGTGTTAGAAAAATTTTGAAAAATTTTGGAAATTTTTTGTTAACTTAAAAAAGGTGATTTTTGAATTGTAATGAAAATAAAGGATTTTGAATTAGAAGATGGAAATAAATGGTTTTGGTAGAAACTAAAGGATTTAGAAAAGGGGAGTATCGAGTTTTAACTAAATGGGTTTTGATAAGTTAATGGGTTTGGAGCATTTTTTCGGCCTTAGTAATTTCGGGGACGAAATTCTTTTAAGGGGGGAGGAATGTAATGACTCGGATTTTCAGTCGTTTGATTTTGAACATTTAATTTATTTTAAATGTTGAATTTGAAATGTAAATGGAATTTTAATACGAAGTTATCTATCAAATAAGTGAAATAGGACTTAAGTTCTAACTATAGCGATTTATTGAATTAATTTAATTATTGAATTTATAATTGAAAATCGTTTAAATAATTGAATTAGAGTTGAATGTGAATCGAAATGATTTCTAATATGGATATAAATTCCATTTGAATTATAATTGAGTTAATAAGTTTTTAAAACTGGAATTTCAAGTGATTTCGTCAATTTTGAAAATTGTCGATTTAATCGACGCATTAAAATAGCGATCCGAGGCACAGTCTCGGAATTCGACGAATCTAGTTCCATTGGATACGTAATAATGTATTATTATAGGATTTCAATTTTCATACCATTTGGTCATACGGTATAGAATCGCATTGAAATTAATATTGAAAGTTTAATATAATAATTGGTTTCAAAAAGCTATCTTCCACATACGATCGAATTAGGTTCTGAAACTTGTTCCATTGGGTTCGGAATAGGGGTATAACATTAGAAACGCCAGACAGCATGCCTTAATAGGGATTCAGAATTTTTATTTATGCAAACGAGATATTTTAATTATAATATTAAAAAAATCAAACTCGACTTACATTCTTACTCACGCCTCTTCCTTTCAGTTTTAAAGCATGAGTTCCCCTTTTCTCTTTCGTCTTCTATTCGAACTCAAGAAATCAAAATAAAATGAAAGATCGTGCTATATATAAAAAAACACTCAATCGAATCGCGATACAATGGGAAGCTCGTGCACGAGAGGAGGTGTCGCGATCGAAGTTGAATGGCATTTAGGGGAAGGCGGTGGCTGCAGATCGTGGGCAACGTCGTGTGTAAGGTGAGGCAAACTCTGGCAGGTCGCGGCAGCATGTGGTTACGAAGCCTGGAAGCACGAAGGCATATGTCGGCTGTCTGGTCGAAGGCGTTGGGTGGATGATGCTCGTGTCGCCAGTTTTCAGCTAGGGTTTTAAGTGGAATCGCGATGTGGATATGCATGCGTGACATGGTGTTGACTGTTGAGCTAAGTGGAACGCTGCTGGAAGCTCGTGTGGAGAAGTTGTGTTGTAAGGTTGTCTGTTTTTTTAGTTAATTTAATCATATCGTTAACACTAATTTAATTATTAATTTGTTTATAAAAATTCAAATTTTTAATAACCTGTAATATGTACGAGGTCGGAATTTCACGAAATCTATGAAAAGAATTTAAATTGGGACAATCAACAAATTAAAATCAAGGCGAGTAAATCTCACTCGATTTGGTTAACTACTTTAAATTTATAGAAATTAAAATTTATTGATTGATTGGTGAATGGATTAATTATTATCAGTGAATGCCATGTTATATATATATTTATATATATTAGTATATATATTAGTAGTTGGATATTATTCCCACTTATTGGAGCGAATGAGACCCTATGTGCCCCGCATAGTAGCGAATGACCCTATATTACTGCGATATCCCGCCTCGAAGCGGGATTGGTATTTTATGTTATTTAACATATGTGGATGAAGGGAAACAGGTTGGAAGGATCCAATAGGATTCCTCAAAAATATATTGATTATTTTTCATATATAGCAATATATGATGTGATTGGATAAATCTATTATGAATTGTTGTATGGTTTGTTTATTTGATGTTATAGTAGCACTGGCCTTAATTTTGGTATTTTAAATACCATAAATATTATTTTTGAATTTGAAGGAATTAAAAGGAGATTCTAGATATAAAATATTTATGTTGGAATTTGGATTATTTTAAAGGAAACCGAGTGGGATAAAATAATAATTTGATTTTTTTGGGTTTTTACTTAACTATCCGAAAAAAATATTTTTAATAGAGATTTTAAAATAATTTATATAAGGATTTTTAACTATGGATTTTAAAAGGGAATTTTGAAAAAAATTATGGATGAGGAGTTTTAAATCGATATTAAAAATAGATTTGAAAAATAAATGATATTTATTAAGAAATGGATTCGTAAAATGAGATTTTATAAGTGAGAATTTAATAATGAGGTTAGTTCTTATAAACCAATGAAACCCAAGTGAGTTATAAAATTTATAAACGATGTTTATAAATAAAGGGAATGATATCAGTTGATAAACTGAAAAAAATAAATTTACAGTGTGAATTTATGTCGAGATATGAAAACCCGATTTATATCGGGAAATGGATTATTCAAATATTTAATATTTATTGAAAGGAAATCAAATTTTAATAATAAGTTTTGTAAATCAATTAGTTTTATTTTAAAATGAATTGGAAAGGAGTTATCGATATTTATTTAAAGTGTTTTCAATATTTTAAATAATTTCTTATGCTTGTTTTAAAAATAATTTATTATTCTTTAAAAATACTTACTATATGTATATTTATAGAGGAATTTGGAATGATTGGAATTTATTTATAAATTCTCTCGAGATTTGTAAATTGAGTTTTATTTGACGGGTGAGATTTTTTAAGAGCAATCTTATAATTGGATTCTGGAAACTTAAGAAATTTCCTAAATGTTGGAATACAGAAACTTTGAAAATGAAATTGAATTCATAAAAGAAGCTATATGTGTCAGATGGAATTATAAATAAGTATAATTATGTTTTTGGAAATTGTAAAGAAAATTGGAAATTGATTCCGGAAAGTTATAAAATGAGCTATAATGAGTTGAGAATTTGCAAATGAATTGGTAAATGTTATAAATGAAGAATAAAAAGGGAAATCTTCTAGGTTGAGAATATACTTATCGGTCGAGGTAAATTAGGGAATATTTTCTAAATATGGACATTAGAAATGCTTTTGGAAATATATTTGTAATTATTTTTCCAAGTATAGGATTAAAAAGGTTTTGGAAATATTTTAGCGACGAAATGATTTGTATAGAAATATTTTCCTAAGTAATGATTTATAAAAGGGATTTTGAAATATTTCTAAGTGCTGAGACGGTTTGAAAATATCCTGTTGTGAATATAAGAATTTGAATTTGTTTTCAAACATTTGAAATACTGGAAGAGTTTTGAATATATACATATCTTCGTAAAGATATTTTGAAAATGGATGTTTTGAAAAATTTATGAAATGGGCCTATTGACTACTTATGTGTGTTATTTGATAGTTAAATAACAGACCATCAAATCTGGAAAAATTCGTTAATCGCTTCGAAGAGACCGGGATCATGTTTAATTATCCGAAAACCACTTCGATCTAGTTTGTGCTTTACGAATTGTGATATCTCGAAGATAATGGAGACAGTGATTTGGAGATTCGGTTTGTTCAGACCTAGAACAACTTGTATGGATGAATGCTATCATTGCATTGTTGCCTGGAAGGAAGTGTTAGCATTCCAAGTATGAATGCTATTCTAAAGGTAAAACGTAGCCTCAAGCCTCATCAATAGTAAGGACCCGTAAATTTTAATAATTTTAATTGTTTTATTTATATATTTAATTGAAATTTTGTGAAATTTTAAAACAATGAAATTTTGAAATAAAAATTTAATATTTGAAATGCGTCTGTTTTAACATAGCAACTCGTTAATTTTCATCAGATAATTTGGAAGTTTATTTTCTAGGGTAATTTTTATTCCAAGTTATATCAGTCAAAAATTAATGATAATAAAAGTATTCTGAACCCTAAATATGTCAACATGATAAAATTTAGTTAGAACACTCTGAATAAGACTGTGTAATCCGTTTCGCGAAATTCGGACGTTTCTAGCTCCGTTTGGATTTTTCCGTACGGGATAGCAACGTAAATCAGTGTCCGTATCGACTTTTGAACGGATAATCGTATCGCTGATATCTGTATACCGTTTTGATCGTCTCGTCGTGCTGACTGCTGTATATTAAATTCTGTGTTTTGAAGTCCGGTACACAACGGAAACCGTAAAACGATTTCCGTACAGGTTCCGTAATTCTGCTATCGATTTCAAGGACCATTCATTTACTCACCGGTTGGAAAACCAATAGCCACTGGCCCTTTATTTTTCCCGAAACTAGTATCCAACAGGTTGATTTATTTTGTGCCTCGGAGATAATATAAACTATTCGTATACTTGTATATTCTTTTTGACAGCTATTCGTATTTTTAAAACCATACCCTACCATTTCCAACCTATCTTCTTCATTTATATTTCCTATTTGTCTTCTTCAACCCAGACTTTACCGATCCCTCCTTTCCCCTTCTACTCCCATATCCACTTCGAATCGACATAGCAACCGAGCCACTTGAGACCTACCGAGATGCTCTAGTTCCCTGACCACGCCCATCGTCCCAGCCGCTTGCCTTCATCACGTACACGTGAACACTCTCCTCCCATGTGGCCGAGGCCATGCAAGCAACCGTGCCCCACCCCTCCACGTGCAGCAGCACATGTGGCCATCATCGCCTGAGCCAGGGGGCCTCTCTCCGCCTTGCCCCCTTACTCTTCTCTGTGCTTTGTTAGGTGAGTATATATATAGAATATATAAATTATATGTCAGGTCTTATAATATGGTTATATCAATATATATTGGTTATATACATGAGATCTATTGAGTTTTATATTATATGTTATACATAAGATGTTTACAGTGGTTTATGAACTGCATATGTTGTTCGGTCTGATTGTGCATATATTTGTTTAAAAATATAGTTACATCATAATCTGGTAACATTACAAGGTAATAAAAATAGTATATTTATTTTATATAGAGATCTGTTATTTGAAATGTCAGATGAGTTAGTATATATTATATAATAGAAGATATAAAGTATGTTTTATAGTTTATAGAAGTTAGTTGTATAGATAGATATATGAGTTGGGTTTTTAAAATATATATATAAAGGTTATTTATATATAAGTTTATTGTCTGGTATACATTTTGGCTGCTCTGTTTTCTTTATTTTTCATTGTGCGGTTATATATCTAAGTATGTACATATTAAGTTGTTTTATAAGTTGTATGACCTGTTATATATTTACAGTAATATAAAGTTTGATTTTGTTAGTTTATATATATATAAACTATGGGTCCAATACTGTTACATATATATGTCAAAGGTTTGGAACTATCTCGCTATATATATATATATTTACTGTGTAAATTTTAGACTTGTCTATATAAAGCTTATATATATGGTATACGGTATGTTTTATATATTAGTATATTTCGCATATAACCTGTTTGTATATATCAGTTATAAGCTATTTGTTTATTTTGAATTTTAATTTGGGTATAATATGTTGTTCTTATGCATATATATTAGTAAAGTATAAATGTTTAGCTTTACCTGTTAAGCTATATAGGTGTGTCTTGTGCGTTGCTATATATATATATACATATATGCACGTAAGTTTCTTTTTGTTATTCATATATGTTGTAATATATATACTAATTAGTTTATATGAGTTATGTCTGTTAGTATAGATATATAGTTTATTTTATCTGTATATATATATATATATATATATATATATATATATATATCTTATATATAAAGCAAATACCCGGTCAACTAAGTCAAAGTGAAGCCTTTTTCTAACTGCCTAAAATACCCTTTTTATTACCTCACAAGTACCACAAAATGAGGGTATTACTGTCTTTCTCATGTCCACCACGTTCCCAAATTGGTTGCATGACCCATTTCATCACCACATCACTTTCTCAACCGTTTCTTCCTCATGGACCTAAATTGAAAGAGAAAATAGGTTCAAAACTAAATCAAATAACAATTTTTAAAAAGTGATAAATCAATGAATTTCCTAGGATGGGGACGATTTCAACAGCTATTTTGAGAATGGTACCTTAGTGACGTTAGGTTGATTCATTGTAGAAGAGGATTCATCTAAAGTCTTCCTCCCCTTTTTGGATTCGACAAGGCAACTGACTTTCTATTGTATTTTTAGATAACATCGATCAGAAGGTTATACTTTTTATTGATTTTAATTTGCGCTTTATTTTCTTAATGGTAACCTCAACATGCACAACGATTATGAAACAGTGAAAGAAATGGCAGTGCAGGCATAGGATTGGGACAATTTAGCTATTTTGAGAATGTAGCTTAGTGATTTTAGGTTGATTCATTGTAGAAGAGGATTCGTCTAAGGTCATTCTCTTCGTTTTGGATTCGGTAAGGCAACCGACTTTCTATTGTATTATCATATAACATCGATCAAAATGTTATACTTTTTTATTGATTGTAGTTTACGCTTTATTTTTCTTAACGGTAACCTCAGTTTGCACAATAATTATGAAACGGTGAAAGAAATGGCAGTGCAAACAGTATCGATTTAAGGAAATAACGTGCAGTACTAAAAAATTAAAGTCGGATCTGCGAACAAGCTTAATAAAGGAATTCTAAGGTCAGTAATGATGTTATATTTATCATATTATTAGTTTTGGGAATTTATATTTCTACTGTCAGAGATAGTTTGTGGTATTGGTCTGTTTTACGGTTTAATTCACCAGCATATTCGTGGACAATTTGAACTTGAGTCGATAAAAAATGAAGAAGCAAGGCAAATTTTTTTGATTGTAGAGTAGAATCTTATTAGTATGTCTAATTAAACTATAATAATAACTTTGTGAAATTTGGTAGTTTTCGGGAAGACAACAGCTTAGAAGGAGTTGGATCTTACTTTATTTATTTAAATGCAGATGGAGTTGGTCAAACATTCACCAAAAAAGTGTCTAATGCCATGGCTGCCTTCAGTTAATTCTTTTGCTTGCACAAAATGCGGATACATATAAGTCAAAGCTCTTCAAACCATACTTCCCATTCTAAAGCTTAGTTAATTTCTCATTCTAAAGCTTAGTTAATTTGAGGAATATATGGATGTAGACTTCCAACTTTATGAGGTATGCAAAATGTTATTTTTTGCAATTTCAGATCTTGGTTTGTATTTAAACGTATATGATACTAAAATATGAAAAATACCTTACTATTGCTATATTTTAATTATAACAGACCCTCAAGTCATTTTTTGTGTATAAAGTGTTCTCAAACCCTATATGACATTTGTAGAATCTTCACTCTCAAATTCCCAAAGAATTATAGATGCATTAATGGTAAGACTGAGTTTTTAGGTGCTGTTGACTATAATAATAAAACCTCAAATACCCTTTCTACCATAGGTTATGTTGAAATAGCTTTTATTTCTTATTTTTTAATCTAGCTATTGATTCTTAGATGCATAACATGAGAGTTCTTAAAATGTGAGAACCAAAGTAAGCTCTAAATGGTACTAACAAAACTATATTTTATTTGCGACTTTGGCACACACATGGAAGTGTACGAAACGGTATTCTCTTCTTTTTTCAAGTACGATTGCTGGATATATGCAGTGTTGGTGTTTTGACTAACTTGGTTATTGTTGAACATGCTTTATTTTTGCAATTTGATTGTTTAAACAGTAATTAAAGAAATTTTATTTCTATAATTTGGTTTTGATCATGCAAAACGTTCAAATACTTACATGCCTTTTCTTTTCAGTAAAGAACAACTTGGCCATGTAGGAATTGTAGTGTTGGATTTAGTTGCTTTTTTCTTTTGGAAAAGAATCCTGGAAGAATATTGGAGCTTTTGCAAAGGTATAACAAAGTAATCATGCATGTAATTACAGTAAATATTGTGCTTCTGTTGATTGTATTATGTGCCCAAATGATATAATAGTTATTTTATTCTTTATTAAGGTTTTAGCTGTCAAACCAAATAGATTAACTTTGCATTTGTACATATTACTGTGACATGTATCTTCTATTTCTCTTTTCTTTTTTAAATAAAAACTTATTGATGTGTTTTTCTCCAAATCTGCTCTTCATAGTACTCAAATTAATAAAATTGTACAGTTACTTTTATATACTAAAATTATTTGGTTGTCATTCAAAGTTAGTAGTAGTTATTATTTCCATGTCCGGGTTTTCATGACTATTTTAATGCAAACGCCAATAATTTGTATCTGGCAAATTTATATCCGGCTGTGGTGAAAAAATTGAGGATCGATAACAATTCAACACCACGGTGCGCTGCGGAAGCGATTTCAATTCAAGACCTAGTATTGCCTATTTAGATACCAATGACAGTTAAAAGGAATTATGAAATCTCACAAAAAAAATAACAGAAATAAGAGACAGAAGATTTAACGTGGTTCGAATATGAATATCCTACGTCCACGGAGACCCAACAACTTTTTATTTTACTAAAGAAAAGAGTACAAGAGAGGAAAGAATAATGGTGGATACTACACTTTGCTTTGTTGCTTATGAAGATGTAATTCCTTCATTTATATAGACTCATGAAGGAGTTACTTAGGGATTAAGAGAATAATTTACAGATTATGTTTTTGAAACCTTTACAAATATCCATGATTTAATTTCTACGTAAATGGATAATGGTGATTGGTTTCCATAATTTTCCTTGATTGAATCTCCATCAGCAATTTCTTTCTTCATATAACAAATTGACTAATTAATTGATTTCCTTCAAAATATCCTTCCATTAATTGATTTGATTGAATCAATTAATCAATTTCTTTCCTCTTTAACAGATATTTGAATCATCCAAATTCAACACTCCACCTTGATTCAAATATAACAATCTCTCTTCATCATCTTATCATCAGGCAATCGACATATAAGTTGTTGGGTCTAGCGCCCCATGGCGCTCAAGTAACGGGTATCAAACTGATCAAGTTTGAGCAATGCTCAAACTTGTCCTTAGGAAGTGACTTTGTCATCATATCTGAGGGGTTGTCTGAAGTATTCACTTTCAACAACTTGATCTTACTCCGTTCTTCCTCCAGCATAAGAAAGAAACCTCTAACATCAATGTGCTTCGTTCGTGAACTATAAGCCTGATTATGAACAAGATGAATTGCACTTTGACTGTCTGAAAATAGCTCCACGGTCTTCTGCACCATAAAAAGATCATCCAACAACTGAAGTAAATACAAACCCTCCTTAGTTGCTTCAACAATCGATATCAATTCTGCTTCGGTAGTTGACAAAGCTACAATAGATTGCAACTTTGATCTCCATGAAATCGAGCCTATGCCAAGTGTAAAAACATAGCCCGACACTGACTTCCGTGCATCTCTATCCCCAGCATAATCTGAATCACAGTATCCTCTAAGTGAGATGTCGCCATCCACTCCACCATATAACAAGCCAACAGATGAAGTGCCTCTAAGATACCTAAGTATCCACTTTACTGCTTGCCAATGTTCCTTTCCTGGGTTAGACATATATCGACTTACAACACCCACTGCGTGGGCCAAATCTGGTCTAGTGCATACCATGGCATACATAAGACTACCAATAGCACTGGAATAAGGTATATCAGCCATATACCTTTTATCTTCTTCCGATGTGGGAGATTGGTCTTTTGACAATTTAAAATGAGAGCCTAATGGAGTACCAACCGGTTTGGCTTTCTCCATTCCAAATCGAGTGAGGACCTTCTCGATGTATTGCGCCTGAGTGAGTCTCAACTCTCTCCGCTTTCTATCTCTACAAATCTCCATACCCAATATTCTTTGTGCTTTTCCCAAATCCTTCATATCAAACTCCTTGCTAAGTTCAGTTTTCAGCTCCATAATTCTTACCATACTCCGAGATGCAATTAACATATCATCTACATATAACAACAGATATATTAAATCATTATCACATCTCTTGAAATAAACACACTGGTCTTTGAAGCTTCTAGAATATCCTTGTGAAAGCATAAACTTATCAAATCTCTTATACCATAGTCTAGGTGACTGTTTTAGTCCATATAGAGATTTGTTAAGTTTACAAACATAGTCAGGCCTGCTACTATCAATGAACCCCTCCCGGCTGCCGTAAATAAATTTCTTCATCCAGATCACCATGCAAGAATGCTGTTTTGACATCTAGTTGCTCCAACTCCATATCATAATGAGCCACTAATGCCAATAGAATGCGAATGGAGGTATGCCTAACAACTGGAGCAAAAATGTCATGATACTCAACTCCCTTTTTTTGAACATACCCCTTTGCTACTAACCTTGCTTTATATCTGAAATTTCCATCGCCGCCGTCTTTTACTCTATAGATCCACTTACAACCAATAGCTCTCTTGTTGGTGGGAAGAGGCACCAAATCCCAAGTATGGATTTTCTGCAAAGATTCAATCTCCTCTTCCATAGCAACTAACCAACTGGAACTGTCAACTGAAGCAATAGCGTCTCTATAATCTCTGGGTTCGTCATGGACAACATTCAAAGCATATGTTGCCATGTCATCGAAGTCAATGTCTTCGATGCTCAATCCAACAAAATCATTAAGCCAAGTAGGCTTCTTCTTCTGTCTAACAGGTCTGATCTCTGAACTAGCTCCACCTTGAGTCTGATCCTCTGTACGAATCTCTGTACCTTCCTCATCAACCACGGTGTCATCGGAAACACCTTCAGAACTTCTATGAAAAGGAACAGTAGATGACTTACTTTGTGTTTGGTATTCTTCATTTGTCCTCTCATTGTCATCTGATGAGGAAGGCTCCACCTTTAACATAGCCTTCTCATCAAAAATCACATGCCTGCTGGTAACAATCTTCCTACTAATAGGACACCACAATCTATAACCCTTCACTCCTCTTCTATAACCTAGAAAGATACACTTGCGAGCTCTAGGTTCTAGCTTTCCTTTGCTCTCATGCACATAAGCTGGGCAACCAAACACTCTGAGAAATGAATAGCTAACAGGCTCTCCTTTCCATACTTCTTCAGGGATCTTCATATCTATGGCGGTAGAAGGTGTGCGGTTGATGAGGAAAGCTGCCATAGATAAAGCTTCTGCCCAAAATCCCTTTTTCAACTTTGCAGTCAATCTGAGGCAACGAGTTCTCTCCAATAATGTCCGATTCATTCTTTCAGCAACTCCATTAGACTGAGGGTCGCCAGGTGTGGTGTAATGCCTCTTAATACCTTCAGACTCACAATAATCGATGAATTCCTGTGATACAAATTCACCGCCGTTATCTGAACGGAGAACTTTCAATTTCTTTCCTGACTGCTTCTCAACTGTAGATTTCCACTTTCGAAACCTGTCAAAAGTTTCACTCTTTGACTGTAGAAAATATACCCAAACTTTACGAGAGAAATCATCTATAAATGAAACGAAATACCTGGCTCCACCTAAGGAGGGGCAAGGGGAAGGTCCCCAAACATCTGTGTGAACATACTCTAAGACAGCCTTTGCCTTATGCTCTCCAGTACCAAAAGAAATCTTCGTCTGCTTCCCAAGAACACACTCTTCACAAAAGCCAAGCTTTGAATGATGAACACCATCAATCAAACCTCGCTTTCTCAACTCATCCATGCTGCGCTCACCAATGTGACCCATCCGTAAATGCCATAATCTGGAAGAGTCCGAATCAACAGAAGTGACAGAAGCTGATTCGCCAACTACAGTAGTGCCCTTCAAAAGATAAAGATTTCCTGCCCTTACTCCTTTCATAACTATCATAGAACCTTTTGATATTTTCATCTTCTCTCCTTCAACTACAATCTTCAAACCAAGCCTACTCAGAGCCCCAATAGATATCAAACTTCTTCTCAAATCAGGTACATGTCTAACATCTGTAATAGTACGAATAACACCGTCAAACATTCTAACCTTCACACTACCAACACCAATCATACGGCAAGAAGCATCATTGCCCATCAGAACTTCTCCTCCATCAATCTCACGGTAAGTGGAGAAACAGTTCCTATCAGGTGTCATATGATAGGATGCGCCAGAATCGATCAGCCATAGGTTGCTCTTCCCAGAAGAGCCAGAAGCTGTAAACACATCGGTATCACTCTCTGTATCTGACTTCTCAGCGGTAGATGCTGAAGCTTGCTTTGGGTCTCTTCTTCTACCTTCAAGCTTGGGACAAGTTGCTACAAAGTGCCCTGGCCTTTTACAATAATTGCAAGTCAATTTATTAGGCCCCCTAGACTGAGACCTTGATTTATTTCGACCTCCACCATATTTTGACTTGCTTTGGCTTCTTCCTCTCTGAACAGATAAGCCTTCCGTATCACTGTCTAAACTAGTGCTTGCTAATCTATCCCTCAACACTTCATTATGAAGTCCAGCTTTAACATCAGATAGGCTAATTTTACTACGACCATAAATCATAGAATTAACAAAAGCAGTGTACTCCTTAGGCAAGGAACATAAAAGGATTACCGCTTGAGCCTCATCTGTAATTTCAACTTCCGCTGCCTTCAAATTCATTACTAAGGTGGTTAGGGCATCCACATGCCCCATGAGATCAGCTCCAGGCTTCATTTTGTACGAATAGAGTTGTTGTTGCAGAATTATTTTGTTAGTGAGAGACTTGTCCTGATATGCATCAGATAATGCATCCCATAATTCCTTTGCTGTTTTCTTTTGAGAAAATTCTCTAAGAACCTCATCTGAAAGACTTAGCTGGATGGTAGTTAGGGCTACATCTTCCATCTCTTCTAAAGTTTCACTATCTAACTCTTTCAGCTTCTCAGGCGCAGAAATTATCTTAAAAGTCTTCTCCTTCTTCAATACAGCCTCCATCTTCATCTTCCAAGTTCCAAAGTCTCCTTTTCCATCAAAACGAGTAAGTCCATAATTGACCCCAGATCTACCAATAGATTTACTTGAAGTAGCCATTAATATCCAAACGGAACAATAACACCAGCTCCGATACCAAACTGTGGTGAAAAAATTGAGGATCGATAACAATTCAACACCACGGTGCGCTGCGGAAGCGATTTCAATTCAAGACCTAGTATTGCCTATTTAGATACCAATGACAGTTAAAAGGAATTATGAAATCTCACAAAAAAAATAACAGAAATAAGAGACAGATGATTTAACGTGGTTCGGATATGAATATCCTACGTCCACGGAGACCCAACAACTTTTTATTTTACTAAAGAAAAGAGTACAAGAGAGGAAAGAATAATGGTGGATACTACACTTTGCTTTGTTGCTTATGAAGATGTAATTCCTTCATTTATATAGACTCATGAAGGAGTTACTTAGGGATTAAGAGAATAATTTACAGATTATGTTTTTGAAACCTTTACAAATATCCATGATTTAATTTCTACGTAAATGGATAATGGTGATTGGTTTCCATAATTTTCCTTGATTGAATCTCCATCAGCAATTTCTTTCTTCATATAACAAATTGACTAATTAATTGATTTCCTTCAAAATATCCTTCCATTAATTGATTTGATTGAATCAATTAATCAATTTCTTTCCTCTTTAACAGATATTTGAATCATCCAAATTCAACACCGGCATGCTATATTTGAGTATCACTAATTGAAAAATTATATATACTATATATATGTATGTACACATAGGCACTCGATGCTTTTCACGTCTTGGGTCTCCAGTTATTCTCTTTCCTCATTTTCTTATTTGATTCCCAATTACGGTATTGTACTACGCATACTGGAAGAACGGTAGTTATCACCGTTTTCTACATTTTATTTTTTCATATTTTCAAGCAATGCTTTTAGAAATTACATCATTGGGTTGATTTTATTATATATGTACGAATTTTTTTCCAATTTTATTACTAAAATGAGATTATGGTTTATGTAACACAATCCCTTATACAACGTTTTTAACTCCACCATCATTGGGTTAATTTGAATGGTTTTTAAGGGACAGTAAGCTCACTTTCCACATCTCTAATTGAGGATACTTATGTTCCAAACCCATGATGTAATACCCAGCTTAAGCTTATGGAGTTTATAAAAATCATGTAATGATATTTTTAACAGTGATAAAGTGATGGTTTGTTACAATGCTCTTAAATGATCCATAGGTGGGCATGGACAAATCATGTTAACTCGAGAAGTATATTCGCTATGATTTTCTAAATCTATTGAAATTAACTCAACTTTATATCTTATTATTATGTATACAACCATAAATTATTGTTATGCTCTTCTAACTTTATTAATTGTATTAGGTGGTTTGATGCAAAATCATGGATTTTTTGTCTGCTAGGAGTATCGGCAGGTTTCCAAGTTATTGGTGTTGGTGAAAAAGGAAGCAAAATGGTATGTTCCAAATTATGTTATCTCCAAAATAATATTTCCTTTTGATTTCATATGAGTTGTGGATGAAATTTTAGTTTTAAGATAAATTCAATATATATTGTTTGTTAATTTTCTCCTCAGTTAATAAATTTTCCCCAAAGTCAATCATTACTTATTTTTATATTACAAAATAGGCACTTCTAGAAATTTCACTATTTTTGACTCATTTGATCATTAGTATTATATCTTCATATTCTACTGTAAATATTTCATTTAACTTTTTTTTGGATTCACTATGGTCCTAAAATTTTACACTCACTAAATTTAACAATAAAATGTTTGGTCTACGTAGTTGTTTAATTACTTTATCCTTCATAATAAGGGTTTAGATTAGAAAATTGCTTTGTTTAATTTTTTTGGTGAGTTGAATCATTGAACTATCGCAGTTTCATTAATAGTGAATTATTTACTGCATAGATCTTAGAAGTATACTCGGTTATTTTAGTTTTATAATCAGGGTGGTTGTAAACATTATTTTGTGAAGATATATAAAGTAAACTAACTAAGTAAATACATTAGCAAAGAGTTAAAGAAGTCTTTAATTCAATAAGAATTTGTTGAAGCAACCTCTGCTTTTTTCTTCTATTTGTAATTAGACAAACAAATGTTCAATCCAATGAGTATTTCCCATCATTTTCCTTTATGTACATATATATAAATGGAAATAATTGGAAGTCCCTTTATTAAGCATTTAGTTAGAAGAAATGATGAGGCTTGGTAGAGCAGGTGTAATAGAGTGTGAACTAAAAGCATATTTGAAATGCTTTGTTAAATGGGTATATAGTTGAGCTGATTGGTTAATGCAAACACTGAAGAAGGTAAAATTGAAAGGCATAAGTTGACTGAATTGCATGGCATAAAGTGATGATTTAAGCTGTGCATGATTGTAGTGCACCCTGACTTTGAATGTTACTAATAGACATATAGTGAGGCAAATGTGTGGCCATAACTAATTACATGAGAAGCTACCACTGCTGAAATGAGGATAGCTATTATTGCTGCAGCAAAGATAGGTATAACTGCACTGAAGCAAGCATCATTGCACGTTGCGATGGATGTAACCAAATCACCAAGCTGCTGATGGTGAGAAGCTATTATCACTGCTTGGAGACATGGAGTAGTTTTCTAGATAGACTGGAACTAGGTGAAAATGGAGGAATCGATGCTCTCATCTGAATTTAGGAAGTACATATTTCATCAGGACCTACTATAACAACAATACTTAGAAGCTACAGAAATGTCTTCACACTAAATGTAAGAAAAGTAGGAGAATTGATGCTGAGGGAACTGAGAACCAAGGCTGAAATAAAAAATATATTTGACAGGACATTGGTAGCTTTCAAACAACTTAGGTGCCAATCCCTTATAATATACATTGAAGAGGCTTGCATATGCTGTGGTGACTTGCCTTTGACAATTGGCTTGCGAAGGCGGAGGTGCCAGAATGTACAAAACTGCCACATATTTGGCTAGACTTGCGCAGAGTGAACTGCTGGAGTGTGTTGTTGATACTGGAGTTGCATATGGGAACTTCAATTGAAACTACGGGCATCTTTAAAGCCGAGGCATGTTGTATTGAGTAAAGGTTGCAGAGAGTAGGAATACGTGTCAAGAGCAAAGGTGGCATCGAGAGCCCTATGAAAGATCACAGTACGGTTTTGAAGATTCCACTTCTATAATTTATGTTTAGATACCATTATATATTTCACCCATATTAAGCATTACTGAGTTATTTGGATATATATCTTCTTTTTATTTGAGTAAATAAAAAAGAAATGGCTTCATAGTTAGGCATCTTTTGAACTTAAGGAATTATGAAGCCAGTCTGCTTCGGAATTAAAAGTGAGTCACATGCTATGATTGTTGGATGTGTATGTCTAAAGATAATGGGATACATAGAAGAAAGATCACTGTGTATGACTGAGACTTTGTGATATTATTACCATTTCATATCTAAGAATGCACTTTACTATCTTCCTTGCTATATTTCTCTTCAATTTATGTTTGTAGTATTAGTTTTTAGTACCAATTGTTATATCATGTACCAACTGCAGAAATATACAAGCCATAATTCAACTCCTTTTCTGTATACAAGCGATTACCTTCAGTGCCCATCTTTTCAAATTGAATATAGCCTATAGGTATGAAAATTTGATTCCTAGAAACATTATTTTATGGAAACAATACAAATTTTCAACTTGCGGATTTTAGCTTATATCGGTGCCAAAAATAAGAACCAATATCATAGATTTTGAATCACATTATTTACTCGAGCCAATGAAAATTTCAATGACAGAACTTCATATCATTATTCTCAAATATTAAAATCTAATTCTCCTCTCTTTTCGCCTTAGCGAAGTGAGCATAAATCTTTATTTTTATGCATAATATATATTTGAACGAGCTGAACTTTGCCTCATGTTTAACTTTATATAGCACTCAAGGAAAATTAAAAACCTTGGCACATGCACTAACAGATCAGCTTGAAAGATGAGTGTACATGAGCCAATACTTATTAGTTCAATATCCATAGTGAAATACGAAAATGAATGTACTAAGAGACAAATATTTTTCTCTCTATTTATATACATCCATGCGCATGGTTTTTTGAATTTACATGTATTATAATTGGCTTTAGAACTACTAAACAATATCCATTTGAACATATAAATAGAGTTGATAGTATTCAAGAGAGATGCGATTCATATAGAACGTTTTCATAAATTTTTCGTCATAATTTTGTTGATCATATGTCTATTATCCCAACTAAATAACTTCTAGCTACATTGATTAAAAGTTACATCTAATGATGGAAATGTAATGCAACATCATGCCTAAAATTTGTGTTTAGTCAGCCAAGGCTCCCCTGTAATTTTCAACTTTGAGCCCAAACTCATTAGTATTTAAATACATCTTAACAACAACAACAACTAAGCCATTATTCCCAAACAAGTTGGTGTCGGCTAGAGATGGAACCCAAAACTAATTAGGTTCCATTTCCATAAGAAAGGCTGTGGGTTTTCCGTTGGCTCGCCAAGCCTATCATAACCCTCCTCCTTTATCCTGGCTTGGGACAGGCTGCATAGAAAACTACACAGAGTTAGTATTTAAATACACATGTATTTGTCAAATTCTATTTAGAGGCTAATCAATTAAAGCTAAGCCTTTAACTGCAGGCAAGCTATTTTTAATCAACATTTGTTTTAATAGATGGACGACTGTTTATTTTAATATCTTCATAAGGCACAAACACTTCAAAAAACGTTGTTAAGGCACCGAGGCATGTTTCTATTTTCCTAGATTTTCAATGTTAGAGGTGGAAGTGACAACAAACTTTTTCCTTTTTGATTATATACTGTGGCCGGAGATAAATTTTTTCTACTTTGTCAACACATTGCAATTTTAATAGTAAACTATATATGGTTAGGTTCTTGGCGTATAGGCGATATATTCTACTCTATAATGTTTGGTTTTTGGTAAACTTATAATTGTAGTTCTATTTCCTAAAACATGTAGATTGGTGCATTTTGAAACTTATGTTTTCAGTCTTAATTCAGCGTATAGATATCGATTGATTTTACTGTTCACTTTTTAAAATAGGTTGGTGCCCTTCAAATATCATTAATGAGTGTAACTAAGAGCATGATAGGATTGACCAAGATTGGGAACGAACAACTTGGCCATGTAGGAATTATAGTGTAGGATTTAGTTTGCTTTTTTCTTTTGGAAAAGAATCCTGGAAGAATATTGGAGCTTTTGGAAAGGTATAACATAGTAGTCATGTACATAATTACAGTAAATATTGTGCTTTTGTTGATTGTATTATGTGCCCAAATGATATAATAGTTATTTTATTCTTTATTAAGGTTTTAGCTGTCAAACCAAATAGATTAACTTTGCATTTGTACATATTATCATGACATGCATCTTCAATTTTTCTTTTCTTTTTTTAAATAAAACTTATTGATGTGTTTTTCTTCAAATCTGCTCTTCATAGCACTCAAATTAATAAAATTGTTTCAAATTGTACAATTATTTGTAAATATTAAAATTATTTGGTTGTCATTCAAAGTTAGCAATAGTTATTATTTCCATATCCGGGTTTCATGATTATTTTATTGCAAACGCCAATAATTTGTATCTGGAAAATTTGTATCTTGCATGCTATATATGAGCATTACTAATTGAAAAAGTTGTATATACTATACGTATGTATGTACACATACGAACTCGATGCTTTTCACGTATTGGGTCTCCAGTTATTCTCTTTCCTCATTTTCTTATTTGATTCACAAGTACGATATTGTACTACGCATACTGGAAGAACGGTAGTTATCACCATTTTCTACATTTTATTTTTTCGTATTTTCAAGCAATGCTTTTAGAAATTACATCATTGGGTTACTTTTATTATATACGTACAAATTTTTTTAAATTTTATTACTAAAGTAAGATTATGGTTTATGTAAAAAATCCCTTATACAACGTTTTTAACTCCGCCATCTACATATTACTGATGTCGATCTCAAGCTCGGGACAAGAAGGAGAGAGGACGATTGCTACAACTGTATTTTAGTTCTTACAGATTACTTACAAACTACTGCCGTTGACATCAACTTTGAAAAAGCTTCCAGAAAAATTATTACATCAATTTAAGTCTTACAAATTTTTATTACGATATCAATGTAAAGGAAAATTCGAAATCTATACGCTAGCACCAAGTAGTTTTATACTTTAGCAAGCACTGAAGGTTTATGAGGAAATGAGTATCATGAAAAGTTAAATCTTTATGGTTGACAAGAAAAATTCTCTATATATTAACATGGTGGTTTAATACCTTTTTAAAAGAGAGACAATGCAAGTTTTCTGAGTTTCAAATTAGTAGAAGCCCTATTTTAATAATTGTTACATTTTTCTAGATATTCATGAAATAATCGATTACTTTCTTTAGCTGTTTAATAATTTCCTAAAATAACTTAATCTCATTCACATTTTGATAAAGATTGATTTGTACATGAACATGCATAAAAAATGCAAGATTACATACACGTCAGAGTCATTTTGTAAAATCAAAAAAGCCATACAAACATCGTATTTTAATACCAATTCCTCATGCGCACGTGCATCGCACGTGCCTAAATACTCGTGTGTGTGTGTGTGTGTGTGTATTCGAATGTTATATAAATGAGTATAAATATGTTGATTATAACAAGCCAGTTTTGTATATATTCATGTCAATAGTATAGAATATCCTCTCTATATCTTTATAACTACTTTTATAATATGTTATAGTATGTTGTGGGTAAAATCGTAGTTGACAGTTTCGTATATACATTTTTTATTTTAGTTATAATACATAAATGATTATATTTTGGTTTATATACATTATATTATAAAGGTAGATTATATTTTATACTACTATGAGGTGATATTATATATAGGTATTTGCATTGTGTATATGACCGTGTTTAGCTGTATGCTTATTTATATAAGTTTTACATTAGTTGTATACTTGGATGTTTGTTCGTATGCATATATTTTAAGTTTATATCCATCCTGTTTTATATATATATTGTTTGTAAAAGTTTTTTTTATATTATATAGGTATTTTGGTCTCTTTTAAATTTCTAAATAATTACTATATATATAATTTCTGTTTCTATCAGGCCGATTCTAATTATTTGTTTTATCGATTCCTTGTTATCAGCTTTGACTATCGAATTCGAGCCCTTCTTGTTTTGCTTTGAAATTTGTGCTTGTATTCGTGACCTCTCTCAGTCTCATTCATCTCTAGCCTCGAAAGGTGAGCAATCACTCACGATTAACGTTCTTATATTTATTAAATTTGATTTCAATTGAAAAGCCAATTGAAATATGTCACTGTTAGTTATTTACATTGTTATATATGCTATTATCTGTATTTGTTCACCTATGACATCTGACACCATTATCTATTATTTATATTGATGATATATGCCTGTTATGTTATTATCATATCTGTTATCACTCTGCAAGTTCCCTGTTAGTATAGAATTCACCATGGGTTGAAATGATACATACCCGAACGATTTGTAGAATAGGAGAAAATCGTTATGGGTTGAAATGATAAACCCAAGCGATTTTCATTGAATTGAATTTGGGATTGCGGGTTGAAAAGATATATACCCGTATATATTTTAAATTGCGGATTGAAATGATAAATATCCGTATCACTTGACCATAGGGTAGAGAATTATATACACACACCGTTGGTCTATATATATAAATATTTTGAAAATGATTTCTATGGTTTTGAAAAGAAATATATGGTTTTAATAAATATTGATTTTTAAAGATTTATTAAAGTTGATATAATAAAGTTGATATTAATTTGTTTAAGTATTTATTTAATAAATATATTTTCAAATATAGAGTTTATAATGATTTAGGTTGGAAAGATAAATTTGAAATTGATTTGAAATTTTATTTATTTAAGAATTATACTTAAATAAGTTTGATTTGAAATTTATAAAAAAAATTGTTTTATAACTTGAATTTGATTAAAAGTGACTTAAATGAATATTTCAAACTTATAAAAATTTAAATGGGATATTTTGTTTGTTTAAATTTGTAAATTGAAGTTCTATTTAAATGATATTGGATTTATTGAGTGAATATTCCAAAACTAAAATAATAGTAAAGTGAATTTGATAAATATATGAAATTATCGAATTTTGTTTTGAAATATTGAATATGTAAAGCTTTGAAATATATAGAAGTTGAAATGGTTTATTTTGTGGTTCAAATTTATATTTGAAATCGATAATTTGAAATGGTTTAATAAGAAACTGAATTGAGTTGAAATTTATGAATTGAGATTGAATTAAAATGGAATTTTGGAATTCGAGTTCATTTGAATCAATTTGTGAAATTTGAGGAAGCTATTTTATTATATAAAGTATTTTAAAACTATATCCAAAACTATTTATATTTTACTTTATAAATTATTTTAAATATAAACAATTTTAATATAAATCATTTTCAATATAAATTATTTTATTATAAACTATTTTTAACTTATAACTATTTTATATAAACTATTTTTATTTTATAAACTATTTTATTATATATAAAATTTTAATATCTAAACTATTTAAGAGGAAAGTGTTATGGATTCCAAAATGTTATGATTTCAAAGGGTTATGATTTCCAAAGTTATGAATTTCAAAGTATTATGATTTCCAAAGTACTATTATTTCAAATTATTTTGGTTTCGAAAGTATTATATCTTTGAAAGTACTATGATTTTGGAAGTGAATATATTTGAAATGGAAATGATATCGTATTGATTAGTTTATTTTTGAAATGAAAATGATATTTTGGTTTTGATGTATAAATTATTTTGAAATGACCGCGGTGTTATAATAGCGTTTGGTTGTTAAAGAGACCGGGCTCAGATATGGGCATACTCTCTGTCGATACCGAAAACCACTTTAACAACTGTGTACGCGGTGGAGATTCTAGAATAAAGTAGGATGGTGGTGACGATCCTATTTAGGTATATAAGTGGACCCGACTTCCGTGAGTTGGCATAAGGTGGCTAAAACAGGAGCGATCTCAGGCCAATGAGGTAGCACCTCTGATCGAACACATTTCTTCGATACTATTCTATTACTTTGTGATTGATTTGGTGGCCACCCTTCGATTTTTGATTTGGGAGTGTGTTCCGAGGTAGGCGATAGTGGCTGCTATGCGTTTCCACCAGCCCGTGTGTGTAATTGGTATACCTACCCTGGCATTGCCTCGTTGTGCCATGTCACCTACCATATCGAGCTTTACTACGAGTTTGGTTTTGTGCCGTAGCCTGTGGAGTATTTAGGGTAGCTCCCGATTTGGGGGTACACTGATACTGGATAGACTACTAGGACTATTATGTGTTAAGGGGGATATGGGTAACTCCTTAATGCTATTTAAAAGTAAGTTTATTTTATTATTAGACATTATTATAATAGCGTATATTACTACATAGTAGATAGTTTAACGAATCCTTAAAGGATGGTTATCCCAAACATTTTTTGAGTTACTTGAATTTCGGTTGATATTTCACTTGAGTTGCATTTATTAATATAAGAATGTTAATCCTGACTCGACTGTTTTGTGTTTTGCTTTACGCTCGAGTCAGACTGAGTGATACAGTATTCGAGACTCAGCTTTGGAGTTGGAGCTTCGCTTGGAGATCCAACTAGCTATCCAGCTTTTAGTTATTCAGTTGATTCTAGTGATGTATTCATATTTTTGTATTTGACTATTCTATTGATACATCTATGTATTCGTGACTTTTGTTGTATCTTGTTTAACTCTGTTATACATATAGTAGCTTCATGAACTACTATTCTTTTGTTTCCGCTGCATTATTTTATATTAGTCTGTGTCTGTGATTCTGTGATTATTTATTTACTGTATATGTTGAGTTTTGCCAAATTTAAATTAACAATCTGATATTTTGAGCAATTCAAATCCAACATGTATAGATGCGAATGGTTGAAAATTTCAGGTCGTTACATGTGGTATCAGAGCTCTGGTTTTAGGCCAAACTCAACATATAAAGCAAATTTGATTACAGAATCACTTTCGTTCGAGGTTGAATTCCTTCTTCTTCGGTTCGGTTTCCTTTGAATTTTGGAACGTTCCTCTCGGTCCCATAATCCATCCTTGTCTCCCTTATTCGTGCTTCTTGATTCTGGAGTATCCCATAACTCCACTTCGAATGATCTCTATAATAAATCGGCTGTCCCGCCAATCTTTGAATGATCTGTAAAGGGGTGAAATTCCTTTACAATCGGTATTGATTCACCAGAGATTTCTGCATCGTCGGTTTAGATGCTGCTATCTCTTGCTATGCCCGAATTCTATCGATCAGATGTCGATCTGCCTCCGAATTCTACATCGACCGCATTCTTGAAGTCACGGTTGATCCGGTTAAGGTTGCCCGCGATCTATATAAGTCTATCCATTCTTTTCTCTCTTTGAAATTTATTTATCTCCCTATTTCGCAAATTGATTGTCTTATCTCCCTTTCGAGCCTACCTATATTTTGTTGGAATTCTCTTTGATTAGAGTCCCCTTGAATTTGAATCTCTATCCTTGTTCTAGAATTTATTCTAGAATAATCTAGTGAGGGAGTGTATTTGTAATTTAATGTTAAATGTTTTATATATTGTGTTGTTTGAGTTGTTGATGTTGATTTGGGTTTTCGATTGATTCGTCTGATCAACGCTATCAATAGGAATTCCAAAACACTTGAACATAGCAAACTGACACAATATTATTTTAAAATTTGGTAAATGAAATTAATTTGTATGATTATACTATAAATATATATAAGTAAGATTTTATGGAATTTAATAAGTTAATTGGTTTTTAGAAATGATAATATTTGATTTTCATTTATTGTACTATAAATGAAATTTTTAAACATGGCTTATAAATTGATTTGGGAATTTAAATGAATTTAAAGTAAGAATTTGAGAATTTAATTTACGGTAATTCCAAACTTTGGTTTTAAAGTTTTAAAGTGTATATTATTCAAAGTATTTTCAAATAGAAATTGTTTTCAAGGAATTTTAAAGTTTTAAAAACAGTACTCTCCTCTTTGTCGCTGGAAAATAACTTCGGTGATGGCGGCCGCATCATCGACATTCATTTTCGAGTTTCGAAGTGGAGAGGCCACTCAGTAGCTTTGCTACACTTTGTCTTGGGAAATAAATTGATTTGAATTTCTAAAGTATGACTTACTTTATAATATATAAGTATATGATTATAGATCTAATTTGATATATATATATATAGTATATATATGTGACGACCGCCCATGATCCCTGTACCGAATCTAAAGATAGTGCGCTGTAAAGTGTGCCAGGCGACCATGGACGATTGTCAAGGTAATATTAAAACAACAGAATCTATCGTATTACTCACAGCGCATGGACAAAATACAATAGAACATATGTATAGTGAAGCTTTACAGAACAAAATGACATCTTATAAAACTCCATAATAGTTGAATACAAGCATTCATATAGTCAATACATCCAGCCTCACTACAAATCTCTCAGAGAATACAAAACAGCGGAATATCCAGTACATATAAGAAGATAATATGCAACCCTCAAGCTCGTCTTCGATATCAGCATCGTGAGAAGAGAACAGCACCTGTCACCTGCTACCTAGTCTGCCCGTCCCAAAATGGACGAACAGCCCAAGGCAATAAGAATTAAAAACATAAAGCCTTGAGTCAGACAACAGTCTTAGTGAGCAGTAAATTAACTAACAACATACCAAAAGAGCATAAAGGAAAAGGAATAGGAATACAACCCTCCCACTCCAACCTCATTCTACAGTGATAGCCCCCAGACACACACTAAACAGAAGCAAACATAGCAGAGCATACAATTTAAAGTAAAGCTACTATCACTCGAGTCAAGGGCGATGTTTTCCAAGTACCAAGGCCTAAATCAGATAAGCACCCAGAAAATACCGCTCTTGAGTCCGAATGACGATACAACCAAACATCCATGACTCTGGCTATCACTGTTATCATTGCCTCGATATCACCGTTAATTGAATGACCGGCACATTCTTTCAGCCGTCCGTCAAGGGCTAATGGAAACCCCGGTTCTAGACATAACTCCCGCACGTCGTCGCAGCCCGTGCCTAGGACTATCGAATCTGCCCAGAGTACTCGACCATCAACAGTTGGCCGTTGGGACTATCGAATCTGCCCAAACGTACCCTTGCTTAGAGCATGCTAGAACCTTCAACAACGATGCTATCCAAGCCTCCTAGTCATCCTCCTCGACGACTATTCTCATATCCATTCATTATCTTCAACTCGAATCATATCACCGAGTTATCAACATGCTTGGAATGATCCCGTCTGGATTAGACCAAGTCTTCATCACATGATTGCCTTGCTTCATTACATCCTTGCAAAGCCTCATCTCATCATCACATCATCAAATCTATGCATAAGAGCTTCATCATCCCGCTACATATGCCACGAGCAGCTTTC
Source organism: Allium fistulosum (assembly GCA_030737815.1). Classification (NCBI taxonomy): domain Eukaryota; kingdom Viridiplantae; phylum Streptophyta; class Magnoliopsida; order Asparagales; family Amaryllidaceae; genus Allium; species Allium fistulosum. Next base: position 871,663,294 of record CM060905.1, on the reverse strand, counting down.
CCAATTCAAGAGCCTTTCCCTTAGCTTTTGAATCATCTTCGATCTAAATCTAATCATCAATCATCTAGTTCATAACAATCAATCAAATCAAACATCAATCCAAACAATCAAGCATTCAAAAATGATCTAAGTAGACAATTATAACAATAATGGCATTTTCGTAATTAAAGAGTTGAAAGTCCAATAAGCATGAAAACATGGATTATGTCTCTACAAACTTGATGAATGAACTTGCATAGGTTAACATATGATAAAATGGATGCAACATCATCATGATCAATGGATCTACATGGATCTACACATAGGATGAAGAAAATGCATGGAAATCACTAATTTAACACCAAATTGAGCCAACAATCCGATCTACTCCTTTGGATCCGTGTGAGAGATAATCACCACTCACCAAATCACCTAAACAATCCAAAAGATATCAACTTCAGATTTGGACAGCGAAGAGCTAAGCTAGATCCGACAAGATCTCACTTCAAACGAAGAAATCTCTCTTGAAAAGACGAAGATCTTCGATCTAAGCTCTTGAATCTTCAATCTTGATCTTCGATTTGGATGGATGGAAGCACTAGATTAGAGTGGAGAAAAGAAGTGAAGAAGTGTAGAAGTCGAGCTCTCAAAATGGCAGCACTTCGTCGCTTCAAAATCCGGATCCCAAAAAGTGAGAACAACCCCTCCTATTTATAGCTGAAAACTGCTCTAAGTCGTAACTCGGCTATCTCCCTAGGTCGTTTCCGACCTAAGCCTCTCCGACCTAATAGATGCACGCGACATAACAGTCTTCGACCTAACGACTTAGCCAGACCCAGCGACTCATCGCACGCGCGACCTAACCTCTTACGCGCTTAGCGACCTAACAGGCCTCCCCATCTTACGACCTAACGATGTTACGACCTAACACTTAACTCCTAGGTCGCTTTCGACTTAAAGCATAGGCTACGACCTAACACTTAAACTATCTAAGCGACTTAACAACCTACGACTCAGTTGGGTTGCGACCTAACAACTTAGGCTCCTACGCGACCTAACACATGTCGACTTAAAACAACATACGACCTAACAGTTAGATCCACGCGACCTAACACTTAAACTATTCTAGCGACCTAACAACTCACGCGACCTACGACTCAGCAAACTCGCGACCTAACACACACGCGACCTAACCATCTTAGGTCGTCTACGACCTAACTCAACACAGATCTAACGACCTAACTACGCTAACACTTAGGTCGGTCAATCCCATAGGTCGCTAACTCTTATAGGTCGCAAACCGCTTATTCCCTAAGTCGTTAACTCTACTAGGTCGCTAACTCGAACTGCCGACCTAACACTTAGGTCGCTCACACATTTTCTTAGGTCGCCTGAACCTCTTAACTCGGTCACGACTTAGCTCTTAGGTCGTCCACGACCTAGGACTTAGACAAATTTCCACAAAAATCTGAAATGACTTAAAAATGCAAAAATTCCAGATTTTGACGAACTTGTTGATCCGTAAAAATACGGGTCGTTACATTCTCTCCCCCTTAGGAATTTCGCCCCCGAAATTCCAAGCAATCAAAACTATTCTGTACGCCTACCATCCATAGCAATCAACAAACCATGCATCCAATTCTAACTTAGCGTACAGAATTCTAAAATTAGAACAAGTTACAATATCGTGAGATGACACGACACCTTAGGGCCATACCTTGAAGAGTTCAGGATGAGCTGCTTTCATCCTCTCTTCCACCTCCCACGTACAGTCGTTATCATCATCACTCCATTGTATCTTGAGCAACTTAACTACCTTCCTCCTAAGCTGTTTCGTGTCGGTTTCCACAACACGAAGTGGCTTACGAGGTCTTCTATCGACTGGATCAACTTCTAAGTCTTCACAGCTATCGGCAGAAACCACTGTATTCGAGTCGTGCACATACTTCCGTAGATATGATACATGAAAAACATTGTGCACACTCGACATCTTCTCTGGTAACTCCAATCTGTAAGCGAGCTTTCCAATTCGCTCGATAATCGGGAATGGTCCAACAAATCTCGGAGTCAATTTTCCTTTCTTCCCGAATCGGATAACATTCTTCAGTGGAGAAATCTTCACAAAAACCATATCTCCCACGTCGAATTCCAAATCCTTTCGACGCTTATCAGCATAACTCTTCTGACGGTCTTGGGCTGCCTTCATTCGTTGCCGAATGATCTCTATGCAATCCGAAGTCTGTCGAATCATCTCTGGCCCAAGTATCAGCTTTTCTCCAGTTTCCAACCAACATGTCGGAGAGTTACACGGTCTTCCATACAACGCCTCATACGGTGCCATACCAATGCTTGACTGGTAATTGTTGTTGTACGCAAACTCCACCAAATGAAGGTGATCTTCCCATGATCCTCCGAAGTCCAAAACACATGCTCTGAGAAGATCTTCCAAAACTCGGTTGACTCTCTCGGTCTGACCATCTGTTTGGGGATGATAAGCTGTACTCAAACACAACTCGGTTCCCAAAACTTCCTGGAAGCTCTTCCAAAATCCACTAGTGAACAATGGGTCTCGATCGCTCACTATACTCTTCGGAATACCATGGAAACGAACTATCCACTTAACATACAACTCAGCCAACTTTGATGCAGTCCTAGTCGATCGAACAGGAATGAATCGTGCACTCTTAGTCAGACGATCCACAATGACCCAAATCCCTTCATTTCCCGTCCTAGTTCTAGGCAATCCATCAATAAAATCCATCGACACTTGTTCCCACTTCCATGTAGGAACTTCTAAGGGTTGAAGCAATCCACTTGGCTTCTTCTGTTCAGCCTTTACCAACTGACAGTTCATACACTTGGAAATGAAATCTCCAACATCCTTCTTCATGCCTTCCCAGTAGTAGGTTCTCTTCATATCCCGATACATCTTATTTCCACCTGGATGAATTGTCAACTTCGAGTGATGACTTTCCTTCAGAACTTCACTCCTCAATTCATCTATATCGGGAACAACTAGTCGTCCTTGCTTCCGAAGCCAACCCTCTTGATCGACCTCGAATCCTTTATCCTTTTCTGGATCCAATCCAGATTCCAACTCACGGATAATCTTGACAAGCTTATCATCTTGCTTTTGGCTCTCACCAATCCTTTCCACAAGAGTGGGTCTTATCGATAAGTTTGCCAACATCTCAGGTTCCAATTCGCATCTAGGCCTGAAGTCAAATCCAGCTAAATACTCGAGACTCTTCCATTCTGAAAACATGGCTCCCAATCCTGCATGTCTTCGACTTAACGCATCTGCCACTGCGTTACCTTTTCCCGGAGTATAAGCTATACCAAAATCATACGATGCCAAAAACTCTAACCAACGTTGCTGCCGAAGATTCAAATCCTTCTGGGAGAAAAGATACTTCAACGACTTATGATCCGTAAACAACTCGAATCGAACTCCCAACAGATAATGTCTCCACATCTTCAGAGCAAATACAATCGCCGCCAATTCCAAATCATGAGTTGGGTAATTCCTTTCATGCGGCTTCAGTTGTCGACTGGCATACGCAACAACTTTATCCTTCTGCATCAGCACTGCTCCAAGTCCAGTACCACATGCATCGGTGTAAACCACCATCTCATCATTCCCACTTGGAATAGTCAAGACAGGAGCACTCGTCAATCTCTCCTTCAGGATTCCGAAAGCTTGCTCACACTTAGCATCCCAACTGAACACTTTGTTCTTCTTCGTCAATCCTGTTAATGGTGCAGCTACCTTGGAGAAGTCTTTGATAAACCGTCGATAATATCCTGCTAATCCAAGAAAACTCCTCACATCTGACGCATTCTTAGGTCTAACCCAATCCTGGATTGCTGCCACCTTAGCGGGATCAACCGCTATTCCATTTCCAGAAATCACATGGCCTAAGAACCTCACTTCACTCTTCCAGAAGTGACACTTCGAAAACTTAGCCTTCAGCTGATGTTTCCGCAAGATTTCCAAAACAATACGCAAGTGCGTCTTGTGCTCTTCTTCCGTTCTGGAATAAATCAGAATATCATCCACGAACACAAGTACGAACTTGTTCAACTGATCTCTGAACACTCTATTCATAAGATCCACAAAATATGCTGGCGCGTTAGTCAATCCAAACGGCATTACCAGCCACTCAAAGAAACCGGATGGTGTCCTAAAAGCAGTCTTCGGCACACTATCCTTAGCCACTCTCAACTGGTGAAATCCCGTTGCCAAATCCATTTGAGAAAACACCTTAGCTTCGTGAAGCTGATCAAACAAGTCGTCTATCCTTGGCAATGGATACTTGTTCTTCTTAGTCACCTTGTTCAGCTCACGATAATCGACACACAATCTCAATGATCCATCTGCCTTGGTTGCGAACACAACTGGTGCACCCCACTCGGACACACTACGCCGAATGAATCCTTTCTGCAAAAGATCATCAACTTGCACCCTCAACTCCTGCTGTTCCCTAGGCGCCATCCGCCTAAGAGGCATCACAACAGGTCTGGCTCCTTCAACTAGATCTATACGAAACTCGATCTCTCTATGCGGCGGCAACCCTTTGACTTCGTCAAAGACATCCTCGAATCCATTAGCGATCGGCACTGATGACAGTCCATCCCGTGGAACAACTAGCGAATACATGAAGCTCATGAAGACGCCTTCTTCATGCTTACATCGTATCACAATCTTTCGCCCCTCCACATTCTCGACTGTCACTTCCAACCTTTCGCAATCAACCTTAGCCGCATACCTCCTAAGCCAGTCCATACCCAAGATAATTCCGAACCCCGCAAAGTTCAGAACAAAGCAATCACAAACAAAAGAGCAACCATGACTCGACACAACTAGACCACGGCATAACATACACAAACAAGACGAACCCCCAACTGGATTAGTCACAACCAATGGCCTATCAACAATATCCGGTGTCAAACCTAACCGGCCAACGAGTTCATTACAAACAAACGAATGCGACGCTCCAGTATCAAACAGAACTCTAACTGGAACACCACCTAGGAAAAGAGTACCTTGAACAACCACACTCTTTCCTTTCTCTTCAGCAGTAGGAGCTTTTGAAGACGACGGAACAGCTCCTAAAGCATAGGCTTGCACAATCTGCCTGTCCTTCCTCGGTTCTGGACAATTCTTCCTGAAATGCCCCGGCTTGTCACAGTTGTGACACTTCATCGGTACCTTCGGATTCTTACAATCCTTAGAGAAATGGCCCTTCTGCTGACAATTGTAGCAAGTCACCTCGCCTTTCGGCTTCTTCTGGCCATCCTTACCCTTCTGCTGCTGCTGCTTCCTCTTCTGGTTTCCACCTTGCTGTGGTTTAGATTCTCCCTTGGTCACAGCAACAACAGATCCTTCCTTAGGAAACAGACTCTCATGCCTAAGAGCTTTCTCCACAAGCTTCTCAAATGAATCATCCAAATGATCCACCAACTGTCTCCCAAGATAACTATCCAAGCCGGTCACAAACTTCTCATTCTTCTGATAAGCAGATTCAATATATGACCGAGCATACTTGGACAAAGCTTCGAACTCAGAAACGTACTCAAGAACTGATCTTCCACCTTGCTTGAGCTCTACAAACTTCTTGAACAGAACAGACTTCTGAGCTGTAGAAATGAACTTAGCTTCAAATCTGACTTGGAATTGCTCCCAAGTAATCTCTTCTTCCGGAGTAGTGATGGTAATAGAGTTCCACCAATCAGAAGCTCTCCCTTGAAGCTGCCTCGATGCCAACTTCCTCTTAGTTGCATCATCAATTCCCAAATCACCAAAGATCCTTCTACAAGCATCTATCCACCTCTGGACTTCAATGGTAGATTCTGTTCCCAAGAAAACCTTCCCTCCAAGAGCAGTATAATCCTTGCATAGCTTAGCAAAATCCACTGGTTTCGGAGTTTGGACTTGAACTCCAACATCAACTGCCGCCCCCGGAACTGGTATCCTTCTCATGATCGAAGTCATCATAGCTTCGAACATGGCTGCATAATCAGCAGTCTCTTCAGTAGCACGACCTCCCCTAGCAGCTGGTCTCCCTCTTCGACTCATTCTCAATGTCTATAAAAAGGAATGATTAGAACATCTAGAGAAACAACTGCATAAAGGACTCAAACTCTACTAAGCCACTATATTATATATAGTAATCATCCATCAAAATACAATTACGTCTCTCATACGTAGTTACGACAGCGAGCGTTGGGTAAAATCGATTAACCAATGCTCTGATACCAAATGTGACGACCGCCCATGATCCCTGTACCGAATCTAAAGATAGTGCGCTGTAAAGTGTGCCAGGCGACCATGGACGATTGTCAAGGTAATATTAAAACAACAGAATCTATCGTATTACTCACAGCGCATGGACAAAATACAATAGAACATATGTATAGTGAAGCTTTACAGAACAAAATGACATCTTATAAAACTCCATAATAGTTGAATACAAGCATTCATATAGTCAATACATCCAGCCTCACTACAAATCTCTCAGAGAATACAAAACAGCGGAATATCCAGTACATATAAGAAGATAATATGCAACCCTCAAGCTCGTCTTCGATATCAGCATCGTGAGAAGAGAACAGCACCTGTCACCTGCTACCTAGTCTGCCCGTCCCAAAATGGACGAACAGCCCAAGGCAATAAGAATTAAAAACATAAAGCCTTGAGTCAGACAACAGTCTTAGTGAGCAGTAAATTAACTAACAACATACCAAAAGAGCATAAAGGAAAAGGAATAGGAATACAACCCTCCCACTCCAACCTCATTCTACAGTGATAGCCCCCAGACACACACTAAACAGAAGCAAACATAGCAGAGCATACAATTTAAAGTAAAGCTACTATCACTCGAGTCAAGGGCGATGTTTTCCAAGTACCAAGGCCTAAATCAGATAAGCACCCAGAAAATACCGCTCTTGAGTCCGAATGACGATACAACCAAACATCCATGACTCTGGCTATCACTGTTATCATTGCCTCGATATCACCGTTAATTGAATGACCGGCACATTCTTTCAGCCGTCCGTCAAGGGCTAATGGAAACCCCGGTTCTAGACATAACTCCCGCACGTCGTCGCAGCCCGTGCCTAGGACTATCGAATCTGCCCAGAGTACTCGACCATCAACAGTTGGCCGTTGGGACTATCGAATCTGCCCAAACGTACCCTTGCTTAGAGCATGCTAGAACCTTCAACAACGATGCTATCCAAGCCTCCTAGTCATCCTCCTCGACGACTATTCTCATATCCATTCATTATCTTCAACTCGAATCATATCACCGAGTTATCAACATGCTTGGAATGATCCCGTCTGGATTAGACCAAGTCTTCATCACATGATTGCCTTGCTTCATTACATCCTTGCAAAGCCTCATCTCATCATCACATCATCAAATCTATGCATAAGAGCTTCATCATCCCGCTACATATGCCACGAGCAGCTTTCCCAATTCAAGAGCCTTTCCCTTAGCTTTTGAATCATCTTCGATCTAAATCTAATCATCAATCATCTAGTTCATAACAATCAATCAAATCAAACATCAATCCAAACAATCAAGCATTCAAAAATGATCTAAGTAGACAATTATAACAATAATGGCATTTTCGTAATTAAAGAGTTGAAAGTCCAATAAGCATGAAAACATGGATTATGTCTCTACAAACTTGATGAATGAACTTGCATAGGTTAACATATGATAAAATGGATGCAACATCATCATGATCAATGGATCTACATGGATCTACACATAGGATGAAGAAAATGCATGGAAATCACTAATTTAACACCAAATTGAGCCAACAATCCGATCTACTCCTTTGGATCCGTGTGAGAGATAATCACCACTCACCAAATCACCTAAACAATCCAAAAGATATCAACTTCAGATTTGGACAGCGAAGAGCTAAGCTAGATCCGACAAGATCTCACTTCAAACGAAGAAATCTCTCTTGAAAAGACGAAGATCTTCGATCTAAGCTCTTGAATCTTCAATCTTGATCTTCGATTTGGATGGATGGAAGCACTAGATTAGAGTGGAGAAAAGAAGTGAAGAAGTGTAGAAGTCGAGCTCTCAAAATGGCAGCACTTCGTCGCTTCAAAATCCGGATCCCAAAAAGTGAGAACAACCCCTCCTATTTATAGCTGAAAACTGCTCTAAGTCGTAACTCGGCTATCTCCCTAGGTCGTTTCCGACCTAAGCCTCTCCGACCTAATAGATGCACGCGACATAACAGTCTTCGACCTAACGACTTAGCCAGACCCAGCGACTCATCGCACGCGCGACCTAACCTCTTACGCGCTTAGCGACCTAACAGGCCTCCCCATCTTACGACCTAACGATGTTACGACCTAACACTTAACTCCTAGGTCGCTTTCGACTTAAAGCATAGGCTACGACCTAACACTTAAACTATCTAAGCGACTTAACAACCTACGACTCAGTTGGGTTGCGACCTAACAACTTAGGCTCCTACGCGACCTAACACATGTCGACTTAAAACAACATACGACCTAACAGTTAGATCCACGCGACCTAACACTTAAACTATTCTAGCGACCTAACAACTCACGCGACCTACGACTCAGCAAACTCGCGACCTAACACACACGCGACCTAACCATCTTAGGTCGTCTACGACCTAACTCAACACAGATCTAACGACCTAACTACGCTAACACTTAGGTCGGTCAATCCCATAGGTCGCTAACTCTTATAGGTCGCAAACCGCTTATTCCCTAAGTCGTTAACTCTACTAGGTCGCTAACTCGAACTGCCGACCTAACACTTAGGTCGCTCACACATTTTCTTAGGTCGCCTGAACCTCTTAACTCGGTCACGACTTAGCTCTTAGGTCGTCCACGACCTAGGACTTAGACAAATTTCCACAAAAATCTGAAATGACTTAAAAATGCAAAAATTCCAGATTTTGACGAACTTGTTGATCCGTAAAAATACGGGTCGTTACAATATATATATTTTATCTCTAAATTGTTTGAAGTTAATTGGAGATTTAATTCTTTAATTTATGTTAAAAGGTGATTTTAATTATAAAATAAAGCCAAAATTTTGAATAAATATTTAAATTTGAAATAATTGAGTTGGGAAAATTTTACTTGTATAATACCCAATTTCATTATTATATAACTTACCTAAATTATTCAGAAGTTGAATATGTAATTGGATAATATACAGTATAGGATGATTTTTATAAATAAATTTTGAGTGATCATAATAAATGTTATACACTTAATTTTATTTAAAAAAATGTTAATAGAGATAAATAGAATAAAATAAGTTAATTGAATAATAAATGAGATAAGTAAAATAAATTTTGTTTTGAAGAAATTAATAAATTGCAATTAATTCAACTTAATGAAATACCTTGAATTTAAAAACAATTATTGAATATTAAATCAATTAAAATTGAAATTTTTACAGTTTTAAATCAATTGCTTTATTTCGTTTTTCAATCTATTTTTCTTTCTGGTTATTTCTATTCTCCTACCTCCTTCCTTTTTGGAGACGAAAAGTTTTGAGTGGGGGAGAGTGTAACGACCCATAAATTTTAATAATTTTATTTGTTTTATTTATATATTTAATTGAAATTTTGTGAAATTTTAAAACAATGAAATTTTGAAATAAAAATTTAATATTTGAAATGCGTTTGTTTTAACATAGCAACTTGTAAATTTTCATCAGATAATTTTGAAGTTTATTTTCTAGGGTAATTTTTATTCCCATTTATATCAGTCAAAAATTGATGATAATAAAAGTATTCCGAAACCTAAATATGTCAACATGAGAAAATTTATTTAGAACACTTTGAATAAGACTGCGTAATCCGTTTCACGAAATTCAGACGTTTCTACCTCCGTTTGGATTTTTCCGTATGTGATAATAACGTATATCAGTGTCTGTATCGACTTTTGAACGGATAATCGTATCACTGATATCTGTATACTGTTTTGATCGTCTCGTCGTGCTGACTGCGGTATATTAAATTCAGTGTTTTGAAGTCCGGCACACAACGGAAACCGTAAAATGATTTCCGTACAGGTTCCGTAATTCTGCTTTTGATTTCAGGGACCATTCATTTACTCACCGGTTGGAAAACCAATAGCCACTGGCCCTCTATTTTGCCAAAAACTAGTATCCAACAGGTTGATTTATTTTGTGCCTCGAAGATAATATAAACTATTCGTATACTTGTATATTCTTTTTGACAGCTGTTCGTATTTTTAAAACCATACCCTGCGTGCGCCCCTTCCATTTCCAACCTATCTTCTTCATTTATATTTCATGTTTGTCTTCTTCAACCCAGACTTCACGGATCCCTCCTTTCCCCTTCCACTTCGAATCGACATAGCAACCGAGCCACTTGAGTCCTACCGAGCTGCTCTAGTTCCCAGACCACGCCCATCGTCCCAGCCACCTGCCTTCATCACGTACACATGAACACTCTCCTCCCCTGTGTCTGAGGCCATGCAAGCAACCGTGCCCCACCCCTCCACGCGTAGCAGCACACGTGGCCGTCATCGCCTGAGCTAGGGGGCCTCTCTCCGTCTTGCCCCCCTTTCTCTCCTCTGTGCTTTATTAGGTAAGTATATATATATAATATATAAATTATATGTCAGGTCTTATAATATGGTTATATCAATATATATTGGTTATATACATGAGATCTATTGAGTTTTATATTATGTTATACATAAGATGTTTACAGTGGTTTATGAACTGCATATGTTGTTCGATCTGATTGTGCATATATCTGTTTAAAAATATAGTTACATCATAATCTGGTAACATTAAAAGGTAATAAAAATAGTATATATATTTTATATAGAGATCTGTTATTTGAAATGTCAGATGAGTTAGTATATATTATATAATAGAAGATATAAAGTATGTTTTATAGTTTATAGAAGTTAGTTGTATAGATAGATATATGAGTTGGGTTTTTAAAATATATATATAAAGGGTGTTTATATATAAGTTTATTGTTTGGTATACATTTTGGCTGCTCTGTTTTCTTTATTTTTCATTTGCGGTTATATATCTAAGTATATACATATTAAGTTGTTTTATAAGTTGTCTGACCTGCTATATATTTATAGTAATATAAAGTTTGATTTTGTTAGTTTATATATATATATATATAAACTATCGGTCCAATACTGTTACATATATATTTCAAAGGTTTGGAACTGTCTCGCTATATATATATATATTAGTATGTAAATTTGAGACTTGTCTATATAAAGCTTATATATATGGTATACGGTATGTTTTTTATATTAGTATATTTCGCATATAACCTGTTTGTATATATCAATTATAATCTATTTGTTTATTTTGAATTTTAAGTTGGGTATAATATGTTGTTCCTATGCATATATATTAGTAAAGTATAAATGTTTAGCTTTACCTGTTAAGCTATATAGGTGTGTCTTGTGCGTTGCTATATATATATATATATATATATATATATATATATATATATATATATATATATATGCACGTAAGTTTTGTTTTGTTATTCATATATGTTGTAATATATATACTAATTAGTTTATATGAGTTATGTTTGTTAGTATAGATATTTAGTTTATTTTATCTGTATATATATATATATTAGAATGTTATATAAATGAGTATAAAATATGTTGATTATAACAAGCCAGTTTTGTATATATTCATGTTAGTAGTATAGAATATCCTCTCTATATCTTTATAAGTACTTTTATAATATGTTATAGTATGTTGTGGGTAAAATCGTAGTTGACAGTTTCGTATATACATTTTGTATTTTAGTTATAATACATAAATGATTATATTTTGGTTTATATACATTATATTATAAAGGTAGATTATATTTTATACTACTATGAGGTGATATTATATATAGGTATTTGCATTGTGTATATGACTGTGTTTAGCTGTATGCTTATTTATATAAGTTTTACATTAGTTATATACTTGGATGTTTGTTCGTATACATATATTTTAAGTTTATATCCATCCTGTTTTATATATATTGTTTGTAAAGTTTTTTTATATTATATAGGTATTTTGGTCTCTTTTAAATTTCTAAATAATAACTATATATATAATTCCTGTTTCTATCAGGCCGATTCTAATTATTCATTTTATCGATTCCTTGTTATCAGCTTTGACCATCGAATTCGTGCCCTTCTTGTTTCGCTTTGAAATTTGTGCTTGGATTCGTGACCTCTCTCAGTCTCATTCATCTCTAGCCTCGAAAGGTGAGCAATCACTCATGATTAACGTTCTTATATTTATTAAATTTGATTTCAATTGAAAAGTCAATTGAAATATGCCGTTGTTAGTTATTTACATTGTTATATATGTTATTATCTGTATCTGTTCACCTATGACATCTAACACCATTATCTGTTATTTATATTGATGATATATGCCTGTTATGTTATTATCATATCTGTTATCACTCTGCAAGTTCCCTATTAGTATAGAATTCACTATGGGTTGAAATGATACATACCCGAATGATCTGTAGAATAGGGGAAAATCGTTATGGGTTGAAATTATAAACCCAAGCGATTTTCATTGAATTGAATTTGGGATTGCGGGTTGAAAAGATATATACCCGTATATATGTTAAATTGCGGATTGAAATGATAAATATCCGTATCACTTGACCATAGGGTAGAGAATTATATACACACACCGTTGGTCTATATATATATAAATATTTTGAAAATGATTTCTATGGTTTTGAAAAGAAATATATGGTTTTAATAAATATTGATTTTTAAAGATTTATTAAAGTTGATATAATAAAGTTGATATTAATTTGTTTAAGTATTTATTTAATATATATATTTTCAAATATAGAGTTTATAATGATTTAGGTTGGAAAGATAAATTTGAAATTGATTTGAAATTTTATTTATTTAAGAATTATACTTAAATAAGTTTGATTTGAAATTTATAAAAAAAATTGTTTTATAACTTGAATTTGATTAAAAGTGACTTAAATGAATATTTCAAACTTATAAAAATTTAAATGGGATATTCTGTTTGTTTAAATTTGTAAATTGAAGTTCTATTTAAATGATATTGGATTTATTGAGTGAATATTCCAAAACTAAAATAATAGTAAAGTGAATTTGATATATATACGAAATTATCGAATTTTGTTTTGAAATATTGAATATGTAAAGCTTTGAAATATATAGAAGTTGAAATGGTTTATTTTGTGGTTCAAATTTATATTTGAAATCGATAATTTGAAATGGTTTAATAAGAAACTGAATTGAGTTGAAATTTATGAATTGAGATTGAATTAAAATGGAATTTTGGAATTCGAGTTCATTTGAATCGATTTGTGAAAGAGGAAGCTATTTTATTATATAAAGTATTTTAAAACTATATCCAAAACTATTTATATTTTATTTTATAAATTATTTTAAATATAAACAATTTTAATATAAATCATTTTCAATATAAATTATTTTATTATAAACTATTTTTAACTTATAACTATTTTATATAAACTATTTTTATTTTATAAACTATTTTATTATATATAAAATTTTAATATATAACCTATTTAAGAGGAAAGTGTTATGGATTCCAAAATGTTATGATTTCAAAGGGTTATGATTTCCAAAGTTATGAATTTCAAAGTATTATGATTTCCAAAGTACTATTATTTCAAATTATTTTGGTTTCGAAAGTATTATATCTTTGAAAGTACTATGATTTTGGAAGTGAATATATTTGAAATGGAAATGATATCGTATTGATTAGTTTATTTTTGAAATGAAAATGATATTTTGGTTTTGATGTATAAATTATTTTGAAATGACCGCGGTGTTATAATAGCGTTTGGTTGTTAAAGAGACCGGGCTCAGATATGGGCATACTCTCTGTCGATACCGAAAACCACTTTAACAACTGTGTACGCGGTGGAGATTTTAGAATAAAGTAGGATGGTGGCGACGATCCTATTTAGGTATATACGTGGACCCGACTTCCGTGAGTTGGCATAAGGTGGCTAAAACAGGAGCGATCTCAGGCCAATGAGGTAGCACCTCTGATCGGACACATTTCTTCGATACTATTCTATTACTTTGTGATTGATTTGGTGGCCACCCTTCGATTTTTGATTTGGGAGTGTGTTCCGAGGTGCGCGGTAGTGGCTGCTATGCGTTTCCACCAGCCTGTGTGCGTAATTGGTATATCTACCCTGGCATTGCCTCATTGTGCCGTGTCACCTACCATATCGAGCTTTCCTACGAGTTTGGTTTTGTGCCGTAGCCTATGGAGTATTTAGGTTAGCTCCCGATCTGGGGGTACACTGATACTGGATAGACTACTGGGACTATTATGTGTTAAGGGGGATATGGGTAACTCCTTAATGCTATTTAAAAGTAAGTTTATTTTATTATTAGACATTATTATAATAGAGTATATTACTACATAGTAGATAGTTTAACGGATCCTTAAAGGATTGTTATCCCAAACATTCTTTGAGTTACTTGTATTTTAGTTTATATTTCACTTGAGTTGGATTTATTGATATAAGAATGTTAATATTGACTCGAGTGTTTTGTGCTTTGCTTTACGCTCGGGTCAGACCGAGTGATACAGTATTTGAGACTCACCTTTGGAGTTGGAGCTTCGCTTGGAGATCCAGCTATCTATCCAGCTTTCAGTTATTCAGTTGATTCCACTGATGTATTCAGATTTTTGTATTTGACTATTGTATTGAGACATCTATGTATTCGTGACTTCTGTTGTATCTTGTTTAACTCTGTTATATATATAGTAGCTTCATGAACTACTATTCTTTTGTTTCCGCTACATTATTTTATATTAGTCTGTGTCTGTGATTCTGTGATTATTTATTTACTGTATATGCTGAGTTTTGCCAAATTTAAATTAACAATCTGATATTTTGAGCAATTCAAATCCGACATGTATGGATGTGAATGGTTGAAAATTTCAGTTCGTTACATCAACTAGGAATGACTAAAACATGGGAGATGCAGCAGGGCTAAGTGGGTCGCACCCAAGTAGGGTATGTTATCACCTTTCTAGATACCCTCAGATATATTATAAAATTATGGATATGGTTGTGCATGAAAAGGAGAGGGCTCGATTAAGGGTGGGAACACCCGGGGTGATAACATATTCGGTACTATCCAGTAAGGGGTAGGTCGGTCCTGCATTGGCAGAGATCGTTAGGTACGATCTCGGTACATTTTTCTAGAGGTGTACTATGACGGGCGGTACCCCAATAGCCCAGTCATTGTATGAAATCCAATATCGACTACGAGCCTTTACGGTTTTGATTGTAGAGAATAGTATGTTGGAATTTAGTTAATGTAACAATTTCGACTATTTTAATAAGTACTTGTACTTAGACACTATTATAATATCACAGGATTTTCTATATAAGTGGTTTGGTTATCGTAAGGTAAAAACCTGTCGTATTTCTGTGTGACATGGTCTTACGAGATACCTTTTGTTTTTCAAAGGATTTTGATAACAGTAATAATTTAGATTGAGTGTGTTTTACTCATGCTGGTTTTCAGACTGACTCGAGTATTATTTTATTATAATTCTCAGGTCAGACCGAGTATTACAGATTCAGGTTAGGATGCCATGGAGCTCAGGAGACGAGCTGGATGACAGAGATGTATTACATGTACTTGATTATATTCCGTTGTGTGTCAGGCTGTATAGTCACCACCGGTGAGGACAAGTTATAATAACTATCCATATTGATGTATTGATTGTTGTACTCTGATGATTGTATGTATATTAACAGTTCCAGTTTTCTTTGTATAAAGATCTGTTGTTATATATTATATTTCGTTCCGCTGCGATTGTTAGATTATGTATTGTTGTTTATGTTTCTTCTTCTATCTTTTTCTTCTTTACCCCTAAAGATTCGTGTATCTGTTCAATTTGAGTTGGACACGTGTGATTTAGTGTTGACTCAAAGGGAACGGAGATACATGCCTTTACAGCCAGTAGTGAAGATGGTCCCTCCCACCATCTACCAGACCACCATTAAGAGGATGAATATTCCTTTGCCGCCTGCTGCAACACCTACACCAGCACCAGAGCTGCTACACCAGCAGTAGGGGATAGCGCATGGTGACGAAGGATACATGAGTCTTGAGCTTGCTGCTATTCGGCAGGTTCAGGCAGAGCTCCGAGAGATTAGAACGGAGCAACAGCGCCAAGGGCTTGAGATTAGGTGCATAGACGCCATGCTGCGACCATTCCGCGGTCGTGGGAATGGCTTGAGCTCTAGCCGCGGAGCGAGACCTTCTCACAGTTCTTAGGCAGTGTTTTATTTAATATTGTTATATCTTTTTATTTCCAGCATTTTTCTATTCTTCTGGGTTGTTGGGTTGTAAAACTTTTAGTTGTCTCTTATAAAAGGCATGCACAATATGATGAATTCCTGTTCATTTTATGTGTTATTATTTCTGGATATGTGAATCACACATATATGTATACATAGTAGAGAAACAATATAAATATGTGAATCTCATAAAGACACTTAACTAACAGTAAATGCAATGTAAGACTGGAAATTTAGAATAGTTTGAAATTTTAGCATACGACATGATAAAGTTGTTTTGATATCACGGTTCATTGCTCGTGTTCCTTAAAAGCTAAATTTTTTGAATAATAGATGTGTTGACATTTTTAAATAAAATATCAAATTTTTGAGTAGAGGTTAGTTGTAGAATTTGGGAATCTAGTTTATGCGTTTGGCGCATAATCGACTTCCAACTACGCTGAAAGTGTGGCTCGATTTATCAAAATTTTTGAGAAGGAAAATATTTTAAAAAATTTCCCCTTGATTCAAAAAGTTCCCTTTTGAAAAAAAAGAGCAAGAAAATTTTTGCGTTTTAGTTATTTTTGACTCTTAAATTATTTTTAGAGCTTTTGTTCAAAATTTTATTTCAAGGGAAAATGTACGTCCAAATATTTTGGGATTTTATTTTCAAATGACGTATAAATTTGAAAAGTGAGAAATATTTTGTGAAAACTTTGATTTTTAAGGCCACATGTTAGGCATAGGAAAGGAAAATGGAGTTAGAATTTGCAATTTAGCGGTGCATTAGGGTCGATGATGTGATTAATGCAAATGATAACAAGGGAAAAGCTGTTTTAGTCTTAGAAGTTCTATTTTCATACCTTGTCGACGACATGCGCTAGTCTATTTCTAGACTTAATTCTATTTTAGAGCTTGAAATTAGGCCTCTTTATGCATTTTGTGCATGGAAAATTTGGAGTAAATCCGGGATAGCGAGGAAATTTCCACTGTACAGGGAAATGGGAAGATTATAACATGGTAAGTATGTTAAATTCTCCACCTAAATTCCTTTTTCCAGCGTAAGAGTAAAGTTTAGGAAGCGATTTTTCGATGTGTTAGATTATTGGATGATAGGAAGTGGATGCAAAATTTGCTGCTTCATACTTCTATTAGTAGGACTATGAGTGTTTTGATTAAAATGGTTTTTTGAAAAGCTACATACATGCAAAACTGCCAGTATATATGTAGGTTGTTTGTGTCATATTTTTCAAAAATGATTTCAAAAGAAATGCATTCATATAGGAGGATCCGATTTAGAATCATTCTGCATACATATTTTCTATGTGGTGAATAGTAATACACTATACACTTATGCACGTTTGGTTGCACAAATTGGTTGTACACTCACTGATTGTGTATTTAGGATAATTAGGAGCCAAAACCTTGACTTAGTCATTGGTGAAATTTCGGGGATGAAATTCTTTTTAACGGGGGAAGAACGTAACATCCTATAATTTGACGTTAGTTATTTAATTAGTTAGTTAATTAATTAGGCTCCGAAAATAGAATTTGTGCAAATGATGGAATTTGACCATGAAACTTGCACCAGTACGTTCATGGTAGAATTTTGAGCAATTTTCATAATTGGAATTTTGCGGTCGGAGTCCAAATGAAGAAGTTAGAGACGAAAAACAAATTTGAGACGGAAATAATTAAATGATAAATAATTAACATTTATAATAAATTAGCTGGGGCCCACAGGTCGACCCGTAGATTGGTGTGGTCGACCAAGGGCGGTCCACTGCTTCGTTCATGACGGTTCCAGTAAACCTAGGCCGCAACGGCCCAGATTTAATATATTTTGATTTGACGGTTCCCTTTGATTCTAGCGCCTATAAATTCAGGCCTAACCCTCCCTTCTCTTTTCGTATTTTTCTGAAGACAGTAGCAAAGCTCTGCCATTTCTTCTTCTCCACTTTCTTTCTAAATTATTAAGATAAGATATTTGTATCTATATTCACACAAATTTGGAAAGAGAAGATAATCAACCATATGTGTATCTGAGGTAATTTATATGTTTATATATTTGTATCTATTTTCTCTTCCAATCCCAAATATCTTCTCAGATCTATAATTCTAACGTGTATATATACCTTTTTATACATATCTCTTGGATTAAAAAGGATTTTGAAGATGAACCAAAGGTTCTTCATATCTCGAGATTTGGATCGCTTTTAAAAGGTGAGTTGGGATTTTGTAGATTGTTATAATGTGAAAATTATCCCGTGGGTGTTTATTTGATTTTTATGCCTAATTGGATAATTGTAAATGAGTTGTAGGCAATGAATTGAATACAATCCGAATATAATAAATATCGCCTACCTTTTCTTGTTTATAAATTGATTTAGCATTGTATACAACCTGATCGGGAAATCAGTCCAAAAAGTATAAATTTAGAATATTAATTTAAATGAAATTTATTCTAGATCTGAAATATGTTGTATAAGAATGTTATAAATTTGGGTTATTACGCTAGTCTTGTTAGAATATAGATTTTCTATATTTTGAGTTGCCAGAATTTAGATACGTTTAATATTTGTAAATTAATTTGATTTCTTTCCATTTAGAATGATACAACGTTTGATCTAATAAGGAATAGATGCAAATAGAAAGAGAAAGAGATGTGTAAAGTATGAATTCATTGTATTTTACACTGTCTATTTCAGTGATAAAAGAAATAATTATTCCTTGTAATTTCAAATGATGCAATCTTTTATATTTTAAAGTTAAATATTTTATTTTGGACTAATTTATGTAAATTGTAACGAATAACCTTTTTAGACATGATTTCAACAATTTAACATGGAAAACTATATTCTAGTAAAGGTATATAACTACAACATTTTAATAAAAATAAATATTTGTACGTAATTACTATGCTTCTAATAATTAAATAAAAAGTTAAGAATGACTCTTGTGCGTAATATGAACATTTAGGATAATTAACTAATAAAAAAAGAATTTAAAAGGTTGTAACTCCAATAAATGGTAATAAATATGGGAGTTGGAATAAGTGAATAGGGTAAATGGATTAATGAGACTGATAAGAAGGGTATAGATATATAGAGTTGCTAATTTGAAATTAGTAATCATACATAAATGTCTTAAGAAATGTCCGTTAGGATTTTATGGATAAATTGATATTTATGAGCATTAAAACAAGGATTTATGGGCAGATGAATATTGAAGGTAAATCTTATTGCCTTAAGTAAATGGAATTAGTAAGCTAAGTTCAATGTCTACCTAAGATAATATAAATAAAGACTTAGGATGGTTAATTGGACTTAGTAGGATAGTGATGCGAGGTCAGTAGAGTCACTTGACGGAAGATTGCCTTTAACTTTGAGGCTACCAGCAGTCGGGTGTACTTATTACTGAATTGAGATATCACAAATCCAATGACCCATAACGACGTGAGAGATTGGGCTTACTTTCTTAATTTGAAAGTATTAAATGGTGGATATCTCGGGAAGGGTTCGCTTCAGGTTTGGGGTCTTAAGTGACTATAAATTCCTCCTCTTGCCTATAAAAGAAGTATTAAGTAGCCCAATGAGATTTCCAAGCAATGGCAGCTAAATAGTACCGTTGAGGAGCAAGGTTCTGGAATTAGGTCTTAAATGATGGATTCTACCAATTTTCCACTGGGAAGTTATAAGTGGCTTAGGTACAGTCTCTTACATTGCTAAAGCCGAAATAATAATAGTACCATTTAGGAGCATGCCTTGGGGATAGGTCTTAAATGATGGGGTCCGCCTTAGTTAAGCTCTTAAATGACCAGAGTCTACCTATTTTCTTATAATAAAAGGTATTAAGTGACTTAGGTACTGCTTATTGTATGACTACGATTTTATTGACGATAAACATGGTAATAGTAGGAAATTAAATGTCAGAAGCCTTAAATAGTGGTTAGAGGTCTTGTAGCTAGGACCCACTTACCATTGACAACATTGTTAGGGAACCACCTTGGGAATAGGTCTTAAAGGAGGAGGTCTACCTCAATTGAGGTCGTAAATGATAGAGTCCGCCTATTTCTCTTTTAAAAGTAGTATAGATGCCCACTTCATATTTAGAAGTATTAAGTGGCTAATGGGTTTGGAAGTATTTGGTGGTTGATATGGCTTCATTAATATTTCGTACCTTGGGAAGGGATAAGTATGTAATCGTGTGTGCAATGCATGGTTAGATTAGAATTGTGAGGACCCACATTTTTGGATAATTCAAGTCGACAATAAACCACATATGTCTAACTCAAACCATTCAAATGGGCAGATTATCAATGGGGTTTAATAAAGAAAATAAGTGAAAAGAAGGAAAGCAATACACAGAATCTCGCAATGGAGCGACAAAATACAATAATCAAATAAAACAGTTCGTGAAGCTGTTTTACAATATGCATTTGATTACACATTTTTACAACATCAATCAGAGTATAATAAACAAACATATCAAATAATGCAGTGGAATAATAATAATAATTATGATCGTCAATCTCTATCTTCATCTTCAAGGAATAACATTTTCAAAACACTGAAATGCTCAGGCTGACCCGAGCATAATGAAAAAATACAGACCTGAACATAATGAAAAACAATACACTCGAGTCACAACCAAAAATTCTCATGTAAGTAAAATCAATATCACGAAAAATATGAGTGTAAAAACTTCAGAGATGTTTATGTGGTTTTCCATCTCCTAATCAAAATTCGAAATACCAATTTAAACCACATTAATTAAAATAAATCCAAAATTTAAACTGAAACTTAAACCTTTCAAATTATTCAATTCAGATAAATTACATTATATATCATTTCAGCTTTAAGATTCCAAGTTAAATCCTTCATACAATTTCATTTAAGCAGTTTCAAATTTCAACTTTTCAAGCTTGTATTAGAAAATAATTAATTCATATAAATCCAAATTTCCTAATTTCTCTAAAACAATATCATTTAACAAAATCCAAATTTAAGATTTTAAACAAGTTAATTTAACCAAATCCGATGTCCGTATATAATTTTCTACCTTATGGCCTAGTGACCATTTTTACAAATTCAATTGTATGGGGTATATATCATTTCAACCCATAATTTAATTGTCATAAGTATCCAATTTTAAAATGATCCAAATGACTATTTAAATGATGTCAATAATATACAAGGTGAAAACAGGGATATATCAAAACAAATAAATAAACAACCATACATCCAACATATCAATCAATAAGCATCCATTTCAACCAACATCCAGATCAACCAGTAAATCACAACAGTTACTAGTTATCAATGTCGGGGTTTAATTTAGAAATTAAATTTCAATATAAATTTAACTTTCAATTCAATTCAATTTAAATCTAAATGTCAATTCAATTCAATGTCAATTCAAATGTCAATTTAAATCAACAAACAGCAACCAAAAGTTTTATATCACATAATAAATTTTGATTTAACTTGCAAATGGAAATTTTAGTATTGTGTGAGTGGGTTTAATCACTCACCTTTGATTTATAGCCCATTAAAATTCCAATAAAAGACAAAAATCTCAACAGTCTCCAAATTCAACCAAACTAGTTTCATGTTGTTCGGAATTTTGATATGAATCCAACGGAAGAAACCGCGTGTCAATCGAAGTTCGTATGCAAAAGTTATTCGAGTTAGAAGTTTGAAATTTTAAATTTTAAATTAAATAAACAAATGACAAAATTGTAATAACCAATACCATCTCCAAATCGAACCCATAGCCCTACCCATTGGCCGCCTCTTCATCTTCAGTTTGCCGCCCATCCACGTCACTACAACCTGATCGAACCACGCCGCCTTCCTCTCCCTTCGACCATAAGGCCGCTGCCTCTGGCGCCTCTCCGTGACCCCACCGCTGCTCAAAAAAAATGGCCACAAACCCTCCTTTTCTGGCAAACTCGTGCACCTCCAACACGGTCCAACTATATAGATCGATAGCCCCTTGCCTCCTCTACAAGCCTGCACCCTCCGATCGACACATCGTCACCAATTTGCCGTTGATTTGTAAAACCCTACAACGGATGGCTGAGAAAGACCCTCAAATTCTGGCCAAACCGAGACTCAATTGTAAAAATGAATTGCAGACTCTGGCTCCATTCTTTGAGAGCTTCACGATGATATATAATTCGATAGGGTTTGAGTAGTTTGGATTTTTGGATTTGATTTGAAATCGGTAATTAGGGTTTCAGGATAATGACCATTGAGAAGGAGCAGATTAGAACTGAGATGTATGTATAGAAAATAGAAAATAGAACAGAAGCCTGCTAGGGTTTATAACAACATATATCTAGGCAAAGATGGAACAAGAGTGGATGGAATAGATCGATTGGGCCAAAGCGATAACAAAGGCCCGAAAAGCCCGTTTCTTTCCCAAAATGAAAATAGAGCATCCTATATATCGAAATATAGGTTTTTAATATTTTTAACCTCAATGAAACTAATTTCAAACCCTAATTCTATTGTATATAGAAGTTAGCTTTAAAATCAAATTATATTTATTTTTACACGTTAATTGAACGAATTGTTATTAAACTGATTTAATCGCCTTAAATTCTAAATTAAAAGTTTCTACCATCATTCTTGATTAAACAGGAATTCAATTATCTTTTGTAATACAATTTTCCATGTTAAATCCAAGATTTAAATATTAAATTAATTTCAACGTTTAATTACAACAGTAATAAAATCCGAGTTCATTATATTATAAATTTTAAACAAATTCTTTTTATTTTGGTTTAAAAGTCCTTTATATTAAATCAACAATTCCCTTATGTATTTTATTTAACATATGTTTCCATTTATTATACTCATACTCTACAGTTAACATCTTCTCTCATATTAATTGAATTATTTCAATTACGGTAAATTCCATTTGTTACAAAATTTAATTTAAAAACGGACTAAATAATGAGATGAAAAATAAAACAATTTGTAACGACCCACTTTTTCGTACAATTTAAACTGACAATAAACCACACATGTCCAGCCCAAATCAAATGGAAAGGCGGATAGTTAGGGAAAAGAAATAAGAAAGAAGACAAAAGAACTAGACAACACAGAATCTCACAGTGGATCGAATAATTTATAATATACAACAATCCTTTACACAAAAACAAAACTGTAATTTGTATATATATAGACATCAATCAGAGTACACGAACACGGACAGTTATAACAACCTATCCTCACAATTCTGACAAAAACAACCATGTAAGCAACAGAAATGTAGTCATCTACGTGAATACGTCTCTAGGCCTCTAGCTCCACTCCTTAAGTTCCAAATATCCATCTAAACCTAGAGAATATGCTCGGTCTGACCCAAGCATTTAGAAAAACCACGCCCGGGTCAGTCTGGTTAAACCAGTGTGAGAAAACACAATCAACTTGATTCTTAAAGTTTAATAACCTTTTCAAAACAAAGGTATCTCGTAAGACCTTACTGCAAATATACACGGGCGGGTTTTTACCTTACGATAACCAAAACTCTTTTATAGAAAATCATCTGATATTATAATAATGTCTAATTGCCAAAGTAATAATAACAAGTAGTTGCGATGCATGTGCTGTGTACATCACAACGATACTAGTCATAAAATCAAAATCCGATAAAGCTCGTTCGCTAATTGTGTAGGATTTCCACGGAGGTGCCCTCAGTACTTCGAGAACGGTCCTCCTACACAAGGATCAGAGTTATCCTTCTAAAGCATCATACGCATCATGTTGGGGTATCATAGGAAAAACATAACTGGTCTAGCTAAGACCGAGTGCATCACACTAGCATGCAAAAAACAACTAAAAGGTATCCGTATTGCTATAAAAGGAGCCAAATACACCCTATGGGTTTGCTAACCCTGCTGGCCATGCCTCCTATCTCTGGTTTTAGTCATTTCCACTGATGAGGCTACGTCCGGCGTTCCAGCTTATGCACCGCTCCAAAAATAGATCACGGAATACCATATGGATTCCCACACCACAACGGCCTCGGAATCTCATACCGACTCCCACATCTCAACAGATCTTGGAATCTCACACAGATTCCCACACTCTAATGAGTCACAAAACCACATATGGATTTCAACATCCCAAAATATTACGCATCTCCTCCATTTAACCGTATATGGTTTTGGAGTAGGTCATGGGTTCCGAGTCATCTCTTACGAGTACACTCTCCACTTCCTGTGTACATCAAAAAACATTCGTCGTCTTTCCGAAATGCTCAATAACGGTTCTTTAGGAAATAATCTGATAATACATAAGACCAGGGATCACCCCCTAACCTTTTAAGTGGACGGATCTCCTTATCATTTGTCCTAGAAGATCCACAAGTTTATACGTACAGTATAGCAACCCGATGGTAACCGTACCATATAATTCTCGCATTTCTCCTAAATATTCCCAGAGTTAAAATCCTTCGGTGTTAAGTGGGGAATATTTCCGTACCACCAAAATTATGAAGGATTGCATATTTGGCCATGATTTGATAGTCGGTTATTTAACTATCAAATAAACAAACATTCAAACAAAGATTTCATTTCCCACTGAAATCACTAGGCCTCGTTTAATTTAATTTCAATAAATTAAATCTCTTTATCAAAAACAGTCATATACTTATCTCACTGGAATAAGTATATTAACAAATCATATCTTCCAAAAATACTTGAAACCTTTTAAAATAAATATGGAAAGCACCATTCGGTATCGACCATGGATCGCAGTTCGATGGCTGCATCTTTATCCCAAAAAAACCAAAATTAACTTAGGCAATCTCAGCCTCCCGAATTTCGCCATGCAATCAATCATAGATCGCAGTTTGCACAATAGTTACGTCGTTATCCCAGCGAAAACATAACAAACTGTAGGCAGTCTCTGCCCCTTGAATTACGCTATGAAAATATACCATTACTTCCCGAAATAATTATCTCAAAATAATGCTTATAAAGTTTCTATTATAATTTCCAAGTTTAATTTAGGAAAATATCCTTTTATAATAGTTTAGTATACAATATTATTTTTAACACGATATTAATATTTGAACATGTTATCCTTGAAATAATAATATTTTAATACCGATTAATTCTTAGATAATAATTAGCTTTAAATCAAATCATTATAAGATAAACTTAATTAATAATTAAAATATGCTTTTAAACAATTTAAATAACTTAATAACTTTGAAACAATAATTAATTATTTTTAAAAAAATTAAAGAAACATAAAATAATTAACTTTAAACCATGATCAAATAATTATTAATTATCTTTAAAATTTCATTAATAAATAATAATCATTCTTAAAATAACTTTGGTGCAAAAATCAACTTCCAAATTGGGAAAGAGACTTAGTAGCAATGATACTTAATCAAGTCGCCATAAATTCCATTAATTCATTCAAGTTAAAATCCAAGTATTTACATAACATCCAATATGTAAATTACACTCACAATTAACAATTAATTGTTAATACAACATTTATCCAATACTAACCAATTGGATGTAATTAAGTGTCTATACGAATGTAATAGCAGAACGGAGTTTATTTCTACTAAGTAAATGTCCACATCTAACCTATCCCGTTAATAATAGCAGAACGCACTACTCCAGAAAAGCCATTTCGCCACGGCTCTGGGCCGTGGCTAAATAATTTTGCCACGGTTCGGAGCCGTAGCGAAATGGGGAGTGGCAAAAATTTTGCCACGGCTCCAGGCCGTGGCAAACTTTTATTTAGCCACGGCTCGAGGCCGTGGCTGAATAAAATTTTGCCACGGCTTTGAGCCGTGGCTATTTTTTATTGCATTAAAATTAACCACGGCGAGCCGTGGCTAAATGAACTGAAGCACAGACATCACAATAAAAGCTGTAAACATCACCAATAAACTTCAAACAACACAATAAAACATCACAATAAAAGCTGTAATACATCACTAATAAACTTCAGACAACACAATAAAACATAACAATTTTATAGTAGTTTGTCCTAATCAAATTCAGCTTCATTTGCATTTGGTAACAATATATTTGGATTTCCCATATTATTTAATACAATGTTGCACGCGCAACACAGGATTAAATGCTAGTGATAAGTCATTTTATAATGCATAAGAGGTTCAATCTTATCAATACACGTCGGTGGATTAAATGCCAAACAATGTGCAGTGTCATTACAGAATAAATTTAGAAACTTCCATTAGTTTCTGCAAATAAACAAGTACCTAATTCTATTCACAGATCTGAAACTATCTAACCTACACACTTGTATAAATCAAAATTCAAACTCAATCTTAAAATAACATGACACCATGTGCAAAAGTGTGCAAATACATCATACATAGGTCAAGCCATCATCTTTTACCAACATTATAGATACAGCTCGACTCAAATCCATAAATACTCATCATCCACCCAACAGATCTCTAACTCTATCTTCAGTGCACACAACAAAGATCATGGACTCAACAAAAACTCACTTCCTCCTCCTCCTCCTCTCATGCCTTCTTCTCTCCACACTCCTCCCAACTTCAACTTCAGCAAACACAAAACCACATGCTTTACTATTCCCACTTGGAAGTAGCGAACTGGCATGTATAGCAATGTGTTTTAACTAGATGTACTCACTTGGAAGTTTACTGAACATGCCTGGTACTACTGTTATGCAAAATTAAAATTATTGAATATCTACTATATGCATATGTATTCCTTCAATAAACATGTATTCGTGTTA
This sequence comes from Allium fistulosum, assembly GCA_030737815.1. Lineage (NCBI taxonomy): Eukaryota > Viridiplantae > Streptophyta > Magnoliopsida > Asparagales > Amaryllidaceae > Allium > Allium fistulosum. The sequence goes on along the minus strand of CM060905.1, from coordinate 871,636,169 downwards.
TGATTTTTCCCCTTCTGTTTGTGTTTTTCGGATGTATTGATATATATATATATACATATATATATATATATTATTTGATATAATTAATAGCTAAATTTAATACTGCATTTAAAACATCTAGTTATATCAAACAATGTTTGTAAACTCCTAACTGTTTATGCATAAACCTTACGGCATAAATTCATATTATTCAAACAGATTTACCGTTTTCATTGAAATTCAGCCTTTTGCGAACATTCAATGATTTGACCAAATGAACTACACTATAGGGATTAACTATAATACTCTCATTTTAATAATGGTGTTGTTAAAAGTAATATTATATGGTAATGTGCACATTTATTTTTTAGATGGTCATTTGATGTAGTTTTTTGTGATAAGTAAAATGAGAAATATACATATGAAAAGGAAAAAAAATGATGATTAAGAACAATATATGATGTGCATATGATATGTGTTCAAGGTGGCAAAGATAAAAATATGTACGTAGAGTTAAAATAGTCTGTTGTAATTACAAAGTTGTTATTATTGCAGACTACAGGAGATAATCTTGCTATCCTAGTTAAAGTCCTCAGTGGAAAACCAAATTGCACGTTGTGACAACTTTCACTTAAAATGGTTTACCTCGGATAGTTGGATGATCCAGAAACCTCATGTTCTCCAAACAAGGTAATGGCAGCATTCCTTAAGTGACAGTCATCTACTTTGTTATACTTTTTTTAAGCCGTACTCAATTAACGTATTGTACTTTGTAAAAGACACTAAATAGACTTCTAGTTGAAAATAGCAAACATGTCACACCAAAATCACACTGCTTATGCACATGGTACTGCCTGGAATACTATAGCTATATTTTCTATATTTCAGAAGTTTTGACATTGCAAACAGAAGTCGATAATGGCACCATTTTCTCAATATAACTTTTTTGTTGGAGATTTTTCCATGATATATCTTTTTTTTGGTTGGTTGGCTACATGTTCGTCAATATTCAACATATTATTTTAACTGTGCTTAATATTTATCTATTTAAGACATATAAACCAAAGGAAAAGATGACCACAAAACTAAGCAATTCAGAAAAAGTGTGCTAAGAAGATTATCCAAGTTCATACCAGTTATTTATGTATAAATACATAAAGGGAAAAAAACTAAGCAAATGAATTAGGTGGTGTGTAAACAATTTTAAACAATAAATTGCAGTATGTGTTGAAAAAGGAACAAATATTTGATCATATTTAAAAAAAAAAGTAGAGCTTGGCAACTAAAATAAATAAGCACATAAGTTGCTGTTACACAGGATGAGCATTGAGGTGAGATGCAAAAATTAGAAAGAAAAAAGACAGTGAATTTGAGATTTTATAACAAGAGATTAAAGCAAGAGAGAAACAGCAGCAAGCAGTAGAAGATTTTATAACTAAAAGATTTGTTTCTGCGCCTAGGCTGCTGTTATCGTTATTTTTTGTTGGTCTTCTAAAATTAATCTTGTTCCTATTTTAACATCAACTGAAAAACTGAAAACATATCTAGAACAGTTGAAATAAAAATAATCCTGCAAAATACAGAAAACACTCAACTAGAAAATTTCAAGTTACTTCATACCTAAAAATTTATTAAAAACTAAAAAAAATGTTGAAAATTGTATAAAAAAATCCATCTTTCTTTCCAACTTATATCAAATTTCTATCAAAAAAAGTTAAAATTTACGAAAATTTTGAACTTTCAAACAGTATAATAGTATATATGAATGTTTGCATGTTCATTTTTCTTTTCCTTTTGTTTTGAGTTTCTAGTGCAGTAAGTCCAATAAAAAGAAGATGTTTCCAATCAATTTTCATTGCTGCAAGTTATTAGTTGTTCAAATTTTTTTTCCTCGTTAAGACAGAACGTAAAATAAATAGTGACGGCGAAAGCATAGAAATCAAGGTTCGAGTTCTTGGTTTTGGTATTTTGTAATTTCAGGGATTTCAATGTAATTCGTAAATTTGGACTTCAATTTCGTTTTTGGATCTCTTATTTATTTTCATATAATTACATATATATTTGTTTAATTTATTGAAACAAAACGTATAAATTATATTTAATTGAAAAAAAATACCGATTGATTACAAATATTTATAAAGTTAAAAATGTATATTTGTTTTTTTCGTTTTCAACTTTTTTTTACTTATACCATTTATATATTTTGTGAATTCGTATGTTTTCTAAGTTAAAATATCAGATTTTGAATATTTATATATTTGAAACTCGTTTTTCCAATTACCTTCTGTTTTTCCAATGGTATGAGAAGGTAATAAAATTTGAAGCTTTGAAATGGTATAGAAAAGGTGTCCAATGTAATGCATGATATAACTAGTTAATCCTTTTGTTTTCCCAATGGTATGAGAAGGTAATAAAAAATTCGAAGCTTTGAAATGGTATAGAAAAGGTGTCTAATGTAATGCTAAAATCACTATTACACTTATAATACACATTCTACCTTTTCTGATTCATATTAATTTGACACCATTCCATTACCTAAGAAATAATTCTTTGTGATAAGTCTCCAAGTCTTAAAAATTAAAAAAATGCAGCACTTCTGAAATTTAATGTAAGGGACATAATATATGCCAGTGTAACAAAATTGGTTCTAACTTGAATCAATTAGATTTAACATTGTCCATGGTAATTACTTTTTCTAAAAACTTATGAAGCATATGTTTATTTAATATGACGTAAGCCAATTTTAATATAACGCAAGTTAATTTACCAGGGTACAAACCAATATTGAATACAAAACAAGTAATTCTAAATATAATGCAACTCAAAATGTATTATACTGCAATATGACTTAATCATTATTTTTTTAACTTTTTTCAAAATTTCAGTCTATTCAAACATTATAGCTGATATAAAATAATATGGGAAAGAGCTTAAACAAAAACGATTAATTTAGGATATTTTGTTCTTCATTACTAAAAAGAAACTTCATTTATAACATAATGAGCTTGAGGTCCTTAAAACTTATTCAATTTGTAGGAACGTGAAACAAAATCCATCTTTAGTTATCTTAAGTTGCCTTGGAACTTTTGACTAACTATATGTGTTTCTAAAAGACTTGAACTAAAGCACGAGATATACAGAGAAAGTGGAATGATGATAATGGTTAAGATATTGGTTATTACCTCTCCATGATGGCAACAGGCCCCATAAATACCACCAACCAAAGTCGAGTAGATTGCATAAAATAAAACTGTATAATCTCATGTAGAAGATGTGAATAAGATGTACATGTGAATAACAAATTAAGAATATCAAAAGAACACTCACGAGAATAACTGGAGCCCGTAGTGCAATTACAACACCAATATTGTTCTTAGCTAAACAAAGGAAGAAAAAAATCACAGACAAGTTGTGAATGAAAACCTATTATCATGTTAGTTACTTTTTACCATTGGGGAAAATCTCATGCCAATCATAGGATGTTATTTGATATCCCAAAATATTTTTGGTAGGGGCTATAAGATACTTAATCTGGTGAGAAAAAGAGTGTGATTTCAATTGTTGTTAACATCAAATCACTTGCTCAAGGTATATAATATTAACTTATATGAACTGAATAAAAATAATGTTTTGATTTCATCCGATTCATTGTGAGGTTTTATAATGAATCATAAGAATCACAAGGTCTACAGCTAACTAAAGAAATATAACGATTTTATAAATATACAACCAACAAATCCAAGAATACATGTCATAGATGTCAAAATAACCAATAACATAAAAAGCACATTCAAGAAAATGAATGAAAAAATGGATTACCTTGATATAAAAACAAAATGCTAATTTTAGAGTAATAAGAAGCACCCAAAACGTCATTTACCTGAAATGATGAAATCAACAATTTTGTAAGTATATCTATATTTGTATATTAATAATAACTAAACCATATGGATTTCATACATACATGAAAAGTGAGAGATGTTGTGAGATTTAACTCACATAAATCCTCGCTATAAAAATTGAAATCACTTCCGAATCGCTGCTTGGGATTTTCACGAGCCAATGATTTGGGGATTAGGGATTTGATTTAGTTTTAGAGGGAGCAAAAATGAGTACGATGATTTTCCAGAAGCAACGTCGACGAGATTTAGGGCGCGGCAGGATAATGAATGAGAATTAGGAAGGTTCGTTCTATTTTTTGGGGTAGGCGTGAAATATATGTTGAGATCTGGTACAAGGGTGCATGAAATTTTTTTGGTACGGACTAAGGCCGTTCCAAAATTGCCACGGTCTGTAACTAAGGTAATTTATTTTACCACGGCTCAGACCCATGGTAAAATTGCCACGGCTTAAGACCGTGGCAATTTTTACGGATCTGGGTGTGGCAAATTGAGCTGTATGGTGTAGTGACGGTGATTTATTCTGCTAATCAGTGTCCAATTAAATCAATTAGCGGAACGGTGTTTTATTCCGCTAAATAGACGTTCAGTTTACCACATTCAATTCCATTTAACTCAACGGTATTTTATTCGACCAAATAAATATCAATTATTAAGGTGTCTATAAATATATATTTATATATCTAAACGACGTTATTATTCAAAATAACGCAATTTAAAACTTCCCCGTTTCAATATATCATAAATTTGTACTTGTCCAAAGCTACTAATAGATTACATCAAAATGTTGAACTCGCCATTACGATTTTAGTGCGAAAATTCTCGTGTTAATTGGATTTGAAACGAGCAAGATATCATTATTCAAAACTTTAACTAACTTAAATTATAACTTGAAAATAAATTAGAATTGCTTTCTCTTCACAATTGGTTCGGCCCAGCCCAACAAAGCCGCAACCCTTATACCTTCTTCCCCGCTTGTGATATCCCGGAATTTTGGCAATATCAATTTAATAATCTTTATAAATAGTTAAATTGATTTGTCGATTTATTTTATAAATTGACAAGTTTATTCATTTTAAAAGGTTAATAACATTTTAATTGGCAAGTTTATTTCTTTAAAAACTAATAACATTTTAATTTGGAAATATCTTTTCTAACAATTTTAAATTGGGAAGATTTATCTTTCTAAAACTTATATATAAATGTTTTATATTTATAATGTATATATATATAGGTATATATATTATAAATAGGGAGTCTTTTAAAACTATGTTTTCAAATTATAATATATATGTATATATATATATTGTGATTTGGAGTTATGTATTAAATTCAATATAGTAATTATCAAAGCTAATGTTAAAAGTATTTCCATTTAGAATATATATAATTGTATATATTGAAATGGAAAGAATATTGAATTTGAATTTAATAAAGTATTTTCAAACTTTAATATTTATATAATTTGTAATTTGGAAATTTGTAATTTAACTTAATACTTTTGAAAATGATATTTATGATTTAAATAACAAGAATAATTTCTTATTTAAAAATATATATGTAAGCTTAAGTTTAAATAAGGTTTAAATTAGAAGTTCATTTGTTTTTTTTTCCTTCATTTTAATTTTAACATAAGGTAAATTGTTTAAGATTTTTATACAAGGAGTTAAACTAAATTTCTCAAATTTATAAACATATGTTATATGATTTGATCAAAATATAAGTTACTTGAATTCACATTTGTATATTTATAAATCTAAAAGCTTAATTGTATAAAGATAAATACATTTTTATATACATAAAAATATTGCATAAATACATATGTATATAGCTTAAATAAATTAATAAAAGACAAGATAAAACACTTATAAACATATGGAGGCTTGGATGCATATGTGTAAGCTAATTAACAACATAAGAAGACAAGTGGCTTTATTTGTTTTTCTCTTTGATAATTATAATTTTTAAATTTTAATAATAAGAAGAAAGTTGTCTGCATTTTCAGTTCTAAATCCTTCTTCTCATTTTCGACTAAAACAAAATAGATCTAAGAAATAAAAGACTGGAAATCAAAATTTAAAGAAAAAGTAAAACCTGGGAATCAAAGAAAGAAGAATAAATCTGGAAATGCAAATCAGAAAAAAAGAAAGATCAAGGAAAATTCAATAAGAAGTTTCAGATCTTCAAATGCAACCTGAAGTCATGCAATCAGATAAGGAAATTAAACGGCAAGATTAAAATTCAACAAAGCAAAAGAAAAGCAAGTTTAAAATCAAACAAGCCTGGAAACCAAAACTGTTCTCTGCATTATTGCCTGGTGAGTAAACCTAAGTTTTAAAAACAATTTTAAACCTTGGATTTCTACTTGTTCTTGTGAATGAACATCTTCATGTTATCTGAATACTTGAATTAAAATTGGATGCATGCTTGAATTATACATTTTTGAATGTCTGTAGTTTACATATGTCTCTGTTTAAAATAACAGTGAGTAAATATTATTTTAAAAATAGATTTATGTTTTGTTTATGTGATGATTCATTATTTGAAATGTTGTAATGTATGCATGTTTGTATATTAGTGTTTGAAATGCCTGTATGCATGCCTGTATAGTTACATTTGAATGCCTGTAAAGTTTTCATAGTCTCTGTGTGATAATAGTTGGATTCATTTCATAATAATATCAATAACTCGAAGTTGATTGTGAATTGGCTAATGATTTATAAATAGAAGTTGTTTGCAATCAAGTAATCTATCACCTAAAAATAATTACAGGTTTTAAAAGTGAATAATTGGCTCTGAAATTCTGAGTTTACAGTAAATTCCTAATTTGGATCAAAAAATTTATAATTTTAATTTTCAATTTCGATTTCATCATTGAATTGCATATAAATAAACATGATTTTTGAAACTGGAATCATGATTTTTAGATTAGTAATCGATGAGAAATTTCGAAATTTATGTTTTCGTCATTTCGACCAATCGGAGGTGAACGGCGACGATCTGGGTGCCGTGGGTGAACTCAAAGGTGGAGGGGAAGGTGGAGATCTCGGGAAAAATCACTCGAGAATTTATAGTTAGGTGTGTTGATCGGAATTGATCAAGTTAGGGTTTAAGACCCTGTTTTTCTCGTGACGTTCATCTTGGTTTCGCGGCAACGAAGGACAACCGGAGGCGATCGCGATGGTTGGGATAGGTTCAGAGGAACGTGAGGAAGCTAGGGTGGAGACGGTAGATTTTCTCGAAGCTTGGTTTGCCGTGGTGGTCGAACTTTCTGACGATGTGGGTTTCGAACTGATGGGTTCGATGTCTAAATTTTGTTTCTTGCGTGAAGCGTGGCAGCTGGGGATCGCGTGAGGTTGCCATGGTCATAGGTGATGTGTCGGAGGCTATCGTAGAGATCGCCGCCGATCATCGTGGGTGTGTACGTTAACGTGCACGTTGGCGTGCATCTGGAGATACGGGATTGGGGAAGAAAGCGTTTTCACGGGTTTTACTTCGGGAATGGTCGAGTTTTACTCGAAGCAGGGTGAAGTGAGTTGGTCGCGAGTGTTACTTCGAGTTTCCACGAGCTTTACTCGGGTTTGGTAGGAGCAGGCTTAAGATTCATTTTTTTAGAAGGAAATGTTTTAAAGTTTTAAACAAAAGAAGTTTTGTTTTGTGATGTTCTGAGCTTTAAAAACAAAGGCAAACAAAATTGTAACCATTTAAACTAAATTGATTTCTAGAAAAATCATTTAAACAAGTTTTAAATAATTTAAATATATAAGTTTTAAAAGATTAAGGAAGTGGATTTGAAAATAATCTTTGTATTAAAATTTATTTAATAACTTTGAAAGGTTTCAAAGATTTTAAAGGTTAAAATTTAAATGTTGTAATTGTTTAATTTTAAATAAGGAGTTATCTTAAGTAATTAAGAGTTTTGATTTATTAAAGGTAATTAATTATTTGTTAAGGTAATTAATTAAAGGTAATTAATTAAGGGAAGTAATTAAGGGAAGTTAATTACTGGATTAGATTAATCAAACATGATTAATAATTATGGTTTAATTAAGATTAATTATTTAATTAATTTAAATATAAATAAATAATTAAAGATTGTAATTAGGAATCATTAGTTTATAATTAATTAATGATGTAATTAAGAGTTAATTAATTAAGATTAATTAATCAAATGATAAGTGATTAATTGTAATTAATTAAGGCTTAAAGTAATTAATTATAATTAATTAATTAATGAAGTAATTAAAGGTTAATTACTGTATTTGGTTAAGGATAATTAATTTGTGAAATTAATTAAGATAATTACTTAAATGTAATTAAAGAATGATTAATCAAGGTGATTAATTAAAGTGGATAATTAGAGAAAGATTAATTAATTTATTTGTAATTAATTAATGATTATATAAGTAAGATTTATAATGAAGTAATTAATTTAATTTATTTTAAATTAATTAAGAGATGAAGTGATTAATTTAATTCACTTTAAATTAATTAAAGATAGAGATAGTTAATTTAAATCAATTTTAAATTAATTATGTTATGATTAAGTAAATCATTGCTTATATAAGAATGGATGACATTGATTTGTCTTGAATGGATGTAATCTCAGAAATGAGATAAGTAATGTTGTGTGGTATGAATGCTTGGTTGTATTATGATGGTAATATAGATTAACTATTGTGATGTTGATATGGATTACCTATTTGGTTATGAATCATCTGTTTAAATGATAATGTGATTATCAATTGTGACTTGTGAATTATCTATCTGTATAGATAAGTTAAATTGTTTAAACCTTTAAAACAACTTGGCCTTAAAAGATACGTTTTGGATTTCGATGAGACCGGGATCGGGTTTCCGTATACCGGTATTCCAGGTCTGGAGACCCGAATACCACATCGATCCAAATTTACGATAGGTCGTGAATCTCAAGTGAAGATGAAGATTCAGAGTGCAAGGGTTATTGTCGTTAACTCTGAGGGTGATTCCAAAACGAGTGTAACGAGATAATGCCTTCGGTTTCGTTCGAACCCGGAACGAACTTGTATGGATTGAATGCTTTCAGTACATCGTTAGGCGGACGATGAGCATTCTAAGTGATATGTTCTGATTAAAGGTAATCGTAACCTCAAGCCTCATCAACCGGGAATGGCTAAAACAGGGGAGGTGCAGCAAGGCTTCGTGGGTAGCACCCACTGAGAGCAAGATAAATCCCTGTCTAGAGGTCCCTTTTCTTTTATTCGGCTTAGTGTGTGGTTGGTCGCGCCAACTACGGGATTATCTTGTTCGGGATTATCCAGTAAGGGATGGTTCCGGCTTTGTGTTGCAGGGGAGCGGGCGTACTCCTCGGTACGGTGATCTAGGCCACGTACTGTGATGGGCGGTACCCCAGTAGCCCGGCCATTGTATGGAATCCAAACTCCAATAAGTGCCGTACGTATTAGTTGTGCCCAACTATGTTGGAATGTGAGATGTAAGCATTTCAGCTATTTCTGTATTTTACTTGAAAACCCTAGACCCTATTATAATATAACTGGATTTCCTATCAAATGTTTTAGTTAGCGTAAGGTAAAAACTTACCCATGTTTATTTGTGGGGAGTCTTACGTGATACTTTTGTTTTCAAAGGTTTTCAAAGTTAAGCAATTTAACCGTTTACTCACACCAGACCCATGTCTGACCCAAGTGTTTATTTTCTGTTTTATTAAACTCTTGGGTACTCAAATTTGTATGAGTAGTCAAGGGAATTCAGGTTAGTCTTGACGAATTCTGGAGGAGCTGTGGAGCAGGAGGCTTCAGCGAATAGATATATAGAGTTTCCGCTGTGTATGATAGATGTACTTGTGTTGTATAATAGACAGAAGTTTATAACTGTCTATTCTGTGATGTATTGTGTACTCTGATGTATATGATACTATGTAATATCTTATGTGATATAATATATTTCTCGTTCCGCTGTGAGATTTCTGATGTGTTGTTGTTCTTTCTTCTTTTCTTTTCTTCTTCTATCCCTTTCTTTCTTAATTAACGATGTGACTTTCTGTGGAGAAAAAGTCGGGTTGTTACACCGCTCTTTCTCTACCCCAAATTCCCACTTTCCAGTAACATTTTTTTCTTTCTTAATTTTTTTTTATTTCTATATGAATAGAACCAACAATTCCACCCAATACAAACGGCCCGAGCCCAAACGCACAGCACGACCGCATGATCATCATCTTTTTCCTCACAGCTCCGTCTCTTCTCTCTTTCATTCGAACACGTGCACAAAGCTGTGCACGGAAACATGCACACGCACACAATCTCTGGTCAACAAATGACGCCGCCGACCAAACTCTCAAGTCACCTCCGATCACCACACTACGACTAACTACCTACAAACGCTGCATCAACTTGGGTTTGAAATTTCGAACACCCTCAGCAAAACTGGAACACCACTATGCCACACAATCGCCTCGTCACTGCATCACAGCCCATCATCCACCACCCAAATATCACTAGAGCTCCACCATCATCTACGCTACAATTTCCCCTAGCACACACGCCTCTCCCCTTTTCTCCACCTCGCCATTAGCCATGAAACTGAGGTCCAAACAAAACTACCCTAAATCCTAAATCAAAGTCGCTTCGCCCACTCACTCGGTTAAAAATTATCACGGCATTTTTCTTGAATTCCCCATCACCCAAGCCTTCTCCATGCCAAACACCGAGACATGAAATCGATCGAGTCGTCTGAATTTGACAAAACACCCAATTCCGATCATCTTCAAAATTCTTCGTGCACACATCACTAAAAATTCTCATATTACCCTTAAAAATCATATTTTCCAACCATGAACACAACTATATGATCCATTTATTTAATTATGATAGTTAAAACATGTCCAAAATTGATCCACTCACGGTTATAAGGAGATTTCTCTCTCTTCTTAATGGATTTTAATGAAATCAATTTTAAAATGTTCTTTACTCAAAAAAAACAACTTTTATTTTGGAATCATATTTTAAAACTTAATAGGTGATGAGATATTTATTTTCAAAGTTAAGTGTTCAACTGTTATTGACAAAAACAAACAACAAAGGAGCTATTATGGAAGAAGTATAGGGTTTTTTATGTGCAGGTAGAACTATCCATGTCTAAACACCCATAAGCATCTACATATTAATATAACAATCACATATACATTTGTTGCATATCAAAGATGCATCCATATTCACAGGTATATACATATATATGCAATAACTTGTTAACAAAATAAAAGTGTTTTACTCACCTACTTATAAAATAGATGAACTGTTGTGTTTAAATCTCCTCTTCCAAGCCTTGAACACTTAACTTATTTTGTTTTAATGGCAGGACTTTTTTTTAATAATATATGCACAAGTATGGCTCTATATATAGAGAAAGGAAGGGGGACATTGAGACAAAAGTGAGGCCCAGATTTGTACATGTACAGGCTCCTTCGTACTTCATATATTTTCTTTTCTTTTCAATCCTTGAGGTTGATTTGATTTTATATGGGCTTGATTTGATTTTTGCGGTGATTTGATTTATTATGTGACCTTGATTTTATGTTTTGTGTGCTTGACTTGAAATTGGTCATCATGAAGTACATATGTGTATATATATATATACATATATAGATTTATACATTCTTATATACATATTTTTACCATATACATATTCACATATTCACTATTTTATTCATATACATACTTATATATATTTTGTCATCATAAGTTTGAAATGGTGATGTATATATACATATAAATTTTTATCATATCCAACAATTAGCGCTTGAAAAATTATTATAGCTTTCAAAATCCATAGATTCAGATATTTTCAATATTAGAAAATTTAGTTATTTGACTTGCAAAAATCAATATTTTCAATATTCAAAATTAGTTAATTACTCTAATAACAAATGGCTAAAAATCCGGGTCGTTACACAATTGTTACATCTTAGTAAATCAACTACCTATAAATTTATTGTTTACACAATGGTTAATAAGTTTACTTACCAATAACTGATCTCATATTCTATGCTAAAACCAATTTCAGTTAAAAAACATTTGATTTCTCCTTTAATACCTCATTTATTTTATTCCTTATTAAACTTTATAATTATAACCAAATTAACTTTACAATTATATTCCAATTAGAGATAAACATTCATTTTATTCTTTTCAAGTCAAAGCTTAATTCTCATTAAAATGTTCATTTTAATTTAATTTAAAATGTAAGTTCTTATGTTAAACTTATTAATTACAATGCACTTGTCTTTTATTTTCAGTTAAAGGATTCCAACATCTCTTATTGCAGTTTATATTCAATATTATTTTTCAAACGAATTCTCATTATACCACAACTGTTTTCTGTTCATTTCATATATTCCAACATTTACTTCTTAAATTAACATCTATTGTTACAATTAATGGAACTTACATTCAAACAATTAATAAATAAATCATATTCAAATCAATATCATTAAATTATATTCTAAAATGCATTATAATCTTTTACCTTATTAAAATTAGTTGTTTTAGCATTTAGTTAAGATCATGTTTTATATCCTAACAAATTTTACATAAATAAATCATAATTTTTTTAGTTTCTGGAAAATTTTGAATTTCAAGCCTTACTTAATTTAGTATTTTTAATTGTCAAAAATACGGGTCGTTACAAGAATTGCTAACTTTGATGGACATAACAATAAAATGGAAACCTATCGGTACTAAGTTTATGTTATGGACAGTTTGCATATTTTCGCAGTCACCGGAATGTTGTTCTGACCCCCTCCTCATTACAACCCATAGGATAGATTTAGAGGAACATGTCACTAGAGCTGGATGTGCTTTGTTGTTGGAGAGTCTTCTTTCTCTCATGCTCGTTGCTGATGTGTAAATCTTCTATCCAAGGAATACCCTTAGTTCTAAGGTAGTAATCATAGTCGGTATTTGTGATAACCCTGATTTTTGTGAGTAATTTCATGATTTAATTTAGTTTGTATTTGTTTGAAATTGCATTGGAAAAATAGGAATAGGAAATTGATTTGCAGATATATAGTATAAAACATGTACATGTGCACAAGACAGTGTACACATGCACACCGATTTCTGTGTGATAAAAATTTAGCAGGAATCAATAGATAAATTAAAATAACTAATTTAGAAATACATATGCATGAAGATAGAATTTTATCTTTAAATAAAATAGGGTACAAAGAAAATAAAAGACTTAGGTATGCATGTGTTATACATGTATACAATCAACCAATTTCTGGAAGAAAATAGAAGTTACATAGAAATGGCATGAGTCCTTAAACAAACACTTTATCCATTTCTAGTAATTTCTTTAATTTAGGAAATAAGAAGTCATGGATATAACATGACCCGGGAAAAGATTAAAAGAATGAGGCTTATTTCTGAAAATAAAGACAAGGACCACATACCCTCTTATTTCTTGAAGGCAGGCTATGTTTTGTATGGGGTAGAACTGACATTAGGTAATTCCATAAACCCTAGAAACAGCCAAGATTTATATAAAAGGCCTAGTATAGTGAGACCATACACATTTTGTTCTTCATTAACCTAGAAAAAAAATATACAAGACATAAACCAGAGAAAAAAATAGGAGAAGGCAGAAGACTAAAAAAGGGGTTCATAAGGCATAGGAAGAAGAAGGATTAATGTGAGTAACCTCACTGAAAACTTTGGCATTAAGTCCTGAATATTGAGGCAGCCTATTTGAACTAATCATTCATTTTCTTTTACAAATTATGTCTTATGGTTTGATGACTTTGTTTTGTTAATGATCTGTTTAAGTATAGAACCCCTCTCTGATTTACCCAGAAAAAAATGAGAGTCATAGATTCATGGTTTAAAATGTTTATCTGTGATATGGGTTAGCTTTGAGATGGAGTGATTTCTTTTATAAGTTTTCTTTATAAAAATTGTTTATGAAAATCCCTGGATTCAAGTGGTGGGTATATGGTCTGAAGATAGAAAGAAATATGGGGCTGTAACATTGTGTTGTTGCTTATGTCTCATGTTGATTAAAACAAAAGAAAATGTAGAAGTGCAATGTTGTACATGTGCTGAGATTCTATGTTTTATGAAATACCCAAATCAAATATACTTGTGGTTTAGCCAGACCATGAATCTGATTGAACCAGAGGTAAGATAGGATAACCAGTAAAATACTTAGGACCATATACTTACATCTTGATCCACTGAAACTCATAGTCAAAAATAATGTGCTAAGAAACCATATCTATTTTCATGATTAGATGTTTGCTTCTGAGAATATAACTTACCAAACTCTGGATGAATACATGTTGCTTGCATTGTTTATATTTCTCTGACTAAAAAGTGAGATGCAGAAGGGATTAGCAAAGTTATGAAAAAAAAAGAAAAACACTTAGTGATTTAACTAAGGACTTGGGATCTTAGGGCTACAAAATATAGCTTGGCAAGGGGAACATTGCAAGCTCACACATGGTATGTTTATACCCAGGGGCCTGAGTGTGCTGGGTTAACATAGGGATGTCCCAGGCAGTGTGTGTATAAAAAGAGAAAGTAGCTAAAGAACCTATTATATTTGATAATGAATTTTAGAAATAGGTTCAGGAGAGGCCTGGGCAAAATCCCTGATGGCCAGTAAGGTTGAAAAGGGCATGATGACTGAATTGATGATTGCATTTGGTTGGCTTAAGATGTTTTTATTGATGAATCTTATGATCGTTTTCTATGAATTAAGTCATTGTGATCACATATATATAATCTGTTTAACACTGATACGAATGCACATGCCTCACAAAAACATGTACAAAGAAGATACTGAGTTTCTTATTCATACAAAGCACTAGAATATAAATGGAATTGAATATGATCATGTTTTCAGTTAGATTATTCATACCAGACAATTAGTCTGACCCTTTTGTGTTTGTGCACCATTGGGTGTCTCATATTTGTATGGGGCAGTTCATGGTGACTATGCAGGTAAATAAGAACATGGTTGATCAGGAATTGGATGAGTTAACTACTTAAAGATTTGGATGCTATGTTTAAAAAGACTTTGCTGAAGTAAATCAAACATTCATGAGGAACTAGATTAAGACCTTTTGTTTAAGTTACTTTGAGAAACCAATGTATTGTTAATTGCTGTTTTGTAGTTGTTGAACTTATATATATCAGCTGAGACTATGTGCTTTGTTTTTACAAGATGTTTTGCTAAGAAAAATGAATTTTAAGCTTCAAGAACAGTCAGGCTAATGGTAGAAAGTTGAGAATAAAGGATTTATGGATTGAATGTATATACAAAGAACTGACATAAGAAAATCCATGTATAAGTTAAGAAATAATTTTTAGACACTCTAAGACGTCTGTCATAAAGATTTAGACGTCTGAGATCAAATTTAGACGTCTGTCATAAAAAATTTAGATGTCTGAATTTAGTTCAAAATGTTTTTCACTCTCTGTTTTAATTTTAGACACTCTAAGACGTCTGTCATAAAGATTTAGACGTCTGAGATCAAATTTAGACGTCTGTCATAAAGATTTAGATGTCTGAGATCAAATCTAGACATCTGTCATAAAAAAATTTAGATGTCTGAATTTAGTTCAAAATGTTTTTCACTCTCTGTTTTAATTTTAGACACTCTGAGACGTCTGTCATAAAGATTTAGACGTCTGAGAGCAAATTTAGACGTCTGTCATAAAAATTTTAGACGTCTAAACTGCTGATTTTGCCTAATTTGCCTATTGAGGAAAAGAAGTGTTAAAAATTACTAAGTAGCAACTGCATATGATTATGGGATTAATTCCCCTGACTTAAAAATCAAAAGGTATGGAAAATGAGCTATGTGCTGGTTGATTTGAAATTCAAAATTCAATCAGGATACACTCTTGCTAAACAACACTCTGATCCAAGCAAGAGGGTCACATACATCTTTATATGTATGTGAATATATTTGTTGATGAACTGATATAAATATATTAGTAAAAAAGGAGGATCCTGGATTATTTAGTAAGAAGGCTAAATGACTCTAAGAGATTTATTGATGTAAAAAAAAATCCTAGTAAAAAAAATAATAATTAGGTGGAATTAGTTAGGGTCATTTCATTTGGTATCAGAGCTATGTTGTTAAATAACATAGCAAAATTTTGTATGAACTTGTTTGCATTGGATGTATAGAAGTGTTGATTGCTTTGGATGTTTTGATTGTTAATGTTTACACTATTGATATCTATTATGACAGAATAAGTGATAGATTAAAATGAGTTAATCTATAGAATATTAGACAAAACAGACTAACCTAAGTATTATATCCATAGAGTTATGGTAGGACCCAGACATCAAAATGTAGGAACAAGTGAACCACCCATGGTGAATGTGCAAGAATTCATGAGAGCCCTAAGGGATGGAGTAGGCAACAGGCAGGAAAATCCACATGAGGAACTTTCCAAACTACTCAAGACTTTTACCAATCTTGGAGGCAAAACTTTTGATGGCACAGAAGGAGTTATGGGAGTTCAAAATTGGCTTAGAATTTTGGAAAGAATCTTTGCAGACATGCAAGTTGAAGACCAAAGGAAGAGGCAAATTGCATCCAGGCAATTAAGAGGAGCAGCTTTGGATTGGTGGGAGGTTATCATAGCTGGAAGACCTGAAGGATAAGTGACATGGGATCAATTTAAAGCAATGTTGGAAGGCAGATTTATCCCTGCATCAGCTAAAGAGTCTTTACTGGAGGAATTCATCAAATTGAGGCAAGGGACTATGAATGTCACTGAGTACACTCAGAAGTTTGAATCATTGGCAAAGTATGGTGCAGTGCTCATCACTATTGAGGAAGCTAAGAATGGCAGATATATTCAAGGGTTGAACCCTAGCCTTAGTAGAGCCATGCTACCATACAAGGATAAAACTTTTGATCAAGTTTTGGATTTGACTCTAAGCATTGAACAACATGATAAAGCTAGAGAGAATTTCAGGGCATTCAAAAATAATCAAAACAAGAAGGGAAAGGGTAAATTTCACCCTTATGATAAGAAGAAAACATACATAGCTTCCACCAAGAAACCAGAAGAAGCCAGAACTACTGAAGTAAAGAAGAAGATCACTTGTTATAACTGTGGCCAAGAGGGGCATATGAAGAATAGATGCACAAATGTTAGGCCTGCATCCTTCAATTGTCACCATTGTGGGAAGGAAGGTCACATAAAGAGGAATTGTCCAGACTTTAAGCAAGGAAGATTAGGGGCTTTGGAAGGGAAAGGCAAGGCAGCTGAGGGATCAAGTGTTGAAAAGCATGGTCAAGTTGAAGGTACTTTACTTATTCACTCAATACCTTTAGCAGTAGTGTATGATACTGGGGCTACACACTCATTGATCTCTCATGATATTGCACAACAATTAAAATTGAATTGTATGATTGTTGATAAGCCACTGTTAATTAGGAGCCATATAGGTAGTTCATGTGTTATGGGTATGATATGCATACAACTAGGTTTGAACATAGGGGGACATGTGTTTGAGTCAGACCTATATGTGTTGCAATATCCGGGCATAGGGATTATTTTAGGGGTTGATTGGTTGAGTAGATATAAGGCTATCATTAATATGGAGGCATCCACCATATCATTGAAAGTTTCTGATGGACAAAGAATAGTTGTTCTCTGTGAGGCAAACAAAAATAGAAGTATAGCCAACCTTTCTACATTGTCAAATGAAAAACCCATGCCTGCATTAGAAGAGATCCCCATAGTTAATCAATATGTTGATGTGTTTGGTGAAGTGAGAGGAGTTCCAAACCACAGACCAGTTGAGTTTTCAATCAAGATAATTCCAGGAGCTAACCCAGTGGTTAAAAGACCAACTAGAATGGGGCCTAAGGAGTTGATGGAGCTGAAAAAGCAATTAGTTGAACTAGAAGAAAAAGGTTTTATTAGACCCAGTAGCTCATCATGGGGAGCACCAGTAGTCTTTGTTAAGAAACAAGATGGATCCCTTAGGTTATGTATTGACTATAGGGAATTAAACAAAGTCACAGTTAAAAATAAATACCCCTTACCAAGAATTGACGATCTCTTTGATCAATTGAGTGGTGCAAAAATATTTTCTAGACTTGATTTAGCTTCAGGCTTTCATCAGATGAAAGTAGAAGAGGAAAGTATAAAGTATACAGCCTTTAACATCAGATATGGACTTTATGAATTTTTAGTAATGCCATTTGGTTTAACAAATGCTCCTTCCTATTTTGTTGATTTGATGAATAGGATTTTTAGAGAATACTTGGATAAGTTTGTATTAATATTTATTGATGATATACTAATTTATTCTAAGTCAGTTAGAGAGCATGAAAACCATTTGCACATGGTATTTGAGAAATTGAGACAGGAAGACTTGAAAGCAAAGTTTTCAAAATGCACTTTTTGGCAAAATGAAGTGAATTTTCTAGGCCATATCATATCAGAAAAAGGAATAGCTGTGGATTCCAATAAAGTCATTGCAGTACAAGCTTGGAAAAGGCCTACTAATGTCATTGAAGTCAGATCATTCATGGGAATGGCTGGTTACTATAGAAGATTTATAAAAGATTTTGCAAAAATCTCAATTCCATTAACCAGATTGACTAGGAAAAATCAAGTGTTCACTTGGACTGAGGAGTGTGAAAAAGCCTTTGGGAAATTAAAAGAAGCACTGGTACAAGCTCCAATTCTTAAGGTACCTGAGGGAAATGAAAATTTGGTGGTGTATACTGATGCAAGTGGACAAGGGCTTGGGGCAGTGTTGATGCAACAAGATCAGGTAATAGCTTATGCTTCTAGGCAGTTGAAATCAAGTGAGGTAAGGTATGCTACTCATGACCTTGAATTGGCTGCTATAGTGTATGCTCTTAAGTTATGGAGACACTACTTGTTAGGAGCAAAATTTGAAGTGTATACAGACCATAAATCACTTAAATATTTGTTTTCACAAAAAGAATTAAATATGAGGCAGCAAAGATGGATTGAACTCTTAGCCTCATATGACTTTGAAATATTGTACACACCTGGTAAGGCTAATAAAGTAGCAGATGCCTTAAGTAGACAACATGCTAAAGTGGCTAGACTAATGATAGAAGAGTTTAACACTTTATCATTATTAATTGATTCAGAGATAGGAAGTAATAACATAGAAAATATGAGCTTATGCAGTAGGAATGTAGAAATAGGAAAATTAAGTTTTATTACTCTGGGATCAGAATTGAAGAATAAAGTTGTAATGCTACAAAACCAAGATCCATTTTTATTTGGAAAGAAGACTCAAATATTAAATGGTGAGACAGTGGAGGGTTTTCAGTTGAATGATCAAGGCCATCTGAAGAAAGGAGAAAGAATATGTGTTCCAGCAGTTGATGAGTTGAAGCAAGAAATCTTGGATGCTTACCACAAAAGTAAATATACTATACACCCAGGAAGCACAAGAATGTATCACAACCTCAAGAGAGATTATTGGTGGAGTGGTATGAAGAGTGCAGTGGCAACCTATGTATCTAAATGTATGATTTGCCAACAGGTGAAGGCTGAGTATCAAAAACCCTCAGGGGTGCTTCAACCTTTGCAAATACCACAGTGGAAATGGGAAGACATATCAATGGATTTCATTGATGGTTTACCTAGAACTAGGAGAGGAAATGATAGTATTTGGGTAGTAGTTGATAGGCTAACCAAGTCAGCCCACTTTATACCAGTGAAATCAGAAAGAAATGCAAATACCCTAGCCCAGTTATTTATTAAAGAAGTAGTCAGGCTGCATGGTATACCAAAGACTATAGTAAGTGATAGAGATACCATCTTCACTTCAAAGTTTTGGCAGAGTTTTCACAAGGCAATGGGGACTGATTTATGCTTAAGCACAGCATACCATCCTCAAACTGATGGCCAAACAGAAATTGTGAACAAATTGCTTGAAGACATGTTAAGAGCTTGTGTATTGGATTGGGGAGGAAGTTGGGAGGATCATATCTTTTTAGCTGAATTTGCATACAACAATAGCCATCATAGTAGTATAGGCATGGCCCCCTTTGAAGCTCTTTATGGGAGACCATGTTTATCACCCTCAAGTTGGCTTGAATCTGGAGAAAAAGTGGTCTTACGACCAGAAAATGTGAAAGAGACTTCTGAAAAGAAAGCTTTGATCAGAAAAAGAATTGCCTCTGCCCAAGATAGGCAAAAGAAATATGCAGATCAAAGAAGGTGTAACGACCCCGAATTTTGATTAAGTTTAAATTAATAATTTATTGATTTTTGAATAAAATTTGTGAGATAAATCGATATAAGGTGATGCGAGTTTCCCCGATATCCAAGTATATTTGTATAAATCGTTTAAAAATTTAAAAATATTGTATATATGAGAATATATATCTGTATTTGAACATATCTGACTAAATTTGAAATAATAATATATATTTTGATTTGAATTTAAATTGTAAATAAATGGTTTTAAAAATAAATATATATGCATATAATTAGAAGAAACTATGGTTTGAAGTTACAGTAAAATAAACTTTATAAATATTAAACTTAAGTATAAATCAAATGTATAAAATATAATAATTAATAAGTAAATAAATGTAGTATTTAATAGTATAAATTTTAAAATAAAAGAGTAATAAATAAACAAGATATGCAGGTAGGTATAAATAGCAAAGTAAAGGAATATATGTAGACAAGAAAATGTGCAAATAAACTAAGTAGCATGTTTGTATAGTACAAAAGAAAGGAATGCAAGCTAAGAATGAAGACTTCCCAGCCTAACAAATATCTGCATAGAAAATCATGTTCGAATATGATATGCAGGTAAACTTGAGAACAATAAGAACCAAAACAAAGTAAAATTATATAAGTTGATAGCTTGCAAATGAAGCCAGGTATTATAAAAATATATATATATATATGATATGTACAAAATGAAGACATAAGTACAAACACCATTAAATGCTCTCAATCCTTACAGCATACAAAATTCATACGAATTGTATTTCAGCCTCCATTTCTTATGAAATATCTCTGACACTACATAAGAAAGAAAAAGAAAATATGCTCTGTTTATATTATAGCTCCGGCGAATCGGATTTGTACGGTCGAATCTGCGGCATTCTAGTACAATGTGAAGTACGGATGTTGATTTTCGAGCGCGAAAATCCGAGTCGTTACAAGTGGTATCAGAGCTAAGGTTGAACTTTAGCTCAGGAGTATAACACGTTAAGTAACTCATTAGAGATAGAGTGAAGTAAACTCTAGAATGAGTAATTCTCAGATATCCGTCTGAATGCCTCAGTAAATTCTTTTGCTATCTACTGATAGTGAGTATGAGTGCAAGAAGAGGATGAGATAGGGGACACAGGGAAATACGACTGTAAATGGTCAATATCCTGTAACAACAAGGAAGCAATCTTTTCTCTATCGATCTCTTTTGTTCGTCATCTTTTCTCAATTCTTCGATAGTTTCTGGTAGATCCAGAAAGAAGATTCGATATATAAAAATGGGACATAAACTCCAGCTGAGTCAAAATTGTTTGTTTGGGTGTATTGGTTGCATTGTTTGCTATGGTTGATAGGTATAATTTGGTTTCTAAACTGAAAGTTTTGAAATTGTATTCATATATCTATCTATTCTTTGGGTCCCGATATATTCTACGAATGGTTAGTTATCCTTTCGAACTGACCGATGCCATTGTATATTTCGTAGATCTGGATAACCCGAGTATCTTGTGAAGTGTTAAAACAGATTCGTTCGTGATATTCTGATTTGGTAAGCCAAATGCAGAATAGCTGTTCAGTTTGATTTCATGGAACATTCTTCATCTATCTTTTTGTCTCCTTGGTAATTTCGAGGACGAAATTCTTTTAAGGGGGGAAGTCTGTAACGACCCCGAATTTTGATTAAGTTTAAATTAATAATTTATTGATTTTTGAATAAAATTTGTGAGATAAATCGATATAAGGTGATGCGAGTTTCCCCGATATCCAAGTATATTTGTATAAATCGTTTAAAAATTTAAAAATATTGTATATATGAGAATATATATCTGTATTTGAACATATCTGACAAAATTTGAAATAATAATATATATTTTGATTTGAATTTAAATTGTAAATAAATGGTTTTAAAAATAAATATATATATGCATATAATTGGAAGAAACTATGGTTTGAAGTTACAGTAAAATAAACTTTATAAATATTAAACTTAAGTATAAATCAAATGTATAAAATATAATAATTAATAAGTAAATAAATGTAGTATTTAATAGTATAAATTTTAAAATAAAAGAGTAATAAATAAACAAGATATGCAGGTAGGTATAAATAGCAAAGTAAAGGAATATATGTAGACAAGAAAATGTGCAAATAAACTAAGTAGCATGTTTGTATAGTACAAAAGAAAGGAATGCAAGCTAAGAATGAAGACTTCCCAGCCTAACAAATATCTGCATAGAAAATCATGTTCGAATATGATATGCAGGTAAACTTGAGAACAATAAGAACCAAAACAAAGTAAAATTATATAAGTTGATAGCTTGCAAATGAAGCCAGGTATTATAAAAATATATATATATGATATGTACAAAATGAAGACATAAGTACAAACACCATTAAATGCTCTCAATCCTTACAGCATACAAAATTCATACGAATTGTATTTCAGCCTCCATTTCTTATGAAATATCTCTGACACTACATAAGAAAGAAAAAGAAAATATGCTCTGTTTATATTATAGCTCCGGCGAATCGGATTTGTACGGTCGAATCTGCGGCATTCTAGTACAATGTGAAGTACGGATGTTGATTTTCGAGCGCAAAAATCCGAGTCGTTACAGAAGGAAGGCAGTACAATATGATGTTGGGGATTATGTATTCATCAAGATATCACCCATGAAAAAGGTTCTAAGGTTTGGGAAACAAGGGAAGTTGATTCCTAGGTATATAGGACCATATAAAATCCTAGAAAGAATAGGAACAGTAGCCTATAAATTAGAGTTTCCAGAAGAAATGAGAGCAATGCATGATGTTTTTCATGTGTCTCAACTTAGAAGATGGGTTCATGATAAGGAGGCAATCCTAGAATCCTCTAAGGATGTGCAGATTGATCCTAGAATGATCTACGAAAAAGAACCAGTGGGCATAATTTCTAGAGAAACCAAGAAATTGAGAAATAAAGAAATTAAATTAGTAAAAGTGCAATGGAGTCTTGACCCAAACGATTGCACATGGGAAGTGGAAGATAAAATCAGAAATGATTATCCACAACTGTTTGATTAAATGAAAGGTAAATTTATTTATATTAATGAATGTTTTGATTGAAATATGCATTATGATTTTTGTTTTAATATGCATAGTGTTTAATTAAGTAATTGGCTTGAGAATGGTTTTGAGATCAGAAGTTGATTTTCTGGAGTAATGGTACTTAAGTTAAGTATGAAAGAATTGTGGGACACAATTCCTAAAAGGAGGGGTAAATGTGATAACCCTGATTTTTGTGAGTAATTTCATGATTTAATTTAGTTTGTATTTGTTTGAAATTGCATTGGAAAAATAGGAATAGGAAATTGATTTGCAGATATATAGTATAAAACATGTACATGTGCACAAGACAGTGTACACATGCACACCGATTTCTGTGTGATAAAAATTTAGCAGGAATCAATAGATAAATTAAAATAACTAATTTAGAAATACATATGCATGAAGATAGAATTTTATCTTTAAATAAAATAGGGTACAAAGAAAATAAAAGACTTAGGTATGCATGTGTTATACATGTATACAATCAACCAATTTCTGGAAGAAAACAGAAGTTACATAGAAATGGCATGAGTCCTTAAACAAACACTTTATCCATTTCTAGTAATTTCTTTAATTTAGGAAATAAGAAGTCATGGATATAACATGACCCGGGAAAAGATTAAAAGAATAAGGCTTATTTCTGAAAATAAAGACAAGGACCACATACCCTCTTATTTCTTGAAGGCAGGCTATGTTTTGTATGGGGTAGAACTGACATTAGGTAATTCCATAAACCCTAGAAACAGCCAAGATTTATATAAAAGGCCTAGTATAGTGAGACCATACACATTTTGTTCTTCATTAACCTAGAAAAAAAATATACAAGACATAAACCAGAGAAAAAAATAGGAGAAGGCAGAAGACTAAAAAAAGGGGTTCATAAGGCATAGGAAGAAGAAGGATTAATGTGAGTACCCTCACTGAAAACTTTGGCATTAAGTCCTGAATATTGAGGCAGCCTATTTGAACTAATCATTCATTTTCTTTTACAAGTTATGTCTTACGGTTTGATGACTTTGTTTTGTTAATGATCTGTTTAAGTATAGAACCCCTCTCTGATTTACCCAGAAAAAAATGAGAGTCATAGATTCATGGTTTAAAATGTTTATCTGTGATATGGGTTAGCTTTGAGATGGAGTGATTTCTTTTATAAGTTTTCTTTATAAAAATTGTTTATGAAAATCCCCGGATTCAAGTGGTGGGTATATGGTCTGAAGATAGAAAGAAATATGGGGCTGTAACATTGTGTTGTTGCTTATGTCTCATGTTGATTAAAACAAAAGAAAATGTAGAAGTGCAATGTTGTACATGTGCTGAGCTTCTATGTTTTATGAAATACCCAAATCAAATATACTTGTGGTTTAGCCAGACCATGAATCTGATTGAACCAGAGGTAAGAAAGGATAACCAGTAAAATACTTAGGACCATATACTTACATCTTGATCCACTGAAACTCATAGTCAAAAATAATGTGCTAAGAAACCATATCTATTTTCATGATTAGATGTTTGCTTCTGAGAATATAACTTACCAAACTCTGGATGAATACATGTTGCTTGCATTGTTTATATTTCTATGACTAAAAAGTGAGATGCAGAAGGGATTAGCAAAGTTATGAAAAAAAAGAAAAACACTTAGTGATTTAACTAAGGACTTGGGATCTTAGGGCTACAAAATATAGCTTGGCAAGGGGAACATTGCAAGCTCACACATGGTATGTTTATACCCAGGGGCCTGAGTGTGCTGGGTTAACAGAGGGATGTCCCAGGCAGTGTGTGTATAAAAAGAGAAAGTAGCTAAAAAACCTATTATATTTGATAATGAATTTTAGAAATAGGTTCAGGAGAGGCCTGGGCAAAATCCCTGATGGCCAGTAAGGTTGAAAAGGGCATGATGACTGAATTGATGATTGCATTTGGTTGGCTTATGATGTTTTTATTGATGAATCTTATGATCGTTTTCTATGAATTAAGTCATTGTGATCACATATATATAATCTGTTTAACACTGATACGAATGCACATGCCTCACAAAAACATGTACAAAGAAGATACTGAGTTTCTTATTCATACAAAGCACTAGAATATAAATGGAATTGAATATGATCATGTTTTCAGTTAGATTATTCATACCAGACAATTAGTCTGACCCTTTTGTGTTTGTGCACCATTGGGTGTCTCATATTTGTATGGGGCAGTTCATGGTGACTATGCAGGTAAATAAGAACATGGTTGATCAGGAATTGGATGAGTTAACTACTTAAAGATTTGGATGCTATGTTTAAAAAGACTTTGCTGAAGTAAATCAAACATTCATGAGGAACTAGATTAAGACCTTCTGTTTAAGTTACTTTGAGAAACCAATGTATTGTTAATTGATGTTTTGTAGTTGTTGAACTTATATATATCAGCTGAGACTATGTGCTTTGTTTTTACAAGATGTTTTGCTAAGAAAAATGAATTTTAAGCTTCAAGAACAGTCAGGCTAATGGTAGAAAGTTGAGAATAAAGGATTTATGGATTGAATGTATATACAAAGAACTGACATAAGAAAATCCATGTATAAGTTAAGAAATAATTTTTAGACACTCTGAGACGTCTGTCATAAAGATTTAGACGTCTGAGATCAAATTTAGACGTCTGTCATAAAAAATTTAGATGTCTGAATTTAGTTCAAAATGTTTTTCACTCTCTGTTTTAATTTTAGACACTCTGAGACGTCTGTCATAAAGATTTAGACGTCTGAGATCAAATTTAGACGTCTGTCATAAAGATTTAGATGTTTGAGATCAAATCTAGACGTCTGTCATAAAAAAATTTAGATGTCTGAATTTAGTTCAAAATGTTTTTCACTCTCTGTTTTAATTTTAGACACTCTGAGACGTCTGTCATAAAGATTTAGACGTCTGAGAGCAAATTTAGACGTCTGTCATAAAAATTTTAGACATCTAAACTGCTGATTTTGCCTAATTTGCCTATTGAGGAAAAGAAGTGTTAAAAATTACTAAGTAGCAACTGCATATGATTATGGGATTAATTCCCCTGACTTAAAAATCAAAAGGTATGGAAAATGAGCTATGTGCTGGTTGATTTGAAATTCAAAATTCAATCAGGATACACTCTTGCTAAACAACACTCTGATCCAAGTAAGAGGGTCACATACATCTTCATATGTATGTGAATATATTTGTTGATGAACTGATATAAATATATTAGTAAAAAAGGAGGATCCTGGATTACTTAGTAAGAAGGCTAAATGACTCTAAGAGATTTATTGATGTAAAAAAAATCCTAGTAAAAAAAAATAGGTGGAATTAGTTAGGGTCATTTCAGTATTCTTATTCTATTTCTGTTTCCACAGTGAGTTTAGATTTCTATCAATCTGTGATATTGCTCATGCTTATTTGCAGGTACCAAATCCAACGATCTGTGCTTTGGTGGACTTGGGTTTCGATTTTTATCGAAATTTTAGCCCATTAAGGTGCGGGTTGTTATAGCACTAATGCATAGGGTACATTCGTCAATAAAACAACTTATCAAAATTTTACTTATTTATTAGACACACGTTCCTATAAAGAGAAAACAGAAAACGGTTTCTTAATTATTTGGGTTATGCAGCTACCACTTAGGCACCTTACATGGCACATATTCAAAACCTTTCTACAAGAAAATTCATATCAAAGTATGTATTCCCTAAAACTACTCTTTATTACACTTCTCTACAATTTATATCAAACTTCTTTAAAGAAAACATTAGCACTAAACACCAGGTTTTTTCTCAAATCATCTAACATAATATATATATATATATCTTTTATATCAAATCATGCTTTTGGGATGAAATCAAAATCTATTTTACCAAAACTACTCTACGACAGACTTTTTTGCAGTGTCCTCCATCTTGAAACCGAAAATGAATGCCAATGATACTATAGTCATCACCAAAATTATTTTCAAGTAATAGAAGTAAGTACAATACACTCAAATCGTACGTTTGGGTCGTAACCAAAATGATTTTCCTAATATATCAAATACTTCGTATAATAGCACCAAGTATCTTGATCTTAATTTCATAAACCAATTTCCCAAATATTTACTTTAAAATCTATATAAAATATATAAATATATCGAGTAACACAAAAGTGATACTATGGAAATGGGTCCTACCAACTCATACCAAATATTCGATTACTAGGAAGGGTAATGCCCACGAAAGTGCTTACCAATCGAAAACATATCTTGCCTATTTTTAGTCACTTTCGAGCCACTCGAACTAGATAACATAAAAATATTTTGTTCCTGGGTTGACTCATCAATTCCGAGAGCAATCTCGAACTCAAACAAATCTTAAAATTACCTTCAAAATATTAGTATTCACAAATACTTTCAAATAATACTACTATTATTAATTTCTCCAAAATCTTAGAAACCAATTCCAAAGACACTGGGATTTAAGTTATCAAAATATCAGTTTAAATCCCCTTCTTTTAAATAACATATTTATAGATCATACTTTTGAAAATTTATAGTAAGCATGTTTAATTAAAATAAACTTCTAATCCAACATTATCATCGAATGCCTTATAGACAAATCGTGAAACTCAATTCACAAGATATTCGTTTTAGTGCACCCACAAATACTGTCTACTCAATCCATGCATTAAAAAGGTAAATTGCTCAAACTAGTCAAACATAAATCAACAATCAATAGATGATGATAATTGCTCATAAACGGTCAAGCATAACAATCAATCTACAAATGACAACAATGCTTATAAACTGATCGAGCATGATTAATCTAATCAATAAATGATAATAATGCTCATAAACTACTTGAGTAAGGCTAAGCTAAGAAATCTACAAATGATAATAATGCTCATAAACTGGTCGAGCAAGTCAAATCATTCTACAAAGGATAGCAATACTCATAAACTGGTCGAGCTGCGCTAAACTAATTAATGAGGAGTAATGAACGAACATCATTAATCCCTACATTAATTAAACTAAATTTTAATAATTCATACTTATATAAAGTTACCTTATATATAGGATCTTTAATTTTCGTAGTTGGAATACATTTAAGACATATGCTTATAACAAATACAAATACGCTCTCATATGTATAATACATTCAACTCATTCTAAGGCTTCACTTACCTTATCTCTAATGAGTCATACTCAACCAAAGGCAAGGTTCTCGCTTAACATTTAGCTTTGATACTAGCTGCGACGACTCGCCTTTTCAACCCTCAAATGTCGATATTAATACATCCACGATATTCACATGCCAAGCATCGAAGTCTCAAAAAGACAGATTGTTAGGTTAAAAATAAAAAGCAAAAAGAAAACAACAAGAGAGAAGAGAATAAAACATCAGAATCTCATAACAGAACGATAATATGTAATGTCAAAAGACAGTACAAAGTGCTACTCTAAGATACATAGCATTTTAGAGTTCCAGTCCTAAGTACTATCATCAATTTGGACCGTTATAACAGTCTGTCCTCACAAATACTGATATACACATAAAAGTAGTTTGAAATAAAATACGACAGTAGGAAAATGGTAGTATTCAGCTCATCTCCTGAAGCTTCAAAGTATATCGACGAAAACCTGGCTTTCTCAAACTGCTTGAAAGAGCACTCGAGGGATTAAGGGAAAACTAAAACTGTGAGTTACACATAAATCTGGTGTGGAAATCTCAAGAAATACGATGTATCATATACTAGTATCTTTTGAGACCGTTTGAATCTGTAACAACCCGCATATTTTACGATCGTATATTTAAATATTTTATTTAAATATAGAATCGTTAATCGGATTAAAGTCAGAAAAGCTACTTTTTGTAAACAGTCGAATTGGGACTCGAGACCACTTCCATTGAGTCCAAAATGGCGTTTGCGACTTTTTTGAGTATAAACATCGATATATTTGGAGTAAGTTGAATTTTGCTATTTTCTATTGGGCTTTGGGTTTGGGTTTCACCCCAACTCACTCTATACCCTAGTTCAGTCCACCTCTCCTCTTCACTTCATTTCTATTTTCTTAAACACCCAAGCACAACTGAAAATGGGGAGAGGAATGAGAAATTAGAAACTCCAAGCCCTATTCTCATTTGCAAAACCAAATTCTTGCTCCAAATTCAAAGAGAAGCTAAGGTAAGCATCCTCTTCATCTTCTCCAACTCATTCTCTCTTTAATTTCAGAAATTTCCTAAACCTAACTTAGGAAATGTTCTTCTTTTGAGCTTAGATTCAAGCTTCTAGAGTTTAAGTTGAAGAGTAGTCGATCTTCCTTTACTTTCAAGCTTCCCCTTCTTCGTTTTTGGGTTTAAAGGTGAGTTCTTTAACTCACATCTACGTCTATAGCTATCATTGTTGTTAGGTATGAATTCCTAACATTTGTGCATATTCATTTGGTTTTGATTTGAATTAATTTGGTGAATTTTCAAAAGTTTGGTGTTTTGGTACAATTTCATGAAAATCCTACTATGGATGTTTGGACATTGATATTCGGGGTGTATCGAAGAGCCTATAAGGCCGGGTTATCGCTTGGCGTAAGTCCTTAGTTGCCGTTGCTCTTTCGATCGCTCCCGATACGTTTTGGCCATTTTGGCCTAGGCAAAATGTTGCCCAGACCAGGTGACCAGACGTCTGGTGACCAAGTCCAGATGTCTGGTTTGGACATGGAGAGAAAAATATATGCACGTAGATTATAAAAAAACGCCAGAGACTATTTCCAGACGTCTAAAATTCAAGATCGGACGTCTGGATGAGTCTCAGACGTTTGACTTGAAGTTTTCAGACGTCTAGGGGGTTCTCTAGATAATTTCCAGAGAACGAAACCAGACGTCTGGATTCTAAACCAGACGTCTGGTCATGGTCAGACGTCTGTTCTGGCTATTCCAGACGTCTGGGTGGCTTTCTGAACTATTTCCAGAAAACAAATCCAGACATCTGGATTCCAAACCAGACGTCTGGAAACGTCCATTTTTTCCTATTTAGGTTGTTTTATGTGGATTTCCTATATTTATCGATTTTAGTTGCTCCGATTAGTTGTTATCACTTTTATCGACTTTGATGACTTCTTTTTCCGGATTTTCGGGAATATCCATTTTGATGGATTTGGTATCAATTTCTTTGGATTTAATTCACGTCTTCGAATGTGAATCTTTGGTGATTGATTATTTCTACAATCATTTCTGTGATTTGTCACTTTCAAATACAAAGGTTTCTATACTAGTAGTAAATATTCAAACTCTTTCATCAAAACGATTTCAACACTATTTTAAATATAAAGCTCTCTTTTAAAACCGTTTTCCAATCTATTAGTATATACAAACCTTTACCTCATTCGTATGAGAAATCTAATTAAACGGCTTAGTAAAACAAGTGGTATGAAACGCTTGCGTTTAATTTGTCAGTTAATTCTTGGACTTGTTCGATTGAACTCTTGTGACAATTTTTGAGTGAAAATCTACAATTTGTTCGTAAATATTTAAGTTAAGCTAGTGGTTATGGGACATGAAGCTAACTCATATATTTACTAGCTTAGTGTAATCGACACTTTTTATTGATCGATGATGATCATTTTGTGATTAGACTAGCGATGTGCGATGTCTATTTATTTGTGTGGGGGTTACAATCCCCGTTTGTGGAACTTCGGTTCAATTTGACGGGGTAGCGACCCGTGGTCTTCGGGTCGTTTGTGGAGCTTCGGCTCAAAATTTATGGTTAGCGACCATGGAATAGCGTTCCGTTTGTGATACACATGTTGGTGAGTTTTCATGCTCCCGTTAGTGATAGGCCTCCCCCTTTGTGATTTCTGGATTTCTATTTGATGATTTCTAGAATTTGTGTTTCACCAACTTTTGCGATTGGCATTAATATGTTTGTCAATATTTGTAGTTTGGTGAATAAAATAAAGAATATTATATTCTTTTTGGTGTTCTGAGATTCTTGAGATATTGTATGATTTTGTTGTTGTTTAAAATCATATTTTTCCTGGTATGACATTATTGTTATCATACGTTCTTTTTATATCTCTGCTTATATCTCATTTCTTTAATGATAATTATAGCTAGACTGATCCATTTATTATTTTCTTATTAAATAATACTCGGGTCAGACCGAGATGTTACAGGTGCTTCTACTTGACTCCTTATCTAGGATCATCTTCTGACTTTTGTCTAACTACACAGTTTTGTAGTTTTTGTTATTATACATTAGAGATAGAGACTCCTTGATGTATAATTATTCTTTTGACTAGCACTTGTATCTATTCTTTTGTGATATTGTGGATCTTGTTTGACCACTATTTTGATGTACACTTTTATGTGTTATATTCATATCTGTTTCCGCCTTTGAGATATGAACATCTATGACTGATTTATGTTATGCTTATTTCTATATTTGTTTCCGAAGGTCCACTTAGCCACTGTGTGGTAGCTTTGGGTTTGTATCGGTATGTTGGATTTCCTCTTGAAATGAAATGCATGTTATATTATCTGACATATCGGTGCTCGCATAAGGTAATTGCACAGATGGTCGCTCCTCAACGGCATTATTCTTCGCGCTAGTCGACGGCATTACCCAGTAGTGTCCTTGGCCAGCGTGAGCATAGAGGTGGGCGTCACAGCTTGGTATCAGAGCCAAACTTCGGAAAAATATAGAATAATCTAGCAAGGATCAGTGCCCTGAGTCTTTCTTAGGAGTCGTGCCTTAGGATTAATTCGAGTCATTGAACCCGTTCTATCCTATTTCTTTTTTTATGATGCCTTGTTTTATCAATCAAGTTGTTTGATATTCATTCTGAGATTAACCTTTTTCTCTTTTCTTTCTTTCTTAAAGAAGAGAAATGGTTAGACCTGGTCGTCCCAGCGCCGGTCAATCTAGTGCTACTCCCCAGGATGGAGTATTTATGTCTGCTCAGCAACTTCTAGATCTTGTAAGAAATGCTCAAGCTGTCGGACCCACTCCAGACCCCACCCATCCTAAATCTGGGTTTGCACGCTTGTGTAGTGATTACACCAGTCTGGGTGGAAAGCCATTCAAAGGCTCCGAGAGCGTTATAGAAGTCCAGGCTTGGCTTCGAACATGCGACCGCATCTTTTCTCGCATGAATCTCAATGACCTCCATCGAGTCAAAGTGGCTTCCAGTATGCTCCAAGAAAGGGCATTAGACTGGTATGAGCTCTTGATCTTTGAAATTATTGAAGCGGACCTTACTTAGGAGCAATTCCGGGAAAGGTTTGAATTAAAATTTGTGCCGGAAGCCGAAAAGGTATCTCTAGCTTGACGCTTCATTGACCTTGTTCAAGGTGAACCTTCCGTGAAGGACTACGTCGCTTCTTTCGAATCTCTCTCCAAATATGGGGTCGAATATATTAATACCCCATTGAAGAAAAACCAGAGATTTGTTTATGGCTTGAAAAAGAGCCTCAAAAAGCCATTACTTCTGAAAATCGAAGTTTCTTTTGATCATCTTGTTGATATTGCTCTTCGTCTCGAAGAGGCTGATAAAGATAGTGATGCTGAGGTCAAACAAAACATCAACAAGAGGAGACCTTTTAAATTCAAGCCTAATCCCAACAAGAAGGGAAAGCAAGCAACACCGGTAGCAAATACTCCTACCGCTCGTCGTGGAGAATGTTACAATTGTGGTTGTAAGGAACACTATGCAAACAATTGCCCGAAGTCTCTTTCTTGCCGCTAATGCAAGAGTTCGGGTCATACTATATCTTTGTGTCCCAAACATCAAGGCAAGAAGGAAGGCAAGCTAAATGTTGTACAAGCCCCTGCTAACACTTCTCGTGGACAAGGTATTTCTCATTCTATCCTTGATGGCATTATTATATTTCGTGATCTTCCTATTCGAGTTCTTTTTGATACGGGTGCATCTCACTCCTTTATATCAAAAGAACTTGTAGATGCTTTGTCTTTGAATGTAATTGGCTTGATGACTTCTTTGAGAATTGCGAATCCGATTGGCGGATCCGCAACC
This sequence comes from Allium fistulosum, assembly GCA_030737815.1. Classification (NCBI taxonomy): domain Eukaryota; kingdom Viridiplantae; phylum Streptophyta; class Magnoliopsida; order Asparagales; family Amaryllidaceae; genus Allium; species Allium fistulosum. The sequence goes on along the minus strand of CM060905.1, from coordinate 871,602,958 downwards.
CTCAGTTTATTGTGTAAAGATGTCAAAATTATTTTATGTGATTATTCTTTCCGCGCCGATTTGCATGTTATGCGTTATTTAGGTTTCGGAATGATTTTGGGGATGGATTGGCTTAACCGTTATAAAGCCCATATCCTATGTCCTGAGCGGACTATATATCTTCGGCATCCTCAATCTGTTATGCAGATTTCTTTTGTTCTTAACGATTCAGATTCCAATTCGAAAGCATCCTTGTATTCTCTAAATCCTCATGATGACGATAACGATGATGAGGAAGATGTCATTTCTCTCATTCACATTGTTCGTGAATTTCCCGACATATTTGAGCCTGTTTTAGGATTACCACCTAAGCGAGCAATTGAGTTCAGAATTAATCTAATCCTTGGAGCTCTACCTATTACTCGTCCTCCTTATCGTATGTCCAATAAGGAAAATGAGGAGACGCGTAAACAATTATCCGAATTGGAAGCGAAGCAATTTATTCAATCTAGTTCCTCTCCTTAGGGAGCTTCAGCTATTTTTGTGAAGAAATCTGATGGTACACTTAGGCTTTGCGTTGACTACCGCAAGCTTAACGATCTCACCATCAAGAATAAATATCCCTTACCACGGATTGATGATTTATTCGATCAACTTAGTGGTGCTAAAGTCTTTTCACAGTTAGACTTAGCAACCGGTTTTCATCAGCTCCGTATTGTAGAGGATAGCATTCCTTTGACATCGTTCCGTACTCATTATGGATCTTATGAATGGATTGTTATGCCATTTGGTTTGATGAATGCTCCAGCTTATTTCATTGACCTTATGAATCGAGTTTTCAAAGACTTCCTCGACCGATTTGTTCTCATCTTCATCGATGATATTCTTATTTATTCTAAAACCGAGGAAGAGCATGAAAATCATCTTCGGATTGTGTTGAAAACTCTTAGGAGCAACCAATTAAAAGCAAAATTTTCTAAATGCCACTTTTGGCAATCTCATGTGAAATTTTTGGGGCATATTATTTCTGAATCCGGAATTTTTGTGGATCCTTCAAAGATTGAAGTGATTCAAAATTGGAAGAGACCTGAGAGTGTGACGGAAATTCCTAGCTTTCTCGGATTGGCGGGCTATTACCGTCGGTTCATAAAAGACTTTTCCAAGATTTTCGTACCTCTTACTAATTTGACAAAGAAGGGAGTTAAATACATTTGGTCTAACAAATGTGAAGCTGCTTTTCAGAACTAAAAGAACTCCTTTCCGATGCTCCTATTCTTGTGATTCCCGATGGGAACCAAGACTTTTTTGTTTACACCGATGCTAGTCGTGTTGGTTTCGGAGCCGTTCTCATGCAAAGGGAACGTGTTATTGCTTATGCTTCTAGGAAATTAAAGCCTGCCGAGGCTAGATATGCCACTCATGATTTAGAGCTCGCAGCTATTGTTTTCGCCCTTAGAATTTGGCGACATTATCTTGTGGGAGAGAAATTTGTTCTCTACACCGATCATAAATCTTTGAAGTATTTATTTTCTCAAAAGGAACTTAATTTGCGTCAACAACATTGGCTCGAGTTCCTTGCATCTTATGATCTTGTTATTCTTTGTACTCCTGGAAAGGGAAATCTTGTTGCCGATGCCCTAAGCCGTAAGCAACAAGCGGTTGTTTCTATGATGATATCCGAGTGGAATGATCTCGAGACTTTGTCCACTTGTGAGATTCGAGATCGTGAATCCGATTTATGTTCATCTCTTGTTTTGTGTAGCCTTGAGGCTCATCCTTCTCTTTTAGACCGCATTCTTGAAGCTCAAAAGCATGATCCCGAATTGGTTCATCTTAGCCAAAGTTGTAGGGATAAAATTGATATTGAAGGTTTGAAAGACTTTGATATTGATACTCGTGGCGGTATTCGAAAATTTGGTAGACATATTGTGCCAAATATTATTGATCTTCGTAAAGACATTTTAGAAGATTCTCATCGATCTAAATTTACCATTCATCCCGGTAGTAGTAAAGTGTACGCGGACATGAAGCGACTTTATTATTAGGATGGGATGAGATCTGATATAGCTAACTTCGTTAAGTGTTGCATGACTTGCCAACTCGTTAAGGCCGAACACCAAAGGCCCGGTGGGTTGTTGCAACCTTTGGACATTCCTGTTTGGAAGTGGGATCAAATCTCCATGGACTTTATTGACGGTCTTCCCCGTTCTTGTTCGGGTCATGATAGCCTATGGGTGATAGTAGATAGACTTACAAAATCTGCCCATTTTCTTCCCATTCGGTCCAATCGGACCATACCTATTTTGGCTAAGCTCTATGTCAAGGAAATTGTTAAATTGCATGGAGTTCCTACTTCTATTGTTAGCGATCGTGATCCGTTGTTTACTAGTTGATTTTGGAAAGGTCTTCAAAAAGCTTTGGGAACGAAGCTTAATTTTAGCACCGCTTATCATACTCAGTCCGATGGACAAACTGAGCGTGTGAATCAAACTCTTGAAGATCTTCTTCGTGCATGTGTTCTTGATTTTGGTGGAAGTTGCGAAGATCATATTTCTCTTGTTGAAGTTTCCTATAAAAATAGCTTCCAATCTAGTATTAGTATGGCACCTTTCGAGGCACTTTATGGAAGACCATGTCAATCTCCTTCGTGTTGGCTTGAAGCCGGCGAGGAGCTGGTTTTAGGTCCAGATTTTATTCAGGATGCCACAGAAAAGATTGATCTTATTCGTCATAGGATGAAAGAAGCTCAAAGTAGACAAAAATCCTATGCCGATAATCGAAGAAGGAAATTATAATTTTCTGTGGGAGATTTCGTGTTCATCCGTGTTTCACCTATGAAGGGTGTTATGCGTTTCAGTCGATCGGGAAAACTAGCACCTCGATATATTGGCCACTTTCCCATCACCGAACGCATTGGTTCCGTGGCTTATCGCCTTTCGTTACCGGCTCAATTTTCTGCTATTCATGACGCATTCCACGTCTCTCAACTACGGAAATGCCTTCGAGATTCCGATTCTACTCTTGAGCCCGGTGTTATTGAAGAGATTGAAGTTTCGCCTAATTTGACTTATGAGCAACATCATATTTGTATTATTGCTTCGGAGGTTAAACGCCTTCCAAATAAAGATGTTCCTCTTGTGAAAGTTCAATGGTCCTCAAATCCCAAGGATTGCTCTTGGGAATCCAGAGAATTCATCGAGCGAACACATCCGGACTTGCTCTCTCGTGCTCCTTAAGGTGAACTTTTTATTTCAAATTTCTTCTTTTTGTGTTGATATGTTTTTATTATTGTTATTCTTATTTATTTATTAAAGATTGCGAGGACGCAATTTCTTTAAGGAGTGGAGTCTGTAACAACCCGCATATTTTACGATCGTATATTTAAATATAGAATCGTTAATCGGATTAAAGTCATAAAAGCTACTTTTTGTAAACAGTCAAATTGGGACTCGAGACTACTTCCATTGAGTCCAAAATGGTGTTTGCGACTTATTTGAGTATAAACATCGATATATTTAGAGTAAGTTGAATTTTGCTATTTTCTATTGGGCTTTGGGTTTGGGTTTCACCCCAACTCACTCTATACCCTAGTTCAGTCCACCTCTCCTCTTCATTTCATTTCTATTTTCTTAAACACCCAAGCACAACTGAAAATAGGGGAAGGAATGAGAAATTAAAAACTCCAAGCCCTAGTTCTCATTTGCAAAAACAAATTCTTGCTCCAAATTCAAAGAGAAGCTAAGGTAAGCATCCTCTTCATCTTCTCCAACTCATTCTCTCTTTAATTTCAGAAATTTCCTAAACCTAACTTAGGAAATGTTCTTCTTTTGAGCATAGATTCAAGCTTCTAGAGTTGAAGTTGAAGAGTAGTTGATCTTCCTTTACTTTCAAGCTTCTCCTTCTTCGTTTTTGGGTTTAAAGGTGAGTTCTTTAACTCACATCTACGTCTATAGCTATCATTGTTGTTAGGTATGAATTCCTAACATTTGTGCATATTCATTTGCTTTTGATTTGAATTGATTTGGTGAATTTTCCAATGTTTGGTGTTTTGGCCAAATTTTATGAAAATCCTACTATGGATGTTTGGACATTGATATTCAGGGTGTATCGAAGAGCCTATAAGGCCGGGTTGTCGCTTGGCGTAAGTCCTTAGTCGATGTTGCTCTTCCGATCGCTCCCGATACGTTTTGGCCACTTTGTCCTAGGAAAAATGTTGCCCAACCAGGTGACCAGACGTCTGGTGACCAAGTCCAGACGTCTGGTTTGGACCTAGAGTGAAAAATATATGCACGCAGATTATAAAAAAACGCCAGAGACTATTTCCAGACGTTTGAAATTCAAGATCAGACGTCTGACTTGAAGTTTTCAGACGTCTAGGGGGGTTATTTGGATAATTTCCAGAGAACGAAACCAGACGTCTGGATTCTAAACCAGATGTCTGTTCTGGCTATTCCAGATGTCTGGGTGGCTTTCTGAACTATTTCCAGAAAACAAATCCAGACGTCTGGAAACGTCCATTTTTGCCTATTTAGGCTGTTTTGTGTGGATTTCCTATTTTTATCGATTTTAGTTGCTCCAATTAGTTGTTATCACTTTTATCGACTTTGATGACTTCTTTTTCGGGATTTTCGGGAATATCCATTTTGATGGATTTTGTATCAATTCTTTGGATTTAATTCACGTCTTCGAATGTGAATCTTTGGTGATTGATTCTTTCTACAATCATTTCTGTGATTTGTCACTTTCAAATACAACGGTTTCTATACTAGTAGTAAATATTCAAACTCTTTCATCAAAACGATTTAAACACTATTTTAAATATAAATCTCTCTTTTAAAACCGTTTTCCAATCTATTAGTATATACGAACATTTACCTCATTCGTATGAGAAATCTAATTTAACGGCTTAGTAAAACAAGTGGTATGAAATGCTTTCATTTCCTTCATCGGTTAATTCTTAGACTTGTTCGATTGAACTCTTGTGACAATTTTCGAGTGGAAATCTACAATTTGTTCGTAAATATTTAAGTTAAGCTAGTGGTTATGGGACATGAAGCTAAACTCATATATTTACTAGCTTAGTGTAATCGACACTTTTTATTGATTGATGATGATCATTTTGTGATTTAGACTAGCGATGTGCGATGTCTATTTATTTGTGTGGGGGTTACAATCCCCGTTTGTGGAACTAAGGTTCAATTTGGCGGGGTAGCGACCCATGGTCTTCGGGTCGTTTGTGGAGCTTCGGCTCAAAATTTATGGTTAGCGACCATGGAATAGCGTTCCGTTTGTGATACACGTGTTGGTGAGTTTTCATGCTCCCGTTTGTGATAGGCCTCCCCCCTTTGTGATTTCTGGATTTCTATTAAATGATTTCTAGAATTTGTATTTCACCAACTTTTGCGATTGGCATTAATATGTTTGTCAATATTTGTAGTTTGGTGAATAAAATAAAGAATATGATATTCTTTTTGGTGTTTTGAGATTCTTTAGATATTGTATGATTTTGTTGTTGTTTAAAATCATATTTTTCCTGGTATGACATTATTGTTATCATACGTTCTTTTTATATCTCTGCTTATATCTCATTTCTTTAATGATAATTATAGCTAGACTGATCCATTTATTATTTTCTTATTAAATAATACTCGGGTCAGACCGAGATGTTACAGGTGCTTCTACTTGACTCCTTATCTGGGATCATCTTCTGACTTTTGTCTAACTACACAGTTTTGTAGTTTTTGTTATTATATATTAGAGATAGAGACTCCTTGATGTATAATTATTCTTTTGACTAGCACTTGTATCTATTCTTTTGTGATATTGTGGATCTTGTTTGACCACTACTTTGATGTACACTTTTATGTGTTATATTCATATCTGTTTCCGTCTTTGAGATAGGAACATCTATGACTGATTTATGTTATGCTTATTTCTATATTTGTTTCCGAAGGTCCACTTAGCCACTGTGTGGTAGCTTTGGGTTTGTATCGGTATGTCGGATTTCCTCTTGAAATGAAATGCATGTTATACTATCTGACATATCGGTGCTCGCATAAGGTAATTGCACAAATGGTCGCTCCTCAACGGCATTATTCTTCGCGCTAGTCGACGGCATTACCCAGTAGTGTCCTTGGCCAGCGTGAGCATAGAGGTGGGGCATCACAGCTTGGTATCAAAGCCAAACTTCGGAAAAATATAGAATAATCTAGCAAGGATCATTGTCCTGAGTCTTTCTTAGGAGTCGTGCCTTAGGATTAATTTGAGTCATTGAACCCGTTCTATCCTATTTCTTTTTTTTATGATGCCTTGTTTTATCAATCAAGTTTATTTGATATTCATTCTGAGATTAACCTTCTTTCTCTTTTCTTTCTTTCTTAAAGAAGAGAAATGGTTAGACCTGGCCATCCCAGCACCGGTCAATCTAGTGCTACTCCCCAAGATGGAGTATTTATGTCTGCTCAGCAACTTCTAGATCTTGTAAGAAATGCTCAAGCTGTCAAACCCACTCCAGAGCCCACCCATCCTAAATCTAGGTTTGCATGCTTGTGCAGTGATTACACCAGTCTGGGTGGAAAGCCATTCAAAGGCTCTTAGAGTGTTATAGAAGTCCAGGCTTGGCTTCGAACATGCGACCACATCTTTTCTCGCATGAATCTCAATGATCTCCATCGAGTCCAAGTGGCTTCCAGTATGCTCCAAGAAAGGGCATTAGACTGGTATGAGCTCTTGATCTCTGAAATTATTGAAGTGGATCTTACTTGGGAGAAATTCCGGGAAAGGTTTGAATTAAAATTTGTGCCGGAAGTCGAAAAGGTATCTCTAGCTCGACGCTTCTTTGACCTTGTTCAAGGTGAATCTTCCGTGACGGACTACGTCACTTCTTTCGAATCTCTCCAAATATGGGGTCGAATATATTAATACCCCATTGAAGAAAAATCTGAGATTTGTTTATGGCTTGAACAAGAGCCTCAAAAAGCCATTACTTCTGAAAATCGAAGTTTCTTTTGATCATCTTGTTGATACTGCTCTTCGTCTCGAAGAGGCTGATAAAGATAGTGATGCTGAGGTCAAACAAAACATCAACAAGAAGAGACCTTTTAAATTCAAGCCTAATCCCAACAAGAAGGGAAAGCAAGCAACACCGGTAGCAAATACTCCTACCTCTCGTCGTGGAGAATGTTACAATTGTGGTTCTAAGGACCACTCTACAAACAAGTGCCCGAAGTCTCTTTCTTGCCGCTATTGCAAGAGTTCGGGTCATACTATATCTTTGTGTCCCAAACTTCAAGGCAAGAAGGAGGGCAAGCTAAATGTTGTACAAGCCCATGCTAACACTTCTCGTGGACAAGGTATTTCTCATTCTATCCTTGATATATATTCAATACTTTATATTACATTCAAGCTCACACATATGCATACTATATATAATCAAATGGTGAGTTAACTCACCACAAAATCAAGCTAACACAAGCATAAGTCTTCAAAAACACATGAACACCTCCTAAAATCACCAAAAGCCAAAAGATTCCACCTTTAGCCTTCACAACATAAGGCTGTGCTCCCCTCCACCCTAGATTGCTCATGGCCTAAAATAGATGTCCACTTTTCTTCAATTTCTTCAACTGTAATTTTCTTTTTCTATCCCCTAGGATCTTCTAAGGCCTTGGTTATAGTTTGAGAGGGATTAGAGTTGTGTTGCATAGGAAAAATGAAGATTAAAGAAGAGAAAAGAAGTATGAATACTTAGGATTTTTTTTCCAAAACTTGGGCAAAATATTATGAATCAAATGAAGTATGTTATGTGGATTTAATCAAGAGAAAAATGACCTCCTCTACCCTTCAAGTGGCCGACCAAAGTCTACTCCCCTCTCCATGTGCACATCACTTCTCCTTTCCGTCTTTACACCATTTACTTTAGCCTTAAGCATCTAAACTAACCCTTTTCCAAAATATCTTCCTTATCTTGTTCCCCCACGTCATTTAGTTAACTTAAATTAGCAAAATATTTTTAATGGATAATTAATTAGACATTACTATATTAGGAAAGCACAACAAGTTTGAATAACTTCTATCTAGTAAAAAGTTGTTTATCAATAAAACAATTTTCGGTCACATTATTGACATTTCTTTGAACTATTTATTTTGTAAACATTTTACAAAAATATGTTTACAATCATTAGTTATTAATTAAAAGGGGGTTAACAAGGTTAATTTAATCACATTAAACCAAAATTCAAATATTTAATTTTTTATTAAATACGAAGTGTTCGAGATTCTGGGTCGTTACAGACAAACCATCTTGCAAGAAGCAATAAAGCCCAAGTAATTGAACACTTTGATTGTCTGTGGTCGCACAACTGAAATGCGATGAGAACTATCTTCCAAATGATTGCAGTGACAAGAGTATCGAGATCATAACTTACAGTATTAATCATAAACTATAGTATTATGAACACGGTATAATTTGTAGAAAAGAAGTAAAACATAGATCAGAGAAGAAGAAGATTTAATTTTCCGAGTAGAAAATAAAATGATTCCATTTTTGATAGCGGGTCTGTATAGGGAAAGAACAATCATGTCTATTACAATCATCATCTCTATTCACTTCATTGGTCATAACTATTCACTCCAACGGTCATGACTATTCATTTCAATGGCCATATTTTTCATTTTAAAACACATCCATTGAATTTCTTCCCACTCCTAACACTCCTTCGAATTTTCAAATGCGAATTACTTTTGGGCCTTTCTTATGCTAAAAAAATCTCGGCTTGAATACATAAATTAAGCTCAAGCCCGAAACTTGAAACCCAAACTCAAACTCATACCCAACCCGATAGTAGTGGCACGCACGTGCGTTTATGTTATGATGCATGACCTTCTCCTCAACACAAGAGAAAACATTTGGTAACACAAGAGAAAACATTTGGTGCCCAAAAGGCCAACATTAATCTTGTAAACCTTACATTTAAACAAATACAACCACAAAATTTTGATGATGTGGAACTATTCTTTCTTCTCACTCTTCTTATCTCTTTCTCTTTTCTTCTAAAATAAAATAACTCACATAAAAAATTATATTAAAATTTTTCTAACAGTACATTCTATTGATGTGATGGCTCATATATTTATAGCCTTGCATTCTTGTTGGAAAAGAAAAAAGTTGGATAACAAAAAGATTCCCCTTGACCACTAATAACTAATTACCTTTAAATTAAAATAACAAATTTGATATCACCATTAACCATATTATTTCCAGAAGGATCTTTAACAACTAACTTTATGTGCATTCACATAATCATTACTGCACTTTATATCATTTTTAGATTATTACTAGTTACGGAATCTACTTGCATCGTAAGTGCATTTGGTGCACCATGCATATCCCAGAATTCTTAATCTTGCATTACTCTTGTTTGCTACAATTTGTGACTGATATTTGATGTACTGATATGCTCATCCTAATGTGTTTCCTTAATTGAAATTATTTTCCCTTCTAGTGCATGTTGTGCAACATGCATACTGATTTTGCTGCTTCAAGCGGTTGTGGCGCATTGCCCTTGCTAAGCTGAAGAATTGTAAGTCTTTCTTTGCTCCATGGTTCATTCCATTGCTTGTAGTTAGTTAATGAATTAAAGGAGTGTAACAACTACACCCATCTCAAATTGTGACCTTGTCTCAAGGTCAAAAGAGGGGAATTTAGCCACTAATTCCTAATAGTTTTCCCAAGTAGCCTCATCTTCAACCTTTTGCTTCCACTTTACCAAAACTTGTAACGTGCTAATATTATTTACCATTTCCAGACTTCTTATTAGAACCTTTTCTGGTTCCCAAACAATCTTATTAACATATGAAGGTGGTTTTTGTTACAAGGTTGTATGGGTACCAAAATTTCCTATTTTATTAAGAAGCAAAAAAAGCATTATGAATTTTTGCATTTGTGGGTAGTGATATCTTCAGTGTTATTTGGCTTATTTTCTTTAACACTTGAAAATGTCCATAATACTTGGGAGACGGTTTGTGAGTGTGATTCATGCTGACAATAATTTGCCTATTTGGTTGGAGTTTTAGGTAAACTCAATCACTTATATTAAATTCTCTAATTTTGATCAACAAATTGTTTCACTTTGTCATTTGCAAGTTAAATTTAATCTTACAAAATTTGCAATGTACTATTCCTAGCATAAAGTTCTTCTTCCGCTTTTTGAACTTGGTTGGCTATGGATGTAACTTAATAAAATGGGTCACAAACAATTTAAATGCGTGTTTGAAATGAATAAATGTTGTTGTCCAAAACTGCAGGAACGTGGTATTCGTGGAAGATGTTATCTTCCTCTATCCTAATTTGGTTTCTTTAGAGTAATAGTAGTATGTTCAAGCTTTATTTGTTGAAATACCAAGTATTTTCAATTATTGTTGCTCTTAGTTGTTGATGTTGTTTCAGTAATTACAATGGTAGGTGGTATTTTCTTGCTATATTTCTTGCAGAACATAATTTAAACCATTGAACATATAATGACATATAATATGCTATATACTACCTAAAACTTGTAGTAATATTATCAATACCACCTAATTATTTTAATTTTTTGTGTAAAAAATGATTCTCTAAAAGGCGGGTTTCAAGCTTTACCATTATGAAGACCTAAGTAGATGTCCTCCTTCCTCGATTCTTCATCCATCCTCCTCTAAACTAACTATACATTTTCCAGTATTACCTCCACCATTTTCAAAAATACCTTTGCATCTCTGTTAATCCTTTTGATCAACTTTAATCCATTTAGCTTGTCATCTTTAGAATTTCTACCTAATGAATCTTCAATAGGTAATTTGCAAAATAAATATTGAATTTTATTAATTATTTATGCAGTTATAATTCCTTTTGTTATAACATGCTTAAAATTGGCTTTATTTTAATTTTAGTTGTTCATATTTTGATTTTTAATTATGTAAGATTATTTTGATTTTGATTTCTAATGGCCACGATCGATTTTCAACGACGTTTTTCTAATTTTGAGTTTTAATTATGTCTACTTTATAATGGTTAAAATTTGAATAATTGGAGTTTCAGTCAAGATATATTTTTTATCATCGGAAAATTTAAAAATTTAGATTGTACCTCACGATATCGATCATTACGGTGCAATTTTGATTGGCGATGGGATGGAATTGAGGTGGAAATCAATCTCGCTTGAGGATGATGAAAAATCCAAGAAGAAAATGAATTTGTCATAGGTGCTGCAAAATTCATGTTAAAAGTCACAAAAGAAAGAAAATAAGCAAATAAATATGGAAAAATAAAGACTTCCCTGCTCAAATTGGAACAAAATTTCAAACCAAACACCAATTCCATGCACAAATGTGACCAAACAATAGAATTAAATGATAGAATCAAACCTTTTATCTATAGGTATCTCTAATTTGAATTTTGGAAAAAAAAAATATACATTCTAGAGTCGCTATTCGAAAAATTGCGGTTCCAATTATCCGTTTTAAATAAACAAACCCTTTTTTAGTTGTCTCCATACAGTGGATTTTCTACCTTTTTTAGGTGCTTTTTGAACAGTGAGATGCTTTGAGTGTGTGGTATAATTTAGAATATAATTCTCAAAAAACACTAAAATTGTATGTTAAAAACTAATTTTAAAAATGCAAGGTAGAATCTGATCATTCTTAGCAAAAACATCAACCTATTTATGGTGTTTTAGACCATAAATGTCACTATCTTTGTTTTATAATTTTTTCATCATGGAGTAAGATCCAAAATTATAATTTTTCAAATTTTTTTATGGGATCTTGCGAAAAATAGGCAAAATTTTGAATATAAATATATATAAACTAGTTGAAATCGATTCAAAACAAAGATAACAATATACAACTGTATAAAAACAAAGGACATATGATTTTATAGTGATTTGATAATATGAATTACATTCATTCACTTGCTTTTTATTATATATATTGATTAGAATTAACTAGTACAAATGGATTTTCTAAAATGGTAGATTTTGCCTAATTTTGTATAACAAACACTTACATCTATCCATTCTCCATAATTTTGGTGTGTATTTATTGAGCTTTGTAAACATTTTCTGGTCAAAATATTCCTATAGAAATCGTTTATTTAGTTATACCAAGCTTCCCTTAAAATATCTTGTTGTTTGAATGAATTTTGAGAGAGTTTTGATTGACTTGAAATATGGAATAAGGATTAAATTCAACTGGCCTATTATATTCATAAAAGCTTTATAACACCATTTGACCCTTTTCTTTTACTTTATCTTGTAATTTGTACTTGGCCTCAAAGGCATTCACCTTATATTGACGTTATTTTTCCACCTCTTCGAGAGATATTTTTTGGTTGATCTAGCTCTATAAATAAGAGGTGATGATTCATTCATGATCCTTATTTTCAATTTCATTATGTTGGAGGGTCAGCCGGTTGGCATTATTAGCGTTAGATAGAGTATGATCAAGCTTCTTCCAAATATAATACTGCTCATAAGCATCATGAATGCATGATCCGTGTGGTTGGAAACTTCATGAGGAATGTTCTTCAGATGCTAGTCAAATTTTACTCCCGTAAAGCACAGCTGAGGGAAAGCCTTTTGCATTTCCGTAAGTTAAGGGATTGTGACCGGAGTTGAGATTACAATCGCGACATATGTAGGAATAGACTCTTTACCAGGCCTCTTTTGGATGGACTTAGAAGTCGAAGAGCTAGCAGATCGAGAAGTATGCTTGAATTTGTGAGTAGGAGCTAGGACTTGAGTCGGAGGAGGAACTAATATAGGAGTAGTATATGTTTTAGAGACAGGAGGAGGACTATCAAGCCTCGAGGATTCTGGGTCTATAGATTTAGGAAGAGGGGAACGTCCGTGGTGTGGGTTGCGAGACCACCAGAGCGGTCACAAGAATCCTAATCACAATACCTGTGGTATGTCTATCCTCATCATATCTTTTGTCTCTCTTCTTCCTTTGAAGCCTTGATGAATCAGACTCCAACGACTAGTCGCATCCGTAACATGTGGAATCGGAAGGTTGCAACCCAGATACTCGATTGATTTGCCGTGTAAGTTGCCAAAGAGTCTAGAATATCCCATTGTACCTAATAGAATATAGAATTGATTTAGAGTTCAGGAAGTTGAGATATGACAAGTGCAAAGTGGAAGTGTTGTGGATTTAAGTGCAGTTTGTAATATCGGTGCACCCTATCAGTTTTACAGACCGTGCTCTTACAGTTTGCTGAGCGAGGTTACTTCCTTTGCAGCAGTAGAAGGCACATCCACCACCGGACGGATCGGAGTAGGGATGCTCAGGAGACTAAGAGCAACAAAGTCATATGAAGGGATATTATCAGAAATACTCCTAAGTGAACCAAAGACATCATCTATTGGTGGGCCTGAAGTTACCTTCCCGACTGGGGTTTGTTGCAACTATGGAATTGAACGAGTGATATTATTCTTATTCTTGGACGATGGATGAGAGGTGAAACTCCTTCATCACCATCTGTCTCTCTCATAGATTCGTATCCATGATCCACATCCTCGTTGTCACCACAATCCCCACTCCCATCATCATCATCGCTTTTATCCTCCCTTTGATCGACAGGGAGATCCTATGCCATAGGTGAGGTCTTTTGATTTTCAGCCACGAAAGATTTAGCCTCAGCCTCTTGTGCATGTTGTGCATCGCTATGAGTAGATGGAAGTATACCACTGTTGTGACCATTGTGTAGAAGCTGGAAGTGTCGCATTTAAGCATTGGTCAAGAGAAATTTCATTCTTCCCTCATCGACATGGATGTCTTTCAAGACTTGTAGTATGTGCGGCAGAGCTGGGCCAGTAGGCCTCTTTGGAATGTTTGTAAATTTCGGAAACAATGAAGTCAATTGTTTGAATAAAATGTACTCTATAGAGATTAGAGGTAAAGGTAGAACTTATGTCCTGACAACCATTTTGTAGCAAAACCAGTTAGACAATGGATAAAGAAGTCCTCACCCTTAAAATGGTTGAGCTTGTTCCAAAGGCTAATAATTATACGACGGGCTTTAGCGGACTCCAAAGAAGTTAAGGATGGATGGTATTCCATTTCTTAAAACTATACAAATATCTAATTTCTTCAAGAGAGGACACCCCGTTCAAGTGCCTAAGGAAATTCATATAGGTATAATTCAATGCAACGTGCCCGTTTGGATGAAGCTGGGCAGAGGTAAGTTTCATTAATTGATGAACGACCTAGATAAAGTGATTAAATGGAGGGGCATCCTCATAAAGGAACATATAACGGTTGCATATGTATAGCCTCTAGAGGGGTATATGCCCGTTAAAAACGTTTCGAAGTTAAAGCCTCTTCAAAAGCAATACCATGGCGGTAAAAAATCCTTCTAACATCCATCACGGTTAAAGTAGAAGCTGGAGAATCTGGAGGATTTTTAGAATCATGACACCTTCTGGATTAATATCAAGGGCATCTCCTATGTAGGATTCGTTCCCAATGGTAAAGGGAATCATTTGTAAAAATCACCCGGGATGGCAATGAGATGGTTGAGGCCTAGAAGACGTCAAAGTAGATGCTAGGGAAAAAATTGAACCTGCCGCTGGTAGAGTAAATTCTAAAGTAGAAGGACATGCACCCATGGAAGAGTGATGCAAGGAGCATCTACAGTTCATAAATTATCGAAAACTAGAAACTCGAGCAAGGTCAGGTATGATTTAATTGTAATCCTCGTGCTTTAACTAAGCCTCGTCCAACTAATGTACGAGACCCAATGGATGTCAGCGCGTGTTGACCGAATGGATACCATACATCAACAGATGCAATGATGTGAAGCTCGGTCTATGCAATGTGTGTCATGTGCTCGTAGCACATGTATGCGAACACTCGGTATAGGTAGCTCGCTTATGCTGGAAAATGAGCTTCATCGCACTATAAAACCGTGTGTCGAATTTTTCCCATTATCGTAGAATATACATTTAAAGACTGATGTCCGAAGCGACATAGAGTTTTATTTGTAGGTACATACGAGTGAAATGTTCAACTCAATATATTGAAGTATGGTTCCATTGGGCTCCAAAGCTTGTTCGATGTGACAGTTCCTTGAAACTGTCCCATCGAAACCAAACCAGCAATCTATACTCAACCAAGAAGCAATGAAAACTGAATACTCCTTCTTCCCACTTAAACAACTTGTCAAGAACTAGCAAATGCCATCGCCACATCGAAAAACCCGAAGTCGAACCCTGAAAAACCCGAACTAACACTAATAAGTGAAAAGTGAAGAAAACTTGGAGTCTTGTCCATAGAAACTTGGTATCAACCTCAGCAACCCAAGAAATCCGAGTTTAACCCCTCCATTGGCCATGGCGAAAAGTAGGAAGAAGGAGAAATACAAAAATCGGAGTCGAGTATGGGTCTACAGCCATAACTAGGCATTGGCAGCCATGAAACTATAGCAACAACCCACCTTAAATCAAGAATTGAATAAGTATGTGATGCTAGAATTGGAGAATCAGGTTCAAACCTGTATGAATCGACAATGGGTTCTTAAGGTCCGGAGGTATAAGCTTTTTCAAATCGACGTTAGCAGTTGATTGAAGATGGTCGACATTAGGATTGAAAACTAGCGATGGTGGTAGCAAGGCGTGGAGGAAGTAAAGTCGCAAAAGCACGAAGAAGATAGAATTTTCGACTACAAAATGAAGAATGAAAGCGTAAATATTTCTATGTGTTACTTAAATAGTAATACAAGAAAGATGATCGGTACCAACCCTTATGTTGAAAAAAAGAAAAAAAAAAGGAAAAGAAAAGAGAATAACAATGCAAATGAAAAATGAACGAAGATGAAAGATGAACTCCTACCCAACTAAATAAAAAGAGACGCTTTCAGAAATTTCAGAACTGAATAAAAAATTTAAGTGGGATACTTCGGCCCTTATACCTATCCACGAGAGGTGAATATGACTATTTGAAGCGACATATTGATCCAGAAAGAATGCATTACTTTATGGAGACTGTTTAGAGCATAAGGACATCTCTTCAAATCAAAGTTCGAAGTCAATAACTTATCTTGATCTAAAGCATGCTCTATTAACACAAAGCATACTTTGTAGGGAGGGCAAATGTTATCCTGCTTTTGAACCAAGCGATTTCAAATGGAATGCCAAAAGTTTTGATGAAGTGCAAGGGTCGATGCCAATCCTTATTGACTGTAAGAAAATACTTAGCCACTTATTGGAGGAGCCAAATGATAAGAAGCTAAAAAAGATAAAAATTCAAGTTTAATGCATAACTCGGTATTGATCCTTCATGATCACAACTCGGTACCGATCAATTTATGACATATATTAAGTCGGCATGACTTAGCCAAAAGGTGAAAGGCAAAGCCAAAGTAAAGCACAAGACGATAAAGCTTCATAACTTGATACCGATCCATAGTGGTTGGTGCTGATCCTAATTTGTGTTATTTCCCATAATCTCTTGCTGGAACTTCAGGACTATAGTGGAGAACATGGTTTAGCAACTTCCAATGATTTACATGGACGATTTCATTTATATATAGAGGAGGAGATGCGTTGGAAAATGGATTGAATCTTTGTTATTTAATTCTACGTCTAAACTCTACTAAATTGAACCCGAGTTATTTCATATCGAGTTATAAGATTTTATTTGTAAGAGCAAAGTATAATCATTAACAAAGTTGATAGTGAACGTAGGCTATTGATTTTTGTCGAACCACTCTAATTCTTGTGTTTCATCTCTTTTTTATTCTCTTTACTTCTACAATTTTCATTTGTTGTATGATTGGGTGTTTGTCCCACTTTTGGAGCAAACATATAGAAAGAGATATTTGGTGAATTTGCTCTAGTAGTTGATTCATTCACCGAGGATCCTTCCTTTTTTAAAACCATATTTGATCACATCCAACATGGAATTAAAGCTCCATCAACTTATCCTGATGTTTCAAAAAATGTGGAGGATAATCCTAAATACTTAAATGAACGTGACAAGTCGCATAACAATGGAAAAGGATTGACTAAAGACAAAAGCCCATTAAAAATCCTCCTAAAATAAGCACTAAGGGGGATTTGAAATGTTCATAACATTTTTCTATGCTAGTAACCTATATTTTGAAATGGAAGTCCTTTGGGTTAGCATAATAAAAGATGTTGCTAATATAGACATACTTGGGATTTTAATAGTGTGTTAAATCATAAAGACAAAATTTTAGGGTGGCCTATCACATTTTATCATTTAATAGGATTCTCAAATTGTATCACGATTAGTGAGTTTGTGGAGAATTCATTTGGAGGCGAAAAGGAGGTACTACACATATTAACAAGGTGTTAGTTAATGATATACTACTTAATGCATTTCAAAACTTGGTTGTTGTAGCCTTAATTTTTGTTTTGAGTGATCACAATCCTATCAATATAAAGTCTACAAGATGTTAATGTAACAACTTGTACCTCTATGGGCCTAAATTTAGACAAAAATCAAAACCCAAGTCCATTGAAGCATAGATCGTTGGATTTGATACATGCAAATAAGCATGAGCATTATCAAAAATTGATTGGAATCTAAACTCACAATGGAAACAATAATTGGATAAGGATACTAACTATGACTACTACCTTGGAATTAATGGTATTCCTTGGATAACAGATTGTCACATCAGTATCGAGCATAAGAGAATGAAGACTTTTCCAACAATAAAGCATATCCAGCTCCAGTGACTCATTCCTCTAAATTCTATCATATGGGTTGTAATCAAGGTAGGGGTCATAACAACGTTCTAGTGACTAGAAAAATATAATCTGTCCATAACATAAACATATACCGATTGGTTTTCATTTAATTTTTATGTCTGTTAAGATTAGCAATTCTAATCTAACCTTGCATTGCACCCACGATTACTTACGTATCCCTTCCCAAGGTATAAAATACTAATGAAGCCTTATCGACCACCCAATGCTTCCAAACCCATTTACCACTTAATACATCTATATATGAAGTTGGCTTCTATAATACTTCTAAAAAGAGAAATAGTTAGACTTTTCCATTTAAAACCTTAATCAAGGTATACCCTATTATTTAAGACCTATTCTCAAGGTTGTTTCCTAACAATGTTGTCAATGGTCGGTGGGTCCTAGCTACAAGACCTCTAACCACTATTTAAGGGGTCCGACATTTAACATCCAACTATTACTGCATCTATCACCGATAAAATCATAGTCATGTGATAAACAGTACCAAGCCACTTAATACCTTTTATTGCAAAATAGGCAGACTCTGGTCATCTAAGACCTTAATTAAGGCAGACCCCATCATTTAAGACCTATCCCCAAGGCGTGCCCCTCAATGGTACCATCATTATTACGGACTTAGCAATTTGAGAGACAGTGCCCAAGCCACTTAATTCCTCATTAATAAGGACTAGGCAGACCCCTGACCATTTAACACCTATTTATAGATAGACCTTTTTCATTTAATACCTAACCCCCATTCCTCACTGGTACAATATAGCTGACATTGCTTGAAAATCTCACTGGGCTATTTAATACTTCTTTTATAGGAAAGAGGCGAACCCTTCAGCCACTTAAGACCCCAAACCTGAAGCGAACCCTTCCTGAGATATCCACTATGTCTCTTTAATTATACATATGACATCTCATTAGGTTACTTCTTTTGGTAGGAAGGCGGACCCTACAGCCACTTAAGACCTTCACATTGAAGTAAACCCTTTTTAGAGACATCCTTATTTATTCATTTAGAATCTCACTGGGTTACTTAATACTTTCATTTAGGAGAGAGGCGGACCTTACAGCCACTTAAGACCTCAAGCCAAAAGCGAACCCCTATGGGGATATCCCTCACCGCTCCTAATTCCAAAATTAGACCATTTAATACTTTCCAATTAATAAATCAGGCCTAAACTCACGTCGTCATGGGTCCTAGGATTAGTGATATCTCACATCAGCAGTAAGTACACCCGACTACTGGTAGCCTCAAAGTAAAGGGTAACCTTCCGTCGAGTGAGTCTACTGACCTCACATCACTAACCCACTAAGTCCACTTAACCATCCTAAGTCTTTACTTATATTATCGTAGGTAGACATTGGACTTAGCTTACCGATTACCTTTTTATTTAGGGTAATAAGATTTACCTTAAATATTTATCTACCATAAATCCCCATCTAATGCTCATAAATGTCAATTTTTCCATAAATCCTAACGGACATTTCCTAAGACATTTATGTATGATTACTAATTACAGTTAGTGACCTTTTGTATCTATTCCATTTTTATCAGTCCCATTAATCCATTTACCCTATCAAATTATTGCAACTCCCATATTAATTACCATTTATTCCCCATTTGTTGAAGTTACAACCTTTTAGATCCTTTTCCATTTATTAATTATCCTAAATGCAAATATTACGTGTAAGCATCGTTATTAGCTTTTTATTTAGTTATAAGCGCAGTAAATTACGTACAATTGTCTACTTTTATCAAATATATTCTAGTTTTATATCATCACTAGAATATTCTTTTCCATGTTAAATTATTGGAATCATATGTAAAAAGATTATCCGTTATAATTTCAATAAATTAGTCCAAAACAAAATATTTAACTTTAAAAGATACATTGTTTGAAATTACAAGGAATGATCATTTCTTTTTATTAACGAAATAGACAGTATAAACTACAATGAATTCATACTTTAGATATTTCTTTTTCTTTCTATTTGTATCTATTCCTTGTTAGATAAAACGCTTATTTTTCTAAAAGGGAAAGAAATCAAACTAATTTACAAATATTAAACGGATCTAACTTCCAACAATTCCAAACATAGGAATGTTTACATTCCAACAAGACTAGAGTAGTAATCCAAATTTATAACATTATTATACAACCTATTTCAGATTTGAAATATATTTCATTCAAATCAATATTCTAAATTCATACTTTTGGGACTTATTTCCAGATCAGGTTGTATACAATTCTAAATCAATTCATAAACAAGAATACATAGGCGATATTTATTATATTCAGATTATATTCGATGTGTTGCCTACAACTCATATACAATATATCCAATTAGGCATAAAAATCAAATATACACCAGCGGGGTAATTTTCATATTATAACAATCTATAAAATTTCCCACTCGCCTTTTAAAAGCGATCCAAATCTCCAGATCTGAAGTAGAACCTTTGATTCATCTCAAAATCCTTTTGAATCCAAGAAATATGTATAAAATGGTGTATACATACATTAGAATCGCAGATCTAAGAAGAGTTAGGATAGCGAGAGAAAATAGATACAAATATATAAATTACCTAAAATAAGCATATGGTTGATTCTCCTCTTTTCACCTTTTTATTAGATTTCTACTCTTATCTGATTTGTATGAATATATATATATATATCTTATCTTTATAATTTAGGAAGAAAGTAGAGAAGAAGAAATGGCAGATCTTCGCTACTGCCTCCATAAAAATATGAGAAGAGAAGAGAGGACTAGGCCTGAATTTATAGGCACTAGAATCAACCAGAACCGTAAGATTTAAAATATTAAATCAGGGACGTTGTGGCCTAGGCTAACCCTAGCCACCGGAAGGCGACCGGTCAACCGCCCATGGGGCACCTGTCGACTGTTAGGGGTCGGCCGGTCGTAATGATAGGTTGGCCTGTGGGTCTGGACGACTAATTAGAAAACGTTAATTTTTCTTATTTAACTATTTTCATTCCGAATTCGTTTTTCGTCCGTAACTTCTTCGTTTGGACTCCAATCGCAAAACTTCAAATATGAAAGTTGCTCAGAATTTCGCCACGAACAAGATGGTGCAAGTTTCATGGTCAAAATCCATTGTTTGTACAAATTCCATTTTCGGAGCCTTATTAATTAACCAACTAACTAATTAAACAACTAACGTCAAATTACGAAGTGTCACATTCTTCCCCCCTTGAAATGAATTTCTTTCCCGAAATTTCACCAATAACTAAGTCATAGTTTTGGCTCCTAATTATCCTAAATTATAAAACCAATGAGTGTACAACAAATTCTTGCAACTAAACGTGCATAAGTACATAGTGTATTACTGTATCACCACATAAAAAATATGTATGCAGAATGATTCTAAATAGGATCCTACTATAGGAAGGCATTTCTTTTCAAAACATTTTTAGAAACATGATGCAAACAACTTACATATATACTGGCAGTTCTATATGTATGCAGTTTTTAAAAAAAATCAAAAACCCTCATACTCCTACAAATAGAAGTATGAAGCAACCAATTTTGCATCCACTCCCTACCATGCAATAATCTAATGCATCGAAACATCGCTTTCTAAACTTTATCCTATTCCAAAAAAAGGAATTTAGGTGGAGAATTTAACATTCTTACCACACTATAATCTTCCTATTTTCATGATACAGTGGAAATTTCTTCGCTACCCCGGATTTCCTCCAAATTTTCCATGCACAAAACGCGTAAGGATGCTTATTTTCAAGCTCTAAAATAGAATTAAATCAAAAAATAGACTTGCACGCGTCGTCGACAAGGTATGAAAATAGAAATTCCTAGGGTAAAACACATTTTCCCATTGTTATCGCTTGCATTTATCGCATTGTCGACCCTAATGCACCGCTAAATTCGGAAATTCTATCCCTATTTGTCTTCCCTATGCCTAACATGTGGCCTTCAAAATCAAAGATTACACAAAAAATTTCTCACTTTTCAAAATTTTATATCATTTGGAAAATAAAATTCCAAAATATTTAGACGCACTTTTTTCCCTTGAAATCAAATTTTGAATAGAAACTCCGCAAATAATTTAAGAGCCAAAATAACTAAAACACAATACTTTTTCTTCAAAAGGGAATTTTTCAAATCATGAGGAAATTTTCAAAATATTTTCCTTCTTAAATTTTTTGATAAATCAAGCCACGATTTCAGCGTAATCGGATGTCAGTTATGCGCTAAACGCATAAACTAAATTCGAAAATTCTACAACTAACCTTTACCAAAATTTTGAAACTAAAAATGTCAACACATCCATTATTCAAAATATTTAGTTTTAAGGAGCACGAGCAATGAACTGTGATATCAAAACAACTTTATCATGTCCTTCGCTAAAATTTCCAACTATTCTTAACTTTCAGTCTTATATTACTTTTGTTGTGAGTTAAGTGTCTTTATGAGATTTCCATATTTATATTTCTTCTTTGCTATGCATATATATAGGAGCAGTTCGCATACCCAGAGACAATAATATAGAAAATGAATAGAAACTCATAATATCGTACGTGCCTTTTATAAGAGACAGCTAACAATTTTACAACCCAATAACCTAAAAGGTAAGAACAAATGCTGGAAATAAAAAAATACAACAATCCTAAATAAAACACAGAACTCGAACCATTATCGTGTGCGCAGAATGGTCATAGCATGGCAGTTATGCACCCAATCTCACTGCCCTGGCGTTGTTGCTCCGCCCAAATCTCTCGAAGATCTGCCTGAACCTGATAGATAGCAACAATCTCAGGACTCAAGTATTTCTTGGTGCCATGTGCTATCCCCTACTGCTGATGCTGCGGCTATGGTGCTGGTACAGGTGGTGCGATAAGCGGTAAAGGAATATTTATCCTCTCAATGGTGGTCTGGTCGGTGGTGGGAGGGACCTTCTTTACTACTGGCTCTCCGCTCAAATTTACCCATAATGCCTAAACACTCGAGTGAGCAAATGGCAAATGAAAAGTGAGTCCTCGTGGTACCAACTCCCCGATCGATCATATGGAGCATCAAAACACCAGCCAAATTGATGGCAATGTCGCCAATTATTGCATTGGCGGCTCTTCGCACTGAGGCATAGATCTGGTCGAGGCTTCCCGTCTTCAAAACGATGTTGTGTTGAATGATGCGCACGACGAGACAGGCAACCGATTGCAAATTGTCAGTCCTCCAATCACCGACATTTCAAGAAAATATTAGTTGTAGAATCTCAGGATCATTCATCTCTATGTCATCTAAATCTACGCCTCCTACAAATATCTCCAAAATCCCAATGAGATCATCTGTCATCTCGATTCGAACTCCCTTCACCTCAGACTCAATATAGCTGTTCCCAACATCAAAATTCTGCGCCAACCGTGCATCGAAAAGATGGACATAGCCCAAGTAATATTCCCACTCTTAAGTCTCGAAGTAGAGGACCGGTGCAAGTCCTGCTGCGATGAAAAGCTCTTCAAGCCCAAAAGCGGTGAAATCTCCGAATTTCACTGGTCGTCCGTGAACAAAATCAAAGTCCGTTGTTCCGAGGTAAGTGGCGATCTTTCGCTCGCTCGGGTCAATCCAAGTAGCTTCTTGTGAAGTGAGGTCAGGATGACAAGAGAAAGAGCCGTCGGTGCGTAGTGGTACCACAGGCTGAGAAGTGGTTGGAAAAAGGAAGAAAAGGGCTAGATTCGAAGTGGTGGTAGGGCAAGATCTGACGCGCAAGAATTTATGCATCGGTTGGTGGAGGAATGGAGGAGAGAGGCTTTGGTTATGTGGAGGAAAGAGAAGGTGGAACTAGGGTTCGGTTGAAAATGGAGAGAAGGAAGAGAGTGAGGGGGAGTAAGGTGGCAGATGGTTTGGACGTGACTTAGAGTCGCATTTTAGGTTCGGGTTTGGTCCGAATCCAACTAGCGGTCGACCGCTATTAGGTCAACCGGTCAACCGCCACGGTCGAGCACTTACGGTCAACTGCTAGCCCAGATTTGGGCACGGCCTGAACCTGGGCCCAATATGGCCGGTTAAATTAATTAATATTTTGATGACTATTCCACACACCATCTTCAGCTTTACCCATCCAAAAAAATTCTAGCTTCCACACGACGGTATCCACCTTACCATATAGACCCTTTCTTAGCAAGATTGCGTTAGCCTCAACAAAATTGTTGCGACCAACAACACTTTCAAAAACCTAAAAATATTCTAGCTGCTATTTCCTGCCTACTTTACATGAAAATATTCTTCCAATAGCTGGTGGGTACAACAACACTTCAAACTACATACCCCAATTAAAATTAAATGTCATTCCTATTTTGTGAAGCCCCACCTCTATACTCACACTAACCAAGAACACTACTAGGTAATGCCGTCAATTAGTACGAAGAATAAGGCTGTTGAGAACCGACCAACTG
This sequence comes from Allium fistulosum, assembly GCA_030737815.1. Taxonomy (NCBI): domain Eukaryota; kingdom Viridiplantae; phylum Streptophyta; class Magnoliopsida; order Asparagales; family Amaryllidaceae; genus Allium; species Allium fistulosum. The sequence goes on along the minus strand of CM060905.1, from coordinate 871,578,786 downwards.
TATAATTGATTTGAGCGAGAACCGATATGTTAGATAGTATGTCATGCATTTCATTTCAAGAGGAAATCTGACATATCCAATACAAGCTCAAAGCTACTACACAGTGTCTATGAGGCCTTCGAAAACAAATATAAAGTAAGCATAACACAAATCAGTCACAGATATTCATATCACTAAGGCGGAAACAGATATGAATATAACACATAGAAGTGAACATTAAAGTAGTGGTCATACAAGATCCACTACATCACAAAAGAATAGGTACAAGTGCTAGAAAAAAGAATATGTTTACATCAAGGAGTCTCTATCTCGAATGTATAAAAAACAAAAAATACTAAGCTAAAGTAGTTAACCAAAAGTCAAAAGCTAGTCCCTGCTAAGAAGTCAAGTAGAAGCACCTGAAACACCTCGGTCTAACCTGAGTATTATTTAAGAAGAAAAATAATAAACGGATCAGTCTAGCTATAAATTCGAATGAGGTAAAGGTTTGTATATACTAATAGATTGGAAAATGGTTTTAGAACGAGTTTTGTATTAAAAATAGCATTGAAATCGTTTTTGTGAAAGAGTTTGAGTATTTACTACTAGTATAGAAACCTTTATATTTAAAAGTGACAAATCATAGAAACGATTGTAAAAACAATCTATCACCAAAATCCCTATTTGACGACGTGAATTAAAACCATAAAACTCGATATCAAATCCCTCAAATGGATATTCCCAAAAATTCAGAAAAGAAGTCATCAAAGTCGAAAATAAATGACAACAAGTAACTGGAACAACAAAAATCGATAAAAATTGGAAATCCACTCAAAAACAGGCAAAATAGGCAAAATTCAACAGGACCAGATGTCTGGTTGGTTTAGCCAGACGTCTGACCCGGGGTTTTGGAAATTTATAATTTTTTTCTCCTCTTTCTTTTTATTTCCTGAAGGCATCCAGACCTCTGGTTGGGTTTAACCAGACATCTGGTTCTGGGCTCTGGAATTTTGTTTTATCTTTTCATTTTAAATTTTTTTTCCAAAAGCCCCTTCCAAACGTCTGGATTTTTCAACCAGACGTCTGGTTGCCTGGGCCTGGGCAGAATTTGCCTAGGCCAATGATGGCCAAATCAATTCGGATGCGATCGGATGAGCGGTGGAGGCTAGGGATTTATGCCAAACGACAACCCAACCCTATAGGCTCTTTGATACACCCCAAATAACATGTTCAAACATCCAAAATAGGATTTTTAAAGATTTTGACTTCAAAATACCAAAATTGGAAAATTCACCAAGCCAATTCAAATCAAAGGCAATTGAACATGAAATAGATGTTAGGAATTCATACCTAACAACAATGAAAGCTATAGACATAGATGTGAGTTCAAAATCTCACCTTTAAACTCAAAAATAACAATTGAGAAGCTCTAAAACAAGGAAAGATCAATTCCTCTTCACTACACCTCTAGAATCTTCAATCTATTATCAAATGTAAAGTTTTTCCTAAGTTAGGTTATATGAAAAATCAAGAATTAAAGAGGGATTGAGATGGATAAGATGAAGAGGATGCTTACCTAAGCTTCTCCTTGATTTTAGAACTTGAATTTGAATTTCGTAAGAGAACTAGGGCTTAGGAATTTTAATTTCCTTTCTTTTCCCCCATTTTTCCTTTTGCTTAAGAGTGTTAGCAAATTATGAAAGGAATGAATGAAGAGGAGTGGAGTTAGGGTATTTGATAGAGGAGTTTGGGTTAACTTGTTGGGTTGGTGGGCTAGAACCAAACCCAAAGCCCAAAGCCCAAATGAAAATACCAAAATCCTAATCAACTCCAACCATATCGATGTTTATACTTAAACAAGTTGTAAACGTTGTTTTAAAATCAATGGAAGTGGTCTCGAGTCCAAATTCCACTTTTTACAAAAAGTCACATTTCGGACTTTAAATTAAACTAATGATCCTATATTTAAATAAAACATTTAAATATATAATCGTAAACTATGAGGGTTGTTACAGATTCCCTCCTTAAAGAAATTGTATCCTCACAATACGTAAGAAGAAAATAAAGAGTAACAACCACTCTAAGACATAACAACACAAAGAAAATTTTGAAGTGAGAAGTTCACTATAAGGAGCACGAGAGAGTAAGTCCGGATGTGTTCGCTCAATGAATTCTCTGGATTCCCAAGAGCAATCCTTGGGATTTGAGGACCATTGAACTTTCACAAGTGGAACATCTTTATTTCGAAGGCGTTTAACCTCCATAGTAATGATACGAATAGGATGTTGCTCATAAGTCAAATTAGGTGAAACTTCAATTTCTTCAATAACACCAGGCTCAAGAACAGAATCGGAATCTCTAAGGCATTTCTGTAGTTGAGAGACGTGGAATACGTCCTGAATAGCAGAAAATTAAGCCGGTAATAAAAGGCGATAAACCACGGAACAATTGCGTTCTATGAATGGAAATGGGCCAATATATCGAGGTGCTAATTTTCTCGAACAACTGTAATGCACAACACCCTTCATAGGCGAAACACGAATAAATACCAAATCTCCCACAGAAAATTCTAATTTCCTTCTTTGTTTATCGACATAGGATTTTTGTCTACTTTGAGCTTCTTTCATCCTATGACGAATAAGATCAATCTTTTCTGTGGAATCATGAATAAAATCTAGACCTAAAACCAGCTTCTCACCGGCTTGAAGCCAACACGAAGGAGATCGACATGGCTTTCCATAGAGTGCCGCGAAAGGTGCCATACCAATACTAGATTGGAAGTTATTATTGTAAGAAAACTCAACAGGAGAAATATGATCTTCCCAACTTCCACCAAAGTCAAGAACACATGCACGAAGAAGATCTTCAAGAGTTTGATTCACACACTCTGTTTGTCCATCGGACTGAGGATGATAAGCGGTGCTAAAATTAAGCTTCGTTCCCAAAGCTTTTTGAAGACCCTTCCAAAATTCACTAGTGAATAATGGATCATGATCGCTAAAGATAGAAGTAGGAACTCCATGCAATTTAACGATTTCTTTACACAAACTTTGGCCAAAAGAGATACGGTCCAATTGGACCGAACAGGAATAAAATGGGCGGATTTGGTACGTCTATCTACTATCACCCATAGACTATCATGACCCAAACGAGAACGGGGAAGACCATTAATAAAGTCCATGGAAATTTGATCCCACTTCCAAACGGGAATGTCTAAGGGATGCAATAACCCACCGGGCCATTGATGCTCGGCCTTAACGAGTTGGCAAGTCATGCAACGCTTAATAAAGTTAGCAATATCATATTTCATTCCATTCCAATAATAAAGTCGTTTCATGTCTGCATACATTTTACTACTACTGGGATGAATGGTAAATTTAGAACGATGAGAATCTTCTAAAATGACTTTACGAAGATCACTAATATTTGACACAATCAGTCTACCAAATTTTTGAATGCCTCCGCGAGCATCAATATCAAAGTCTTGCAAACCATCAACCTTATTTTTATCCCTACAACTTTGGCTAAGAAGAGCCAATTCAGGATTTTGCTTTTGAGCATCAAGGATGTAGTCTAAAAGAGAAGGATGAGCCTCAAGGCTACATAAAACAAGAGATGAACATGAATTGGATTCACGATCTCGAATCTCACAAGTGGACAAAGTCTCGAGATCGTTCCATTCAGATATCATCATGGAAACAACCGCTTGTTGCTTACGACTAAGGGCATCGGCAGCACGATTTCCCTTTCTGGGAGTATAAATAATATCAAGATCATAAGATGCAAGGAATTCGAGCCAACGTTGTTGACGCAAATTAAGTTCCTTTTGAGAAAAAAATACTTTAAAGATTTATGATCGGTGTAGAGAACAAATTTCTCTCCCAAAAGATAATGACGCCAAACTCTAAGAGCGAAAACAATGGCCGCGAGCTCTAGATCATGAGTGGCATATATAGTCTCGGCAGGCTTTAACTGCCTAGAAGCATAAGCGATAACACGTTCCCTTTGCATGAGAATGGCTCCCAAACCAACACGACTAGCATCGGTATACAAATCAAGTCTTGGTTCCCTTCCGGAATCACAAGAATAGGAGCATCGGAAAGGTGTTCTTTTAATTTCTGAAAAGCAGCTTCACATTTGTCTGACCAAATGTACTTAACTCCCTTCTTTGTCAAACTAGTAAGAGATACGAAAATTTTAGAAAAGTCTTTTATGAACCGACGGTAATAGCCACCAATCCAAGAAAACTACGAATTTCCGTCACACTCTCCGGTCTCTTCCAATTTTGAATCACCTCAATCTTTGAAGGATCCACGGAAATTCCGGATTTAGAAATAATATGTCCTAAAAATTTCACACGGGATTGCCAAAAGTGGCACTTAGAAAATTTTGCTTTCAATTGATTGCTCCTAAGGGTTTCCAACACAATTCGAAGATGTTTTTCATGCTCTTCCTCGGTTTTAGAATAAACATGAATATCAGCAATAAAGATGAGAATAAATCGATCGAGGAAGTCTTTGAAAATTCGGTTCATAAGGTCAACGAAATAAGCGGGAGAATTCGTTAAACCAAATGGCATAACAAGCCATTCATAAGTTCCATACCGAGTACAGAACGATGTCAAAGGAATGCTATCCTCTGCAATACGAAGCTGATGAAAACCGGTTGCTAAGTCTAACTGTGAAAAGACTCTAGTACAGCTAAGTTGATCGAATAGATCATCAATCCGAGGCAAGAGATATTTATTCTTGATGGTGAGATCATTAAGCTTGCGGTAGTCAACGCAAAGCCTAAGTGTACCATCGGATTTCTTCACAAAGATAGTTGAAGCTCCCCAAGGAGAAGAACTAGAATGAATAAACTGTTTTGCTTCCAATTCATATAATTGTTTACGCATCTCTTCATTTTCTTTATTGGACATACGATAAGGAGGACGAGTGATAGGTAGAGCTCCAGGGATTAGATTAATTCTGAACTCAATTGCTCGCTTAGGTGGTAATCCTAAAATGGGCTCAAATATATTGGGAAATTCACGAACAACGTGAATGAGGGAAATGAAATCTTCCTCATCATCATTATCGTCATCATGTGGATTTAGAGAATATAAGGATGCTCCCGAATTGGAATCTGAATCTTTAAGAACAATAGAAATATGCTTAACAGATTGGGGATGTCGAAGATGGATAGTCCTCTCGGGACATAGGATGTGGGCTTCATAATGATTAAGCCAATCCATTCGCAAAATCATTCCAAAACCTAAGTAACGCATAACATGCAAATCGGTACGGAAAGCATAATCACATAAAATAATTTCAACATCCTTACGAAATAAACTGATTGTTGCAGATCCACCAACCGGATTTGCAATTTTTAATGAAGTCATCAAGCCCATAACATTCAAAGAAAAAATATCAACAAGTTCATTTGATATAAAAGAGTGAGCTGCACCCGTATCAAAAAGAACTCGAATAGGATGATCACGAAACATAATAATGCCATCAAGGACAGAATGAGAAATACCTTGACTAAGAAAAGTGTTACTAGGGGCTTGCACAACATTCAGCTTTCCCTCTTTCTTGCTTTGAAGTTTGGGACATGAAGATATATAATGACCCGAACTTTTGCAATAGTGACAAGAAATAGGCCTTGGACACCTATTTATATAGTGGTCCTTAGAACCACAATTGTAGCATTCTCCATGATTAGGGATTGGTGTCTTTATTACCGAAGTTGCTTGCTTCACTTTCTTGTTGGGATTAGGGCTTTTGAATTTAATAAAGGGATGCCTCTTCTTGTTGTTATTGAGGCTCTTCTTGGCACCTCCAACATCACTACCACTTCCTTTATCGGCCTCTTCAAGTCGAAGAGCGATATCTACAAGCTGATCGAAAGGCACTTCTAGTTTCAGAAGTAAGGCCTTTTTGAGATTCTTATTCAACCCATAGATAAACCTCTGATTTTTCTTTAATGGGGTATTAATATACTCGACCCTATATTTAGAGAAGGATTCAAAAGATGCGACATAATCTGTCACAGAAGATTCACCCTGAACAAGGTCAATAAAGCATCGGGCTAAAGTTACTTTTTCAACTTCCAACACAAACTTTAACTCAAACCTTTCCCGGAATTGCTCCCAAGTAAGATACGCTTCAACAATTTCCGAAACCAAAAGCTCATACCAACCTAATGCTCTCTCCTGGAGCATGCTAGAAGCCACTTGGACTCGATGTAAATCCACAAGATTCATGTGAGAAAAGATGCGACCGCATGTTCTAAGCTAAGCTTGGACTTCTATAACGCTTTCGGAACCCTTGAATGGCCTTCCACCAAAATTGGTATAATCACTGCACAAGCGTGCAAACCCGGATTTAGGATGAGTAGGCTCGGGAATGGGTCCGGCAGCCTGGGCATTCTTTACAAGATCTAAAAGTTGTTGGGCAGACATGAATACACCATCTTGAGGAGTAGCACTGGATTGACCGGCGATAGGACGACCAGGTCTAACCATTTCTCTTCTTTAAGAAAGAAAGAAAGAAGAGGAAAAAGGTTATTCTCAGAATGAATATCAAACAAACTCGATTGATAAAACAAGGCATCATAAAAGAAAATAGGATAGAACGGGTCCTAAGACTCGAATTAAATCCTAAGGCACGATTCCAAAGAGAGAATTAGGAAAATGATCCTTGCTAGATTATTCTACATTGTTCCCAATTTTGGCTTTGATACTAAGCTGTGACGCCCCACCTCTATACTCACACTAACCAAGGACACTACTGGGTAATGCCGTCAATTAGTACGAAGAATAAGGCTGTTAAGGAGCGACTAACTGTATAATTGATTTGAGCGAGAACCGATATGTCGGATAGTATGTCATGCATTTCATTTCAAGAATAAATCTGACATATCCAATACAAGCTCAAGGCTACTACACGGTGGCTATGAAGCCTTCGGAAACAAATATAAAGTAAGCGTAACACAAATCAGTCACATATATTCATATCACTAAGGCGGAAACAGATATAAATATAACACATAGAAGTGAACATCAAAGTAGTGGTCATACAAGATCCACTACATCACAAAAGAATAGGTACAAGTGCTAGACAAAAGAATATGTATACATCAAGGGGTCTCTATCTCGAATGTATAAAAAAACAAAAAACTACTAAGCTAAAGTAGTTAGCCAAAAAGTCAAAAGCTAGTCCCTGCTAAGAAGTCAAGTGGAAGCACCTAAAACACCTCGGTCTGACCCGAGTATTATTTAAGAAGAAAAATAATAAATAGATCAGTCTAGCTATAAATATCATATAAGGTGAGATAGTATAAGAGATATGATAAAAATATATGATATCAATAATACCATATTATGACAAGTATATATTTGATAACAATGAAAATCATACAATATCTCAAATTTTCTCAAACACCCAAAAAGAATATCATATCTTTTAGCTTATTCACCAAACCTCAAATATTGACAAAACATATCAATGCAAATCACAAAAATTGGAGAAACATAAATTCCAGAAATCCATAATTGAAAATCCAGAAAACATAAAAGGGGGAGGCCTATCACAAACGGGAGCAAGAAAACTCACCAACACGTGTATCACAAACAGGATGCTATCCCATAAAATGAGCCGAAGCTCCTCCTAATAGGGTATAGCCCCTCTTTACGAACTATGAGCCGAAGCTCTTCCTTACAGGGTATAGTCCCCCTATGCAGACTATGAGCCGAAACTCCTCCTAACAGGGTATAGTCCCCCTTTGCGGACTATGAGCCAAAGCTCCTCCTAACAGGGTATAGTCCCCCTTTGCAGACTATGAGCCTAAGCTCCTCCTAACAGGGTATAGTCCCCCTTTGCGGACAAAGAGATATCGCATATCGCTAGTCTAAATCACAAAATGATCATCATTGATCGATAAGTGTAAATTACACTAAGCTAGTAAATAAATGAGTTTAACTTTATGTCCCATGTAATAGCCTGAAATTTTCAACCATTCGCATCCATACATGCCGGACTTGAATTGCTCAAAATATCAGATTGTTAATTTAAATTTGGCAAGACGTAGCATATACAGTAAATAAATAATCACAGAATCACAAACACAGAGTAATATAACAATAATAAGCAGCGGAAATAAATGAATAGTAGTTCATGAAGCTACTATGTATATATATAACAGAGTAAAACAAGATACAACAGAAGTCTCGAATACAATAGTGAAATACAAGATCAGAATATATCACAGAAGTCAACTTGATATATTCATTTAAATCACCATAAACCAAAATAAAGTTATAAAATCATATCCTTTAAAAATCTTGAATTCAATAAGTTTTACATCAATTTAATTAAATAAATTTCTCAATTAAATACCATTTCAAATCAATTTCAAATCTATCTTCCTAACCTTAATTTATTAAAAATCATTATAAACTCTATATTAAAATATAATTTAAATAAATACTTGACCATATTATATTTTAATAAATCAAACTTTATTATTAAACTTATTTTATATTAAAACAAATTTATACATAGCTTAACATCAAGAATTTAACTATATATAAAATAACATTTATATAATATCTAAAATCAATATTTATATATAACCATTTTTTTTTCAAAACCATAGAAAAATAATTTCAAGATATTTATATATAGACCAACGGTGTCTGTATAAAATTTTCTATCCTATGATCAAGTGATACGGATATTTATCATTTCAATCCGTAATTTAAATATATACGGGTATATATCATTTCAACCTGCAATCCCAAATTCAATTCAATGAAAATCGCTTGGGTTTATCATTTCAACCCATAACGATATTCTCTTATTCTACAGATCGTTCGGGTATGTATCATTTTAACCCATAGTGAATTCTATACTAATAGAGAACTTGCAGAGTGATATAGATATGATAATAATAAAACAATCGATTACAGGCATATATCATCATTGATAAAAAAAATCAAATAATGGTGACAGATGTCACAAGTGAACAGATACAGATGATAGCATATATATATAGCAATGTAAATAACTAACAGCAGCACATTTCAATTGTCGTTTCAATTGAAATCAAGTTTAATAAATATAAGAACATTAATCATGAGTCATTGCTCACCTTTCGAGGCTAGAGAGCGATGAGAATTGGAAACAGCTAATACAGATACGCACACTGATAAGAGATAATGGTGGAGAACAGCTGCGACAATCGATATTGATATGGTAAGTCAAGATGGACAAGGGATTGATGAAACAAGATATATTTCACATATATAAAATTTTCAAAAATCAATCATATATTTAAAATAAAAATATATATGTATATTCGTTTCCAGATCCATATCAAATTCAGACACATAAGAAATAAAGTCTCCAAATATATTGGTATACTTAAAAACAACTTATCTATACTTATATAAGCAAATATATAAACATAAATATTAATTTACACACTTATTATACTTTTCAAATCAAATTTATTATAAAACCAATATACATCAGCAAATACCACATGCAACTTACATTTATTTAAAGACATATAAACTAACACATATATATAAAATAATACATATGAAGTAACATAATTATATTGCCTGGTTATAGTTTTCATGAAACAACGTATTTTTATAACTAATATTTTTATAAAACTAACATAGTATATATAACTATCATATAATATATTACCAATATATATTTGATAAAAGGTGTAAACTCCTGTAAAATGTAAATATAGGATAATAAGCACTTTCACAGCGAAAAGAGGATAAGCCTATATTTATAACATAAAACAGTGAAGAGGGAAAATATATAACTTATATATATAACAAAACTAATAAAATTTATACCCAAAGCACGGATCTTATATACACAAATGTATAAAGACTATAGATAAATGTATACAGGTTATATAATATAACATAGCCTTAAAATGTAATCAATTTAGCATATATATATAAATTGACATCACCATATAAAGTAAATCTGAAAGCTGCGAATGATTTATACTTAAAACAATAATATATATAATTTAACTATCAACGGTCATGAAAACATATATATGGATCAATATATCTTTATATATATTATAACAGTGAGATGTAAAACCTATTTACAAACTTATATATATAGATAGCTACTCAAAGTCATATATGCAGACTATATATATAAGCAACAAAATCTATGTGCATAAACTACTCAAAATGATATACAGGTTATATATAAATATAATTGACTGACCTAAGCAGACTTCTTCACAGTTACAGATATATACAAATATCCATTATAATATAAAATATATATAGTAGATATAACCGAACCTATATACCGAAATCGCAAAACAAAAGTCAAGTGTCAATGGATATACCGAATGTACTCACCAAATCAAGCTAGGGTAGGCACAGATCTCGGGTGTGAATGTCGGCCAGGCCTTGGGTGGAAGAGGGAACAGGCCGCACGGAGAAGATGAGTGGGAAAGCTCGGTTGCAGGGAAGAAGAGGTTGGAAGGCACGGTTAAACGCTGCCTGGAGGAGGAGAAAGAGAATAGAGATGAGGAAGGAGATTGCGTGCTATCTGGTGGAAAAAGCATGTAGGTTGAGGCTTCTCGCGTGAAAGGTGAGAACGAGCAGCATATTTTTTATAAGTTATCATAAATTGTTTCGAAAATGAACAGCCAGGGAGGTGAGAAAAATTTAAACGAATATAGAAATAAAGATTAAAATGAGGAATAGAAAAAGGCAGAAATGAATTCTTAGTGGCTATTGGTTATCCACCTGTAAATAAGCGAATGGTCATGGGTATATAAAATTTTAAACGGTACCGGTACGGGTGATCGTTTCGCGAATTCCCACACGTACCGAACTTCGAAACACAAAAATGAATATACTGTAGAGATCAGCATGACGAGACGATCAAAACGATATACAGATATCAGTGGTACGATCATCCTATCAAAAGTCGATAATCGGTACTGAAAATGTTGCTAATTTGCCAGAAATAAGATAAACGGAGCAATAGCAGTTCAAATTTGAAGAAACAAAATATGACATCTCACTCAGAAGATGATTTACAGATTTATTGTATAAAAATATTCAAGTTTGGAAAACATTTTATTATCATCAATTATTAACCGATTTGAATTGAAATAAAATTGCATAAGAAAATAAACTTCCATATTCTCGGATGAAAATTTACCGTTTGTTATGTTTAAGTAGATGAATTCCAAATATTAAATTTTTATTTCAAAATTCAAATATTAAAATTTCACAAAAATTCAGTTAATTACGTTAATAAAACCATTAAAATTTACGGGTCGTTACACTCTCCCCCACTCAAAACTTTTCGTCCTCGAAAAGGAAGGAGGTAGGAGAATAGAAACAACCAGAAAGAAAAATAAATTGAAAAAAAAACAGAATAAAGTAATTGATTTTAAAGCTATATAAATTTCAATTTATACAAATTAATACTCAACCATTTGGTTTGACCATTTTATTAATTAAATAAATAGTCACTTAATTCAAATTTGTTAGTTAAAACTGTCAATTCAAATCATAAAATTTTCCTTTATTTTTAAATTGAGTTCCATTCACTTAATAAAATATAAGATATATTTGAAACATTCTCATAGCATTACGTAAAGATTTCTCAAAGGTCTAAACAATGTTAAAAATTTATACCAAAACATTATAATAAGCTTTAAATTAAAGTTCCTTAAATCCGATAATTTATTAGACTCGTTATTTTTAAGATAAGTATAAACTCAAGATTATTAAACTGAAACTAATAGTATACTTCAAATCTTACATTAAACTTCTAAATCAAAGTATAAAATTACATATCTTCATAACTAATTTTACACACTTGTTTAAAATGAATATTCAAATCATGGAAAACATTTATTATGGTTTAATACAAAATTTCAAACAGTAAATAAACCAATAAATTTACTATTAGTACTTCGAAATCAAGTAAAAATTCCAAACTATACTTCCAAAATAGAGATTCAAATTTATTTTTCAAGTATATTACTATAAATAAACTTCGCAAATCAAAATATTTCCATTTATATAATATCTTTAAATTATACATTCAAAGAAACTTATATAGATTTTACTGAAATATTCATTTGAAAACTTCATTTGCAAATCAATTATCTTTAATGCTTTAATACTTTTCAAAACTCATTTGTAAAATTTCTTGATTCCTTTATAAATACCATTTATGTGTTTGAATAACACCTTTATAAATATATGTATACTATTTGAAAACAATTATTTACATCATTACTTATAGTTACAAAGAAGCTATTAAAAACATTAAATCCATAATTCATAAATTTATTAATTTATCTCAAGATACTTTTCAAACATTATTGATAAATCAATAATCATTTGCTTTAAAGCTTTAATTATTTTTTTATTTAATTAATAATTTCTAAAATATTTACAACACTAATAATTTACTATTAAACCAGGTAGTATATAAATAAACAATTTTTAAACATTTTAAATTATTTAGAAAGAAAAATGATCAAAATATCCTTTATATAATACTTTATCAAAATACTTTTATAACTCGATGTCTTAACAGGTTTATCCTTGTTCATGCAGACTCTGGTCGTACATTGATCAGGCGTAAGAATAGAAATCTCCAAGTACTTTGTAGACCTGTTTCAACACCTAGTGAAAAATACTTAAAAATAGGTATGAGAAGTACCGCTCAAAATCCAATGTCAAATGATGAAAAAGATGATAGCAGTGGCCCGCTGCTGATCCAGTATTTACGCAATGGACACAAAACTTTCCAGAAGATCCTTCCACCTTCCGGATTCCAGGAAAATATCATAGCTAGTTCGTAAACAAGGGACCATCGACCCCTGCTGCAGTGGTACGCTGCTAATTCAATGATTTACGCAATGGATGCACTTCCTTCCCGGAAGATCCATAAACAACAGATCCCAGGATCGAAAGCGCCTCCATTGGGTAAACTAAAAAACCATCTACCCTGAAAAAAAATCGAGGAACTCATGAGTTTAAGTCCGGACAACCATATCGGTTCGAATCCATTTCTGAATTCACCCAAGTATATTAGGATTTATCGGTCGAATCCATTCCTGGATTCCCCAAGTCCATCTGGGTCGAAGCATATCATACTATACTTCTTCGCGAAGGGTACTTCCCCATACCTCTTACTTCAAAATATAATATACCATATATAGTACCCTTTCAAATCATAGCTTCAAATATCAAACTTATATAAATTCCATTATATATAAGATTTCATTTTAAACAAAGTACTTTCCAAAAATCAATAATTTCGAATATATCAAATCATTCTTATATAAATTCCGTTATATATAAGATTTATCTCTTCAGATCGAATACCTTCCAAAATCAACAGTTTTGAAAATCATCTTATACTTATATAAAGTCCGTCTTATACAAGAGTCAAAAATTTTCAAAAAAAAATCAATTTCGTTGTATGAAACGCCATATGAGATTCAAAATTAGAAGAGTCCTAATCGAGAAGAACCCAAATCACGAAAATAGTCACGGTAGGAAGATATGATAATTAAATTACAAACGATAAAGATGGATAGCCTTATATCAATGCAGGTGACCTTAACCGGGTCAACCGTGACTTCAAAAATAAGATCGATGCAGAATTCTAAGGCAAATCAGCATTCGATCGTAAGAGATAGAATTCGGGAATAGCAAAAGATAGCAGCATCTACCGAGGATACAGAAATCTCCGGTGGATCAATGCCCGTTGTAAAGGTGTTTCACCACTTTACAAATCATTCTAAGATTGGCGGGACCGCCTATTCATTATAGAGGTCAACATGAGTGGAGTTATGGGATACTCCAAAATCAAAAGAACACAAATAAGAAGACAAATATGGATTCCAGAACAAAAAGGGAGTCCCGGAATTCAAAGGAGATCCGAGTCAAAGAGGAAGAGATTCAAGCTTGAACGAAAGTAATTCTGTAATTAAATTTACTCTATATGCTAAGTTTTGCCTTAAACTAGAGCTCTGATACCACATGTAACAGACCGCGTCAGTAGGGTAACGCCCACCGTAGCATACAGTCGTACCTGTGTTCTGCCTTTATGGCCAGCCTCCCGACTGCACCAACCCCGCAGGGACATGTAGGAGTAAGAGTCATCCACTCGCTACCAAACCCAAATGCGAGAACCCCCTATCATGTTGCACCCGCCAAGTGCATAGGTAGACAAACATATCAGACTTGAATTGCTCAAAATATCAGATTGTTAATTTAAATTTGGCAAAACTCAGCATATACAGTAAATAAATAATAACAGAATCACAGACACAGAGTAATATAACAATAATAAGCAGCGGAAATAAATGAATAGTAGTTCATGAAGCTAATATATATATATATATATAACAGAGTAAAACAAGATACAATAGAAGTCTCGAATACAATAGTCAAATACAAGGTTAGAATATATCACAGAAGTCAACTGAAGATCTGCAAGTTGGATCGATAGATGGATCTCCAAGGGAAGTCCAACTCCAAAGGTGAGTCGAATACTGTGGCTCTCAGTCTGACCCGAGCGTAAAGCAAAACACAAAACACTCGAGTCAGGATTAACATTCTTATATCAATAAATCCAACTCAAATGAAATATCAACTGAAATACAAATAACTCAAAGGATGTTTGGGATAACCATCCTCTAAGGATCCGTGGAACTATCCACTCTGCAGTAATATACGCTATTGACAACCAACGCTATTATAACACCGTGGTCATTTCAAAATATCATACTTCAAAACCAAAATATCATATCCATTTCAAAAACCATATCAATACGATATCATTTCTCACTTAAAATAATATTCATTTCAAAAATCATAGTACTTCATAGTTAACACTTTCAAAATTATAAAGCTTAGAGATTAAAACACTATGGAAATCATAACACTTGATAACATAATACTTTGAATTTCATAACTTTGAATTCATAACTTCCCACTTAAACAGTTTAGATATAAAAATTTGTATATATAATGAAATAGTTTATCAAATAAAATAGTTTATATATAACAGTTATAAGTTAAAATAGTTTATAATAAAATAATTTATATTAAAATAATTTATATTAGAATAGTTTATATTAAAATTGTTTATATTAAAATAATTTATAATATAAATAGTTTTTGATATAGTTTAAAATTACTTTATGTAATAAAATAGTTTCCTCAAATTTCACAAATCAATTTAAATCAACTCGACTTCCAGGATTTAAATTTAATCCAATCTCAAATCATCAATTTCAATTCAATACAGTTTCTTAATAAACCATTTCAATTTTTATCGATTTCAAATACAGATTATGAACCACAAAATATACCATTTCAATTTCAGTATATTTCAAAGCTTTAAATATTCCATATTTCAAAACTAAATATGATAATTTCATATATATCTTAATTTAACTTCATTATTATTTAGTCTTGAAATATTTACTTAATAAATCCAATATCATTAAATAAAACTTCAACTTTCAAATAACTAAATATTCCATCAATTTATTCAAACTTGATATATTCATTTAAATCACCTTAAACCAAAATCAAGTTATAAAATTATATCCTTTAAAAATCTTGAATTCAATAAGTTTTACATCAATTTAATTAAATAAATTTCTCAATTAAATACCATTTCAAATCAATTTCAAATCTATCTTCCTAACCTTAATTTATTAAAAATCATTATAAACTTTATATTAAAATATAATTTAAATAAATACTTGACCATATTATATTTTAATAAATCAAACTTTATTATTAAACTTATTTTATATTAAAACAAATTTATACATAGCATAACATCAAGAATTTAACTATATATAAAATAACATCTATATAATATCTAAAATCAATATTTATATATAACCATATTTTTTTTCAAAACCATAGAAAAATAATTTCAAAATAATTATATATAGACCAACGATGTCTATATAAAATTTTCTATCCTATGATCAAGTGATACAGATATTTATCATTTCAATCCGTATTTTAAATATATTCGGCTATATATATCATTTCAACCCGCAATCCCAAATTCAATTCAATGAAAATCGCTTGGGTCTATCATTTCAACCCATAACGATTTTATCCTATTCTACAGATCGTTCGGGTATGTATCATTTCAACCCAT
The DNA here is from genome assembly GCA_030737815.1 of Allium fistulosum. Taxonomy (NCBI): domain Eukaryota; kingdom Viridiplantae; phylum Streptophyta; class Magnoliopsida; order Asparagales; family Amaryllidaceae; genus Allium; species Allium fistulosum. Next base: position 871,562,602 of record CM060905.1, on the reverse strand, counting down.
AGTGAATTCTATACTAGCAGGGAACTTGCAGAGTGATACAGATATGATAATAATAAAACAATCGATAACAGGCATATATCATCAGTGATAAAAAAATCAAATAATGGTGACAGATGTCACAGGTGAACAGATACAGATGATAGCATATATATATATAGCAATGTAAATAACTAACAGCAGCACATTTCAATTGTCGTTTCAGTTGAAATCAAGTTTAATAAATATAAGAACATTAATCGTGAATGATTGTTCACCTTTAGAGGCTAGAGAGCGATGAGAATGGGAAACAGCTGATACGGATACACACACGAATAAGAGATAATGCTGGAGAACAGCTGTGACAATCGATATTGATATGGTAAGTCAAGATGGATAAGGGATTGATGAAACAAGATATATTTCACATATATAAAATTTTCAAAAATCAATCATATATTTAAAATAAAAATATATATGTATATTCGTTTCCAGATCCATATCAAATTTAGACACATAAGAAATAAAGTCTCCAAATATATTGGTATACTGAAAACCAACTTATCTATACTTATACAAGCAAATATATAAACATAAATATTAATTTACACACTTATTATACTTTTCAAATCAAATTTATTATAAAACCAATATACATCAGCAAATACCACATGCAACTTACATTTATTTAAAGACATATAAACTAACATATATATAATACATATGAAGTAACATAATTATATTGCCAGGTTATAGTTTTCATGAAACAACATATTTTTATAACTAATATTTTTATAAAACTAACATAGTATATATATTCTGAAATGACACAGTATATATAACTATCATATAATATATTACCAATATATATTTGATAAAAGGTGTAAACTGCTGTAAAATGTAAATATAGGAAAATAAGCACTTTCACAGCGAAAAGAGGATAAGCCTATATTTATAACATAAAACAGTGAAGAGGGAAAATATATAACTTATATATATAACAAAACTAATAAAATTTATACCGAAAGCACATATCTTATATACACAAATGTATACAGACTATAGATAAATGTATACAGGTTATATAATATAACATAACCTTAAAATGTAATCAGTTTAGCATATATATATAAATCGACATCACCATATAAAGTAAATCTGAAAGCTGCGAATGATTTATACTTAAAACAGTAATATATATAATTTATCTATCAATAGTTATGAAAACATATATATGGATCAATATATCTTTATAAATATTATAACAGTGAGATGTAAAACCTACTTACAAACTTTTATATATATAGATAGCTACTCAAAGTTGTCTATGCAGACTATATATATAAGCAACAAAATCTATGTGCATAAACTACTCAAAATGATATACAGGTTATATATAAATATAATTGACTGACCTAAGCAGACTTCATCACAGTTACAGATATATACAAATACCATTATAATATAAAATATATACAGTAGATATATAACCAAACCTATATACCGAAATCGCAAAACAAAAATCAAGTGTCAATGGATATACCGAATGTACTCACCAAATCAAGCTAGGGTAGGCACAAATCTCGGGTGTGAAGGTCGGCCAGGCCTTGGGTGGAAGAGGGGACAGGCCGCACGGAGGAGATGAGTGGGAAAGCTCGGTTGCAGGGAAGAAGAGGTTGAAAGGCATGGTTAAACACTGCCTGGAGGAGGAGAAATAGAATAGAGATGAGGAAGGAGATTGCGTGCTATTTGGTGGAAAAAGCATGCAGGTTGAGGCTTCTCGCGTGAAAGGTGAGAACGAGCAGCATATTTTTTATAAGTTATCATAAATTGTTTCAAAAATGAACAGTCAGGGAGGTGAGAAAAATTTAAATGAATATAGAAATAAAGATTGAAATGAGGAATAGAAAAAGGCAGAAATGAATTCTTAGTGGCTATTGGTTATCCACCTGTGAATAAGCGAATGGTCATGGGTATATACAATTTTAAACGGTACCGGTACGGGTGATTGTTTCACGAATTCCGACACGTACCGGACTTTGAAACACAGAAATGAATATACTATAGAGATTAGCATGACGAGACGATCAAAATGATATACAGATATCAGTGGTACGATCATCCTATCAAAAGTCGATGTTCGGTACTGAAAATGCTGCTAATTTGCCAGAAATAAGATAAACGTAGCAATAGCAGTTCAAATTTGAAGAAACAAAATATGACGTCTCACTCAGAAGATGATATACAAATTTATTATATAAAAATATTCAGGTTTGGAAAACATTTTATTATCATCAATTATTAACTGATTTGAATTGAAATAAAATTGCATAAGAAAATAAACTTCCATGTTTTCAGATGAAAATTTACCATTTGTTATGTTTAAGTAGACGAATTCCAAATATTAAATTTTTATTTCAAAATTCAAATATTAAAATTTCACAAAAATTCAGTTAATTATGTTAATAAAACCATTAAAATTTACGGGTCGTTACATCCCTTAACCACTGGCTTAACTTAAATATTTACGAACAAATTGTAGGTTTCCACTCGAAGATTGTCACGAGATTTCAATCGAACAAGTCCAAGAATTAACCGACGAAGTAAATGCAAGCGTTTCATACCACTTGTTTTGCTAAGTCGTTTAATTAGATTTCTCATTTGAATGAGGCAAAGGTTTGTATATACTAATAGATTGGAAAACTGTTTTAGAACGAGTTTTGTATTAAAAAATAGTGTTGAAATCTTTTTTGTGAAAGAGTTTGAGTATTTACTACTAGTATAGAAACCTTTGTATTTGAAAGTGACAAATCATAGAAATGATTGTAAAAACAATCTATCACCAAAATCCATATTTGACGACGTGAATTAAAACCATAAAAATCGATATCAAATCCATCAAATGGATATTCCCAAAAATCCAGAAAAGAAGTCATCAAAGTTGATAATAAATGACAACAACTAACAGGAACAACAAAAATCGATAAAAATTGAAAATCCACTCAAAAACAGGCAAAATAGGCAAAATTCAACAGGACCAAACGTTTGGTTGGTTTGGCCAGACGTCAGACCCGGGGTTCTGAAAATTTATAATTTTTTTATCCTCTTTCTTTTTATTTCCTGAAGCCATCCAGATGTCTGGTTGGGTTTAACCAGACGTCTGGTTCTGGGCTCTGGAATTTTGTTTTATCTTTTTGTTTTAAAACTTTTTTTCAGAAGCCCCTACCAAACGCCTGGATTTTTTAACTAGATATCTGGTTGCCTGGGCCTGGGTAGAATTTGCCTAGGCCAATGATGGCCAAATCAATTCGAATGCGATCGGATGAGTATTGGAGGCTAGGGATTTATGTCAAACGACAACCCAGCCTTATAGGCTCTTCGATACACCCCAAATAACATGTCCAAACATCCAAGATAGGATCTTTGAAAATTTTGACTTCAAAATACCAAAATTGGAAAATTCACCAAACCAATTCAAATCAAAAGCAATTGAACATGAAATAGATGTTAATAATTCATACCTAACAACAATGAAAGCTATAGACATAGATGTGAGTTCAATAACTCACCTTTAAACTCAAAAACAACAATTGAGAAGCTCTAAAACAAGGAAAGATCAATTCCTCTTCACTACACCTCTAGAATCTTCAATCTATTATCAAATGTAAAGTTTTTCCTAAGTTAGTTTATAGGAAAAATCAAGAATTAAAGAGGGATTGAGATGGTGAAGATGAAGAGGATGCTTACCTAAGCTTCTACTTGGTTTTAGAACTTGAATTTGAATTTCCTAAGAGAGCTAGGGCTTAGGAATTTTAATTTCCTTTCTTTTCCCCCATTTTTCCTTTTGCTTGAGAGTGTTAGGAAATTATGAAAGGAATGAATGAAGAGGAGTGGAGTTAGGGTATTTGATAGAGAAGTTTGGGTTATCTTGTTGGGTTGGTGGGCTAGAACCAAACCCAAAGCCCAAATGAAAATACCAAAATCCTAATCAACTCCAAACATATCGATGTTTATACTTAAACAAGTTGTAAACGTCGTTTTAAAATCAATGGAAGTGATCTCGAGTCCAAATTCGACTGTTTACAAAAATTCATATTTCGAACTTTAAATTCAACTAATGATGCTATATTTAAATAAAACATTTAAATATATAATCGTAAAATATGTGGGTTGCTACATATTTTGTCCATACCTTAAAGAGGAAATATAAAAACCTTGATTTTATAAACCAAAAAAAATCACTGAGCTAAATATATGTTCCTTTATACTTGTTTCTAAATAATAGAAACCATTTCATACCAATGCTACCCTTAAAAGTCAAACTTATATATATATATATATATATTTCAAAGTTTCCAAAAACCTTCTTTTATATAATACAAATTTCCCAAATTGAAAAACAATTTTCTTGCCAAAAATCAATATCAAGCCTTTACCGATACATGTATATATATATAAATATTTATGGATTTCAAAAATTAATCTTTTATAAACCAAAAATTTCTTAACACGACCAACCTATTGGTATACATGTTTCTTTGAAAATTAAAATTTCAAGACTTTCTCAAAATAAAATTTCCAAAATAAATGTTTGGGAAAAGAAATCCATTGAAAACCATTTTTTCAAAATCTAAGGTATTCTCGAAATATACTTTATAAAAATTGTCTCTCAAGTTTTAGACTAAGGATTTGACTTTAATTTTCAAATAAAAATCCGATTTGCCATCAAAGAGATGATCAATGAATGCACCCTAGTACAAACTTGCTTTCAGACAATTGCAACATACAGACTCTAATTTCCCGTCCATCTGGAATAAATGTATGTCTCTGATTGGAACTCAAAATCTGAAATCATAAGGTATTTAGAATCTTAACCGTCAAATCGAACACCTCCAGTCTCCGGGATTCAACCATATGTCGTACTCATGCTCTTCATCAATTGTGTTTTACACATCACCAGCACTCCTTGGGGTACATCAGAGTTGACAGGAAAATCTTAACCCTAAGATATTTCCAACCCATAGTTGCTCTGCCCATTTCTTCAAAGTGGAACTACAATTACTTCTATATTCGAAACTCTTAGAATTTAACATAAAAATATAATATTACTAGATAGGAAAGTACGAATATGTTCTCTCAACCTCTTATCTACTAATCTAGGCTCTGATACCGAATATAGCAACCCATCCGGTTATTCTTTAAAAGGCATGGCTACAAATAGTAACCCAGACTTCCTTGTTTTACGACCAGCCTCTCGACTGTCAACCAACCCACATTGTCAGGATGTGTAGGGGCAAGAGACAAAGCTTCTCCACCATTCACAATGCGAGAACCCCCTATCACATAAGCATAAATATGCCAACAAGGTCTAGTGACTGGAAAAATATAAATTGTCCATAACATAAACTTATACCGATTGGTTTTCATTTAATTGTTATGTCCATTAATGTTAGCAATTCTAATCTAACATTGCATTGCACACACGATTACTTACCTACCCTTTCCCAAGGTACAAAATACTAATGAAGCCTTATCAACCACCTTATACTTCCAAATCCATTTGCCACTTAATACTTCTAAATATAAAGCGGGCTTCTATAGTACTTTTAAAAACAGAAATAGGAAGACTCTGCCATTTAAGACCTTAGGTAGACCCCGTCATTTAAGACCTATTCTCAAGGTGGTATCCTAATAATGTTTTCAATGGTCGGTGAGTCCTAGCTACAAGACCTCTAACCACTATTTAAGGATTCCGACATTTAATGTCCAATTATTACCACATCTATCACCTATAAAATCATAGCCATGTAAACAGTACCAAAGCCACTTAATACCTTTTATTGGAAAATAGGAAGACTCTGGTGATTTAAAACCTTAATTAAGGCAGATCCCATTATTTTTTAGACCTATCCCCAAGGTGTGCTCCTTAATGGTACTATCATTATTACAGCCTTAGCAATGTGAGAGATTGTACCCAAGCCACTTAATTCCTCATTAATAAGGACTAGGAAAACCCCTAACTATTTAACACCTATTTATAGGTAAGCCTTTTTCATTTAATACCTAACCCTAAGGTGGACTCCTCACTGGTAAAATCTAGCTGTCATTACTTGGAAATCTCACTAGGCTATTTAATACTTCTTTTATAGGAAAGAGGCAAACCCTTCAATCACTTATGACCCCAAACCTAAAGCGAACCCTTCAGTCACTTAAGACCCCAAACCTAAAGCAAACCCTTCTCGAGATATCCACTATCATTCTTAAATTATAAATATGTCATCTCATTATGTTACTTCTTTTGATAGGGAGGCGGACCCTACAGCCACTTAAGAGCTCAACATTGAAGTAAACCCCTTTAGATATATCCTTATTTATTTATTTGTAATCCCACTAGGTTACTTAATACTTTCATTTAGGAGAGAGGCGGACCCTAAAGCAACTTAAGACTTCAAAGCAGAAGCGAACCCCTATGGAGATATCCCTCATCGCTCCTAATGGCAAATTTGGACCATTTAATATTTTCCAATTAATAAAGCTGACCCAATCTCTCACATCGTCATGGGTCCTAGGATTAGTCATATCTCACATCAGTAGTAAGTACACCGACTACTGGTAGCCTCAAAGTGAAGGGTAGTCTTCCGTCGAGTGACTCTACTGACCTCGTATCATTAACTCACTAAGTCCAATTAACCATCCTAAGTCTTTACCTATATTATCTTAGCTAGACATTGGACTTGGTTTACTAATTCCCTTTCTACTTAAGGCAATAAAATTTACCTTAAATATTTATCTATCCATAAATCGTCGTTTAATGCTCATAAATGTTAATTTGTCTATAAAATCCTAAATGGACATTTCCTAAGACATTTATGTATGATTACTAATTTCAAATTAGCAACCTTTTGTATATATTCCATTTTTATCTGTCCTATTAATCCATTGAGCCTATCATATTATTACAACTCCCATGTTTGTTACCATTTATTCCGCATTTATTGAAGTTACAACCTTTTATATTCACATAAAATTATCTCATTTATTAATTATCCTAATTGTAAATATTACGTGCAAGCGTCGTTATTAGCTTTTTATTAAATTATTATAATCGCAGTAAATTACGTACAATTACCTATTTTTATCAAATATATTTTAGTTATATATCTTCACTAGAATATTCTTTTCCATGTTAAATTGTTGGAATCATATATAAAAAGAATATCCGCTATAATTTTCATAAATAGTCCAAAACAAAAGATTTAACTTTAAAAGATTACATTAATTGAAATTGCAAGGAATAATCATTTCTTTTTATTACAGAAATAGATAGTGCAAACTACAATAAATTCATACTTTACACATCTCTTTCTCTTTCTATTTGCAATTGTTCCTTGTTAGATCAGACGTTGTATCTTTCTAAAAGGGAAAGAAATCAAACTAATTTACAAATATTAAAGGATCTTAATTCCAACAATTCCAAAAAAAAGGAATGTTTATATTCCAATAAGACAAGGGTAATAATCCAAATTTATAACATTATTATACAACCTATTTTAGATTTGGAATCAATTTCATTCAAATCAATATTCTAAATTCATACTTTTGGGACTGATTTCCAGATCAGATTGTATACAATTCTATATCAATTCATAAACAAGAATATATATGCGATATTTATTATATTCAGATTATATTCAATTTGTTGCTGACAACTCATATATAGTTATCCAATTAGGCATAAAAATTAAATAAAAACCATTGGGATAATTTTCATATTATAACAATCTATAAAATTTCCCACTCACTTTTTAAAAGCGATCCAAATCTCTAGACCTAAAGTAGAACCTTTGATTCATCTCCAAATCCTTTTTAGTCTAAGAGAAATGTATAAAAAGGTATATACATACATTACAATTACGGATCTGAGAAGAGATTTGAGATAAGGAGAGAAAATAGATGCAAATATATAATAAATTACCTCAAATACGCATATGGTTGATTCTCTTCTCTTCTCCTTTTTATTAGATTTCTACTCTTCTCCGACTTGTATGAATATAGATACAAATATCTTATCTTTATAATTTAGAAAAAAAGTGAAGAAGAAGACATGGCAAAGCTTCGCTACTGCCTCCATAAAAATATGAGAAGAGAAGGGAGGGCTAGGCCTGAATTTATAGGTGCTAGAATTATCCATAACCGTACGATTTAAAATATTAAATCCGAGTCGTTATGGCCTAGGCTAACCCTAGCCGCTTGAAAGTGACCGGTCGATCATCCATAAAGCAGCGGTTGACCGATCTCAATGATAGGTCGGTCTGTGGGCCCGAACGATTAATTAATAAACGTTAATTTTTCTTATTTAATTATTTTCGTTCCGAATTCATTTTTCGTCCGTAACTTCTTTGTTTGAACTACGATCGCAAAACTCCAAATATTAAAGTTGCTCTGAATTTCGCAACGAACGCAATGGTGTAAGTTTTGTGGTCAAATTCCATCATTTGCACAAATTCTATTTTCAAAGCCTTATTAATTAACTAACTAACTTGTTAAATAACTAACACCAAATTATGTGGTGTTACAGTCAAGATATGATGACTAAAAAAGGAAGACCGTTTGGATATGTTAATATTTGACATAATTTTCAAGGCTACTTAGAATGTGTGTAGAAGAGGATTAAAATTAATACACAGGGTTGTTTCATGTGTAAATTTATGTTCAAACTTAAGAACACCAAGTGCTAATATAAAGGATTTTGGAAGATAGATGGATATTGAGGATACCGCACTTACAAATGGAAAAAATATATTATCATGCACTCCTTACTGGTGATAATGATTCCACTGATGGTATTGTATGCAATTCAATGCTGGAATTGGTTTTAATCCAAGGAACCAAAATCACCTTAGTTTTCGAAGTAACAAGCCCAGAAGAAAGGACCCCTATAAAGTGATACAAATTCCAAAATTTTCTATGTTTGGACTACCATCAGGAGGCACATAAATAATATATAAGCAGATTTTGAGGATAAAGCTATAACATATTTAACACATCAGTACTACTGTGGATGCATTCTTCGACTTAAATAATTTACACTGCAGAAAAGGATAAATGATTTGGTAAGAGAATGCTTCTCTCAATCAATTTCATATGTGGAGATTAACCTTATAAAATTCAGAATCCAATATGCTAAATAGTTTTTTAGCGAAGTATATATTTGCACTGGAATGATATCAAGCATATGTTGGTTCCTTCTATAAAAGAAATAATTCATACATGCACTTTACCAAAAGGCACTAGTAAGGGTGTATTCCTGAATGACACGAAAAGGGCACAAGAAAGTGGCATTTTAAAGAGATACGAAAGGAGAATGATTCATGAAAGGAGAATGCATTCTTATGCTACGAAAGTGACATTCTGAAAGGAGCATTAATAATTTTATTATTACTAATTATATTGTTAATCTTTTTGTATTGTTTCAAAGAAGATGTATTGAGAATGTAACTAAATACATAAATTTGATAATTCAACTGCAATAATGATATAAGTATAATTGCAGTAGTACAATGATTTTGAATTATAGATATAGTAAAAACACAAGTGCAGTTACAAAATACAAATTACTAATGAAGTCCAATAGCAACTAGTTGATCTCGTATGTTATCTCAAACGATTGCCATGGGATTTGTTGCATTTCTTTGAACTGGTTCATGATCTTTATTCCAGGACATTCGAATATTATATTACTCATGTAGAAATTCTTTCGGAATTAGATAGGGATCATCGTCATATGCCATAAATTTATGATCTCCTCCGTTGTATCTTCATATGAAATTGTGAATAGTCATTGTAGCAGTTACAATCAGTACTTGAACCTTATAACTATATGTCGACATGTTATGTAGGATTGCAAAATTTCTTCCAAATTCTAAAGGTTATTTCAATCGTCATGCGTAAATTCGACTGGTAATAGTTAAAAATTTCATTTTCAGTTTTACCCGGTTCTGATTTTCATTAAAATCTAGAAAATTGTATCTGACATTACGGTGGGGGATAAGTATTCATTCGTTAATGGATATCTAGGTCAACTAATAATATTGTTCTATTGGTGGATGAAGAAAATTAAAATTTCTAGTGTTTAATACCAAGCGAAAACTTTAGCATCGTGTGCACTACCTTCTCATCATGTCCTTACAAATATAAATGTTAAATCAAACATGCATACAGCTATAATATTCTATGTAATAATTACTTTACACCAAACATATCATTGCATGTCTGTTAGCGCCAAAATTGGTCACTAACAACCAAATCCAGATGAAAGCACCAACCAACGACCACAGATCATAGATAGAATGTATGTAGAGAGTAATAATGTGAAGAACAGTAAAAAAAATCAAAAGAAACTAGTAAGAACAGAAGATTTATAGTGGTTCGGCTGACTCCGGCCTACGTCCACTCCAGAAATTTCCTTTTTTATTGATGTTAGAATCAATTACAGTTACAAAATGGTAGAATAGCCTTAGCCTTAGAAAATAGAAAGCAAGAGAGCCGAAAAGAAGATCCTTTCAATCTGGAGACCCAGATGCTGTATTTATAGGCAAATCCACGTAGTTGGGCCTCCTGGGTGACCCAGGACCCATTAAATCCATAGCCGATCTAGAATCCATAGTCTTGACCAACTCCCTATCCAAATGTCGCCGACCTACGAAAACCACCAAGGCGACTCGAAGCACAGCCACCTTTGACTCGAAGCAGAGCATCCCTGGACTCGAAGTAGCTAAATGCCAAACCATGAAAAAACCGACCCACCTTGGCTCTGACCGAACCACACCACCAACTCGAAGTAAGGAGCCTGGAGACTCGAATCACCGAACCACCTTCAAACGCCGATCCACCTTCCATCATACCGACCCACATCCTAGGATCCGAACCACAAAGACTCGAAGCAAGGAGCTAGAGGACACCGAGCGACACCCCAAGCAACCATGCTGATCCACCTGATACTCCACCGAGCTACCCGAGTGATGACCCGAAGTCACATGCCTCAGGACTCGAAGTTGCCGAGTGACAACCAAGGCCGAACCAGCATTTAGCTAAGCCGAGCCACCCTCCACGATGAGCCACCAACACGGTCGAGCCACCTATGCCGAACCACTTCCTACGCCGAACCACCAACACGGCCGAGCTACCTACGCCGAACCTCCAACACGGTTGAGCCACCTATGCCGAACCACTTCCTATGCCAAACCACCAACACGGCCAAGCCACCTATGCCGAACCACTTCCTACGCCGAACCACCAACACGGCCGAGCCATATCCCCTCTCTACTCCTCGACCAATCCATACCTCCCAGGCCGAACGACACCATCTAGACCTATCTATACCTCCTCTCCACTCCTCGACCGAGCCATATACGACCGAGCCGCCTTGGCCAAACGACCCACACCGAACCGTCCTTGACCAATCATCTATCCATCCAACTAGCTCAATCCCATCGTATTTCGATCTCGACAAACGAGTAGTCGATTTACACTAGTACAAAAAGTGCATATTGCTTCGCCTCATTTGCATCAGTTGAAGTAAAAACTGATGCAAATAGAACTATTTGCATCAGTTCTATCTTAATAACTGATGCAATTGGTACGTGAAAAGCAATAGGTAATAAAAAATCAAATTTGCATCAGTTGTCACCAACAACCGATGCAATTTTTACGTGCAAATAGTTTTAGTCGCATCGTTTTTAAATTCAACCGATGCAACTACATTAGTTTGCATTTATTTTCCATCGGTTTACTACTCCAACTTTCATTTTACCTCCCCTTAACTTTTCATTTCCCGCTTAGCTTTCATTTATCCCTCCACTTCCCCCGTAACCCATTAAGAAGAAAACAAAAGGAACTTTAATTTCGTTCAATTGAACGACTTCAAATCAAATGAAATCTAATGTCAATTTATAAACTCATGTCTCGATTCGAATTCAAAAGAAAATCTCAAAGCCAAATCAAAATCGGCTCTCGTAAGCAATTCTCAAATTCAGTTGCGGATTCTAGGGAATTCGTTGCGTTGTATTTGATTTGGGGATTTCAGTCGCTGGTGGGTGTGAGTAGAAGTGAGTACTTTTTAGGGCTGCACGCGAGTTCGGATAGACCGGAGGGTGTGAGTAGAAGTGAGTACTTTTAGGGGTTCTTTCTGTCGTTGGGGGCCGCGGCGTTGTATGGGTTGGTTCTGCCTTTGATAGAGTTAGTTTACAAGAAGGCGGAGCAGGAGATCACGTACACGCTGGTTATGGAGATGCAGTTTGTTATGGGCTTCTTTGCTACTGTGTTTTGTGCTGTCGGAATGATTGTCAACAAAGATTTTCAGGTACAGGTTTTTTTCTTTCATGAGCAATAGTCACGTATGAGCATAGTTTGTTGTTTTTTAGTTTGTTGGTAGATCTGTTCACATTGATATTTCAATGCATAGGCCAATACTTGATTTTTCTTTTTTCTTTTTTACTAGTTATAATGCATGCCGAAAGTTGGTAGAGCTAGAGACTTCAAATAAACGACATAGCAATTAATATATAAAAAATAGTGTTTGATATTATTCTGGAATCAATGCTTAGACATATAAAAGTCTTAGCTTTAATATTGGTTAAATAGGCAAAAATAAATAAATAGAACATGCAATTAAGAAGTTAGAAATTATGGTTTTACATCGATTAAAACAGTTACCGTACCACAAAGAAGATTAAAATCTCCTTTCTGATTGGAGATCAGGGGCGGATATCTAGTCTAGTGGATACCAAAATGCATATATTGTGCTAAGTGCACCACATAGTGGTGATGCTCCAAAGTAGAGATCTCTGTTTACTACCAAACAAGGTTTTTCAACCCCAAATGTGGCAGGGCATTTGCTCCACCTGGGAAAGCTTTACATCTACCATTATATACTGATTGTCATAAACTAAAAGTCAAAATTCTTCTGTACTGTGTGTCTACGTGTATACATTCAAATGTGTGTGTGTGTAATATAATATCCAAGATTTTATGCTCAGAAACTGTGCTAAGCATCAAGTTTAAAAGGTTGCTGTTGATTATTATTATTATTTCAAACATCTGAGTCTTTAATTTTGCAGGCGATTATTTCTTTGCAGTTTCTTATAAGATGATTCATTTATTGTGGTGTGTAGGCTGAAATAATTTTTTTTGGAAGAATATCAGATCCAAACTTGCTCAAACTCTTGGGATATTGCATGAATGACAGAGAACTGCTTACCGTTTATGAATACATGGCAAATAGGCTGAAATAAATTTTTTGAGATGATTTACTGTTTGAATTTACTTGCTAATAGGATGAACTAATCGGTTAAATAAGTCGGTAAAATTTAATTTCAGAAAATTAATACTGTTTCTGTTTAAGTACAAACACATTGTTTGTACATAGTAGGATATTTATACCAGGTTTCGAAACTTTTCCCCTGTTACTTGAAAAATGGTTATAGGGATGCCATGTTGAGGAAGCTTTCTTGCTCTGATTTTATACGCCCTACCCTTTTTTATTTAGTTGCTTTGAATTGTTACACACATCAATGCCTATTACTTAATTTATGGACTACCTTGATTTTCGTCCTCGTCAGTTCATCTTTTAAATTGTCCTTTGGTTTAAAGAAAAGTCACATACCAAGCAATTTTCTTTGATTCTTTGTACTGCTATATGTACGTCCCTGCCTATTTCATGAGTTGTGGCTGCCTTGACTTGTTCATTTTTAACCTGTTCCATTGCATTGAAATATAGGCACACATTGTTAATTTAAGAAAGCATATTGCTTTGATTTATTTCGTTCCCGTCCTCTTTCTTTTTTTTTGTTTCATTTTTTTTAATTTATTTTGTTGCCTTGTGGAAGTCACACACCCATGCCTTGAAATATTAAAATGCATGATATAGTCCTTGTCTAGTTGAGTGTTGCCGCTGTGTAATGTATTGCTACCTTCTTTGTTCTGTTTACAGGGATTTACAAAGAGCTACTCATAATTTTACAACGGTAATCGGTCATGGTGCATTTGGTACAGTTTATAAAGCTGAAATGGCGACTAGTGAAACATTAGCTATCAAAATGCTTGCTTCTAACTCTAAACAGGGTGAGAAAGAGTTTCAATCGGAGGTACAATCTCTGGGATGGTATTCTTATACACAATGGTATAATAGTTTGTCAATAAGTCTTTTTGAAGCACATATGACATCTTATATAGAAAGCAAAAGGCTACTTTGAGAAATGCTTGACTTAGTAAACTTAGTTTACAATCTCTGGGATGATATTCTTACAAAAAACTTGATGTGCAATCCATCTGTGCTGTTTTCATGAAGATACATATACAACCCATGCTTGCTCTCTAATGTATTGATGTGAAGTTAATGATGTTTGCTGAATAATTACACGTAAAAATATGAAATAAAAAATTATGCTACCTTTTGTTATCCAATAGGGGATAAATGAGTATCTTCCTACATCTTCATTGACCATCTAATTCACTAAGCAAGAAGTACGAAACAAATTTCTACCTCAATATAAGACCAGACAAAAAATAAAAAGTTGTAGATTTTAATAGTTGGAAACGAGGAGTTTGTCGACTAGTAGACTGGTAAATTTGTAATTCATGGACAGTTGAAATTTTAAATGATAGTTGAAAGTGGGGAGAAATATTCTAGTTCGTAGGACATGCTTACACAACTTTTTTATAGACTTTTATAAAGGGTCTTTTTCAACAAATTGGCCTGGTTGAATTGCCGGAATATAAAAATGCTTCTAATATGCTTATGTTTAATTGCAGGTCATACTTCTAGGAAGATTGCATCATAGATATCTTGTAAATTTAACAGGCTATTGCATAGAAAAGGGAAAGCATATGCTTATATATGTTTACATGACTAATGGAAATCTTGCTTCTCACTTGTACAGTATGTTCAGAACTTACTTTTATTACATATTAGTTTCTGTAGTATGTTTAATTCCTACTCATCAAGAATTGACTGAAGATCCTTTGAGTTTTATTTATTTTTTCTTGTGCAATTTTGATTGAAGATCCTTTGAGTTTTATTTATTTATTATGAATTGTCGCTTTGTGTTCAAATGTGCCGTAGTTTTTGCGGCTGAAGTTTTGAGCATTGATAGATGTATTACAGTTTGGAGTTGTAAGTTGATGATGTAGGCAGAAGGCAGAAGGCAGAAGGGCAGCGATTTGCTGCTGGGTGGTGAGTTGTGAAGGACAGAGAGGGTGGATGAAATGGTAGGAGAAGTTTGTGATGATGTTGGTGTGGAGATGTATTGTTGCAGAGATGTTGGTGTAGTGTGATGATGTTGGTAGGAGATGTAGGAGAGGTTATTATATGCAGCTGACAGTAAGTTGATGGAGGGGGTTGAGATGCTTGAACCAAGGTTGTGAGGTTGTCGAAGCTGAGAAAGTGGGTTATATGATGTAGTGAATGTTGTGATCATGGGAAGAAGGGGAGGCAAGTCACTGTTGATGGAAAGTGAGTAGTGGTGGAGGTTATATGTTTGTTTGAGGGTATTGACAGTGATGAAGAAGGGATGGACACAGCAGTTTTGGTGATGAAGAAGGATGATCAGAGGTTTGGTGATGAAACAAGGCAGTGAGAGGTTTGGTGATGTGCAAGTTATGTATGTATGCAGTAGTTTTTTTTTTGCACAGAAGTATGTTTGAGGTAACTACCAGGTTATTTGATGTAACTGATGGTTGCACAGTTTGATGTATCCACACTTATTTTGTATAGATTATTAACACTGTAATTGATATATGCTTATTTTGGTATTATGTTATTCAGTTTGTATTTGCCATCAAATTTAATTTTGAATGATTGTAATATTGCATGCAATAATTGTTTGTTATAATCAATATATATATATAGTATATTTGAGTACTGTAATAATGATATTTTGCATCAGTTGTTAGTAACAACCGATGCAAAAGGATCTTTTTGCATCGGTTTCAGAACTGATGCAAAAGTGTTAAGCCTGTTGCATCGGTTGCATATGCATCGGTTGTTGAAATGATGCAAAAAGGGGGTAAACAACCAATGCAAAAAGGACCTTTTTGCATCAGTTTCAGAACTGATGCAAAAGTGTTAAGCCTATTGCATCGGTTGCATATGCATCGGTTGTTGAACTGATGCAAAAGGGGGGTAAAAAACCGATGCAAATGGCCTGTTTTGTAGTAGTGTTAGTTAGATCCGCTTGTCCACGACCATGCCAAAAAGCGGTTTAACATTTGCCCGCCAAAACATACCTTGCTATTGGAAGGTGTGTTTTGAACAGTCTCAAATCCGATATCCGAAGTCCATATGTTATCCATAGCCATACCTTTCAGATCCTTATCCAAGTGCCATTGCTGTATCCTTATCCAAATCTACGACTGCTCTGAGTCGATATCCAATTCCTATCCAGTAACCAAATCCTCATCCAATTCCACATCCATCCAAACCCGACAACCGAGTTCTAATTCATCCATATCCAATAACCAATAAGCACATCCACGACCTCTCCGGGTCAGTATCCAAATCCGGGACCGCTCCGGGTCCATGCCCAAATCCTTAGCTGTTCATAGCCAATATCCAAATCTGTAACCTCTCCGGTTCTTGCCAAGCGTAATCCACACTCGGAGACCTGTGTTAAGTAATTCCATGGTGTTCCTGGTTCAGTGTCCCTGAATGCTAAGTAATGTCGTGGCTTAAGTCCTAAGCCAAATCCCGGTCGCTTCGGACCCTTGCCGAGCATAGTCCATACTTGACGACTTGAAATGATAACCGATAGATATTATGGGGCCTAAGTCCTAGGCTGAATCCTGGTCTCTCCGGACCCTTGTTGAGCATAGTCCATGCTCGACATCCTTATAGCCAAAAACCAGACAAAAAGTCAACCAAAATCCAATCTGAAATCCAGATTCAAACCAGAAAACCAGAGATCCATATCAAAAACCAAATATCCAAACCAAAAAACCAACAAAACTGGGAGTTCAAACCAAACTCCAAAACCAAAGCCAAAGCAAAAAAAGCAAGTGTCTATACCAAAAGAAAAAAAATAGATTTCACAAACTAGGGCATCGCGGTTCATTATCGTCTTAGAGCATGCCTAGGGGTTATCTCCGTCCCCGTACATGAGTAGCGACTTAGTCATTAGCCGAAAGTTTGTTACTTATTCCAAACCATCACGATCAGTTGATGACCAACCGACCACCATTCTTGGGCCTCGGGCCATCGTCGTTCAAGGTAGGCGGTGGCTGCTCATGTTCCACCGCCGCATTCCGAGTTTCGACATATTGTCGCAACTGACCATTCCTTACATGCTCCTCGATTATATCCTTTAGATGTCGACAGCTGTTAGTATCATGCTCGTTCAGGTCATGAAAGAGACAATGTCTCCCTGTTGCCCTCTCGCGTCTGAGGGTTCCCTCCTTGCCGGCCTTCGATAAGGAAGGTGATCCCGAGTATCCGATGTTGCATCCTATGTAAGTGGAGAATTTTGGTTCTCCCCAGCGCTTCCTTTTCCCTTTATCCTTGTCTTTACTTGAGCTTTCACCGGGTGGTCCTCTATCCTTAACCATGTTTTCTTCCTTTGATTTCATATCCAAACATGCATCCTCTTATCGGAGAAATCTCTTAGCTTCATGAAAGAATTCCCCAATATCCATTGGTGGGTCCCGTATCAATGATACATTGAAATCAGAATTATCCCTGACTCCTGACACCGCCGCCATCAGAACCAATTATGGATCCGGCTGATCCATCGAAGCAACTGCTGCATTAAACCGAGTTAAGAAAGTCCTGAGCGATTCATCTGCCCTCTATTTAACTGACGTCAGTGTCATCACATTCTTCGGTCTTTTTATGTGAACTCGAAACTGACTTAAGAACTTATCCACCAGTTCTGTCCATGCTCCAATAGATCCATCCTCCAACTGTCTGAACCACATAGTAGCTATATCGATCAAGTACAAGGGGAAACATCGGGCCATAACCTCCTCTGATGCCCCTAGCACTTCCAGATGCCTTGTGTACCTCATCAAGTGGTCAGTGGGATCCGTCTTACCATCGTATACTTCCAGAGTGGGCAGCTTAAAATCGGGTGGATTCCTAGCTATCCTGATGCTCCGGGTGAACGGACGTTTGTTGACTCCCTCCAAATCTCTGTTTGTCAGACCTCCACGGATGGTTCGCCTGATGATGTCAGCCAATCTAGTGCTACCTACCAAGGATTTCCCCATATTCACGTTTCCTAACTGCCCCCCAAGTCCTCGAGGGAATTCTGGTACATACTCCTCATCACGTACTCATGTATTCCTGTTGGCGTCGGGCTGCGCAGCGTCGTCTGGTATCCCTCCATGGATTGGTCCAGCATTTCCTGGTGGTGCGCCCCCGAGTCTAAGTCCATCCAGATTGATAGTTGTTTGCTGATTGGGGACTGTCTCTTGCTGAACCACTCCATCTGCTTGCCTATTGAGTCCTTCTGATCTAGCTCCATGGGTTTGAGCTTCTGCATCTCCTGCTGTTCCTGATGTTCCTGCTTGTCCAAACTGTCTGAAAAGTGTTTGCATCATTTTCTCTTGCCTTTTCATCAACTGCTCCTGCATAGAATCCATCATAATCTGCATCTCGTCCCTAGTGATGTAGATTGAGACTTGATTAGCTCCAAAGGAAGCCTCCTGACTTCCCACTTGCTGACTCCTTTCCATCCTTTGTCTCCTGGTTGATTGTTTTCCCATAGTCTCCAGAATCCATGTTCCTAAGCTTTTAAATCCAAAATCCAAGCTTCAGAATCCCTGAGTTCAATTCTCAATGAAAGCACTAAAATGTTAGCGCCAAAATTAGTCACTAACATCCAAATCCAAATGAAAGCACCAACCAATGACCATAGATCACAAATAGAATGTATGTAGAGACTAATAATGTGAAGAATGGTAAAAATTCAAAAGAAAACAGTAAGAACAGAAGATTTATAGTGGTTCGGCTGACTCCGACGTACGTCCACTCTAGAAATTTCCTTTTTATTGATGTTAGAATCAATTACAGTTACAAAATGGTAGAGTAGCCTTAGACTTAGAAAATAGAAAGCAAGAGAGCCGAAAAGAAGATCCTATCAATCTGGAGACCCACATGCTGTATTTATAGGCAAATCCAGGTAGTTGGGCATCCTGGGTGACCCAGGGCCCATTAAATCCATAGCCAATCCACAATCCATAGTCTTGACCAACTCCCTATCCAAATGTCG
Organism: Allium fistulosum; assembly: GCA_030737815.1. NCBI lineage: Eukaryota > Viridiplantae > Streptophyta > Magnoliopsida > Asparagales > Amaryllidaceae > Allium > Allium fistulosum. Next base: position 871,543,364 of record CM060905.1, on the reverse strand, counting down.
CCGACCTACGAAAACCACCAAGGCGACTCGAAGCACAGCCACCTTTGACTCGAAGTAGAGCATCCCTGGACTCGAAGTAGCTAAATGCGAAACCATGAAAAACCGACCCACCTTGGTTCTGACCGAACCACACCACCAACTCGAAGTAAGGAGCCTGGAGACTCGAATCATCGAACCACCATCAAACGCCGATCCACCTTCCATCATACCGACCCACATCCTAGGAGCCGAACCACAAAGACTCGAAATAAGGAGCTAGAGGACACCGAGCGACACCCCAAGCAACCATGTCGATCCACCTGATACTCCACCGAGCTACCCGAGTGATGACCTGAAGTCACATGCCTCAGGACTCGAAGTTGCCGAGCGACAACCAAGGTCGAACCACCATTTAGCTAAGCCGAGCCACCCATCACGACGAGCCACCAACATGGTCGAGCCACCTATGCCGAACCACTTCCTACGCCGAACCACCAACACGGTCAAGCTACCTATGCTGAACCACTTCCTACTTCGAACCACTAACACGGCCGAGCCACCTATGCCGAACCACTTCCTACGCTGAACCACCAACACGGGCGAGCCATATCCCCTCTCCACTCCTCGACCGATCCATACCTCCCAGGCCGAACGACACCATCTAGACCTATCTATACCTCCTCTCCACTCCTCGACCGAGCTACATACGACCGAGCCGCCTTGGCCGAACGACCCACACTGAACCATCCTTGACCAATCATCTATCCACCCAACCAACTCAATCCCATCGTATTCCGATCTCGACAAACGAGTAGTCGATTTAGTTAGATCCTCTTGTCCATGGCCTTGCCAAAAGGCGGGTTAACAATGTCTATACCAAGCACATGTGCAACTACATGTGTACTATCAATAATCCCAATATAATATTTAAAAATTGAGCAATATCGATTTGATGTGCTAATTTAATCTGGGATGCTATTAAATTCATGGTCTACCAGTTTTATAATATCTTAAGACTAACAATTTTTTTGATAAATTCATGAAAATAAACACAAACTATGCTATTCGTTCATTGAAATCTTTCAACAACTTGCCGTATAGGAACAGCTAAAGCAATTGTATATAGAAATATGACTAACATTTCTCTAAAGCAAACATTGGCCATTGCCTTCCAACTATAACCTTCCAACCACTCATACAATGTGAGAAAACAAAATCTTTTCATTTGGAAGTTTCATTGGTAACATTTTGCATGACCATAGAGTATATCTTTAACCTAGTGAATTCCCTTATATGCGGAAGTGTGAATTCGGTCGATTGGTGCTTTCCGTTGTGCTTTAATTCTTTGTATATCACCTAAATCTTCGACATCTGAATCTGACAGATAAACTATGTCGACCGATTCGGTCATTGAAATGAAGTTGAAGATGATGAGATCAAATGGAGATGTGGTGAAGTGGAGAAGATATAATGGGATAAATGAATCGTTTGGGGTAATTAACGGTTGGCATTAAATGCATCAGACGTGTCAAACGCATCAGACGCCAACCATTGCTTTTGGTCCATTCATCCAAACTGGGAATATTAGTAGGGCCAACCTACGATGCGTCTGACGCGTCCATTATGTTTCCAACATCAAAGGGAAAAATATAGCTGCAAACACACCCTAAGTCTAAATGTAAATCAAAAAGTAGCTTACTAATATATGACAATGTAATAAAACTTCATGTCACATTCGAAGGAAAGGACCAAATCAACCATCTTGTTTCCCATGTGTTTGTTATAACGACCTAGCCCATCTAAAATGAAGGGAACCTAATGGTTTTTGTGAAGAAACATAACGACCTGCCTTTTTGGACGCTTTAAGCAGACACATGCGTCAAACTCAAACCATTCAAAAGGGAAAATTGCTATGGGGTAAATAAGAAAACGAGAAAGAAATAAAACAAATATAGAATCTCGCAGCGGAATGACAAAATAAAATAAATCAAATAACAGATCATGAAGCTGTTTACAAACATTTGATTATATTTATACAACACAGAATCAGAGTTACATTCAACGGAGATAAATAAATAAGTGCAGCAGAATAGTATGAATGTAGTGGAATAAATATAGTAAATAATAGTAGTACAAATCTATGTCTTCGTCTTCCAGAAATAAGGTCTTCAAATCCTGAAATGCTCAAGCTGACCCGAGCGAATTGAAAAGACAAAACACTCGAGTCAGAACTAAAAGATCTTATGTAAGTTAAATCAACGGTAAATATGAGTGGAGCGGCGTCAGTGATGTTTATGGGGTTTGACATCTCCTATCCAGTGTCTAACGTGAGTGTAGTAACTTAAGAGATGTTCGAGATTCACATCTCCTAAGGATCCGTTAAACTATCTACTATGTAGTACAATACGCTATTATAATAGTATCTACAATAAAGTAAAGTATTAAAATAGCGTTAAGGCGTTACCCATTCCCCCTTAACACATTTTATATATTCCCATAGTCAATACAATACCATAATCTCCCCCGTACTGGGCGTCGTCAAAGGGCACTCCATAGGTATGGTACAAAACAAACTCGTAGAAGGCGCGCTAGGGCATGTGAACATGGTACAACTAGGCAATGCCAGGGTAGATATACCAATTACACTTCCAGAATTGTGGTAACGCATAGCAGCTACTACCGCCCACTTCGGAACACAATCCCAACTCAAAATCAAGGGTGGCTACCAAAATCACAAAGTCAGAATATAGTATCGAAGGAATGCGCCCGATCGAAAGAATGACCTCACTTGGCCCGTCGATTGCTCCTGTTTTAGTCACATCAAGCTGACTCATGGGAGTTAGGGTCACGCCATACCTTATACAGAATCATCGCCACCATCCTACTTCATTCTGGAATCTCCACCGCGTACACAGTTGTCAAAGTGGTTTTCGGTATTGGCAAAGAGTATGACAATATCTGATCTCGGTCTCTTTAACAACCAATCGCTTATTTCACACCGGATGGTTCTTTTACATTTCAAAAGTAAATTCACAATTTATATCAAAATATTGTATTCTCAAAAAAAACATATCACTTTCAAAAATCATATTCATATTGAAATCATATCGTCTTCGAAATCATAATTCTTTCAAAATCATATTTTCCAAATTTGGTTAAATCCTTATTTCAAAATTATCATATTCAATCAATTATGTTATTTAAGTCTCAACTTAAATTATAACATCATTTAGCCGTATTCGCTTTTAACCCGGTGAATTAATTATAACACTTCCCCTTTTTCCTTAGTCTGGAAATTTAGAAAATAGTTTAAAAAGTTATAATAGTTAAAATACACTAAAATAGTTTAATATAGATAAAAAAATGTTTTCTTGCTTTAAGATAGTTAAATAGATTTAAAAATAGAGTAAATATAATTAAAATAGATTAAATAGCTTTAAAATAGATTAATCAGATTTAAAATAAGTTAAATTGGTTAATTAGTTTAAAGGTTTGAAAATCTTAATAATTAAAGTCTTTTAAAATAATATATTTTTAAAACAGTTTATATTAAAAATATGAATTTGAAATTTATATCAATTTAAACTATTTGTTTCATTACAACACATTTGGACCATTTCAATATCCCAAAACCCAATTTCAAATTTTCCAATTCAAATTCTCAATAAAATATTTAATTCAATATCGCTTCCAATCCATGTTCGAAATGTCAATTTAAATCACTCCAATTTCAATATATTTCAAAGTTATATTTCAAACAGTTTTAATAACTCGACTTCTATAAACCTCATTTATACTTAAAATTCGATTTTGTAATTCTAAATAATTTTTTTTAAACAATTCCTTTAAGCCAATTCCAATTTCAACATAAACTTGAATTCCGATGATAATTTAATTTATATAAATCAAATTTTTATTTCCAATATCATTTAACCAAATTCAAAAATTTATGGATTTAAAATCATTTAATTTAACCAATCCGGTGTCCGTATATAATTTTCTACCCTAGGGTCAAGTGATATGGATATATATCATTTCAATCTGCAATTTAAAGGTTTACGGTTATATATCATTTCAAACCGCAATCCCGAATTTAACAATAAAATCCATAAAATCGCTCGAGTCGATCATTTCAACCCATAACGATTTTCCCTAATCTATAGATCATTTGGGTATGTATCATTTCAACCCATAGTGAACTTGCAGTTTATAACGATATAAAATACAACATCCATTCATCCAATATCAAAAATCAAACATCCATCATAATCATCATCCAAATCAATCAATAAATATCAATACAGAACTGAAAATCAACAACAGGTATTTAACTGGCAATTTATATTCAATAATAAATTAAATAACGATTTAATTCAAATAAATTCAAATTAACTGAGATGATGATATAAATATACCAAACAGTCATAAATAAATTTCCAATCACATCATAAATTCTATTTAACAAACATAAGAAATTTTAGAAGTTGTGAGTGGGTCAAAACACTCACCTTTGGATTTAAATTGAATTTAAAATCCAGTTTAAGCCCAAAATTCAAACAGTCTCACAATTCATCCAAACTAGTGTCAAAATGTCTGGAATTTTGATATGATCCCAACGGATCAAACCGTGCGTGAAACGGACCTTGTATGTAAAAGTTATGTAAATTAGAACAGTTTAAATTTCAAATTGTAAAACAAATAAATAAATAAAATAATAGCCAATCATACATGTCAGCACCTGAAGACCCAAGTCCGTTCGCTTTGATCAACATGCTGCAGCCTAGCGCCACCACCAGAAATTGCTCGTCACCACCGCTAGAGCCACCAAACCCCAGATCGGAGTGCGTCGTTGGCCTTGCCATCCTTAGCCGCACCCCTTCCCTTCGCCATGACCGCTCCGGTCATCCCATGCCGTACGTCGTCGTCGAGCTTCTCTGGCCAGCTGCGACAAACTCTGACCAAATTACGACAAGCCGAGACCGTGGATCGACTTGCCTCGACACCCTCTACGCACCAGTGCTCATCGATCAATCCCTAGATGAAGATCCACCGTACGATCAAACCCTACCCAACAGACGGGCACGGTTCATTCTTGATTTCCGAACAAATGGTGCATCAAATTGAAAAATGAATCACAGAATTGAGATGCGCTCATCGAGAGCTTCGAAAAGATATATAATTTGATAAGGTTTGGAGGAGTTTGATTTTTGGATTTGAATTTGATTTGAAATAGAATTGGGAATTTCGTTTGTCTGCCATTGGAATGAGGACTTGAGAAGGAAATGTACATACAGACAAATGAGAATAGAAACAACCTAGGGTTTATAATGAGGTATTTATAGGTAGATCAGGAAATAGAAAGAACAGATCAGATTTGATTTGGGTTTTGAACGATAAATGACCCGAAAATCCCGTTCTGCCCCCGGAACGAAAATAGGTCATTCTATATATCAAAACAAATGTTTCCAATATTTTTAAACTCAATGGAATAGGTTTCAAGTCCAAATTCCATCATATGAAGAAGTTATGTTAAAATCAGCTTATTACAAATTGATTTCAATTAAACTAATTTCTAGGCGTTTCGAGTCTGCACGATCAAACGACAAGTCCGATCGCTACGAAACTTGAAATCCTATAATAATTCACTATTACCGATCCGATGAAACTGATTTCATCGAAATCCGAGTCAGTGGCCAAAATGGTTATATTTCAGTTAATTAAATAAATTAATATTAAATTAATTAAATCACTTTAATTCAATATTTATAAACTGGCAGATTTTTATCATTTTCGATCCCTTAGATATTTATAATAACTAAAAGCAAATTCACATATCAATTTAGTGTTAATTATTTCAATAAATACAGTGTTAAAATGTCAACTGCAATTAATCCAATTAATTACAAATTAATTCCAATAAATTTTATTTTATTTGATTCCAAACTTAATATTCAATCAATTATTACTCAACTAACATAGTTAACGTTGTTTTATATTCCATTACATTAATATCTTCCAATTTTCATCTTTTATTTGTATTAATTACTATATTTCAATTATATTGGAATTTTTTCAATTTTACACATTAATTAAAATTTAAAAATCATAATTAATTATTTCATCTTGGTTTCATTCTTTTATTTACATCAATTATCATATTATGTATAGAATTTACATTGGTTACATCTTATTGAATCACCATTCTTCACTTACCAATTTAATCCACATTAACTGCAATAATTAAGTGAATTAATTGCAATTGATTTCAAATTAAACTTAAAACTAACAAAATAGGTAACGTACAATAATTGTTGCCATTAACTCTTAATCACTCTTTTAAATTCATTATTTACAAACAAATGTTACAATTACTTACATAACATAGATTTTTATTCAATTACCATTTATTATAGACTATTTCATTAATGAATTGAATATTTACATTTGTTTTCCTATATTCACTGTATAACCAAGTATAACCTTTACCTTATTTCAATTGATTGGAATTCCATTCAAGTTGTTAATAATTTACTTTAATTGACATTGTTACTTTTCATTTTAGTTATTATTTCATTATTAAATTACAAATTTTTATTTATTTCAATATTTAATCACAGAATCTTATTAAATTAACATTTTAATTATCAAAAATTTGCGGGTCGTTCCACTCTCCCCCACTATTAACTTTTCAGTCCTCGAAAAGGTAAAAGAAGGGAAAAAGGAATTTAGTAATCAACATATTTTATTCAAAATATTAAATTTATAAACAATTAATTTACATAATTAAGTACTTTCAAATAAAATATATTAATTTATAACAATTAAATCCTTTTATGCTCAAGTTAATACGTTTGGAAAACCTTTCACAAAAAATTTCTTAGTCCATAATTTTCGAAAAATTTCGACAGAGTCTCCTTTGTACGGAGAGGTCTGGAAATAATAATAATATCAATAATAATAATATATATCATAAATTTTTCAAAATAATATATCCCAACAGTGGGAAAAACAATATAATATCGCTATAAAACCGTAATCCGAGAACGTACTTATTTGTCGGGCAAATAACGCTTATTTTATGAAACCAAAAGCAGTAGCAATTGCTTCCATAACCTGTATTTCACTTATATAATCCAAGGATGTTAATACTTATATAAAAGAGAAATAATTTAAGTTGTTTCAACCAATAACAAAACAAAACAATGCAACATAACAACAACCACTTACAAACAAGCATACAATTATCACAAGGAATCAAAGTAATCAACATTCACCCATAGCAAGTAAAACAAATGGTTTGTTCGGGTTTAGACAGTTCAATCATACAGAATGATAAATAACTACTAAGTATACCATATACTCTACAGTCTTAGATAAAACTCAGCAGATTTATTCATACATCCAAAACAATTAGGAGTATCCTTTCCCAACAACCCATAAGCCAAAACAAACAACAATTTCAAACAACAAATTAAATTCATTCTTTTGAACTCCATTTCTCAATGATCATTTCTTTAGTTTACATTTATTCCTTACAAAAATGCAAATCTCATTCATTCATTACTTAATTTCATTTATTTACATTCATTTATTTGCATATGTTATTAATTTTTCTTACATATGTGACTCGTATATAATTATTTAAACATATGTAAATCAATTCCTAAAGTACAATATAGGTTTCTTGTAAATAAATTAACATTTATTCATTCAGTACTTATTTTCACTTATTTTCATTCATTACATACAAAATTCGTTTCATTTGTTCATTTAATGAAAATTTCTTTTCATTACTTTATATTCATTTCCTACACAAGTTATTTCCATTCAATTGTTTATAATAATCAATGATTTTATTATTCAAGTATTACATACATTTTATTATAGTTTAGTTCACACTAATAAATTTATACTTGGTTTCCATTAGATATTAATATTCACTGGTGCATATGTTCACACCTAAGTTTCTTACTCTTAAATTTACATTCATTTTCTTATACAGTGTCATTGAATATTAAATCTATTCCTGGATTTTTCAACTTTTCTGAAGTTATAGCCAATAAATTTTAATATAGTTTTCCTTTTAATTATTCACTTTAATTATCAAAAGCTTCAAACATTAACTTAAGTTTATCATCTTTTACTTACCGTACTTACTTTCTATTTTATTTTATTGTAGTAACATTTCAATGATACTTAAGTTTATAACAACTATAATATCAAGGTTCTTATTTATAAAAGCATTTCATTGAACACTTTCATTACTTTAAGTTTTACTTGTATAATATTCCATTACATTTTCTTATTAAACATTACAGCTTTTAATATTTGGTAAGTTATTTATATATGTTCTTAAGCATGCAATTGAAAGTTACACAAGTTTATCTTATTTCATTCGTAAATAAATGTTCAATAGTTCTCATTTCTTATCTTCGTATCCTTAAGTTTATAATTTCTTATATATTTCATTTATAATTTTCAATTTTAGAAGTTCCAATTATTAAATGATTAAAATTTTCATTCCATTATAATAATTGAAATCTCTAATTTATGGATATATATATAATCATATCTTTTATATCCAACCATATTTAAATTTTGAAATTAATGTTTGTTCATGAAAATAAATGTGTAGTAAAACTACTACAACAGTCTTCCCACTTTGAAACTCGAAAATGAACGTCGATGATGCGTGCACTCATCACCGAAATTATTTTCCAACGACAGAGAAGGGAGTGCGGAACTCATTTCATCCCAAATTACCTTAAAACATTTCCTTCAAATTATATTGAAATATTATATCAGAAATACTTTTAAATAATACAAATATTATATTCCAAATCCTTTGAAAGAAATTTTCAAAAATACCGGAAATTAAGTTCTCAAATTTCAGTTTATATTCATTTTTATTTACAAGTTTATTTTTCAACCAATACCTATAAAGTTCACTACCTAACAAAAAAATATATTACAATCAAATATATCATTTATAAAATTTATTATTTTATATACAAAAATATAATAGGCAAAATTATTTCATTTACCTATATTTTGAAACAATATTGTGTCGGTATGTCCTATTAAGTGTTTCGAAATCCCTATCGATGTCATAGCGTCCTATGCACCAACCAGAATTTATAAATACAAAACGGAACAAACTAACATAATATAAAAAACCTTTTTATAACACTAACAAATACGCTCTCCCAGATATATACACTCAGCGACTCATTCTAGTGTATAACTACCCTAATTCTAAAGAGTCAGACCCACAAAGCTAAGGTTATCACTAAACCAAAGCTCTGATACCAACTGTAATGAACTGCCTTTTTGGACGCTTTAACCAGACACATGCGTCAAACTCAAACCATTCAAAAGGGCAGATTGTTATGGGGTAAATAAGAAAACGAGAAGAAATAAAAAAATACAGAATCTCGCAGCGGAATGACAAAAAAAAAAATCAAATAACAGTTCATGAAGCTGTTTACAAACATTTGATTATATTTATACAACACAGAATCAGAATTACATTCAACAGAGATAAATAAATAAGTGCAGCGGAATAGTATGAATGTAGTGGAATAAATATAGTAAATAATAGTAGTACAAATCTTCGTCTTTGTCCTCCAGAAATAAGGTTTTCAAATCCTGAAATGCTCAGGCTGACCCGAGCGAATTGAAAAGACAAAACACTCGAGTCAGAACTAAAAGATCTTATGTAAGTTAAATCAACGGTAAATATGAGTGGAGCGGCGTCAGAGATGTTTATGGGGTTTGACATCTCCTATCCAATATCTAACGTGAGTGTAGTAACTCAAGAGATGTTCGAGATTCACATCTCCTAAGGATCTGTTAAACTATCTACTATGTAGTACAATACGCTATTATAATAGGGTCTACAATAAAGTAAAGTATTAAAATAGCGTTAAGGCGTTACCCATATCCCCTTTAACACATTTTATATATTCCCATAGTCTATACAGTACCATAATCTCCCCCGTACTGGGCGTCTTTAGTAGGCACTCCATAGGTATGGTACAAAACAAACTCGTAGAAGGCGCGCTAGGGCCTGTGAACACGGCACAACTAGGCAATGCCATGGTAGATATACCAATTCGCTTTCGGACTGGTGGTAACGCATAGCAGCTACTACCACCCACCTTGGAACACACTCCCAAATCAAAATCAAGGGTGGCCACCAAAATCACAAAGTCAGAATATAGTATCGAAGGAATGTGCCCAATCGGAGGAATGACCTAACTTGGCTCGTCGATTGCTCATGTTTTAGTCAGATCAAGCTGACTCACGGGAGTCAGGGTCACGTCATACCATATACAGAATCGTCGCCACCATCCTACTTCATTCTGGAATCTCCACCGCGTACACAGTTGTCAAAGTGGTTTTCAGTATTGGTAGAGAGTATGACAATATCTAATCCCGGTCTCTTTGACAACCAATCGCTTATTTCACACCGGATGGTTCTTTTACATTTCAAAAGTAAATTCACAATTTATATCAAAATATCGTATTCCCAAAAAAACATATCACTTTCAAAAACCATATTCAATTTGAAATCACATCGTCTTCGAAATCACAATTCTTTCAAAATCATATTTTCCAAATCTGGTTAAATCCTTATTTCAAAATCATCATATTCAATCAATTATGTCATTTAAGTCTCAACTTAAATTATAACATCATTTAGCCGTATTCACTTTTAACCCAGTGAATTAAATATAACACTTTCCCTTTTTCCTTAGTTTGAAAATTTAGAAAATAGTTTAAATAGTTATAATAGTTAAAATACTCTAAAATAGTTTAATATAGATAAAAACATATTTTCTTGCTTTAAGACAGTTAAATAGATTTAAAAATATATGAAATATAATTAAAATATATTAAATAGCTTTAAAATAGATTAATCAGATTTAAAATAAGTTAAATGGGTTAATTAGTTTAAAGGTTTGAAAATCCTAATAATTAAAGTTTTTTAAAATAATATATTTTTAAAACAGTTTATATTAAAAATATGAATTTGAAATTTATATCAATTTAAACTATTTGTTTCATTCCAACACATTTGGACCATTTCAATATCCCAAAACCCAATTTCAAATTTTCCAATTCAAATTCCCAATAAAATATTTAATTCAATATCGCTTCCAATCCATGTTCGAAATATCAATTTAAATCACTCCAATTTCAATATATTTCAAAGTTATATTTCAAACAGTTTTAATAACTCGATTTCTATAAATTTCATTTATACTTAAAATTCGATTTTGAAATTCCAAATAAATTTCTTTAAACAATTCCTTTAAACCAATTCCAATTTCAATATAAACTTGAATTCCGATGATAATTCAATTTATATAAATCAAATTTTTATTTCCAATATCATTTAACCAAATTCAAAAATTTATGGATTTAAAATCATTTCATTTAACCAATCCGGTGTCCGTATATAATTTTCTACCCTAGGGTCAAGTGATACGGATATTTATCATTTCAATCCACAATTTAAAATTTTACGGTTATATATCATTTCAAACCGCAATCCCGAATTTAACAATAAAATCCATAAAATTTCTCGAGTCTATCATTTCAACCCATAACGATTTTCCCTAATATATAGATCATTCGAGTATGTATCATTTCAACCCATAGTGAACTTGCAGTTTATAACGATATAAAATACAACATCCATTCATCCAATATCAAAAATCAAACATCCATCACAATCATCATCCAAATCAATCAATAAATATCAATATAGAACTGAAAATCAACAACAGGTATTTAACTAGCAATTTATATTCAATAATAAATTAAATAACGATTTAATTCAAATAAATTCAAATTAACCGAGATGATGATATAAATATACCAAACAGTCATAAATAAATTTCCAATCACATCATAAATTTTATTTAACAAACATAAGAAATTTTAGAAGTTGTGAGTGGGTCAAAACACTCACCTTTGGATTTAAATTGAATTTAAAATCCAATTTAAGCCCAAAATTCAAACAGTCTCAGAATTCATCCAACCCAGCGTCAAAATGTCCGGAATTTTGATACGATCCCAGCGGATCAAACCGCGCGTGAAACGGACCTCGTATGTAACAGTTATGTAAATTAGAACAGTTTAAATTTCAAATTGTAAAACAAACAAATAAATAAAATAATAGCCAATCGTACACGTCAGCACCTAAACACCCAAGTATGTTCGCTTTGCTCGACACGCTGCAACCCTAGCGCCACCACCAGAAACTACTCGTCACCGCCGCTAGAGCCACCAAACCCCAGATTGGAGTGCGCCGTTGGTCTTACCGTCCTTGGCCGCACCCCCTCCCTTCGCCGTGACCGCTCCGGTCATCCCATGCCGTACATCGCCGTCAAGCTTCTCTGGCCAACCGTGACAAACACTGACCAAATTACAACAAGCCGGGACTGTGGATCGACTTGCCTCGACACCCGCTACGCACTAGTGCTCGTCGATCGATCCCTAAATGAAGATCCACCGTACGATCAAACCCTACCCAACGGACGGGCACGGTTCATTCTCGATTTCTAGACAAACGGTGCATCGAATTGTAAAACGAATCACAAAATTGAGATGTGCTCGTCGAGAGCTTCAAAAGATATATAATTTGATAAGGTTTGGAGGAGTTTGATTTTTGGATTTGATTTTGATTTGAAATAGAATTGGGAATTTCGTTTGTCTACCATTGGTATGAGGAGTTGAGAATGAAATGTACTTACAGACAAATGAGAATAGGAACAACCTAGGGTTTATAATGAGGTATTTATAGGCAGATCAGAAAATAGAAAGAACGGATCAGATTTGATTTGGGTTTTAACGATAAACGACCCGAAAAGCCTGTTCTGCCCCCGGAACGAAAATGGGTCATTCTATATATCAAAATAGATGTTTTCAATATTTTTAAACTCAATGGAATAGGTTTCAAGTCTAAATTCCATCATATGAAGAAGTTATGTTAAAATCAGCTTATTATAAACTGATTTCAATTGATTTCAATTAAATTAATTTCTAGGCGTTTCGAGTCTGCACGATCAAACGACAAGTTTGATCGCTACAAAACTTGAAATCCTATAATAATTCACTATTACGGATCCGATGAAACTGGTTTCGTCAAAATCCGAGTCAGTGGCCAAAATGGCTATATTTCAGTTAATTAAATAAATTAATATTAAATTAATTAAATCGCGTTAATTCAGTATTTATAAACTGGAAGATTTTTACCATTTTGATCCCTTAGATATTTATAATAACTAAAAGTAAATTCACATATCAATTTAGTGTTAATTATGTCAATAAATACATTGTTCAAATGTCAACTGCAATTAATCCAATTAATTACAAATTAATTCAAATTAATTTGATTTTATTTGATTCCAAACTTAATATTCAATCAATTATTACTCAACTAACATAGTTAACGTTGTTTTATATTCCATTACATTAATATTTTCCAATTTTCATCTTTTATTTGTATTAATTACTATATTTCAATTATATTGGAATTTTGTCAATTTTACACATTAATTAAAATTTAAAAATCTCAATTAATTATTTCATCTTGGTTTCATTCTTTTATTTACATCAATTATCATATTATGTATAGAATTTACATTGGTTACATTTTATTGAATCAACATTCTTCACTTACCAATTTAATCCACATTAAGTGCAATATTTAAGTGAATTAATTGCAATTGATTTCAGATTAAACTTAACAACTAACAAAATAGGTAACGTACAATAATTGTTGCCATTAACTCTTAATCACACTTTTAAATTCATTATTTACAAACAAATGTTACAGTTACTTACATAACAAAGATTTTTATTCAATTGCCATTTATTATATACTATTTCATTAATGAATTGAATAATTACATTTGTTTTCCTATATTCATTGTATAACCAAGTATAACCTTTACATTATTTCAATTGATTGGAATTTCATTCAAGTTGTTAATAATTTACTTTAATTAACATTGTTACCTTTCATTTTAGTTATTATTTCATTGTTAAATTACAAATTTTTATTTTTTTCAATATTTAATCACAGAATCTTATTAAATTAACCATTTTAATTATCGAAAATTTACGGGTCGTTACAAGAAAAGAACTTCAACGACTGTGGGGTGTAATTGATACAAACAAAGATAGCTTACCATATTCCCAAACCTTCAGCGAAAACTATGAGAAAGTTTGCAAATCAAACGATTTTAGGGAATTGGAGATAGAGCTTAAAGATGGAGGCTTACGGCACATTAGGATTTCATATCTGCTGAAAAAGATTTTCTCACTTTTCGTACTTGGATTAAGGAGCGATGAACTGGGATTGGCTGCATAGACAATGGGCTACATCAATTTATTTAATCTCTCAATTATATGTAAAGATATTTTCTCTATTTACTTGAATTATAATCAAGTGATATCGTGCTTTTATTTCCTTATCAAAGGACCCATCCAGATTGCCGACATTGTAAGATTTTTAAGGCGAGGAATCATTCGATTCATATTGGTTTTTGATCATCAACTGAAATAACCAATTTCTAAAAATAAAATACATGTACATATTTGTGTACTTACATCAGAAGTTGTGCCTTTGAGCTCTTTGCCACTAATCGTCCTTGAAGTGGTAGAAAGACAGGTCCTTTTGTCCACCGAGTTGCACTGGATCGGTTTCAAATTTGCTTAGAGTAGGGACTCCATCCTTGTGAAGATCCCTTTGTGAGTAGGTTTGCTCTGGTGTGTATGTAATAGTGACCTATCTTACTTCTTCTCTTTTTGCACTGTTACCTTAGGCTTAAAATTTATTTTTGTGTTGTAATAATATGTTTATAAAATGATTGGCGTGATAGACTTGGTTACCCATGTGATTGTTTTAATGCTTATACATCCTCATCTGGTATGGTCGATATGATTTATTTAGATGTAGTTATGTGGACATGTGCATGCTTATTGTTATATGTTGCTCGTGCACATGTTATGGATGATATATGTTTTATCCATTGTTAGTATATAATTCTAGAGATAATAATGCATTAAATCATGCATGTAGTCACATGAATTTTATGTGTAACACGCGGAATCGCACAAAATAAACATGTCATAAAGAATCATGCAGGTTCGGTTTCAAGGCTACCCTAGTCAGGTGGTTGCCTAGCTCAATCCCAGATGGGGGAAACAGGTCGGGGAAAGAAAAAGGTTAAAAGGATATAAAGTTTTTTTAAGTATATTATTGTATTCTATATTAAACAAATGCTTATTGGTACATTGGTTGTAGGTAAGCTTATCCACACTGAGTTGACCCTGGAATTACACTAAGTGCACTGTTTTTAGGGAGTGACATAGAATATCGTACGTACATGCAAGTCTACCCAAAATGAGTAATATATCACATATTATATATTTATTAATAGTTGAAATAGAGACATTTTGGTCCGACTGCAAAGTTCCCAAAATGCACTTACCATGTAAAGATGAGGATTAAGGTCAGGAATTTGAATCTTGAATCATGTTATTGACAAAATTTGATCTTTATTGTTGTATAAATTTTTTGTATAATATTATTAAGGTCGTCCATTTGAATTTCAATGATGACAACCTTTCATATAAAACCTTTCAAGTAAAATGTTTATACATTTTCATTTATTCCAAAAATATATTGAATGCACTGTTTATCTTGATTTTTATATTATTTAGCTTGCTTTCTTAATTTTTTAAACACTTGCAATAGAAAACCAATTCATTTTATTGTGAAGAAAATCAATTATATAGGTTATATTTTGTGTGATGTTCAGCTTTTTCCTCATACTTCAAAGATTTTTGAGAAAAATTATTACAACAAAAAATTAAGATTTTACGTACATATATACATGTATATGTGTGTATATATATCCATGTGTGTAGTTTTACATTATTTCAATCTAGAATTGAATATTCTGAAACCATTGCTAACTATAATTTTTTTATTAGATTAAAAACAAGTAAAACTACAAGTAAAATTTTGAATATCTTAATCAAATATTTCTTCAACGGTATGTTTTTGAAAAACAGGTGCAATGGGTGTTGGATTTTTTTGTGCATCAAATATATGGAAACTTTCCTAATTTACAATTTGGAATATATGAAAATTTCTCTAAATGGCAAATTTGGAGTTTATGGAAACTTTCCTTAATCACAACCTTATCTTAATTAAAACTTTCCATATCTGCATTTGGAGAAAACTATAAATAAAGGGGTAGACTCGTTATCCACACAACTTAGAATGAAATAATATTGAGTGTATAATTCCTATACTAGAATCATAGAACGATTATAATAGTTTCATATATCATATTAACTTAGTATGTCCATTAATAATATGATTAAGTAATAGCATCGTATAATGTCGATTATATTGGTTGATTGGTTTCATACCTGTTGCATATATATATATATATATATATATATATATATATATATATTATGTTTGAATTTAATTTCAGGTTGAATTTAATTTAAGTTTGAATTTAATTTCAGTTGTATTTGTATGTATAATTCATATACTTAACTACTGAAAGTAGCATTTTTGTATGTATAATTCATATATGTATTGAGCTTTTAACTCAGTAATATACAAAATGATATGAACATATATGGCTTTTTGATTCACATTGTATTTTCGTAAACTTTATTATATTTACCAATAACTCAAAGTTTACTATAAGTTGTATCAAATCATTTAGTCTTTGACTTGCCTGTTGATATTCTGTTTTAAATAGATTATTTTATAAGTTGTATCAAATCATTAAGCCAAGCATAACAGTACATTGTTTATTGAAATCATTTGCACAAAAAGGGGATCTGGAATTGTTTGTTTAATATCTAAGTTAGTATAACAACATTTGTTTAATAGATATCGATAGCAATCGTTTGTTCAATTGGAATAAATATTTGGAGGATTTTAGATCTGATCAGCGACTCTTGTTAGCCATAAAGTTTTGCTAACACATATTTAAGTTTCTTAATTTTTTTGTTTATTTCTCATTTGATTTGTTATAAAAAGAAGCATGTAGTGTCTTAAATCCATGTTTTATTATATGCTTTGGAATATGGGATTTCACTTATAAAAAATAAAAAAATATCATTATTTTGGGGAGTTCATGCGTATTCATGAATATTTTGTGAGTAATTTTTTTTAGATGAATGGTTTCACTTGATGCCATACTGGTGTGAACTGTTATTAGCTATGCTTTCAAGGGTGATGCTTCTAGGTTTTACTACTAGAATTTGGTTAAGTTTCTTTGACTTTAAAATTTCTGTCTCTGAACTCATCGGTGGCTGCTTTTCTGTTACTGGCTTTTAACTTGTTTGAACTAGGTGTAAAGATAAATATGCCGTGTTATGTTCTATATAATAATGACCAAGAATCCCTTACAGTCCTAATAGCTTAGATTTAATGATGGGTTCTATGCTTCAGTGTTTGCATGTGGTGAAAATTCCTTATGGATTTTCGCTAAAGACAGAATGAAGGGAAGTCATGGTATTATCTACATGAATTTACTATTTTTTGCAAGTCCATATTTATTACACTCATCAGCCACTTCCACCACCATATTTCCCATCGTCTGACCGTCAACTATTAATCGAGGCATCATCGTCTTTTACACTAAAGCTACACTCTTACCCTACTAAGTCGTGTGCCACAGTCTAAAGCATGATCCAGTAGCCTAACCAATGTGAATCAAACCTGGTATGCATGCCAAAACATGTACAAAATTTACAAACTGCTCTTTATTGGTTCAACATTAAATAACCTTTACACGTGCATGCCATCACAAATAAATTTAATTACTGGGAACTACTTATAAGCTTCCATTCCATTCCTAAATAAATGATTTAAAATTCATGCAGGCCAAAGTTGTGCGATATTTGATATTTATTGAAAACAATTTATAAGTTATGCGTTATTTTAAATTCATATAGGATTATGGGGCAGTAAATGGTCTATAAGCTGTCTATAAATAGTTTATACCAAAATATTTGACCAGAAATTTAAGTATATAAACTGTATATCTGTATACAAATGAACAACGTCATACTATTTTCTATTCCAAGCTTAGGTACAAGATGAATTTGTGTAGTGTTTTCTGTTTTGGTTTATGGTTGGTTATTTTCCACTGTCAATTATTTGTTCAAGTTCAGGTGCAACCAACTTAGTGTATGTGCAAGTTTTACATGTATTATTTCTCTATTATATCCACTTTCAAGTACTGCATTAGTTGTTCCTATATAAGTTTATTGTTTCTTATCATTCCTTTTTAGCATTTTAAACTATTGAGTGGTGCTAATATAATAATTATATTCATATTCAGGTCAGTGTTCATGTTCATTAATATGTTGTATTCATATCCAGTTGCATTGCAGGTTTGTTAATATAAATAATTACTTTTGTTTGGACAGACTAGGAGAATAGAAAGTGGAGACTGAAGTATCAAATAGTGAAGCTGAAGAATAGAGAGTGGAGACTGAAGTGGAGACTATAGACTAGGAGTTTGACGTTGTAGTTGTTGACACCCTACATGTTGTATTAATGTAATGTAATCTGAATTTGAGTTAGTCCATTGTGATGTAAGAACTATGAACTATTAATGTATGAAGTAACTATGAAATGAGTGTGACCGAGTAAGAACTTAAGTATATAAGGGTAGACTGGTGGTTATTCAGTATTTCATTGCATTGTAATTGAATGTATGTCTGTAATGTATTGTGTAATATGCATCATTGCATTGGGTGTGTAGTGTATTGTATGTGTGTGTACAATGTAATGTGTGTAAATGTATGTATGTAACTGAATGTTTGTCATTCAATGACTCTGTTTAATCATTACTATTTAAAATTTTAAATGAGGATATGATGTTGTTTAGTCGGTTAACCGATTTATTTAACGGTTAACTGACTAGTTTGAATGGTTAACCGGTCAACGGTTAACCGTTCAAACTAGTCAGTTAACTGATTAAATGAACCGGTTAACCGCGGTTAATTTTAACCGGTTCGGTCGGTAGATCAAACCGAAATTAACCAAAACCGGTTAACCGAACCGAACCTCCTTTAACGGTTAACCGACCGCGCCCACCCCTACTATAAATCTCTTGTCCTTTTTTCTATTTTATAGTTATTTACCATTGCTTTTGGAATAGCTATAATCTAATTGGAGAATTAATTGCTCCGTTTGTTTTACTGCACCATAGCACAATCCTATAATTAGGTTTTTTCACCACGAGGGTTTGATCACTCCTCTACAACTGGTATCAGAGCATTTAGATTTTTTGTTGCATAGAAGCTATTGGGTAGAATGGCAAGTGAAGATAATTATGACGACCCACATTTCAGAAGGTTTAAATTGACAATAATCCACACATGTCCAACTCAAACAATCCGGAACATAGATAATCGATGGGGTTAATTAAGAAAAATAAGAAAAGAAGAAGGAAACAAACACAAAATCTTGTAGCGGAATAACAGATATAATAATCAAATAAACAGTTCATGAAGCTATTTATATTATACATTTGATTATAATTTATACAACATTTATCAGAGTTATATATACAGCAGGGATAAATAAAATAATGCAGTAGACAACATGATGCAGGAATAATAATAGTAATAATATACTAATCTTTGTCTTTGTCCTCCAGAAAAATGATCTTCAATGTGCTAAAATACTCAGGGCTGACCAGAGCGTAATGAAAGGACAAAACACTTAAGTTAGGACTAAAATATCCTTATGTGAGTCAAATCGATATCATATATAAACTGTGTGTAGTGGCATCAAAGATGTTTACAGGGTTTTACATCTCCTATCCATTGTATAACGTACGTGCAATAATTCAAGAGATATTACGGGACTTTCCATCTCCTATGGATCTGTCAAAATATTTATATATATTAGAATATGCTATATAGATAGTATCTAATCAGTAAAATAAATATTTTTCTTAGCGTTAAGGCTTTACATTAATCCCCCTTAATGTGTTTTTAAGCATTGTTGTACCATTTGCATATAATGACCCAGTAGCATATCGGGGAATAGGTATGCACCGTGATACGACAACACTAAACCAAAATCGTAGTGGTCTCATATAGGGATAAAGTATGACAAGGCACGTGAGGTAATGCCAAAGGTAGGATACTACTAGTTCGGGTCACAATGTTGGTGGTAACGCATCGTAGCCATGACCGCCCATAGCGTCCGTCCATCCCATATCGAGTCAAGGGAGGCTATCCCAAAATCAAGGTGCACCAATCGAAACCAACAACAAGAGTAATAATATGGACCAAGTCCAAGAAAATCGAAGAACGGATGTCCGCTAGGGGTAGCTAGCTCGCTTGGCCCTGTCAAGCCGTCTTGTTTTAGTCATTTCAAATTGGCACAAGTTTCGGGGTCTATCCATCATCGTTCTCTTTCTTTAAATCCAGAAAATGATGCCAAATCTAACCACTTCGTTCTGCAGTCTCCTCTGCGTACACAGTTGTTAAAGTGGTTCTAATATTGAAGAGAGTAAGCCAATAAGAGGCTCCGGTCTCTTTAACAACCAAACGTCATTTTACACACCAGTTGGTACTTTTACATTTCGAAACAATTCATAGTTGATATCAAAATATCATATTCGCTTCAATTTCATTTCGAAATTCCATATTTACTTCAAATGTCATATTCAGTTCGATACGTCATTTCACTCCAAAATTCAATTCGAATTACAATTTGGTTATAACTGTTTGTACCAAAATTGGGCACACCACTCTTTGGATGTGTATGAAGAGATAAAATGAAGAAAATAAATGTAAAATGAGATAGATCTAACAAACACACCAACCAACAAACAAGAAAATGCACGGAGACACACGAATTTAGAGTGGTTCGGCGTATGGCCTACGTCCACTATGAAATGGCTTACTTTTATTGATTTTTGCTTGCTGGTTACAATGAGTTACAATAGTATAATCCAAGTAAAATAGTAATTTCAGCAGAGTCTGGACGTAGAAGAACTAAAAGTCCCCTTTCTATAGGTCTAGGGTCACTATTTATTGGCATAGGTAGCAAATATCTCACTCAGATCTCGGAAGACTTCTTTTCTCACATGAGTGGGCCCACGGGAGCGAGTTTAGGTAATTTCAACTCGATCCATAAATGGTCCTTTGAGGCTGAAATTTGTCAAGTACATTCTTGGGGTTGTATGCAAGCTCCTGTGAAAATTTGGTGGCATTTGGACTTGTATATCTCAAGTTATGATCGATGCAAGTTTGGATTTGCTGAAGGCTGCCGAGTTTGCATCGCTTCTGGGCACGTGATGACCGATGATGCGGCGCTAAATTTTAGGATCGATCCACTTTTCATGCCGAGTGACCGAGTCTTTCCTTCTTTACGTGTTCCCTTTGTATTGCTCTCATTCAGATGTTTCGTATCCATGTCGTTTGTGTCTATTAATATGGCTTCATTCATATCCATTAATCGTTATGTCGTTTGTATCGATGATTGTTTCTCCATTTCGTATCAATCAACGAGGGTGTCACTCGTATCGGTCCATCTTGCATTATTCACATCAATCATTGGCTAATCGATACGAATAGGTTGCATTGGTGGATCGATACAAATGATGGTTTTTTATGGCTCCGATGGATATGAAGTAGATGTGGGTGGATCGATACAAATAAGCTCGGGGATGATGGATGCGAAGTAATATGAGGATGGATGGATACGAAGTGGGACATGCTTGATGGATTCGAACTAATGAATGTTTTATGGATACGAACGAAACTTCCTTTCATGGATATGAACCACCACTTACCTCGATGGATATGAATAGTGCTAGTTCCTCCTGATGGATTCAAATGAAACTAATACGAAGGAAGTGGTATGATGGATACAAAGTTGATAATGTGTTGTCATGAACATGAATGAGCTTGCTCTTTCCATGGATGTGAACGAGAATGGATACAAAGTAGTTGATCTTCTTGGCTTTGATCGATCAATATCTTGAGCATACGAACTCCGATTGACTTGAAATTTGGAACATTGGCTTTCATAGCTTTGCTTGTCATGTCTTGTTAACTATAGCTCGATCCAGACTCGGACAAAATTCGCTAGTATCCATAGTGAACCTGTGTATAACCGATCTTCAGGACGGACTGTCCTTGGTTTCTAGTCAAGTTCTTGGTGTCACGGCCTTGCCAAAAGGCAGGATAACATTTGCCCCCCAAAGTATGTCTTGTGTGAACATGACGTGCTTTGAAAAGCCGCAATCTTCATTTTGAAAAGGTTCTATCTGATTCATTGAATAGTTGTTGTCTTTTCGTCGAAAGATGTAATCTTTGATTGATCTTCAGTAGTACAAATAATGAATTGTTAACCGCTAATGATTGTACTGTGCACTATTGTGAATGAGTGTTGAATGGTAGCAAACCGATGCTCGTTGTTGTAATTGTCACCAGGTGAGCATTCAACTCCTGTGAACTTCGAAAAGTGAATATTAGTCCAACACACATGCATGTATGTTACCTGACTCTCGTTAACCTTTGCACGTTCACGAGTCATTGTCTGTTTTCTTTTATACCGAATTTGTATCTATCCTCTCCTGAATCGGTGTGAAATTTGAGTTGTAACAACGCTTAATGGTTTTTTTAGAGTGCCTCCTTGTATTGATCCTCTCCTGGATCGATTTTGAGAAGCTGAAAAAATCTTCTTTGTATCGATGGCAATCGATACGAATTAGTTGGCTCTTTAAGCATTTTGTATCGATGGATACGAAGTCTGGCGATCTTCAAAGTGATGGACACGAAGTTTTCACTTCGTATCGATGGGGTCGAATAATCCAAATATGACTTGGTAGTGGTGTTCGCATCGATGAAAGCCAATGGATACGAACAGTTGTTTGTATTTGATAAAGGGCTCGTGGATGCGAACTACTCTCTTCGCATCGATTGGGGAGGATACTCGTTTTAACCGGCCATAGAAATAGGGAGTCGAATCGCCATCTCCCTTCATTTCTCGTGCTCATATAAAGGCTTTTTGTACTTAGAAAAATTCACTTGCTCTCATTTGTCTGTTTTGGCTTTCGTATCGTTCAAAAACTTGAGAAAAGAAAATTCGTTCTTGCTCTCGAATCGAATAACACTCTAACCCCTTGAATCGATGCTTTAGTTAGGTAATTAACTGATTAATTCACACCAAAAATGAAGAGACTCGAGTTCGAATGCTAATTCATTTAAAGTCGTTGCCGATTCCGGTGATGTTGATGCCAGAGTTGGGTCGGAGCGAGGCCGAGGAGAGAGTAATGGCGTTTAGGCTGCTTGAGGAAGAAGAAACACTGATGGATACGAAATAGTCATTGGAAGAAGCTTTGCCTTAGATCTCATATCGATGGAGGATGCATCGTTCGTTTCGATCTGAGACGTGGAGGCCCGTATCGATCAGGAAACAATTGATGGGCAACTTCGTATCGATTGGAAATGGTGGGAGTTCGTATCTATCTGAAATAATCGATACAAAGACTTGACTGTGTGATCGATACGAAGTTCTGGATCTGATGATCCATACGAAGATGTGGCCTATGATCGATACGAATCTGAGGGTTTTGGATCGATACGAACTGATCCTCTTGTGATCGATACGAAACCTTAATTTCCACGATCGATACGAAGTGGACTTCTTGTGGAATGATCCAAGTTTGAAAATTTGATGGATACGAAATCTTTGCATACTCGAACATTTGACTCCGATGAGCTTTAGCCATGCATAATTGGACTTAACCTTTTCACTGCATATTTAACTGTCTTTCGAAGCTCGTCGATGGAATTGTAACTTTGACAAAATTTAACGAACTTTAACTTGGATCGGTCTCCAAAGTCTAGATGGCATGGTTGTGATGGTTAGCGATGACGGCCACACTGGTTGAATTCCGAAGTCTCGTCGTTCGAACACCTTCTATATCTTGTAGTATTTTATTAACTATATACAACACTGTACTGCACTACATTCATGCACTTTACACTGGGGAACACACGGGCTTATCATCTAATGATGGTTTTTACTGAGTTGATTAGCTATGGAACCCTGGAGTCCACCGCAGCAAGAGGCTCAAAGTTCACCTCCTTTGGTAATAGAGATGCCGGCCATCATGGCCAAAGTCATAGGTCCAGCTCCGAACGAGTTACCAGGAGCAACTTTCATTGGGAGCCCACAAGATTCTGTTCCATCCAATGTCACTGAAGATATGTTGGGGAGAATTTGCTTGCGATACGGGCTATAGTTGAACGATGTTTTGTTACCAGGGCCGAACAACAGGCCACATGCTCCCCCGGAAGAGTACACTACCTTTAATCGATTTTCCTGCTCAGCCGGGACACTTCCACCATTCAATCAGTATATCCGGGAGGTGCTATCTTACTTAGGAATCGCTCTGTTACAGTTGCATCCAAATGGATACGCGTTGTTGAACAGCTTATTCATTGTTTTCATGGAGCATCTCTTACGGCCCCCGACTCCGGAGGAAGTCAGATTCTTGTTCAATGTCAAGAGTCGGGGAGATAATCCCTCGTTCACATTCTTATAGGTGGTCAGGAATTGCCAAGTTGTGACTGGAACCTGGACTATACTTAGCTACTTTAGGACCGAGTGGTTCTATGTTCGGTGCCCGCCAGGGTTTGTTAGACGGTGGTTAGTTAGACGTAAGTGCCGCAATTTATCTGGTGACTAACGAGATAGTTGTAATCGACATTGAATCTAATATTTTCTTTCCTTTACAACCGCAATTCCACGACCCGAAGGTGCCGATTCAAAGAAATAGTGCAGATTCTTCAAGAGATACCGGGCGAGATTAGAGAGATCGACTTGGTACTTACGGATGACAATTTAAGGGTCGTTGGGCTGATTGATAGAGACCAGAGCATAAGGCCTGAAGGAACTCTTAGGGCAGCTCCGACAAGACGGGCTGGGCGTAAAGCGCCTGAGATTGTAATTGCTGAGCAAGGTGTTGAAGAGAATACGCACACCAAAGACGAACCCATAGTCGGGCCCTCAGATAGCCCTCGACATTCAGAGGGAAAGAGAAAAGGCAAGGCGGTTGCTCATAAGCTTCACAAGTCTTCAAGATGGAAATCCATGGTCATGTCTCTGCTAGCCACAGGTGTTATAATGTCGAAGGCTCCTCCCCCACATGTGGAGAATCCTTTCGAAGGACTTGCAGACATTCCAATTCCAGACTATGTGTCGCTTCAAAAAGATACCGGGTTGGAAGAGCTTCAGAGCACCTTAGATCTAGGCGAGTATATTCCTTCGAGCATGGCCGACATATCCGATTGGTCAGAGTTTTGCACATGCATACACACACTTCACGACACTGCATAATTTCTAATCATAATAAATTCATTTCTGGGAAATACCAACTCTGTTTCTCTTTTTCACTTTATAGGCACGATGTCAAAGCGAGGATCTATGCTTGGCAGCCTCCGTTTTGCACGTCATTCCTCAAGTTCATATTATGAGTCTCACAGACGTGAGGCCGATAGAGACCGTGATCGCGGCTACTCTAGTCAAGAGAGGGAGAAAGAGCATAGGCGCCGCTCCTGGTCACGCTCTCCACCACCTAGAGTTCCTACACAGCCTTCTGGCTCTAGCAAACAAACCTATAAATAATCTTCACGTCAAATACCACCTTCTCAAGCACCAAGACTCGACCCACAGTGTCGGAGGACCGAAACCGAAACTCCCATCGCTGCTGAACAAGCTATCACAGAGCCCACTGGGGAAGGAGCAATTAGAATCGCTAAGCTAAAAGAAGATTTTCCAAATATCTGTTTTGACGGCTTCGTCTTTCCCCCGCACTTAAAGCGAATTCATGTCGAGGCAGAACAAATAATGCACGACTACATTCATGATGTCTATGGCCAATACCGGGAATGGATGAAGACCGTGGACAAAGTATCAGCAGTGGCCTTTGAGCGGGTGAAGACAATCAAAAAATTAGGGACCGACCTCGCTCAGAAGGACCGCATAATCCAGGTGCTTAACGATGAGAATGAGTCCACAAGAAATTCAGAGACAGAGGCCAACAAAAGGGCTGATGAGGCAACTCGGAGGATGGAAGAGATGAGGCGGACACACTTAGCCCTAGTTGAGGAGATGGGACATCGGACCACCACAGTTATGGTCGAAAGAGACGGGGAGCTTAAAGAGCTTAAGGCCAAATTTTCTAAAATCGTCAAAGAGAAAGACGATGCAAATAGAGCCGCCCAGGAAGCATGTGAACAGGCTGTGGTGCTTAGGGATGAAAGGGATGCGGCAATGCTTAAAGTTCAGGAAGCCGAAACCAGGGTTGAGAATGAGGTGAAAGTGGTAGAGGTCAGGTTGGAGGGCGACATCAAAGATCTTCTTATTACATACAATGCTAATGTGCTAAAGCATCAAAATCTAACCTGGGTCGAAAATTATCCATCCCACCTATACAATGCTTGGTGCCGCTTGGTGGAAGATGAAAAAGCAGAGCATCAAGCTGAATCTATCGATGAATTTGAATTGGAGAATCGGGTGCTGAGTGAGGATGAGAGAAGAGTTCTTCGCGACATTACTATCACATTCGAGAAGGAGAAGCTCGGTACTCGGTACTCGGCACTCGGATGTTGGAGAGGGTTCTCGCATTGAGCATCATGATGCGAGTTCCGAAATTCCTATTCCAACCCACCCCGAATCCACTCCTACGGTTGATCCTTTATCTATGCCCGCATACAATCCTGATCAACCACAGTTATCTCCGGCTTGTGAGCAGGTCACTGAAGCTGTTCCGGCTCCACCCGGAAGCCATTCTGAGGAAGGTATTTTGAACATCTCTCGCACTTACTCGAAGTAAGGAACTTTTTTCAAAGCAGTTATTAACATATTTTCTCTTACATTTATCCAGCGATTGGAGCCGCACCGGTCTTGCCCCCCGTAACTCAATAGTCGCATCATGAGCAAGAGGCTCTTATCACCGAAGCGATCACCACAACGACCACTACACCAACCGATGGAGCACAGGGGAGCATGCTTACTTTCGATGAGCATATGATGTAGGAACTTCTTGGCCACCAAAGCCACCCTTTTACCGATCTTCTATTTGTCATGAGCGGAGGTGCACCCGCGGTTAGCTCCTTGGGACCAACTGGCAGCGTCCCCACGGACGCTCAAACAATCCACGAAGAAGAGATAATAGCTGAGATCAATGTTGAGATGGAAGCAGTCGCGTGGGTCAGTAGTGTTGGAGGTGGGATGGCGGGCCCTGGTCCAGCCCCTCTGCGAATGATTTCTCCATGAGGCACGGTCGTCGACACTGGTGTGCCTCCCCATCTTCCAACATCGATCCTACCCCTCCGACTCCGCCTTTAGGAAGTATTCCAATTCATGTGAGTTCGGAGGAAGAGGTTACCATAATTCCCCAGGTCGGAGACCAAACACCAAAAGGCAAAGGCTTGAAGAGGCATCCAAGTGGTAGCTTTAGTGGGTCAACGCCGGGGAGGAAGAAGAAGAAAGTGAAAGAATAGGCATGTCTTTTTGCCTTATTTTTGGTGGACAGATAATAATTTCTTTTTGCTTCTTGTAGGTCGTTTATAGATGCAGATTCGGCCCCTGCTAGTAAGAATTCTTGGAAAGATTTTTGTACTTGTCCTTCTTTTCTAAAGAATAGTTAAAATAAAATTCCATTTTGTCTTCAGCACAGTTTGTATTTGTTTAATTAAGTATTTCAGCGTTCGAACTTCCATTCGATGTAATTGTGAAGTTTTAGTCTTCGAATCGGACCTGAGTTCAGTCATTAAGTCATGAAGCCACGACTTCGGGTCATGATCGAACGTTAGGTCGTATTTTAATACTGCACTGTCTCAATCAGTAGCTGGTATTCAAGTTTTCCCCCAGTTCTAGAGATAAATTGAAATGATCGGTCGGCAATTGCATTTCGCACTCAATACATCGAGCTTAACTTTGTTGAATCGAGGCTAAAACAAGACGATTTCGGGTGGTCGAATCACACCTGCTCATCCATTGGTGATTGAATCCACGCTCTAGGGATTACACTTGTTCGTCGACGGTCGGTTACGCCCGCTTAAGATTTAGAGATATGTCCGTGCTTCGGGGACTTAAGTTACTTTATGGGCGGTCAGTCACACCTGTTTGATATTTAGAGTTTCGTCCGCACTTTGGGGCCTTAGATTGATTCGTGGGTGGTCAGCCACGCCCGATTTACGTTAATACTCCGATCCCACTCCGGGGACACGGAGTTGTCCAACGAGTGGTCGTTTCACACCCGGTTTGTGTTTATACTCCAATCCGCACTCTGGGGATTTAGATTTAGTTGATGTTTATACCCCAGTCCACACTCTGGGGACTTAGAGTTAGTTGATGTTTATACCCTAGCTCGCACTTTGGGAATTTGGAGTTATTTAGAGGATTGTCGTGTATCAATCCTTTTTTGGCTTCAGTCTAATGACTTACCCCCGAGCTCGGGTTTTACTTGGCAAGTGACCGGTCATATCACAGTCACTCCCTATTTGAATAAGTCCCACCGTAGGATGGAACTTAGCTCTTTGTGCATTGTGATGGTCGTATGACGCATTTAGAAATCACTGCTCGAGCTCGAAGAGATTGAATTTTATTGCTAAAATAAGAAAATACGACAAAGTAAGTTTCCTTATTACAAATTCAAATTTCAAAATGCATAAACAAATTGCAAATGAAAAGCAGACTGAACGAATAAATAAAGCCTGTTATGTGTAGTAGCGACGATGTGATGACCCGGAATTTTAGATATTTGAAATTGGAATATTTAATTGATTTTAAATATTTAAAAGTTAAATTTTAACTTGAATTTCAAATATCACTGTTTATTGCATAATTTAAATTATTGAATTTAAATATCGAAAATTGGGTAAAATATGAAATCTGGAAATTTAAGCTCGTTAAAAATAATTTGAAGGCCTATAAAATTTATATTGATAGCACTGAAGATAATAGAAGTTTTAAATTTGAATTTAAAAGTGTTTTGTTCGGTTTTAAAAATATATTATTTAAATTGATATTTAAAAATAGCCTTCCGAGGCACAGTCTCGGATTTCGACGAAACCAGTTCCATTGGATCCATAATAGTGTTTTATTATTGGATTTCAAATTTCGTAGTGTTCGGAGTTTTCATGTGATCGTACGATATATAAACGCGCTGAAATTTATATCGAATTCAAAATAATAACTGGGTCCAAAAAGCTATCTTCTCCATACGATCGAATTAGGACTCGAAACCTTTTCCATTGCGTTCGGAATAGGGGTATAACATTATAAATGCCTAGCAGCACGCCTCAATAGGATGTCAAGATTTTAAGTTGCGAATTCAAGTCGATTTAGATTTAAATTTAAAATTTAAATATAATATACATGGTTTGACCAGTCAAATTTCCCTTCACTTCAAAAATTTTTCACCTCATTTCAGAGCACTATAGCTTGTTAACTCGAGCAAGCTAATGTCTTCTCTTGTCTCCTCCATTTTCTCTTTAAATCACGCCAGTAGATAGATTCAAATAAAAAAAAGGCCGCAACTAAATCGTGAAACCCAGATCAAAGAAATGCCGATATCCTTCTTCTCTTCTTCATTCATTCACAAAAATCAAATCGTATTGTTCAAAAAAAAACACAGATCCATCAGATCGAATTCGGTCTTGATTGAAACTAGGGTTCGAGATCGACGAGGGGTTTCGCGATTCATACGCGGCGAGGCGACACTGCTTGCGAGCACTTGGATGGGCATCGCGTCATGGGCCGATGGTGGTTCGGGGTAGTGAGGAGAGGCGACTCACGCATGCGTGAGGGAGGCGACTTTGGGTGGCGCGACGATTTTTGGTGGCTTGCAAATTCGAAGGCAGCGATGAAGGGGCTCTGGTCGAGACCGAATCACTGTCAAGTTCAGGTAGGGTTCGATGGCAGTAGGTCGAGAAGCAGTGGTCGTGGTGAAGGTTGCGATGGTGGTTAGGTATAGCATTTTATTTTATTTGAAAGTTGTTGTGATGATTGTTATAAACAGAAGGCAGAAAAGAAAATAATTACAGTAGAGAAAATATTTATTTGGTTGTTTACTGGAAAATGTATATATACATATAGTTTTAAAAAAATTATATATAATAATAATTAGACAATTAGATTTAAAATAGTTTGTTTTTAATTTAATATTAATAGATATGATTTTGAAAAAAGAAAGAAAAAAATATAGGAAATTTAAAAGGTTGTAGAATTTATAAAAATTATATTTTTAGAATGTATATAGGTTGTTTTTATAAATACGAGTGTATATGCACGTCCAGGTGGACCTGCATCTAATCACAATGTGCATGCAATCTAGACCTACATCTAATCATAATGTGCATGTTTCTGATGTTCCTATAGTCAAAATTTATGATTATCGGTTTAGCTGATGTTTTTGTAATATCGTCATAAGAAAGTTCGCTTATCTTAATGCCTGAAACTACAGTTAAAATTAAATGGAGTAGATGCGAGAATCGCCACAAATCGTCGTTTCTAGAGTTAGATAAAAATAATAGTTGAAGGAAATAAATTTCTCCAAGTTCGTTTTGTTGCACGAACGGTAAATGGGGAAAGTGAAGTAATTGCAGCTAGTATAGCTGTCAATGACCAGACTGCTTTCTATGGATCTGACATTACAGCCACTTATGAAAGCGTATTCAAGTTGAGAGAGGCTCAACCTTCTTCCGTTGCAGATTATATAAGGAAATATCTTATTGACAGCTATGTGTGATGGATTAATACAATCTCACCAATAGATTGCTTCCTACATTACTAAGAAATTATTTATCTAAGCAGTAATTTTTTTATCGGCATTACTTGTTGATTGTTTAACTTTGAATTGTAGATGGTAAAATGTAGTTACATTTTGGTTTGCATAAATTTTTCTTTAGAGGTATTACATGTTATCAAAGCTTTAACTCAAATGTGCTTTCTAGTAGCAAGATTCATTTGTTGCTAGTAAAACATATGCAGATAATACTAAGCTTACAACATATTAACTTACATTTATATGACAGCAAAGCAATACCAAATTGTATCTGAAAAAAATAAATCATGTGGCTTTTAACCAGGAAAAAAATATTTAAGCTGTGCTTAAAAAAAGAATAGACTGGTCTGATAGGCTTTTTTGTATAAAACATATATAAGATGTAGGACACCTAATATTTTATGCACAGAACTACTCATAAATTTAAGTATCTTAATATAAATCAGTTTATGATTCATTGCATCTCAAAATGTTTCCTTTGAAAATGCTAGGTAGCTTCAAAAGGAAGAACGCATGAGCCAAATAGAAAACACTGCTTTTAAACATTAAGAATATAGCATTTGCATGGTTCGTAAAATATTAATTATAGTTGCATAAAAGCTTTAATATATTTACAGAAGAAACATAATTTAGTCTATTAACAAAAATTATGCAATCGGATAAGCCCTGATTAACATGGTTACAAAAAGCATAATTTAATCTATTAAATTATATATTATTTCGTTATGATATATTAACGGCTCGGCTTTATATCTGCATCCCCATTTTAATCTGCAGCTAGTGTCAGGCTTATAATAACCCCAGGTTATTTCTTCTATCAAATTTCTTGGACTGCCAATCATAAGGAGTTGCTTCATTGAGTCTTCCATTTTCTATGTGTCCTGATATCATAGAAGTCCATGAAATTGTATTTTGATTTTCAATTGGAAAATATAAGCTCTACCATGTGCATAATAGCACACTTTGCATACATGTCTATAAGTGAAACCGAAACAATGTCATCAAATACAGTACCTGTAATGATTGTCTATCCATGAATTTTCTTACCTATCTATAAGTTCTACAACATGCAGCATGCCTACCATATGTTTTATGTGCAGTTTAGAGCGAGCCTCCCTACCTGCTTTCAGTTTACAACCTCAACTTGCCTGCCTAAGTTTAGTGTTTTCCTTCTGTTTTCGGTATTCAAGCCTGCTTCAACTTCTTTCACATTATTGCGTTTAATATTAATAATGAAGTGAGGCGGGCATATAAGAGCTTCATTGCAGCTCCTGCTTCATTTCATCAAAACTTTTCACTTCATTGCCGCTAATAGGAGCTTCATTCACTTCATTGCTTTCAAGTCTACCCTCAGTTCAGCAGAGAAGGTTAGCTTTGTTGTCAAAATCTTCAAAGTACTCAGTTGTTTCACTTCATTGATATCGAACTCGATTAGTGTACATCTACAACCTATTAACAACAAACTCATAGATTAATAGATCCATTTCGGTTATTATTTGCATGTAATATTAATAATAATAGCTATAAGTGGATGCAATTAATTGTATTGGGCTGCTCAGTGGTAAGTAATTGACATGAGGTAAACCAACTGCCTCAAATTCAATTGTTTAGGACATACTTTGTGCTCATTAAAGAAATGTATTGGGGGTTAAATAGAAACACATCAATGAAACCATGATATTAATATTATCATAAGCTTGATCACTGGGTTGTGCCAAGCTTCTACCAACTGTAGTTTCTTCCTATGTATAAAATAGAACATATATGTTTTAAATAAAATTAAATGAACATAAATTTTCATAAGTCAAACGTTACAACTTTTGAAACATTATAACTAATAAATCTCATGCCCTTTTTTACAAAATAAAACAAATGTCAACATTAATTTTCTTTTCAAGTGTTTGTTATAGGTACGACAATCAACATTCCAAATATAACACTACATTACCAAAACAGAAACAGTTTGCATTTACATGAATAATTTCAACATAACAAAATGACAAAGGAATCTATCATTACTTACCAAGTGCTAAGATTGTCCAGATGCATGTTGTAATCCTTTGCAAACACAAAGGGAACTATCCCTTGAGGCGGTGTCGCCTGTTCAATAAGAAGAAGAAAAACGAAAATCAAAAGAGAACTTAAATGCTTTGATAAGCAAAAATGGACCATTCTAGTGAATAAATTAAAGAAAAGGAGTATGCTACAGAGAAAGACCGCCTTTAAATAGTTACAGTACACCTTCCACCGAGTCAAACTCATTAGCAGTGTCATCAGATTTTTCTCTGAGTTCCAGGATGGTGGGTAGAGCTAATAATTTGAATGAGTAGCCACCAAAATCTGACATTTTAATATGACCAAATAACTTATCTCAAGGTACGCATATGTCGAGGGTTGCAATGTCACTCAGCCTACTCGCTTTTTTTGGATATTCAATGGAGAAATGTTCCTGAAATTAAGAGCACCATCCAAAACTTAATGCAACGGAGTAAACATTAGGATGCATTTTTTCTTACTGAAATTTGCCAATGTCACCCATGTTTAGTAAATATGTGACATCTTTTCATGACAATTTGATATAGAAAAACGATTTTTGAAATCACGACTGTCTTTCTAAGAATTTAAAATGAAAAACCCCATTTTTTAAATCGATACATATGTCAACTTGATATGGGAGTTAATTTTCTATTTTTAAGCTAATAAAAGGGTTATTAAATTGTCTATAAAAATGGTGGATTATTGATTAACACAGTAACAATGATATACCTCTGGTGATACTGAAACATTATGGTGTAAAAATAAAAGAAAATTGTACAAAATATTGTGTCACAAACATTGTACAATCAAAATTTGGTTTTTTAATTTTTTGGTTTTCAAATATTTGCGGATGTCAATTTATAAGCATGTATGCAGTTAATTTTGGACAGGAACTCATGGTACAACACATGACTAAGCAAAGGATGTTCACATACCTGACAATTGCTCTTCCTTATGTCATCCATCAGCTGTGCAATGGTAGTCTCAACTATTTCTACGTTGTTAGAACCCACATCTTTGTTTTATTAGTTAGCAGTGTAATAGAATTATATCTATCATCCAATGCCTTGTTGACAAAAATAAAATAATGTTAAGCAGCAAGATTTGTAAACAAAGTACTTGGATTAAATAACAGACCATGTAAATATACCTTTAAACAATGTTGTCAGCTTCAAGAATTTTAATGCTGATACATACTTTTATTGCTTTTATAGAGTCATCGGTGAAATCCCCTACGGCCAAGTAGAAATATTTATTAGTGCTTAGGTTCATATATGGAGACAGCAGTGGACGTGAATCAATTGATAATGGTTGTGCAGTGTTGCGAACCACCGCATCAGCAATCAAGTTTTTTTTCAGCCCATGACGAAACAACATATGTTTTTACCACCGCAGAAGATTTTTTAAAAGTTTGTGTTCATTAACTGAATTTAAAACAATGCAAAACAGTTATACGTAGCTAGTATAAATCACATGTTTGTGCATCTAATAGCTTTGGTGTTCACAATATTTTTATTTCAAAAACTTTTGTTGGTGGTGTCGGTTGTAAATTTATAGTTAAATTCTATTGATTGATGGTCTGGAAAGGGATGGTGGTAGAGATTGCAAACCGACAGTAAAATTCCGTTGGTGGATGTAGGGTATTTCTGGAATTTCAAAAGGACACGGTTGAAATCTTATTCATCCAATTCTCATCATTAATAGAGTGTGTGTGTAATGATAAGTTTTGCAAATGAATTTAACCATCATATTTACCATCTTATGTCCATTGCAATAATAGAAGTAACCAAAGTCTGTGATAAGCAGTTAATCAGAATAGTGCAACAGAAGTAACAAAAGTAATCAAATAAATTATAGAAAGGTGATATAATAGTAGAAGCTAAATACTGGAGATTAAAATATATAACAACAGAAGCTAAACATTGGAGATTAACAAAGCAATGAGAGAAAAATAGCAATAACATGCGATATATAAACAAAGGCTAAATGTAGGAGATTAACAGTAAAATCAAAGTAAAACATGAATGACAACACTTTCATACCTAAAACGAAGAAGTTCCAGCATTATGCAGATTGATTTATGAGATTGACCAATATTATAGACTGAGCAAGCATTAAAATTTTAGTGAATGAATCATATAAACATGACCTTAAAAGAATCAATAACTCGTATGTGTAAACCAATACTTTTTATGGCATCTTGCCTCTAAAAAATCCAAATTCCTTAGGCAAACTCATTTTTAGAAGAAATATTCTAAATAGATCATTTCACAATGATTAGTAGTTAATCGGAATAGTGCAATAGAAGTAACCAAAGTCTGTGATAAGCAGTTAATCAGAATAGTGCAACTGAAGTAACCAAAGTAATAAAATAAAATAGAGAAAGGTGATATAACAGCAGAAGTTAAATACTGGAGATTAACATATGTACGTCAGTAAACAATATATAATTACATCCAAGATAGAAAATCATTGTAAACCAACTCAAATTCAACAGAAACAATATATGAAAATAAAATAAAATAAAACATTTCTACGGTAAAGTGTTTCTTTTTTTCTTCTTTTTTTGGACAGAGCAACAACAACCAAAATCGGAAATGGAACACCTACTCGTTAAGTCAGAACTTTTAGCAAGGGAAGCCAGCCAAGTCAAC
Organism: Allium fistulosum; assembly: GCA_030737815.1. NCBI lineage: Eukaryota > Viridiplantae > Streptophyta > Magnoliopsida > Asparagales > Amaryllidaceae > Allium > Allium fistulosum. Next base: position 871,507,810 of record CM060905.1, on the reverse strand, counting down.
AGCAAGGGCAGAAGATCAACTGACCCAGGAATCAGACCCGACCTGACCTTCTTGCACACATCAAGTCAACAGTTCAACAGATCAAAATTTAAATTCGATGGAGGAAAGGAAAGAAAATCGAAATGGTACCTGTGTTCGAAGTCTGGTAGACATTGGGTCGATGTTGGTTGAGCGCAATCATCGGTACAGAGTAATCGTCGTTAATTGGTGACCGTACGTAATTGATAATCGTCGTTGCTACTGCGCAAGTTGTGGAGATCGATTGCAATTTCTAGAATTCGAATCGCCAAGAATGGGAAAGGGAATTAGGGCTTTTTACTTCTAGGAGAAGCGTGGAAAAATGCAGACGCATAGCGAGAGCAAGGACATACGGTGAGAGAAGGGCATATTTGGCATTTCAAAAAGACACGGATGAAGTCAATTCAATGAATTCTCATTATTAGTAGTAGAGATATATGTAGTTCAAAATAAAAATATAATAAATATACATATATACATATTTTCACTTACTAGCATAACTTTAAAATAATGTATTATAGAGATCAAGTTGTTTAATAAACTTATTTAATTATTTTAGTCACTAAAAATATTTTATTAAAGGGAATTAGTTTAAAATCAAATTATTGGTTTAAATTAAATAAATAAATGGTATTTAATTGTTTGATTAATTCAAATATTAATAAACTATATAATGTTTATACAAGGTCAAAAATCGTGAAACCAGTCGAGATTGGAATGGATTGCAAACAAAAACAAAGGTGAGATTTTCTCACTCATTTGGATTGCCTAGTGTAAAATTAAATGTTAAATTTAAATCATTGGATGTTGATTGATGATTATGATATCTGTTGAATGATATTATATACATACATATATATTGTAGTATATATATTGGAGTGATTGATATTCCCGCATTATATAGCGGATGAGACACTATGCGCCCCGCATAATAACGGATGACCCTTTATACCGCGATATCCCCCTCGAAGTGGGATTGGTATTATTATATTGTGCTAACATTTGTGGATGTAGGGAAACAGGTTGGAGGGATCCAACGGGATTTCTCAAAATGTTGAATTTATTTCATATTCTGTGATATGATTTATTGATAATCTGTGATAGATTTTATTGGTAATTGAAACTATTGAATGTTATGGTTTGGCCGAATATATTTTGATATTTTAAAAATATCGAAAATATAAAAAAAATTGGATTTTTGAAGGAAAATAAAGGAGAGAATTTTAAGTAAAATAATTTTAGGAAATCGGATAAATTAAAAGAATGAATTTGGTAAAGAATAAAAAGTTGATCTTTAAAATCCTATCGAATAATTCCAAGTATGGGAAAAAGATTTTGAATAAATGGGGATAAGTAAATTTTGAGAACTTAAGTTATATTGTTTAAAAATTTAAGAATTTAAAATGATTTGGGAGAAATAAAGGGAGAATTTTTGAATTAAGAATGAAAAGAATATTTCAGATTTAAATAAGATTTTAAATCTAAATAAAGGAGTGAATATGGAATTAATGGGTTTTGAAATAAGTTTGGATAAGCAAAGGAATTTATTTTAAAAATGGAGTTGGTTTTGGAAATCGATTTGAAAACCGACTAAGTGTTGAGACTGTTATTAAAGGAAAATGAGATTCTGAAATTTCTAAATTGGGTTTATAAATAAAGTGAAATATTTATCAGTGGATAAATTTGAAAGTATAAATTCACGATGGGAATTTATAAGGAGATGGGAAATGTGTTTTAAAAATAAAAAGTGGTTTTATTTTTAAAGTTTTAAAGGAAATTTACGGGATGGGAACGTAAATTAAATTGTGATAAATCGAGCAGGATTTATAAATGATTAGATGGCTATATTTAAATGGAAAGTGTATTTCCCTGAAAAGCCAAATATATTTTCAAAGAAAGATTTCCAAGTATAAGTTAGAGGTTTTAAAGCGGTTTTAAAAGAATGTTTTAAGAAGAAATTATTATTTAGTGGTTTTAAATTTTTTTTAAAGTAAATATTTATTAAGTTAATTATATAAGTAATTATTTTAAAGGTTTAACTAGTATTATGATTTAAAAGATAATTATTTAATATTTATACCTTATAGAATAACTTTTATTTTAAATTTGTTTTGGCTTAAGTTTTACATGAGAAGCTTATAAAATTTCATAACTAGTCTTTTAAATAAAGTGTTTTAAGTAGTTTTTATTTTAAGTATTTTAAACTATATGTTTTTTTTGGATAAAGTGGTTTAAAATTATTTAAAAATCTAAAGTATTAAGACTTGGTGATTTTCAGTGGAAATAAAACAATTGGGTGGAAATTTTTTCCGCGGGAGAAAACGTGATTTGAAAACTATTTTCAAAGGGTTGAAATGTAGAAAAATATCTTGCGAAGATATTTTGAAATAAATAATTCGGGAAATTATTAAGGCCTAAGGATTGTTTATGCATGTTATTTGATAGTTAAATAACCAACTATCAATATTAGCAAATGCGCTGATCGTTTCTAAGAGACCGGGATCGGGATTTATTTCCCGAAAACCACTTCGATCCGGTTTGAACGTTTTCGTGAGGAAGACAAGAGCTTGGAGTCGAAGATGGAGCAGTGAAGTGCAAGGGCTAATTGCTACTAATCATGAGGGTGATCCCAAAATGGATGTAGTAGGAATAATGCCTTCGGTTCCGTTCGGACCCCGAACGGACTTGTATGAACGAATGCTATCAGAACATCGTCAGGAGGGCGATGAGCATTCTAAGTGAATGTGTGTTGAAAAGGTAACGCATAGCCTCGAGCCTCATCAACAGGGAATGGCTAAAATAGGGTAGGTGCATGCAAGGCTAAGTGGCTAGCAACCAATTAGGGTAAGGTCATCCCTGTCTAGAGGTTATTTTATTCGGCTCAGTGGGCGGTTGTTGATCCCAACCGCGGGATGATCTTATTCGGACTATCCAGTAAGGGGTCGCTCAGGTCTTGTGATGCAGGGGATTAGGGTGGATCCTCGGTACGGTGATCTAGACCACGTACTGTGACGGGCGGTACCCCAGTATCCCTGCCATTGTATGGAATCCAATCTCCAATAAGCGCCTGTACGGTTTTGATTGTTCCCATCAATTGCTGAAACGTGAGATGCAAGCATTTCAGCTAGATTCTATTTTACTTTCTATTAACACTATTATAAAATCAGACGGATTTGATAAAAATGTTTTGGTTATCTTAAGGTAAAAACCCGGCATGTTTATTTGTGGCGTAGTCTTACGAGATACCTTTGATTTCAAAGAATTTTGGAAACTTTAGTAATCCAATTGAGTGTGTTTTCTCACGCTGGTTTTCTAGACTGACTCGGGTATTGTTTTATTATAATGCTCGGGTCATACCGAGTATTATAAATACAGGAAAGGATGCTATGGAGATCAGGAGACGAGCTGGATGGCAAGACGTATCACACGTACTTGATGTATTTTCCACTGTGCAGTATAAGCTGCGTATTCAGCTTTGTGGGGACAAGTTAATATAACTGTCCATAATTTTTGCTATTGATTGTGTTGTACCCTGATTATGTAATGTATAAACAAATATAGTTCTTTTTGTTTAAAGACTAGTCATTTATCTATTATATATTGTTCCGCTGCGATTGTGAGATTCTGATATTGTTTTCTATTCTTCTTCCACCTCTTTCTTTTTAAGCCCTAATGGTTCGTATTTCCGTCCGTTTTGAGTTGATCCGATGGAGACTATTGTCGACTCAAAGGGGTACGGGTTTGCGGGTTATTACAGTTGGTATCAGAGCTGAAATTTAAGCGAGAACATTGGCTCTGGTAGGGATTACTCATTAAAAATAGAGTCCGTAGTACTCTAGAATGAGTTTTAGTGTATTAATAGATATGAGCGCGTGTTTGTTAGTGAATATAAAAATTGCTTTTATATTGTGTTGACTTATCGGTTGAGTGTTTATGAATTCTGGTCGATATGTGGGATGCCATATCATCGATAGGGGTTTCTAAACTCTTAAACAAGATAAACCGACACAGTATTGTTTTAAAATAGGGTAAATGAAATAATTTTCCCAAATTATTTTTGTATACAAAAGAAATAATTTTTTTTGTAAATTATTATAGTTATATATGGTTGATTGATTGTTAGGAAGTGATAATATTAAATTATTATCATTATTGTGTGGAAATTGAACTATAAATTAAAGTTTTAACCAAAGATTAAGGAATAAATTTATATAACAAAATGGGATTTGTAAATGTAAATTATAAATGTAGTTTATAGTTGGAAATGAAATGAAATTCCAGAGTAATGTCTGAAAATGATTTTCAAAGGTTTTGGAGGAATAATGGTGATATTGTTTGAGAAATATTTTTAAATTGAATATGAAATCTGGTGAGATTTGGAATTTAAAAATATTTGAAATATTTTGAAAAGAGTAAAAGCATTGAACTCTCTTCGATCGCTGGAAAATAACTTCGATGATGACTGCAGCATCATCGATGTTCATTTTCGAGTTTCCAAAGGAGAAATTGTTGCCTGAATGTTTTGAATGGTATTTGTTTGCAAAATTTGGTTTGATTTTGGAATGCAAGGAATAATTTTGGTTTGGGTATATATGATTTCAAAAATGTTTTGAATGTTTATCCAATTATTTAAACTCTGGAAGTTTAATTAAAATGTTTATGGAATATAACGGGTTTGATAACCCATAAATTTAAAATTTGTTGGAATAAGATTCAACTTGAAAAGGGTTAATAAAAGTAAGTGTGAAAACAAAATAAGTTGGAAGGTAAGCTAATTAATTGAAGTAAATTAAAATAAGTTAGCAATTGGAATTTAAATAAGTGGAAAACTTATAGAAGTTTAAAATTTAAATTGAATTGGAGTGTAATTAAATCTAGTTAAATAAAAAGTGAATTTGAGAAAAGAGTCTAAATAGACTAAATGGAATGGTTATCGAAAATTTAATATTGGAGTCAATTTGAATTATGTTAAGTAAAGTGGAATTGAAAAATATAGTTTGAGTGGATTAAAAGAACAAAGTTCTAAGAATTAAAAATTTATTGGAAATTGAAATAAATTAGTAAATGGAACTAATTTAAAATAATAATATAAATCTGTTATGAATGGAAGATAGTTGATAAAATTCAATATTCAAAGTTTGAAGTTAAATTGAATTCAAATAGAATTGAAACTGAAGTATTGGAATTCATTTTGAATTGGGTTAAGTAAAGTTGAAAGAATTAATCCAAAATGGACTAAAATAATAAAAGTTTGGAAATAAAAATGGTTTGAGATAAGATGAATAGAATTCAATACCTAAAATTGGAAGGTAAATTGAATTCAGAAGGGAATTGGAAATTCAGTTAAATGAAATTAGATGTGAAAGCTTAAGTGGCAAGGTGAAAATAGTTATATAAAGTATATAAAATGTTTATATTGAACTTAAGAAATGGATGGTAAAATTCTTAAGTAAAATTTGGTATTGTAAATATACTAAGTTAATGATTGAAGGAAGATTAAACTAGAAATTGTGAAATGGAGTAATTGTAAATAAGTGAATAGAAATCAAAATGAATGTGAATAAAAGAGAATTGATATATTTAATAATCAATTGAGATAAATACGTGGGATGTGCGTATATTACCTTATTCGCATAACGATTCGATCCAGATTCGAGCACAGAATTTCGAGATAGTTATATAGATCCGAGTTGGGATTTTTCACTCGATTTTCGACGGCGAACCCTGGATATGGATTTTTGATTGATTCTGGATATTCTCTATCATAGTATTTGGCTATGCAAGGAGAATGAGGGTTTCTGATCAAGAAGCCAGATCTGAGTCCGCCTAGGAAGTCGGGTGGTCGATACTAGTTCGGAAGTGAAATTATATGATCGAGCGAGCGATCTGATTGGGTATTGCGTACGAATGATATGTGTACATCGTACGGACTTGAATGAAATAGATATTGAAATTTTGTAAAGAAATGGATAAAATGATTTTGAATTCGGTGATTAGATGTTATTGCTAAGTAGGATATACAGGTATTTTATAATGAAAGGGGAAATTGATTTTGATTTCAGAAGATAAATTTGAATTTCCCAACATAAAGGTATGTATTTAAATTTCTATATGAAATTTGATGGTTTCTGGTCTAGCCACTTGGCTTTTTGTTTTCTTTTGAAATCCGGGGGCCCGTAGAGGCATTTTGTAGTTGTACCGATCTAGCCGCGCAAAGGAGACGCTGGCGAAATTTTTCAAAAATTTAAAGATGAGAAAATTTTGATAATTTAAAATTTTAAATTTAAATTATAATTTGGATTGTTAGGTAAATAATAGTAATTGGAACCTATGGGTGAGTTTGGAAAGATAGTAAGGGTGTTAGTGTGTTCTTAATAAAAAGATGGTTTTGGGAAGTTGTTAAAAACTGTTTGGTATTGGGAAAAAAATAGTTAACGGGTTGTGGACCATTCTTCTTAACTAGTAATTTTGGGGATGAAATCCTTTTAAGGGGAGAGGAATGTGACGACCCGGAATTTTAGATATTTGAAATTGGAATATTTAATTGATGTTAAATATTTAAAAGTTAAATTTTAACTTGAATTTCAAATATCACTGTTTATTGCATAATTTAAATTATTGAATTTAAATATCGAAAATTGGGTAAAATATGAAATCTGGAAATTTAAGCTCGTTAAAAATAATTTGAAGGCATATAAAATTTATATTGATAGCACTGAAGATAATAGAAGTTTTAAATTTGAATTTAAAAGTGTTTTGTTCAGTTTTAAAAATATATTGTTTAAATTGATATTTAAAAATAGCCTTCTGAGGCACAGTCTCGGATTTCGACGAAACCAGTTCCATTGGATCCGTAATAGTGTTTTATTATCGAATTTCAAATTTCATAGTGTTCGGAGTTGTCGTGTGATCGTACGATATATAAACGCGTTGAAATTTATATCGAATTCAAAATAATAACTGGGTCCAAAAAGCTATCTTCTCCATACGATCGAATTAGGACTCGAAACCTTTTCCATTGCGTTCGGAATAGGGGTATAACATTATAAACGCCTAGCAGCATGCCTCGATAGGATGTCAATATTTTAAGTTGCGAATTCAAGTCGATTTAAATTTAAATTAAAAAATTTAAATATAATATACATGGTTTGACTAGTCAAATTTCCCTTCACTTCAAAAAATTTTCACCTCATTTCAGAGCACTGTAGCTTGTTAACCCGAGCAAGCTAACATCTTCTCTTGTCTCCTCCATTTTCTCTTTAAATCACGCCAGTAGATAGATTCAAATCAAAAAAAAATGGCCGCAAATAAATCGTGAAACCCAGATCAAAGAAATGCCGATATCCTTCTTCTCTTCTTCCTTCATTCACAAAAATCAAATTGTATTGTTCAAAAAAAACAACAGAGATCCATCAGATCGAATTCGGTCTCGATTGAAACTAGGGTTCGAGATCGACGAGGGGTTTCGCGATTCATACGCGGCGAGGCGACACTGCTTGCGAGCACTTGGATGGGCATCGCGTCGTGGGCCGATGGTGGTTCGGGGTAGCGAGGAGAGGCGACTCACGCATGCGTGAGGGAGGCGGCACGTTTGATTTTGGGTGGCGCGATGATTTTTGGTGGCTTGCAAATTCGAAGGCAGTGATGAAGGGGCTCTGGTCGAGACCGAATCGCTGTCAAGTTCAAGTAGGGTTCGATGGCAGTAGGTCGAGATGCAGTGGTCGTGGTGAAGGTTGCGATGGTGGTTAGGTATAGCATTTTATTTTATTTGAAAGTTGTTGTGATGATTGTTATAAACAGAAGGCAGAAAAGAAAATAATTACAGTAGAGAAAATATTTATTTGGTTGTTTACTGGAAACTGTATATATACATATAGTTTAAAAAAAATTATATATAATAATAATTAGACAATTAGATTTAAAATAGTTTGTTTTTAATTTAATATTAGTAGATATGATTTTGAAAAAAGAAAGAAAAAAATATAGGAAATTTAAAAGGTTGTAGAATTTATAAAAATTATATTTTTAGAATGTATATAAGTTGTTTTTATAAATATATATGTAGTTCAAAATGAAAAGAGAATAAATATACATATATGCATATTTTCACTTACTAGCTTAACTTTAAAATAATGTATTATAGAGATCAAGTTGTTTAATAAACTTATTTAATTATTTTAGTCACTAAAAATATTTTATTAAAGGGAATTAGTTTAAAATCAAATTATTGGTTTAAATTAAATAAATAAATGGTAGTTAATTGTTTGATTAATTCAAATATTAATAAACTATATAATGTTTATACAAGGTCAAAAATCGTGAAACCAGTCGAGATTGGAATGGATTGCAAACAAAAACAAAAGTGAGCTTTTCTTACTCATTTGGATTGCCTATAAATTTAAATCATTGGATGTTGATTGATGATTATGATATATGTTGAATGATATTATATATTCATATATATATATATAGTAGTATATATTGGAGTGATTGATATTCCCGCATTATATAGCAGATGAGACCCTATGCGCCCCGCATAATAGCTGACGACCCTCTATACCGCGATATCCCCCTCGAAGTGGGATTGGTATTATTATATTGTGCTAACATATGTGGATGCAGGGAAACAGGTTGGAGTGATCCAACGGGATTCCTTAAAATGTTGAATTTATTTCATATTCTGTGATATGATTTATTTGATAATCTGTGATAGATTTTATTGGTAATTGAAACTATTGAATGTTATGGTTTGGCCGAATATATTTTGGTGTTTCAAGATATCGGAAATATAAAAAAATTGGATTTTTGAAAGAAAATAAAGGAGAGAATTTTAAGTAAAATAATTGTAGGAAATCGAATAAATTAAAAGAATGAATTTGGAAAAGAATAAAAAGTTGATCTTTAAAATCCTGTCGAATAATTCCAAGTATGGGAAAAAGATTTTGAATAAATGGGGATAAGTAAATTTTGAGAACTTAAGTTATATTGTTTAAAAATTTAAGAATTTAAAATGATTTGGGAGAAATAAAAGGAGAATTTTTGAATTAAGAATAAAAAGAATATTTCAGATTTATATAAAATTTTAAATCTAAATAAAGGAGTGAATATGCAATTAATGGGTTTTGAAATAAATTTGGATAAGCAAAGGAATTTATTTTAAAAATGGAGTTGGTTTTGGAAATCGATTTGAAAATCGACTAAGTCTTGAGACTGTGATTAAAGGAAAATGAGATTGTGAAATTTCTAAACTGGGTTTATAAATAAAGTGAAATATTTATCAGTGGATAAATTTGAAAGTATAAATTCACGGTTGGAATTTATAAGGAGATGGGAATTTAAAAATAAAATGTGGTTTTATTTTTAAAGTGTTAAAGGAAATTTACGGGATGGGACTTAAATTAAATTGTGATAAATCGAGCAGGATTTATAAATGATTAGATGGCTATATTTAAATGGAAAGTGTATTTCCCTGAAAAGCCAAATATATTTTCAAAGAAAGATTTCCAAGTATAAGTTAGAGGTTTAAAAGTGGTTTTAAAAGAATGTTTTAAGAAGAAATTATTATTTAATGGTTTTAATTTTTTTTAAAGTAAATATTTATTAAGTTAATTATATAAGTAATTGTTTTAAAGGTTTAACTAGTATTATGATTTAAAAGATAATTATTTAATATTTATACCTTATAGAATAACTTTTATTTTAAATTTGTTTTGACTTAAGTTTTACATGAGAAGCTTATAAAATTTCATAACTAGTATTTTAAATAAAGTGTTTTAAGTAGTTTTTATTTTAAGTATTTTAAAGTATATGTTTTTTTTTGATAAAGTGATTTAAAATTATTTATAAATCTAAAGTATTAAGACTTGGTGATTTTAGTGGAAATAAAACAATTGGGTGGAAATTTTTTCCGCGGGAGAAAAAGTGATTTGAAAACTATTTTCAAAGGGTTGAAATGTAGAAAAATATCTTGCGAAGATATTTTGAAATAAATAATTCGGGAAATTATTAAGGCCTGAGGATTTTTTGTGCATGTTATTTGATAGTTAAATAACCAGCTATTAATATTGGCAAATGCGCTGATCGTTTCGAAGAGACAAGGACCGGGATTTATTTCTCGAAAACCACTCTGATCCGGTTTGAACGTTTTCATGAGGAAGACAAGAGCTTGGAGTCGAAGATGGAGTAGTGAAGTGCAAGGGCTAATCACTACTAATCCTGAGTGTGATCCCAATATGGATGTAGTAGGAATAGTGCCTTCGGTTCCGTTCGGACCCGGAACGGACTTGTATGGACGAATGCTATCAGAACATCGTCATGAGGGCGATGAGCATTCTAAGTGAATGTGTGCTGAAAAGGTAACGCATAGCCTCGAGCCTCATCAACAGGGAATGGCTAAAACAGGGGAGGTGCACGCAAGGCTAAGTGGCTAGCAACCAATTAGGGTAAGGTCATCCCTGTGTAGAGGTTCCTTTATTCGGCTTAGTGGGCGGTTGCTGATCCCAACCGCGGGGTGATCTTATTCGGACTATCCAATAAGAGGTAGCTCCGGTCTTGTGATGCAGGGGATCAGGGTGGATCCTCGGTACGGTGATCTAGACCACATACTGTGACGGGCGGTACCCCAGTAGCCCTGCCATTGTATGGAATCCAATCTCCAATAAGTGCTTGTACGGTTTTGATTGTGCCTAACTATTGTTGAAACGTGAGATGCAAGCATTTCAGCTAGATTCTGTTTTACTTTCTATTGACACTATTATAATATCAGACGGTTTGATAAAAATGTTTTGGTTATCGTAAGGTAAAAACCCGGCATGTTTATTTGTGGCGTGGTCTTACGAGATACCTTTGATTTCAAAGGATTTTGGAAACTTTAATAATCCAATTGAGTGTGTTTTCTCACGCTGGTTTTTCAGACTGACTCGGGTATTGTTTTATTATAATGCACTGGTCAGACCGAGTATTATAGATACAGAAAAGGATGCTGTGGAGCTCAGGAGACGAGCTGGATGGCGAGACGTATCACACGTACTTGATGTATTTTCCGCTGTGAAGTATAAGCTGCGTATTCAGCTTTGTGGGGACAAGTTAATATAACTGTCCAGTATTTTTGCTATTGATTGTGTTGTACCTTGATTTTGTAATGTATAAATAGATATAGTTCTTTTTGTTTAAAGATCAGTCATTTATCTATTATATATTGTTCCGCTATGATTGTGAGATTCTAATATTGTTTTCTATTCTTCTTCTACCTCTTTCTTTTTAAGCCCTAATGGTTCGTATTTCCGTCCATTTTGAGTTGATCTGATGGAGACTATTGTCGACTCAAAGGGTACGGGTTTGCGGGTTATTACAGACTCTCGCTGTTCCAAGCTCTCGGCAAAGTGAGACCATCGACGGTCGATAATTTAAATGTGGCGTCTCCGAGTCTTCGTTCAATGACATACAGCCCTTCCCACGTTGGATTCATATGCGAAGGAACCAGGTAAATTCTCTTAAGGATGAGATTGCCGAGTTCAAAGGTTCGGGGTCGGATCTTGGCATTGTACAATCAGGCGACTCGACTTCGGTACGCGGCTGCCCTCAAATCAGCCTCTTCTCGCTTTGCATCCAATAAGTCAAGAGATTCTGCAAGTAATATGGCATTCGTCTTCGGATCATAATATGTCACACTATGAGAAGGTACTTCCATCTCGACTAGAATAACAGCTTCTGAACCGTAGGAAAGAGAAAATGGAGAGTGGCCAGTCGCGGACTTGTGGGTTGTTCGATAAGCCCATAAGGCCATAGGAAGTTCATCGACCCATTTGCCCCCGGCCTTTTCCAGTCATTTCTTCATAATTGACTTTATAACTTTATTAACAGCTTTAACCTGCCCATTCGCTTGAGGGTGTGCAACTGCAGAGAACTTCTTCTGGATGTGGAATCATTGACAGAAATTCTTAAATTCAACACTGTTGAATTGTCCTCCGTTGTCAGTGATGATGGTATGTGGGAGGCCAAATCGACAGATAATGTTGCGTACAACAAAGTTGATCACTTTCTTCATTGTGATAGTAGCAAGGGGCTCAGCTTCTGCCCATTTGGTGAAGTAATCAACTGCAACGATGGCGTACTTCGCACCACCTTTAGCTAGAGGTAGAGAACCAATAATATCAATGCCCCATATTGCGAACAGGGACTGACCATTTGAGTTATTTCGGTAGGCGGGGCTCTCGGAATCCGAGCATGCTTTTGACATTTGTCACATTTCCTGGCGTAATCCGATGCGTCGCGATTTACAGTCGGCCAATAGTATACATATCGGAGTACTTTCTTGGCAAGAGCTTGCCCCCGGTGTGATCGCCACATTCTCCTTCATGTACATCATGCAATACTCGTTTGATTTCATCGTAGGAGATACACCGGAGTAAAGGAATAGAGTATCCTCTTTTCTACATGACTCCATTCTGAATAGTGAACCATAAAGCCTTTCGAAGAACTTGTCTTTTTTCACTCCTGTGCTCCGGCAGGGTTCCGTACTCGAGATAGTTTCTGAATGGAGTCATCCATGACTCCTTATCGAGAATGACTTCAAATACCGAGTCTGTTTCCATATGATCAATGCTCGGGGAAGATAATGTTTCTATAGGAACAAGTCCCATCTGTTGTGCCTCACCAGTACTAGCTAACTTTGCCAAGGAAGCAGCTTTCTGATTGCGTTCTTAGGGTATGCAATAGATGGCATAATAATCCAATTGATTCAATATTTCATGAACCTGAGCAAGATGAGCAGCCAGCCTTCGGTCTTTGGCATGATACTCCCCCCGAACTTGGCACACGACCAATTGTGAATCGCAGTAAATCTCCACAGTAATAATTCTTAAATCTCTGGCAAGCCTAAGTCCGGTGAGCAGGGCTTCGTATTCGGCCTCGTTGTTAGTCGCACAGAAATCAAATTTTAAAGCATAACAAATAGATCGGCCTTCAGGAGTTTCGAGTACAACCCCAGTGCTTGAGCAGCGGTCATTCAATGCACCATCAGTATGTAGCTTCCAGACATATTTAGGTGATTCACTGGTTTCGGGCAAGTCCTTCGGGATAGTGAACTCAACGATGAAGTCTGCCAGGACTTGTCCTTGGATAGCTCGCCTTGGAATATAAGTGATGTCGAACTGACTCGGCTCAATATTCCACTTAAGTAACCTACCAGACGTATCAGGCCGCGTAAGGACCTGTCGTAATGGCTAGTTGGTGTATACAGTGATAGCATGAGCCTAAAAATACGGACGGAGCTTTCTCGAGGCAATGACAAGACAATAAGCCAACTTTTCTAGCTTTGGATAATTTCTCTCTGCTTCGGTGAGTCGTTTGTTAATGTAATATATCGGCCGTTGTGTCCGGTCCTCCTCTCGAATTAAGGCAACACTGATTGTGTTTTCCGACACCACCAAGTAGATGTACAATCTCTCATGATCAATAGCCTTTGACAAAATGAGCAGTGTGGACAGGTGTTGAACTAGCGCTCGGAATGCGCCCTCACATTCTGTAGTCCATTCAAAATTCCGTTTTCCTTTTCTGATTAGATCAAATAAGGGAATGCATTTGTTGGTGGATTTTAAAATGAACCTGCTCAGCGCTACTACTTTCCCATTGAGGCTTTGGACTTGTTTTATGGTTCATGGAATTTCAAGATTTTTGATTGCCCAGATTTTCTCGGGATTGGCTTCGATTCCTCGAGCATTGACGATAAATCCAAGGAACTTTCCAGAAGCAACCCCAAAGTGACACTTCAACGGGTTGAGTTTCATTCTATATTCTCGGAGGATGTTGAACATCATTTCCAGGCCTCTGATATGATTGGTGGAGAATCGCGACTTCACAAGCATGTTGTCCACATTTACCTCCATGGTTCTTCTGATCTGGTTGGCGAACATTTGATTAACTAGCCGTTGGTAGATTGCCCCGGCGTTCTTAAGTCCGAAGGGAATCACTTTGTAGAAGTAAAGTCTCAGATCGATGATCAAACTAGTATGCTCCTGATCAGGTAAGTGCATGGGTATCTGGTTGTAGCCGGAATACGCATCCATGAAAGATAGGATTTAATGTCCAGCCGCTGAATCTACGAGCTGATCGATTCGGGGAAGTGGAAAACTATCTTTAGGGCAAGCTTTATTCAAATCTGAGTAATCAACGCATGTTCTCCATTTCCCATTGGGTTTTCTGACAAGTACAGGATTGGATACCCATTCCGGATATAACGCATCTCGGATAAACCCGTACGACATGAGTTTATTTACCTCTTCCTTAAGGGCGGCAGATCTCTCTGGATCCATACCACGCCTTTTTTGCTTGATCGGGACATGCCGTGGGTCAATATTCAATGTGTGGCTTGCGATATCCGGGGAGATTCCACACATGTCGGAATGCGTCCAGGCAAACACGTCGAGGTTTTCCCGGAGAAATTTAACCAATTACTCCTGCATCTGTTGGCTTAGCTAAGATCCAATTTTTACCATTTTAGAGTCGTCATTATCATCTATTGGAACATCGATCGTCAGCTCTGTCGGGGAAGCCTGACTGTCTTTACTTTCATCTTCACTTTTGGTATCTCTTGGGTCAAGATCCCTTGGGAATTGGTTGAGGTGCCCGGGCCTTGGCCCAGGCGTTAGGTGTCAATTATCAATAAAGTGGACGCAGAGAGATTCCTCTATGCCCTTTCCCTTCTCTTTTCGCTGCGCCTCCCGCAGCTCAACAACATAATAGGCTCGTCCAGCAGCCTGGTCTCCCTGAATGACTCCAACTCCATTGTCGGCAGGGAATTTTAAAGTCAGACACCACAGGGCAATAGCAGCCCTGAACTCAGCTAGGGCCGGTCGGCCCAAAAAAGCGTTATATGGAGAGTTAATATCCAATACAATAAATTGCAATATCCGGACTCTCCAGCGCTCTCCAACTCCTAACTCCTTTGGTAGCTCCACCATCTTAGCGGGTATAATCGCACTTCCATTGAAGCCATGGATACGAGACTGAAAAGGCTTCAAATCTTTCACCTCCATTTTCATTTGATCATAAGCCCACTTAAAAAGTATGTTCACCGAACTTCCACTGTCCACTAAGATCCTCTTCATCCAAGAAGGACCTATTTGAGCTGAAATGACAAGTGGACCAATGGTTCGGGCTTCGACTCTATCGGCATCTCTGCTCCGAAATACGATGTCGTCTATCATTGTCTTCTGTTGTTTGGTCGGAACCCCATCTTCCAAATTACTACAACATTCGAAACTCGCATGCCTAATAGAGCTGGCATACGAATCCATTTCCCTCCAGCTCTGTTCTACTAGACGGGGACCACCACTAACAGTTTTAATCACCAACCTCCTGTCGGTACGAGCGGGTTCCTCCGGTCTAACCTGATTTGGTATCTGGTTCTGATTCGAAGAGCCCGCACCTCCAAACTGCGGTGCCCAAACAAACTGCTCCAACTTTCTTTCTTGGATTAACTTCTCGATAATATCCTGTAAATGACAACACTCATTCGTGTTGTGGCCATAACTATCGTGAAATCTACAACTTTCCCATTTGAATCTATTTTTCTGACCACTGCTTCGGAGCAGGTTTCTTATATTGAATGGTATTGCAGGTCTGCAAGTACACATTTTCTAGAGATGTATTCAAAGGATTATAAGTGTCAAACATAGGAGCTCTACGTCTTGGCCCGCGATTCTGGTCCCGTTTCCTGTTTTGATTTCCATCGCCTTTCTGCTGATTTTGTTTATTCTGTATGTTTAACTGCAACTTTTTGGAACTCTCCCCGATTTGTTTTACAGTGACATTTCCCTGGATTCCTTCCACACTGTGCCCTGCATCATCCTTTTTCCTAGACTGTTTCGCATCCTCTCTTCTCAAGAACTGAGCTGCCTTCGAATAGAAACAGTCCAATGATGTAGGAGGTTTTTCGGCCAACCAGTTCCCTAATTCGGAATCGGGATCGATCCCCTTAGTTAGTGCCATCAGAATTGAGTTGTCATTGGGATTACTAATCTCAGCGCATGCAGCATGAAATCTCTCCAGATAACGTCTAAGTGTCTCTTCGGGAGCTTGAGTGACACTAGACATGGTATTAACGTCTTTCATCCTTGTGACATGCATGCGAAACTGTTCAACAAACTTTGTTGCCAACTAGTCGAAACATGAGATAGATCGAGGTGGTAGACGAGTAAACCACATAGTTGCTATGCCCCCAAGGAGATCGAGAAACTTCAGCATTTGACTGCATCATCAGCTCATGTGGCATTCATTAACCATTCGTACTTTAAAATGTGCTTGTTAGGATCAAAATTCCCTTCATAAACAGGTAGAGTTGGCATTCTGAATCGCCAAGGCGGTTCAGTGTAGAGGATGTCATCGGTGAAGGGGGTATGAATCCGAGAGATTCCCCAGTCGTCATTGGTGAGGCCTTGACTTTCACGGATCATCTAACGGATCATTGTCGGGATGTCCAGCATCTGGACATTCTGGTCATGCTGAGCCAAGGTGTGGTCGGGTTCCACAATGCGAGGATGGGTCGGGCATGGTCGACAGTCCACACCTCGCCTCCTTGGCTCTAGGCCTTCGGGAACATACAGTTCGGGAGTATAATCACGCTGGAGAAGGTTCGGATCTGTTTGGTTCTGAGCGTCAGCTTCCAACTCGGTGGCTGTGGTAGCAGCGCGGTTGTTGGTAACGTGATAAGGAACCGTCCCTCCTCGGGAAGGGGGTCCGGTCTGGTGGCTGGTTGATGGACCAATTCACGGTTGTCCAACAGTCAAAGTGTGCTGATGTCCGGTAGCCTATGTATAACTTCCATCCAACCATGGGCGAGTGGATCTGCGTTTGTAGTCAAAAGAGGCTGAACTCTCAGTCGATGAATGGGAAGCCCGATCCCTTCTGGATCTCCTTCGCTGTAACGACCCGTATTTTACGGATCGAAACATCATTTAACAGTTGACCTTTGGTTGCATTGTTGTTAAGTCATTTTAGATTTTTGGCAGGATTTGGTTAAGTCTTAAGTCGTGACCGACTTATAGGATTGGCGACCTAAGGGGTAGGTCGGCGAGGACTTAAGGAAGTAAGCTGGGAGTATTAGAACGACCTAAGTAGTTAGGTCGTGTGAGAGCTAAGTTGTACAGGGGATAGGTCGTAGACGACTTAGAGATTAGGACGTCTTGGTTTAGGTCGTAGGCAACCTAAGAGGTAGCGTGACTTAAGTGGTTGGAGCGACCTATGGAATGTTGTGACCTAAGAGTGTTAGCGAGTTATGAGGGTGTGCGACCTAGTGGTTATCTAGTTAGTAAATTAGGTCGGCAACGACCTAGAGAAGCTGGGTAACAGTAAGCGACCTAGGAGTTAAGTGTTAGGTCGTAACACTGTTAGGTCGCGTGGGTCTAAGGTATTAGGTCGTAACCTCGTTATGTCGTAGGTCGGCAAGGCAGTTAAGGGTTTGGTCGCGTGAAGACGTGTGTGTTTTGTAGGCAGTTAGGTCGGCAACAACCTAAGTTAGGTCGTGGACTTCTATGGTTGTTAAGTCGCGATGTGTTAGGTCGCTGAGGAGTTGAGTCGTAGCCTATGTGTTAAGTCATGACTGACTTAGGAGATTGGTTGGTAGGTCGTAGTATTCTTCTGAGTCATAGGTCGAAAAAGGCTTAGGTCGGTGGGAAGCTTAGGTCGGTGGGAATCTTAGGTCGGAGGGGCTTAGGTCGGAACCGACCTATGGAGGCAGATGACTTAGTGAGATTTCTGCCTATAAATAGAAGGGGTTGGCTTCATCTTTGGGATCCGGATTTCGAAGCGACGAAGTGCTGCCATTTTGAGAGCTCGACTTCTACACTTCTTCACTTCTTTTCTCCACTCTAATCTAGTGCTTCCATCCATCCAAGTTGAAGATCGAATTGAAGATTCAAGAGCTTAGATTGAAGATCTTCATCCTTTGAAGTGAGATTTCTTCGTTTGAAGCGAATTCGTGATAGATCAAGCTTGATCCTTCGATGTCCAGATCTGAAGCGTGTTGATTTGGGGTTGTTTAGGTGATTTGGTGAGTGGTGATTATCTCTCACACGGATCCAAAGGAGTATATCGGATTGTTGGCTCGATTTGGTGTTAAAATAGTGATTTCCATACATTTTCTTCATCCTAAGTGTAGATCCATATAGATCCATTGTTCATGATGATGTTACATCCATTTTACTACATGTTAATCTATGCAAGTTCATTCATCAAGATTATAGAGACATTGTTCATGTTTTCATGCTTATTTGACTTTCGACTCTTAAATTACGAAATTGCCATTATAGTTATAATTGTCTACTTAGATCATATTTGAATGCTTGATTGCTTGGATTAATGTTTGATTTGGTTGATTGCTATGAATTAGATGATTGATGATTTGATTTAGATCGAGGATGATTCAAAAGCTAAGGGAAAGGCTCTTGAATGGGAAAAGCTGCTTGTGGCATTTGTAGCGGATGATGAAGCTCTTATGCGTAGATTTGATGATGATGTTGAGATAAGACTTTACGAGGATGTGATGAAGCAAAGTATGACATGAGATAGTCTTGGCCTAACCCAGACGGGATCATTCCAAGCATGTTGGTAACTCGGTGATATGGTTCGAGTTGAGGATAATGGATGCTCGAGAGGCGCTTGAGCTAGTATGGAAATAGTTGTCGAGGAGGACGACTAGAAGGCTGAGATCTCATCGTTGTTGAAGGTTCTAGCATGCTCAAAGCAAGAGTACGTTGGGCAGATTCGATAGTCCCTGAAGGCTACTGATTGGGTAGTCAAGTACTCTGGGCAGATTCGATAGTCCTAGGCACGGGTCACGATGACGTGCATGAGTTATGTCTAGAACCGGGGTTTCCATTAGCCCTTGACGGACGGCTGAAAGAATGTGCCAGTCATTCAATTAACGGTGATATCGAAGCAATGATAACAGTGATAGCCAGAGTCATGGATGTTTGGTTGTATCGTCATTCGGTCTCAAGAGCAGTGTTTTCTGGGTGCTTATCTGATCTTGGTTTAGGCCTTGGGGGTTTGTGCTTGGAAAACATCGCCCTTGACTCGAGTGATAATTTCTTTACTTTACATTTTATGTTCTGCTATGTTTGCTTCTGCTTAGTGTGTGTCTGGGGGCTATCACTGTAGAAAGAGGTTGGAGTGGGAGGGTTGTATTCCTATTCCTTTTCCTTTATGCTCTTTTGGTATGTTGTTAGTTAATTTACTACTCACTAAGACTGTTGTCTGACTCAAGGCTTTATGTTTTAAC
Source organism: Allium fistulosum (assembly GCA_030737815.1). NCBI lineage: Eukaryota > Viridiplantae > Streptophyta > Magnoliopsida > Asparagales > Amaryllidaceae > Allium > Allium fistulosum. The sequence goes on along the minus strand of CM060905.1, from coordinate 871,488,513 downwards.
TCTTATTGCCTTGGGCTGTTCGTCCATTTTGGGACGGGCAGACTAGATAGCAGGTGACAGGTGCTGTTCTAGCTCTCCACGGTGCTGATATCGAAGACGAGTAGGAGTATTGCATATTGTTATCTTCTTATTATATGTACTAGATGTTCCGCTGCTTTGTATTCTCTGAGTGTTATGTAGTGAGGCTTGATGTATTGCTATTCAAATGTTTGTATTCAACTATTATGAAGTTTTATTGATGAGATTCTATTCTGTGAAGCTTCACTATATATATGTTCTATTGTATTTTGTCCATGCGATGTGAGTAATACGATAGATTCTGTTGTTTTAATTTACCTTGACAATCGTCCATGGTTGCCTGGCACACTTTACAGTGCACTTTCTATAGGTTCAGTGCAGGGGTCATGGGCGGTCGTCACATTCGCCTTTCATGGTTCAGTCGATTGGTCAATTCCGCGTTAGCACAGAGTTGCTGAGTAAGCTGCTGGCAGCTTTGCGTCAGCTCTTGCATTAGCAGTTGAAACTCTTCCCTGGTGACAAGGCCTTGTGGATTTGAAGGTCCGGCAGCATTCTGGTCGGTAGGAGGAAGTTGCGTGGGGTTATGTCTGTCCTATCCTTCTGGATCTGCAGTTGCTGAGGTAGTCCTAGTGTTGACCATGGTGGATATCGAAGCTCTCTCCTAGACTTGGTACAAATCTGAATAGGATGGAAGAACTGCTGGGGTTAAAATATAGATCTTCTCCTTGGATTTTTTCTAGATTTTTGCAATCCGATATCGGCAGTAGATCCAATGAGCAGGAGAAAAGCTGGGTTTTCTCAGTGAAAGCACCAAAGCATTTGTACCAAAATTGGGCACAACACTCTTTGGATGTGTTTGAAGAGATAAAATGAAGAAAATAAATGTAAAATGAGATAGATCTAACAAACACACCAACCATCAAACAAGAAAATGCACAGAGACACACGAATTTAGAGTGGTTCGGCATATGGCCTACGTCCACTATGAAATGGCTGACTTTTATTGATTTTTGCTTGTTGGTTACAATGAGTTACAACAGTATAATTCAAGTACAATAGTAATTTCGGCAGAGTCTGGACATAGAAGAGCCAAAAGTCCCATTTCTGTAGATCTAGGGTCACTATTTATAGGCGTAGGCAGCAAATATCTCGCCCATATCTCAAAAGACTTCTTCTCTCACGTGAGTGGGCCCACGGGAGCGAGTTCGGGTAATTTCGACTCAATCCAGGAGTGATGCGAATTGAATTCATATTGATCCATAAATGGTCCTTTGAGGCGTAAATTTGTCAGGTACATTCTTGGGGTTGTATGCAAGCTCCTGTGTAAATTTAGTGGCATTTGGACTTGTAGATCTCAAATTATGATCGATGCAAGTTTGGATTTGTTGAAGGCTGCCGAGTTCGCACCGCTTCTGTTCGCATCGCTTCTAGACATGTGATGACGCGATGCTAACTTTTAGGATCGATCCACATTTCATGCCGAGCGACCGAGTCTTTCCTTCTTTACGTGATCCCTTCGTATCGCTCTCATTCAGATGTTTCGTATCCATGCCATTCGTGTCAATTGATATGGCTTCGTTTGTATCCATTAATCGTTATGTCGTTCGTGTCTATTGATATGGCTTCATTCGTATCCATTAATCGTTATGCCGTTCGTATCGATGATTGTTGCTCCATTTCGTATCGATCAACGAGGATGTCACTCGTATCGGTCCATCTTGCATTATCCACATTGATCACTGGTCGATCGATACAAATATGGTGCATCGGTGGATCGATATGAAATGATGGTTTTTTATGGCTCCGATGGATACGAAGTCGACGTTGGTGGATCGATACGAATAAGCTCGGGGATGATGGATGCGAAGTAATATGAGCATGGATGGATACGAAGTGGGACATACTTGATGGATTCGAACTAATGAATGTTTTATAGATACGAACAAAACTTCCTTTCATGGATACGAACCACCACTTACCTCGATGGATACGAATAGTGCTAGTTCCTCCTGATGGATTCGAACGAATCCGATACGAAGGAAGTGGTATGATGGATACGAAGTTGATAATGTGTTGTCATGAACATGAATGAGCTTGCTCCTTCCATGGATGCGAACAAGAGTGGATATGAAGTAGTTGATCTTTTAGCTTTGATCTATCAATATCTTGATCATACGAATTCCGATTGACTTGAAATTCGGAACGTTGGCCTTCATAGCTTTGCTTGTCGTGTGTTGTCAACTGTAGCTCGATCCGGACTTGGACAAAATTCGCTAGTATCCATAGTGAACCTGTATATAACCGATCTTCAGGACGGACTATCCATGGTTTCTAGTCAAGTTCTTGGTGTCACGGCCTTGCCAAAAGGCAGGATAACAATAACTTCGATTTAATCCAATTCGTATTTAAATCCACGATTTAAATATAAACAGTCCCACTATGACCAGTTTGAATTTTTAGAAAATAGTTTGAATTTTTTTAAATAGTTTTAAAATAGTTTAAATAGTTAAAATAGATTGATATAAAATGATTTAAATATTTAAAATGTTTTATATAGTAAAATAGTTTGGAAAATCAAAATAATTTGAATATTTAAAAAGATAGATTTAAACAGTTTATATTAAAATAGTTTATTTAAAATAGTTTCAAAGTCAAATAGATTCAATTCCAAATCTTCCAATTCAAATCATTTCCAATTCTCATTTCAATTTAATCGATTCCATTCCGATTTCAATTCGAATTAACTTCGATTCCAATTTCAATTCAAATCAATTTCAATTTCAATTTCAATTCCAAATTGATTTCAATTACATTCCAATTAATTTCAATTTCAATTCCAAATCGATTTCAATATCAACATCAACTATTTGATTCAATGATTAAATTTCAACTCAATTCTCAATTTTAAACCATTTCAATTTATATCAATTTCGAGCTCGATTTTCAAAATATCGATTTAAATCAATTAAATCAAATTTTACTTTGATGTTCAATTCAATGTTCAAATCTTTTAAAATAATTCAATTTCAAGCTAAAGTTTGAAATATCAATTTAAATCTCTTTTTCTAATACAAATTTCAAAGTTAGAATAAAATTCAACCTTCAAACAATTTTTGATTTCCATAATTCAATTACAACTTCAAATTCTAAATTGAATTCTTTAAACGATTTCTTTTACAGATTTTAAATTCAATATTTCAGAACTCAAGTTCGAAAATAATTCAATTCCTGTAAATTCGATTTTTATCTTTTAGAATCAATATCATTTAAATAGATTCAAATTCTATAATTTAAAACTATTTAATTTAACCAACCCGATGTCCGTATATAATTTTCTATCCTATGGCCACGTGGATAGTTATTTTAATTTTAATTCAAGGATGGATATAAATTTCAATCCAAAGTAAATGTCATGGGTATATATCATTTCAACCTATTTCTTAATTTATTCGAAATAATTCAAATAACAGTTTATATGATGCCAATACCATACAGGATGATAACAAGAATATATAAAAATAAATAAACATCCAAACTATCCAAATTATCAATCAATAGCATCCATCACAATCAACATCCAAAACAGTCAATAAATCATGACAGTTAACCAGTTGTCGATAATCAGAAATTTTACTAGCGGTTTAATTCTAATTTTAATTTAACTGTTAATTCAAAATTTCTAACATATAATTTCTATATCAATTTCCACGTCAGTTAAATTAATCGAACAACAATCAATAAATCTAAATCACCATTTGACTAACATAAAATAATTCAATACTTCGTGAGCGTATAAAAATGACCTTTTATTTGAAACTGAAAATATTTTAGCTTCAAATTAATTCCAAATTGATTCCATTGTGCAGACGATCCCGATATGATTCTAGTGCAATTTGTTTTGCTCGAATCGAACCTCGTATGGAAAAGTTACATGATTTTAAACATCGATGTAAATAAATGGAAATTAACAAAACAAAATAAAATATAAAATAAAATAAAAATGGTTACCTCACTCTCTCGTTCACGAATTTCTCCAGGTCAACACATGCAACCAAAACCCATCCACGCGACCCGAACCCTAATGCTCGCATGCCACCCAACGCCGCCGAGCGCCGATCCAATACCACCATTCGAAGCGCCACGTCCTCGAAGCGATGCTGCAACCCTCCAGCAACCGCATCGCCCTACGATCAAGAAATCCAGACCGGCTGCGATTACAGCGAGCGCTCCCCTCGCACTCCACCCATGTTGCCATCGCACGCTTGATCGTCGTTTGTTTTGTTTTTTTTCATTTTCGATCTGAATGCATTTGAAAAGGGAAATAAATTGTTAATTTAATAAGATTTTTGTGATTTAATATGGGGAGAAATAAAAATTTGATGAACTATTAGTGAAATAACAACTAGAATGAAACATAATAATGCTAAATTAAGTAAATCATTAACAACTTTAATGCAATTCAAATCAATGGAAATAATGTAAATGTTATAACTTGGTTATAAATTGAATGTAAGTAAATAAATGTAAATGTTGTATAAACTTATGAACTAGCATAATAAATGGTAACTGAATAAAATTAGTATTATGTAAGTGATTTCAACATTCAGTTGTAAGTAATAAACTTACAAATATGATTAAATGTTAATTGTGACAATCATTATAAGTATCTATTTTTTGAGTCTGTTAAACTTGATTGGAAATTTATTACAATTAAATGATAGTAAATGTTACATTAATGTGAGTTAAGACAATGACTGTAAATTGTGAATGTAATAAAAAAATAGAAATTTTAATTATATTCATAATGTAATAATTGATTTTATAAAATAGTGAAATTAAGATAAATAAATCAATTTGGGATTTTAAATTTTATTTAATGGGTGAAATTGACAAAATTCAATATAGTTGAAATATGGTAATTAATACAAATAAAAGATGGAAATTGGGGGATATTAATGTAGTGAAATGTAAACCAAATGTTAGTTATGTTTATAAAATAATAATTGATTGAGTATAGAGATTTGAATCAATTAAAATCAATTTATTGGAGTTAAACATTAATTAGTTGGATTAATTGCAGTTGAATTTGAACGTTGTAATTATTGAAACAATCAACACTGAAATTGGTATGTAAATTTACTTTAAATTATTATATATGTCTAGGTAATCAAAATTGAAAAATTTTGTTAATTTTTAAATTGGAATTGAAAGGTGATTTGATTAATTTAGTTATTAATTTATTTAATTAATGGGAAAATAGCCATTTTGGCAACTATCTCAGATTTCGACGGAACCAGTTTCATCGGATCCGTAACAGTAAATTATTGTAAGATTTCAAGTTTCGTAATGATCGGACTTGTCGTTCGATCGTACGGGCTCGAAATGCCTAGATATCAATTTAATTGAAATCAATTTGAAATAAGCTGATTTAAAGTTAACTTCTTCATACGATGGAATTAGGACTTGAAACATGTTCCATTGAGTTTAAAACTATCAAGAACATCTATTTTGGTATATGGGTTGACCCATTTTCGTTCCGGAGACAGAACAGGCTTTTCTGGTCGTTTATCGTTCAATTTTCGAATCAAACCTGATCCATTCTTTTCTATATCAGCAATACCTATAAATAGCTCATTATAAAGCCCTAGCTATTTCTTATTTTATTTGTTTGTACGTACATTTCCTCTTCAACTCCTCACTCCAATGGCAGACAAACCCTAATTCCCAAATTGCAAATCCAAACCAAAAATCAAATTGAAATTCAAACTCCTCAAACCTATCGAATTATATATCGATTTGAAGCTCTCGACGAGCGCATCTTAGATCTGTAATTCATTTTCCAATTTGAACCACTGTTTGTCCAGAAATTGAAGAACAAATCGCGGCCGTTCATCGAGTCGCGATCAACTTGGTCTGATCGTCGAACCAGTAGTACCGTTGCGTAGAGATTTACGAATGGAGTTCATCTATGATAGTCGCTTGCCAATGCACCGGTCAGATCGTCACCAAAAATTCGATTTAGGCCTAGGTTTTTGGCGGCGGCTGAGTTATGTGAGCTCGCGATGGTCGTGGGAACCCAGGGGTGAGCGGCGGCGAGGTCTCGGGGTTACGGCGTGGCCGCGACTGACTTTGCGGCAGTGGATGGCGCGCGTTGTCGATCAGGTGGCGGCGTGCTCGAGTCTTCTTCGCGATGTGGGTTAGGGTTGAGTACGTATGGACGAAGAGATGACGTGGTATTTCCTTTTTTATTTTAATTTAAAATTTGAAATTCAATCTTCTAATCATCATAACTTCTACATACGAGGTCCAATTCACGCACGGTTTCTTTTGCTGCAATCGTATCAGAACTACGGACATTTTGACGCTGGTTTGGTTGAATTCTGAGACTGTTTGGATTTTGGGTTTAAATTGGATTTCAATTCAATTTAAACTCAAAAGGTGAGTGTTTTGACCCACTCACACCTTCTAAAATTTCTTATGTTTGTTAAATAAAATTTATGATGTGATTGGAAATTTAATTATGGCTGTTTGGTATATTTTAAATCATTAACTCGGTTAATTTGGATTTAATTGAATTAAATCGTTATTTAATTTATTATTGAATATAAATTGCCAGTTAAATACATGTTATTGATTATTAGTTCTATATTGATATTTATTGACTGATTTGGATGATGATTGTGATGGATGTTTGATTGTTGATATTGATGAATGGATGTTGTATTTATATCGTATAAACTGCAAGTTCACTATGGGTTGAAAAGATACATACCTGAATGATCTATAGATTAGGAAAAAATCGTTATGGGTTGAAACGATAGAATCGAGCGATTTTATGGACTTTATTTAAATTCGGGATTACGGTTTGAAAAGATATATAACCGTAAAATTTTAAATTACAGATTGAAATGATAAATATCCATATCACTTGGCCCTAGGGTAGAGAATTATATACGGACACCGGATTGGTTAAATTAAATGATTTTAAATCTATAAATTTTTGAATTTGGTTAAATGATATTGGAAATAAAAAATTTTGATTTATATAAATTGAATTATCATCGAGATTCTAGTTTTTGTTGAAATTGGAATTGGTTTAAAGGAATTGTTTAAAGAAATTTATTTAGATTTGCAAAAATCGAATTTTAAGTATAAATGAAATTTATAGAAATCGAGTTATTAAAATTGTTTGAAATATAACTTTGAAATATATTGAAATTGGAGTGATTTAAATTGATATTTCGAACATGGATTGGAAGCGATATTGAATTAAATATTTTATTGAGAATTTGAATTGAAAATTTTGAAATTGGGTTTTGGGATATTGAAATGGTCCAAATGTGTTGGAATGAAATAAATAGTTTAAATTGATATAAATTTTAAATTCATATTTTTAATATAAACTGTTTTAAAAATATATTATTTTAAAAGACTTTAATTATTAAGATTTTCAAACCTTTAAACTAATTAACCCATTTAACTTATTTTAAATCTGATTAATCTATTTTAAAGCTATTTAATCTATATTAATTATATTTAATCTATTTTTAAACCTATTTAACTATCTTAAAGCAAGAAAACATTTTTAATCTATATTAAACTATTTTAGAGTATTTTAACTATTATAACTATTTAAACTATTTTCTAAATTTTCAGACTAAGGAGAAAAGGGAAGTGTTATATTTAATTCACTGGGTTAAAAGCGAATACGGCTAAATGATGTTATAATTTAAGTTGAGACTTAAATGACATAATTGAATGAATATGATGATATTGAAATAAGGATTTAACCAAATTTGGAAAGTATGATTTTGAAAGAATTGTTATTTCGAAGACAATATGATTTGAAAGGGAATATGATTTCAAAGTGAATATGATTTCAAAGTGAATATGATTTCAAAGTGAATATGATTTTTGAAAGTGATATGTTTTTTTGAAAATACGATATTTGATATAAATTGTGAATTTACTTTTGAAATGTAAAAGAACCATCCGGTGTGAAATAAGCGATTGGTTGTTAAAGAGACCGGGATCAGATATTGTCATATTCTCTGCCAATACCGAAAAGCACTTTGACAACTGTACGCGGTGGAGATTCCAGAATGAAGTAAGATGGTGGCGACGATTCTGTATAAAGTATGAAGTGACCCTGACTCCCGTGAGTCAGCTTGATGTGACTAAAACAGGAGCAATCGACGGGCCAAGTGAGGTCATTCCTCCGATCGGGCACATTCCTTCGATACTATATTCTGTCTTTGTGATTTGGTGGCCACCCTTGATTTTGATTTGGGAGTGTGTTCCGAGGTGGGCGGTAGTAGCTGCTATGCATTACCACTAGCCCGGAAGTGTAATTGGTATATCTACCTTGGCATTGCCTAGTTGTGCCGTGTTCACATGCCCTAGCGCGCCTTCTACGAGTTTGTTTTGTACCATACCTATAGAGTACGGGGGAGATTACGGTACTGTATAGACTATGGGAATATTTAAAATGTGGAATATGGGTAACGCCTTAATGCTATTTTAATACTTTACTTTATTGTAGATACTATTACAATAGCGTATTGTACTACATAGTAGATAGTTTAATGGATCCTTAGAAGATGTGAATCTCGAACATCTCTTGAGTTACTGCACTCACGTTAGACACTGGATAAGAGATGTCAAACCCCGTAAACATCTCTGATGCCGTTACACTCATATTTACTATTGATTTAACTTATATAAGATCTTTTAGTTCCGACTCAAGTGTTTTGTCTTTTCAATTCGCTCGGGTCAGCCTGAGCATTTCAAGATTTGAAGACCTTATTTCTGGAGGATGAAGACGAAGATTTGTACTACTATTATTTACTATATTTACTCCACTACATTCATACTATTCTGCTGCACTTATTTATTTATTTGTGTTGTATGTAACTCTGATTGTGTGTCGTATAGATATAATCAAATGTTTTTGTAAATAGCTTTCTGAACTGTTATTTGATTTATTATATTTTGTCATTCCGCTGCGAGATTCCGTATTTGTTTTATTTCTTTCTCTTTTTCTTATTTACCCCATAACAATCTGCCCTTTTGAATGATTTGAGTTCGACGCGTGTGTCTCCTTAAAGCGTCCAAAAAGGCAGGTTGTTACAGTGATCGGGTGTACTTACTCTTATACGTGGATGGTATACTTATTGCTTCCAAGAATAGAGAAGAAATCAACCGATTGAAGATGCATTTGCAAGCGGAATTCGAAAAAAAAGGTCCTTGGAGGAGCAAAGAAGATTTTCGGTATGGAAATCTTCAGCTATAGATAGCTTGGACTTTTGAGACTAAGTCAAAAGGAGTATATACGGAAGGTGCTTATTCGCTTTAGCTTGGATACTGCAAAGACTATTTGGATACCTATGCCTTTGTATGTAAAGCTTTTAGGAAAAAAAATCTCCCATTTCAGTTGAAGACCAGACTTATATGGAGACGGTTCCCTATGCAAGTGCAGTTGAAAGCTTAATGTACGCCATGGTCTACACGAGGCTAGATATTTCTCATGATGTCAGTATGGTTAGTCGCTACATGGCTAATCTGAGGAAGACTCACTGGAAGACTCACTGGGAAGCTGTTAAAGCTATTTTGAGATACTTGAAGGGAACATGAGATCATGGGCTTATTTTCGAAAATAGAAAGAGTTGCAGCTTAGTTGGTTACTATGATTCGGACTATGCGGGAGATAGAGGCAGAAGGAAGTCAACATCTGGCTACGTGTTCACTCTTAGAGGTATAGCTATTAGTTGGAGAGCAAGGTTGCAATCTGTGGTTGCATTATCTACTACAGAAGTAGAGTTAACAGCTGCTGTTGAAAAAGCTAAAGAGGCACTTTACTTGAAGTGTCTATTGTATTATCTAAGTTTTACGCACAATAATGTGATGGTGAATTATGACAGTGAGAGTGAAATTCATTTGGTTTAAAACTTTGCGTTCAGTTCAAGTACAAAGCACATAGAAGTCAGAGAGTCATTCCTTTTTATCATGAATGAAGAAATGATGATTCGTCTTGAGAAGATCAACACAAAGGACAATGCGGCAGATATGTTTACTAAGACATTGCCGGTTGCTATGTTCGAGTATTGCTTGAACTTGATTCGCTTATTAAAATACTAGTGCCACATGGTGGCACCATTGGGGAGGGCGGAGTAGCTTAGTTGAAGCTAGAGGAAGATGTAACATTCTTCTTGTTTGAAAGGCAGAAGTGGTTGTATACTTCTTGTTAGGAGATTGTTTTGATTCTACCTTTATTTTGAATACTTTTAACACTATGTTGGCGGGGGTGGCCTTGCTGGAACTTTTTGACAAAGCGTGATGGGGGATGGCTGAGCCAGAACCTATTGGAAAGGTATTCATATTAAGGTGGGACATGCAATATGAGTTGGTTGAAATAATTTGATTCGAGGTGGAGTTTTGAATTTTTTTTTATGCGATTCAAATATATGGTAACTTTGCTAATTTGCAATTTGGCATATATGGAAATTTTCCTATATTGCAAATTTAGAATTTATGTAAACTTTCTTTAATTACAACCTTACCTTATTTAAAAAAATTCATATCTCCACTTGGAGAAGACTATAAATAAAGGGATAGACTCATTATCCACACAACTTAGAAAGAAATAATATGAGTCAATAAGAATACATTATACAACAACAACAACAACAACTAAGTCATTATTCCCAAACAAGTTGGGATCGGCTAGAGATGGAACCCAAAACTAAATGAAAAAAAATCAATTTAAAAGTTATAATAATAACAAAAACAATAATAAAATAAAATCAAATAAGCAAATTAATAATAATAACTAAGTAAAATAAAATAAAATAAAAATATACATGTATATATATAAGAGGAATGATAATAATAATACTAATAGCGATAATGATACTAATAGTAATATTGGTCAAAGACTAAACCTACGTCTTAGGTTTAAGTTCCCTAGTCTTATAATCTCAAACTAATATATGACCCTAATAAATCAAATTAGAGATTTTTTATTATTCTTCTGTAATCTTTTGTAATCTCTCTTGTTTATTGAAAGTGATAAAGCTCATCTTCTCCAAAGTGAACGTACACTATCACGACGATAGTGGAATCATTATAAATCTCTTGTGTCCTTTTTTCTCTATCTTTTATAGTTATTTACTATTGCTTTTGGAATAGTTATGATCTGATTGGAGAATTGATCTTTTTTTTTGTTTTACTGCACTATAGCACGATCCTATGATTTGGTTTTTCCACCACGAGGGATTGATCACCCCTCAACAAAGGGTGTGTCAAAGTATTCACAACCTAGTAGAAAATATTATCTATCTTTTCGGTCTCATTTATAAACAATTACCAATAAAATTAGTTTTTGCTTTTACAGTTAGTAAACAATGACAAGATATGAGCTAAATCTATTAGAAAGAACAATAATTATTTAGTCAAATAGTCTAATTATCACTATAAATCACATCAAAATACTATTTAAAAAGGTTTTCAACTCCTCTATATATGATCTTTTTGCTACTGATATCGATGTGGAATCGGAAAAAGAAGGAGAAAATACAATCAATATAACGATATTTTACATATGTTGAACCACCATACTGTTTATATTAAACTCCCCACAAGTGTTACATATATTGAATTTATGTTATAATGCCCATAAGTGACATTTAAGCTTTTGAATTTTAATTTGTAGCCATTTTATATTTCACATATGGAGTGTTGGGTATTTGTATTATTTATTAATGTCTTTCATACATAGATGCTATCATTTGTATTATTTATTTTGCATTTTATGTGATGATCCTGTACTCTATTTTAATCATTTTATCATGCATTATATCTTGTTATACTATAACTATGAATAGGAATAAGTTGACTTAGAGATCCACCCTAAGTTCCGATGTAATCAACCATGAGGCAGATGGCCAAAGTCCGTTTGCACGGTTTGTAAACAAGAATATGTTGGACATCCGAAGGAGAATGCGGTGGGGTGTGCAACATTTGAAAGGTGAGATGTCCACATTCTGAGTTAATTGTTTTGGTGGAAACAAGGAAGAGCACTTAATTCATGATTAAGTAGAATGTCATCATTATGGAGTTAAGGAGGTACTCTTGTTATATAAGTGAGTTAAGAAGTTGCTCGTAGCTGATTACCAAGTTGAGGTGTTATTCAATGTAACTATTTAGTTAAGGTGTTACTGGTGTCGGTCCAAACTAATGGGTTGCTCTAGACAAATGTTCATAAAAAAATGAAACATAAAGCGGAAAAGAATACAAATAATGCAATTAGGAGTTGAACCTTATTAGAGAAAATGCTCAACCACAACTACACAATCAATAATAAATCCGCTAATTTGTGACATAAAAATAATATATTTAAATAACGAATGTTTGGGGTTTGCTCTTTCTGAAGGGGTTAGGTAATTGGCTTGTTTGTCTTATCCTTGTGCCAGCCCTGAGTATTACTCGATATAACTATTGAGTTAAGGAGTTACATAATTATAGCTGATGAATTAGGGGGTTGCTCATATGTATGTGATTAATGAGTTAAGGAGTTACTTGCTATAATCATTGAGTAAAGAGGTTACTTAGTAATATCTAATGAGTTAAAGGGCGATTCATGAGTTAACAGGCTAACTATAATAACCATTGAGTTACGGACTACTAAATTAAGATGGTTTTCATCTAATTAGTGACTTAAGAAAGTTACTCACATTTTAATTGTATATGCGATATCATGTATGAGATAATACATGTTTTATGTCAATGTGCATAAAATTAGTTATAGATTTATTGGTTGTGTACTGGAGTTTGAGTAGCATGAGGAGTGAGTGATTTCTACCCACATTATTATTCTTGTATGAATTAATGCATGTCTATTCCTGATATTTACCTGCATTACTGTATGTTGTTTCTGCATATGCTTGAAGTAATACAAGGGAAACAATAATATGACAATGTAACTAGTGCGGATAGAACTCCTGATATATTGAGATATAATATTTATCTACACAACATGCGATTATTGGATAGTCAGACTGTACTCTCCATATTAGTGCATCTGCTTGGATGTTTCAAATGGGTGCCCAGATTGTTACATGTTTGATATTTAAGTACCACTTATGTTTTACCAAACTAGTTTTCATGTTCTACGAACGAAATCATAGCCTATCATTTGGTAATCAAGACGTCAAGAAAATCAAATTGCATTACCATATGACCAAATCTCATTAACAACTTCTATGTCTCAAACATTATTTTCACTATTAACCATGGCATCTTTAGCTCCTGCTTTATAAGAGTGAAGCAGGAAACTGCAAGCGCTAACAGCTTCTGCTACTGTCAAGAATATCCATTCTTGCCCAATTTTCTCTAAAATCTTGGATTTATCCAGTTTCTTCATCACTTCACTTCCCGGGTTTGCCAATACCAGCTGAATGGTTATGAAAGCAAAGTTAGTTTATGTTATACATTCACCTTATCATGCCAATAATAATAGGTAGATTCATACCTGTAGTCCTCTTCTATCCACACTCTTCTTTGCCTCATCGAGCATGCTGATTCCACTCGTATCAATGCTTGATACGGCACCTAAGTCAAGAATTACGTACTGTAAGTCACTCTCCCCCTTCAATCTCAGCTTCTCTTCCTCCTCTTCTATCCACCGTGTGATTCTAAATAGAAAATAACATCGGTATATTATCGAGCTAAATATGAATGTTAGGGCAAAAAACTGTAATTCAGGTTTTGTCAAACCTGTCCCTTAAGTAGCTAGCATTGGCAAACAAAATAGGAGCATCAATCTGGAGTATGAACACGCCAGGAACTCTTTGAGCCTCTTGATATTGATCCATTCTTCTGTATATCGCAGAGTTCGGTATGTTACCCAAAGCAGTAGTTCTCGGCCTTGCAATGAACAAGAGAACTCTAAGTATGGATATCACAATAGCAAGAACTAGGCCAATCTCGACGCTGCCAAATACAACTCCGAAATAAGCAGCAATGCAGACACAGAAGTCAATTTTATCAACATGCCATAAGTGAATGGCAGCCTCATAATCGATTAGTCCAAGCATGGCAGAGACAATGATAGAGGCTAGGACAACTAGAGGAGTGTAATGGAAGAGTGGAGTCAGAAATAGTAGTGTTATCATTACAGCAGTTGCCATAACCACGTTCGACATTAGTGTTTTGCACCCAGCATTGTAGTTTACCGCAGTTCTTGAAAACGGACCTGAAGAATAAAACTTCATGTAATTAGCAATCAGAATATCATTGTCTTTTATTTCTCTAATTACGGACAAGGAAATTTTACCCGTGGTTAAGTAGCATGAAGTCATTGATCCAGCAATGTTCATCATTCCAAATGCTATCATCTCCTTGTTACCATCAATGTGATAGTTCTTGAACATGGCAAAGCTCCTGCCTACAGCGATTCCTTCCTGTATAATTAACAAGATAATACAAATTGTATTATTTGTGAAGTACATATGGTAATTATATATGAAAAATGATGAGAAATAGCATACAGCAAGAGCGATAATTCCGGTAACAATGCCAGCTTTAAGAGCGACCATCATGTATGGAGGTGTCAGGGTCAAGCTTGTTAGAGAAGGTGGGTTCAATCCTTTCTTAAGGTACCCAATCTGTTTAAACATAAGCATTTGAATATTGTATGATATATGGAGAAACATAAATACTTAATTGACATTGAAAATTATGAAACAGATTGATTACCACTTGAACGCCATGGTTTTCAGCATGGGTGAGGTAAACCAGAACGCTTCCCAGAATCACCGATGTCAATGGTGCCGCTGCTGATACCCAAAAGTGTTTTGGATTTTTCTTGCTCTGGTTATAAAATATTTAAGGATGGTTTAGATATAATTGTACTTGAAGATTGCAACATAAGGTGTGTTTTAATTTTTCCATTGAAATCCGTATGCCTTTTTTTTGGAAGCCAACGGCTACATTTCAAGGAAGAAGCTATGTTTAGAACAGCCCAATTGAGCTGTGGTACAACCCATTGAGCTAATTCCTTTTGGTCTAACTTAGCCAAAATTATGTATATAACTATATATCGCAAAACATGGAGAAGTAATTTTGAAATCGGTTGCATACACTAATGTGTATGTCACAAACTAATGCATCTATGTTTATGTAGAAAAATGTTGACATTTTCCAATTAGCTAGATGTGAAGATAATATCAACTAGTCCTTGCATAAAGATATGCATACCCGCAACATTTTCATATAAATACTAAATAGCAAACAATTTATTTTTGTTTTTTTGTAGTCATAGCGTAAACTTTAGTTTAGAATCTTTAGATATAAATATGCAGACAACAAACAATTTGAAAATAATTATCTATCTGGATTTCTTATGTCAAGTTGAAAAGATATGAAATAGTTTGGTTGGTTCATTGGCTGCTTCTGCGTCCACAGACTCCATGCAAACAATCTTGTGACTAGATGTACCTTTTTGTACACTGTTTCACTCAATCACATGCAATTTGTATCATATAAATGCGTGCTCTGAATAACAACAATAGCGATAGGAGTGGGACATTACTTTGCTAATTCTGGCAGGGCAGGCAAATATTTTGAATGGAGTAAAAAAAACAGCTTTGTACTTAAAAGTTTGACATTAAACATAGTATACAACTTACAAAGTATCGGGTACTGAGAAGGAAAACAATAAAGCCGACTCCAAGAACTACACTTTCCCATCTCCACTGCACAGAGAGAAAGAAAACAAACAAATTAATTTAATCATTGATTGAATATATGGACCATACATACACATTGTTAGTGTCATTAATTGTAAGAATTGACCACAATGAATGTGGTAGGTATACATATAGCATGGATTGTACAATCAAAATTAAGGTAAGAGTATAGAAAAAAAAAACAAATTGTATGTATACCTGATGAGTTTGGGTGAATACAGATTCAATAACAGAGACGAGGTCTGTAGAAGTAGTAAAATGCTGCAAACCCAAAATGCCTTTTAACTGTTGAAGGCAAACGACGGTAGCTGCTCCACCCATGAACCCTACTATTGTTGCATGTGACAAGAAATCCACTATGAACCCCAACCTATTATAGTTACATCCCATTAATTATTTACATTCATATTATGAAATTGGGTTAATTGTTTTAGCATGCAAGTTGCCTCTATAACAGTTCTTATTTGCTTTAACTTAACTTATTTTCTAAGTAAAGTTGTTTTCATGATTTCCTCATGTTATCTTCTAATTGTATTTCTTAAACAAAGTACACCCGTAATCAACAATTTTTTACCCTTCTACCTAATTAGGAGGAAAAAAAAATCAAATATATGCTGCGATTTACAATCAATCATTATTCGACTTATTTTTTTTTTCCTATTTTTTTTTTTTTTTTTAGAATTAGAACACTACATTTACTGAAATCCAAATAGTAAGAATCAATTTTGCACACTTACAATTTCTACACCATTATGAACTTATTGATTTATTTTATTTTTTTGAGCTTAGATAGACGTAACAGTAATCTTTTTGTATTTGATTACTCCATATCTTTTAGAACCTTTTAACTACGATACTAATATATCATCATATCTAATTTCCTGTCGATGTTCCTATAACACCATAAATATATAATATTTGCTGAACTTTTCACCTAACAATAATTTCGTATCTAGTTTATTAATCATTTCAAAGTTGTGCAGTTTAGCAATCATTGTCGAAAACAAAACTAATTCAGACGAAAAGAAAAGTATCAAATTACAGTAAGGGATGATTCATAGATTTCGTTTATAGCTGAACTTTGGATTTGGTCAGAATTTCATTGCCTAGCACGACTACTACAAGCTATATCTTCAAAAAAATTAAAATAAAAAGTAACATTAACAGCAGCAGCAGCAATAATATTAATATCTTTCAGTAGTTAAGTATTAGTAGTATTTGGGTTGGATATGAGGATTATGCTACTGATCATACCAAGTTTAGTATTTTAGAAATGCTCGATATTTAAATTTTTAGTTTTCACTTTGTATATTTCGATGTCTTGTATGATGCACTATTTCTGTATATACAGCTACAGGGGAAAAAGAAAAAATATATGACTATAAGGTCAGATAAGAAAAAAGTTCACTAGAGTAAATTTTTTGAAGTGACTAAACATATACCATTTTACATAATCCGAAAACTTTAAGTACGAATATTTAAAAGATAAACATTCACTAAACCTACAACAAATCTGAGAATCATTGATCGTTTAAAAA
Organism: Allium fistulosum; assembly: GCA_030737815.1. Lineage (NCBI taxonomy): Eukaryota > Viridiplantae > Streptophyta > Magnoliopsida > Asparagales > Amaryllidaceae > Allium > Allium fistulosum. The sequence goes on along the minus strand of CM060905.1, from coordinate 871,471,211 downwards.
GCAGAGTACCTTTGTATGGATATAGTTCTCCATTAAATTAAAAGATGAACATAAATTTTTTAATAACATATATATAAAATAAAACTCTCTTGTTATAAGTTAGAAAAGGAGGCAGATCACATACCTTAACAAACCCAAAGCCATATCAAAAACACCGGCAAAGAAAGTAGCAGTAAAAGCCAACTGCAAGAACAAAGCTGGTTCTTGTACAGGAGAAACTTCTTTGGCCAGCATGGACCCCAACAAAAGGGAAGGCACAGCAACTGTTCCAACTGCTATATCTTTTGAACTCCCCATCATAGCATACACTAAGGGCGGCACAAAGCTCGAATCTACATGCATCATTCACATTACATATATAGAGGTTGGTTTATTTGAATACTAACAAACAAAGGGGAAATGTAGAGGGCTTGCTTACAAAGACCAAGAATAGGAGGAAGGTTAGCGAGCTTAGCATAGCTAATGCCCTGAGGGATGGCAAGACTAGCAATAGTGATGCCCGCTATTAAGTCGGACTTGAACAACTTCAAAGTGTAGGACGGTGCCCATTGAAGTATGGGCAGTATGTATTGGAGGAAGAGAATGAAGCTTTTGGACTTGGTTTCTCCTTTGAATTGCCTTAGAGGGTCATCGGGGAAGAAGGTTTCTTTTAAGTTGGCACGGAATGTCTGGATGAAAGGGCGGGAAGGAGGAACAGGGACACGGTGGGCGCATTCTAGGCCGGGTCGCGGGTACATCATGTCCATGTTGCCCATTATGTATTACTATTTTTTATGTTTGAAGAGGTTTTATGTGTGATCGAGTTTTTGGTTATGGGAGAAGAAAGTAAATGGAAGGGAGTTTGAGAGAATGTGAGTGATAGGAGGAAGATTATATAGAGGGGGGTATTGTGGGGTTCTTTCACGGATAAACTTGAGTGGGAATGTGCAAATACGTGTGGCTTATTCGTCGTTCGTCTTAAACAGTATTAGTGATGACTTATTTAGGGAGAAAGGCCCTTGATTTATACACATAGAGGTTTGGGGGCGAATCTGCGCAGAGATTAAACATACGGCGTATTCTGGTGTATGTTTTTACTAGCTATATGCGTCCAAATGAAATTTTGATCTCGTGAGTAATGGCCGGTCGGACACAAGAGCATTTTCCACTATTAGGACCACGCGTTCCTTATAGTTCCTTTTCTGTTGTTAAAAAACAAATAAGTTTGAACGTTGATGTTTATCCATACTCTATTTCTTGAGCTCACGTTTTATAGACTTACAAATAGATTATTATCTCAATTTATTTAAAAATATGAATAAATTAGAAGGGAAAAAAAAAAACAAACTCACTTAATTGGAGGAGTTTAAGTGGTTTTTAATTTAAGCCTGTTGGTTCATAGATTTGATATGATTTTTGATTATCAACTCCAATTAAAATTAACTAAAGTCAAGCCTAAACTTGTATGATTAAAGATGAAGCAAAGGATTTTCAGTACAACTTTATTAATTTGAATTTTTGTTATTCATAGGGACGGTTGGTATAGAAAATATAAAGAAATCGTACTCTTTTCTTCTATTAAGGTTCACTAGCTCAAATGATAAGATCTTTATACTGTAGTTATAGAGATTTTACATTTGATCTACTCAGCAATCCTACATCTCCAATCATCTTTCTCATACGTTTATGGATTTCCAACGGTAAGAAAAATGTATATGCCGCAAATGAGATTAGAAGTCTGCAACCATTTAGTTTGCGATTACAAATGCAAGGAAACCGTTGTCTCATAAACACCTAGGCCAAATGTCTATTTAAAAAGTGTCTCGTGCTTAACTATTTAGCACACAAGCGCCTAAATGTGCTCAATTGTTTGCTAACGACATCTAGATGCTCGACACAAGCGTATATGTTTTAAACGACTTGCCTATCAGACAAGCACATAACTTTGGACGCTTATTAAAAACTTTCACTTATTAAACTATTTTGATAATTAACTAACTTTTAGACAAAATACTTCAAATCTATTACTTAAACTTAAAAGCACAATACTAAAACTGTTTACGTGGCCGTTCACACGTCCAAGTTTTCAAATTCCTCTACTCCCCTGCCTTTTCTGCTTTTCCACCGCCTAATATTATCAGCAAAATTAAAAACAAAAACAAAACCCACTTCCCCTCCCACGTCTCAGTTGTTTTCCCCAATTCACAAACTACTCCCCACTCTGACCCTCTACCCTACCAGTGGCCTCCAATTTCTGAAATAACCCTTCCTCCTCGCTGTTCTTTGACATCCACCTCACCACGTACCCTCCATCCCCCGCTTGCGAACAACCACTCTCCACTAAAACCCTAAAACCTAAAACTGCCCTTCAATCTACGGAATCGTCTTTCTTTCCCCCTCTTCTTGCACCGCGTTGCATTTGCTTGCCTCCATTTTCCTCCTTCTCTGCCGTATCCAACCACCACAACATGAATTTCCAACAACCGGCCAAAATCGGTTTCCATCTTGCTTCACGGTCTGGAACATTCATAGGTATTCTCTAAACTTTTTTATTTCCATATTATGAGTAATATGTAAACGTATAGCTATGAATATGAAGGCTTCCATTCAGAAAAGGACAAGTTCAAAGCTTAAATAAGTTAGAGGATTTAAAGAGTACAGGTCGTGAGATCTTCTATTTCAATCTTGCGTGCATGAAAAGGCGATTATGTTCTATGAAAAGGTAGGTACTATGTTACTTTACTGAACTAAGCAATATTACTTCCATCAATCATCTTTTTCTTTATCATGCTTAGGATCGTTGTTTTTGTGTACCATTTGAATAACTATGAGAAGGAACGTACATCGTGCAGTTTTTGTCAATGGCATAATTGGGGGAAAATAATGAATTGAACGAATGCCTTCACATGCATGTAGCTATTCAAAAACCTGGTTTTTGCTTTTTATTTCATATTACACTTCTAATAACGTTTTATTACTACTCTGATGATTTGTTAAAGCGATAAAGCTTTGTAGCATCTTCATATTGTTTTCATGTTACTAATTTAATTTGTATCTGCTTCGGATTAGTTGTCCAACATAGTACAAAATTATTATCTCCAACTGCCTAATCACTACACTTACATTCTGAGTTTTGTTTTTAGAATTTTAAGTATGGTGTTACGCCATTTTGGTTTAAGGTCATATTCATGAGTAAATATTAGGAGCATTTGTTTTTAGAATTTTAAGTATGGTGTTATGCCTTTTTGGTTTAAGGTCATATTCATCATGAGTAAATATTAGGAATGCTCCGTATATCCCGTTTAACTATAATGAAATAAATTTTTCCCCAAACTGAATGAAATATTATTTGTAGTTACAGAAGGCTAGGTTTTCCTGATTCTGTTTATACTCTGTTTATAGATTCTGTTTGCTTGAGTTTAGATTGGACATTCTGTTCATGTTATAACAGACTCGATTTCATGCTACCCTTTGCTAATGCCTGATCAAAATGATTCTCATACTGGCTGAAACTCTACAAGTAATTGTTTATACAGTTCGATTTCTGCTGTCATCTATATATTCAGAAAACCATTCGCTGTATGTTTATCTTTCTTACCGACACCTAAAATTTTCACTAGCTGCCCTACTGACAAAATTTAACTACAAAACATTATGCCAATTATTCAGGTCACCTTTTTATATATGACTTCGCTTTATTATATATGATTAGTTTCAGAATTTATAATACTCTTTTCCAAACTGGACAGAAGACTCAATCCACGCAATCAAATTTTTGTTAGCAATATTTGTTATTATAACAGTTGAGGTATTTAATATGTTTTTGCTCGGATATGCCATTGGCACAAGTTTATTGTAGTTAAGTCGTGTTCCTTTTTTACTAATATTTTTTTCCTTTTATATTTACCAGACAAAACTTTTTCAACCACCTCAAATTTGAATAGTCATTTTGCATTGCAATAGAACGACCAATATAAATGCTGCTACTATTGACATAACTTAGTCAATGTTAACTTAATACCTTAATTTCACTCTGATCCAAATTTATGTCCATTATCAGAGGATGTCGATGAATCTTAGAGTAACAAGAACTCAACTGCAACTAAAATTCAAGAGAAGCTTTAGCGATACTAATCTCAATCTAATGCCCCATCACTATTCCAATTTGCTTCTATTTCCTGTACGTTTGATTTGTTTGTTTCTTCTTAGACCACTTTTTTTCCCTCTTGGTTTAGGATTTTACCTAATTGAACAATGTACTGATTTAATTCTACTGCAAATAACTGAGCAATACTTTGATATAGACGTTTGCAACATTTCCTAAAATCCACCAAGTATACGACCAAGCAAAATATTTTTGTTCCAATTTTATTTAACAAAAAATTTCTTTTGTCTCTTGCTTCACATCGCAGAATTCGGGGGTTGTATCAAGTTTTTATACAGACGCCTATATCATTGTTGTTTCATAAGAAACTATGTTTGCTTCCATATAAACATCTTTCCACCTGTCAGTACTTGTGTTTTAATGCATCTGCTTATCGTTACAACAAATTGTTTTTTTACAAAAGGTTAACTTATCATGCATTTGTAAAAGTATCATTAGCTTAGACTTTTAAAAAATTTATGATATTAAGAATTGTTTTGGATTTAGAAATAATTTTGGTAAGACAATTATTACCGGTGAGATAATGCTCTTCTGCAATTTTTTTCACAACAAATTGACATGGAAGAAAACAAACTAATAAAAATACATTTCAAACTCAATGAAGTTATTCAACTATTTTACTAATTTTTATTAATCATTACTTGCATACTGACCACATATATGAAATATGAACTCATGCCACAATGTATAAAATATATGCTGAAATTAAATCACTGTGAAAATCATCTTAAATGTACTTCTACATGTGTCTCAAGAATTATTCAACTTGGCGCAAACAAAATATAACCTAAACAGTAATACTGTAACAAAACTGCTATGTTCAAGTTAATATGCACCATTGTGCAGACAAAAGTTCTCATATGCTAATTGTGCATGCTTTCATCCTTTTTTTTCCATCAATAAAATTATGACAGGCCGTAGAACAAACTGCTGAAAGTACTCTTCCAATATAGCTTTTGATGTAACAACTCCAAGTACTAACACTGATGCATTACGGAAGGGAAAACAAGTTGTTGATCAGGTATTCTGACACGCCATACCGCACATGCTCATAAGCTAATTTGTCTGGCTAAGCTTTCTGCTACTATAGGATGAAGATAACAAGTACAAAAAAGGAAACCAACTTTTTGCAACACAACTACAAAATGCAGGTAGAAAGGGTTCACGAAAAAAAATAACTATCAATGTAAGTATTGTCAAACCATTGTGCTATTTTGCATAACTATCATAAAATTTATTTTCCTCCAAATGAAATTAGTCACTTATTCATCCACTGTATTAAGTATACATATCTTATTTACAAAATCAAATTTTACCTCAATTAATAGTCCCGATTTAAATATTTCCTATTACGGTGCACAATAACAACTGCTTTTTATTTTTCCCATAACCCTTTCTTCTGTCATATATGCTCATCTCTGTTATTCCAAAAATGTTCATAAACTACAGTTTTAAACTAATCAACTACATGCCGACTAAACCAAAGAACAAAAAAGGCTGAAGTATAAGTACAGTTTACAACAAACATGAAACCACGTTTAAACTACAATCTTTATAACCATTTACAGAATTACGAAGAAGGATTGGAACACGTTGGCTCCAATGGCTTAACTCATGTAAAGAGACAGAAGGAAGATAATAAAAACGGTTAAAAATCTACTACAAGAACGAGCACCCCTCCTCTTACTACATCTTTGCGTTTGTTTCCATCTTATGTAGACAATAATAATTTTGTACCTTTTTAGTTTGCTTTTTAGCTACTATCTCATGCATTTAACTGTTTGTTTCCAAACCAAGCAAAAAGGCAAAAGGAAGATAAGAAGAACGATTGATGTTCTGCTCAACTCACCATCTGCTCTCCTGATTCACAATACACTGCTACAAGGACCACCACTCCCTACCCTACATCTTTGTCTTTGTTTTTATCTTCTAATCTTTATGTACAGTTGTAATTTTGTTCTTTCATCTCTCTGAATTCTATCTACTACATTGTATTTTCTTTTTGTTTGTAATTGAACCTACTTTTTTATAACCTACTTTCTTTCGCTTATTATAAAATACGCATTGTTATTTGAACTCCCACTTATTACTCCTCTGTTTTTCCTATCTTCCACTGGACATGCGTTTATATGCTGGCTGTTTACTTTGGATTCTTAGCTTTCGTTAATACTTTCATGTTGAACTCATGTTGAAGTAAAAAACCAATAAAATATCTAAACGTACGAAGTACAAACAAGAATAAGGAAAAAGAATCCTGAAGAAAACAAATATAATTATATAAAATGACATCCTCTTTACAAGTTATTGCTGCAATATTCATGAAAAATATCTTAGTAATTAAAGATTAATTTATCACGTATACGGGTACAAAATAATGTTCGAGGGCAAAATATAGTCCACCACATGATTAATTCCTGCAACTACCTTTGATTAAACCACCAATATCGTTACACAACTGCCCGTGTGCGAAGCACGGGTTCCAACCTAGTCATTATATTACGCCTCATAAAGATAAGGCAGTTCTCAAGTTTCAGTTTTGCTTTTGTGCAACCTATTTCATATTATAATGCATGGTATACCATTGCAAAGCAATACATGTCAGAGTTAAGAGTGTGTTTTACAATAAATTATATAATTTGATTATATTACTTAACTCATATAGCGATTCTTGTTCGAAATAAAGTAAGTTTTTTGTTTTTTTATTGTATATCTTTTGTATTATGATATAAATAATGTTTTAAATGCATTAAATATTTACAAGTAGAAAATCATTTGGAAAAGTATTTAATTGACTACAATTATGAATGTATTTGCAACCATGGGTAGTGAATTGTATAAAATCAATATTGTCCTTAAATGTTCATAATCATGATGTATCGAGAACGAAATATTAATATATCTGTTGAAACTAGTGTACGTAATGCTATCTAAATGATGGACGATGAATAAGCAATGACTGTAGAGGCACGTATGTGTAATTGTTTAGAACAATTATAGAACGACTCACCGAGAGTCTTTTATGTATTAAAGTCAAATAGAAGATCTCAAATGACGATGTATAGTAGTCTTTTGACTTAGTACTACTGTAAATCCTAAGTGTCCAACAATGCTTTGATTATGGTCAATCAACAACAATGATGATCAATTTAAGGCCACGGTTGGGTATAAATAGAACTAGTTGAAGTGAAGCACAATTCAAAAGAGGATTCGGCTCCTTCGAATATAAGGTCAGTATCACTGTAATTGTTAGTCAACTTAAAGTCAAAGTCTTTGGCCAAAGCAAATCGCTAATCGATAAATGTTATCAAACCAAACCATGAACTTTAGTATTGTATAATGTAATTAACTAAGGATGTTATTAGAGTTTTGACCATTGACTAACTCTAGGTATCTAAATGATATAGTGATGTTGAATATAAAAGAGTAAATTAGTTTAAAGGAAAAAGTTTAATAAAATTTAATTTTAACGGACATTAAAATTTAACTTCCGTCTCATGGACAAACGCCAAAATTTCACGATTGTTCCTGCTTTTTTAGTCTCTTTTCCTCTGTAAACAAAATTTCTCCTCCATCAACCAATGGCAACCCAAACCCAAATCAATTTTCTTCCTCAAACTGATTTACAAGTGCAATCGACTTCGGAAGCTAAGTCGATGGACGTAAATCCACATATTTCAACAAATCCTGAACAAATAAACGATGAACCTAAGATTTCAAAAAGTAGGGCTTTGAATGCTATGCGTACAGAAATAAAGAGAAGACGGAAAACTAATTCATCCACGGCTGTTGATTCGACTGATATTCATGAAGAAACTAAGAGGACGAGAAAACCTAGGGCAGCAAAAACTGTGAATGAAGACGACATGAAGAAACAACAGCTTTGTGATGAAATCGTCAGTAGAAAAAGAAAGACAAAGGTATAACATCTGATTTTTTTTTCAAAATAAAAGATAATTTTACAATGATAGTCGAATTATCATTTTAATTGTAAATAGTTTTACAATAAAAGTTTATGCTGAATTGGTAATCATATAGACAGTTTTAGAATGATAATTGAATATATCACTTTATTCGTTACATGCATTATATTGAAATGGTAGATGAAAATAGCATTCCAGTTTTTGATAAATGTTAGATGATAATTAGAATGATAATTAAAGAATGATAGTTGAATATATCAGTTTATTTACTGTATATGTAATGATGCAATGATAGATGAAAATAATATTTCGATATTTAATAGACGGTAGATGATAATTAGATGGATAGTTATTGAATGATAGTTCAATACATCATTTGATTTGTTGTATGCATCATATTGAAATATGAGATGATGGATGAACATAGCATTCAGTTTTTGATAGATGATAGACAACAATAAGATGAATAGTTATAGAATGATAGAAAAATATAACATTGAAAAAATGATAGATAAACATAGCATGATAAAATGATAGTTGAATATATCACTTTATTTACTGTATGTGTAATAATGCAATGATAGATGAAAATAGCATTTCAATATTTGATAGACGGTAGACAATAATTAGATAGATAGTTATTGAATGATAGTTTAATATATCATTTGATTTGTATGCACCATATTGAAATATGAGATGATAGATGAACATAGCATTCAGTCTTTGACAGATGATAGACAACAATAAGATGAATAGTTATAGGATGATAGACAAATATAGCATTGAAAAAAATGATAGACAAACATAGCATGATAGAATGATAGTTGAATATATCATTTTATTTCATGTATGTGTTATGATGGAATGATAAATGATAAATGAAAATAGCATTTCAATATTTGATAAACCATAGAGGATAATCAGATAGATAGTTATTGAATCATAGTTCAATATATCATTTGATTTGTATGCATCATATTGAAATATGAGATGATAGATGAACATAGCATTCAGTTTTTGACGGTTGATAGACAACAATAAGATGAATAGTTACATAATGATAGACAAGTATAGCATTGAAAAAAATGATAGACAAACATAGCATTCAATCTTTAAACTGTAGAAGCATACATTGAAAAAGATTAATGATAGATAAATATAACATTTGAAAAAATAATGATATATGAATATAGCACTAGAAAATTATGCATTCATAGTTGAAAAAATTGATAGATAAAAATAAGAATGCATTTAAATACCAAATTATTCATTCATAGTTTTTTGTACAGGAATCAAAAGGTAAAAGATTGAAGAAAGCAAAAACAACAGAAGGAAAAAACTCAAAGAAAGTATCTCAGGAAAAAATTCAGTATCGATGTAGCTTGCTTCCAATGATAAAAAATTTCCGAAAAATTAAGGAAAAAGGAGGTTATATTGTAGATCAATTGAATTATTTAAAACAAACACCCATCGAAAAATTTATGCTAGTGTTTTTCGAAGAAATTTTATCCATAGCCGCTTTTACAAAATCATCAACAACCTTAGATGATATCATAGAAACATTTTTTATCAATGACGAAGCTTTTAAAGTGGGGAATATTTTTCTAAAAATCAAACCTGAAGATGTTTCAATTCTCTTTAGCTTACCTTTGTGTGGAATTAATATTTTTCCATTACCTAAAATGAGTTTACAAATCCTTCCAGACAACTGTAAATATTTTGTACTAAGAAATTTTGGAACAGTAGAGCACATCACAAAGGATCTTACAATTTCAAAGATAAATAATGTACTGGAAACACAACAATTTCAACATGAAACTGATTTTCCAAAACTGATTATTATTCTTGCAATGATAACCTTCTTCTTTCCCGACAACCAAAGATACTTACCATGGGAATATATTCCTTATATCCTTGATCAAAACAAAATGAACTCAGTTCTTGGCCGGTTTCAATTCATCATTCATTGGTTAGAGCTTTGACAGCTTTCAAAACAAAGTTGTGAAACATGCCGGGTTGTTCCATGCTCCCAATTGTAAGTACAACATTCTAACTTTATGTTAACGCATCTATCTCTATAACTTAAATTATACACATTATATGTTTTAACAAGTAATATTTTTTTTGTAGTTTTTCCTATGTGAGCATGTGAATTTGATATCTCCATTAGCAACATACCGTTTTACCTTACCTAGATTTGGGAGGTGGAATATTGGAAGCTTGAAAAAGGTCATTTCAAGAGAAGTTTTGATGAACATGGAAAATAAATGTATTATTTCTCACACAAGTACAAGAAATATATAATGATAGATAAATATATCATAACATAGTGTACATCAACAGTTTTCATTTTGTTATTATATAGTCATAATTTAAATGATAGTTACATATATCATTTCTACACAAATACAATTTTCTGTAGTTGCTACTAAAGAATGATAGTCAGATATAGCATCACATGAAAAATGACAATTATATATAATTCATTCATTGTATGTTAGCTCATTCATTACTATTTATATTATTACATAGATTTTTGTTGAAATAAGAAACCTGACTGAAGATGAAAAAGCACTTTTTCAACAAACAAGCCAACAAAAATTTGTTCAGCTGGATACCAATGAGAATATTGGGATACAAAAAATAGAAAACTTTGAAGAGACATCAAAAAAGCAATTCGACTCAATGCAGTAGTACATTGAAGATTTGGAAAATAAATTGAAGAAGAGCGAAAAAGAATTAGAAAAAGAGAGACATAAAAGAATACAAGTAGAAGGCATTATCATACAGTTGAGAAAATAAACCAAGATGTTGAAATCAAAAGAAAGAGAAGAAATAGAACCACCATCATTTGATCTCATATAACTCAGGAAATTAAAATGATGCAGCAAGAGAAACAACAACATGATCAAAAGAAACCTTCAGAGGCAATAGAAAAATCCCTGACAGTGTATGAAAAAACACAGAAGAAACCAAGCTCTTTAGTTTTGAGGGTTAAAAAGCGCCAACGAAGGAATAAAATTGATCCCGATTGCCAGTATGAAATTATTCATAGAAAAACAAAGAAAAATGTTGAAAATGAAGACCAAAAGGAGCAACCTGAAACCGAGGAAGGTCAAAAGAATATACAAGTGAACAGGAACAAGAAGAACAAAATGAAGAATCTGATTATGAAGAGGAATCTGAAACTAAAGCAGATGAGCAAGTCACTACAATTGAAAATAAAGAAATTATTGATGTTGATGGGTACTCGCCATCAAGTAAATGTTATAAGAGTAAAGATATCACAAAAAGCAATATTCTACAATTATTGAATGAAGAACAACAAAACAAAATTCTTGCTTTCTTCAAATTTAACGAAAATGAGAAGTAAGATTTCTGATCTTTTTTCTTTCATTATATTTGTAATTAAATAAAATTGAAAAAAAACCAACTTGTCAACTATTGATTTTCAATTACAGCACGGTAGCATATGAAAAAGATGAAGGGAACAAAGGAGGAATCACAATAGTGAAATCTATGCTGGAAGCCGTTCTGTTTGAGGGGGTTATAGATGGATAGGTATGCATCAAATTAGAATTATGATAGTAAAAAACTGTATATAAATGTATAAAATGGAAGAATGATAGGTAAACCTAGCATTCAACTTTTCAAAGTGTATATAAATGAATTGAATGAGAGAGTGATAGCTAAAAGTAGCATTAGTATTTGTAAAATGCAGAATACTGTATAGGATGGGAGAATGATTGTTAAAACTAGCATTCATAGTTTTTTAAGTGCATATAAATGTACAGGATGAGAGAATGATAGTTAAAACTAGCATTCAAAGTTTCAAACTGCATATAAATGTATTGAATAAAAGAATGGGAGTTAAAAATAACATTGGTATTTGTAAAGGGCATATATATATATATATATATATATATATATATATATATATATATATATCGAATGCCCAAGATGATTGTTTAAACTATCATTTGCATTTTTCAGTGCATACAATGCAGTAAACATGTAAATGATAGTGAATACTAGCATCAATATTATTGGTTCAAAAATATAAAAATAATAATTGTCCCATAAAACTTACAACCTTCTTTGTTTGGTTAAACAGCTTATTGATTGGTTTTATTACAATAAAGAGATGTATGAACACAATTACTAATTCACTACAATGATGATGGTAAGTATAAGCTTTTCATTATAAATGTTAAAAAATAATATAAAGTATTCTAATACATATGAATGTGCAGAATGCTTTAGTACATGATCAGCAAACTGTGATCAAAGACATAGTCATACCGACAATAGATGAAATTGTCAAAGATGAATTTACAGAGAAAATTTTCTTCCCTCTACATTACACAAACCATTGGAGCTTGTTGATGCTAAACTATGAAACAATGCAGTGGAGTCATTATGATTCAACCAAACCAAAAACTAGACCAACAAGGACTTCAATCCCCAGCTATAACCAAGCCCTCATTCTTGTAAGAAAAGTATAATTTTTAAATCATTGTAACATTAATATACAACACTAATTTTTCTTCTTGCAGAAAGACAAAATTGAATTGATGTTCAAGAAGAAATGGGCAGAAGTAGGAATACTGAACAAAGAATTTCACAAACCTAAAGTGCTGCAGCCAAAAATCCCACCACAGGATTCTGATTCGTAAGTAACTAATTTCATTTCTTCTCTTGTCATTTTAGTTTGTATATTCATCCAACTTTTGTTATTCTTTTTTAAAATACAGCTGAATACATCTAATGATCAAAATGATAGTTAAACCTACAACTGAAATTTTTAAAGTGCATAAAATTGGGAAAATGAAAAAAAGACAAGTCAAACTATCATTTATATTTTTTCAGTGCTTATAAATTTATCAAATATCCAAAATGATTGTTTACAGTAGCATACATATTTTTAAAGTCTTTTGGATTAGACTAAACATGCAAACTAATAACCAAAATATCATTTGTATTTTTAAATTGCACTAGAATGCATTAAATATGCAAAATGATAGTTAAAGCTAGCATTGCTCATTGAACTGCATCTATTGAACAAAAAGATTATGTATAAGGTGCACATTCCACATGCAGCAATGGTGTCTCTATGAATGCATTGATTAACATTGTGATCAAAATATAAAGCTATATTTTAGAATTCTAGAGTAACGAATGCTCTCTTATTTTAGCATTAGGTTATACTGTAATATTAACTGATATTTCTATATCTGAAACAGACTTGGTTGTGCATTCTTTGTCATGGCAAACTTGAAAAAACTGGACAAGGATGAGATGCCAGAAAAATATCCAAAGGAAATGCTTAGAAACCTAAGAGCTTAAGTGGTGTATGACATACTCAATGATCCATAATACAGTTAATCAGTGGAGAAATCCTATAAAGATTCTACATAAGAATAGCTGTTGCATATTAACTTCTTAGAACTTTGTATTTATTTGAACTGAACCACTTCTGCTAATTAAACTGAGATGGAGTTTGAGATGGAGTCTTATATGTTTTCCAATGCTTGTATTTTGTTCTCAGTGTATAAACTGCTCAGATGGATTTGAACTTATCGATTTGAATTTGATTCGATTATAGTTGTCTGTTTTCAGTGCATAAACTACAATGTATAAACTATGGATATATTCAAGTGTCATTTTTATATGTTTTTTGATGCTTTTATTGTATTTCTGAAGTGGTGAATAATGTTTTATACTGAAATGCTAGATAGAATTAGCATTATGCGAAAATACATTTCTCAGTGATTGAACTATGATGAATAATGCGTGAATTTATCCATATAGCATTTTTATATGATTTCCAATGTTTGAACTCTGTTTCAAGTGTGATGACTACTGTTTACACTGTAATGCTAGTTACAACTAGCATTCAACCGAAATGATAAATACAACTATCATTTAACTGTAATGCTAGTTATACTGTAACACAGTCCACGTTGATTGTTATTTTGATTGTAGTTGCCAAAGTAGGTTTAGTGCACAAGTATCTTGTAGATCCTCCAACTTTTTCAGGCCTATAGCCCATTCTTTTTTTGGCACACACAATTTATCCCAAGAAATTTTATGTTTCCTTCCTTCCTACAGAAAGTCTGCATTTATCTTATTTGATTTCTTTAAAGTGGCAATTGAAAGTTGATATATCAGTAGCTAGTATAGCACCATAGGATATATTATACCATTAATCAGTAGCCAATATAGCAACATAGGATATATTACACCATTAATCAGTAGCCAGTATTTGCAATCCCATTTATTTACTTTGTTTGTTATTTTCTGAAACAGAGAGGTGCGGTCTGCATAATGAAGATATTCCATTGGTTGCACTTTACAAATTGGTGTTAATTCTTTTTTCTAACTGCACTTTCTAACAATAAGGAAAGATATTCCATTGCAATATAGAAGAAATATGGGGGCAGATGTTCCCCCATATCATATAAATAGTACATCATCATATTGGCAATTCATCACAAAACCACTCATGTAATCTCATCAGCTAATCGTATAAACAGTATATCATCATCATTAGATCCTTCGTTCTTGCACAACAGCTTACTCAGTTCTATACAATGACAGATTATGGGTTTCGATGTTGAAATTGTATTTCAGGTGTGATGCATACTGATTATAATGAAATGCTAGTCACAACTAGCATTCGACTGAAATGATAAGTACATCTAGCATTGAATAGAAATGTTAATAATGAAGTGCAGAGCTCATGCATTTCTTTAATTCATATTAAATATTTTGCAATATGAATAAATAATAGATTCATAAAAACAGAAATTCAACAACAAAGGAAAATATAGGAACAACAGATATTAGAAATTAAAACTAAATAACCAAAACATTTCACATTTTATTTTCTAATGATTTCACAAAGTCTAACTTCATTCTTCTATAAGCTTTAGCAGCTTTACACTTAAAAAACTACTCAATTACACTAACAAAACACATAAATTTTCTTAACTTTTTGAAGAAGCAAGACAATTCCTTTTGTTGTAGCCAACTTCATTACACTGACTGCATCTGTTTCTTTTACTTTGAGAATATCCAAATCCACCACGCCTCTTTGTAGATGGTCTTCCAGCAGCACACACTTCTTTAGGAGGCCTAATCAAAACATCATTTTTAGCGGCAACTGGCTTATCAAAATCTGGAATTGGATCGATAGCATTAGCATACGAAGATCTGAAAGCACTAGCAGTAAAACAGTCCTCCACAAAATCATAAACTGATAATCTAGACGTGTTAATGCACTTAATTGCATGGGCACATGGAAAACTAGTAACTCTCCATTGATTACAACTGCATAAATGATTTTTAAGATCAACAACCTGTGACTTAGGAGATTTAACTTCAAACACAAATTCCGAAGACTTATAAACATCTCAACCAAAGCCATCATCTACTAACTTAGACAAACGTTCCCCCATAACAGGACAAAGATTTGTTGTCCACAAACAACATTCCTCTCTTTGTCTCGCCATTTGCTCCATAACTTTCACTCGAATACCATCCAAACAAGAAGTTATAGGCATAACTCTATCTTCCAAAATCCATGAGTTGAAACTTTATGCAACATTTGAAGAATATTCACCATAACGCTTTCCTTGAAAAAACAAATCTTCCCAATGGTCAAAAGGTTTATCTCTTTGTAACGCCCCACCTCTATACTCACAATAACAAAGAGTATTAAAAGAAATACTGTCTATTATTATGAAGAATAAGGCTGGGTAGGAGCGGCCATCCGTAGTTGGCCTTACACTAGTATTGGTTACCTCGTTAGGAGTGGTATATATTTAAATTTTTCATCTCTTATTTATTCACTCCCATCGACATATCCAATTCCAGTATAAAACGAACTACGATGGTTCATAATGGTTTAGGACAATATATATAAAAACAACACAGATACACAAAGAATGCGGACCACAGATAAAAACAAAAGTCTCATATATATATATATATATAACTGATGTCAGTTACAATACAGTTGATACAATACATATGATACAACTACAATTGTCGACTCTGGAAGTTATATATACACGTACATTATAAACTAATATACATGAATACATATCAACCTATACTATGACACGATTACTCCAAAAGATGTGAAAAGTCTTCATAGCTCAAACAGCAACTTAAAGAAGGAAATCTACAACCTGAAATAACTCGGGTCTGACCCGAGTATTAAATTCGAAAGAAAATAATACACGGGTCAGTCTAATTCAAACTCAGTTATTAGTGCATAGCAGTAATAATAATCACATAATCAAATAGACGACAATCACAGAAATCTCGTATATCCAATCCTTTTAACAAAGAAATCGGATAACGAAAATTTTAACACCAAACAGTGTTAAACAATAAATCAGCAGACTTAAATCATCAACAGAGATAAATAAACAATTTATCAAATCGACTAAATCAATTCAAAACTGTCAATTCTGGGTGGCTGCAGTGCACGCACGCGTGCACTGCCTCGCCACTACAGTGCGTAGAAACTGCAAAGGTCAAACCCAAAAATCGGGTTCAACTCAAGTGTAAGAAAACAAATGCAGCAGTGGATAAGGTTACTCAGTGTAAATGGTATGCAAACTGTCTCAAATGGTCAAGACAACTGTAATGAATGACCAAATTCGATGAGACCCCACTGCAGATGCAACATGGCCCACCCAAATAAACTACATGATATACAAGAGTGCAGTGACTACATTAATGAGTATATGCAGAGTCAAGGCCACAATGAAATCACAAACCAAAGGAGTGATACAAACAAAGATAAAATATATATGCACTGTAAACTGGATAGTGCAACTATCTTACTCACGACCAAAGGCTGTAGTACATCTCAACTCGACTGCAGGTGAGTTAGTGAACAACAAAGCCCAAAAGAAACTGGACTAGTAAACAAAACCCAAGTCAGGTGGATAACCAATGCAACAACTCAGATAAATGGTCCAGTTTCAACATGAATGCACAGCTACAATGAAACTGCAAAGTGAAGACTCAACAATTATCACAGACTACAAGTGAAGAAATACAAGACTATGTTCAAGTGCAGACATAAATCTACTATGGGAATCAACATGGTACACTACAACAAGTGTAACAGGTATGTGGAGATGCAGTGAACTAATTTGGCAAACAATGAATTCACAGTGAATACATGAGCCAGAATGGTAAGGTTCTAGCATATACTGATACAAGTAAAATGAATCGTTTCCAAAACAAAGTCAATCATTCCAAGAGAAAAGAAAATGCAATTCGAACATACATATATACATATCAATTAATGTATATACATACGTCACTGCATATATATGTATGGAGACTAGAATGCAACTGGGTGCAAACAGTTTCCAAAGCATGAATGTACTAATTGTGAAATTTATATTTAATACTGTAACTGGACAATATAAATTTCTTAGTCTAGAACAAGGCAACAAATGATAATAGCATGTGTACTCAAGATAAAGTAACACAGCCACAAATCATAACAAATACAAGAAAGGCACAGCAAGGCCAAATACGAGTTCAATATAAATAAGACCAGAGACAAAATGAAATACACATGTCAAACCCAAATACAGGATTTCAGAATGCAGTGGCCACACACATATATACATACAAGAATGTATGTATACAAATGATCAGCCATCAAAGTGCAGTGAACAACAAAATGCAATTTGAAATAGGCAGTGGCAATCTCACCTTAAAGTATATAGGTGCAGACTAGTTACAGGAATGACCAGACCCCAAATTGTTGTCGACGTGGTGTACATGTAAATGAACAAACAAAATTCTCAATGCAATTACAGTGAAACCCGAAACAACCAGGGTAAGAAAGATACCCACTGGTTTAACAAACACCATAATAGATGCCAACAACAATTATCAGCTTTGAACTAAGATAATTGTAGTGTAAATTTAGGTATGCCGAAATCAACTAGTGATGCATCAATTCCAACTCAATGCCGCAGTGTGAATATCACCATAAAAAGGCAATATCACAGACAAATGAAAGGCAAGCTTATAAATCTAAGTGTAGACTCAAGTGCATCAATATCTGACACAACACCAGACCACATGAATGCAGATTTTAGCCGTGAATGTAGTAGACCAAACACATATGTATTCACACCCCAACAAAGGCAGTAACGATGCAGTCTGTTCTACATGAACTTCAACTAAATACTAATGCAAACCCAAATGTACATGACTCAAGAATAACAGCATGATGACATTAAGTTAATGGAATTTGACTCAAGACAACATAATACATCTCATGTGCACAGAAATAATGCAACAGGGTGCAGAGAAATGCTACTTAAATGAACACAGTGGCAAGCATAACAACTGCAGTTCAAATCGAAGTCACCAGAAATCCACGAAACCAAACTGTGAAACCCATCTTCTCGAGAATATAAGGGTTCGAACAAAATCCACATAAACAAAATTGGACAGTCAGAAAAATCGAACAACAAAATCGAAACCACTACAGCCATGAAACTGAAACGAACGAAAAATCACAGGATTCAAATACTAATACGCTAGAGGTATGAATTAGATGTGAGTGAGGGTGTAACGACCCGCAAAATTTAATGGTTTTAAAAGTATATTTAACTGGAAATTTGTGAAATTTTAAACAATAAAATTTGAAATTAAAAATTTATTATTTGGAATACATCTATTTTAATATAGAAACTGGTAAATTGTCATCTGATAATATTGAAGTTTATTTTCCTGTGAAATTTCATTTCAAATCAAGCCGGTTAATAACAGTGAATTTAAAAGTTTTCCGAAAACCAAAATATGTCAACAGGAGAAAATTTATTCAGATCATTCTGAATCAGACTGCGAAATTCGTTTTTCCAAATTTGGACTTCTACTGCTCTGTTTATCTTAATTCTGGCCAAATAGCAGCATTTCTGGTACCGATTATCGACTTTTGATCGGATGATCGTACCACTAATATTTGTATACCGTTTTGATCGTCACGTCATGCTGATCTCCATGGTATATTCATTTGCTTGTTTCGGCATCCGATGGACAACGGAATCTGTAAAACAGTTCACCGTATCGGTACCATCAATTGTGACCGTTAGCTTTTCTTTGCGGTTTCAAAATTTGAACGTGAATTCCAAAATAATAAATTGATTTAATAGCTTATCAATCAACCCATTAATTTGCTTTAATTATTCAGCTAAAAGATAGGTGACCGTTGTCATTTCTTTTACTCTACTATTTTCTTTATTTGTCAATACAATCCATTTCACCCTCTCTCTTCGTATTCTTTCCTCTGTCCATTTAATAATAGTAATATATATATTCCTTTTTCACTGTTCACATTTTTAAAACTGCTAGAAATAATGTTCATTCTTCAACCGTGCTCTTCCATAGTGATTTATTACATGTCGGTTCATTTATTCACTTGGGTAGCTGACTTTTCCTTCGTTCGAAATTTAAGTATAAAATATATCAGAGAATACGCCTGCTACACGTTCCTGAGCCACTCCACCTCATTTTCTCTTTTGCTCCAGCAAACTTTCGTTTCTTTTTGTTTTTCTAAACATCTCTACCCATCGGCCCCTACACCACGCGTTCAACACTCATGCCTCGCCTCCGCATGAATAGCTTCGGCCCAGAGATATCGCCTTGCCCTTTCTCTCTCTTGGCCGTGCCCGCCTCTCAATGTCTCCCTCTCCACCACGCTCGGCAAGTCATCCACCACCCACGTCCAACCTGCCTTCACCGCCGCACTCACCCCAGATCCGCCTCAGATCCGAACTCCGCCCTATCCAGCCTGACGCGCCCACTCTCCACTCCAGCCAGTCAGCCACTTCCCTTCGATTTGTGCCGACCAACCTCCATGGTACCTATCCCCTCATCGACCCGGTAACCATCCTTCTTTATTGGATGCTTATAAAGTAAATTATACTAAGTTTAAATATGCTATATAGAACTAATAACATAGTATATGATATTTGATAATCTGCTGTTAGGAAGTCTAGTTATATTAACCCTTTGTAACTTGTTGTTTACATATATATTAGTTATATAACTATGTAAGTCATATGGATTGTATGATAGATAATAGCTTGTACATGATTTCAACCTGTTAGTATGTATAAGGTTGCTTATATAAATTATAAAATAAAGGCAGTATTCTTTTACTATAAACTTTAGTTGATCTGTTAGTATAAATTAAAGGTGGCAGCACACATTGTTACAAAATATGTACAGGAAGGTTTGTTAATATTTTTATATGTATAGTGTAGGCAGAGTTATTTTTAATTACATATTTGGGTGTTGAAATATGTGCGTATACAGGGTATGCCATAGATATAGCTTAGTGTTAACAATTATACACTATATACTACCTGGGATTGCCTATAGGAATGATGAGATACTGTTTATTTAACATAGTTGATTTTAAAGCATTATACATATGTAGATAATAAATTATAGTATATTATAAACTATATATCTGAAAACCTGTTTTATATATATATTTGTTATAGCATGTATATAAAGTTTCTGTATTTATGAGTTTACAGTAAGTAGTGATTTTGTAATAACATACAAAGTTAGACTATTATGTTTTATTTTCAATTTTAAAAAAAACAAAATAGGTATAAGATGTATACCCGAATATGTTTCCATACATTTTAAATTGATGTACTATATGATAGTTACTATTATTTTAAATATATGTGAGTGTTCCTAAGCTGATAAATATATAAGTTACAACAGTTTGTACAAAGTAATTATCATTTATATAGTTATAGTTGTAGCCTATATGTTAGCTATTGTGTGTGTCAAAATAAGTTTTACAAGGCAAATTATATATATAGACTTGCCTTATTGAGGTTAAAGTTAAGTTAGTGAAGTGGTATACCTACATCTTATTTTAAATATAGGTTTAAATTAAAACAATGATTTGAAACACATGTGTGTGTGTATATATTTAAATCAATATGGGTTGAAATTAGAATATGATTTGTTATATATACATATATAAATTGTTATGTTGTATCCATTCGCTTATATCAATCATCTTCATCGATCCAGTTCTGATTTGAATTCGTCTATTCCTATTTATCAGATTTGATCGTTGATTCGTGCCAATCTAGCTTTGATTTGGAAGTCGTGCTTGCATTCCGTAACTCAATTTCATCGTCCAATCTATCTAGCCTCGAAAGGTGAGCAATCACTCACGATTAACGTTCTTGTATTTATTAAATTTGATTTCAATTGAAACGACAATTGAAATATGATGCTGTAGTTATTTAAATTGTTATATATGCTATTATCTGTATATGTCCACCTATGACATCTGACACCAGTATGTAGTATTTATATGCCTGTTATTACCATTATCTGTATATGTTCACCTATGACATCTGACACCAATATCTGTTATTTATATTGATGATATATGCCTGTTGTTATATTTTTTATTATCTGTTATCACTCTGCAAGTTCCCTGTTAGTATAGAATTCACTATGGGTTGAAATGATACATACCCGAACGGACTTTAGAATAGGAGAATTTCGTTATGGGTTGAAATGATAAACCCAAGCGATTTTCATTTGAATTGAAATTGGGATTACGGGTCGAAATGATATCTACCCGTATATATTTAAATTTCGGATTGAAATGATAAATATCTGTATCACTTAACCATATGATAAATATATATATACAGACACCGTTGGTCCATATATATAAATATTTTAAAAATGAATTCTATGGTTTTGGAAAGAAATATATGGTTTTAATAAATGTGAGCCTTAAATTATTATATATAAATGGGAAAGATTGATTTAAATACATATAATATGTTGAGTGTTTAAAATATATTTCAAAATAGATTTTGGTAATAATTTGAATAAGTTAAGGTTAGAAAGATAATTTGAATTTAGTTGAAATTGTATTCAATAAAGAATTTTTTTTTATTAAACCGATTTGAAACTTATTGAAACTGAGATGTAAGATATGATTTATAACTTGAGTTTGATTTATAAGTAATCTAATGAATATATTTTTTTGTTTAACTAAAGTTTAAGGAAATATTTAGTAAAAATGTAATTTAAGGCTAGTTAAATGATATTGAATTTATTAAGTGAATATTCCCTGATTAAATAATAATGAAGTTAAATCAAGAGCTATATGAAACTGTTAAATTTAACTTTGAAAATGTTGAATATTAAAGCTTTGAAATATATTGAAAATTTAAATGATCTGTTTAGAAATGAATTAAATTGATGAATTGAGCTTTGAATAAATTTGAATTTGGAATTTGAAGTTGATTTGAATCGATTTGCTAGACTTGAGGAAATTAAATACTTTACTTTTTAAATTAATATATATATATATATTATTTTGGAAATGGATATATTTGAAATGAAATGATATTTAGGTTTTGAAGTATAAATTTAATTGAAATGACCACGGTGTTAAAATGTATATTTCCACCTTGTAGATAGTTCTGAAGATCCTTAGAGGATGGTTATCCCAACATCCTTTAAGTTACTCGTATTTCAATTGATATTTCACTTGAGTTGGATTTATTTATATAAGAATGTTAATCCTAACTCGAGTGTTTTGTGTTTTGCTTTACGCTCGGGTCAGACCGAGTGATACAGCATTTGAGACTCACCCTTGGAGTTTGGAGCTTCCTTTGGAGATCCAACTATCGCCTCAGCTTTCAGCTCTTCTAGTTGATTTGTTCAGAGAAGTCATCTGTTGTACTGGAGACTTCACTGCATTTGAGATATTCTGTTGTATTTTATTTGTAACTCTGATGTTTATATAGTAGCTTCATGAACTACTATTTTATCTATTCCGCTGTGTATTATTGTATTACTCTGTGTCTGTGATTATGTGATTGATTTATTTACTGCATATGCTGAGTTTTGCCAAACTTTTATTACAATCTGTTATTTTGAATTATTCAAGTCAGACATGTGTGTCTGCCGATTTATTGTCGATTTGAATGGTCCAAAATATCGGGTCGTTACAGTTGGTATCAGAGCCAGGTTCTAGGCAAAACTTAGCATATATAGTAAATTTATTTACAGAATCACTTTCGTTCGAGTTTGAATCTCTTCCTTTTGACTCGATTTCCGTTGAACTTTGGAACGTTCCCTACGGTTTCAAAATTCATTCTTGTCCCTCTCTAGTGGTATTCTTTTGATTCTGGAGTATCCCATAACTCCACTTCGAATGATCTCTATAAGAACAGGCGATCCCGCCGATCTTTGAATGTTTAGTAAAGGGGTGAAACTCCTTTACAATAGGCATTGATTCACCGGAGATTTATATATCCCTCGGTTTTGATGTTGCCATCTTTTGTTATGCCGAATTCTATCTCTGGCGATCGAATGTCGATTTGCCTTAGATTTCCGCATCGATTATATTCTTGAAGTCACGGTTGACCCGGTTAAAGGTCGCCCACGATTTTTATAAGTGTATCCATCTACTGTTTTGTAATTAATTATCTCATCTTCGTTCGAGCCTATCTTCGAATCAGAATTCTATTTGATTTGAGTTCCTTTAATTTGAATCTCTATCTTTGTTTTGAAATCCATTCTTGAATCATCCTTTGAAAAATCGGGCTTGTTATATTCTAGAAATTGTTTTATATATCGAAATTATTATATTCTATATATAAAAGTGAAATGTTTTCGATAAAGATTATAAACCCTTTTTAAAATAAGAATTTGAGGTTTCGAAAGGATTTGTAAATTTGGAAAACTATATAAGAAATTTGATTTATCTAAAAATGATTTATAACTGAAGGATTCGAAATTTGAAATTCGAGAATTGAACCCCGGTGTTTTGAAATTGGTTTTAAGATTTTGGAAAATATATGAAAATAATATGATTTAAAAGTATTTCATGAATAAGAAATGTTTCTAATGAATTCCAATAATTTTGAAGAAATTTCAAAGAAGTTTGAGAAAATAAAAGTCCAGAACTCACTTATGTCGCTGGAAAATAATTTCGGTGATGAGTGCACGCATCATCGACATTGATTTTCGAGTCTCAGAGTGAGCGAAAGGCCACTGTAGTAGCATTGCCACGCGAGTGATTTTGCGAAACAAATTTTTGATTTCAAAATTTTGAAGTATGATTTGATATTCAAAAGATATATATATATATATATATTTGAAATGATTTGAAGTAATCCGGTGTTCAGTCTTCGAGTTTCGAATTTGATATAAACTTATCTTTTGAAATTGATTTACTGATTTGTTGTTAATTTCCAACTCTTGAATTTGAAAACGATTTCTTCAACTATTTTGAAGGTTCGAGCACTTCCAAATCAAGGTTAACTTTTCAAAGCTAAGAAATTTTGAAAAGTATGAATTATTTGATAAAGTATATAAATTTGTTTGAATGTTTAAGTATGAAGTAATATGATTTAAATAAGTTGAAACTGTTTGGAAGTAAATGAATAAGGAAATTTTAGATTTTCTAATATGAAATTTAGATTTGAAATGTCTTGAGAAGAATTTGGTCTTTAAAATATTTTGAATAAAATTTAGTTTAAATGTTTTAACTTAGTAACATCTTTATGAAACTATATATTTAACAAGTTGGAATAAATATATAAGTTGTACGTATGCTGTTTTATTCGCATAATTAATTTGATCCAAGTTTGAGTACACAAGTTCGAGGTGAATTACACCATTTCGTGTTAGGATTTTTCATTCGATTCTTGATGGCGAATATTTGATATGGATTTTGGGCTTGATTCTAGAATTCTCTATCATAGTATATGGCTATGCAAGGAGACTGATGGCTTCTAGTCAAGAAACCATATCGAAGTCCGCATTAGGGAAGTCGAATGGACAATACTAGTTCGAAAGCGAACTTGTGTGATCGAGCGAGCGATCAAATGTGATTCTGCGAAATGATGATGTATGTACATCTTATATTCTAATATTAGTGATATACTTTGATGCTGAAATTGAAAGCTGTCATGTTAGAATATCTTTGCTTACTAAAAGAAAATTTCCAATTTAAATTACAAAGATATATAACCCATAAAAGCCAAGATATTCAAATCCCATATGGCTCTTCATACAGCGAAATTTATTTTGAAAATTTTGATTCTTATATAAGATAGACCTTACGTAAGTATAAGATGATTTTGAAAACATTTGATTTTGGAAATGAATTGGTTGACTTAAATTATATTGATTTGGAAATTTGGATTTATTTTCTAAATCTATTATTTTGGAAACTTTGAAACTAAAGATATTCAATTTGAGAAGAAATAATTTGGTGAAATTGTATAAGATTTTGAAATTAAACTGATATTGAAACAAAATTGAAATTTGAGAACCTTGTGTTTCTAAATACTTGATTTGGGAGTTGTCGAACTTATATAAAATTGATTTGTATGAGTATGAAATTGATTCGAAAACTATGGATTTGAAAAAGGGTACTCAATTTGAAAGTGAAATCTTATATAATTGAAATCTATATAAGTATGATTTGATATACTATTGATTTTGGAAAGCATTTGATTTGAAAATTAAATCTTATATATAATGGATTTTATATAAGTACGATATTTGAAAGTGATTTGAAAAGGTACTATATGATACATATTTTCGAAGTAAAGATATGGAAAGTGCCTTCTGCTTGATATCCGATTTGTGGCCACATCTTGGATTCATTCTATCGATATTATTCTCTCTGATTTTTGGTTTTCCGGATATGATACTCGAGTGTCCTTCGAATTCCATGGCGTTACCCATGGTCTTACGAACTCGACTGCATAGCGTAATTCGCAAGGCAGTGATTGCTTAAAAGGTACGGATGTTTCCTGGGGGATCCAGGCGTAACCATTGTGTATCTGCGATCTATGGTCGTGTTAGTGGCGTAATCCGCAAGGCAGAGATTGCTTAAGGGGTATGGATGTTTCCTGGGGGATCCAAGCGTAACCATTTACATGTATCCTGCGGTCCACCATTTTGTTGCATGGCGAAATTCGCAAGGCAGTGAATGCTTAAAAGGTACGGATGTTTCCTGGGGGACCCAGGCGTAACCATTGTGTATCTGCGATCCATGATTTGATTCGTTTTGATTGGATTGTACTTTCCATATCTGTTTTTAAAAGTTTTTCCAGTATTTTCACTGGGTGTTGAAACAGGTCTACTAAGTACCTGGAGAATTCTAGTTTTGCGCCTGATCAACGCACTACCAGAGTCTACAGGAACAAGGATAAACTTGTCGAAACATCGAGTTATAAAAGTATTTTTGAAATGAAATTTGTTTCGTTATAAAAAAATATATTTTATTATAAAAGTATTTCTAACAAAGAAATTCTATATTAATATTTGAAATTAAAACCCTTCTGGTTCTAAATTAATTATTCGTGCCTGATGCTATTCTTTTGAATCTGCCTTATCTGCTCAGCTTTATTTATTCACCTATATTTTGTTTTTCCAAGTCCTCCTTCTTTTCCTTATTGACTATATTTTTTTTAAATAATTATTGATTTCTTAATAATATTTGAAAGTTTCTTGAGATAAAAATTTATAAATTTATAAATTATGGATTTAATGTTTTCAAATAGCTTCTTTGTAAATATAAGTAATAATGTGAATAATTGTTTTCAAATAGTCTTCATATATTTATAAAGGAAGCAAGAAATTTGCAAATGAGTATTAAAGTATAAAAAATAATTGATTTGCAAACGAAGTTTTCAAATGAATATTTCAAGTAAAATTTATATAGTTTAAATTAATTGTTTAATCTTGACTTTCAATCTATCTTTTCTGTCTGGTTGTTTCTATTCTTCTACCTCCTTTCTTTTCGGGGACGAAAAGTTTTGAGTGGGGGAGAGTGTAACGACCCGCAAAATTTAATGGTTTTAAAAGTATATTTAACTGGAAATTTGTGAAATTTTAAAGAATAAAATTTGAAATTAAAAATTTATTATTTGGAATACATCTATTTTAATATAGAAACTGGTAAATTTTCATCTGATAATATTGAAGTTTATTTTCCTGTGAAATTTCATTTCAAATCAAGCCGGTTAATAACAGTGAATTTAAAAGTTTTCCGAAAACCAAAATATGTCAACAGGAGAAAATTTATTCAGATCATTCTGAATCAGACTGCGAAATTCGTTTTTCCAAATTTGGACTTCTACTGCTCCGTTTATCTTAATTCTGGCCAAATAGCAGCATTTCTGGTACCGATTATCGACTTTTGATCGGATGATCGTACCACTAATATTTGTATACCGTTTTGATCGTCACGTCATGCTGATCTCCATGGTATATTCATTTGCTTGTTTCGGCATCCGATGGACAACGGAATCTGTAAAACAGTTCACCGTATCGGTACCATCAATTGTGACCGTTAGCTTTTCTTTGCGGTTTCAAAATTTGAACGTGAATTCCAAAATAATAAATTGATTTAATAGCTTATCAATCAACCCATTAATTTGCTTTAATTATTCAGCTAAAAGATAGGTGACCGTTGTCATTTCTTTTACTCTACTATTTTCTTTATTTGTCAATACAATCCATTTCACCCTCTCTCTTCGTATTCTTTCCTCTGTCCATTTAATAATAGTAATATATATTCCTCTTTCACTGTTCACATTTTTAAAACTGCTAGAAATAATGTTCATTCTTCAACCGTGCTCTTCCATAGTGATTTATTACATGTCGGTTCATTTATTCACTTGGGTAGCTGACTTTTCCTTCGTTCGAAATTTAAGTATAAAATATATCAGAGAATACGCCTGCTACACGTTCCTGAGCCACTCCACCTCATTTTCTCTTTTGCTCCAGCAAACTTTCGTTTCTTTTTGTTTTTCTAAACATCTCTACCCATCGGCCCCTACACCACGCGTTCAACACTCACGCCTCGCCTCCGCATGAATAGCTTCGGCCCAGAGATATCGCCTTGCCCTTTCTCTCTCTTTGCCGTGCCCGCCTCTCAATGTCTCCCTCTCCACCACGCTCGTCAAGTCATCCACCACCCACGTCCAACCTGCCTTCACCGCCGCACTCACCCCAGATCCGCCTCAGATCCGAACTCCGCCCTATCCAGCCTGACGCGCCCACTCTCCACTCCAGCCAGTCAGCCACTTCCCTTCGATTTGTGCCGACCAACCTCCATGGTACCTATCCCCTCATCGACCCGGTAACCATCCTTCTTTATTGGATGCTTATAAAGTAAATTATACTAAGTTTAAATATGCTATATAGAACTAATAACATAGTATATGATATTTGATAATCTGCTGTTAGGAAGTCTAGTTATATTAACCCTTTGTAACTTGTTGTTTACATATATATTAGTTATATAACTATGTAAGTCATATGGATTGTATGATAGATAATAGCTTGTACATGATTTCAACCTGTTAGTATGTATAAGGTTGCTTATATAAATTATAAAATAAAGGCAGTATTCTTTTACTATAAACTTTAGTTGATCTGTTAGTATAAATTAAAGGTGGCAGCACACATTGTTACAAAATATGTACATGAAGGTTTGTTAATATTTTTATATGTATAGTGTAGGCAGGGTTATTTTTAATTACATATTTGGGTGTCGAAATATGTGCGTATACAGGGTATGCCATAGATATAGCTTAGTGTTAACAATTATACACTATATACTACCTGGGATTGCCTATAGGAATGATGAGATACTGTTTATTTAACATAGTTGATTTTAAAGCATTATACATATGTAGATAATAAATTATAGTATATTATAAACTATATATCTGAAAACCTGTTTTATATATATATTTGTTATAGCATGTATATAAAGTTTCTGTATTTATGAGTTTACAGTAAGTAGTGATTTTGTAATAACATACAAAGTTAGACTATTATGTTTTATTTTCAATTTTTAAAAAAACAAAATAGGTATAAGATGTATACCCGAATATGTTTCCATACATTTTAAATTGATGTACTATATGATAGTTACTATTATTTTAAATATATGTGAGTGTTCCTAAGCTGATAAATATATAAGTTACAACAGTTTGTACAAAGTAATTATCATTTATATAGTTATAGTTGTAGCCTATATGTTAGCTATTGTGTGTGTCAAAATAAGTTTTACAAGGCAAATTATATATATAGACTTGCCTTATTGAGGTTAAAGTTAAGTTAGTGAAGTGGTATACCTACATCTTATTTTAAATATAGGTTTAAATTAAAACAATGATTTGAAACACATGTGTGTGTGTATATATTTAAATCAATATGGGTTGAAATTAGAATATGATTTGTTATATATACATATATAAATTGTTATGTTGTATCCATTCGCTTATATCAATCATCTTCATCGATCCAGTTCTGATTTGAATTCGTCTATTCCTATTTATCAGATTTGATCGTTGATTCGTGCCAATCTAGCTTTGATTTGGAAGTCGTGCTTGCATTCCGTAACTCAATTTCATCGTCCAATCTATCTAGCCTCGAAAGGTGAGCAATCACTCACGATTAACGTTCTTGTATTTATTAAATTTGATTTCAATTGAAACGACAATTGAAATATGATGCTGTAGTTATTTAAATTGTTATATATGATATTATCTGTATATGTCCACCTATGACATCTGACACCAGTATGTAGTATTTATATGCCTGTTATTACCATTATCTGTATATGTTCACCTATGACATCTGACACCAATATCTGTTATTTATATTGATGATATATGCCTGTTGTTATATTTTTTATTATCTGTTATCACTCTGCAAGTTCCCTGTTAGTATAGAATTCACTATGGGTTGAAATGATACATACCCGAACGGACTTTAGAATAGGAGAATTTCGTTATGGGTTGAAATGATAAACCCAAGCGATTTTCATTTGAATTGAAATTGGGATTACGGGTCGAAATGATATCTACCCGTATATATTTAAATTTCGGATTGAAATGATAAATATCTGTATCACTTAACCATATGATAAATATATATATACAGACACCGTTGGTCCATATATATAAATATTTTAAAAATGAATTCTATGGTTTTGGAAAGAAATATATGGTTTTAATAAATGTGAGCCTTAAATTATTATATATAAATGGGAAAGATTGATTTAAATACATATAATATGTTGAGTGTTTAAAATATATTTCAAAATAGATTTTGGTAATAATTTGAATAAGTTAAGGTTAGAAAGATAATTTGAATTTAGTTGAAATTGTATTCAATAAAGAATTTTTTTTATTAAACCGATTTGAAACTTATTAAAACTGAGATGTAAGATATGATTTATAACTTGAGTTTGATTTATAAGTAATCTAATGAATATTTTTTTTGTTTAACTAAAGTTTAAGGAAATATTTAGTAAAAATGTAATTTAAGGCTAGTTAAATGATATTGAATTTATTAAGTGAATATTCCCTGATTAAATAATAATGAAGTTAAATCAAGAGCTATATGAAACTGTTAAATTTAACTTTGAAAATGTTGAATATTAAAGCTTTGAAATATATTGAAAATTTAAATGATCTGTTTAGAAATGAATTAAATTGATGAATTGAGCTTTGAATAAATTTGAATTTGGAATTTGAAGTTGATTTGAATCGATTTGCTAGACTTGAGGAAATTAAATACTTTACTTTTTAAATTAATATATATATATATTATTTTGGAAATGGATATATTTGAAATGAAATGATATTTGGGTTTTGAAGTATAAATTTAATTGAAATGACCACGGTGTTCAAATGTATATTTCCACCTTGTAGATAGTTCTGAAGATCCTTAGAGGATGGTTATCCCAACATCCTTTAAGTTACTCGTATTTCAATTGATATTTCACTTGAGTTGGATTTATTTATATAAGAATGTTAATCCTGACTCGAGTGTTTTGTGTTTTGCTTTACGCTCGGGTCAGACCGAGTGATACAGCATTTGAGACTCACCCTTGGAGTTTGGAGCTTCCTTTGGAGATCCAACTATCGCCTCAGCTTTCAGCTCTTCTAGTTGATTTGTTCAGAGAAGTCATCTGTTGTACTGGAGACTTCACTGCATTTGAGATATTCTGTTGTATTTTATTTCTAACTCTGATGTTTATATAGTAGCTTCATGAACTACTATTTTATCTATTCCGCTGCGTATTATTGTATTACTCTGTGTCTGTGATTATGTGATTGATTTATTTACTGCATATGCTGAGTTTTGCCAAACTTTTATTACAATCTGTTATTTTGAATTATTCAAGTCAGACATGTGTGTCTGCCGATTTATTGTCGATTTGAATGGTCCAAAATATCGGGTCGTTACAGAGGGGGGGTCACTCACCTTTGATTCGACGAATTCAAATCCAAACCGTGGTCAAAAGCAAAGATCGAAGGATTCGCAGAAGCTCTCCTTGACGAGGCTGTTTTTCATTCGCTGGCGCCTTCGACAATCGAAGCCCCAAATTTTCCACAAGCCCTAACTCAGTTGCAAAGAGGAACGAACGAGCAAGAAATTTTATGGCCGCCATTTTTAATTTTTTTCTTTCGTTTTAGGGTTTTCCAATTGGAATGGTTGAGGAAGATCGGGTTATAGGGTTTTCGAACGAATGCAATTGAAAAGAGGGATCGGTTATACTTCAAACAATACAGCATCAAAATGGATTGGCCGAGATCCAAATTTGCAAAGCTCAATTACACTTAACCTATTTTCAAAAGAATTTCAGCTGATTTAAAATACTCAACAGCAATTAACAATCGATTAATCGTTTAATGACGATTATAAATCAATACGAAATCCCGGGTCATTACAGACTCCCCTCCTTATAGAAATTGCGTCCCCGCAATTTTCATAATTAAGGTCATCACTAACAATAAATTTTCTAACATAAATTGGTAAAGCTAGAAAAATAAAGGTCGGAAATACAAACGCCAAAGAAATTGACATGAATAGTGCATGCTATAGTCTCACGACCAACCAGACAAGTGAAACAAACACACCCTATTTACATGGAGCAATACTACTAGCAAAATGAAGACCAAACTACCCAATTACATGAAGCAATTATGAAACTGGAAATTGCAAGATCAAGCTCGAGCACAAAGGTCACGAACCAAGTGTGCATATAATAAGGTCTAGATACTGTACAGAGAATAGTGAATCAGTGTGCAAGTATGGACAGAGTTCGAGCACTAGAGATTGGGACGCTTAAATGTTCAAATTCAGGCCGAAACAGTAACCACCAGGATACACTGAAATGCAAACTACATCAAAAGTGATACAGAGTACACCTGAAACAATATGAGGGTCCAAGCAACTATATCTGAAACCTAAAACAATGCAGTGATACTGACAGCAGAGTGCAATCAGAACAAAATGAACAAAAGTTCTCATGTCATCCACAAACTCATAATGAACTACAAGATGAACAACTAAGGGACGAGCACTGATATCTGCAAATGAATGGAATGCAACTACAGTGACCAGATAGACTACAGGGACAGACTACAGTGATCACGAGCACATCAAACTTAATGAAACATGAACTACAGATACCAGTTGCCAACCTATAAACAACTAAACATGCAGCTCGAGGTGATATAACTGCAAATACCACAAATATCAAGTGATGTAACAAAGCAACTCAACAACAATGTATGCAACATACGAACAACAGATCTACAAGCTGAAACTTCAGAAGAATCGGTTTGGACAACTACAGGTACAGGTACAACAAAATGCAGAACCAACTCCCCAAATGACCAAATGAATGTATACAAGTTCAGTGTAAATCAAGGAAGGCAACTCGAGTGAACCAGACTCAAGTCAGTTCAGTTACTCTATGGAATACATCACTACAACTATCAAGTGAAACAGAGTATATATAAGGTGGGCAAGGGCTCAAGTGCATCAGGTCAGTGACGTGACACCAGGCCCAGTGCGAAAGTAACCATCGTTGTATAAAACAATGTATCAAAGTTCAAGTGAACTTGATAGGTAAAACTCAAGTCTACGAATCATGACGACTGCAATATCAAAGAAACTACGAGATTGTACAATGGAAATGCAAGGACCAGGCAACTCAATACTCAAACTCAGTCCAAATCCACAATATTCAATGATCAATTAGATAATTAGAATACAGAAATCACAAAACAGCAATATCTAATTATCAATAAAGATATTAGAAAACAAAATTTGCAAATCGCAAAACTGCAAATATCTAGTTATCCAACAGATAAATAGAAAACACGAACTTCATAATCAGCAAACTATAACTATCAACAGAGATAGACAGAAAATAGCAGTTTAATATAATCAACATAATCTAGAATCAATTAGAGACTAGAAAATCTTACAATCAGCAAAATTAGCAATTGCCAAATTATCAAAACGATAATCAGAAATCCCAAATCAACAATTATTCAATTATCAAAACAATAATTGATTCTCAAATCAACAAATATTCAATTATCAAAAACGATAATCGAATCTCAAATCAACAAATATTCAATTATCAAAAACGATAATCGAATCACAAATCAACAAATATTCAATTATCAAAAACGATAATCGAATCTCAAATCAACAAATATTCAATTATCAAAAATGATAATCGAATCTCAAATCAACAATTATTCAATTGTTCAATACAGTATACATGTACACATACTCTTATGGAATTAACTCATTTTAATTCCATAGCTCAGCTCTAAATCTCGATTTATCAATTTAATTTGGTCATATCTCTTTGCCATTGAACACCATGTGTGCATTGCAAGGGACTCAATTCTGTTAACCCTTGCACAAAGGCCTATAGGACTTAAACAAGTCATGCACATATCCATCATACTCCTTATGATGAATAGATCAAGGCTTCTCTCCTAGATTAGTTTTATAATCTAGTGACCAGTCTCATTTCTTATTTCAGAAAGATTTATTAACTCATGGAATGCTTTTACATTCTTTCTTTCTCTTTTTCCCTCAATCAGAGAGAATTAAACTCTCTCATGGATTTCACTGACCATGACTTCATCCATGAAAACAATGTTTTATTTCATATTTTTTTTCCAGTTGTCTCATTCAAAATTTATTTTATCACTTGCATATCTCCTATATTCAAGAATGTCATGATCTCTTAAACAAATCCAGTAGAATTCTATAAAAATTCTTATACTCAATTCTATTTTGAACATAGGGTAAGGTTTTTAGGGAAAAACCCATAAAACATTTTAGCTTTAGATCTGAACAAATCAGCACATAAATAATTTATTGCATTGTTCATTTCCAATTTAAAACAATCTAGACATAAGCATGAACCTCCTTTGTTCACACTGCCTAGCTTATTTTCCAGTTCCATTTTACATTTTTATATGGTCCAAACTCTTGCCTTTGAACACAAAGTGTGCATTGCAAAGGACTCAATTCTGTTAACCTTTGCACAGAGGCCTTCAGGACTTTAACAAGTCATGCACATACCCACCATCCACCTGATGATGAGTAGATCAAGGCACCTCTCCTAAATTACTTGGTAATTTAGAGACCGTACATATTTATTCATTTAAGGAATTTTTCCTTTTTAACTCCAGAAATACTCTTGTAATCCTTTCTTCATTTCATAAGTAGGGAATTTAATTTCTTTAAAAATCATATCTAAACATACCAACATTCATGCCAAATTTTACAACCCATTTCAAAGTTATTTCTGCTTGATCACATTTTTTTTATTGCTTTGTTCATATCCATTTTTAAATGAACTAGACATGAGCATAAACCTCTTTGTTCATACTGCCTAATCCATTATTATTATTCAATACCATATTTCTCAGTAAATTAATCAAATTATTTCCTTATAAAAACTGAGTCATAAACTCATTTCTGTAATCAGGTTATATGATTGATTAAACAATTCTCAAAACAAAATTAGCCAATGCCAAAAACAAATCAAAACAGCAACCAAAATTCAATCAAAATGCCATTCATGATCATCATATATTTATTTAGAGAAATAAATATTAGCAAAAATCATAATATGATTTTCATATAAAATAATTGGTTGCCCTTACTTGGGTCTTAATGCCATAAATCTCATAAGTGATTATCACTTACTTTCCTCTTCTTTTGAAAGTGCAAACTGTTAGAAATTTTATAAAACAATTTTCATTCTAAAATGATTTCCCAATTATGTGATTAAAGAAGCAATATTAGTAACAATTTCGATAAGGAAATTGTACTTCTCAAATACCGTAAAAACGGGTCACAAATCTGCATTGCGATATAACCACTTGAAAATCCACTTTTAAAATTTGACAATTACTGAAGCCAAAGCGACAGTAATTTTTAAACGTCAAAATCTCATCAAAATAATTTACACCACAATGTAACACCAGTGAATTTTCATTCATAAAAATTTTCAACTAAACTCCGTGCTTCAAAACATAACACTAGTGTAAAAATCCCGTTATAAAGGTAACGGCAACAAAATACGTTTCATAACCAAGCATCGGTTCAACGTAAAATTGATGCAGTAACGTGCAACTCAAATTTGCACGTACTACAAAATGAACAAAGAAATCTTTCGATTATATCTTCAATGAAGACAATTCAAAACAGCAAAATCTAATCAATAGATGATTAGTACAAAAGAAAGCCAGCGGAAATTTCAACAAAAATCACATAACTGCAATCATTTCGAATCCTCAATTCAGATTCGAAATTCTCAGAGAAACAAAATAAACACAGCTATGTAAACAGCAAATGAAATTTATTTCAATTTCATATTTTGATTTTTTAAATCAAAAAGATTATCAGTTGTACTCAGCGAAGACAGTTCACTTTTATTTTTAAATAAAGATATTTAAAAATTTCATCATAATTTCAAAACTTTAGTTTTGACTCAAAACACAAAGAAAACATCGACAAATAGTTGTAACACATGTTCCATCTAAGTTATGTTTTATATTATGTCCATAAACCCCAAGCTCTGATACCAACTGTAACGCCCCACCTCTATACTCACAATAACAAAGAGTATTAAAAGAAATACTGTCTATTATTATGAAGAATAAGGCTGGGTAGGAGCGGCCATCCGTAGTTGGCCTTACACTAGTATTGGTTACCTCGTTAGGAGTGGTATATATTTAAATTTTTCATCTCTTATTTATTCACTCCCATCGACATATCCAATTCCAGTATAAAACGAACTACGATGGTTCATAATGGTTTAGGACAATATATATAAAAACAACACAGATACACAAAGAATGCGGAACACAGATAAAAACAAAAGTCTCATATATATATAACTGATGTCAGTTACAATACAGTTGATACAATACATATGATACAACTACAATTGTCGACTCTGGAAGTTATATATACACGTACATTATAAACTAATATACATGAATACATATCAACCTATACTATGACACGATTACTCCAAAAGATGTGAAAAGTCTTCATAGCTCAAACAGCAACTTAAAGAAGGAAATCTACAACCTGAAATAACTCGGGTCTGACTCGAGTATTAAATTCGAAAGAAAATAATACACGGGTCAGTCTAATTCAAACTCAGTTATTAGTGCATAGCAGTAATAATAATCAGATAATCAAATAGACGACAATCACATAAATCTCGTATATCCAATCCTTTTAGCAAAGAAATTGGATAACGAAAATTTTAACACCAAACAGTGTTAAAAAATAAATCAGCAGACTTAAATCATCAACAGAGATAAATAAACAATTTATCAAATCGACTAAATCAATTCAAAACTGTCAATTCTGGGTGGCTGCAGTGCACGCACGCGTGCACTGCCTCGCCACTACAGTGCGTAGAAACTGCAAAGGTCAAACCCAAAAATCGGGTTCAACTCAAGTGTAAGAAAACAAATGCAGCAGTGGATAAGGTTCCTCAGTGTAAATGGTATGCAAACTGTCTCAAATGGTCAAGACAACTGTAATGAATGACCAAATTCGATGAGACCCCACTGCAGATGCAACATGGCCCACCCAAATAAACTACATGATATACAAGAGTGCAGTGACTACATTAATGAGTATATGCAGAGTCAAGGCCACAATGAAATCACAAACCAAAGGAGTGATACAAACAAAGATAAAATATATATGCACTGTAAACTGGATAGTGCAACTATCTTACTCACGACCAAAGGCCGTAGTACATCTCAACTCGACTGCAGGTGAGTTAGTGAACAACAAAGCCCAAAAGAAACTGGACTAGTAAACAAAACCCAAGTCAGGTGGATAACCAATGCAACAACTCAGATAAATGGTCCAGTTTCAACATGAATGCACAGCTACAATGAAACTGCAAAGTGAAGACTCAACAATTATCACAGACTACAAGTGAAGAAATACAAGACTATGTTCAAGTGCAGACATAAATCTACTATGGGAATCAACATGGTACACTACAACAAGTGTAACAGGTATGTGGAGATGGAGTGAACTAATTTGGCAAACAATGAATTCACAGTGAATACATGAGCCAGAATGGTAAGGTTCTAGCATATACTGATACAAGTAAAATGAATCGTTTCCAAAACAAAGTCAATCATTCCAAGAGAAAAGAAAATGCAATTCGAACATACATATATACATATCAATTAATGTATATACATACGTCATTGCATATATATGTATGGAGACTAGAATGCAACTGGGTGCAAACAGTTTCCAAAGCATGAATGTACTAATTGTGAAATTTATATTTAATACTGTAACTGGACAGTATAAATTTCTTAGTCTAGAACAAGGCAACAAATGATAATAGCATGTGTACTCAAGATAAAGTAACACAGCCACAAATCATAACAAATACAAGAAAGGCACAGCAAGGCCAAATACGAGTTCAATATAAATAAGACCAGAGACAAAATGAAATACACAAGTCAAACCCAAATACAGGATTTCAGAATGCAGTGGTCACACACATATATACATACAAGAATATATGTATACAAATGATCAGCCATCAAAGTGCAGTGAACAACAAAATGCAATTTGAAATAGGCAGTGGCAATCTCACCTTAAAGTATATAGGTGCAGACTAGTTACAGGAATGACCAGACCCCAAATTGTTGTCGACGTGGTGTACATGTAAATGAACAAACAAAATTCTCAATGCAATTACAATGAAACCCGAAACAACCAGGGTAAGAAAGATACCCACTGGTTTAACAAACACCATAATAGATGCCAACAACAATTATCAGCTTTGAACTAAGATAATTGTAGTGTAAATTTAGGTATGCCGAAATCAACTAGTGATGCATCAATTCCAACTCAATGCCGCAGTGTGAATATCACCATAAAAAGGCAATATCACAGACAAATGAAAGGCAAGCTTATAAATCTAAGTGTAGACTCAAGTGCATCAATATCTGACACAACACCAGACCACATGAATGCAGATTTTAGCCGTGAATGTAGTAGACCAAACACATATGTATTCACACCCCAACAAAGGCAGTAACGATGCAGTCTGTTCTACATGAACTTCAACTAAATACTAATGCAAACCCAAATGTACATGACTCAAGAATAACAGCATGATGACATTAAGTTAATGGAATTTGACTCAAGACAACATAATACATCTCATGTGCACAGAAATAATGCAACAGGGTGCAGAGAAATGCTACTTAAATGAACACAGTGGCAAGCATAACAACTGCAGTTCAAATCGAAGTCACCAGAAATCCACGAAACCAAACTGTGAAACCCATCTTCTCGAGAATATAAGGGTTCGAACAAAATCCACATAAACAAAATTGGACAGTCAGAAAAATCGAACAACAAAATCGAAACCACTACAGCCATGAAACATAAACGAACGAAAAATCACAGGATTCAAATACTAATACGCTAGAGGTATGAATTAGATGTGAGTGAGGGGGGGTCACTCACCTTTGATTCGACGAATTCAAATCCAAACCGTGGTCAAAAGCAAAGATCGAAGGATTCGCAGAAGCTCTCCTTGACGAGGCTGTTTTTCATTCGCTGGTGCCTTTGACAGTCGAAGCCCCAAATTTTCCACAAGCCCTAACTCAGTTGCAAAGAGGAACGAACGAGCAAGAAATTTTGTGGCCGCCATTTTTAATTTTTTTCTTTCGTTTTAGGTTTTTCCAATTGGAATGGTTGAGGAAGATCGGGTTATAGGGTTTTCGAACGAATGCAATTGAAAGGAGGGACCGGTTATACTTCAAACAATACAGCATCAAAATGGATTGGCCGAGATCCAAATTTGCAAAGCTCAATTACACTTAACCTATTTTCAAAAGAATTTCAGCTGATTTAAAATACTCAACAGCAATTAACAATCGATTAATCGTTTAATGACGATTATAAATCAATACGAAATCCCGGGTCATTACACTCTTAGAAAATTTTCTGAGGACGTACCCCTAATATCCTTAAATTTGGAAAGATATCACTCAAAATCATACATATTAGAAGCTCTAGCACAAAGTTTGAACAACTCCACAATAGATGAATCACCTTTAGCCTCCTTAACAATAGTACCAATATTCTGTTCCATGTGAAGTAAACAATAACTATGATATGAAGAAGGAAATATTTTCGGAACACCTAAAATGAGACCCCATTGACGATCAGAAATCAAAACTAAAGATCGGTCTTCATTAAGCATTCCTTTCAAATGAGATAAAAACCAAGACCAATTAGATTCATTATCATGTGAAACAATACCCATAGCAAGAGGAAAGAAACCTACAAAATAAAAAAATAATGACAGCTCAGTAAGAAACATGAATTATATTAAACATCAAAACCTGTATTAAATGTTAATAATTTCTATTATACACAATTAAATTAGGTTCAAAATGATACATGAATATAGCATATGTTATTTAAAGTCTTTTAGTTACTGCTGCATAAAATTTTAGTTCTTGTTTTTGTAAACATTTCTACTATAAACATTTCTAGTGTAACCAGCTCGATCACTGAATAAAATAAAGCAAATAATTCTAGTGTAAACATGGCTGCATTAAAAATTATGTACAACTTTGAACAATG
The DNA here is from genome assembly GCA_030737815.1 of Allium fistulosum. Classification (NCBI taxonomy): domain Eukaryota; kingdom Viridiplantae; phylum Streptophyta; class Magnoliopsida; order Asparagales; family Amaryllidaceae; genus Allium; species Allium fistulosum. Next base: position 871,431,071 of record CM060905.1, on the reverse strand, counting down.
ATAGTTTAATATATCATTACCAGAAAAAATAAATAAGTACATACCTTGGTTACCATTTTATTAAAAAATTTCCTTTAAAATAATTTACTCAATAAAACAAAACTAAAATGAAACTCATACCTTGGTTACCATTTTTAGAAGTAGCAGCTAACAAAACACCCGGTCTTCCCTTCAAAGAAGCTGCATCTAAAAATATTAATGGCCGACAGTGTTTAAATCCAAGTAGACAAGCACCAAAACCAATACAAACTCTCTCAAACTAATTGGTTGAAGCATTAACTTCCATGGCCACGTAACTACCAGGATTATACTTTTGCAATGCCTCCAAATACCAATTTAAATCGTTCTATGACATAGCATCATCCCCTTATATTTCTTTCAAAGCCAACTGTTTTCCGCTATAAGCATAATAATATGAAAGATTAAAATTGTGCTCTCTTCTAAATTCCTTCATAATATCTTTTGGATTCTTCATAGGAGCATCTCGAATTTGATCAACAATCAAAGATTTAACAAATCTACTTGAAATAATAACTTTATTAACATATCTAAGACCGGCTCCACATGAATGATCAAAATTGTAGGTTCTAATAAAAAACCGAGAGAGTAGACCAGGATCCGAAGAAGCATTAAGATAAAACTTACAACCATCCTTCAACCAAGAGCAATTAACCGAAATTCTATCAGGAGAATTTCTTACAAAAATCAAATCATAACCATTTTTTATTTGATATGCCATTAAAAACTCTCAAAAATCCTCAACTCCATTAAAAAAAACCAAGAAAATCCACAATAGTATTTTGAGAACCTTTCTTCAACATACCTTTCAAATAATAAGAAGAATCAGCATGTGAATCACTATTTGTAGCAGAATTACTACCAATTGAAGTGCTTTGAACACTTGCATAGCCTAAACCACTGCTTGCTACAAGAAGAGTGAATGCTAATCAACTGTTCAAAGCACTTCCATATGAGCTCCAAATATTCACTCTTCTTGAAAATTAGAAAACACAGAATACTAATCAAATCTGAATCAGTATTAATGATTATATTCTTATTCTCAAGAACATAAGATATCTCAGTAGAAAATGGACTAAGATGTGGCCAAACTTCACAGATTTCAGTCTTAACACCAACAAAGAAGAGCCTGTGGTAAGTCGAGTAGAATAACAATTCTCATTATGTTAAAAAATAACTAGCAAACTATTTGCTTCATCATTGTAGATATCAGTACTGCAAAAGAAATTAAAAAACCAATTAACAAACTTACTTAATCTTATGAATACAGCAACAACAGAAAATGCTAAATTAACATAGCATAACAAATGAAAATCAAATTAAGTGCTAAATGAAAGAAATATAAATTAATTAAAAAGCAGATGATAAATGAACATAGCACATTCAAATTAAAACAAATTATGAATACAACAGCAAAGAATGCTATATAAACATAGCATAACGCAACAAACTATATATAAAATTCAGTAGAATGATAGACGAATAGTAAAATTGTAAAACGATAAACTATGCTGAAGAAACATAACAGTACACAATAAAATCTTACTTTGCCATTGAAACAAATCTAAAATAGGTACCGAAATCTGGAAGAAGACAAACTGTGCAAACTAGAAAAACAAAAATATACTTAATAATCGAACGATGTTATATCAGAGGAAGATAAGAAGAAGCTTGAAACAAATAAGAGCAATATACCTGAATGTAAGGAAATTGTTTGATAATGATCCAAAGCACGATGAAGATCAACGATAAAGAAACACGATGAAGATCGATAGACAATCGAGAAGGTCGAATACAAAAATAAAGAAACACGCGTCCTTGAATCGAGAAGATTGATGAAGTAAGATCAGTAATATCAGAATGAAGATCAAGAAGAAAATTTAAATTTTCCATAAGTTTGTCCTTAGACCGAAAAAATAAAGCTCGCGTCCTTCAAACGAAAAAAAATAATCCGCGTCCGTAGGCCCTAAAAAAGAAGTAAAAATTTCTTCCAGCCCATTTTCCTGAATATAAAATATGCACAATATATATTTGCTTAAGGGTATCACTTTAAAAGATAAGAAATTGGATTTCACCTTAATAATTTGTAACCAACCAAAATTATGTCCACTACCATGCTTCACAAAAGTCCATACAAGCTTAAATATTTAATTGTTCAAATATTATAGAAGGATGTCACACCTAGGAGTCACACAACCACAGCTCTCAGCTTTCGAACGAAAATAACATAAGAAATTATTTATAAAAGTTATAAATTATTAGTATGGTGAAATTAACATAATGGTTATAAAAATTATTTTATTATCATTTAGTGTTACTATTACTGTTATTAGATAACATAAAATTAATTAATGAAATATATAACTGTTGTATATTTATTTAATTATTTTTGGGCCAATATAATAATATAAATATAATAAATAATATGTGTGTGTGTTATTTTGGTAACCAAAATATTTAAAATTGTTTTAAAATAAGGTGGTTGAAAATATGTATGGGTATGAACTAATTAAATGTGTTTAATTATTTAAACTAGATAAGATCTCATTTGTAATGTGTCATACATTGAATGTTGGATATGAGTATAGCACGTTGATGCTATAAATATACCTGGAGGCCATATTAAGAATTTACAAGTGGGCCATATCTTGAATGTTGGATATAGGTAAGTTCTTCACTTTAAGAATCTCAAGATTGGCAGCTTTGACACCAACCCATAGCTCTTCCATAAAGTTGCCGTAAAGCTTACTTTATCCTTTGAGCATTCGCTAACTCTAAATTATCAGAGAAGTGCTCATAAGTGTCTAGCCAGTCTTGAAATTCCATAACAGATCTTTGTTCTCGTGAACGGTTTTCCTCCATGGCTAGCATAGTCCTTGTTTAGCTTAGCGAAATCAACTCTAGAAGCTCACACTTTTGCATCACCACCAGCCCATGCACTAAAAGATACTCCTTGGGCATTCTATGTCATGTTCATCATCATCATCTGCATGCCCATGTTCTATAGGTCAATATTAACAGCCACCTATAGCCTGCTCCTCCCTCTACTCCAAATACTGAGTTACTTATGATGGTCCTTATCCATTGGCTCATTCTTATTATTTGTAATAAGAATGATTGGTCTCTCATATAGGATAACAACATAAGGTGGTGTGTGCACAAAGTTCTTGCTATATATATGTAGTTTAAAACCAAAATTAACAAGCATGCTCTCTCATGTTATTCGATCCCGATAGAGTTAGGGGCATGCCCTAAGAGAAATTATGTAATTGTTACATATATCTAACTCGATAATCAATCTTGTTTAAAATAAAATGTGTTTCTTTCTATTATACTTGATATAATTTGTTTTATTAACTAATTAATCAAATTAAAAGTATAATTAATAGAAAATCCATAAATGACACGTTTTGTGATAGTTGTTACAATGTGTTGTAACCGCGATGATTTTTCATAAAAATAAACATATTATTTTAAATATTCCTAGTTAAGATGTATCAAGATTAGATATCGGTGCATCCATTGAGACTAAAGTACATAATGCTCTCTAAATGTTGGGCAATGTATTACGCATGGCTATTGAGGGACACCGAGAGGTTACATACTAATAGTTATTGGATAATTATGGAATGACTCACATGATAGATTTTTGTTGGTAAATATAACCAAGATCAAATAAAAAATATCGATGTGACAAAATTACACAGTTCTCTTGACTTGAGAATACTGTTGATTTTTAATGTGGAAGCTCCACTTTGATTATAGTTAAATCATGCTATAATGTCCATAAATCGACTATAGTTGGGTCGAGTGGAAGCACTGAAAGTTAAACATCATTCAAGAGAGGATTTGCCTCCTCGGTTATATGAGGTTAGTATTACGGTCAACTGAATTTAACTCAAAGTCAAAGTCTCTGGCCAGAGTAGTTTGGTTAAAAATAATATTATTGAACCAAAGACTTTGTGTTTGGACTATAGAGATAAATATGGATGATATTGAAATTTTGACCGTTACCAATTTTCATAAATCTAAAGTGATATAGTTTTGACGAAGAGAATTGGTGTAAATATTTATCACTACTGGGTAACAGTTAATAAAGTAAAATTGAATTTTACTGAAACCAAGTAAGCGATAAATTTGGTCATAACGTCACACCACCTGCAAAGTGAAGTGTGAACGTAAATATTTGAATTATTCGATATTAATCGTTGATCGAATTTAGACCTAAGAGTCACACAATTGAAACGTTGAATACTCTTTTTTGTCCGATTTAATTCATTTGTAATTGTTAAAAATTAATTAACATTTACAAATATTAATTATAAAATTTTGTTTGATGTGCATTGAACAATATTAAATAGTGTTCCATATAATAGTTATACAAAAACTAATCAATATTCGATATCGATACGCATTTAAATTGGATTTAAATAAGATAACCATTGTTTGGGTTTGAAATGCATTTGAGGCCCATGTAGGGCAGCGACTATGATAGGGACATAGAGGCTGGCCATAAGATGGCTTGAAGGGAGGGATTTTAAATGTTTAAAAAGAAAGGAACAAGTAAGAGAAATTTAAGGATCTTGATCCTACTTTTACTCTCTAGCCTCTCCCTTATATAAACATCTTAACCCTCATTTTAGATTAGATCTTTTTGCTAACTCCATCCTCTTCTTTGCTATTAGAACATTCCCCCTCCCTTTCCTAAAATAAAATAAAAATCAAATAATCGTCGGGGATAAGAAAATTCAAAAGCTAGCAATTTCGGGATTGGAATTCGATTCAAGGAGTTCCTTTGTTTCAACATGCGAGGTTTGGGCTTTGGTGAAAGGTATTCTTCTAGTTTGTCATTATATTATAATGTTTATATGATTATTCTATCTATTGTTTTGTTAAAATATCAGGAATTGGTATATCGATGGATTGTTACATGCAGATGGTTATATATATATATATATATATATATTAAAATAAAATAAAGTAAATTTTTTACATGTATCTGTTTATACATGCTCTCTTCCTAAAATAAAAGAATTGAAATTTCAGATAATAATATATTATATAGATTTAAATATCAAATCTGGTTTCAAAAGTGTAACATTATATAATATATATATATATTAAAACTTAATAAAATTTAATTTTTTTGTATGATTTTCGACAATAATAATTTTTTTCTTCTAATATTTAATATATATATATATACATATACTACTATTTAATACAAAATTGATTGTATAAATAAAATGTATGTGTGTATATATATTTATAAATAATGTAAAATTTTTAAAAAAAGTTATATAATATAAAATATACATTATGGTTTCAAAAATAAATTTTAATTTTTTTATTATTATTTCCGTACGGTTTAATAATTAATTATAAGTCCTTAACTAATAAATTATTTAAAAATTGAAAATTAAATTATGAAAAAAAAAATATTATAAGCAAAGACAAAAAAAAATTAATTATAAATTTTATATAATTGTATACGTATATATAATTATAACTAGTTATATGTTTATATGAATATGTATTGAATTGAATTGAATATAATATATATTTATATTAAAAAAATTCATTTTGAATTCTATATTATAAATATTCTAAGTAATTTTACAAATCAATATTTGAAACAATATTATAATTAAATTATATTTATTCATATACCTTTTATTAAAATGATTTATTCACATATTTACATATACACAGATATATATACACACACACACACACATATAGTTGTGTGTGTATTAATTAATGTTTTATGTAAATAGTTCATAACTAATATTATATAATAATTACATAATTATATTTTCATATATATATATATAAACTTTACGCATATATATATATAAACAACTTTATTCATATATATATACATACATACATTTAAACAATCCATTTATATACACAAGGGGCTAACTGTGACGCCCCACCTCTATACCAACGCTAACCAAGAACACTACGATGTAGTGCTATCAATTAGCACGGAGAATAAGGCTGTGGAGGAGCGACCATCCAAGTAACTTCTTTGTGCGAGCACCGATACGTCAGATAGAATAGAATGCATATCTTTTAAGGAGGAAATCCGACGTACCGATATAAACACAAAGCTATCACACGGTGGCTATATATAATCTTCGGAAACAAACATAGAAATAATCATAACATAAATCAGTCACAGACATCCATATCACAAAGGCGGAAGAAGATATGAATAAATATATAACACATGAAAGTGTACATCAGAGTAGTGGTCAGAAAGATCCACGATAATACAAAAGAATAGCATCACGTGCTATACAAAAGAATAAGTACACAACATAGAGTCTATATCTCAAAGGTGTACATCCAAAAACTAATAATCTATGTAGTTAGCCAAAAGTCAAAAATATCCTGAAGAGAAGTCAAGCAGAAGCACCTGTAACATCTCGGTCTGACCCGAGTATTATTTATAAGAAAATAATAAACGGATCAGTCTAGCTATAAATATCAGATGATATGGTATAAAGTAAAAGGCATGACATGAACATGAAATAACCATAACGACATACTACTATAAGTATGTAAATGATAATCAACAAAAGATTAATCAATATCACAAGAATCTTCTCAAAGATAAGGTAGGGTATCATACCCTAAACTTGTATTCATAACAAGTCAATAACACATGAATTCACCAATGCACAAAAACTGATATCATATCAATGAAAATCATGAAAATTGGCGAAGCACAAAATTCCAGAAATCATCATCAGAAATCCAGAAAACACATAAAAAAGGGGGGAGGCCTAACACATGAATGGGAGCATGAAAACTCACCTACGCGTAAACACATAACGAGAAGCTATCTCATGGAAGCTATCCATTAAATTTTCACACAGGAATGGCCCGAAGACCGTAGGGTGCTACCCTAGATATGTGATGGCGAAACATCACATAATCGGGGTATAGTCTCCCACGTAGACAAAGAGACATCGCTCAATCGCTAGTCTAAATCACAAAAATGATCGTCATGATCATAAGGAAATGTCAATCACACCAAGCTAGTAAATATATGAGTTTAGCTTCATGTCCCATAACCACTTGCTTAACTTAAATATTTACGAACAAGCTGTAAATCTTCACTAGGAAATTGTCACAAAAAGGGTTCAATCGAACAAGTCCAAGAGCTAACCGACGAAGTGAACGCAAGCGTTTCATACCACTCGTTTTACTAAGTCGTTTAAGTCGATTTCTCATTCGAGTGAAGTAAAGGCTTGTATATACTAGTAGATTGAAAATCGGTTTGAGAAAATGAACTTTTGATATTTAAAATAGTGTTGAAATCGCTTTGATGAAAGAGTTTTGATATTTACTATTAGTATTGAAACCTTCATATATCTTTAAAGTGACAAGTCATAAAACGATTGTAGAAACAAATCAATTCACGTTCGAAGACGTGAGTAAAGTCCAAAGAAGTCAATCCCAAAACCATCAAAGTGAAGGCAAGCGGTCTCGAGAAACCAAACGACCTAAGGGAAGAATGCCACGCGACCTAGCAGAAGAACAGGTCGAACGACCTAGGGGAAAACAGGTCAAACGACCAAGTACTAACTCGCGAACGACTTACGACTTAAGAGCCATACGAACCAGCGACCTAAAACTGGCGACCTAAGGATACGCGACCTAAAGGCTTAGCAGGGTCGAGTGACTTACGAGCTACGACCTAAGGTGACGAGGGACTTAACAGTTTAAGGGTCTACGACCTAACGGGTTAAAAAAGGTCCAACGACCTAAGAAAAATTAGGGTCATACGACCTAAAGAGGTTCGCGACATAAGGTTGGTCGCGACCTAAAAGTGCACGACCTAAGGTCTTACGACCTAAGGAACAGAAAAGTCTTACGACCTAAGTCTTAACTCATGGACGACTTAGCACAACTCGCGAATGACTTAGCACTTTAACTCGTGAACGACTTAGCACTTTAACTCGTGAACGACTTAGCACTTTAACTCGCGAACGACTCAAGCCAGTAACTCGTGAACGACTCAACACTTTAACTCGCGAACGACTCAAGCCAGTAACTCGTGAACGACTCAAGCCTTTAACTCGTGAACGACTTAGCACACCCAGAACGACTTAAGGCCTGGAACGACATATGCTCCGTGTGACTTTTCAACGCGAACGACTTACGACTTAGGCTTAACTCGTGGACGACTTAGCGATGGCCAGAAACGACTTAAGGCCAGAAACTCACCAAAACACCAAAATTTATAGTTTTTTCGCCAATCCAATGCAAACCAAAGGCAGATATTCATACAAATGCAATAGAGGATCATTCCCAACAGTCCAAGATAGATATAGGCAAGATGTGAGATCAAAAATCTCACCTTTTCACGGAATTTGATGAAGATGGAGATTTGAGAGCAAATCAAGAACACCAACAAGCTTGAATCAATGTTCTTCACGTGAATTTGATGTTGAATCTCGGATTTGCAATAGAATTTTTGTTTGGAGTTTTAATTTCCACTTCCCACCACCATTTTTGACAAAGCTTGAAGTGTTTTGATAGAGTGAGGAAGATGGTTGGGCTGAACTAAAGGGGTGCAGTCCAAACCAAAGTCAAAGGCGGGAAAAAGTGTCGAAAATTTCACTATCTCCAAACATATCGAAGTTTACACTCAAAAAGATCACAAACGTCATTTTGAACTCAATGGAAGTGGTCTCGAGTCCTAATTTGACCGTATGCAAAAAGTAGCTTTTCGGACTAACATCCGACTAACGATAAAATATTTAAATATAAAATCGATAGATATGCGGGTTGTTACAGGCTAACATGTCTGTTGCGGTGTAAATCCCAACATCTATACACAGTTATGCCAAATCATGTACACATTATCATGTTGCACGCGCAAGCACACACATATGTGTATATGATATACATATATAAAATATAATGCAAATTATATAAAATAAAACTTTATCTATCAATTTAATTAAAATATTGATTTTATTTAAAAGAAAATTTAGAAAAGTTCTAAATTGATTTAGACTACATAGGCTCGTTAAAGATCCAAATAACGGAATTTTTTTTTTGAAATTTACCCATTTCTTCCACTGTGGCCTGCCCCAGTTCCAACAATGGTATTAGACCCAATATCATATGTGGTCTAAATTAGTCATATTAGAGCTAACTAATTAAGCTTGCAACCCAATTCGTATGGTACCAAAGAAAGGTAGTGTTTAGGTTGGATCATTGGTAATCAAGTACCCTGTCCTATCTGGCTACCGGCTTGACCCAAACAGTTATGTAAGCCCAAAGACCCCTAATAGAAAATGCCTATTTTGAATTGAGCCTTGAGCTAATTTCAAAATTGTTTCGAAAATTAAAATAAAAGTTTTAAATTTAAATGTAAAATCTAAAATAAAACACATATTATAAAATTTATGATATAATATTTCAAAATGTTTGGAAATGTTATAAAATTAATTTCAAAAAAATATTATTTATTAATAAGACTAATAAAATAAATGAATTAATCAAACGTACACACACACATGTATAATTTATATAATGATATATGTTATGTTATCCTGAATTGTATAAGACAATATGAGTGTACATGTGTGTCGAAATTAATAAAATTTAATAATTAAATCAATTAATTAAAAGTTAATTAATAAATCAAAATACATATAGCCTTTCAAATATTGTGAGAACATCTGCTATATAAAATTATAATAATCTGCGTCGATAAATTTGTGCGTATTTTAGTATTTTACAAACTAATATTTAAAACAATCTTATAATTAAATTATCTTATTCATATACTTATATATGTATGTATATATGTATGTATGTATTTTAATTAATGTTCTATGTAAATAATTTACAACTAATATTTTATAATAATCATATAATTATATTTTCATATATATATATATATATATAAACAACTTTATGCATATAATATATGCACGCGTGCGCGCACACACATATTTAGGCAATCTATTTGTATACATGTGGGACTAACATGTCCATTGTAGTGTGAATTCAAGCATCCATACATGGGCATGTCAAACTCTATACACATTATTCTATTGCACGTGGATGCACACACGTATGTGTATAAGATACACATATATAAAATATAATATAAATTATATAAAATAAAACTTTATTTATCAATTTAAATACAATATTGATTTTATTTAAAATAAAATTTAGAAAATTTATAAGTGGATTTAGACTATATAGGCTCATTAAATATCCAATAATGAATTTTTTTTAAATATACTCATTTCTTCCGTTACGGGCTGGCTCAGTTTCAACAGATCCAACAGACCTCTTACCCTATCTCTAATAGATCTCATAGAAGATACTTCGGGATCTTGAAACTAGATCAGCCCACAGTGGAAGAAATGAGTGAATTTCAATATTTTCTTACCGTTTCGAATCTTTAATAGGCCTATGAAGTCTAAATATACTTAGAAATAAAATTAATATTTTATTTTATTTCATAATTAAAGGAGTTTTAAATTTAATTCAAATAAATATTTAATATAATGAATGTATCAAATACATTCATGTGTTTGAATGATAAGGACCGCATATGAGCATCACATAAAAGTATGTAAATAAACATGTAAAATGTTAGATAAAGAAAACTTTTTATTTCTTTTTCTTAACATAAATAATTAATTAGGGAAAGATGGACCATAAATGTAGAGAGAAAAACCTTTCATTTCTCACTCTCTCTTTAATTAGGTTAACTGACAAATTAAAATTTTCTACAGAATTAACACTACATAAATAAACATGTAAGAAGTTAGAGAAAGAAGCCTTTTGTTTCATTATCTTAACATAAATAATTAATTAGGGAAGGATGGTGCCAGAAATGTAAAGAGTGAAACTTTTCATTTTTCTCTCTCTTTAATTAGGTTAATTAACAAATTAACATTTACTACAAAATTAACACGTGCCTTTGTTGTCCAAAATTTATTTTAAAACATGTAAGTAACGATAACATATGTATATATAAGTTCAACTTGCACTTATACATAATATATTAAAAGGAATTTTACTAATAGAAAAAAGTAGACTTATATAAACAAAGGGACAATTAATGAATAGAGGTAAACTGTGACGACCCACCTCTTCGACCCTCAAAAATCGATACTAATGCATCTTCGATATTCACGTGCTACAAATCCAAGTGCCGGAGAGGCGGATTATCAGGAGTTTTAAAAGAAATAAAGATAAAAGACGGAACCAAACAGACCCTCACATCGAATTTAACAACTTGTAATTATACATATAGATAGTACATACAATCACTCTCAAAATAAGATATTAGAATTATAACAAGTACTAACTCAGCTAGGGACAGTTATAACTGTCTATCCCTACAGGTGCTGGTATATACTTATACATAATACATGGGAAATAGAAATAGATGACTATCTACATAGGGCCCTCCAGCTTCATGCTCCATGCTCCTTCCAAAATGCTCCATGCTACCTAACTACTTGGCTGCCTGAAAAAATGGCACCCAGAGTTTAAGGGGAAAAGAAAGTAAAATCCGGGTCAGTCATAGGACTGGTGTGAGAAACTCAAAGTACAGATATTTGAAAACAAAGGGTATCTCATAAGACCACACCGCACATAAACATGAAACGGGTTTTTACCTTTTGATAACCAAAATATTTGCTACGAAAAATCAGGGATATTATCTTTAATGACATTCTTTGAAAAAATGCTTTCAAATAACATACTAATCATAGCTGGAATTGTTACATTTGTTAAATTCAACAGCATAATAGGTTTACAACTAAAATCATAAAAGCTCGTATCAAAGAATGGATTCCATACAATGACAAGTTAAGGGACTACCTTCCGACAATACATCTCTAGAAAAATGCATCGAGGCACCAACAGATGGTCCTCTACCAACACAGAACCGGCATATCTTTACCGTAGATATTACCGAATATGACATCACCCCTGTCGTTACCGATCTTTACTGGGATCCCAAAACATACACAACATGCCCGAAATATAGAGGGTAATCTAGAAAGGTGATAACCACAACCGAATGGGTGCGATCTACATAGCCCTACCGCATTTACCCTGTTTTTGACATTCCGAGGTGATGAGGCTTGAGGTAACAATTACCTTTCTCATAGCACACATTTCACTTGAATGCCACATTGCCAATTCCATCACACACTATTGATTTCCACAAATGTACAACCTCTGAAATCATACGTCTCAGAGAATGATGTTAAGTATAGGAGAGTTACCTCCTATACCACCAACCAGATGTACGTTTGTAAAATTCAATGTATGTGTATTTTAGAAATGCAATGTTAAACATTTTTCCATACAAGTTGTCTAGAAACAGGACAAACTGAAGGCACTCTCCTACTACATCTTATTTTGAGAATCACCCCTAGGATTAGTAGTGAGAAGTACTTACATCAAAGATTTTCAAAATTAAGTACTACTGCCACCATATGTATATAATATGGAAATCGAGGGGCTAGTGGCAAGTAGCCTTTTATTATGAAGATCTCCGTCTTTAAAATCATTGTCTTTATCATGTTTTCACTTTCGAACGTACATTGGTTCGAAGTGGTTTTCGGATAGGAATCACCCAAATCTGATCCCGGTCTCTCCATACCAATTATCAATAAAACATCTTTTGGAGATATAGCATTTCTTTCCAGTGTATACAAGATTATTAAACCTCTCTTTAACTTTGGAAAACGCCAAATCATTTCTCATAAATCATGTTGGAAAACATTATTGAGTAAAAAGTGGTCGATAGAAATTATACTAATTCTACTCAACATCAAATTCAATATTAATCTTTACTATCCGTCAAATAACGGAGAAATCGCCTTTTAAATTCACACAGATAGTACGGATTCCCTCGTTGGAATTTAATACCAAGTATAAGAAGATTATTTCTATACAATCCAAGTTGTATTAAATTTGGAAAATTCAATCTTTTAAACTTGCCTCGTTTTCGACATTTCGACCTTATCTATCCCTCGCTCAAGAACGAGGACAGGTGAGCCAGGGCATTGGTTGCTCCTGAACAGTGCTGTTATTGAAAACCACTGCAAAAAGTGCTGTGAATAGTGCTTTTAAGGCTTATTTGATAAAACAACTTTTCTATCATTTAGAAATCCATTTTTGTAACTCAAATCTCTTTTCAAACATTTTAATATATTTATATAATTTGAAAACGTGTTTTGCTCTTATTTCAAAATCTACTAAATGAAATCTTGATCCTTTTCTTTTGTTTGAAAACTATTATTACGAGAGTTCGGAAAATTCTTATTCCAATAATTCTGACTCCAAATCTATCGTATAAATGAGTTTAACCTTTTATGGCGCGAAATTGCGAACTACTGTTACGCGACGCGCCTATTTTAACTAATTTTTCATATCCTTTACAAACTATGTTAAAACATTTTTAATGTTTATAAAACATTTCTAAATCATTTTAAACCTTTTTAAAAAGGTTTAACAATCTCATACACACTATTTCATTTATTAAAGAAAGTGATTTCCTTTGTAATATTCGACGTGTATTAAACGTGAATTGTTTATACATCCAAACAAACATATTATCATATCCAAACATGGTTCACAATCATTACAACCAAGCATAGCCAAACATATATATCATCCAAAATATCATAATATAAATAGAGTTTCTCACCTTAGATTCAATCGAACTAACTTTAAATCGACTATAGCTTCGCTATTCGAAAAATTTAGCTTGATAAGCTTGCACTAAAGCTCCTAGATGAGCTCGGCCTTGGCCTTTGGTGCTTGAGTGCTCACGGCCTTACTTGGAAGAGAGGAACAGCTCAGCCTTTGGGTAGTGGATGGTGTGGCCTTCGGTATAGAGGGGGAGAAGGAGGAGATTTGCTTTGGTTTGGAGGTGTTTGTATAATACACACACACACACACACACTATATATAATTTTAATTAGGTTTTGCCATAATTTTTTATATTAACTTCCTAAGGTAGGAAGCCATTAAAGTGGAGAGGAGAAGTGAAAAAGGCTTAGGAATGTATGAGAAAATGAAGTGAAGATGCATGGTGGTATTTATAGGCAAAGAAGTGATAAAAAATATCATGATATTTATGTGCACATACATCACCATTTCCTCACCACCACTCCCTCCTCCTACCTCATCATTTCAGACGAAATACCCCCCTCCCCCATGTGGCTACTCCATGTGCATGTACTTGTGTGTAAGAGGTTGAATTTAGGATGCTTAAGTATGAAGTTTAGGAAAATATCATAGATATTCTGTAATATATATATATATATATATATATAGTTTATATATTCTATATGTAGGTATATGTGTGCATATGACATGTATGTGCATGTATAAATGTGTGCACAACAGAACAAACAATGATTCAATCACTTTGAACAACTTTCGTTCGTTAAACCATTGAAAATCTGAAAACCGATTCCCGGTCACATTTTCACTTTTTAATTAAATTGCATATAAAACGTAAAAAAATTCCAAAACTAATTTCTCATTACTATTAGTAAATTAAAATGATCACATTTAAATTATAAATACATAAATCAATATTAAACAATTGTTTACAAAAAGTACTTTTATATAGATAAAGCGATGTCAATTTTCCTTACACTTTCAAATCAAATATATATCTTTATAAAACTATTATATATGATTTATTATCACTTCTTAACTAACTAAAATGAATTTTTATCATTTAAAAAAATTATTTGAATAATTATTAAATCATTAAATCTCAATTTAAATTCATAAATCAATTATTAAATATGATGCCATTATTGATGATGTCATAAATACATTTTAATTTCAAAAATAAAATAAATAATTTTATTATATATCCTCACTCATATATATAAATGAGTGTACATATCCTGCTCCATTCACGACTTTGGATTGCCAAAGAGCCGTTTATCAATAAAATGATTTTTGGTTATTTTATCAATATATATTTCAAAGTATATATTTTTATAAATATTTATTCAAAATAAGATTACCAATATTATTTATTATATAAAATACCATTATTAATGTTAAAAAAATCTTATATTTGAATATTTTTAAATTTAAACATTATTTCCAAAACGATAAATTCATGGGTCGTTACATAAACATTTATGTAGAAGGAAAGCTAGAGGACTTTTCTGCTTCCTTTACTCGTTCAATCAATGTCATTTTAAATCAGTAATTAAACTCTAAAACATAAAAGCATATAAAAATAATTTTAACATTCTCATATTTTGAAATCTGGAATTAACAAATATAAATCAAGTTTCAATTTAGGAAGAATTTTAAAACTAAAATTATGATTTTACATAAAATTAAATTTTATAAGTGTTGAATTAAAATAACACATTCACTCATATATGTAATTTAAAGCTAATTTTAAAATTAAAATAACAAACAAATATATAAAGTTTGCGATTTAGCATATTTCAGAATTAGAAGTTAACATATTTACACAAAAGTCCGATTATGTTTTTCTTTTACTTTCAAACAAAAGAATACATTAACAAAAAAAATTCAAACAAAACATATAAATATTATATTCAATTTTTAGATGATTTCAAAAGGACAACATATGTAATTTATATTAGTTGAAATAAAATAAAATCATATAAATGAATGGTTTCAAATAGGAACAAAGGGGACAACTTAGGCACATATAAATTCGTAGTAAAATCTCAGATCTTAACTATAAGAACATCATGAACAACTAACTAAATGAGATGTAATATGTCATAGCCTAATGTTAAGAATTTTTCATAGCTCTAACATTAAGAATATGGACATGTAATCAAAATGGAATAGAACAAAATGGATCTAAATCAAATTGATATTATAAACATATACTATTAAAGAAGATATGACAAAGGGAATTAGATCAAGTTAAATAGATAAACTTATATTCAAATGTGACATGCAAGAGATCTCATCATATGAATAAGGAAATTATACGAATAAATAAAATGAAAATTTTACCTTAAGATGTAGCCAAAATAATGCACCTTAAATGATGATATCTTCTCAGATCTTTCAGATCCCCATCCCATCCTTGCAAGAGATGGATAAACCACTTTTGTTTTATTTTATTTGATATTTTTATTTGGAGTTGAAAGGTTTTTTGAAAATTTGATTTTTTTTATTTATTCCATGAAAAGACAGGAGGAGAGAAAGAATAATATGAGAAAGAATGAATTAGAGAATAAGTTTTATTTGAAAGAATGAAACATTTCCCATTATTTAATTAAAACTTCCCTAATTAATTCCATTAATTGTCTCTCTCTCTCTCTAATCCTTTCTTTTCACATGAAATGTCATCAAATGACAAAAAATTTCCACAAATCATGCTATCAAATGGCATAAATGTCCATAAATCATTTCATGCAATTACCTTTTATTTAAATTACATGGATATCGTATATCAATGTGCGCAAATATAAATTTTATAAATGCATTAAAATAATTACTAACAACTCCCAAACATCAAATAAATTAATTAATATTTCTCAAATATCAATTAATTTAATCAATTTACAACATTTTGTAAATTAATTAAATATTGTGGTTTTTCAAAGAATTCATCATTATGGTTGTGCGACTCAAAGGTGTTAATTCAGTTGGCGATTAATATCGAATTATTCAAATATTAACGTTGACACGTTACTTAGCAAGCGGTGTGACATTTTGACCGAATTTATCGCTTACACGTTTTTTGGTACTCCAATTTTACATTATGAGCGGTACTCGATAGTGACAAATTATTTGCATAATTTTCTTCATCAAAACTATATCACATTAGGACTTATGGAATTCGATAATGGTCAAAATTCCAATATCGTCCACATTTAATTTTATAGTCCAAACACAAAGTCCTTGGTTTAATAATAACAATTATTATTAACTGAACTACTCTGGCTAGAGACTTTGACATTTAGTTGACATCGGTTGACCGTGATACTAACCTCATATAACTGAGGAGACGAATCCTCTCTTGAATAGTGTTTTACTTTCAATGCTTTAAGTCAACCCAACTATAGTCGTTCGATGGACGTCATACTATGATTTAATTATAATCAAAGCGTAGCTTCTATATTGAAGATCAACGGTATTCTCAAGTCGAGAGGACTGTGCAAATTAGTCACATTGATATTTTCTGTTTGACCTTAGTTATATTAACCAACAGAAAATTATCAAGTGAGTCATTCCATGGTTATCCAATAATTATCAGTATATAACCCCTTGATGCCCCCAACAGCCATAAATAATACACTTCCCAATATTTAGAGAGAGTTACATATTCTTGTCTCAACGGATGTATCGATATCCAGTCTCGATACACCTTGACTAGGAATATTTAAAATGGTTTATGTTTTCATCGTGATAAATTACTCAAGTTTACAACACTTTGTAATTGCTATCACAAAACATACCATTTATGGATTTTCTATTAAATATACTTTTAATTAAATTAATTAATTAATATAACACATTATATCAAGTGTATAATAGAAAGAAAACACCTTTTATTTTGAACAAAATTGGTTATCAAGTTAGATATATGTAACAAATTACATAACTGCCTCCAGGGCATACCCCTAACTCTATAAACAGACTCCTTTTAATCTAAGCCTATATACTAAATGCGGCGATCACCTACCATCCTGGGTACCTCATATCTTGGAAGAAGACATCATGTTGCACCGTAATGGTATCCAATTGATAGAGGGAAGCATCAAGGTAAAAGGATAAAGAAATCCATTAATGACCTGTCATGTATCTTATGTCGCATATATAAGATATAATACAACAAAGATATAAAACATGCAAGACAATAACAATCTTTTATTATGATTCTCCGATTTACAGTTGTTAGAATGCTTGTTAGATCTCTTTAATTCTTCCATTTATAATTGCTACAACGATTGCTATATATCTTTGGGTCGGTTAAAAATATTGTAAATAGGCAACTTCCTAGGTTGGCAAGGCTATGCCTTCCTTAGATCTTGAAAGAAATCAATCCAATATTTAGTGGTTGTTGTGTGATGGTGGATCAGATAGGGTAAGATATGTAGTGGTGTTTTTGGAGTTTCCTTACTATTCAAAAGTGCTCCAAAAGCTTTTCCCCTCAATTCTATGTTGTCTTGGTACTCTTAGATTCATCTCCTCAAAATTATGATGCTAAGGGTAATTATAGGCGTATTCCTAAGGAAAAGAGGCTCAGAGGCGTCTGCATAGAGATGAGAAGTCATCTAGGTTCGGATCCGAAAGCCCATGAGGATAGCCAAGTCCATCTGGGCCTGGTTATAAGAAGGCAGAGCTCTGGTAGGTACCATTTTGATTAGTAGCGATCCAAAACCTTATCAACCGTTTACTAGTCTAGTAGGCTACTTATTGGACCTTCTACACATTCTGGTAAGCTACTTATCGGATCCTCTTCTAGGTCCAGTTCTAGTGCCTCTGGCTTTGCATTCGAGCCTTTGCTTTCTAGCACTTCATTTTGTTCTTTGTGCGTGTTACACGAGCATATTATATTGCTAGGTTTTGATTTGCACACTTAGCTTTTTTATGAATAGAAAAAGAAGGTCGAACCATTATTGTCGAAGTCATAACTTCTTCACTTTAAGTCAGAATAGGACGAAACTTGGATCACTAGCTTTGTATCGTCAAGCATAACAATCTAGTACCTTCAGATGTTCCATTTGAGTGATGTAGCCTGAACTCTCTAAGGTAGTACCCAAATTGGTTAGGCAGAGGACATGATTTCATACTCTCATATCTTCCATCCCATAGGTTGGATCGACGTGCGGTTTCGAACTAGGTGTATGTCTCATTATCACGCATGTTTTCCAACCGACTTGAGTTTATTAAGAGAATACGTTAAATTTTCTTCTGATCGTTGACGTTCGTTGGATTGTTTCCATTTAACGAATTGTTATCGTTTAATGAATTATTATTGTTCATCGGATTATTATAGTTCGGTATATCTGTACTGCTCGGATTGTTGCCATTTAGTATTTGCATATTGTATGGACCGTTATTATTTATCAGATTATTGTCATTCATCGGATTGTTGTAGTTTGGTATCCATACCGTTTAGATTATTGTCGTTCGGTATATCCATAATGTTCGAACTACCGCCTTCTGATATTTCCATACCGTTCAGATTGTTGTCTTTGGTATTTACATACTGTTTGGATTGTTTCCGTTAATTATTTCCATATTATTCGGAAGTTGTTGTTGATCGGATTGTTACCGTTCAATATTTCAATATTATTCAGATTGTTGTTGTTGATTGAACTGTTGTCGTTTAGTATTTCCAAAATGTTTGTTTTGTTGTTGTTCATTAGGTTTTTACCATTTGGTATTTCTACATCGCTTAGATTGTTGTCATCGATCAAATTATTTACATTTGATATTTCTATATCATTTGGATTGTGGTTGTTGAGTATTTCCATAATTGTTCGATATATCGCTTATATTGTTGTTGTTAATCAGATTGTTATTGTTCGATATATCCTTTACATTATTGTTATTAATCGGACTATTGTTGTGGGTATTTTAATCTCGTTTGGATTGTTTTTGTTGATCAGGTTGGTGTCGTCCATATTTCCATATTGTTTGAATTGTTGTCGTTGCTGGGATTACTTCTAGATTGGTTGTTATTAGCGACGTTCGGATCATTGCCACTTGATATTTGCTTACTGATTCGATTGAAGTTGATATTTGATGTTAGTCTATAGTAGCATTTGAGATTTAGTTTTGCATCTTTGAATGGTTTAGGTGAAACTCTCGATTCCTAATTCCAGATTGTTGATTCCTGATTTTTCTACGTTCATTTTCTAGTTGAAAAACTCTCAATGCTCATAGGTATCACATAGGCTCCATTTGGGAGATTTATGTTACCGGATATGAGAGGTATTGAGAGTACCAGTTTTGATCGTCAATGATCGTAGCGGTTTTGATTGGTTTACATGAAGTATTGTTATAACCGATCAATGCATGCTTGAGAGTTTAACATACATTGGTTTTGAGAGTTTTCTATTAAAGTAACATTATATATATATATATCCTTATATTTTATGAAGATTAATTCTACAATATAATTAGTGGGGGCATAATTGAAAAAAAGTTATAACCCTTCAAAACACCTCAATTTGATGAGTTGAGAATTGCCATGAAAATTACATTGGTTTTCACCGGTTTTATAAACAACAACAATCGATGTAGAAAAAAACTTACAAGCAAGGATTGTGATAACACCTGAAATACATAGCTGTCCAAAACCAGTAAAAACCGATAGAAAATAAACTCCCAAGCAGAGCCATAGTGAGTTTAAGACAGAATGTTAGAGAATATTTTCCACTATTTTGGGATATTTCATATTATTTAGTCTTTCAGTTATATTATAAAGGTAGTTTAGTATTTTATTGATCTTTGTCGTTTATGAGTATAAAAAAGAGTCATGTGTTATGTTTACGATAAATTTAGTTTTTAATAAAGATGTAGCCTTTAATGGTAATATGTTTATTTTTTGCTCTCTTTCTATATTTGTTATGTTTTATTCAATAATTCTAATATGACATTAGAGCTCGATTTGATATTCTAACAACACGTAGAGATTTTTTTTCTTCAACTCTGATGATTGTAGAGGGGTTTTTTTGTAATATTTTAGCCACAAGGACAAGCATTCTCCCAAAATTAGTGATAAAGACAAACATTCTTTCAAAATTAGTCATAAGGACAAATCGCCAAAATTATCAACCATCACTCGTCGCATCACCACCCACCGCCATCACCTGCACCACCAGCCTCGTCTCTCCCTCATCACATGCTAACGATAACTCTTAACTTAAAAACTAATACCTAAAAACTACTACCGGTAAGTAAAAACTGATATCTAAAAACTGCTACCGAAAACTAAAACTAATACCTAACAGCTGATACTCAAATAAACCATCCATAATCTCCTAGGTTCTCAAATTTATTAAATTCGATCACCATCATCTAAGTTTACAATTCATTCTTGAACAAACATTTCAATCATAATAATCATCCTTGTAGAAAATCAGTTCGTCATCATATTTAAAGCACAAATAAACCATCCATAATCAACATGTATCAAGCTCATGTAATTGCATCGTTATTTCATATAGCGATGCTTTGACTCAAGCTTCTCCATTCTCCGATGCAAGCGAGATCGAGTGGCTCCACTCCAGCATAAGCATGGATTCCATTCAACTAAGGTAGTGTGCACAATACATTATGTGAATTTATTACAATACATTATCAATCAAATAAATATAGCTGTAAAAAAACAAAATAATAATTAAAAAAATGTTCGCTTCATAATGTGAATTTATTACAGTATAATAATTTTGTTGTACAACAAAAATCACAAATTCAAAAATAACAAATATTTTCGAAAATGATACCTACAAACTGTAAAACCGATACCTACTAGCTGATGTCACTTCTTCTCCCCTAATTCTTCCATTGCTTGCTCTTCTTCTTCTTCCTCGAATTGTTGTTTCTTCTAAAACACCATTTCGCTACGACGTCCCTGCCATCAGAGCTATTAATTTTCCATCATCAGATAACTTCAAATCGAGCTACTTTAAAACCCTAGTCGTTGTCATCCACTGTCGAACCAAGCACCCTTGCAGCCAACGCTGTTGCAACAACCGCCTTCGTCGACAACACCATCTAAGATTGACGTCGTTCCAGACTCATTTGCGTATTTGTCCTGATCGCTAATTTTTTGTCCTTCCTTCGAATTAAAATTCAAAAGTTATCCTTCATGTTAAAATATTGAAGGTTGGTCCTTGAGGCTAAAATGCTGAGAAATTTTATCTTTGACACTATTTTTCTGAATTGTAGATACTTGTAGTAGATATGGGAAATCAGATGATGTAATGTTTCTAAAATCAAGAATGCTTGATTAATCCTAATGTGTCTTTCAATCTCAATCATATGTTTTCAAGTGAAATGCTTACAAAAAGTGTTTTAACTTTGTTTATATTAATGAATTGATATTTATTTAGTACTGGTACTATCATGTGAGTTGTCTCAAATTAAAGGTACATAAGTTGCTTGTGTTTAAAATAATAATTACATTGGACGTAACTTAAGAAGGCATGAATTAAATATAGCTAAACATATTTGAATTTCGATTTAAACGTAAAGTTGTAATCGTTAAAACACTTAATTGCTCCATTGAACATAGTGTAATTTTTTCCCATACGTTAAGTTTAAGATAGGGGCTGCTCCTTTTGGAGATTGCCGTATCCAATCGTATTGCTTTGCTTACCCTTGGGTCCGACCTTGTTTATTTACCAATTTCCATTTGTAACGCTGAACCAGGTAAATCCTGCGAAATAGTAGAAAGGAAGAATTCATAGTTGATATTTAGGTGATTTGAAGTGGGACTGTGGTGTATTCAAAAATTTGGCGTTTCCATCCTTAAATTTTGATAACATGGAAATCCCATGCTCTATCATTTTTGTTTCCAGAAAGCAGAAACAAACGAGGACCAACGTGATTTACAAAAATGCTAGCACTATACCCTTAATCCAATATATAATACGCCAAACCGATCATCGATGTACTGCATCATTTCACGAAATTCATCAATCCTACAACACCGAAAGATATTTTCCACAGAAATTAAACCACTCAGCGCATCTAAGGATACAGTTATGATAGGCAGGCATAAAGTTGCCGAACCAATTGAAACTGCACAATTGAGTAACAAACAACAAGGTCGGCATCCTAATCCAAATCGTTTTTCTAAAAGCGTATCGGCTGTCATTTCTGGATTCATTCATATATATAGTACTAATGCTTTAATATTTAACCCATCACTTGAATCTCCGATGCACAAATTAAGATATATATTGTTCTTTAATGCTCCCGCCTACTCCCGAGTCCTGCCTATCTTACCCACATCACTAAAAAAAACTGAAATCCTACTTCATCTGGTATTTGTTTATCCACCAGTGTCTGTAAAAGAATAACATTAAAAATACCACTTCAAAAGACTTTCATTCTTTTGGGTAAAGTATTCACCCCACAAAATCGTATCTATACTGAAAGATATTTTAGAAATAAAATTAAACTAATAGTGGATACGGTGGTGGTGGACGTCTCTGTTTCTTCCTCCGAAAGAAAGACAAGCATCTTGCTATTATGCTTTGGTCTTTCTACTGGTCACTGTATGTGCATGGAAAGAATCATAGCAAGTTATTCCTATTTTTAAGCTTTGACCACTAAAGAATAATTAGGAACCGGTAGTTTGTGGTGTGCGGAAATCCTAAAAGCAAACCTGTGTTCAATATTTTACTGTACAACTTTTACACCCACGTAACTTTGATTGGTGGCCTAAAACCATAATTTGAGTCTAGTTAGTATGTTTATAATTCATACTCCGTCTAATTCTGTTCATATTTCATGCTCATTTCTGGATAACGACTATTGGGAAGTCTCAACAAGTGATGCTACCCGTCTCTAAATTATAACGTGTTATTTTTTTGTAAAATCCTAATTAAAGTGATTCAAACCATGAATTATGGGTAAGCTTTAATTGTATTATGGACATGATAGGAATGCATTGATAATGTTTAGAGATATTTAGTATATGTTAAGAAATAGATTAAGGATGATTCAAAATGCAAGCCTTTTCTTATTATAATAGTTTTGCTGTACTACAAGTACTTAGACTTTAAACAATTTGGTTATAAATAGTTGGTTATGAATTGTATAACATAATCAAGCGGTAATAAAATATTTATGTATTCAATAAAATTAAATCTTCAATTATCTTCAACACAATATCAGAGCAGCATCTAATTTCAAATTTTAATCTCATCCTTTCTATTGTAATTTTTTCCCTTTCTTTCACTCTTCTTCTTGTTTACTTTCACCATCACCAAACTCCAAAAACATCACAACTACACTGCTCTCAAATTACATTATGAAACCACCACTTTGGTTCTACCTCCACTCAGGTCCACTACCAACAACCCGCTACAATCAAATTTGACATAAACATCAAAGAATTCCGACCAAATACAATCTACAACATGCAACCCGATGTTGATACCATATTCAAATCCATCTTAGACGACTCATCAAAACAGACGTTTGCAACTCCTTTCGCACCTACTACTCGACGCCTGCCTCCGTGATTTGCAAAGTCCAACTTTGTTTTCCAGTTGTATTTGCTAATCTAAGTTATTTTAGTTTGGACTGAGAATAAAAATGGACAAAGTAATCAATATATTGCTTGGGTATTAGTATAATTTTATTTTAGTTTTGAAAAAGAAAAGAAAGAAAAAAGAAAGAAAAAAGGAAAAGAAAAAAAATGGATTTTTGGGTGTCGAATTGAAACACAAACAAAATGTTAAATGTGAATCAGGTTTTGATAATATTTATATCTTTCACTAACTACACTTGTAAAATCAAAGAGTGCAGTTGAAAATGTTGTTTTATCCATAATAGTTGACAATCAGAAGTTTGTTATTGGAACTCTTTCTGCAGAAAAACGTATTCAGACATGTCATAATTTAATATTTAAAAGGAGTTCCAGTTGTTTCACAATTCCTCGAGTGCAAATGTTCATTTCACCAGCTACAAGTCTCTTTGGAATTTTCATTCTCTGCAGCCATAGGTTATGTCTTCCTCTTCATTTTCAAGTCAAATACATAATAACTCGTCAAGTAAGTCATCTTTATGGGTCTTGCATTCTGGTGCTTCACACCATATGTCTCAAGACTCTTTATCTTTTTCTACTTTATCTTCATCATCCTCCATTCCTATTATGACTGCTGATGGCACTCATAAGCCTTTGGCGGGAGTTGGTTCTATTGTTACTCCTAACTTATCTCTTTTCAATGTCTATCATATACCAAATCTCACATTAAATCTTATATTTATTGATCATTTACGTGACTCTGATGATATAGTAATATGCCTTTGGCGGGAGTTGGTTCTATTGTAACTCCCAACTTATCACTTTCCAATGTCTATCATATACCAAATCTCACATTAAATCTTATATTTATTGATCATTTATGTGACTCTGATGATATAGTAATATTTACTTTTGATTCTTATTTTGTGCTCGATCTACAATCTCAAAAAGTGATCGGAACAGACCATAGGGAAGGAGGACTATATGTTTTGAATGAATTAAAAGTTCTAGTTAGTGCTGCTACTAGTATTGATTTATCTTCTTTTCGTTTGTGTCCTTCCTCTAATTTTTATTTATGTCATTCTCGTTTGGGTCATGTTTCTTCTTCCCGTTTAAAAATTTTAACATCCATAGGTACATTAAGAAATTTACATACTCATGATATTTCTGATTGTAGTGGATGTAAACTAGCAAAGTTTTTTGCTTTACCATTCAACTGTAGCATATTTGTTTCTTCTGCTCTATTTGACTTGATTCATTCAAATGTGTGGTGACCATTTCCAATTCCCACTATAGGAGGATCTCAATATTATGTGTCATTTGTTGATGACAATACACGATACCATTGAGTCTAATTAATGAAACATTGTAACAACCCAAAATTTTGTAAATATTTGTAAATTAATTAATTTGAAAACTTTGATTTTTGATCATTAAAATTTTGAATTTTGGAATTTTTCTAGTGTAATTTTGGATTGGTTGCAATTTATCTTCCAATAGAATAAAATAAACAATTTCTGAAATTTTATATTTTGGTCAAACTTTGACTTTTATTTGAAAATTTTAAAATTTTAAAATTTTGAATTCTAATCTTTTTAATTGAAGTTGGATAGGATGCTGATATCCATTCTATTTTTCATTTCGTTAAATTCTGAGTTATACTTTTAAATTTGGTCAAAATTCAACGTTTTATATGCGATTAAATTCTGTATTTTATTTTATATTTTCCTATGTCCATCTCTTGACTTTTATTTCTCTATTTATTTGTCTAGACTTTATTTTATTTATTAGATGTTTCTTGTGTATATCTTTTATTTAATAACTTGGGAAAAGATCAATTACACACGTTACCATGTTTTAATTAGAGATACGTTACATTTGCTTTATTTCTTGCCTTTTTATTTGCCTATCTATTTAATTACCTACCATAGCCGTGTATTGCAAACCCTAGCCGCCTCCTACCCTTATCAATTCACGTACAAAAACACTTTCCCACATCTCATTTTCATTTGCATTCTCTTGAGAAAATACAGTAAGTTTTCAATGGCTTCTCTTCCTCTTTCTTTTTCTTTTTCTTTTATTCTCTTTGTGTTTTTTTTCCATGCTTTGCTCGGCCTCCACCTTATCCGTGCCTTGTCGACCATCACACCACCTCCATGATCACCTCCACCAACCATCTCCACCATGCCGTGACCATAGATGAAGATCCATCACCAAAAGCACAAAAATTATCCATCACGAGCCTATATATTCACCACCTTCCTTCTATTAGCCTCGGCCACAACACCAACCCCACCACCTTGCTTTGCCCGTGACCTATCTCCACCTACTAGCCGTAATCCAGATCTGAATTGACCAAATTAGCACATAGGCCAAGCCACTTTAGACATAAGCCGAGCCCAAACTCCACTAGATCCATGCCTTGTAGCCTTCCATGCCTTGTAACTTGCCTCTATTCACCTTCCTCAAGCCATAGCCATGTGTACTTGATCCATGATTGAGCCTAGCTTGCCTCTAGACATCATGGCCGAGCAAAATATGGTGATGGTTGAGCCTATAGGTGATGTGGCCGAGCCCACTTGTGATTTAAACCAAGCTTTGTTTTATATTGATTCATGATTTTCATTTGTTGAATTCATATCTTGTTTTGTTAAAACCATATACTTATATTTGTTTTATTTATTTGATTACAAGATTTGAATTTGGTTGTTACTTCTTCTCAAATCCTGTCGTGCCTTTTCGTGCTTTGCGGAGTATGGATTTTTTTATTTTGAATTGATCTCTAACTTCAAAAAAAGGTGAGTTTATCACTCTCGACATTCGTACTTATATAAATGGTGAAACGATGACAAGTGAATGTGTAATAATTGATATACTATGTTCATATATGCCTGTGATCTGATTATATGATGTATAACCTGATTTTATACCTGTTACATCACCTGATCTGATATTATATGCTATACTGTTTATTTTATTTTCTGTTCCTCACACTGTAAGTTCCCTGTAGAATAGAATCACTATGGGTTGAAATGATACATACCCAAATGGACATTAGAATAATGAAAATTTGTTATGAGCTGAAATGATAGGTTCAAGCGATTTTTTTATTCATTTGTATTTGACTTGGGATTGCGGGTTTGAAATAATAGAACCCGGATTTTTCTTTTAAATTACGGATTGAAATAATAAATTATCCGTATCACTTGACCTAGGTTAGAAAATATTATATAGACCCGTGGTTATTTTTATAAATTTTCTACAATTTATTAAGTATTATTAAATGTAAAATATGATATTTTAACTTGAATATGGATTTAAATGATTTAAACAAAGTTTTAGTGATTTTATATGAGTTAAATGTATAAGTGAATAAATGGGAAAATGCATTTTGAAAATACGACTTAACTTGATAATTTGGGATATTTGGCTTTTAAAAGGAAAATTTTAAGTCAAATAAATAAAATGGAAACTTAGTTTTATTATATGAAATGGTATTTTAAAATAAAGTATTAAGTTAATTGTTAAAAATAAAAGTTGAGAAAATAATTTACCTTTGACTTGATGAATGAATTATTGTTTAAATTGGATATTTACTTCTTAAGTGTTTATTTTATTGAATCATAAGTAAAGATATCTGAATGAATATTTTTGAAGCGAAAAATATGATTTTATAAGTTAAATGGCTAAAAATTGAAGTTTTAATGTTTCTGAAATTTTATAATAAATCTGGAATTAGTATTGGTAGCACTTCAGAAATGTTGTAGTATTAAGACAACATTTACTAAGTGCCATAGTTTCTGAAATATAACTAAGTTCTGAAATAAATAAAGGGCTACTACAGCACTTTGTAAGTGCTATTGTTGTTGCTGAAGCATCTGAGGTAATAAAGCTACTGCAGCACTTGGTAAGTGCTGTGGTTGCGGAAAGTAAACTATATTCTGAAATAACTAAAGGGCTATAGTAGCACTTGGTAAGTGCTGTTGTTGCTGAACTGAACTGATTTGAAACTAATATACCTACTATAGCACTTTGTAAGTGCTAGTGTTTCTGAAATTTGACAATGTTTTAAAATACTACTATATCTACCGTAACACTTTATAAGTGATGTTGTTCTGAAAATACAATGGTGTGAAATTTTGTAATTAAATTGAATGAACTTAGAAAATGCTATAATTCCGAAAATTGAATATTTGATTTGATAGTATAATAACTCCATATTTAAATGGCTCAAATGAATATATATTTATTTGGAAATAGAGATGATCTTGTATTTGGGTTTTGAAGTAAAAATGATATGGTTTGATTTGGTTTTGAAAAGGTGGTTTTTGAAATAGAAGTGATATTTTGGTTTTAAAGTATAGACCTTTTTGAAATTTATAACTACGGGTTATAATAATGGTTGGTTGTTAAAGAGACCAGGATCGGATATGGACATACCCTCTGTCGATACCGAAAACCACTTTTACAACTGTGTACGCGATGGAGATTCCAGAATGAAGTAGGATGGTGGCGACGATCCAATTGAGGTATATACGTGGACCCGACTCCCGTGAGTTGGCTTAAGGTGGCTAAACAGGAGCGATCTTGGGCCAAGTGAGGTAGCACCTCCGATCGGACACATTTCTTCGATACCATTCTATTACTTGTGATTGATTTGGTGGCCACCCTTCGATTTTTGATTTGGGGGTGTGTTCCGAGGTGGGCGGTAGTGGCTGCTACGCGTTTCCACCAGCCCGTGTGCGTAATTGGTATATCTACCCTGGCATTGCCTCGTTGTGCCGTGTCACCTACCCTAGCGTGCCTTGTACGAGTTTAGTTTTGTGCCGTAGCCTATGGAGTATCCTCTGGTGGCTTCCCGATCAGGAGGAACCATGATACTGGATAGACTACTGGGACTATTATGTGTTAAGGTGGAAAATGTAAAGCCTTAACGCTATTTAAAAGTAAGTTTATTTTATTATTAGACATTATTATAATAGCGTATATTACTACACAGTAAATAGTTTAACGGATCCTTAGAGGATGGGCGGTCCCAAGCATCCTTTAAGTTACTTGTGCATTTCTATTACAGTTCACTTGAGTTGGTTTACTTTGTATAAGTATGTATGTCCTAACTTGAGTGTTTGTGTTTTGCTTTACGCTCGGGTCAGCCTGAGTATCAACTTTGGAATTCACCTTCTGGAGCTAGGACTGTTGGAGATCATCATTTATCTAGTTGCTATCTATTTCCATTCAGTATTTCTATGTCAACTTATGTATTAGAGACATATGTATTTGGGATTTCTACTGTACTTGTTTTAGAACTGTATTTGTTTTTCAGACTATGTATTTGGTACTTGTTTTGAGACTGTGTTTGTAGTGGCTTCATGAACCACTATGGTTATCTTTATTTCCGCTGCGAGTATTCTGATATTCTGTGTCTGTGATTCTGTGATTGGTTTTATTTGCTCTAAATTTTATTACAATCTATTGTTTTGAGCTATTCAAGTTTGACATATTTTGGTTTTATTGTCGAATTGAATGGTACAAAATAGTGGGTTGTTACAAACATCGTTCTGACCTTTTTAAAATATACAAAAACTTTAGAGCACTTGTCAAGACACTACATTCATCTGTTATAAAATGTTTTAGGTGTGATTTAGGTGGAGAATACACCACTAAGAAATTTTGTGAATTACTTTCTTTGGATGAAACTATTCAACAAACCTCATGTACCGGTACACCTCAACAAAATGGACTTGTAGAAAGAAAACATAGACTTATTCTTGAAATTGCTCGATCTATGTTATTTTCTGCTTCAGTTCCTAGGGAATTTTGGGTGAAGCTATTCTCATGGTTGTAAGACTATTTAACACTATTTCTTCTTCTCACATTTTAAGTATTCCATCTTTTGATAAATTGTATGGACATGCACCTGATTATTTTGTTTTTAAAGTGTTTGGGTGTACTGTTTTGTTCTT
Organism: Allium fistulosum; assembly: GCA_030737815.1. Taxonomy (NCBI): domain Eukaryota; kingdom Viridiplantae; phylum Streptophyta; class Magnoliopsida; order Asparagales; family Amaryllidaceae; genus Allium; species Allium fistulosum. The sequence goes on along the minus strand of CM060905.1, from coordinate 871,400,837 downwards.
CTTCCTCACGTAGGACGTAATAAATTATCTTCTCAATTTGCTATTTTTGTTTTTCTTGGCTATGATGAGGGTAAAAAGGGTTATAGATGTTTTGATCAAACCACTCAAAACTTTATTTGTCTTGAAATATTTTTTCTTGAACATATACCATTTTATTCTATTCGATCCAACACCCATAGTTTAACCAAATACGATCCAATTCATATTGATCCCTTTTCCAAAGATAATAATAATAATATCAGCCCCATAGAAACTGGAACAACCGGAGCGTCTAAAGCCACGTCCTCCCCCTCAATGGCCCTTCAGTCTCCAACTGAGCTTGTAGGTCCACCTTTTCATTATTCCACATGCATTCGTAAGTCTATAAAAATACATGATTTTGCTTATTCTTGTTACCCTTCATCATTTTCTTCATTTTTAACCTCCATTCATAAATTTTCTAAGCCAACTTCTTGTAAAAAGGCAGTTCTTAATCCTTAATTGCAAGAGGCTATGGATAAATAAAATTTTGCCTTACATAGGACATGTGCTTAGGATTTGGTTCCTTTATCTTACGGCAAGAGTGTTGTTGGTTATCGTTGGATATATAAAATCAAAACCAAATCTGATGAATCAATTGGAAGATATAAAGCTAGAATAGTTGCAAAAAGTTACTCTCAACTGTATGTCATCGATTATGAGAAGACGTTTGCTACAGTTGCAAAGATGACTACCATTCGTACTTTCATTGCTGTAGCTTCCGTTTGAAAATGGTTCATTTCACAACTTGATGTTAAAAATGCATTCTTGAACGACGATCTTCATCAAGAAGTTTATATAAAACCTCCTCTAGGTGTTCCACATGAATATGCATATGTTTGTAAGTTTAAGAAAGCATTGTACGGACTTAAGCAAGCACCTTGTGCTTGGTTTGAAAAAATTTCTATTGTGATTAAATCTCTTGGTTTAGTCTTTAGCTTTCATGATAATACCCTTTTTGTTAAAAACGCTAATGGATGTACCATACTATCATTATATGTCGATGATATGATTATTAAAGGAGATGATATGCATGACATTTCTTCCTTAAAAAAAGAGTTAGCTAAAACAATTGAAATGAAAGATCTGGGTCTTCTAAAATATTTCTTAATAATTGAGGTGGCATACCCACCAAAATGTTATCTTCTTTCTCAGTCAAAATATGTCATAAATATTCTTGAGAAAGCCAAATTTACTGATAATAAGGTTGTTGACACTCCTTTTGAAGTTAATGTAAAATACTCCCCTTCGGATGGTATACTATCAAATCCTACTTTATACCATACCATTGTTGGAAGCTTGGTTTATCTTACCATCACTCATTTGGATACATCATAAGCTCTTTTTAGTCAGTTTTTAGCTTCCCCTACTACAATTCACTAGGCAGTCGTCCTTTATATTTTAAGGTATCTTTGAGGTACTATTTTCCATAGCCTTCTATTTCATCCACCTCATCCTTGGAATTGTGTGCCTACTCTGATGCTGATTATGGTAGCAATCCCACAGATCGTATGTCGATTACTGTCTTTTGTATCTTTTTTGGTGATTCTCTTATATCATGGAAGAGTAAGAAGAAATATGTTGTTTCTCATTCTTTAACTGAAGCAGAGTATCGAGTTATGACATCTACTACCAGAGAGATTTTTTAGTTACATAGGTTACTTGCAAATATGGGGGTGCCTCTTTCTAATCCTACTTCTATGTATTATGACAATATGAGTGTTGTTCAGATTTCTCACAACTCATTTTTTCATGAGCTGACCAAATATATTGAGATTGATTGTCCACATGTCATCATCTTAAGAAAGGTATTATTACTCTACCTTTCGTTCCCTCTTTCGTGCAGATTGCACACCTCTTTACCAAGTCACATTTAGTTTCGCATTTTCAATTTTTAGTTGGCAAACTCTTGATATTTATGGCAGCTGCATCGTGAGTTTAAAGGGGGGGTGTTAAGAGATATTTAGTATATGTTAAGAAATAAATTAGGGATATTCCAATATCCAGGCTTTCCCTTATTATAATAGTTTTCCTATTGACAATTACTTAGACTCTAAGAAATATGGCTATAAATAGTTGGTTTCATTGTATAACATAATCAAGCAGTAATAAAATATTCTTGTATTCATAAAATCATATCTTCAATTATCTTCAAAAGATAACACAGTGACATTACGGTTCATTGAAAAGTCAACTGAAAATGTTACAATGATCCCCAAATCAAATTAGATAAGTTTTCTAATTTATCTAAACCCTCTTCTATAGAGGAACCAATACTAAGGCTTGTGTTAATTTAGAAGATCTAATATAAATCGCTCATTTCATATAAATCATTTCATGAATTTAGGTATGACTTTCGTAGTTTTGTTCATTTACTTTATACTATTCTTCTCAGTGAAATCAATATGAGTTGTATAATCAGATCTAAGGTTTTATTATCAACTAGTGTGAACCCGTGCTTCGCACACGGACGAAAGCTAATTTGTATGTAGTTAATGACGAATTTGATCAAAACCGGGATAAAACCTTATGAACAAATGGAAAGTTTAAGTTTTATTCGTTGAACCACTCAAATAATCCTTGGAAATGTATGGAAGAGTAAGTAGACAAAATAGTATGATATTTAGCAAACTAAACTCATTTGAAGTTAACATAAAAATACATATGTTGTGTTGAGAAACACAGATTTTGCAGTAAAAAACGCAGACAGTCTGTATTTTGCAGTAATAAAGCCCGAACATGGGTTGTAAAGTTAAATGATAGAATTTGGATGCCAAAAATTAAAGTTGTTGTACTCGAGCACATAATAAAGGAGATATGATTCAAAGCACAAAAGTGATATGACATAAAAATAGAAATAAATAATATATAAAAGAAGATGCATATTATTTTTTGTCCACGCAGAAGTCAATATTATGATAATGGTTGATGATGGTTTATAATCAAAATGATACAATTAGCACATATACAGGTCAAGTCAGGACAAAGAAAAAAGACGATACAAACTCTTTGGCAACTGCCTCTGTATGGCAAATAACATGTGTAGTCATCATTCCACTCCAGGTGGAAGGAAGAAAATAACTCATGTCAGAAAGTTGAAGAAAGCAGTTCGTTTATGTGTACTATAAAGTTAAAAAAACTTTGAAAACTGAAATTTATATATAGGCCAAATGCTTTATGAAATGAAATGTTATAAAAATTATGTAACAGTTATCTACTCTGACTGTAGCTAGAATGTAAAAGGCATATAGCAGAATGAAGCAACAGTCCTTACCATGTTATAGTAAAACAATGTAGTAATCAAACAGATATCTAAAGTCATCCATTGCACTTGATGAATTTAAAGGTTTACTTTAATCAAACATAAACATAATATACTATTTGAGTTGCTAAATTATTTTGCTGCCATTAAATAATAACTTAAAAGGAAAATGACACAAAGGAAATATGTGCTAATGTGATACAGTTCTAAATTATACTGCAATTTAGCTGTTCGAGCTTGTAAAAATAATTGGTCATGCCAAATGATATCGCATGAAGTTGCAGAACTGAGTCGAATAGGTATGTATTTTAGTTTGTCATAATCCTTATAGCCGTAGATTAATTTTACCAAACAAATCAGTCGTGCAGCATGTATTACAACAGCTGGCAACAAAAATAAATTTCGAGTATTGAGTGGAGATAGAAATCTGCCGTAAAAGGCATATAAACCGAACAGCAATCAAAATATGTTTGGTAGAAGATGTATTTGTTATGTACAGTGCAAAATGAAAATATTGTACTTTATAATAGTATTCTGGGAATATAATAAATAGTCGGTCTTGCTCCTTAGTTTGAGGGTAGTAAATGTGGAAGCACGGTGCGCAGTGGAGGTTTATCCAGAGCGGCAGATAGTTATCCGTGGAGGAAAAAAAGAATATAGCATAAGCAGCTGCATAATGTCACAAACTTTAACATCATGTGCCAATATGGTATTAGAACTGTAAATCAATAGACAATTATTGGAAAGGAAGCTGTAACAAAGTGAAATAATCCTATTCCATAGTTTAAATTTATCAAAAGAGTCGAATGGAAAATTACAGAGAAATAGTATTGGTTCAGTTAATAGGGAAATAAATCAGTCGATATAAGATAATATGGTATTTGTAAGGATGGTGGATACAGTATACACAATGTGTGAATGACAGCTGCAGTGGAGTATTTAATTAGTTAATGAACATTACTACAAAACATATATACAAATAGGAAAAATGGAAAAAGGAATAAACCAAGAAACTTGTAAAACACAAGCAAAGATAGTTATTGAACCTCAGACTTCTTCGCATTTCAATATTAAGGATGGCCTCTACAAAACGAATGATGATATCAGTGTTTTACCATAATCACAAAGGAAAAGCAGTGTTGATGCAGTGAGTATTTAATTAGTTAATTAGTCGGTGATATAACTAAAAGATTACAGTTCCTTCTCATGACTCTTAACATAATATTTTCCTCTTCCTTTATTAGCTAAATGCTATGCAACAGGCTCCAAAAAGACCAAACACAATACTGCTAAAAGGTTAAATAACTTGAAATTCTAAATACTTATTAAATGTATCTATAAATAATATGAAGAGTGAAATCATTTAAGGTCTACAAAGGAACAGTAACTCCAACTGGTACTCATTTCTTCAGCTCAAAAAAGCTGTATGGACACTACCAATAAAAACTACGACATCCAATTTTATGGTATCTACAACACATTATGGAACTACCAGGTTATAGAAAAGCTGTTTGTAGCAAGCTAATGCGATATAAAAAGTTGGAATTCTATATCAAATCGATTCCTTTATAGGATTAAATGACTGATAGTCCATTTTGTATATGTAAAATAAATACGTGATTTTTGCAATCAAGCGATTAGTGCTTGCAACAAAACTGAATGATTTGGAATTCCAAAAATGGGTTAGATGTAATGCTAAAGAAAATAATCTAATTGACTCATGGCATAAATGATCTATTAGTTAAGGTTGAATATGATTTAATATTCATATTATCAAATTTCTAAGGTCTCTTCAAAGAAATAAATAAATAAAATGTTAAGATATTTTTTAATATATATAAAAAGGTGAAAGCAAAACTAAATTACATTTGATTAACAACTTATGCTTAAGATCACATTCTTTCCATACATTCAAAGTTACTTGACTTATTTTAACAACATTATATTATATAAGTGGACTTAATTTTAAGGAATACAATGACCAAATTTAAATTTAAGAGTTCAACATCGAAAAGGAGAATTTGAATAGGAAATAAAAAATGAATATCTTGACATCCAAATGTGGAAACATAATTTGCAGTGTTCAAATCTGGCATAATGAAAACAAACAATTTTAGCTTATGTACAACATTAACCATATCCGATTATCGTCTAATACTAATGTCAATACACGTTAACTGCTAATAATAATAAAAACACCATAAAATTGTATTTTATAGTCAGTGGATTATTTCTGTAGCCGGATTTGTCATGTTATTTACCAATTCCATATAGCACTTTCTTCATAAAGATCTTTGTTAAGAGTTCATGAAAATGGATGTCCAATGCTTGTAAAAATTCATAAAGATCTTTGTTAAGAAAATGGATGTCCAATGCTTGAAAAAATTGTTAAAATTATCAACATATGATAGATTATTTTATTCTATTCTGAAAGTATTAGTAAGCATGAATAAGGTTTATTTGATGAAATGTTTCTTATATTGTTTTTACTATGGAAAAAGGAAAATTTTATTTGGTGCAAACTTAGATGGAAAAGAAAACGAAAAATAACAATTCTTTGTCTTTTAAATTTTTTATATGCTATAATTTCGAATTTCAAACCGACCATTCCAAGAATAAATGGACAATTAACCATCTAAGTCATCCATACATGACTTAAATGTCCAATGTCAAAGGATATTTTAAAGAAATAATATGATTTTTAGGGAAATCAAAACGGAGAGTTTTAGTCATCTTAATCAAAAAGAAGAACCTGAATAGAGAAGACTAAAAAATGAATAGTTTGAATCCAAATATAGATGTTAGAATTTTACCGATCAGAGTTAAAGCTTAAATTTAAAATATAGGGGCATTTCACCAGAAGGACAAACTTTGCAGTCCACTTAGTTTCTAGGACACACATTCAAAGAAATTACTTTCAAGGCCAAAATCAGCATAATAATTACTTTCAAGGACAAAGTCAGCAGTCCAATTACTTCCAAGGACATAATTTCATAGGTTTTTAGACCCTAGAAACTAATTATTTTACGTTTTGTCCTTGATAAATTTTAAAGTATATGGTATTCATAAACTTCTGCTAATCATATCTAAATATGAAATTTCCTAAAATTAAGCCGAAAAATATGGAATGTTGAATCAAAATAAAACTAATTAATTGTAGCAACTCATTATACCTTGAAGATATAAAGTAAAATTTGTGAAACAAAAATTTACCACTTGATTTACTTCGATGCCTTTTTTATATTTGTTATAGCCTTAGTGGTCACCTCTAGTTAATTTTCAAACTTTAGTATGGATAAGGTATGATTAATAAGTATAATCTATGGAATCGCATAATTAATTTCATGTACTCAAAATAAAACTAATTAATTGTAGCAACTCATTATACTTTTAAGATATAAAGTAAAATTTGTGAAACAAAAATTTACCCCTTGATTTGATTCCATGCCTTTTTTTATATTTGTTAAAGCCTCAGTGGTCACCTCCTGGTTAATTTTGAAACTTTAGTATGGATGAGGTATGATCAGTAAGCATAATCTATACAATCGCATAATTAATTTCATGTACTTCAATACCTGAAAGCTTACTTGCTTTCAATTATCTGATATACCGTATCAAGTCTGAAATTATTTTGAGTATAATCGCATAATCTATACATCATACAACAAGAAAAAAATGAACATATATCAATAGTTTGGATTACAGTTTATTATCTAAATGTTTGAAGTTTAGAATATCTAAAAACCTTATATCCTTGAACAATAGAACTGTTCAAAATATTTTTGATATAAAACATGAGTAACTTTATTTATTATAGTATTATAAGTTATTATAGGCCAAGCAATAAGGTAGTCAAATGTGGCGTATGCAACACATTATAATATTGTATAATTTTATGTATAAGTACATGCCTTCAATATGTTTGGGTCTCTTTAAGTTTCTTTATTGAATATGATGCAAAATCCTTTATTCTAGAAACCGCGTGAGAGTCCAAAAGATTCATTCTGATGACTGCTGAGGAAAAAATCAAGCATAAATGCATTGCGAATCAGATTTAAGATATTTAAGCAACAAGCATTTCAAAATTATGACAAATCTTTATGCATTTCATTTTCTTTATAATCACAATATAAGTATACCCTAAGTTGTAATCATCGAGAAAAAGAACTTCTAATATATTTGAACCACGAGATAACTAATTAAATAATTTGACCAAATTGTATGTCCAATTAGTTTCTAGGACACACATCCATAGAAATTAATTTCAAGGTCAAAGTCGGCAGAATAATTACTTATAAGGACAAAGTCAACAGTTCAATTACTTTCAAGGACATAATTTCATAGGTTTTTTGGCCTTAGAAACTAATTATTTTGCATTTTTTCCTTAAAAGTAATTATTTCAGTTGTGTGTCCTAGAAACTAATTGCGCTTGCTAAAGAGGCCCTTATGGCTAATTTCCACTTGTAATGTATAAATGTATATCATCTAGGAATAATGAAACTGTTTATAGCACTCCACCATCTCAAAACCAAAGCTGGCAATAGTATGAATCTGAATAAGTTAGCATGAACAAAGCAAAGGCTTCATTTTGTTTAAAAAAATATGTGTATTTGCACAATTAAAATTCTTGTTCCTATCATCAAAATTTTAATCATATTTGAATGGTTATAGCTTTCAAACCTGCTTATTCGAAAAAAGAAAACTTAGCTTGTTTAATAACTTACCGACACTCATAAGAAACATTTGATTCATGTTTGTACATGCTTTCAATTTCCAAGCAAAGGTTCATAAGCAACATGTATAAGTAACACATATAACCATGAGTATGATATATCAAAATTAATTATAGTATGGTTTGCACAACCAAGCAACGTATTTATGGATTATCCTATTGGATGAACATTGTTCTTAAATAACAATAAAATAACATGATAATGACCATAATTTATCAATTATAAATAGATTCTACTAACCCAATCAAAGTTATGAGGAAGCATGGTGGAACGCACATAACGTATTCAGTCACGAAGTACTCAAACAATCTGAAATTGTTACAACTTCACCATCGGTAACAACAACCAAATAAAAAACCAGTTAAATAAATTAATTTCAGTTAAATAAATTAGTTAACAGATCGCTCAAATATGTTACAGTAACGTTATAATAGTTAAATAAATTAATAAAAGCATGTTCGAATCCTATGAGCACCGAACTGCATTATTAATCATATTATGCCACGGTATTATGATTTTGTTAGATTGCATAACATACCGAGAGGAGTTTTGTTCTCCTGAAAACAACATGATGTATAGATTACAACATGCTAGATAATGGCAAATTATCAAATAACCAGCATTTTTTAGTTTACACCAAATTACAAAAATCCATAATTTTAGCACAATTACATATAGATAGAGGCGTAGAGCTTTAACACAGGCAAAATATATGGAAAAAATGACAAAGATCATAAGATTACCAGTTTTCTCTCTTGAGATCTAGGCCGAAAATTATGTGAACTCTCCTTCTCATTTACTTGTTGGATTATACACTCCTATGATTGAGTTTTTTCCTCAGCAACTGATAGCATCATGGACTTTTGCTCTTTATGATTCTTAATCAATAGCTCTGTATATAATAAAATAACAATTAATATGCAAATTTCACAACTGAAGAAGGCATAACTATATAAGCACTAACAAAAACCAAAATCACTCGAGTATTGTATGTAAACTCTCTGTTTGAATCAAGATTGAGAAAGTTCAATTCATAACTTGAGCTTCACATCTTTCACAACTTTAAAAAAGTGCAGCATATAGGAAAATATTATGATTGTGATAATAAAATTCAGCTTTTGTATAAAATTTTAAATGGAGAGTATTGTGTAAAAGAAAAATGAACAATGTCAGGCTACGTGTTTTCTTCTTAAAAAGTAGAGCTGTTATACCTTTAGTTTTATAGAGCGTTCAGATCAAAATAGCGACAAAAAAGATAGATCCAAACATATTGTTCCAGAATGAACAATTAGTTCTAATTGATGAGTGGGAATTCCTAACCATGCAACGGGAAAAATCAGTATTGGAATTCAAGGAATATTGTCAAAGTGTGGAGAAGAAATTGAAATTGAGGAAATCTACTAGTACCAATTGAAGAAATCATTTTACTAGACGAACTGAAAGAAGAATTATACCTCAAACGGAGTAGATATCTGAACTAATAAGGGCCCGATGCAGTCGCTTTGAGCTAGGGCAAGAGAGATGATGGAAAAGAAGGAAGTGGAAGAGCGAAAACCATCTCTAGGAGGACCTTGTAGAAACCCAACGACGATCATGGTACAACGTTCGTCTCTTAGAAGAAAAATAAGAAAGTGCCTTGAGTTAAAATTAGGGTTAAGTAAGAAGGGTTGTAGATTAGGGGAAAAGGACGAAGCGGAGATGTGTGAAGGGAGAAACGATGCGAATGAATCGCCTGTAAATAGCAGATGTTCAATTCGTAGTGGGTGGAATAATTATTTAGACGGTGGAATAACGGAGATTCAACGAGCGGCCATTAAAAAACCCTATCCTTTTTGTTCGTAGCTGACAGATGGAGGGGGAAGCGGAGATGTGGTAGGAAAAGGGAAAAATATAAAAGGCGACTGTTCAACTGACAAAAATCAAAGAAGGCTTCTGTGCGCTTGAAATGTAACTCAGCAATAATATAATAGTATAGATTAAGTCCAATCTATATCAAAAAATTTTTAACGTCGACTTATCAAATATTTAAGTTCATTGAGTAAAATATTATATAATTCTAAAACCATACTTTTAGCTTATAATTTTTTTAAATTGTACACAAAGAAAATCTATTGGTAAACTATATATAATATTACAATCGATTTGTAGACCAAAATGCGCAAAAAAAACATACCAATAAAAAAACAATAAACAAACAATATACACAGTGTTAAAAATAAATTGAAAATTAAAAACACTCTCATAGAGGCTATTATATACGATCGAAGATCTAAGGTTTGAAATTCTATATTTGTAATATCTCTAATATTTGTTTAACATTATTCGAGATATTTAATTGGATATATTAAATATAATAATGTAAATGGTTTAGGAGAAGGAGATTTGAAAATTTACAAAGTTAGGCCTTATCTAATTAATTAAGCAAGATTGTTTTAAAATGTAGTAAAAGAGAGAATGAATAGGAGGGGTAAACTAGGAACTTGGCTTATCTTATACCTTAAACCCACCCATGCCCCTATCTTCTCATTTTTCATAAAACACAAATAATTAAAAGAAAACTTAGAAGGGGCTGGCCATTCTAAGGGGAGAAGGAAGCACAAGATCTAGTGGAATTTGAGCTAAGCCAGGGAACTAAAGCATAAAAAAAAATCTCAACTCCATTATCAAATCGAGTTGAATGATGATAAACCATCTCATTTTATACCTATTCGGTTTCGAATCTTGTTTGGGCTAATTCATTTATGTTGATATGATATGACAATTTAATTTTTCATTGTTTGGATAGTATAATGATTGTTGAAATTTTTATGGAATTATTTGAATGGGTTTTGAGGGAAAACCTAAGATTTTTATCTCCAAATGAATTAATTTTTGGATATGTTACGTAGAATATTATTTTGGAGATTCCTTTTTAATTTCATAATTTTTGAATTAAAGAGAATATTTTATGAATTTCCTAAAGAAGAAATAAAGTATTTTCGAATTTAATTATTTAAAAATAATTAAATATGGATTTTTGCCCTGAAATTTTTATACGATAAAAATATCATATTTATGATTTTCTATGAATTTTTGGGATTTTTCCCAAGTAATTTCGAATTGCTATGAATTTATTATGCTAGATAAGCATTTAAATTAATGATTAATTAATTAAGGTTCAAGAATATTTTGGAACTTGAAAAGGGTATGCGATAGTAAATCTGTAAAGAAAATGCAAGGCTTTGTAAAAACCAATCATATTTTGACAAATAAATGAGTTTTGGTGAAAAATATATGTTTTATTAAGTAAAAAATCTGTTTCCTTGTTAATTACGATGATGCCATGCCGCACCTATAACGTTGTCGTGTGTAACGACCTGCAAATTCGTACTATTTAAGCTGACAATAAACCATACATGTCCAACCCAAATTGAACGAAAAGACTGATAGTTATGGGATAGAAAGAAAAAGAAGAAAGAACAGAATCTTACTCGAATGGAATAACATATATTATTGAATAATAATTTTTACAGCGAAAATTTTTAAAATACATCTATCAGAGTCTAACTTAGATTCAACTTTGAACAATTATAATACACCTGTCCTTACACTTGTTGAAAACAAACAATCACATAATGCAGCGGAAAATAGAATACGTCTATACATTGATGAAGATCTCCAACTCTCCTCTGGAAACTCCAAGCGTCTTCAGCTAATCCTGAAACTACTTGGATCTTACCCTTAAGTACTTAGCATTTAATGAGATGGAAAGTATGTGTAAGGAGGTGAAAGGTGATGATAAGTTTGCTTTTTATTACTTAACACTTAAGTATTCTTATTTAATTATATTATGAAAATATCTTAGATATTTTCTTAGCTTTTGATGTGACTAATTATGGTGTTTTAAGTGTATGTATGCATATGTACATATGTGTATCAAACAATGTTGTGACAATTCGAAACAACTTCCATTGGACGAAAGGTCGAAAATCCGAAGAACGATCGTCGACCACATTTTCATTTTTAAATAAAACTATTTATTTATGTAAAAAAAACTTGAAAATTGATTTGTTATCATCTTTAAATAATTGAAACAATGTTATTTAGGTTATAAAAACCATATTAATAATATTAAAATCCAATTGTAAAAATATGACGTCGATTTGTCAAAGTGCGACGAAGTTTGTACATCTTTATAAAACAAGTTTATATACATTTGTAAAAAATTTATTAATCAATTATTATCATTATAAAACCATTTAAAAAGGGTTATTTATCTTTTAAAACAACACTGAATGTTTATCCTATTTTTTCACAAACCGACTTTTGTCACTTTTCGATGAAAATCCAAACTTCTTGATTTTGTAATCATATTCTAAAAATAAGTTCACCATTCTTATTTATCACATAAAACATGATTATTTAAGTTTGAAAATTCTATATCTGATTATTTTATTAAATATTTTTATTTTTAAAGTGGTAAAATTACAGGTCGTTACATTCTCCCCTCCTTAAAAGAATTTCATCCCCAAAATTAAACCCCAAACAAAAGTTTGCCTAAAGTATTATTTTTGAACTCTATTTCTTTGGATATACATAGATCATCTGCATGAAATATCTTATTTGATCTCCTATTGGAATACAGAACTTTTCTTTCGAACTAGTATTGATCTCTCGATCCTCTAGTGCGGACTATGATCAAGTTTCTTGATCAAAATACTTTGCATTCTATCATAGTTAAATCGTGCCTAAGGTATCCGCCATCGTAAGTGTTGACATCGACAAGGAGGTAAACATATTAGTATTGTGCAGTTATGGAATGGTTCCAACCCCATCGAAGTGGACAACAATGACTATGTAAGGCGACATTGCGCCATCGTGAATCATCTAGGTTAAAGTCACATCTCTTTGATTACATTTCAATGATGCCACATCTAATCACTTTGCTAGTTTCCAAACCAAGGCAGTGATGCCACTTTCAATGATTCGACTCTATATACAAAGCGGTAAAATAGCCTAAGTAGTTTACATATAAAGGTTTTATAACATCGCCGAGGGTCCTAGGGTCGATGAAAATTAAGGACGATGACCTTATGTTTTAGTGTTGATGCCCCTTGGCCATGACGCCACACTTTATCTTTTAAAGGCCGAAAAGGCTTGTTTTCGAAGCTAATCAAAACTGTTTTAAGAGGGGCGACAAGGCATATGTTTATGAGGGTTAACAACCCTATATCTTTGGCAATGAGCCATATAACTTATAGAAGGTTTTAAGTTTTTGTCTTCCACCGAGATGAAGGTCGACGAGGGTTCATGTCACATGAGTTAAACTCCATTTTATAAAAGGTGGATAGCCTAAGTCTTCACATCGACAATATCAAGAATGCTGACTTTGATATATTCCAAACTATTTAAAGAACTCTATGTTTCAAAATGATTTCAAGGATTTTATAAAAGGCGGGGATTAATCATATACCATTATAAAAATGATTTCAAAGATTTTAACTATGAAATAGCCCATGCATTGAGTTGAAATTTCCAAAGAAGATATTACTTAAGATTAAGTAATTCTAAGACATAAAGAGATTATTAATTGAACATATTGAATGGTGGATACTATATGGTCTTGTGTTTATTTGATCAGTTATTATGCATGTTGTTATTATCATACTCACATCATTTATGACTCATAACTGGATTTTTGGGTGTTAAGTGGCAGAATAGCCAACTAGGTTGACACAGTAGTGAGTATAAATAGAATAAACTCCTAAGTAAGTAGAATTACATCCAGGAGATCAGGTAGATCAGAAGTATAGATGTCCTGAACTGATCAAAAGATTATTGATTTAGATAGATTATTGGAAGGGTACAATAGGTTCATAGTCATCCCATTAAAAACTATGACATGAGAAATGTTATTAGAATGGTCCAATAGGTTCCTAGTGATCCCATGAAAACTATATCTGGATGATGTTATTAATATGAATCAATAAGTTCATAGTGATCCTAAGAAAACTATGTTTTGAGAGATGTTATTGATAGAAATCAATAAGTTCATAGTGATCCCTTGAAAACTATGATCTAAGAGATGTTATTGGAGAATCCAGTAGGTTCATAGTAAGCCCATGAAAACTATGATTGGAAAGTATTGGTAGAAACAAATAGGTTCTTAGTGACCCCATGAAAACTATAAAGTTGGACAGATTGTCCCTAAGAGTTGAAACTGGTTATTAGTCAGCCTATGAAAACTAATAGTTCATAGTGACCTTAGAAAAACTATAAATTTGAACAGATAGTCGGATAAATTGGGACGGGCAATCCAAGGTATATTGCATTCTTGCATATCATACATGTGCATATATTTATGTCATATCATTATTATGTTTTAACCATTGTGGATGCAGAAGCACGGTATATGGTTTTATGTTTGATTAAAATACAAATAAGGGGAAACCCGTTCCGTTTAGCAGCGTGGTCTCACTAGATATCTATTTGGTTCGAGATGGTAGGTTATTATTCACACCAGACTATTGTCTGACCTAAAATTTTGTTTTTCCCTTAAACTCTCGGGTGCTTATAAATTTATTTGAGTGGATTGAGAGTAAGTGTTTTTTAGATTTTCTAGTAGGACGGATAAGCTTTCAGAGCTATGTAAAAGGCAATCTAGTTATGTAGGATTGCTATTCTAATCCATTGTGTTGTTTAAGTTGTCTATTTGGATGTAGTGACAAAGCTATATAATTGCCAAGTATTTGACTCAAATTAACTAAGGGGACATCCTCATATGTCATCTTGGAGTATCTTATAATAATTATATTTTCTCCGAACATGGGGATTACGAATGAGATTATGTAACGAATATAAAATATCCTTTATGAAATGAAATGTGGAAATTTGTTATAAAACTGTGTTTGAAATTTTTTCATATTCATGTGCTTTTGATTACTGATATAATTAACATATAAATGTATTTTGTCTTAAGAAATAATAACTACGGATGACCGCAGCATCCATAGCAGTTAGTTTTGGGCCTCAGAATGGGGGATGTTGCAATATCCCCTACACTCTTTCTCAATTTGCAATTCTAATTTCTTATTATCTTCTTATATCTCGATTTCTGTTCTTCCATCATGTCAGAAATTAACAAAGAGGTACCAACGCCTAACAAGGTGATGGAGGAGGGATAAACTGAGGTCAAATGGAAGGAGAAATAGGTTGTAGGGATGAAGGCGAACATGGGTAGGCACAGTGCGTTGAATAAGGATGAGGAGGGGTAGAAACACTCGATGTGGAGAAAACCGACTAATAATTCATGTGGTAAAAGGGTGTTTTCAATTTCGAAAGATAAAGTCAAGCCAAGCTATTGTAATGGCATACAGGAGGTGGGTCATATCTGATCAACTTCTACAAAGATAGAGTATGTGGAACAAAATTTTGTTGATCAAGGAAGGAAAGAAAAGATCTCTAATGCTTCTCTTAAGGAGGTGGAAGAGGCATGAACAAATTGTCTAATGATGTATGTTGTTGATCCTAGACCATTCTTTAAGGCCTTGAAAGCATATTCCAGAAGATCATGGAATCAATTAGAGAATTACCTATTTATTCAAGAGATAACGTGTTCTTTATTGTTAGATTAGAAAATGAAAAGGACTACAAAAATATAATGGAGGAGGGTCAATGGTTCTGTGATAAAAACTTGATAATCATGAAAAAGTTTAATCCAAAGATGAAGACAGACAAGGAGCTGTTAACGTCAATGACTGTATGGACCAGACTCCTGGGGCTTAGTTCCAAAATTTAGGGTCCGTGAGCGATTAGTGCTCTAGTTCTATTGGAGTGCTAATTAAGCTGGATGAACCTACAATGAGAAGAACTAGAATTTCATTCACATGGGTACCGACGGAGATGAATGCATGAGTTGGATTCTCGGATTCCATAGAAGCTATAGGAGAGAATGGTGAAACCTTAGTATTGAAAGTAATATATGAAAGTCCTTCTCCAAGATGCGAAAACTATACCTTTTTCAGCTTTGTGAAAAGAGAATTTCCTATTATGAAGGTAAAAAAGCAAGAGGAAAATCGAGAAGGTTCTTAAAGTGTAGAAGAAAAAATGGGTGTAGGGCACAATAAGCAGGATATGGAGGGTGAAAATGCGGGTTTGAGGCAGGAGGAGGAGAAATGCGATGAAGGGGCGGAATCGAAGAATGGAGAAGTATGTAATGAAAGGAAAGAGATGGAACAAAAGGTAGAGAAAACATTGGTAGAGATAGAAGATGTAATTAGCCAGTTGTAAATGGTGAGGGAGGCACTTTTGACAGAAGCAAAACAAAATAATCTAATAGAAAAGATGTTAAAATCAAAAAGGGGAGCAAAAATGAATGTAATGATAATAAGTTGGAGATGGGGAGTGTCGAAGTTGGAAATAATTGGAAGGGAGATAATTGGGAGGGGGTGTTTCTCTCAAAATTGGCTATGGAGGGGTAAGCATCGAATGAAACCAAACGTATTCAAATTACTTCAACTGTTAATAATAAATAGGGAGCCAATGAATATATTCAGCAACATGTGATGCCACCAACAGCTCCAACCCAGGTAGCGGGTAGACAGGTCTCATAATTGAGCAATGATCCGGACTTTGGGAAATGCATTCCAAAATATGATAATTGTTTTTTCCCTTTGATAAGCATGTAATAGAGGCTATGTAAATTCGTTACAGGTCAATGTAACCATAAAAATGGAGTTAGGTGGGACCAATGTGACCACCATCAAAGGTAGTTCGTATGATCGTACTAATTCCATTTCTAGTGATAAGCCATCGAAGTTAGCTAAGAACCTCGCTAGTAAAGGAATAAAACATTATGAAGGAGAAACTAGTCAAAAAAACCCAGAGTAGAAGGACAATAACAAAATAATAAAGAAGATGGTAGGACTGCCAATCAATAAGGCAGGGAGTTAAGAAGCAAATCAAAACTAAATAAATGACGATCTTAAGCTAGAATACACGAAGAGGTTTCCATAAACCAAACAAGTTTATGGAAGCTCAAAGGTATATGAAGAAATTTATTGTTAATCGTATAGTCTATTAAAGAATAAATTAAGATCCTATGAAATAGAAAAGTTTAGAAATAAACTTGATCGAAGTTGGATTTGTATCAGCAATGTGTAATGTTATTATAAATGTAGAATTCTGATTGTTTTGAACTTAGAGGTGTGGACTATAATATCCTAAGTATGAGTGGTCAACATACATCTCTAGATCTCATCAATAGAAGAGGAGTTAGAATGAAATACTCTTTTATTTATAATCAAAATTTTGAATTACTTAGACAGAAACTTTAGGACTGAATTATTGATGACGCTTGCACTATTTTTATACCATGGATGGTGCTAGGAAACTTTTATTGTATACGAAATGTCGATGGGAAGAAGGGAGGTAATCATGTACCGTTCAGTAAAATGTAAGAAACCAATCGGATAATGACAAGAACATGATTGACAAAGGTTAATATTCATGGCTAAAGATACTCCTAGTGGCCTTGACCAACTAAAAACATACTTTCTAAGATAGACATAGTGCTGGTTAATGTAGCATGGATAGAGAAATTTAATGGTATAACAGCTACTTATCATACATGAAAACTATGAAGTTAGATAAATTGTCACTAAGAATTGAGACAGGTTATTAGTCAGTCCATGAAAACTAATAGGTTCATAGTGACCCTAGAAAAACTATAAATTTGGACAGATGGTCGGATAAATTAGGATGGGCAATCTAGGGTATATTGCATTCTTGCATATCATACATGTGCATATGTTTACGTCATATCATTATTATGTTTTTGTAAGATTGCGGAATAGGGATCTTAAGGCTTAATTAACACTAGAGTGAGGGGATAAATAATGTTTTCTAATTTGTAGGAATCTTTTTGAAATATTTTGAAATTATACTTAGAATTATGCAATTATTAATCACGGAAACAAAACACAGATGAAAGTAAATGCAGTAAAAATAAAAGGAAAGAACACACCAAGATTTTGTAGTTGTTCGAAGTTACCCTACATCTAGTACCGCACAATTCCTTGTATGGATTTCTTTTCAACTAATAAATGCAAATACAATCTCGATTTCAAGGCCATGGGGCACATCTTCCAGAATCCCGACCTCTGGGTAGAGTCACTTGATTTTCGGGCTACAAGCACACCCACTAGATTTACGGGCTACTAAGAACACCCAATTTATTTTCTAGCTACAATCTCACCCACAAGTATAGCAGTTTGAGTTGATAGAGTTTACAGACTCAAATCTTCAATCTTGATTACAAATGATCCTATAACTCTTGAATAGCACTTTGATCTTGATTGGAGTGAGAGAGATGATAGAAATCAGAGAGCAAATGATAAGGAATCAAATTAATGGTGATTGAGTTTGATTCTGGTTGAAATTCGGCAAAGTATGATTATTTTTTTATTTAGAAAATGAAAGTGGTCAATGAGGAGAGAAGAAGAATGAAAAATGTTTATTAAATTCATTAAGAAGACGGGTATTTATAGAGGAATAACGGTCATGTCTATTCTTGAAGAGATACGACGAATTGACACTTTTTTTGAAATTTGATTTTTGAAAATCACGGCTAGTATGTCGACATATAGGGGAGGAGTATGTTGACATACTCTTTATAATTTTGAAAAACACTTTAAAATATTATTTTGAAATTGTTTTTCTTTGTAACATAAATTGATACCTTATAAACATGCTTAAATATAATTTATATACTTTTAAATCATAATAAAACTTGATTAAAATTATATGATAGTTTTTTGAAAAATAAACCGATATAAATCAAATTTAATAAAAACAATAACTTAGTAAAATATCAAAAACTTAAAATAATATTTATAAGTATAAGAAATAGAAAACTATTTAAAAGTTGTTTTGAAAAGTATATTTTAAAACTTATTTAAAAATAGAGAGAGGGAGAGAGATGAGAGGGAGATCAAGTGCTATCAAAATTTTAACATAAATATATGATTCTATAACTTATCTGAAATATCTTGAAATCTTGAACTCTTTAATACTCATGAGTCTTCATTCTCTAGCTCTTGCGTCTCTATATCAACATCTTGAATCTCTTCAATCATTACTTGACTATACAGTCTTCTTAAATCATTACCAATCTCATATCCTACACTATATACTATATACCTTGATAAAACATTAGTATTTATATTTTATATGATTTCCTTAAGTTGTTGTCATCAAAACTAATATCTCAGGATTAACAATCTTTTCCTTTTTGACGATGACAACTTTTTATATAAAATATAATATAACACCCCTTTAATATATGCCTAATATTTTATGCATTTCTCCCTTTTTATCATCAATCAAAAACAACTAACTATAACTATAATTCTAACCCTATCTCTTAATATTAATTCTAACTTCCCCTAAATAAAACACTATATACTCATAATGATACAAAAATATATAGAAGTGATAAGTAATATGATCATGAAAAACAAAATGACAAGAATGATATATAAGAAATATGATATGTAAAATGAGATAACATTATTCAATATTCAATTAATTCCAAGCATACATAATGTCACATACCAAATAATATTCAAATTCAAAACCAATCAAATCCAAACAAACCGAACAAACCAATCAAATCAAATTAAGTGTGTGTGTGTGTGTGTGTGTGTGTGTGTATAATCAAACCTATTTTTAAACTAGACATTTCATTGGACCTCAATCCATCCATCAGCACCAAAGATGGAATCTGCTTTAATAGCCTCCCAATCTTCATCGTCTTTGTTGATGGTCCTTCTAGATTAGTAGTTTGTTCTTCTTTGTTTAAGGCTGAGATCATCCATCAGATCGCATCAAAATGCCTTTCTTATTCCTTGATCATCTGCATTTGACTCAATTCTAGGTGCCTCTGGTTTCGTAGGTTGAAAGAGAGAATGTTTTTGAAAGATTCAAGAGTTTGTTCGAGGTTTTCGGTTAATTTTTGAATAGAAGAAGCCATTATTTATGATTTGGTGTTTAGCTATATAAGGAATAAGAAAGATAGTGGAAAATGGGTGACTTCTAGTCTAAATGTGTATTTAAAGGGGTGGAAATTCATTGGAACTAAATAGACATTTGCTGTCTATTCAATTTTCAAAATTAATTTTTTTTTGAAAACTTACCGTTGTGTGTCGACATACATACCTAAGTATGTCGACATATACATACAAATTTTCAAAACTGTTTTTTTATATTCTAATGTATTTAACTTATACTATTATACTAGTTATGATTTCCAGAGATGATAAAATGTATAATAGTAAGGAAACGGATTTTTCATTAATATTAAAGTAGAGAATACATAGAACATAAGAAAATGTAAAGATACATAGACTCAAACTACACTTAAACTAAACCAACCAAATACAACACACTTAAACAACTACATATTAACTAGAAGGATGTAGATGAAGAGGACGATGAAGAGATTTCAAGCTTGTGTTTCACTTTTCCAAAGAATTTGTCCATTTTGTTGGAAATAGTGTTTAACTTCTTACTCATGGAATGCTTAGAAATCTTTTGGTTTTCAACAATCTTCTAGTGATTGTTGAGAAGGTCTTGGTTGATTGAACAGAGTGGATATTCAATGCTTTCTAAGGAGGTTTCCTCCTCCTTCTTTTCTTCATCTTTGATATCCATTTCTTCTCCTTCTTCCTCTTCTTGCATTTCTTCCTCCTCTTCATGTGCTAACCTCTCTTCTTCCTCCGCAAGTGTTTTATATGGCCCAGAATTGGTATAATTTTCATTAGAGCTATATTTGCTTGATTAAGCACTTTACAAGAGACAAATTCTTCTCCTTTAAAGTCAACACCAAAGTAGTTGAAAATACGGGTAAGATAAATACCATGAAATAGTGTATTTCAATGGTTGGAAAGATTTTTGGGATAAAATTCTCCAAAATAACTTGTGCCTAATTTATGTCATATCGACCATAAGTGGAAAAAAGAGCTTTACAAACTTTCAAGGTAGGATTATTAAAATTTCTCGAACGTGGAGTGATAGTTTGCAAAAGAAGATTAAGAGTTCTAGCTTTTGGATGGAAATTTCGGTTTTTAAACTCAAAATTATCATCACCTTCGAAAATGTTATGAAAAACTTCACGATCATGCTCATCAATTTTGAAAGAAGTAAGGTCCATTCCCGTAGATTTGCATCCAAGAATGGTACCCAAAAGTTCACAATTTAAAACGATTAAAGTTCCTTTAACACTACTCCACACTTCTCCGTCTCCACCTTCTTGAAATTCCCTTTCAAATTTGCATAAAACATTTTGACCAAGTATGGATAGTAAACAAAATCATTTTGAGAAGCATCAATTAAACCAAGAATTCCATTTTGAGAACAAAGAGTATCAATTTCATAAGTAGAAAAATCATTAAAAAGGGCTAACTTTCCCGTAGAACTTTTCCATAATTCATAGCTAATGTAAGCTTTCATGGCTTCTTGGTCGTGGAAGAGAAAGTTTTTGATAGTTTTGGAGAGTCTCATGGAGATTGGAGTGCTTGAGGAAGACATTGATGAATGTTTTGAGGAGATAAGAGAGTTGATGAAGGTTTGAATTTTGAAATGAAAGGTGAATTGAATGAAAAGAGACGGAAATAATAAATAGAGAATCAAATGACACGTTCTCTGGTCAAGAGACACCTTTTCAGAACATTGTGATATGTAAAAAGGTGGAGGAAAAATTCAAATTTTGAATTTGAAATGGAATTCAAATTTTGCACATGTATGTTGACATATGCTAGGGGTGTACGTCGACATATGCATTGAATTTTTCAAAAGTTATTTGTTTTTAACTCTATCCTATTTTATTTTACATATAAGTATTTATAGTTATTCTATTTACATAAAAATATATTTAAAATAGTTATAAGTTATTTAAATATATTTTATACTATTATTATATTTTATAAAATATATAAAAATATAAAAGTCACATAATATTCAACCAATATTATTATTAATCTATAGGATATTCCTAACAATCAAACAATAAAAATTTCAAATGATATAAAGCTTTTAATACATTAAATGCTTACCTTTTTCAGATCCTATTTCACCAATTATATCTGAATTCTGTATTGCTGTGAAGCACATGTTGGCTATTTCCGTATTTGATACATTTTCACTTGATGATGTATCTAAGTCATCTAATTTTGCATTATAGGCTCTTCTCTTCTAGATGAATCAATGTTTGGTGTGGTTTTCAGTTTCTTGGAATGTAGATAGTCTCG
The DNA here is from genome assembly GCA_030737815.1 of Allium fistulosum. NCBI lineage: Eukaryota > Viridiplantae > Streptophyta > Magnoliopsida > Asparagales > Amaryllidaceae > Allium > Allium fistulosum. The sequence continues at coordinate 871,378,539 of CM060905.1, read as the reverse complement.
TTTTAAGTGACCAGGTTCACCGCAGTTATAATATCTGATGCCATTTCCGCTTCCACTTTCGTTTCCAGGATTTTTGTTGTCATTTCTTTTAAAATAGTCCATTTTCCTATATTTCAGGAATTTTTCGAAGTTCCTTGTCATGAAAGCAATTTCTTCATCATTGTCACTATTAGAATCTTGATTATCCATCTTTGCATTGAATGATATGGATTTCTTCTCTATTGCTTTGTTTTCTCTTCTACACTGCATTTGTGCCTCAAAAGACATTAAATTGCCAATCAACTCTTCAACTTTTAGTTTGCTAATATCATTAGCCTCTTAGATTGCAAGAGTCTTTTGGTCCCATTTAGGAGTAAGTGAATTGAGGATTTTTCTAATTTGATCCTCCTCAGAGAAACTTTTACCCAATGCAATAAGTGAGTGTACTATATCTTAAAATCTACTATACATATAAGATATGGACTCATTTTAAATAATTGAAACTGGTTTGTTAACATGGAAATCTTGGTCTGTTTAACCTTACTTGTGCCTTCATGTGTAGCTTGCAAAGTTCTCCAAATTTCAAATGCAGATCTACATATAGATACTCTATTAAATTCATTTCTATCTAGTGAACAGAATAGTATATTCATGGCCTTAGAGTTACTTTGTGCAACTGCCTTTTGTTCAGCAGTCCATTGTGCAAAATTAGTCCCGGGTTCAGTTTACTCGGTTTGTGTGATATTCTAAGTGTCTAATCCAATTAATTATAAATAGATTTTCATTCTAGATGACCAATATGTGTAGTTACTTCCATTAAAGAGTGGTGGTTTAGCAGTAGATTTTCCTTCAACAAATGAATTACTAACATATGTATTAATCGTGTTACTAACAATACTACTACCAGTGCTGGTAGCCAATTAAACTTTTCAAAAATCAGATTATGAACACTTTGAAAACCAATGCTCCGATACAAAATGTAAGATTGTAGAATAGGGACCCTAAGCTAAACCAACACAAGAGAGGGGGGGTGAATAGTGTTTTCTAATTTATATGAATCCTTTTGAAATTATACTTAGAATTATGCAATTATTAATCACAGAAACAATCATAGAATCAAAACACAGATAAAAGTAAATGTAGTAAAAGTAAAAGAAAAGAACACACTAGGATTTTATACTGGTTCGGAGTTACCCTAAATCCAGTCCCGCACAATTCCTTGTACGGATTTCTTTCAACTAGTAAATACAAATACAATCTTGATTTCAAGGCCATGAGACACACCCTCCAAAATCCCGACTTCTGGGTAGAGTCACTTGATTTCTGGCTACAAACCCACCCACTAGATTTACAAGCTACTAAGCACACCCAATTGATTTACGGGTTACAATCTCGCCTACAAGTATAGCTGTTTGATTTGATAGAGTATTACAGACTCAGATCTTCAATTTTGATTACAAATGATCCTATAACTCTTGAATAGAACTTTGATCTTGATTGGAGTGAAGGAGATGATATAAATCAGAGAGCAAATAATAGAGAATCACACTAATGGTGATTGAGTTTGTTTCTGGTTGAAATTTGGCAGAGTGTGGTTATATTTTTGTTTAGAAAATGAAAGAGGATAAGGAGGAGAGAAGAAGAATGAAAAATAATTATTAAATTCGTTGGGAAGACAGGTATTTATAGAGGAATGATGGTCATGTCCGTTCGTAAAGAGATACGATGAATAGACATTTCTTTTGAAATTTTATTTTTAAAAATCACGGCTATAGAGTATGTCAACATACTCTTTGTAATTTTGAAAAAAACTTCAAAATATAATTTTGAATATGTATTGCGTTGTAAAATAATTTGATACTTTGTAAAAATTCTTGAATATAATTTATACACTTTTAAATCATAATAAAACTAAAGTAAAATTAGATGATAAGATTTTTGAAAAATAAACAAATATAAATCAAAATTTAATAAAAAAAATAATGTAGTAAAATATCCAAAACTTAAAATAATATTTATAAGTATAAGAAATTGAAATCTATTTAAAAGTTGTTTTGAAAGTATATTTAAAAACTTATTTAAAAATAGAGATAGAGAGAGATTAAGCGTTACTAAAATTTTAACATAAATCCATGACTTTATAAATTATCTAGAATATCTTGAAAGCTTGAACTCTTCAATACTCATGAGTCTTCGTTCTCTAGCTCTTAAGTCTCTATATCAACATCTTAAATCTCCTCAATCTTTACTTGATACTATACAGTCTTCTTAAATCATTTCCTGTCTAATATCCTGCACTATATACTATATACCTTGATAAAACATTAGTATTTATATTTTGTATGATTTCCTAAAGTTGTTATCATCAAAACCAATATCTTAGGTACTAATAGTTTTATCCATTGTCAATGTAGGAGCACAGTATATGGTCTTGTGTTCGATTAAGATATTAGTGAGGGAAACCCATTCCGCTTAGCGGCGTGGTCCCACCAAATATCTATTTGGTTCAAGATATAGGTTATTATTCACACCAGACTGTTCTCTGATCCGAAGTTTTTGGTTTTCCCTTTTAAATCTTGGGTTCTTAATAATTAATTTGAGTAGATTGAGAGTTATTTAGGTTTCCTAGTAGGACAAATAAGCTTCTAGAGATGTGCAGGAGGCAATCTTGTAATGTCGTATTTCTATTCTAATCAGCTGTGTTGTTTAAGTTGTCTATTTGGATGTAATGGAAAAGTTGTATAATTGCCAAGTATTTGACTCTGATCAACCATTGGGGCATCCTCATATGTCGTTCTTGGAATATTTTGTAATAATTATATTTTCTCTGAACGTGGGATTACGAATAGGATTATGTACTGAATATGAAATATCCTTTGTGAACTGAAATGTGAAAATTTGTTATTAATTTGAGTTTGAAATTTTTTTCATATTCATACGCTTTTGATTATTGATATGATTAATATAGCCTTATTTTGTCGCCAAGAATTAATAACTATGGACGACTGCCACATTTGTAGCAGTTAGTTTTGGGCCTAGGAATGAGGGATGTTACAAGTCAGTATCAGAGCATAGGTTAATAATCAAAAGAATTTTAAACCTAAAGAGTTTTTTAAAAACATAGTCCTAATGAATCAAAGAATACGATTAGGGTATGGGATAACGTTATAATAACGTACTTGTATTTGCTATATATAAGTATGTATTCCATCTCTATTCTCTTCTCTGTCTTAGACCATTCTTATATATCTTACTGAGGCTCGTATGCAGATTTATGAGAAAGAAAGATATAGGGAAGGAAATGGAAGAGTGAATCATAGTGGTGGAAGCACCACAACTAATGGAAATACTCAGTCCAACACTAGAAGGAACTAAGGTCGATGGGAAATGCTAATCAAAAGGAAAATGGCAATGTAGGTGCTACGACCCCAACAATAGATATGGGGACAATGTATCAGTTTTTCGTCAATCTGATGCAAGCTGGAGTAGCTGTAAGAGTAGCTGGAGGGAATGTTGTTAATGTGGGCGGAGTCAGTACCATAGCGCTAGTTAGTAATAATTATGTCGAGCTGGGTCAAGATTACACCAGTCCAAGTAGGAAGCCTTTTCTAGGAACTAAAGAAGCAATTGAAGTGGAAAACTGGCTATTGCACTACGAGAGAATTTTTTCTGATTTGGGATTGAATGATGAGCAAAAAGGGAGAGTAACTTCTAGACAGTTGCAGGGAGCCACTTTATTCTGATGGAATGGAGTTACCGTAGGAGTGCCTAAGGAGGAGTTGACTTAGGTGGATTTTCAAAGGAGATTGAAGGAAAGATTTTTGTCTGAAGTAGCTAAGTCCGTATTGCTCAGGAGTTTATGGAATTAGAGCAAGAGGATATGACAGTACTGAAATATTCTACTAAGTTTGATGTGCTATCTAGATATGGATATGCTACTATTGACACCATGATTAAGAGAAATGAGAAGTTCATCCAAGGGTTGAGGCTGGAGATTTCTAGGGAAACTATACCACATCTCAGAGATCCACTGAATGTGGTGGTGGAAATGGCTATCCGGAATAAAAAATTACTTCCGATTTTGGGAAGGAGAAGTCAGCAGAGACTCAAGGATCAATGGGAAAGAAAAGGAAGTTCTTTAAGAAGAAGGGAGCTCAAAAGGGCGGAGCTGCCAAGAAAGGGAAAGCTAATGTTGTCTGTTTCAAATGCAACAAGAAAGGACGTTATGCTCAAGAATGTCGAATTGGTAAAGGAAAGAAGGTTGCAGAAAAGAAAAATGTGAAGTGCTTTAACTGTGACCAGATAGGGCAATACAAGAATTAGTATCCAGAGCCGGTCAGAGCTGATAAAGGAAAAGTTTTCACTTTAGAGCCATCATCCCCGAGACCAACTGCTGTTGAGAAAGGATAGCCTGTGATGGAAGGTATGCTTTTGATCCATAGCGCACCAGTAAGAGTATTATTTGGTACCGGTGCATCGCATTCATTTGTCTCTTAGTGTTTGGTAGATAAGTTAGACATAGAACCATCATACCTTGTTACTCCCTTATGGATAGCTAAGCCAATATGAGGGTACGCAACTATAGGGATGAGTTGCGATCATCTAGAGTTTGGGTTGCTAGGTTATACTTTTACCTGCAGTTTATATGTATTTGATTTCGCGGGTTTTGAGATTATTTTGGGTATGGATTGGTTGAGCAAATACGGTGCTAGGATATTTTGCTAGGGTAGGAAAATATCATTGAGACGTCCTGATAGTAGTGACCGAATAGTACACTCAGTTGGGAATTTGAATCCATAAATTTGTGCTTTATTGGATGCCAGAGAAGTGAAAGATGAATTGAATCGGGTTTTTAATTGTAAGAGAATTTGCAGATGTTTTTGAGCTGGTTACAGGACTACCACAAAAACGAGCTATTGAGTTTTGAATAGATCTTGTACCATGACCTAAACTCATAAGTAGACCACCTAGTTGGATGATACCTACAGAGATGAAGGAGTTAAAGGTGTTGCTAGTGGACTTAGATGGATGGACTTTTATTAGACCAAGCAATTTGCCTTGGGGAGCGGCTTGTGTTCATAAAGAAAGTGGACGAGTCCTAAAGATTGTGCATCAATTATTGTAAGTTAAATGAAAAGACGATAAAGAATTGATATCCTTTACCGAGAATTAATGATTTATTTGACCAGTTGAGCGAAGGCAAAGTATTTTCCTAGTTGGATTTGGCGATAGGGTTCCATCAATTGAGAGTGGTGGAGGACAATATTCTGTTAACGACGTTTCAAATGAGGTATGGTTCGTACTAGTGGTTAGTGATGCCATTCGGATTAACTAATGCATCAGCTTTCTTTGTGGATTTGATGAACTATATTTTCCAAGAGCACTTTGGATAGGTTCGTATTGGTATTCATAGACGGCATCTGATATATTCTAAAGATGAAAGAGACCATGAAGTTCATCTTTGAATGGTGCTTGAGAAGTTAAGGCAACATCAACTAAAAGAGAATTTTTTAAAGTATCATTTCTGGAAGAAGAAAGTGAATTTTCTTGGTTATGTAGTTTCAGAGAAAGGGTTGTCACTCATCCCAGCCAAAATCAAAGCAGTTAACAGTTGGAAGAGGCCCGCGATGATGACCAAGATAAGAAGTTTTCTTGGATTAGCTAGCTATTACTGGAGATTTATCAAAGAGTTCTCACGGCTAGCAGCAACTTTGACTAAGCTAACCGAAAAGGAAATGAAGTTTATTTGTTCTAATAAATGTGAGGAAGCATTCCTTAAGTTAAAGCATTTGTTGACCAATGCATACGTATTAGTAGTTCCAGATGGTAATGAGGATTTAGCGGTGTATACTAATGCATGTGGAACATGATTAAGTGTTGTGTTAATGCAGAAGGGTAAAGTAATTTCCTACACTTCTCGATCGCTCTGACCAAATGAAGTGAGGTATCTAGCTAATGATTTGGAGTTGGCAGGGGTGATTATCACCTTGATGGTGTGGAGACACTACCTCTTAGAAGAAAGATTCGAGTTTTATATGGATCATAAGTCTTTAAGGTATTTTTTTCTCTTAGAAAGAGTCGAATATGAGACAACTAAGGTGGCTGGAGTTTTTAGCAGCTTATGATTTTGGTATTGAGTATAAACTAAGGAAAGGAAATAAAGTTGTAGATGCACTTAGCAGGAAAAATCAAAATGTGGTGCTAGCTATGTTGGCAGAATGGAAGGATTTGGAGGCTTTGACTACTTGTAATGTGCATTTAAGTTCGACTGCTAGTTCTAGTCAAAGTACTGCCATGTTGTCTTGCTTGGAAGTTCGACCAATGTTGATCGAAAGGATTGCTGCTAAGGAGAGAGATGATTCATTGTTTGTTGAAAAGATTAGAAGATTGGAAGGTGGAACCGCGATAGATGATCTAAAAGATTTTAGTCATGACTAGAGGGGATAGTTAAGAAAGAAGGGACGGTTATGTGTTTCGGATGTCGAAACCTAAGGAGGGAAGTTCTTAGGGAGTGTCATCGATAAAAGTTCACGATTCAACCTGGAGGAACCAAGATATATCAAGATATGAAGAGGAGTTTCTTTCGGGAAGGTATGAAGAGGGATGTAGGAACATAGGTAAGGCAATGCGCGAACTGCCAACAAGTGAAAGCTTAACATCAGAAGCCAAGTAGATTGCTTCAGGCTTTGGATATACCAATTTGGAAATAGGATTCAGTATCCATGGATTTTATTGACGGTTTCCAAGGTCGAATAGGGAAAATGAAAGTATATGGGTTGTGGTAGATAGGTTGACCAAGAGTGCCCATTTCATGTTGAATAAACATATAACTTTATAGATAAGTCGAACTTGACTGGAATCCATACTAAAGCAGTCAGCCAATAATGGCTGAATTCACAAATCTCAAAGACAACTCAATCTTTAGCCTTGATCAGATTGAAGGGTCTTCTCCTTCTTCTCCATCCCTTTATCCTCCTCCACCGGATCCAATTCTGCATTCAAAACCAATTTCTTCAAAAATTACTCCTGAATTTGATGAAGAGGGATTTCAGATTGTCCAGTCCAGAAAAAACAGAAGTGAGAATCAAAAGCATCGATCTAGAATCGGTTCAAATCAACTGATCTTGAATAAGGGAAATACAAACCATTCAAAACAATTTTTCAGAAATAATAATCGAGGTCCCAATTCAAGAATCACATAGAATTCAAGAAACTCAGCAAAATATGTTGAAAACCCCTCTCAGTCTGGTTTGTATACAGATTCACAAATTAGAAGTTCAAGAAATTATCCAAGAAACAATCAGCTATCAGATAAATTTGATTCTCAATTCAATACTAACCTGAATAAAGCTTCTTCCTGGGTTGATTTGATCAAGAAAGGGAGATCAAACTCTGAATCTGATCTCAAATATGTTGATTCTCTCTCAATCAATGATAAGAAAATCGTAGTTGTGAATGCAGAGGTCAGCAGAAGGGCTGAAAACAAGCGGTGTTATTCAGTTATTTCCTGTTTTTGGCAGTGGACCTGCTTATCATCTTTTCAAGGTTGTTATTGCAAAATCAGATGCTCCAGCTTCATGCTCCAAAAGTCTCTTCCTGCATGCTCCTCCCCAAAACACTCTAAACAGAATCCTGACGTCTTGGCTGCCCGAAAAAATAGGGCACCCAGAGTTTAATAGGAAAATAAAATAAACTCCAGGTCAGTCATGGGACTGGTATGAGAACGCAAAATACGTGTTTTGAAAACAAAAGGTTATCTCACAAGATCATACCAAACATAAACACAGAACAAGGTTTTTACCTTATGATAACAAAAACATTATACGTCAAAATACTTGATATTATTTTTAATGACGTATCTTTGAAAACATTTGCAAGTAAACTTATTAATCATAGCCGAAATTGTTACATTGATTAAATTCTAGCAATACTAGCCACAAACGCGGATTGTACAAACAAACTGGTAGGCGCTTTTTGGAGAATGGATTCCATACAAATGACCAAGTGAAGGGACCACCTTCCGGCAGTACATCTCTAGAGGAATGTACCAAGGTCAACATAACATCTGCACCTCCACCAACAAAAGACCGGCCTGCCTTTCCTTAGATAGGACTGAATATGTTATCACCCTGGTCGTTACTGACCTATCCGAGACGTCTCTTAGCATACACCACAATAATTTAAACCCGAACATCATAGCGGGTAGAAATATATCTAGAAAGGGATGATCACACCCTAATAGTTGCGAACCACATAGCCTTACTACATCTACCCAGTTTCAGTCATTTTCGGGTGTGAGTCTTGAGGTAACGAGTACCTTTAACTTTGCACATCATCTTTCTTTGAATGCCACACTACCATTCCATCGATCTCTATTTACTTCCACAAACATACTACCTTCGAGCTCATACGTCTCAGAGAAGAGTGTTAAGCTAAGGGAAGTTTCCTTCTCCGCCACTAAATAGATGTATGTTTATAAAAGTCAATGATGAAATCTCAAGAATGCATTGTCAAACATCCATCCATACAAGTTCGTTCTGAGACTGAACGAAACCAAAGGCACCCTCCTCTCACATCCTGTCGGGAATTAACCCTAGAATTAGTAGCGGAAAGTCCTTGCAATGAAGATCTTAAATGAAGAACTATTGCCACATAATATGATATGGGAAATTTCCCCCGAGGGTCAGTGACAAGTAGCCCTAAATCCCATTTTCTACAGATATTTTCATGTCTTCACTTCGAATACGTAAATTGGTTTGAAGTGGTCGTCAAACAGGAATTATCCAAAAATCTGACCCCGGTTTCTCCGAACCAATCATCGATAAAAGAGGTCAAGTGAATAGGGAATCATTCTTTTAATTGATTAAGTTATTTTTATCGAAATCACTTTTGGAGATATATATTTATAAAACATTCTTCCTGGTATATATGGAAATATTAAACCTCTTTTATAAATCCTTTAATAACTTTTAAACTCTTTTTACTAAGAATAAACTCGAAATCTTTTCATTTTTTATTTAGGAAGATATTGATCTGAGTAAAGCAAATTCACCATTCCCTCCGTCGAGCCAGTCCGGATAGCCAGGGAGAGTAGGAAACTGGTTTTCCAAACTCAAGCCTAGACTATCTCTCTGACACCCATAAGGCGGTCAAGTTATTTGATCGACTCTAAATCTTTAATCATTCCAAAAATTATTCAAATCATCTTTAAAACACTTTACCAATTATTTAAAAACATTTATAAAATAACAGAAAAAGAATTGTTAAGTTTAAAACTATTTTTCAAAAGTTATAAAAAGTGCTGCGGAAAGTACCTTTTAAGCTATATTGATCAAAACAACTTTTTATTATTTTAAAATTCACTTTTATTACTCAAATATCTTTTGAACCATTTTAAAAGATTTATTTCACATTTTTAAACAATTTAAATCATCATTTGTAAAGAAATCCAGTTTTGGATTTCGAAATGCAAATTCGGTATTTTTCAAAAACTTGTTTTACTCATATTTCCAAAGCTACTTATCAAAATATCGATTTTCTTTCTTCGTTGGAAAATTTTGAATATAGTAGTTCAAAAAATTCTTATCTCGAAGAATTCCGAGCTATATTCCAACTTTTACACTAGTTTACCTTTTATAGTACGAAATCGCGAACTACCGTTACGTGACGCACTAATTTTTAACCAAATTTTCCATTTCTTTTCAAGCTTCACCAAAACACTTTTAAATGTTAATAAAACATTTCAAATATATTTTAAACCATTTTAAAGAGGTTTAACAATTCCATATATACTATTTCATTAATTCAAGGAAAGTGATTTCCTTTTGTGTTTATCGACGTGTACGTATATTCGTGACTTGCATATAATTTGAGCATTCATATGAAAACAACCAAACTTGATGATCAAAGCATATTAAACATCCATTTGCAACATCATTATCATCCAACATATAGTATAATAGTTTTAGGAGTTCTCACCTTGGATTTCAAACGATTCACAAACAAAATCGCTATAGCTTCGTTATTCGAGTTTCGAAGCTCACTATTCTTTAGATTTTATCTCCTAAATGCCTCAACCAAGTCTTAAGGATGCTAGGGGTGCACGGCCTAGGGTGTAGCAAGGGGTAGGCTCGACCTATGATGAAATGAAGTGGAGTTGGTGAAGAACAAAGAGGAGTTTTTGGATCGTTTTGAGGTGTTTTACTATATATAACTATATTTTATGATTTTAGTTTCTTTTTGAAATAATTTTTGATATTATTTCTTTTAGATTGGAAGCCATTAAACAGTAAGAAAAAGCTTGAGAATATGAAGAAGAAAATGAATGAAAAAGAAGAAGGTAGGGTATTTATAAGAAAAAAGAAGTGTGTAAAGGAAGACATGTATACAACACTTTTTCCAGGCTTCTCCAACATACCATCCTCCCTCCAAGGCATGGCGAGAAGCCTTCCCCCATGTGCAGATCACTTCCATCTTCTCATGTGTACTTATGTTGACTTATAAAGGCATAAGGAGTAAGTTTGTTTTAAAATATCTTATATATTTTATATTATATCTTTTAACTTAATTATTTATATACATGTATGTTTAGGTGCATGTTCTTATGTATGTACATGTACATGTATATGTGTGTGTAACATATACTTACAACGTTGCACCACTTCTACACGTTGCATCGTTACAAACCCCAATTCCGTTCTTCGGTCATGTTTTCTCTTTTAAATTTCTATGCATATTTTTGTAAACAATGTTTGAAAATAAATTTTCCTACCATTCTTAACTAATAAAAATGATCATATTTTATTTATAAAACCATATAAATTAATAATAATAATAATTGTTTACAAAATTGTTATTATATCTATAAGTCTAAACGATCATTTATTTAAAGAGATATATTTACGGGTCGTTACAGACTCCCCTCCTTAAAAGAATTTCATCCTCGAAATTAAGATAAGAGAGAATAGTTCAAAATAAAATATATTCGATATGATGGAACATATACAAAAGTATGAATAAGCGACTATACCACAGGCGGTGAGTACACTATAATGATACAGTTCATTCTTCAATTCTAAACTCGGGATATGCCTTTTCATCCTATCCTCTATTTCCCAAGTGCAATCCTCAGCATCCTCCATTGAACTTTGACTTACCTTACTACCTTCCTCCTTAATCATTTCTCATCACGATCAATGATTCGAATAGGTCGTCGAATAACTGCCAAATTTGGTTCCACCTCCTAATCTTCCTGAGCAGCTATTTCTACAATTTGCTCTGGGTCATGCACATGTTTCCTTAAATGAGATACATGAAAAACATTATGCACACCTGCCAACCTTTCTGGCAATTGCACTCGATAAGCTAGTGGGCCAATTTGTTCAAGAATGGGAAATGGTCCAACATATCAAGGTGCTAACTTCCCTGTTCTTCCAAACCTCACTACTCCTCTCATCGAGAGACTTTCAAAAAGACTGAATTTCCAACCGAGAATTCCAGATTTCTACGTCTTTGGTCCGCATAACTTTTCTGTCTGCTTCGGGCTTCCTTTAGCTTCTTTCTAATCACATCAAATTTCTCTGAAGCTTCTCGTATCATATCAGGACCAAATACTAACCGATCTCCGGTCTCGATCCAACATGCCGGTGACCTGCACGGACGACCATATAGAGCTTCATACGATGCCATGTCGATACTAGCTTGATAACTGTTGTTATAAGAGAACTCTACTTAATGCAGATGATTTTCCCAAGAGCCTCCAAAGTCCAGAATACATGCTCTGAGAAGAACTTCCAAAATGCAGTTGACCCTTTCCGTCTATCCATCAGTTTGAGGGTGATAGGCAGTACTTATATCCAGCCTTATTCCCAAAGCATTCTGTAAAGCTTCCCAAAAATGACTAGTAAAGATCGGATCCCGATCGCTCACTATACTACTCGGAACTCCATGCAATCGTACAATCTCCTTCATATATATATCAGCAAGGCTTGCAGCGGTCATCGTTGGCTTAACTAGAATGAAGTGTGCACTTTTAATTAATCGATCTATGATAACCCAAATGCCTTCGTTCCCTTTCCTCGTTCAAGGTAAGCCATCAGTGAAATCCATTGATACTTGATCCCACTTCCAAGCTGGAATCTCCAGTGGCTTAAGTAACCCTGCAACTTTCTGTTGGTCTCTTTTGACTCGTTGACAATTTACGCATCGGCTAACATAAATGGATATGTCCCTTTTCATACTTCTCCACCAAAATGTGTGCTTTATATCTCTATACATTTTGTTAACTCCCGGATGAATGCTGAGTTTGGATTTGTGACATTCAGCTAACACCTTCTGCCTAAGATTTTCCACATATGGAACACAAATTCGCCCATTCAACCGTAACACTCTGCGGCTATCTATTTCAAAGCTTGAATTCTCCCCTTTGTATTTTTTTTTTAAAATCTTCTTTAGGAATTGATCTTCTTTTTGCTTGCTGGTAATTCTTTCCAAAAGAGTTGAAGTTACTACCAAACAAGAAATAGTAGCATACATCCTACTTAACACATCAGCTATTACGTTGGCTTTCCCGAGTGCGTATAAAACATCTAGATCATAAGATGCGAGAAATTTCATCCAACGTTGCTGCCTCATGTTTAAATCCTTTTGAGTGAAAAGATAATTTAAAGATTTATGATCCGTAAAGAGCTCAAACTTTTCACCTAATTAAAAGAGGAATTTTATTTACTAAGGTCGATTCAAAGTTTTAATTGAAACAAATTATGAAAACTTCTTACCCAGCAAATAGTGCCTCCATATTTTGAATGCGAACACCCTGGCTAATAATTCTAAGTCGTGTGTTGCATAATTCTTCTCATGAACCTTCAGTTGTCTACCCGCATAAGTAATCACCTTCCCTTCTTGCATCAGAACTGCACCAACACCTTCTCCACAAGCATCTGTATAAACAATTAATCCACTATTTCCATTTATAATTCCTAGGACTAGAGTGGTTGTTAATCTCGTTTTGAGTTCTTGGAATGCTGCTTCACATTTAGGAGTCCAGATAAATTTAGCCTCCTTCATGGTCAACTTTGTTAGGTGATAGGCAATCTTTGAGAAGTCTTGAATGAATCTTCTGTAATATCCTGTCAAACCTAAGAAGCTATGAACCTCTTTAGGAGTTTGTGGTTGCTTCCAGTTTAGAACAGCTACAACCTTTATAGGATCTACTGAAATCCCGTCCCTTGATGCTATATGACCAACGAATCTTACCTCCTTCTCCTAGAAATGGCATTTTGAGAATTTGGCTTTAAGCACATTATTTCTCAATATCTCTAACACAATTTCTAGATGCCTTCCGTGTTCTTCTTCTGTCTTAGAATAAATAAGGATATCATCGATAAAGACTAACACAAATTTATTGAGTACGTCTCCAAATACTCTATTCATAAGGTCTATGAAATAAGCGGGTGCATTGGTTAGCCTAAAAGGTATAACCAACCACTTGAAGAAAGTATTTGGACCTTTGAATGCGGTTAGATGGATACATTCTTCTACGATTCTCAGCTGATGGAATCCTGTAGCTTGATCCATTTTTGAGAATACCTGAGCACCATGTAATTGATCAAACAAGTCATTTATTCGAGGTAGAGGATACTTATTCTTAATGGTTTGTTTATTAAGATCTCGGTAATCTACAAACATCCTTAGTGATCCATCCGACTTGGCAACAAAAACTACTATCGATCCCTAACTTGAATGACTCAGCCTTATTAATCCTTTCTTTAATAGCTCTCGGTTTGGTTATCTAACTCCTCCCACTACTTCAGAGCCATCCTGCGGTCTCGTTGTTTAATTGGCATCACATTGGAAATCAAATCAATACGAAATTAAATTTCTCGATGTGGGGGTAAACTCTTCACTTCTTCAAAAACGTCTAGGAATTCTTTAATAACAGGTATGGTTCCTAATCCTTCCTGGGATGAGTCTAATGCATATAGAAAACTTCCCCTCCTTGGACTAGGATCTTCATAAGATATTTCTATAAACTTCCTCAACTTGGTTTTTACGAAAACTATCCTTTTTGCGCAATCTAGAATAGCTTCATGTTTAGTCAACCAATCCATACCGAGTAAAATTTCAAATCCAATAAAATCTAGGATAAATAGGTCAAAAGGAAATATATATGAAGAGTGGGAAATTTGGAATTTTTCACAATTCATACAAAGGTTAGTGGTACCACCTATAGGATTCATCACGCAAATAGGGGTATCAACTATTTTTGGTTCAAGCTTTAATTCTTCTATAGTTTTATTAGCAATAAAACTATGAGAAGCTCCTGTATCAAACAATACTCTAACTAAAATATCTTCAATAAAAATATTACATTCCAAAACTCCCTTGCCCTTCACATCCTGAGAGGCTGAAGGCTCATCCTTTATTGCATAGACTCGGGCTTGCTCTCCCTTCCTCATAATTGGACAGTCCTTGATCATATGCACTGCTTGATGGTAATTATAGCAGAGGTTATTTTGGATGATAGGAGAGACAGAATCCTGGACTTTCGGACTTTTACAATCTTTCGCAATATGGCCCTTCTTCTTACAATTGTGGCAAGTGTATCCTTTAAAGCGGTTTCCTTGAGATCCTTCTCCGGGTTTTCCTGACCACAGCTTTTTCCCACTATTACTGACTTCCTCTTCTTCCAGTTGTTGGCATTGTTGTTGGTCTGAACTTCCACGGGATTCTTCTTATCTAGTGTTTCATAACGGAATCCCATATCCAGCAAATCTATAATGACCCCTTAATATGGGCAGTCATCCTGCTTTGGTATTTCTCATTCATCCCCAAAATAAACTTCTCATTCTTCTTTAAAGGTGTGTCGATTAGACTGGGCCCAAAAAAAGATAATTCATTGAACTTATTCGCATACTCCTTAATAGTCATTTCATCTTGTTTCAGATCCATAAAGCTTTTGTAAAGATGAGATTTCCCGGATGTTGGCATGTAATGCTCCTCCAAAACCTCCTTAAATCATTCCTAAGAGAAAGTGTCCTCCGAATCACTTAGGGTAATGGACTCCCACCAAGCCAAAGCCCCTTCCTGTAACTGTTATGAGGCCAAGAACCTCTTTTGCTCATTACTGATATCCAACGCCTTAAAGATCCTTTCGCATGATTTAATCCAAGCTTGTACTTTAATGATAGCTTCTTTACCCTTGAATGGTTCTCCCCCTAAGCTGGTATAATTCTTGCACAAAGTGGAAAAATTAACCTGGGGTTATACGGGAGCTATTTCTTCTAAAGCAGCGGTTGGAGCTCGACCATTAGTTGTTGTGGTGCTACTATTTCCTCGTCCCCGTGCTCTATGAGTACTCATGTCTTACTACCTTAATTTGGTAACATAACTTTACAATACAAAGGCGAAATTATCTTTGGAAATGGGTATATAGCACAACTTTTATTCAGATAAGGATTCTAAATGTGCACCCTCATAGATTAAACTCATTCTAGGGTATTACTAACCCTATCTCTAATGAGTTATACCCCACCAAAGCTAAGGTTCTCACTTAACCTTCAGCTCTGATACCAAATGTGAAGACCCATCTCCTCGACTCTCGAAAATTGCCACTAATACATCCACGGTATTCACGTGTCGTAATTCCAAGTGCTGGGGAGGCAGATTTCCATGGGTAAAGCAAAGTAAAAGATAGAAACACAAATTCTCACATTACGTTAAATAGGTAAATAGTACATACAATCACCATCATTAGGGTACATCAGGGTTTTGTATGCACTAAACCAGCCAGGAATAGTTATAACTATCTGCTACCACACCTGCTGGTATTACTAACTTATATACAGCAGAAAAAAAAATAGATAGATAGATATTCCCATCGGGTGCTCCAACTTCATGCTTCAAAAATCACTTCCAGCATGCTCCTTCCCAAAACACTCTAAACAGAATCCTGACTACTTGGCTGCTCGGAAAAATAGGGCACCCAGAGTTTAAAGGGAAAAAAAACAAACTCCGGATCAGTCATGGGACTGGTGTGAGAACTCATAATACGTGTTTGAAAACAAAAAGGTATCTCATAAGACCACGCCACACATAAACACGGAACCGGTTTTTACCTTATGATAACCAAAACATTCTATATCAAAATACTTGATATTATTTTTAATGACGTATATTCAAAAACATTTGCAAGTAAACTTATTAATCTTAGCGAAAAGTGTTACATTGATTAAATTCCAGCTATACTAGCCACAACTACAAACAAACTGGCAAGCACTTATTGAAGAATGGATTCCATATAAATGACAAGGTGAAGGGACTACCTTCCGGCAGTACATCTCTAGAGGAATGTACCAAGGTCAACAGAACATTTGCACCTCTACCAAAACAAGACTAGCTTACCTTTCCTTAGATAGTACGAATATGTCATCACCCCAGTCATTACCGACCTATCCGAGACGTCTCTTAGCATACACCACAATAATTTGAATCCGAACGTCATAGCAAGTAGAAATATATCTAGAAGGGAATGATCATACCCTAATGGTTGCGAACCACATAGCCTTGATGCATTTACCATGTTTCGACCATTTTCGGGTGTGAGGCTTGAGGTAACGATTACCTTTCACTTTGCACATCATCTTTTTTTGAGTGCCACACTGCCATTCCATCGATCTCTATTGACTTCCGCAAATATACAACCTCCGAGCTCATACGTCTCAAAGAAGGGTGTTAAGCTAAGAGAAGTTGCCTTCTCTACCACCAAATAGATGTAAGTTTATAAAAATCAACGATGAAATCTCAAGAATGCATTGTCAGACAACCATCCATAAAAGTTCATTCTGGGACTGAATGAAACCAAAGGCACCCTCCTCTCACATCCTGTCGGGAATTAACCCTAAGATTAGTAGCGGGAAGTCCTTGCAATGAAGATCTTAAATGAAGAACTATTGCCACATAATATGATATGGGAAATTTCCCCCCAGGGTCAGTGACAAGTAGCCCTAAATACCATTTTCTACAGATATTTTTATGTCTTCACTTCGAATACGTAAATTGGTTCGAAGTGGTTGTCAGACAGGAATTATCTAAATCTGACCCCGGTTTCTCCGAACCAATCATCGATAAAAGAGGTCAAGTGAATAGGGAATCATTCTTTTAATTGATTAAGTTATTTTTATCGAAATCACTTTTGGAGATATATATTTATAAAACATTCTTCCTGGTATATATGGAAATATTAAACCTCTTTTATAAAATCCTTTGATAACTTTTAAACTCTTTTTACTAAGAATAAACTCAAAATCATTTCATTTTTCATTTAGGAAGACATTGATCCGAGTAAATAAAATTCACCATTCTCTCCGTCGGGCCAGTCCGGATAGCCAGGGAGAGCAGGAAACTGATTTTCCAAACTCAAGGCTAGACACTATCTCTCAAACACGCATAAAGCGGTCAAGTTATTTGATCGACTCCAAATCTTTAATCATTCCAAAATTTCTTCAAATCATCTTTAAAACACTTTATAAATTATTTAAAAACATTTATAAAATAATTGGAAAAGAATTGTTAAGTTTAAAACTATTTTCAAATAGGAAAATTTACTTAAATCAGGAAAATTTCAGAAAAATGGCGTCACAATCAGCCGGCGTTCATAGTTCAGATCTCGGAGGGAAGGATGCAGATGAGGAGGGCTGGACTAAGGTGATGGATCGGAAGAAGAGACTGGTGGCTTTTGATGCAGCAGCGAAAGCACATAAGGTAGATCCTCGTTTTTCTCGCGTGAACAACAGGATTTCGCATTATCATAATCTCTCAACTGGATCTAGGACTCACCATGATAGATCACGTGATGCGTTTGTTAAAAAGAATGGATTCAGTTCTTCAGCTGTTTTTGCTGTCAATTCAAAGGCCACACCTAAAAGTTGGTGTGATTTGGTAAAGGAAAAGAAGCAAAGTGAAAACATGCAATTCTTTGATCCTGAAATTGTTAATGATAGAAAAACTGCAAAAAATGGAGAGGATGAGCTGTTATCTGCAGAGAAGATGTGGTCTAATTCGATTCTGATCTATTTGGTAGGAAAAAGACCTTATTACATGTTTTTCAAAGCATATATCAAGAGAATGTGGCTTCCGAAGGGAAAATTTGAAGTTTTTGCCAGAGACAATGGTTTCTATTTGGTACAATTTGAATTAGAAGAAGATTGTAACAAAATATTAGAAGGCGGACCGTGGATGATGGATGGGAAGTTCATCATTATGAAGAAGTGGAGCAGTAATATCAAATACGAGAAAGATCTATTACTATCCATTCCTATTTGGGTGATATTTCCTAATCTCAATTTTGCATACTGGAACCACATTTCTTTGTGTAAAATTGCTAGCACCATTGGGAGACCTATTGCAATGGATGAACATACTAAGAATAGGAGCAGAATAGCTTTTGCTAGAATGCTTATTGAGGTGGATTCACCATTTAAATTTGAAAATGAAGTGCAAATTAAACTACCTAGAGGTGATTTTGTTATGCAAAAGGTTGAATACGAGTTTATTCCTCCAGTTGTCATAACTGTGTATGTTTTGGTCATGTGGATAAAGAGTGCCCTATATCATTTACACAGCAATGGGTAATAAAATCTACATCTAATAATTCTGAAACAAATAGCATGGGTATTATTTCAGGGGATAATTTAACTCAACAGACTCTTATTATCAATTCAGAAGGAGTAGTGTATAACAATGCAGAAGTTACTACACTTGATGAGTCAAATGTCCGTGTTCATACAACATTTGATAAAGCTCTCAGGAATCAAAACACAAATAATTCTAATAATAGTAAAGAAGTTTCTACATCAGATATGAGTGCTGTGTTTGTTGAGTCTGTTCAGATACCCTTAATGGAACCGGCAGTTGCTTTCGCAACCTCGCCATCAGCTGTTGCTGGAGATTCGCCTTCGGAAGTGGTTACAATTGATGAGGACTCAGTTCATACTACAAATAATTCTAATAAGGGTAATGATGTTCCTCCATCAGATGTGAGTGCTTTGAATGCTGAGAAGTTTCAGAAGTCTTTGAAGGAGCCTGCAGTTACAATTGCGGCCTCGCCATCAGCTGATTTAGATAAAAGTGTAGTATCTGATTTACCTCCACAAATCATCATGGCTGCCACAATTGCAAAGGGATCCTCTACTCAACTTCCTAATACGTCTCATACCCAAAACATTGTAGAAGGACCTCCTATGAGCACTATTACTCTGGATCCATCTATTCAGACATCATTGACAAAAGCCTCAGTCACTTTATCATCATCGAAGGAAAATTGCAGCAAGGAGTTGTCAAATCACAGTAAACCTGTCTTAATTAATTTAAATTCTCAAGTTTCTGATCTAACAACTGCAGTGCTTAATTCTTTTCAGGTGCAGAAAGACATGACAGGCTCAACTATGGATGAATCTTCTCTATCTCAATCATGTATCATTCCCACATACCCTTCAACTGACAATCCACCCAACATCTTGCCTAAAAACCTCACCTCCATAAACCCTGAATTTGCAAAAGCAATTGCAGAAATGAAAGGGAAAAATATTCAAGATAAGAAAAAGAACAAATTGATCCATGAAAGTGTGACTCCCATTAGGACCCGGAGTCAAGCAAATTCATTCAAATAATGTCTATCTTGTGTTGGAATGTGCGGGGCCTCAACAAGGCAGCACATGTTTTGGAGGTAAAAAACCTTGTTTTTTCACAAAAACCTTCTATATTTTACTTAGTCGAAAATAAGTTGAGAAACAATAAACTTCAGCTATATATGGAATCTTGGGGAAGTAACTGGACTTGCATAAATAACATTGAGTATCATCACAAGTGCAGAATCCTTATTATGATCAATTCAGACATTTGGAACAGTTATGTAATTTCTATGAGCAAACAACACATTACTTGTATGCTAAATAACAATGCAGGGGCCCAATGCATAGTAACTGTCATTTATGCTCTAAACCTTGAATCTGAAAGGAAAAGTTTATGGAAACAACTGGTAAAAGAAGCAAATACTTTTATCACTCCATGGTGCATCATAGGGGATTTTAACTGTGTCAGCCTTTTGAAAGAGAAAATAGGAGGAAATAATTTGACGACCAAAAACATTCAGGAACTCAACAACTTTGTTAACTCTGCAGGGGTTAAAGAAATTACCATTTCAGGGGTTAATTTTTCATGGAGATCAGGGCCTACCAAGAATATTGCTACTAAGATTGATAGACTTTTTTGCAATATTGAATGGATTAACATGTTCAAAAGATCTCATGCAAAATATTTAGATTTATCAACAAGTGACCATGTACCTGTTATGTTCAACTTTAATTGCATTCAAACATATGAAGGTCCAAAACCCTTTAAATTCATGAATCACGGGTTATGTGTGAGGGGTACAAGGAAACAGTTGAAAAGTGTTTTGTTTTCCCTGAAGGAAATCAGTTATACAACCTTATTCAGATGCAGAAAAACATCAAAAAGGAAATTAAAAAGTGGTGCAGGGGAAAAAATGATTTACAGTCACAAGTTTTAAAATGCAAGCAAGAGGTCAACATTGCTTTACAGAAATTAGAATCAGATCATAACTCCTTTAATGCTCAAAAGTTGCATGATGCTCAAGTGAATTTGGCTAATAGTATGGAGCTGTTAGCCATTGATAACAAACAAAAAACAAAATGTCAATGGATCAAATGGGATGATAGCTGTTCTAAATTTTTCTATGCAAAACAATCAAATAGAAGATTTGTTAATAGCTGCCACAACATTATAAAAAGAAATGGAGATGTGTTCAAATCTCAAAAGGAGATGGAAGAAGAGGCTATCAAGTTTTTTACCAACATATACAATAGAGGCAACATGATGAATCAGTTTCCTAACATCATCCCAAAAAGAAAACTAAATGATTGGGGAAAAACTTTTCTTACTGCTGCATTTGATGAGCAAGAATTGAAAAGAGCCATTTTCAGTGTGCATAATGATACTGCTCCAGGCTATGATGGCTTTAATGCTAATTTCTATAAAAGACATTGGAATGAATTAAAAAATCCCCTATTGGAGGCTATGCAGACTTCTTTTGACAATGGCAGAATTGTAAGAGAAATTAATCACACCATTATCTCCTTAATCCCTAAGGTTAAAATCCCTGAATCTGTTGCAGATTTCAGGCCCATAGCATGTTGTTCCATGTTGTACAAAATATTATCTAAATTGTTATGTGACAGAATGAAGTTTGTGCTTGGAGAATTGATATCTGATAATCAAACATCCTACTTACCAAACAGGCAGATTAAAGATGGTATAATAATTGCACATGAGCATATCAGAAATTTTAACAAGCATGGTAGCAATAAAATGTGCATAAAGGTAGACCTTAAGAAGGCATATGATTCAGTAAACAGACATTTCATTCTACACATGATGAGAAGCATGGATTTTCCAGTAAAATGGATAAAAATTATTCAAGAAATGATAAGTACTCCTAGCTTTTCATTTTCTATTGAAGGATATCATAAAGGATATATTACTGGCAGCAATGGTTTAAGGCAAGGTGATCCATTGTCCCCTTATCTTTTTACTTTATGCATGGAATATTTCACTTTGTTAATGGATGCTAAAGCTATTAAAGGAAAAGTGGAATCAGTTATCAAGAACAATTCTAACATAACACATCTAATCTATGCTGATGATCTTCTAATTTTCATAAATGCAACTGATATTGGAGCTAAAGCCGTTAAAAATTGTTTCAAGAAATTACATAGAGTCACTGGATTGGAAATGAATAATCTCAAGACTCAAGTATTTTTCAATAAGTTTTGCAACAACAAGGATCAAGTGCTTAACATCCTAGACATTCAGGAAGGAGAATTACTAGTTAGATATCTTGGGTTACCCCTATTTGTGACATATATCAAACACTCAAATTGTAGGCAACTGATCGACAAAGTGCTAAAGAAAATGCAAGGTTGGGAGTGCAAATTTCTCACAGTTCCAGGAAGAATAGAATTGATTAAGGCTGTAGTTTACCCTATGGTCAGTTTTTGGATGTAGTGTTTTATGCTCCCTAGTTTAACTATTCAAAAAATCAATCAGTTATGCAAAAAATTTATCTGGAAGGGTAAAAAGAGTAGTGTTCCATGGGAAACAGTTACAAATGTTAAATCTGAAGGTGGAATGGGGCTGAAAAAATTGTTAGATATAAACATTACTTTCTGCATCAAAAGAATTTGGGAGACTCTTAACAATTCAACTTATAGTGCTAAGTGGCTGAATGTGAAATATGTGAATAATGAGACACTGTGGGAATCAAATTTTAATAACAATTTCTCATGCACTTGGAAAAAATGCTATACCATAGAAAAGATGCACAAAAACTAATTGACAGAAGAATTGTGGATGGTAAATCTACTAGTTTATGGTTCATACCATGGATTAATGGTTCAACTTTATTGGAGAAGCTGGGGCAAGAAACTTTATCTTACTCAAGAGGTCACAAACACAAGGTAGAGCAAATCATATCTGGAAATATTTGGAGGCCTGAAAAAATCTCATATCTTGGTAATATAAGTGAGGAAATAAAGCAAGTACCCATTCATTCTGACAAAAATACAGACTATTGGTTTTGTAAAAACAGTAAAAAAGGCCTATTTTCATTCCATGCTGTATGGAATGAATTTAGAATCAAGCAACAGGTAATCAGCGACTACAAAATCATATGGAATAACATCTCACTCCCTAAAATGAATGTATGTTTATACAGAGCTATTTTCAATTTCCTACCTACAAAGGAAAAATTAAAAAGGGAAGGAGTGACTGAAGATGATATTTGTGTTCTGTGCAAAAGAGAAGTAGAAACTTGCAATCATTTATTTTTTACTTGTCCATTTTCTAAGCATGTGTGGTGTTGGATCAGAATCATGATGGGTGACCCTATAACACACAGAAACCTTCATACTTCTCTCCTAGATGCCATTGCCTACATAAGTCAGAAGTTTGCAGCTAACAATGTCAAGAAAGACATCATAACAGCTGCGCTTAGCTAATCTATCTGGACCATTTGGAAAAGCATAAACTCCATCATTTTTAACAATGGAAAAATAGACAAAATCACAGTGTGCAATATCATAAAATCTAATGTTCGTGACCTCATAATTAACAGATCCAAGTTTTACAATCAAAGTGTTCACATTGTTGATGAAATCTTAGAAAGATGGGAGATTTTACCTCTGCGTGTTGATAACCCTTTTAACTTTACCTTGACCTTGAACCCTAATCTCCCAAACACTACATCATCCTCGAGATACATGATTGATGGAGAAGAAGTCGAAGCTGTGAGCTCTAGAGTGTCCAGACGCACAGATAGTTTTAGCGCTAATGTTGACAGAGAGGAAGACATGCCTGGAAGAGAAATGAGCCGCCATGATAAGACAAATTTGCTAGGTTATCGCAGTGTGTTTAGGGCATTGTTTGTGGGTTTGCATTTTTATTGTTATTGTGCCGTGTTGGCCATTATTCTTTTGTAAATAGTGCTTGTAATGTTTTCTCATTATCAATAAATTTGACCATTCTTCAAAAAAAAAACTATTTTCAAAAGTTATAAAAAGTGCTGCGAAAAGTGCTGCGAAAGTGCCTTTTAAGCTATATTGATCAAAACAACCTTTTATTATTTGAAAATTCACTTTTATTACTCAAATATCTTTTAAACCATTTTAAAAGATTTATAAGATTTATTTCACATTTTTAAACAATTTAAAACATCATTTGTAAGGAAATCCAGTTTTGGATTTCGAATTGCAAATTCAAGATTTTTCAAAAATTTGTTTTACTCATATTTCAAAATCTACTTATCGAAATCTCGATTTTCTTTTTTTCGTCGGAAAATTATGGATATAATAGTTCGGAAATTCTTACCTCGAAGAATTCCGAGCTATATTCCAACTTTTACACTAGTTTGTCTTTTATAGCGCGAAATTGCGAACTCCCGTTACGCGACACGCTAATTTTTAACTAAAATTTCCATTTCTTTTCAAACTTCACCAAAACACTTTTAAATGTTCATACAACATTTCAAATACATTTTAAACCATTTTAAAGAGGTTTAACAATTCCATATACACTATTTCATTAATTCAAGGAAAGTGATTTCCTTTTGTGTTTATCGACGTGTATATTCATGACTTGCATATAATTTGAGCATTCATATGAAAACAACCAAACTTGATGATCAAAGCATATTAAACATCCATTTGCAACATCATATCATCATCCAACATATAGTATAATAGTTTTAGGAGTTCTCACCTTGGATTTCAAACGATTCACAAACAAAATCGCTATAGCTTCGTTATTCGAGTTTCGAAGCTCACTATTCTTTGGATTTTATCTCCTAAATGCCTCGACCAAGTCTTAAGGAGGCTAGGGTTGCACGGCCTAGGGTGTAGCAAGGGGTAGGCTCGACCTATAATGAAATGAAGTGGAGTTGGTGAAGAACAAAGAGGAGTTTTTGGATCGTTTTGAGGTGTTTTACTATATATAACTATATTTATGAGTTTAGTTTCTTTTTGAAATAATTTTTGACATTATTTCTTTTAGATTGGAATCCATTAAAGATGAAGCAAAAGCTTGAGAATATGAAGAAGATGATGAATTAAAAAGAAGAGAAGAGGGTAGGGTATTTATAGGAAAAAAGAAGTGTGTAAAGGAAGACATGTATACAGCACTTTTTCCAAGCTTCTCCAACATACCATCCTCCCTCCAAGGCACGGCTAGAAGCCTTCTCCCATGTGCACATCACTTCCATCTTCTCATGTGTACTTATGATGACTTATAAAGGCTTAAGGAGTAAGTTTGTTTTAAAATATCTTATATATTTTATATTATATCTTTTAACTTAATTATTTATATACAAGTGTGTTTATGTGCATGTTCTTATGTATGTGCATGTACATGTATATGTGTATGTAACATATACTTACAACGTTGCACCACTTCTACACATTGCATCGTTACAAACCCTGGTTCCGTTCTTCGATCATATTTTCTCTTTTAAATTTCTATGCAAATTTTTGTAAACAATTTTTGAAAATAAATTTTCCTACCATTCTTAACTAATAAAAATGATCATATTTTATTTAGAAAACCATATAAATTAACAATAATAATTGTTTATTGAATTGTTGTTATATCTATAAGGCTAAACGATCATTTATTTAAAGAGATATATTTACGGGTCGTTACACTTTGATTTGAAATTTCCAAAGAAGATATTACTAAAGATTAAGTAATTATGAGACATAAAGAGATTATTAATTGAACATATTGAATGATGTATATTATATGATCTTGTGTTTATTTGATCAGTTATTATGCATGTTGTTATTATCATACTCACATCATTTATGACCCATAACTGCATTTTGGGGTGTTAAGGGGCGAAATAACCAGCTAGGTTTGACCCAGTAGTGAGTATAGATAGAATAAACTCATGAGTGAATAGAATTTCATCCAGGAGATCAGGTAAATCAGAAGTATATGATGCCCAGAACTGATAAAAAAGATTATTGATTTAAACAGATTATTGGAGGGCTCCAATAGGTTCATAGGCATCCCATAAAAAACTATGATATGAGAAATGTTATTAGAAGGGTCCAATAGGTTCCTAGAGATCCCATGAAAACTATATCCAGATGATGTTATTGATAGAAATCAATAGGTTCATAATGATCCCAAGAAAACTACGATTTGAGAGATCTTATTGATATAAATAAATAGGTTCATAGTGATCCCATGAAAACTGTTATTTGAGAGATGTTATTGGAGAATCCAATAGGTTCATAGTAAGCTCATGAGAACTATGATTGGAAAGTATTGGTTGAAACAAATAGGTTCTTAGTGACCCCATGAAAACTATGAAGTTGGACAGATTGTCCCTAAGAGTTGAAACATGTTATTAGTCAGCCCATGAAATCTAATAGTTTATAGTGACCTTAGAAAAACTATAAATTTGAATAGATAGTCGGATAAATTGGGATGGGCAATCCAAGGTATATTTCATTCTTGCATATCATACATGTGCATATGTTTATGTCATATCATTATTATGTTTTAACCATTGTGGATGCAGGAGCACGGTATATGGTTTTATGTTTGATTAAGATACAAATAAGGAGAAACCCGTTCCGTTTAGCAGCGTGGTCTCACTTGATATATATCAATTGGTTCGAGATAGTAGGTTATTATTCACACCAGACTGTTGTCTGACCTAAAATTTTGTTTTTCCTCTTAAACTCTCGGGTGCTTAAAAATTTATTTGACTAGATTGAGAGTAAGTGTTTTTTAGATTTTCTAGTAGGATGGATAAGCTTTCGGAGCCATGCAGAAGGCAATCTAGTTATGTAGGATTTCTATTCTATTCCATTGTGTTGTTTAAGTTGTCTATTTAGATGTAGTGACAAAGATATATAATTGCCAAGTATTTGACCCAGATTAACTAAGGGGGCATCTTCATATGTCATCTTGGAGTATTTTATAATAATTATATTTTCTTCGAACATGGGATTACGAATGAGATTATGTAACGAATATGAAATATCCTTTATGAAATGAAACGTGGAAATTTGTTATTAAATTGTTTTTAATAAATTTTCATATTCATGTGTTTTTGATTTTTGATATAATTAACATATAAACGTATTTTGTCGTCAAGAATTAATAACTACGGATGACCGCAATATACATAACAGTATGAGGGATGTTGCAATATCCCTTACACTCTTTCTCAATTTGCAATTCTTTTTTCTTCTTATCATCTTATATCTCGATTTATGTTCTTCTATCATGTCAGAAATTAACAAAGAGGTACCAGCGCCTAAAAAGGTGATGGAGGAGGGATAAACTGAGGTCAAATTGAAGGAGAAAGAGGTTGTAGGGATGAAGGCGGACATGGGTAGGCACCATGCGTTGAATAAGGATGAGGAGGGGTAGAAACACTCGATGTGGAGAAAATCGACTAATAATTCATATGGTAAAGGGGTGTTTCCAATTGCGAAAGATAAAGTCAAGCTAAGCTATTGTAATGCCATACAGGAGGTGGGTCATATCTAATCTACTTCTATAAGGATGGAGTACATGGAACCAAATTTTGTTGATCAAGGAAGGAAAGGAAAGATCTCTAATGTTGCTCTTAAGGAGGTGGAAGAGGCATAAACAAATTGTCTAATTATGTATGTTGTTGTTCCTAGACCATTCTTTAAGGCCTTGAAAGCATTTTCCAAAAGATCATGGAATCGATTAGAGAATTCACTATTTGTTCAAGGGATAATGTGTTCTTTATTGTTAGATTAGAAAATAAAAAGGACTACAAAAATATAATGAAGAAGGGTCAATTGTTCTGTGATAAAAACTTGATAATCATGAAAAAGCTTAATCCAAAGATGAAGACAGACAAGGAGCTGTTAACATCAACGGCTGTATGGATCAGACTCCTAGGGCTTAGTTCCAAAATTTGGGGTCCGCGAGCAATTAGTGCTCTAGTTCTATTGGAGTGCTAATTAAGCTGGAGGAACCTATAATGAGAAGAACTAGAATTTCATTCACATGGGTACCAACGAAGATGAATGCATGTGTTGGATTCCCGGAATCCATAGAAGCTATAGGAGAGAATAGGGAAACCTTAGTATAGAAAGTAATATATGAAAGTCCTTCTCCAAGATGCGAAAACTATATCTTTTTCAGCTTTATGAAAAGAGAATTTCCTATTATGAAGGTAAAAAAGCAAGAGGAAATTCGAGAAGGTTCTTAAAGCGTAGAAGAAAAAATGGGTGCAGATTACAATAAGCAGGATGTGGAGGGTGAAAATGTGGGTTTGAGGCAGGAGGAGAAGAAATGTGATGAAGGGGAGGAATCGAAGAAGGTAGAAGTATGTAATGAAAGGAAAGAGACGGAACAAAAGGTAGAGAAAACATTGGTAGAGCTAGAAAATGCAATTAGCCAGTTGTAAATGGTGAGGGAGGCACTTTTGACAGAAAAAAAACAAAATAATCTAATAGCAAAGATGTTAAAATCCCAAAGGTGAGCAAAAATGAATGTAATGATAATAAGTTGGAGATGGGGAGTGTCGAAGTTGGAAATAATTGGAAGGGAGATAATTGGGAGGGGGTGTTTCTCTCAAACTTGGCTAAGGAGAGGTAAGCATCGAATGAAACCAAACGTATTCAAATCACTTCAACTGTTAATAATAAATAAGGAGCCAATGAACATATTCAGCAACATGTGATGCCACCAACAGCTCCAACCCAGGTAGC
This sequence comes from Allium fistulosum, assembly GCA_030737815.1. Classification (NCBI taxonomy): domain Eukaryota; kingdom Viridiplantae; phylum Streptophyta; class Magnoliopsida; order Asparagales; family Amaryllidaceae; genus Allium; species Allium fistulosum. Next base: position 871,350,229 of record CM060905.1, on the reverse strand, counting down.
GGGTAGACAGGTCTCATAATTGAGCAAGGATCTGGACACTGGGAAATGCATTCCAAAATATGATAATTGGATTTTTTTTCCCTTTGATAAGCATGTAATAGAGGCTAATGTAAATTTGTTACATGTCAATGTAACCATAAAAATGGAGTTGGGAGGGACAAATGTGACCACCATCAAAGGTAGTTCGTATGATCATACTAATTCCATTTCTAGTGATAAGCCATCGGAGTTAGCTAAGAACCTCACCAATAAAGGAATAAAACATTATAAAGGAGCAACTAGTCAAAAAAACCCATAGTGGAAGGACAATAACAAAATAATAAAGAAGATGGTAGGCCTGCCAATCAACAAGGCAGGGAGTTGAGAAGCAAATCAAAACTGAATAAGTGACGATCATAAGCTGGAATACACGAAGACGTTTCCATAAACCAAACAAGTTTATGGAAGCGCAAAGGTATATGAAGAAATTTAATGTTGATTGTGTAGTCTATTAAAGAATAAATTAAGATCTGATGAAATAGAAAAGTTTAGAAATAAACTTGATCGAAGTTGGATTTGTATCAGCAATGTGTCATGTTATTATAAATGTAGAATTCCGATGGTTTTGAACTTAGAGGTGTGGACTTTAATATCCTAAGTATGAGTGGTCAACATACAACTCTAGATCTCGTCAATAGAGGAGGAGTTAGAATGAAATACTCCTTTATTTATAATCAAAATTTTGAATTACTTAGACGAAAACTTTAAGACTGCATTATTAATGATGCTTGCACTATTTTTAAATTGTGGATGGTGCTAGGAAACTTTTATTGTATACGAAATGCTGGTGGGAAGAAGGGAGGTAATCAAGTACCTTTCATTAAAATGTAAGAAATCGATCGAATAATGACAAGAACATGATTGACAATGGTTAATATTCATGGCTAAAGATACTCCTAGTGGTCTTGAATAAAAACATACTTTCTAAGATAGACAGAGTGCTGGTTAATGTAGCATGGATGGAGAAATTTAATGGTATAACAACTACTTATCTTCCTGCTAATGTGAGCGCTCACTCACCTATTTTGACCAGATTAACTAAACAAATAAAGAATGGCACAAAAGATTTCAAATTCATGAATCATTGGAATATGTGTGAGGAATACCAATGGAAGTTTCTAGAGGGTTGGAACATTCAAGTGGAAGGAAGACCGACGTATAGATTTATCCACAAGATGAAAGTAGTTAGGAAAATATAAGATAATGGAGCAAGACCAAGGACGATACAAAAAAGGAGGTGGAACCATATAGGGAAAAATGTTCGGAGCTTCAAACGAAAGTTGAATTAACAACGAATAATAGGGTAGCGGAAGAACTGCATGAAGCAAAGTGTAAATTAAAAGTAGCCACTCGTACAGTGGGTATACATTAAACAGAAAGAACAACGTGACTGGCTTCTCTTGGGTAACGAGGTTAACACATTTTTCTATGCTATAATGGAAAATCAAAGAAACCAGAACAGTTGGAACATCATAGTAAATGGACTACATGTCAAACCTAGACTGAAATTGTAGAAAAAGTGGTCTTATATTATTCCCAATAATATAGTCAGAATCAATAGGGACATCGGCCTAAAGTCATTTGCAAAAATGTGATAACTGATTATGGACAAAATTTTCTCAATGATAGAATTAATGAATATGGGATTAAAAAAGGCCATTAACGGTGTAAATGATAGCTCAACACCAAGACTTGATGGAATAAATGCAAGATTCTACAAAATACATTGGGAAAACATGAAAGAGCTGCTAACAGAAGCGTACAATTAGGCATTTGAAAATGAAGTACTTCTGAAGAAATAAATCATGTGTTTATCCACTTGGTACCAAATGGTAGGAATGCAGCATGTTAGACCCATCTCATGTTGTAACATGATCTACAAAATACTGGCGTAGGTATTATGTAATAGAATGAAATTGTTCATCGATATGTAGATCTTAGAAAGTCAATGTTCATAGAAAGATCAATCGGGGATGGCATCCTGTTAACACATGAGATAGTTCGCGGTTTTGGATGAAGAAACGACAAAAACATGTGTATTTGATCTACGCAAGGTGTATGACTCAGTAAATAGAGATTTCCTTTTGAATATGCTTAATGAAATAAACTTCTCACAAAAGTGGATACACATTATTGGGGAAGTGATTGGTTCATTGACATTTTACCCCAACAATCAAGGTTGCTCGTTTGGCTTCTTCCATAGCTTCACGGGCCTATGACAAGGAGACCCGCTTTCACCATTCCTCTTCACTATAATCATGGAATACTTCACTTTATTAATGGAAAAGAAGAAGGGAGAAGGAAGAATTCATTCTATAAAGGCTTCGAAAAATAAAGTAATATATATTATCGATGCAGATGACACATTACTTTTTGCAAAAGCATAGATTTCAAGCGCGAAAGCAAAGTAATATATATTATCGGTGAGGATGACACATTACTTTTTGCAAAAGAATGGATTTCAGGTGTGGAAGCAATTATGGAGGTTTTCAAAGACATGCTAGAAATTGCGGGATTACAGATGAATTACTTCATGTCCAAAATTTTCTTTGGAGGAGATGTGATAAGTAGAAATTAAATAGCGAAAACAATGGCATTAGCCAGAGCACTTCTAATCGCGTATTTGGGAATCCTCTTGTCAACCTTAAAGATAAGGACTATGGGGCTCTTGTTGAAAAAATAAAATCCATAATCATGAGATGTGAAGCTAGACTATTAAGTATTGCTGGTAGAGTGGAGCCCATAAAATCAACATTTTATCCAACCATATAATATTGGATGCAACATTTTAAATTACCAGTGGCCATGCTCAATAAGGTAAAACAATTGTGCTTGAACTTCCATGGGAAATCAAGCAAATTACCTGCAACAACCCTCATTTTGAGGCCCAAAACTAAGCGCTACAGATGTTGCAGTCATCTATAGTATTAATTTATGGTGATAGAATGCGGTCATGTTAATGATATCCATAATATCAGAAGCACAAGAATATGAAATAATTTTAAACACAATTTCAAAGAAAACTTCCACATTTCATCTCAAAGTTATAATTTCATATTCAGTGCATAATTCCAAACATTTGCCCAGGTTTAGATAAAATATAATTATTACAAAATACTCCAAGAATGACATATGAAGATGCCCATTTGGTTGATCAGAGTTACTAAATAGACAGATACATTTACTGTCAATACATTCATTCAACAACTAACATAACACAGCAGATAATGGTAATAGATAGACTCCTACATAGCTAGCTTTGCCTCCTGCACGTCTCCTGAAGCTTTATTCACCAAAATCTACTTAGCCATAAAGCGCTTACTCCCGACCCACAGAAATCAAATTTTGAGCACTCGAGAGTTTAAGGGGAAAACATAGACTCCGAGTCTGACAAAAAGCCTGGTGTGAATAATAATATGTCATCTCGGTTTATAGATATTAAGTAAGACCACGTCGCTGAGCGGAACGGGTTTTCCCCTCATTAATATCCCCTTTTAAAATATATCTTTTGCATATCAATTCCGGAAAAATAAACAATATAAACAATAATGTGCATGGATGCTACATAGGTAATCATGACTATATGTTCCAATGTTTAGTTTTCATAGGGTAACTACCAACTTACATAGCTGACTTTGGCATACCAGATATACTAAATTTTCTAACCAGCTATTAGAAGAAAACTGGACGGACTGTCCAAATACACTTATCATAGTGTTCACCTGACTATTTGTCAATCTCAAAGTTTTGCTAGGCTTACTATGAACGTAAAGGTTTTGCAGACCAACCTATAACCTATCTTATCTTTATGTATTCCTTTCTGTGCATAAACCTACTTATTTTTTTACCCTTGACAAAGCCCTACACACAGAAATTTTAGACTTATATTAGCTAGGGGCTAACATCTGAAGTATACGGCGCTACCCTACACCAGTCCCATCTTCTTTTCTAATCTCTGAGTTAATTCATCCTATCACAATCTATCCAAAAGTGATAAGAACAATAATTTCTTTAATAAAATTATGGGCTAAATCTGTTTCCTTGAAAACACTTTGTTTATAAATGATTTAACCATTGAAATCGTACTTTTAAAACAAGGAAAATATAGCCCTTTACTTTATCCAAAATAATTATGCTATGATATATGCTTAATATTGATGAAGTGTGAAGTCATTTAAGGTCATCGCCTTACAAAACAATAGGCTACAGAGCCAAAACAATATAAAATCTTTATATTGATAAAACACAGCAACGACATAGTCAATAAGGGTCTTCGCCCCTCAAAACATAAGCCATAAGGCCAAAGTTAATAAAACAATTTAATTTATAAAGCCCGCAACTTTTTCACCACTAAGGGTCTTCATCCCTCTAAATACGTCAAATCCTTTAACTTTTAAAACATATGGCCATAAGGCGGATAACATGGGCATCACACTTCATAAAACGTCGGCATCCTAAGGTATAAAACTTAGTTTGCATAAACCTTAAGTGACATAGTTGAATCTCGGCGTCATTGCCTTAAAGAAAATTAGCGGCTTCATTAGAGCCGAAGTCATTAGGAGCGGCACCCTAACCGTCTTTGAAAAATATAATTTTGAATAAAGGCGACAACATCATCAACGATGTCGACATAGCTAAAAGCGGCATAGTTGCATATATTGTCGAAGTCAATAGGTATAAAATATGTGGCATCATTATTGCCGCTATAAGTCGCTTCAAATCCAATGGAGTCGGTGTCCTTAATAAAATAAGTGGCATTGCTTTCATCGACGTCGACAAGGATAAAAGAGGCATTTTTAAAGTGTTTAAAGGAAACAAGGGACATCGTTCTCTTCGAAGCTCATGATGTCGATGGTATCTATGTCGACGTCGACTCAAACCTTCCTGAATTCATTCCATATCATCTAGGATGTTATACTATGCATTCATTAAGTTCAAAAATGTAGAACAATGGCATCATGGATTTGACGACCATGACTTCAAAGTGGCAATGTCGTAATTAACTTTAAAATTGCAATTTTGCTATTCAAAGTAATTTATTTCCACCAACTCCTTGTATTTGTCAAAATACTATTGGATAACAAACTTCTTTATCAAAATCTTTTCCAGAAAACTTCCATAGGGCAGATTTATCATTCCCAAACATATTTGCAAGCCGTTAACTAATATTAATATTTTAATATAAACATTAAGCTTTTCTAGCCTAATAAATTTATATAAATTCATAAACCCTTGGGAAATATCCCCAAAAATCATAATAAATTTGATTTACTATATTCTTTAACGTATAAAAATTTTGAGACTAAAAACATAATTTAATTATTTTAATAATTAAAATCCGAAATAAGCTATTTTCCAACCTTAGGAAATTCACCAAATATTCTCATTAAATTGGAAAATTATGAAATTGAAATTCCACTTTCAAAATAATGTTTCTAACATCATATTAAAATCCCAAGTCATTTGGGTGTCATATAATAGGTTTTCTAACTCAAACATGTCAATTATTTTCATAAATAAATTCCATAAATTCACTAATAAGCATATAATCATTCAAACTATCCTAGCATGACATAATATAAGCAAAAAATGGATTTATGCTTAAAATCAAAAATAATTCTTAAAACTTGAGATGCATAACTATTATTCATCTTGAATGGTTTAAGAAGGTTAAGATTTGTTTTTAATTTGTTTCCCCTAAGCTTTGCTCTTGGTTTCCCTTGCTTTACTTCCCTTGAAACCCTTGCAAATGGCCAACCTTGACTCCTTGATTTCATTTGTATTAAATGAAATGAAGGAGGAAATGAGAATGAATATATTTGTTAAGGAAACATGCTCTTTTTCCATTTTGCCCTCCTCGTATAACCTTCTTATTAATGTTCTAATTAATTCCATTAGTTCATTAATTAAGGCTCGACCCAATATGATTAACAAATTCCAATCCCCTTATCCATTTATATTATTTTATTTATCCAATTAAATATCCTAAATAATGTTAATTAAAATTAGGGGTTTTATAGACTCCCCTCCTTAAAGAATTTCACCTCTAAATTATGATAAGATACACACATCAAACATAAAAGCATAGATGTAAAACATACCATCAAATAAGTCAGGATAAGTGTCCCTAATTCTGCTCTTTGGTTCCCAAATACAATTTCTCTCATCTTCCCTCCACTGTACTTTTACTAATTCGCGTGTCATGTTCCTTAGCATTTTCTCATCCTTAGCTACAATACGAACTAAATGTCCAACTATAGTCATGTCTAGCTCTAATACTAAATCTTCCAATGCAGTCGAAGTTATAGTTGTCTCTGGATCTCGAACATACTTCTTTATATGAGAAACATGGAAAACATTTTGGACTCCTACCAAACTGCTTGGTAACTCTATCATGTAAGAAAGTTTTTCGATCCTCTCTATGATAGGAAATGGACCTACATATCTTGATGTCAATTTTCCCATCTTACCAAACCTTACTACACCCTTCATTGGTGATATTTTGACGAAAACATGATCTCTAACTAAGAATTCTAAGTGTTTCCTTCTCTTATCTGGATAACTTTTACGCTTAGATTGAGCTTCCTTCATTCTAGCCTGAATTAACTCAATCTTTTCCACGGCTTCTCTTACGATATCCTGACCAAGAACTAATCTATCTCCAATCTCTAACCAACATACGAGTGATTTACATGGCCTTCCATACAAAGCTTTGAAATGTGCTATTCCTATACTAGTCTTATAACTATTATTATAGGAAAATTCAACCAAGTGCAAATGGTCTTCCCATAACTCGACAAAATCTAGTACACAAGCCCTCAATAAATCGTCAAGTACCTTATTGACTCTCTTTGTCTGCCCATCTGTTTGTGGGCGAAAAGCGGTACTCATCTTAAGCTTGGTACCTAATATCTCATGTAGACTCTTCTAGAATTAACTAGTGAACAAAGCATCTCTATCACCGACTATACTACTAGGAATCCCATACAGTCTAACAATATTCTTTATAAATGACTTGGCTAATATAGGTGTCCTCCTGGTTGACTTAACGGGAATGAAATGTGCACTCTTGGTCAGTCTATCCACTACGACCCATATACTTTCGTTTCCCCTATTTGACCTTGGCCATCAATAAAATCCATGGATATCAAATCCCATTTCCAAATTGGTATATTCAAAGGTTGAAACAATTCACTCGACTTTCACTTGATGATAGTTCAAATAATACTTTACCCATAAGCCTACATCCCTTTTCATAACTTCCTAGAAGAAACTTCTCTTCATATGCTGATACATCTTAGTTCCTCTAGGATGAATAGTAAACATCGATCGATGAAACTCCCTAAGTACTTCTTTCCTTAGGTCACCCACATCTGGAACACATAATTGTCCTTTCTTACTCAACCATCCATTTTGGTCAAGGTAAAAATCCTTCAAATCATCAATCTCGGTTCCACCTTCCAATATTTTAATTCTTTCAGCTAAGAAGAGATCGTCTCTTTACTTAGAAGCAATTCTATCGATCAAGACGGGTCGAACTTCCAACTAAGATAAGAACTGGCAGTCGATCTAAACTACACACTACAAGTAGTCAATGCCTCTAAGTCTTTTCATTCAGCCAATATAGCTAACACCACATTCCGATGTTTCTTGTTAAGTGCATCTGCAACTTTGTTTCCTTTCCTTGGTGTGTACTCAATTCCAAAATCATAAGTAGATAAAAATTCTAACCATCTCTGCTGTCTCATATTCAACTCCTTGAGAGAACAAGTACCTTAAAGACTTGTGATCCGTATGCAACTCGAATCATTCGCCCAAAAGTTAATGTCTCCATATCTTCAAAGCAAATATTATGGTAGCTAACTCTAAGTCATGAGTCGGATATCTAACTTCCTACGGTCTAAGCTGTCTAGAAGCGTAGGCAATCACCTTACCCATCTATATTAACATAGCTCCTAGTCCAGTTCCACACACATCAATATTCACCACCAAATCTTGATTCCCATTCGGAACAACTAACACGGGCACGTTGGTTAGTAAATTTTCAGCTTTTGGAATGCCTCCTAACATTTATCGATCCAAACGTGCTTCAAATCCTTCCTTGTTAGTTTAGTCATCGGTGCTACTATATGAGAGAAATCCTTTATGAATCTCTGGTAGTAGCCAGCTATACCAATAAAACTCTTTATCTCAGTCACCATCTCAGGTCTCTTCCAGTTATTAACTACTTCTATCTTAGCTGGATCTACTAAAAATCCTTTTCTAAGACTACATGACCAAGAAACTTCACCTCCTTTTCCCAAAAGTGAGACTTTGAATACTTTGCTTTTAGCTGATGCTGCCTCAACGTCTCAAGCACTATTCTAAGATGAATGTCATGATCTCTTTCATTCTTAGAATATATCAAAATATCGTCTATGAATAACCATACAAACATATCCAACTGCTCTTGGAAAATCTAGTTCATTAGGACTACGAAGAAAGTAGGCGCATTAGTCAATCCAAAAGACTTTACTAACCACTCATAGGAACCATATCTTGTTCTAAACGTCGTCAATGGAATACTATCTTCCGCCACCTTTAGTTGATGGAACCGTATCGCCAAATCCAACTGGGAAAATACTTTGGCTCCACTCAACTGATCAAGTAAATTGTCGATACCTGATAAGGGATATCGGTTCTTTATTGTCTTTTCATTCAACTTAAGATAATCGATTCGCGATCTTAACCACCCATTTGATTTCTTCACAAACACCATGGTCGCTCCCTAAAGTGAACTACTTGGTCTAATAAAACTCTTTCCTTCTAAGTCCATTAGCTGCACCTTTAACTCCTTCATCTTGCTAGGTGTCATCCTGTTAGGTGGTATACTTATAGGTTCAGCTCCGGGTACAAGACCTATTCGAAATTCAATAGCTCATTTCGATAATAGTCCTCTAATAGCCTCAAAAACAACTTTAAGTTCTCTAACCACAAAAACCTGATTCAACTCATCCTCCTCCTCTATTACACCCAATAAATCACCAACAACAGAACTTGGATTCTCTACTGAGTATATAATTTGATCTCTCCTATTAGGGTGTTTTAGTGATATTTTCCTATCTTGGAAAAATATCTTAGCATTATATTTACTTAATCAATCTATACCTTAAATAATCCCAAAGCCTATGAAATCAAATACATGCAGACTATAGGCAAATATATGACCTAATGATGCAAACTCTAAATGGTCACATTTCATCCCTAGAGTTGCATACTCTCCTATCGGATTCGCAACCCTTAAGGAAGTAATTAGGTATGAGGATTATAGGTTAAGCTTACTTACCAAAAAATAAGATATAAAAGAATGCAATCCACCGGTATCAAATAATCTCTAACAGGTATACCATGAATCAAAAGCGTACCTCCCATCATAGCTTTCCCTTTCCCCTCAGTTGTTGGCCTCGAGGTGGACAGTTCCAAAGCAGATACTTTTCCATTTTCTGCCTTGGCCACTTTCGAACATTGGTTCTTGTAATATTCCACTCGGTCGCAGTTAAAGCACTTAATGTTCTTCTTTCCAATGACTTCCTTTCCCTTTCCAAGTTTGGACTTCATGAGCATAATGTCCCTTCTTGTCGCACTTGTGGTGCAGCAGCAGAAATAACAAAATGATGATTTTGTGAAAGTAGCAATCGATGGAATGAAGAATACCGAATGGCCCAAATTCGTTGATCTGAAGATACCGAATTCTAGCTATCTCTGACATGTTGATCGCGCACGATACCGTGAAGAGAGATCTTCAATTCTTCAAGCGTTGATCAAGCACACTTGATACCGCGAATCGGCTTTAGTAATCGTTGAATCGAGTGCACTCGATTAACCGAAAGTGGAGATAGGAGATTACACTCAACTACCAATTTGGCGAAAGCACAAAGCTAACAAAACAAGAGTTTTTATTCAATCAACTAAACTTTACAAAATGACACAACTTGCCTATTTATAGGCTACAACACACGCCACAGAAAATTACACAACACTTAGGTCGGCTACGACCTAAAAACAACACGACCTAAAACATAGACGACTTACCATAAGTCGGCCGCGACCTAAATCATCACGACTTAAAAACATCACGACCTAAGATAGTCCGACCTAAAAACAATACAACGTAAGTACAACACAACGCTTTACAACACATATATCGGTCATGACCTAAAATACAACTCACGTGACCTAACTTCAATACACCAGCTTCCTTCAGCGACTTAGTATAGGTCGTTAACGACCTAAAACTTCATGCGACTTATCCCATAAGCGGCTTAACGAACTGTAGCAGTGAGCGACCTAAAACAAGCGGCAACCAGAAAATCTTCGCGACTTAAGTCTTCACGACCTAAGGCTTCACGACCTAAAGTCTCACGACTTATAGTGAACGACTTATCTCCCCATATCTTCCCGCGACCTAACTTAGGTCGTTCCTTTTCTCTGCGACCTATCATAGGTCGTAACTCGTTAGGTCGTAACAGCATGTTAGGTCGTTCCAACGTCTTTCCCTTTAACTCGTGAACTCGTTCTTCGTTAGGTCGTTTATGCGCATGTTCCTTTAACTCGTCGACTCGTTTGCATGCCTTCACTTTGCAGTTGACTCGTGAGCGACCTATAAGTTCCATAGGTCGTGAGCGACCTATACGTTCCTTAGGTCATGGGCGACCTAAAATTCTGGGATGACTTAACTCGGGTGTAGATCGCGCTGCATCATCCTCCCCCTGTTGACAAAAATTCGACCTCGAATTTGCACTTTCTGCATCCAGAACAGTCTCATCTCCATGATACGGAATCAAATATTTGACATTGAAAACATCAGACGTATGAACATCATCCAGCAATCTCAACTAATATGAATTCTCATTGATTTTCTTCAAAATTTCCACTGGACCAATCTTCCGTGCTTTCAATTTATTGTACGTTCCTATCGGAAAACGATCCTTTGTTAACACTGCATAAACCCAATCACCTTCATGAAATTCAACACTCCTTCGCTTCAGATCTGCAGATCGTTTGTACTTCTCATTCGCTTTCTCCAATCGTTCCTGAACGATTTTATGACATTCAGTCAATCCATCAACAAAATCAACAGCTCGTTTTACCGTCCCCTTTGGTTGTGGTACTACCGTTAAGTCCAACGGCCCCCTTGGCAAACTCGAATATACAATCTGGAATGGACTGAAACCAGTGCTACGATTTACCGCGTGATTATGAGCGAATTCTGCTTGACATAACTTCACATCCCAGCTTTTCAGATTATCTTTCACCAGATCGCAATAGATTCCCCAGCGATCTGTTAACCACTTCTGTTTGCCCATCAGTTTGTGGATGGTAAGCGCTACTAAAATTCAGCTTCGTTCCGACCATCTTCCACAAACTTAGCCAAAAATGACTCAGAAAACGAGTATCCCTATCCGACACAATAGATTCTGGCAATCCATGAAGTCGATAGATTTCTTTGAAAAATAACTGAGCAACATGAACAGCATCCGCCGTCTTCTTACAAGCAATAAAATGTGCCATTTTCGAAAATCGGTCAACCACCACATAAATGGAATCATTACCCCGCTGCGTTCTCGGCATCCCAAACACAAAGTCCATACTCACATCAACCCATGGCTTAGTAGGTACAGGCAATGGCATATATAACCCTGCATTTGTAGCGGTTTCTTTCGAAACTTGACAGACATGACACCTCTCAACAAACCTCTCCACTTCTTTCCTCATCGACGGCCAAAAATATGATTGCAAAATCAACTGTAAGGTACAATCTCTGCCCACGTGGCCTTCTTCATGTAATTCCTTCACAATTTTCATTCTCAAACTACCCTCTGGTATGCACAATCGATTTCCTTTGAACAGAAAACCATCTACCATCATAAACTCATCCGTCTTCCCCTCCTTGACTTCATCAACAAACTTCGCAAAGTAAGGATCATCGATAAATAATTCTGGCAATACATCAAACCCTGCCACCTCAACTTTCATTGTAGTCAACAAATGGTTTCTCCTGCTTAACGCATCCGCAACACGATTCGTCACTCCCGATTTGTGTTTCACAACAAATGTAAACTGTTGCAGATATGCAATCTATGATGCATGTCTCGCGAAAATCTTGTCTTGCCCCTGTAAATGTTTCAACGCCTCATGATCAGTGTAAAGATCAAACTCTTTCTGAAATAGATAGTGTCTCCAGTGTTTAATAGCTTGCACAACAGCATAAAATTCCACGTCATATGTACTATATCTCATCTTCGCTCCTGATAACTTCTCACTAAAATATGCAATAGGACGTCCCCTCTGACTCAACACTCCTCCAATCCCAACCTTGGATGCATCAGTATGTAGTTTAAACACTAACTGAAAATCTGGTAACACTAGAATTGGTGCTGACGTCAAGAGTTCTTTGATTCGCTCAACAGCAACTCCTGCTTCCTCCGTCCATGCAAATTGTTTACCCTTCATACAATAGTCACAGGCGCCATCACACTACTAAAGTGTGGAATAAATCTTCTATAAAATGAAGCCAACCCATGAAAACTCCGAACCTCTGTTATCGTCTTGGGCTATGGCCAATCTCTAATCGCCTCTACTTTACTCCGATCCACCTGTATCCCTTCCTCTGATACAACATACCCCAGAAATAAAACACTATGCATCATGAACATGCATTTCTTCGTTGCAGCATAAAATTGTTCTTGTCGCAGTACCATCAGCACTTCTCTCAGATGATTCAAATGTTCCTCTGGACTTCCACTATATATCAGAATATCATCGAAATACACCACCACAAACTTCCCAATGAATGGTCTAAAAATCTAATTCATCACCCGCATAAATGTACTTGGCGCATTTGATAAGCCAAATGGCATTACCAACCATTCATATAGACCTTCCATGGTTTTAAAAGCAGTCTTCCACTCATCAGCTGGCCTGATACGAATTTGATGATATCCGCTCTTCAAATCAATCTTCGAAAAGATAGTAGCTCCGCTCAATTGATCTAGCAAGTCATCCAACCTCGGCATTGGAAATCTATATCTCACAGTAATCTTATTCAATGCTCGACTGTCAGTGCACATTCTCCACGTCCCGTCCTTCTTCGGTACTAACAAAGCTGGCACAGCACACGGACTCAAGCTTTCCTGCACACGCCCCTGTTCAAGCAATTCTTCCACTTGCCTCCTCAATTATTCATGTTCCTTCGAACTCATTCGATAATGTGGTCTGTGCGGCAACGTTGCTCCCGGAACAAGATCAATTTGATGTTGAATGTCTCTTAGTGGCGGTAACTCCTTCGGTAACTCATCTGGAAATACATCCTCAAATTCTTTCAAAACTGGCTTCGCTTCTTCCAAAATTTCAACCTCTTCACTGCTCTCTCGCCCAATCAACAAAAACACCTCAGGCTCCTCTTCAACTTCTTTAACAAACTTCTTCAAGGATAATAAAGTTTTCAGCTCTTCAATTTCCTCCAGTTTGTTTTCTTCCGGTTGTCGCTTCTTTGGAACTAGAGTAATCTTCGTACCTTCAAACATGAAACTATAACTGTTGGTACGCCCATCATGTTGCACCGCCCTGTCATACTGCCACAGTCTGCCCAGCAACAAATGACAGACATCCATATCTACCACATCACACCAAATTTCGTCTTTATATTTCTTCCCAATTGAAAAATTAACACGAGCTCTTCGTCCAACCTTCACCTCCCCGCCTTTTCTCAACCAAGCTAACTTGTACGGTTTCGGATGTTTCTCAGTCTTCAATGCCAATTTCCTCACCGCTTCTGAAGAAATTATATTATCACAGCTTCCAGCATCAATAACAAATTTGCAAACTTTCCCCAGAATAGTACATGTCGACTAAAAAATATTGCTCCTCAACCAACTACAATCCTCCTCTAGCTTTGGTGTTAAACAGGACCTCCTCATCATTAGATTATAACCTTCGTCTCCCGTCACTTCTTCTTCCTCCTCATCCGGTGGTGAATTGGAACATTCAGCTTCTTCATCCTCATCCTCAACCTCCGCTATCATAGCTCTCTTCTTCGGCTTTGTACATTCATTACTCTTGTGGCCCATTTCTTGGCAATTATAACACTTGAAACCATTATTGACCTTCGTCTTCCCAACCTCATTCACAACTGGTTTTCCAACAACTTTTGAAACATTAGAACTTCCACAAACACCCTTCACTGGATTGTTGGAACTTGTAAACACACCACCTCCTCGTCTTCCCTGTTTCTCCCAAGCCAACGCTTTCTGGTGTGCTTCCGCTACAGATCTGGGATCAAACATGTTAACCATGTCTTGAATCTGCATTCGCAACCCTCCAACAAATCTAGCTGTTAATTATTCCTCTGTCTCCATAATATCGTTCCTTGCAATCAGTTGATAAAATTCGTCAGCATAGTCATTCACAGATTTCGTCCCCTGTCTCAAGTTTTGCAGCCTCTGATACATAAGCGATTGATAATTATAAGGTAAGAATGTGGCTTTCATCATTTTCCTCATCTTTTCCCATGATTCAACCTTTGACTTCCCCATCCGTTCACGCGTAAGTTTGGTTTGCTGCCACCATGCCAAAGCTCTACCCCTCAACCTTGTAGCAACCAACTTCACTCTACGATGTTCTGGAACTTCCTGGAAGTCAAAAATCTCCTCCACATTAGACAACCAATCCAAAAACTCCTCAACTTGCATACCATCTTTGAATTCTGGAATTTCAGTCTTCATCCCAGATTCCCACTTGTGATCATACTCAGAGTAATTTCTTCCTTAACCTCGTCCTTGTCCTTGAACACTACAACCGTCATACTCCGCTTCAAAATCAGATGTATATCGATGTCGATCCTGACCACCAACATCTCTACTACCATCACGTCTTCCACCATCATCCCTCCGATCTCCATTCCTCCGATCTCGACCATTTACATTCCGATCACCATCATTTCTATAAGAATCTCGATCCATACTCCTATGATTACTATCGATACTTCTCTCTCGATTTGAATGTGGCGAAACTCTACTTCCCCCATGGTTAGATTCAGGTGAAACCCTTATCTGATTTTGATTCATCTCCAACATCATCTTCTCTATTCGACCAATTCCTTCATTAAGCTTTTCATTAAAGTTTTCATTAATTCTTTGCTCCATCTCATCAGCTTCCTCTCTTCTATACAAAGCTTCAATATTTTGATGTCGATTAGCTCTTCTCGGCGGCATGATTTGAAACTTCTCAAACACTTCGATTCTCGGCTCCAAGACTCGATTTAGCTATGATTGGCTAAAACAAGCTCTGATACCAAATGGTGCAGCAGCGGAAATAATAAAATGATGATTATGTGAAAGTAGCAATCGATGGAATGAAGAATACCGAATGGCCCAAATTCGTTGATCCGAAGATACCGAATTCTAGCTATCTTTGACACGTTGATCGCGCACGATACCGTGAAGAGAGATCTTCAATTCTTCAAGCGTTGATCAAGCGCACTTGATACCGCGAATCGGCTTGAGCAATCGTTGAATCGAGCGCACTCGATTAACCGAAAGTGGAGATAGGAGATTACACTCAACTACCAATTTGGCAAAAGCACAAAGCTGATAAAACAAGAGTTTTTATTCAATCAACTAAACTTTACAAAATGACACAACTTGCCTATTTATAGGCTACAACACACGCCATAGAAAATTACACAACACTTAGGTCGGCTACGACCTAAAAACAACACGACCTAAAACACAGACGACTTACCATAGGTCGGCCGCGACCTAAATCATCACGACTTAAAAACATCACGACCTAAGACAATCCGACCTAAAAACAATACAACGTAAGTACAACACAACACTTTACAACACATATATCGGTCACGACCTAAAATACAACTCACGCGACCTAACTTCAATACACCAGCTTCCTTCAGCGACTTAGTATAGGTCGTTAATGACCTAACACTTCATGCGACTTATCCCATAAGCGGCTTAACGAACTGTAGCAGTGAGCGACCTAAAAACAAGCGGCAACCAGAAAATCTTCGCGACTTAAGTCTTCACGACCTAAGGCTTCACGACCTAAAGTCTCGCGACTTATAGTGAACGACTTATCTCCCCATATCTTCCCGCGACCTAACTTAGGTCGTTCCTTTTCTCTGCGACCTATCATAGGTCGTAACTCGTTAGGTCGTAACAGCATGTTAGGTCGTTCCAACGTCTTTCCCTTTAACTCGTGAACTCGTTCTTCGTTAGGTCGTTTATGCGCATGTTCCTTTAACTCGTCGACTCGTTTGCATGCCTTCACTTTGCAGTTAACTCGTGAGCGACCTATAAGTTCCATAGGTCGTGAGCGACCTATACGTTCCTTAGGTCGTGGGCGACCTAAAATTCCGAGATGACTTAACTCGGGTGTAGATCGCGCTGCATCAACTTGTAACACACAACCTCAGACTTCCTTTTCTTGATAGCTCCACCCTACTGAGCTCCCTTCTTTTGGGAAAACTTTATCTTCTGATTCTATCCACCCCGACTCTCTACTGGCTTGTTATTACTGAATAAAGCAAGCATCTCTTCATTTCTCAAATCCATCTCCATGACTACACCATATAGCTCCCTAAGGTGTGGTAAAGTTTTCCCACAAATGAACTTATCATTCCTTTTGATAACTATGTCAACGGTAGCATAACCATATCTTGACAACTCCTCCAATCTGGTTGCATATTCATGCACCGTCATATCACCTTGCACCATGTTGGGTGTGTTTCGACCGGCTCCTTCCCTACCTCCGAATCAACGTCTCACTGGACCGGCTCCATCCCATGCCCACCGAACCAGCTCTCTCCCAAGCTACCACCGGTCCAATTCCCCTAACTACCGAACCGCATACTACCGAACCAACCCACACTCCACCTACTACCGGTCCAAACAACATACCACCTCCTACCGAACCATCTATCACCGAATCACCTATCACCGAACCATCTATCACCGAATCACCTATCACCGAACCATCTATCACCGAATCACCTATCACCGAACCATCTATCACCGAATCACCTACAACCGGTCCACTCTACGCTCCAACCATCACCGAACCAGGGAGTACCGAACCAACATTGCCAGGCCAGATTGCATCAGCCCAGGCCCACCAGCAGCTTTATACATCCAAGACCCCTACCCCCAGCCTCACTCTATAAATAGAGGGGCAGGGGTACAACAATGAGGGACAAGTTTGAGAGCTCAAGCACAGAGAGAACTTTCAAACAGCTTTCATATACTTGTATCAAAGCTTTGTACTTGTAATCTGAACAAGAAAGGAGAAATAACATATAAAGTGGACGTAGGCACGTTCTGGCCGAACCACTATAAATCTGTGTGTCTTTTACAGTTTAGTCCCTACTTTTTACATATTTGCATAAATCAACCAGACCACTAAAAACAACATAAAATCAACTAAATCATACGACTTGGAGGTGTTTTCCCATTTTTTGTGCAAACATTTTTGGTGCTTTCACTGAGAACTAGAAGCTCGAAGCTTCAGCTTCTTCCACTTAACCTTCTTCTAAACAGCATCGTTCATTGCTTGGAAAACATGCCTCCCAAGCAGAAGAAAGATGTTAACAAAGGAAAAAACATCGCAACCAGCAGTCTTCCAGATCCAGTGGTCACAGATCAAGTAAATCGTCCCCCTCCAGCAGCTGTACCAAATGAAGGTCAGGCAAATCCGACCACCCCTGCCGTGGAACAGCCGGCAGCAATTACTAGGGCAGATCTAGACAGGGTTGTGGTTGAAGTGACTAACCGCTTCACGTCCCAACAGGAAGCCTTGGTGGACCATCTCATGTCACGCTTAAGGGATGCTGAAGCGTCTAACCGCAACACTGAATCATGGGGTGAGTCCCAGTCTGGAGGATCTCAGAGACAGCAAAGATCTTCCTTCTTCAAAGGAGCTAACGGCAGAGGCAGCCATGGTAGGAGCCGAGATCGAGCACAGCCCGAAGTTAGGCCTGAGGAAACGCTTGGAACCGAACCCAACGGGGGAGGTACCGGGTGGAGGTCAACTGTAGTTGAGCCGGTTGTACTGCCTAACCACGGAAACACCAATGAACGGGGCCGAGCTAGAGTCCAGCCCGAAGTTGGACCCGAGGAAGTGCTCAGATCAGAACCCAGTAGGGGAAGATCAAGGCAAGGGCCAACTGTAGCTGACCCTAGCATGCTCCCAGAAGACCAAAGACAGCCACTGGATAATATGAGGAATGATAGACGATACCATCCCTACAGGTCATCTGGACGGAATCAATCCCACAGAACAGAACCAAATTCGTTTCTATCTGCTCCAAATTCTGATGAAAGGATGGCACGCTTGTTCAGAGAGTGCGTCCAACGAGATCAAAGAGATCGAGGGATAGGCGCTAGGGTAACCAGCCCCTTCGCCCACAATATCGAAATTGCCATCACCCCCCGGGAATGGAAAATGCCAATGATGGAACCTTACAAAGGAACCTCCGACCCTGTTGTACACTTACAAAGATACACACAGCATATGCTCATGAGTGGAGCAACAGAGGGAGTACTGTGCAAATGCTTTCCACTATTCTTAGCAGATCTAGCTACCTCCTGGTTCTGTCATCTACCCCAAGGATCCATCAGATCGTGGGAGATGCTAAAAGAAAAGTTTATCAGCCAGTTCCACATTCATGTGGAACAACCCAAGGACGCTTATTCCGTATCCAGTATCAAACAGAAACCTGGAGAGAAGCTGCAGCAATACCTAACCCGATTCAATGCCGCAGCAGCCGCAGTCCAAGATGCCGATGAGAAGCTTGTCTTAATGGCCCTCTGTAGTGGTTTGCATCCAGATACTAAATTTGCTAGAAGATTGACCAAAGAAAAACCAGCTACTTTACCCGATTTCTTCCATTAAGCTGGGAAATATATGAGACTTGAAGATGCTGCTACTGAGAGGCAGACAGGGCAACAAAATAAGGCGGCTCACGGCAACACGCCCACTGTAGCACAGGACGTTCGAAGAAATGATTCTAGAGACAACGTTGGGGGCAAGAAGAGAGAAAAGCGCCTATATCGGCCAGGACCGAGATTTGACACTTACACCCTGTTGAATGAAACAATCGAAAACATCTTTCTGGCCACTCAAGACGAGGTTAGATAAAAACGCCCCCCGCACAAGAAGGAATCAGATAACGCAATTAAGTCTGGAAAATTCTGCCGCTTCCATGAATCCCATGGGCATGATACCAACGAATGCCATCATCTCCGAGACTTGATTGAAGAACATATCAGAAGAAGAAAACTAGAATGCTATGTAAAAAGTCAGAACAGGACTCCAGCTCCTGCCAATGAAAATCCAAGGCTACCCTCTCCAGAGACAGGTAGAGGGAATCGCAACACTAGCGGACCCAGTCAAGAGAAGATAGTGGTCCATACCATCTCGGGAGGACCACACATCGTCGACAGAAGCTGGGCAGAGATGGAAAGATATGGAAAGTCACTTAGAAACAATGAAGACTGTGTTAATTCTGTCATAGAAGAACGCCACCCGAAGCGGAAAGAGAGTGATAACATCACATTCAGTAGGTGTGACCTAGAGGGAAGGCGATACCCTCACATGGATCCCATGGTTATCTCCGCCCGGCTCGGTCCAGCCGAAGTTTTCCGAATTCTAGTAGACACTGGAAGCTCTATAAATATCCTTTTCAAGCATGCATTCGACAAAATGAAACTGTCAATAAAGGATGTTTCCCCCTGCAATAAACCACTACACGGTTTCACTGGAGTTGCAAAGATGCCCCTCGGGCAACTGGACCTCTTTGTTGAAATTGGAAGTCATCCCCGCTCCGTTGTGCGAAAGCAGACATTTGTGCTGATAGAAAACCACTCAGCCTACAACGCCTTCTTAGGAAGACCAGCCTTGTCTGACTTCCAAATTATCCTGGCCCCATGGTGTCTAAAGATGAAATTTCCAACGGACAATGGAGTAGGGGAAGTAGAGGGAGACCAGGACATCGCTCGAGACTGCTATGTAACTGAACTTCGCAACAACCACAGGAAGGATAAGGGGAAAAGTGTAGAGATTGCCCTCTGCACAAAGAGTTTGGAAGCATAGCAACTAAAGAAAGCCCCTCCTCTTCGATATACCAGCGACCCTTTCAATGAATTAGACCCCAGGGACAAAGAGGAGGAGGCCACCGCTGAGCCTGCAGAGGCTATGGAATTCATATCTGTAGACAGACATGACTTGAGTAAACTATTGAAAATCGGGTCCCAACTAAAAGCAGAGTTGAAGGAGCAACTCATTGATTTTCTCCGCCACAACTTGGATGTATTTGCGTGGTCACACGCTGACATGACCGGAATCTCCCTTGACATAGCATGCCACATACTAAACATTGATCCTACCAAGGCGCCAGTAAAATAGAAAAAGAGAAGCATGGGGGCAGAACGATCAGCCGCCCTTGATGAAGAAGTAAAGAACCTACTTGCCAATGACTTCATACGAGAAGCCATCTACCCAGAGTGGATCGCCAACCCGGTGCTGGTAAAGAAGGCTAATGGGAAGTGGCGAACATGCATTGACTTCTCCAACTTAAATGACGCCTGCCCAAAGGATTGCTTCCCACTTCCCCGAATCGATCAACTTGTAGACAGCACAGCCGGGCACGAACTCTTATCCTTTATGGATGCATACTCAGGATATAACCAAATTCCTATGCATGCTCCCGACCAAGACCACACTAGTTTCATCACTGACCGAGGTTTGTACTGCTACAAGGTAATGCCTTTCGGACTTAAAAACGCAGGAGCCACCTACCAGCGCCTCGTCAACAAGATGTTTGCAGGGCTAATAGGACAAACTATGGAAGTGTATGTGGATGACATGCTGGTAAAGTCAAGGAAAACCAACGATCACGTAAGCCACCTGGGCGAGATGTTTCAAGTACTTCGCCAGTACGGAATGAAACTTAATCCTCTAAAATGCTCCTTCGGAGTATCATCAGGAAAGTTCTTGGGATTCATCGTCCATGCCAGAGGGATTGAAGCAAACCCTGAACAAGTCCAAGCTCTAAAAGATATCAAAATACCTTCCACTCGAAAGGAAATGCAAAGCCTGAATGGAAAAGTGGCCGCCCTAAGCCGATTCATCTCCAAAGCAACAGACAAGTGCGTCCCCTTCTTCGAAGCTCTAAAGAAAGACAAAGGAAAGTTCGAATGGACTAACGAATGCTTAACCGCTTTCCTTAACTTAATCGAACACCTTCAGAAACCACCGGTACTCTCGACTCCAAACAAAGGCGAGGAGTTATACCTATACCTTGTTGCACCATCTCATGCTCTAAGCGCTGCTTTGGTAAGAGAAGACAACCGCACGCAGCGGCGAGTATACTTTGTAAGTAAGAGGTTTACAGGGGCAGAAGTCAGATATCCTAAACTTGAGAAGCTAGCATACTGTCTACTAATCGCATCACGAAAACTACGACACTATTTTCAATCCCATTCCATCAGAGTTCTGACCGATCAACCGTTGAGGCAGGTACTCCATCGTCCCGACACTTCTGGGCGACTACTTAAATGGTGCATAGAACTAAGTCAATATGATATCACCTACCATCCTCGCACCGCCATCAAGGGGCAAGCCATGGCCGATTTCATTGCCGAATTCACTACCAACGAAGGTAAGGAGCAATCAGAAATAGCAGAAGACATCAAGTGGAATCTCTTCGTGGATGGTGCGTCAAACAAACAAGGCTCGGGGGCAGGGGTGGTAATAGTCACTCCCAGGGGAAGTAAGCTACACTATGCTATAAGGTTGGAATTCGCTGCCACCAACAACGATGCAGAATATGAAGCAGTGATAGCTAGATTAAAACTTGCCTTAGAAATCGGAGCCAATTCTTTGTGTCTTCATAGCGATTCCCAACTTATTGTAAATCAAATACTAGGAGAATTCCAGGCTCGAGAAGAACGACTCATAGCATATTTAAAGAAGACCAAGTTGCTTCTCAATCGATTGGATCACTATTTAATCAAACACATCCCTCAGGAAGAGAACCAAGAGGCCGACGAATTGGCGAAGCAAGCTAGCATGAGAGATGGCACTATTTCCGAAGCAGTAGCCATCTCAAAGCAACTGACCCCAAGTTTTGAGCAAGTGAATCTGATAGAAGCAACCGAAGAAGCAACTTGGATGACTCCTATCCGAGACTACTTACAAAGTGGAACACTGCCCAACGGGCGTAACGAAGTCAAGAAAATCTTGAGGAAATCTTCCCGCTACACAATACAAGAGGGCACCCTCTATCGGCGCGGCTTCTCTAACCCCTTATTAAGGTGTGTCGCCGGAAGGGAAGCAAAGGAAATCTTATCCAGCATCCATCAAGGAAGCTGTGGAGATCACACTGGAGGGAAAACTCTGGCAAAGAAGATACTCCGATATGGATATTTTTGGCCCACCTTAAACAAAGACGCCTTAGACTTCGTCAAAAAATGTGACAGATGTCAGAAATTTGCTAAGATTTCGCGGCTACCAACAACTAAGATTACTCAAATGACCAGCCCTTGGCCCTTTCCAGTATGGGGAATTGATTTGATTGGCAAACTGCCAATGGGCCGAGGTGGAGCCAAATATGCTATAGTGGCAGTCGACTATTTCACCAAATGGGTGGAAGCAGAACTCCTAAATAAAGTATCTTCAGCAAAATTTATTAACTTCTTGATCAAAAATGTTCTATGCAGGTACGTAGTCCCACTTAAAATCATATCGGACAATGGACTTCAGTTTGACAGTGAGGAGTTCGCCAACTGGTGCCAAAAGCAAGGAATTCACAAAAGCTTCTCATCCATCGCTTATCCCCAGGCAAACGGACAAGTCGAAGCCGTCAACAAAATTCTCAAAACTCTAATAAAAAAGAAACTCGAAAAGTCAAAAGGCGCTTGGGTGGATGAACTTCCTACGGCACTGTGGGCCTATCGCACATCTTTCAGAACATCAACGGGGCATACTCCTTTCTCTTTGGCATACGGATCGGAGGCTATGCTCCCAGTTGAAACTATAGTGCCTTCCCACCGTAGGATCCACTACAACCCAGAAGAGAACGAAGAACTCCTCCACATGTCTTTGGATCTAATTGAGGAAAGAAGAAATGATGCAGCCCTCAAAGCAGCAGCCCACAAGCAAAAGGTGGCAGCACAATACAACTCCAAAGTCAAGCATCGTACCTTACAAGAAGGAGATCTTGTCCTCAAGCGAATCTTCCCTTGCCCCTGGGCACTAGATCCAATCTGGGATGGACCATATGTAATTCATAAAGATCTCCACAACGGAGCTTATATTTTGTCAACAGTGGATGGAGAGGTGTTCCAGAGGGCATGGAACATCCAACACCTTCGTCGATACTTTTCTTAACTTGTACTGCCCATATGAAGTGAATTAACAAAGAGAATCAGTGGACGTAGGCATTTTCGTGCCGAACCACTTTAAAAAACTTGTCTCTTTTTAACTTGTTCCTTTATATCTTGGCTGCTTGTTAACTTTATCCTTTTCTGTTGAACAAAATCCTGTGCAAATTGCATTTCCATTCAAGGCACTCCACAGCGCGACTTCACCTGGACAAGACCTAATAGGTACTATGCGATTCTATGCCCTCGCCAATGAGACACTTTTGCTCCGGCATCCCTCTGCTGCGGGTTAACTCATTGCTCGCGACGGCCCTTAAAGCCAACTGTAATGAGCCGATTATAAGCCACCGAGAAGGCCGACTATAGCCAAGGCAGCTCATTACAGCGTTCGGCTCGCCAGCAACTATGAACCTACTTTAAGCCCCAACATAAGGTATGGCCCGCCAGGGGTAGTTCACGGTTGACGATCGGCACCCACGCTAGCCGGCCACAGTAAATCGAATAATACCCACGATTACGGGCCATAATGGCCCGGGTAGTTACTGTGCGCGATCTCGGCTCCGATGTGTCTTAAGTACGGCTGTGGTAAAAAAGATTAACTCCCCACGGAGGCGTAAGATGGGTGACAAATGTCTCCAAGACCCACAGCTAGGGAAAGTGACTACAAAGCCCGTTTGCCATGAACTTAAGCACATCGAAGGCCTTCCATGATTGGAAGTTTTACTGTTTCTCATATTTCAATTTTATTTAAAGAACTTTCCTCATATCCTCTATAACGATCCCTAAAGTACAGGACACAGAATAGGAAACACTCGCTAATGGGAATAGGAACTCACAACAAGACACTGGACCGCATTCCATACTCGGTCACACAGGACATTCAAAGCTGCCATCTACAAGTAGAATATGAAGGGCGGTATTTTCTTCTTTCATGAATAAAACACGTGGCTATAATTTATTCACACATCACACTAACACTGCAAGACATGAATTATGTTTTAAACAAGAACTTGACATCGAACGCAATTGAATTACAAGCATACGCATAGCTATATTTCTCATATAACATGTCAAAATAGCAAAAACATTCAAAAAACGACAGAATCAACTTAAGTTAAAAAATTACACGTCGAGAATAATGTTGTTTATTACAAATAGCATAATTATAGCCTAAGAGTTACGTTACTGTTCTGAGACTAACATACACAACAATGTTAAGTTCACAAAAGGATATCCAGGTCAAATCAAGGAGCCGGCTGCGTCGGAGTTTTATCCTTGACCTGTTGCCCACCTGTCCGGTTAAAGAAAAAATTCATTAATGATAAGCAACCAAGTTAGCGGAAAGACTAGAAAGGAAGACTCCCCAGCATCTGCTCCTTGATCGTCTTGATCATCATCCTCTACTTGCACACCTGCCTCCTCAGCTGCAAGCAACCGCATGCCCTCCTTCACCGCCACCTTCTCCTCCTTGGTAAACTGGGCAGTAACCACATCCATCCTGAAGGCCACGCCACCCTCCTTATCCGCCTCAGCCTTGGCCTCCTCCAGAGCCCTGAGATAGATCCTAGCCATGACCCGAGGGTAATCATCCATCTAAGACAAGTTACCCTGCCTCCAAGTATGAAAGTACATATCCTGGAGCATCCCATCCATCATCCCCTCGTTCTCCTCAAACTCCCTCATTCGGACCTTAGAAGCCCGCAGCTTCGCGACGACAGCATCCCTCTCCGATCGATACCGTAAACGGTCAGCCTGAAGGGACCTCCTCATCGCCTCCATCTCCTCCTTCAACTTAGCCTGAGCAAGCTCCGCGGCCTCAAGTCTCCCCGATAGTTCCTCTACCCGCTCGAGGTCCGCTTGCCGAACCTCATCCACCGTGGCAATGGCCATGTCAACCCGCTCCTTACAGACGGCCTCCATCTTCCGCAACTCTGCCCTACTGGCCTCTTCCATAGTCTTCCTCAATTGTCTGGATGCGGCCTCATGCTGAGAGATTTGGATGGCTTGGTCGGCAAATTACTTAGCCTGGTCGGAAACCATCAACCGTAGCCGAATGTTGGCGCTCCCTATCTCTTCCCCAGCCTTGACCAGTCGGGCGTGGTGCCCCATCAATTTCTTGGTCTCCTTAGCAACCCGGTCAATATTTGCCTTAGCCTCATCCCCCAGAGTTACAACCCGGGTAGTAAGCAGATCAAGGTCCAGAGACTTAGCTTCGTCAAGCACCCGTACCATAGGATTGCGAGGGAGAAGATGCTCACCAGTAACCTCGCCGAAGGAGATGTCATGAGAGGCCGGGTCCAGGTCTGGATGACCCGCAAACGGATTATGAGCCAAGCCAGGGTGATCTATCGGGGTGACGGTTGGAT
Organism: Allium fistulosum; assembly: GCA_030737815.1. Classification (NCBI taxonomy): domain Eukaryota; kingdom Viridiplantae; phylum Streptophyta; class Magnoliopsida; order Asparagales; family Amaryllidaceae; genus Allium; species Allium fistulosum. The sequence goes on along the minus strand of CM060905.1, from coordinate 871,324,389 downwards.
TCTCAGAAGGATGTGGGGAAGGCATAAACTCAGTATCCCCCTCCGTGATATCGTGAATAGGCTGGGATGGGGCCGAAGGGCCAGGAGGAGATTCAAGCGAAGATCGACTCCTCTTCCTCTTTTGTATATCTTCTTCAATAACTCCAAGAAGAGGGCGATATCCTACTACGTCTCCAGGGCGGTTGGTAGGAGGCTTCGGCTTAGCGGAAGCTTTGAGGAGTTTGTATTGTTCAAGCCTATGCCGAAGATCTGAGGTCTTGGCCGTTTTGCCCGCTCCTAGAGTAAAAATCAAGTGTCACCAGCATGCATTGAGCCATCATTCGAGAATTAAAAAGAATAGAGAGAAATTCACCTTGGACCGCAGAAGTTGCCTCAGTAGGAGCGCTCCCGGAAGATAAATCGATGCCGGTCCCAACCTTATTAGCTTTATTGGACTTCTCCGTTTCCTCCAAACCTTCGAAGACTTGGCGGAAAGCGTCATCCGTCCACTCTTGCATCTCGCCTACTTGCCCAGAAGACAAAACCCCGGTGCCATTGCCACCACCATCACCTCCTCCTTTACTTCCGCTCTCACCTCCTTCATCTCTGCCTTTCCCCTCATCCACATCTCCCTCCTCCGGAATATCTGGACATGTACTGGGAGAGGGACCGTCAGACTTCTTGAGTTTCTTTCCCCCGGCGGCTGGAGGTATCGAAAAGGGTCTCCTTTTGCTACTCTTCGACGCAGCCCCTCCTTTAGCTTGGGCAGCCCTCTCTTCTGCCGTATCCCTCCGCTTGACCATGGACTGATGTGGTAAGATCAGGTTGTGCCCCAGAAGTGTAGAGTTCCTGATCAAGTAAGCAGTCGACCTATCTCTTCCTGAAATAACTTCTATTTCCGCTGCCATCTGAACCAGGCGATCATTCTCCACGACCGCAAAACCACCTGTCGCTAGCAAGAAATAAAAACACATAAGAAGAAGCATTGCAACCAGAGCGGGAATTGTAAATAAGCTTTGACTTACATCCGGAGGTGAAGCGACGGATAGAAACAGAGTCGTCCCTGACAAAAAACCACTCCTTTTTAAACATGTTGTACTTCGAGTACAAGTCCAGGACTGGCTTGAAGGATACGGCCGATTCCAAGCTGATGTATGGAGATCCCTTCTTATAGCCCCTCAAGTTGTACAAATACCGGATCTCCCGGTTGGAAGGAGGACGCCCGTATCTCCTCTGGAAGATGACAAAAAGGCTCACCAGAATGGCATAGGAGTTAGGATGAAGTTGAAGTGGAGCCACCTTCAGGTATGTGACGAAGCTGACTATCCAGGCATTGAGAGGCGGGATGGCACCACACATACAGTGATACCTGCTGTAAGCAAAATAGCCTTCAGGGGGGTCATACGGCATCACTCCTTCCCCCGGCAATAGCATGCGTGCTCTGTCAATCCCAAAGGAGCGAGAAATAACATCAAGTTGCTCCTCTTTAAGTGAGCTAGGGAAACAATCGGGAGGTGAGTTCAAAAGCTCCTAAGGACCATATCCATCTACCAATGATCTCGGGGTAGGCCCATAACGTCCCGGTCCTGACTGGACTGGGGGCACGGCGGAAGGCTCTTCTTTGTCTTGGGATCTCTTCTTTTCTGATCGGGTTTCCACTTTGTGAGACATTTATCTGCAAACACAGAAAAGCACGTTGTTAAAACAAAGGATGTAGACATATAAAAAACCCAAGATTTGAGTTCATCCGGTAATCCAAGTTTATAAGTTCATTCGGCACTTATACCCCACGAAGTTCATTCGGTGAGTCGAGTCCCCAAAACCATTCGGTAGTCTAGAACGAAAACACATTCGGCAGAAAAGGATCTCACCTGGTTCGGCAAAAGTAAGATTCTGGTTCGGCTAACACGTTTGATTTGGCGGAGATGAGAGTTTGATTTGGCAAAGACAGGGGTTTTGGTTCGGCTGATAAGAAAAAACGGAAGCGTTAGGCCCTTACTTATAAGCAAATATCAGTGACCGGACCAGTTGGTTCGGCACTAGAGACCGGATGATAGCATGAATGGCTTAAAACAAAGCATGCCATATACAGGCATATGCCCTACTTTGGGGGGCAAATGTTGGGTGTGTTTCGACTGGCTCCTTCCCTACCACCGAATCAACGTCTCACTGGACCAGCTCCATCCCATGCCCACCGAACCAGCTCTCTCCCAAGCTACCACCGGTCCAATTCCCCTAACTACCGAACCGCATACTACCGAACCAACCCACACTCCACCTACTACCGGTCCAAACAACATACCACCTCCTACCGAACCATCTATCACCGAATCACCTATCACCGAACCATCTATCACCGAATCACCTATCACCGAACCATCTATCACCGAATCACCTATCACCGAACTATCTATCACCGAATCACCTACAACCGGTCCACTCTACGCTCCAACCATCACCGAACCAGGGAGTACCGAACCAACATTGCCAGGCCAGATTGCATCAGCCCAGGCCCACCAGCAGCTTTATACATCCAAGACCCCTACCCCTAGCCTCACTCTATAAATAGAGGGGCAGGGGTACAACAATGGGGGACAAGTTTGAGAGCTCAAGCACGGAGAGAACTTTCAAACAACTTTCATATACTTGTATCAAAGCTTTGTACTTGTAATCTAAACAAGAAAGGAGAAATAACATATAAAGTGGACGTAGGCACGTTCTGGTCGAACCACTATAAATCTGTGTGTCTTTTACAGTTTAGTCCCTACTTTTTACATATTTGCATAAATCACCCAGACCACTAAAAACAACATAAAATCAACTAAATCATACGACTTGGAGGTGTTTGCCCATTTTTTGTGCAAACACACCAACTCAGTGAACTTCCTTAACAGAGTTGACTTAGTGATCTCAGACATAAATCTTTCTTCAAACCTCCTTCCAAATTCAACCCAAGTCAAAGTCTCCTCTTCTACCTCGACAGTCAAACTATTCTACCAGTACAATGCAGCTCCTTGCAATTGCCAAGACGCCAATCTCCTCTTTAATTCAACATTCAAACAAGATCAGTGAAAATCCTTTCACAACGAAGCAACCAATGCTTCACTTCAATTGCTTCCTCCGTTCCAATAAATGGTTTTCCTCCAAGTCTTGCTTACTCTTTACACAACACAGCATAATTTTTGACAACCGGAACATCCTGATTAGCTCCTCTAGCATTTCCATCAACTAACCCAACTACAGCTCCTTCTTGCGTCAAGTTGAAAATGAACCGATACATTGCTCCCATATCAACTGGTGGTGTTCCTACACCTACGTTAGTAGTTGTCTATTGACCTGGATTCCTTCTAGTATTGGGCCTGACATTTTCACTGGTAGTAGCACTTCCTCCACTGAGGTTCACTCTTCTGTTTCTTACCTCCATATCTTACTTCCTTAAATCAACATTCGAACCTTGGTAAGATACAGAAGAATGGTTAAAGAGAGAGGAAGAATAGAGATAAAGCATATGCTTATATATAGAAAATACAAGTACATTACTATAGCATTATCATATACCCCAATCTTATTCCCTGATTCATTTTGGATTATGTTATCAAAACTCTTTTTAAAGTTTCAAATTCTTTAGTTTTACATAAACCTATGCTCTGATACCAAGTTGTAACATCCCTCATTTTGAGGCCCGAAACTAAGCGTCATCTTAGTCTTGCTTTAGTGCTATTTGTATGTACTTGTTGAGGCATCTTTGGCTTACACCCCTGTTGACTTTGTACAAATGGTACGACCACTATAATCCGGCTTGCATGTATAGAATAATATTCTTCATTTTGCTCGTTAAAATTAGTAATTAAGACTATTATTTCATAATTAATAATTATAAGTAATATTTAATAATTAGGAAGTAACTAATTAATAATTAATAATTATATTTAATATTTCAATAAATTTAAAATTTTAAAATCTTCTAAAGTAAATTTGAAAATATTAATAATTAATAATTTGCTATAAATATTAATAAATTACTATTAACAATTAATAAATATAATTAATATTAATAATTAATATTGATTATTTAATAAATAATAATTACTATTAAATAATTAAGAAGTAATAATTAATAATTAAGACTAATATTTAATATTTACTATTAATAATTAATTTTTAATACTTAACGATTAATAAGTAATCTTTAATAATTAAGAAGTAATATTTGTTATTTAATATTTAATAATTATAATTGGTATTTATATTTAATATTTAATAATAATTAATAATTACTATTAATTAATTAATAATAAAGAAAAAAATTACTATTAGCAGATTAATTAATTATAATTAACATTTAATAGTTAATATTGATTATTAATTAATTATTATATTTTAAGAAAACCCAACTTTAGAGAGTAGAGCTAGGGAACTCGACTGCATGCCACATCGGTCCCCATTTTCAACTAGCCCAATTTTAGCGCTTCAATTCTCCACCACTTTATTTGGTATTTAAAGGAATAAGCACCCCAAGCCATTTGAAAAACACAGCTCAATTTACCAGGACTCAAACCCGCGACCTCAAGGAAATTTATTTCATAATCGCTAAGCAGCTCTGGACCAACTGAGCTATGATCGCGGACATTATTAATTAATTAATTATTAATAATTACTATTAAATAATTAAGAAGTAATAATTCAAAATTAATAAATAAGGCTAATATTTAATATTTACTATTTACTAATTAATTTTCAATATTTAATGATTAAAAAATAATCTTTAATAATTAAGAAGTAATATTGATTATTAGTATTTAATATTTATAATTGATAATTATATTTAATATTTCAAAAAATTTAAAATTTTGAAATTTTGAAGAAGAAATTAAAAATATTAATAAAATTTATAAACAAAATTTTGAAACTTTCATAAAATTCAATAATAAAAATTTTAAAATTTTAGATAAAGTAAAATTTTATAAAATATTTAAAATTTCAGAAAATTCTGAAACATTAAAGAAATTCAAATTTTGAAAAATATGAAGATTACAATGTAAATTACAAATTCCGTATGCATCATGAGCCTTTTTTAACTATGTATTTTAACATATACAGGTTTTTATTTTGCTCTAAATATCGAAAATAAATTTAAAATTTTGAAAATTTTAAAGTAAAATTAAATATATTTATAAAATTTAAAACATTTACAAAATTTGACAATAGAATTTAAAAATATTCAAACTTTCATGTAACTCGAAAATGTTAAAAAAACTGAAATTCAAAAAATATAAAAATTACATTGCAAATTATTACTTTCATATGATTCTAAATGTTTACTTTTGTAACTATTTTCTTTGGCATAAACAAATACAAGTATTTTGGCTCTAAGTAAGAATTTTTTTGGCCCCGCTCCAAAATATCCCCTCCAAGATGAAAATTTTCCTTCCATCCCCAAAATTAAGTTTGGCTCTAAATAACGGTTATGTCCCCATACCTCTTCCTTCTTATTCTTATTTTTCGTTCTACTTTCTCAAATTCCTCTCCTCGATCCCTAGATCCACACTCACTCTCTTGCTCTCCTCAATCCCTCTTCCTTTCTTGTCGTTCATTCTCCAACCAGCCCACCACCATCGCTAGCACCTACCTCACCTACGACTGGGCCGACATGGCCTCACTTCAAACTCCCTCTTACTACTCCGATCCAAACCAGAGTCCATGGTCCCCTTCATCAAGTTCATCCTCGACGACTTGGTGATAGTCCTATGGTCCATTTTGGCTCCATGGTTGAAGTCTGAGCAGCTTTCCACTACTTCCAAAATATACCGTGGTTTGTTCTACTGGGATACTATTGCTAAAATACCTCTTTAAGGAAGCATACTAGACAAGGGCTAGAGGCCGATTCTAGTGCAGTTTCTAAAGTCATATTAGAGGACTACGTTGATAAGTTTAAAGGGGTTAAGTCTTTGGTCGAGGTGACTGGACTTACTGGGAAGATTGCAATTGAGATCAAGAAGGCATTTGCAGGTATTAAGTGCACGCTATTTGAGCTGCCTCATGTGATTGATGCTACTAAGAAGAGTGATGATATTGAATATGTTGTTGGCGATATATTTCAAAGCGTTCCTTTTATTGGTGTGCTGATTCTTAAGGTACTTTTTCTATTTCTTAGGCAAAAAATTACATCTTTTTAAAGATATAATAATAAAATTAAGAATCGAAATAGTGCTGATTGTATATATAGGTGTAGTGGGTATTGCTGCCATGGAGTGATGAGGAGTGTGTAAGATATTAACGTTGTGCAAGAAGACAATGCCAAGTAAGGAAAATGGGGGTAAGATTATCATAGTGGAGAAAATTACTAATATTCTGATGCTAGACATGGAACATAATGGAGTTGATCAAAAAAAGATATACCAGGATCTATAGATGATGTTGTATTAGGGTTTCTATAAGATGAAGGTAGCCACGATGTTGTATTGGGTCTGCCGGTATGAAAGTGTAGGGAAAATGGATGCTGGTTGGTTGCGCAGGAAGAGCAGGTGAAGGTGGGTTGTGTGCACGGATCTGATTTGTGTATCTTGCTTTTATGGGTTTAGGGTCGCTTTTTGATTGCGAAAGAGGAGAAGGAAGTGGTGTAGTTGTGGGCTATGGGAGGCTACGAGTGGCAGTTGCTTTTAGGCAGAAGGGGAGGTTGGCGGTTCAGGTGTGTTTGTGCAGGGATGAAGTTGGAAAGCGGGCAGAGAAGGGTAGAAAAAGAAAAGGAAAATATATATATATATTTTTTTAAGAAAAGTACGGATAAAAAAAAGTGATAATGGAGAATTTTTTGTTTTTAACATTTATTTATTTAGAGGTGGGGCTTGGAGGAAAAAAATGTAATGTAGAAAGCAATTAAATGTATTAATGAAAGTGAATATAAGAAAATGTATTTTATAATAATAGTATTGTGGATAAAAAGATGTTCTATGAAAAAATGTATTTTTTAATTTTGAAATAAAAAGGTGAACATAAAACATTATTGTATAATATTATTTCGCAACATCTAAAATTAGTTGTAGCAGATTCTATTACAGCATCAAAAAACAGTTGCAGTTGATTCTATCACAAAATTTTTTTTGCAACATCTACAAAACGTTATGAAAGACACATATCCTACTACAACTTTGCCTAATACTACGTTTGCAAAAATGCTACGAAACATATATTACAACATTTTTGATGTTGTAAAAGAGTGTTTTTTGTAGTGTGTCTGAAGGCGTTTCTTCACTTTTGTTACGTTGATTGACCTCTACTTCTTGCATTTTCCCTTTAACTTCTTTAGACAGCACCGCTTTGACCTGAGTGAGTTGATTTATAGCATCTTCCACTTCTTGTAAAGATTTCTCAGGGTTATTCCCTTCTTCAATTTTTACCTTAGCATTACCTACAACTTCCCTCCGTCCTTTGGACCCCCTCTCCTCTGATTTAGTTCTTAGATCTTTAAGTTGATCTTCGTCACTATTCTGATTACATTGCATAGGAGATGGCTTCTCCCGTGCCTTATTAGTTTCATGAGACATTCTTTTTTGTTGTGATATGTTTCCTTTAGTCTTTAGAACCTAAAGATTTCTCATATGACACTATTTCAGTACATGACCAAAACATATATAGTTTTCACATTTTAACGAAGGGTTTTCATAAATGACTTCTTGTTTGAAAGCTTCCCCATTCTCAATCGAAGCTTCTAAGAATTTAGAAAATCCATAATCAGCTTAATATCAACTAATATTCTCACGAATGAGATTCTGGTTTTATTCATCGTGGCTTCATCCATCTTGATTAACTTTCCTATGGAGCTAACCAGCGTATTAATTGCTTTGGGCCCCCGTAGTCTAAAGCTTAAGCCTGGCATTCTAATCCATACTAGCATTGAAGTTAATAAGTCTCAGTCTGATTTCAAGTTCGGGCTTAATTTTTTCATGATGATTAAGTTTTTATCAAAGAACCACTACTACAAAAAAATTCATTTGCTTCGGTCGTTACTCCTCTGTTGCTTCGGTTCAGCGACCAAAGCAAATGAAGATGACGCAATAGATCATTTTATGTTGTGTTAGTTGTAAGACGAAACATATGATGGTCTTTTTCTTCGGTCGTTTGGAAACGACCGAAGCAAAAGACCATCATTTGCTTCGTTTGGCTATGATCGAAGCAAATGAGTGTGTACATCAAAGCAAATGACAGTCATTTGCTTCAGTCGTTCCCTAACGACCGGAGCAAATAATCATCATTTGCTTCGGTCCTTCCCTAACGGTTGAAGCAAAAGATGTCATTTGCTTCGGTCCAACAACCGAACCAACAGGTGTTAGCCTTTTGCATCATCTTCATTTGCTTCAGTTGTTGAACCGAAGCAAATGCTAGTTGTAGCAGAAAAAATCACCGTTTTAGGTTTTAAAACCTGAAACGGTATCAAATTGCATTTAAAAAAATTCAAAAACTTATTACTAAGAATCCGGTCGAACAAACAGTATAATTATATCATCTATCAACGTAGTTCATGTTTACTACTTAAATAAAAAAAAGAAGCACAAACAGTATATAATTATATTAAGAAATGGTAATATATTCACTACATAGTTGTACAAAATAAATTCATAACTTGTTCAAAAGGCAGTACCACTCTATAAGCATAACAGGTAGGGCTATTTCTAGATTGATCTATCGAATACCTGAATATGAACATAAAATTCATGAGAAATCTACTACTGTGAAGTGCTAAGTTAAAAAACGAAATGATGATCAACAAACCTGACAAGAAGCTCACACAATGGTTTAGTTTCTATTAATGAGTGTTTAGATGGAAGTCCATAATATGTTCTAATACCAAAATATAATATACACACATGTTCAAATCTATCAAAATTCATCAATATCTGTTAACTAATATTTTGGTACCAACCTCAGCTTGCTTTCTTACATGTAAATGAACACCAACAACATTATCCATTACCTGAAACACACACATATATCATATGAAAACATAGGTAATATTGTAGTTCTATAATTTCTAGATGAAATAATATATAAACCTAGAGTACAGATAGTTTATAATGCAAACTGTAAAGGAAAGTTGTATTTCTTAAAGCACACAATTATTTCAACCATATGTGACTTACAATTACTCAATGATGCCGAAAAGAATTCACTGGTTAAGACTTTTAATTGTAACTGCAAGGAGATACACAAGAAAGAGACAATCCTTACCTGATTTATCCTAACACCAAATGTAGAAATCCTATAATTACTAAGTCATGTACTATTTCAACAATAATATAAGATATACTACAACTAGTATAGAACCACATATAAGAGTTTTAAGCAAAGTAGATGAGAAATAAACATCATGCTATTAGATTGTTCAGAACTGGCTGCATTTTAATCCTTGATAAAATTTGGAAAACAGGACCAGTTGGCGACAGATCAAAAAATCAACAAATTATGCTATAACCTACTTTTCATTAATTAACATTATGAAAATCACAAAAGCGCCAAACTTCTTCATTTGTCTAAACAGGGCATTGCCTCATTCCTGTCCCACTATCTTGGCAGGTTTTTAGCCTACGGACGCACCCTTAGAGAAACTCAACGTCAATGTTAGAATTGATATCACTAGGTAGCATTTACATTATCAGCAGACAACATGAATTCTCTGTCAACTTCATCAACAGTGGTTTGACATCTTATACCCCGTTCTCTTTTCAGACAGCATCATCTGTATCTTCAGGTAAGGCGACATCAATTCACATCTTGGCTTCATCAATAGGAAGTCAGCATCAGAAAACGATCTAGTTGCTTGTCTTAGCAACGTGTTCATCTACTCTAACATTTGGAGACAACCCGAAATCTCGATTATTCACCTTCTACCGAAGCCTCCATATTTATAGAGGCATGACAACTTCGTCTTAGATAATAGACGTGAGAAGCTTCACTTTCCAAGTGGTGACGTCACTAGAGATTAACTGAAAATCAAAGAAGGAATCCCTCAGTTTTCCAACAACACTCATTAACTATAACAGCGACATCAGCCGTGATTCCAAGCTTTGGCCTTTCTATTTTAAGAGGACAGGTGCTTCGAATATTGGTTTGGTATTGGTTTATCAGATGTAGTTGTATATATTGGTAGATGTGATGGCTTGACGATGAAGATGGTAGTGGTAGATGTGAAGGCTTGAGTGCAACATCAGGAGGCCCTAATCAAAGGGGGCTGCCGACAACCGGTTCAACAAGAGGGAAGGGTGATGATATATTATTAGGGAAGAAGGATGCTGATGTTTTGAATACAAGGGGATGATAGGAAAAATCTTGCAGTTGGATTTGGAATTTAGGGAAGGAGGCTACTGACATTTCGATAATGGTAGAGAGGGGAGAAAGGGAAATGAAAAGTATAAATTAGCGGTTGGATTTGCAATTTAGGTTTAAGGAAAGAGGGGAAGCGGGAAATGAAAATAAGAGGGCGGGAAACCAAAGTAAAACTATTTGCTATCCCTTAATTTCATGGATGGCCAAAATGAGCGGAATAACAATTATTATAATAATTTATTTTTGAATTTTGGTAAAATTCCAAAATTCTATTTCTAGTTTTTATGAATATTCTTATATTTATATCAAAAAAAATTTAAATTTAAATTTTTCTTAAAATATTAAATATAATTATTAATTATCAAATACTAAATAATAAATATTACTTCTAAATTATTAAATTATAAGTACCAATTAATTATTACTTATTAAATATTAGTCTTAATTATTAAGTATTGATTATTTAATAGTAATTTATAATTAGTAATTATTAAAAATTAATCATTAAATTTTACTTTTTATTTATAAATTATTAATTATCAAATGTTACATATTAAATAAATATTAATTATTAAATACTAATTATTATGTGTATATTAGTAATTATCAATTATAAGTAATAATTATTAATTATTAATTATCAATTATGAAACATAAAATTAAATAGTAAATTAAATGTTATTATTTATTAATAAATATTAAACTATAATAAATAAATAAAATGTTAAATATTGAACATTAATAATTAAATATTAATTATTAAGCATTAATTATTAATTATTTAATAGTATTATTTAATAGTAATTATATAATATTAATTATTAAGTATTAATTATATTTATTAATTATTAAATGTAACTAAATATTAACTGTAATTTACTAATTATTAATAATTAAACATAAAAAATGATTAAACATAAAAAATATTAGTTACATTAATTCAGCATTTTGCTATGGTTATCGTTGTTAACCCACCTTTTGGCAAGGCCGTAGACAGGCAGATTTAACTAAAATCCACTGCTCGTTTGTCGAGACCGAAATACGATGGGTTTGAGCCAACTGGATAGATAGACGATCCATCATGGATGGTGTGGTGTGGGTCGCTCGATTAAGGTAGCTCGGTCGTACATCGCTCAATTAAGGTGGCTCGGTCGTACATTGCTCAGTCAAGGAGAGGAGATCATGCATGGTTCGGTCATTGTGAATAAGTCAAGATGGCCTGATACGACTGGCTCAGTGAGTATGGCTCGGTGAGGATGGCTCGATAAGAGTGGATCGGTATTGTGAAGGTTTTGGGTCGGTAGGAAGGTGGTTCGGTCATGTTGAAGTGGGTCGGTAGTGGTATGGATCGGTAGTGGTGTGGATCGGTGATAGGGTGGATTGGTTATGGGTCGGTGAATATGGGGTCGACATTGAAAAAGTACCCGGGTCGGCATCTATCTCTGCTCCGAGTCAGTAAGCTACAAACTCCAAGCCAGCTACTACTTTCTCCAGGTCGGCCATTTGTGGGCTCTGGGTCGGTATATCAAAGGAAAGGGGATCAACGTGTTTGCTGCTTCGAGTCCCAGCTTCATTTACTTTGAGTCAGGGACGATCGTGCTTCGGGCCAATGCTATGTTTACTTCGGGTCGACAAAACTCCAGCAGGGGATCGGTTGCTATGGTCTTGATGGGCCCGGCCCATTCAAAAAGCCCAATAACTCGGGTTTTGCCTATAAATACAGCAGGCAGGGCTTCAGAAAAGGGGATCTTGATTCTGTTTCCCTTCCTCTTCTCCACTAAGGCTACTCTGCCATTATTGTTTTGAAAACTCTGGGTTGTAATTGTACTTGATTCTGATATCAATCAAAAGGAAATTTCTGGAGTGGACGTAGGCCAGAATCAGTGGAACCACTATAAATCCTCTGTTATTACTGCTTTCTTTTTAATTTTAGCTGTTCCCATATTTATACCCTCTACATACATTCTATCTATGAACTGTGACTGTGATTTGGTGCTTTCATCTGGATTTGGGTGTTAGTGACCAAGTTTGGCGCTAACATTTTGGTGCTTTCACTGAGAAAGCTAGCACCCAGGGATTCCGAAGCTTGAATTTTGGATTTGAAAGCTTAGGAACTCGGATTCTGGAAGCTATGGTTGGGTAATAAATGAGGAGACAGAGGGCAAGGACAAGATGGAAATAATATGATGCTGAAGAAGGAGGAGGAAATCCAGTATTAGAAATGGTAAAGGAAGCAAGCATGATGCTGGATGAAGCTATGGATTTTGGAATGGATCAGAACTTGGATGCAAATTTGGAAGAGGATGATCTGGGACTCCCCCGTGAACTCGGGGGCAGGATGGAAGTGGCAATGAGACCATTTATGGACGCTTGTCCAGAAGGGCAGGTTTCAGGATTTCCTCATGGACTTGGGGGCAGGATGGGAATGATGATGGGAAACAACCTATGGATGTTGGAATATTTGGAAATTGGAACCCAGGACTTGGAATGGAGATTAGCTAGCTTGGACATGGATTGGAATAGCCGGGGGCAAACCCCGACCAAGGGTAATGGATTGGCACGACTACCCATGGAACTAGAGGCATGGATTCAGATGGCTTTGTTTGGAAACGAATAGCGGTGATGGAACAGGAGCAGCTGCCATCCGCCGCAAATCGAAGCTAGCCCGGTTTAAAGGCACAGGTCATCAACTAATCGGGCTGGTATGGAATAAGTAGCAAACTATGGGCAGACGGCTAAGTCACTTACTCATGTACGGGGATGGAGATAGCCCCTAGGCATGCTCTAAGATGATGATAAACCATGTTGCTCTAGTTTGTGAAATCTTCTTTTTTCTTTCTGATTTGGATATTTGCTTTTTCTTGTTTAGTTTTGGAGTTTGGTTTGAACTCCTGGTTTTGTTGATTTTCTGGTTTGGATTTTGGTTTGGATGCTTGCCTTTTTGTTTGAATTTTGGTTTGAACTTTTGATATGGATTTCTGGTTTTCAAATTTGAATCTGGATTTCGAATTGGATTTTGATTGACTGTTTATCTGGTTTTTGGCTAAAAGGTCATCGAGTATGGGCTATGCTTGGCAAGGGTCCGGAGAGACCAGGATTCGGCCTAGGACGTAGGCCCCATATTATCTATCACTTGTTATTTCAGGTCATCGAGCATGGACTATGCTCGGCAGGGGTTCGGAGAGACCAGGATTCAGCCTAGGACTTAGGCCTCATATTATCTATCGGTTACTATTTTAGGTCGTCGAGTGTGGACTATGCTCGGCAAGGGTCCGGAGCGACCAAGATTCGGCTTAGGACTTAAGCCATGGCATTACTCAGCGTTCAGGGACACTGAACAAGGAACACCATGGTATTACTTAACACAGGTCGTCGGGTGCAGGTTGTGCTTGGCAAGAACCCAGAGAGGTTACGAATTTGGATATTAGCAATAAACAACTAAGGGTTTGGGCATGGACCTGGAGAGGTCTCGGATTTGGATATCGACTTGGAGATGTCATGGATTTGGTTATTGGATATGGATGGATTAGAGCTCGACTATCGGATTCGGATTTAGATTTAGGATTTGGACCCAGCGAGGTTTCGGATATGGATTTGAGGACCCGATGAGGTCCTGGCTTAGGATTTGGACCCGGCAAGGTCCTCAATTTGGACTACAGGACTCGGAGAGGTCCCGAACTTGGATAAAATGATTCGAAGAAATCTTGGATTTGGTTAATAGATTTGGGATGGATTCAGAATTGGATAATGACTTGGAACGGTCGCGGAGTAGACAATCGGATTTTGATGGAATTGCTTGATAATGAATGTAACATGGACTTTGGGATCGGATTTAAGGTTGTTCAAAACACACCTTCCAATAGCAAGGCATGTTTTGGGGGGAAAATGTTAACCCGCCTTTTGGCAAGGTCGTAGATAGGCAGATTTAACTAAAATCGACTGGTGGTTTGTCGAGACCGAAATACGATGGGTTTGAGCCAGCTGGATGGATAGACGATCAGTCATGGATGGTGCGGTGTGGGTCGCTCAATCAAGGTGGCTCAGTCGTACATCGCTCGATCAAGGTGGCTCGGTCATACATGGCTCAGTCAAGGAGAGGAGATCATGCATGGTTCGGTCATGGTGCATAAGTCAAGATGGCCCGATATGACTGGCTCGGTGAGTATGGCTCGACAAGCATGGCTTGATACAAGTGGGTCGGTATTGTGAAGGTTTTGGGTCGGTAGGAAGGTGGTTCGGTCATGTTGAAGTGGGTCGGTAGTGGTATGGATCGGTAGTGGTGTGGATCGATGATTGGGGTGGATTGGTTCTGGGTCGGTGAACATGGGATCGACACAGGAAAAGTACCTGGGTCGGCATCTATCTATGCTCCGGGTCGGAAAGCTACAAACTCCGAGCCAGCTACATAATTTCTCCGAGTCAGCCATTTGTGGGCTCTGGGTCGGTATATCAAAGGAAAGGGGATCAGCTTGTTTGCTACTTCGAGTCCCAGCTTCATTTACTTCGAGTCAGGGACGATCGTGCTTCGGGCCAATGCTATGTTTACTTTGGGTCGACAAAACTCCAACAGGGGATCGGTTGTAGTGATGAATTTAGGATCCGTTATGGTCTTGATTGGGCCCAGACCATTCAGAAAGCCCAGTTACTCGGGTTTTGCCTATAAATACAACAGGCAGGGCTTTAGAAAAGGGGATCTTGATTCTGTTCCCCTTCCTCTTCTCCACTAAGGCTACTCTGCCATTATTGTTTTGAAAACTCTGGATTGTAATTGTACTTGATTCTAATATCAATAAAAAGGAAATTTCTAGAGTGGACGTAGGCCAGAGTCAGCAGAACCACTATAAATCCTATGTTATTACTACTTTCTTTTTAATTTTAACTTTTCTCCATATTTATACTCTCTACATACATTCTATCTATGATCTGTGACTGTGATTTGGTGCTTTCCTCTGGATTTGGGTGTTAGTAACCAATTTTGGCACTAACAATCGTTTCCTCAAAGATTTTTACAGTATATAAGTAAAACAACTTTTATTATAGTAAATCGATATTTACAACTTTTAGGGAAAAGTCATAAAAAAACAATTAGTTGACGTTGGCTTTTACAACTTACTAACTACAAATCATTAATTATTAAAAATGATTAATTATTAATTATTAAAAAGAAATTATTATTTATTAATTTCAATTTTTTTAAATATTAAATATTAAATATAATAATTAGTTATAATTTCAAAATATTAAATGTTAAATATTACTTCTCAATTATTAATATTTCTTATTAATTATGAATTATTAAATATTTTTCTTAATTATTGATTATTTATTAATTATTAATATTTTAATAGTCATTATCAATTAATAATTATTTCAAATTAATTATTAAATACTAAATATCACTTCATAGGTATTAAATTTAATTATTAATTATTCATTATTAAATATTAGTCTTAATTATTATATAATAATTAAATATTTAATTGTAATTATTAATTAATAATTAATAAATATTACTTATTAATTAAATATAAATGTTAAACATTAAACATTAAATATTAATTATTTAATATTAATTATTAATTAGTTTATTAATTATTAATTATAATTAATATATATGAACTATAATTTACTAATTATTAATAATTAACTATAAGATTATAAATATAAAAATAATTGTTGATTATTTATAATAATCAGTAATTATGAATTATTTATTGGTAATTATTAATTATAATAAACTATAAATAACGACATATGTAAGCTGTTTTTTATGATTATTGATATATGCATTTACTCCAATTAAAATAATTTGCAATCGCTTTGATTCCTAAGGAAGCGATGCAAATAACAGCTTTGGTGCATTTTCTTCGGTTCATAAGGAACCGATGCAAATAACACTATTTGTTTCGGTTGTTAACACTACCGAGGCAAATGACACTATTTGCTTCGGTTGTGAGCACAACTGAAGCAAATATCACTATTTGCTTTAGTGCATTTGCTTAATTTATTAACGCAGTCGAAGCAAATGTACTATTTGATTCGGTTGTGAGCACAACCAAAGCAAATGAGGCGAGGCAATAGACATATTTTTACTAGTGAATCAACGTCCCTCTTCTAGAATTTTATTACAGTCTCTCTCGTTTTCAAATCTCACAACAGAGAAACCATTATCTCTTGATAGAACTGAAAAGTTACCTTCTGTTTTCCACGTTCTTTTTTAGTAGGCTTCAATTGATTTATAATAAGGTTTAGGACCAATGATATAAAACATTACACCATAATTCTGTCCTCCTTCAGCTTTAGTAAATGCATCATGAGATAGTCAACCTTTCATTTTCACCACTATTAATAGAGGTTCAATGTACTCCGAAGAAGAAGTGCTCTTCCTAATACCTCCAGCTCCTTTGACTACATCTGAATAAGAGATCTGTTAACCCAAATAATAGATCAATACCTAGATTTAAGTTGAAAGCACCGGTTCTTTTAAAATAAATGTAAAAGCAGTAGAAATACCAGATCAAACAGGTAAAAGATAACAGAAAAGTAAAGAACACATAAGGATTTTATAGTGGTTCGACAATCTCCAGCCTACGTCCACTTTATAGTTTGTTATTCGTTGTCTTCTCTCTTGATTACAGTGAAATATATCAGATTTGACCACAATCTAGTGGATCTCAAATTTATAATGAAATTTCTAATAGTTTAAGAGGTAGAGGATAGGAGTGAAGAAGAGAAAGAAGTATCCAATGGCAAAGAGATCAAATCCAGAGTGAAGAGCTAAAGATCAGGGAAGAGATCCCGTTATGGTTGCGGGTAGGTAAGTACTTATAGACAAATAGTTGTATTGGGTCAGAAGTTCACTTGGAGAAGAGTCCAAAGATCAGCCCGAAGTCACTTGTAAAATTGCAGAGCACCACGAGTTAACCAAACATGTTGGTACCGATTTAAACATGTCGGTGCTGACATGTTCCATAGTTCGAATCACTTCAAACTTTTTGCATCCTTTTTCTAACATCATTTTTTGGCGTTCCATGTTGTTTCCATCGACTGTTGGTTGATTTTGATGATTGTTCCTTTATTGCTTGGTTTATTCTATCGTTCTAGATGTTTACTCTTGAAATAGATCGTCAAAAACCATTGGAAATCACTTGGACATATATGGGAGAGATAGATCATAACTCATGTGGAGTTGGAATGGAGGAATATGAGGCAAAAATATGTCGTCACCTACATGATCAAGTCGGCACCGATTTGTGTAGTTAATGTATTTTGGGATGAAACTTCTCTGAGCTATTCCTTTGCTCCAACTAAGCATGCCTCTATGATTTTAAGTCATTTCATCTTTGTTTTGATCTTCTAAGTTCGGTTGTAATATGCTTTTGCTTAAAAGCGGGTTAACATTTGCCCTCAAAGTACGCCTTTCAAATGTAAGGTGTGTTTTGCTCGAGAACAAGTTCTAGCAGCAATTATTCTTCAGTAGTTGAGTTCTTCAGCTATTTGCTAATCTTAATCTTGGTCAATCATCCAGTTCCTTCGGATTCTCTTGTAAATCACACGCCATTACAAACATGTTATAGCTAAAGACTCTAGTCTCTGCTTAAGTGTTGTTTATAAATCATAATCATTCCGATTTCATTCAGAGTTATTACATCACATATTGAAATGGTCTCGTGTTCATTCGGGATTTATCCCTTAACTCCAATTACAAAGCGTTCAAATCCTTTTATCAAATCTGTTTCCATTCTAAGGTTTGATCTCTCTAGATCATTTTACATTCTATTTGATGTGCGATCTGTCTGAATTGTTCATGATCCAAGCTAGGATTTGATATCTCTGGATTGTTTAACTTCAAATCTAGGTTTCGATCTTTTCCAATCGTTTATCATCCAATCTAGGGTTTTCATCTCTCCGGATCCTTGCTGAATCCGCTTGCTCTTTGACAGAAGGAACTCAACGATCAAACAAGCTCATCCGCTCACTCTTCGATGAGGGAACTTACTTTTCATACAAACCTATCCACTCGCTCTTTGGCAAAGGAGCTTGCACCCTACACTCTAGTCCCGTCTCTCCGGACGGGACTTAAAGCAATTAATATCGTACAAGTCCATCAACCCGCTCTCCGGTGAGGGGACTTGCACTCTGCACTCCAGTCCCGTCTCTTCGGACGGGACTTAAAGCGATCAATATCGGTCATCGCATTATATGTAGATTTTTCAAAAGTAAAATATTCAAATCAAATCAAACAAGCAAAAGCCCTAATTATCCATCCTAGACATCTAACTCAAAGCGTGCCTAGGGACCAATCTAGGTCCCATACACGTGTAAGCGGTCCGAGTTATTATTGTTCTAAATAGTTGTCCCGGAAATTTGACTCAGAGCGTGCCTAGAGACCAATCTGGGCCTCATACATATGTAAGCGGTCTGAGGTTATTATGTTCTAATTATTTAAAGTAAGAAAAAGTGAAGCATGGGAGTCAATCCTGACTCTCCACGATCCCCATCATAGGATTTCGAGTCTCGGACCAGATCCCTAGTTGTTCCTTGATGCATTCGCTGCAGATGGTGATTGCTCCAGTCGCACCATTGTAATTCAGTTCCTTATGCACTGTTGTACCGTGTTGCTACGAACCAGTTCTTCTATCAGATCACAAAGGTGTTGACACTCGTTCGTTTCATGTCCCTTTAGCTCATGGAAGATGCAAAACTTTCCAGATCTTTTCTCTCGATCAATGGGCTCTCCTCTAGTTGGAATTCTATAGGGGATCTAACCTATAGTGTTTTGATATATCCTCTCCGGGGTCTTTGTTAAATTAGTGTAGGAGGAGAATTTCGACTACCTCCTTTGTCGTTTCAGTTCCCCTTTGTCATCCAAAGTGTTTATTTCAGTATCCTCAGCTTTGGCATCTTCCTGTTGCAAATATATCTTAGCTTCATGGTAGAATTCTACAAGATCCATCAGTGGATTTCTTTCTAGTGCAACTTTGAAGTCAGTCTTGCTCGCAACTCCAGATACCGCCGCCATTACGATAATTAATGGATCTGACTTATCGAACGCTGCAGCTGCCGCATTGAATCTTATCAAATAGCTTCTCAAGATCTCTCCAGGCCTTTGTTTTATGCATGATAGCGTCATCACATTCTTCGGTCGTGAGACATGAACTCTGGTCTGTCTTAAGAATTTATTTACCAAATCGGTCCACATGCTTATGGACCCATTCTCCAACTATCTGACCTCATCGCCCCTAAGTTCATTAAATATAATGGGAAACACTGCCCCATTAATTCCTCAAAAGCACCCAACACCTCCATATGTCGGATGTATCTCATCATGTGCAGTAAAAGTGCTTAGTGGTCTTATAGCGGTGAAGGTGGTAAAAGTTATAGCGGGGATAAAATGGGGATATAGCGAAAATAGCAGAGGTGCAAAAAGCTTCATTCTTTGTAAAAATTAATATTTAAAGTTAATTTATTCTTATTCTCACATCATTTTTATTGGAAAAAGAAATATTGTTTAATATTATATAACAAAACCAAAGAATACCATGATTTATGCAGACTAGAATTGGTGATCGTAATACATTTCTAACTTATATTGAATACTTATGCCCTAAATTTAGGTCTTTACCCTAATTTTGTTGGTTTGGTTTAAAAGAGAACTAGTTAAATCAACCTTTGTATATTAAAGTTGCTAAAGCGGGTGCTAAAAAGCCATGATTAGCGGATGTAGCGGAAAATAGCGAGGCTTAAAGTTGATATATTATTTGATAGCGCTAGTCTAAAATACCCTAGCGATTAAAGAGCGCTACGCGCTATAACGAGGATATTATGGGGTTTTAACGGGGCTTTAAATATATAGATCTCATTAGATGAACCATCAGATCCGACTTTCTTTATTTCTAGCATCGGAAGCTTGAAATTAAGAGGATTTCTCGCGTTTCGAATATTAAAACTGAATGGATTCCTTTTTACATCCTCCAAGCTCTGATCTGTGGTCCACCTCTAACTATTCTCCTTATCAATTCAATAATTCGGTGTTCACCGTCCAATAATTGTCTTCGACCAAAAGCGATGCTTTACCCCCTGCTCCTATGGGGAACCACTACAACAAAAAGACCCTATTACAACAGCGATTTTACAACGGTAAAAAAAACCATTGTAATAGGTACATATTACAACGGTTTTTTCAAGCCTGTTGTAATAGACGTCAGTTTGCAACGCATATCACAACGGTTAAAAATAACCCGTTGTAATAGGTACATATTACAACGGTTTTTTCAAGCCCATTGTAATAGACATCAGTTTTCTACAACGGTCCATAGGTGCCCGTTGTAATAGATATCTAAATATTTGGCTCCAATCTTTTCCACAGTGCTAAATATTTTGGCTCCAAACTTTTCCACGGTGCTAAATATTTTGGCTCCAATCGTTACTTTTTACCGATCGCACGCCTCATCCTCTTTCTTCCCATTTCTCATTTTCGTTTCTATTTCTCAAATCCCTAAATCCTAAATCCACATTCAATCCCTCTTCCATTCTCTAGATCTTGCCATCTCTACTCAATTCCTAGTTAATCCCAATCCCTTCATCAATCCTTCACTAAACCCTTTCACGAAATGATGTACGGGTTGCAAGCCCTTCATCAATCGTTCACTTCGGCATGTGAATGGAGGGTAGCGGCTGCTTTTTTGGGTGTTCGACGGTGAATGTTTGAAACCATGAAACTAGGGTTAGGGAAAATCTTGGTGTTTGATGCTCGATTGGAAGAACGGAGGTCGTATTTGCGTTCGGGGAGGAGTTTGGCACCATGGAGGACGAAATAGTGGAGCTCGGCTTGGGATGGGGAGGTGCGACCTGATGTGTACGGGCTGGAGGATGTAATTTTCTAAGGGAAGGTGGGGCTTACTTCGATGGGTGGAGGTGGAAGAGCGTTCGAAGAGGAGGTAAACTCTCTATGTCCTTTTAACATGATTATTCATAGTATTTGTGTGAATGATGTTGTAAGTAATGGATTTAAGCTATCTGTATTTGCATGTAATTCTTACAGTCAAACTAAAAGATGTGTTTGTATAGGGGTTTAAACAAAATTGATATATGATATCCCCCAAGTTCAATAATGCATGTCACAATCACCCTGTTACTTGTGGCAAATGAAATGTTAAAACGGACAATTTGGTCAACGTACGGTGTAACGACCCACTATTTTGAACCATTCAAATCGACAATAATCCACACATGTCTGGCTTGAATAATTCAAAATAACAGATTGTAAATAAATTTGGAGCAAATGAAATCAAATACACAGAATCATAGACACAGAACATATCAGAATAACTCGCAGCGGAATATAAAAAAACCATAGTAGTTCATGAAGCTACTATAACAAACTCTCAAAACATAATACATAATATCTGCTTGAAAACATATACAATAGACATCTTAAATAAATAGAAGTTTATGAATACCAGAACTGAAATAGAACAACTGAACTGAAAGGAACAGATAACTAGACAAGCAGAATCTCCAGCGATTCCTAGCTCCAGAAAGAAATCCAAAGTTATGCTGTAAATACTCAGGCTGACCCGAGCGTAAAGTAAAACACAAAACACTCGAGTCAGGACAATATATACTTATATAATGTAAACCAACTCAAGTGAACTGTAGTAGAAATGCACAATAACTCAAAGGATGCTTGGGACCGCCCATCCTTTAAGGATCAGTTAAACTATAAATTAAATACATCCCGTGGTTAAAATTTCAAAATGGTATTTTATACTTCGAAATAAAATATCATTTCAAAATTCAATATCATTCAAAAATCCATTTCAAAATATCAAAATATCATATTTCAAAATAGTTTATATTTCAAAACAAATTACTTCATTTTAAATCATAAAATGAAGTTATTATATTTAATAATTAAATTATTAAATTTCCAAAATTTTAACTTTTCAAAGTTCATTCGTTCACTTAAATTAATTAAAACAATGAAAATTCAACTTTCGCAGCATTTAGAAAATGCTACGAAAAGTCACATTTAAAACAGTTCAATTTAACAAAAGACAGCATTTAAAATGCTGTAATAGGGTTACATTAGTTTCAAATAAACTTAGTTAAATTCAACCATTATAACATTTACAAAAATGCTATAATAGCCTTTAATTAAATTTAGCCATTTGGTTCATTATTATCAACTACAGCATTTACAAATGTTGTATTATCATTTACATTAGAATTAATAACATTTCAGAAATGCAGTTAATTAACTTCAAATATTCAGTATAATTTCACAAACAATTATATTTTTATATAAATCATTTTTAACTTATAAAATCATATAATTTCACTTTTAAAACAATCATTCAAATACCCTTATATTCATGATTTTATAAAGTTAAACCTCCATTCAAAAATCAAAATTTAATAATAATTCACTTATTAAATTCCAATATTAAATTATAAATTCATTAAATTAAATTAACTTAACACTTAAGTTTAAATTTTCAAATATAACTTAATTCCATTTTTATTTACTTAACTTAAATTTCACTTTTAAGCCAAATTCACAAATTTCCAATTTTAGTTATATTTCAAAATTTCAACTTAAATATTCATTCATTTCACATTTTTACTTTATTCAAAAATCGTTAATATATTATAAAATCATTTAAATTAACTTTAATCCAAATTATCATGAATTTATCATATTTCATATTTAATTTAAATTCCAATTATCACCAAATTAAAATTTCCCAAAATAACTTACATTTCAGATTTTCTAACTTTACCATTAATTTATTTCACTTATAAATTTTCAAAAAAAATCAATAATGCTTTACAAAAATCATTTAAATAAAATTTAAATCAAAATATTATAACGTTTACATTTCTAAAATATTTTAAAATTTTTAGAAAAACATATTTTAACTACAGGTCTGTATTTCATTTTTAGCCTAGGTAAAGTGATACGGGTAATATATCATTTCAACCCGTAATTTACAAAGAAAACCCGGGTTTGATCATTTCAAACCCGCAATCCCAAGTAAATGAAAATAATTGAAAATCATTCAGGCCTATCATTTCAGCCCATAATGATTTTCTCCTATTCTAAAGTCCGTTCGGGTATGTATCATTTCAACCCATAGTGATTCTAATCTAAAGGGAACTTGCAGTGTGATAAACTGATAAAAATAATAGAACAGCATAATATAACAGTAACATATAATATAATAGGTGTTTAAGCATGGGTGAACATCATAAAATCATAACATAGCAGGTGTAACATGATAATGCATTTTACAGATTCAAAAGGGGTCAATTCACTAGTTATATATGTACATATTGTCTGGTGAGAATAACTCACCTGTATAAGCTGGAGATGACAACCAAATGCACAAATAAGGAACTTCAAAAGCACGATAACACAACAATGATTTGAGAGTGGGAGAGCCAAGGCTAATTGCCTTGTTAAATATCAAACAAAACAAAAACAAACATGAATTACAAACCAAAATATTACAAACAATGCTAGGAATAACTATACAATTCAAAGCTAGAGCTTTTGCACTTGCATTCAACCACTTATACTTCAGCTATGGCCTGGAAAGACACTGTAATGGGATTGTTTTGGATCAGGTTTGGATCAAGTTCAGGTCATATAGGGGTCGCCATAGCAATATAAAGAGGAGATGAAGGATATGTGCTTGAATTTCAAAACAAGGCAACACAACTACAAGCAACAACAAGATTTCAAGGCCTAAATGGGTTCGACCAAGGGACTATTGGGCATGGCCTGATCTGGAAGGATAAACTACAGGTGCTACAGAGGTCCAAGGCTCAGGTTATGGCTGGTGGTGGTGGTGTTTGGCCGGCCAAAGTGGAGGAGAGAGGTGGTGGAACAAGTTAGGCTAGGCTATGAACATTAAGGTGGAGTTTTGTTTATTTTTAGGTGGATCTTCTTCATCAAGGGGCATGGCCATGGCTTGGGGCTGGGCTGGAGGAGGTGTTGACCAGATGTGGTGGTGGTGGAGGAGGTCAAGGTGGAGGAGGAAGGAGGAGCTGAGCATAGAAGGTGAGAAAACAAGTGCAAAATCATAAGAAAACAAGTAGAAATTGCATAGAAAAGAAGAAATTTTTTACCAAGCTTTACTTCAGGTTAATGGCCGAATTTTTTGGTGATTGAGAAGTTTAATTTTCGTGAAAATGAAGTGAGGAAGTGGCTGAAAGAATGAGAAAAGAATCGGCCAAAATTGATTACAAGTGGAGGTTGAGAAAATGAAAAGGTGGAAGGTAAAAGGACTTGGAATTTAAAAAGTTTAAAACCTTTCAAATTTCTATATTTTCTTTTCATAAGTTTAATTATCTAAAAATACATATAATTTCAGTTAAAATTCGAATATATAACAAATATACAAAATATAAATAAATAAATATTAATTATATATGATTAAAATAAGAAAATAGTATAAAATGAAAACTAGTCTAGAAAATTTGAAAATAAACAGAATAAACTTTGAAAGATTTATATGGACTTAGAAAATATTTATAAATAAATATAATAACACAAAAAATAAAATGCATTCACAAAAATAAATAAATAAATTTTAATTAAATATAATTTAAATGAAGAAAATAGCAGAAAAATGGTTTAAAAATAGAAAATAAATGCAATATATTTTGGAAAATTTTTATTATCACTTTAAAAATATTAAAAGATAAAAATATACATAAAATAAAATATTAACACATATTAAAATAAAATATAACAAAAAAAATATGATTTATATAATTTAAAATAGGCAAAATAAAACAAATTATACTCAAAATTGAAATGTACGTAACTTTTACAATTTAACTCCGTTTTCAATGAAAAGAAAAGTAGTATTCAAGTTATTACATCTATTTTCATAATAAAAGATAAAATTTAAGAATTTAAATAATTTAAATTTGAAGTTTAAAAGTCAAAGTTTGAACAGTTTGACCAGAAATTCATTTTACAGTAAAATATTCAAATTATACTAGTTTGAACTATAAATCACTTAATAATCAACATTTATATTTAAAAATGAAATATTTGAAATAAACCATTTTAAAAATAATTTAAATAAAAGAAAGTCAAATTTAAAATATATACAAAAATCTAGGGCTGTTACACTCTCCCCCACTCAAATCTTTTCGTCCTCGAAAAGGAAGGGAGCGGAGAAACAACTAGAAAGAACAATAGGTTGGAAGACATCCCGAAAGAAGGTAGGGAAGAAAAGTAGCTAGGAGGGAAAGCAGGTTGAAAGAGAAGGATGAACCATTATTTTAAATTGTTGGTTAAAGAGGTAAAATATTTAAAACACTTTAAAATCCTTTAGGAAGGAAAATAACTGATCAAAATATCCTTTATATAATATTTTATCAAAATACTTTCATAACTCGATGTTTCAACAAGTTTATCCTTGTTCCTGTAGACTCTGGTAGTGCGTTGATCAGGCGCAAAACTGGAATTCTCCAGGTACTTAGTAGACCTGTTTCAACACCTAGTGAAAATACTGGGAAAACCTTTAAAAACAGATATGGAAAGTACAATCCAAACAAAAACGAATCAAATCATGGATCGCAGATACACAATGGTTACGCCTGGGTCCCCCAGGAAACATCCGTACCTTTTAAGCATTCACTGCCTTGCGAATTTCGCCATGCAACAAAACGGTGGACCGCAGGATACATAAAAATGGTTACGCCTGGATCCCCCAGGAAACATCCATACCCCTTAAGCAATCTCTGCCTTGCGGATTACGCCACTAACACGACCATAGATCGCAGATACACAATGGTTACGCCTGGATCCCCCAGGAAACATCCGTACCTTTTAAGCAATCACTGCCTTACGAATTACGCTATGCAGTCGAGTTCGTAAGACCATGGGTAACGCCATGGAATTCGAAGGACACTCGAGTATCATATCCGGAAAACCAAAATCAGAGAGAATAATATCGATAGAATGAATCCAAGATGTGGCCACAAATCGGATATCAAGCAGAAGGCACTTTCCATATCTTTACTTCGAAAATATGTATCATATAGTACCTTTTCAAATCACTTTCAAATATCGTACTTATATAATATCCATTATATATAAGATTTCACTTTCAAATTGAGTACCTTTTCAAATCTATAGTTTTCGAATCAATTTCATACTCATACAAATCAATTTTATATAAGTTCGACAACTTCCAAATCAAGTGTTTAGTAACATAAGGTTCTCAAATTTCAATTTGTTTCAATATCAGTTCAATTTCAAAATCATATACAATTTCACCGAATTATTTCTTCTCAAATTAATTATCTTTAGTTTCAACGTTTCCAGAATAATAGATTTAGAAAATAAATCCAAATTTCCAAATCAATAATTTAAGTCAACCAATTCATTTCCAAAATCAAATGTTTTCAAAATCATCTTATACTTATGTAAGGTCCATCTTATATAAGGATCAAAATTTTCAAAATAAATTTCGCTGTATGAAGAGCCATATGGGATTTGAATATCTTTGCTTTTATGGGTTATATATCTTTGTAATTTAAATTGGAATTTTCTTTTAGTAAGCAAAGATATTCTAACTCGACAGCTTTCAATTTCAGCGTCAAAATATATAAATGATATTAGGATATAAGATGTACATACGTCATCATTTCGCAAAACTACATTTGATCGCTCGCTCGATCACACAAGTTCGCTTTCGAACTAGTATTGTCCATTCGACTTCCCTAATGCGGATTTTGATATGGTTTCTCGACTAGAAGCCATCAGTCTCCTTGCATAGCCATATACTACGATAGAGAATTCTAGAATCAAGCCCAAAATCCATATCAAATATTTGCCATCAAGAATCGAATGAAAATCCTAACACGAAATGATGTAATCCACCTCGAACTTGTGTACTCAAACTTGGATCAAATTAATTATGCGAATAAAACACCATACGTACAACTTATATATTTATTCCAACTTGTTAAATATATAGTTTCATAAAGATGTTACTAAGTTAAAACATTTAAACTAAATTTTATTCAAAATATTTTGAAGACCAAATTCTTTTCAAAGCATTTCGAATCTAAATTTCATATTAGAAAATTTTAAAATTGCCTTATTCATTTACTTAACAAAACAGTTTCAACTTATTTAAATCATATTACTTCATACTTAAACATTCGAAACAAATTTATATACTTTATCAAATAATTCATACCTTTCAAAATTTCTTAGCTTTGAAAAGTTAACCTTGATTTGGAAGTGCTCGAACCTTCAAAATAGTTGAAGAAATCATTTTCAAATTCAGGAGTTGGAAATCGGCAACAAATCAGTAAATCAATTTTAATAGATAGGGTTATATCAAATCCGAAACTCGAGGACTGAACACCGGCTTACTTCAAATCATTTCAAATATATATATATACATATATCTTTCGAATATCAAATCATACTTCAAAATTTTGAAATCAAAATTGGTTTCGCAAAATAACTCGCGTAGCAATGCTACTGAAGTGGCCTATCCCCCACTCTGAAACTCGAAAATCAATGTCGATGATGCGTGCACTCATCACCGAAATTATTTTCCAGCGACACAAGTGAGTTCTGGACTTCCATTTACTTTGAAAACTTCTTTGAAATTCCTTCAAAATCATTAAAACCCATTAAAATCATTGAAACATTACTTATTCGGAAAAATAATTTCAATCATATTATTTATTATTTCAAAATCTTAAAACCAGTTCCAAAATGCCGGAGTTCAATCACTTAAATTCAGATTCAAAACCTTCAGTTATAAATCATTTTATATGAAAACATTTCTTATAAAATTTTCAAAATTTCAAATCCTTTCAAAACTTCAAATTCTCATTTTTTTTTAAAAGGTACATAATCCTTATCAAAAACATTTCATCTTTATATAAAAATATGGCCATCCTTATCAAAATAAAAACTACGATGAATACACAATTTTCAAAAGACAATCAACCACAAACTTTCCAAGGGACGATTCAAGGATGGATTTCAAAGCAAAACAGAGATTCAAATTTAGAAGGACTCTAATCAAATAGAATTCTAATTCAAAGATAGGCTCAAATGAAGATAAGATAATTAAATTACCAAATAGAAGATGGATAAGCCTATATGAATCGCGGGCGACCTTAACTGGTCAACCGTGACTTTAGGAATATAATCGATGCGAAAATCTAAGGCAAATCGACCTTCGATTGCCAGAGATAGAATCTAAATATAGCAGAAGATAGAAAACATCGTAAACCGAGGATACAGAAATCTCCGATGAATCAATGCCAATTATAATCATTCAAAGATTTGCGGAATCGCCACCCTATAAAGGTCATACAAAGTGGAGTGATGCAATGCTCCAAAATCAAAAGAATACAATTAGGGGAGACAGGAATGGATTTCAGAACAAGTGGGAGCGTTCCAAAATTCAAAGGAATCTTATTCGATAAGAATCCAAACGAAGATTAGAGATATATAACCTATATCGATACAGAAAAATTCCCATAAAAATTTGGAAAGACTCGAATTCATAACATACGAAAACAGAAGCATAAATATCTTTAGTTGGACAACTTTAGCTAAGCAAAAGATACAACAGAGTTTACTCAAAGCATCCTAACAAACTACTGATTTTGCCATACCCAAAATAGATCCCTATCAACAATGGATCTAGATCAATCAAGAGAGAAGTTCAAAATTTTAGAGGATCCTAATCAAAGAAATTACTAACAAGGTGGATACGAAAGGAATGTAGTTTAAGAAATATTTTACTTTTAAAGCAAGGAAATTTATATCAAAATAATCTTTCAAAATTCTTTAAAAATCATTTGAAAATCATTTTATACTTCGAAAATACGTTCTCTCACAAAGAAATGATTCTGAGATTGATTTCCCTCATTCTAGGGTATTTCTACCCTATCTCTAATGAGTTTTTGCTCCGCAGGCTAAGGTTTGCCTAAAACCAAAGCTCTGATACCAACTGTAACGACCCACTATTTTGGACCATTCAAATCGACAATAATCCACACATGTCTGGCTTGAATAATTCAAAATAACAGATTGTAAATAAATTTGGAGCAAATGAAATCAAATACACAGAATCATAGACACAGAACATATCAGAATAACTCGCAGCGGAATATAAAAAAACCATAGTAGTTCATGAAGCTACTATAACAAACTCTCAAAACATAATACATAATATCTGCTTGAAAACATATACAATAGACATCTTAAATAAATAGAAGTTTATGAATACCAGAACTGAAATAGAACAACTGAACTGAAAGGAACAGATAACTAGACAAGCAGAATCTCCAGCGATTCCTAGCTCCAGAAAGAAATCCAAAGTTATGCTGTAAATACTCAGGCTGACCCGAGCGTAAAGTAAAACACAAAACACTCGAGTCAGGACAATATATACTTATATAATGTAAACCAACTCAAGTGAACTGTAGTAGAAATGCACAATAACTCAAAGGATGCTTGGGACCGCCCATCCTTTAAGGATCAGTTAAACTATAAATTAAATACATCCCGTGGTTAAAATTTCAAAATGGTATTTTATACTTCGAAATAAAATATCATTTCAAAATTCAATATCATTCAAAAATCCATTTCAAAATATCAAAATATCATATTTCAAAATAGTTTATATTTCAAAACAAATTACTTCATTTTAAATCATAAAATGAAGTTATTATATTTAATAATTAAATTATTAAATTTCCAAAATTTTAACTTTTCAAAGTTCATTCGTTCACTTAAATTAATTAAAACAATGAAAATTCAACTTTCGCAGCATTTAGAAAATGCTACGAAAAGTCACATTTAAAACAGTTCAATTTAACAAAAGACAGCATTTAAAATGCTGTAATAGGGTTACATTAGTTTCAAATAAACTTAGTTAAATTCAACCATTATAACATTTACAAAAATGCTATAATAGCCTTTAATTAAATTTAGCCATTTGGTTCATTATTATCAACTACAGCATTTACAAATGTTGTATTATCATTTACATTAGAATTAATAACATTTCAGAAATGCAGTTAATTAACTTCAAATATTCAGTATAATTTCACAAACAATTATATTTTTATATAAATCATTTTTAACTTATAAAATCATATAATTTCACTTTTAAAACAATCATTCAAATACCCTTATATTCATGATTTTATAAAGTTAAACCTCCATTCAAAAATCAAAATTTAATAATAATTCACTTATTAAATTCCAATATTAAATTATAAATTCATTAAATTAAATTAACTTAACACTTAAGTTTAAATTTTCAAATATAACTTAATTCCATTTTTATTTACTTAACTTAAATTTCACTTTTAAGCCAAATTCACAAATTTCCAATTTTAGTTATATTTCAAAATTTCAACTTAAATATTCATTCATTTCACATTTTTACTTTATTCAAAAATCGTTAATATATTATAAAATCATTTAAATTAACTTTAATCCAAATTATCATGAATTTATCATATTTCATATTTAATTTAAATTCCAATTATCACCAAATTAAAATTTCCCAAAATAACTTACATTTCAGATTTTCTAACTTTACCATTAATTTATTTCACTTATAAATTTTCAAAAAAAATCAATAATGCTTTACAAAAATCATTTAAATAAAATTTAAATCAAAATATTATAACGTTTACATTTCTAAAATATTTTAAATTTTTTAGAAAAACATATTTTAACTACAGGTCTGTATTTCATTTTTAGCCTAGGTAAAGTGATACGGGTAATATATCATTTCAACCCGTAATTTACAAAGAAAACCCGGGTTTGATCATTTCAAACCCGCAATCCCAAGTAAATGAAAATAATTGAAAATCATTCAGGCCTATCATTTCAGCCCATAACGATTTTCTCCTATTCTAAAGTCCGTTCAGGTATGTATCATTTCAACCCATAGTGATTCTAATCTAAAGGGAACTTGCAGTGTGATAAACTGATAAAAATAATAGAACAGCATAATATAACAGTAACATATAATATAATAGGTGTTTAAGCATGGGTGAACATCATAAAATCATAA
Organism: Allium fistulosum; assembly: GCA_030737815.1. Classification (NCBI taxonomy): domain Eukaryota; kingdom Viridiplantae; phylum Streptophyta; class Magnoliopsida; order Asparagales; family Amaryllidaceae; genus Allium; species Allium fistulosum. The sequence goes on along the minus strand of CM060905.1, from coordinate 871,292,995 downwards.
CATAGCAGGTGTAACATGATAATGCATTTTACAGATTCAAAAGGGGTCAATTCACTAGTTATATATGTACATATTGTCTGGTGAGAATAACTCACCTGTATAAGCTGGAGATGACAACCAAATGCACAAATAAGGAACTTCAAAAGCACGATAACACAACAATGATTTGAGAGTGGGAGAGCCAAGGCTAATTGCCTTGTTAAATATCAAACAAAACAAAAACAAACATGAATTACAAACCAAAATATTACAAACAATGCTAGGAATAACTATACAATTCAAAGCTAGAGCTTTTGCACTTGCATTCAACCACTTATACTTCAGCTATGGCCTGGAAAGACACTGTAATGGGATTGTTTTGGATCAGGTTTGGATCAAGTTCAGGTCATATAGGGGTCGCCATAGCAATATAAAGAGGAGATGAAGGATATGTGCTTGAATTTCAAAACAAGGCAACACAACTACAAGCAACAACAAGATTTCAAGGCCTAAATGGGTTCGACCAAGGGACTATTGGGCATGGCCTGATCTGGAAGGATAAACTACAGGTGCTACAGAGGTCCAAGGCTCAGGTTATGGCTGGTGGTGGTGGTGTTTGGCCGGCCAAAGTGGAGGAGAGAGGTGGTGGAACAAGTTAGGCTAGGCTATGAACATTAAGGTGGAGTTTTGTTTATTTTTAGGTGGATCTTCTTCATCAAGGGGCATGGCCATGGCTTGGGGCTGGGCTGGAGGAGGTGTTGACCAGATGTGGTGGTGGTGGAGGAGGTCAAGGTGGAGGAGGAAGGAGGAGCTGAGCATAGAAGGTGAGAAAACAAGTGCAAAATCATAAGAAAACAAGTAGAAATTGCATAGAAAAGAAGAAATTTTTTACCAAGCTTTACTTCAGGTTAATGGCCGAATTTTTTGGTGATTGAGAAGTTTAATTTTCGTGAAAATGAAGTGAGGAAGTGGCTGAAAGAATGAGAAAAGAATCGGCCAAAATTGATTACAAGTGGAGGTTGAGAAAATGAAAAGGTGGAAGGTAAAAGGACTTGGAATTTAAAAAGTTTAAAACCTTTCAAATTTCTATATTTTCTTTTCATAAGTTTAATTATCTAAAAATACATATAATTTCAGTTAAAATTTGAATATATAACAAATATACAAAATATAAATAAATAAATATTAATTATATATGATTAAAATAAGAAAATAGTATAAAATGAAAACTAGTCTAGAAAATTTGAAAATAAACAGAATAAACTTTGGAAGATTTATATGGACTTAGAAAATATTTATAAATAAATATAATAACACAAAAAATAAAATGCATTCACAAAAATAAATAAATAAATTTTAATTAAATATAATTTAAATGAAGAAAATAGCAGAAAAATGGTTTAAAAATAGAAAATAAATGCAATATATTTTGGAAAATTTTTATTATCACTTTAAAAATATTAAAAGATAAAAATATACATAAAATAAAATATTAACACATATTAAAATAAAATATAACAAAAAAAATATGATTTATATAATTTAAAATAGGCAAAATAAAACAAATTATACTCAAAATTGAAATGTACGTAACTTTTACAATTTAACTCCGTTTTCAATGAAAAGAAAAGTAGTATTCAAGTTATTACATCTATTTTCATAATAAAAGATAAAATTTAAGAATTTAAATAATTTAAATTTGAAGTTTAAAAGTCAAAGTTTGAACAGTTTGACCAGAAATTCATTTTACAGTAAAATATTCAAATTATACTAGTTTGAACTATAAATCACTTAATAATCAACATTTATATTTAAAAATGAAATATTTGAAATAAACCATTTTAAAAATAATTTAAATAAAAGAAAGTCAAATTTAAAATATATACAAAAATCTAGGGCTGTTACATACGGTTTTGCCTGTGAGGAGGAAGAAGTTAATAAATTAATATGTTAACTAATGTTGTTCTTTAAGTACGAGCTTATGCAAACCATGACGGCTGACTTTGTTACTCAAATAAACTGCATGTATAACAATCCATAGATTGTAAAACACATTTGGTCTTAAAAAGGAGACGTAGCCATACTCTTTGTGTACGTAAAAATATCGATTTATTCTGCACTCTTATTCTCAAAATAATTTATGCATTTAATTAAATTTTCATTTTATCGATCAAAATAATGCTTAAAGCTTCTCTACTATTTTTTTTCCTTGTTCTTTTTTCGATACCAACTTAATTAATTATCTAAATCTGCACAATCGTATCAACTTTATTTTTATTAATTTTGTGTTCTTAGGGGCTAAGTTTAAGACATACGAATTGAAGCTTTAATTCTAACAATCATTTGATCTCTGAATGTTACATTCTGTAATGAGCTATTTGCTAATTAGTTTCATATAAAAGAAGTAACATGGGACCTTTTCATGTATGCTATTACTCTACATGTGTATTGTACATTTATCAAGCCCAACTCAATTCAATAGACCCATGTTGACTTATAAAATATTAACTATAATAAAAATATTGTACAAAATTTTACTGTTAAGGAAATTAAAAGAAAAGGAAAGAAAGAAAGAAAGCAAGAACGAAGATAAATCAAGAAAGAAACATATGATATATTGTTTTTCTTTAATATATGATATATATATATGGTATCAACATTTCTAAAATTATGGATGGTTTCTATACTCTTCCTCCAAGCCTATGTAGGGAGAAACTGTAAGCTTATTTTATTGCATGAAAACAGAAATCCATTGTAAGAAAAATACTAAAACTTTAAGGATATTCGTGTATGAAAACAAAATGAAATTGTACAAAATGAATGTGAGGGTTTTGAAGAGTATTAGTTCCAATGTTATATAACGTGTTTCAAGTTGTGTATACTATCAGCATATGCATTAACTGTAAAGATTATAGGCAGAGCGTACAGTGCTTGGACAATTTTAATAGAGATACAAGATTGAAACAATGAAGTTAAAATTTTGAAGCACAGAAGGAAAAAAGAAAAAAAATGTAAAGGAGAAGAATAAATCTTCACGAAGATTGTAGCTATGATTGATATAAATCATTTTAAAATACACGAAGACCCAAGTAGCCAAAAATAAGGATATTGACAGTGATGTTGCTTTGTAGCAGATTCAAATTTGAAGTAGCCACATTGGCTCACTAACTTCACATGACTTCAAACTTATGCACCTCACAAGATTTTGTTGAAGAGGACGTTTTTACAAATTCTTGGAGTTTTTAGACAACTGTTCTTCCCATTTACATTGATTAGCAAGCCATAACATGTGGGATGTAAGGAGTAAAACAATATAATTTTGTGTATATGGGATATACTGCGTTCTTTGTTAATCTGGGTAAGTAAAGAATTCAAGTATTCGATATGATTAGGAATCCACTTTATAGTTATAATCGGATTTTGTTGATACTTTTGTTACACGATCATGACACTGGTCACCGATAGATGGATAACCAGTCATAGTTGTATTTTTGTTTCTAAGTTTATCCAGAGTAACGTTTTCTATTCTTCCAGTTACAATCGGTTATTCGAATAAAAAAAGTAGTCTTCTTTGAAGTTTTCCCTGATTATCTTTCCAATGAATTATAGCTACACCCTTAGTTCGTATTGCATTAAATTGGACTCCCAGGCAATTAAATTAAAAATAGTTAACTACAGATCAATTAAATTAAAAACCACAATTTAAATACCTTGATGCTATGGTACATACTAAGATCAAATCTTACAAATTAAACACTAATACATAAAGCAAATTTTACTTTTTAAACTAATTGCTTCATTTTATAAATTACTTCTAGGTATGCAGTCTAGATTTGCAGGAAGGAGACGCAATAGTCATGGGATCTGATGGCCTTTTTGACAATGTGTTTGATCAAGAAATTATATCTATAATATATAAGTTTGAGGACGTGAATTCAGCGGGTATATTCCTATGTCTTTTCTATCACAAACATACTTATATACATGTCATGATTCTTTTTGTAATGGTACACATCTAATAAATTGGCTAGTCTAGCAAGCGGCCACTCAAATGATACTAATTTTGATTCTCCGTACTCCATAAAAGCCAGAAATAGGGTATATGCTTTGAAATTCTTTGAGATAACTCATCAATTTAATAGTTGCAATCTTTGTAGGCATATCCATTTATGTAGTATGATTTTGGTTTCTATTACAGGGGTTCGATGTGCCTCTATGGAAGAAAATTCTTGGCAGAAAGTTGACAGGCATGTAATTGTCTCAGTTTTGATAAGCTCCTGATTACTGTCATTTAGGTTCAATGTATTAACATTCAGTTGGTATTTTCTTATTACTTTGTAAGTGGCAAGCCAGACGATATAACAGTGATAGTTAGTCAAAGAGGCCGTTGGATCAACCGTCGCGTGGCATAAAGACTTCATCTATGTGGTATAATATGATTGTACTTAGAACATGATATTTGTAGCGAACTGTTATGTGTTAATGCTTTATGTATTTGGCATGTAAACTTATCTAACTTTTTGGAGTGTTAGAATTCTATGACTCTAGCTTTTAGTCTTTTCGTATGTAATTTTAATTATTTTACGACAATATTTAGTATTAGTATGAATGTATTGCATGGATGCTGCTGTAATTTTTTTTAAATTTGCATTTATTTTGCAACAGGCAATGTGCATTGTTATATGAACTTTTTACAACGGTCAATGCATGTTGTGAAACAGGCTATGCAACTAGTATGGTTAGTCTATTGCAACAGGTTTTGGTCGTTGTATTATAGTCTATTACAACGGTCATAACCTTTTGTAAAAAGGTATACTTCAACGGTTTTTACAACGTGCTTTGCCCATTGTAAAATGTGGTGGATCTATTACAACGAGGCCTATTACAACGGGCACATGCCCGTTGCGAAAACCATATTACAACGGGCATTGCCCATTGTAAAAAGACTGTTTTGTTGTAGTGAACTCTGACACATACTCCTCCTGCGGTGTGTTAGCGTTCTGACCTACTCCTCAGATTACATTCTATCCTTCGTTCCTACGGAGAGGTTCCGACACATACTCTTCCGATCGTTGCTCATTCACATTCTGATTTGCATTTCTAACTCTAGCATTATTCGCTCCTAGCATTCTAGCATGTTCCAAGTTCACCCCAGCGTTGCTCCCGAGTACTGTTCTCTTGGTACCGAGTAGACTTGGATCGGTACCGAGTTGTTCTATTTGTGGGGGCATTGTTCCAATGTGCTCCGCTCCAACTCCAGATGCCCCTACATTGGCTCCTTGTCCTTGGTTCAGAATTCCTGTAGTTCTAGCTATTCCTTATTGTTCCATTTTTTTGGAAAAATCCTTCAAGCATTTCCAGTTATCAAGTCATTAACCTATCTTGCATCTCTTTCGTCATTTTCTCCATCTCTTCTCTGGTTACATAAATGGTTTGATGAGAATTTGGGGACATCTCATGGCTGCCTCATGCTCTGATTGGCTTGCTCTAGCCTTAGATCCAATGTTATGTCTCTTCATCTTCTCTAAATCTTATATTCAAGCTTCAAGTCTTCAGATCTAACTCTTGTTCTCAGTAAAAGCACCAAAATATTAATCCAAATAATGGATCAACACCCATTAATCAGTTGAAAGCACTAGTTCTTTTAAAATAAATGTAAAAGCAGTAGAAATCCCACATTAAGCAAGTAAAAGATGTCAGAAAAGTAAAGAAGAAACAAGGATTTTATAGTGGTTCGGCAATGTCCGGCCTACATCCACTTTATAGTTTGTTATTCATTGTCTTATCTCAAGATTACAATGTGTTATCTCAGATATGACCATAATCTAGTGAATCCCAAATTTACAATGAAGTTTCTAAATAGTTTGAGAGGTGGAGGATAGGAGTGAAGAAGTAAGAGAAGTCTCCAATGACAGAGAGATCAGATCCAGAGTGAAGAGCTGATGATCAGGTAAGAGATCTCGTTTTGGTAGCAGATAGGATGGTATTTATAGAGAAACGATTATGTTGGATAAGAAGTCCACTTGGAGTAGAGTCCAAAGATCGGTTCGAAGTCACTTGTAAAATTGCAGAGCACCATGAGTTAACCACACATATCGGTACCGACTCAAACATATCAGTGCCAATATGTTTCCTTAGTTCGAATCACTTCAAACTTTTTGCAGTCTTTTTCAAACTTCATTTTGCGGTGTCCCATGTTGTTTCCATTGATTGTTGGTTGATTTTGATGATCGTTCCTTCATTACTTGATTTATTCTGCCCGTTCTAGATGTTAACTCTTCAACCCTTAAAATAGGTCGTCAAAAATCCTTGAAAATCACTTGGACATGTATGGGAGAGATAGATCATAACTCGTATGGATTTGGAGTGGAGAAATATGAGGCAAAAATATGTCGTCACCGACATAAGCAAGTTGGCACCGACTTGCGTAGTTAGTGTATTTTGGGATGAAACTTCTCTGAACTATTCCATTACTCCATCTAAACGTGCCTCCAAGATTTCAAGTCGTTTCGTCCTTGTTTTGATCTTCTAAGTTTGGTTGTAATCTGCTTTTGTTCAAAAGCGGGTTAACAAGATCATTTTGGCATCGTTTGAAATTGAGAATTTAATTCCAGCTCACTTGTATGCAGTACTGGCAAACCCTTGGTTAGAAGCATTTAATTTAAACATGTTAGGCTTTTTGATTAGATAAGTAGGCTTGTCGTTCAATACTCCTTTTTTCATCTGATCGTGCTTTATCTGATTCACGACATCTATACAATCCTCCTTCTGACCTATGACATCTCCATCGACCTGGTCCTCTGGCGTCGAGTTGTTCACGTTGAGGAAAGAAGAATATAAGGAAAGAAAATTATACTTCTTGTTTGTTTGGTGTAAATATATGCTTGATTATGTTTGTATGTATGCTTTCACAATTTCTTTATTGATTGTATTATAAGTTGTTCTTAATTTTTAATACTATTTTATTTCTTTTACATTTTTTTAATTTCTAAGCAGTCAGCAATAGCAAGTGATGCACGTTTCTGCCTTGCGCTCAACTTTGTAATCCATGTTTTACTTACAGTATTGGACCTTTCAACCTAATCCGTAAACAATTTCCAATTAACTTAATTTTGCGTTAAAGATTATCAAATGATAAGGGAAAACCATTTCTCATATTGGTCTTTATCTTCTGGAGCACGGTTTTAATCATGGTCAACTATATGTATCTGAAGATGCTCCATGAAATTTAGCAAAGGATTTAGTAGAAATGGAAATATTCGATGAAAAAATGGTAGTCACACCGGAAGTGTAATGTACAAAGATATTATTTTATAATGTAATCAAGGCTCAAATTAATTAGAGTTTATGATCTCTTTCTACCAATCTCATTTATTCATTATAAATTTTGTTTTAGTCCATGCATTGTCTTCAACAGTTCTTAGACAGTACTACAATTTTACATTTACCTATAAGACTTTACGACGTAACTTAAACATTAGCATTTCTTATAGTTTATTTTAATTTCTTTATATATATTAACTAATGTTCAGATTTGAAACAAAAAATCATGTTAGATGAACAATGGATTCGTATGAGTTTAATAGTCACATTAGCACCGCGCGTTATGTCAAAATATTCCTTGAACAACATTTTTTTTACTCCATCATCTATATCTGTTTTGTTATTGATGTCTGTCATAAGCCCCAAAAAAGTAAAGAGGAAACAATCGATAAACAAATGGTATATTGATTACCATTTGCACCCTCATGTTAGATCATGAGACGTTAGTGTTTGTCATGACTATTTTGACAATTATTCAAATTAATGAATTTTGCGCACCAATACATATTTTTTCCCTTCGGTATTTATACAACAACCAAATTTACGCATAAATGAATATGTTGAGTTTTTATGTATGTTCGTACATATAAATGTAAATGGGTTGGATCGGACCAAACGAATGTGTCTCCTAGTCCTGTTCTATAAGAGATTCGGACGGACATAGACTGAAAAAGTATTAAGCTCGAACATTGTTCGTACGAGTGGACAAGGGACGGACAATGTTTGAACAATAGAAAAACATTGGACATTTTCGAACGAATAAATTTTTGTAAATTTTTTCTTATCCTAATTCATGTCCTAATCGCGAATCGTACGAACAAAGACCAGACGCCTTACAGCATCAAACTGAGTCGGACGTCGGACAATCGTACAAAACTTGCAGCCCTACGTACATACTATTTTGTATTACAAAGAAATAAACTCATGTTTCTCTTTGCATGCCTTACGTACTAGATTATATATAATAAGAATACCTCCATTTAATGCTTTTGAAATTACAAAAATATCCATGTTAAATTATTGCTCTAGACTGAGGTGCTAGAGGTTTTGGGTTCGGACTCAAAGAGACCAAAATTATGTTGCTATTAATTTCATCATTTTTTATTAAAAAAAAATTCAAACGAAAAAAAATGAAATGATTTTTTTTTCTCTTTTCTGTACACTTACCTTGCACGTGCATGAGTACTTATGCACTGACGCATACACACTAAGTTGATTTGCCTTTCTCCATGATGAGTGTTCTTGTTGATGTAACAATCTAAGCTAAAAATGGTAGACATGTAGCTGAGTGTTGGACAAAGATAGATAATGAATTATCACAATTCATGGAATTATTCCATTGTAGCAATAAATTAATATCACTTCAATTTTAAACACCGTTGATAAATGAAAATGACGTTAAACAGAATTTTAATTAAGTATCAAACTTAAATATATTTATTTACAGCAAAAAATATTATTAAAAATAATTCAAGAAAGAAAAAAAATATTCTCTACGCGTTTGTTGCGTCTCGCAGCAAAGGTATTAAGAAATTTTAGTCAAAATATGGTCCGTATGTTGATGCCAAGTATAACATGGATTGTTGCAAAAACGCAAACAATTAACTACGAATTGCTGACATGTCTGCGAGGAGATGCAAATTGCAGATGCCCGATCGATGATGCATGAACGAGATGTCGGCGACGTTCAATGGAAATCAAATAATTTTCTAATTAATAGCGATTACAGTGGAAGAGTGGACCAAAAATTGGTTGATTAGTAAGCTTTGACAGTGGCCGATCAGTTTCTAATGATTCTTGCATGGTTCAACTCCAATTTTGATCTACCCTGCGACTTCTTTCCTACAACTTCTCAGCCGCTTCTTATATGTATTTGAAGTTTGAATCACAATTTTGATCTACCTTTCGAAAAAAACTCACGTTTTCGAAGTCGTAATTCCTTGATGTTTTTGACTTTCGACCTTTTTTAATTTTTTATTTCTTACAAATCCATCCTGTCTATCCCTTTCCCTTTGTACTTCGACTTTACATGTTGAACGGTATAAGGCGCTTATAATCCCACAATAATATAAAGCAGTATTATCTTAATAACGCATAACTGCGACGTGTATATTATCCGAATGAAAACATAAAAGTAACGTCATGGATTATGAACCTGTTAATGATCCACTGTGAGTTCCATGAACCATTTGAACTCGCTAACGAATTAAACGACAAGCAAAAACTATGACCCACTAACAAAGTTCTCACTAAAACATTCTTTCCTACAACTCAACTACAACTTAACATCTGTACATTGTTACTAAAACAGTGACAATTTTATCCATTTCCACATTAGAATCTAAATCCAAATTTTTTGCCATGCTAATACATCCTTGTCATTACTAATTACTTTTAATGATATTGGATCTGAAAGGTTGTTAATGTGTCAAGAATGGTAGAATTTGAAAAGGAAGCTATAATCCAATCTAAGCTTTACAATTAAATAGTGATACTAATCTTTTCAGAATAGTGGACGGGAATTTATATTTTAATTTGCTCCATTCAGTGCTGTGAGATTCATGTGGTCTGTCTGAAAAAAGAAGAATTGATGAAGAAAATATTCTCCAACATAAATTGTAGATTAAAAAAAAGCAACATATACTTTTATAATAGGTCAACTCTAATAATGCATATAGACACTAGACAAATGTCTAATGCACGCATAAACTAGGCAGACGTCGTTCATTTGTGTTTTAAAGAGAGAGAGAGAGAGAGAGAGAGAGGGGGGGGGGGGGGGGGGAGGGAGGGAGAGTCGAATGGCATGTATGTGGCATAAGAATGGAGACCATGAAATCAATCATTATAAGAGTTTAAAGAACAAAATAGCTACTGTAGTGGGCTCAAATATAATTAGATGACCTTACCACTCTTGACTACATTCTAGGAATAGCTAAGGGAGAGTGTCCAAATTGAATGAGGGCTCTCTTTTTTAAAGGGAAAAAAGACTAATTATTGAACATATTATATGTAAATATGAAAAGATATCAAACTATGAACAATGAAATGTGACGCACCAATTTCGTGAGTACTGTTTCTACAAGCTGAAAAGGTATATATTTTCATTATTATGAGCAGAGTTTTTGTATCGAGTACATTATTGAGAAATATGTCAACGCTGTTATGAAATTTGATATACTAGTTTACATCATAGGACGACCATAACAGTAAAATTATGACCATAATGAATGACAATATCGTTAAACAAAAATTTGGACTAGTAATTTACTCCATAAAGAAAATGATGCGAGACATGCATAGATTTCATTTATGGGCTCCGCACCTTTTTCTCCGTATGGTAAAGATTTACCTGAAAATTTGATAGATATCTAGCATAAAATGTGCAGAAACTTCATTCAATATATTTCTGGTCTCCACCCATGAATGATATTTTTTTCATTCTTTCACAGTAAGTTTGTTTTAAACTTAGATGGACATGAAACATAGCGTACAAACTAAAAAACCATTAACTATAAATAATATTTTGAAGCATAAGTGGTTCCTTAATACTCTGTTGAAGCCAAGTATATAGTGCATGAAAACTTTATGCGCCCAAATTTTGTAGCCACCTCTGGGTCATTGAATTTTCTTTTTACAGTAAGTTTGATTGTGCAAGATGAATGAAGCTTACCATGTATGTTAACAAACAATCCACTAGCTAGAAATAATGCATAAAAAATGAATATAAGGTGGTGGACAGTAAATCACAGGTAGTGGAAAATCGAAGGAAATTGACAGAAGAACCTTTTTATATAAAAAAAAAATTCGATAACCAAGCTTCACATAATATGAGCCTTCACCAACCGTCATAAAATGGGTCCAAGTTATGCGATTTAGAGATTCGAGAAGAATCGTGAATATTGGATGCGGCCAACCCCACCACCGTCTTCCACTGTTACGCCACACAAACGCATACTGTTATCATTAACTTAGGTATCATATCTTTGTGAAAAAGTTTTGCATATGCACTGAGGGTGGGATATATTATACCCAAGAATACGACTTTTCTTCCATAAAGCTTTTCATGGCAGCCATATGATATGGCTTATTAAGAATGTTTTAACTATCCTGAGAAGGACGTGATGGTTCCTAGTCCTTGTATGTTCTGCATTTAGCTGTAAAGAGAATATAATGAACTTGGTCACAATTGTATGCAACAAGACCGATCTATTAAAGCAGAAACTGAGTAGTGGTGTACGTACTATGTATGGTGATGATTGTTATATTCTAAATTATGATGTTTGAGTTTATAATTCAGATTATATTCGATGAAAAATTATGGATGCCTTTTCTTTCTTTTAAAAAAGAAAAGAGAAAAGAAAAGAAAAAAAAAGAAAACGAAGTATATATATACTACTAACTAGTTTAGCTCATATAGCTTGCTGAAACACGAAAATGTCAACGAGAGGAGCAATGATACTAGCTCTTGTACGACGGACCAAGGTAAGTGTCATGAGTTGATAAAACTTTCCTACCGAGTTTAAGAAAACTGGAAGAAAGAAATTAGTTTAAAATACAAACTTATAAATCTTAATTCCTTGGTGATAAGGTTGAAACTTAGTCTCAATCACAATCAATATCATTCTTCTTTTCAACATCAAATTTTAACGTCTAATCTTTACAACTCCATCTACCATGGAAGCTCCATCATCACCACTGTCACTATCAATCACTCTGTCTTTGGCGGCTGTCACCGTATGTCATCACCCAGTTCCGGCCCAAGGTAAATTCGGGACCTAAGCAACTGAACAAAATTTGATATGGACCATGTGCTTGGCTTTTGAGGAAAAAAAACATGGTTACCACTCAATTGTAACATAATTCCATAAAACCAGAGATGGTAGAACTTATACCTACACCAATTAAGAGCATTTCCAACAAATTGTTGGTTACAAATTACATTTTGTGTGGTTACAAAATGTAACCCAGTTGGTTTTCCATGGGGAAATCGAATCGGGCACTTGTTCAACAAACGCATGAATATCAGGTGTTACTCGGTATCCTGATCCGGCTATATTGAACTGATTGCACAAGATAGATTCGACCGATATCGAGAACGATGACCGTGGAGCAATGCTTGTAGGACCCAGAAGTAAAGTACGGATGGTTATATGAAGCCAGAATGGAACGGAATTGATAGGTAGATGATGCAGGATGCTTGAAATATGGATATTAGCTTGAATAAGCAAGGGATCAACATGGCTTGGTAGTACCATAAGGATCAGCATGGTTAGTTAAACAAGGGATCGGCATGGATGAAGCAATCGAGGGTTTGGCATAAATAGAGGTGCATGGATCGGCATAGTTTATTGGTTTGGAAAGTTATGTTTCAAATCGTAAGGGTCGGCATTTATCATATAAGAGGGATCGGCAGAGTTTGGTGGTTAGCCAGGGATCGGCATATGTCAGCAACCAATTTCACTTTTGCTTCTAACGATCAATATCTTGAGATCTTGGAGTCCAAGGCAAATGAAAGTAGGAGAGCAAGGTATATGGACCCTAGGGAACCTACCCTAGGGATCGCATGTCAATTGGCCAAGGAATGAGAGATCGGCATGTACTACTCGAGGGGTTCGACATAAAAGAGCTTACAAAGGGAAGTTGAGTCAAAGACTAGTCAAAAGCATGAGCTCCACTAGTCCAAATGACTTGATAATTGAAGAGCCAACATATCTAAGCATGAAGAAGCCACCATAGGGATCGCTGCCCAAGAATCGACCAATGAAGGGATCGGTATCGATCCCTCTTCATTGGGATTTGGGCCAAGTAACCCCTATGGTGGGCCCATATGGATTAGAATGTCATATAGCCGAAGTTTGAGGGAGATTGGTGGTCACCTTCACTTATAAATACTAGCTTGGGAGTCGTTCTAAGGATCCTTACGCTGCTAGTTACATTAGTCTATGTTGTAATCAAGTTTTTTCTTACTTCTTTTTGTTTGCTACTATAATCAAAACTGTTAGTGAACCAACAAAGATAATCTTCAAAGTGGACGTAGGCATACAACGCCGAAGTACTATAAATTCTTATGTTCTTAATTATTGCTTTGATTTGCTTGATAGTTTATTTTGTTTCTATGTTTTAATTTTACTTTCTTCATTTACTTCTCTACATAAATCTATTCTTGGGTGCTTGTGACCAATTTGGTTGCAAACATTTTGGTGCTTTCATTGCGAACCTGATTCTCAACCTGTTAGGATCCCCTTTGTTTCTACTGGATTGGGAAAATCCCTCGAAAGAGATCCATAGCTATCTTCATAAATTTACTTACACTGCTCAGATTTGCTAAAATCTAAACAAGGAGATTGATAGTGGTGAGACATGCTGATCTACTTCTCAGAATGTCGATGGAAATGAGACTGCTAGCATTCAACAAGGAGACCTAAGCAACCAACCTGCAAATTTGAACGCTGATCCGGTTGAAGTTTAGAACCCTGCTGATTCTATAACCCTAGCTAAATTTCATAATCTAATGAGAGAGTTGATGGAAAGCCGTCGACAACTAAATGAGCAGATTCAGACCAATATTAGCCTGATGAACCAGATTACTCAACAACAACGTGGGAAGATAGAAGGGATCCCACTCCTTACTCGGCATCAGAAAGTTCAAGCTCATCGGATGAATACCACAGGCTTAGGCGTCGCAAGCTTAAAGGAGATCACACGGAAACATCGGAGCGCCGCTTGGCAGACCAGTATGGTCTGCCAAGACCGATCGGTACCGGTCCCACCCTATGGATCGGTACCAATCCCTCCTCCAAAGGAGGGATTCCCCCACTACACTTAGGGAATCGCGTTGGAGTTCTTCCCAGAAGCTTGAATGTTGGAGTTCGATTGAATGCTGACCAGGTACCCCACTGGAATGAAAACGAGATAAATGTTCAAGGTGCGCATCAAGGGGATATTGAACCAAGAAGGCGTGAAACGGCCCGTAGACATTGACCAGACCATTCACGTGAGGTGGAGCGCGACCACCGCTTGGCACCACCCATCCAAACGCTCGACTTATCAACAATGGTCTGACAGTTGGTGAGAGAGAGCCGAGGCTTGCTAATGATGACTAAGAAATCTCGAGAAGCCATACCTCATTTACTGACAACGTTCTGCATGCGGAATACCAAGAAGGTTCAACATGCCATCAATGCCTACCTACGAGGGAAAATTCGACCCCAGGCAACATATCATGAGATACGAATGGATTCTACGAGAGCTAACGACGCAACCAAGTGCAGATGCTTTCCCATAACCCTTTCCGGGATAGCAACGATGTGGTTTACAAGACTACCTTTGCAGTCAATTTTGAGATTCGGTGAGTTGGCAACCAAGTTTGTGGAGCAATTCTGAATGCACGCGACTCGTCCTAAAGACATGATGTCCCTTTCCAGTGTGATCCAGGCCCCAGGGGAATCGTTGAAAGATTACTTGGAGAGATTTCATACCACCGCCATGGAGGTTAGTAACCCAAATGATCATGTTATACTTATGGCTGTGACGAGAGGGATTGATCCGGAATTTGAGTTTGGTGACTGGCTAGCTGGAAAATCGGCTGCCACGTTGGAGCGCTTCTATTCAAAGGCAGCTCAGTTTCTGAGGAAGAAGGAAGCCAGGTCCTCCAGAAGAAAGAACGTTGCAGGATTGAGTGAAGAAGCAGTATAGAGTAATATATCAATAAAACAGTCTGATGACAGTTCCAGGAAAGTTCAGGTGAATGATCAGAATAAGCCGGATCAACAAAAGAAAGATGGAGATAGAAATCGAGAGTGGAAGAGGGATTTTGGGAGACTAATGCCTATGATTCCAATGTATGACAACTGCAGTCGCTAAACACGTCCCTGGAGAATATTTATCTATCCGCTTGCAATACCATGTAATATAGGAAGCCACCTCCAAAAGAGTCGTCGAAGAGACAGAAGCAGACCGGGAAACATTGTCAGTTTCACGAATGTTATGGGCACAATACAAATGAATGTAGGCATCTCCAAGATGTTATAGAAAAATTGATTTGGTAAAAGAAGCTGCAACAGTTTGTGAAAATTCTGCCGAATGGCGGACATGGGACATCTGACCCCAATCGAGGTCAAGCTCCACGTAGGGCTGAGGAGCCTGCGCGGACCGGTGGAAGACTGGTGAAAAATACGATAGTTGGGGGACTGCACCATGCAGATAGGATTTGGCAAGAGATCAAGCGCTATGCTAGCACGGTAAGGCATGTAGATTTTGAATGTTGTTCGAATACGGAAGATGGTACGCTGGCAAAACAGAGGCGCACCATGGCGGATGATATTATGTTTAGAAACAGGGATGGAGACAATGTAGAGGCTCCAGCAATTGACCCGATGTTCATTTCAGCTATGATTGGTCCTGCGTTCGTGAGAAAAATTTTGATTGATTATGTAAGTTTATTGAATATAATCTTCAAAAAGGCATATGTTCAAATGAGAATGGAAGCTAAAGGCTTAAAACCATCTAAAGCTCATATTCATGGTTTTAATGGCGTGGCGACCGAGGCTGTAGGATACGAGGAATTACCTGTTGAATTGGGAGAAGGTGAACAAAGGAGAGTGCGAATGTAACGACCCGTATTTTTACGGATCAAAACATTGTAAATCAGTTGTTATTAGGTCGTAGTGTGGTTAAGTCGTTCAGAGCCTAGGTCGTTCAGAGCTTAGGTCGTATAGTAGTTAGGTCATAGACGACTTAAGTTAGTAAGCGACTTAAGGAATTGGCGACTTAAGGGAGTCGGCGACTAAAGAGTTAGCGGCGTAGGGATAGCGACCTAGGAAACTGGGGCGAGCTAACAACTTAAGGAGATAGGTCGTGAGTGACTTAGGAGCGAGCTAAGGTTAGGTCGTAAGTCGCGCACGTGTGTTATGGCTTAGAATGTTGTACAGTTAAGTCGTAGGGTTTTCTTAGGTCGTGGACGAGTTAAGTTAAGTCGTTGAGTCGTAAGTCGTTGGGACTTGGCTTAGTGTTAGGTCGTAAGACCCTGTGTGTGTAGTTAAGTCGTGTAAAGGCTTAAGCAGTTAAGTTGCTAAGTCGCGAGGGTGTTGAGTCGTAAGTCGCGTGCGTGTTATGGCTTAGGATGTTGAACCATTAGGTCGTTAAGTCGTAGGATGTGTTGAGTCGTTAAAGCAGTTAAGTCGTAACCCAGTTAAGTCGATAGATCGTGAGTATGGTTAGGTCGTGACTGTTGTTAAGTCGTTAGGACACATTTTTGGTTAAGTCGTAGGTCGTGGGTCTTCATAAGTCGTGAGTCGTGGAGTTTTGATGAGTCGTGGACGACTTAAGGAGCAGGCGACCTAAGGATTCAGCCTATAAATACACGTCCTCGCCTCACTTTTTGGGATCCGGATTTTGAAGCGACGAAGTGCTGCTATTTTGAGAGCTCGAGTTCTACACTTCTTCACTTCTTTTATCCACTCTAATCTTGTGATTACTTCCATCCAAATCGAAGATCAAATCGAAGATCCAAGAGCTTAGATTGAAGATCTACATCCATCGAAGAGAGATTTCATCGTTTGAAGCGGAATTTTGGAGAATCGAGTTAGATCCTTCGCTGTCCAGATCTGAAGTGTGTTGCTTTTGAGGTGTTTAGGTGATTCGGTGAGTGGTGGTTATCTCTCACACGGATCCAAAGGAGTATATCGGATTTGTGGCTTGATTTTGTGTTAGAATAGTGATTTCCATGCATTTTCTTAAACTTAAGTATAGATCTATTGTTCATTATGATTTGACATCCATTTTACTACATGTTAACCTATGCAAGTTCATTCATCAAGTTGTAAAGATATTGCTCATGATTCATGCTTGTTAGATTTGGACTCTTTATTTACAAGATTGTCATTATTGTTATAATTGTTTATTAGATCATGTTTGAATGCTTGATTACTTGGATTAATGATTGACTTGATTGATTGTTATAAATTAGTTGATTGATGATTTGATTTGGACAAGTTGGTTGAAGATGATTCAAAAGCTAAGGGAAAGGCTCTTGAATAAGAAAAGCTGCTCGTAGCATATGACGTGGATGATAAAGCTCATATGGATAGATTCGATGATAATGTTGAGATGAGGCTTTGCTATGATGAGATGAAGCGAGGCATGATATGAGAAAGCCTTGGTTTAATCCAGACGGGATCATTCCAAGCATGTTGATAACTCGGTGAAATGGTTCGGGTTTGAGGATAATGGTTTGCTCGAGAGGCGCTTGAGCTAGTATGGAAATAGTCGTCGAGGAGGATGACTAGAAGGCTGAGGTTTCATCGTTATTGAAGGTTCTAGCAGACTCAAAGCAAGAGTACGCTGGGCAGATTCGATAGTCCCTAAAGACTATGATTGTAGTCGAGTACTCTTGGCAGATTCGATAGTCCTAGGCACGGGCTGCGACGAGGTGCGGAGTTCTGTCTAGAACCGGGGTTGCCATTAACCCTTGACGAACGGATGAAAGAATGTGCCGGTCATTCAATTAATGGTGGTATCGAAGCAATGTTAACGGTGATAGCCAGAGTCATGGATGTTTGGTTGTATCGTCATTCGGTCTCAAGAGCGGTATTTTCTGGGTGCTTATCTGATCTTGGTTTAGGCCTTGGGGGTTTGTACTTGGAAAACATCGCCCTTGACTCGAGTGATAATTGCTTTACTTTAAATGTTTGCTTTGCTATGTTTATTTCTGCTTAGTGTGTCTGGTGGCTATCACTGTAGAAAGAGGTGGAGTGGGAGGGTTGGATTCCTATTCCTTTTTCCTTTATGCTCTTTTGGTATGTTGTTAGTTAATTTACCGCTCACTAAGACTGTTGTCTGACTCAAGGCTTTATGTTTAACTCTTATTGCCTTGGGCTGTTCATCCATTTTGGAATGGGCAGACTAGGTAGCAGGTGATAGGTGCTGTTCTTAGTTTCCAACGATGCTGATGACAAAGACGAGCTGGAGGCTTGCATATTATTTTCTTATTATATGTACTGGATGTTCCGCTGCTTGTATAATTCTCTGAGTGATATGTAGTGAGGCTTGATGTATTGACTATTCAGATGTTTGTATTCAACTATTATGAAGCTATATTGATGAGATTCTATTTTGTGAAGCTTCACTATATATATTCTCTATTGTATTTTATCCATGCGCTGTGAGTAATACGATAGATTCTGCTGTTTTAACTTTACCTTGACAATCGTCCATGACTGCCTGGCACACTTTACAGCGCACTATTTCTATGTTTGGTGTAGGGGTCATGGGCGGTCGTCACATTTGGTATCAGAGCTTTGGTTAATCGATTTTACCCAACGCTCGCTGACATAACTACGTATGAGAGACGTAATTGTATTTTGATGAATGATTACTATATATAATATAGTAGCTTAGAAAGATTTGAGTCCTTTATGCAGTTGTTTCTCAAGGTGTTCTGATCATTTCTTTTATAGATATTAAGAATGAGTCGAAGAGGGAGACCAGCTGCTAGGGAAGGTCGTGCTGCTGAGGGGGCTGCTGATTATACTGCTATGTTCGAGGCTATGATGACTTCGATCATGAGAAGGATGTCAGCTCCGGGGCCATCAGTAGATGTCGGAGTTCAAGTCCAAACTCCAAAACCGGTGGATTTTGCTAAGCTGTGTAAAGACTATACTGCTCTTGGAGGAAAGGTTTTTATGGGAACAGAGTCAACCATTGAAGTCCAGAGATGGATAGATGCTTGTAGAAGGATCTTTGGTGATTTGGGAATTGAGGATGCAACCAAAAGGAAGCTAGCATCAAGACAGCTTCTAGGGAGAGCTTCTGACTGGTGGAACTCTATCACCATTGATACTCCGGAGGAAGAAATTAGTTGGGTGCAATTCCAAGACAGATTTGAAGCTAAGTTCATTTCTAGAGCTCAGAAATCTGTTCTGTTCAAGAAGTTTGTGGAGCTCAAGCAAGGTGGAAGACCAGTTCTTGAGTATGTTTCTGAGTTTGAAGCTTTGTCCAAGTATGCCCGGTCGAATATTGAATCTCCTTATCAGAAGAACGAGAAGTTTGTGACAGGTTTGGACAGTTATCTTGGGAGGCATTTGGTGGATCATCTGGACGATCCATTTGAGAAGCTTGTAGAGAAAGCTCTCAGGCATGAGAATCTGTTTCCTAAAGAAGGATCTGTTGTTGCTATGACCAAGGAGGAGTCTAAACCACAGCAGGGTGGAAACAAGAAGAGGAAGCAGCAGCAGCAAAAGAGTAAGGATGGCCAGAAGAAGCCGAAGGGCGAAGTGACCTGCTACAATTGTCAGCAGAAGGGCCATTTCTCCAGAGATTGCAAGAATCCAAAGATGCCGGTGAAGTGCCACAACTGTGACAAGCCGGGGCATATTAAGAAGAATTGTCCAGAACCGCGGAAGGACAAGCAGATTTTGCAAGCTTATGCTTTGGGGGCTGTTCCATCATCTTCAAAAGCCTCTACTGTAGAAGAGAAAGGAAAGAGTGTGGTGGTTCAAGGTACTCTTTCCATTTGTGGTGTTCCAGTTAGAGTGTTATTTGATACTGGGGCGTCGCATTTTTTTGTTTGTAATGAACTTGTAGGCCGGTTGGGTTTAGAACATGATATTGTTGATAGGCCATTGGTGGTGACTAATCCAGTTGGGGGTTTGTCTTGTTTGTGTATGCTATGTCGTGGTCTGATCGTATCGAGTCATGATTGCTCTTTTGTTTGTGATTGTTTTGTTATGAACTTTGCGGGGTTCGGAATTATTTTGGGTATGGACTGGCTTAGGAAGTATGCGGCAAAGGTTGATTGTGAAAGGTTGGAGGTGACAGTCGAGAATGTGGAGGGGCGAAAGGTTGTGATACGATGTAAGCATGAGGAAGGCGTCTTCATGAGCTTCATGTATTCGCTGGTTGTTCCACGGGATGGACTGTCATCGGTGCCAATCGCTAATGGATTTGAGGATGTCTTTGATGAGGTCAAAGGGTTACCGCCGCATAGAGAGATCGAGTTTCGTATCGATCTAGTTGAAGGAGCCAGACCTGTTGTGATGCCTCATAGGCGGATGGCGCCTAGGGAACAGCAAGAGTTGAGGGTGCAGGTTGATGATCTTATACAGAAAGGATTCATTCGGCGTAGTGTGTCCGAATGGGGTGCACCAGTTGTGTTTGTAACCAAAGTGGATGGATCGTTGAGGTTGTGTGTGGATTATCGTGAGCTGAATAAAGTGACTAATAAGAACAAGTATCCATTGCCGAGAATAGATGACTTGTTTGATCAGCTTCATGAAGCTACGATGTTTTCTCAGATGGATTTGGCAACGGGATTTCACCAGTTAAGAGTGGCTAAGGATAGTGTGCCAAAGACTGCTTTCAAGACACCATCCGGTTTCTTTGAGTGGCTGGTAATGCCGTTTGGATTGACCAATGCACCAGCATATTTTGTGGATCTTATGAATAGAGTGTTCAGAGATCAGTTGAACAAGTTCGTACTTGTGTTTGTGGATGATATTTTGATTTATTCCAGAACTGAAGAAGAACACAAGACGCACTTGTATATTGTTTTGGAAATCTTACGGAAACATCAGCTGAAGGCTAAGTTTTTGAAGTGTCACATCTGGAAGAGTGAAGTGAGGTTCTTAGGCCATATTATCTCTGGAAATGGAATAGCGGTTGATCCCGCTAAGGTGGCAGCAATCCAGGATTGGGTTAGACCTAAGAATGCATCTGATGTGAGAAGTTTCTTTGGATTAGCAGGATATTATCGTCGATTTATCAAAGACTTTTCCAAGGTGGCTGCACCATTAACAGGATTGACGAAAAAGAACCAAGTATTCAGATGGGATGCTAGGTGTGAGCAAGCTTTCAGAATCCTGAAAGAGCGATTGACAAGTGCTCCTGTTTTGACTATTCCATGTGGAAATGATGAGATGGTGGTTTACACCGATGCATGTGGTACTGGACTTGGAGCAGTGCTGATGCAGAAGGGTAAAGTTGTTGCATATGCAAGTCGACAACTGAAGCCGCATGAAAGGAATTACCCGACTCATGATTTGGAGCTAGCAGCGATTTTTTTTGCTTTGAAGATGTGGAGACATTATCTATTGGGAGTTCGATTCGAGTTGTTTACAGATCATAAGTCGTTGAAGTATCTTTTCTCCCAAAAGGATTTGAATCTTAGGCAGCAGCGATGGCTAGAGTTTTTGGCATCATATGATTTTGGTATAGCCTATACTCCGGGAAAGGGTAACGCAGTGGCAGATGCGTTAAGTCGAAGACATGCAAGATTGGGAGCCATGTTTTCAGAATGGAAGAGTCTCGAGTATTTAGCTGGATTTGACTTCAGGCCCAGATGTGAATTGGAACCTGAGATGTTGGCAAACTTATCGATAAGACCGACTCTTGTGGAAAGAATTGGCGAGAGCCAAAAGCAAGACGATAAACTTGCCAAGATTATCCATGATTTGGAATCTGGATTAGACCCAGAAAAGGATAAAGGATTCGAGGTCGATCGAGAGGGTTGGCTTCGAAAGCAAGGACGACTAGTTGTTCCCGATATAGATGAATTGAGAAATGAAGTTCTAAAGGAAAGTCATCACTCGAAGCTGACAATTCATCCAGGTGGAAATAAGATGTATCAGGATATGAAGAGAACCTATTACTGGGAAGGTATGAAGAAGGATGTCGGAAATTTTATTTCCAAGTGCATGAACTGCCAGTTGGTAAAAGCCGAGCAGAAGAAGCCCAGTGGATTGCTTCAGCCATTACAAGTTCCTACATGGAAGTGGGAGCAAATATCGATGGATTTTTATTGATGGGCTACCTAGAACAAGAACGGGAAATGAAGGGATTTGGGTCATAGTAGATCGTTTGACTAAGAGCGCAAGATTCATTCCTGTTTGATCGACCAGGACTGCATCAAAGTTGGCTAAGTTGTATGTTAAGTGGATAGTTCGATTCCATGGTATTCCGAAGAGTATAGTGAGCGATCGAGACCCATTGTTCACTAGTAGATTTTGGAAGAGCTTCCAGGAAGTTTTGGGAACCGAGTTATGTTTGAGTACAGCTTATCACCTCCAAACAGATGGTCAGACCGAGAGAGTCAACCGAGTTTTGGAAGATCTCCTTAGAGCATGTGTTTTAGATTTCGGAGGATCATGGGAAGATCACCTTCATTTGGTGGAATTTTCGTATAATAACAGTTACCAGTCAAGCATTGGTATGGCACCGTATGAAGCATTGTATGGAAGACCGTGTAACTCTCCGACATGTTGGTTAGAAATAGGAGAAAAGCTGATACTTGGGCCAGAAATGATTCGATAGACTTTGGATTGCATAGAGATCATTCAGCAACGAATGAAGGCAGCCCAAGACCGACAGAAAAGTTATGCTGATAAGCATCGTAAGGATTTGGAATTTGACGTAGGAGATATGGTTTTTGTGAAGATTTCTCCACTAAAGAATGGTATTCGATTCAGGAAGAAAGGAAAATTGACTCCGAGATTTGTTGGACCATTCCCGATCATCGAGCGAATTGGAAAGCTCGCCTACAAATTGGAGTTACCAGAAAAGATGTCGGGTGTGCACAATGTTTTTCATGTATCGTATCTACGGAAGTATGTGCACGACTCGAATACAGTGGTTTCTGCTGATAACTGTGAAGATTTAGAGGTTGATCTAGTCGATAAGAGACCTCGTAAACCGCTTCGTGTTGTGGAAACTGACACGAAACAACTTAGGAGGAAGGTAGTTAGGTTGCTCAAGATACAATGGAGTGATGATGTTAACGACTGTACATGGGAGGTGGAAGAGAGGATGAAGGCAGCTCATCCTGAACTCTTCAAGGTATGGCCATAAGGTGTCGTGTCATCTCACGACATTGTAACTTGTTCTAGTTTTAGAATTCTGCATGCTAGGCTAGAATTGGACGCATGGTTTGTTGATTGCTATGGATGGTAGGCATGCAGAATAGTTTTTGATTGCTCTTGTTTGTTTGGAATTTCGGTGGGGAAATTCCTAAGGGGGAGAGAATGTAACGACCCATATTTTTACGGATCAAAACATTGTAAATCAGTTGTTATTAGGTCGTAGTGTGGTTAAGTCGTTCAGAGCCTAGGTCGTTCGGAGCTTAGGTCGTATAGTAGTTAGGTCATAGACGACTTAAGTTAGTAAGCGACTTAAGGAATTGGCGACTTAAGGGAGTCGGCGACTTAAGAGTTAGTGGCATAGGGATAGCGACCTAGGAAACTGGGGCGAGCTAACAACTTAAGGAGATAGGTCATGAGCGACTTAGGAGCGAGCTAAGGTTAGGTCGTAAGTTGCGCACGTGTGTTATGGCTTAGAATGTTGTACAGTTAAGTCGTAGGATTTTCTTAGGTCGTGGACGAGTTAAGTTAAGTCGTTGAGTCGTAAGTCGTTGGGACTTGGCTTAGTGTTAGGTCGTAAGACCCTATGTGTGTAGTTAAGTCGTGTAAGGTTTAAGCAGTTAAGTCGCTAAGTCGTGAGGGTGTTGAGTCGTAAGTCGCGTGCGTGTTATGGCTTAGGATGTTGAACCGTTAGGTCGTTAAGTCGTAGGATGTGTTGAGTCGTAACCCAGTTAAGTCGATAGATCGTGAGTATGGTTAGGTCGTGACTGTTGTTAAGTCGTTAGGCCACATTTTTGGTTAAGTCGTAGGTCGTGGGTCTTCATAAGTCGTGAGTCGTGGAGTTTTGATGAGTCGTGGACGACTTAAGGAGCAGACGACCTAAGGATTCAGCCTATAAATACACGTCCTCGCCTCACTTTTTAGGATCCGGATTTTGAAGTGACGAAGTGCTGCTATTTTGACAGCTCGAGTTCTACACTTCTTCACTTCTTTTCTCCACACTAATCTTGTGATTACTTCCATCCAAATCGAAGACCAAATCGAAGATCCAAGAGCTTAGATTGAAGATCTACATCCATCGAAGAGAGATTTCATCGTTTGAAGCGGAATTTTGGAGAATCGAGTTAGATCCTTCGCTGTCCAGATCTGAAGTGTGTTGCTTTTGAGGTGTTTAGGTGATTCGGTGAGTGGTGGTTATCTCTCACACGGATCCAAAGGAGTATATCGGATTTGTGGCTTGATTTTGTGTTAGAATAGTGATTTCCATGCATTTTCTTAAACTTAAGTATAGATCTATTGTTCATGATGATTTGACATCCATTTTACTACATGTTAACCTATGCAAGTTCATTCATCAAGTTGTAAAGATATTGCTCATGATCCATGCTTGTTAGATTTGGACTCTTTATTTACAAGATTGCCATTATTGTTATAATTGTTTATTAGATCATGTTTGAATGCTTGATTACTTGGATTAATGATTGACTTGATTGATTGTTTTAAATTAGTTGATTGATGATTTGATTTGGACAAGTTGGTTGAAGATGATTCAAAAGCTAAGGGAAAGGCTCTTGAATAAGAAAAGCTGCTCGTAGCATATGACGTGGATGATAAAGCTCATATGGATAGATTCGATGATAATGTTGAGATGAGGCTTTGCTATGATGAGATGAAGTGAGGCATGATATGAGAAAGCCTTGGTTTAATCCAGACGGGATCATTCCAAGCATGTTGATAACTCGGTGAAATGGTTCGGGTTTGAGGATAATGGTTTGCTCGAGAGGCGCTTGAGCTAGTATGGAAATAGTCGTCGAGGAGGATGACTAGAAGGCTGAGGTTTCATCGTTATTGAAGGTTCTAGCAGACTCAAAGCAAGAGTACGCTGGGCAGATTCGATAGTCCCTAAAGACTATGATTGTAGTCGAGTACTCTGGGCAGATTCGATAGTCCTAGGCACGGGCTGCGACGAGGTGCGGAGTTCTGTCTAGAACCGGGGTTGCCATTAACCCTTGACGGACGGATGAAAGAATGTGCTGGTCATTCAATTAATGGTGGTATCGAAGCAATGTTAACGGTGATAGCCAGAGTCATGGATGTTTGGTTGTATCGTCATTCGGTCTCAAGAGCGGTATTTTCTGGGTGCTTATCTGATCTTGGTTTAGGCCTTGGGGGTTTGTACTTGGAAAACATCGCCCTTGACTCGAGTGATAATTGCTTTACTTTAAATGTTTGCTTTGCTATGTTTATTTCTACTTAGTGTGTCTGGGGGCTATCACTGTAGAAAGAGGTGGAGTGGGAGGGTTGGATTCCTATTCCTTTTTCCTTTATGCTCTTTTGGTATGTTGTTAGTTAATTTACCGCTCACTAAGACTGTTGTCTGACTCAAGGCTTTATGTTTAACTCTTATTGCCTTGGGCTGTTCATCCATTTTGGAATGGGCAGACTAGGTAGCAGGTGACAGGTGCTGTTCTTAGTTTCCAACGATGCTGATGACAAAGACGAGTTGGAGGCTTGCATATTATTTTCTTATTATATGTACTGGATGTTCCGCTGCTTGTATAATTCTCTGAGTGATATGTAGTGAGGCTTGATGTATTGACTATTCAGATGTTTGTATTCAACTATTATGAAGCTATATTGATGAGATTCTATTTTGTGAAGCTTCACTATATATATTCTCTATTGTATTTTATCCATGCGCTGTGAGTAATACGATAGATTCTGCTGTTTTAACTTTACCTTGACAATCGTCCATGGCTGCCTGGCACACTTTACAGCGCACTATTTCTATGTTTGGTGTAGGGGTCATGGGCGGTCGTCACAGCGAATCTTACCATTTATTGTTTTGGATGTTGACTCTCCATACAATGTTTTTCTAGGCCGACCGGGCTTTGCTGAATTCTAAGTAGCTCTTGCCCCATGGTATTTAACTCTGAAAATTCCGACGGATAATGGTATAGGAGTTGTTCATGGCGATCAGACGACTGGACATGCTTGTTATGTAGTTGAGTTGAGGGAAGCTCAGTGTAAGGAGAAGGGAAAGGGTGTAGACAAAGCCGTCCGCATCCAAACCACCGAAGATTGACAACCAGCGTCTGGGCTCGAGCACCACAGTCGATTCTATAGAGATCTAGATCCGAGAGATGATGAAGGGGAGCCCAAAGAGACCAAGGCTGCACCAGCTGAGCTGACGATTGATATCACGGTCAGGCACGATGGCCCATCACGAGTCTTGAAGATTGGGTCACAGCTCAGCCCCCTGATGATGAAAGAACTTGCTAGTTTTCTCCGAGCTAATCTAGATGTATTCGCTTGGACTCATTCTGACATGTATGGAATCTCGCCTGCCATTGCGAGCCATGCATTGAATATCGATCCGAAGTATGTTCCGGTGAAGCAAAAATGATGAGGCATGGATCCGGAGAGATCTGTCGCTTTTAAAGAGGAGGTGGATAAACTAAAAGTCAGTGGGTTTATCCACGATGCCCTCTATCCTGAATGGGTATCTAATCCCGTACTTGCAAAGAAGGCGAATGGAAAATGGAGAACGTGCATTGATTATTCAGATTTGAACAAAGCATGTCCAAAAGACTGTTTTCCCCTACTAGGACATTTCATATATTCCACGCGATCAAAACTGAGAGGCTGATTCGTTGGCAAAGTTTGTTAGTACCGACGATGCACAACAGATAAGTTTGGTGCCGGTTGAAGTATTGGATACCCTAAGTATAAACGTGATGGAAATCGATCAAATACTGGAGGCGGAATCTGACAGGGAATCATGGATGACTCCAATTAAGACTATTTATTGCACGGGGTCCTGCCTGATAAAAGAAATGAAAGCAACAAGTTCTTCGCAAAGCTTCATGATATATTACGCAGGAAGGAGTCATGTATAGGAGAGGTTTCTCAGTCCCTCTACTCCGGTGTATCGCTCATGATGAGATAAAGCATATTCTAAGAGAAGTTCATGAAGGAGAATGTGGCGATCACACTAGGGGGCAAACTTTGGAAAAAAAGATACTCCGTTATGGGTATTATTGGCCAACTGTAAATCGAGACAGCACTGATTATGTAAGATGATGTGATAAATGCTAGATATATAAAAATGTCCCAAGAGCTCTGC
The DNA here is from genome assembly GCA_030737815.1 of Allium fistulosum. Taxonomy (NCBI): domain Eukaryota; kingdom Viridiplantae; phylum Streptophyta; class Magnoliopsida; order Asparagales; family Amaryllidaceae; genus Allium; species Allium fistulosum. The sequence continues at coordinate 871,265,719 of CM060905.1, read as the reverse complement.
CAACAGAAATCACGCAAATGGTCAACCCATGGTCGTTCGCCATATACGGTATATATATTATCGGTTTATTACCAATCTCTAAAGTTGGCGCGAAGTATGCTATTGTGGTAGTTGATTACTTCACCAAATGGGCCAAGGCGGAACCTTTAGCTACAATCACAACCAAGAAAGCAATCAACTTTATTATCTAAAACATCATATGTCGCTTTGGTCTTCCACGGACTATTGTAATAGATAATGAGACTCAATTCTATAGTACTGAGTTTAAATACTTTTGTCAAAGATACCATATTGAAATGACATTTGCAGCGGTCGCTCACCCTCAGGCAAATGGACAGGTTGAAGCTGTAAATAAAATCATCAAGTCTATTCTAAAGAAGCGTTTGGAGAAGGCTAGAGGCAAGTGGGCGGATGAACTCCCTACGGCACTTTGGGCCTATAGAACCACTCAGAAGTCCGTGACTGGCCATACTCCATTCGCCCTTGCTTACGATTTCGAAGCCATTATTCCTATTGAACTCAAAGTCCCTTCTCATTGAGTGACTTACTATGATCCCAAAATAATCAAGATCTCCTTTTGGAATCTCTGGACTTTATAGACGAGAAGCACGAGGAAGTTGATCTGAGGGTAGCCGCACACCAACATCGAGTTGCTCGGTATTACAACACTAAAGTTCAACCGAGAACATTCGAAATTGGCGATCTCGTACTGAAATGGATTTTTCCTACCCTATCACACATGAATCCGATTTGGGAAGGATCATATGTCATTGAACAGAGGCTTTGAGAAGGAACTTTCAAGTTAGCGACTGTCGATGACATTACACTTCCAAGAGCATGGAATTACGAACACTTACGACTCTATTTCACTTAGCTTATTTCCTTTACATTTCAGTTGTATTTATTTTCAGAATTTACTTTAGCATTTGATTTTTCGAATATGTAATAAGACAGTTTATGTTGTTCCCTTCCATTTAATGAATAAAATTTCAGGCTTCCTCCTTATTTATGTTTGCTATTGCATTGCATGATAATTACATTGCGAAACTGATTGATATCGATGTGTATGAACAGGGTCCTAGAGTTTGGAATTAATCAATCGTGCTAACTCCCACTGGGATTAGACAAGATGAGCTCAATCAACTCGTTCGTTTAATAACTCCCATTCACAATCTGAATAATGGGATGCACGATAAGGAACGAATATGACCGACAATCTAGAGATTGAAAAATTCCTACCTGGACTTTGGGACTGAAACAAAATCAAAGCGACCGAGATACGACCGATCGCTCGCTAAATCAAAACCCCAAATTCTAGGGGGCAAATTAATCAACCAAAAAAGAGTGTGACCTGACTGTCTGTGAAACAATTCTAAATGCCCAGAGCGCTGACTGGAGTATAAACATAAATTAGGTGGAGACCGACTGCCCACGAAACAACTATAAGTCCCCAGAGTGCGGACTGGAGTATAAACATAAATCGGGTAGAGACCGACTGCCTGTGAAACAACTTCGAGTCCCCAGAGTACGGACTAGAGTATAAATATAAATCGAGTGGAGACCGACTACCCTCGAAACAACTTTGAGTCCCCAAAGTGCGGACTGGAGTATAAACTTAAATCGGGTGGAGACCGACTGCTCGCGAGATAACTCAGAGTCCCCAGAGCGCGGACTAGAGTATAAACATAACTGGGTGCGAACCGACCATCCATTAACTGAACCTTATCCCCGGAGTGTTGATATAATCATGAATGAATAGATGAGTGTATTTCGACCGTTCTCTGTTCAATAAACTCTGGCCTGAAATCGACAGTGTTGAATATGCGAGTATATGATTTTTGTTTGATGATAATAAACATATATATATTCATTTAAATGTATTTGTTAATGTACTATTTTATTTTTCACATAATTAAATAAATATTTGCGGAATAAAATAAATAACACAGAATTTAAATTCAAACAGATATTTTATTCAAACAAATATTTTATTACAATTTTGAATAGTACAAAATTGTGCTCTCACTATAAATATACACAATTTCAATTACAATACAATTTTGATTACATCACAATTTTCATTTACAATGTTAACCTCACTACATTTCACTCATTCACTCGTATTATTTTTCAACTCTATTCCAGATTGAATTCAGCATCCGAGTTATCTGCAAAATACACACTGATGCAGTAAAATTGAAAAAGAAATATATGTGCAGTGTAAAATAAAATGTATATTTTGAAAATAATATTTGCCTCAGTTATTTGGGTTGTTTGTCATCATATTCATTTTGAATTCATTACACACGAACAACTTGTGACATGCACAGTGTATCACTGTACATGCCACAAGGCTGTGCACACCGATATATACTTGATAAAATTGCAGGGACAGGTGAGCACAAGATCAAACCCAAATCAAAAGTTGGGTTCAACTCAAGTGAAATAAATATTAAGTCATGATATCAGCACAAGGTCAAACCCGAGCTTTAAGCTGGATTCAATACAGGTGCAATACGAAATACAAAACTATAGGTCAAGAAACATACAACACAGCCTCGACCAAAAAATTCGAATGTACACTTGAACCCAGACTGGTCAGAGAAACAAGTAATCAAGTCAAGCTACAACATGAACCAATGGCCAGATTCAAACAACACAGTGCACCATAAATTGATACAAGACTTCAGACATGCATCAAACTCACCACATAGTGCAACAAAATACAAGTGTCGACCAGACTGCACATTCATAAGTACAAACCTAGTGCACAACAACTATCTAATAAAGACTCAAATACCAATGGCAGCAGCACCAACTGTGAAGACCAGTGAGCAAGCCAACTGAATACAAGTACAGATTCAAATTCATATGGCACTAGAGCACTAATATACCTATGAACAATGTAATGCATTCTACTGAAGTGCAGACTCAAATACCATATGTACAAAATCAGTGCAACCGTGGTGAACATGCACAAGAGAAAAAGTTGTACCTGTAGTGTAACTCGAAGACCAACTTGAGCTAGTATATCAATTTAGTACAACACTACAATGAAACCAAACTGCCCAGGCTCAAAGACAAATGCAAATACAATGCATCAGTGCACATGAGCAACCTAAAGCAACAACTCAAGTCAGTGCACATCAATCCAATGCAAACCATACATGAGTTCAAATGCAATACAACATGAAGACACTACATGTACAATAGTGGACAGAGCTCTATGCAACTCGTCACAATATCATATATACAAATGTACTACAACTACCAGACTAAACAATGGAGTAATAGCATGAATGCAATAAACTGGTCAGAGCAACCCAGACTCGAAGTGAACAGTGCAAGAGCAAGTGCAACCCGAAGCAAAGGCAAAGCTATGCCAGTGAATATAAACGTACATGAACACAAATCAAAGTCAGGTGATAGCAAATCAAATAAGTAGACATACTCAGTTCACATGAAACTAGTCATCACAAGTACAAATTTCAATGACTGGAAAAGAACAGCGGTTTTAAAAATGACAAGCAGGTTTTACAGTTTCGAATCAAAGTGACCGAAGTCAAAGGGAATAAATAACGGAATCGAACAGTTCAAAATCAATCTGTGGCAGCCAAGGGATCAAACACAAGTCAGAATCAATGCCGTGTTAATCGAGCTAATAAAAATATACGGAGTGACAAAGTCAGAGAAATCATCAACATCCAAGCAACATCGAACGGCCAGAGTAAAGTTACAGACGAATTCAAATGAATTTAGACGAACGAAAATCAAGGGAATTAAACCCTATTTAAGTGTTAACATCATCGGCAGATAAGGCATTCGAGTTCGAGCAAAAACAGAGAACAATAAATCAACAACTCAAATCGAGTTCGAATCAAGGCAAAACAACAGTGCATTTAAACGACATAATTTACATACCAGATTCATTAATTCGAACTCAATACTGGGAGCAGCCGCAAGCATAAAAGAACTGAGAAAATCATAGCCATCGATTCATTACACGAATGAACCAAAGGGAAATTCAATTCGAACATCAATTTCAAGCGACGCCTCAGTTATCAGCAAAGCCCTAACTTTTCAGAATAAAGAGGAACGAAGAAAGACACCGGCCAAAGGAATAAAAGAAAAGGGATTTTTTATCACTTAGTTATTTGGGCCGGTTCATAATTTATTCTGGGCTTTCATTTTTGTTTAAGGGCTTTGTGTTTAATTGTTTATAATTGCTTTTAAATTTGTATTTATCTTTTGTAATTTCTAGTCATGTGACTAGGGACAAACTACGGTGGTGTAGTTTGAGAATTCGCAACTCGGTGGCTGAGTTGTGGCAGGGTTTTGAGCATAGAGTTAGGTTAGTCAGTAGCGGGTGTGGCGAGTTTACGTGTGTAAGCGTCTGACTACTTAATTTCTAGTAGAAACCTTAGGGGCAGCACGTAGGCAGGGTTTTGCTGAAGCTAGGTAAATCTGTGTGTTCTATTTTCTGCTTTTTATATTTACCATTATCTATGCTGCTATTATTCTGCTGTGATCAGTGCTGTAATTATTTTATATAAACTTTCGCAATAATTTTTATAATTAATAGTATCACCCTATTCACCCCACCTCCAGGGTGAAATCGATCCTACGGACAGGAGGAGTATAAACTTGCTAAGGATGGAATTCGACTGTCCGACATTTGGTCTTGCCAAATCAATGCCGGGGCCAAAAGCATTGTCATTCAAAAAACCACTGAATCCGACAGCATAACACTAAGGCCCAAGCCTGGTGTTTGATACGACTCGAGGCCATGACCATTGGAGGCCTTGGGATGGAAATGGTGAATTGTTAACAGAATTTACAAGCAACAATAACAAGTACATTGAATGGAAAGTAATCATTCAAATACTTAAATAACAATTCATATGAAGCATAACAGAAAACAAAATCTTTTATTGACATAAAAGGTGTCGAAATTTCAGCACAAGTTATTTCAAAAGATCGGGATTCATACCCGTATAACTACAGCTAGTGAATGAAACGATTATGCAAACTATGTACATTGAGATGGAGCAGTAACTACATCTTTGACTTTCTTTCTCTTTTGGATTTCTCAAGGGTAGAGCCGCTTGTGCTTCTCTTTCAGGACTCTTTACCGCCTTTGGCCGGAGAGCTTAAGGAGGTAGAAGGAAGTTCATCGGGGATCGACCCATCCGATGGAATAATTTGGAATGGCACAAGATGAGGATCATCGATCACCACCTCGGTGGGTTCAATTTTAACCTTTCTTTTCAACAATTCCCCCTTTTCGATCTGCTCCTTCATGCTAGTCTTATCGGTGTGTTTCGAGGCCCCGATAATTATTATGTCATTAGATTCGTCAGTCGGGAGTAGATCCTCGATCTTATCTTCATCAAGGGAACCGATAACTTGAGCATTGGGTCCTGGAACATTAGCAGCAGCCGGATCTTCAGCCGTTTTCTCATATTGATCTGTAGCAGCACCACTTCTAAGAGTTTGACTAGGGCCCAGAAGGCTTGCAAGATTTGATAAAGTACGAAGATTAGCTAAAAGCTATCGCACGTGAAGAATGAAAACTTTTCATATATTAAGGAGTAAAGCTAAATACCAGCGTCTGGTTGACTCTCTGTAGTGTCGGGGTGCCTCCTTCTAAAATGGGGGATAAAATCTTAGATCGAAGCCGGGCCTGTCCGGATCATAGCCAAGATCCTGCTCTGTATCAAGAGAAATTGATGTTTCGGCTACTTGGGATGGAGAAGGACCTTCAGGGTCAGTCCCTGAAGGCCCGACAATATTCTCTCCTCCTTCAGTAGGTGCATAAGCATTGAAAAATCAAAGTTTTACGGCAGCTAGATCTGAAGGCTCGATCCCATAAAGAATTTCCCTCACTAATTCTTCCTTATTGAGTTCGGCTTCACCTAGCTCTGTCTTCTTTATTTGGACAATGTGCTCCCAAGCTTTAGTGAGCGATTCAAGGTAACTCTTACCGTGAAAGCTTAAGTCGTGATGGATCAGGACTTTGGCATTGTATTCAATAATCAACGGGTCGAATAAGTCCTTAATCTCATTCCTGTCGGACTCCATGATAGCTTCCACTTGGGAGTTAACTTGTTCGGTCATCTCACTTCGGCCCTGTTCTCGAGCTTCTTCTTTAAGAGCTTCGATTTTGGCGAATTGCTCGTCGAGTTTAGCCTTTAAGCTTCTAGCCTCAACAACTTCCTCGAAGTATTTCTATGATTCCTCTTGAGATTTGATTTTTTCCTCCCTTTCCTTCTTTAAAAGTTCTTGAAGTTCCTCGACGTGGCGAGCCAGAGCATCTTTCTCCTTGTGCAAGGTGCCTTTTATAAAGCGAGTATCCCACTATGATGAAGTGCCACGTTGAGCTCCATTTTATGAGTAGCTTCTAAACGACTTACTGCCTTTGCCATTTCCTTGGCGTTCTTCTCCGCTTCAGCAAGTTGGGTTTTAAATTCTAACAATTCAGCATCCTGATGCTTAATTATATATTTTTCATGTATAGCTTCCAACTTGAGATGGTCTATCTCGTGTTGTCGCTCAATAGAAACTTCGAAGACTTTTTCTACCAAATGTATAAATGATTCGTGTTGCACAAATACATTGTTCACGCACGCGAGAGAACTTTCCTTGGAATGCCTTGGAACTATGTGAATGGAAGGAAGGAATTTGAGACCATCAAAGCAAATCTTTGGAAAAGTAGCCTTAAGCTTGACCAACTTCTTTGCTGTGGAAACGTTAGGAGCAGTGGCCGACAAAGGCGGATCAGAGGTATAAAGTGGATGTCTGCCTGATCGGCGCTCAGGAGATTGTCTAGAGCTTGAAGAGCCGGAATGTTGCTCGTGAGACGCAGCAATATGAGGACCACGATAGGAAGGTTGGTCTCTACTTTAAGCAGGAAAGTTAGACTGTTCGCCTTGTCGAGATGTCTGGGATTGGGATTTGCGTTTGGAAGAGGAAAAGGATTCCCTTGAATGATAATTCTTATCACGTCCTTCTCCCTGCATCGAGTATACTCTAAATCCCAGCTTGATCGATGGTATGTAGAAGAACTTCTGAGGCGATGAAGGCTCTTGATTGAGACATTGCACCTGTAAAGACCAAATGGGAGCGTATTAGTAATTGTCGCACAAAAGATCAACAAAAAGTGTATAGTGAAGTGTGTGTGGTTTTGAGTGTCCTAGTGTTCCCCCCAACAGACCGATAACGGTAGCTTTGCTCATCGATGTTTTATCTCCTTTATCAGAAGGTCAGATGCCTTCGCCACTTCTGGTGGGAGAGTTGAGTCCTTCAATGTTAATGTTTGGAAAGTCAGGACATGATGTCATCCGGAATTTGAAGATTAGAAAATCCCTTTAACGATCTTTCCAAGTGCTAAGAGGACGATTACTCTTCAATCGTAGTAATAACAAACTCTGGGTTCGAGGCCGTTTTTCTTCTATGAAGCCTGTATGCCAACCTTTTTCTCTTTGTAGGTGTTTGGGATTGTCCGAATTGCGACGGTTCAACCATTGGTGCTTTTCCGAGGTCTGCATCAACATCTCCTGGTTTCTTGGCTTGAGAATCCTTAATCTCGCCTTCCTCGATATCATCTCGAGTACCTCGGTATGGGGAACGATGGGGTTGACAGTATCCCTCTTTTGTTCTGCAACATTCCTTAATAATGTAACACTTCCAGGAAGTCTGATACTACGGCCATCTTCCAACAGCCCGAACATGGATAGTAACTCGTTAGTTACAAGGAGTTTGATGTCCCTATCCTCAATAGGGGCAGCGTGGATAGCAGCGATAGCTCTTGAAAATTCTGTGCCTTCAGGACTTGGGCGAACACCTGAATGAACTTTGAATGTTAATGGATTCAAAGGAAAAGTTATGACTTGAATTAGAGAACTTGAGAGAGAAGTGAAGGTAATACTTACGTCCTTCTAACCATCATCTTACAAATCCAGGAGGGCAACGCACATAGAACCATTCATGCTTAAACAATGAAAGTTTATTCCGAGAGCCCGTCAGAACTTGGCAATTTGGCGAAGGTTCAAGAAAGACATATGAAGGTCTTTCCAATCAAAGGTATAAATAAATCTTATATCTTCGGGAGTAGGCGGATGGAATAAAACATTCATGAACAATAAGAATGTTCCATAAATAAATACATAACTATTGGGATGAAGTTGTGTAGGGGCGATTCGAAGATATCTCAAAATTTCTCGGACAAACGAAATGAACGGCGGTATGCATCCAACCTAACACATAAACTTATTTCATGATGTATACCCAGTTGGGGGCAAGTGAGGTCTATCTTGTATTGAAGGGATGTGGACGTCCCCAAACGGAATTCCGTGGATGGAGCATAGCTGGTGGAGAGCAGCCTCGCCAATTCGAGAAGCCTGCGAATCCACTGGATTATCTAGAAGAATGGCGCCCTCTACAGCGTCAAGAGTAGGGCTAGTGTTTTCCTTTGGAAGGACTGGAATATCAGAAAAAAGATCGGCTTGTGGGTTAGAAACTTCTATTTGTTCCGCACGATAGCTTGGAGAAGGCCTTCCAAATATAGTTGCGGAACTTGACTTCGCTTCAGAACCAAGATGTCCCATCGCCGAATCAGAAGACATGTCAACTGAACGCTTCAAGCGTTTGGAATCTATATTAGCTATAATCAGTAGATAATCGAGATTAGAAAAATAATCTGTTTCCTCCATGCTAAGTGTGAACTAGTGTAGTGCAGTATATAACAAACATAGACAACTAGAAATTGGAAAAACGAAGTAAAACAACGAGACTTAGGAGTTTGCTCAAAGATGCCGTCATGGTTGGCCGTCTCAACTGATAAAAAGGAGTGATCGATTGTGATAGCTTTGGAATCGACTATCGGCATATCGAAGTATGAAGTTAGTTACTTAAGTTCATTTGCAAGTTTTTCACTTAGTCTGTATAGAAAGTCCTAGAAATTTGATTGTTCAATCTCAAGTTTGACAGTTTAAGCATGCATGTTAGATTGTCCATTATCATCATATGTTCAAGGTCAGCAAGGAAAATTAGTGGTGATTGTTCGAACAAGTTAAGTTAGAATTAATTTATAGGGTGCATGCCGATCCCTAGGATTCAGATACTGATCCCTTTCCCAAGAACTCCTATGCCGATCCCTCTACTTAACCACAACCACTGATCCCTCCATCAAATCCTTTATACCGAACCTTATCCCAGAGTAGGGAATGTCGATCCCTATACCATTATCCTATACCGATTCCTCTTCATAACTAGAACTACCGAACCCTGCATTAGAGCCTATCCTATCGATCCTCTCTCCACACCTTCCTTACCGATCCCAATCCTCGATTAAACCAACTAAACAACTGATCCCCTTCCCAGCTGACCCCTGCCACTACCGTACTATAACACACAAATCCATACATTCCTCCACCATTAGCTTTTCTTCTACCAAGACCCCTTTCCGAACCCTTCATTCATGTGTTCCTAACCTTCCTTCCAAAGAAGTACCACTCCGACCCCTCGATTTCTCTCCTATCTCTTAACTTGTTCCACTGACTCGCCAATTACCCATCTTCCTCAAGCCATTTGTCTCCACGGCATCAAACACCATCAATTTATCACCAATAAAGTAAAACCCATTATGTTACATTAAAATCAAGAGTAAGAAGCGGAGCTCACCTAAATCGATTGAAATAAATCTATGGAAAGGAACGGAGTTAGGTTGTGGTTTGGTTGAAGGCATGGCGATGGCTAAGAATAAATGAAGGTATGATCTAACAGGTGGGAGCGAAGATTAAGTGAAGGAAGAGGGTTCGGTTAGAAGGAAATAAAGAGAGCTCGGTGGGGAGATGAGAAAGTTTCTAAGGAAGATGAAAAGCGAAGAAGGAAATGAAGGAAGGCTCGTATATATATATATATCTATGGAAGAGGTTTGGTCGTAGGAAAGTTGAACAAGTCATAATGAGAGGGGTCGACATAGAAGCCTGCCGATCCCTATTCATCTGGCCACAAGGATGGATCAGCATAATGAATGTTGATCCGTATAGATGAGACAAAAAAATGAATGAAAAATGATTGTGAAGGTTTGGTCGTAAACGTGAACATACAAAACATTATAAAAATTAGCAACGACTGTGAGCGTTCGAACACGTTCGGGAACCAACAAAAGAAACGTGTATATGAATATGCACATGAATGGTTTAAAAGTTTAACATTTTGAAATCAACAGAAATTGAAATCAAACCTGAAACCTTCGAGTTTAGGACTAGACCAGATAATAAAAAACTTATAAGTCTCGCATAACCGGATTTATATATGTTGACGGAATATGGCCTTGGATTTATATTAATGGAAACCAACCAAGCATCGTGGCAACCAATGTGGAATTCAATGCCTTGGGAGAATGATTGGACAAAGGAAGAACAATCAATCAGGAAGCTAGATGGACTTCTTTTCAATGATCAAACTTGTTTCGATTCAAAGCACATCATGTTACTTACAAGACATGCTTTGGGGGCAAGTGTTACCCGGTATCCTGGTCCGGCTATATTGAACTGATTGCACAAGATAGATTCAACTAATATCGAGAACGATGACCGCGGAGCAATGATTGTACGACCCAGAAATAAAGTACATATGGTTATATGAAGCCAGAATTGAGCGGAATTGGTAGATAGATGGTGCAGGATGCTTAGAATATGGATATTAGCTTAGATAAGTAAGGGATCGGCATGGCATGGTGGTACTATAGGGATCGGCATGGTTAGTTAAACAAGGGATCGACATGGATGAAGCAATCGAGGGTTCGGCTTAAATAGAGGTGCATGGATCAGCAATAGTTTATTAGTTTGGAAAGTTATGCTTCAACTCGTAAAGAATGAGTCGACATATCATATAAGAGGGATCAGCAGAGTTTGGTGGTTATCCAGGGATCGCATATGTCAGCAACCAATTTCACTCTTGCTTCAAATGATCAATATCTTGAGATCTTGGAGTCCAAAGTAAACAAATGTTGGAGAGCAAGGTATATGGACCCTAGGGAACCTACCCTAGGGGTCGCATGTCAATTGGCCAAGGAATGAGAGATCGGTATGTGACTACTCGAGGGGTTCGGTAGAAAATAACTTGCAAAGGGAAGTTGAGCCAAGGATTAGTCAAAAGCATGAGCTCCACTAGTCCAAATGACTTGATATTTGAAGAGCCAACATATCTAAGCATGAAGAAGCCACCATAGGGATCACTGCCCAAGAGTCGACCAATGATAGATCAGTACCGATCCCTCTTCATTGGGATTTGGGCCTAGCAACCCCTATGGTGGGCCCATATGGATTAGAAGGTCCTATAGCCGAAGTTTTAGAGAGATTAGTGGTCACCTTCACCTATAAATACTGGCCTAGGGGGTCGTTCTAAGGATCCTTACGCTACTGATTACATTAGTCTATGTTGTAATCAAGTTTTCTCTTACTTCTTGTTGTTTGCTGCTGTAATCAAAACTATTAGTGAATCAATAATGATAATCTTCAAAGTGGATGTAGGCATAAAACGCCGAACCATTATAAATTCTTGTGTCCTTGATTATTGCTTTGATTTGCTTGATAGTTTATTCTGTTCCCATGTTTTAATTTTACTTTCTTCATTTACTTCTCTTCATAAATCTATTCTTGGGTGCTTGTGACCAATTTGGTTGCAAACATCAGGCGCCCGTTGGACAATCGCCTGCATCTAGACGTTTGCCCAGATGCCAGAAGCATGTTCAACAAGCGTCCGAGCTTCAAGCGTTTGTTGAATAAGCACCTACAATTCCCCACCAACATTAGGCATTCCCCAACATTGTTCACCCATTTTTCAACTTCCCTCATTTTAACTTTTCTATTTTTGTTCAATAACATGTTGAAATTCCACCATGACTCTCGATGCCAATGCTGATGTAGTCATACCATTCTAGTTGCTATTATGACTGTAGATGATCTTTGATGTTTGCACGAGCTGCAATCGACGAGGACACATCGGTTAACTGCAACGTTAGCGGCGCCGTAGGTATATTTTAATATACAATTATCAAATAAATATGGATATCACAAATTATATATTTTATTGGTTTGGTTAGGTTACTGTAATCTTTAAATAATTATTTATATAGGTCGGTCATAAACCTACACGCAATAATAGGCATAAGTGCATTAACGAGTACTTTACCGCATTTGCTGAGGCGATTAGGGATATACTATATGCATCACCATTCATTGATTTTTTACAGTTGCCTACATTAGCATATGTAAACTGTTATATAGTAGAGGCTCTTATAAAGAGATGGTGGCCTATCCACATACATTTTATTTTCCATATTTTGAGTTGGGATTGACACCTTTGTACTTTTATATGCTGATTGGTATAGAGATTGACTAACTAGACCTTGTGCTAGTACCCTTTGATAGTGCATATGAGGAGTTTGTGTCATATTCTGCATATTTATCGACTTTGGCTGATGATGAGGTTATAAGAGGTGATGTTGCATTTACACGTTTACAAAGGTATATAGTAGTAGACTATATGGACACTGATGGGATGCACATTCCTGCCATACATGCCTTCCTATTATCTGTTTGGTTCTATATATTTTTAAATAACAAAGGTATGATTAGACTTGGATATCTAGCTGGTTTGGTAAAAGTGGATGGACTTCATATTTACGTCTATGAACTACCATCCTTAGATATCTATATATAGTGCCAGATAGTTATGCGCTATAATGGTTTAGATAAATGTTTGGTTTTTGTTACATCCTCCCATAATGGTACTATGAGTATACGACCAACATGCACCCAATATTTGTTCATGAAGTGAACAATGCTTTATATATTTACTTTCTCTTATTACGTCATAAGGGGAATGCTATGCATGCACGTCATCCTCTAAAGGGGGTATAAACAGCTGACGGAGACCGACAGTAGACGGATACACTATAAGAGAGAATAGTTATTCCGACGGATACACTACATGGGGTACATAATCAGTACGAGTAAACACTTCCAATTAGGAGATGGAACGACCACGCTCTCTTTTCTAAAATAATTATTATGTATTATATATATATATAATTACACAATGTAATAAATATTTATAATCACGATTAATTAATTTAGCAGCTGTTGACGGTAATGCTGGAATGACTTAGAATCCCTACCATGTATGATAGGATTTTTATTTCTATTTGCGGAATTTCGCAAAGATTCTACCTATAAATTTAACATGAACATTATATTTCACATTTGTAAATTGATGCAATTATTATACTAATTCTACTAAATTTTTAATTGATATACGAGACTAGTAAACTTACAATCGCTTTTGGACTTTTCCAGTAATCAATCTGAGTTTCTCATATGCTTACGCTCACCCAGTCGGGCTTTTTCCCCTTTTTAAAGTTCGACATTGTATCATGGTAATTTTTCTTATTTTTTTGGCCCAGTACTTTTTGCAAAAGGAATAGTCGGATTCATGTGAGTCTACCGCCCCTTGCATATTGAAAAAAATAAGTTATACATTTATACTTGGTCAACAAATTATACAGTGGTTATATATAAAATGAAATACACATTTACCCTTATGTAGAAATCCTTCCAAATACACTCTACAATGTGGGTTGAGATAATATCCCACTTAGGCCAGCAGGATGTCATTATGCTCTTATAAGCAGCCTTAGAAATATCAAGAACAACATCTGAGGGCTCCAGTTCGAATCCCCTGTATTAATTATGATATAGACCTTTAATAAATCATGAATAATATATCATGCACAAAATATTTATGATCTTACAATAAATTTGATATTTACCCACACACCTTACTTACTAATGTGACTATGAAATGATCTACCTGCTATAATGGGCCGCCGCCATTGCCTCCCATCCCTCTTTGGCTAGAAGAGGGTGAATCTGATGAATGTGAAGATCTTCGTGTGGCAACATAATATCTATTATAGACATTTAATTTTATTATGTGGGAACATATCATTTTATTATGAGAAAACATGTAACATTAATAATCACATAAATTATCATTTATCCAAACATACATTAATAATAAATCTTTGTCATTTTCTGATTTAGACTCGGTCTCATACTCAATATCATTTTCCTCTGTAGTCTCAAATGCTTCTAGTTAAACATTTGATTCATCGTTTAGAGGCCCAAAATCAATATCAAAATAATTGGCTAGTAATTAAAATCCCAAATTTGTTGCATTTACATTTTATGGAGGAACGTCCTTAGTCAATGGTGAGACTTACACAAATAGAATATCAAAAATAAAGTATAAACAACTAAAAAAATAAAGGTTATATTGTTTGGTAATGTTGGAGATTAATGAAATCAATATATTTTAGTTCTGAATACATATAACCCATATTGATTCAATTAAGAACCAAGTATATAAAATTAGAAAGATCAGCGGAAGATAGACCTAAATCAATTTTTATTGAGAGAAGATCAACTTGGTTATAATCTTCCAAATTGACACAACCTTGGATTTGTGAATTCTCTGTAGAAGATGACAGAGAGAATATGATAAGACTTGTGCAATTTGGGGACCATAACCTCGTATTTATAGCACTGTGATATTTTTTCAGTTCGGCCCTTCAACAAACTAAAATTGTCACTCTGGTATCCACACATTATAATTTTACATGACAAATATACCCCTTAAGTTTTAACATATTTATTCTTGAATAGATCGCATAATTAAACATAATCACAAGATAGCCCATACATTCAAACATTAAAATATGTGGCCCCATTATGTTGAATTATTCCAACAATCTCCCCTGAGCCACATATGTAACTTTATATAATGTATTCAACTTTACAAGCTCTCAAATAGCTATCTTGATAATATGGTATATCCAAAACAATCTTGTCCATTAATTGTGTTAACATAGGATCAAAACGGATTTCATTACTGTTATTGTAACTAAACCCATCAATGGCACATATATCAATACAATCAAATGAAATAGATCAATCGTGTATGTGTAGTATGGAAATTGCATGAAATGTAATCTTTACATGTCTATTTTCACCGGTCCTACTTTACTTTATTGAGATCAAATAAATCCAAATATGTATAAATATTTTGAGCACAAAAGAAAACTTTATTTCTTTATTTCCAATCAGAAAAACCAAAGCATATCCATAATCAAATTATAGAGCAATGTCATGAAAGAAACGACTTAGCACAAACTCCCCCTAAACCAAAATATCCTTATATAAAAGATACACCCATTTTAGCAACATGATCATGAAAGACCTTAGGTGGTAATCCTTACATAACATGAAATTTGTGCCAATATGCTATATAGATATTGACCCATTCTGCACTCTCTTCTTCACAACTAGAAACTTGATGTCAATGTAATTTGACTTACTTGAGCTTCTATTGTTATTAGAATATAATATTGGCCATCTATTGTCATAATACAAATTTAATGGTCTTTCAATATTATCAATAATACGCAGCCCAATGACAAAATTTCGTAGCCATTTCCCATGATTAGATGCCTTATAGAAAGCCACAAACTCTGATTCCATGATGGAAAAAGCTATAAGTGTTTGCTTAACACTCTTCCATGATATAGCCCCTCCACTTAATATAAATATGTATCATGAAGTGGATTTTCTACTATTCGGGCATCCAGCAAAGTCAGAATTAGAATACCCAATGATCTCCAACCGATCCGATCTTCTATATGTAAGCATATAGTCCTTAGTTCTCTGAAGATACATTATAACCTTTTTTGCTACTTTCCAACGATCCATTCCAGGGTTACTAAGATACCTTCCTAACACTCCCACAATGTACGCAATATCCGGACGTGTACACACCTGAGCATACATTAGTCTCCCTATAGCAGATGCATAAGGGATCTTATGTATTTCTTTAGCTTCAAGGATGTTATTAGGGCATTGTTTGAGACAAAATTTATCTCCTTTAGCGACAGGGGTATCACCTGTTTTACAGTATTGCATGCCAAACCTTTTAAGCGCTATTTCTATATAGTTCTTTTGTGACAATCCAAGAATACCTCGTGAACGATCATGATATATTTAGATTCCTAATACAAAATAAGCATCTCCAAGATCTTTCGTTTCAAAATTATTTGAAAGAAATCCTTTTGTTTCATGTAAAATATATAAATTATTACTGGCAAGCAATATATCATCAACATATGAAATCAAAAATAAGAATTTACTCCCACTGAACTTGTGATACACACAGTTATCAATGGTGTTTTCCTCGAAACCAAATGAAGTAATTACATTATGAAATTTTTGATACCGTTGACGAGAGGCTTGTTTGAGCCCATAAATGGATTTCTTTAGTTTGCAAACCTTATTCTTTGGATCTTCGACCATAAAATTTTCTGGTTGCACCATATAAATTGTTTACTCAATATCTCCATTGAGAAACGCATTTTTAACATCCATTTGATGCAACTCAAGGTCAAAACGTGCAACGATCCCTAAAATTATTCTAAAAGAGTCTTTCGATGACACCAGAGAGAAAGTCTCTTTAAAATCGACGTCTTCCTTTGAGTAAACCTTTTGCTACAAGATGAGCCTTAAATCTTCCCACGTTACCTTTTGCATCCCTTTTGGTTTTAAATATCCATTTACAACCAATGGGTTTCTTACCTTCAAGTAAGGGGATAATATCCCAAACTTTATTATCTTGCATGGATTTATACTTTTCTTTCATTACTTCAATCCACTATTGAGAATTAGCATCTTGCATGGCTTGGTGAAAGTTGATAGGATCATTTTTCACCAATCCATTATTATCCTATATTTCTTGAAGAAATACCACATAATCATCTGGAATGGCATTTATCCTCCCTCTAGTGGATCTCTTTAGTGGCAATTCATTTTGAGGTCGTTGGTTTGTTCTTGTGGAACATTGTCCTCAACTTGAGGAGGGATTTCTTCAACATTGTCTTATTGAGGTTCCGGATTTACTTCTTCATTAATGAGAGGAATGATAATATGTACATTGCTAGAAGAAGTAACTATAGTGGGAATCATAGATGATGATTCCTCCTTAAAAACAATGCTCCTTACTTCATTTCTCCTCCAACACAACATCCTCAAAAAATGTTGCAGTTTCCATCCCAAAATATTTCCTTAGTGTGGAATCTTAAAATTTATAGCCCCTAGATCGCTGAGAATAACCAATAAAGTAGCTGCTCACAGTTCTAGATTCCAATTTTCTTTCATTTGGCCTATAAGGCCTTGCCTCAGCTGGACATCCCCAAATATGAAAATGCTTTAGAGTGGGCTATTTGCCTGTCCAAACCTCAAAGGTGTTTTTGCACCTGCTTTAGTGGGTACCCTATTAAGGATAAAAACTGCAGTCTTTAATTCCTCCACTAGAGTGATTTTGGTAAAGTAGAATGACTAATCATACTTCTCACCATGTCTTTAAGAGTTCTATTTCGTCTCTCAACAACACCATTCACGCTAGGTGAACCTGACATGGTGTACTGTGGGACTATTCCACATTCCTCTAGGAATTAGGCAAATGGTCCTAGACCTTATTCACCTAATCCATTAGATTTACCATAATATTCACCTCCACAGTTAGATCTGACAGTTTTGATTCTTTTGTTGAGTTGGTTCTCAACTTATACCTTAAAGTTCTTGCAAATGTCCAAGATTTATGATTTTTCATGTTTAAGATATAAGTATCTATCTTGAGTAGTTGCCTATGAATGGGATAAAATATTATTGACCATTCCATGATGCCACATGGAATGGTCCACAAATGTCTATATGTATCAATTCTAAGACATCGGTTGCTCTATTGGCACCTATTTTCTTATGTTTGGTCTGTTTTCCCTTGATGCACTCAATACAGACTTCGAAGTCTGAAAAATCAATGGATTCTAAAATGCCATCCAACACAAGGCTAAATTTTCCTTATTAGCTTTCCTTTTAGTACAATGTGATTCTACATGTAAGGAATCATAATAAGAGGTATTAACTCAAGCATATATAAGTTATCATAAACATTAAGAGAACCAGTTCCAACAAGAGTTGAATTTATTGATGAACTAAAACTATCATTCCCAAATGAACAAGAATAACTAGATTTGTCCAACTTAGAGATAGAAACCAAATTCCGTCTAAATGATGGTATAACAAAAGTATCAAATAAAACTGAGTTCTTAATAACAACTTAAAATACCCAATAGCCTCTACTTTAACCAATTTTCCATCACCCACATAGATGTATCTTTTAGCATCAGTTTGATTTCGGTAGCTCAGGCAAGCCTGCATAGAAACACTTATGTGAGTAGAAGCACCGGAATCTAACCACCAAGTTTTTCTAAGAATTGTAGCTAAATTTACTTCAGAACAGAGCAAAGCAAAAGATGTACCTTTCTTAACATGACATGAGTGATATTTGGTACATTCTTTCTTTAAATATATAGTCTTCTTACAAAAGTAATAAACATCAACCTCCTTATGCTGTTTCTTTTCTGTTGGACCCTTAGCAGTTTCTTTATCCTTCTTTCTCTTTTTGTCTTTGCCCTTAGAGGTGTATGCCGAATGAGAACTTTTAGTCTTATAATGCTTCAATTCCTATTCTTCTTGCACACAATACGAAATAAGCTCATTAAGAGTCCATTTCTCCTTTTTGATAGTTACAACTGATCTTAAATTGGTTGTATTGTGAAAGAAGAGAGATTAATACCAAATGCACGAGCAAATCATCTGAAATCTCAAGTTTAAGTGCCTTAAGTTTTGAAGCAATATTAGACATTCTCATAATGTACTCCCTTATGTTCCCTTTGTTTTGATACTTCATGGAAATCAAGCATTCCAAAAGCATGCTTGTTTCCGCCTTATCGTTTTTAGCAAAACGTTTTTCAGTCTCAACAAGGTACTCTTTAGGATTGGTTATCTTTTCAGATACTACACCCCTAAATGCTTTCGGAATGTCATGTTTTATTATCATTGGACTTATGTGGTTTGAATGATCCCACCTCTCAAAGTTCTTTATAACATCAAAAGAACTTTCATCCATAAGAGGGGGGGTTCATCCATCCTAACAAGCAATATGTTCTCTTTCCAATCCTTAAAGTTTGTTGCAGTCAAAATAGGAATGTTTTTTAGATTGGCAGATGCTGTAGTTAAATTAGCTGTAAGTTTAACATAAGAATTAATCAAATATGCTCATATTATAGATCAAAACCGTAGTAAATTCAAATAATTGGTAAGTTGCTTTTCAAGATACCTAGCAAAACATTAATATCAAGTCTTTGGACAATAATATTAATTATAAATGGTACTCTTGTTGTAATGATCAAATACCGATAATAAGTTCAAGTCAAATAACAATTTTCCTTTGGGCCGATTAGATATTCACTTGTAAAACTATCATCACACATGTGTAAGTGATTCGGCCAAATATTATTCTTCCTTTGGGCCGGCTAATATCCGCATGAATAAATACGCACAAATATCAAACATTTTTCGTGAGTAACTAAAATAAGAGTGGTCACTTTGGTGACATGTTATTTCAGTTAATTCACTTGTAATATAGGATATTTACAATTAGTTTGCAAAGAGACACCAAATAATATTTTAATTTATTTTTCATTATCTTAACTCATTCATTTATATATACAACATAAATATCAATGTCAAATTTCCACGTACTGAAATATGATTTGATAGTCGTAATAAAAAAAATGACATCAATTGAATCCATAATAATACATAAATGAATATTATTTGCAATAACAAATGATATTAAAAATATTATTTACTTTATTTAACTGCTAATATTCAAGATGGAAGATAAAACATATTTTAATATAGCATGGTCCATGCATGTAATATTACAAGAAAATGAACTGTTGAAAAGCGCAACAATAGCTGTAACAAATGATAGTCTTTGAATTTAAACACTGAAAGGAGTAATAAAGATGAAGAGAGTCCATAAAATTTTATTTCAACATATCAGGTAGACGATTGAGTAAACATATAAAGGTAAACATAATCATAATGCATTCGGTACATAAGCAACATGGAAAAAAATGTCCATGTGAACAAATCAATAGTCATAGTAGGATAAATAATCCACCTGATAGCACAACATAATTACAACCACAAAAAATGGATGATTAAAAAATAATAATAATAAACATTTTCAATGTTTTTTCTTTCCAGGACAAAATGGATGAAGAAATCTAATTTGAATAAGTCAACATGAATGCACATAATTATATACCAAGTTTGATAACATGATGCAAGCATATGTAATAGGGCAGATAGGAATTTGAATCCATCAAATCAGTACACTAGCATTAAGATTCCAATATTAATGAGTCTACCTTGGATTTTCTGATTCAATTATGATATTATCTACCGAAAAGAGATATTTCTTTATTCAATCAAGATCAATACCCGAACTATGCATATCATGTAAGGTTAAAAGTACATGATGTCAGGTTCAAATCCATAGTCCGAAAATCGACTAGTACCGAAACCAATTAAAAAAATCATTTTTTTATTTTAAAAAATAATTGGAAGAATAACCAATAGCTGAAGGTACCATATAAATCCATACGAAATAAAGGGATCAGATAATCAACAAAAGATTGTAAACTTAGAACACTAATTTCATAATTTCGTCAAATTACAAGATCAAACTTTTCTCAATAAAATCAATAATGGGTGGCTCTGATACAACTTGTTGGAGATTAATAAAATCAATATATTTCAGATTTGAATACATATAACCCATATCTTTTAATTGAGAAACAAGTATATGAAATTAGAAAGATCAGCGGAGACATACCTGAATCCATTGATATTTATTGAGAGAAGATCAACTTGGTTATAATCTTCCAAATTGCCATAAGCTTGGATTTGAAAAATTTTCTGTAGAAGAGGGCAGAGAGAATATGATAAGACTTGTATAATTTGAGGACCATAACCCCATATTTATAGCATTTTGACATTTTTTCAGTTCGGCCCTTCATTAAACTAAAATTGTCACTCTGGTATCCACACATTATAATAATACATGACGAATATACCCCTTAAGTCTTAACATATTTATTCCAGAATAAATCACATAATTAGACTTAATCACAAGATAGCTTATACATTCAAAAATTAAAATATGTGGCCCATTATGTTGAATTATTCCAACAGGTAAGTCTACGTATTGGATTCTTTAAGTTCAAATAATGATGTAGTCATCATGCAACACTACAACTGAAACCATTCTAAACAAAGTACACTTTTCTATGTACAAATCATCATTTTTCTTGCCATTGGAAAGTTTTAAACAAATTAATATACCAAATTATTATAGGCCCCTCTTTGTATATCAGCTCTAAATTGCCTCGTGGGAAGACCATCCTTATTGATTGACCTGATTTTATGTATAAACTACATCAAAATAGAGCAAATGTACGGAAAAAATTTGCAAGCGAGAAAAATATATGATAAGATAAGACAAATCATAATTTCTAAAATAGAAGTTATCTAATTTAATTGATGACACCTGTTACGCTATTTGGTTCCTAAAATAACCTAGTGTTCCTAACACACACGCACACATGTATGCACGTATGCACACACGTGCACACACGCACACACATACGCGCGCGCATACACCGACACACACATAGATTATACATATATACATATACACACACATATACATATATATATATATATACACACATATTTACACACACACACACACATATAGCGGGGAGACCATGCTTATAGATGGACCTGATTTTATGTACAAACTACATTAAAATAGAGCAAATGCACAGAAAATATTTGCAAGCGAGAAAAATATACGATAAGATGTGACAAATCATAATTTCTAAAAGAGAAGATATCTAATTTAATCGGTGACTCGTGCTAATTGGTTCCTAAAATAACCTACACGCGTGCGCACACATACACACCCATGTTGAAAATTTCAAAATATGTATTAATTTTTGTAAAATAAGTTGATTGTAACAATCTTTGACCTAAATAATAATTTTAGCCAAAAGCATAAGTACTTGAATTTATTTTCCTTTAATATTAATTGAAAACGTAATTATAACACTCAAATTGCCTAAATGCTCCTATTAAATTGATAATTTTTATATTGAGTTAAAAAATTAGCTTTCTATCTTTGTTGTACATAGTATAAAATTATATTCGAAAATGACATCAAATTAAATGCAGAGTTTAATGGAAAGAGGTGCCACATTCATTGATGAAGATTCTAAAAAGGAAGAATTAAAATCAAAGGTCCATTCTTGGAGAAGCAATACAAAAAACTCAAGAATAAGATAATGCAGAACTTCGCGAAATACGACGACAACGTCGTCGGAGTAGAGGGTGCAAATGATCAGTAGGTATTCATTTTTGCATTGTAAATTGGTAAGTAATGTAGTATTGATGGATTTGGTTGCAATGTACAGCTTGGATCGAGTATGAAAGCACCAGCCTTGTTTATCAAGGCAAATAAAATAGAAAAAGTGATAGTAAATCGCAGAAAAGAGTAAATGAATAAGAGATTTTTATAGTGATTCGGCTGTTAATGAAGCCTACGCCCACTTTATAACTTTTACTATTGACTGACTGCAATTACAAGTTGAATCTGATTATAATACGACTGAATCTTGTCAGTTAGATCTAGTCACCAGTGTTAGAGTCACTGGAGAATCACAATGAACCTTGTAGATGACTGTTGTGTGGGAGGAGAAGAATGAAGAGTATTCTCTATAGAGTTTCAACAGCCAGTCTAGTAGATCCTATTTATGTTGCAGGTAGGATTGTATTTATAGGAATTGGAGAGCTATTGGGCTAGGTCGCTACGCCAGAAGCTTGCCTTTGGAAATACGAAGGTGCATATAAAGTTTCATAGCCAACTGATTCAAATTGATGGATCACTAGCGATCCATAGGCGATGGATCACTAGCGATCCATAGTTTTTGGGTCGCTGACGATTCAACTGCTTGGGATGCTCTCCGCCATCCTTTCCTTTAAACTTTATGGTAATCTAGCACAATCACATACATCACTAGCGATCCATGTACTTAGTGGATTTTTGGACTCCATCTTTTGAATTGCATTTGTTGTCTTGTGTTAGTGTTCTTTATGTAAATTTGTAGCTTATCGCCTTTGTTTTGATGATGATTCATACACTGTTTGCATTTAACTACTGATGGAATCAGACGAATGATTATTTCTCGATCTAACTAGCTTCGAATTCCATCAAACTTAGCAATCATTCCTATAATACCTATTGGATTATGGTGCAAGATGGTTGAAGGATCCAAGAGTGACCCATATGGGTCGCTAGCGATCCATAGGAGATGGATTGCTAGCGATCCATCACCTTAGCATTTTTTTGCTTTCTTTTCCTTTAGCCTTTCTTGGTTGGTTCTTCTACTCCTCTTGGTTAGTTCTTGAGTTGCTCTGACTCGACGTAGACGTTCCAACTTCCTTTTAATCCTATTGGATTAAAAACCCGCATAACATTTGCCCACCAGAGTATGCCTCCGTTGGATACAAGGCGTGCTCTGGAAGTAAAAGCTTTTGAGTTCACGCTTGGTGAAGTTCGAGTGATCATGTTAAGGTCGTCATGCGAATTTGGCTTTGGCTATTTGTTGAACTTTAATGTGGGTTGTCATTGCTTGTCATAACAAACCAATTTCGACCCCGTAACTTTCAGGATGTCTTTAAATAACACGTGGATCGCACTGGCCAAATTTGGAGAAGGTTGGTCCTCATTTGATGGACCACTAGTGATCCATAGTCCATGGATCGCTAGCGATCCAAGGACTTAGTGACTTTTTTGTACAACTTCCTATTTAATCTACTCGAGCCGACCTTATTTCCCTTTATACCTTCATTCAGCGATTTGAGCCATTCTTTCTATGACCCAATCCGAGAATTGCAAAACCTAACTCCTATTTTGCAATCGCCACCACCGTTCATCGCCACCAGAGCTCCTCGCTTTTGATCGCCCCTGACTTTGCTGCCGCCTTGACTTAGCCATGCAACTTTGTCATTCTGCCTTTCTAGATCGCCACCGATCTTCTCCTGAATTGCCACCGACCCTTTCTTGCCATAATCCGCCAACATTCCAAGTCCATCTGTGTTCTCTTCTGATTCTCGATTATAGGTGGGTAACGTTGATTTATTTCGTTTATAATTCGATGATGAAGTTGGATTGGTGATGATCATTGCGGAGAATTCGAGTTGATTGCGATTTTATGGAGGAAGATAGTAAATCGAGTCTTGAGTTCCTCACGGAACAATGCTCGGGCTCTACCCTAGTGTTTGACATGTTTTGCTATCTTCATCCACAGAATCAGAATCGACTTGCACTAAGTAACATTGTTTATACAACGCGACATCTCGAGCATTGGTTTTAGTCATTTCGGAGGGGAATAAAGGCTTAAGGTAGCGTTTCGTGTGCAGCTTATGTTGTTATCGCCTTCCGGAGAGTTCGTATTGGTTTCGTTATTACACACTCGGTGTACCTGAAATGGGAAGAGCTTCCCGCGTCGCTTCAGACAACGGATCCGTTATCGATCATTGATCGATAATAGATAAGTGTAGGAGAAATAATTTCGATAAATGATACGAGAAGCCCTTTTCATTCTTTACTACGAGCGAACTATCTACACGAGATAGAGCGTTTATAGTGTTTAGGACACCGAGCTTATACCACATATATAACACACTACACTTGTCCCAGTCTATACTTGAAAACCGATGTGTCGATGCAAATTGATGTTCCTTCGAAATTCAGGTATTGTAGAGGAATTTTTAGTTAAAGATAGAATTACCTGCCCGCGTTGGATGCAAGTTCTGTTGTATATAATGAAGCATCCATCTCTCACCGTAAGTCCAATGAAGGAAGTCCAGCACTTTCAGAAGTTGAACCGCCATCCGTTGCCCCTTCCTCTTCTGTTCCACGGGCTGAATACGGTCAACTAGTTCCGGTTGACCCGGTTATAGACTGGACCCTTTTGAATTTCAAAGTTCTACTTAATCCATCGGAGAGAGCTTCTTCCATAATCTCCGCTAAGGTTTTAAATAACATTTTCACATAACACGGCATTCTAGAGGACGATGTGCGCCTTCCGGAGAAGAAGGAGTTTGCCCATACTCCGCCTTCGGGATACACCACTTACTATCGGATATGTGCTTAAATGGAGCATTGTCCCTTTCAATAACTTCTTGAAAGTGACTCTAATGAACTTGGGAATTTCTCCATTCCAAATTCACCCTAATGGATATGCAATTTTCACCTGCCTTCATGTCATGATTATGCGGACAGTTACTCGTGCACTGAGTTTCGATGAGTTGAGACATTTTCTCTCGTTTAAGAAGAGATACGAGTACCCATCCCTTGTCGTCACCGAGGCCCAAAGGAATCGCAAGATCGTCCTACAACTCCAAAGGAATCTGTCTCAATTCAAAACTTAGTATTTCTTTGTTAGATGTCCCGAAGTATTTTAACCACCTTTGGAGGACGGGGGGTAAGCTCTCACTCTTACTTATTGAGTGTTGATATGTCGCTATGGTATTTCTATTTTATTAAATACTCATTGCGGTTATTTTGAGGCCGGTTAAAGACCCATCACTCGATTCGATTTTCCATACTCTAAAGGCGGTAGATGCCAAGGGGAGATTGGTTAAATTTTTTCTAACGGACGAAAACTTGCTCCGGTATGGGCTGCTGCTTCTCGGGAGATCCAGCGTGGCCGTTGAAGTCCTGTCTCCTTCCCGTTCCAGAGTACGAACACACTCCACTTCTTCATCGCATGGCTCTGAAGAAGGTGTTTTCCCAGAAAAAGAAGGCCCATCTGGAGAGTCAACCGAAGAAACTGATGAAAGAAGGGGTGTTACGACGGAAGCCAGTTGTCCGGCCAAAATGCCCCCAATTCCGGAGGAAGGGGAAGAAGAGTTCAAGAAGCAAGAGGGCAAGGCTGTAGTGGCAACATATAAAGATGAGGGTGAAGTTGATAGTAGCAGTTGTCATGATTCCTCCTCCAGTGATGATGATTTCGACGCAGGATCTGGTGACGGAGACTCCGAATCATGTGATAGACTCCGGGAATGAGTTCCATTCTCCGGGACTCACCTCCCTAAGAGATTCACAATAAAGATGCTCCCTCAGCAGTCGAGCGACATCAGGGTTCCCCGATTAAAGATGTTGGCGTAGACTTTGGGGATTTGATAACGTTTACGTGGATATCGATGAACTTATAGGGGAGGACTTCGAATTCGAGGGATCGTCTCCTCACCTCAGTCATATCGTGTCTAGAGTCACCCCGATTTCTACCATGGTGGCTTCCCGATCTGGTTTGTAACATCCTTTTAGGCCCCCAAGACACATTACACATTTCACTAGGGTCACATTCACTTACAAATGCATTATTTAGGCATGTTCCTCATTGCTAAAGTGCTTTATTTATTCTTCATGTCGGGTACCATGAGAGGTCGTGGACTGTACGATGATCTCGAGAAATTCACTGATTTGCAACATTGGTCAAAACGGTCTACAAGCCGCCATCAACACCGTGAGACAAAGGAGGATTGGAGAAGGCGGAAAGACTCGGAGGCCGAAGCCCGTCGCCGTGATGAAAGAGAACAAGGTTGGACATATAAAAGTGGCTAAGAGAAGAGAAAAATCCTTGATGATCGAGAGGAACCATCCAAGAAGCCAAAGGTTAATCGTGGTTCTCATCCTTCTGAGCATCATGTTTCTGCCCCGACCCCAGTTTCTATCAGTCTTGAAGTTTTGGTTTCTTCCGTTCAGGCTCCGTTTTTATCTCAAGCCCCATCGACTCACGTGGTGCCTGCTTCTGGTTTCTCGCGTCCTTACAGGAGGCCGGCTTACATTCTTCTGTCCTTTCCCTCTAGACTCGAAGCTGCGTTGCCCAGGTGATTTTTAAAGGGAGTTAAGTTTGACCACAACCTTTGCCCAATCCCGCAAAGATTCCTATATGCCCTACCTTCAGGCGATTCAAAGTGATTTAGAGCAAGCTGAGGGATGAGAAAAATTATGCAAGCAGCTGGCCGACACGAATCGCAATAATTATCAAGAGATCCTCTCTTTTGAGTCAGAGAAAGATGATTTCGAGAGGGCATTAGCGGAACATGATGCCAGAATTAAGCGACTAACACAAGAGAGAGATGTGGCGTTCCGGGAGAGTAAGAACAACGCCAGTTTGCTGAAGGAGCTAAAGAGGCCCATGCAAAAATAGAGATCATGTTTCGAGATGAAATTAAAAAGGTACACACGGACGAAGTTAAGGTAAAAGATGAGCTCGAAGCTCATAACATGATTATTGAAGCCCAAAAGAAGACTATTGCAGATCATGAGAAAATTGTTGAAGGGCATAATAAAACAATTGCTGAATACGCATGCATTAGGGAATCCCATGACAAGATTGTTTCTGATCAAGCCCAAACGATTGCTTCGCTCCAAGAATGAGTTGTGTAGCTTGGCGCCGAGAATACTCGAGTTGAAGTTGAGTAGGCCGCCATATCAGTGGATTACCTGGAGCTGCATGACACTTTCGAGAAAAAATGGAGAAGATGGACGATACCATCTTGAATTTCTATGTTAATTTCTTGCTGCATCAGGGGAGCCTCAATTATTTGAGCCCTAAATTTCCGCATACTCTTGCCGTAGTGTGGGAAGAAATCTTGCCCCATTTCCGAGAAAACGGGGATGTATATATCGAGCAAAAGTTGGAGGATGCCTACCTCAATGAGGAGTCGAAGAAAGCACTAGTAGAGGACCGAGAGGTCCTTTGAATCGAGAATGAATAGGAGGCTACCGATGCTGCTATAACTACAACTGCCAAAACATTGTCGGAGCCTTTCATTTCTGGGCCTGGTGGACCATCAAGACAGCCTTGCGATTAGTTGGCGAGTTCTGCCGCTTCTGCTTTGTCGTCTGTTCCTCCGGCAGTTGTCTTTGAAACTTGAGGTGGCCTCAGAACTTCTCCAAAATCATGCAGCCGTCAAAAGAAGGAGAAGGCAATGAATACGAGATTGACATTCTCGGTTATTCCTTTGATGCAGGTAACCTTCTTGTTTCCCCCAAGTTTGAAATTTTTTAGCTCACACCGCAAGAACAAGAAAAACTTAATGCTTTCATTTTTGATCTTATAGTCCGTCCTCTTCACCTACTGACCAGCTAGTTTCTTCGGTGCTTGAGCTTGCCGCTATTTCAACTGCCTTGATGCTTATTCCCATAACCACTCTGATTGCTGCGCCTGTGTTTGGATCGCAGCCAGCGCCGGAATCCGAGAAGATTGTTGCATTACATAGCCTAAACGACCCTTCCGTATCTTTGGAGGGCGACTTCATGGTAGCTGAAGCTCGAGAGCAGGAGGAGCGGACCGGCCAGCTGCAAAAATCTAAACAGCAACTGGTTGTCGTTAAGAAGGAAAAGGTCGAGCGGTAAAATCTTCGAGGAGCTCCCGCAAATCCCAAAAGCACAGGCCAAAGGGGAGTCTTCCGAGAAGGTCGGGGAGTAGGGAGGAGATGTCGGCACTGAGGAGATAGTTGATATTACAGGCAGCGACACCACCGCTGGCCGAAATTCTGAAGGGAAGTAGAAACTTCCAACTAAAGGTGGGAATGGGAGCGGCGGAAAGAGGCATTGACAGGTCCGGTTAATAGTGGAGCTGGTTTTTAGGACATTTTGTTTTGTTTATACGTGTTTTGTTCAAGTGCAGAGTCTGCACTTATTGCTTTGATTGTTGTAGCATCGGTATTTTTTCTTTTTGTTGGCCGATATTGTGTGGGTACGACCCCTACATTCTGACTTTATAAAGAAAATGTTATAAGTATTACAATATTGTCATTTTGATTGTAACTTTACCTGTCTACTTATCTGCGTTTCATGCACTTATGTCAATTTTATTTACTGCTATTTTATCTAGTCCTGTATTTACCACCAAAATTCTTTGTTTGGAGTAATAGAATTGTGAAGTAATTGGATTTTGTCTTTGAGTATATTTTTTTACTTGAGCATCGGTGCATGGCCCTCAGTTCATAGAGCTGGTTACTTCGAACAACTGGCTAGTTGGTCATGTTTATTTTGTAATCAGACTTGTTTTGTGTTTCCTATCTTCGGGAACTTATGATTTGTATGGCTTGGTTTCAGATTTATTATCGGCCAACAATTGTAACTTTCTGCCGACTCGTAGTAGTTTGAAATTGTTGGATTCATACCCGTTGCTCCCGATAGTGGGATTGGGTTGATTCTTGGTATTCCTGCAATGGACGAGTTTCCCGGTATCGATGGGGCAATACCGATACTTAAGAGTATGTGTGGCTTATGAAATGCACGGCTTTTGAGAGTGTGTGTGGCTTATGGGGTGCGCGTCTTTGGGATCGATATGATCCGTCGATCCGAAACAGTTCGAAACTTCTCGAAGTTGCCAATCTTCGTGCAATGTCAGGAGTTTCTCGGTATTGCTGGGGCAATACCAGTACTTAAAAGTGTGAGTGGCTTATGGGATTGATATGACCCGTCGATCCAAAATGGTTCGGAACTTCTTGACGTTTCCAACCTTCGGGCAATGTGAGGAGTTCTCCGGTATTACCGAGGCAATACTGGTACTTAAAAGTGTGCGTGGCTTATGAAACATGTGGCTTTTGAGATTGTGTGTGGCTTATGGGATGCGTGGTTTTGATTTAGACCTTCCCGGCGTCACCGGAGCAACGCCGGTTCTAAGAAGGCGGGATTGGGTTCCGCTGATGCAACGGTTTGAGTCGATATTATTCTGTCGACCAAGAGGGTAAGTGGTGCATACTTGAGCGTGATTCCACTATCTCAAGCAGCAATTGGATGGTTTTGATCTGATTTGACCCCATCAAATCAGCAGGTTACTTTTATGAACACAGTTTTATTGGTTCAGAAAGCAAAGCAATTTTATTAAGAAAAGCTGGGCAAATTCTGCCTATTTACAGTGCCCCCGGTATTCCGGGATGGCTTGTTTGCTGAAAACAAGAAGTACATAAGATAGTTTCAGATAAAATAATGATGCAGCGATTCGCTATTCCAGGCTCGGGGAATTTAGATCACGTCGACGGTTGTCAGTTTGAATGTTCCATCCCCTAGATTTTGACTGGTCACATACGGCCCCTTCCAGTTTGGCTCAAAGGTTCCCGGTATGGGATATACTTGTTTGAGGACAAGGTCTCCCACTTCAAAGGTTCGGTTGTGAACTTGGGAGTTGAAGTACCGTTCGACCCCATTTTGGTGAGTAGCGGTCCTTAATTCGGCGTCTTCCCTCTTCTCGTCGGTCATATCAAGCGACTAGAGTATGAGCTGCTCGTTTTGCCTTTGATTGAAATTCTGCCCTCGATGAGAGGGGACTTCTAGTTCGACGAGGTTCATTGCTTCTAAACAATATGCCAGGGCGAACGAGGATGCCTGGTTGCTGCTTTGTGTGTCGTTCTGTAAGCATATAGTGCGAGTGGAAGTTCATCAACCCAATTCCCTTTAGCTTTAGTTAGCCGCTTTTTGATGGTGGACTTGATGATCTTGTTTATTTCTTTCACTTTCCCATTTGCTTGCGGATGAGCGACCGCGGAAAAGCTCTTCTCGATTCGAAAGTGTTTGCAAAGTCTTTGAACTCAGCGCTTTCGAACTAGGTCCCGTTGTTAGTGATGATTTTCTATGGCACACCAAACCTGCAAATAATGTTTTTAGTAACAAAGTTAATGACTTTCTTTGTGGTACTGGTGGCCAGCAGTTTCTTTTCGGCCCATTTGGTGAAATAGTCAACGTCAACTATAGCATATTTAGCCCCTCCTTTAGCTATTGGCACTACACCAATCGGACCAATTCCCTATAGTGCGAATGGCCATGGGCTTACCATCTACGTCAGCTCTGTTGAGGGAGTTCTATTGATCTTTCTGAATCTTTGGCATCGATTGCACCGTCTAGCATAATCTACTGCATCGTGGTTTACTGTTGGCCATAAATACTCGTGCCGGAGGATTTTCTTTGCAAGGGTTTTCCCCCCGGTATGGTCTCTGCGGTCACCTTCGTGAACTTCTCTCAGGATCCTTTGAGCTTCGTCATCAGTCACACATCTGAGTAAAGGGGTAGAGAACCTCCTTTGGTAGAGTATCCCATCCTGTATCATGAATCATGGTGCCTTTTGGAGAAGCTTTTTCCACTGGTTCCTATCCGCGGGAAGAGTTCATGTAAGAAAGTAGTCTTTGATCGGTGTCATCCACGTTTCTGGTTCAATGGTAGTTTAAAAAATCCAGTTGACATCCATTTCGCTTATGCTTGGAGTGGTCATAGTTTCAACCGGGACTAGTCCCAACGATTGAGCTTCCTCGAAACTGGCCAGTTTAGCCAAGTAGTCAGTTTTCGTGTTCTGCTCCCTCGGGATGTGAGTTATTGTGTAATGTTCGATGTCGTTCAGCAACTCTTGCACTTTAGATAGATATGGGGCAAGGTTCTTCCCTCGAGCCTAGTATTTTCCTTTCACCTGATAGACTACTAACCAAGAGTCGACATAAATGTCTATGGATTATCTCTGGTTCTTTAACAATTTTTAGCCCGGCTATCATTGCCTCATATTCTGCTTCATTATTTGTCACTGGGAATTCTAATCATAAGGCGTAGTAGATGGCTCGTCCTTCGAGAGTCTCAAGCACTACCCCTACCCCCAAGCAGAAGTTATTAGACGCGACATCGACGAAGAACTTCCATCGTGTTTCCACTTCTGGTGTTATTTCCTCTTCATTATCCCGTATGGTAAATTCGATAATGAAATATGCCAATGCTTGCCCGTTGATTGCCTTTCTAGGATGGTAAGTGATTTTATATTGACTTAATTCGATATTCCATTTGATGAGCCACCCGGAAGTCTTGGGGTGGTACAATACTTGCTTCAAGGGTTGAATGGTCAATACTTTGATTGGGTGTGCCTGGAAATATGGTCGTACCTTCCTGCATGCGATCAAGAGACAATACGCTAGTTTTTCCAATTTCGGATAATTTTTCTCGGCTCCAGTAAAACGTTTACTGATGTAATGCACGGGTCGCTAGATCCTAGTTTCCTCACATACAAGAGCAGTGCTTAATGCATGAGGGGAGACTGCTAAGTAGATGAACAAGTCCTCTCCGTCTACTGGCTTCAATAGGATTGGCGGGGTTTCCATGTGTCGTAGCAACTCTTCGAACGCGGTTTGACAAGCCCCATTCCATTCAAAGTTCTTCTTTCCTTTCTTTAGTGCATCAAAGAACGGTACACATTTATTGGTGGCTTTTGAGATGAACTGGTTTAGCACTGCGACTTTCCTATTCAAGCTTTGTAACTCCTTCCTGTTCTTTGGGGCTTCGACTTCTTGTAGGGTAGTAATTTGCTCTGGTTTTGCTTCGATGACTCTGGCGCTCGCTATGAATCCCAAGAACTTTCTGGAGGCTACCCCGAAGTGACATTTGAGTGGATTGAGCTTCATCCCATATTTTCGGAGTATTTCGAACATCTCGACGAGATTATCCAAGTGATTGGCAGTTATTCATGATTAAAACAACATGTCATCCACATAGACTTCCATGGTTTTTCTGATCTAACGCTTGAGCATGGCATTTAGTAATCTTTGGTAGGTTTCCCTAGCATTCTTTAAACAGAATGGCATTACCCTGTAGCAGTATAATCCTAGATCGGTGAAGAAGCCGGAGTTTTCCTGATCAGGTTCGTGTAGCAGGATCTGGCTGTATCCCGAGTATGCGTCCATAAATGGTAGCAGTTCATGTTCAGCCATCCCGTCACCAAGCTGGTCAATTCTGGGCAGAGGAAAGCTGGCAAGCTTTGTCTAAGTCCGAGTAGTCGATACAAGTTCGTCATTTCCTATTGGACTTCTTACCAAAACCGGGTTAGATACTCATTTGGGGTAGGTCGCATCACGGATAAAACAATTGGCCATCGACGTGTCTACTTCTTCTCTCAAAGCCTTGGACCATTCGAGGCCCAGGCTGCACCTCTTCTGCTTTGCCGGTGTGTACATAGGATCAATGTTGAGTGCGTGACATGTAATTTTCGGTGATATCCCACAAACATCGGAATGTGTCCAGGCGAACACATCCAAGTTGGGGCGAAGAAATTTAGTGAGTTCCAATCGCATCTTGTTTCCAAGGTGCGATCAAATTTTCAAGACCCGTGTTGGGTCATCCATGTTGGCTGAGGCAGACACCGTCAATTCTGCCAGTGCCGGCCGATCCTCCCTCGAACTCTTCTTTCTAAGGTCCAAAGCCTTGTCGAACCGGCTATGGTAACCAAGTCAGGGGCAGCTATGTAGTTTCTATTAAGCAGGTTCGCGAATGTGGAGAGTTCTCCCCATATTCTTCCCCTTTTCCTTTCTCTTAGATTCACATAGTTCTGCGATATAACATTCTCTGGTAGTACTTTGATCTCCTTTGATTACCCCATCTCCCTTCTCCATTGGGAATTTCATGGTAAGGCACCATTGGGCTAAAGCGATTTTGAAATCCGCCAGCGCGAACCATCCCAAGAAGGCATTATATGCAGAAGTTTCATCTACGATCACAAAAGTTTGGATGATGGTGACTCTTCGGTCGCCTTCCCCAAGCTCTACAGGCAAGTCGATCGTCCCGACGGGTTGTTTGGGTTCGCTGATGAATCCTTGGATTTTTATTTGGCAGGTAGATATGTCTTTCATGCTGACCTTCATCTAGTCAAAGGTGTGTTTGAAAAGAATATTCATAGAACTGCTGCTGCCAACCAATACTTGTCGGTCCACGGCGGGTCCGATCCCTACTATCACGACCATGGGATCAAGAGTTGGAGCTTCAATCCCTTCAGTGTCCCGATTTCGGAATACTATATCATCATTTAGAGTTCCCTACTGCTTGGCAGGGGCTCCATCTTCGATCGCGTGGCACGAATCCTTCGGAGCATGTTTTAATGAGCTCACATATCGTTCCATTTCCCCCCAACTCCTCTATGCGGGATGAGGTACTCTAGATATCGTTCCAATGACAAGTCTCTGGTCAGTTCATCTAGATCCCACTTCGCTGGTTCCAGCTTGGTTTCCTCGATCTCTAAGAGCTTGGGGAGCTGCGGGTTGGTCAGGATTTTGCGATTTCCTCACGTACTGCTAAAGCTTATTTTCCTGGGTCAGCTCTTCAATAAAGTTCTTTAGGTGACGACACTCGTTCATGTTGTGACCATGCGTTTCGTGGAAGCGACGGTACTTCTCGGAACGCTTTTGTTGTTCAGTTGCTTCTTTTTTAGGGTGTTTCTTGTACTCCTATGTCCCTTGAGTTGCGAGATAGATATTTTTTGGAGTATCATTAAGTGGGGTGTAATCCTCAGGCCTGAAGTCTTTAAGCCGCTTATTGTTGCCATTTCTTTTGTTGGAATTCTGATTTTTCCTTTTTTGGTTTCGTCTTTTCCCGCACTTCCTTCAATGGTCCCGGAGGCATTTATGTCCTGGTTCATCACCATGCCACTCTGCCCAACGTTCATTGGTTGTAAGCCAGTAGATTTCCTTTCTAATTCTTGCACCTCTTCCAATCTCAAGTATTGATTCACCTTATGGTTGAAGTCCTTCCTAGTGGTAGGTTGTTTCATTTTGATCCATTTTCCAAACTCAGTTTTAGGGTGGAAGGTGCAGACCAAGGCCATAAAACCCATATCCTCGTTCGGATTGCTTACTTCTATCACCGCGGTGTTGAACTGATTCATGAAAGACTTCAGGGATTCATTTCGTCCCTGGAATAAACCGGACAAGGATATCACATCTGTAGGCTGCGCCGTGTGAAATCGGAATTGATCAAGGAATCTTGTTGCTAGTTGGTCGAAAGTGGAGATGGATCTTGGTGTAAGCCTAGTGAACCACATGGAAGCAATTCCCTCCATAAAAATCGAGAAACATCTACATCGAACGGCATCCGAAGCATTCGCTCCGTCCATGTACCAACTGTACTTGTATAGATGGGGTTCCAGGTCTCTTGTTCCGTCATAGGACGGAATAGTTAGCATAGTGAATTTTTCTAGGTATCGCTCATTCAAAGTCTCATCGGTGAAAGGAGTCCGCCTTGGAGCGGATCCCCATTCATCATCCCTTCTATTCTTACTCTCATACATCATTCGCTTGACCATGTCTGCGATATATGCTTCAGATGTCCGGTAATTCGGGGGTCGGCTGTCAGTAACTACACCGAGAGTTTGGCTTTGCAAATGATCTTGGTGGGTGGGCTGAAGCCTAGGCTCTCCTGTCTTCGGAAGAGCCACTCCCTTGGGATTCCGTTGGCTTGCGGTTGGCCTGATTGGCGCAGTTTGGATATCCATGGCGTTATCGATTGCATTAGCATTTCCTTCCAAATTGTTGTCGTTAAGTTGCTACCCCATCTTCCGAATCGGAGAGGTCCATGGTATATCTTCTTGTGGGGTCTTCGCTCCTAGATTTAAGTTCGTAGCTGGTTATCTCACGGCCGGTGAAGTGCTTGTGGTTCCTTCTACGTTGATTCCTATGGTTCCAGCTATTACTCCTTTCTGCGGCTGCTTCCCATTCCTTCTGTTTAGGCAAGAAACGGAAGAATTTTCTTGTTCTGCGATAGCCGTGGGTTCTGCTATGGTTCTTGAAGCAGGATGTGATTGTAAGGTTAAGAGGGCATTCAGTTTGTCCATAAGAGCTCTCTGACTGCTATCCATTTTCTGATTGATTTTTTCAACCATTTTATTCAATTCATCTCTAGTTACAGCTTCGCGTTGATTTACTTCAATTTGTTGACGATTCATCACTTCTCCGGCAATTACCGCCCCTATGGATCTTCGAGAAGCAATTCTTTTCCTTCCTAGAGCCATTAATTCTTAGCAGCAGATCTTTCGCATAGAAATTAAGGATCTAACTTCGGGGCCTATCCGATCCGATGTAGATAGCTAGATCATTGCCAGAGTTGGGCTCTCAATGAAAGTGCAACGACCCGGATTTTTCGACCCTCGAAAATCACTGAAAAATTCGTCTGTTCTAAAACTTCAAATGAAAAATACCAACTTAATACACAATATTTGATAAATATTCAACATTAATAAATGTATTGGATACAATTTCAATTATACAACTTATCAGAGTAATTAATTTATTTATTCTACAAGGTGTGCTTTAATACATACCAAATACCAATACAAATAAATCTACCGCTGCACAACTCTGATGAGAGAGACAACAATAGCCATTCCTGCTAACTCAATAAACATGTCAAATGCGAAATAAAATAGTAAGCAGGAAAAGTAAATCAATACACGATATATGACAAATAATAAACAAAAAAATGTTATGTTATTATTGGGGCTTCATCACTACCACTTGTGACTGCCTACGTACCCCTATCTAATTGGGTACCCAATTAGATATAGGATCAAGCCAACGTAGTTCTCCTACCACAAATAGGACTAATAGAGCCTACGATGCAACAAACAATATGCAATTCCCAAAACTACCCACTTAGGCTTAATCTTTAATTTTATATTTCCAAAATCTAATTAACTTTATTGTTTTCAAAATATAATTCTTTTCGAAAATAATCTCTTTGGACCAAACTCCTGATTTCATTTCAAATTATTTGAAATAATAATATATACATCCTTTGTATCAAACTATACTTTTCTTCGGGATCTTAAAATAAATCACTTTTGAAATATTTATTTGTAAATCCCAAAATAGTACTGTAAAAGCATATCAAAATATATGCAACCAGATCGGGAGATTTATCCCAATAACAGGGCAATTGGGTCCCTCTTTAACGAGAGCAGACTATACTGAGGCTACAGAACATCTGCACCTGCCTTGCCCACATTTTTAGTTATGGGTTACCCAAATCATTGGTAATATAACAAATCATTTTATATCCTGAAGTGACAAAATCATTTACACTAATAATTACAAATACTTCTAATCTACAATAATTTCAAGTTCCAAATCCTTTCAAAGATCATCTTAAAACCATCGGGTTTAGTCCTCGAAATTCTTTTCGTTTTATAAAACATTTTTATAAAACCATTTTTTATACAAACCACTTTTATATAAAATCACTTCAAAATATTTATTCTCAAATATCTCTTTTTTTTCTTTTAGTGAAAAACATTTCATAACATTTCAACTTGAAAACCAATTTTCAAAACAATTTGTTAAATTGAAGTGAACCAAATATTACCGCTAAACACCTTATAGTCAAATCGTTAAATAAATCACAAGGTGTTAGCTACAATTATTTTCTACCCAGCCCATGTATATGGATAATTAATTGCCCATAAACTGGTCGAGCAAAGTTAACAATCAATAAATAATAACCAATGCTCATAAACTGGCCGAGCCCAATTCAAACAATCAATCAATAAAAAAAACCACAACAATAAATGATAATCAGTGCTTCATTTTATCAAATATTTATAAAACATTATTTATCTTGGGATAAAACGGTTTGATATTTATTTTGGAGCATCTGGACTTTCCTTTTGACATGTTCCATCCCTCGCTAAAGTCTCCTTTGATCTCACAGACGAAACACGTGCACTAGTCATTTCCGCATACCCTATTAAATATTTAACATTTAAATTTTAAAATACATAATTAACCATACAAATAGTCAAACAAGGAAATAAAACCATTTTTTTAGCAAACAAAGTAAACAAGCATTCAACAAGGGTTTTCAAACAACACTTAACACTTAAAGTTCTTTCAACTTAGCAATCGTTTTAATGAACTTAAAGGAAGGAATAAATCACTTTGGATTCCACGCCGTCAAACTTTAAGGAAAGAAACTCCAGATCTAAACCATATTTTCTACCAATTTAACTAACTTTGTCACCATGGATTTTGACTATAGCTTCACTACTATTTCCCGAAACTTCTTGAAATCTGGCTGTAGCTTTGCTATCCTAGAAGTTGAGATGAAAAGAGGTGGAGATGGCTTCTAGGTGGGCATGGCCTTGGGTGGATGGATGGAACTTACTAACTTGAACATGACTTAAGTGGTATACTTTTTTATCGATTATTTTTGCCATAACTTTTTTACGCTTCTGGAATTTTTTAAGAGAGGCATGGAAGCCATTAAAGAGTGGAAGAAGAGCTTGAAAATGGAGAAGAAAGGTGTGAAAAAAGCGAGAAAGTGTGTTGGTATTTATAGGAAATTTTTTGGATTAAAACAATATTTTGTAAAAAGACCAAAATACCCTTTGCTTATACTTTAAGCAAACTAATTTTTTCAATACTTAACATCACATTTCAAATCATTACTTTATGTCATTTTCACTTAAGTATTAAGTAAAGAATATAATAATTATGTTTATTTAATTAGTGTTTACTTTTTGACTTTTATAACACGTTTTGTCTTTTTATGCTTACTTTTTGTTAATTACATTCTCGAATTTTCTAAATATTTTTAGTAAAAGTAAACTTGATTAGTGAATTAATTAATACTTATACTATTTGAATATATGTTCATATATAAGAAAATAAAGGTGCAACAACGTTGCGACAACTTTAAATCGACAAAACGTTGATTTTCGATAAAATGTTTTACGGTCACATTTTGACGTTTTAGTTAAACTATTTATTTATGTAAACCAAATTTAATAATAAATTTGTATAATGTTATTTAAAATATAACCAATAATAAATTAATTAAAATAATTTATTTAACCATTGAAACTTACTTTTCTGAAATGAGAATTTTGTTATTTTTATCGATATAAGCAGTTATTCCTATATTTATGTATATTTCTCTTTGCAAATCCTATCTAATATTATTTAAATCATAAAATGTTATATATTTTATATTCAAAGTCGCTTTAAACAATATTTTAAAGTGGTATAATTCTAGGTCGTTACATTCTCCCATGCTTAAAAGAATTTCGTCCTTGAAATTACATGGACGGAAAATATAACGAAAAAACAACAAAAGTTAAGCACACCAAAAACAGTAATATCACCCATAACATCGGTCAGAGGTACAGTGCCTTCTCCTATCCATTTTATTTATCAAATTAAGGTAGTTTCATTTTTAAAATTCCTAGATTGATTTACTAACCCAGACAAAATTTACTTAGGCATCTAACCTAAGCTCTGATACCATCTGTAATGACCTGGATTTTTCGACCCACGAAAATCACCGAAAAATCCATCCGTTCTAAAACTTTGAATGAAAACTACCAACTTAACACACTATATTTGATAAATATTCAACATCACTAAATGTATATGATACAATTTCAATTATACAACTTATCAGAGTAATTTATTTATTTATTCTACAAGGTGTGCTTTAATACATACCAAATACCAATACAAATAAATCTACCGCTGCACAACTCTGATGAGAGAGACAACAATAGCCATTCATACTAACTCAATAAACATGTCAAATGCGAAATAAAATAGTAAGCAGGAAAAGTAAATCAATACACGATATATGACAAATAATAAACAAAAAAATGTTATGTTATTATTGGGGCTGCATCACTACCACTTATGACTGCCTATGTACCCCTATCTACTTGGGTACCCAATTTGATATAGGATCAAGCCAACGTAGTTCTCCTACCGCAAATAGGACTCATGGAGCCTACGATGCAACAAACAATATACATTTCCAAAAACTACCCACTTAGGCTTAATCTTTAATTTTAGATTTCCAAAATCTAATTAACTTTATTGTTTTCAAAATATAATTCTTTTCGAAAATAATCTCTTTGGACCAAACTCCTGATTTCATTTCAAATTATTTGAAGTAATAATATATACATCCTTTGTATCAAACTATACTTTACTTCGGGATCATAAAACAAATCACTTTTGAAATATTTACTTGAAAATCCCAAAATACTACTGTAAAAGCATATCAAAATATATGCAACCAGATCGGGAGGTTTCTTCTAATTACAAGGCAACTGGGTCCCAGCCTTCCAAAAAATAAATATAGATATGTATATCCCTCTTCAATGAGAGCGGACTATACTGAGGCTACGAAACATCTACACTTGCCTTACCTACATTTTTAGTTATGGGTTACCCGAATCTTTGGTAACTTAACAAATCATTTTATATCCCGAAGTGACAAAATCATTTAAACTAATAATTACAAATACTTCTAATCTACAATAATTTCCATTTCCAAATCCTTTCAAAGATCATCTTGAAACCATCGGGTTTAGTCCTCGAAATTCTTTCCGTTTTATAAAACATTTTTATAAAACCATTTTTTATACAAACCACTTTTATATAAAATCACTTCAAAATATTTATTCTCAAATATCTCTTTTTTTCTTTTAAATGAAAACATTTCATAACATTTCAACTTGAAAACCAATTTTCAAAACAATTCTTTAAATTGAAGTGAACCAAATATTACCGCTAAACACCTTATAGTCAAATTGTGAAATAAATCACAAGGTGTTAGCTACAATTATTTTCTACCCAGCCCATGCATATGGATAATTAATTGCTCATAAACTGGTCGAGCAAAGTCAACAGTCAAAAAATAATAATCGGTGCTCATAAACTGGCCGAGCCTAATTAAAACAATCAACCAATGAAATAAACACAACAATAAATGATAATCAATGCTTCATTCTATCAAATATTTATAACGCTTTATTTATTTTGGGTTAAAACGGTTTGATATTTTTTTGGAGCATCCGGACTTTCCCTTCAACATGTTCCATCCCTCGCCCAAGACTCCTTGGATCTCATAGATGAAACACGTGCACTAGTCATTTCCGCATACCCCATTAAGTATTTAACTTCTAAATTTGAAAATACTTAATTAACCATATAAATAGTCAAACAAGGAAATTAAACCATTGTTTTAGCAAAAAAATAAACAAGCATTCAACAAGGGTTTTGAAACAATACTTAACACTTAAAGTCCTTTCAACTTAGCAATGGTTTTAATGAACTTAAAGGAAGGAATAACTTACTTTGGATTCCACACCGTCAAACTTTAAGGTAAGAAACTCCAGATCTAAACCATACTTCCTACCAATTTTACTAACTTTATCATCATGGATTTTGACTATAGCTTCGCTACTATTTCCCGAAAATTCTTGAAATCTGGGTGTAGCTTCGCTATCCTAGAAGATGAGATGAAAAGGGGTGGAGATAGCTTCTAGGTGGGCATGGACTTGGGTGGATGGATGGAACTTACTAGCTTGAACATGAATTAAGTGGTATACTTTTTTTGTCGATATTTTTACCATAACTTTGTTATGCTTTTGGAATTTTTGAAGAGAGTCATGGAAGCCATTAAAGAGTGGAAGAAGAGCTTGAAAATGGAGAAGAAAGGTGTAAAAAAGTGAGAAAGTGTGTTGGTATTTATAGGAAAAAAGTTGAATTAAAATAATATTTTGTTAAAAGACCAAAATACTCTTTGCTTATACTTTAAGAAAACTAATTTTTTCAATACTTAACATCACATTTCAAATCATTACTTTATGTCATTTTCACTTAAGTATTAAGTAAAGAATATAATAATTATGTTTGTTTGATTTAATGTTTACTTTTTGACTTTTATAACACTTTTTGTCTTTTTATGCTTACTTTTTTTAAATTACATTCTATAATTTTCTAGGTATGTTTAGTAAAAGTAAACTTGATTAGTGAATTAATTAATACATATATTATTTGAATATATGTTAATATATAAGAAAATAAAGGTGCAACAACGTTGCAACAACTTTAAATCGATAAAACGTTGATTTTCGACAAAATAATTTACGGTCATATTTTGACATTTTAGTTAAACTATTTATTTATGTAAAACAAATTTAAAAATAAATTTGTATAATGTTATTTAAAAATATAAACACTCATAAATTAATTAAAATAATTTATTTAACAATTGAAACTTACTTTTCTGAAATCATGATTTTGTCACTTTTGTCGATATTAGCAATTATTCCTATTTTGTGTATATTTCTCTTTGCAAATCCTATCTAATATTATTTAAATCATATAATGTTATATATTTTATATTTAAAATCACTTAAAATAGTATATTTTAAAGTGGTCAAATTCTGGTTCGTTATAGAAAGCACCAAAATGTTAGCCCAAAAATTGGATCAACACCCTAGATTGAGTATCAAAACTCCAGCCTTGTTTATCAAGGCAAATAAAATAGAAAAAGAAATAGTAAATCGCAGAAAAACGTAAATGAACAAGAGATTGTTATAGTGGTTCGGCTGTTAACGAAGCCTACATCCACTTTATAACTTTTATTATTGACTGACTGCAATTACAAGTTGAATCTGATTACAATACGAATGAATCTTGTCAGTTAGATCTGGTCACCAATATTAAAGTTCAGTGGAGAATCACGGTGAACCCTATAGATGACTATTGTGTGGGAGGAGATGAATGAAGAGTAGTCTCCGCCAAGTTTCAGCAGCTAGTGCAGCAGATCCTTTTTATTTTGCAGGTAGGATTGTATTTATAGGGATTTGAGAGCTATTTGGCTAGATTAGCACACCAGAAGCTTGCCTTTGGAAATACGAAGGTGCATAGAAAGTTTCATAGCTAACCGAGTCAAATTGATGGATCGCTAGCGATCCATAGGCGATGGATCATTGTCGATTCAACTGCTTGGGATGCTCTCCTTTATCCTTTCCTTTAAACTTTATGGAAATCTAGCACAATCATATGGATCGCTTGCAATCCATGTACTTAGTGGATTTTTGGACTCCGTCTTCTGGATTGCATTTGTTGTCTCATGCTGGTGTTCTCCATGTAAATTCGTAGCTTATCGCCTTGTTTTGATGAGGATTCATACACTGTTTGCATTGAACTACCGATGGAATTAGACGAATGCTTATTTCTCGATCTAACTAGCTTGGAATTCCATCAAACTTAGCAATTATTCCTAGAATACCTATTGGAATATGGTGCAAGAGGATTGGAGGATCCATGAGTGACCCATATGGATCGCTAGCGATCCATCACCTTAGCATGTTTTTGCTTTCTCTTTCCTTTAGCCTTTCTGTGACGACCCGCAAATCCGTACCCTTTAAATCGACAATAATCCACACATGTCAGACCCAAAAAGTACAGACTAATGGAAAGTCAAGAGAAAGAAAAGAAGAGAGAAGAAGAGAAGAGAAGAAAGAGAGAAGATAGAACCAAACAGAACAATACAGAATCTCACATCGCATCGGAAAACATATAATATCATATCAATGATTTTTACAAAACAAAAACTGTATATACATACATCAATCAGAGTACAACAATCAATCAATAGTTATCAGTGTGAACAGTTATAATAACCTGTCCTCACAATTGCCGACAATATACAAAAACTAAGCACAATGCAGCGGATAATCAAACAGATACGTGTATACGAAAATGAAGATCTCCAGCTCTCATGCTGAAGCTCCAAAAGCACCAACCTAAACCTGTAAATATACTTGGTATGATCTGAGCATTGAAAGGGAAGAACGCCTGGATCAGTCTGGTAAACCAGCGTGAGAAACACACTCAACTGAATTTATTAGATTACCAAACTTTTCCTTAGTTTTCAAAACAAGAGTATCTCGTAAGACAAGTCCACACATAAACACAGACATGTTTTTACCTCACGATAACTAAAACATATCATATCAATTCCTCTGATATTATAGTAGTGTCTACTATATACAAATAATATTAATCATGGCCGAAATTATTACATTGATTAAATTCCAGCATATAGCCCAAAATGGGTAATACAATCAAAATGGCAGGTACGTAGCGGAGTTTGGATTTCCATATAAATGACCAGGTGAAGGGACTACCTTCCGAAGGATACACCTCTAGAGGGATGTACCGAGGACCACACATGGATCTTCTACAAACACAAGACCGGCCCACCTCTATAACTAGATGGTACCGAATATATCATCCTCCGGTCGTTACCGACCTTTACCGAGGGCCCTCTATCATACAAACCACAATAATCAGATACACGACGTCATAGCGTGTAAAGATATATCTAGAAGAGGATGATCATATCCTAATTGGGAATGACCCACTTAGCCTTGCCGCATCTAACCCTGTTTTGGTCATTTCTGGTTGATGAGGCCTGACGTAACGATTACCTTTCACAATCACATCACTTTGAATGCCACACGGCCATTTCCGTTGACTACTAATTGCCTTCCACAAAAATACAACCCTTAAGCTCATACGTCTTAAGGAGGGTGTTAAGCTAAGAGAAGTTGCCTTCTCCGCCACCAACTGATGTAAGTTTGTAAAAACCAATGTACGTAATCTGTAGAAATGCAATGTCAGACAAACATCCATACAAGTTGTCCAGGAACAGGACAAACCGAAGGTACTTTCCTACCACATCCTGTCGGGAAATCCCTAG
Source organism: Allium fistulosum (assembly GCA_030737815.1). Taxonomy (NCBI): domain Eukaryota; kingdom Viridiplantae; phylum Streptophyta; class Magnoliopsida; order Asparagales; family Amaryllidaceae; genus Allium; species Allium fistulosum. Next base: position 871,221,268 of record CM060905.1, on the reverse strand, counting down.
GATTAGTAGCGAATAGTTCTCGCATTGGAAATTTCATAATGAAGAGACTACTGCTACTGGATGTATATTGGGATTTTAACCCCAAACGATCAACATGCAGTCCTCCACTATGAAAATCCGGAATATCAATATCATCATAAGCAACCTGCACAATCGTCATATATACGTTGGTCCGAAGTGGTTTTCAGATAAATCTGATCCCGGTCTCTTCGCACCAACAATGCAAAAGCGTTTCTCAACCTCACACAGAAACTAAGTCTCATAGACTTATCACGTTTCCAACTTTAAACTTGCTATCCTTTGGGCCAAGAAGGAAGCTTGATAGATTGGAGTAATACTCCACACTATACGAATCAACATCCTCAACACAAACGATAATCAAGCCTACACAGAAGGCTACGTACTAAGTGTACGACTAAATAGTTCCCACATCAAGTCGAGGAACTAAAATGGCCAAATTTGATATTTGGTTATTTAACTATCAAAGCAAACAAACAAAATATTTAGCACTATATACAATCATTAGGCCCTTTAATTAATCTTTTATTAATTAAATCATTTGCCAAATATTCACCTCAAATTATCTTTAAAAGGATATAATCTCAAAACCATTTCAACTTTCTATATTGGAAAACATTTTCATATACTTATTTAAGAATAAGTAATTCACAAATTTCTTTATTTTCAACACTTAGAAATATTGCATATACCTAAATCAGGATTAAGTATATATTTTATTCTTTTAAGGAAAACATTCTCTTTACACACATTTATTTGGGTCAAAACGAATGTTGCGTAAAACTTCGTTACGACAACCCAAAAGCACTAGTATAGGGATTTGAAAATAAGATAGATATATAAATCCCAATACTATACAAAAATATTTCCTTTCAAAAATCATTTACTATAAAAACAGTGTTATAGTCCATCATTTCCTTACTTCTCGAAAACGTCTATTTCAACAATGAATGTTGAAATCTATGGTTTCGATCCTTAACATATTTTAAAACATCCTTAAAATCATTTAATTTCATTTAAAATATCACTTTCCAAAACATTCTTTTTATTTAATATATTATTCACTGTCCAAAATCATGAATATAAATCGTTTACCAAAATAAAGCTTCTACACATTTTATTAAAGGATAATCCACTGTCCAAAATCGTGAATGTAATCCCTTTAGATAAACTTCTATATTTAACTTATCAAATTCGATTGATTTCAGATTTATAAAATAATGTTTTTAAATCCCATTTATATTTTATAAAACTTCCACATATAAAATTCCTTTATTAACAAATTTCATTTACATCTCATTTACATTCAAAAATCCAAATTATAAGTTAATGCTTATAAATCGTTTATTTACAAAATCCATTTAGTTTATTACTTCACCAATTATATAAATCTTATTTACTTCATTTTAACACTTATCAAACTCCTTTAAAATTGCATCACTTTGATTTATAAAAATTCAATTTTATAAATCTTATATATAAAACCATTTATAATAATTCAAAAATATCAATATAAATAAACTTATTCTTTTAACAATTTACAAATTGTTATTAAAACTTATATAACTCCAAAAAATCATACTTAAGTATTATTTCACCAAAAATCATAATTTTGATAATATCAAAATTATAACATTTATTTATTTAAAATAAATTCCTTCCTTTATAACAATTCAAAACATATATTTTCAAATTACTTAAAAATTCTTTTAATTTGAAATCATCACTTTAATAATTTTAAAAATTCCAAAAATAGGCCCAATGATGCAACAACACCAAATACATCAATCACATCAACCAAAACATCATATATCAGAAGAATACAGCATATATCACCATATCTGTAAATAAATCAATACTGGTGAGGAATCCAGTTGGATCCCTCCAACCTGTCACCTACAACAAATATACATATGAGAATATGTGCACAATGTCCGCTTCGAGACAGACGCACGTACAAAGGGTCATCCGCTCATACACAGGAACGTATAGGGTCATCTGCTCCACTATGCAGGAATATATCCAAACACCAATCAATATATCATATATCATCCAAACAATCATCAATCATCATAAAATAAATTATTTCTCACTTATATAAAAATATCAGTGAGTCAGAAATAGTGAGTTGTACTCACATTGCGTCCAATAGTAGTTGTAGTGTTTTATTCTGAATAAAATTAAACGACTGTTTAATTTTACCCAAAATTCACACTATCTCCAATCAACTCCAAACCAGCTCCAAAATGTAGTGCTCGTCAATTTGTTTCGTCAAAAACGGACCTCGTATGAAGAAGTTATACATTTTAAAACATTGTACGAATTTAAATAATATAATTTACTATTTTATTTTTTTATTTTTTTTACTTCACTAGATCTGGGCCGTTGCTTTTCATCTTCCCCAGGCTTTCAAATGCAAACGAGAACCCATAGAGCCGCCATCTTCTACAAACTATCGCGCCACCATCTCTCGTCTAGACGTCGATCAGCCACCGCCGAATGGAAGCTTTCCTCGAGACACGCCACCACCAGAAGACCGGTCGAGTTCGTTCGCACCAGGGCATCGGAATTTGTGCGTGAATGTCACGGCTTTACGTGCGATTTGCCGTTAATCCGTAGCTTTATTTATGATTGTATCCGTTCAAACTATAGATCTCGATATGCTTAACATTTTTCTAGTTGGAAGTTTCCCGTAATTGTTTACGGATTTGAAGAGATCGAGGGAAGAAAATCAGAATATTTCGGCCATTGAAAGTTAGGGCCGGCGGCTATGAAACCCTAGCTAGGTTTTGTGAAAAATGAAAATAGTTTTGGCCTTTTATAGAAAATTTATGCGCACTATTCATCCGAAAATTTCCGAACTCGAAACGAAGCGTGCCGCCTGGAATTTATAAGGTTTTACCCCTATTCCGAACGCAATGGAATATATATCGGGAGCCAATTCGATCGTATTTGGAAGATAGGTTTCCGAATCGACTATTTAAATTTAAATTCACTTAAACCGATTTCTACGCGTTTTAGCTTGCCCCAGACAAACCGTAAATCCAATTGACACGAAATTTGAAATCTTACAATAATTTAACATTACGGATCCAATGAAACTAGTTTCGTCGAAATCCGAGACTGTATGGAAAATGACCATTTTACTCGTCAATTAAATATTAAAACATTCAATTTCTATGATTTAACTTTAATTCAATTTCAAAAGTTTTCTAACATCATTCTAATTCAAATATGATTTAATTCAACTTTATAAATCATTTTTATTCACATTAATTTCAATATTCAATTATTTACACAATTTCACATATCAAGTTAACAATTAAATTATCCAATTAAATCCTTATATTCGAAATATAAGTTATTCAGCTTATAAAATTTACTTGTGAATATTTAAAATCAATTAAATATATGAATTTCAAATGACAGAAATTGTGGGTCGTTACACTTTCTTAGTTGGTTCTTCTACTTCTTTGGTTAGTTCTTGAGTTGCACTGACTCGACGTAGACGTTCCGACTTCCTTTGAACCATGTTGGGTTAAAAACCCACATAACATGCACCATTGATTGTGTTGTGTTTGGGTGATGTTGTATTTTTATTTGCATTTGGATAATGTTGTATTTGGATTTGGATGATTCATTTGTTTTTTATATTAAAATTTTTTGAGTAATGAATTTAATAGTTGTGTTTTTATGGTGCTGTTATGATATATTAGTTAGTATATTATTGTATTGTCTGATGTGGATTTAGTTGAAATATTTTAGGTTATGTGGATGTTTCATTGAGGGTAAGAACCATAGTGGAAATGCTACAAAAATATTTCAGAAATGGCGTCGGTATGATGTCGGTATGACATCGGTAAATCTGAATTTGAAATTTTGGAATGACATAGGTATGGCGTCGGCTTGACGATGCTATGGGGTCGTTAAAATTTAAGATAACCATTGACAGGGAATCCGTATGGCATTGGTAAGTTAGCTTCGCGATATCGTAGTCATGGCATCGGTGTGGCATCGACGCATGCCGTCGGTAGGGCTTTGGTAAAGTACCATATGAATGTCATTGACCAAGCATCGAAAAAATGGTTTTCGACTTGGTATTTAGCAATGCCATATATGGTGTCAGTGCGACGTCAGTAAGTTATTTACCTACGCTATATTGGCATCGGTAATGCATTTTTTTAATAGTGTCGGTATTGCCGAACCATTATAGATAGATTATGGTGCATCTGCATTATTATTATTATTATTTTATTTGGTATTATTTTGCTTTCTAATATCAATTGCATATTGTTTCTAATATGAATTAAGTTAGAAGTCGGTATTTCTTATCTTTTGTTCCTTGCTAGATAACATAAAAGTGTTAAAATGCACTTTCCCAATAAATAGAAATCCAAATCTTCTTGAATGCTTGAGGTAGGATCATATTTAGTGTTTCAGGCTTTACTGGATCTTAAGGTGGGATGTTTGGTTGTGTTAGACCTAAATAACTACTATTTGAAAGTTTTCTGTTGTATCTACCGTAGTTTTCTGTTGTATCTACCGTACAATAAACTTGGTACAAAGCGATTTCCATAAAATTAAGTACATAGTTTGGATAGAGAAAACCAACATGTTTTCATGCTTCTACACAACATCTTTAAGTATTAGTCTCATATTTCTTGAGCGAAGGTAAATCTTTGTCGAGTACTTTCTCGATATTAATACTAGTTGTGACGACCGTGGATTTTCGACGCTCGAAAATCGACATCAATACGTCCACTGTGTTACATGTCTAGCAATCGTGTGCCGGAAATTACCAGATCGTTAGAGAAAAGAAGAAAGAGGAAGAAGAAGAAAATAGAAATAACAACACAGAATCTCACAATCGCAGCGGAACAATATATAATAGAAAATAACTTGTCTTTATACAAAAAGAACAATAACTGTTACTTATACATATCATCATCAGAGAACAACAAATCAATAACTCAATACTGGATAGTTACAATAACTTATTCTCACAAAATGCTGAATATACAACATACAATACACAGCGGAATAAAATCAAATACGTGTAATACGTCTTTGTCATCCAACTCGTCTCTTGAGCTCCATAGCATCCTATCCTATATCTGCAAACTCGATCTAACTCGAGCATTATAATAAAATAACACCCGAGTCAGTTTGGAAAACCAGCGTGAGAAAACACACTCAATTTGAATTATTAAAGTTATCAAAATCCTTTGAAAACAAAGGTATCTCGTAAGACCACGCCACACATGAACACGACGGGTTTTAACCTTACGATAACCAAAACATTATATCAAAATCATCTGATATTATAATAGTGTCTAGGTACAAGTACTTATTCAATTACATTAATTAAATTCTAGCACACTAGGCTCTACAACCAAAACCGTAAAGGCACGTATTAGAGAATGGATTGCATATGAATAACTAGGCACTGGGGTGTCACCTGTCACAGTACACATCTAGAAAAATGTACAGAGGACCACGCCGGGATCCCCTGCAACACAAGACCGGATTAACCCTAACCTAGATAGATCGAATATGCTATCACCCCGGGTGTTTCCACCCTTTCTGAGCTTTTCCGTGCACCATAGTAATAATATCCTAGGGTATCTAGAAAGGTGATAATTATATCCTAATTGGGTGCGACCCACTTAGCCTTGCTGCATCTCCCCTGATTTTCAGTCATTCCCGGTTGATGAGGCTAGAGGCTACGATTACCTTTAAAGGAATTTATACTTGGAATGCTCATTATCCTCCAATGACAATGTACCGATGGCATTCATCCATACAAGTCCGTTCTAGGTCTGAACGAAACCGAAAGCACTATTCCTACTACATCCATTTTGGAATCCATCTTCGATTACATGCTCTTGTCTTCACTTCGAAAACGTATTCGTTGGATCGAAGTGGTTTTCGGATAACTTATCTGATCCCGGTCTCTTCGAAACAACGTTCGATATTTCCAGTAAACTCAACCCCGGTTATTTAGGAAATAAACAGACAAAAATAAGATCAGAGATCACCTCCTAACCGTTAGTGGACGGATTTCCTTATCATCGTCTTAGAAGAACGAAACGAGTTTATACATACAGTATAGCACCTTCCGACGGTAACTGTACCATATAATTCCCGTGTTTCTCCTAGATATTCCCAAAGTTATGTTTTGGGTCCAGATTTGATAGTCGGTTATTTAACTATCAAATAAACAATCATTCAACCAAATATTTCATTTCCACTGAAAACACTAGGTCTCATTTAATTTAATTTTTATAAATTAAATCTCTTTATCAAAAGGTATGTACTTATCTTATCGAAGTAAGTATGTTCACTAACCATTCTTTTCAAAAATATTTGAAAACTTTTTAAAATAAATACGAAAAGCATCACGCGGTACCAACCACGAATTCACGGCTCAATGATTACGTCTCTATCCCAGGGAAATCCAAAAGATAACTGCAGGAAATATGTGCCTCCGATTTCGCCATGAAAGTATACCATTACTTTCCGAAAACTTTATTTAATAATTTTCTCAAAATAATACTTATAAAATTTCTATAATAATTTTCCAAGTTTAATTAGGCAAAAACTCTTAAATAAAAGTTATTATATAAAACTATATTAATATTGAATAATTTATCCTTTAAAATAATAACACTAATTAATTCTTAATAATAATTAACTTTATATCAACTCCTTATAAACTAACTTAATTAATAATTAAATATACTTTAAAAAATTTAAAATAATCACATAATTTTGGGAACAATAATTAATTTTGATTTATTAATAAAATTCTAATTGATTTATAAGACTTATTTATAAACTTATAATCCATTTTGATAATTTTAAAAAAAATTAAAAATAACTAATTTTCTGGAATATTTTTAAACACTTTTAAATTACCTAGTTTAATTATTTGAAATCCTCTTTTTAAAACAGACTTAACTTCTCCATAAAATATTTTTTTCAATTCCAATATAGCCAGTCTAATATTTATAAATCTTTCTCGATTTATCACCCATTTTGATTTACGTCCCAATTCCGTAAATTCCTTTTTTCCATAAATCTAAAAGTAAATCTATCTTTTATTTGTAAACCGATTTACCCATCTCATTATAAATTCTCACCATGAATTTATAACTTCAATTAATCAATTGAAAAATCACTTCACTTTATTTATAAACACTGTTTATAAATCTCACAGTTTTCAATTCCATTTTATAACTGTTTCACATCACTTATATCCATTATAAATTGATTTCTACATTAAATTCCATTTATAAATCAAGTTTCTTATATTGAATCCCATTTAAAATTAACTTCTTAAATAACCCAACTATATTCCAAAAACACCAAATCTCGATTTTACTTCCATTCCGTAATTTAGGAATCTTATTTAAGATCCATTATATCCAATTTTATACTTATTTCCAAATTCACTTCTATTCTTCCAATCTATTTAAAATCTTGATTTAAAAATCCTTTATATTTAAAACAAGTATCAACTAAGAATTATTTTTAAAAATCCTATATATATATAATATTCCAAAATCTCTATTTACAATATCACGAAATAGTTAAGATAAATTTAAAAATCAAACTATTTAATTTACCCAAATTCATTTCTTTTAATTAATCCAAAATTCACCATAAATATTTCACTTCCAAATTTCCTTTTTTTTAATTTCTTTCAAATTCAAATGTATTTAAAAATACCAAAATCTAGTCTAAAACTACCATAGCATCCAAAAAATTCAAATCACACTATAATCTACCACAGATTATTCAAACAGATCATATATCGATATATATGAAATTAAATTCAACATTTTTGAGGAATCCAGTTTTATCCCTCGAACCTATTTCCCTACATCTACATATGTTAATACGACATAAAAATATCAATCCTACTTCGAGGGGGATATCGCAGTGTATAGGGTTATCTACTATTATGCGAGGCGCGGTCTCATCCGCTCCAATAGGCGGGAAAATCAATCCAACTACTAATATATCTCTACTACTAATAAAGAGAATTCCATGAACTGATTCAATCGGTGTATTTTTGAAATTCCGAAAATGCCCTTTCTATATATATGGCGGTGGCGGCAGTTATTAGTTGAAGTGAAGGCATGGTGGGCGGGCCGAAACGATGCGCTAAAAAATGTTTGAATAATTTCCAAACGTAAATGAGATCCACATACATGGCATGTTAATATTCTCTACTTACTTTTAACTGGCCGTTCATCTCTTAGGTTATATTCACTATCAAAAACTATATCTTTAACGATGTGGGACTAGCTAATCAATTGATTATACAATTAATCTGATTTTTTTCATTGCTACCACACCTTACCTAGCCAACTCACATTTTCTGTTTAATCTCCATGCATTCTTTCGGTAACCATACATGATTATGCCGATGATGATTCCCCATGATTTTGGTAATTTGATTTATTTATTTGTTTCCCTAAATCTGATTGATATCAACTCCAACGAGCCAGCTACATGATAAGTGAAGATTTTGTTCTGCTAACACTCGACTAAAATTTCTGAAATTCATAAATAATAGAAGGGAGAAGAACATATCATAATTTCAGAGATGTACTCTTTATAAGCTTCTGTTTGTTTCATATGCTCACATTCATTTTAAATCTGTTAATTTTCATCAATTAATCCTTATATTTCAAATTATACCATGTAAATTACCGTGTTGGATCAATGTACTAGGCATTCCATGAGCCCTGGGAGTCAGAAGTCTTCCTCTTTGTTCAATGCTGGATAATATTTGATATGTTCAAATGCTACTGAAGGACTTTGGTAGTAGTACAATAGTGCAACAATTTTGCTTTGAAGATAAAATTTCTTCCAATATTGTAAGTTGTAACTACTATGTTGTTTATTGAATACCACCATTATATTGAACAATTAAACGATGCCGAGGTTCAATACCAGCATTTTAGATGTGCCTACTAGAAACTACCTGATCATACTGAACTACCTCTTCCAATATACGTGTTAATTCAGTATTTTGTCCATGTTGGACTATTTTTAATTTTACAAGGTTACACAATTGGATAGTACTATCATGCATATATAAATTTAGCACTATTAGTACTATAAAAATCATTATAAATTTATTTGTTTTTCCATCCTTTAACGTGTAACATTAAATTGCAGTCTGCCCCATGCATAGTACAACTATTCAGAATGTCACATCTACAACACCTCTAACAGCTTAACTGATAAAGCTTCAAGGAGAAAAAATATAAAAATTATGACAATTGAGGTAATAACTTGCACAATGAAGCATATGAATTTGTATAAAATAAACGCTATCATCTAATAAAATTGTTTTCTGATCAGGATGTGGATAGCCATCAGCTGGTATATTATTTTGTTAGGCCGTGTGTGCATTAATTTCAGGAGATATATTTCATTCAATGTTATGTTGAGGAAGACATTGGCTATTATACTTTTGTTTGGAATTAAATAGTAAAGTAAGTATCGTGTGATGCTGATACGACTTTCTTATTTTGATTGTAACAGTAGAACAACAACAATATACTTCTGGGATTTGTTGTATATAACCTCAAGAATGATAGGACTAATTTTTGGTCCTATCTAAATTTTAGGCCTGCATGTATAAACCAATAATTCTTTTGTAGTTTGATCCTCTTCATGTCTATTCGTTGTGGTTCATGTTTCCTTTATAGAATGTCAGAACAAATGAAAAAAAATCATTAAAATGGAAACAAAATATAAAGATTCTACTCTGGTAATTAACCACACTAAAATAAGCAGTACAAACTTGAGAAACGCAAAAATGAAATTACTATTTATAAAAGAAAAAATAGTAATTTGAAAGCATAAAAAAAGAAATGTACAGAAGAGTAGTAAAGAAAAATTAATCGCTGATGTATTTAGATACATTTTTGCTCTCAACCCAATTAACTAAAAGAGCATATGCATCTAAAAGTACAAGTATTATTTTCATTTTCAATATTTTAAATTAAACTAAAACAAAAGAAATGAATGATAAAACTATGAATGAATTTAAGTTACTGATTCCATGAATGTTCTTCAATTATTTCGGTCTTCTCGGATGTTGCTTCAGGTTTAGTTTATGCTTGCGATGGTACAACCAAATCTACTTCCATAGGTACAACTATAAATGCATGCACATTATGATTAGATATAGGTCCACCTGAACGTGCATATATACTCGTACTATTTAAAATTAATACCAATCATCCAAATGAGTGAGATTTACTCACACTGGTTTTTATTGTCGCTTTGGCGTTTCGGTTCCGATTTAATCTAAACGCTTTTGAAATTATTTTTATCCAGCCAAAAACTCAAGATTCAATGTTTTAACCAATTTTCAATTATTAAGTTCAATAATTAGATTATCCAACAAATCGTTATATTTGAAACCCAAGAAAAAAATATTTATATATTTAAATCAATTAAATATCCCAATTTCAAATAATCAAAATTCTGGGTCGTTACATTCCTCCCCCCTTAAAAGAATTTCGTCCCTGAAATTGCTAGGTAAGAAGAATGGTCCAAAACCCATTTACTTTTCCAAAACCCAGTCAGTTTTAAACAACTTCCCAAAATCAATTTATTGACACCACATCATCATTTTTACTAATTTTCAAATTCATCCATAGATTCCAAATAATATTATTTACTCAACCATTTCAAGTTATAATCTAAAATCAAATTTTAGTTATTAAATATTTTCTTCAAAATTTTCTATCTCCTTAAATTTTGAAAAATTTCGCCAGCGTCTCCTTTACGCGGCTAGATCCAAACAACTACAAATCACCTCTACGGGCCCAAATCATCAAACAAAAACAAAAGCCAAATGGCTCAATCATAAATCATCAATTTCAAACAACAAATTTAAACATGTACCTTTTTGTCGGGCAATCCAATTTTTTTCTTATGATATCGAAGACATCAATTTAGCTTTTGCTTCTAAATACCTGCACCTTATTTACCAATAATATCCGATCATTCAATTCAAAATCATTTTATTCAGCATTTTCATTTCACAATATCTATTTCACCAAAACTCATACGATGTACATATATCACCTGTATGCAATATCAAATCTGATCGCTTGCTCGATCACACAATTTCACTCCCGAACTAATATCATTCACACGACTCTCTAGTGCGGACTCAGATCTGGTTCCTTGATTAGAAACCGTCATTTTCCTTGCATAGCCATATACTATGATAGAGAATCCCAGAATCAATCAAAAATCCATATCCAGGGTTCGCCGTCGAAAATCGAGCGAAAAATCCTAATTCGGATCGATATAAATTATCTCGAAATTCTGTGCTCGAATCTAGATCAAGTCATCATGCGGATAAACAATATACGTACAACTTACGTATTAATTTCCAATTGATTCTTAGCTATATCAAATTCTTTTTTTTCACAGTTATTTACTTACAATTAATCATCCATAATTATTATTCACATTGCTTTATTCACACTCGTTATTCACTTAGTATATCCTTTCCAAACTGATATCATTTAAGAATTATTCCACATTCATTTCATTTTTAACCAATTATCAATATTCACCATTTTCTTGGTACATTTCTTTAATACAAATTCCACTTAAGAATTTTACCATCAATTTTCCTAAGTCCATTATAACATTTTATACAAATGTTTTAAGATTTATTTCCACTTCACCACTTAAGTTTACATCCCTTTCTATTCCAATTCAATTCCAATTCCATTTAACTTACTAATTAAATTAATTAGTTCATCCACTAATTTATTTCCAATCTTAATAAATTCTATTTTCAACAATTACTTCATTTAACCAACTGAGGCTACATTCTTTTTTTCCAGTTTCACTTTAATTAACTAAACTTAAGTTAAGTTTTTATTTCCCAGTTCACATTTCAAATTTTTATTTCCTTGCATCCAAATTCAACACTTTAAAATATTGATTTCTTGCAATTTACAAATTTAATAAGTTATCAGCTTATTCATATT